>CM035841.1:10471391-12956123 GCA_020510985.1 Pholidichthys leucotaenia | reverse complement strand
GCAAGAATCAGGAGTACATGCAGCATTTGCGACAGGTGGCTGCAGATGTGCGGGCACATGCGCATGAAGCCTTGGAACAGGACGCTGCATTACGAAGGGAAGAGCTCGCAGAGATGTCATCGCCCAGTCTGTTTTTTTGTTTGTAAATTTTGCTTCTGGAATAAAATTGTATTGTTTGCATCAAAAGTCTGGTTTATCTGTTATGACACCGTATGAGAAAAGCCAATAATTACACACACATTCCATTTTCTGTTCACTCCACATGCTGCTGTTCATCAGGTCAGGTGTATAGCCTTCTAATGGTAATTTAATTTTTAACAACACAACGAAACGTAATGTCTTGGTAGGTTTTTTTTTTATTTTAAACAAATTTGCAGTGCTGAATCCATTTCTCTTGAACGGGTACATTTTTTAGGTTATAAGCAGTTGTACAGGTGTGCTTGAACTTGTAGACACTGATAAAGGTAAGTACATGTAAGTTGAATGTTGCATCACCAGTCAAAATTTAATAAATTAAGAAGGAATCTAGCAAAAATGTGGCACTAATAACAGTAGACAGATTGGACAAGGATACACAACTGTGTTTTTGTTGCACACAACTGTTGTTACCAACAAGTGCAAAATTTATATTCCCTTTTCCCAAAAATTAAAAATCAATTTGTAAGTAAAAGTGGGAGGCCTTCACATGGGAATATGACATGTATCGGCACATGATTTATAGTTCAATTTGCATTTCCACCTAAGCAAAAGTGGCTTGTCGAGCTGGATTTTTGTGAAGATGGCCTGTGCGGTGTTTCTGCATGTAATTACATACCTGTCAAGTGATACGGTTTCGCCGTATTTTAATACGGGGAAAATGCAATTTTAGCAAATACGGGCGTATTGCCATTTCTGTACGCCAAAGAGAAAAATATACGGGAAAAAAAATTGAGAGTGTGGGGAGGAACACGTCGTGTGTGACCCCACAGCGTACGGGCGGGCAGAGCGCTCAGCGTGAGCAATTATCACAACAGTGAGAAGTGTGGACTCATCATTAGGCTGATGGCTTCGCACCTTCTTTACAGATAAGCATTATGAACAAGAGGACAGGTAGATGGACCATGCACAACATTTTATTTACAAAAAACATTTTTGAAATATGTATGCACATAAATGTGGACAAAATAGACAAGTATTGCATCACGTATTATATTGTAACATGCAGCTTGACATGGTGACGTCCCACCAGGAGGTTTGAACTCACGCCTCCCGCTCCGGAGTCCCACACTCTACCTGTGTCGCCAATAGGGTCAACCCACTTGTCAAGCCAAGTAGGGTGCTTATATTGAGTTTGCTACAATATCTCCACCCTGCTCCTCTGCTCTCTGTGCCGCTGCCACCACTGGTTCATCTACTGCATCATCCAATGTAGTGTCAAACGTCTCTCCATGACTCTCACACAGATTGTGCAGAGCACAACAAGTCAGCATCATAGATTTAACCAGTTTCATGTCACAGTCATTCCTCCTTCCTTCTCTCCTCGTCATCAGCCATGTTTGTTGTGGAGGATTCAGTCGCGTGTGTTTCACGTCACGAGGGTGTGGCGCCGCCTGCTGTTCAACAAATCCCACCCATAGCAGGTGTGCCAGCAGGTGCGCCAGCAGTAGTTGAAAAGCAACTGAGGCTGAACCGAACCGAAGTGAGTAGAGCCGGGTTTGCAAACCGGGGCTGAGTGGGGCTAGTGGAAAAGCGCCTTTTGAGAACCTTTGTCGACTCCCCCAAAAGTTAATAAAAATATAATGCATAAACATCCCAAAATGATTAAACAAAATGCTGGTAAAACTCAAATCAAACCTCAAGTCTCTAAATTTGTTAATTTGGCCTCTGTTCCTCCTTATAATTTAAAAATGAAATGTGGTTTATTAAATATTAGGCCTCTACCTCCCAAGGCTCTACTAGTTCACAATCTATTAATTGATCATCAGATCGATTTAATATCCCTCACAGAGACTTGGCTAGGGCAAGATGATTATGTTGGATTGAATGAATCAACTCCCTCTGGTTATCTAAACTATCATAATTCCAGAAGTTCTGATCGTGGAGGTGGAGTAGCAGCAATTTTCCATTCCAAATTACTAGTTCCGTGATGCTGGTGCCTGCCTACAAACCTTTACATATGTACAGTTGTGTTTATATATTCATATATTTATTCCATCCAGCTACAATGCTCTGCACTGTGTGTCTGTGTATATATATATATTTTATAGTAATATGTACATATGTATATTAGCTGCTCTTGCTTGCTTGTTTTTTTTCTTGCCTTCTGATTGTTGCTCTGAGTGTTGCTATCCCTGTGCTGTTGCAATCCTGGAATTTCCCCATTGTGGGACTAATAAAGGCTTATCTTATCTTATCTTTACTGAAGCACAGCAGGCCAGTCGTGAAACAAATCAGGATTTGGCCAGAGAGTACAACCTCAGCACTGAAAGACTGTTTTATGCACACAGACTGGGAGGTTTTCAAAATAGCAGCCTCCCAGGAAGACAAGACAGATGTGGAGGAGTATGCTGAAACGGTCACCAGCTACATCGCGAAGTGCACAGGGGTTGTCACTATAGTGAAGACTATCACTGCACGGGGAAACCATAAGCCCTGGATGACTGCAGAGGTGCATTCGCTGCTCACAGCCAGAGATGCAGCCTTCAGAGCGAAGGACAGGATCGCCCTCCGCTCAGCCAGGTCTGCGCTTTCAAAGGGAATTAAGATGGCGAAGCACGCCTATGCAGAGAAAATCCAGGGACACCTCTGTGACACTAGGAACACCAAGCGAATGCGGCAGGGAGTTCTGGTGCTGACGGACTATAAGTCTAGGCAGGGGGTCGATGATGACGACGCTTCGCTTCCAGACAGGCTCAACAACTTCTTTGCACGTTTTGAAGCATCAAACCCGACAATCAGAGGGAGGGCTGGCCCATCTCCACCATCGGTTGGGCCAGCTATCACCATCAACACAGCGGACAAACGGAGGACCCTAACTAAGGTCAGCCCACGTAAAGCTGCAGGTCCGGACAACATCCTGGGACGTGTGCTCCGAGACCACGCAAGCGAGTTGGCGGATGTCTTGACTGACATTTATAACATCTCCCTGAGTCAGGCCATCGTTCCCAGATGCTTTAAGACCTCTACCATAGTACCGGTGGCAAAGAAACCAGTTGTGTCCTGTCTGAATGACTATCGTCCTGTTGCACTGACACCAATTGTGATGAAGTGTTTTGAACAGCTTGTCAAACCACAAATCACAGGCTGCCTCCCTGCATCACACGACCCGCTCCAGTTTGCATATCATTCAAACCGCTCCACGGAGGATGCTATAGTCACCACCCTGCACTCTGTCATCACCCACCTGGATCAGAAAGACACCTATGCCAGACTCCTGTACATTGATTTCAGTTCAGCATTCAACACCATTATTCCCCAGAGACTGATGGAGAAATTACTCCTTCTTGGTCTGAACACCACCACATGTCTCTGGATCCTGGATTTCCTGACCGAGAGACCTCATTCTGTCCAGGTTGGAAATAACATCTCCAACTCTATCACACTGAGCACCGGATCCCCTCAAGGCTGCGTACTCAGTCCACTGTTGTTTACACTTCTAACACATGACTGTGTATCCAGACACGAGGGGAACCAGATTATTAAGTTTGCAGACAACACCACGGTGGTGGGACTTATTCAGAGGGATGAGGAATCAATGTACAGGGAAAAAGTGAGAGACCTGGAGGGCTGGTGCAGGGAGAACAATCTGGTGCTCAACGTGGACAAAACGAAGGAGATGATTATCGACTTCTGGCGGTCACAGCCTGAACACGTCCCTCTCAACATCAGCGGCCATTTAGTGGAGAGAGTAGAGAACATCAAGTTCCTCGGAGTGAAGATCTCGCAGGACCTGACCTGGAGCAAGAATTCCTTGGGGATCAGGAAGCGGGCCCAGCAGAGACTGCACTTCTTGAGGAAACTCAAACAGGCCTTTCTCCCCATCTGCATCCTCAGGACCTTCTACAGAGGTGTGGTGGAGAGTGTTCTGACGTACTGCATTGCTACATGGTACTCCAGCTACAGTATGTCAGGCAAAAAAGCCCTGCAGAGGATAGTTAAGGGAGCTGAGAGGGTAATTGGAGTTTCCCTCCCCTCTGTCCAAGAACTTTTTCAGAACCGTTGTAGGAGCAGGGCACTGAACATTGTCAAGGACCGTTCTCACCCTCTGCATAAACACTTTGAACTTCTGCCATCTGGCAAACGATTCCAGAGCATCAGAGGCAGAACCACCAGACTGATTAACAGCTTCCTTCCACAAGCTGTTAGGATGCTGAACAGCTGATCCGGAATCTCTCATACATACTACTGCACCTATGGACATTATGTATATTATTTGTATATTATAGTTCTAGTTAGTTTTCAAGTATGTCTCAGGGAAGTGTGAATGGCTGTGTTGGGGTGGGGGGTGAGGGTGTGTGTGAGTGTGTCTTAAATTATGTTCTTTTTACTTATATGAATGCCGAGAGAAACACAATTTCATCTTGCCTGCACTACAGTTGTATGTACAGCAACATGACAATAAAGGTTGATTTGATTTCACTTGTGTCATATTGACCGGACAATCAGCCTGAGTGCAAAGTGCAATCACCAAAAGAACACACACAAGGAACGTTTAACCTTTTATTGAACTTTCAAAGCCGCAAACTTGGGAGAAAAATCAGCCTCTCGCCAGAGGAGTGGCAAACCTGCAGAGGGTGAAATGAGGCTGATTAATGAGGAATGGAGGGGAATAATGGAAATCTAATTTACACCACTTACGTGGGAGGAGAGGAGTGACCGACTCAGAACCCAGCGAAGGAGAGGAACCAGCAGGTCGGAACTGCTAGTAGGGGAGTGAGGCGTGGGGTCTGACCGGGTGGAGTAGAAGAGCTGCGTCGTGGAGGGGCAGCAGGCTGGTGAGCGCACCAAATTCCTGAGGACACACCGTGACGTTGGCATCAACCTGGAAAACCTTGTCCTGGTAGACCTGGACAAGTGAGACATCCGAGGGCGAAGAAAAGGAGGCGCACCGGTGCGGAGGCGACCTGCTGCTGGTCCTCAGTGTGGGGCATGTTGGCTATCTTGGCTTGAACCCAATTTTCTTTGCCACAGTCCACCGTCCTCCTTCGGTCTACTCAGAGTTTTTATCAGAATTTGCTGAATTTTTAGCTGATTTAGTGCTGGAATCAGATAGAATAATTATTGTAGGGGATTTTAATATACATGTTGATGTTGATAGTGACTGTCTTAACCCCTTGCACTCTGGTCAATTTCCCTAAAAACGCCTAAAAATAACGTACCCAAAATAAATTAAAAGCTGTTCTTCAACCCTTTGTAGCATCTTCATGGGGTTGGTCTCATTTAAAAGAAAGCACTTTGAATTTTTTGGCAAAACAGTCATAATCTCTCTAAGTGCTCCGGCCACTGAGTAACAGTCATCTAAACATACTGAACTTGAAGAAAATAAATTTCGCCTGGGTGTTTTTTTGGACACAAATGCTTGCAAATAACACACAGCTGTCAGATATGGGCTGGGAAATGCAACAGAAATGTAGAACCAAGTGTTATCATGCTGAGGTCAAAATTTGGTAACAATACCACAAAAAATGAATATATTACACAGCTATTTTCTTAGGTTGTTCCCAGGCGTTTTTGAACTGTGCCAAATTGTGTCAAATGGCACAGTTTGGAAAAACATCTGTAACTTTTGAATGATTCAATATAAGATAAGATAAGATAAGATAAGCCTTTATTAGTCCCACAATGGGGAAAATCCAGGATTGCAACAGCACAGGGATAGCAACACTCAGAGCAACAATCAGAAGGCAAGAGAAAAAAAAGAAACAAGAGCAGCAAGTATACATATGTGTGTGTGTGTGTATATATATATATATATATATATATATATACATATATATATATATATATATATATATATTTGTAGACACTGCAGAGCATTGTAGCGAGATGGAATAAATATGTAAATATATAAACACACACAGTGCAGAGCATTATTGCTAGATGGGATGAAACAGCATAACCGCCTACTTAGTTATCCTACATGGTATGATTATGTACCCATACATATTCTCACCCTCCATAGCGACCGGTATTTTCCTAGTTGTATGCCGGAGGGGACCATTGTATAAGTCTATTGCGTCTTTTGCATTCAAAAACTATTGGGTTGTCACGTCTTTTTGCTATCTCTGCGAGCAGCCCTGCTTAGGTTATACAGTCTGACAGCCGTTGGTAGGAAGGACCTGCGAAACCTCTCGGTTGCGCGCCTAGGATGATGTAGTCTGCTGCTAAATGAGCTTCTCAGTGCATTCAGTATGTCCTGCATAGGGTGGAACTCGGACTCCAGCAGAGATGACAGTTTAGCCACCGTCCTTCTCTCTCCTATCTCCTCCACCGGATCAAGGCGCTGCCCGCTTTCTTGATCAGTTTGTTCAGTCTCTTCCTATCGGCTGCTGTAATGCCACTGCCCCAGCAGACCACTCCAAAAGTGATGGCTGATGCCGCCACTGTGTCATAGAATGTTTTCAGCAGTGCCCCTTGTACACCAAAAAACCTGAGTCTCCTCAGTAGGAACAGCCTGCGCTGTCCCTTTTTGTAGAGTGCGTCAGTATTGTGTGACCAGTCTAGTTTATTGTTCAGATGAACACCCAGGTACTTGTAGGATGTCACCATCTCGATGTCTGTTCCCTGTATATTTACTGGTGCTGTGAGGGGTTGTCCTTGCCTGCGGCAGTCTACCACCAGCTCCTTAGTTTTCCTCGCATTGATCTGGAGGCAGTTCCGATGGCACCAGTCCACGAAGTCCTGGATAAGCCCTCTGTACTCAGCTTCATCTCCATTGGAGATGAGGCCAACGATCGCAGAGTCATCAGAGAACTTCTGTAGATGGCAGTGTGTTGTGTTGTGTGAGAAGTCCGCAGTATAAAGGGTGAACAGGAAGGGAGCCAAAACCGTTCCCTGGGGGGCCCCCGTGCTATCGATGATCGTGTTGGACACACAGTCCCGGGTTCTCACAAACTGAGGCCGGTTAGTGAGGTAGTCCAGGATCCATGATGACAGGTGCTGGTCCACCCCTGCGCACAGCAGCTTGTCCTTCAGGATCATCAGTTGGATGGTGTTGAAAGCACTGGAGAAGTCAAAGAACATGATCCTCACCTCATTCCCGGGCTTCTCCAGGTGGGACAGAGAACGGTGAAGGAGGAAGATCACTGCATCCTCCACCCCAATGCCATGCTGGTAGGCAAACTGGAGTGGATCCATCGCTGGTTCCACCAGGGGGCGGAGGTGAGCAAGGAGCAGTCTCTCCAGGGTCTTCATCATGTGGGACGTCAAGGCCACTGGTCTGTAGCTGTTCAGGTCTTTTGGGTGGGAAGTTTTTGGTACAGGTACCACACAAGATGTTTTCCACAGCTGTGGTACCCTCCCCAGCTTCAGGCTCAGGTTGAAGATGTACGCCACAATCCCACACAGCTGGTCTGCGCAGGACTTGAGGAGCTTTGCGCTGATGCCGTCTGGTCCCGACGCCTTCCTCGCCTTGATCTTCCTCAGCTCCGTCCTCACCTGGGTCTTAGTGAGGGTCAGGTTGGGGGACTGTGTGTTGGGAGTGGGGGGGGTGTTGGTGGAGTGGGGAGTGGGCAGCAGGACTTGATGTCTTTAAAGGCAGCAGTGGTTGTTGTGCAGTCAGGGGGGAGGGCAGTTGGTCAAACCTATTGAAAAACAGATTCAGATTGTTCGCCCACTCCCTGCCCCCCTGAAGAAGCTTCATATAGCTGCCTATAGAAGCTTCATCTTGGGCTCTAATGAAAGGGGACACTCAGGGCTCTGTGTGTGTGTGTGTGTGTGGGGGGGGGGGGGGTTGTTTATTCATTCATTCATGAATGAATGAACAAACAAGCCCCCACACACAAAGAAGCATGCCACGTAAAAAATGAGTGGCTTTTTCTTTACAAGAAAAAATAACCTACAGTGCACTAAAAATTATTCTAAAATATCTGTAATGTAGAAGATAACAACTCCCCCCCCCCCCGCGCTACAGAGGACGGACAGTCCCCGTGGTCTACTACGCACAGTTGTACTGAAATATCTGCAATATATCTGCAATGGGGGGGGGGGGGGCGTTCACAGTCCAGATGCGGCACACGAACCGTGTACCGTGGACGGACTTCGGACTTCGTGCACCGCGGTCTGCTACGCACAGTTGTAATTTACCGATCGGTCAAAAGTCATTTTTGATTACAATTTTCAGGGATAAAGAATAATTTAGCGTATAGCACTTACCTGTTCACAACAGCAGTGTTGCTGGCGAACATCTCTTCCTCATTGTCAGACGAACATGAAGCTGGTCCGCTTGTTACGACTCGTGGTTCTGGTCACGCAACCCGGTCAAACCATAATTCCATTATTGCGGTTTTGCGCTTCCATGATTGCGGTTTTGGCGAACAATTTTTCAAAACAAATAACAGTAGTAAGAAAAAAAGACTGGCGAACGCGTGTATGTCACCCAGCCTTCGTCGTCGGCCTCCGTCGGTCTATGATGACCATGGAAGAGAATCCTAAACGTCTACTCTGCTGGGACAGCACCGCCTGCGGCTGAACAGGCCAATGCGCGAATGGCAGTCCCTGTCACACAGGTCGCACTTGTGGGTGGTCTCCGTGCTGCTGGGTCTGTGGCGGTTCTTCCTGTGGGTCCTTTTTTGTCACCCAGCCTTACACAAAACAGATTTTGCAAGGGACGCACGCTTTCGAACTTCTGTGCTTCAATTGGCTTGCTGTATTCGCAGCCGTTGGTAGGCGGGTCCTTCTTGCTAGGTTTTCAGTCATTGGTTCTTCAAGGTTTCAGAAACCCAATTCAAGGCTCTTATTAGTCGAATGAGAGGTCATTCACATCTAAATCAATCAAAGCACTCCTTTGGCTTTCTGTTCGCGGCTGTGTCTGTAGTGGACGAACGGAAATGCAGCTTTTTTTTTTTTTTTCAGTGCCTCCTAGGATGCACAGTGTGCGTTCTAGGACGCCCTCGTGTGCCCTAGGACGCAGAGACGTGCCCGCCCGTGGTACACCAGAGTGCAACAGGTTAATAATGCATTCAATTCAATTTTAGACTCAATGGGGTTTTCTCAGAAAGTAGAAAATTCTACCCATTCTCTCCACCACACATTGGACCTTGTTCTGACTAATGGTATAGAAATAGAAAATCTGGTAGTGTCTCCTCATAATCCTGTACTGTCAGACCATTGTCTGTTAACCTTTGATTTCACCATTTCTGATTATTTGACTTGTAAAGAAAAATATTACAACAGCAAATGTCTTTCAGATGACGTTGTTACCAAATTTTTGCAGATTGTCTCCTCTATACCATGGGTCAACACAATGGAAATAAAAAATGAAGACCCTGCTCCTTCCGTAATTGATTGCATGGTAGATAGTGTTACAGACTCTCTACATCAGACTCTAGATTTGGTGGCCCCTTTAAAAATGATGAGGAATCAGTCTGGATTGGAGGAATCGAGGACACGTCACTTGTGGTAATGTATCGTCACTTCCTGTATTGCTGTTTGTCCGTGTGGTTAGCTCTCCTCACTCTCCTGAGGATTTTGCTTTTAACCTCTTGCACTCCGGGATACCGCGGGCGGTCACGTCTCTGCATCCTCGTGCGTCCTCATGCGTCCTAGTGTGCACTGTGCGTCTCAGCGCGCACTGAAAAAAAAAAAAAGCTGCATTTCCGTTCTTCCACTACAGACACAGCCGCGAACAGAAAGCCAAAGGAGTGCTTTGATTGGTTTAGATTTGATTGGCCTCTCATTCGACTAATAAGAGCCTTGAATTGGGTTTCTGAAACCTTGAAGAATCAATGACTGAAAACCTAGCAAGAAGGACCCACCTACCGACTGTGAATACAACGAGCCAATTGAAGCAGAGAAGTTCGATGATTGAAAGCGTGAGTCCTGTGCATAAAATCTGTTTTGTGTAAGCCACTGTGTGTAACGGTAGCATTCGCCAGTCTTTTTTTATTACTACTGTTCTTATTTGTTTTGAAAAATCGTTCAGCAAAACCGCAATCATGGAAGCACAAAACCTCAATAATGGAATCATGGTTTGACCAGGTTGCGTGACCAGAACCACGAGTCGTAACAAGCGGACCAGCGTCATGTTCGTCTGACAATGAGGAACAGATGTTCGCCAGCGACACTGCTGTTGTGGACAGGTAAGTGTTATAAGCTAAATTATTCTTTATCACTGAAAATAGGAATAAAAATGACTTTTGACCGATCGGCAAATTACAACTGTGCGTCATCGCCACATGACGGACCGCGGCGCACGAACTGGACCGTGCGCCGCGCTCCTCTGTAGCGGGGGGGGGGGGGGGAGTTGTTATCCTCTACATTGCAGATATTTTAGTATAATTTTTATTGCACTGTAGGTTATTTTTTCTTGTAAAAAAAAAAAGCCACACATTTTTTACGTGGCATACTTCTTTGTGTGTGGGGGCTTGTTTGTTCATTCATTCATTCATTCATTCATGAATGAATAAACAACCTCCCCCCCCACACACACACACAGCCCTGAGTGTCACCTTTCATTGGAGCCTAACATCAAGCTTCTATATTGAATCATTCAAAAGTTATAGACGTTTTTCCAAACTGTGCCATTTGGCACAGTTCAAAATTGACATTACAAAATTTTGACCTCAGCTGGATAACACTTGGTTCTACATTTCTGTTGCATTTTCCAGCCTGTATATGACAGCTGTGTGTTATTTGCAAGCATTTGTATCTAAAAAAACACCCAGGCAAACTTTATTTTCTTCAAGTTCAGTATGTTTAGATGACTGTTACTCAGTGGCAGGAGCACTTAGAGAGATTATGACTGCTTTGCCAAAAAATTCAAAGTGTTTTCTTTTAAATGAGACCAACCCCATGAAGATGCTGCAAAGTGTTGAAGAACAGCTTTTGATTTACTTTGGGTACGTTATTTTTAGGCGTTTTTAGGGAAATTGACCAGAGTGCAAGGGGTTAATTGTATTTTAACCACTTTTTTCCATCTACCGTTAGTTCTCATTTCTGTTTATCAAGCCTCCTGCACCTGTGTGCACACTCAGTGTCACCTAATCACCCTCTTTATCCTTCTGTTCACCTTTCATCGGCGTTTTTGTTAGCTTCGGGTTAGCCACTAGCTATGGCTACTAGCTGTCCTTCCCCTCCTCCTCTGGTGTGCTCTCTCTGTCAGATGTTTAGCTACACCTCTGCCTCTTTTAGTGATAATGGTAAATGTAATAAATGTTGTCTTTTTGAGGTGCTCGAGGCGAGGTTGTCTGATTTGGAATCCCGGCTCCGCTGCATTGAAACACCGTCTTCGCCAGTTAATCTTGACGGACATCCCCTAGCTGCAGCGGAGCTCCCTAGCATAGGGCGACCCATTAGCGGTCCTCCGGTCCTCCTCAGGAGCAGGGAGACTGGGTGGGTGATGGTGAGAAGGAAGCCTAGCCACAAAGCCCTGGTTAATCACCAACCTGTTCACGTTTCTAATCGTTTTTCCCCCACTCAGCGACACACCCGCTGAGGAAAAAACTCTGATCATTGGCGACTCTGTAGTCAGAAACATGAACCTAGAGACTCCAGCGGCCATAGTCAAATGCATTCCTGGGGCCGGAGCGGGCGACATCGAGTCAAATATGAAAATGCTGCCTAAAAGTAACTGTAAATACTCCACAATTGTTATTCACGCCGGCATTAATGACATCCGTCTCCGGCAGTCGGAAGTCACGAAACTTAATAGAGAATCGGTGTGTGACTTTGCCAAAACAATGTGTGCCTCTGTAGTATTCTCAGGGCCCCTCCCCAATCTGACCAGTGATGACATGTTTAGCTGCTTGTCATCCTTCAACCGCTGGCTGTCTGTGTGGTGTCCTGCAAACAACGTGGGCTACATTGACAATTGGAGCTCATTTTGGGGAAAACCTGGTCTGATGAGACCAGACGGCGTCCATCCCACTTTGGATGGTACGTCTCATTTATCGAACAATCTGGCATCTTTTTTATCCAAATTTCCAAAACATTGACAACTCAGAGTTGGGACCAGGAAGCAGAGTTGCAGTCTTACATGCCTCTCTGCAGCTCCTCTTCATCCGCCACCCCTCAACTTAGCCCCTGTCTTCCCCATCAGAGAATCATTGTCTGCTCCCTCCAAAGTAAATAAAAATATAATGTAAAAGCATCCCGAAGTGATTAAACAAAAAGTTGGTAAAACTCAAATTAAACATGAAGCCTCTAAATTGAATTATTTGGCCTCTCTTCCTCCTCATAATTTAAAAATTAAATGTGGTTTATTAAATATTAGGTCTCTAACTCCCAAGTCTCTCTTAGTCCATGATCTGTTAATTGATCATCCGATTGATTTAATATCCCTTACAGAGACTTGGTTAGGGCCAGATGACTTATTGTTGTTTGAATGATCAACTCCCTTTGGTTATTTAACTGTCAAAATCCCAGAAGTTCTGTTGTGGTGGAGGAAGTAGCAACAATTCACCATTCCAAATTACTAGTTAATGTAAAGCAAAAAACATGTTATAATTCCTTTGATGGCCTGGTCCTCCAGTATTGGGCACTTAGCAATTTTAGGCTAAACCCAATTCTATTTGCCGTAGTATTCGTCCTCCCATCCAACCTACTCAGAATTTTTATCCGAATTTGCTGAATTCTTAGCTGATTTAGTGCTGAAATCACATAGAATAATTATAGTAGGGAATTTTAATATACATGTAGATGTAGATAGTGATTGCTTTAATGTGGCATTTAATTAGGGCCTGAGCCACTGACAACGTCAGTCGGCGAAAGCCCTATTGTATCTGCTAGCATTTCTTTATTAGGGCCTGAGCCACTGACAACGTCAGTCGGTGAAAGCCCTATTGTATCCGCTCACGTTTCTTTATTTTTTTTTTTTTATTATTATTCTGCCTAAATGATCGCATTTTTCACCCTCTGAACTTTAACCAAAACGTGATTTTTTTTGGCAAACCCCTCTGACTGGGCCAAAAATTCGATAAACTGGAAAAAATATGTGCCCCCCCACCCCTCATTTTTGTGGGTGGGGTCAAACGTACAAGGTCTATGGAGACTGGAGACCATAAGCTTTGCGGTAGACACATCAAATTTGGGTGAGGTGTGAATCACCTCAAGACATGCAAAAAACATCATTGTGGCCCATACCCACCGTCAACAGGAAGGCCGCCATCTTGCCTCAAAGTCGCCCCACCTCCAATTCGGAAAAAACTCACACCTCGCATTTTAACGCACTTGAGCTCATTTTTGCATGGGGGCATCTACAGGCATTGCCCATTAAAAGTTATATAAATTAAGTCAAAATCTCAAAAGGCGTGGCCAGGGCGCCATGGCGAAATTTGACTCCTCCCCTTACAAATTCAACCACCTGTAACTCCCGCAAAACTTGTCCGATGTCCACAAAACTTTCCATCAAGGAAAATAGTGCCACCCCGGATACAATGACATCAAAATACCGGACAAAAGATATAGCGCCACATAGTGGCTAATGGAAGAATTGCTGAAAACTGTTTTAATTATTACTCACGCACGGCTGGCCAGAATGACGTGAAATTTTCAGAGATTCATCAGAACACAGACATGATCATAACTGAACATCAACATTAGTATGACATCATACATATTACCATGGACACGCCCTTCTCGCCATTCAACCCATGTGCTTATGGGGCGGGGTGGGAAGGTCTTGGAGGTCTAAATTTTTCTACATATGTTGAGGTCACTGTCATATGCAGTCCATTATGGGTGGAAAACACATAACTTACAGGGAAGTGTTGCCATGGCAACATGGCGACGGTTGTATTGACTACACCGCCATGAAATTTCGGACAGTTGTATCTTGGACAACCTTTTTCTGATGTCCACAAAACTTCCCATCAAGGAAAATAGTGCCACCCCGGATACAATGACATCACAATACCGGACAAAAGATATAGTGCCACATAGTGGCTAACCAAGGAATTGCTGAAAACTGTTTCATTTATTACTCACGCACGGCTGGCTAGAATGACATCACATTTTCAGAGATTCATCACAACACAGACATGATCATAACTGAACATCAATGTCAGTATGACGTCATACATGTTACGATGGACACGCCCTTCTCGCCATTCAACCCATGAACTTATGGGGCGGGGTGGGAAGGTCTTGGAGGTCTAAATTTTTCAACATATGTTGAGGTCAAGTCATATGCAGTCCAATATGGGTGGACAACACATAACTTACAGGGGAAGTGTTGCCATGGCAACCATGGCGACCGGTTGACTACCCGCCATGAAAAATTCGGAACGTTTGTATCTTGGACAATCTTTTTTCTGATGTCCACACAACTTTCCCATCAAGGAAAATAGTGCCACCCCGGCATACAATGACATAAAAATATGGACAACACGCTATAGTGCCACATAGTGGCTAACGAAGGAATTGCTGAAAACTGTTTTATTTATTACTCACGGACGGCTGGCCAGAATGATGTGAAATTTTCAGAGATTCCTCAGAACACAGACATGATCATAACTGGACATCAACGTTAGTATGACCTCATACATGTTACCATGGACACGCCCTTCTCACCATTCAACCCATGAGCTTATGGGGCGGGGTAGGAAGGTCTTGGAGGTCTAAATTTTTCAACATATGTTGAGGTCACTGTCATATGCAGTCCAATATGGGTGCACAACACATAACTTACTGGGAAGTGTTGCCATGGCAATATGGCGACGGTTGACTACGCGCCATGAAATCTCGGCATGTTGTATCTTGGATAAACTTTGTCTGATTTTCATCAAATTTTCAACAATGGATAATATTCCCACCCTGAACACTCCTATATAAAATAACAAAAGTTTAGCGCCTCCTAGTGGTAACAACATTAGACCCTTGTAAAATGGCCAAACTTTGTACGATTTGCAACAAAATTTATACGATCTCGATGATAAGTCTTAACTCCTATCTCGGCTAAGGGAACAGCATCTTCTACACGGCACCTCCACCTAATGCTGCGTGGAAGAAGTCGATTGGAGTACATGGCCAGCAGGTACTGCTCAAAGCGAGGGAGGACGGGCGGCGGGTTCCGCGGTCGCGCGGGGGGGGCGAAGGCCCGTTTACACCTGCCTGCAGGTTTAATTTTTTTTCGTTATTATTCTGCCTAAATGATCGCATTTTTCACCCTCTGAACGTTAACCAAAACGCGATTTTTTTTTGGCAATCCCCTCTGACCGGGCAAAAAATTCGATAAACTGGAAAAAATATGTGCCCCCCCCACACCTCATTTTTGTGGGTGGGGTCAAACGTACAAGGTCTATGGAGACAGAAGACCATAAACTTTGCTGTAGACACATCAAATTTGGGTGAGGTGTGAATCACCTCAAGACATGCAAAAAACATCATTGTGGCCCATACCCACCGCCAACAGGAAGTCCGCCATCTTGCCTCAAAGTCGCCCCACCTCCAATTCGGGAAAAAAGTCACACCTCGCATTTGAACGCACTTGTCCTAGGGACCTGATCCAATTGAGCTCATTTTTACATGGGGGCATCTACAGGCATTGCCCATTAAAAGTTATATAAATTAAGTCAAAATCTCAAAAGGCGTGGCCAGGGCGCCATGGCGAAATTTGACTCCTCCCCTTACAAATTCAACCACCTGTAACTCCCGCAAAACTTGTCCGATGTCCACAAAACTTTCCATCAAGGAAAATAGTGCCACCCCGGATACAATGACATCAAAATACCGGACAAAAGATATAGCGCCACATAGTGGCTAATGGAAGAATTGCTGAAAACTGTTTTATTTATTACTCACGCACGGCTGGCCAGAATGACGTGAAATTTTCAGAGATTCATCAGAACACAGACATGATCATAACTGAACATCAACGTTAGTATGACATCATACATGTTACCATGGACACGCCCTTCTCGCCATTCAACCCATGTGCTTATGGGGCGGGGTGGGAAGGTCTTGGAGGTCTAAATTTTTCAACATATGTTGAGGTCACTGTCATATGCAGTCCAATATGGGTGGACAACACATAACTTACAGGGAAGTGTTGCCATGGCAACATGGCGACGGTTGACTACACGCCATGAAATTTCGGAAAGTTTTTTTTTTTTTTTTTTTTTTTTTTGTTACTTATTTGTACCCGTAGGTAGACTTGGTTTGCAGTCTGGTGACAAGCCACCGGCTGCTGGTCGCTGCGTGCGCGAGCGCCCTAAACCTACATGTTTTTGGTATGCGGGAGGAAACCGGAGAAATCCCGGAGTAAACCCGCGCAACACGGGGAGAACATGCAAACTCCACACAGCTCACTGTTGGTCGGGGGCTGGGATCGAACCCACGATCTCATGATCCCCGCGATCCCCCGGCCGAGGGTAAAACTGTGCTGCCACAGTGCTAAGTTGTATCTTGGACAAACTTTTTCTGATGTCCACAAAACTTCCCATCAAGGAAAATAGTGCCACCCCGGATACAATGACATCAAAATACCGGACAAAAGATATAGCGCCACATAGTGGCTAATGAAAGAATTGCTGAAAACTCTTTTATTTATTACTCACGCACGGCTGGCCAGAATGACGTGAAATTTTCAGAGATTCATCAGAACACAGACATGATCATAACTGAACATCAACGTTACTATGACGTCATACATGTTACCATGGACACGCCCTTCTCGCCATTCAACCCATGAGCTTATGGGCCAGGGTGGAAAGGTCTTGGAGGTCTAAATTTTTCAACATATGTTGAGGTCACTGTCATATGCAGTCCAATATGGGTGGACAACACATAACTTACAGGGAAGTGTTGCCATGGCAACATGGCGACGGTTGACTACACGCCATGAAATTTCGGAAAGTTGTATCTTGGACAAACTTTTTCTGATGTCCACAAAACTTTCCATCAAGGAAAATAGTGCCACCCCAGATACAATGACATCAAAATACCAGACAAAAGATATAGTGCCACATAGTGGCTAACGAAAGAATTGCTGAAAACTGTTTTATTTATTACTCACGCACGGCTGGCCAGAATGACGTGAAATTTTCAGAGATTCATCAGAACACAGACATGATCATAACTGAACATCAACGTTATTATGACGTCATGCATGTTACCATGGACACGCCCTTCTCGCCATTCAACCCATGAGCTTATGGGGCGGGGTGGGAAGGTCTTGGAGGTCTAAATTTTTCAACATATGTTGAGGTCACTGTCATATGCAGTCCAATATGGGTGGACAACACATAACTTACAGGGAAGTGTTGCCATGGCAATATGGCGACGGTTGACTACACGCCATGAAATTTCGGAAAGTTGTATATTGGACAAACTTTCTGATTTCCAACAAATTTTCAAAAATGGATAATAATCCCACCCTGACCATTCCTATATAAAATAACAAAAGTTTTAGCACCGCCTAGTGGTAACAACATTAGACCCTTGTAAATTGGACATACTTTGCATGATTTGCAACAAATTTTATACGATCAATATTCTCCCTTCCCCAAACTCGTCTATATACAAATAATAAACAACACTCATAGCGCCCCCTAATGATTAAAGGAAAAATTACTGACTGGCAAAACTTGTCCGATGGCCATAAAACTTTCCATGAAGGAAAAAATTGCCACCCCGGACGCAATGACATCAAAATACCTGACAAAAGATATAGCACCACATAGTGGATAACGAAAGAATTGCTGAAAACTGTTTTATTTATTACTCACGCTCAGCTGGCCAGAATGACGTGACATTTTCTGAGTTTCATCAGAACACAGCCATGATCATAACTGAACATCAATGTTAGTATGACATCAAACATGTTACCATGGACATGCCATGACAAAAGGGATAATGCCACTTACTGCTCACAGGAAGATCTGAGCCAAATGGTTTACTTTATTATGCATGCAGCCGTTGCAGTGATGACGGCACATTTTCCCAGCCAGCGAGGGACTATGGGCGCTGGGTTCCACGGGCGCGTGGGGGGCGAATGTCCGTTTACACCTGCTTGCAGGTTTAATTAGGGCCTGAGCCACTGACAACGTCAGTCGGCGAAAGCCCTATTGTATCCGCTCGCGTTTAGGCGAAAGCCCTATTGTATCCGCTCGCGTTTATTTATTATTATTATTATTATTATTCTGCCTAAATGATCGCATTTTTCACCCTCTGAACGTTAACCAAAACGCGATTTTTTTTGGCAAACCCCTCTGACCGGGCAAAAAATTCGATAAACTGGAAAAGATATGTTCCCCCCCACCCCTCATTTTTGTGGGTGGGGCCAAACGTACACAAATTTTCAAGGTGTATGGAGACTGGAGACCATAAACTTTGCCGTAGACACATCAAATTTGGGTGAGGTGTGAATCACCTCAAGACATGCAAAAAACATCATTGTGGCCCATACCCACCGCCAACAGGAAGGCCGCCATCTTGCCTCAAAGTCGCCCCACCTCCAATTTGGAAAAAAGTCACACCTTGCATTTTAACGCACTTGTCCTAGGGACCAGATCCAATTGAGCTCATTTTTGCATGGGAGCATCTACAGGCATTGGCCATTAAAAGTTATATAAATTAGGTCAAAATCTCAAAAGGCGTGGCCAGGGCGCCATGGCCAAGTTTGACTCCTCCCCTTACAACTTCAACCACCTGTAACTCGGCTAAAAATGGTCCCATGTCCACAAAACTTTCCATGAAGGAAAATAGTCCCACCCCGAACGCAATGACATCAAAACACCTGACAACCGATATAGCGCCACATAGTGGATAATGAAAGAATTGCTGAAAAATGTTTCATTTATTACTCACAAGCGGCTGGTCACAATGATGTGAAATTTTCTTAGATTCATCAGAACACAGCCATGATCATAACTGAACATCAACAATAGCATAACATCAAACGTGTTAACATGGACACGCCCTCCTCGCCATTGAATCCGTGACCTTATGGGGAGGGGTGAGAACGTCCTGGAGTCATGAAATTTGGAACATAGGTTTAGGTTACTGACACATATAGTACAATATGGGTGGACAACACATAACTGACAAGGAAGTGTTGCCATGGCACCATGGCAAAGTTTGACTCCTCCCCTTACAACTTCAACCACCTGTAACTCGGCCAAAAATGGTCCCATGTCCACAAAACTTTCCATGAAGGAAAATAGTCCCACCCCGAACGCAATGACATCAAAACACATGACAACCGATATAGCGCTACATAGTGGTTAATGAAAGAAATGCTGAAAACTGTTTCATTTATTACTCACAAGCGGCTGGGCAGAATGATGTGAAATTTGCTGAGATTCATCAGAACACAGCCATGATCATAACTGAACATCAACATTAGTATGACATCTAACGTATTACTATGGACACGCCCACCTCGCCATTCTATCCGTTAGCTTATGGGGAGGGTTGGGAACGTCCTGGAGTCATGAAAATTGGAACATAGGTTTAGGTGACTGTCACATATAGTCCAATAGGGGTGGACAACACATAACTGACAAGGAAGTGTTGCCATGGCGCCATGGCGAATTGCTAAATTATTGCAGCAGCACTGTAGTCAGTCCTCCTCTACAGTAATGCTTAACACAGGCTGTCCATAGGGCTGTGTGTTGAGCCCCACTTTGTATTCATTGTACACATATCACTGCATACCTGTTCATCCCACAAACATTATAGAGAAGTTTGCAGATGACACAACAATAGTGGGCCTCATTTCAGGAGGAGATGAGTCCCACTGGTGAGATGGTGCTCAGATGCTGCACGGTGGCGCAGTGGTTAGCACTGCGGCAGCACAGTTTACCCTTGGCCGGGGGATTGTGGGGATCGTGGGATCGTGGGTTCGATCCCAGCCCCCGACCAACAGTGATCTGTGTGGAGTTTGCATGTTCTCCCCGTGTTGCGTGGGTTTACTCCGGGATTTCTCCGGTTTCCTCCCACATGCCAAAAACATGCATGTTAGGTTAATTGGCTGTTCTAAATTGTCCCTAGATATCTGTTTCCTATAGGCCCTTAGAATAGAGGGTTAGTATTAATGAAAGCGCTTTGAGTGGTCATTGTGACTAGAAAAGCGCTATATAAGTGCAGGTTAGTTAGTTAGTTAGTTAGTTAGTTAGTACGGCCCCAAACATGTCAGCTAAATTATTGCAGCAGCACTGTAGTCAGTCCTCCTCTACAGTAATGCTTAACACAGGCTGTCCACAGGGCTGTGTGTTGAGCCCCACTTTGTATTCATTGTACACATATCACTGCATACCTGTTCATCCCACAAACATTATAGAGAAGTTTGCAGATGACACAACAATAGTGGGCCTCATTTCAGGAGGAGATGAGTCCCACTGGTGAGATGGTGCTCAGATAATAATATGCTACTGAATACATAATAAAAAACAGAACTCATTATTAATATTAGGAAGCATAGCAGTAAGCCACCTCTTCTATACATAGTCAAGGAGTGTGTGGAGAGTTAAGACAGGCAACCACTAGAGGGAGGCAAAGTACAAGAAGAGAAGAGAAGCAGTCTTCAGGGGATGCATTACAACATAATTTTTGGAAGTTATAGCTAAATTATTGCAGCAGCACTGTAGTCAGTCCTCCTCTACAGTAATGCTTAACACAGGCTGTCCACAGGGCTGTGTGTTGAGCCCCACTTTGTATTCATTGTACACATATCACTGCATACCTGTTCATCCCACAAACATTATAGAGAAGTTTGCAGATGACACAACAATAGTGGGCCTCATTTCAGGAGGAGATGAGTCCCACTGGTGAGATGGTGCTCAGATAATAATATGCTACTGAATACATAATAAAAAACAGAACTCATTATTAATATTAGGAAGCATAGCAGTAAGCCACCTCCTCTATACATCGTCAAGGAGTGTGTGGAGAGGGTAGAGGCTTTTAAGTTTCTGGTTGTTCAGATTTCTCACAACCTTACCTGGGTAGTACGGCCCCAAACATGTCAGCTAAATTATTGCAGCAGCAATGTAGTCAGTCCTCCTCTACAGTAATGCTTAACACAGGCTGTCCACAGGGCTGTGTGTTGAGCCCCACTTTGTATTCATTGTACACATATCACTGCATACCTGTTCATCCCACAAACATTATAGAGAAGTTTGCAGATGACACAACAATAGTGGGCCTCATTTCAGGAGGAGATGAGTCCCACTGGTGAGATGGTGCTCAGATAAATAATATGCTACTGAATACATAATAAAAAACAGAACTCATTATTAATATTAGGAAGCATAGCAGTAAGCCACCTCCTCTATACATAGTCAAGGAGTGTGTGGAGAGTTAAGACAGGCAACCACTAGAGGGAGGCAAAGTACAAGAAGAGAAGAGAAGCAGTCTTCAGGGGATGCATTACAACATAATTTTTGGAAGTTATAGCTAAATTATTGCAGCAGCACTGTAGTCAGTCCTCCTCTACAGTAATGCTTAGGTTCAGGTTCAGGTTCAGGTTACTTTATTTGTACCCGTAGGTAGATTTGTTTTGCAGTTGGTGACATCCATATTTACAAGCCACAATTACATTCAACATAGACACAAACACAGGCACACATCTTACAAAATAGGTAAATATAAAATATGTACAATATAATTTTTATAGCTTGTTCAACTCTTTGACAGCAGCAGGGACAAAGCTGTTTTTGTAGCGCTGGGTTCTACTTTTTGGGACAGCAAACCTCCGTCTGGAGGGAAGAAGCTGAAAGTTGCAGTGCAAAGGGTGGGAGTCATCATTTAAAATCGAGTCGGCCATCCTCTGTACTTGTCTGGTGTACAGGGATGTCAGGCTCAGCTGTGACTCACCAAGCAAACGACTGGACCATCTGACTACCTGATCCAAGGATTTCCTCTGTTTCAGTTTTATCTGACCAAACCATGACATTAAAGAAAAGGATAAAACAGATTCAATAAAAGCCCGATAGAACATAGTCATTATGGTTCGGTCAATTTGGAAGCGTGCAAGTTTCCTCAAACAATGCAAATTTTGCTGACCCTTTTTGCACACCCTTTCACAGTTCACCTCAAAGTTCAATCCACTATCAATAATCGTCCCAAGATATTTGTACGATTGTACACATTCGGTGGTCTGGCCTTTTAGTATGGTGACTTTGTGCCTGGGAGTTTTCCTCCTAAAGTCAATAATCATATCTTTCGTTTTTGTTGTATTCAGCTGCAGGTAGGAATCCTCACACCAGTGAACAAAGTCATCAACTACTGGGCCATGGCCACTCTCACCATCCTGGAGGAGACTGACAATGACTGAGTCATCAGCATACTTTATAATGTGTCTGTTGTCATGTCTGCTCCGACACATGTTTGTGTACAGGATGAAGAGTAGTGGTGACAACACACACCCCTGAGGAGAGCCAGTAGAAGAGCACTTTAGGTCAGACAATGTACCATTGACCCTTACTCTCTGCGTCCTGTTGGTTAAGAAATCCAGAATCCAACCCACCAGATTATTGCTTAAATCAAATTGTTGCAGGAGCCTTTCAACTAAAATATGAGGTTGGATTGTATTAAAGGCAGAAGAAAAGTCCACAAATAAAAGCCTGGCGTGTGTCCCATTAAAATCCAGATGTTTAAAAAGCATGTTAAACAGAGTGACAGTGGCATCCTCCACTCCTCTGTGAGGCCTATAGGCAAACTGCAGAGGATCCAATGCATGTTCAGTCTGCTTTAGGACCTCACATCTGACCAGTTTTTCAAAAATTTTCATTAAAATTGAAGTCAAAGCAACTGGTCTAAAGTCATTTACCGTTTTAGGACAGCTGGATTTTGGAACGGGAACAACCACGGCATCTTTCCAGATCTTAGGCACATGTTGTGTCTGTAAGGACTTATTGAAAATGTAGTGAAATATAGGACTCAGTTCATGTGCACAGGACTTTACCAGGCGTCCACATATATTATCAGGGCCCTGACTTTTGTTCACTTTTACAGCGCGGAACTCCCTTTCAACATCCTGCATCTCAATATTAAAGTGCTGATTGTCTTTGAGTTTCTGTTTCAAATCTTGGATTTCTGTGCTAAAATCAAAGGAGTCAAAACGACCATAAAAACAATTAAGAGCATTAGCCAGCTCTGTGTCTGAACTAAAACCATCTAAAAACACACGATTACTGCGCTCTGTGCTCTGAAGGCCTGCAATTTTTTTCATACTGGCCCAGGCCGAACCAAGTTTATTTGCTGCCATCTTGCTTTCCAATTCTGATTTATAATTCTGTTTTGCTCTTAAAATTTCGGCCTTTAGCTCCTTAGTGGCAACCTGTAGCGCAGAAACAGACCCCTGTTTAAAGGCAAGTGCTTTCCTCTGTAAGCAGGATTTAACTGATTTAGTAACCCATGGTTTGTTGTTGGGATATATTTTGACACGTTTACGTGGAACAAACTTATTTTGACAGTGAGCCATGTATGAGCATGTGAGCTCAGCCAGAGAGTCCAAATCATCCCCGCAGGCCATTATGAACATCTTCCAGTCTGTACAGTCAAAGCATTCCTGGAGGCTGTGCTCTGAATCTTCTGTCCACACATCAATGTCTCTCATCTCCACCTTGCCTCTTCTGAGAGCAGTTTTATATGTGGGCAGCAAATGAACACAGTTGTGATCTGATGATCCTAAAGGAGGAAGGGGGAGTGATTTATAGGCCCTCTCTATGGATCCATAGCACAGGTCCAATGTCTTTTTTCGCCTGGTTGGGCAGGAGACATACTGATGAAAGTTTTTAAGTGTCTTCTTTAAAGAAACATGGTTAAAATCCCCAAGAATGAAGTTTGGCGCCTCTGGAGAAATTGACTGCAGCCGCTGGATCACATCAGAGATGGTGCTGGAGGCGGAGTCAGCGTCTGCCCTCGGATGAATGTACACAACTGTGATGAAAAGTTGGGGAAACTCTCGAGGCAAATAAAAGGGGCGAAGCGACACAGACAGCAGCTCCACATGGGGTGTACAGATGCGCTCTCTGACCGTGACAGATGTGCAGTACTGCTTATTAATGTATAAACATACTCCGCCCCCCTGACGCTTCCCAGTTACCTCTTCCTGCCGATCCGAGCGCAGCGGAGCTCCAAAGCCGTCAATCCACAGCTCTGCATCTCGATCATGCGCAGTAAGCCAAGATTCAGTGAAAGCCATGACGCAGCAGTTCTTAAAATCCTTCTGGTAACGTACGTTGCCTTGAATTTCCTCCACCTTGTTTCTCACAGACTGTGCATTCCCAAAAATGATCGAAGGAAGAGGAATGTTACCAAACTGACGTCTCCTAAGGCGCAATTTCACACCTCCACGTCTTCCACGCTTCCTCCTGCCGCTTCTCTTTTCACCGCTGTCCACAGGGCTGTGTGTTGAGCCCCACTTTGTATTCATTGTACAAATATCACTGCATACCTGTTCATCCCACAAACATTATAGAGAAGTTTGCAGATGACACAACAATAGTGGGCCTCATTTCAGGAGGAGATGAGTCCCACTGGTGAGATGGTGCTCAGATAATAATATGCTACTGAATACATAATAAAAAACAGAACTCATTATTAATATTAGGAAGCATAGCAGTAAGCCACCTGGGTAGTACGGCCCCAAACATGTCTACATAAACATAACAAACAAAAGTTTTAGCGCACCTATTGTTAAAAGGAAGAATTGCTGAAATTTTTATTTTCTCTTTTTCTTTCACCAGCAGAAAAAACAAATACATGAAGGAATCACTAGGGCTCATTGACAGTACATGTAGACAGTGCAGAACTGTTTCCATGGCGACCAGCGTGCTACAATGGCTTTCTCTCCATATAAAACATGACAGTTACACCTAAGACAATTCCTGCCTGATTTACAATAATCTTTGCACACATAATAGTGATCCCACTCGGACATGTCTGAATATCAATATTCACAAAACTGTCACAACCACACCTACTGCTGACATGACGTACTGCACAAATTTGTATCACATTTTGAACCAAGTCCAGTAGTCAGAATGAAATGACATTTTCAATGGTTTCTCAAAGTGAATTGAATTACCCTCAGTGGAAGTCACTATTGTACTGCGATAAAAACAGTTGCCATGAAAACACACTCCTTGCCTATCAATATGTTTTATACTTTGGAGGGTTGGGAAACTCCAAGAGTCACCAAATGTGGAACTTAAGTAAAGATGACTCTCTTCTGTAGTTCTGTGCTGTCTCCAACATGTACCTGAAATCTAATTGTTACCATGGCCGCATGTCCGAGTTTACCTGATCGCAATAAGTTGGATAGTTGTAATTTGGACAAACTGTGTCGGACTGTCACCAGTCATTGATAGTACATGTACATAGTACAGAACTGTTTCCAGGGCGACTGGCGTACTTCAGTGGCTTTCTTGCCAAACAAAACATGACAGTTACAGCTCAGATAATTCTCGCCTGATTTGGAAAAATCTTTGCACAAATCATACTGATGCCAATCTGAACATGTCTGTATATCAATATTCACAAAACTGTCACACCCACACCTACTGCTGACATGACGTACTGCACAAAATTGTTTCCAATTTTGCACAAAGACCAGTAGTCATGATGACATGACCTTTTCAGGGGTTGAAACTGACATGCATGATCAATATGTATCATTGTTCTACCATGTTATAGCGCATAACTGTCTCATGCTACAGCACTACTCTAATGCACACGTCACAAAACCACGGCTGCTGTGGGGTTTTTAAAAGGAAGAATTGCTGAAAATTTTTTTCTCTCTTTTTCTCTCACTAGCAGAAAAAAAAATGCATGAAGGAATCACTAGGGCTGATTGACAGTACGTGTAGATAGTACAGAACTGTTTCCATGGCGACCAGCGTGCTTCAACACACACAGTGCAGAGCATTGTAGCTAGATGGAATAAATATGTAAATATATATACACACACAGTGCAGAGCATTGTTGCTAGATGGCATGAAACAGCACAACCGTCTACTTAGTTATCCTATATGGTATGATTATGTACCCATACATATTCTCACCCTCCATAGCGACCGCTATTTTCCTAATTGTATGCTGGAGGGGACCTTTGTATGTCTTTTGCATTCAAAACTATTAGGTTGTCACGTCTTTAGGCTATCTCTAAGAGCAGCCCTACTTAGGTTGTACAGTCTGACAGCCGTTGGGAGGAAGGACCTGCGAAACCTCTCGGTTGTGCACCTAGGATGATGTAGTCTGCTGCTAAAAGAACTCCACTGTGCGTTCTGTATGTCCTGCATAGGGTGGAACTCGGACTCCAGCAGAGATGACAGTTTAGCCACCATCCGTCTCTCTCCTATCTCCTCCACTGGGACAACGCGCTACCCCAGGACAGAGCTAGCTTTCTTGATCTGTTTGTTCAGTCTCTTCCTATCGGCTGCCATAATGCCACTGCCCCAGCAGACCACCGTGTCATACAATGTCTTCAGCAGCGCCCCTTGTACACCAAAAGACCTGAGTCTCCTCAGTAGGAACAGCCTGCGCTGTCCCTTCTTGTACAGTGCGTCAGTATAGTGTGACCAGTCAGCGTGCGCTGTCCCTTCTTGTACAGTGCGTCAGTATAGTGTGACCAGTCTAGTTTATTGTTCAGATGAACACCCAGGTACTTATAGGATGTCACCATCTCAATGTCTGTTCCCTGTATATTTACTGGTCCACCGTGCGTTCAGTATGTCCTGCATAGGGTGGAACTCGGACTCCAGCAGAGATGACAGTTTAGCCACCGTCCTTCTCTCTCCTATCTCCTCCACTGGGACAACGCGCTACCCCAGGACAGAGCTAGCTTTCTTGATCTGTTTGTTCAGTCTCTTCCTATCGGCTGCCATAATGCCACTGCCGCAACAGACCACCGTGTCATACAATGTCTTCAGCAGCGCCCCTTGTACACCAAAAGACCTGAGTCTCCTCAGTAGGAACAGCCTGCGCTGTCCCTTCTTGTACAGTGCGTCAGTATAGTGTGACCAGTCAGCGTGCGCTGTCCCTTCTTGTACAGTGCGTCAGTATAGTGTGACCAGTCTAGTTTATTGTTCAGATGAACACCCAGGTACTTATAGGATGTCACCATCTCAATGTCTGTTCCCTGTATATTTACTGGTCCACCGTGCGTTCAGTATGTCCTGCATAGGGTGGAACTCGGACTCCAGCAGAGATGACAGTTTAGCCACCGTCCTTCTCTCTCCTATCTCCTCCACTGGGACAACGCGCTACCCCAGGACAGAGCTAGCTTTCTTGATCTGTTTGTTCAGTCTCTTCCTATCGGCTGCCATAATGCCACTGCCGCAACAGACCACCGTGTCATACAATGTCTTCAGCAGCGCCCCTTGTACACCAAAAGACCTGAGTCTCCTCAGTAGGGACAGCGCAGGCTGTTCCTACTGAGGAGACTCAGGTCAGTATAGAGTGACCAGTCTAGTTCATTGTTCAGATGAACACCCAGGTACTTATAGGATGTCACCATCTCAATGTCTGTTCCCTGTATATTTACTGGTGATGTGAGGTGTTGTCCTGAAATGAGAGTGGAGCAACTTCAGCAGAGGGACATGACTGAACGTTTTTTGAGACATTGTTTTTGGGCACAATGACTACGGCACCTCCACCTAATGTGCGTGGAAGAAGTCGATTGGAGTAAATGGCCAGCAGGTACTGTTCAAAGCGAGGGGGGACGGACGGCGGGTTCCGCGGTCGCGCGGGGGGGCGAAGGCCCGTTTACACCTGCCCGCAGGTTTAATTATTATTATTCTGCCCAAATGATCGCATTTTTCACCCTCTGAACGTTAACCAAAACGCGATTTTTTTGGCAAACCCCTCAGACCCGGCAAAAAATTCAATAAACTGGAAAACATATGTGCCCCCCCACCCCTCATTTTTGTGGGTGGGGCCAAACGTACAAGGTCTATGGAGACTGGAGACCATAAACTTTGCCGTAGACACATCAAATTTGGGTGAGGTGTGAATCACCTCAAGACATGCAAAAAACATCATTGTGGCCCATACCCACCGCAAACAGGAAGTCCGCCATCTTGCCTCAAAGTCGCCCCACCTCCAATTCGGAAAAAAGTCACACCTCGCATTTTAACGCACTTGTCCTAGGGACCTGATCCAATTGAGCTCATTTTTACATGGGGGCATCTACAGGCATTGGCCATTAAAAGTTATATAAATTAAGTCAAAATCTCAAAAGGCGTGGCCAGGGCGCCATGGCGAAGTTTGACTCCTCCCCCTACAACTTCAACCACCTGTAACTCGCCCAAAACTTGTCCGATGTCCACAAAACTTTACATGAAGGAAAATAGTGTCACCCCGGACTCAATGACCTCAAAATACCTGACAACCGATATAGCGCCACATAGTGGTTAATGAAAGAATTGCTGAAAACTGTTTTATTTATTACTCACAAGCGGCTGGGCAGAATGATGTGAAATTTTCAGAGATTCATCAGAACACAGACATGATCATAACTGAACATCAATGTTAGTATGACATCATACGTGTTACCATAGAAACGCCCTTCTCGCCATTCAATCCATGAGCTTATGGGGAGGGGTGGGAAGGTCTTGGAGGTCTAAATTTTTCAACATATGTTGAGGTCACTGTCATATGTAGTCCAATATGGGTGGACAACACATAACTTACAGGGAAGTGTTGCCATGGCAACATGGCGACGGTTGACTACACGCCAGGAAATTTCGGAAAGTTGTATCTTGGACAAACTTTTTCTGATTTCCACCAAATTTTCAAAAATGGATAATAATCCCACCCTGAACATTCCTATATAAAATAACAAAAGTTTTAGCGCCGCCTAGTGGTAACAACATTAGACCCTTGTAAATTGGACATACTTTGCACGATTTGCAACAAATTTTATACGATCAATATTCTCCCTTCCCCGAACTCGTCTATATACAAATAATAAACAACACTCACAGCGCCCCCTAATGATTAAAGGAAGAATTACTGACGGGCAAAACTTGTCCGATGTCCACAAAACTTTACATGAAGGAAAATAGTGCCACCCCGGATGCAATGACATCAAAATACCTGACAAAAGATCTGGCGCCACATAGTGGTAAATAAAAGAATTGCTGAAAACTGTTTTATTTATTACTTGTGCGCGGCTTGCCAGAATGACGTGAAATTTTCTGAGATTCATCAAAACACAGAGATGATCATAACTCAACATCAACGTTAGTATGACATCATACGTGTTACCATGGACACGCCCTTCTCGCCATTCAATCCATGAGCTTATGGGGAGGGGTGGGAACGTCCTGGAGTCATGAAAATTGGAACATAGGTTTAGGTGACTGTCACATATAGTCCAATACGGGTGGACAACACATAACTGACAAGGAAGTGTTGCCATGGCGCCATGGCGAATTTTGACTCCTCCCCTAACAACTTCAAAGTCCTGTAACTCGGGCAAACCCTTTCTGATGTGCACCATTCCTTCCATAATGGAAAATAGTTCCACCCTGAACGCAATGTCATCAAAATACCTGACAACTAATATAGCGCCACATAGTGGATAACAAAAGAATTGCTGAAAACTGTTTTATCAATTACTCACGTGCGGCTGGGCAGAATGATGTGAAATTGTCTGACATTCATCAGACCACAGCCATGATCATAACCTGAAAACCTATATAGCGCCACATAGTGGTTACTGAAAGAATTGCTAACCCACTATTTACTAAATGGCTCTCTGTAGTTGCACAATTGCAGATAAAAAAAATGGACCTAATTAAAAACTCGAAGCACCCCACAAAGAGATATTTTTTGCACATCTTTTGCACCCAAATTTTATGTCTCGACGGCAAAGTTTACAGTCTCCATAGACCTTGAAAATTTGTGTACGTTTGGGGGGGAACATATCTTTTCCTGTTTATCGAATTTTTTGCCGGGTCTGAGCGGTCTTGGGATTTATAAATTTTTGAACATATGTACCTAACAGCCACACATTTGAGGCAAAAATTGCACACCCACTAGTGCCTAAGCAGCTCTCTGTATTTCAACAATTGCAGATAAAAAAATGGACCTAAAACCTCAAAGCCCCCCAACAAGAAAAATTGTATGATGTTCTCTCATGTAGAAGTTAATAATTTTTTTTTCCACAATATCTTTATTGAACCTTTTTTTTTTTTTAAACAAACATGATACAAACAATCAAACACTAACGCTAAAGTACTACAAAAAAAAAAAATGCACTAAAAACACCAACAACCACCAACAAAATCAAGTCTTCAACAATGCTCCTCTGTTTAGTCTAGACAATCCAATACATAAGTATACATATTATGTTCACCAGTTTGGAATTTACAAGGTCCACACACATCATTCACCTTCTTCTTCAAGAGTTATGTTTAAATTTTTTACATAATCAATAAAAGGTCTCCATATATTCTCAAACACAATTTCCTTTGATTTCAGTATATATGTTATTCTTTCTAATGGAAGGTTTGTTAACATCTGTCTTAACCACTGAGTCACATCTGGTCTATGAGTCTTTTTCCATAATAGTGCAATACATTTTTTGGCATTAAGCAAACTGAGGTCTATGAATGTTCTTTCACTTTTATTAAAATTATGCTTTTCTGGGTACAGACCCAACAAAAACAGTTTAGGATTCAGTATGATTTGTTTTGAGATTATTTTTTCAATTGTTACCCTCACCTCTTCCCAAAACATTCTTATTAATCTACATTCCCATAAACAATGAAATAGGGTTCCTTTACTTTCCATGCATTTTGTGCATGTATCTGGTATATTTTTGTTATATCTATTTAACTCCTCCGGTGTAACATACATCCGCATTAACCATTTGAAATGTATCAATTTAAGGCGTGCATTTATTGATTTGGTTTGAGCTTCTGTACAAGCCAATTCCCATTGTTCCTCCGAAATTTCAATTTGCAGATCTTCTTTCCAGTAGTTTAATCTTTTCAGTGAATTTTCACTTGAAGATAGTGTCAATGAGTTATAAAACTCTGAAATAATACCCTTTCTTTTACTATCTTTCATCATCATTTTTTCCAAGGATGAATAAATAGGTCGAGTGAGAGCTTTATTTTGATTTGATCGAATAAAGTTTCTAAGTTGAAGATATTTAAAAAAATGTGTTCTATTGAGATTAAATTTGATCCTCAGCTCTTCAAAAGACATTATGTTGTCTGCACATGGCAAATATAAATCCTGAATCTTTTGTATCCCTTTTAAATTCCATACTTTAAATACAGCGTCCGCTCTCCCTGGTTTAAAATATTGATTACCCCATATTGGACTAAATTGTGACAATAACTGTGGTTCTTTTAAATAGTTTTTAGCTTCACACCATATTTTGATCATATGCTTTACAAATGGATTTTTAACTTGTTTTTGTAATTTTTTTGCCGAATCTGAGTATATGAATATGGGAAGAGGTAAAGGTAAATTGTATGATTCCATTTCAGTCCAGTGAGGGAGATCATTTGATGAAAAATAATATGTCATAGACCTCAGTTGTGCCGACCAATAATACAACATAAAATTTGGACATTTCAGACCTCCACGATCAAATGGTAAATATAATAAAGACAGACGTAATCTAGCCCTCCTGTTGTTCCATATAAATTCCACTAACTTTTTTTTTATTCTTGAGAATAGATCTAAAGGTGGTGATAAGGGAATGTATTGAAATAAATAAAGTATTTTAGGTAAAATATTACTTTTAAGTATATTGATTCTCCCGATCATCGACATTGGTAGTGACATCCATCTCTGAGTTAACTCATTGATATCTGACATTAAGGCTTCATAGTTGACGCTGGCGACTGATTCTAGCTTAGGCATAATTTGGATTCCTAAATATTTAAACTGATTTACAACATTGAATTGATTTGCCTCAGGGGCTGGGTAATTTCTCTGGGTCTCATTTAGCATTAATATTGAAGATTTAGTTTTATTTATTTTATATCCTGATATTTCCCCAAAATTCTTTATTAAATTCAACAAGGTTGGAATTGATTTTTTTAGATTCGACATAAACAAAATTATATCATCGGCGTACAGGGAGATTTTATGTTCTGTTGGTCCAACTTTAATTCCATATATTTGTGAATGTAAACGTATCGCTATCGCTAAAGGTTCAATTGCCATAGTAAACAGTAAAGGTGAAAGTGGACAGCCTTGTCGACATCCTCTATTGATTTTTATTGGTTTTGAAATATTGTTATTTGTTAGGATTTCTGCTGTAGCATTATTGTATATTAGTTGAACCCATTTTATGAAATTATTTCCAAGTCCAAACCTTTGTAGGACTTCAAAAAGAAAGGGCCATTCAACTCTATCAAAGGCCTTTTCGGCGTCCAATGATAGGAGAGCTGTATCCGGTGTTTCTTTATTAAAATAAATAATATTAAATAGTCTTCTTACATTATGGAAGCCTTGTCTACCCTTTATAAAGCCATTCTGATCTCGATTAATAATATTTGGTAAAATTTCTTGTATTCGTCTTGCTAAAATTTTACAGATTATCTTAAGGTCGGCGTTTAATAGGCTTATTGGTCTCATATTTTCACATTTATTAGAGGGCTTACCTGGTTTTGGCAGCAGTATAATTAAGGCATTATTTATGTATGATGGTAAATTATTATTTTGAAATGCTTCTAAAACCATTTCCAAAAAAGGTTTTATTAATTTATTCTTAAATTTTTTATAAAGGTCAACTGGAAGACCATCTGGTCCTGCACTTTTTCCTGATTTCATATTATCAATGGCTAGCCCAACTTCTTCTTGACTAATTTTAGACTCCAATATCTCCCTGTTTTCATTTGGTATACACGGTATAGATAGTTCGTTCAAAAACCCATTTAGTTTTGTTAAATCAGGTTCATTTTTGGTATCATATAATTTTTCATAGTAATCTCTAAAGGCTCTATTAATTTCTAAAGGATCTATAACTACCTGTCCGTTACTTATAATACTGGTAATTGGTGTTTTAATTTCCAATTGTTTAATCTGCCATGCTAATAATTTTCCTGATTTTTCACCTTGTTCATAAAAAGATTGTTTCAATCTTAGAAGACTCGAGGCAGCTCTATTCGCTGATTTTTTGTCGTATTCAGCTCTCAAAATCAGTAATTCATTCTCCAACCTTGGGTCACTTCCTGCATACACTTTTTCCTGAAGACTTTTTATTTTATGTTCCAATTTAGCTCTCTCCTCTCGAGTCTTCTTAGATTTTGATCCTGTATAACTAATAATATGTCCCCTAATAAAAGCTTTGAAAGCCTCCCACTTTACACATGCTGATGTTTGTGTAGTATTGATGTCAAAGAACTCGTCTATCTGTTTTTCTATATACTTGACAAATTCCTCATCCTGAAGCCATTTATGCTGAAATTGCCATCTACCTGATTCCTTTGTCAATTTTTTATCTACATATATTAGACAACAGGGTGCATGATCAGAGATCACAATGTTATCATAAAAGCAGTTTTGAATCTTGGACCTTAATTCTGTGGAAATCAAAAAATAATCAATACGTGAGAATGTCTTGTAGGTACTGGAATAACAAGAATAGGCTTTAACTTGTGGTTTCATTTCTCTCCATATATCTAACAATCTCAATTCTTTCATAAAATGATTAATAGTCATCCTACATCCAATGTGCGTACAATCCAGTCCTGTTGATCTATCCACACCTGGATTCAATGTACAATTAAAATCCCCTGCTATTATATGTTGCCCTGTAAGTGATGATAAGATGAGAAATAAATTAGCAAAGAACTTCTGATCATCTATATTGGGACCATATAAGTTCACAAGATTTATATTTTCTAATAGCAAAGAACCTTGAATGATTACATATCTTCCAAATTTGTCTCCAATTACATTTTTCACTTGAAAAGGAACTGATTTATGTATGAGAGTCATAACTCCCCTGGCTCGGGATGAAAATGAAGAGGTGAATACACTTCCCTGCCATCTACTCCTAATTCTTTTAACATCCTCCTCTATCAGATGAGTTTCTTGTAAAAACACAATTCTTGAACCCATGTCCTTTATTTTATTCATAACTTGTTTAAGTTTTTTTAAATTTTGTAGACCTCTGCAATTCCATGAAGTTAAATTAAGATTAACACTTTGGTCCATGATCAATAGAGAGTTTGGGATTACCTTGCAGTGTAAACATGCTCATACAGAGAAGCAAAAACATGAGTGGTTGAACATTCATCCTACAAACTACACACAAACAAATTTCCCCTTCCCACACTTGTGGCAAACCCCCCAAAATCAAAAGAAAAATTCTGTCTCCCGATATAGCCATCGACCGTTCCACACCCACGGGGAACAGCCTAAGCCACTCCTTCTTCATCCTCCCAATCACCCTAACTCTACTGCTTTTAATGACGTAACATTAACTCTCCTCTGTAGTTTTCCAACTTAACTCCAAAATTTTTAACAACTTTGTACATCATAGTTTTTTTTGTTTGTTTGTTTGTTTTGTTTTTTTGTTTTTTTAATATATAATACAATCTATATTTTGTAAACTTACTATTTACTTCAAGTCAGTCAGATGCCTGTGCAAATGCTTAATTATTCTACCTTATATTTTGTTCATGCTTAGCTCCCACCAGTCTCTTCTTCTTCTTTGATCTTCTTGATTGTGATATCCTACCGTGTAGCAATGATCACACTTGAGTTATTTCTTTGGCTAACTCTGCCATTTATTCTGCAACACACATAATATGACTGAACATGGATTCTGCGCGGGGTTTTCACACTCTTGTTCTAATGTGTCCCCTTAATAGTAGTGCTGAACAATACAGGTAGTTCCCCCTAGAGGCATGTGCCAGTAATGTTTTAAATTAGACTTGCAGTCTACCACATCCCTCCCCTCTAGATTAAACTACTTTTAATTACACTAGCCAATTATGCTAGACATCCTGGAACTCCCATTTAACCCTAAACAATCACAGTTACTTTTAACTTCTTAAACACATGTGCCATACACATAATTTCTTTCTCTTTTTTTTTTTTTTTTTTTTACATGTATAACACACATAACAGTCTAACTGGGGAATTGGTTTGACTACCGCATCCCAGTGAGGTTCCAGGACGCATTCTTGTCCTGTGGCTGGGGAACTCACTACTGACTAAGTATAGTCCTTCAAGTAGTCTGGAGCTTTCCTAGCTCGCTGAGATCTTCTCACGGCGGGTGAGCCAACTGCAGGTGAAGACTCGGACTGCTCCACTGTTTCGGCTGCTGCAGTGCTGCCCGTAGAATCTGCAGAGACGGTTACCTCAGGTTTCACCTGAAGTGGTGGTTCGTTGATGCTCTCCTCAGGATGGGTGTCAGACAACACCTCTGGTGCCATCGGCAGGGGAATGGAGCTCCTACCATGAACTTGGTCGATGTGTCGCCTCACCACTTGTCCATGGCCTAATGTCACCTTGAATGACACAGGGCCTGTCTTTTCTGTTATTTCTCCTGGTACCCAGGCTGGTCCTGAGCCAAAGTTGCGGGTGTAGACCACGTCTCCTTCTCTCAGTATTCTCTCTCTAGCATGCATGTCATGATAACCTTTTTGTTTCTCTTGTTTGTCATGCACTTTGTTTCTGAAGTCTGGATGTATTAAGTCAAATGTTGACCTCAACTTTCTTCCCATCCATGGACCTGCGTAGTCAATGTGAATTCTTCTCCATGGTTTATCTGGAACTTCCCAGGGATGTAGTGGGGCTGCTGGAGGACTGTTCCTGTTCTCCTGGCATGCCGCACATGACTTCACAAGCGCCTCCACCTCTGCATCCATGTTGGGCCACCACATGTAACTCCTCGCCAACGCTTTCATGCGAGTGATGCCAGGGTGTGCTTGGTGTAGTTGTTGCAGTAAGGCATTCCTACCAGGTGGTGGAACAACCACGCGTCCTCCCCACAGGATACAACCTTCCTGGGTGCTGAGCTCATCCTGTCGTCGGGCATAGGGAATGAACTCAGGACTGTTCATCTTCGGCCATCCTCGCAAGATGTATTCTCGCACTCTTGCTAGAACAGGGTCTTTGTCTGTCCACTTCTTTATTTGTTGTGCGTTCACCAGGGGCACGCCGATATCTTCAAACAATAGCACTCTCTCCTCCTCCTCAGGCGTGCTGTCTCTTCCTCCATCCAAGGGTAGCCTACTCATCGCGTCAGCATTCGTATGGTCCCGTCCGGCTTTGTAAACGATGGTGTACTCATACGCTGCTAATGTAACGGCCCATCTCTGAATTCTCTGAGATGTCATCTGGGGTATGGCTCTCCTTTCACTGAACAGTGAAATTAGTGGCTTGTGGTCAGTCACTATAGCGAACTGTCTCCCATACAGGTATTTGTGGAACTTTTTTACACCAAATACTACTGCAAGGCCCTCCTTGTCTAGCTGGGAGTAGTTTTTCTCAGCTGCACTAAGAGTTCTTGAGACGAACCCTATGGGTCTCTCTGAGCCATCCTCCATACGATGAGAGAGTACAGCACCCACACCGTAGGGTGATGCGTCACACGCCAGGATGAGTGGTTTGTTTGAATCATAGTGCACTAACACACTACAGGACTGAAGTAGCGCTTTGGACTCTTCAAACGCCTTCTGCTGCTTGACCCCCCCATGACCATTTTTCTTCCTTCTTAAGTAAGGTATGTAGTGGTGCCAGCAGCGTGGACAGCTTTGGGAGGAACCTATGGTAATAGTTCAACAAGCCCAGGTAGGCTTTTAACTCAGTAACATTTTGTGGCTCAGGCGCCTCCGCAATGGCTTCCACTTTGTCTGTTAGAGGGTGTAGACCACTGGCGTTGATCTTGTGGCCTAGGAACACCACCTCTTTTCCCATGAACTCACACTTGCTTCTTTTCAACCTCAGACCACTTTTCTCCAACCGATGAAGCACTTCCTCCAGCGTTTTCAGATGTTCTTGTTCATTTGGTCCTGTACAAAGGATGTCATCCAAATAAATGGCAACATTCGGAATTCCACCTAGGATGCCCTCCATAGTTCTCTGGAATATAGCAGGACTGGAAGCTACTCCAAATGGTAAGCGTGTGTAGGTATATAAGCCTTTGTGTGTATTGATGGTTACATACTTTCTTGATTCTTCTTCCAAGACTACTTGTTGGTAGGCGTGACTCATGTCTAATTTCGTGAAGTGTCGGCCGCCATTCAGCTGTGCGAAGAGGTCCTCCACTTTAGGAATTGGATACTGATCCACCCGTGATGCTCGATTGACAGTGAGTTTGTAATCTCCACATATTCTAATGGAGCCATCCGGCTTTCTCACTGGGACTATGGGCGCCGCCCATTCTGCAACCTGCACTGGCTCAATGATCTTGTCATCCAGCAGCCTCTGTAGCTCGCTTTCAACCAGTGGCTTGACTGCATAGGGTACCGGTCGGGGTTTGCAGAATCGTGGTTGGGCCTCCTTGTCCACATTAATCTTTGCAGTGACACCTTTTAGCTGTCCTAAGCCTTCTTTGAACACCTCAGCGTGTCTTTCGAGGATCTCCTCCAGCTGCAATTTGGGCTGAGATTCCACTTTATTCACCAACTGATCCATCATGGCCAGTTCTTGTAGCCAACTTCGCCCTAGTAGATTTGGTCCTTCGCTCCCAACTACTACTACAGGTAAGTCCTTTTCTTTGTTTTCGTGTTGCACCTTCACTTGTGCCATGCCTAGCACGTCTAGCTTCTCTCCTGTGTATGTTTTTAATTTTAATGAACAGGGATTTAATTCTGCTGTGTCTGTTTTCTTCCACAGTTGTGTATATTGCTGTTTACTTAATATGGTTACTCCACAGCCTGTATCAACTTCAAATGTTACTTTCATTCCATTAACATTCATGGTACGCGTGATGGGCGCTACCTTGGTCAGCTCCTCTGACGTGTTGTAAATTGTGTGAAAACCCATGTCTTCTGTATCACTTTCTCCCTCCCCTCTCAGTTGATTCGCTCGCTGTTCCTTTCCTGGGCCCTTGTTTTCATACTTTTGCCCATTAACTGTCGCTTTCAGCACCTGTGCGCTGTCCACCTTTATTCTACATGCTTTCTTAATGTGCCCTCGCTTGCCACAATTATGACACAGCTCAGTGGCAAATTTGCACTCGGCGGCATTGTGCTGGCCTTTGCAGCGATAACAACTGGGGAATTTGTGCTGAGTTTTGTCAGTCAACACTTTGTGGACACCTACTTGGGTCTTAGGCACACGAACATGCGTTGCTGTGTCCTCTGTTAGCTTCCCTTGCATCTCTCTCACATCTTTAGATGCTGTTTCCATCGCTTGGCATAATTCCAAAGCCTTCGCAAAAGTGAGTTTTGTTTCAGATAAAAGTCGCCGTTGCATACGGTCATCATTCACTCCACACACAAGTCTGTCTCTTAACATTTCTTCCAATGAGTCTTTGTAATCACAGTGCAGTGTTAATTTCCTCAATTCTGCCACATACTCTGCTATGGACTCAGTGTTCCTCCTTATGCGTGAATTAAATTTGAATCGTTGCACGATTTCACTCGGTTTGGGGCTGAAGTGCTTCTGAAGCTCAGCAGTAAGCTGGTCGTACGTTTTATCTTTCGGTAATGCAGGGCTTATTAAATTTCTCAACAAGCTGTAAGTAGTTGCACCAACTCCACTCAACAGTACAGCCTTCCTTTTGTCTGGCTCCTCAATGTCATTAGCTTGGAAGAAAAAGTCCAACATTTCACTATATTCTTCCCATGACTGAGTCGAGTTATCAAAAGGGGTTACCGTTCCGATTACAGCCGCCATTGCTCGTCGTGGTGGGGAAACCTCGTTTTTCCTCCTCTGAACTTGCACTCGAACTACTGGAGTCACTTGAGTTCGCCACACTTGCAATGTTCTCTGTTTCTCGCCGCTGATTTTTTTTCTTTTAATCCTCGTCGCCAATTGTGTGATATCCTACCGTGTAGCAATGATCACACTTGAGTTATTTCTTTGGCTAACTCTGCCATTTATTCTGCAACACACATAATATGACTGAACATGGATTCTGCGCGGGGTTTTCACACTCTTGTTCTAATGTGTCCCCTTAATAGTAGTGCTGAACAATACAGGTAGTTCCCCCTAGAGGCATGTGCCAGTAATGTTTTAAATTAGACTTGCAGTCTACCACATTGATGAACTCCTGCGCCTCCTCTGGGGTCTTGAAGATGTGGGTTCTGCCCTCATACGTGGTCAGCAGTCTCGCAGGATAGATTACACCATGACGAATCCCAAGGTTGCGCAGCTCCTTACGTACGGGATCAAACTGCTTCCTCAATTGCTGGATTCCTGTGGCCAAATCTGGGTAGAACCGCACCTGCTGGTCCTGGTGTTTAATCTCTCCTTTTTTAGCTCGTGCAGCGTTGAAGATCTTCATCCTGTCTCTGTTGCTAAGAAACTTCATAATTAAGGTCCTCGGCGGTCCCTTATCTCTCCGTGGGCCAATACGATGTGCTTTTTCCAGAACCACTGCTGATTGCAACTCCTCGCTGCCCAGCACCTCCGGAATCCACTTTTCCAGAAAGGAACATACGTCCCGACCTTCTGATTCCTCTGGAAGACCCACCAGCCTCAAATTATTCTGTCTCGACCGAGATTCCAAATCCAAAATATTATCTTCCAGAGATTTATTTTTTTTTTCCAAAGTGCGCACCTTTAATTGAAGACGGGTGACGTCATCTTCAGCACTAGCGAGACGGAGCTCCATCTGCGCCGTTCGTTCTACACAGTCACCCAATTCCTTTCTTATTCCTTCCAACGCTGTCATAATCCCATCAAATCTAGAGGAAAAGTCCGCTCTCATTGAACTCATGGCAGCCATCAGCGCATCTGCGCCATTCCCCGCAGATATCGCAGCGTTGCCAGCCTCCTCCGCCATATATGGAGTTTTGTTTACTGCGTCACAGACCTGAAAGTCCGTTAATTTGGACTGTTTCGGCGGCTCGCTTTTTCCTTTTCCTGGTTTTCCAGCCTTAGGCTTCGCCGACATATCTTCGCCCAAATGCTGGGATACGTTCTGTCCCAAATGAGAGAGTTATTTGCCGATTTTTTTTTCTTTCCAGGAGCAGAGCAGAGCGAGACACGTCCGTCCTACGTGGCAGCCATAACCGGAAGTGACCAGAAGTTAATAATTTTAAAATTAACTTTTAAACTCTGAATTGTTTACTAAATGGCTCTCTGTACTTGCACAATTGCAGATAAAAAAATGGACCTAATGTACCTAACAGCAACACATTTGAGGCAAAAATTGCACACCCACTAGTGCCTAAGCAGCTCTCTGTAGTTGAACAATTGCAGATAAAAAAATGGACCTAAAACCTCGAAGCCCCCCCAACAACAAAAATTGTATGACGTTCTCTCATGTAGAAGTTAATAATTTTAAAATTAACTTTTAAACTCTGAATATTTTAAGCTCTAGAAATTGAGAATATTTATTTCCGATGAATTCCCGATATATATTTCCGATGTCCCATGGCGAGGAGTCAACCTTCTCCATGGTAACACTTACCTAATCAGTGATGTGCAGATCCAAAGAGACCAACAGCTGCTCTGAGTCTGAGAGTGTATTAAAGATCTTTGTCTCTTTAAAATGGAGTCCTCTAACAACTCCTTCAAAATGGGAGAAAACAGGCCACTGTCTCATTTACAAACAGCAGAATCATTACCTACGATGCAGCAAAGTTCAGACTCCTCAGCCTCACAGCAACCCCATTTTAATGACCAAGCACCTCCCACTGGACATATCATTCATTCAAAAACAGTTCAATAAATATTTCTACAAAAACAGTTCACAGTTCACCATCTTCCAATATACAATATCTCACAAAAGTGAGTACACCCGTCACATTTTTATAAATATTTTATTATATCTTTTCATGGGACAACACTGAAGATATGACACTTTGATGTAATGTAGTCAATGTACAGCTTGTACAACAGTGGAAATCTGTTGTCCTCTTAAAATTACTCATGACTTCAATCTTGAAGGTTGTTCTCCAAAATTTACAACAATTTTCTAATCATTTTATACTTTTCTTTGTCAATCTATCTACATTTGAAACCATTTCCCTCAAATTTGTAATTTCCTCTTGTAAAATTGACTTTTCCTGTACATTTGAGACTGGTCCGACTGAAAGACAGACTGACAGCATTCAACAGGGCGTGGGACTCGAGAAGGTGTGTTCACATTTTGGTGGTTAACAAATGGCAGAAATTGATAGAAGAGGGGAAAAATGAGCCAAACGGCACAGGTGAGGGGAGAGGAGGCAGCAGAGGAGTGTGTTCTGAATACAGCAGAGAGGCCGTGAGATTTTCAGCACCTCAGGTTAGTGACGTGACTCTCAGAATAAATTCTATAATATTTAGCTGCCATCAAGTAGTTCACAATTCTCTGTCTCCAAAGTATTTTTTCTCATAAACTGAAAAAATAATTAATTCCTCAATAACGAAGATTTTTCAATAAAGTTCTGAATTTCCAAGAAAAAAATAGCTACATGAATAGAATAGAAAACACTTGATTGTCCCCTTGGGGAAATTTGTTGTGGACTCACAGTTCTGACACAAACCTGCTTCCCTTTGAATCACAAGACATCACATCACAACATGACATCTGCTCACATAGAGTATATTGCACGCTATACCCCCATTACACATATTGTGACGTTTGCAGGGTTCACACAAAGACAATGGAGCAGATGGCTGTGATCAACCTGATTTATTTTTCAGACCCCGACCCCCCAACCTGCAACTTAGTACACAGAGCAGTGGAGGTCATTCTCCCAGACCTCCGTTTCAATCACGGTTACACACACATGATACATCTTGCCCTAATCCTGCTAAACACTGCTGGGTCATTATAATGCAGTTATAATGGCACAGCAGTATAACTCAGAAGTAACACATTTAACACACACAGTAACGTTTCAAACTGGCAAAGCATGCTGGGAAATCCCTGCTCCCCTTAAAATGGCCCCGACGTTACACTGCCCCCCCCGGACTGGTTTCTGTCCCCAGAAAATTCAAAGTCCACTTTCAGAAATCCAATGCGAGTCAGCCCGGTGCCAAAGCGGCATGCACGGGCCATCTGAGTCTCGGTCGGAGAATCTGGTTGGGGTAGGGTCCCGGTTTGGCCATCAGTGGGCGGATGGACACATCTGACAGCCTCTGTAGGACCACACACAGTCCCTTCCCTGGCAGCGGGAGTCCCAGGCCCGCTCCGGCCGACTCCCACCGCTGCCAGTTCTCCCAGGCGGCCGCTGGCCCGCATCCATGCGTCCAGTCCTTGCCGCGCCTGGAAAGTGGCCGCATCTTCGTCGCTCCTGCGCCTCTGTGACGTCATCTGCCGGGGGAAGCATCTGCAGGAGGCGGCTTTTTCCCCGTCCACGCCACCTCGCTCTAATTTAGCGTCGGCGAGGGGCCAGTTTGTCGTGCGCTGTGTGCGGGGCGGTACCATGCCATGTACCCTGGCTCTGTGCAGCGGAAGCCGTCCTTCCTCGCATCGCCACCGCTGTTTCCTTCGTGCACGCGCTGCTGTGATCTGCTGTAGCTCCTCCTCCACTCGCTCTCAGCACGGTGGTTTCCTCTGATGATCAGCGCAGCAGCCAGCTCAACCTGGGCCAGACGGTCATCCGACAGGTTCTCGCCGTTGTAGCGAGGAATCTTGGCCCGCTGCTGGGTGGATGAGACTGTCATCTCCCGGTCGATTTCCGCTCCTAGTCGCTCTGGAATCGCCAGCCCGTCCTGCCCTGAAAAGGGCGGGAAGCGAGGCTGGTTTGCTCTGCTCCGTCCATCGCGGCGAAGCTCTCCAGGGGCCGGCGTCTCAGCTCTATACTCCGTTCCCGGCTGGGCGATGAATCGCTCCGGCCGCTGTACCTCCGTCTGGATCCTCATCTCGCTCCATATCCCACTTCTGACACCAGTGTGACATTTGCAGGGTTCACACAAAGACAATGGAGCAGATGGCTGTGATCAACCTGATTTATTTTTCAGACCCCGACCCCCCAACCTGCAACTTAGTACACAGAGCAGTGGAGGTCATTCTCCCAGACCTCCGTTTCAATCACGGTTACACACACATGATACATCTTGCCCTAATCCTGCTAAACACTGCTGGGTCATTATAATGCAGTTATAATGGCACAGCAGTATAACTCAGAAGTAACACATTTAACACACACAGTAACGTTTCAAACTGGCAAAGCATGCTGGGAAATCCCTGCTCCCCTTAAAATGGCCCCGACGTTACACTTGCACGCTATACCCCCATTACACATATTAAAAAAAACACACAAAAAAAACAGTCTAAAACATAAACAAAGAGAACATGTAATCCAAGTTAGGATCACCATGCTGTTGTACAATCCTAGGAGCAATTTAGGAGCCTAATAGAAGCAGGTACAAATAAACCTTTTTTTAAACAGTTTAACCTGCATTTTGGTATTCTGTATCTTCTACCAGAAGGCAGTTTGGTGAAAAAGCCTCTTTCCACAGTAGATGTTGCTGAATGAAGAAAAAAAAGAAAACCCTTGCTTGTTCTCAGGTGATTCATTATTTTTTAACAAGGAGGATGGTAGTGGTGGTGGACTCACAAATTTATTCTAAGGTAAAGCCTATAAATGTAAATTGAGTACAAATTAGCAGGTTCCAAGGTTGTCATAGCCAGGAGCGGCACTGGGGTTAAGCTCCCAGTGCTCATAAAATGCTCCTTACGGCGTGCGTCTTGAAAAGCCTCTGACAACTAAGTCCAACTCCTAGCCTGCCCGTGTGGTTTAGTCTCTAAGCCCGGTGGAACTGCTTTTACTAATAGGAGAAGGGGCGAGGGCGGATCTCTGGCGCCTTAAAACCAGATGCTTCGGGTAGATGGTGGCTCGTCAACCTGGGAAGGTAGCCCATCTAGGGGAAGGTAGACCCTGATTTCAAACCTCCGCTGCCTTGCGGCACACCCGGTCACGGGAAAGGCTTCGGGAGTCAACCCTGAGGAAAAATCCGGAGTCGGAGCCCTTAAGGCAGTTCTCTGTTGTGCTCAACATCGTTCTGGCAGCTCCTGCGACGGCGCTGGTGCCAAACTATAGCAGCCCTGCTGTTCCTTTGGATCCATCAGTGACGTGGAGAGGGGGGACATGCTGCATGGGTAACATCTTGTCCTCCATATCTTCCTGCCCAGGCTTGAATCCTACCAACGCCCAACGCTGGAAGGTAGAACACCGGTGCGCATCGGCCTGATCAGCCACAGGCGGTGCTGTTCCAGCAGAGTAGACGTTTAGGATTCTCTTCCATGGTCATCATAGACCGACGGAGGCCAACGACAACGATTATAAATTTGTGGATCATTTTATGAATGATTTTTCTTTATATTTTAATAAAATTACTGTTTCAATATAAATTTGAAACTCATTGTTTAAGGGGAAAAAGCCAAAATATTATCACAATTTACACTTTTGACCATAATTTTGCAGAGCAAAAACCAAACAATAACTATGACTGCAATGGTCATGTGCCCGTAGCAAGCAGCGCCTCTTTGTGTTGGTCATATCATGTGACTTCTCCCATGGAAAAAGCACATACATCGCATCAGGAATTACAGCATTGAAGCGGAGAGGACATGAAGGGAGAGGAAGTGCCTGTATTAAAAAAAAAACAACAACAACAAAAAAAAGTACATATTTAATAAAAACATTAAAATAATATTTCAATTATTCATTGGATTCGTCTGCAAGCCAAAGACCATCTCTGGTTAAAATTTCAGCAAAATCCATCCAGTAGTTTCTACATAATCCTAGTAAATCACTGCAAGAAGTTTGAGCCTTGGTAGAGGTATGCAGTCATGGATCACCCCCAAAATGTAATGGTTTGTGTGTAGGCCAAGAACCACTTCTGGTGAAAATTTCATCCAAATTCATCCAGTAGTTTGGGAGTATTGTTGGAAAAGTGTGTGAGGATATAAGAGCCTTGGTGGAGGTATGCATTCCACAGGAAGTTTTCAGTTTCAAATTTAGCAATGTTTTCTCACACAACTTATAACAAAATAAACGTAGCACTTATATCTAATGGTTACCATGCAAAATGTTAAGTTTAAACCAACTTACAGCTGTGCTTGGCTCAGATCAAACATGCTAATGCTAACGGGCTAGCCGCGAACGTTAGCTAAAACGCTAATCTCAAGGGAAACAAATTTAGCAATGTTTTCTCACACAACTTATAACAAAATAAACGGAGCACTTATATCTAACGGTTAACATGCAAAATGTTACGTTTAAACCAACTTACAGGCTGGTTGGGTGAGGACTGACGTACGTCGTCTTCTTCTGCATGATAGACCGCATCTCCTGAACTTCTCTGCAAAATCTCTTTCACACTGAGCTGGTTTTGTCCTGCGATAAGCACAGTTGCCATGAAAACCCACTCATTGCATTTCAAAAACGGACATTTATACATGGGGCAAACTTGCAACAATTTGCACTAAATTTTCGACGATTGATATTAGTCCTGCACCAAACAAGTCTACATAAAAATAACAAACAAAAGTTTTAGCGCCCCCTATTTTTAAAAGGAAGAATTGCTGAAAATTTTTTTCTCTCTTTTTCTCTCACTAGCAGAAAAAAAAAATGCATGAAGGAATCACTAGGGCTGATTGACAGTACATGTAGATAGTACAGAACTGTTTCCATGGCGACCAGCGTGCTTCAACACACACAGTGCAAAGCATTGTAGCTAGATGGAATAATATGTAGATATATAAACACCCAGTGCGGAGCATTGTAGCTAGATGGAATAAATATGTAAATATATAAACACCCACAGTGCAGAGCATTGTTGCTAGATGGAATAATATGTAGATATATAAACACCCAGTGCGGAGCATTGTAGCTAGATGGAATAAATATGTAAATATATAAACACACACAGTGCAGAGCATTGTTGCTAGATGGGATGAAACAGCACAACCGTCTACTTAGTTATCCTATATGGTATGATTATGTACCCATACATATTCTCACCCTCCATAGCGACCGGTGTTTTCCTAATTGTATGCTGGAGGGGACCATTGTATGCCTTTTGCATTCAAAACTATTAGCTTGTCACGTCTTTAGGCTATCTCTAAGAGCAGCCCTACTTAGGTTGTACAGTCTGACAGCCGTTGGGAGGAAGGACCTGCGAAACCTCTCAGTTGTGCACCTAGGATGATGTAGTCTGCTGCTAAATGAACTCCACCGTGCGTTCAGTATGTCCTGCATAGGGTGGAACTCGGACTCCAGCAGAGATGACAGTTTAGCCACCGTCCTTCTCTCTCCTATCTCCTCCACTGGGACAACGCGCTACCCCAGGACAGAGCTAGCTTTCTTGATCTGTTTGTTCAGTCTCTTCCTATCAGCTGCCATAATGCCACTGCCGCAGCAGACCACCGTGTCATACAATGTCTTCAGTAGCGCCCCTTGTACACCAAAAGACCTGAGTCTCCTCAGTAGGAACAGCCTGCGCTGTCCCTTCTTGTAGAGTGCGTCACTATAGTGTGACCAGTCTAGTTTATTGTTCAGATGAACACCCAGGTACTTATAGGATGTCACCATCTCAATGTCTGTTCAGTGTATATTTACTGGTGATGTGAGGTGTTGTCCTGAAATGAGAGTGGAGCAACTTCAGCAGAGGGACATGAGTGAAAGTTTGGAGACATTGTTTTTGGGCACAATGACTACGGCACCTCCACCTAATGCTGCGTGGAAGAAGTCGATTGGAGTAAATGGCCAGCAGGTAGTGTTCAAAGCGAGGGAGGATGGGCAGCGGGTTCCGCAGTCGCGCGGGGGGCGAAGGCCCGTTTACACCTGCTTGCAGGTTTAATTCAGTATTAGACTCGATGGGGTTTTCTCAGAAAGTAGGAAATTCTACTCATTATCTCCACCATACGTTGGACCTTGTTCTGACATATGGCATAGAAATAGGAAATCTGGTAGTGTCTCCTCATAACCCAGTACTGTCAGACCAGACTCTAGACTTGGTGGCCCCCTTAAAAAAGAAAAAGTCTAATCAGAGATTTCTAACTCCTTGGTTCAACACAGAAACTCGTAGCTTAAAACAGAGGACTCGTCAATTAGAAAGAAAATGTGCTCCACTAATTTAGATGAAATCTATTTAGCTTGGAGAAATCATCTTTTAATTTATAAAAAATCTCTTAGAAAAGTTAGAACAAGTTATTATTCTGCATTAATAGAACAGAACAAGAATAATCCAAGGTTTCTTTTCAGTACTGTAGCCAGGTTGACAAAGAGTCAGGACTCTGTCAATCCTAGCATTCCCTTAGAGCTTACTAGTTAGGACTTTATGAACTTTTTCAATAATAAAATTTCATCCATCAGAGATAAAATCAATCAGATTTTTCCCACAGTTAACTTAAATACTGTAACTACTACAATTCCTTCAATTGATATCTGTTTGGGTGAGTTTACTCCAATTGACCTTTTAGAGTTAGACAAAATAGTTTCCTCATCCAAGCCTTCAACTTGTCTTTTAGACCCTATTCCTACCAGGTTATTTAAAGAAGTCTTCCCACTTATTGGTAGCTTTATTCTTCATATAATCAATTCTTCATTAACTTTAGGCCATGTACCGCAGGCTTTTAAAACGGCTGTAATTAAACCCTCACTCAAAAAGCCAACGCTGGATCCAGGAGTTTTAGCTAGCTATAGACCAATCTCTAATCTCCCTTTCATTTCAAAAATCTTAGAAAGAGTTGTTGCTACGCAATTATTTTGACCACCTGCAGGGAAATGGTTTACTTTAAGAGTTTCAGTCTGGGTTTAGAATCAATCATAGTACTGAAACAGCCTTAGTGAAGGTCACTAACGACCTCCTCATTGCATCTGATAATGGACTGGTTTCTGTACTTGTCCTTTTAGACCTCAGTGCAGCTTTTGATACTATTGATCATAATATTCTACTTGATAGATTAGAACACTATGTTGGACTTAATGGAACTTCATTGCAGTGGTTTAGATCTTATTTATCTGATAGGTTCCAGTTTGTTCATGTCAATAATGAGTTTTCTTTCAACGCAAAGCTCAGTCATGGAGTTCCACAGGGATCTGTGCTAGGCCCTACTATTTTTAGTTTATATATGCTTCCGTTAGGCAACATTATTAGAAAGCACTGTATACATTTTCATTGTTATGCAGATGACACACAATTATACCTGTCAATGAAGTCTGATGATAGTAATCAATTAGTCAAGTTAGAAGCCTGTCTTAAGGAAATCAAAGCTTGGATGACTTGCAATTTCCTGCTATTAAATTCAGAGAAGACTGAAGTCATTCTTGCTGGTCCAGAAAACCTTAGAAATACCTTTCCAAATCAAACTTTCAGTTTGGATGTGGTTACTCTTTCTCTTAATAGCTTTGTGAGGAACCTTGGAGTTATTTTTGATCAAGATCTGTCTTTAAAGTCACATATTAAATTTGTTTCTAAGACTGCCTTCTATCATTTGTATAATATTGCCAAGAATAGGAGCATCTTGTCTCAGAGTGATGCTGAGAAACTGATCCACGCTTTTGTTAGCTCTAGATTAGATTATTGTAACTCTTTATTATCAGGTTGTCCCAAAACATCTTTAAAAAGTCTTCAGTTGATCCAAAATGCTGCAGTCGGCGACTCAACCGGCATCCCCGCCCTTCTGAGGGCGTGGAGGGTGAAACAGGGCATCCTGGCAGAACTAAAAACAATATCTGCCACAGGTCTGTGGTGGACCTCTCCCAGTTACACAGGGTGAGACTGGACATCCTGGCAGATAAACATATCTGTCGCAAGGTCTGTGGTGGACTGTGCCAGTCGGTGCATTGTGACATGCACTACACAAAAAGCAGAGATAAACAAACCTATCAATTATAAAATAAATAATAATAATAAAATAAAATAATAATATATTTATAATAATTTATAAAATAAATAATAATAATAAAATAATTATAAAATAAATTTGTTTCTAAGACTGCCTTCTATCATTTGTATAATATTGCTAAGATTAGGAGCATCTTGTCTCAGAGTAATGCTGAGAAACTGATCCACGCTTTTGTTAGCTCTAGATTAGATTATTGTAACTCTTTATTATCAGGTTGTCCTAAAACATCTTTAAAAAGTCTTCAGCTGATCCAAAATGCTGCAGCAAGAGTTTTAACAGGTACTAGAAAGAGAGATCATATCTCTCCGGTTCTGGCCTCCCTTCATTGGCTTCCCATAGAGTCTAGAACTAAGTGTAAAATCCTTCTTCTTACTTACAAAGCTCTAAACAATCAGGCCCCTTTTTATTTAAAAGATCTGATACTACCGTATTATCCTAACAGAGCACTGCACTCCCAAAATGCAGGATTACTTGTACAACCAGCTGCCAATCTGGATTTGGGAATCAGACTCGATCTCTGTTTTTAAGAATAGGGTTAAAACCTTCCTTTTTGATATAGCCTATAATTAGGGAATGATCAAGTGCCCCTGAACCCTCCCTTAGCTATGCTGCTAATAGGTTTCAACAGCTGGGGGACCTCCAACAATGCACTGGGCTTCACTCTCAATGAAATATTTTTGCTGGTCATTAACCTCTTGCACTCCGGTGTACTACGGACGGGCACGTCTCTGCGTCCTAGAGCGCCCTCATGCGCTCTAGGACGCACGAGGGCACTGCGTTCTAGAGCGCACTGAAAAAAAAAAGCTGCATTTCCGTTCTTCCACTTCAGACACAGCCGTGAACAGATCAGATATGATTGACCTCTCATTCGACTAATAAGAGCCTTGAATTGGGTTTCTGAAACCTTGAAGAACCAATGACTGAAAACCTAGCAAGAAGGACCTGCCTACCAACGCTGCGAATGCAGCGAGCCAATTGAAGCACAGAAGTTCGAAAGCTGTTTTGTGTAAGGCTGGGTGGAGAGATTGACTGCTGCAGCAGATGAAAAAAGGACCTGCAGGAAGAACCGCCATAGACCCAGCGGCACGAAGACCACCCACAAGTGCGACCTGTGTGACAGGGACTGCCATTCGCGCATCGGCCTGTTCAGCCACAGGCAGTGCTTTTTTTTTTTTTTATTCCAATTCAATTCAATTTCAATTCAACTTTATTTATATAGCGCCATTTCACAACAACAGTCATCTCATAGCACTATCAACTGTAGGGAGGACCCCCACAGTTGCAGAAAGACCCCAGCAATCAGGCGATCCCCTGTGAGCAAGCACTTGGCGACGGTGGAGAGGAAAAACTCCCTTTTAACAGGAAGAAACCTCCAGCAGAACCAGGCTCAGGGAGGGGCAGTCATCTGCTGCGACTGGCTGGGGGGTGAGGGGACAGAGAAGAAGAAAAGAACAGACATGTAGAGAGCAAACAGCACGATGGGGACTCAATCTATGGGAGAGAACAAACAAATGTTAATGACCAGCAAAAAAAAAATATTTCATAGAGAGTGAGGAAAGGAGTGAGGCCCAGTGCATTACTGAAGGTCCCCCGGCTGACTAAACCTATTAGCAGCATAACTAAGGGAGGGTTCAGAAACACATGATCCCTCCCTAATTGTAGGCTATATCAAAAAGGTAGGTTTTAGCCCTATTCTTAAAAACAGAGATCAAGTCTGACTCCCGAATCCAGATTGGCAGCTGATTCCACAGGAGAGGAGCTTGATAACTAAAGGCTCTGCCTCCCATTGTACTTTTGGAGATTCTAGGTATTACAAGTAAACCTGCATTTTGGGAGCGTAGTGCTCTGTTAGGATGATACGGTAGTATCAGATCTTTTAAATAAAAAGGAGCCTGATTGTTTAGAGCTTTGTAAGTAAGAAGAAGGATTTAAACTTAATTCTAAACTCTATGGGAAGCCAATGAAGGGAGGCCAGAACCGGAGAGATATGATCTCTCTTTCTAGTACCTGTTAAAACTCTTGCTGCAGCATTTTGGATCAGCTGAAGACTTTTTAAAGATGTTTTAGGACAGCCTGATAATAAAGAATTACAATAATCTAATCTCAAGCTAACAAAAGCGTGGATCAGCTTCTCAGCATCACTCTGAGACAAGATGCTCCTAATCTTGGCAATATTACGCAAATGATAGAAGGCAGTCTTAGAAACAAATTTAATATGTGAATTGAAGGACAAATCCTGATCAAAAATAACTCCAAGGTTCCTCACAGAGCTATTAAGAGAAAGAGTAACTGCATCCAAACTGAAAGTTTGATTTGGAAAGGAATTTCTAAGGTGGACCAACAAGAATGACTTCAGTCTTATCTGAATTTAATAGCAGGAAATTACAAGTCATCCAAACTTTGATTTCCTTAAGACAGGCTTCTAACTTGGCTAATTGATTAGTATCATCTGGCTTCATTGACAGGTATAATTGTGTGTCATCTGCATAACAGTGAAAATGTATACAGTGCTTTCTAATAATGTTGCCTAACGGAAGCATATATAAACTAAAAAGAGTAGGGCCAAGCACAGATCCCTGTGGAACTCCATGACTAAGCTTTGAGCTGAGAGAAAACTCATCATTTACATGAACAAACTGGAACCTATCAGATAAATAAGATCTAAACCACTGCAACGAAGTTCCATTAAGTCCAACATAGTGTTCTAATCTATCAAGTAGAATATTATGATCAATAGTATCAAAAGCTGCACTAAGATCTAAAAGGACAAGTACAGAAACTAGTCCATTATCAGATGCAATGAGGAGGTCATTAGTGACCTTCGCTAAGGCTGTTTCAGTGCTATGATGGATTCTAAACCCAGATTGAAACTCCTCAAATAAACCATTTCCCTGCAGGTGGTCAAATAATTGCGTAGCAACAACTCTTTCTAAGATTTTTGAAATTAAAGGGAGATTAGAGATTGGTCTATAGTTAGCTAAATCTCCTGGATCTAGCGTTGGCTTTTTGAGTAAGGGTTTAATTACAGCCGTTTTAAAAGCCTGCGGTACATGGCCTAAAGTTAATGAAGAATTGATTATATGAAGAATAAAGCTACCAATAAGTGGGAAGACTTCTTTAAATAACCTGGTAGGAATAGGGTCTAAAAGACAAGTTGAAGGTTTGGATGAGGAAACTATTTTGTCTAACTCACAAAGGTCGATTGGAGTAAACTCATCAAGACAGACATCAATAGAAGGAGTTGTAGTAGTTACAGTATTTAAGTTAACTGTGGGAAGAATCTGATTGATTTTATCTCTGATGGATGAAATTTTATTATTGAAAAAGTTCATAAAGTCCTGACTAGTAGCTCTAAGGGGATGCTAGGATTGACAGAGTCCTGACTCTTTGTCAACCTGGCTACGAATTCCAGCAGAATAGACGTTTAGGATTTTCTTCCATGGTCATCATAGACCGACGGAGGCCGACGACGAAGGCTGGGTGACACATACGTATGCGTTCGCCAGTCTTTTTTTCTTACTACTGTTATTTGTTTTGAAAAATTGTTCGCCAAAACCGCAATCATGGAAGCGCAAAACTGCAATAATGGAATTATGTTTTGACTGGGTCGCGAGACCAGAACCACGAGTCCGTAACAAGCGGACCAGCGTCGCGTTCGTCTGACAATGAGGAAGAGAAGTTCACCAGCTACGCTGCTGCTGTGAACAGGTAAGTGTTATAAGCTAAATTATTCTTTATCCCTGAAAATTGTAATCAAAAATGACTTTTGACCGATCAGTAAATTACAACTGTGCGGCGCACGAAGTCCGAAGTCCATGCGCCGTGGTACACGGTTCGTACGCCACGTCCAGACTATGAACACCCCCCCCACTACTCTTCTGTAGCAAGGGGGGGAAGCCGCGGTGACCGCGGTGACTGCACCGCGGTCGCCACATCGCCACATGACTATTCCGTCATGTAGCGATGGTCGATGGCCGTCCTCTGTAGCAGGGGGGTGGTGGGTGGTGGGAGTTGTTATCTTCTACATTACAAATATTTTAGAATAATTTTTAGTGCACTGTAGGTTATTTTTTCTTGTAAAAACAAGCCACACATTTTTTACGTGGCATGCTTCTTTGTGTGTGGGGGCTTGTTTGTTCATTCATTCATGAATGAATGAATAAACAACCCCCCCCCCACACACACACACACAGCGCTGAGTGTCACCTTTCATTAGAACCCAAGATGAAGCTTCTATATTGAATCATTCAAAAGTTACAGACGTTTTTCCAAACTGTGCCATTTGGCACAATTTGGCACAGTTCAAAAACGCCTGGGAACTACCTGAGAACAAAGGTGTGTAATATATTCATTTTTTGTGGTATTGTTACAAAATTTTGACCTCAGCTGGATCACGCTTGGTTCTACATTTCTGTTGCATTTTCCAGCCCGGATCTGAAGGTGTGTGTTATTTGCAAGCATTTGTATCCAAAAAAACGCCCAGGCCAAATCTATTTTCTTCAAGTTCAATATGTTTAGATGACTGTTACTCAGTGGCCGGAGCACTTAGAGAGATTATGACTGTTTTGCCAAAAAATTCAAAGTGTTTTCTTTTAAATGAGACCAACCCCATGAAGATGCTGCAAAGGGTTGAAGAACAGCTTTTGATTTACTTTGGGCACGTTACTTTTTGGTGTTTTTAGGGAAATTGACCGGAGTGCAAGGAGTTAACATCTGTTTGTTCTCTCCCATAGATTGAGTCCCCATTGTGCTGTTTGCTCTCTACATGTCTGTTCTTTTCATCTTCTCTATCCCCTCACCCCCCAGCCAGTCGCAGCAGATGACTGCCCCTCCCTGAGCCTGGTTCTGCTGGAGGTTTCTTCCTGTTAAAAGGGAGTTTTTCCTCTCCACCATTACCAAGCGCTTGCTCACAGGGGATCACCTGATTCCTGGGGTCTTTCTGCAACTGTGGGGGTTCCCCCTACAGTTGAAAGTGTTATGAGATGACTGTTGTTGTGAAATGGGGCTATAGAAATAAAGTTGAATTGAATTGAATTGAAAAAAGAAAAAGTCTAACCAGAGATTTCTAACCCCTTGGTTTAACACAGAAACTTGTAGCTTAAAACAGAAGACTCGTCAATTAGAAAGAAAATGGCATTCTACTAATTTAGATGAATTCTATTTAGCGTGGAGAAATCATCTCTTAATTTATAAAAAATCTCTTAGAAAAGCTAGAACAAGTTATTACTCTGCATTAATAGGAGAGAATAAGAATAACCCCAGGTTTCTTTCAACACTATAGCCAGGCTGACAAAGAGTCAGGACTCGGTCAATCCTTGCATCCCCCTTGAGCTTTTGAGTCAGGACTTTGTGAACTTTTTCAGTCATAAAATTTTATCTATTAGAGATAAAATCAGTCAGATTCTTCCCACCATAAACTTAAGTACATTAACTACGACAACTGCTTCAATTGATATCTGTTTAGATAAGTTTACTCCAATTGACCTTTTAGAGTTAGATAAAATAATCTCCTCATCTAAGCCTTCATCTTGTCTTTTAGACCCTATTCCTTCCAGGTTGTTTAAAATAGTCTTCCCAATTATTGGTAGCCGTATTCTTCATATAATTAATTCTTCTTTAACTTTGGGTTATGTACCACAGGCTTTTAAAATTGCTGTAATTAAACCCTTACTCAAAAAGCCAACGCTCGATCCAGGAGTTTTGGTTAACTATCGACCAATCTCTAATCTGCCTTTCATTTCAAAAACCTTAGAAAGTGTAGAATGATGTCATCACGTCGTCACGTCACGTACGTGGCACACACACACAGCCAGGACTACTGGTATGTACACCTGCTTTCTTCCTGCATCGCTGAATTAAAAACATTTGTGAAATAACGCCTTCGGTGCCGTTCTACATGGTGTCAGAAGTAAAGCAGCGGAAACTAATTTTCCTGCCAAACTCTACATAGACCCAGTAAGTCAACTAATTATTTAGTTAGACGTTAGAAGTGTATTCTGTGGTACACGTGTGCCTCCCCCAGCTAACGCTAGCATGGCTGATGGATTCCGCCATCCGGACCCGCTTGTGTTCACCGACAAAATTGCAGAAAACTGGCGAGTGTTCGAACAAGAATACGACATTTTCATCGCGGCTGCCCACAACGACAAGCCCGACCGAACCAAAGCCTACATACTCCTCAATTTGGCAGGTAGCGAGGCTATTGAAAGGGAACGCACGTTCACCTATGCACCAGCTCAACGGAATAACGAGGGGGAGGAGATCCGTCCGGCAGAGTCACGGGAGGATCCAGAATGCCTAAAAAGAAAGTTCAGATACCTCTGCAGTCCACAGACAAACATCACAATGGAGAGACATGCATTCAACACAAGGAACCAAAAACCCGGTGAGACCATAGAGGCTTATGTAAGCGCACTCCGAAACAAGGCTAAAACATGTGACTTTGGAGCATTGCATGACGACTTAATTCGTGACCGGCTGGTTGTTGGTATCAGCTCCGATAGCGTGAGGAAGATACTACTGAGAGAGAGTGATTTAACACTACTAAAGGCCATCAAAATATGCCAAATCAATGAACAAACAGAACAACATACTAAAACTCTAGCAACAACACCACGTAGTTCAACAAATGTGGATGCAATACGCCAAGACCGCAGAATGCAAAAAACAGTTCGCCACAAGCAGTACAAAGAACATTACAGTCCCAAATCAGACTACATAAGCTGTACCAACTGTGGACATGAACATCCAGCGAAGAAGGAATTCTGTCTGGCATATGGGAAGCAATGCAATTACTGCAAAAAGCCCAACCATTTCAAAAACTACTGCAGATCGGCAGCAAGAAACAAGCAGTACAAACCTGTCAACCAAATAGCCCAAGCAGACTCCGACAGTGACGGCGAGGACTCTGAATCATTCGACATCAACGGGCTGTCACCAGCCGCAAATAAGATAAACACACTGTCTACTGATGATGTGAAAGAAGAACTACACTGCAATGTAAAACTCAATGGCAAGACACTCAAACTGAAAGTAGACACTGGCGCAAAGTGTAACGTAATCTCCCTGGATGCATTCAGGTATGTGAGAAACACAGAAAAAATAAACAAAGACAACAAGGCCAGGCTCATCGCTTATGGAGGCACGGTGATAAACACTGAGGGGACTGTGTTGTTCAAGTGCCAGACCAGTGACCAAAGATCCTACAACCTGCGTTTCCATGTAGTAAACGGCAAAGTGCAACCACTGCTAGGGCTCCTGGACTGCATGAAGATGGACCTGATGACTCTGAAAGACCAGGTTTTCCAGGTGAACGTGACCGAACCGAGCTCCTCTCAAAAGTGGTTTAATAACTATGCTGAGCTTTTCAATGGCGAACTAGGTTCACTCCCAGTAACCTACCACATGAAACTGGACCGGAATGTGACACCCGTCATCCGGCCCCCTCGCCGCATTCCAGTTGCCATGATGGACAAAGTGAAAGCAGAACTGGAAAACATGGTGCAGCAAGGAGTCATCACACCCATTTCAGAACCCACTGAATGGGTATCCTCAATGGTAGCGACACACAAAAAGGACACTGACAAGATCCGTGTGTGCATCGACCCAAGAGACCTAAATGAAGCAATTATGCGCCCCCATCATCCCATGCGCACAGTCGAGGAAGTTGCTGCACAAATGGCAGGCGCAACCGTGTTTTCTGTGCTTGATGCCAAGAGCTCCTTTTGGCAGGTCAAACTGGACCAAACGTCATCATTCCTCACCACTTTCGCCACTCCATTTGGGCGATATCGATACCCGAGAATGCCATATGGTATCAATGCAGCGTCTGAGGTCTTCCAGAGATCCATGGAGCAAATATTTGCCGGCCTCCCTTGCGCAATAATTGTTGATGACATCATAATCGGTGGAAGAAATCTTAAAGAGCACGACGAGAACCTTCAAAAAGTGCTCAACAGGGCAAGGAACGTGAAATTGAGGCTGAACCCCCAAAAATGCAGATTCCAGCTAAAGGAAGTCAGCTACGTGGGCCATGTCTTCACTGAACAAGGGTTGAAACCCGATCCAGCAAAGATCCAAGCGATCACTGACATCCTGGCCCCCCAGGACAAAGCTGCTCTACAACGCTTCCTGGGTACGATAAATTACCTGGGCAAGTTCATTCCAAACCACAGCAACATTGCAGCACCTCTCCACCAGCTCCTGCATAAAGACACAGCATGGACTTGGACTGAACAACAACAAAATGCATTTGACACTCTGAAACAGTGTGTGACGTCACCTCCAGTACTCCGGTACTATGACGTACAAACACCAGTCACTCTGACATGTGACGCCTCGCAGTATGGCCTTGGTGGTGCATGTCTCCAGAATGGCAGTCCTGTCGCATATGCCTCTCGCACTCTTACTGAAACAGAAAGAAAATATGCACAAATTGAAAAAGAGCTGCTTGCTGTCGTTTTCACCTGTTTCAAATTCTATGACTACATATACGGAAAACCAGTGATCGTGGAGACAGACCATCAGCCCCTGGTCTCCATCCTGAAGAAACCTCTCCACACAGCGCCTGCGCGTTTACAACGCATGATGCTGAAGCTGCACAAGTTCAACCTCACGCTAGTTTACAAGAAAGGAAAGGAATTGCACTTGGCAGACATGCTGTCCCGTGCACCGAGCAACGCCATAGCCTCACATGCCACTGAACGTGAGGACTTCGAGGTAATGACGGTGCAGCACATCTCATCCAGTCGTCAGGAAGAACTCCGCACACATACAGCGAAAGACACCGCCCTCCAGGCCCTGAGCAACATCATCAAGCATGGATGGCCAGATAGGTTGAGCAAAGTACCCGACACAGTGAAAGAATTCTTCCCGTTCCGTGATGAGCTCTGTGTGGAAGATGGAATAATCATGAAAGGTACAAGAGCAACAATTCCACAAACGCTGCACAAAGAATATCTCCTGCTGCTCCATAAAGGACACCCCGGTGCTGAAGCCACCAAGCGGCGAGCACGCAACATAGTCTATTGGACCACAATGACGAGAGACATTGACAATTTTGTACAGTCATGCAGCACTTGCAATGCCCTTAAACCACATCAGCAAAAGGAGCCAATGCAACCACACACAGTCCCAGAGCTCCCGTGGTCAACAGTGGCAACAGATCTGTTCGAATGGAACAGCCAGCACTACCTGGTCCTGGTAGACTCCTATTCAGGATGGTATGAACTGGATCCAGTCAAGAAAATCACATCACAATGTGTAATTAACAAGCTGAAACGTCACTTCTCAGTCCACGGAGTCCCCCACAAGCTGCTGTCAGACTGTGGAACACAATTCACTAGTCAGATGTTCCAAGACTTTGCGAAAAGCTGGGATTTCACTCATGTCACCAGCAGCCCTGAGTATCATCAAGCAAACGGGCTGGCAGAGAGAGCCGTACGGAGTGCAAAACGACTGTTGGAAACATCCAAAAGAGACGGTACTGACCTGTTCCTCAATCTTCTGAGCATCAGAAATGTCCCACGAGACTGCACGCTGGGCTCACCTGCACAAAGACTGATGTCCAGAGAGACACGCACAAATATTCCCATCAGCAGGCACCTGCTTAAGCCAATGTCCAAGAATCCAGAGTCGATCCACACCCACCTGTCAAAGAAGAGGCAAGCACAAAAAGGATTCTACAATCGTGGCAGCCGGCCACTTCCCCCGCTCCAAAGCTCCCAAGTAGTACGCCTGCAAACAGAGAAAGGACATGACAAAATTGGCATCATCAAAAGAATCGCAGCAGAGCCACGGTCTTACGTGGTGGAATCAGGAGGAAAAGAATACCGCCGGAACCGGCGACACCTGCTGCCAGTCACAGAACCACCACCAACAGAACCAGAACCAGATCCAGCCTCACCGGCAGACTCACCAACACAGAAGACCAGCAGTGAGATTGTGCCCAGTCTACCCGCATCTCCTCCCAGGCATGATGCCATGCACACTTCCCCCAGGCAGGCCGCTGTGCCCGCATCTCCTCCCAGGCATGATGCCGTGCACACTTCCCCCAGGCAGGCCGCTGTGCACGCTCCTCCCAGGCTTCCTGCTGCGCACACTGACCACACGCCTGGCCTCCTCGGAGAGCCATCGCTCCCACAAGTCACCGAGACCCCCCTGGCCCGTTCCAGGTTTGGTAGACTCCTGAAGCCTAATCCCAAGTACAATACAGACTGATTGTGACATTTACTGAAGCTGATGTTTTTGTAGTTTCGTGTTGAAATATAGACATATTTACAAGCCAGGCATAAGTTCATTTTCAAATTAGATCAGTTATGTTGTGTCACGGGAGTTTATTTTATTTGCAAGCCAGGCATTAGTTTATTTTCAAGATAGGTATGTTATGTGGTGCCATTGAAAGTTATTTTACTAGTTGTTTATTCGTCACAGTATACTCACTCTCACAGGAATGTGACATGTTTTCTCATACCAATCCAAGAGTCAATAGTGTTCTCTTTGTACCAAAGTTCTATACTAAAGAAGGGGGATGTAGAATGATGTCATCACGTCGTCACGTCACGTACGTGGCACACACACACAGCCAGGACTACTGGTATGTACACCTGCTTTCTTCCTGCATCGCTGAATTAAAAACATTTGTGAAATAACGCCTTCGGTGCCGTTCTACAGAAAGAGTTGCTGCTGCGCTCTTGCAGTAATCTTTCTTGTTATTCCTAATAATAGTAGTTCACTTATTTCTATAATTTTTGTTTTTGCAGGCATTTTGTATGCCTTTGGTTATCCATGGACATTTTTTTATATTTTACTTTTTATTTATCTGAGTTATAGGATAATTTTTATTATATAAAAACATAAATATTTTTTTTTTGTAACTTAAGATTTTTATTCATTTTTCATTATATACAGTATATTGCATTCAGATCACAGTCTACATTTAAAAAAAAAACAAAGGGGCTAGAGTAAAAAAGAAAAAGAAAAAAAAAAAAAGGGGGGGGGACAAATGTTGGAGCATCAAGTTTTTAGTTTCCATCTCTTAATTCTTCTGGTTTTTCCAGCGTCTTTGGTTATTCTTTCAATATCTGTCTCGTTGTTGCATTTTGTAGTGTGTCCATTTCCGCCATTTTTTTTCCCATAGTCCTTCTTGCATTCTTTGTCGATATGTTAGTTTTTCCATCATACGTATGTCCTCAATAATGTCAGTCCATTGCTCTTGGTCAGGAAGAACTTCTGATCGCCATTTTTTTGTGATTGTTTTTTTACATGCAATCAACAAGATTTTAACTAGATATCTGTCCTCAGCCTGTATAACATTGTCTCTTTTAAGATCACATAGGTACATCAAGTTACAGTTCATTGGTATATTATATCCTAATATCCTCTGTATTGTCACATGTATAGATTTCCAGAATGATGAGATTTTGCAGCATTTCCAAAACATATGCGAGTGGTCTGCATTTTGAGCCCCACATCCCCTCCAGCATATAGATTGGGTATTTGTATACTTTCCTTGAATCTGTGGTGTAATGAAAAAGCGAATCAGGTTTTTCCATCCAAATTCCCTCCATGTTCTTGAATTTGTTGACGTGTGTTGTGTTTTCCATATTTCCTGCCAGCTTTCTTCTGTTATGTTTAAATTGAGCTCTTTCTCCCATTTCTCCTTTATATAGTTACTTGAATGATTGTTTGCCATAAGTTTCTGATATAGCTTTGAAATAATTCTTGTTTTATTTCCTGTATATGAGCTTAAAATGAATTGTATAATCTCGCTCACATCTGTTTGGAGGTTATGCCTAATCTTCTTCATATAATAGTCTCTCATCTGCAGATATCTGAAGAATTCCGATCTTTCTAGTTTAAATTTTCTCCTGATGTTTACAAAGCTCCCGAGATCTTTTTTTCCGATATTGCCCCATGCTGTGATTCCCTTGTTCACCAGATTTTTGTATCCCCTATCTTGTTTTGCCGGTTCAAACTGACTGTCAAATGCTACCCATTTCAATAGTTTTATGTCTTCCTTTATATTATACTTTTGTACTATTTTATACCACAGTTCTAAAGTAAATTTAGTGATTGGGTCTATTTGTTTGATTTGCTTATATGCATCTTTATCTCCTATTATGCTTTGTACTGGGAGTCCCTCAATTTCCTTTTCCATTTCTTTCCATTTTGCCTCATATCCCTCGTCGCACCAACATATGATATATCTTATTTGTGCTGAGTAGTAATATTCCTTTAGACTCGGTAGGCCCATGCCTCCTTTCTCTTTTGGTAACTGGAGAGTTTTACATTTCACTCTTGGTTTTTTACCTCCCCAAACAAATCTCGATATCATCCTGTCCCACTTTGAGAATTGGGCATCTGGAATCTCTGTTGGTATAGCCTGGAAGAGGTAAAGTAATCTAGGTTGTATGCTGATTTTGACTGTCTCAATTTTTGAATTCAGATCCATATTTAAGATTGACCATCTATCAATATCTTTTTTTATTTCTTGTTCCAACCTATCATAGTTTGCTTTATAGATTTTGCTTAGATCTTTAGGTATGTTCACTCCAAGGTATTTTATTTCTTTTTGTTTCCAGTTTAGTTTGATCTTATCAGTTATCTGGTTTAGAGGGTTATAGTGGAATGTCAGTATTTGTGTTTTTGTTATGTTTATCTTGTATCCTGATAATTTTCCAAAATTTTCTATCAAGTTCATCATTTCCATTATTGATTCATCTGGTTGTTCAAGGTAAACTATAATATCGTCTGCAAATAGCCCAATCTTGTGTTCCGCCCCCTTTATTGTTACACCTTTTAATTTCTTATTTTGTCGTATCGCTTGAGCCAGTGGCTCTATGAACAGAGCAAACAAGGTGGGCGATAAGCAGCATCCCTGCCTAGTTGATCTTTGTATATTTACTTTGTCTGTTAAGCTACCGTTTATCTTGATTCTTGCCACAGGTTCTTGATACAGCGTCCTTATGCATTGTACTGATTTTTCGTTAAATCCAAAGCGTTCCAGCACACTATATAGGAATTTCCAGTTAACCCTGTCAAATGCTTTTTCTGCGTCTAAACTCATTATTACTGCGCTTTTCTTTTCTTTATGTATTTGATTAATTATATGTATTGTTCTCCTGATATTGTCATGTGTTTGGCGTCCCTCTATGAAACCAGTTTGATCATCTTCTATCAATTCCGTCAAGAATGTCTTTATTCGTTTACATATAATTGTTGTATATATTTTATAATCCACATTTAATAAAGAGATTGGTCTATAGTTTCCGCATTGTTCTCTCTTTCCCTGGCTTTAAAATGACTGAAATAATGGCTTCGTTCCATGATGGAGGTATTTTGTTGTTGTTCAACGTCCAATTAAATGACTTTAGAAGCTGTGGCGTGAGTTCTTCTATAAACAGTTTATAAAACTCAGACGGGTATCCATCACTACCTGGTGATTTACCGTTTTTAAGTGACTTAATCACATCTCTAATCTCTTGTGTTGTTATTTCTGCTGTTAGCTTTTCATTTTGTTGATTTCCTATTGATGGCAAGTCCAATGTGCATAGAAATTTTTTAATATCTTTAGTATTTGTTTCTTCAGGTTGCGAGTATAGTTCTTGGTAGAAATTATGGAATATTTCTTCGATGTTTTCTGGGTTAACTGTGGTTTTATTTGTGGTGGGGTCTTTAATCTTATATACATTATTCATTGTTTGTTGTTTTCTTAACCGTTTTGCCAGCAGTTTTGTGGCTTTTGGTCCCGTTTCATAATATTTTTGCTTTAGATATCTATTTTTCCTTTCAATTTCATCCATTTGTGTTTCTTTTATCTTTATTTTTTCTTCTTTAATTTCTTGATATATTTTTGGGTCATTTGTGCTTTGATGTTTATGTTCTAATTCCCTCAGTCTCTCACATCTTTGTTCATATGCTTCCAGTTTAGTCTTATTTGCTTTTCCTGTTTCAACAATTAATTTACCTCTTAACACGGCTTTTAGTGCATCCCATAGTATTGTTGGGTCCACTTCTTCATTGTCATTCTCTTGGATATATTCATTTATGTTTACTTTTATTCTTTCTTTCATTTTATCATCATTTAACAGTCCTACATTAAGTTTCCATGTTGTTTGTCGTTTTCTATTGTTTAAATTTATTTCCATGTATATAGGATTATGATCTGATATTTCTGCCCCTCCAATCCAACAATTTCTCACCCTGTGTCTGTCATCTTCATTCATAAGGAAGTAATCTATTCTAGAGTGTACTTTATGGACTGCTGAATAATGTGTATAGTCTTTTTCGAGTGGGTGCAGGTCCCTCCAAATGTCTACCATACCCATTTCTGCCAGTGAGGTTCTTATGAATTTTGTTACATGTTTTTTTGTCTTCTTAACACTTGTTGTATCAATTTCATGATCCATGACAGCATTTAAGTCTCCTCCACAAATTAAGACTCCTTCACTGTGTGTTGCTATGAGATCAAACAGATTTTTTATCCTTTTTTTTTTTTTCCTTTGAAAGACAAAAGTAAAATAGAAAGATGTCTTTACCTTCTTTACATGTTTCAACTGCACTGCAGCCTTCATCAGAAGAGTCAGCTGATAGCTGCCAGGTGACATTTATCAGCTGATTTTCATAGGCGGATATCCCACTGCGGCCAATAATAGACAGCATTGGATCAGTCACATACAACTTATCAAAAGCCCTAGCTGAAATCATCAAACCCCTCCTTGGACTATCAGACTTTCACTGTAAAAATTCAAAAGAGCTGGCACAAGAACTCAAAGACATAAAAATAGAATCAGACGAGATCCTCATCTCACATGACGTCATCTCTTTATTCACAAAGACTCCTATTGACGTCACACTACATATAGTGCAAGAACGCCTCAACAAGGACAGTACCCTAAAAAGACGCACCAACCTCACAGTCCATGACATATCCAAATTACTACAGTTTGTTGCAAAATCCACTTATTTTCAATTCAGAGGAAAAATCTACAAACAAAAAGAAGGATTTGCAATGGGAGACCCACTATCAGCCATCATGAGCAGTTTTTTTATGGAGGATCTGGAAAATAAAGCCATCAACACAGCACCCACAATATGCAAACCCACCCTTTGGAAGAGATACGTAGATGACATTCTGGAAAAAATAAGGAAAGGACATACACAAGAACTCACTGACCATCTGAACAGTACAGACAGTACGGGGAACATAAAATGCACACACGAAGAGGAGGAAAATGGCACCATAGCCTTTCTGGACATGAAAATCCACCACAACGAGGATGGCAGCATAAAAATCACAGTCTACAGGAAACCAACCCACACAGATCAATACCTACTTTGGACATCGGAACACCCCACAGCACACAAGCTATCAGTCGTCAGGACATTATATGAACGAGCCACCATCATCACGGAACAAGAAGACAGACAGGAAGAGGAAAACCACATAAAACATGCACTTATACGCTGCCAATATCCAGTATGGGCCATAAACAAAGGGAAACAGCAAGTCAAAAACAAAGAAAATAAACAGGACACAAGACACAGAACAAAAGCTGAAATCAAAAACAAGGAAACCATAACTATACCATACATATGAGGGATCACGGAACCAATTCAAAGGATCATGAAAAAATACAAAATAAACACAGCAGTCAAACCACACAAAAAATTAAGACAGTTATTAGTACACCCCAAGGACAGAATAGAACAAGACAATAAATGCAATGTATTATATGAAATATCATGCAGATCATGTAACAAAACCTACATTGGAGAAACCGGAAGATTATTCACCACAAGAAAAAAAGAACACCAAAAGGAATGTGAGAAGGAAACGCAAGGACGACTCACAAGATCACAAAAAGAAAAAGCAGAACAAGAAACATTAAAATCAGCTATATCGGACCACTGCAAAAGAAATAATCACATCATGGACTGGGACAACACAAAAATTATTGGATCGGAGAGGAACAGACACAAACGTTGGATCAAGGAGGCAATAGAGATCAGAAAGCGGGGAAAAGACACCATGAACCGAGATGAGGGGGCCTTTATGCTTTCTCACACCTGGGACCACATTCTCCAGAGACCATCTGACGGCGGGAGGCGGGGCCGGCTCGGCGGATCTGACAGATCTGCTGAGCTGGCCCCGCCTACGAAAATCAGCTGATAAATGTCACCTGGCAGCAATCAGCTGACTCTTCTGATGAAGGCTGCAGTGCAGTTGAAACATGTAAAGAAGGTAAAGACATCTTTCTATTTTACTTTTGTCTTTCAAAGGAAAAAAAAAAAAGGATAAATAATTGAAAGAAGACAAAATGAACCTGTTTGACGTAGATCAAACAGATGTTGAAAAAAACCCTTGTCACTTTCTGGTGGGGCATAGATGTTCACTAATGTGATCTGCATTCCATCTATTCTACCCTTTATTATTACATACCTGCCTTCTTTATCCTGGATTTCCTGTTCACATTCAAATTGTATTTTATTTGAGATTAGTATCATAACCCCCCTTTTAGTTCCTCCCTTAAATGAACTGTAGTAGGAGTTCTTATAGCCAAATCTCTTTAGTTTCACATGTTCTGTCTTGCTCAAATGTGTCTCTTGCATAAATATAATTTCGGCTTTTTCTTTCTTGAATTTTCTTATTATTCTTTCCCTTTTAACAGGTGAGTTCAGACCATTCACGTTTAGTGTTATTATCTTAAGATTTTTACCTATAATCATGTTTTTCCATTTTTTTAACTTGTGCTCCTAGCCCCTTTAACAACAAAAATAACACATATTTATATAAAAACACATTAAAAAATCTCGACCTCCGTACTTTGGGCCTTTCTTCTGCCCACTGGTCCCTGTTGGTGGGTAGAGGGAATGTCCTCACCGAGTGTAGGGCCCTCCCTAGACCTGTATTTACTATCCAAGAAATAGTCATTAGTCTAGAAATGTCCAACAAATATCACTTAAACCTCTCCTAGCCGTCTGTTTCTCTTTTACCTTGTCTTCTTGGCCTTCATCTCTTCTGTGTCTTTCTTAATCTTTGTTATAATCTAGGCTTTCAGTTGAAAGCCTTGTAGTCTTTCCTGGGCCCGCTGCGCCACGTCTCCCCCCGTCTTTTGCCGTTCACTCGCCTCCACTCCGGCTGTCGTGATGCGTTCAGGGCCTCCGCTGCTCCTACCGTTTCCTCCGGCACGTACACCTCAAGGCCCCGCTCCATCATGTCCTGCGCTGCCTCTCTGGCTGTGTTGTAGGTTCTTACGCCGTTCTCCCAATGAATCCTCATCTTCGTTAGCGGCGTTTGGAATCTAATTTTTTTTTCTTTCAGCGTTTTTTTAATGTTGGCATATTTCTTCCGCTGCTGCACAATTTCTGCCGGGTAGTCATGATCAAAGAATATCTGCTTGTCGCCGATTCGTATCTTTTTTTTCCACGCTCGTGTCAGGATTCTTTCCTTTACATCATATTTCAGAAAGTTTACCACAACTGACCTGGGTGTAGAGCGTGGGTTCGGGTTCTGTGCCGAGGCTCTGTGCGCTCGTTGAATCTGCAGATCCGCTTCGCTGGGCAGTTCCAGCTCTTTTTTTAAGAACTGATCCATGAATTTCGTCATCGAGTTGCCTTCAATGCCCTCCGGGATCCCGAAGATGCGTATATTGCCCCGTCTGGACCTGCTCTCCAAGTCGGTTACTTTCTCCTGCATCCTCTGCATTTGTGCCGTCAGGGTCTGCAGCTGTTCACTTGCCTCGCTATTCCAATCTTCCAGCTCTGATATTCGGGCCTGCGCTTCTGTCATACACGCCCGCTGGGAGCGCAGCTCCTCCATGTTTTCTGCTAGCTTGCGCTCCATTTCTCTTCGGAGGCCCATAATTTCTTCCTTAATCTCTTTTTTCAGCTCCTCCTTAAGAGCCGCTAAATCCTGTTGTAGCTGCCGTTTGAAGTCTCTCAACTCTTTACCCAAACTGGCGATGCCAGTGTTCATGGTATCGAGTTTTGTGTCCTCCATTTTCTCTGCTGCAGTCACCTCGTTTTTTTGAGCCCCGTGTTCAGCGGTTTCTCCTGCGTTGTTGAAGAGGAATTCTTTAATTTTACTCTGCTTTTGTCCTTGTGCCCGGCTCCTTCGTGTTTTCATCCCTTAGTTTATTGATCCGCTTATGTCGAGTTGGCCATTTACCGATGATTTTTAATCCGGCTAGGGAGAGCTCTCTGTTTAAGCGTTATGTCTCTCCGCCATCTTCCCGGAAGTCCCAAAAACATAAATATTTTAAGAAATTCCTCATATGCACTATCCATGTCTTTAATTTGATATAGGTCATCCTTGTTGTATGATATTAAGTCATGTTTGATTTGATTTTGTATACTTTATTGATCCCCAGAGGGGAAATTGAGGGCATCCACCTGGATGGATGAAGCAGCCACGGTACGGCGCTATCCCTTTACCATTCACACACACATTCACACCTAGGGCCACTTTAGAGTCTCCAATTAACCTAACCTGTTAATTAACCTGTGAATGTTCTCGAGCAGCCATCAGTTCATCTGTTCTCATTCATTTATGTCATCACCCGCAGCTCACGGGCTTCCAACTCAGCTGCGTGCACACCTGCTCCTCGTTAGTGCGCAGCTATTTATTCCATCCTGCCCTGAGCTGCAGCCTGGAGCCGTCTGTCTCCCTGCGTACTCAACTCACAGCAGCATCCTTTCCTCCAGGCCTGCTGACTTCTCATCAAGACTCGTAAGCTGTCTGTTATTGCCTTACCTTCTCCTGTGCACAGGTGGATCTCTCGGCGGCGGACTCACTCCCCCTCATCTCGCCGCTCCTCTGCCTTGCCGCTTCATCTGGGACGCACAGCAGGACGCTGTCTCCCAGGCTTGGGACCTTGCAACGCCAGCCACCGCATTACTACAAGTAAGCACAGAACTCTGTCACTCTCCTGTGTGGTTGCCCAGCTAATCCCTGCTCTCCTCTCATTTATAGGGTTGCCTGGCCGCACGGCGTGCTGCTCTGTCCTGACCTGCATCCTCCACCCACATTACACACTCATCTCTCACACACGCATTCATACACGTTACACTGTAGTTGAATAAAGCTTTCAAATCTGCCTGAGCCTGCGTGCGTGTTTCCTGGGCCGAACAATATGTCAATTTATTTATTTTAATTCTGTCAGATTTAGTTTTCTTATACTTTTTGCCATCCATCTGTCCGTCTTTTTCTTGTTAATCTTTATCAGTCACGGGGGCACTGGAGCCTATCCCAGCATCTTTGGGCGAGAGGCAGGTTACACCCTGGACAGATTGTCAGTCCATCACAGGGTCAACACAGAGAGACAGACAATCATTCACTGTCACATTCATACTTAAGGACAATTTAGAATCCCCAGTTTCATGCCAATTGATCTAACTTGCATGTTTTTGGCATGTGGGAGGAAACCGGAGAAATCCCAGAGTAAACCCATGCAGACACGGGGAGAACATGCAAACTCCGCACAGATCACTGTTGGTCAGGGGCTGGGATCGAACCCAGGATCCCCTGGCCAAGTGTGAGTTGCTGTGCTGCCGCAGTGCTAACCACTCCCCCACCACGCTGCCCCAGTTCTTGCCATAGACTGTAAAAATTGACAGGTGATCACTAATGTCATTTATTAATAGTCTACATGCTACATTATTTTCTATGTCATTAGTGAATACTATATTGTCAATGACAGTGGCAGAGAAAGATGGGATTCTGGAAGGTCGAGTTATTTTTGGATTTAGTCCCATACTATACATTGTATTTATTAATCCATCTGTATTAATATATAGGAATTTGTGACTATCCAGCTCAAAGTCCGTACCTTTAGCTTCATTTATCCAAGTTTCTGATGTTGCAATGGTGCTGAAAATTTTTCCTCTACATCTAAACTACTGTTGTATTGATCTATGGAATAATAGCAACAGGTATTTAGAATGGAGGAGAAGAAATTATTGTCTGGGTCAAAATCGTGTTCCAAGTCCTGTGTGCTATGATCAGTGTATTCAATGTCTGCAGCTCTGGCTGGTCGTGCTTACAAATGATCTGCTCCATATCGTTATGGTCCTCAGGTGAAAGTAAGTGATTTCTATTAGTAACTGTCATATCTGTATGAGTGGATAATTGTTACCTTTCAAAAGGTCATGTTAATCCCTGGTATTTGTCCAGCTCCTACAAATCCTTGATGAGTAGTGTTTTGGCTTCCTCTGGTGTTCCACTCAACACCTCATTGAATCGTTTCACACCAACATGCAGGGGATAGTGCAGCACGATGGCAACGTCTCAGAGCCTTTCAACATACGCAGCGGAGTGAAACAGGGCTGTGTACTTGCGCCAACCCTCTTTGGGATTTTCTTTGCTATGCTCCTGAGGCATGCCTTCAGCACAGCAACAGAGGGAATCTACCTGCACACAAGATCTGACGGCAGGCTTTTCAACCTCGCCCGCCTGAAAGCCAGAACCAAAGTACGCAAGGCTCTAATCAGAGACATGCTGTTCGCAGACGACGCTGCAGTCGCAACCCACACACAGCAGGAGCTTCAGACCCTTATGGACCGCTTCTCCCAGGCATGCAAGGACTTCGGGCTTACCATCAGCCTGAAGAAGACTAACGTCTTGGCGCAAGGCACGGAAGCACCACCAACCATCACCATTGACGACTACGAGCTGGAGGTCGTGAATCAGTTCACGTACCTGGGGTCCACGATCAGCAACAACCTCTCCCTTGATACAGAGATCAACAAGAGGATTGGAAAATCAGCCTTCACACTCGCTCGCCTCACCACACGAGTGTGGGAGAATCCCAAACTCTCTGTCAAGACGAAGATGGCAGTGTACAACGCCTGCGTCATCAGCACACTGCTCTATGGGAGTGAGACGTGGACAACATACGCCCGGCAGGAAAAGAGACTGAACTCCTTCCACTTGCGCTGCATTCGCCACATCCTGGACATATCCTGGCAGGACAAAGTGCCCAACACAGAAGTTCTGTCCCGCGCCGGCCTTCCCTCCATGTTCACTCTACTCAGACAGCGCAGGCTCCGCTGGCTAGGCCACGTTCACCGTATGGAGGATGGCAGAACCCCCAAAGACGTCCTCTATGGAGAACTGGCAACTGGCAAGAGAGACGTTGGCTGCCCACAGCTGCGTTTTAGAGACGTCTGCAAGAGAGACATGAAGGCCCTGGAGATCAACACAGAGCGCTGGGAGGACCTTGCAACGGACCGCTCCAAATGGAGAGGCACCCTGACCAGACAGCTCAAGGCGGGTGAAGAGAGACTGACTGCTGCTGCAGATGAAAAAAGGACCCGCAGGAAGAACCGCCACAGACCCAGCAGCACGGAGATCACCCACAAGTGCGACCTGTGTGACAGGGACTGCCATTCGCGCATCGGCCTGTTCAGCCACAGGCGGTGCTGTTCCAGCAGAGTAGACGTTTAGGATTCTCCTCCATGGTCATCATAGACCGACGGAGGCCGACGACGAGTGTTTTGGCTTCCTCTGGTGTTCCACTCAACTTTATAAATATTCTGCAGTTTGTTGTTCAAGTGCTTTGGATTTTCACTTGCGTTTTCAAGTAACGTGCCTTCCTGGCTATGTCGGCATTGTATTTAGTTAGGTGTTCTTTGAAAAAGACGTTGGTCCTTCCCTGTTTGAGCAGTGCTGTTTTGTGTTTTCTGTTGACAAATCTCATGATGACTGCAGGTTTATTGTTAGGGCTCCTTTTGGGAAGGGGGGTGGCACGCCTCGATGCTCTTGGCCTCCACATCTATCCCATTAGACTGCATGAAAGCCACCACCTATTGCTCCGCGGAGCTAGCATCCAGCTCACCAGCCCCCCTGGTTGTCAGCTGTCACTGCTCGGGCTTATGACCTTGTTTTTATCTGGAGACCGGTGATGATTACATGGTTTATCCGTGTATATTGCTAGAGAGCTGCAACCCTGCTCTCTAGGTAAGCAAGCCTCTTGTCTTTTTCTACATTTTGAGTGTACAGAATTGTTACCTCTTCCACCAAGGTGAGGATACATTTCTGCTGCAGCCTGACAGTAGAAATTTCTTCGGCAAGAAAATCAAGTGATTTTTTTTTTTTTTTTTTTTTAAATATCCTCAGTCTCCTCAATCTGAATCTTCTTTTGACCCATGTAGGTTAGCTTGGTGGCTAGCTGAAGCCCAGGAGCTGATGATAGCAGAATAATTTCTGCTGGTGCTGCTGGTATCTGCTCCAACTGACCTTGGATCCGGCTGGGGCCTCAGTTAGCTCCTCCACCCTCAGTTATACAGTATATCACGGCTTTCAACTGCTGAGGCAGTTGAAAGCCGTGATATCAAGATATAGAGGATGGCAAGTGTTGTGATATGATGTGATATTATGCATCTTTTACATTTTTTTTTCCCAGCAGTGGAAAGTTCACTTTGAACAGACAACAACGTTGTCTCTTTTAAGATAAGATAAGATAAGATAAGATAAGATAATATAAGCCTTTATTAGTCCCACAATGGGGAAATTCCAGGATTGCAACAGCAAAGGGATAGCAACAGTCAGAGCAATAATTTAGAAGATAAGAAAATAAGAGCAGTGAATATACATATGTACACATAAATACTGTATATATACAAAGTACTGAGTATTGTAGCTAGATGGAATAAACAGCAAAACAGTCTATATACTGTAGTTACCCCACATAGTATGAATATAAGATAAGATAAGCCTTTATTAGTCCCACAATGGGGAAATTCCAGGATTGCAACAGCACAGGGATAGCAACACTCAGAACAACAATCAAAAAGACAAGAAAAACAAGAGCAGCGAATATACAGATGTACAAATAAATAAATAAAAAACTATACACAGTGCAGAGCATTGTAGCTAGATGGAATAAACAGCATAACCGTCTACTTAGTTATCCTACATAGTATGAATATGGACCCATATATATTGTCACCCTCCGTAGGGTGACAATACTTTTGCATACTTTTGTATTCAATATAGGTATGTTTTTGTTTTTTTTGTTTTTTTTTTTTTTTTTTACTATCTCTGCGAGCAGCCCTGCTTAGGTTATAAAGTCTGACAGCCGTAGGTAGGAAGGACCTGCAAAACCTCTCGGTCGTGCACGTAGGATGATGTAGCCTACTGTTAAATGAGCTCCTCAGTGCATTCAGTATGTCCTGCATAGGGTGGGACTTGGACTCCAGCAGAGATGACAGTTTAGCCACCATCCTTCTCTCTCCTATCTCCTCCACTGGGTCAAGGCGTTGCCCCAGGACAGAGCTAGCTTTCTTGATCAGTTTGTTCAGTCTCTTCCTATCAGTTGCTGTAATGTCGTTGCCCCAGCAGACCACTCCAAAAGTGATGGCTGATGCCACCACCGTGTTGTAGAAGGTCTTCAAGAGCACCCCTTGTACACCAAAAGACCTGAGCCTCCTCAGTAGGAACAGCCTGCGCTGTCCCTTCTTGTAGAGTGCGTCAGTATTGTGTGACCAGTCTAGTTTATTGTTCAGATGAACACCCAGGTACTTGTAGGATGTCACCATCTCATTGTCTGTTCTCTGGATGTTTACTGGTGCTGTGAGGGGTTGTCCTTGAATGCGGCAGTCCACCACCAGCTCCTTAGTTTTCCTCGCGTTGATCTGGAGGCAGTTCCGATGGCACCAGTCCACAAAGTCCTGGATAAGTCCTCTGTACTCAGCTTCATCTCCGTTGGAGATGAGGCTGACAATCACAGAGTCGTCAGAAAACTTTTGTAGATGGCAGTGTGTTGTGTTGTGAGAAGTCCGCAGTATAAAGGGTAAACAGAAAGGGAGCCAAAACCGTTCCCTGGGGGGCCCCCGTGCTGCCGATGATCGTGTCGGACACACAATCCCGGGTTCTCACAAACTGTGGCCGGTTAGTGAGGTAGTCCAGGATCCATGATGACAGGTGCTGGTCCACCCCTGCGCACAGCAGCTTGTCCCTCAGGATCATCGGTTGGATGGTGTTGAAAGCACTGGAGAAGTCAAAGAACATGATCCTCACCGCGTTCCCGAGCTTCTCCAGGTGGGACAGGGAACGGTGAAGGAGGAAGATCACTGCATCCTCCATCCCAATGCCATGCTGGTAGGCGAACTGGAGTGGATCCATCGCAGGTCCCACCAGGGAGCGGAGGTGAGCAAGGAGCAGTCTCTCCAGGGTCTTCATCATGTGAGACGTCAGGGCCACTGGTCTGTAGCTGTTCAGATCTTTGGGGTGGGAAGTCTTTGGTACAGGTACCAAGATGTTTTCCACAACTGTGGTACCCTCCCCAGCTTCAGGCTCAGGTTGAAAATGTGCTCCACAATCCCACACAGCTGATCTGCGCAGGACTTGAGGAGCTTTGCGCTGATGCCGTCTGGTCTCAAGGCCTTCCTCGCCTTGATCTTCCTCAGCACCATCCTCACCTGGGTCTTAGTGAGGGTCAGGTTGGGGGGCTGTGTGCTGGAAGTGGGGGGGTGTTGGTGGAGTGGGGTGTGGGCAGCAGGTCAGAATCAGAATCAGAATCAGAATCAGGTTTATTGCCATTGTTCATGTAGTACACAAACTAGGAATTTGTCTCGGTACAATGCTGCAACATTAAACATGATAAGATAAGAGAAATAAACTATACATGTAATAAAGTGTAGGATAAGATTAAGTGATACTGGTCAACAGTTAAAATATATATTAGCCAGCAGCAGATACTGTGGAGAACTATATAGTGCAGTCGGTAATGCAGGAAGAAAACAGTGATGATTGACATGTCTGGTTGAGCTGCTGTACATGGTGCACGAGAGTCACTTAGTGTTCAGCAGTCTAATGGCAGAGGGGAAGAAGCTGTTCATGTGACGGGAGGTTTTAGTCTGGATGGACCGAAGTCTTCTACCAGAGGGGAGGGGGGCAAACAGTACATGACCAGGGTGTGAGGGATCGGCTATGATCCGGCCAGCACGCCTCCGGGTCCTGGAGATGTACAGATCCTGGAGAGATGGGAGCTTGCAGCCGATCACCTTCTCAGCAGTGCGCACGACGCGCTGCAGCCTTAGTCTGTCCCTGGCAGTGGCTCCTGCGTACCACACGGTTATGGAGGTGGTGAGGATGGACTCGATGATGGCTGTGTAGAACTGCACTAACATCTTGGTGGGTAGCTTGAGCTTCCTCAGCTGCCGCAGGAAGAACATCCTCTGCTGGGCTTTTTTGATGAGTGAGCTGATGGTCAGCTCCCATTTGAGGTCCCTGGTGATGGTAGTGCCTAGGAAGCGGAAGGAATCAGCAGTGGTGATGGGAGAGCCTGAGAGGGTGAGGGGGGGCAGAGGAGTAGTGACTTTCCTGAAGTCTACAATCATCTCCACTGTCTTCAGAGCGTTCAGCTGCAGGTTGTTATTGCTGCACCAGGACGCCAGCTGGGCCACCTCTCTCCTGTAGGCGGACTCGTCGCCGTTGGAGATGAGCCCGATGAGGGTGGTGTCGTCCGCAAACTTGATCAACTTGACAGACTGGTGGCTGGAGGTGCAGGAGTTGGTGTAAAGGGAGAAGAGTAGGGGGGAAAGTACACAGCCCTGGGGTGATCCGGTGCTGATGCTAGTATAGTCTGAGACAGTCTTTCCCAGCCGCACATGCTGCCTCCGGTCCGTCAGGAAGTCGATGATCCACCTGCAGAGGGAGTCAGGCACGTTGAGCAGGGACAGCTTGTCCCGGAGCAGAGCGGGGCGGATGGTGTTGAATGCAGAGCTGAAGTCCACAAACAGGACCTTTTCTGTGACTGAAAAGGTCTCAATGACTTTAGAGGCAGCAGTGGTTGGTGTGCAGTCGGGGGGGAGGGTGGTTGGTCAAACCTATTAAAAAACAGGTTTAGATTGTTCGCCCACTCCCTGCCCCCCCCCCCCCCCCGTGGCCTGGGAGGAGGTATGCTGAAGCCCAGAGATGGTTTTAAGGTTTCTCCAGACCCTGCTGATGTCGCTCTGTTGCAGCTTGTCCTCCATCTTCTTCCTGAAGCTGTCCTTGCCTTCTCTGATCTTCCTCCTCAGCTCCCTCTGTATGGACTTCAGCATCTCCCTGTTCCCCAACCTGAAGATCCTCTTCTTCTCTCTCAGAAGTGTTTTTATCTCAGGGTTGATCCAGGGTTTGTTGTTCGAGCAACACCATATGATCTTGGTGGGTACAGTGTTGTCCACACAGAAGTTGATTAGTCCATGATGGTGTGAGTGAGGCCAATCGATAATAATGTAGATAATATGGAATTTTTCTATCAACAAGGAATTTGGAATTTCTGAGAGTTCATTTTCCTCTCCCTCTGTCAAAGGAAATAGTCATGCTTGTGATTCAGGGACATCAATGCTGACATCTTTTTGGACTTGTGCCACCCAGTTCAAAGGCAGTTTGTAGGTGTCAAGCTCTGTGTGACTGACCATCGTCACACAGAAACCAACCGAGGCACAGGCCGAGCAGTTGTCACTTTAGGTTCTCCAATTTATTTTATTTCTCCATATAACAAGTGAACTATAGCTATAACTATTTATTGAGACATTTGTTGAGAAAGAAACATCCTTGCAATTTCAATTTTTTTTTCCAAGAGCTTCTTGTAAAATTGAAACTTTTACAACCCTGAAAATAAAATATTAAAATTCTTGCATTTTTAAGGATTTCCAGCACTCATAGCAACCATGGTTGTGATTTGGCACTATGCAAATGAAGCCAATTTGTGCACTGAGATGACTGAACAACAGCAACAGAGAAGAAAAAGTCAGACATGCAATCAAAACAGAGCATTTCTGCTTTCTAAATCAAATGTTGTTGGTTCAAACATTTAAGGGATTTGAATTTTTCAGCAATGACAGAAAATTCTGGAAGCTCATTTGACAGATAACACTGAAGGGGATCTATTAAAAAAAATAAAATGACAGTTAATAATAGATAACAGAATTTTTACAACCCTGTGAACACAAAAGTGCTGAGCAGAGGAATGAATTTCGTCATCACATCAACCAAAAAACCCCATGAAGAATACATCCTCGCAACAGAACATGCATGTGAAAAAATTCAGGACCAAGGGGAAAAAGCATCACTCTGGAACGCAGTTGCAGAAATCCTCAAAACGGCCAAATTACCACAAAGCAACATTACAAAAGAAGAAAAAGCATTAAACTCACTCAAGAAAGATAAAACAATCACAATCCTCCCATCACATAAAGGCAGAACAACAGCAGTAATTGACACGGAAACATATGAAAAACAGATGGAAACCATGTTGGCAGACAGCAGCACATATGAAATCATTAAAACAAACCCCACAGAAGAAAAAAAAAATGCTAAAAGCCCTTTTTAAACCCCTATTAGAATGCAAAAAAATCACAAAGGACGTATATACTCACAGCCAGCATCACCCCCCGGATCTATGGAACCCCAAAAATACATAAGAAGGATATCCCACTGCGGCCAATAATAGACAGTATCAGATCAGTCACACACAACTTGTCAAAAGCCCTGGTTGAAATCATCAAACCATCCTTATACTATCAGAATACCACTGCAAAAACTCAAAAGAGTGGGCACAAGAACTCAAAAATATGAAAATAGAATCAGACGAGATCTTCATTTCACATGATATCATTTCATTATTCACAAAAACCCCTTTTGATGTCACACTACACATAGTGCAAGAACGCCTCAGAAATGACAGAACCCTAAAAAGATGCACCATTCTCACAGTTGACGACATATCTGAACTATTACAATTTGTTGCAAAATCCACCTATTTTCAATACAGAGAAAAAATCTACAGAGAAAAAGAGGGATTTGGAATGGGAGACCCACTATCAGCTATCATGAGCAGCTTTTTCATGGAGGATCTGGAAAACAAAGCCATCAACACAGCACCTACACAATGTAAACCCACCCTCTGGAAGAGATTCAAAGATGACATTCTGGAGAAAATAAGGAAAGGACACACGCAAGAACTCACTGACCATCTGAATAGCACGGACAGCACTGTGAATATAAAATTCACACACAAAGAGAAAGAAAATGGCACCATAGCCTTTCTGGACATGAAAATCCACCATAACGATGACAGCAGTATAAAAATCACAGTCTACAGGAAACCAACCCACATGGATCAATACCTACTATGGACATCAGAACACCCCACAGCACATGAACTATCAGTTGTCAGGACATTATTGTCACCATGGGGTGAGACGCCGGCTCGGCGCTCAGCCCATGCTCCTTTTATCCCTGCCTCTCATTGGGCAGTGCCTCAGCTGGTTCCCAGCTGTCAGTGTCACGGGACGGCTGGGGCCAATTAATCCTCATCAGCTGGGGCGCTGTTAATGAGTATAAAGAGGAGCAGCTTCGATCATTCGGGGCTGCGACATAAGCACTGCTAGGCTGAAGCCCCTTCGTCTGGGGTCAGCCTCAACTCCCCTTGCAGCATTCCGGTGTTTGTATCCCGCTGTGAGTATGCACGTCTTGTTACCCCCATGTCCGGTACGAGCTACCTACCCCTGCGCTGTGCAGCCTGAGAATGTACGTCTGTATGAGTGTCTGTGCTCTCCTCATCCCTTATCCCTTACCCAGAATAAAACATCTCGACTCACTGGCTTGTCCCTGGCTCTGATTGCCCGGCTCCCTAGAGCCGGACATGACAGTATGTCGCAGCCAGAAGAGTTGCCGGCGGCCGTGAGTCGCCGTGGAAATGTACCTTTCTGTCCGGGTGTCAGCGCTGCTAGCATGCCGTTTCCCAGGAGTCACTTCCGGCGCCAGGGCGACGAGCTGAGGTCCATCTCGGAGGCTGTCGACGGGACGTTCTTCACCCTGCACGACGCCTCCAACGCGAGACGCTGGCATCCGGGCCGTGCTGAGGAACTCCTGGACTGTCACCCTCACTCTCTGTACCATCTGGAGGACAGTGCCAGGATAGACGCTGCAGGTACACAGCGAGAGAAGCTCCACGGGGTGGATGGAAATCCCGGCAGGGAGTCGAAGTGGGCGACGTCTTTCCCCGCTTCGGAGTCCCGTTCCTGCCGCCATTCCAGTCCGGGAGTTCGCGCCAACCAGAGGACTTCCCCCGACCTGCGCCACGTCACTCGGGATTCCCTTCAAGGAGCCGCAGCTGACAGCAGTTATGTCCGGGGTCGAGTGGCTGTCGCGAGCTCTACTGTGTTCCCTGTCACCACCTTCAGGCATGTGGCGGCGGCAGTGAGATTGATGGTGAGGACTTCAGGGCTACGAAGCTTTCCCGTGCTCGACGCCTTCCTCGTCTCGATCTCCGATCTGGAGCGGCGAATCCTGGGTTTCCCCCTCGCTTCGTTCCCTGGGAGTAGTCGTCATCACATCGCCGAGTCACCTCTGCACGAACCTCGTCCGGATCCAGTTCTGGGTCATCGTCAGGACCGTTCCTCCCACGCAGCTGTCATCCCTTCGCCTCGTCAGTGTGGAGATTCTACAGCCTCGTCCCCTGAGCCTCGTTTCCCCGCTGTCATTCCTGGACATTCGGGCTGGCTCACCCCGGCTGTTTCCCCCTCCTCCTCGACGCGCTTCCTGACCGCTGTGTGTGCCTGGAATCCCGGCCTGGTGAGCTCTCTGCTGGAGACAACGCGAGCGATCCTCAGACGAATTCCCGGGGGGTCCTCCGTTATCGCCGGGCGGGGAGAGGAAGAAGCAGATTCCACTACAGCAGGCGATACTCAACCTCCAGGGGGCAGGCAAGTCATTGTTTTTTCACACCTGCTTAATGATTTGCTCTGTCACATCCCTGGAGGAGAAGTTCAGGGTTCGCAGCTCCCTGAACTCTCCCCACCTGCTGTAACCTGTATTCCTAATCCCGCATCCTCTGTGTCTCTCTCCGCCGAGCGGTCCCCAGCTCCGGGTCAACGTGGTGGGATATGGAGAGGGCCTGTGGTTCCGCAGCTACATTGCGGACGGAGGAGGGGGACTGACTGCTGCGTGGAGTCTACGCTGACGACTGAGCGTCCCTGGGTCTCCACGGAGGAGCGGTTCGGTCCAGCGGGACGAGATTCTTCTGGCTTCACGCCGAGTGGGTCGTCGGCGGGGTTACCTGAGCTGGAGGGATCTCAAGCTGCGCTGACCATCGTGCTGGCTGCGGGGCCCGACGCGGCTAGATGGGAGCCTGACAACGACCTCCTGACGACGGATCCTGGATCTTCGCAGTCCTGGACGGCGTCAGAACCCGAGATCAGGCGAGTGCTCTCCTTTCTTTTCTCTTTTTTTATCTTTGAGCACTTCAGCCTATCTCCAGGGGAGACGAGCAGGGTGCAGCCGCCCGCTGCGTCTGAGCTCGTCTCGCCGGGTTCTGGCGCTGCCGGTGATCCTGATCCCGGTTCTGTTTTCTCTTCTGAGCCTTCTTCCAGGGTCACCGGCGAGGAGTTGCTGTTCCTCGTGGTGCTGGAGGGTCCGGGTTCAACGTTGGAGGTCGGTTCTGGTGCAGTGTCCAACGTGGGTTCGCCCGAGACCCAATCGGGGTCCAACGTGGGTTCGCCTGAGGCCGATCGGGGTCCGACGTGGGTGCTGCCCCAGTGTTGTCCAGGTCCGGTGAGGAGGTGGCCGTTTCCCTGAGGCCCGCCGCCCTCGTCATCGGCTCTCCCCTGAGCCTCTTCCACCGGGATCCGCTCTGACCCTTCGTCCGTCTCAACGGTCCTGGTGGTTGAGTGATGCGGGTCGACGACCCGACCCGCAAAACTTTCGGTTCGGCGATCTGGTTTCCCCCCACTGGTCTGTGTTTGCCTTTGGGCGGCCTGGTTCGGCAGCCGTTGGACTGGATTTCTGGGATCTGGGCCCAGAGTTCGCCGTCCGAACATTTCTCTTCCCCGGGTTGCCAACTGGACAAGGGGCGGGGAGATTACCAGAACAATTCCGGCCGTTTTGGACTCTGCCTGCCGTCTCCTCGGGTGTCCTTTACTTCTTTTATTATTATTGAAGTCACTCGGGTGTAGTTTCTTTGTCCATTAGGGGAATATATGTTTTTGTGCTGTGTGTTGTTTTTTTTTTAACCATACTCAGCATTTTTATCGTATTGCTATCCTGTTACCCTGTCACCTTTTTTTCCTCTTGGTGACTCACCTTGTGTATCGCGCTGTGTATTGCATTTTCTTATCTTTACTCAGCGTTTTCATTCATCCTTACCTTAGCCTTGGCCTCGTCGGTGCATCATGGAGTATGTGTGTGGTTTCCTGTTCAACCATACTCTGTGATCACCCCATTCTGTCTTATTATCCTCGTGGGGGGCCTTCCCTAGCCCCGACTTTAACATTGACTGTGTTTGTTATTGTTTGAAGTAATGTGTTTCATTCCCACTTAACCGTACTTCATTATTACCCATTTGTCCTTGTCACCTCTGTTTCTTTAGGTGATCTTTTATATATTCAGTGCTGTGTGTTTTGTTTTCTTTAGTATCCATGCACAGCGTTTTTCATCATTTTTTGTCCTGACCTTTGTCTTGTTGGTGCATTATGGAGTAGTGTGTTTTGTTCTCCTTAACTATACTCTGTGATTGCTTTATTCATTCCTGCCACCTTTTTGGTGGGTTTTTGGTTTTCTTTTTTTTTGCCCCGATCTATACGTTATTTGTATGCTGTCTGTAGTCATATTTGGTATTTTCCCTACCTGTGTCCTAACTCAGTTTTCTCCCTAACTGTGCTCTGGGTTAATCCTTTTCCCTGTGTTGTAGGGTATTGTATTTGGGGGGTTTTTTCTCTGCCCTGCTGCCCTACATTGGTCTATTGTTTGTTTTGTCCTTCCCTTTGCATCTTCCCCTCCGGTCCTGCCTCCCTTCCGCCCACCCTAGGTGGGGAGGGGGAGGGGGGGCTGGGATGTTCCTGGTCGTTCGGGAGCCCGACCGTGAGGGGGAGGCTCTGTCACCATGGGGTGAGACGCCGGCTCGGCGCTCAGCCCATGCTCCTTTTATCCCTGCCTCTCATTGGGCAGTGCCTCAGCTGGTTCCCAGCTGTCAGTGTCACGGGACGGCTGGGGCCAATTAATCCTCATCAGCTGGGGCGCTGTTAATGAGTATAAAGAGGAGCAGCTTCGATCATTCGGGGCTGCGACATAAGCACTGCTAGGCTGAAGCCCCTTCGTCTGGTGTCAGCCTCAACTCCTCTTGCAGCATTCCTGTGTTTGTATCCCGCTGTGAGTATGTACGTCTTGTTACCCCCACGTCCGGTACGAGCTGCTTACCTCTGCGCTGTGCAACCTGTGAGTGTACCTCTGCATGAGTATCTGTGCTCTCCTTATCCCTTACCCAAAATAAACCATCACGACTCACTGGCTTGTCCCTGGCTCTGATTGCCCGGCTCCCTAGAGCCGGATATGACAATTATATGAACGGGCCACCATCATCACAGACCAAGAAGACAGACCAGAGAAGGAAAACCACATAAAACATGCACTCATACGCTGCCAATATCCAGCGTGGGCCATAAACAAAGGGAAACAGCAAGTCAAAAACAAAGAAAACAAACAGGAAACAAGACACAGAACAAAAGCTGAAATCAAAAACAAGGACACCATAACTATACCATACATCCGAGGGATAACGGAACCAATTCAAAAGATCATGAAAAATACAAAATACTGTAAACACAGCAGTAAAACCACACAAAAAATTAAAACAGTTATTAGTATACCCCAAGGACAAAATAGAACAAGACAAAAAATACAACGTAATATATGAAATATCATGCAGATCATGCAACAAACCTACACTGGAGAAACCGGAAGATTGTTCACTACAAGGAAAAAGGAATGTGAGAAGGAAACGCAAGGACAACTCACAAGATCACAAAAAGAAAAGGCAGAGCAAGAAACATTAAAATCAGCAATATCAGGCCACTGCAAAAGAAATAATCACGTCATGGACTGGGACAATGCAAAAATTATTGGATCGGAGAGCAACAGACACAAACACTGGATCAAGGAAGCCATAGAAATCAGGAAGCAGGGAAAAGATAGCATGAACCGCGATAAGGGGGCCTTTATGCTTTCCCACACCTGGGATCACATTCTCCAGAGACCATCAGACGGCAGAAAGCGGGGCCGGCTCGGTGGATCTGACAGGTCTGCTGGGCTGGCCCCGCCTACGAAAGTCAGCTGAAAAAAGTTACACCTGGCAGCAATCAGCTGACACTTCTGACGAAGGCTGCAGTGAACAGTCAAAACATGAAGGTAAAAATATCTCCTTTCTATTTTTGTCTTTAATAAGAACAAAAAGGTAAATAAAAAACTGCAAAAGTAGGGGTGTCACGGTACTTGTATTCAGATTTTTTGGTACGGTTCAGACCGAGGTACTACACAGACTACATTGAGTGACGGACAGAAAGTGTAACTGTCATATCACACCCCCTCCTCCTCTCTGTTTCTCTCCGGCCGCCTGTCAGTGGACTTCTGCAGCATTCCGCCCCAATGAAGAGTGACTGAAAGTGGGCGACTTCTAAACACAACACTGGTAAGGTTAGTGAGTTTTTAGCGAGTAACGTTACCGCTTCTTATTTTCAATGAGCGACTGTCTAAGCTTTAGAAAACTGATTAAACTGTTAGCATGTGCTCACATTATTTGTCGGGCAATAATCTGTTTGGAATTATATTTACTGACAGCCGAGCAGTTTCACTTCTGCTGGTAACGTGTTAACTGCTAGTAACTGAGTGAAATACATGAGTAGCTGACTCTTTTTAATCGTCTCTATTACTGTCGTAAGGCTGCTGGCCCTGATGGCATTCCTGGGCGTGTGCTGAGGGCATGCGCTGAGCAGCTGGCAGGGGTCTTCACAGACATCTTCAATCTGTCCCTGGCCCAGGCCGTGGTACCAGCGTGCTTCAAGACCACTTCAATAGTACCAGTGCCGAAACATTCAACACCATCGTGCCTAAATGACTATCGCCCTGTGGCACTGACGCCCATAGTCATGAAGTGCTTTGAGCGACTGGTCTTGGCACAGCTCAAAAAAAGCCTGCCCCCTACACTGGACCCTCATCAGTTTGCCTACCGGAGCAACAGGAGTACAGAGAATGCGGTTTCTACAGCGCTGCACTATGTACTCTCACACCTGGATGACAAGAACACCTATGCAAGAATGCTGTTTATTGACTTCAGCTCAGCATTCAACACAGTTATCCCCTCCAAGTTGCTCACTAAACTTGGGGACCTGGGAATCAGTACCTCCACCTGCAACTGGATCATGGATTTTCTGACCAACAGACCCCAGCATGTTAGGTCAGGCCCCAACCGTTCTTCCGTCATCACACTCAACACTGGTGTACCACAGGGCTGTGTGCTCAGCCCATTCCTCTACTCCCTCTACACCCATGACTGCAGGCCTATGTATGGATCCAATTCCATCATAAAGTTCACAGATGACACCACGGTGATTGGACTCATCAGGGACAACGACGAGTCAGATTACAGGGCAAAGGTTGAGCACTTGGCTACTTGGTGCGCTGACAATAACCTGCTCCTTAACGCCAGCAAAACCAAGGAGCTCATAGTGGACTACAGGAAGGAGAGGGAAGAGACACATGACCCCATCCATATCAATGGCATAGCTGTTGAACGTGTCCCCAGCTTCAAATTCCTGGGGACCCACATCTCGGAGGACCTGTCCTGGTCAGTTAACACCACCAGCCTGATCAAGAAGGCCCATCAGCGCCTCTTCTTCTTGAGGACATTGAAGAAGAACCATCTGTCAAGTGACATCCTGGGCAACTTCTACCGCTGCGTGATAGAGAGCACCCTGACCAACTGTATCACAGTCTGGTATGGGAGCTGCTCTGTAGCTGACCGCAAGGCGCTGCAGCGGGTGGTGAAAACCGCCCAACGCATCACAGGGACTCCACTTCCAGCTATAGAGGACGTCTACAGGAAAAGATGTCTGCGCCGGGCACGCAGCATTCTTAGGGACTCCAACCATCCTGCTCATGGACTGTTCCAGCTTCTCCCCTCCAGAAGATGTTTCAGAAGCCTTCGGACTAGAACCAGCAGGTTTAGGAACAGTTTCTTTCCAACAGCTGTCACGTTATTGAACTTAGTTCCCCACTGACTCTCTTACAATCATCTTTTACCATCCTCACCTGTACATAACTGCATAACTACATAACTACATCTAATTTATTGCACATTATTTGCACATAACAGTACTCTTAACTTTCTGCACTGCTGCATATATTTGCATATATTTGCTAAAATTGCACATACTGTTAATTACCGTATATACTGCACTGCTGTCCTTTGCACTTCTGATTGGATGCTAAACTGTGTTTCGTTACCTTGTATTCGTACATGTGTAATGACAATAAAGTTGAATCTTCTGTCACGGTAATAAGCCCTCATTCTGAATATTGGTGCATCTCAGTAAATTAGAATACCATGATTTGTAATTTAATTTAAATCAAAGAACCATAATCATCACAAATAAAATAAAACAGCTTAAATATTTCACCGAACAGTGGTGTGAAAAAGTATTTGTCACACTTAAATGTTTCAGATCATCAAACAAATTTAAATATTAGACAAAGAAAACACAACTAAACACAAAATAGAGTTTTTAAATGAAGCTGTTTATTATTAAGGGGGGAAAAAAGTCCAAACCTACATGGCCCTGTGTGAAAAAGTGATTGCCCTCTAAACCTAATAACTGGTTTGGCCATCCTTAGCAGCAACAGCTGCAATCAAGAATTTGCAATAAATGGCAATGAATCTTTTACAGCACTGTGGAGGAATTTTGGCCCACTCATCTTTGCCATATTGTTGTAATTAAGCCACACTGGAGGGTTTTTGATTCTCATCCCAGCCGCTTCACACTCAGCGGCAAACCGTCCCAGCAAGAGCTGTAGGTCATTGCTGGATGAAGCCAACAGGACAACATCATCTGCAAACAACAGAGATGAGATCCTGTGGTCACCAAGCATGACACTCTCCATTCCCTGGCTGCGCCTAGAAATCCTGTCCATAAAAATTATGAACAGGATCGGTGACAGAGGGCAGCCCTGGCGGAGTCCAACTCTCACTGGGAATGACTCCGACTGAGTGTTGGCAATACGAACCAAACTCTCACAATGGTCATACAGAGACCGAATAGCTTGTAACAACAAGCCCGATACCCCATACTCCCGAAGCACCCCCCACAAAAATCCATGAGGGACGCGATCAAATGCCTTCTCCAAGTCCACAAAACACATGTAAACTGGTTGGGCAAACTCCCACGAACCCTCAAGAATTCTCGAGAGGGTAAAGAGCTGGTCCGATGTGCCACGGCCAGGACGAAAACCACATTGCTCCTCCTGAATCCGAGGTTCAACCAACGGCCGGACTCTCCTCTCCAGTACCTTGGCATAGACCTTCCCAGGGAGGCTGAGGAGTGTGATCCCTCTAAAGTTGGAGCACACCCTCCGGTCCCCTTTTTTGAAGAGAGGAACCACCACCCCGGTTTGCCATGCCAAAGGCCCTGCCCCCGACCTCCACGCAATGTTGCAGAGGCGTGTCAACCATGACAGCCCAACAACATCCAGGGCCTTGAGGTACTCAGGGCGAATCTCGTCCACCCCCGGGGCCCGGCCACCAAGGAGATTTTTAACCACCTTGGCGACCTCAGCCCCTGTGATAGGCGAGTCATCCCCCTCGTCCACAAACCCTGCTTCCTCTGTGGAAGGCATATCAGTGGGATTGAGGAGATCCTCGAAGTATTCCTTCCACCGCCCGACGATATCCCCAGTCGAAGTCAACAGTGTCCCATCCGCACCATACACAGTGTGGACGGGGAGCTGCTTTCCCCTCCTGAGCCGCCAGACAGTTTGCCAGAATCTCTTTGAGGCCGACCGAAAGTCTTGTTCCATAGCCTCACCGAACTCCTCCCATACCCGGGTTTTTGCTTCAGCAACCACCCGAGCTGCACTCCGCTTGGCCTGCCGGTACACCTCAGCTGCTTCGGGAGTCCCACAAGCCAACCAAGCTTGATAGGACTCCTTCTTCAGCTTCAGACGGTTTGCCGCTGAGTGTGAAGCGGCTGGGATGAGAATCAGCACCTCCAAGTCTGAGTCCATGGTCCTCAGCCAGAAAAAAGGTGGATTGTCCTCTCCGGGTTGGGGACAGGCTCCTGCCCCAAGTGGAGGAGTTTAAGTATCTTGTGGTCTTGTTCACGAGTGAGGGGAAAATGGAGCGAGAGATAGACAGACGGATTGGAGCAGCATCTGCAGTGATGCGGACGTTGTACCGGTCTGTTGTGGTGAAGAGGGAGCTGAGTTCTAAGGCAAAGCTGTCGATTTACCAGTCAATCTACGTTCCTACTCTCACCTATGGTCATGAGCTTTGGGTAATGACCGAAAGAACGAGATCGCGGATACAAGCGGCTGAAATGAGCTTTCTCCGTAGGATTGCTGGACTCACCCTCAGAGATAGGGTGAGGAGCTCAGTCATCCGGGAGAGGCTCAGAGTAGAACCGCTGCTCCTCCACATTGAAAGGAGTCAGTTGAGGTGGTATGGGCGTCTGATTAGGATGCCTCCTGGACGCCTCCCACTTGAGGTGTTTCAGGCATGTCCCACTGGGAGGAGACCCCGGGGCAGACCCAGGACTCGGTGGAGAGACTATGTCTCCCAGCTGGTCTGGGAACGCCTTGGTATCCCCTCTGAAGAACTGGAGCAGGTGGCTGGAGAGAGGGAAGTCTGGGCTTCTCTGCTTGAACTGCTGCCTCCGCGACCCGGACCTCCGGAAAAGCGGTAGAAGATGGATGAAGATGGAGGGTTTTTGAACATGGACCACTTTTCTAAGGTCATGCCAAAGCATCTCAATCAGATTTGGGTCAGGACTTTGACTAGATAACTCCAAAGTCTTCATTTTGTTTTTCTTAAGCCATTCAGAGGTGGACTTGCTGCTGTGTTTTGGATCATTGTCCTGCTGCAGAACCCAAATGCTTCAGCTTGAGATCACGAACAGATGGTCGGACATTCTCCTTCAGGATATTTTGGTAGACAGCAGAATTCATGGTTCCATTTACCACAGAAAGTCTTCCAGGTCCTGAAGCAGCAAAACAGCCCCAGAACCATCACACTACTACCAACATATTTTACTGCTGGTATGATGCTCCTTTTCTCAAATGCAGTGTTACTTTTACGCCAGATATAGTGGGACACACACCTTCCAAAATGTTCAACTTTTGTCTCGTCAGTCCACAGAGTATTTTCCAAAAAAGTCTTGGGGATCATAAAGATATTTTCTGGCAAAACTGAGATGAGCCTTTATGTTCTTTTTCGCTCAGAAGTAGTTTTCGTCTTGGAACTCTGCCATGCAAGCCATTTTTGCCCAGTCTCTTTCTTATGGTGGAATCATGAACACTGACCTTAACTGAGGCAAGTAAGGCCTGCAGTTCTTCGGATGCAGTCTTGGAGTCTTGTGACCTCTTGGATGAGTCGGCGCTGTGCTCTTGGGGTAATTTTGGTCAGCTGGCCACTCCTGGGAAAGTTCACCACTGTTCCATTTTTTCGCCATTTGTGGATAATGGCTCTCACTGTGGTTCACTGGAGTCCAAAAGCTTTAGAAAAGGCCTTATAACCTTTTCCAGACCGATAGATCTGGATCTTTTGGTCTACTTCACGTTGTCAGGAAGGTCCTGTTTAAGTGATTTCTTAATTGAGAACAGGTGTGGCAGTAATCAGGCCTGGGTGTGGCTAGAGAAATTAAACTCAGCTTTCCAAAGATGTGATAAACCACAGTTAATTTGTGTTTTAACGGGGGGGGGGAATCACTTTTTCACACAGGGCCATGTTGGTTTGGATTTTGTTTTTATCCTTAATAATAAACACCTTCTTTTAAAAACTGCATTTTGTGTTTACTTGTGTTTTCTTTGTTTAATATTTAAATTTGATGATGTGAAACATTTAAGTGTGACAAACATACAAAAATATCAAATCAAATCAACCTTTATTGTCATGTTGCTGTACATACAACTGTAGTGCAGGCAAGATGAAATTGCGTTTCTCTCGGCATCCATATAAGTAAAAAGAACATAATTTAAGACACACTCACACCCCCCCTCACCCCTCACCCCAACACAGCCATTCACACATCCCTGAGATATACTTGAAAACTAACTAGAACTATAATATACATAATGTCCATAAGGTGCAGTAATATGTATAAAAGATTCTGGATCAACTGTTCAGCATCTTAACAGCTTGTGGAAGGAAGCTGTTAATCATTCTGGTGGTTCTGCCTCTGACGCTCCGGAATCGTTTGCCAGATGGCAGCAGTTCAAAGTGTTTATGCAGAAGGTGAGAACGGTCCTTGACAATGTTCAGTGCCCTGCTCCTACAACGGTTCTGAAAAAGTTCTTGGACAGAGGGGAGGGAGACTCCAATTACCCTCTCAGCTCCCTTAACTATGAGAAATCAGGAAGGGGGCAAACACTTTTTCCACACTACTGGATGTGTAGTGAAGGCTCACATTCCTCTACTGTAACTTAAAGTATTGATAAACTGTTAATTTGGACTGGAAAAAGTTTTTAATTTTAATCTAAAGCCTAACTATTAAACGTTCAAGCTTCTAGACTCAGCAAGGGTTCCAACAGGATGGACTAGTTTGTTTTCTTTTTAACTTTAATGAGTTGAAGACTATTACTCCAGTTTGTTTTGAACAGTAGAGTTACAGCAGCCCTGTATGATGCTGTACAAGCTGATATTTGAGTTTTATTTCTTTAGTTTTTGAGTTAAAAGGCCAAACTTTAATGTCAGTTATTTAATTGTGTTGCTACACTTTTGATTAAGCTGTTAAGTTCAAGTTTCCAACTCATGTTTCATGGGTCATTATTCTATTAATTTGTGGGAACTTTTTATAATAGGCTGTTCAAACTTCTATAGTTGCACTTGTCTGCATCGTTCATTTCCTAAAAAGAGAATTTATTTATTGTACACATTTTAATGTTATTTGAGAATTTTTTTTATTGGAGAATTTACTGCTGACAGTTTGTAGTTTTTTGTCACTAAAGCTGTTCTCACTGATACAAAAGAAAAGCAGTTTTATGTTTTGCATTTTGTTTCCTTACTATACCGAAAATGAACCGAACTGTTGGCCGGTCAGAACATAAAACACCCGTTCTGGCTGGCTGACATCCAAGACCCCTGTATTATTGGACTCGACCTGCTCGCAGCGTGGAACACAAAGATCGACACCGCCAGACCGTCCCTCCAGCTGGGAACCTGGACCATCACGCTCCACAGCGGAACCCAGAGAAGGAACACGGAGGCCTGCGCGATCGAGGGACCACCAGGACGGACCGGACCAGGTGGGCCACCATGAGGACTGGACACAACAGTGCCACCAGCACGAGCAGAGGGAGCATGAGCACACACAGGGACAGCAAGGGGAGGGGTCAACGTGTCGGCAGAGGCGCAGCAGGCGGTCGAGGAATTATTCCAGCAGAGCTGCAGCGGGCTGGAGCCGGGACAGAGACGCCAGCTGCGGGAACTATTGGACTGTTATATGGGTGTCTTCACCGCGAAGGACGAGGAATGCAACCGGACCAGCTTGGTGCAGCACGAGATCGACACCGGTGAGACCAAGCCGATTCGGCTCCGCCCATGTCAGCTGCCCTTTTCAAGGTGGGCAGCAGCAGAACAAAAAGTGCAAGAAATGCTGGAGGCAGACATCATTGAGCCCTCCAGCAGCCCCTGGGTGGTGCCGGTGGTGCTGGTCAGGAAGAAGGACGGGTTGTGGCGGTTCTGCGTGGATTACCGACACCTGAATGACGTCACCCGTAAGGACTCCTACCCCCTGCCCCGCATCGATGACGCACTGGACCACATCGCCGGCTCCAGCTGGTTCAGCTCACTGGATCTACACAGCGGCTATTGGCAGGTAGAGCTGTCACCTGAGGCCCGCCTAAAAACAGCCTTCTCCATCAGGCAGGGACTGTACCAGTTTAAAGTGATGCCGTTTGGACTTTGCAATGCCCTGGCCACATTTGAGCGCTTGATGGAGCGAGTACTGGGTCACGTGCCCCGGAGTCGCTGCGTTGTTTACCTGGATGACCTACTGGTGCACGTAGCTGATTTTGACAGCGTCTTGTCCAATCTCTGAGAAGTATTGGATGCCATCCGACAGGCTGGGCTGCGGCTACACCCGAGGAAATGCCACTTATTCTAGCAGGAGACCACCTTCCTGGGCCACGTCCTTCCTGGGCCACGTGCCGCGGGAGTCACCACCGACCCAGAAAAAGTGGTGGCGGTGCGAGACTGGCCAGTGCCGTGAAATGTGGGAGAACTGAGGAGCTTTCTCGGACTGGCCTCCTATTATAGTTGGTTTGTTAAGGACTTCGCCACCATCGCCAGCCCACTGCATCAGCTGACGCATAAAGGACGCACATTTCAGTGGAGTGAGAACTGTGCTGCTGCTTTTTCCCAATTCACGCAGCGCTTATCAGAGCCCCCATCCTGCAGTATCCTGACCTGAACCGCCCTTTCATCGTGGACACGGATGCCAGCAACCAGGGCATCGGGGCGGTGTTATCTCAGGAGAGAGAACATGGAGAGCAGGCAGTCACTTTCTTCAGCCGCACTCTCAGCAGAGCCGAGAGGAATTACTGTGTTACTCGCAGAGAGCGGTTGGTTGTCATCCAGGGCTGCGCCATTTCCCCCCGTATGTGTACGGGGGGAGGTTCCAGCTCAGGATGGATCACGCTTCCCTGACCTGGTTGTTGAACTTTAAGGAACCGGATGGACAGTTGGCGAGATGGCTGGAGGCACTGCAGGATTATGATTTTCAGATTGTGCATCGGGCAGGCCGCCTCCATGCCAACGCTGACGAACTGTCTCAGCGCCCCTGTGTGGCAGAGGAGTGTCGCCAGCGGGCTGAGGATCAAGACCAAGCCGTCCCACAGGCTGCTGCTCTCTGGACCACAGCGAGCAGGAACAATGCAGCGATGCACAGCCCCTCCTCGGATGATCAGGCAGCCTCCCCCAGCGATGACGTCACAGAGGTCCTTGGCATGCAGCAGCTGCAGAGTGAGCAGGACAGGGACCTGGTCATTTTTTGGGTTCGGCAGTGGCTGGACGCAGGACAGCGGCCCGCCTAGGAGGTCGTGTCGGCACTGGACCCAGAGACTAAGGCCCTACACTCCCAGTGGACCAACCTCCACTGTCACGAGGGCGTGGTGTATCGACAGTGGCAAACTCCAGTTGGGCAGCGGCACGTCTGGCAGTTACTGGTTCCTCGTTGACTCCGGCCCAACGTACTCCAGCTGGTTCATGGGGCGGTAGGAGCGGGCCACTTTGAGGTGACAAAGACTTTGCTGCGTCTTCGAGCCCGGTTCTACTGGCCCAAATGTCATCAGGATGTGGAGTTCCACGTTCATCACTGCAACACCTGCATAGCGCAGAAAGGGCCAACTCAGTGATCCCACGCTCCCCTGCAGCAGTACCGGGTGGGAGCACCGATGGAGCGGGTGGGAGTGGACATTCTGGGCCTTTTCCGGACCAGGGGAACCGCTACGTGCTGGTTGCAATGGATTATTTCACTAAGTGGCCAGAGGCGTACGCGGTCCCGGACCAGAGCGCCGCTACAACAACATCAAAGCTGGTGGACGAAATGTTCTGTGGGTTTGGCGCACCGGAGGAGCTGCACAGTGATCAGGGTCAGAACTTTGAGGCGGAGGTCTTTGGAGAGGTCTGCAAGCGGCTGGACATCCGGAAGATCCGGACCACCCCACTGCATCCACAGAGCGACAGCCTGGTCGAACGATTCAACCAGACCCTCACCACCCAGCTCGCTATCCTAGTGGACCAGTGACAGCGAGACTGGGACCTGCATCTGCCTTTTGTTCTGTGGGCGTACCGGACGGAAGCTCAGGAATCCACCCGGTGCACCCCTGCAGCGCTGATGTTTGGACGTGAGTTGCGCACACCGGTGGATTTGGTACCCCCCCCCCCCCCATCCCGAGCCAGAGGTGGAGGGCAAACCCGGGTTGGATTATTTTTTTGTTTGAAAGAACGTCAAACTGGCTCGAGAGGCCCTGGCAGCGGCAGGGGGTCGGCAGAAGCGAGCATATGACTCCCGCTGCCAGGGAAAGGACTTTGCACAGGGAGATCGAGTCTGGGTTTTCTGCCCTGAGAGGAAAAGAGGACGATCACCGAAGTTGGTGAGCCATTGGTTGGGACCGCGCGTGGTTCTGCAGAGACTGTCGGATGTGGTGTACAGGGTGAGGCTTAAGAAAAGGGACCGGGTTGTGGTACTTCACCGTGACCGTCTCGCCCCGTACCAGCCATCCGCCCCTCGAGTGGTCGAACCGGAGCCTTCATCCCGACCAGATACTCTGACCGGGGCTCAGATGGACACTGGTGGGTGTGTACGTGCTGGTCGTTGGCATCAAAGGCTGCCCCGACACCTGGACGGGCTTGTGTTGGACTTTTGAGTTGAACTTTCATTTTCTGGGGACAGAAAGCAGTCCGGGGGGGGGGGGGGGTGGCAGTGTAACATCTGGGCTTTTTCCCAGCATGCTTTGCCAGAAGAGACTTTATTTTCGTGTGTGTTCATTCATTCATTCATTCATCTTCTTCCACTTAATCCTTTTCGGGTCACGGGGGGGGGGGGGGCCTGGAGCCTATCCCAGCATCTTTTGGGCAAGAGGCAGGGTCCACCCTGGACAGATCGCCAGTCCATCACAGGACCAACACAGAGAGACAGGCAACCATTCACTCTCACAGTCAGACCTACGGACAATTTAGAATCCCCAGTTTGATGCCAATTAACCTAACTTGCATGTTTTTGGCATGTGGGAGGAAACCGGAGAAATCCCGGAGTAAACCCACGCAGACACGGGGAGAACATGCAAACTCCACACAGATCACTGTTGGTCGGGGGCTGGGATCGAACCCAGGATCCCCCGGCCAAGGGTGAGTTGCTGTGCTGCTGCAGTGCTGACCACTCCGCCACCGCACCGCCCATTTTTATGTGTGTGTTTAATGTTATTACTGTGCTGTTATACTACTGGGTAGAATGACCCAGCAGTGTTATAGGTAGAATTAGAGCAGGAGTGATTATGTGTTGCATAATCCTGATATAAACGGAGGTCGGTGAGAATGACCTCCCCTCCTGTCTGTGATTGTGTGTGTCTTCAATAAAGCCTGTTTTGTCGCAGCCGTCTGCTCCTCTTCTTGTGTGAACCTCACATACGTCACACCTCTAAAGTCACTCCGGTTGAACATTGTTGCTGCCGTCCTTGTCCAAGATGATTTCTCTCACAACCTTGTCCAGAGGCTCCTCCCAGTCCCAGGCCTTCCCTCAGCTTCGGCCTCTCTGGTTGCACACCCTTCTCCATGATGGCTACCACTACGGCTATCAATGCCCTCAACCACTAGCCTCACAGAACTCAGTTTTGGCAGGACCCCACTCCCGGTACCAACAATGTGGTGTCTGGCCAGATGAGCTCAAGACAAAACACAAAATATAGAAACAGGTTTTTTATTCTGAATGAAAAAAGAAATTGAGTTCTTTAAAATAAACAAATCTTAAAGGAAAACTGTTCACAAATTGAGTGCATCAACAACTATAGTGGCTTGTCTTCATGTTAAGATCAGAACACAAAAACCACATTAATAAGAAAAACAACAGTTATACTTATTCAACAGTAAAATACACACAATACTAACTTTTGGTGCATTGCTAAGGGCCCACTTCACAAATGCACATCTCAACTCCCAACAGTTCTAAAACAACATAAGAAAATACATCATCTTCGTTTCAAGTCAGTGATACCAATAAAACATGAATAACCCAACGAAATACATCATTGATTCCATTAATGACAAGGAACACCCATGGTCCTCATCCTTTAGGCCTACAAGGTCACTTGGCCTTCCATCACACCAACAAGCCTGTCAACATTGCACAAACACTTTTACCTGTTGAATAAATACAATGCTTGGCAATCTACATCAACTCTTTAAAAAATATTCACATACCAGTATATTTCATAACATTTTACCTAAAATCACTGGCTTGTTCCAAACATCTCGGGCGTGGCCTTCTGCTTGGGCTGCCTGAGCAGAACAAGAGGCCTTCCTGTTTCCTCTCAGGTATTTGTAGTTTTCTCCCCTCCTTCAGCTGCCGCCTACTAAAACCAGGAAAGAGGCTCAAAATGCCATCGCCCACTAGTGGAGAGGAGAAACATCTTCCCACCACTCTTCCACCTGGCTACATACATATATAATTTTTGTACATATAGATTATTTTTGTTAGTGCGTGAATCGGGTTTAAGTTTGGGAGAGCTTAATTAGTGTGTTTGTCATTTTTCTACAGGGGAGGGAAAATGTGGTGTACCAAGATGGCGGCCTGTATACCCTGGGTGTAGTAGGTGGTGACGACCTGTCTTTCCAGTTCCGCCGTCACTATGGGTATAAAGGGTCAGGCCGGAAGAGCATGGTCTCTTTTGACTGTCGACCCCTTGGTCTGTATGGAGCACCTGGTTGTTTGTGGTTCATATTAATAAAGTACGTTTGACTGTTTCTTCAGCCTCTTCCTTGGCTCACCAAGTTGTGGACATAACACTGGTCTCAATAAAAAAACGTATCTAAAAAATGTTTTCCCACCCCTCCAAAAATGTACATTTCCACGTTAAATAAAAAAGAATAACGTGCCTCGCGACGTTTATACAAGTTCACTCACTGAACTGTCTTCACCGCGCATACACACAACGATGCCTTTTTTACTTTACTTTCCCAGCGCACATTAGGTTGGCGGGAGGAGGATGGCATTACGATTACATACACAGCTGTTTCAACAAAAGCACACGAGTTCACCTCCCATTCTCATCTGTCACTCACCTTTTCCTTCGTTTTTTACCTTTGTTTTTCACTCCACGAATGAAAGGTTCCTGTGAGGTTAGGGTAAAGCATTAAAGTCTGGGTGAGGTTAGTTGCTCCATGCTCACACACCATAAAAATGAAAAAAAGCCGTCACACACCTTTCCTAAAGCTGTAAATGCCACGTACCCACTGCACCTCAAAAATCGTTTTTACGTGCCTCTATACATTTTCTCTGACTGACAAAATGTGCAATTCAATGTTTTTTTGCTGAAACTGGGCTGAATTCATCTGCGCCTGACATGATGATCACCGTGGCGAGACACTGACGAGAACCAAGGCAGAAGCTTCTCTCTGCCTGTGACTTTACTTGGCATGACAGAACAGATTCTATGAATATCAACGGGTGTTATGCTGAACTGCACATCAGCTGGCAGTTTCTTAACATTTCCTTTGTTTATACTGTATATAGCCTTCTACATGAACCTGTATCCAACAAATAGGAGCCCTTCTACCTGCAGTGGACATAGAGATGTGTCAGCCCACAGTGACTTTTTTCTTTTCTATGGAGGTTAGACTCGGATCAGCTCCCCCTTCCTCTTGAAGCTGAATTTTCCACATTGTCAGTTTTCATTTTTCTCTCTATCCATATTTGTATATTTACACCATTTTTTTTCCATGTGCATAAAACAGTAATTCAGTTCCCTCTTCTCTCTATTTCTCTCTCCCAGTTCAGGATACACAATATAGGAGGAAAACAACAATGAGATTATTAACAAAAACAGCGCACAGATCCATAGAAAAATCCCCTGGAACTGGAACACCGTAACTCAATGGCATTTATAAAAAGTCGTGAACTGGGAGACCTGTAGCTTTGTTCAAACAAAGTTATTCACAAAATAAAACCCCAGAGTCTCCATCAGACCATCTTGATGGTTCTAGTGTTAATAAACACATTGGTAAAAAAAAATATCAATTTATTCATGAGTAGTCCTTATACATATTACACAAATTAGTCTGGCATATGAAATGAAAATCACAACTGTGATATATGACAAACAAATTTAAACTGTTTTACTGGGGTTTGTGCTTAAAAAGCTTTAAAAACTCTTCTGCTCCTCCACACTGGCTGTGCCTTTGTTGACCTGCTCCCTCATCATCTGTGCCTGGGTGCAATTTTGCGTGCTCTTTGGTGGATGGGAGGTCATTATTGAAATAAAGTGTCTGTGTCTGTGTTCATAATTGTGCGTGTTGTTAGTAGATCACTGGCAAAAACTGCCCACTCCCTCAGGCGCTCTAATTTGCGCACTCGCTAATTTGCACTGCCTTAGTAAACCTGCCCCAATGAGTCCCTGGAAGCATTAAATTCTGGGTTCAGTCATTTATTAGGCAGCTACAGCTGGGTTCCACATTGACACAAATGCACATAGACCAACATGTTCTGCTTTATCAAATACTAATTATTTTGGTTTTCCTACAATGGCTAAAATAAGGGGAAAACATCATTTATCTGACAGATTAGGTCTGGAAAATGGAATAGTGGTGCAGGAACTGCAGGAACAAAGAAATACGTGTTTCAGAACAGTTCACAGATAATTACACAATTATTTTAACACTAAGAAAACATTTGTTTCAAAAGTATTTTGGCCTAATTGATTCATATTTTTCTACAGATATAACAACGTGACAGTCCATGTCTCTGGTTGTCAGAGAAAACCGTTGATGACCTCACCATCTCCATAAAGCAGACAGTGGTTTTACCCAAGGATCCTGGACGGAGCAGCTGCAATCTGGAGGCTGTGACCAGTGGAGAAACAGTTTACACCATTGACCTAAATGCTCTTCTGCACACCTGTGGCCGATGCATTGAAGAACTGGATGGAAGAACACTGGACAAAAATCTAATAAAACAATGTTCATCTGTGCTGATTTTAATATCAACTTGATCAATCCAAATCAGCACAAGCTGACAGATGACATCATCAATACTTTGTTCAGCCTAAGTTTCTGTCCTAAAATCATCAAAGCCAGTCACATGATCTCTGAGTGTGAAACATTAATTCATCAGATATTTACTAATAGTTTTGACAATAATATAGTGAATGGATTATACTATACTACTGGACTATGATAATCAGTGGATGTCTAAGAGATTACAAAATGTCTCGAAAAAGAAAAATACATTATAGAGAGAATTTATACAATATAGAGCTGAAGAAGCAGAAAAAAAGCAGAAGAAATATTAAAACAAATCAAGTGAAATGGACATTTCACATCCACCTCTGCTAGCTGGATCTTCACCTCTGCTAGCTGGATCTCCACCTCTGCTAGCTGGATTTCCATCTCTGCCAAATGGGCTTCCAACTTTGCCAGCTGGGCCTCCACCTCTGCTAGCTGGATCTCCACCTCTGCCAACTGGGCTTCAAACTTTGCTTGCTGGGCTTCCACCTCTGCTAGCTGGGGCTCCACCTCTGCTAGCTGGATCTCCACCTCTGCCAACTGGGCTTCCAACTTTGCCAGCTGGGCCTCCACCTCTGCTAGCTGGATCTCCACCTCTGCCAACTGGGCTGCCAACTGGGCTTCCATCTCTGCCAACTGGGCCTCCACCTCTGCTAGCTGGATCTCCATCTCTGCCAACTGGGCTTCCAACTTTGCTAGCTGAGTTCTCACCCCTGCCAGCTGGGTTTGGACCTGGGCTAACAACACAGCCAGCTGGACCTACATTGCAGCCAGTCGAATCACCTTCAATAATAGCCGGGCCACTTCCGTTGATGTTTGAGTCATCATCACCTCTAACTGAATCTTCACCAACATCAGCCGGGCCTTCACTATGTGCAAACATTGCCAATAAAAGAAACAGGAGGCTGCCAAATCCTGCAATATTAAAACACCGGAAATTCAGGGTGTTTCAAACTGTTAATAACTCTAAATTAATATGGGACTCAGCACATAAACCAAAAGGCATTCTTTGTGCACACTTAAATATACGAAGTATTCTAACAAAAAGTGATCAGGTTCATCATCTTCTCATTGATTCAAATATTGACTTTCTTTGCCTATCTGAGACATGGCTCCGTGAATCTTCGCCCTCAGCAATACTATCTGTACCTGGTTATAAAATGTTTAGAAAAGACAGACAGGGTTCTAAGGGAGGAGGCGTTATGATTTATGCCAAGGATACTTTTAATTGTAATGAGATACATGTTACAGATGAGAATGGACTAGAATTTCTTGGACTAACTGTTTCTTTGTCACAGCAAATGTCTTTTATTCTTAAGATAAGATAAGATAAGATAAGCCTTTATTAGTCCCACAACGGGGAAATTCCAGGATTGCAACAGCACAGGGATAGCAACACTCAGAGCAACAATCAGAAGGCAAGAAAAAAAAAAACAAAACAAAAAAAAAACAAGCAAGCAAGAGCAGCTAATATACATATGTACATATTACTATAAAATATATATATACACACACACACACACACACACACAGACACACAGTGCAGAGCATTGTAGCTGGATGGAATAAATATATGAATATATGAACACACAGTGCAGAGCATTGTAGCTAGATGGAATAAATATGTAAATATATAAACACCCACAGTATGGAGCAATGTAGCTAGATGGAATAATATGTAGATATATAAAAACACAGTGCGGAGCATTGCAGCTAGGTGGAATAAATATGCAAGTATATAAACACACACAGTGCGGAGCATTGTAGCTAGATGGAATAAATATGTAAATATATAAACACCCACAGTACGGAGCAATGTAGCTAGATGGAATAATATGTAGATATATAAAAACACAGTGCGGAGCATTGTAGCTAGATGGAATAAATATATAGATATATAAATATAAACACACCCAGTGCTGAGCATTGTAGCTAGATGGAATAAATATATAGATATATAAATATAAACACACCCAGTGCAGAGCATTGTAGCTAGATGGAATAAATATGTAAATATATAAACACACACAGTGCAGAGCATTGTTGCTAGGTGGGATGAAACAGCATAACCGTCTATTTAGTTATCCTACATGGTATGATTATGTGCCCATACATATTCTCACCCTCCATAGCGACCGGTATGTTCCTAGTTGTATGCCGGAGAGGACCATTGTGTAAGTCTATTGCATCTTTTGCATTCAAAAAAAAAAAAACTATTAGTTTGTTACGTCTTTTTGCTATCTCTGCGAGCAGCCCTGCTTAGGTTGTACAGTCTGACAGCCGTTGGTAGGAAGGACCTACGAAACCTCTCGGTTGTGCACCTGGGATGATGTAGTCTGCTGCTAAATGAGCTCCTCAGTGCATCCAGTATGTCCTGCATAGGGTGGAACTCGGACTCCAGCAGAGATGACAGTTTAGCCACCGTCCTTCTCTCTCCTATCTCCTCCATCGGATCAAGGCGTTGCCCCAGGACAGAGCTAGCTTTCTTAATCAGTTTGTTCAGTCTCTTCCTATCGGCTGCAGTAATGCCACTGCCCCCAGCAGACCACTCCAAAAGTGATGGCTGATGCCACCACCGTGTCATAGAATGACTTCAGCAGCGCCCCTTGTACACCAAAAGGACCTGAGTCTCCTCAGCAGGAAACAGCCTGCGCTGTCCCTTCTTGTAGAGTGCGTCAGTATTGTGTGACCAGTCTAGTTTATTGTTCAGATGAATACCCAGGTACTTGTAGGATGTCACCATCTCGATGTCTGTTCCCTGTATATTTACTGGTGCTGTGAGGGGCTGCCCATGCCTGCGGCAGTCCACCACCAGCTCCTTAGTTTTCCTCGCGTTGATCTGGAGGCAGTTCCGATGGCACCAGTCCACAAAGTCCTGAATAAGCCCTCTGTACTCAGCTTCATCTCCGCTGGAGATGAGACCAACGATCGCAGAGTCATCAGAGAACTTCTGTAGATGGCAATGTGTTGTGTTGTGTGAGAAGTCCGCAGTATAAAGAGTGAACAGGAAGGGAGCCAGCACCGTTCCCTGGGGGGGGGGCCCCCGTGCTACTGATGATCGTGTCGGAAACACAGTCCCGGGTTCTCACAAACTGAGGCCGGTTCGTGAGGTAGTCCAGGATCCATGATGACAGGTGCTGGTCCACCCCTGCGCGCAGCAGCTTGTCCTTCAGGATCATCGGTTGGATGGTGTTGAAAGCACTGGAGAAGTCAAAGAACATGATCCTCACCATATTCCCGGGCTTCTCCAGGTGGGACAGAGAACGGTGAAGGAGGAAGATCACCGCATCCTCCACCCCAATGCCATGCTGGTAGGCGAACTGGAGTGGATCCATCGCTGGTTCCACCAGGGGGCGGAGATGAGCAAGGAGCAGTCTCTCCAGGGTCTTCATCAAGTGGGACGTCAAGGCCACCGGTCTGAAGCTGTTCAGGTCTTTGGGGTGAGAAGTTTTTGGTACAGGTACCACACAAGATGTTTTCCACAGCTGTGGTACCCTCTCCAGTTTCAGGCTCATGTTGAAGATATACGTCACTTGTAGTTATTTATAGGCCTCCTTCATCAAATGTAGATTTTTATGAAAAGCTGGAAATTTTATTGAAACAACTTAATTTTGCAAAAGAGGTAATAATAATGGGTGACCTAAATGTTAATTGGGAAGTCAACAAAGTTAGGAAAAATCTGAAAAAGGTTATGGATGACATGGATATGACTCAGGTAATTAATGGCCCTACGAGAATCACAAACTCCACTAGCACTCAGATTGATCTAGCTTTTGCTAACAGGCCAGAAAGGCTCTTGAAGTCATACAATATGCTCACAGGATTGTCTGATCACAATCTTATAATGGTTACAAGAAAATTAAATAAAAAAAACGCTTCAAAATCCTTGGCCGCCACTGAATTCTAATAGGATACCAAAACAGGAACAACAAAATTTTCAAGATTCAATTCAAGAAGTAAATTGGGATGAATTACTCGTTGGCAAAAATTTAGATGAGGATTGTTCTAAATTTGCCAACAAAATACAAACAAATTATTATACAATTTACACGGATAATTAAACTAAAAGCTAGAAAGAAATGGCCTTCCTTGGTTAAACAAATTTATTCTGAAATTGATGAAAGAACGAGATCACTTTTTGAAGTTGTCAGTTAAATCAGGACAAAACAGGCACCAATTTATTTCATTGAGAAATAGGGTAGTGAAAGAAATAAGAAAATCTAAAGCTGACTTTTTATTACTGTTTTGAATAGTGCAAGGGGAAATTCTAAAATAACCTGACATATATTAAAAAAACTATTGGGTGGTTCCCAGAAAACAAAGCAAAACTAATGCAAATTCAATTGAATGGAAACATCTTGACAGAACCTCAAGTGATGCTGAATGCTTTTACAACTACTTCATTGAATCTGTGTCAGAAATCTCTGATAAGTTTATAGTAAAACAAAGGAATACCCTGTATTGTCTGCATCACAGCCTTTACTATTACAAATATTACTGAGACCAAGTTATCGATTTAATTCAATCACTCAAACCATCTAAAGCAAAGGATGTTTTTGGAATGGACACGAACATGCTCAAAGATTTAGGTTCAGCTCTCGGCCACTCCTATTGCCTCAATCAATTAATCTTTCAATTTCATCTGGCCACTTTTCCAAAGGCCTGGAAATCTGCTATTGTTACCCCTGTTTTAAATCCGGTGACTCAACTCTTCTGCATAAACTACCGACCAATAAGCATTCTTCCGGCCATTTCCAAAATTGCAGAAAAATGGGTGGCAGAACAGATTGTCCATTATTTAAACAGTAGTTCCCCCCTCTCTCCATGCCATGCAGTTTGGTTTCAGATCCAAGCATTCCACTGAAAAGGCTACATTGCCTCTTCATTGAGAAAATAAAATCTTTTCTTGATAAGGGTGGAGTTGTAGGGGGCGGTGTTTTTGGGACCTCAGGAAAAGCATTCGATACAGTAAATCACTCTGTTCTTCTTACCAAGCTCTTTCAAATTTAACTTTTCCTCACAATGCTGTGAGCTGGATTGAATCATATTTGCATGATCGAACACAATCTGTATCAGTTAACAACTGCAGATCTGATTCCTCTTAGGCTAACTTCTGGAGTCCCTCAGGGATCAATATTAGGCCCCCTTTTATTTAGGTCTTTATATTAATGATTTGCCCCACTGTTTGTTCTGAACTGATGCTTAATGTATGCAGACGACACGGTTTTTTTTGTTCATGGTCGCTCCAAAGACACTGTTTGCTGCTAAACTTAGTAAAACAATGTCCTGTGTCACAACTTGGTTGCAGGAGTGCTGTCTACAGTTAAATGTTTATAAAACTGTAGGCATGTATTTCACTAAAATAAATAGAGTGTCACCTGACCCTGACATACATGTTAATGGGAGGAAAAATACAAATTGTTTAGCCAATATAAATATCTTGGGTTAATAATAGATTCACAAGCTTTCTTTTAAAGCCCATATTGCTAAATTGTGTAAAAAAAATCAAGTTAAAATCTTGCAAATTTCTGTGCAATTTGAAATGAAAATGTCAACTGAATGCTGCAAAAATATACTTGCATTCAATGATTCTGAGTCACTTTAACTATTTGCCTAACTAGCTGGTCCCAGGCAGGTTTGAGTGCAAAAAAACATTGGAAGTTTTGTACAAACAAGCACTTAAAGTTATGGATAAAAAACCTAGGCATTATCATCATTGTGCAATTTTAAAAAAATACAGTCTTTTAAATTGGGATAGTCTTCATACATTTGCAAATTTAAATTTGATTTATAACGAACTGCATGATTTAGCTCCAGATCCTCTGCAGAGTTCATCAGCCAAAGAAACAGCTCTGAGCGTGTCACTCGAGGCTCTGTCAGAGGTGACTGTTTCATTCCTCTTCACAGGAGCACTTTCAGTAAGTCGGGCCTGGTCAGTGAGGAGCGCTAGTGAGTGGAACTCAGTACCTGAGGAGGTTAAACTGCTCACAACATTCAAGGCCTTCACAAAAAAATTGAAAATGTGGCTTATAAAAACACCTACAGCTGCCAACCACTAAAAGATAAGTCTGCTGTGATGTTTGATGTTGTGTTTAAATGTACAGTTTTATGTATATGTTATTTGTTACATTAGTGCCCTCTTAAATCTCTAACCATGTTTTTTTCCTTGTATGATGCATTTTACCTGTTTTTTTTACATCTTGGCCAGGGACTACAGATGAAAACTAGCCTTTTGGCTAATTCTGGCTTTTTTTAACCATGTGTAATCATGTGTTTTATGAAATTGCATTGTCCTTTTCAAATAAACTAAACTAAACTAAATTTGTCACAAGGATTACAGTAAAATATTCAAAAACAGTAAAAACTAACATTAAAGGTACATGCAGAATAATCAGAATAATCCTAAATTTTCCCTCGACAAGTGAATTAGCCTCAACATTTTAATGAAAATGAAACAATATTAACAAGTGAATGTGATGGTAAGTTTTACAGAAAACAATGACATTGATTTTATAGAAAGAAATCTTAGGTTTGTAGCCACACATGTGACTTACTTAATGCCTTACATAATGCCTCAATCCTAGATAAGAACAAGTGCAGTTTCCTTGGAGATAACAGGAAGGCTGTGAAAGTGTAATCTTTGTACGCAAGAGACTGCTTGGGGGATCCTTTGTGTGCCAAGACACTGCTTGGAGGATCCTTTGTAGGGCCAAAGACTGTGAGGGGGACGCTAAGGGATTAAAGAGGAAATGCATTGTTACTTTGATGTTAATGCAATGTGGACTTGTGAGCTGTGGGGAGAACCTGGTATATAAGGGACGAGTTTTTTCTGAGATGTCCTCTTTCTACTTTGCTCATGTTGGAGACGTGTAATAAACTGCTTTGAGACAAACCTGCCTCGTCAATTACACACTCCACACTGGTGACCCAAGACGTAGCATGCAGCAAGAAGAGAATTCCCCAGGGCCAGCCTCGTTGGGAGCCCCCAGCCAAGCGTATGCCGTTACGGTCCAGCTACCGGACTTTTGGCAGCACAACCCGCGCTCCTGGTTCCACCTGGTCGAGGCACAGTTCACCCTCCGGGGAATATCGGTAGATGACACGAAATTCTACCATGTGATCGCAAAGCTTGATAACCACACGGCTCAGCATGTGGAGAGCATTCTGGAGTAGCCACCAGCCAGCGACAAATACGGCGCGTTGAAGGCTGCACTCATCCAGCACTACACTCTCTCGGTTGAGGAGAGAGCAGAGAGACTCCTGGCGCTGACCGAGTTGGGAGATGGCACGCCCATTGACCTGATGGAGAAGATGCTGAGGTTGAAAGGCTCGGACGATGACCACTTTATCTTTACCCACCGCTTCCTCAGGACCCTGCCGTCAGCGACGAGAGCGGCCCTGGCCAGTTCGCCATTGTTGGCCCAGCGGGACTACCGTGCGCTGGCCCAGGAGGCGCATCGGATTGTCAATGCCAGCAGAGAGCGCGCGGCCACGGCGGCAGCGACGGAGCTCGGCGCGACAGCCGGAGATGGCGGGGAGCCATCGACGGTGGTAGCAGGACCACCGACGACGGCAGCGGCGGGGGCCAAGGAACGCGGAGGAGACACCCTTTGCTTCTACCACCGCCGCTTTGCAGAGAAGGCACGCAAATGTATACCACCATGCCAGTTCAAGCGCTCGGGAAACGCCAAGACCGGGGGTCGGTAACAGCTGCGACCCTCGGGGAGGAGAACAAGCTGCTCTACTTGACGGACGCACGCTCGGGGAGGCATTTCCTCGTGGACACAGGCGCCCAGTTGAGTTTCATCACGCCTTCCTACGCTGACCGGCTGGCAGGTTCCAGCGGCCCCGAGATGGCAACAGCGAACGGCTCGGAGATTAAAACTTTTGGTGAGAGGACTCTGCTTCCGTCTCTACACGGCCGTACATTTGAGTGGACTTTTGTCATAGCAGCATTGAATTTCAATATATTGAGGGCTGATTTTTTGTGCTCACATGGTTTGTTGGTTGATGTCGCTAACAGGTGCCTGGTTAATGCACTTTCTTTTGATTCTATTCCCTGTACAGCTTGAGCGGCCAGGCTAACAGCACAAGCCAACGTCACAGCTGCAAGCGTTAAGTTCCACACAGTGCTCACTCAGTTCCCAGCAGTCACGGGTCCCCACATTTTCGGCAGCCGTCGCTAAACAAGGGGTGGAACATTTATTTACCACCCACCCGGGCCGCCCGTTTTTGCCAAACCTCGGCGCTTGGACGCAGCTAAACTGGCCATAGCGCGTGAGGAGTTCGCCAACCTGGAGAGGTTGGGCATCATCAGGCGTTCGAACAGCCCATGGGCTTCCCCGCTACACATGGTCCCGAAAGCTGACGGCTCGTGGCGACCTTGCGGGGATTTCCGCAGGTTGAACAATGCCACAGCACATGACCGCTACACAATTCCTCATATCCAAGATTTTTCTGTTCATTTGGCAGGGGCACGCGTTTTTTCTAAAATAGATTTGGTCCGCGGTTACCACCAAGTCCCAGTGCGCGCTGAGGACATACCCAAAACAGCGGTGATAACTCCATTTGGCCTATTCGAGTTTTTGCGCATGCCATTCGGGCTTAAAGGGGGCTGCACAGACGTTCCAACGGCATGATGGACGCGGTGGCTGCGCGACCTCCTTTCGTGTTCGTCTACTTAGACGATATCTTGGGTAGCCAGTGCGTCCGAGAACGAACACGAAAACCACCTCGCGGGCAGTTTCCGAGGTTGGGAGAGCACGGGTTAATAATCAACCCAGTGAAGTGCCAGTTTGGGGTGACGCAAAATCGATTTTTTGGGGACATCGCGTCTCCCCAAAGGAGCGGTTCCGCTACCTGACAAGGCGCGCAGCGGTAGCAGATTTCCCCAGGCCGCAGACGGTAAGAGCGTTTAGGAGTTTTTAGGGAATGGTGAATTTTTATAACCGTTTCCCCCCCGCACAGCGCAGCTCATGCAACCGCTGTATGTCGCGCTCAAAAAACAGAAACCCGCGAATAAGATCGAGTGGTCCCCGGAGCGGGAGTGAGCGTTCTCGGAAGTCAAAGCACGCCCTGGCAAACGCTGCGTTGTTGGCACATCCAGGACCCAACAGCCCGCATAGCGCTCAACACTCTGACTCGTCAGACGTGGCCATAGGGGCGGGTCGTGGAGCAGCATGTAGCCAGGGGCTTGGGCAGACCGGCTCACCTTTTTCAGCAGGACCTTGCGCCATAGTGAACGTAAATACAGCACGTTTGACAGGGAGTTGCTGGCTCTCCATTTGGCCATTCGCCACTTCCAGTTCTGGCTAGAAGGGCGCTGTTTCACCGCGTTCGTTGACCACAAGCCACTTACATTCGCGATGGCCAAAGTTTCAGAACCGTGGTCGGGCCGGCAGCAGAGGCAGCTGGCCGCGATCTCAGAGTTTACTACCGATATCCACCACGTGTCGGGTAAACTGAATGTAATGGCAGACTGCCTCTCGCGCACCATGGCTGCCCCCGTCCGCGTGGGGATAGATTACACAGCCATGGCCGCGGAGCAGGTTAGTGACACGGACGTGTGCGCGCTCCAGTCTGGACCAACAGGGTCAAGGCTGGAGAGCAGGGTGCTGCAAGACGGTACGCCCCCTCTAATCTGTGATGTCTCCACGGGGCGGCCGCGTCCTGTGGTACCGGCAGCGTGGCGCCGCCGCGTTTTTGACTCGATTCATTCTTTGGCGCACCCGGGGGTGTGCGCATCGGTCAAAATGGTAGCAGAAAAATTTGTGTGGCCGGGCCTCCGCAAACAAGTGAAAGAGTGAGCGGCAGCCTGCATGGCGTGCCAACGAGCCAAGGTACACAGACACACGAGGGCTCCCTTGGAGCCATTTCACATTCCGGCTAAGAGGTTTGACCACGTTCACGTAGACCTCGTGGGTCCCCTCCCGCCATCACAGGGGTGCACGCACCTTCTGACAATGGTGGACCGCACCACGCGCTGGCCCGAGGTGGTTCCTTTGGCGTCAACCACAGCCGAGGAGGTGGCGCACGCGTTTGTAACAGCATGGGTGGCGCGTTTTGGAGTCCCGTCAGACATTACGTCCGACAGAGGTCCTCAATTTGTTTCCGAACTGTGGTCAACAATGGCCCGCAGCCTAGGTGTCACAATTCACCGCACAACCGCGTACAATCCACAGGCTAATGGGTTATGCGAACGTTTTCACAGGTCATTGAAAGCGGCTCTCAGGGCGTCACTGACGGATGCAAATTGGGTAGACAAGCTACCGTGGGTTTTATTAGGGTTGCGTTCTGCGCCTAAAGAAGACTTAGAAGCTTTCACAGCTGAACTCGTTTTTGCGCAGCCACTTCGGCTGCCTGGGGAGTTTCTCCTGGATAATCCTGCGCCAGGCAGCTCCCCGTCTCAGCTGCTGCAGTGTAGCATTGACACAGGCACGCTGCCGAGCCCTGCCCACCACAGTTTTCCGCGCGTTTTTGTACCTAAAACTTTGAAGAACGCAGAGTTTGTTTTTGTCAGACATGATGCACATCGCCCCCCACTGCGACCGCCTTATGATGGACCGTTCAGAGTGCTGGAAACAGGGGACAAGCATTTTTTGCTAGATTTGGGGGGTAGGAGGGAAAAGGTTGGCATAAACAGACTCAAACCCGCTTTTGTGGTGGCGGACGAGCAAGTGCTGTTGGCGAGGGCACCTCGGCGTGGTAGACCCCCACGAGGAGCTTCCCAGAGTAATATTTCCCCAGAACACCCGCAGGGACTGACAAAAGGTTTTCACCCCCAGACAGCAGCTTCCCAGCATGACAGCGCCGCTGAGGCGGTGAATCCTGGTTACAGCAGATACGGGAGAAGGCTGAAGCCCAGGCAGCATGTGGATTGAGGTGTAATGATTCTATCACAGCATGCAGACTGTTATTCTTTTGTTCGATCTAAAATGTTTGGGGGGGGGGGTAGCCACACATGTGACTTACTTAATGCCTTACATAATGCCTCAATCTTAGATAAGAACAAAGTGCAGAGTTTCCTTGGAGATAACAGGAAGCTGTGAAAGTGTAATCTTTGGTACGCAAGAGACTGCTTGGGGGATCCTTTGTGTGCCAAGAGACTGCTTGGAGGATCCTTTGTGGGCCAAAGACTGTGAGGGGGACGCTAAGGGATTAAAGAGGAAATGCATTGTTACTTTTGATTTGAATGTAATGTGACTTGTGAGCTGTGGGGAGACCTGGGTATATAAGGGACGAGTTTTTTCTGAGATGTCCTCTTTCTACTTTGCTCATGTTGGAGACGTGTAATAAACTGCTTTGAGACAAACCTGCCTCATCAATTACACACTCCACAAGTTCAGTCTTTATAAAAACTGAAGAACAATAAAACACAGATATTGTTAATAAATGTTAAAACAAAACATGAAGTGTTTCAGACAGGAAAACAGTGAAATAGGTCATTGAGGGAATTTCCACTAACTCACATCTTCAACTTATCATTCCAAACAGGACAATTTCTGAATAAAATTAAAACTGCAAAAGTAGGGGTGTCACGGTACTTGTATTCAGATTTTTCGGTACGGTTCAGACGTGTACCGAGGTATGACACGGACTATATTGAGTGACGGACACAAAGTGTAACTGTCACATCACGCCCCCTCCTCCTCTCTAGTCGCCTGTCAGCGGACTTCTGCAGCGTTCAGCCCCAGTGAAGAGTGACTGAAAGTGGGCGACTTCTAAACACAACACTGGTAAGGTTAGTGAGTTTTTAACGAGTAACGTTAGCGCTTCTTATTTTCAATGAACGACTGTCTCAGCTTTCGAAAACTGTTTAAACTATTAGTATGTCCAAACATCGGACAATAATCTCTTTTGAATGATGTTTACTTACAGCCGAGTGGTTTCACTTCTGCTGGTAACGTGTTTACTGCCAGTAAATGAGTGAATCACATCATCGTCTCTATTACTGTCACAGTAATAATCCCTCATTCTGAATATTGGTGCATCTCAGTAAATTAGAATACCATGATTTGTAATTTAATTTAAATAAAAGAACCATAATCATCACAAATAAAATAAAATGGCTTAAATATTTCACTGTACAGTGGTGTGAAAAAGTGTTTGTCACACTTAAATGTTTCAGATCATCAAACAAATTTAAATATTAGACAAAGAAAACACAACTAAACACAAAATGCAGTTTTTAAATTAAGGTGTCTATTATTTTGGGGGAAAAAAATCCAAACCTAAAGGTACATCTCAAAAAAAATTAGAATATCATGAAAAAGTTCAATATTTTTTGTCACTCATTTCAGAAAGTAAAACCCATATATTATATAGATTCATTACACAGAGTGAAATATTTCCATCCATCTTCTACCGCTTAATCCTTTCGGGTTGCGGGGGGGGGGCTGAAGCCTATCCCAGCATCTTTGGGCGACAGGCAGGGTCCACCCTGGACAGATCGCCAGTCCATCGCAAGGCCAACACAGAGAGACAGACAACCATTCACTCTCACATCCATACCTAAGGACAATTTAGAATCCCCAGTTTTGATACCAATTAACCTAACCTGTATGTCTTTGGCATGTGGGGGGAAACCGGAGTACCCAGAGTAAACCCACACAGACACGGGGAGAACATGCAAACTCCCCACAGAAGGATCACGATGGTCAGGGGGTGGGATCGATCCCGTGATGAGCTGCTCTTCTGACAGCTGTCAAAAATTCTAGAAAAACTTCTGTGAAGGATTAGAGAAGTTTATAGAGCAACACAAACTACTGTCTGACAGTCAATATGGATTTAGAGCAAACTGGTCTCCATCATTAGCATTAACAGAACTCAGAGAAGAAATCCTTAATTCCACAGATAAAAAGACATTGACAGTTGAAGTATTTCATTCATTCATCTTCTTCCGCTTAATCCTTTTCGGGTCTTGATCAAAAAATTCTTGATCTTAAAGAAATTCAGATAAGACAGAAGTCATTCTTGTTGGTCCAAAAACCTTAAAAATACCTTTCCAAATAAAACTCTTAGTTTGGATGCAGTTACTCTTTCTCTTAATAGCTCTGTGAGGAACCTTGGAATTATTTTTGATCAAGATCTGTTTTTCATTTCACATATTAAATTTGTTTCTAAGACTACCTTCTATCATTTGCGTAATATTGCCAAGATTAGGAGCATCTTGTCTCAGAGTGATGCTGAGAAACTGATCCACGCTTTTGTTAGCTCGAGATTATTGTAACTCTTTATTATCAAGTTGTCCTAAAACATCTCTAAAAAGTCTTCAGTTGATCCAAAATGCTGCAGCAAGAGTTTTAACAGGTACTAGAAAGAGAGATCATATCTCTCCGGTTCTGGCCTCCCTTCACTGGCTTCCCATAGAGTTTAGCATTAAGTTTAAAATCCTTCTTCTCACTTTCAAAGCTCTAAACAATCACACCCCTTTTTAATTAAAAGATCTGATACTACCCTATTATCCTGACAGAGTATGACACTCCCAAAATGCTGGATTACTTGTAATACCTAGAATCTCCAAAAGTACAATGGGGGGCAGAGCCTTCAGTTATCAAGCTCCTCTCCTGTGGAACCAGCTGCCAATCTGGATTCAGGAGTCAGACTCGATCTCTGTTTTTAAGAATAAGGTTAAAACCTACCTTTTTGATAAAGCCTACGATTAGGGAGGGATCATGTGTCTTTTAACCCTTCCTTAGTTATGCTGCTAATTAACCTTGCCAGCCCACGTGACAAACGCGCAATGCATTCTGGGCGGGGTAGGAATAGCGATCGTAAACGGACTGCAATCACACAGCGCCTCGGCATTTCTTGTGAATGAACGGAAAAAAAAAAACAAAAATCACAAAATGGACCGTAAAGGAAAATTTAAAGGGACCATACTCCGCCAAATTGAATGGGACTGCAAAGGCACGCTATTTGGTGAAGCTTGAAGGGGTTAATGGACTAGCTCCCTACCAACATATCACATGGAGTTCGGATGTAAACATTCTGCCAAACTTCGACCATGCCTTCATTTATAATTATATGACTGTAAGCATAAGTCCACACACACATGAAGTTTTTAGTAACTTTAGGTCTTTGAAGCAAGAAAAAGTGCAGTTCACAGATGGATGGGTGCGTGACTTGGAGATGTACAAGGTAGACTTGAAGACAATTGTGCTCACAAAGGTGTTTTTTTTTTAAATTTCTTGTCTTGATTACAATTATTTATTTACTAAATAAAATAAGTGCATGCCATAAACTGAATTATGCACCCAATATACATGTGAAAGTGTGCTTATAATATTTTATAATCAACCCCTCCTTTCCTGAAGTTGGTGCAACCCCTGATGCACTTGTGTCCTGCACCTGTTGTGAAAAAGGCTGTGTGGAAATAAAATCCCATATAAGCACCGTAACAACATCCTGCAGGCCTGTGCAGACAATGATTTTTACCTGAAACTCTCTGATGGGAGACTAGAACTCAAGCACAGTCCCAAGTTCTACAAGCAGGTACAAATGCAAATCTTTGTGACAGGCTCACATTTCTGTGACTTTGTTGTGTGGACCACAAAAAGTTGTGTTGTTGTACGCGTCACACCAGATTCTGACCTGTGGGAGCAAATACTTTTACCAGTGGCCCAGAACTTTTTTTTTTTATAAAGTTTTCCTACCTGAGCTCGTTGCCCGTCACTTTACTGACTCTGACCCCACAACACAAGAGGAAAGCTGGAGCTGATAAACCCACCCAGAAGCCCAAAAGACGACGTCTAACTGCATTACAGCCAGGTCCCACACACAATCCCAGAAGACAGGCACAGAACACAGCAGAAGTGTGGTGGACTTGCAGGCAGCCAGAAGAGCTGGATGACATGGTTGCCTGTGAGAACCAAAACTGTGAAATTCAGTGGTTCCATTTAGGATGTGCGGGACTCAGTGAAGCACCAACCCCACAGCAGCTGTGGTTTTGTGACGTGCACATTAGAGTAGTGCTGTAGCATGAGACAGTTATGCGCTATAACGTTGTGTGAACAATGATACATGTCGATCATGCATGTCAATTTACACTCACCGGCCACTTTATTAGGTACACCATGCTAGTAACGGGTTGGACCCCCTTTTGCCTTCAGAACTGCCTCAATTCTTCGTGGCATAGATTCAACAAGGTGCTGGAAGCATTCCTCAGAGAGTTTGGTCCATATTGACATGATGGCATCACACAGTTGGCGCAGATTTGTCGGCTGCACATCCATGATGCGAATCTCCCGTTCCACCACATCCCAAAGATGCTCTATTGGATTGAGATCTGGTGACTGTGGAGGCCATTTGAGTACAGTGAACTCATTGTCATGTTCAAGAAACCAGTCTGAGATGATTCCAGCTTTATGACATGGCGCATTATCCTGCTGAAAGTAGCCATCAGAAGTTGGGTACATTGTGGTCATAAAGGGATGGACATGGTCAGCAACAATACTCAGGTAGGCTGTAGCGTTGCAACGATGCTCAATTGGTACCAAGGGGCCCAAAGAGTGCCAAGAAAATATTCCCCACACCATTACACCACCACCACCAGCCTGAACCATTGATACAAGGCAGGATGGATCCATGCTTTCATGTTGTTGACGCCAAATTCTGACCCTACCATCCGAATGTCGCAGCAGAAATCGAGACTCATCAGACCAGGCAACGTTTTTCCAATCTTCTATTGTCCAATTTCGATGAGCTTGTGCAAATTGTAGCCTCAGTTTCCTGTTCTTAGCTGAAAGGAGTGGCACCCCGGCGTGGTCTTCTGCTGCTGTAGCCCATCTGCCTCAAAGTTCGACGTACTGTGCGTTCAGAGATGCTCTTCTGCCTACCTTGGTTGTAACGGGTGGTTATTTGAGTCACTGTTGCCTTTCTATCAGCTCGAACCAGTCTGGCCATTCTCCTCTGACCTCTGGCCTCAACAAGGCATTTCCGCCCACAGAACTGCCGCTCACTGGATATTTTTTCTTTTTCGGACCATTCTCTGTAAACCCTAGAGATGGTTGTGCGTGAAAATCCCAGTAGATCAGCAGTTTCTGAAATACTCAGACCAGCCCTTCTGGCACCAACAACCATGCCACGTTCAAAGTCACTCAAATCACCTTTCTTCCCCATACTGATGCTCGGTTTGAACTGCAGGAGATTGTCTTGACCATGTCTACATGCCTAAATGCACTGAGTTGCCGCCATGTGATTGGCTGATTAGAAATTAAGTGTTAACGAGCAGTTGGACAGGTGTACCTAATAAAGTGGCCGGTGAGTGTATATTCTTGTATTGTGTCATGGTTATGGTTACAGTTTTGCATCTTTGAAATAAAGAGCTGGAGTTTGTAAGCCATTGTGTACTTTATTCCAAAAATTGTTACAAAGCAAGCAAGTGTATTTATATAGCACATTTCATACACAAGGGCAACTCAGTGTGATTTACATATATAAAAAGAGGAAAGAAAGCAAAATGTTTGAGCAATAAGAAAAATTGAAGAGATGCTGCTTTAACTGCTTCAATATTACTGACACAGTTAAAGACATGATGTCAAAATGGCTAAACCACACCAAAAACATGTCAGTGCCTACATTCTAAAATTAAAAAGCAGTCAATAATAACTGTGACCTTACTGCCAAACATTTCAACGTACTGATGTGGCATGCTAGCCTGCAAACAAGGTCTCTTTGGCCAGTACACCAAAGGGCTGAGGTGTGCATGGAGCACATTTATGGTGTCGCAGAACAGGATGGATGCGGTTTGTCTGCTTATGTCAAAAAAATGTGCAATATGTTCAAGAGACAAATTAATCCGCAAACGCATCATAGTTAAAAGGAGAATTTGAAATTGGGAAATTTTTCTGTCTTTGGTAGGCTGGGAAAAATTGCATCAGCAGAGCCATTAAACTGAAAGATGGAAGCCCAGTGTAGTGTTTCACCTTTGAGTCATTATCTTTGAGGAAATTCTCATCCAGAGTATTTCTGGAGAGCTCTCCCTTTAACTTTCTGTTCTCCTCTTGCAAGAGTAAAATTTCTTTAAGTCTACGGTGACACATGCTGCAGTTCTGTAGTTCTTGTGCATTTTCCTCTGGAGCATCATCAGCCTGACAGATCAGTGCTGCTTCATCAGATGTTGTCTCCTCCATCTCAGCCAGGAGGTGTGGTGTCATCTGCTGCTGATCAGGACAATAAACAACTGTAGTTAATACATTTTGTAATCAAAAGGAATCCCAAGACACATTTTAGAAAGAAAAACATAGGTAAAAAAAAAAAAAAAGACTACCTGAAGGAGCTACATTATCCATCTCAGTCACGGGGCCAGTGATGTTGGGGGGTCTGTGCTGGGGGGGTCACTTGCATGCTCTGCTGATTTTTTTTGTCATAATCTCGCCCGTCTGTCAGGAGTGGCAGCTGGAAGCTCTGCATGCCCAAGGTTTAGAGAAGGTGCCCAGTCAGGATCACAGTCTAGCATTTCATCAGCTGGTCTGCTGTTAAAGCAAAGCAAACAGTAGGAAAATACTTTGGTGTAGAACAAATTAAACCCACTCACACAGGTGTGTGAGTGGTAAATTTTTCTAGCTAGTAGGATATCGGAGTCTTTCTTTAGCTTAGCTCTGCTTAGCTTAGCACTGCTGACGTAGGGTAAAGGCTATGACCAGGCAAGTCTTAACCACGACCCAAGCAAGTTTTAACAACAGACATACACAATAAATCATAACGTACCTTTATGAAAATGCTTTGAGCACACCACCATCCATACAGGTGCGTGTTTGAAATTTATGTCGGGTCTTCTGACTGCTGCAATCCAGCCCAGGCGTCGCCTCTTAGTTACATCCGAAACGTGAGCTGTGCTGTTCTTCTTCCATGCTGGAAAACGAAAAAAGCCTATTCCGTTGTTTATCTTTTCTCCACGCCGGTTGTGAGAACGACTATTACAGTTTAAAACACAGCAAGACTTCGCCATGTCTGCTTTGTGACGATGCCTCCAGCTTTTACATGATCTCAGCGAACGGTTCCTACCCTACCCAGCATGCACTTGGTGAATTCTATGGACACTATGTAACACTGGTGGAATCAATAGGTTTAGACAGCCGGGGGACCTCCAATAATGCACTGGGCTTCACTCCTTTCTTCACTCTCAATGAAATACTTTTTTTTTTTGCTGGTCATTAACATCTGTTTGTTCTCTCCCATAGATTGAGTCCCCATCGTGCTGTTTGCTCTCTGCATGTCTGTTCTTTTCATCTTCTCTATCCCCTCACCCCCCAGCCAGTCGCAGCAGATGACTGCCCCTCCTGAGCCTGGTTCTGCTGGAGGTTTCTTCCTGTTAAAAGGGAGTTTTTCCTCTCCACCATCGCCAAGCGCTTTCCCACAGGGGAATCGCCTGATTGCTTGGGTCTTTCTGCAATTGTGGGGGTTTCCCTACAGCTGAAAGTGCTATGAGATGACTGTTGTTGTGAAATGGCACTATATAAATAAAATCAAATTGAAATTGAATTCAAGAAAATTTGATACAACACAAGCACACATTGACTGTCTGTACATATGAAAAGCATTTAAGTAGCCATGTTTACATGGACACAAGTAACCGGATTAAAAGCCTGATCGGAATAAAAATGCTTCATGTAAGCACGCCAATCTGAATATTCTGACCCGACAATGCTCATTCAGATCAAAATTTCATTCCGATTGAGATGGGTGGGTTATGCCGATTGTTAATCCAAATGGTGCGCATGGAAACACTTATTCCGAAGGGTGGGCAGAAAATATGGTTACTGTGCATGTCTGTACGTCAGCCACATGTCGATGTGACGCATTTCCACCTTTACAGCAGCTAGCGGAAGACATAGCGGGAGTAAAACAAAACTCGTCTGAATCATCCTGCTATCTCCCTCTGTTTGTCATATGCACAAGTATGTACTTGTAGCTTCATTATGGAGACCAGCAGAAGAAAAAGTACAGACTGAATAATACAATACAGGTGCATTTCAAAAACAAAGACATGAAGCTGGACTTGTTCACACCGGAAGTTGCTTCTTCTTCTACTATTTATCTTTTGTTCTTATTAAAGACAAGAATAGAAAGGAGATGTATCTACCTTCTTAACATGTTTCGACTGTACACTGCAGCCTTCGTAAGAAGAGTCAGCTGATTGCTGCCAGGTGACATTTATCAGCTGATTTTCGTAGGCGGGGCCAGCTCAGCAGATCTGTCAGATCCACCGAGCCGGCCCCGCTTTCCACCGTCAGATGGTCTCTGGAGAATGTGATCCCAGGTGTGGGAAAGCATAAAGCCTCCCTCATCTCGGTTCATGGTGTCTTTTCTCCGCTTCCCGATTTCTATGGCCTCCTTGATCCAGCGTTTGTGTCTGTTGCTCTCTGATCCAATAATTTTTGTGTTGTCCCAGTCCATGATGTGATTATTTCTTTTGCAGTGATCTGATATTGCTGATTTTAATGTTTCTTGTTCTGCCTTTTCTTTTTGTGATCTTGTGAGTCGTCCTTGTGCTTCCTTCTCACATTCCTTCTAGTGTTCTTTTTTCCTTGTGGTGAATGATCTTCCGGTTTCTCCAATGTAGGTTTTGTTGCATAATCTGCATGATATTTCATATATTACACTGCATTTTTTGTCTTGTTCTGTTCTGTCCTTGGGGTATACTAATAACTGTCTTAATTTTTTGTGTGGTTTTACTGCTGTGTTTATTTTGTATTTTTTCATGATCCTTTGAATTGGTTCCGTGATCCCTCGTATGTATGGTGTGGTTATGGTGTCCTTGTTTTTGATTTTGGCTTTTGTTCTGTGTCTTATTTCCTGTTTGTTTTCTTTGTTTATGACTTGCTGTTTCCCTTTGTTTATGGCCCATACTGGATATTGGCAGCGTATAAGTGCATGTTTTATGTGGTTTTGCTCCTCCTGTCTGTCTTCTTGGTCTGTGATGATGGTGGCCCGTTCATATAATGTCCTGACAACTGATAGTTTGTGTGCTGTGGGGTGTTCCGGTGTCCATAGTAAGGTATTGATCTGTGTGAGTTGGTTTCCTGTAGACTGTGATTTTTATGCTGCCGTCATCGTTGTGGTGGATTTTCATGTCCAGAAAGGCTATGGTGCCATTTTCCTCCTCTTCATGTGTGAATTTTATATTTCCAGTGCTGTCCGTGCTGTTCAGATGGTCAGTGAGTTCTTGTGTGTGTCCTTTCCTTATTTTCTCCAGAATGTCATCCACGTATCTCTTCCAGAGGGTGGGTTTGCATTGTGTAGGTGCTGTGTTGATGGCTTTGTTTTCTAGATCCTCCATGAAAAAGCTGCTCATGATGGCTGATAGTGGGTCTCCCATTGCAAATCCTTCTTTTTGTCTGTAAATTTTTCCTCTGCATTGAAAATAGGTGGATTTTGCAACAAATTGTAGTAGTTCGGATATGTCATGAACTGTGAGATTGTTGCGTCTTTTAAGGGTACGGTCATTATTGAGGCGTTCTTGCACTATGTGTAGTGTGACATCAACAGGTGTTTTTGTGAATAATGAAATTCTATTTTAATATTTTTGAGTTCTTGTGCCAGTTCTTTTGAGTTTTTGCAGTGGAAATCTGATAGTCCAAGGAGGGGTTTGATGATTTCAACCAGGGCTTTTGATAAGTTGTACGTGACTGATCCAATACTGTCTATTATTGGCCGCAGTGGGATATCCTTTTTGTGTATTTTTGGAGTTCCATAGACCCAGGGGGTGATGCTGGCTGTGGGTATTAGGTGATCATATGAGTCCTTTGTGATTTTTTTACTTTCTAATAGGGGTTTGAGAAGGGCTTTTAGCATTTTTTTTTCTTTTCTTCTGTGGGGTTTGTTTTAATGATTTCGTATGCGTTTTCATCTGCCAACATGGTTTCCATCTGTTTTTCATATGTTTCCATGTCCAGTATTACTGTCGCTCTGCCTTTATCTGATGGGAGGATTGTGATTGTTTTATCTGTCTTGAATGAGTTTAATGCTTTTTCTTCTGCTCTTGTAATGTTGCTTTGTGGTAATTTGGCCGTTTTGAGGATTCCTGCTACTGCGTTCCGGAGTGATGCTTTTTCCCCTTGGTCCTGGATTATTTCACATGCCAGTTCTGTTGCGAGGATGTATTCTTCATGAGGTATTCTGGCTGGTGTGATGGCGAAGTTCAGTCCTCTGCTCAGCACTGTTTTCTCCGTGTCCGTGGGTGTGCGTTTTGACAAGTTTTTGACCCACTTAGCGTTCGTTTCCATGTGTGTTTGTCTTCGTCCATTCTTCCTTTCTGTAAGTTTTTTTTAGTTTTTTTAATTGGCGGTTTTTTGTTTTAATGAATTCTTGTTCATGTGCCTGTTTTAATTGTGCTTCTATCTGCTCCTGCGTTTCCTGGTCGGTCGGTTAGTGTTTCTTGAAAATGTCCATTTTCCCCTTGATCTGGTTGTTAATTCTGTCCACGTTGTTTGCCGTCATTCTTATCCGTTCTTTGATCAGGTCTTTCCGTGCTTTGATAATTTTCTCTGCGTTTTTGGTCAGGATTGGATTTCTTATGTTGAGGCTTGCTGGAGTGACATCCTCATCTCTGCAACGGAAGTTAAATCTCAGGTGGTTTCTGTAGCATGCCCGTGTTTTCTCCAATTTCTCCAGCCGGCGGAAGTCTTTGATGCAATTTTGTCCATAACTTCCACGTAATAGCTCAAGTAGGTTCATTTTGTCTTGTTTTAATTATTTATCTTTTGTTCTTATTAAAGACAAGAATAGAAACGAGATGTCTTTACCTTCTTAACATGTTTCGACTGTACACTGCAGCCTTCGTCAGAAGAGTCAGCTGATTGCTGCCAGGTGACATTTATCAGCTGATTTTTTATCAGCTGGGGCCGGCTCGGTGGATCCGACAGATCTGCTGAGCTGGCCCCGCCTACGAAAATAAGCTGATAAATGTCACCTGGCAGATATCAGCTGACTTCTGACGAAGGCTGTTGCAGTGTACAGTTGAAACATGTTAAGAAGGTAAATACACCTCCTTTCTATTCTTGCCTTTAATAACAACAAAAGATAAATAATTAAAAGAAAACAAAATAAACCTACTTGAGCTATTCTTCTTCTACTATTTTCAAAATGTCAAAATGGCAATGTCAAAATGATTTAGTCTGTTCAAACGTGACATATGGAAACGCAAATCCGAATCAAATCAGCTTTTTCAGGATCCTTGTAAACAGTAAAGTTCTGATCTGAATTGTAATTAGATTGAAGAAATTTTGCCCATGTAACTGTGGCGAGTGTCTTTTTTTCCTTTGTTCATCAGTTCACAATGCACCTTTGTTGTTTACCATTTTAATGGATTATTCACATGTTCAAAATAGTTTTCAATCAATTAATGAGCTGCTAAATTACACAAATGGAGGAAATACCATCTACTTCATTTAATTTTTATGGTGGGGAGGACACTCCAGACCCTGACAACAATGCCCCCCTCATCAAAAATGCTCATGATGTCCATGCATCCAGCACATTAAAGATGAGAGGTCTGAGGGTCCAAAGCAGAGTGAAGAAGCAGATTATCTGATGACAGACTTTTATACAAAATTTTTATTTGTATTAAAGCCTCAGAAATTTAAAGAACAATTCATTTGAACAAAAGAAACTTATTCCTGAAAATAAAGATCTACAGACATTACTGGACTACAACACCTCAACTGTGAGTTCTCATGTGATAAACCAAAACACTGAATGAAGCATTTCCCACATATTTTACAAGACTACAGCTTCTCAGTTGTGTGAATTTTCATGTTTTTTCAAATTACCACGTAGATTAAATCTTTGCCCACATATTTCACAAGAAAATGGCTTCTCCCCTGTGTGAATTCTCATGTGTTTTTTCAAAGTACCACGCTCACTAAATCTGTGCCCACATGTTTCACAAGAAAATGGCTTCTCACCTGTGTGAATTCTCACGTGTTTGTTCAAAGTACCACGTTCAACAAATCTCTTCCCACACGTTTCACAACAAAATGGCTTCTCACCTGTGTGAATTCTCGTGTGTTTTTTCAAAGTACCATGGTCATTAAATCTCTGCCCACATGTTTCACAAGAAAATGGCTTCTCACCTGTGTGAATTCTCATGTGATATTTCAAATGACTATGTGTAATAAATCTCTGCCCACATGTTTCACAAGAAAATGGCTTCTCACCTGTGTGAATTCTCATGTGTCTTTTCAAATTACAATGTGTATTAAATTTCTTCCCACACGTGTCACAAGAAAATGGCTTCTCACCTGTGTGAATTCTCTCATGACGTACTATATCACTTTTATTCCAAAATATTTTCCCACACGTGTTGCAAACATGTGACTTAACTGTGTGATGTTTCTTCTTCTGGGACTCATTTTTATCAAGTCGATTAAAACTCTGCCCACATGTTTTACAAGAAAATGGCTTCTCACCTGTGTGAATTCTCTCATGATGCAATCTATCACTCTTATTCCCAAATCTTTTCCCACATGTGCTGCAAACATGTGACTTAACAGTGTGATGTTTGTCCTTCTTGGACTCATTTTTACAGTCTTTGTCATTATCAGAACATTTGACAGACTTTTCACCTGTGTCAGTGTCACTCTGATTCTTTGACATGGAGGAGTTGTCTACATTGTTACGGTCACTTCTGTTTCTGTCAAGTCTCTTCTTTGGCTCTTCATGTTTACGTGATCCTGGCTTTACATTCTTACCTGCTCCCTGGTCTTGGCTCTCAGTGACAGCAGAGTTGTGAGAGAGGAGCTGCTCACTGTTTGCTTCAGTTTCACTCTTGTCATTGTCCTCATCAGTACGAGTCACCATGAAGGTATCAGTCTCCTGTTTCAGTTCAAAGTCTTCTTCCTCCTGACTGCTACAGAGTTCTTCTTCTTCTTCCTCTTTAACCTGTGCAGCATCTTGTTCCTCCTGGTCCACAATGGAGTTCCTCTCCTGGTTACAGAGCTGCTGGACAGTGAGAACCTCCTCCTCCTTACAGTCATGTAGCTGTGGAGCATCTGGAGGGACAAAGAAACACAGAAAATGCTAGTAGGAGAAAAACCAGAAAGAATCAAAACACTGACTGGCCAAAAAGTCACCACCTGGTAACCAATAGTTCTTATCCTTGCATGTGATAATTACAGCAGTGACGAATCTGTTTCAGATTGAACAAGTAATTTAAAGGGGACAAAATTATTTTCCCACATGCTAACATGGTTCCCTGAGGTCTAAAAGGAGACACAGGATGAAAACTTAAAATTTTTAAGTATTTTTAAACATTAATTTGTCTATCTGGAGTGGCTATCAATAAAAATATTCCAAAAAACAACCCTGTTGCTTTGTTAGGGTCCACCATGATCTCACTAACATTTCTGATATGTCACCAGTTGTGACGTGACGGTGAGCCCGTTCCCAGCACATCAACAGTGGTATAAATGTACTATTTATTAGTAATTCTGTTCTATACGTCTCTTCTAGTCAGTCCAACTTCTATTTCTGAACATGTCACTATGATGTTTTTATACACAAATAACCAAATACTGCATTGATTCCTGTTGGAGTTGCCAGCAGGGGCTAATGGCTAACTGGCTAGAGCAGACAATTATTCCACCTGGTACAATGAAGAAAAAGAAAAACTCATTTGAAGTGAAAACTACAGTGGATCTGAAAAGAATTCACAGCACTTCACTTTTTCCACATTTTGTTATGTTACAGCCTTACAACGGGAGTGGTGGCTCAGTTGGTAGAGCATCCGCCCCACACCTGGGAGGCAGGGGTTCAAATCCCAGCCGGGTCATGCCGAAGACCATATAAAAAAAGTGGAACTTCCTGCCGTCCAGCTTGGTGCTCGGCAATAATGGAAAGGAGGAGGGAAATTTGTGGCGGCACCTTGCATGGCAGCGGCCCTCTGATTCTACACTTGGGGTGTGTGTGATTAACACAGTAGATAGGTAAAACACAATCTCGTTCTACTGTACATGATTGGTTGTACAGTTGAATGACAATAAAGGGTGATTTAATTTAATTAATTATTCCAAAATAGATTAAATTCATTTTTTTCCTCAAAATTCTACACACAACACCCCATAATGACAACATGAATAAGTTTTTTTTTTTAGATTTTTGAATAAAAAACTAAGAAATCACATATACATAAGTATTCACAGCCTTTGCTCAGTACTTTGTTGATGGACCTTTGGCAGCAATTACAGCTTCAAGTCTTTTTGAATGTGATGTCACAAGCTTGGCACACCTATCTTTGGGCAGTTTCACCCATTCCTCGTTGCAGCACCTCTCAAGCTCCATCAGGTTGGATGGGAAGCGTCGGAGCACAGCCATTTTCAGATCTCTCCAGAGATGTTCAATTGGATTCAACTCTGGGCTCTGGCTGGAAGACTCAAGGACATTCACAGAGTTGTCCTGAAGCCACTCCTTTGATATCTTGGCTGTGTGCTGAGGATCGCTGTCCTGCTGAAAGACGAACTGTCACCCCAGTCTGAGGTCAAGAGAGCTCTGGAGCAGGTTTTAATCCAGGATGTCTCTACATTGCTGCATTCATCTTTCCCTCTATCCTGACCAGTCTCCCAGCTCCTGATGCTGAAAAACATCCCCACAGCATGACACTGGCACCACCATGCTTCACTGTACGGATGGTATTGGCCTGGTGATGAGTGGTGCCTGGTTTCCTCCAAACATGATGCCTGGCATTCACGCCAAAGAGTTCAATCTTTGTCTCATCAGACAAGAGAATTTTGTTTCTCATGGTCTGAGAGTCCTTCAGGTGCCTTTTGGCAAACCCCAGGTGGGCTGCCATCAGCCTTTTACGAAGGAGTGGCTTCCATCTGGCCACTCTACCTTACAGGCCTGATTAGTGGACTGCTGCAGAGATGATTGTCCTTCTGGAAGGTTCTTCTCTCTCCACAGAAGAACGTTGGAGCTCTGACAGACTGACCATCGGGATCTTGGTCACCTCCCTGACTAAGGCCCGTCTCCCCCGATGGCTCAGTTTAGACAGCCAGAAAAGTATATGAAGAGTCCTGGTGGTTCTGAACTTCTTCCATTTACAGATGATGGAGTCCACTGTGCTCATTGGGACCTTCAAAGCAGAAGAAATTTTTCTGTATCCTTCCCCAGATTTGTGCCTCGAGACAATCCTGTCTCAGAGGTCTACAGACAGTTCCTTTGACTTCATGCTTGGTTTGTGCTCTGACCTGTACTGTCAACTGTGGGACTTTATATAGACAGGTGTGTACCTTTCCAAATCATGGCCAATCAACTGAATTTACCACAGGTGGACTCCAGTTAAGCTGAAGAAACATCTTAAGGATGATCAGTAGAAACAGGATGAACCTGAGATCAATTATGAACTTCATGGCAAAGGCTGTGAATACTGATGTACATGTGATTTCTGAGTTTTTTATTTTTAATAAATTTGCAAAAATCTAAACTTTTTTCAGGTTGTCATTACGGGGTATTGTGTGTAGAATTTTGAGGAAAAAATGAATTTAATCCATTTTGGAATAAGACTGTAACATAACAAAATGTGGAAAAAGTGACGCGCTGTGAAGACTTTCCAGATTCACTGTATAGTCAAAGAGTTTAAATTATTTTTCTACTGGGTTAGATCAGTCAAAGTCAAACACAAACCAAGACCAGTACAAGTACGTCAGATTCATGTAGTTACTGGAAATATTAATTTAATATTATCATTTTATTTTAGGACAGTTTCTCAAAGACTCAACCTGAACATTTTCTAACTTTTTACCTGTTTCATTCTCACAGAGAGTCTCTGAGGTCACAGAGTCGTCATCACTGTTACTGTCACTTCCTGTTTTCAGTCGTCTCTTCTTTGGTTTGGGTTCTTCTTCTTCTTCTTTAGTGGATCCTGAGTCGACATGCCAGCTTCCTTCCTCATCTTGGATCTCAGTTCCAGCAGAGTTGTGAGAGAGGAGCTGTTCACTGTTTGGTTCTGCTTCACTTTGCTGCTTTTCCTCACAAACAAGAGTCCCCATGAAGGGATCGGCCTCCAGCTTCACTACAAGCTGTTCTCCCTCCTGACTGATGCACAGTTCCTCCTGTTCCTCTTTAACCTGTGGAGCGTCTGGTTCCTCCTGGTCCAGGACAGAGTTCCTCTCCTGGTTCCAGAGCTGCTGCTCAGTCACAACTTCCTCCTCTTTGCATTCAGGTTGCTGTGGGAAATCTGGAGGAACAAACACAAAAAAGTCAGGAAAAAGAGTTTCCCTTTAATTCAATTCAACTTTATTTATATAGCGCCATTTCACAACAACAGTCATCTCATAGCACTATCAACTGTAGGGGGAACCCCCACAGTTGCAGAAAGACCCCAGCAATCAGGCGATCCCCTGTGAGCAAGCACTTGGCGACAGTGGAGAGGAAAAACTCCCTTTTAACAGGAAGAAACCTCCAGCAGAACCAGGCTCAGGGAGGGGCAGTCATCTGCTGCGACTGGCTGGGGGGTGAGGGGATAGAGAAGAAGAAAAGAACAGACATGTAGAGAGCAAACAGCACGATGGGGACTCAATCTGTGGGAGAGAACAAACACATGTTAATGACCAGCAAAAAAAATATTTCATTGAGAGTGAAGAAAGGAGTGAGGCCCAGTGCATTATTGGAGGTCCCCCGGCTGACTAAACCTATTAGCAGCATAACTAAGGGAGGGTTCAGAAACACATGATCCCTCCCTAATTGTAGGCTTTATCAAAAAGGAAGGTTTTAACCCTATTCTAAAAACAGAGATCGAGTCTGACTCCCGAATCCAGATTGGCAGCTGGTTCCACAGGAGAGGAGCTTGATAACTGAAGGCTCTGCCTCCCATTGTACTTTTGGAGATTCTAGGTATTACAAGTAATCCTGCATTTTGGGAGCGTAGTGCTCTGTTAGGATAATAGGGTAGTATCAGATTTTTAAATAAAAAGGGGCCTGATTGTTTAGAGCTTTGAAAGTGAGAAGAAAGATTTTAAAATTAATTCTGAACTCTATGGGAAGCCAGTGAAGGGAGGCCAGAACCGGAGAGATATGATCTCTCTTTCTAGTACCTGTTAAAACTCTTGCTGAAGCATTCTGAAACAACTGAAGACTTTTTACAGATGTTTTAGGACAACCTGATAATAAAGAGTTAAAATAATCTAATCTAGAGCTAACAAAAGTGTGGATCAGTTTCTCAGCATCACTCTGAGACAAGATGCTCCTAATCTTGGCAATATTATGCAAGATTAGGAGCTCCTCTCCTGTGGAATCAGCTGCCAATCTGGATTCGGGAGTCAGACTCGATCTCTGTTTTTAAGAATAGGGCTAAAACCTACCTTTTTGATATAGCCTACAATTAGGGAGGGATCATGTGTTTCTGAACCCTCCCTTAGTTATGCTGCTAATAGGTTGAGTCAGCCGGGGGACCTCCAGTAATGCACTGGGCCTCACTCCTTTCCTCACTCTCTATGAAATATTTTTTTTTGCTGGTCATTAACATTTGTTTGTTCTCTCCCATAGATTGAGTCCCCATCGTGCTGTTTGCTCTCTACATGTCTGTTCTTTTCTTCTTCTCTATCCCCTCACCCCCCAGCCAGTCGCAGCAGATGATAAGGTCTAAAAGGACAAGTACAGAAACAAGTCTATTATCAGCTGCGATAAGGAGGTGATAGAAAAATTCCATACTATCCACATTATTATTGTTATTAATAATGTATTATTATACTTGAGAAGTACCATGCCTTTCCTATCAGAATCAGAATCAGCTTTATTGGCCAAGTATGCACAACACATACAAGGAATTTGACTTTGGCTAAAACTTGCTCTCGTTGTTCAGGTGGAAGATTTAAATAAGATTTAAATAAGGATTCAATGGCAACAGAGTATGTACAGTAAATTACAGTCTGTCCACGTTTCTATAAAAGGATGCAAATATATACAGGAATATATGCAGTTATTTATTCGGACTAACCACACTTTGCAGAAATATATGAAAAAATATACAATCACACAGTATTTCAATGTGGACTCAGATTCAGTGATATAATGTGAATGAAGTAAAAAGCAGTGTGAGAGTTATGTGCAATGTAATAATGGATGAAAAGTCATGAGTACAGCAAACAGGTAGGACTAGGTGAATGTTAGGAGTTCATCAGAGTGATGGCTTGAGGAAAGAAACTGTTCCTGTGACGGGTGGTTTTGACCTTCAGTGATCTGTAACGACGACCAGAAGATAGAAGTTCAAACAGTTTGTGGCCGGGGTGTGATGGGTCAGCACAGATGTTTCCCGCCCGTTTCCTGGTTATGGACCGATATAAGTTCTCAATGGAGGGTAGGTCGGTACCAATGATCCTCTCCGCAGACTTAATGATCCGCTGCAGTCTGGTCTTGTCCTGTTTAGTGGCAGATCCAAACCAGACAGTGATGGAAAAGCAGAGGACAGATTGGATGATGGCGGTGTAGAAGACAACCAGCAGCTCCTGAGGCAAATCAAACTTCTTGAGCTGACGCAGAAAAAACAACCTCTGCTGGGCCTTTTTCCGGACAGTGAAATGCCATGCCATGTTTAATGCTTATATGTGCATTCCATGTAGGATAAGCTCATATATTCCTTTATATTATTCTTTCTCACACACACAAATATATATATTATATATATATATATATATATATATATATATATATATATATATATATATACACACACTACCGTTCAAAAGTTTGGGGTCACTTAGAAATTTCCTTATTTTTGAAAGAAAAGCACAGTTTTTTTTCAATGAAGATAACTTTAAACTAATCAGAAATACACTCTAATATCTAATATACATTGCTAAAGTGGTAAATGACTATTCTAGCTGCAAATGTCTGGTTTTTGGTGCAATATCTACATAGGTGTATAGAGGCCCATTTCCAGCAACTATCACTCCAGTGTTCTAATGGTACAATGTGTTTGCTCATTGCGTCAGAAGGCTAATGGATGATTAGAAAACCCTTGTGCAATCATGTTAGCACAGCTGAAAACAGTTTAGCTGGTTAGAGAAGCTATAAAACTGACCTTCCTTTGAGCAGGTTGAGTACCTGGAAAAAATTATTATTTCAAATACAAATCATTATTTCTAACCTTGTCAATGTCTTGACTATATTTTCTATTCATTTTACAACTCATGGTGATAAATAAGTGTGACTTTTCATGGAAAACACAAAATAATTGTCTGGGTGACCCCAAACTTCTGAACGGTAGTGTACATAAATACACACACACACACACACACACATATATATATATATATATATATATATATATATATATATATATATATATACGGTGGCACGGTGGTGCAGTGGTTTAGCACTGTGGCAGCACAGTTTACCCTCGGCCGGGGGATCGTGGGGATCATGAGACCGTGGGCTCGATCCCAGCCCCCGACCAACAGTGAGCTGTGTGTGGAGTTTGCATGTTCTCCCCGTGTTGCGTGGGTTTACTCCGGGATTTCTCCGGTTTCCTCCCGCATACCAAAAACATGTAGGTTTAGGGCGCTCGCGCACGCAGCGACCAGCAGCCGGTGGCTTGTCACCAGACTGCAAACCAAATCTACCTACGGGTACAAATAAGTAACCAAAAAAAATAAATAAATAAAAATAATAAAAAAATATATATATATATATATACGTATATATACTGTATATATATGGCATGTTTCTGTGAGCAATTATTGGCCTTCAGAGAATTCAGAGTGTGAGGGCCAGTACACGCGTAAAGGATGATCTAAACTACATTGATAATCTCTTTGACATGCCCTGCTTACTTCTAGTTCGTGTAGATTAGGCACCCTGGCTCCAAGATGTCTGTGAAGTTTCTTCATTTGCTCATCACCCAGGATAAGCTCTCATGTCATGCTGACCTGTTTATCAGGACTGTCTTTCTCCATCTTACCCCTCTCCTTTCTGTCTACCCATAAATACCAAACCTAAAGAGTGTAGCTTCAGAGATTTGATGTGTGTGCGGAAGGCCATGCTTTGTAATCTCTCCCTCAAAAATGGCCATTTGAAGTGTAATTTGAACTGTAACTTTTCATTTCTTTTATTTCTTTTTATAATAAATGTACCTAAATCCAATATCAAGCCTGATTTTTTGACTTATTGATAATTTATGCTCAAAATTATTCTAACATTTTGGCGTTCCGAACAGCGGATCCACATATCTCCGTCTTTCCAGCGTCAGTGCACGGCTGACGAAAGACCTACCCAGGCTGGGTACAAGACTCAGTGTTACTGCAGTGAAGGCATTTCGAACCGGATCTAAGAATCCTACAGGTGGCTTGGATGTAGGTACATTTTTTGTTGAGTTTATGGACATTGGATTCGAGTCCCAGTGAGTTAAATACGCCTATGACGTGATATGATTTTGGCCCGGACCGCTTTGACACCGCAAAGCCTGGTTAAGTTTCTCATTGCAACTAAGTCACTGGTTCCCTAACCTAAGATTGCTAACATGCCCAATACTGAGGACCAGACCCTCAAAGGAATTAAAATGTGTTTTTTGCTTTACATTAACTCATAATTTGGAATGGTAAATTGTTGCTACTCCTCCACCATGACCAGAACTTCTGGGATTTTGACGGTTTAAATAGCCAGAGGGAGTTGATTCATTTAAACCAACATAATCCTCTTGCCCTAACCAAGTCTCTGTAAGGAATATTAAATCAATCTGATGACCAATTAACAGATCATGGACTAGCAGACACTTGGGAGTTAGAGACCTAATATTTAACAAACCACATTTAATTTTTAAATTATGAGGAGGAACAGAGGCCAAGTCATTGAATTTAGAGGCTTCATGTTTAATTTGAGTTTTACCACCTTTTTGTTTAATCACTTTGGGATGCTTATATATTATATTTTTATTTACTTTGGAGGGAGCAGACAATGACTCTCTGATGGAGAAGACAGGGGCTAAGCTGAGGGGTGGTGGATGAAGAGGAGCTGCAGAGAGGCGTGTAAGACTGCGACTCTGCTTCCTGGTCCCAACTCTGAGTTGTCAAGGTTTTGGAAATTTGAATAAAAATGATGCCAGATTGTTAGATAAATGAGAAGCACCATCCAAAGTGGGATGGACGCCGTCTCGTCTAATAAGACCAGGTTTTCCCCAAAATGAGCTCCTATTGTCTATGTAGCCCATGTTGTTTGCAGGACACCACACAAACAGCCAGCGGTTGAAAGATGACAAGCAGCTAAACATGTCATCACTGGTCAGATTGGGGAGGGGCCCAGAGAATACTACAGAGGCAGACATTGTTTTGGCAAAGTCACACACCGATTCCACATTACGTTTTGAGACTTCCGACTGCCAGGGTCAGATGTCGTTAATGCCAGCGTGGATAACAATTGTGGAGTATTTACAGTTACTTTTAGCCTGTGGGTGTCCCCCACAGCCTACGGACAAGCAGAGCGCTCAGCTGGAGCAATTACCATAACAGTGAGATGCATGGACTGATATCATTAGGCAGCCTCTCCTTCCTGCCAGTAATCCTGCTTTTGATATGTGTGACTCTCATGTAAATGTCCCATGCCTTCCTGCAGTTTACTGTGATGCTAATGTGCCATGCATGCATTGTCTAGCTGGGTTTATAAGCCAACTGCATATCACTGCTCTTACCACTCTCTCTCTGACTACACGCATTGCCTGTTTGCTGACTAGAGACTGAGGGCTCGCTCCTGCGCGCTTACACGGCGCTGGAGTGAGTCCTGTGATGGAGGATGAAATAAAACACCCTTTTAAACTTCAGTTCGCCGTGCCTGCACTTATTCTGTGCCACTCAGGGTTCCTTTATTTGCATCCGCCACAAGCCAGCATTTTCAAATTTGACTCGATGTTGCCTGCTCTGGCCCAAACAATGCATTTGACTATGGCCGCTGGAGTCTCTAGGTTCACGTTTCTGACTACAGAGTCGCCAATGATCAGAGTTTTTTCCTCAGTGGGTGTGTCGCTGAGCGGTGAAAAGCAATTAGAAACATGAACAGGTTGGTGGTGAACCGGGGCTTTGCGACTAGGCTTCCTTCTAACCGTCACCCACCCAGTCTCGCTGCTAAGGAGGACTGGAGGACCGCTAGCAGGCTGCCCTATGCCAGGGAGCTCCGCTGCAGGTAAGGGCAGCCCGTCATGATTAACTGGTGCAGACGGTGTTTCAATGCAGCAGAGCTGGGATTCCAAATCAGACAACCTCGCCTTGAGAGCCTCAAAAAGACAACATTTATTACATTTACCGTTATCACTAAAGGAGGCAGAGGTGTAGCTAAACATCTGACAGAGAGAGCACACCAGAGGAAAGGAAGGAGAGCTAGTAGCCATAGCTAGTGGCTAACCCGAAGCTAACAAAAACACCGATGAAAGGTGAAGAGAAGGCTAAAAAGGGAGATTAGATGACACTAAGTGGGCACACAGGTGCAAGAGGCTTGATAAACAAAAGTAAGAGCTAACCACAGAGCAAACCACACAGAAAGCCAGCAATACAGGAAGTGATGATACTTTACCAAAGGAAGCCGCCACCTTATTACAAATTAATAAGAAAAAAAAATGTGTCAAATTTAGGATTTAAAAACAAGAGATTGCACATTGAAGACACAACCATGATTGAAAAACAGATCCAGAGTTTTCTAAAGCCTCATTCACACCATTATAGTCCCACATACCTATTCTGTGGATTTTTATCTGGGAGCACCAGCGCATATTCAGTAGTCTGCGCTGACGATCGATCTCTTCCTCGTACTGGTTGGTGATAAGTTCAAACTCTGTTACTATTTCTTCAGCAGCAGCAGCCAGTCGCTCTCTCACCAACTCTCTCAGACGCCGACCTGAAAACATCTTGACGGTTTATTTCCTCCAGATGTTGTGATGTGGCTGCTGACGGTCAGAGCTAGCAGGATGAGGCTAGTTCAGTTAGCCTGAAGGCCCAGTAAAAGTCCTCAGACTCAGAATGTGGACTTCTATGTGGTTCTTTATTCTCCAGCACTCAGCACAGACCATCAGTGGGAGGTCTCCACAGAGCTACATCAGCTATTCATCCATGAGGAGCAGAACAGGAGCAGAACCACCAACACCGACCAGCTAAACGTTCTCACCAACCCGTTCCTGCAACAATCAGAAAACAGATGCATTCTTCACTATGATCCACCTCGCAGGTATAAGAGACAGTCTCCTTTATGCTTCCTTATTCTTTAGAATACTATGAATACAATCCAATTTTAAAAAAATTAAAACTTTCTAATTTTCTATATTCATGTGAGTGGAAAACAAACCACATGTTCAAAATGATGAGGTTCTTGACGTCAGTGTCTCTTTATTCAAGCGGTCCACAGAATCTCACATAACACAAAGTCATGGAGAGGAGCTCCCCTAACAGAGCGGCACACCAGCACTTAACCCTCAGAATGTCTCCTGATTGTCTAACACCTTTTGTCCTCTGGGGTCCAAAATGACCCCGCCTGGTTTGGGTTAAAGCACAGAGTATAAATGGTCAATTAATTCTCTGTTAAACCTTTAGTCTGACGTCAGTCCAACCGGTTACCACAATTTTTCCCATCCATCCATCCATCCATCTTCTACCGCTTTTCCGGAGGTCCGGGTCGTGGAGGCAGCAGTTCAAGCAGAGAAGCCCAGACTTCCCTCTCCCCAGCCACCTGCTCCAGCTCTTCAGAGAGGATACCAAGGTGTTCCCAGACCAGCTGGGAGACGTAGTCTCTCCACCGAGTCCTGGGTCTGCCCCGGGGTCTCCTCCCAGTGGGACGTGCCTGAAACACCTCAAGTGGGAGGTGTCCAGGAGGCATCCTAATCAGATGCCCATACCACCTCAACTGACTCCTTTCAATGTGGAGGAGCAGCGGTTCTACTCTGAGCCTCTCCCGGCTGACTGAGCTCCTCACCCTGTCTCTGAGGGTGAGTCCAGCAATCCTACGGAGAAAGCTCATTTCAGCCGCTTGTATCCACGATCTCATTCTTTCGGTCATTACCCAAAGCTCGTGACCATAGGTGAGAGTAGGAACGTAGATTGACTGATAAATCGACAGCTTTGCCTTAGAACTAAGCTCCCTCTTCACCACAACAGACCAGTACAACGTCTGCATCACTGCAGATGCTGCTCCAATCCGTCTATCGATCTCTCGCTCCATTTTCCCCTCACTCGTGAACAAGACCCCAAGATACTTAAACTCTTCCACTTGGGGCAGGAGCCTGTCCCCTTTGGTTTAGAATTCAGGACCAACAGACCTTGTTTACATAAAGATCTACCCTGTTTTTGAGTTGATCCTCATGTTGTTCTGGGGTCATTCTGAGGGTTAAACACACACAGATGACATCATACTTCCTAGCAACAGAGAAGTTCTCTCTCAAAAAAAGCAAATAATTTGCCATTGTTGTGCATGGGCACCTGCAGAAATTAAAATCATGACATTTTAATTGATCGAGGTGCACCAGCACATAGTACACACTAAAAAAACTGCAAATGTGACAGTAAATCATTGACAAATGTGATGTTCCTGTTTTATTCAGGACATCAAAAACAGTATTTAGCTGTTTTCGTTATAGACAGAAAGACCGTATTGCATAGCCATGGACAAAATTGTTGGTACCCCTCTGTTAATGAAAGGAAAAACCACAATGGTCACAGAAATAACTTGAATCTGACAAAAGTGGTAATAAATAAAAATTCTATGAAAATTAACCAATGAAAATCAGACAATGCTTTTGAATTGTCGTTCAACAGAATTACTTTAAAAAATAAACTCATGAAACAGGCCCGGACAAAAATGATGGTACCCCTAGAAAAGATTGAAAATAATGTGACCACAGGGACATGTTCAACCAAGATGTGTCCTCTAATTAACATCACAGGTGTCTACAAACTTGTAATCAGTCAGTCGGCCTATTTAAAGGGTGACAAGTAGTCACTGTGCTGTTTGGTGACATGGTGTGTACCACACTAAACATGGACCAGAGGAAGCAAAGGAGAGAGTTGTCTGAGGAGATTAGAAAGAAAATTATAGACAAGCATGTTAAAGGTAAAGGCTATAAGACCATCTCCAAGCAGCTTGATGTTCCTGTGACTACAGCTGCACATATTATTCAGAAATTTAAGATCCAAGGGACTGTAGCCAACCTCCCTGGACGTGGCCGCAGGAGGAGACGGATAATGCAAATGGTAACAAAAGAGCCCAGAACAACCTCTAAACACATTCATGGTGAACTCCAAGGTCAAGGTACATCAGTGTCAGATCGCACCATCCGTCGTCGTTTGAGCCAAAGTGGACTTCATGGGAGACGACCAAGGAGGACACCACTGTTGAAAACAAATCATAAAAAGCCAGACTGGAATTTGCCAAACTGCATGTTGACAAGCCACAAAGCTTCTGGGAGAATGTCCTATGGACAAACGAGACAAAACTGGAACTTTTTGGCAAGGCACATCAGCTCTATGTTCACAGACGCAAAAGTGAAGCATACCAAGAAAAGAACACTGACCCTACTGTGAAACATGGAGGAGGTTCTGTTATGTTGTGGGGCTGCTTTGCTGCTTCTGGCACAGGATGTCTTGAATCTGTGCAGGGTACAATGAAACCTCAAGACTATCAAGGTATTCTAGAGAGAAACGTGCTGCCCAGTGTCAGACAGCTTGGTCTCAGTCGCAGGTCATGGGTCTTGCAACAGGATAATGACCCAAAACATACAGCTAAAAACACCCAAGAACAGCTAAGAGTGAAACATTGGACTATTCTAAAGTGGCCTTCTATGAGCCCTGATCTAAATCCTATTGAACATCTGTGGAAGGAGCTGAAACATGCCGTCTGGAGAAGGCACCCTTCAAACCTGAGACAAGTGGAGCAGTTTACTCATGAGGAGTGGGCCAAAATACCTGCTGAGAGGTGCAGAAGTCTCATTGACAGTTACAGAAATCATTTGATTGCAGTGATTGCCTCAAAAGGTTGTGCAACAAAATATTAAGGGTACCATCATTTTTGTCCAGGCCTGTTTCATGAGTTTGTTTTTTAAAATAATTCTGTTGAACCACAAATCAAAAGCAATGTCTGATTTTCATTGATTAATTTTCATAGATTTTTTATTTATTACCACTTTTGACAGATTCAAGTTATTTCTGTGACCATTGTGGGTTTTTCTTTCATTAACAGAGGGGTACCAACAATTTTGTCCACGTCTGTACCGAGGGGAATTCAGATTCTCAGCAAAACTGCTGCTTATCAATTAATTGTTAATCCATCGATAAGGTGAATTAACTCTTGATTAATGAATTGATCACTTGATCCCTAGTTACCACGGAGCACTTTCAGCTGATTTTAAGCCTAAACTCTCACCAGTAATTCAGATTAATTAATGCAAGTGAATGCAGCATCAGGTAACAACAGCCAATCACAATCATAGTTGTCGTCTTTTCAGTTTTCCTCCCAAGAACAGCAGGGACGTGCACAGACATTTAGAGGGGCTGTTGCTTTAACCTGAAACAAGGGCAAAACTACAAGAAAGAAACGGGAATTTATAAGACAAAAGTCATGAATTCATGAGAAAAGTTTCACACTGATGAGCAAATATGTCAGATATGGACAATAACAATCACTGAAAATGTAAAGGAAAACAGAGAACATTTTTGAAAAATGGAAAAAAGGGAAATTTATTGACAAAAATTTTAAAGTTGGCAGGAAAAAAATGTGAATTTATGATATGACAATCACAACAAAAAAATAGAATCTCATGAGTAAAAAACTTCAAATTTTTTACAAAGTTTAAAAATTTTGCCAAAAAATCTTTAACTACAAGAAAAAACAAAGAAAGAAGGGAAATTATTTCTCACTGGGAATAAAAAAAGTGGAAAATTTATGAGAATCTTCCCAAGTCCAATTTGAAAATTTCTGAATTTATAAGAAAAAAATATATATATTTAAAAAAAACAAAACACAAATTTCGGATGAAAAAAGTCACATGATGATGACAAAGTTAAGAACACAGTCTCAAAATGACATGAACACAAGAGAAATTTAAAAAATGCAAATTTACTAGAATAAAGTGACACATTTACAGGAAAAAGTCACATATTTTAGAAAGAAAATGCTCCAAATTTTACAAGAAAAAGTTTAATATGTAAAAGGAAAAAACTAACCTATTTCTAATGTTAACAGGACAGCTTTTTCCTTTGATTTTCCCTCCAGAGGGGAAGCTCAGACAAAGATGGCAAATGGGCTGTTGCCCGGGCAACAATAGCCTGAACCTGTGCACATCCTTGAAGAACAGAGCTGTTGCAGCAACGTGGGACCATTCAGGCTGTGGGGGGAAGTGACACTCACCTGGTCAAAGGTTGATGCTCCATCAAAGTCATTGAGGAAACATTATTTTAAGGTGAAAAACTTCCACGGTGTTGCTGAAAGAGATTGTTGATCGTGGACATGAAGCCATGTTCACAGCTTCTAATATTAGCTTTAGGCTGCATGTCACCAAATGTGTTTTTTGTCGCCCGACCGCCCTGAATGTCTTTTTTTCAGCGCTCGTGTGCTGTGCTCTGGAAAAAAAGTCTGTGCCCTGTATGCCAACAACAGCTTGTCACTCACAGCTCAGCACTTCTGCTTTTCTTGTGGTCAGACTTTCTACTGATTTTTTAACAGCAGTCTCTAAATAACAATGGACAGCAAACAGATTCTAGCATTGGTAGCAGCTCTGGATGCAACATATGATGACACGGCAAATGGGAGTCTGACTGTACCGGCGTCCTATGTCCCGCCCTTCCTTAATTCTGATTGGCTGCTTAGAAAGGTCTGACATTGACGAGCTCAGCAGTAGTCTGAAAAGTTGAACTTTTTTCAGCCCTGATCGCCGTGACAAAAAGCGGCCACTGCAGAGATTGTTTCAGTGCTGAGGGCGCTCAGTGCTGGACTACATGGAGAATGAATAGAAAATAGTTGTCCACAGCAGAAAAAACATGTTTGATGGACACGCAGCCTTACAGTAGGCTGTTAATTACTCAAGCAGAAGTAACAGGAATTACAGAGTGTGTGTGTGTGTGTGTGTGTGTGTGTGTGTGTGTGTGTGTGCCCTCACTTCAGGTCAGAGCAATGGCGCCTCAAAATGTCTCTGCACGTCCCTGGAACGTAGTTTTCTTCAAGTTTTCCATAGTTAGCATTAGCCTCTGGATGGAGCCTGCCTGCTGTGGAGGACCGTTCCCCTCCAGCTCCACCTACAGAAATGTAACAGACTAGAGTGCTCACAGCCTACATTTTGATGGCAAATTTAGGTGCCATATTGGTACTGGATAAGGCTGTCACAGTGGAGGAATTTCTCCTGTGGTGACTGTGGATAACTCAAGAGCGCGGTATGCGGTATCACTGCAAATGTTTTTAGGACCTAGTGGTCTCATAATTTAGACAGGGTTCATAACTTACGTGACAAATGATGGAAGCTAAGTTGAGAATTGCTCCAGCTGCAGCACCACTCTCAATTTATGTGTGTTTGTGACAAGACTTCTTCCTACAGTCATGAACTGCTGATTCTGTTGAAAAAAAAAAAACTTGATCATTTTCATAAAGCAGTGGCGGTAACTCCAACATTTCAACTACAGGGTGTGTGGATTGGTTGGAGACAGCTGCAACATTCAGCTTATTTACACAGGACAGACTGTGCAGGACCCTCTGTGGCTCTTGTCTCGGTGTCTAATGCCACAGTCCAAAAAATCACGTTCACACAGCAAACAAGCAATGCACTAAGCAGTAGCAGAGCTTAATCGTCAGGATCATAAAGACTCAGAAGAAACCCATCCAGCCATTATTTTATTAAATTTGGGATACCACCCCCCACATCTGCCACAAGCAATCTGACCTGATCTCACTAAAAGTAGGACAAATAACACACTTTTTCCTGCAAACATGCTGCTGTCAATAAAAATACACTTAACATTTAACAATTTATTTAATATTCAATAAGTGAACAAGATTTAGCCACACACACAAAAAAGTCAACACTGCTGTTGACGCGGTCGCTAGTTATCCTCCGTGGTAGGCTTGTCCATAGTGCAGTATTACATCATTGCAGTTACCGTGACAAGCCCTAGTACTGCATCTAGTCCTGTTGATGGCTCCTGCAGCACTGTGGTAACGGGATATCCAAAAATGGTTTGTTCTATTTATTGATATCATGTAAGTTAGCTGGAACATTATAAGTTATATTAACCTCTTGCACTCCGGGATACCGCAGGCGGTCACGTCTCTGCGTCCTAGGGCACACTGAAAAAAAAAAAAAAAAACAAAGCTGCATTTCCGTTCTTCCACTACAGACACAGCCGCGAACAGAAAGCCAAAGGAGTGCTTTGATTGGTTTAGATGTGATTGACCTCTCATTCGACTAATAAGAGCCTTGAATTGGGTTTCTGAAACCTTGAAGAACCAATGACTGAAAACCTAGAAAGAAGGACCCGCCTACCAACGGCTGCGACTACAGCGAGCCAATTGAAGCACAGAAGTTCGAAAGAGTGCGTCCCGTGCGTAAAATCTGTTTGTGTAAGCCGCTGGGTGACACACACGCATTCGCCAGTCTTTCTTTTTTACTACTGTTCTTATTTGTTTTGAAAAATCGTTCGCCAAAATCGCAATCATGGAAGCGCAAAACCGCAATAATGGAATCATGGTTTGACCGGGTCGCATGACCAGAACCACCAGTCGTAACAAGCGGACCAGCGTCATGTTCGTCTGACAATGAGGAAGGGAAGTTCGCCAGCGACACTGCTGTTGTGGACAGGTAAGTGTTATAAGCTAAATTATTCTTTATCCCTGAAAATTGTAATCAAAATGACTTTTGACCGATCGGTAAATTACAACAGTGCGTCATCGCCACATGACGGACCGTTCACGGACCGGTCCATGCGACGCGTCCGGACCGTGAACGCCCCCCACCCCCCGCTACTCTTCTGTAGGGGATTGCAGATATACTGCAGATATTTTAGTACAACTGTACACAGTAGACCGCGGTGCACCGTCCCCGCTGTCCGTCATGTAGCGATGGACGATGTCCGTCCTCTGTAGCGGAGTGGGGGGGGGAAGTTGTTATCCTCTACATTAGATATTTTAGTATAATTTTTAGTGCACTGTACGTTATTTTTTCTTGTAAAAAAAGGCCACACATTTTTTACGTGGCATGCTTCTTTGTGTGTGGGGGCTTGTTTGTTCATTCATTCATTCATTCATGAATGAATAAAGAACCCCCCACACACACACACACACAGCCCTGAGTATCACCTTTCATTAGAGCCCAAGATGAAGCTTCTATATTGAATCATTCAAAAGTTACAGACGTTTTTCCAAACTGTGCCATCTGGCACAGTTCAAAAACGCCTGGGAACAACCTGAGTAAAAAGCTGTGTAATATATTCATTTTTTGTGGTATTGTTACAAAATTTTGACCTCAGCTGGTTAACACTTGGTTCTACATTTCTGTAGCATTTTCCAGCCAGTATCTGACAGTTGTGTGTTATTTGCAAGCATTTGTATCCAAAAGAACACCCAGGCCAAATTTATTTTCTTCAAGTTCACCATGTTTAGATGACTGTTACTCAGTGGCAGGAGCACTTAGAGAGATTATGACTGTTTTGCCAAAAAATTCAAAGTGTTTTCTTTTAAATGAGACCAACCCCATGAAGATGCTGCAAAGGGTTGAAGAACAGCTTTTGATTTACTTTGGGTACGTTATTTTTAGCCGTTTTTAGGGAAATTGGCCAGAGTGCAAGGGGTTAAGTACTATGGACATTATGAAGACAATTTTTAAGTATATACTTAAATTAACTGTAATGTTAATAAGTGTAAAATAGTTGATTAAATTAGTCCTTTCAGTGACAGTCAAGGTTACATGAACAAACATTTTTTTCCACACAATCAGATCATTTGTATCAACAGATCTATAAATTACAAGAATAAATCAATTTTTTAATGACAAATGAGTTGAAAATAATTTGGGGTCATTTTACAATGGTTAAAAAGGTCACAAATTGACTTATAATGAAGTTTTGTAAACACCATGTATTTATTTTGCATGTACTGTGTATTGAATTATTTCGTGTTCTGATAAAGTTTGGCTCCACTGTATCGCCGACAAGGCCAACAACAGCTTCCAAGCAGGGAACCTCCAGTCTACCTACCAGTCTATCAAGGAGCTGTGCCAAGCCGCAAAGAAACCGCAGTCGACATCCCCCCTGCAAGCCGCCGATGGCATAAGCCTGTCACGGACCCGACGACCAAACTCTAACGATGGCGAGAACACGACATGACCGTCCTCTGCAAGCCCCCTCCTCCCACCTCAGATAAGCTGCAGCAGTATGCCGATGTCAGTATTGAAGACAACTCAATCAGCCTAGCCCTGTCCTCAATCAGTGAGTTGTCAGATACCGTCATGAAGTTCCCCTCTGGGCGAGCCTCCAACGCTGATGGAGTTACGGCACAGATGATGAAAGCCGCCCTCACCTCTGTCATCCCTCGGCTGGAACATCTGTGCCGCTTCATCTGGGCAGAAGAACACATCCCTGGGGAGTGCAGGGACGGGGTCATTCTATCCTTCTGTAAGAACAAGGGTGACCATTGGAGCACAGCCAGCTATTGTCCCATCAAGCTGCTGTCCATCCCTGACAGGGTAATCACTAATGTCATCCTGAGCCGCATCCGCCCCCTGCTCCTAGCCAAGCACCGCCGCCAGAAGGCCAGCTTCCCCCCTCACCAATCCACAGCGGACTGCATCTTTGCCTTGAGTGCCCTGGCACAGCAACAAAGGGAGTACCGCCAACCTCTATATGAGGCCTACGTTGACCTCAAAGCTGCCGTCGATTCCCTAGACAGGAACACCCTCTGGCAACTCCTTCGTGGTATTGGAGTCCCGCCCAAGTACATCAACATCTCCGGGATCTCTACACCAACACCACGTGCAGGGTACGCGCCGAGAGTGATATGCTAGACCCTTTTGTCACCACGTCTGGAGTCCGGCAGGGATGCGTCGCCACCCCAAACCTCTTCAATGTTGCGGTTGACGACTGGATAAAGAACGCAGTGGAACGCTGCCCCAATCTCGGAGTTGACTTCCACTCCCACTTCACAAACCTGTGCTACGCAGATGATGTGGTACTTTTTGCTACACATATAGACATTATTACTGAGGCACTGGAGCTGCTTGCAGAGGAAGAATCACCCCTGGGCCTTACCATCAGCTGGGCAAAGAAAAGATCCAGTCACTGTCAGACTTCTTGCCACCACCACCACAAGTCATCACCATCAAAGACGAGCAGGTTGAAACTGTCAACAACCTTGTCTACCTCGGATCTAAGCTTACCAGCTCCTGCGCAACAGACCCAGAGATTATTTGCTGTCTGCAGCTGTCTCACAGTGCTTTCAGCCGCCTCCAGAGAGTCTGATGGAGCGGGAAGATCTGCATGACCACAAAGTTGTGAATGTTTTAACACCTGTGTGATCACTGTCCTCCTTTCTGGGCCCGAGACCTGGACCCTCTCCACCACAACCACCCACCATCTGGATACATTCAATCGGACCTGCCTCCGTAACATCCTCGGCATCCAATGGTTCCACCACACCACAAATGATGAGGTCTACAGGAGGGCTGGCTGTCCTAGCTTCATCTCTGCCGTCATCAGAAGAGGGAGAATGTGTCTCCTCGGTCACGTGGCCAGGCTGGATGATGGGACACAGGCCAACCAGGCCCTCTCTGCTAGTGCTTGTCCACCCCCACCCCCCTAAGGCTGGCATCGCCCCCAAGGTCAGCCCAGACTGTCCTGGATGCAATGATAAGACCTCTGGCTGACTTCATCCCCCTAGCCCAAGATCGCCCTGTGTAGCATTACCAGCTGGTTCGAAATCAGAAAAAGAGTCATCCTTTTATTTGGAGAAGAGCCAAGACCCCCTTTCACCTAAAGACCACAGCTTTGAAGCCACATTCCATTGGTAAATTGACCCTCAAATCTCCCCTCTATACCAGGAATGGTTTGGAACCCCCTATCGTAAATTTGATGGGGCACATTCCCATTAGACAATTTCATGTTGTAATAGTCATCTGAAATTTTCCAGATCTGCACTCCCTTTTCTCTCCAAACTCAAGAGTCCAACATTGCCCTCCAATGAATAACACAAGGATTTTTCTCTCTGAAGTTAAATTATTAATTGTGAACAATGAAATAACTCATCTTTCCCCCCACACACAGCATCCACTTTTGAAGATAATGGCGGGACCCTTTTATGGACAATTATGGTTTGAAATGATTTTATGGATACAATTTGATGTGTTTTCTTTATTTTCAGCAAGAATTAATTTTGCATGCCTACCATCAGGAAATTATCACATTTACAATGTAGACGCATTGTTCCTTTATTAACCCCTTGCACTCTGGTCAATTTTCCTAAAAATACCAAAAAAAAATGAGCCCAAAGTAAATCGAAAGCTGTTCTTCAACCCTTTGCAGCATCTTCATGGGGTTGGTCTCATTTAAAAGAAAACACTTTGAATTTTTTGGCAAAAAAACCATGATCTCTCTAAGTGCTCCGGCCACTGAGTTACAGTCATCTAAACATAGTGAACTTGAAGAAAATAAATTTGGCCTGGGTGTTTTTTTGGATACAAATGCTTGCAAATAACACACAGCTTCAGATACGGGCTGGAAAATGCAACAGAAATGTAGAACCAAGTGTTATCCAGCTGAGGTCAAAATTTTGTAACAATACCACAAAAAATGAATATTTTACACAGCTTTGTTCTCAGGCTGTTCCCAGGCATTTTGGAACTGTGCCAAATGGCACAGTTTGGAAAAACGTTTGGAAAAACAAACCGGCCTCAGTTTGTGAGAACCCGGGACTGTATGTCCGACACGATCATTGGTAGCACAGGGGTCCCCCAGGGAACGGTTTTGGCTCCCTTCCTGTTCACCCTTTATACTGCGGACTTCTCACACAACACAACACACTGCCATCTACAGAAGTTCTCTAACGACTCTGCGATCGTTGGCCTCATCTCCAACGGAGATGAAGCTGAGTACAGAGGGCTTATCCAGGACTTCGTGGACTGGTGCCATCGGAACTGCCTCCAGATCAACACGAGGAAAACTAAGGAGCTGGTGGTGGACTGCCGCAGGCAAGGACAACCCCTCACAGCACTAGTAAATATACAGGGAACAGACATCGAGATGGTGACATCCTATAAGTACCTGGATGTTCATCTGAACAATAAACTAGACTGGTCACACAATACTGACGCACTCTAAAAGAAGGGACAGCGCAGGCTGTTCCTACTGAGGAGACTCAGGTCTTTTGGTGTACAAGGGGCGCTGCTGAAGACATTCTATGACACGGTGGTGGCATCAGCCATCACTTTTGGAGTGGTCTGCTGGAGCAGTGGCTTTACAGCAGCCGAAAGGAAGAGACTGAACAAACTGATCAAGAAAGCTAGCTCTGTCCTAGGGCAGCGCCTTGACCCAGTGGAGGAGATAGGAGAGAGAAGGACGGTGGCTAAACTGTCATCTCTGCTGGAGTCCGAGTTTCACCCTATGCAGGACATACTGAATGCACTGAGGAGCTCATTTAGCAGCAGACTACATCATCCCAGGTGCACAACCGAGAGGTTTCGCAGGTCCTTCCTACCTACGGCTGTCAGACTGTACAACCTAAGCAGGGCTGCTCACAGAGATAGCAAAAAAGACGTGACAACCTAATAGTATTGAATGCAAAAGACGCAACAGACTTACACAAATGGTCCACTCCGGTATACAACTAGGAAAATACCGGTCGCTATGGAGGGTGAGAATATGTATGGGTACATAATCATACCATGTAGGATAACTAAGTAGACGGTTATGCTGTTTCATTCCATCTAGCTACAATGCTCTGCACTGTGTTTATATACTCATATATTTATTCCATCCAGCTACAATGCTCCGCACTGTGTGTCTATATTTATATATTTAAATTTATATGTACATATGTATACTCGCTGCTCTTGTTTTTCTCTTGCCTTCTGATTGTTGCTCTGAGTGTTGCTATCCCTGTGCTGTTGCAATCCTGGAATTTCCCCACTGTGGGACTAATAAAGGCTTATCTTATCTTATCATTCCTTACGCATGTATCGACCCTGTACTGATCTCCAGTCTGAACTCCCTGAAATTGCTCACAGAAACCTGCCAAGAATATATGAACTTATCCTATATGGAATGCACATATAAACATTAAACATGGCATATGAAAGGTATGATACTTCTAAAATATAATAATACATTATTAAGATCAACAATAATGTAGATCATATGGAATTTTTCTATCAAGGACATTAGATGTATCACAGCCACAGTTACTATAATCACGATATTGCAATTTCCTCTCGTGTAATATTGCTTAAATCTAAGTACGTCTGTGCTGACCCCCATGACACTCAAGCATGGAACAAGGCAAATGGCACCAGTGAGAGTCCAACCAAGGTACACAGTCTAGTTCCCCCATAACCAACTCGCCCCAGCCAGTTACAGCCGCCCCATAACCAGCTCACTCCATGGCCAACTCGCCCCACAACCAATTCCCCCCAGTAGACGTCTGACAAACTCCACCAGTGTATCCAACACAGAACATGCCCGGAGAAGCAGCAGCCCAACACTACCTGGCTCAAAGTTACGCTAATTGATGGTGATAAAGGTTTTTTTTCAATAAAGTGAAAAACCAAGATGATGCATGTGTTATGTCTGTAAAACGTAGACCAATGATGACGTGAGTGGTGAACTACACAGCACGTTATTATATGCTCACAGTATCCAGACAGACGCTCCCGCTAGGCAGAGAGGTGGTCAAGAGACCGCCCCTCTACCACACAGCCCTCTGATACCCTGGGCGACGTCACCACCCGTCTAACACCATAAGATGTCCCACCAACAACACTACAGCATGGACTGTGGTTTTGCTGGGAGGTGCAGCCAACAGCAAAGTGTCATCATGGAAAACAGCTGAGCTCTGGCTTCCAGCGATCAGCTGATTTGATCCACTTCCTCCGGTGTTTGCCAGTCACATTTTAATTTCAAAGAAATTAAAAGTTTGGTTAAAATAGATGAGTTGAAAATATATATTTTTATTAAAACTGTAACACTGGAAAAACCTCTCGTCACTTGCAGAAAAAAATTATGGTCAGCTATTCAGAGATTTCAACAAACAACAGAAAATGAAGCTGCTGAGGCTGCGTGTCCACCAAACGTGTTTTTTCAGCTGTGAGTGACTATTTTCTATTCATTCTCTATGTAGTCCAACATCTACAGAGTTGAAATGCTCTCTACGGTGGCCGATTTTTGTTGTGGCGCTCAGTAGTGGAGGGCGGATCGATCCAACTATTGATAATATCAATACCAACGTTGGTAGTGATATTGATCAATACCAGAGTAACCAGGTCAATACTCTGTGTCTGGGTTGCTGCTCCTGTCACAGCACAGAGCAGCCACACTTTGCTCCTCTTCTTCTTCTGGTGCTTTTACCTGCTCCCTCCTCCTCCGTCTTGTACCATCACGTGACTCAGCAGTGTCAGGTAAACAAGCCAGAAGCAGCAGCCGCCAGCTGCTGGCAGCGCGCACACAGCACAGAGATGGAGCAGGAGAATGGCACAGAGGAGACAACAGCAAGCTGTACAATCTGTAGAAAGGCTGTGAAATACAGTGGAAACACAACTAATTTATACAAGCAGATGAAAAATCCTCCAAGACACAATGCTGAGCTCCAGAAACGGAGAGAGGAGGAGAGAAAGGCCTTGGCCCCGACAGACCCAGACCCCTGACTCAGAGGCAGAGATCACTGGCAGAGGCCTTTCAGTGTGGCAGAGAATATCCAGGGAGATATTAGTGGTGGAAGCAATATTTTAGTCATCTTCAGCATTAGTTAATATTCATTTTCAAAGTGCAACTGGTCATTTGTTACTTTAGCCGACTCAAAAAGTATAAATTATGCTGAGACCTTGGTATAATACATTTATCGCATTGAAACATTTTATTTAAATGGAAACATTTACTGGAACTGAAACAGATACACTGAATATAACATGGCTCAGATTTGACTGAATATAATTAGCCTTTTGTGTTAATTATGAAAGTGATGCTCTATGTGTTTACAGAACCTAAACTTTGCCCAAATTCCATCCTCAGTTTTAACTAATTAATAATCCAAAGGGAAAATCACAAAACACTTGAAGTTTATGAAAATTAATTCAGATTTAGTCATTTGATGATGCTTCCACCTTAATGATTAAATAGTATTGGTATCGTATCGGCGATACGATACCTGGATTTACTTGGTATCGGATTGATACCAAATGTTGCAGTATGACACACCACTAGCACTCAGAGGTGAAAACATTTCAACTTTTCAGACTGCAGCTGAGCTCGTCAATGTCAGACCTTTCCAAGCAGCCAATCAGAATAAGGAAGGGCGGGACATAGGACACCGGTACAGTTTGGACTCAAGACTCCTGTTTTCTGTCTCATTATATTTTGCATCCAGAGCTGCTACCAATGCTAGAATATGTTTCTTGTCCATTGATGTTTAGAGAGCGCTATTAACAAATAAGTAGAAAGTCTGACCATTGGAAAAGTGCGAAGAGCTGAGCTGTGAGTGACAAGCTGTCGCTGGGATACAGGGAACAGACCCCCCCCCCCCCCCAGAGCACAGTGCAAAAACATTAAAAAAAAAAGCTGATCAGACCTGTCGGGAGACAAAAAACACATTTGGTGGACACGCAGTAGACTGATTCACTGTGCAGCACCACAGGCCGCCACTTGACGGGGTGAGATTGTTGTGGGGTGAGTTGGCCACGGAGTGAGCTGGTTATGGGGAGGCTGTAACTGTCTGGGGCGAGTTGGTTATGGGGGTCTTGACGGTAAACCCCAACCAAAGCAGCCATAAATCAGCCTTTAGATCAGGCGTGTCCAATCACGTGCCGTGGAAGAAGAAGGCCCTGCAGGTTCTCTCTTCTACCCAGTCTCTTCAGCAGGAGTTTTCACTCATCAGCAACCAGTGGGAAGAAGTTCAGTGAAATCTGCTGTTGAAGACGCTGATTGGAGGGAAAACCTGCAGGGTCTTGGCCCTCCACGGCACATGATTGGACCCCCCCTGCTTTAGCTGCAGCCTAGCCGACCTGTGAGTGTTCTGACCTCCTGGGCCGCGGTCTTCCAGGCTGCACCACCTCAACTGACACACATGCGCGTGCTCACCGCGAACTCGCACCCCAAACCATGTGCTGAACCACAGAGCTAATATACAGAACAGCTGGACAGCTGAGACAGTCCTCCACACCACAGCGGCTAAGCTAGTTAAGCTAGCTGCTTTTAGCTTGCTTCACCGTTCTTTTAAATCCTCTTAGAAAGCAGAAACGGAACCAGAACCTTCTCCGGGTCAGCTTAGCTGTCGTCTCACAAATATTCCTCACATCTGTTGGTGACCAACAAAAGTCTTTTGAACAGTTTTACCAGAAAGTCTCGGTTCAGACCTCAAAGCTCCTCTGGTCTCGTCGCCATGTTGAATCGAGGAACGCTGACATAAAAATGACGTCATAGTAGATACGTACATCCACACACAAAAAAACTGCCTTTTGTTTTACATGTTTTTCTGCAACTATTTAACACTGCGTTTTTAGGTCGAAATGAACTTATTACAGAAAAATAGAACGTTCTGTTAAGTTTTTTGTAAATATCCGATCACGTGACCGGATGTTGCCACGGTTAGCTTTTTTTAAGAACTCAGCTTTATTTATATTGTGAGGTTTGCAAGGTTCACACAAAGAAGAGGAGCAGATGGTAGTGACGGATAGGCTTTATTCACACACACTCTGAGCACAGGCAGGAGGGGAGGTCATTCTCCCAGACCTCCGTTTAAATCACGGTTACACACACATAATAAATCTTGCCTATGAAATACTGCTGGATCATTATAACGCAGTTATAATTACACAGCAGTATAATAACTCATTAATAACATTTAATACACACACACAGAGTAACGTTTTCAACTGTCAAAGCATGCTGGGCAACCCCTGCCCCCCTTAACATGGCCCCAACGTTACACTGCCCCCCTCCTGGACTGGTTTCTGTCCCCAGAAAAATTAAAGTCCAGTTTAAAAGTCCAATACAAACTCATCCAGGTGTCGGGGCGGCCTTCGGTGCCGGCGACCAACACGTACAGGCCCCCTAGTGTCCATCTGAGTCTTGGTCGGGGTATCTGGTCGGGATGAAAGCTCCGGTTCGTCCTCCAGCGGTGCAGATGGCTGATACGCGGCGAGACGGTCACGATGAAGGACCACAGCCCAGTCCCTTTTCTTAAGCCTCACCCTGTACACCACATCCGACAGTCTCTGCAGAACCACGCACGGTCCCGACCAATGGCTCGCCAGCTTCGGTGATCGTCCTCTTTTCCTCTCAGGGCAGAAAATCCAGACTCGATCTCCCGGTGCAAAGTCCCTCCCCTGGCAGCGGGAGTCATACGCTCGCTTCTGCCGGCCCCCCGCCGCTGCCAGGGCCTCTCGAGCCAGTTCGTGCACCGTGTGGAGACGTTCTTTCAAACAAAAAAAATAATCCAATCCGGGTTTTCCCTCCACCTCCGGCTCAGGGGGGGGGGGGCCGAATACCAAATCTACTGGTGTGCGCAGCTCGCGTCCAAACATGAGCGCTGCAGGGGTGCACCGAGTAGATTCCTGAGCTGCCATCCGGTACGCCCACAAAACAAAAGGCAGGTGCAGGTCCCAGTCTCACTGTCGCTGGTCCACTAGAATAGCGAGCTGGGTGGTGAGGGTCCGATTGAATCGTTCGACCAGGCCGTCGCTCTGTGGATGCAGCGGGGTGGTCCGGGTCTTCCGGATGCCCAGCCGCTTGCAGACCTCTCTTAAGACCTCCGCCTCGAAGTTCCAACCCTGATCGCTGTGCAGCTCCTCCGGTGCGCCAAACGGACAGAGCATTTCGTCCACCAGCTTCGATGCCGTCGTCGTGGCGCTTTGGTCCGGGACCGCGTACGCCTCTGGCCACTTAGTGAAATAATCCATCGCGACCAGCACATAGGGTTCCCCCGGTCCGTGGTCGGGAAAGGGCCCAGGATGTCCACTCCCACTCGCTCCATCGGTGCTCCCACCCGGTACTGCTGCAGGGGAGCGTGGGATCGCTGAGTTGGCCCTTTCTGAGCTGTGCACGTGTTGCAGCGGTGGACGGGGAGCTCCACGTCCTGATGACAACCAGGCCGGTAGAACCAGGCTCAAAAGAGCTGCAGCGTCTTTGTCACTCCGAAGTGGCCCGCTCCTACCGCCCCATGAACCAGCTGGAGTACGTTGGGCCGGAGTCGACAAGGAACCAGCAGCTGCCAGACGTGCCGCTGCCCAGCTGGAGTCTGCCACTGTCGATACACAACACCCTCGTGGCAGCAGAGGTTGGCCCACTGGGAGTGTAGGGCCTTAGTCTCTGGATCCAGTGGTGACACAACCTCCCAGGCGGGCCGCTGTCCTGCGTCCAGCCACTGCCGAACCCGAGAAATGACCGGGTCTCTGTCCTGCTCGCTCTGCAGCTGCTGCGTGCCAAGGGCCTCTGTGACATCATCGCTGGGGAGAGCTGCCTGATCATCCGAGCGGGGGGGCTGCGCGTCGCTGCGTGATTCCTGCTCACAGCGGCCTGGAGAGCAGCAGCCCGTGGGGCGGCTTGGTCTCGATCTTCAGTCCGTTGGCAGTGACGACACTCGTCTGTCGCACAGGGGCGCTGAGACAGCGCGTCAGCGTTGGCATGGAGGCGGCCTGCCCGATGCACAATCTGGAAATTATAATCCTGCAGTGCCTCCAGCCATCTCGCCAACTGTCCATCCGGTTCTTTGAAGTTTAACAACCAGGTCAGGGAAGCGTGATCCGTCCTGAGCTGGAACCTCCCCCCGTACACATACGGGCGGAAATGACGCAGTCCTTGAATGACAGCCAACAACTCTCTGCGAGTCACACAGTAATTTCTCTCGGCTCTGCTGAGAGTGCGGCTGAAGAAAGCGACTGCCTGCTCTCCGTGTTCTCCCTCCTGGGATAGCACCGCCCTGATGCCCTGGTTGCTGGCGTCCGTGTCCACGATGAAAGGGCGGTTCGGGTCAGGATATTGCAGGACGGGGGCTCTGATGAGCGCTGCGCAGAGCTGGGAGAAAGCAGCAGCACAGCTGTCACTCCACTGAAACGTGCGTCCTTTCTGCATCAGCTGATGCAGCGGGCTGGCGATGGTGGCAAACTTTTTCACAAACCTCCTATAATAGGAGGCCAATCCAAGAAAACTCCTCAGTTCTCCCACGTTCCGCGGCACTGGCCAGTCTCTCACCGCTGCCACTTTTTCTGGGTCAGTGGCGACCCCCGCTGCGCTGACGATGTGGCCCAGGAAGGTGGTCTCCCGCCGGAATAGGTGGCATTTTCTAGGGTGTAACCGTAGCCCCGCCTGTCGGATGGCACCCAGCACCTCTCGGAGATTTGACAGGGCGCTGTCAAAATCAGCTGCATGCACCAGCAGGTCGTCCAGGTAAACAACGCAGCGACTCCGGGGCACGTGAGCCAGCACTCGCTCCATCAAGCGCTCAAAGGCAGCCGGAGCGTTGCAGAGTCCAAACGGCATCACTTTAAACTGGTACAGTCCCTGCCCGATGGAGAAGGCTGTTTTTCGGCGGGCCTCGGGTGACAGCTCTACCTGCCAATAGCCACTGTGTAGATCCAGCGAGCTGAACCAGCTGGAGCCGGCGATGTGTTCCAGCGCGTCATTGATGCGGGGCAGGGGGTAGGAATCCTTACGGGTGACGTAATTCAGGCGCCGGTAATCCACACAGAACCGCCACGACCCGTCCTTCTTCTTGACCAGCACCACCGGCGCCGCCCAGGGGCTGCTGGAGGGCTCAATAACATCTGCCTCCAGCATTTCTCGCACTTTTTGTTCTGCTGCTGTCCGCCTTGAAAAGGGCAGCTGGCGTGGGCGGAGTCGAATCGGCCTGGCCTCACCGGTGTCGATCTCGTGCTGCACCAAACCGGTCCGGCCGCATTCCTCATCCTTCGCGGTGAAAACACCCATATAACAGTTCAATAGTTCCCGCAGCTGGCGTCTCTGTTCCGGGTCCAGCCCGCTGCAGCTCCGCTGAAATAAATTTCCTCCACCGCCTGCTGCATCTCTGCTGACACGTTGACCCCTCCCCTTGCTGTCCCTGTGTGTGTTCGTGCTCTCTCTGCCCGCGCTGGTGGCGTCATCGTGTCCGGTCTTCACGGTGGCCCGCCTGGTCCGGTCTGTCTTGGTGATCCCTCGATCGCACAGGCCCCCGTGTCCCTTCCCTGGGTTCTGCTGTGGAGCGTGATGGTCCGGTTTCCCAGCTGGAGGGACGGTCCCGCGGTGTCGATTTTGGCGTTCCAGGCTGTGAGCAGGTCTAGTCCAATAATACAGGGGTCTTGGATGTCAGCCAGCCAGAACGGGTGTCTTATGTTCTGATCGGCCACCCCCACCACCAGAACTCTCCACCCCCTAAGTCTGGCGCGCTCACCGGTAGCCGTGGTGACGCAGCGCTTGGTGTGTTCCCACCCCCGTGGGGCCGTCTTGTTCGTGCCCGGCAGCACACCGGGTCGAACCAAGGAGATTGTAGAGCCGGTGTCAATCAGGGCCCGGATCGAGGTCTTCCCCAAGCTGCATTGTAGATACATCCCTGGAGAGTGTCCAATTCGGCCCACGCATGGTGCCGGCTCCTCGGGGGAAACATCTGTGGGAGGCGGCCTGTCCCCATTCACGCCACCTCGCTCTAGTTTGACGCCGGCGAGGGGCGTTCTTCTCCGGAGACGTGCCGCCATGGTCTGCCGTAATTCCTCCTCTTCCTCCTCGCTCTCCATCGTGGCCTGGAAGGTTCTTTGTCTGTGCGTTGGCGCTTCAATTGTGCGATTCATTAGCGGCTCCACCCGCTCTGCTTCTGCCACTGCAGCCTCCCAGTCGCTCGTGGCGTGGATCCGTATGTGGCTCTGGAGCTGGGCCGGGCGGAGACCTTGGATGAAGCTCCGGAGGGCGAGCTTCTCCACCACCTCCGGTGCGAAATCTGGGTAGCTGCGCCGGGTTAGCAGCCGTATGTCTGCAGCATAGGCTCCTAGGCTTTCCTGGTTGCTTCGACGGCGGCGGGTCAGCTGTTCCTGGGCGTGCTCAGCGTCCGCCGTTCTTCCAAATCGTCTCCGGAGTGCCCCTTGTAGCGCTGGCCAGCTGTAGCACTCCTCAGGCAGGAGATCAGAGAGCGTGTAGAGAGCTCTCCCTTCCAAGGCCAGTGCGACTCACACGGCGGTTTCCTCTGGTGACCAGCCGTTCAGCGCAGCGGCCAGCTCAACCTGGGTCAGGTAGTCATCCAACGTGGCCTTGCCGTTGAAGCGGGGAATCTTGGCCCGCTGCAGAACAGATGGGACGGCCGCCTCCTGATCGATCGTCACTCCTGATCGCCGTGGGGTCGCCAGCCCGTCCTGTCCTGGAAAAGGCGGGATGCGGGGCTGGTTTGCTCTGCTCTGCTCTGCCCGCTCTGCCTTGAAAAAGGCAGAAGGCGGGGTGCGCTGGCCCCGTCAGGCCCGCCGCCGCTTCGTTTGTCCCGGCTCCCGGCTCCCGGGGGGGGTGTCTCGGTCCCATCGTCCGTCATCAACTGAGCAATGAATTGCTCCAGCTGCTGGATCTCCATTCTGATCCTGGCTTCCATCTGCTCCATCCTACTTCTGACACCAGTGTGACGTTTGCAAGGTTCACACAAAGAAGAGGAGCAGATGGTAGTGACGAACAGGCTTTATTCACACATACTCTGAGCACAGGCAGGAGGGGAGGTCATTCTCCCAGACCTCCGTTTATATCACGGTTACACACACATAATAAATCTTGCCTATGAAATACTGCTGGATCATTATAACGCAGTTATAATTACACAGCAGTATAATAACTCAGTAATAACATTTAATACACACACACAGAGTAATGTTTTCAACTGTCAAAGCATGCTGGGAAACCCCTTCCCCCCTTAACATGGCCCCGACGTTACAATATTAAAAAAACAAACAAGAACAGAGAAATAGAAGAAGAAGTCAACTTTATTTTCATTCAGTCCATCCAGCTGTTGTGTGTGAGAATCTGTGTGTATGTGAAGCCGTGTCCACCCACAGGGTGACGCCAGGCGGGCACGGCCCACTCTGTATATAAACCTCAAGTTCAGTAATAAAGTTGAGATGTTGGCTGCATGTAGAAGACTCCTGTCCGCTCCTGATTTACAGATATAACAGTGGCGACAAGGATGAAAATGGAAGCGTGCTGGCTACCTCCACCATTGCTGCCATTTCTGGAGCGTGGGGACAACCCGGTGGTCCCGTGGCTGGAGTGGAGACGGAGTTTCGAGGAGTACATTGGAGCATTGGGTCTCCATGGGCTTGACAGGAGATGGCGCTGGGCACTCCTGGTCCATAACCTTGGTGCGGAGGGCCGGAGGAACCTTAAGTCGCTGGGCACGAACGACGGCTATGGCAATGCCGTCGAGTGGATGACAGGTTCAGGTTACTCTATTTATACCCGTAGGTGTGGGTGACCCCCACAGCCTACGGGACAAGCAGAGCGCTCAGCTGGAGCAATTAGCTGAACAGTGAGATGATATGGACTGATATCAATAGGCAGCCTCTCTTTGTCTAATCCCGGCACCAGTAATCCTGCTATTGATATGTGTGACTCTAATGCAAATGTCCATGCTTTACTGCTGTGCATGTATTGTCTGTAGCTGGGTATATAAGTCAACTGCATATCGCTTGCTCTCTCTCTTACTCTCTTTCTGACCACACGCATTACTTGCTGCAACTAGAGACACAGGGCTCGCTCCAGCGCGCTCCCACAGCGCTGGGGTGAAGCCTCGTGATGGAGGATGAATAAAACACCCTTAAACTTCAGTTCGCCATGTTCGCCTGCACTTATTCCGTGCCTCCACACTGGTGACCCTTAACCGATCCTCCACAGTGGTGACCCCGAAGGAAAGAACACTCTGACGACGAACGAACGCAGCCCCCGGCGGTGACTCCGATAACGAATGAACGCAGCAGCCTGACGCGAATGGACTGCCCTCCCTTCTGCCACAGGGAGACCTCGACGCAGAACCAACACCAGGCGAACTTCCCGGAGATCATCCACGACCGGGAAAGCTGCAGAAAGCGTCATGGTGCAACCCTCACCTGAGATCTGGACATCCACGCTGGGACCGGCTGAGGGACAATGAACATCTACTCCCTCTCATCGCTCCTCCACATCCAAACGAGCGCACACACACCTCGTCCTCTCTCCACGACGGCGACCTCCAGGGCTGGACAGAGAACGCAGCGCGTGGACCAGAACACACCATGACCCAGCACGAGCGAACGACAGCAACAGCCCGAACAGGGAAGACCATCGGCACCGACGACACTGATTTCCATCAAGCTTCCTGATCTTGACTCGCCTCGCGACAGCGGATCTGCCATGCACCAAACCCCCGCACGCACACCGGGGGGTTACAAGGACAGCGCACCACGCACGGGACAATACCGGCTCCACAGACTGCCATCGTCCTCCACCGCTGCACACGCCCGAGAAACATGGCCGACCGCCATTCCCGGAACCTTCAGGGCTGCTCAAACACCTGAAGAAGACACGCAGCCCGCACACAGGATGTATGGATCTCAGCCACGGCGCACAATGGAAATCCAGCCGTCAGCTGTCCCCGAGGGCTTTAGGGCTGCGCCCGCACCTAAAGCCAAAACGCCAAGTCCCTCACACAGCTTCAGCTCCTGTTTTTCTTCATGGCCGCTACGCATCCTCGCAGGACTGAACCGCGAGAGGAGTCAGAGACAAATTTTTCTTCTCACAGCCACTGTGGATCTCCGCCATGTTCAACGGGAAAGCACCTCACCATCGCGGATCCACAAGCAATTTTTGCGCAGCCCGGACAACTTTGCCGTCCCGGGCCGGCAATTACTACCCCCCCCCCCCCTTCCTCCCCCTCCTCTGGCACAGAGCCTTTCCCGCAGCTCGCTTCCAAAGCCGGACGATCGACGCCTCAGCCCCCTGCTGAGCCCTCTGGGGGGGGGAGTGGTGTGGGTGACCCCCACAGCCTACGGGACAAGCAGAGCGCTCAGCTGGAGCAATTAGCAGAACAGTGAGATGATATGGACTGATATCAATAGGCAGCCTCTCTTTGTCTAATCCCGGCGCCAGTAATCCTGCTATTGATATGTGTGACTCTAATGCAAATGTCCATGCTTTACTGCTGTGCATGTATTGTCTGTAGCTGGGTATATAAGTCAACTGCATATCGCTTGCTCTCTCTCTTACTCTCTTTCTGACCACACGCATTACTTGCTGCTACTAGAGGCACAGGGCTCGCTCCAGCGCGCTCCCACAGCGCTGGAGTGAACCCTCGTGATGGAGGATGAATAAAACACCCTTTTAAACTTCAGTTTGCCGTGTCCGCCTGCACTTATTCCATGCCTCCACACTGGTGACCCTTAACCGATCCTCCACATAGGTAGATTTGTTTTGCTGTCAGGTGACATCCATATTTACAAACCACAATTACATTCAATATGAACACAAACACAGGCACACATGAAGCTGACTATAAACATGATAAAAGTACTATCACGCAAGCACTGTACATTTTCATTGTTATGCAGATGACACACAATTATACCTATCAATGAAGCCAGATGATAATAATCAATTCGTCGTTAGAAGCCTGTCTTAAGGAAATCAAAGCTTGGATGACTTGTAATTTCCTGTTATTAAATTCAGATAAGACTGAAGTCATTCTTGTTGGTCCAAAAAACCTAGAAATACCTTTCCAAATCAAATTCTTAGTTTAGATGCGGTTACTCTTTCTCTGAATAGTTCTGTGAGGAACCTTGGAGTTATTTTTGATCAAGATTTGTCTTTCAATTCACAAATTAAATTAGTTTCTAAGACTGCCTTCTATCATTGTGTAATATTGCCAAAATTAGGAGCATCTTGTCTCAGAGTGATGCTGAGAAACTAATGCACACTTTTGTTAGCTCTAGATTAGATTATTGTAGCTCATAATTTTCAGGTTGCCCTAAAATATCTTTAAAAAGTCTTCAGCTGATCAAAAATGCTACAGCAAGAGTTTTAACAGGTACTAGAAAGAGAGATCATATCTCTCCGGTTCTGGCCTCCCTTCATTGGCTTCCCATAGAGTTTAGAATTAAGTTTATAATCCTTCTTCTCGCTTAAAAAGCTCTAAATAATCAGGCCCCTTTTAATTTAAAAGATCTGATACTACCCTATTATCAAAACAGAACACTACGCTCCCAAAATACAGGATTACATGTAATACCTGGAATCTCCAAAAGTACAACGGGAGGTAGAGCCTTCAGTTATCAAGCTCCTCCCCGGTGGAACCAGCTGCCAATCTGGATACGGGAGTCAGACTCGATCTCTGTTTTTAAGAATAGGGTTAAAACCTTACTTTTTGATATACTAGCCTATAATTAGAGAGGGATTATATGCCCCTGAACCCTCCCTTAGTTATGCTGTGGCAGTATGCAATAAGGCAAGGCGAACTGAAGTTTAAAAGGGTGTTTATTCATCCGCCATCAAAGAACTCACTCCAGTACCGTGTAAGCGTACTGGAGCGAGCCCTCAGGCTCTTGTCAGCAAACAGGCAATGCGTGTAGTCAGATGAGCAGTAAGAGAGAGAGCAAGCGATATTCAGTCATTTATATACCCAGCTAGACAATGCATGCATGGCACATTAGCATCACAGTACAGCAGGAAACCATGGGACATTTACATGAGAGTCACGCATATCAAAAGCAGTATTACTGGCAGGAAGGAGCGGCTGCCTAATGATATCAGTCCATAGATCTCACTGTTATGCTAATTGCTCCAGCTGAGTGCTCTGCTTGTCCGTAGGCTGTGGGGGACACCCACACTACTCCCCCCCCCGAGGGCTCAGCTGGGGGCTGAGGCATCGATCGTCCGGCTTTGGGAGCGAGCTGCGGGGAAAGTTCTGTGACGGAGGAGGGGGAGGGAGGAGGGTGGGGATAGCAAGTGCTGGCCCGGGACGGCGAAGTTGTCTGGTCTGCACAAAAATTGCATGTGGATCCACGGTGTTGAGGGGCTGTCCCGTTGAACGTGCGGAGATCCACAGCGGCTGTGAGAAGAAAAATTTGTCTCTGACTCCTCTCGCGGCCATGAAGAAAAACAGGATCTGCAGCTGTGAGGGACTTGGCGTGTTGGCTTTAGGTGCGGGCGCAGCCCTAAAGCCCTCGGGGACAGCTGACGGCTGGATTCCCATTGTGCGCTGTGGCTGAGACCCATACAAAATCCTGTGTGCGGGCTGCGTGTGTGCTTCAGGTGTGTGAGCAGCCCTGAAGGTTCCGATGTGCAGCGGCGGAGGACGATGGCGGTCTGTGGAGCCGTTATTGTCCCGTGCATGGTGCGCTGTCCTCGTAACCCCCCCCCCCCCCGGTGTGCGTGCGGGGTTCGGTGCATGGCGGGTCCGCTGTAGAGGCAAGTCAGGGTCAGGGAGCTTGCTGGAGATCAGCGTCGTCGGCGCCGATGGTCCTCCCTGTTCGGGCTGTTGCTGTCGTTCGCTCATGCCGGGTCATGGTGCGTTCAGGTCCACGCGCTGGGTTCTCCGTTGGCCCTGGAGGTCGCCGTCGTGGAGAGAAGACGAGGTGCGTGCGCGCTCGTGTAGATGCGGAGGAGTGGTGAGAGGGAGCAGACCATCTTTGTCCCTCGGCCGGTCCCAGCGTGGATGTGCAGATCTCAGGCGAGGGTTGCACCATGACGCTTTCTGCAGCCTTCCCGGTCGTGGGTGATCTCCGAGGGAGTTCGCCTGGAGTCGGTTCTGCGTCGAGGTCTCCCGTGTGGCAGAAAGGAGGGCAGTCCATTTGCGTCAGGCTGCTGCGTTCGCTTGTCGTCGGAGATACCATCGGGGCTGCATTCGTTCGTCATCGGAGTGTTCTTTTCTCGGGGTCACCAATGTGGCGGGATGGAATAAGGCATGGCGAACTGAAGTTTAAAAGGGTGTTTATTCATCCGCCATCACAGAACTCACTCCAGTACTGTGTAAGCGTACTGGAGCGAGCCCTCAGGCTCTCGTCAGCAAACAGGCAATGCGTGTAGTCAGATGAGCAGTAAGAGAGAGAGCAAGCGATATTCAGTCACTTATATACCCAGCTAGACAATGCATGCATGGCACATTAGCATCACAGTACAGCAGGAAAGCATGGGACATTTACATGAGAGTCACGCATATCAAAAGCAGTACAGTGATCCCTCGCTACTTTGCGCTTCACCTTTCGCGCCCTCAGTGCATCGCGGATTTTTCAAAAATATTCATCAAAAATTCAAAATTGAGAAATAATGGGCGGGCGCTAGCAGAAGGCAGGGAGACTACATTAGACCATCAGGTATCAACACGGAGAGCCCGCACAACTCAAAATCCACCTCTCTGTTCGCTGTTCTCGTGTTGGCTCGGCTCGGGAATCTCGCAAGCTGATTGGCCGAGACGTTTCACCCCGCAAGCTGATTGGCCGAGACGTTTCACCCACCTTCTGTCCCTGCCGAGCGCCCATACCCAGCGAAGGAAGACCGCATTCATTGCTCTTTATCGCTGGTGTTGCTTAGTCTCGCCGCGTGCAACTTTTTGCTGTTCTCTTGTGCCATTTTGTGCGAAATAGTCTTCCCGTCGAGCCACTACGCCGCCTCCTGCAGCTTCTCCAGCTCTATCGGAAGCTGCCCTCGACAATCCTGTGCCTCTAGCACCTGACGATGAGGCGTCACCTGAGGAGCAGTAAAGCTCTCATTAACCTGTGCAGTAAATCATCTTCATCTTGAGTTACGTATCTTGTTATAAGAATACATATTTATGTACACTTTATTTACATCTACGTATGTATGTACACTTACACACACACACACGTATCATATGAGAGAGAGAGTGAGAGAATGAACGTACGTATTATTTATGGGTGACGTCATTAGGGGTGACGCTACTTCGCGGTTTTTCACTTTTCGCGGTCGGTTCTGGAACCCATTAACCGCGATAAGTGAGGGATCACTGTATTACTGGCAGGAAAGAGCGGCTGCCTAATGATATCAGTCCATAGATCTCACTGTTATGCTAATTGCTCCAGCTGAGTGCTCTGCTTGTCCGTAGGCTGTGGGGGACACCCACAATGCTGCTAATAGATTTAGACAGCCGGGGGACCTCCAACAATGCACTGAGCTTCACTCCTTTCTTCACTCTCAATGAAATATTTTTGCTGGTCATTAACTGTCATGTACTGAGTTTGGGATTTTCCCAAACTCAGCTTCATGACTTCCCTGTTTGTTCATATTGGTCTGCTGTGCTATCATGTCTTGTATGCTCTTTACCGCCCCTCCATTATCTTTGTGCTGATTAGTGTCCATTTCCTGTATTTAGGTTCTGTTTGCCATTTTTCTGTGGTGTTTGATTTCTGTAGTTTCTGCTATGTATTCTGTAGGATGTCATTTCCTTTTGGTTTCTCTTTTGACAGCGGTCAGGGCTGTCAGGTTCGTGTGGGTGTTCCCTGCCGCTTATCAGAATCAGAATCAGCTTTATTGCCAAGTATATTTACAAGTAAACACACAAGGAATTTGACTTGACATTGGGCGTGCACGTTAGTCGCATCCAATGACACGGCAGCCATAAAGGCGCCTGTCTGCAGTGGGGGTAAAGGGGGGAAGGGGGGGGAAACACAATAGGCAGAGAGAAAAAACATAGTTATCAGAATCACGCTCGTATAGCTCATATAAGCTCATGAGCCAAATTTTGATTACACAGAAAAAAAACCTCTATGCACATTAGCAGACAATAGATACAATCACACAGCAGAGGGAGGGAGAGCAGTGTGTGTATATTTGCATGTCATTGTGTAGTGTAAATGTAACAGTTGTTAGTGAGCAGCAGAGGGCGCCTCCTGGCAGTGGATAGATGTTATAATCATGTGACTTATAAACAAGTCCAGAGATCAGAGTCTATCTCTCTTTTCCTCTTCCTTGCAGAAGGCACATGGGCATTGTCCTTGAGAGACCAATCCGCTGACGACAACAACTGATTGTTGATGTATGGGTACACATAAGCCACTTCTCCGGCGTTATCTTCATTGAGGAGGAATGTAAACAAGGGCACCAAAACACAAGGTCAAATCTGCACAGTGCACTCAGAGAATAAAAAAAAATTTCTCTCTCTTCGATTCTGTGCTTCAATTTCATACAGGCTTGAATCATACTTTAGATCATTCTCTGGAGAGCACTCAGCGATCCACAGATGTTATCCACCTACCGAAACATAGGTAAAACATGTCCAGAGAGTTCGTTCTCTCTTCAATGCATGCCAGATAGTAAATTCCATGTTAATCCTGCCGCTGACAGTCAGTGCTCCCCCCAGCTGGACGAATTGTTGAATTTGTTAAGGGAGCTACGCCGGGGTCCGCATTTGATTAGCTCACCCAGATAATTTCGATACACTAGGAAAACTCCAGGGGCCAAACAGAAGATCCTGTGATCAGTTCAATCTCAGTCTCAGTCGAATCACACAGACACATGAATTCCAATGCCATGAGTCTCCCTTGGGTTCCCCCTGACCCGATCTTTTAAAGTGGTGACAATCGCATATAAGCCGCTTTCCAGATCCATAATTTCCATTTGGATTAAGATTCAGCCAGGAGAAGAGTGACATTGCAAGCTGGGATCAGAAGGGAGAGGATTAGGAGGGAGAGGGAAGAAAAGCGTCTACTCTCTCTCAGAAGCAGAAGTGAAGGGATCAAACTGCCAGCTGCCCCTCCCTCACCTGTTTACAGGCAGCCGCTTGTCCTCATTATTATTACTAGCTGTGTGTCATTTTCTGCCTTCCCTTGTCCAGATCAACCCACATCTGCCCCTCATTATTAATCAGTTCAATCCCTATTTATGGTAGTTTGTTTCCCCTGTTCTTTGTCACCGCTGTCTCATTGTCAGTTCATCATCTTTGTTGTATGGACAATCCTTTCCTTCCTCCGCCAGAGCGTGCTCGCTCTGGCGTGCCACTGTTGTAAGTTCTCTCATCGTTTTTACACCACCTGTTCACTTTGTGCTTTAACTGTTCCTGTAATAAACTCACAAGCTCACAGTCCAGCAATCGGGTTGCTTTTTCTTCTCTGTGAGCTGCGAAGAGGCGCATTCATGACAGTAGACGGCAACCAGGTTTCAACCCAGCTGCTGTGAGTTTTGTGCAATTTTTCACCTTTTGTATTTTCCACCCACTTGTCTTTTGGAGCATCATGTCCCACCGGTATGATGTGGAACAGCAGGTGGTGTGTTTTCTGGAGGGCATCCTGGCACAGACGCAGGCTTCCCTTTCCCCTAAGACGGTCTGGGAGGATTGGGACAGTGCAGCACGGGTAATGGAAGCGTTCCCTAGCCTATGGAATCACCAGGAGGCTATGGACATACTCAGCTCTATATTCTCCCTGCCATGTGATGAGCTGGAGGAAGAAGCCCCGACGCCGGAAGCCGTCTCTTATGAAGAGGAAGCGCCTCGTGCCATCAGAAGCCTTCAGGCCTCTCCTGTGAGAGCTCCGTCTCCTCCACCTGAGCCCTGTCTCGCTCCATCAAATGAGGAGCTGGTGGAACGAAGACTGGTGTTGTTAGCTGAGATGGACCTCCTCCTGGAGGTGAAGCCGTGGCTACTCACGACTTGATCCATGAAGTATAGGAGTTTTTTCCTTTTTAGCCAAAGTTGGAGTCAGTGACCAGGTACGCCCTTACCTCAGAGTCTCTCCTCCCTGGTGAACCGGTGTCTCCCACTCCCACTCGCCGTCATCTATACCGGAGACCTCGGCAGAAGAAGATGACCTTTCCTCACACTACAGCCCCTCCTTCGTCGGAGAAGAAGGAAATTTGCAGCAGAGTCTCTCCAGTTATTTCTCCATGCTGCTGCCTCTTTCTCCTCATGCACTTTTTCCCACTGTAGTGGGTGTTGGCCGTTTCTCCCCGACTTCACTTGCCGTCCGTGTAAGCTGAGGAGGTCCCCTCTACAATCCTCTGATGGGCCCATAGACAGGGAGAGGGATGCAACACACATGCTTCAGCCGAAAACATCAGACACCGTGAGAACAAGCAAGTGTAATTTACACACACAGACAAAATTGTTGGTACTCCTCTGTTAATGAAAGAAAAACCCACAATGGTCACAGAAATAACTTGAATCTGACAAAAGTGCTAATAAATAAAAAGTCTATGAAAATTAAACACTGAAACTCAGACAATGCTTTTGAATTGTGGTTCAACAGAATTATTTTAAAAAACAAACTCATGAAAAAAGGCCTGGACAAAAAATGATGGTACCCTTAACTTAATATTTGTTGCACAACCTTTTGAGGCAATCACTGCAATCAAATGATTTCTGTAACTGTCAATGAGACTTCTGCACCTCTCACCAGGTATTTGGGCCCACTCCTCATGAGCAAACTGCTCCAGGTTGTCTCAGATTTGAAGGGTGCCTTCTCCAGACGGCATGTTTCAGCTCCTTCCACAGATGTTTCAATAGGATTTAGATCAAGGTCATAGAAGCCACTTTAGAATAGTTCCAATGTTTTCGCTCTTAGCCATTCTTGGGTGTTTTTTAGCTGTGTTTTGGGTCTTATAATCCTGTTGCAGGACCCATGACCTGCGACTGAGACCAAGCTGTGTGACACTGGGCACACATTTCTCTCTAGAATTACCTTGATAGCCTTGAGATTTCGTTGTACCCTGCACAGATTCAAGACACCCTGTGCCAGATCAGCAAAGCAGCCCCACAACATAACACACCTCCTCCATGTTTCACAGTAGGGACAGTGTTCTTTTCTGGTCTGCTTCATTTTTGCGTCTGTGAACATAGCGCTGATGTGCCTTGCCAAAAAGTCCAGTTTTGTCTCGTCTGTCCATAGGATATTCCTCCCAAAAGCTTTGTGCTTGTCAACAGTGCAGTTTGGCAAAGTCCAGTCTGATGGCTTTTTTATGATGTTTTCAACGAGTGTGTCCTCCTTGGTCGTCTCCCATGAAGTCCACTTTGGTTCAAACGACAACGGATGGTGTGATTACACTGATGTACCTTCACCTTGGGGAGTTCACCTTGGAATGTGTTGAGAGGTTGTTTTGGCTGTTTGAGTTACCATTCAGTATTATCCGTCTCTTCCATTTTTCATCAAGTTTCCTCGCTGCAGCCCCACATCCAGGGAGATTTGGCTACAGTGGCCTACCGTGGCCCAGCCGGGGATCCACCTGCAGGTGCAGCCGTGGGCCCCAGCCAGGGTCTTACCACGGGGCACAGCCAGTGGCCGCAGTCCCGGGACCACTGCGAGTGCACCTTTCTCCTTACCGGACAAGGCCATGAGCGCTGTCCCTCCTCCTCCTGCCAGATGGCCGTCATGGTCATTCTCCATGGCCAGTGCCGTCGTTGTTCTGTCCTTCCACTGTGCTAGTGCTCTGTTGCCGTTGTTCCTCTTGCCCTTCTCCCTTGGTCAGACACCGCCGTGGTTTCTCTGTCCTTTGGTGGCCTAGACGCCATTGTGGTTTCTTCTCTCTCTTATGGCCAGATGCTGTCATGGTTCCTCTCTCTTCATGGCCAGATGCCCGTTGTGATTCCTCTCTCTTTGTGGCCAGACGCTGCTGTGGTTCCTCTCTCCTTGTTGCCAGGTCGCCATCGTGGTTTGTCTCTCCTTTTGCCAGAGGCCATTGTGGTTCCTCTCTCCTTGTTGCCAGATGCCGTCGTGGTTCCTCTCTCCTCATTGCCAAATGCCGTCGTGGTTCCCTCCTTCTCCTCGCCGCCATCATGCCGGAGCTCCCCATCCTGCGGCTCCCCTTCTCTGTTGTGGTCTTCCTGTTTGGGGAGCCGCCTCCTGGGCCACCTCGCCTACGTTGGTGGTGAAAGAGTCAAGCAGACACCCAATGAACTGTGCTGTTGGGCTGGGTGGCAAGTTTTTCCTGAAAGGCCATCTGACTCTTTCCACCGAGCCATCCGACTGGCCTGGGACTTTGGTAGGCCACCTGACTGGGTGCATCACATCATCCACTGGGCCGGGGACTGTGGGCGACCTCCTGAGCCTCCTTGCCTCTGGACTGGGGGTGGTGGTGGTGGTGGTGGGGTAGCTAATTGTGTTTTCTGGTGTGGGGCCCTGAGTAAGGGCTGTTTTTTGTTCCTGTCTTGCCTGTTGCCCCCACCACCCTCCCTGGGGTAGTTTGTGGTTTGTTCCTGATGTTGGGGCAGGTTTTTTTTTTTTTTTCTCTATCTTTCTTGATGTTCCGTTGGGTGTCTGGTGTCCACCACTTGGGAGGGGGGGGGGTTCTGTCATGAACCGAGTTTGGGATTTTTCAAAACTCAGCTTCATGACTTCCCTGTTTGTTCATATTGGTCTACTATGCTATTATGTCTTGTATGCTCTTTACCACTCTCCGTTATCTTTGTGCTGATTAGTTTCTGTTTCCTGTATTTAGGTTCTGTTTGCCATTTTTCTGTGTGTTTGATTTCTATAGTTTCTGCTATGTATTCTTTAGGATGTCATTCAATTCAACTTTATTTATATAGCGCCAATAGTCACCACAACAGTAATCTCATAGCACTTTCAATTGTGGGGGGGGGGGCACAATTGCAGAAAGACCCCAGCAGTCAGGCGATCCCCTGTGAGCAAGCGCTTGGTGATGGTGGAGAGGAAAAACTCCCTTTTAACAGGATGAAACCTCCAGCAGAACCAGGCTCAGGGAGGGGCAGTCATCTGCTGCGACTGGCTGGGGGGTGAGGGAATACAGAAGATGAAAAGAACAGACATGTAGAGAGCAAACAGCACGATGGGGACGCAATCTATGGGAGAGAACAATCAGATGTTGAACATTACATTTTGGTTTCTCTTTTGACAGCGGTCAGGGCTGTCAGGTTCGTGTGGGTGTGCCCTGTTGCTTGTCAAAACTGCCAGCTGCCTCCCCCTCACCTGTTTACCGGCAGCCGCTCGTTCTCATAATTATTACTAGCTGTGTGTCATTTCTGCCTTCCTTGCCCAGATTATACCCACATTATTAATCAGTTCAATCCCTATTTACGGTAGCCCAATTTCCATTTTTTGTCGCTTTCTCGTCATCAGTTCATCATCATTGTTGAATGGACAATCCTTTCCTGCCTCCGCCAGAGCTTTCTCGCTCTGCCATTCCACTGTTGCATGTTGTCTCATCAATTTTACACCGCCTGCTCACTTTGGTGCTTTAACTGTTTCTGTAATAAACTCACAAGCTCACAGTCCAGCAGTTGGGTTGTTTTTTCCTCTCTGTGTGACACGAAGAGGTGCATTCATGACAATTAGCATCCGTTTGTTCTCTCCCATAGATTGAGTCCCCGTCGTGCTGTTTGCTCTCTACATGGCTGTTCTTTACTTCTTCTCTATCCCCTCACCCCCCAGCCAGTCGCAGCAGATGACTGCCCCTCCCTGAGCCTAGTTCTGCTGGAGGTTTATTCCTGTTGAAAGGGAGTTTTTCCTCTCCACCGTCGCCAAGTGCTTGCTCACAGGGCATCGCCTGATTGCTGGGGTCTTTCTGCAATCGTGGGGTTTGCCCTACAGTTGAAAGTGCTATGAGATGATTGTTGTTGTGAAATGGCGCTATAAAGTTGAATTGAATTTTCGTGTAGTCTGAATCCATTCAAATTTGACTTAGCCAACACACACACAGTTTCAACAACCCTATGGTGTCACACAACATTAATTCATTTTAAAAATGTATACGATTCAATAGTTTTTATGGTTCCATTTTACCCTCCGCTTCTCTCCGGTGGAGAGGTGACATGAACATCTGGGTGACGGGGGGAGGCCGGCCCCCAACTGGTAGTTGTACGGTCAGAGGTGCTCCCATTGGAAGTTGTACGTTAATGCGGTCCAGTGGGTGGGCGTGTTCTGTACGGTGGACGTGGATAATTGCACCACGGTAGAGAGAAACATAAAATCTGGGGTTCTGTCATTTATTAGGCAGCTACAGCTGGGTTCCACATCGACACAAATGCACATAGACTACCATGTTCTGCTTTATCAAATACTAATTACTTTTGGTTTTCTTACAATGACTAAAAAAAGGGGAAAACATCATTTATCTGACAGGTCTGGAAAATGGAACAGTGGTGCAGGAACAAAGAAATACGTGTTTTCAGAACAGTTCACAGATAATTACACAATTATTTTAACACTAAGAAAACATTTTGTTTCAAAAGTATTTTGGCCTAATTGATTCATATTTTTTCTACAGATATCACAGTGTGACAGTCCCATGTCTCCTGGGGTCAGAGAAAACCGTTGATGGACCTCACCATCTCCCATAAGCAGACAGTGGTTTTACCCCAAGGATCCTGGATGGAGCAGCTGCAATCTGGAGGCTGTGACCAGTGGAGAAACAGTTTACAACCATTGACCTAAACGCTCTTCTGCAAACGCCTGTGGCCGATGCATTGAAGAAATGGATGGAAGAACATTGGACAAAAATCCAATAAAAACAATGTTCATCTGTGCTGGATTTTAATATCGACTTGATCAATCCAAATCAGCACAAGCTGACAGATGACGTCATCAATACTTTGTTCAGCTAAGGTTTCTGTCCTAAAATCATCAAAGCCAGTCACATGATCTCTGAGTGTGAAACATTAATTCATCAGATATTTACTCACAGTTTAGACAATAATATAGTGAATGGATTATACTATACTACTGGACTATGATAATCAGTGGATGTCTAAGAGATTACAAAATGTCTCAAAAAAGAAAAATACATTATTAGAGAGAATTTATACAATATAGAGCTGAAGAAGCAGAAAATAAAGCAGAAGAAATATTAGAACAAATCAAGTGAAATGGATATTTGTCAGAAGGATTACAGTAAAATATTCAAAAACAGTAAAACTAACATTAAAGGTACATGCAGAATAATTAGAATAATCCTAAATTTCCCTCAACAAGTGAATTAGCCTCAACATTTTATTGACAATGAAACAATATTAACAAGTGAATGTGATGGTAAGTTTTACAGAAAACAATGACATTGATTTTATAGAAAGAAATCTTAGTTCAGTCTTTATAAAAACTGAAGAACAATAAAACACAGATATTGTTAATAAATGTTAAAACAAAACATGAAGTGATTGTGACGACTCAGACAGGAAAACAGTGAAATAGGTCATTGAGGGAATTTCCACTAACTCACATCTTCAACTTATCATTCCAAACACGACAATTTCTGAATAAAATTAAAACTGCAAAAGTAGGGGTGTCCCGGTACTTGTATTCAGATTTTTCGGTACGGTTCAGACGTGTACCGAGGTATGACACGGACTATATTGAGTGACGGACACAAAGTGTAACTGTCACATCACGCCCCCTCCTCCTCTCTAGTCGCCTGTCACTGGACTTCTGCAGCGTTCAGCCCCAGTGAAGAGTGACTGAAAGTGGGCGACTTCTATACACAACACTTGTAAGGTTAGTGAGTTTTTAACGATTAACGTTAGCGCTTCTTATTTTCAATGAACGACTGTCTCAGCTTTCGAAAACTGTTAACTGTTAGTATGTCCAAACATCGGACAATAATCTCTTTTGAAGTGATGTTACTTACAGCCGCAGTGGTTTCACTTCTGCTGGTAACGTGTTTACTTGCCAGTATATGAGTGTATCACATCATCGTCTCTATTACTGTCACCAGTAATAATCCCTAATTCTGAATACTGGTGCATCTCAGTAAATTAGAATACCATGATTTGTAATTTAATTTAAATAAAAGAACCATAATCATCACAAATAAAATAAAATGGCTTAAATATTTCACTGTACAGTGGTGTGAAAAAGTATTTGTCACACTTAAATGTTTCAGATCATCAAACAAATTTAAATATTAGACAAAGATAACACAACTAAACACAAAATGCAGTTTTTAAATTAAGGTGTCTATTATTTAGGGGAAAAAAAAATCCAAACCTAAAGGTACATCTCAAAAAAATTAGAATATCATGATAAAGTTTCATATTTTTTGTCACTCATTTCAGAAAGTAAAACCCATATATTATATAGATTCATTACACAGAGTGAAATATTTCCATCCATATTCTACCGCTTAATCCTTTCGGGTCGCGGGGGGGCTGAAGCCTATCCCAGCATCTTTGGGCGACAGGCAGGGTCCACCCTGGACAGATCGCCAGTCCATCACAGGGCCAACACAGAGAGACAGACAACCATTCACTCTCACATCCATACCTAAGGACAATTTAGAATCCCCAGTTTTGATACCAATTATCTAACCTGTATGTCTTTGGCATGTGGGGGGAAACCGGAGTACCCGGAGTAAACCCTCACAGACATGGGGAGAACATGCAAACTCCACACAGAAGGGTCACCGATGGTCTGGGGGTGGGAATTGAACCCACGATGGGTCAAGGGTGGAATCAATCCCATGACGACCTTGCTGTGCTAACCACTGCGCCACCATGCTGCCCGGAAATATTTCAAGTGTTTATTTTAATTTTGATGATTATGGCTTACAGCCCATGAAAATCCCAAATTCGGTTTCTCAAAAATTAGAATATTACATAAAATTAATTTAAAAAAAGTTTTTTTAGGACTTCCGGTCTGGACGCCATGGTGATAGCAACTTAACGCTGAACCTCCCAGATCCAATCCAAGGAAAACATCGTCAAAATCAGACTTAACGGATTTTTGGAAGAATAAAAATCAAAAGACAAAAACACCATGCCTAACCACAAACAGAAGAAATTGGCATTCCCCAGGTCAGGACGCGCGGCGGCCGCAGAATCAGATCCCGAGGACCTCCATTCAGGAGACGAAGAGCTGGGCCTAGCTAACAAAAAGGTTAGCCTGAAATCGCTATATGACGAATTACAACGATTTCGGGCCGAATTTCACGAATTCAGAGAGGAACTAACAAGGACGAACAGCAGATTGGACCAGGCCGAAAACCGAATCTTGGAAGCTGAAGAAAGAGTAAAAGTGCTTGAAGATTCTATGCTGGATTTACACAGAAAACAGTCAAGGCTGGAGGCTAAGCTAGCCGACCAAGAAGGAAGACAGAGACGAGATAACATCAGAATTCACGGTCTGAAAGAAGGAGCTGAAGATGGTTTCAACACAGTGGCGGAATGCGTGGAATCCTTATTGAGAGAGAAGTTGGATATTCCACAAACCACCGATTTGAAAATAGAAAAGGCCCATCGTACATTAGCTGCAAAGCCAGCGGCAGAAGCACACCCGCGTTCAGTGTTGGTAAGATTCTCCGATTACAAAATAAAACAAGAGGTTGTAAGACGGGCTTGCAAAAAAAGGATTTATGCATCAAGAAAGAAAAGTCTTCATGGAGCACGATTACGCCCCTGAGGTTCTTAAAAAGCGACGGGAATATAACGACGCCAAAAAGGTTTTACGGGAAAAGAATCTACGCTTTCAGACGCCATTTCCGGCAAAGTTAAGGGTCTTCTACGGTGAAGAGTCATGTCTCTACAATTCAGCGGAAGAAGCAACAACTGACATGGCGAGAAGAGGACTCCCGGTAACGGTGTTTAACCCACAGCGAATCTGAGCGAGAGGATCAGAGCTCAAACGTGGTCCACTCAAAGACCTTCTAAATCACGGGCCAGCAGCGGGAAACCCAGCCCCAGAGCTACAAAGATAAGCTTTCCAGTTCCAGGAAGGAATAGCGACCTTTTTGTTTTTTTCTCTCTTTTCAGTCATTCTGCACTTCCATCCCCCCTCCTACAAGGTAACAAACATTAAAGGAGATGCAGAATCAGCATGTGGTAAAACCTTTCATGGAGCAGTTATAGCATTAGAAACAAATGTCTTCTTAATTTAAAGGAAAAAAAAATCTTGTTAAAATAGAAATGTAACAATGACCCACATGTTCTCCCCACACTAACAAATACTGTACTAGAGTGAAGGTTTGCTGTGATGGGGGTGGGAGGGTGCACACAATCTCATAGGGTATAGGCATTAAAAAAAAAAAAAAATCATTACAAATTCGGATTGGGATCTGAAATTCACGTTAAAAACATGGGACAACTTACAGGGGTAAGAGAGGGCCTCAACACGTAACAGAGTTTGAGGAATTTCCCTCAGAGCCTACACTCCATCAGGGCTCTTACAGGGTCTTTAAAGAGACCCCAGCTCAGGAAGTTTTTTTGACAGTTTTTTGTTTTAAAGTTTCGTACACTATGTTCTTAATGTTTTTTATGTTCTTAATGTTCTTTCAGTTTCAGAATCAGAATCAGAAAAGGATTTATTGCCAAGTACATTAACAGAACACTGATAACATATGAGAGAATTTGACTTGACACAGTAATGACCTGCATTTCCGTGCCGCGGCGCATCTGAAACGCGCCTATCAGCAGGAGGATACAGGAAGCATAAAGATAATACAATGGGAAGGAGCAAAAAAATCATTGATTCAAAATACTGGTTACATACTTAATCAATATTAAGAGTTCAAGGAAAAAAAAAGCTCTCATGCACATACATTCGCTACACTCAGAATTTCACAAGACACAAGAGAGCAGTTTACAGTATATCTTTATTCAGTTCATGAATCAATGTGTGTGCGGTGTTGAGCAGTGTTGATGATAATAAGAGAGACCCAAGGACCCTTGGCAGAAGATGTTTTGTCTGTCTGGCGCCCAGTCTTATCTGGCGCTGCAGCTGGCTGTCCAAGGCCCTTGTGCTCATGATTTTGAAAAAACACTGTCTGCAGACAGCCAGGAGGAATTTTCATGGGGAATAATAATGCCAAATAGGACTGATCACAGAGAAGACTTGTATTTCTTCTGTAGATTCAGTACATTAATCCTTCATTGCGCAGCTTTGAATTCGTCGTGGTAAGACCTGAGCGAACCCATGATGTAATCCACCTTACGAGACAGTTCTCCAGTAGTCGCTATCAGGGTCTTCTCCAGTTTTTCAATTTGTTGGATTGCACCTCGCCTGGCCAGCATTTTGATAGGTTGAATCCATCTTCAGCAATTTGCGGTAAACCAAGACAATTCCCGTCCCAATCAGAATGATCCCAATCACCAAGATTACGAAGATAAACAAATCTTCAATATCTTCGATAGAGAGATTAGAGAGACACAGCATTTTCCAATTACCTGTGTCACATAATAGCCCACTGGAGCCGTTCCAGCGGGGCAGACAGCTTCCCCCGGAGCACTTTTCCTTGTTGAAAAAATAGTGTCAATTGTGTTCAAAGCCCAGCTTATTAAACTCATAATTTCTTTTCGGCGGTTCGCAGTTAGACGCAGACAGACAACAGCAAGCTGGGATCCAGTAGTAGGAGGGGAGGAAAAAGTCAGCAGGAGAGAAGAAAAAAGCGTCTACTCTCTTGGGAGGGCGGAAGTGATGAGTAGCAAAAAAGAGGGCCACCACACTGTTATACTAAATAAGAAAATACAATGGAGAAACAGGGTGTAACCAAAATAGCCTCATATAATGTAAAAGGGATCCTGAATCCAGTTAAAAGATCCAAGATTCTATGCAAAATGAAAAAAGACAAAGCAGAAATAATATTTTTACAAGAAACCCACCTAACAGACGTGGAACACACTAAACTCAATAGACAAGGGTTTAAAATGATCTCTTCATCTTCATATAAATCAGGGAGGAGGAGGGGAGTAGCGACATTGATATCAACCAAAAGTACATTTGAAAAAAAATCAGAACACAAAGATAAAGAAGGGAGGTACAGTTTGGTAATTGGGCGGCTAGAGGGAGAAGATATCACCCTGCTGAATGTATATGCACCACCAGGGGCTAAATGGAAATTTTATAAAAATGTATTCGACCTAATGATAACTAAAGCCCAAGGTTTAGTGATATGTGGTGGAGACTTCAATCTAAGACTGAATCCATACTGGGATGCAACAGGTAATTCTTCACATCAAAATAAGACTCAAAATAGGAAAACTCGGATGCTACTAAAAGAAATGGGAATCTGTGACGTATGGAGGGAATTCAACCCCAATGTAAAAGATTATACTTTTTATTCAACGCCACATTCATCTTACTCAAGGATTGATTACTTTTTTATGTTTAATAGAGACATTGGAAGAGTAAAAACATGTAAAATAGGACTGATGGATCTCTCTGACCACAGTCCGATCTATATGGACTTAAACATCCAAAAATACACAAATAATACATTTTCCTGGAGGTTGAATTCAAATGTCCTGAAAGGACCACTGAAAGATGAATTGGAATCAGATATTTTCAAATATTTGGAAGAAAACGATAATGGAGAAGTATCCCCTTTAATACTGTAGGATGCGTGCAAAGCTGTAATAAGGGGAAAAATTATTGCAAACTGGCAACCCAAAAGGAAACTGAGACAAGAAAAATTAATTCACACTAGAGTCAGAACTCAAGAACCTAGAAAAAGAACACAAAGACAACACTCATTCTAATGGCTCGCTTCAAGATTAAAGAAATTAAAATCAAATAAATGAGATCTACACAATAGAAATCCAGAAGAAAACTTACTTTCTGAAACAAAAACCTACTGAAGCAGGCAGTAAATCGGCAAAATTACTAGCCTATAAATTGAGGAAACAACAAACAGAAAGAGCAATCTACAAAATCAGAGACCCAGTATCAAAGGAAATAAAATTCAGAATTCAGGATATTCTTAAAAGCTTCGAGAATTACTACAAGAACTTATACTCCCACAAAAAACATAAAAACGCATCCGAGACATTCCTAAACACATTAAACCTTCCCCAACTTACGGAATCACAAAATAAAAAACTACTGTCAGAAATACATCCTAAAGAATTGGAAAAAGCAATTATGAAACTTAAAGCTAACAAATCCCCAGGAGCTGATGGCTATACAGCAGAGTGGTACAAAACCTTTAAACAGCAACTATCTCCTCTCCTCCTGAAAACATTTAACTATGTCCTCCACACAGGGGAAATCCCCCCCTCCTGGAGAGAAGGGGTCATTGCAGTTATACCTAAACCTGAAAAGGATAAACTAGAATGCTCCAACTACAGACCAATCAGTGTATTAAATCAGGACTATAAGCTTTTTACCATTATCTTTGCCAAAAGGTTAGAAAACATACTGACAGACTTAATTCACCTAGACCAAACAGGTTTTATAAGACAAAGACAGACACAAGACAACATTCGACGCACTTCACACATAATTCATCATATAAAAAAATATAACTTAAATGCAGTCATATTGGGATTAGATGCTGAAAAAGCATTTGATTCGGTTGACTGGTCTTTCCTATATAGAATCTTATCCAGTTTCAATTTTCATAACAACTTCATTAGAACTATACAGGCATTATATAAAAAACCAACAGCTAAAATAAGGATTAACGGTAATTTATCATCATCTTTTGAGCTGGAAAGAGGATGTCGTCAAGGCTGCCCCCTGTCTCCACTGCTCTTTGCAATCTTCATAGAACCTCTGAGCCAATGGATAAGACAAAATCAAAAAATTCAAGGTATTACACTTGGTCAGAAGGAACATAAAATAGCACTCTTTGCTGATGACATTTTAATATACCTAGGGCAACCAGACACTTCTTTACCAGAACTAATCTCAGTTTTTTCAGACTATGGAGATTTATCGGGGTACAAATTAAACATGCATAAAACCCAAGTTTTAACATTCAACTATGACCCAAATCATTATTCACTAAGTGAACTCAAAACTAACTGGGAGCTGGAATCTATGAAATATCTGGGGATCAATATCCCGAAACAACTCAACAAATATTATAACACTAAACTATGATCCACTGGTGACAAAATAAAATCTGACCTAGCAAGATGGATTATGATACCATTCTTAGGTACTGCCACAAAGAATTGAAGCAGTCAAAATGAATATACTCCCACGTCTTCTATACCTTTTCCAAACAATACCGGTAGAACCCCCCCAAAAAAAACATGGCAGGAGCTAGACAGAAGGATCTCAAGATTCATATGGAGGGCAAGAGACCCTAGAATCAGATATAGAACCCTACAGCTAAACAAAGACAAAGGTGGGCTCGCGCTGCAACATATCAGGGACTATTTTATAGCTGCACAAATTATAAACTTTAGTAGAGATATGTAACCAGTACTACCACTGCACAATGGAAGGAGATGGAATGCAAATAAAAGTGACCATTCCCCTACAGCGATAATAGGCGAACAATGCCTTACCTTAACTCTTTAATACACACTAACCCGTGGATAGAGACCCCGCTAAAAATTTGGCTTAAGATAGTCAGAGAGAATCAAGATAAAAAGCCCTATCGACTTCTGCAATGGATTGCCTATGATCAAGACTATACCCCCAATAAAACAGACTAGAGTTAAAGAGTGGAAAGAGAAAGGGCTGATAAATATTACGATTCTTTACGGGGCAAACTTTAAGAAGTTTTGAGACTTGAAAAAAACAAGGTCTAATAATCAAAACCTTTACAGGTTCTTTCAGCTTAGACACCACATAAACAATATACTTAAAAAGGAGGTTTTGGAAAGGGCCCAGTCAGGTGTTCTGAAGGTCTCCTTAATGGCATATAAAGGGATCCCAGGGATCAGATACATTTCTAAAATATACCAAGGTCTTCAAGACTTAAAAGGAGACAACACATCATATATAAAAGAGAAATGGGAAAAAGAGGGGAATTTCACTTAACAATTGGAAATATGGGAAAAGCTAAATAGACAGCAATGGAAAAGTACCTCATCCCTGCAGTGGAGAGAATTTGGATGGAAAAATTTGGTAAGATTTTTCAGAACACCTGCACAAAACAAATTTACCCATAAGGGGTTGAACTGTTGGCGCTTGTGTGGTGAAAAGACTGCAAATCATTTTCATGTGTTTTGGTCATGCCCAGTTATCCACCAATATTGGAACAATGTACAGACACTATTGGGGAAAATATTCAAAATAACAGTTCCCTTTTCTTTTATAACTTTGTATCTGGGTTTACTACCGGACTCACTGGAAAGACGAGGAGATAAATACTTATTCAATGTTTTAATATTGGCAAGTAAAAAAGCCCAAACTAAAAAATGGATGCTGAAGGACTGTCCTACACCTGAAGATTGAATTAACGTGATTCAAGACATTTACTCTATGGAAAAGTTGACATTCGCACTGAGACAGGACATGGATGGGTTCATGAACTTTTGGCAACCCTGGATCGCATTATGTGTCTGCACGGGCCTGCACTGGTGGCGCAGTGGTTAGCACTGCGGGCAGCTACAGTTTACCCTTGGCAGGGGGATTGTGGGATCGTGGGATCGTGGGTTTACGATCCAAGCCCCCGTCCAACATTGATCTGTGTGGAGTTTGCATGTTCTACCCGTGTTGCGTGGGTTTACTCCGGGATTTCTCCGGTTTCCTCCCACATGCCAAAACATGCATGTTAGGTTAATTGGCTGTTCTAAATTGTCCTAGATATGTTTCCTATAGGCACCTTAGAATAGAGGGTTAGTATTAATGAAAGCGCTTTGAGTGGTCTTTGTGACTAGAAAAGCGCTATATAAGTGCAGGTTAGTTAGTTAGTGTCTTCCATTAGATCTAATCTTTGACAAATACCATTTCAATGATGGTCCCACTCTTTGTTCCAACGCTACTCAGATGCTCTTTTTACTTTTAATTACTAATTTTCTGTTTGTTTTTTGCTGTTCTGTTTGTTTGTTTATTCGGGTTTTTTTTTGTTTGTTTGTTTGATTTTTTATTTAATTCTCTTTAAATTTCACTTTTTCTTTCACTTTAAAAAAAAAAGGGGGGTGTTGTAATAACTATTCTACCAATGTTGCCAAATAGCAAAATATAAGGGAACGTACGATGAAAATGTTAACAATGCAATGCTGTAATGACCTGTATACCATCCATCCATCCATCTTCTACCGCTTTTCCGGAGGTCCCGGGTTGCGGAGGTAGCAGTTCAAGCAGAGAAGCCCAGACTTCCCTCTCCCCAGCCACCTGCTCAGCTCTTCAGAGGGGATACCAAGGCGTTCCCAGACCAGCTGGGAGTACATAGTCTCTCCACGAGTCCTGGGTCTGCCCCGGGTCTCCTCCCAGTGGGGACGTGCCTGAAAACACCTCAAGTGGAAGGCGTCCAGGAGGCATCCTAATTCAGATGCCCATACCACCTCAACTGACTCCTTTCAATGTGGAGGAGCAGCGGATACCCTTTACAAAAACTTAAATTAAAAAAAAAAAAAAAGTTTTTTAATGGAAATGTTGGCCAACTGAAAAGTATGTCCATGTATACACTCAATACTTGGTCGGGGCTCCTTTTGGATTAATTACTGTATCAATGTGGTGTGGCATGGAGGTGATCAGCCTGTGGCACTGTTGAGGTGTTCTGAAGGTCCAGGTTGCTTTGATAGTGACCTTCAGCTCGTCTGCATTGTTGGGTCTGGTGTCTCTCACCTTCCTCTTGACAATACTCCATAGATTCTCTATGGCAGGGGTGTCCAACCATGTGCCATGGAGAGCCAAGACCCTGCAGGTTTTACCTCCAACCAGTGTCTTCAACAGCAGATTTCAGTGAACTTCTTCCCACTGATTGCTGATAAGTGAAAACACCTGCTGAAGAGACTGGGTAGAAGAGAAAACCTGCAGGGTCTTGGCTCTCCATGGCACATGGTTGGACACCCCTGCTCTATGGGGTTTAGGTCACAAGAGTTTGCTGGCATATCAAGCAGTGATGCCATGGTGACTTCTTAAACCAAGTTTTGATACTTTTGGCAGTGTGTGTGTGCCTGTGTGTGTGGTGTGTGTGTGGAGCGGGGGGGGGCAAAGTCCCTGCTGTAAATGAAATAATCTTCTCCATAAGCTTGTCAGCACAGGGAAGCATGAAGTGCTCTAAAATTTCCCCCCTGGTAGACGACTGCCACTCGTACTTTGGTCTTGAAAAAACATAGTGGACAACACCAGCAGATGACCTTTGTTAAGATATAAAGTGAAATTTTTCATTCATTTGGAAATCAAAGTCCCAGAGTCTGGAGAAAGAGTGGAGAGACACAGAATCTAAGTTGCTTGAGGTTTCGTGTGACGTTTCAACAGTCAGTGATGATTTGAGGAAACCATGTCATCTGCTGGTCTCTAATCCACGGTGTTTTATCAAGACCAAGTGTTTGAATAATTTAAGCTCAAAATTATTCTAAGTCAAAAGTCAAGCGGAAAGTTGGATTTATTGTACATTTATTACAAAAATATATGGAGTCACCCCAATGGCCACCTTGGGGGAGATATTACAAAGCATGACATTCAGACACACCTAGAATCTCTAAAGGATCCATTCTTTTAAGTCTGATATTCAGACGTGGACAAAATGTTGGTACCCTCTGTTAATGAAAGAAAAACCCACAATGGTCACAGAAATAACTTGAATCTGACAAAAGTGCTAATAAATAAAAGTCTATGATAAATTAACCAATGAAAATCAGACAATGCTTTTGAATTGTGGCTCAACAGAATTATTTTTAAAAAACAAAACTCATGAAAAAGGCCTGGACAAAAATGATGGTACCCTTAATTTTAATATTTTGTTGCACAACTTTTGAGGCAATCACTGCAATCAAACGATTTCTGTAACTGTCAATGAGACCTTTGCACCTCTCACCAGGTATTTTGGCCCAACTCTTCATGAGCAAACTGCACCAGTTGTCTCAGGTTTGAAGGGTGTCTTCTCCAGACGACATGTTTCAGTTCCTTCCACAGATGTTCAATAGGATTTAGATCAGGGCTCATAGAAGGCCACTTTAGAATAGTCCCAATGTTTCGCTCTTGGCCATTCTTGGGTGTTTTTAGCTGTGTGTTTTGGGTCAGATCCTGTTGCAAGACCCTGACCTGCGACTGAGACCAAACTGTCTGACACTGGGAGGCAACATTCTCTCTACACTATCCTTGATAGTCTTGAGATTTCGTTGTACCTGAACAGATTCAAGACACCCTGTGCCAGATGCAGCAAAGCAGCCCCCACAACATAACAGAACCTCCTCCATGTTTCACAGTAGGGGACAGTGTTCTTTTCTTGGTATGCTTCATTTTTGCGTCTGTGAACACACAGCTGATGTGCCTTGCCAAAAAGTTCCAGTTTTTGTCTCGTCTGTCCATAGGACATTCTCCCAAGAGCTTTGTGGCTTGTCAACATACAGTTTGGAAAATTCCAGTCTGGCTTTTTTATGATGTTTTCAACAGTGGTGTCCCTCCTTGGTCGTCTCCCATGAAGTCCACTTTGGCCTAAAACGACCACGGATGGTGCGAATCTGATACTGAGTACCCTTGACCTTGGAGTTCACCATGAATGTGTTTAGAGGTTGTTCTGGGCTCTTTTGTTACCATTCGTATTATCCGTCTCTTCCATTTTTCATCAAGTTTCCTCCTGTGGCCACGTCCAGGGAGGTTGGCTACAGTCCGTGGATCTTAAATTCTGAATATTATGTGCAACTGTAGTCACAGGAACATCAAGCTGCTTGGAGATGGTCTTATAGCCTTTACCTTTAACATGCTTGTCTATAATTTTCTTTCTAATCTCCTGAGAAAACTCTCTCCTTTGCTTCCTCTGGTCCATGTTTAGTGTGATTACACACCATGTCACCAAACAGCACAGTGATACTGCCACCCTTTAAATAGGCCGACTGACTGATTACAAGTTTGTAGACACCTGTGATGTTACTTAGAGGACACATCTTGGTTGAACATGTCCCTATGATCACATCATTTTCAATCTTTTTCTAGGGATGCCATCCTTTTTGTCCGGCCCTGTTTCATGAGTTTGTTTTTTAAAGTAATTCTGTTGAACCACAATTCAAAAGCACTGTCTGATTTTCATTGGTTAATTTTCATAGAATTTTTATTTATTAACCACTTTGTCAGATTCAAGTTATTTCTGTGACCATTGTGGGTTTTTCTTTCATTAACAGAGGGGTACCAACAATTTTGTCCACGTCTGTATATAGGTAGGGGAGGATGGGATGAGAGAAGGAAATGAGAGGGACAGACACAAAGTCCTGATAACTGAGCTTATCCAGGCGGACGTCACAGACACTCTGGAGACATGGGGTCATGAAGACATGAGATCCATAAATCTAACAGAACGTTCATAAAACACTAATCTATGTAAGCTGAGGAGTTCCTGTGCATTCCTGTGACCCGAAACAGGACATGTCAAAGAGATTGTAAAAAGTGGCTTAGATCATTCCTTATGCATGTACTGACCCTGTACTGATCTCCAGTCTGAACTCTCTGAAACTGCTCACAGAAACATGCCAAGAATATATGAACTTATCCTATATGGAATGCACATATAAACATTAAACTTGGCATATGAAAGTTATGATACTTCTCAAATATAATAATACATTATTAATATAAATAATAATGTAGATAATATGGAATTTTTCTATCACAAAGTCAGCACAGTTGTCTACCAGGAAATTTTAGAGCACTTCATGCTTCCCTCTGCTGACAAGCTTGATGAAGAAGCTGATTTCATTTTCCAGCAGGACTTGGTACCACCCCACACTGCCAAAAGTATCAAACCTGGTTTCATGGCCATGGCATCACTGTGCTTGATTGGCCAGCAAACTGTCTTGACGCTAAGGGCAGCTGGGGATTGCCTGTAGATATTTTTTCAGGTTCTTCTTCACCATCCAGTTGCTCCCCCCACTATAGGTATAATATCTGCTTCCTGCAGTTTCCAGGTGTCCTTAGGTTGTTTTTGAGCTCTTGTTATTTTGTTATTACCTCCGCCAGGCCGGAAAAGGCCAGGAGGAGGTTATGTTTTTGCCAGGGTTTGTGTGTTTGTCTGTCTGTCTGTCTGTTTGTCTGTCTGTCTGTTTGTCTGTTGGTTAGCAAGATAACTCAAAAGTTCTTGGACGGATTTGCATGAAACTTTCAGGCGTTGTTGGAAATGGTACAAGGAAGAACTGATTAAATTTGGGGGGTGATCGGTTCACGTCTGGTTACAGGTATTTTTTTAAAGCATTTTTCCACACTGTGACATAGGGCCATTTTTCAACATGTGCGCAGGCGCAATGGAGGCCGTCTGGGCGTCGGTCTGACAACACAAACTCCGCCTTTCTTCAACGTTTTAGCCACAAAAGCATGCGGAAAACACTGCTGGCACTCGGGACCCCCCAGCGTGCCTCTGCCAGCCATAGGCGCTGGCCATATTGCGCTGGTTGTCGTGTCTGACCAACACCAAACTCCGCGTTCTTCAACGTTTTAGGCACAAAAGCACGCGGAAAACACTGCTGCCCTGGGCCCGCCAGCGTGGCTGCTTTGCGCAACGCTGCAAAACCTGACACGGACACCTGTCGCCGCCCCCATTATTTGCCACAACTTTCCCCCACCCAGCTATAGGCGCTGCGTAAAACGACCTCTCTGCGGGGAAGACTCTAAATTCTGTTTTGCCGCGAGCGCAACACCAATATAATATAAAACCACGGCAACCTGTCTAACCAATCTGCATCCGTCAGTGGAGGAGATGGACACACAACACTTCACTTTATTACCTCCGCCAAGGAGGCAATGCTTTTACAAACCGTATAACGGGGCTATTAGGGACGGCGGGGTAAAATGGGACACTTTTCTAAATGTAATTCTGCGTTTTTAATTTTGCTGCCGCCTACATTTGATGAAGGATTCATGGATATTTGACAATAACAACACAACTCAGCGTCCTGCTCAAAATAAAAAAGCACAATTACATTTAAAACATTTCCCACAAAAGTGTCCCTTATTAACCCGCCGTCCCTTATAGCCACATTTTACACTACTGAACCACTAATCCTAACACTAATCACATTGATTGTCATTCATTAATTGTCTGTTTTATTGCACTGTCCATGTCAAAGAAACAAATAATCATGTGAATCAATTGCTACTCATATCTTTTCATGCTCAGGGAATCTGAAAACGTACACACAAACACTCTATGGGGGGAACTGTGCCGCTTGGCGGAGGTCTGCGCTCTCCGAGTGCTTTTCTAGTTTTTTTCTGTTTCTGCTCTATTGAGGCCATAGTTATTTGGTATGGTTACATCTATTAGTTTGGCAGTTTTGTCCTTTTTGTTCAAGATAACAATGTCTGGTTTTATTGCTCCTCCTTCTATGTGTCTTCCAGTTGGGATTTCCTTGTCATAAAAGATGGTAGTATCTCCATTGGAGCTGATGGCATTGGATCGTGCTCCCCATAGTGGTCCTTTTACTCTATTTTAAAATTCTTTGCATATTTTCCAGTGTATATAACGGCAGATCTTGTTGTGGTGAGCAGTTAGTAGTGTCTGGCAGCCATTAGGATCTGCAGCCGGAGAGTAGGTGGCTTGCACTTTCACACACAGCATGACAAAATCGACATTTGTCACTCTGTGACTGTCTTGACATTTTTTTTTTTTTAAGCCGTAAGTCAGAAGTCCCTGGTCTTGTGCTCCCACCACTAGTCTCTCCTCGTCATACCCAAGATCTCCGTTCCTGATCCAGTGCAATGTCTCTTCCTATCAATATAATCCCTACAGAGTTCCTCCTGAAGGCACCCTGCTCGCTTATGGTGTTTCCATTCTTTCTTTTCCGTCCTCCTGTGTCCTTTTGCTGTATTTTTCCCGCGTCTTTCCAGCCAGTTTGTTGCTGGGTTTTTGTTGACTGGCTTTTATGTATCTAATAAATCTCCTGCATAGGCCCTCAGCTTGTTTAGTTATGGATGTGTTAATGACTACGGATTTCATGGTGTTGGTGACTTTTTCCACTGTCTGTCGTTGGCGCTTTTTAGGTATTGACCAATGCTTATTATTGTCGCCCTGTAGCCTGGTTTATTTCCATTAGGCCCATGCCCCCTCTCTTACGGGGCATATATATCCTATCTAAGCATTGATTTCTATATGTTTACTTGTGAAGGGTCAGGGTCTTCCTGGTCCGAACATCAACTTATCCAGTTCCCCCTGTGGCCAGTCTATCACCCCAAATCCATATGTGACAACTGTCTCTGCCAACTGGTTTATTACAGTGAGTTTATTTTTAGGTGTTAAGTTTGATTTACAGATTTTCTTTAGGCGAATGTTCGTATTCTTTTTTGATTATTTCCTCATTTTTCTGTGTTCAACAGTTGTGTTTTCTTCTATGCCCAGTATTTACACTACGTTCAAAGTTTGGGGTCACTTAGAATTTCACTTATTTTTGAAAGAAAAGCACTTTTTTTTTCAATTTAGATAACTTTAAACTAATCAGAAATACACTCTATACATTGCTATGTGGTAAATGATATTCTAGCTGCAAATGTTGGTTTTTGGTGCAAATATCTACATAGGGTGTATAGAGGCTTCATTTCCAGCAACTATCACTCCAGTGTTCTAATGCTACAATGTGTTTGCTCATTGCGTCAGAAGGCTAATGGATGATTAGAAAACCCTTGTGCAATCATGTTAGGTCTGCAATGCTGTAATTGCTGCAAATGGAGGATTCTTTGACGAAAGCAAAGTTTGAAGGAAAAAAAATTAATTATTTCAAATACAATTCCTTATTTCGAACCTTGTCAATGTCTTGGACTATATTTTCTATTCATTTACAAACTCATGGTGGTAAATAAAAGTGTGGCTTTTCATGGAAAACACAAAATTGTCTGAGGTGACCCCAAACTTTTTAACAGTAGTGTATATGCTGATTCATCTGCCAGGTCTTTGATGTGCTGACTGTCACCTATTTGGATGTTCTCTGATGCTGTTTCTTTCGTTTTTTTTATTGTACATTTTGCACATTTGTCAAGTCCAAATTCCATGCAGACGTCTTTAGAGAACATGTGAACGGTATTAAGTCGATTCAGTTTCTGTTCAGATTCTGCGTAGAGCTTGAAGTCGTCCATGTAGAGCAGATGATTCACTCTCTTGTTCCCTTTTCTTGTTCTGCCTTTGTTTAAATCATACCCGATGTCAAGATCTGATAAGATTTTGCTTAAGGGGTCAATACACAGACAGAAGAGCAATGGCGAGAGGCTGTCCCCCTGGAATATTCCTCATTGGATCTTGATGTCTGGGATTGATATTTGCCCTTCTTTATGGTTAAGTGTAATTGCGGTTTTCCACTTAGCCATCTGGACCTCCAGAAAAGTTTTAACCTCTGGGTTGATGTTATACAGCTCCAGACATTGTACTGTCGAATGCCTTTTTGTAATCTATCCACGCCATGCTTAAGTTTCTCTCACGCCTCTTGCAGTCTTCCAGGATGTTTTGTTATGAGCAGTTGTTCTTTGGCTCCAAGCTTATTTCTTATGCAGCCTTTTTGCTGTGGTTGCAAGTGGTTTTCTGTATCCAGATGTTCATAGATGGCCTCAGTAATGAGTCCTGTCAGCCATTTGTATGTAGTGGGGAGGCAACAGATGGGTTTGTATTTATTGACTTGTTGGGTTTCAGGACTCTCGGGCAGGAGTATGGTGTTTCCATATGTGAGCCACTCTGTTCCTGCTTCTTCTCCCCTAATAAGTCAGCTAAATGCCTCTGCGTAGTGGTTGTGCAGTGTTGTTATCTTTTTAAGCCAGAAGTTTGGTATTTTATCTATTCCAGGGGATTTGAAGTTGAGATGTTTCCTGATTTTTTCTTGAGCAGTTTCTTCTGTGACTTTTAATGAGGGCATCTTTCATTTTCCTTTATTTTTATCATCAGTGGTTTGAATCCAATTATTACTTTGATGTTGTACTGGGTCCTCAAAAAGGTTTCTCTAGAACGTTTCCAGCTGGGTTTTTTCAGGAGGTACCTCTACTTCTATGGTTTCTTCTGCAAGCCTCCTGTAGACGTGTTTTGGGTTTTCTGCACATAATTTATTGATCAATTTTGAGTTCTCTCTCCGTTGCCTGTTTCTAATTTGGGCAGCTAGGGCCTTGGTGCTCTGCTATTTTTTCTATAATTTGCTCTTTCCTAATGTTATATATTTTTTGGATTCTGTTGATTACTCTTAGCAATTTAGTAGTGCAGGTTATGTAAGTCATTAGTCATTTGAGAAATTTCAGCCCTGAATCGATTAATTTTTCCTTGAAGTTTATTTTTCCAAATGGGTGTGGAGATTTTTGTCTTGGTCTGCCATTCATTTTTTTCTTTATATTCTGGAGCTAGCTTACTCTGCATATACCACGCTGCACCGAAGTTTAAGCAGTTCAGCTCTGTCAGATTGACCCCCTGAGGTACAAGTTCACTTAGGCCTCTGTTGACCTTTTGCAGTCATAATTTGAATTCTTTTTTCTCTTTCAGCTTAATTAATTTATATTAAATCACCCTTTATTGTCCTTCCACCATACAACCAATCATGTACAGTAGAACGAAATTGTGCTTTATCCTATCTACAGTGTCAATCACACACACCCCATAGTAGAATCAGAGGGCCGCTGCCATGCAAGGCGCTGCCACAGATTTCCCTCCTCCATTCCATTATTGCTGCGCACCAAGCTGGACAGCAGGAAGTTCCGCTTTTATATGGTCTTCGGCATGACCCGGCCGGGATTTGAACCCCTGCCTCCCGGGTGTGGGGCGGATGCTCTACCAACTGAGCCACCACTCCAGTCTTTAGGATGCTCTTTCATTGTCATTTTTTTTTGTTTCTTCTATTTTGTTGGCAAGATCCTCTTTTATTTCTAGTTGATCTTGGCTCATTTCTATTTGGGGGTTGATCTGCTTCCTTACTGGACAGCGGATACTCAATTGGGCAGATGTTGTTCTGTGCCATTTTTTCCTATTTCTGTGTGCATGTGCTCCAGTTGTGGCTCTATGAAGTACCTTTGGGTGAGGAAGTTGTGTCTCTGGGTTGTAAGTTTGGCTCGGGGTACGCCAGTTTTATCCAGGCAGTGATGGAAGAAGATTTGTTGCCACTTATTGCATCGTTCCCGCTGGTTGCTGCATTTCATCTTGGTGTACTCAACTGCCCATATTAAAACCCATCTTTCCTCCATGTTCCACTGACTTTGCTTGTATTCTTGTTGTTCAAGTAGGTTGGCGGTCTTGATAGTCTTTATTGCTTGGGATTAAGCTTCAGACTTGATCTTTTCAATTTCCTCTTGTCCTAGGTATTTGAGACCTGAGAGACAATAGATGTTAATTTGGAAGTTGTGGTGGCTGCTTTCTTTTCTAGTGGTAGCTCGGAGTCTCTGATCTTCTCCTCAAATATTTGCTTTTTCTTCTGCCCCACTTCTCATACCTTGAATAGGCAAAGCATGACAGGATAATTTCTTCTCAAGGGACCATTTTACAGTTTCTCCTTTTCTTGTATACCTTTTAGTCCTTTTTTGATCTTGTTGGGGCCCAGGTCCAGATCTGTGCTGGTCTGATGGGGATCCCGGCTGAGTGTTTGTGACACTCGAAGATGAAGCTGCACCATCGCTCTCAACAGCCCGCCTGGTGCAGGAACGAGCTGAGGGGACCATTTTATCCTGGTCAGTACCTTTCCAGCATCTTTTTCCTGTCATATTGGGTTCCTCATCATCCACGGCTTCTTATTGGTTATTCAAAGCTGCCCTCGCCATGATTATTGGTTATTCAAAGCTGCCCTCGCCATGATTACTCATAGTGAGGGGGTGCCCCCATCCGCGACCCGGGGGACACGCTGGCTAGCCTGAGGGAAAAGGCCACTGTCACCTGTGTGGCGTCTCATGTGAGTTTTCAAAGCACCACGATGAATAAATCTCTGCCCACATGTTTCACAAGAAAATGGTTTCTCACCTGTGTGGCGTCTCATGTGAGTTTTCAAAGTACGATGCTCATTAAATCTCCGCCCACATGTTTCACAAGAAAATGGCTTCTCACCTGTGTGGCGTCTCATGTGAGTTTTCAAAGTACTATGCTCATTAAATCTCCGCCCACACGTTTCACAACAAAATGGCTTGTCACCTGTGTGGCGTCTCATGTGAGTTTTCAGACTATCAAGTCGACTAAAACTAAGCCCACATGTTTCACAACAAAATGGCTTCTCACCTGTGTGAATTCTCATGTGTTTTTTCAAAGTACCACGCTCATTAAATCTCTGCCCACATGTTTCACAAGAAAATGGCTTCTCACCTGTGTGAATTCTCATGTGAATTTTCAAAGTACTACGATGATTAAATCTCTGCCCACATGTTTCACAAGAAAATGGCTTCTCACCTGTGTGGCTTCTCATGTGAGTTTTCAAATGATCAAGTCGATTAAAACTCAGCCCACATGTTTCACAAGAAAATGGCTTCTCACCTGTGTGGCTTCTCATGTGAGTTTTCAAATGATCAAGTCGATTAAAACTCAGCCCACATGTTTCACAGGAAAATGGCTTCTCACCTGTGTGGCTTCTCATGTGAGTTTTCAAATGATCAAGTTGATTAAATCTCTGCCCACATGTTCCACAAGAAAATGGCTTCTCACCTGTGTGAATTCTCTCATGACGTGATAAATGCTGCTTCTGCCTGAATCTTTTCCCACATGTGTTGCAAACATGTGACTTAACTGTGTGATCTTTCTTCTTCTGGGACTCATTTTTACAGTATTTGTCATTATCACAACATTTTAAAGACTTTTCTCCTGTGTCAGCATCACACTGATTCTCTGACATGGAGGAGTTGTCTACATTATTACGGTCACTTCTGTTTCTGTCAAGTCTCTTCTTTGGCTCTTCATGTTTATTTGATCCTGGCTTTACAGTCTTACCTGCTCCCTGGTCTTGGCTCTCAGTGTCAGCAGAGTTGTGAGAGAGGAGCTGCTCACTGTTTGCTTCAGTTTCACTCTTGTCATTGTCCTCATCAGCAGGAGTCACCATGAAAGTATCAGTCTCTTGTTTCAGTCCAAAGTCTTCTTCCTCCTGAGTGCTACAGAGTTCTTCTTCTTCCTCTTTAACCTGTGCAGCATCTTGTTCCTCCTGGTCCAGACTGGAGTTCCTCTCCTGGTTACAGAGCTGCTGGACAGTGAGAACCTCCTCCTCCTTACAGTCATGAAGCTGTGGAGAATCTGGAGGGCCAACGAGACACAGAAAATGCTAGTAGTAGAAAAACCAGAAAGAACAAAAACACTGACTGGCTAAAAAGTCACCACCTGGTAACCAATAGTTCTTATCCTTGCATGTGATAATTACAGCAGTGATGAATCTGTTTCAGATTCAACAAGGAATTTAACCCCTTGCACTCTGGTCAATTTCCCTAAAAACGCTAAAAAATAATGTGCCCAAAGTAAATCAAAAGCTGTTCTTCAACCCTTTGCAGCATCTTCATGGGGTTGGTCTCATTTAAAAGAAAACACTGAATTTTTTGGCAAAACAGTCATAATCTCTCTAAGTGCTCCTGCCACTCCACTGAATAACAGTCATCTAAACATACTGAACTTGAAGAAAATAAATTTGGCCTGGGTGTTTTTTTGGATACAAATGCTTGCAAATAACACACAGCTTCAGATACTGGCTGGAAAATGCAACAGAAATGTAGAACCAAGTGTTATCCAGCTGAGGTCAAAATTTTGTAACAATACCACAAAAAATGAATATATTACACAGCTTTGTTCTCAGGTTGTTCCCAGGCGTTTTTGAACTGTGCCAAATGGCACAGTTTGGAAAAACGTCTGTAACATTTGAATGATTCAATATAGAAGCTTCATCTTGGGCTCTAATGAAAGGTGAAGGGCTGTGTGTGTGTGGGGGGGGGGGGTTGTTTATTCATTCATGAATGAATGAATGAACAAACAACCCCCACACACAAAGAAGCATGCCACGTAAAAAATGTGTAGCTTTTTTTTTTTACAAGAAAAAATAACCTACAGTGCACTAAAAATTAAACTAAAATATTTGTAATGTAGAAGATAACAACTCCCACCCCCCCCCACCCCGCTACAGAGGATGGACATCGCCCGGTGCGCCGCAGTCACGATGCGCCGCGGTCTACTACGCACAGTTGGACTAAAATATCTGCAATATATCTGCTACAGAACAGTAGCGGGGGGGGGGCCTTCACAACATGACGGGGGGGCCGTTCGCAACATGACGGACCCAAACCGCTCCGGTCCGGGTCCGTCATGTTGCGATAACGCACAGTTGTAATTTACCGATCTGTCAAAAGTCATTTGGATTACAATTTTCAGGGATAAAGAATAATTTAGCTTATAACACTTACCTGTCCACAACAGCAAAGTCGCTGGCGAACTTCTCTTCCTCATTGTCAGACGAACACGACGCTGGTCCACTTGTTACAGACTCGTGGTTCTGGTCATGCGACCCGGTCAAACCATAATTCCATTATTGCGGTTTTGTGCTTCCATGATCGCGGTTTTGTCGAACGATTTTTCAAAAAATTGACAGTAGTAAGAAAAAAAGACTGGCGAATGCCTGTCCCAGCCTTACACAAAACAGCTTTCGAACTTCTGTGCTTCAATTGCCTCGCTGTATTCGCAGCTGTTGGTAGGCGGGTCCTTCTTGCTAGGTTTTCAGTTATTGGTTCTTCAAGGTTTCAGAAACCCAATTCAAGGCTCTTATTAGTCGAATGAGAGGTCAATCACATCTAAACCAATCAAAGCACTCCTTTGGCTTTCTGTTCGCGGCTTTGTCTGTAGTGGAAGAACGGAAATGCAGCTTTTTTTTCAGTGCGCTGTAGGACGCAGCGCCCTTGTGCGCTCTAGGACGCAGAGACGTGTCCGCCCGCGGTACACCGAAGTGCAACAGGTTAAAGGGGACAAAATTATTTTTCCACATGCTAACATGTTTCCCTGAGTTCTAAAAGGTGACACAGGATGAAAACTTTAAATTTTTAAGTATTTTTACACATTAATTTGTCTATCTGGAGTGGCTATCAATAAAAATATTCCAAAAAACAACCCTGTTGCTTTGTTAGGGTCCACCATGATCTCACTAGCGTGATCTCACTAACATTTCTGATATGTCACCAGTTATGACGTGATGGTAAGCCCGTTCCCAGCACATCAACAGTCGTATAAAATTTACTGTTTATTAGTAATTCTGTTCTCTATTTATACATCTCTTCTAGTCGGTCCAACTTCTATTTCTGAACATGTCACTATGGTGTTTTTATACACAAATAACCAAATACTGCATTGTTTCCTGTTGGAGTTGCCAGCAGGGGCTAATGGCTAACTGGCTAGAGCAGACAATTATTCCACCTGCTACAACGAAGAAAAAGAAAAACTCATTTGAAGTGCCAACTACAGTGGATCTGAAAAGAATTCACAGCACTTCACTTTTTCCACATTTTATGTTACAGCCTTATTCCAACATAGATTAAATTCATTTTTTTCCTCAAAATTCTACACACAACACCCCATAATGACAACATGAAAAAGATTTTTTTTTTAGATTTTTAAATAAAAAACTAAGAAATTACATGTACATAAGTATTCACAGCCTTTGCTCAGTACTTTGTTGATGCACCTTTGGCAGCAATTACAGCTTCAAGTCTTTATGAATATGATGTCACAAGCTTGGCACACCTATCTTTGGGCAGTTTCACCCATTCCTCATTGCAGCACCTCTCAAGCTCCATCAGGTTGGATGGGAAGCGTCGGAGCACAGCCATTTTCAGATCTCTCCAGAGATGTTCAATTGGATTCAAGTCTGGGCTCTGGCTGGAAGACTCAAGGACATTCACAGAGTTGTCCTGAAGCCACTCCTTTGATGTCTTGGCTGTGTGCTTAGGGTCGTTGTCCTGCTGAAAGATGAACCGTCACCCCAGTCTGAGGTCAAGAGCGCTCTGGAGAAGGTTTTAATCCAGGATGTCTCTGTACATTGCTGCATTCATCTTTCCTTCTATCCTGACTAGTCTCCTAGTTCCTGCTGCTGAAAAACATCCCCAAAGCATGATGCTGCCACCACCATTCTTCACTGTAGGGATGGTGTTGGCCTGGTGATGAGTGGTGCCTGGTTTCCTCCAAACATGATGCCTGGCATTCACGCCAAAGAGTTCAATCTTTGTCTCATCAGACAAGACAATTTTGTTTCTCATGGTCCGAGAGTCCTTCAGGTGCCTTTTGGCAAACCCCAGGTGGGCTGCCATGAGCCTTTTACTAATGAGTGGCTTCCATCTTGCCACTCTACCTTACAGGCCTGATTGGTGGATTGCTGCAGAGATGGTCGTCCTTCTGGAAGGTTCTTCTCTATCCACAGAAGAACACTGGAGCTCTGACATGTGACCATCGGGTTCTTGGTCACCTCCCTGACTAAGGCCCGTCTCCCCCGATGGCTCAGTTTAGACATCCAGAAAGGTTTATGAAGAGTCTTGGTGGTTCTGAACTTCTTCCATTTATGGATGATGGAGTCCACTGTGCTCATTGGGGCCTTCAAAACAGCAGACATTTTTCTGTATCCTTCCCCAGATTTGTGCCTCAAGACAATTCTGTCTTAGAGGTCTACAGACAATTCCTTTGATTTCATGCTTGGTTTGTGCTCTGACCTGCACTGTCAACTGTGGGACCTTATATAGACAGGAGTGTGCCTTTCCAAATCATGTTTAATCAACTGAATTTACCACAGGTGGACTCCAGTTAAGCTGCAGAAACATCTCAAGGATGATCAGTGGAAAAAGGATGAACCTAAGATCAATTATGAGCTTCATGGCAAAGGCTGTGAATACTTATGAACATGTGATTTCTTAGGTTTTTTTTTTTATTTTTAATAAATTTGAAAAATCTAAAAAAAAAACAAAAAACCTTTTTTTCAGGTTGTCATTACAGGGTATTGTGTGTAGAATTTTGAGGAAAAAATGAATTTAATCCATTTTGGAATAAGGCTGTAACATAACAAAATGTGGAAAAAGTGACACGCTGTGAAGACTTTCCAGATTCACTGTATAGTCAAAGAGTTTCAATTATTTTTCCACTGGGTTAGATCAGTCAAAGTCAAACACAAACTGAGACCAGTACAAGCACGTCACATTCATGTAGTTAGTGAAAATATTAATTTAATATTATTAATTTATTTTAGGACAGTTTCTCAAAGACTCAACCTGAACATTTTCTAACTTTTTACCTGTTTCATTCTCACAGAGAGTCTCTGAGGTCACAGAGTCGTCATCACTGTTACTGTGACTTCCTGTTTTCAGTCGTCTCTTCTTTGGTTTGGGTTCTTCTTCTTCTTTAGTGGATCCTGAGTCGACATGCCGGCTTCCTTCCTCATCTTGGATCTCAGTTCCAGCAGAGTTGTGAGAGAGGAGCTGCTCACTGTTTGGTTCTGCTTCACTTTGCTGCTTTTCCTCACAAACAAGAGTCCCCATGAAGGGATCGGCCTCCAGCTTCACTACCAGCTGTTCTCCCTCCTGACTGATGCACAGTTCCTCCTGTTCCTCTTTAACCTGTGGAGCTTCTGGTTCCTCCTGGTCCAGGACAGAGTTCCTCTCCTGGTTCCAGAGCTGCTGCTCAGTCACAACTTCCTCCTCTTTGCATTCAGGTTGCTGTGAGAAATCTGGAGGAACAAAGACAAAGAAGTCAGAAAAAGAGAGTTTCACTTTACAAATGAATAACAAAAAAATGTGTCAAATTTAGGATTTAAAAACAAGAGATTGCACATTGAAGACACAACCATGACTGAAAAACAGATCCAGAGTTTTCTAAAGCCTCATTCACACCATTATAGTTCCACATACCTATTCTGTGGATTTTTATCTGGGAGCACCAGCGCATATTCAGTAGTCTGCGCTGACGATCGATCTCTTCCTCGTACTGGTTGGTGATTTGTTCAAACTCTGTTATTATTTCTTCAGCAGCAGCAGCCAGTCGCTCTCTCACCAACTCTCTCAGACGCCGACCTGAAAACATCTTTACGGGTTGTTTACTTCCTCCAGATGTTGTGATGTGGCTGCTGACGGTCAGAGCTAGCAGGATGAGGCTAGTTCAGTTAGCCTGAAGGCCCAGTAAAAGTCCTCAGACTCAGAATGTGGACTTCTATGTGGTTCTTCATTCTCCAGCACTCAGCACAGACCATCAATGGCAGGTCTCCACAGAGCTACATCAGCTATTCATCTATGAGGAGCAGAACAGGAGCCGAACCACCAACACCGACCAGCTAAACATTCTCACCAACCTGTTCCTGCAACAATCAGAAAACAGATGCATTCTTGATATGATCCACCTGGCATGTATAAGAGACAGTCTCCTTTATGCTTCCTTATTCTTTAGAAGACTATGAATATAATCCAATTTTAAAAATTAAAACTTTCTAATTTTCTATATTCATGTGAGTGGAAAACAAACCACGTGTTCAAAATGATGAGGTTCTTGATGTCAGCGTCTCTTTATTCAAGCGGTCCACAGAATCTCACATAACACAAAGTCATGGAGAGGAGCTTCCCTAACAGAGCGGCACACCAGCACTGAACCCTCAGAATGTCTCCTGATTGTCTAACACCTTTTGTCCTCTGGGGTCCAAAATGACCCCGCCTGGTTTGGTTTAAAGCATAGAGTATAAATGGTCAATTAATTCTCTGTTAAACCTTTAGTCTGACGTCAGTCAAACCGGTTACCACAATTTTTCCCTTTGGTTTAGAATTCAGGACCAACAGACCTTGTTTACATAAAGATCTACCCTGTTTTTGAGTTGATCCTCATGTTGTTCTGGGGTCATTCTGAGGGTTAAACACACACAGATGACATCATACTTACTAGCAACAGAGAAGTTCTCTCTCAAAAAAAGCTAATAATTTGCCATTGTTGTGCATGGGTACCTGCAGAAATTAAAATCATGACATTTTAATTGATCGAGATGCACCAGCACATAGTACACACTAAAAAACTGCAAATGTGACAGTAAATCATTGACAAATGTGATGTTCCTGTTTTATTCAGGACATCAAAAACAGTATTTAGCTGTTTACGTTATAGACAGAAAGATCATATTGTACCGAGGAGAATTCAGATTCTCAGCAAAACTGCTGCTTATCAATTAATTGTTAATCCATCGATAAGGTGAATTAACTCTTGATTAATGAATTGATCACTTGTATCCCTAGTTACCACGGAGCACTTTCAGCTGATTTTAAGCCTAAACTCTCACCATTAATTCAGATTAATTAATGCAAGTGAATGCAGCATCAGGTAACAACAGTCAATCACAATCATAGTTGTCGTCTTTTCAGTTTTCCTCCCAAGAACAGCAGGGACGTGCACAGACATTTAGAGGGGCTGCTGCTTTAACCTGAAACAAGGGCAAAACTACAAGAAAGAAACGGGAATTTATAAGACAAAAGTCATGAATTCATGAGAAAAGTTTCACACTGATGAGCAAATATGTCAGATATGGACAATAACAACCACTGAAAATGTAAAGGAAAACAGAGAAAATGGATGAAAAAGAGGCAGTAATTTGGTGAGAAAAATACTCTATATTTTTGAAAGTTACAGAAGAAAAATATTGACAAGAAAAAGTTTTTTGGGTGGCAAAAAAATCAGTGGAAAAACAGGGAAATTTATCGCCAAAATTTTTTAAGTTGACAGAAAAAAAATGTGAATTTATGACATGAAAATCACAAAGGAAAAAACAGAAGAAAACTCGAGTAAAAAAAAAAAACCCTCAAATTTTCCATCCATCCATCTTCTACTGCTTTTCCGGAGGCCTGGGTCGTGGAGGCAGCAGTTCAAGCAGAGAAGCCCAGACTTCCCTCTCCCCAGCCACCTGCTCCAGCTCTTCAGAGAGGATACCAAGGCGTTCCCAGACCAGCTGGGAGACATAGTCTCTTCAAGGAGTCCTGGGTCTGCCCCGGGGTCTCTTCCCAGTGGGACGTGTCCAAAACACCTCAAATGGGAGGTGTCCAGGAAGCATCCTGATCAGATGCCCATACATATATATATACATTTATAGTAATATGGACATATGTTTACTAGATGTTGTTTTTTCTTGCCTTCTGATTGTTGCTCTGAGTGTTGCTATCCCTATGCTGTTGCAATCCTGGAATTTCCCCATTGTGGGACTAATAAAGGCTTATCTTATACCACCTACTCTTGAGCCTCTCCCCGATGACTGAGCTCCTCACCCTATCTCTAAGGGTGAATCCAGCAATCCTATGAAGAAAGCTCATTTCAGCCACTCATATCCACAATCTTGTTCTTTCGGTCATTACCCAAAGCTCATGACCATAAGTGAGGGGAGGAACGTAGATTGACTGGTAAATCGACAGCTTTGCATTAGAGCTGAGCTCCCTCTTCACCACAACAGACTGGTACAACATCTGCATCACTGCAGATGCTGCTCCGATCTGTCTGTCCTGCTGGATAAAGCCAGCAGGACAACATCATCTGCAAACAACAGAGATGAGATCCTGTGGTCACCAAGCATGACACCCTCCCTTCCCTGGCTGCAGTTAAAAAATCCTGTCCATAAAAATTATCAACAGGATCGGTGACAAAGGGCAGCCCTGGCGGAGTCCAACTCTCACTGCGAAGGAGTCCGACCGAGTGTTGGCAATACGAACCAAACTCTCACATCGGTCATAAAGAGACCGAATAGCTTGTAACAACAAGCCCGATACCCCATACTCCCAAAGCACCCACCACAGAAAACCACGAGGGATGCGGTCAAATGCCTTCTCCAAGTCCACAAAACACATGTAAACTGGTTGGGAAACCTCCCACAAACCCTCAAGAATTCTCGAGAGGGTAAAGAGCTGGTCCGATGTGCCACGGTCAGGACGAAAACCACATTGCTCCTCCTGAATCCGAGGTTCAACCAAGGGCTGGACTCTCCTCTCCAGTACCTTGGCATAGCCCTTCCCAAGGAGACTGAGGAGTGTGATCCCTCTAAAGTTGGAGCACACCCTCCAGTCCCCTTTCTTGAAGAGAGGAACCACCACCCCGGTTTGCCATGCCAAAGGCACTGCCCCCGACCTCCACGCAATGTTGCAGAGGCGTTTCAACCATGACAGCCCTAAAACATCCAGGGCCTTGAAGTACTCAGGGCAAATCTCGTCCACCCCCGGGGCCCGGCCACCAAAGAGATTTTTAACCACCTTGGTGACCTCAGCCCCTGTGATAGGCGAGTCATCCCCCTCGTCCACAAGCCCACCGTCCTCTGTGGAAGGCATGTCAGTAAGACTGAGGAGCTCCTCCAAGTATTCCTTCCACCGCCTGACGATATCCCCAGTTGAAGTCAACAGTGTCCCATCCGCACCATATACAGTGTGGACAGGGAGCTGCTTCCCCCTCCTGAGCTGCCGGACAGTTTGCCAGAATCTCTTCGAGGCCGACCGAAAGTCTTGTTCCATGGCCTCACCAAACTCCTCCCATACACCAGTTTTTTGCTTCAGCAACCACCTGAGCTGCACTCGTCTTGGCCTGCTGGTACACCTCAGCTGCTTCGGGAGTCCCACAAGCCAACCAAGCTTGAAAGGACTCCTTCTTCAGCTTAATAGCCCCCCTCACCACTGGTGTCCACCACTTGGTTTGGGGGTTGCCACCATGAGATGCCCCAACGAACCTTATGGCCACAGCTCTGGGAAGCCACTTCAACAATGGAGGTGGACAACATGGCCCATTCAGACTCCATGTCTCCAGACTCCCTTGGAATGTGGTTGAAGTTCTTCCGGAGGTGGGAGTTGAAGACCTCTCAGACAGGGGCCTCAGCCAGACGTTCCCAGCACACCCCCACTATTCGTTTGGGTCTACCAGGTCTGAATGGCATCCTCCCCTGCCATTGGATCCCACTCACCAATTCGATTCAATTCATTTTATTTATATAGCACCAAATCACAACACAGGTTATCTCAAGGCACTTTACAGAAAAAAAAAGAGTGGGTTTAGGCCACGCTCTCAAATTTATAGAACCCAGTAGAGACCCCTAAGAGCAAGCACTGTGGTGACACAGGCGAGGAAAAACTTCCCTTTAACGGGCAGAAACCTCGACCGGAACCATAGCTCATAGAGGAAAGCCATCCGCCTTGACTGACTGGGTTGAAAAACCCAGAGAGATAAAAAGTAGGAGGCCTGGCAGTAGCTACATTCAAAACAAACGTAACAAATACAATTCAACATTAACATTCACAACCAGACATTCCAGTATCAAGCCGGGTTAGGCTCCACATGCGTGTGAAGGCCTGGCAGCGGCAACATTTTCAACTATAGGCCTTATCAAAGTGAAAAGACTTCAACTTACTCTTCAATAAAGAGACCGTGTTTGCCTCCCGAACTGAACTGGAAAGATGGTTCCAAAGGAGGGGAACTTGAAAACTGAAAGCTCTACCTCCTGATCTACTTCTGGAGACCTTGGGGACCACCAGTAGTTTGGATTTTTGGGAGCGCAGAGCTCTGGTTGGATGATAGGGAACTTGAGGTCTTGCAGGTAAGACGGAGCCATACCATTTCGGGCTTTATCAGTTAGGAGTAATATCTTGAATTCAATTCTATATTTTATTGGAAGCCAATGTCAAGAAGCTAAAACTGGTGTGATGTAACCTGTTCTCCCTGTTCTCGTCAGGATACATGCAGCTCCATTCTGAATGAGTTGGAGAAACTTTATGGACTTATTAGGACAACCTGATAAAAGTGAATTACAACAGTCTAGTCTAACTAACTACTAACTAACTAACCTGCACTTATATAGCGCTTTTCTGGTCACAAAGACCACTCAAAGCGCTTTCATTAATACTAACCCTCTATTCTAAGGGCCTATAGGAAGCAGATATCTAGGGACAATTTAGAACAGCCAATTAACCTAACATGCATGTTTTTGGCATGTGGGAGGAAACCGGAGAAATCCCGGAGTAAACCCACGCAACACGGGGAGAACATGCAAACTCCACACAGATCACTGTTGGTCGAGGGCTGGGATCGAACCCACGATCCCACGATCCCCCGGCCAAGGGTAAACTGTGCTGCCGCAGTGCTAACCACTGCGCCACCGTGCAGCCAGTTAGAGGTGATAAAGGCGTGGACAAGTTTCTCTGCATCTTTATGAGACAGGATGGACCGAATTTTAGAAATATTATGCAGATGAAAGAAGGCAGTCTTAATGGTTTGCTGTATATGAGAGCTAAAGGACATATCTTGGTCAAAGACAACTCCAAGATTCCTAACAGAAAAAGAAAAAAGAAGCCAGCGCAATGCCATCTAGTGTTGTTATCTTACTAGAAAAAGTACTTCTAGCATGTTTGAGGCCAAAAACAATGACTTAAGTTTTATCTGTATTCAGCAATAGAAAGTTGTAGTTCATCCAGATTTAATATCCGTAAGACACTTCTGGAGTGAACCCAAATGGCTGGGATCATCTGGATTGATGGATAAATATAATTGAGTGTCGTCACCGCAACAATGAAAATGAATAGAATGCTTCTTCATAACGTATCCCAAAGGCAGCATTTATAATGTAAACAGTACTGGTCCAAGTACCGATCCCTGCAGAACTCCATAGCTAACCGTGGTCTGGACAGAGGACTTGTTATGGACATAGACAAACTGGGAGCGGTCTGATAAATAAGACTGGAACCATCTTAGCATTGCTCCTTTCAAACCAATTTGCTCTTCAAGTCTCTCTAGCAGAATATGGGAGTCAATGGTGTCAAACGCAGCACTAAGGTGCAACAAGACAAGGAAAGAGACAAGTCCTTTTTCAAATCTCATAAGGAAGTCATCAGTAACTTTCAATAAGGCTATCTCTGTGCTGTGGTGTTTCCTAAAACCTGAGTGAAATTTCTCAAATACAGAATTATTTTCTAAAACAGTGCAATTGATTGGCGACTCCTTTATCGAGGATCTTGGAAAGGTAGGGGAGGTTCGATATTGGTCTATAATTGGCAACAATCCCAGAATCAAGGGAAGGTTTTTTTTAAGTAGAGGTTTAATTACTGCCACTTTAAAAGACTGCGGTACATTTCCTCTCAATAGGGACAAATGAATTATGTTTAAAAATGGTGGACTCATCAGAGATAGCGACTCTTTCAGGAGTCTAAAACTACAAGAAAGAAACATGAACTTAAAAGACAAAAAACATGAATTTATGAGAAAAGTTTCACACTGGTGAGGAAATATGTCAGATATGGACAATAACAATCACTGAAAATGTCAAGGAAAACATAGAAAATGGATTAAAAAGACTCAGTAGTTTTGTGAGAAAAACGTTCTATATTTTTGAAAGTTATAGAAGAAAAATATTGACAAGAAAAAGTCTTTTTTGGGGTGGCAAACAATGGAAAAACTGGGAAATTGACAAAAATTTTAAAGTTGGCAGAAAAAAATATGTGAATTTATGACATGAAAATCACAACGTAAAAAAATCAAAGAATCTCATGAGTAAAAAAAAACTCAAATTTTTTACAAAGTTTAAAAATTTTGCCAAAAAATCTTTAGTTACAAGAAAAACAAGGAAAGAATGGAAATTATTTCCCACTGGGAATAAAAAAGTTGAAAAATTGAGAATCTTCCAAAGTCCAATTTGAAAATTTCTAAATTTATAAGAAAAAAATATATATTTTTAAGAAAAAATTCAGAGGAAAAAAGTCACATTATGATCACAACATTAAGAACAGTCTCAAAATGACATGAACACAAGAGAAATTTAAAAAATACAAATTTACTAGAATAAAGTGACACATTTACAGGAAAAAGTCACATATTTTAGAAAGAAAATGCTCCAAATTTTACAGGGAAAAGATTAATATGTAAAAGGAAAAACTAACCTATTTCTAATGTTAACAGGAAAGCTTTTTCCTTTTATTTATTTATTAGGGACGGCAGTGGCTCAGGAGGTAGAGCGGGTCGTCTAATAACCGGATGGTTGGGGGTTCGAATCCTGCTCTCCCCAGATATCCTGCCGTTGTGTCCCTGGGCAAGAAAGACACTTCACCCACATTGCCTCCAGTGTCCATAACACTGGGTATGAATGTGTATAAATGTATTAAAAAAAAAAAAATGTTTGGTGGTGGTCGGAAAGGCCGTTGGCGCAGATTGGCTGCCACGTTTCCGTCAGCCTGCCCCAGGGCAGCTGTGGCTGCAGAAGTAGCTCGCCACTACCATTGTCTGTCTGGAGTGAATGAATAATGTACCTATTTGTAAAGCGTCTTTGAGTATATATGATCAGAATCAGATTTATTGCCATTGTTCATGTAGTACACAAACTAGGAATTTGTCTTGGTGCAATGCTGCAACATTAAACATAGAGTAGCACTAAAGATAAAAATAAAAAAACTATGCATGCAATAAAATGTAGAATATGAATGAGTAATACTAATCTAGGCAATTTTTAAATATATTAACAAGCAGCAGATATTGTGGAGTTCCACATAGTGCAGTCGGTAGTGCAAAAAGAAAACAGTGATAATATCATGAGCTGGTTGAGCTGCTGTACATAGTGCACGAGAGTCTAATAAGTCACTTAGTGTTCAGCAGTCTGATGGCAGAGGGGAAGAAGCTGTTCATGTAGCGGGAGGTTTTAGTCTGAATGGACCGAAGTCTTCTGCCTGAGGGGAGGGGGGCAAACAGTGTGTGTCCAGGGTGTGAAGGGTCGGCTATGATCCGACCTGCACGCCTCCGGGTCCTGGAGATGTACAGGTCCTGGAGGGATGGGAGCTTGCAGCAGATCACCTTCTCAGCAGCGCGCACAACGCGCTGCAGTCTTAGTCTGTCCCTGGCGGTGGCTCCTGCATACCACACGGTGATGGAGGTGGTGAGGATGGACTCGATGATGGCCGTGTAGAACTGCACCAACATCTTGGTGGGTAGCTTGAGCTTCCTCAGCTGCCGCAGGAAGAACATCCTCTGCTGGGCCTTTTTGATGAGGGAGCTGATGGTCGGCTCCCACTTGAGGTCCCGGGTGATGGTGGTGCCCAGGAAGCGGAAGGAATCCGCAGTGGTGATGGGAGAGTCTGTGAGGGTAAGGGGCTATATAAAATCGATGCATTATTATGATTATTATTTTCCCTCCAGAGGGGAAGTTCAGACAAAAACAGCAAATGGGCTGTTGCCCGGGCAACAATACCCCGAAGCTGTGCACATCCTTGAAGAACAGAGCTGTTGCAGCAACGTGGGACCATTCAGGCTGTGGGGGGAAGTGACACTCACCTGGTCAAAGGTTGATGCGCCATCAAAGTCATTGAGGAAACATTATTTTAAGGTGAAAAACTTCCACAGTGTTGCTGAAAGAGATTGTTGATAGTGGACATAAAGCCATGTTCACAGCTTCTAATATTAGCTTTAGGCTGCATGTCACCAAATGCGTCTTTTGTTGCCCGACTGCCCTGAATGTCTTTTTTTCAGCACTTGCGTGCTGTGCTCTGGAAAAAAGTCTGTGCCCTGTATGCCAACAACAGCTTGTCACTCACAGCTCAGCACTTCTGCTTTTCCTGTGGTCAGACTTTCTACTGATTTTTTAACAGCAGTCTCGAAATAACAATGGACAGCAAACAGATTCTAGCATTGGTAGCAGCTCTGGATGCAACACATGAAGACACGGCAAACGGGAGTCTGGGTACAGACTGTACTGGAGCGCTATGTCCCGCCCTTCCTTAATTCTGATTGGCTGCTTAGAAGGTTTCACATTGACGAGCTCAGCTGTCGTCTGAAAAATTGAACTTTTTTCAGCCCTGATTGCCGTGACAAAAAGCAGCCACTGCAGAGATTGTTTCAGCACCGAGGGCGCTCAGCACTGAACTACATGGAGAATGAATAGAAAATAGTTGTCCACAGCAGAAAAACCACGTTTGATGGACACGCAACCTTACAGTAGGCTGTTAATTACTCAAGCAGAAGTAACAGGAGTCAGTGTGTGTGTGTGTGTGTGTGTGCCCTCACTTCAAGTCAGAGCAACAGCGCCTCAAAATGTCTCTCCACGTCCCTGGAGCAGTTTTCTCCAAGTTTTCCATAGTTAGCATTAGCCTCTGGATGGAACCTGCCTGCTGTGGAGGACCGTTCCCCTCCAGCTCCACATATAGAAATATAACAGACTAGAGTGCTCACAGCCTGCATTTTGACGGCAAATTTAGGTGCCATATTGGTACTGGATAGGGCTGTCACGGTGGAGAATTTCCTCTGTGGTGACGGTGGATAGCTCAACAGTGCGGTATGCGGTATCACTGCAAATGTTTTTAGGACCCAGTGGTCTCGTAATTTAGACTGGGTTCATAACTTACATGGCAAATGATGGAAGCTAAGTTGAGAATTGCTGCAGCACCACTCTCAATTTATGTGTGTCTGTGATGGAGCTCTTCCTACAGTCATGAACTGCTGATTCTGTAAAATAAAATTTTTTTTTAAAAAAATGATCATTTTCATAAAGCAGTGGCAGTAACTCTAACATTTCAACTACAGGGTGTGTGGGTTGGTTGGACACAGCTGCAACATTCAGCCACAGAGGGTCCTGCACAGACTCGGTGCAGGACCCTCAGTGGATCTTGTCTCCATGTCTAATGCTACAGTCCGAAAAATCACATTCACACAGCGAACAAGCAATGCATTAAGCAGTAGCAGAGCTTAATCGTTAGGATCATAAAGACTCAGAAGAAACCCATCCAGCCATTATTTTTATTAAATTTGGGATACCACCCCCCACATCTGCCACAAGCAATCTGAACTGATCTCACTAAAAGTAGGACAAATAACACACTTTTTCCTGCAAACATGCTGCCGTCAATAAAAACACACTTAACATTTAACAATTTATTTAATATTCAATAAGTGAACAACAAGATTTAGTCACACACACAAAAAAGTCAACACTGCTGTTGCTGTGGTTGCTCGTTATCCTCCGTGGTAGGCTTGTCCATAGCGCAGTATTACATCATTGCAGTTATCGCAACAGCCCTAGTACTGGATATAGTCCTATTGATGGCTCCTGCAGCAGTGTGGTAACGAGGTACCCAAAAATGGTTTGTTCTATTTATTGTTATCATGTAAGTTAGGTGGAACATTATAAGTTATATTAAGTAATATAGACATTATGAAGACAATTTTTAAGTATATACTTAAATTAAGTGTAATGTAAACAATAATAAGTGAAAAATAGTTGATTAAATTAGTCCTTTCAGTGACAGTCAGGGTCACAAACATTTTTTCCACACAATCAGATCATTTGTATCAACAGATCTATAAATTACAAGAATAAATCGATTTTTTTAATGACAAATGAGTTGAAAATAATTTGGGGTCATTTTACAATGGTTAAAAAGGTCACAAATTGACTTACAGTGGGGCAAAAAAGTATTTAGTCAGCCACCAATTGTGCGAGTTCTCCCACTTACAAGATGAGAGAGGTCTCCAATTTTCATCATAGGTATACCTCAACTATGAGAGAAAAAATGAGAAAAAAAAAATCCAGAAAATCAAATTGTCTGATGTTTAAAGAATTTATTGGCAAATTATGGTGGAAAATAAGTATTTGGTCAATAACAAAAGTTCATCTCAATACTTTGTTATATACCCTTTGTTGGCAATGACAGAGGTCAAACGTTTTCTCTAAGTTTTCACAAGGTTTTCACACACTGTTGCTGGTATTTTGGCCCATTCCTCCATGCAGATCTCCTCTAGAGCAGTGATGTTTTGGGGCTGTCGCTGGGCAACACAGACTTTCAACTCCCTCCAAAGATTTTCTATGGGGTTGAGATCTGGAGACTGGCTAGGCCACTCCAGGACCTTGAAATGCTTCTTACGAAGCCACTCCTTTGTTGCCCGGGCGGTGTGTTTGGGATCATTGTCATACTGAAAGACCCAGCCACGTTTCATCTTCAATGCCCTTGCTGGTGGAAGGAGGTTTTCACTCAAAATCTCACGATACATGGCCCCATTTATTCTTTCCTTTACACGGACCAGTCGTCCTGGTCCCTTTGCAGAAAAACAGCCCCAAAGTATGATGTTTCCACCCCCATGCTTCACAGTAGGTATGGTGTTCTTTCTCCTCCAAACACGACAAGTTGAGTTTTTACCAAAAAGTTCTATTTTGGTTTCATCTGACCATATGTCATTCTCCCAATCCTCTTCTGGATCATCCAAATGTTCTCTAGCAAACTTCAGACGGGCCTGGACATGTACTGGCTTAAGCAGGCGGACACGTCTGGCACTGCAGGATTTGAGTCCCTGGCGGCGTAGTGTGTTTCTGATGTAGCCTTTGTTACTTTGGCCCCAGCTCTCTGCAGGTCATTCACTAGGTCCCCCCATGTGGTTCTGGGATTTTTGCTCACCGTTCTCGTGATAATTTTGACCCCACGGGGTGAGATCTTGCGTGGAGCCCCAGACTGAGGGAGATTATCAGTGGTCTTGTATGTCTTCCATTTTCTAATAATTGCTCCCACAGTTGATTTCTTCACACCAAGCTGCTTACCTATTGCAGATTCAGTCTTCCCAGCCTGGTGCAGGTCTACAATTTTGTTTCTGGTGTCCTTTGACAGCTCTTTGGTCTTGGCCATAGTGGAGTTTGGAGTCTGACTGTTTGAGGTTGTGGACAGGTGTCTTTTATACTGATAACGAGTTCAAACAGGTGCCATTAATGCAGGTAACGAGTGGAGGACAGAGGAGCCTCTTAAAGAAGAAGTTACAGGTCTGTGAGAGCCAGAAATCTTGCTTGTTTGTAGGTGACCAAATACTTATTTTACTGAGGAATTTACCAATTAATTCATTAAAAATCCTTCAATGTGATTTTCTAATTTTTTTTTCCTTATTTTGTCTCTCATAGTTGAGGTATACCTATGATGAAAATTGGAGATCTCTCTCATCTTTTTAGTGGGAGAACTTGCACAATTGGTGGCTGACTAAATACTTTTTTTTGCCCCACTGTACATGGCTCCATTCATTCTTTCCTTTACATGGATCAGTCGTCCTGGTCCCTTTGCAGAAAAACAGCCCCAAAGCACGATGTTTCCACCCCCATGCTTCACAGTAGGTATGGTGTTCTTTGGATGCAACTCAGCATTCTTTCTCCTCCAAACATGACAAGCTGAGTTTTTACCAAAAAGTTCTATTTTGGTTTCATCTGACCATATGACATTCTCCCAATCCTCTTCTGGATCGTCCAAATGCTCTCTAGCAAACTTCAGACAGGCCTGGACATGTACTGGCAGGGGGACACGTCTGGCACTGCAGGATTTGAGTCCCTGGCGGTGTAGTGTGTTACTGATGGTAGCCTTTGTTACTTTGGTCCCAGCTCTTTGCAGGTCATTCACTAGGTCCCCCCATGTGGTTCTGGGATTTTTGCTCACCGTTCTCGTGATCATTTTGACCCCACGGGGTGAGATCTTGCGTGGAGCCCCAGATCGAGGGAGATCATCAGTGGTCTTGTATGTCTTCCATTTTCTAATAATTGCTCCCACAGTTGATTTCTTCACACCAAGCTGCTTACCTATTGTGGATTCAGTGTTTCCAGCTTGGTGCAGGTCTACAATTTTGTTTCTGGTAACCTTTGACAGCTCTTTGGTCTTGGCCATAGTGGAGTTTGGAGTCTGACTGTTTGAGGTTGTGGACAGGTGTCTTTTATACTGATAACGAGTTCAAACAGGTGCCATTAATACAGGTAACGAGTGAAGGAAAGAGGAGCCTCTTAAAGAAGTTGTTACAGGTCTGTAAGAGCCAGAAATCTTGCTTGTTTGTAGGTGACCAAATACTTATTTTCCACCATAATTTGCCAATAAATTCTTTAAACATCAGACAATGTGATTTTCTGGATTTTTTTTTCTAATTTTGTCTCTCATAGTTGAGGTATACCTATGATGAAAATTGGAGACCTCTCTCATCTTTTAAGTGGGAGAACTTGCACAATTGGTGGCTGACTCAATACTTTTTTGCCCAACTGTATTTTGAAGTTTTGTAAACACCATGTATTTATTTTGCATGTACTGTGTATTGAATTATTTCGTGTTCTGATAAAGTTTGGCTCCACCGTATCGCCGACAAAGCCAATAACAGCTTCCAAGCAGGGAACCTCCAGTCTACCTACCAGTCTATCAAGGAGCTGTGCCAAGCCGCAAAGAAACTGCAGTCGTCGCCCACCCCCTGCAAGCCGCCGATGGCATAGGCCTGTCACGGACCCGACGACCAAACTCCAACGATGGCGAGAACATTACATGAGCGTACTCTGCAAGCCCCCTCCTCCCACCACAGATAAGCTGCAGCATGATGCTGATGTCAGTGTTGAAGACAACTCAATAAGCCTAGGCCTGTCCCCAATCAGTGAGTTGTCAGATACCGTCATGAAGTTCCCCTCTGGGCGAGCCCCCAGCACTGATGGAGTTACGGCAGAGATGATGAAAGCCACCCTCACCTCTGTCATCCCTCGGCTGGAACATCTGTGACGCTTCATCTGGGCAGAAGAACACATCCCTGGGGAGTGCAGGAACGTGGTCATTCTGTCCTTCTATAAGAACAAGGGTGACCATTGGAGCACAGCCAGCTATCGTCCCATCAAGCTGCTGTCCATCCCTGACAAGGTAATCACCAATGTCATCCTGAGCCGCATCCGCCCCCTGCTCCTCACCAAGCACCGCTGCCAGAAGGCCGGCTTCCCCCCTCGCCAATCCACAGCGGACTGCATCTTTGCCTTGAGTGCCCTGGCACAGCAACAAAGAGAGTACCGCCAACCTCTATGCGGCCTAAGTTGACCTCAAAGCTGCCTTCGACTCCCTAGACAGGAACACCCTCTGGCAACTCCTTCATGGTATTGGAGTTCCGCTCAAGTACATCAACATTTCCAGGATCTCTACACCAACACCACGTGCAGGGTACGCGCCGAAAGTGATATGTCAGACCCTTTTGTCACCACCTCTGGAGTCCGGCAGGGATGCGTCGCCACCCCAAACCTCTTCAATGTTGCGGTTGACGACTGGATAAAGAACGCAGTGGAACGCTGCCCCAATCTCGACATTGATTTCTGATAGGATATTTTCAAGTTTTATTAATTATTCTATATGATTTTAATGCTATATTATTCTATTTTATATTCTAATTGTTTCTGGTGCATATAAAAATCCAATGTCTGGGTCACTGTGATATTTTTTCATTGTCTCAGAGCTTGAAAAGACTGTCTGTTTTCAGAGCAAGATTAGGATAAGCAAGATTGTGAATAATGACGAAAGTCTCATTGTTTTATCATACCAAATTGTACTGTATTGTCAGGATGACCAGATCATGTTAGAATGTTCATTGCTGACCACAGATAAAGAAGGAGTCACTTGGAGAGTTGGCTCCTGCCAGTCTAGCTCAGATAAGAGACCGAGGTATAAAAAAGCAACATCCTTGAACACATGTTAGGGAGTCGGTGCTGTGAAGTTCTGAGGCGAGTGTATGCTGTTACTGATTTCCTCCTTTCTGATCAGAAGGAGAATAAATGACTCAGAACTTGGAAAACCGCCTATTGATTATTGTTTCAGCCTCAGTCAATTCGTTTTTGTTCTAACATAATTGTCACCTGACGTGGGGCCCATATAAAGTGGTCCACGGCGTTTTCCGACAAGCCTGGACTTTGGACAAGTGCACAGTCAAAGGAGAGGTGAGACCCATACTTCTGGGAAGCGCTGAAAAAACGCTGAATTTCCCTCTTCAAAGGCCCTGGTGACGTCGGGGAGCGGCGTGGAGCTCTGACGGGTCTACCAGAACTCAGAGGTGGATTCCAGGTGTGAGTAATTTATTCCAGTTTTTGTTATTGTTGTTATGGCCAGCGAGTGATTGCCTAGACCGATTGTACACTAGGTGAAAGACTGAAAAAAAGAGACCTACAGCCTAATTGATAAGTTATGTTACTCACGGTGCGGGTATCGCAATAATCCCTTGGGAAGATGGAGCTTTCCTTTCCAAGCGGTGATCGATATTTCAAGATCCAGGGTAATTCTTAGAAATTCGCTGGATTCCAACTTTTGAGTAAGTTCTAGATGGAGGTCTAGAAGCCAGTACTGGGTTTAAAAACGGGAAAGATTTGTGGTCTCATTCCTGTCCGGAAGAGTCACGTGATCCCAGAGAAGTTAATTTTTCGGGGTAAGATTCGTGCCTTTTGGGACTGCTTCTGCTTATGTTCCAGGTTTGGACTTTCAGCATTAGTGGGGAGGCGACGTGAACCCCGAAAAAGGGAAAAAGTTGTTTTCACGGAAGATTCGTGCCCTTATCGGGTCTGCTTATTGCCCATTGGCTCCGCTAAGGTGAGCTATTGCAAGATGCCGAGGGAGGTTTAATTCTGGGCTTTAGACACACAGCAGGGGGGCTGACGTGACCGTTGAAATAGTTTATTTTGTGAGTTTGTTGAAGCGCTAGAGAAAAAAAAAAGGAGTTATTGTGTTCTGAGTTTGTTTTGTCTGTGTTACATGAAATCCGCTCCGGTGTGAAACATAGAGAGGCTGAGTTCCCACGGAGGCGGAGTGAATAAGGTGTGAAATTGATGTCTGTGGTTTTTTCTCCCTAATATTTGTGGCGTATAAAAGGGTTGGTTAGTTAATTATCTTTTGGGAAGTGTTTAAAATTATAGGTATTTGAAAATAGTAGCCTTGAGCAGAAACAGTGGACTGATGTTGTGCTTTATGGCAGTGTAAGAGAAAAAAAAAAAAATGAAAGGGGAAGCTTCACGCTGCCAGTGGCGGTGTGATGGTTGCCATATTTGATTTTTTTCCGCTGAGGTTGCCAGATCTGGAAATTAATTGAAGTAGTTCTCATGCTGTTTTGGGCTTTGGCATGAACCTAAAAGTCTTTATTGTATGACCTTGTAGAGATAACGCAAAAGAAAACATGTCTGGGCCCTGTCTGTCTGTACCTGTCTGGGTGTAATGTCTGAAAATCTATGTGTATCTGTTTCTGATTCTGTGTGTGTGTCCTCGAGAGAAAGGGAAAAAGAAACAGAGTTTGGGGAATAAAAAAAAAAAAAAAAATAGAAAAGCCGTGTAGCCACTGATTCGTGTGTGGAAAACTTGGTAAAAAGAAAAGAAGAGGAAAAAAAACTTTCAAACATGGGTTGCTGTTATAGCAAAAAGGACAAAAATAGTACAAGGTTTCTGGCAAAATGGAGAAAGAAATTTGATTTCAGTGGGGAACTTGAGGTTAAAGATTGTGAGAGTTTGATTTCTGCCATCAAATTAGCAGCAGATGGCAGCAGACGAAAAGAGTTAAAATATGGACTTTTTGAGGCTGAACAATGGCTTCAGATTGCCAGGCAACAGCAAGCTGATTTGAATAGGAAAGACCAGACCTCAAAAGACTTGGATATTTGTAATAAGAAGGGTTTGACTAATGCACATTTTTCCTCAAAATTCCGAGGTGACGACTTCCGGTCTGGACGCCATGGCGACTGCAGCTTAACACTGAAGTTCTCAGACCCAATCCAGGATAACACCTTGAAAATCAAACTTAACGGATTTTTGGAGGAGTGAAAATCAAAAGACAAAATCATCATGTCTAAAGGAAAACAGAAGAAACTGAAATTCTCCAGGCCAGGACACGTATCGGCCGGAGAATCCGAACTGGAAGATCTCCGTTCAGAAGACGAGGAACTGGTGATAGCTAACAAAAGGGTTAGCCTGAAATCACTATTTGAGGAGCTACGACGATTTCGCCGAGATGTTACGGCCGAATTTCGGGAATTCAGAGAAGAATTGAAAAGGACAAACAGCAGAGTGGACCAGGCCGAGAACCGAATCTTGGAAACAGAGGATCGAATAAAAGTGCTCGAAGATTCTGTGCTAGACCTACGCAAAAGACAAGCAGCTATAGAGGCTAAGCTAACCGACCAAGAAGGAAAACAAAGAAGAGACAACATAAGAATTCATGGTCTGATAGAAGGAACCGAAAATGGTTTTAACTCAATGGCAGAATGCGTGGAATCCTTACTAAGAGAGAAATTGGATATTCCACAAACCACCGACTTGAAGATAGAAAAGGCACATCGTTCATCAGCCGCTAGGCCGGCGGCGGAAGCGCCCCCACGTTCGGTGTTGGTAAGATTTTCCAATTTCAAAATAAAACAAGAGGTTGTAAGACTGGCCTGGCAGAAAAAAGGATTTATGCACCAGGAGAGAAAAGTCTACGTGGAACACGATTACGCCCCGGAGGTCCTTAAAAAGCGCAGGGAATACAATGACGCGAAAAAGGTGTTAAGAGAGAAGAAATTGCGCTTTCAGACACCATTTCCTGCGAAGTTAAGGGTCTTCTACGGCGATGAAACGTGTCTCTATAATTCGGCGGAAGAAGCAACAGCTGACATGGCAAAAAGAGGGCTCCCGGTAACGGTATTTAAACCCGCAGCAGACCCGAGTGAGAAGATCAAAGCGCAAACATGGACAACACAAAGACCTTCAAAATCCACGGACCAGCAGCGGGAAACCCAGCACCAGAGCGTCGCGGATAAACTATCCGTTTTCAGGTTGGAATAGCAACCTTTTTTTTTTTTTTTTTTTTTTTCTTTTCTCTTGAATCAATCCGCACATCCAACCCCCCTCATACAAGGTAACAAACATTAAAGGAGATGCATATTCAGCATGTGGTAAAACATTTCATGGAACAATCATATTATTTGAAACAAATAAGTCTTTGTAATAAAAAAAAAAAAAAAAAAAAACTTGTTAAAATAGAAATTTGACAATAATCCACATGTTCTCCTCATACTAACAAATACTGTTTTTGCGTGAATGTTTGATGTGATGGGGGTGGGAGGGTGCACACAATTTCACAGGGTTTAGGCATAAAAGGAAAAAAAAAAAATCATTACAAGTTTGGATTGGGTTCTGAAACTCACGTTAAAAGCATGGGACTACTTTCAGTGGTAAGAGAGGGCCCTCAACACATAACAGAGTTTGAGGAATTTCCCTCAGGGCCTTCACTCCATCAAGGCTCTTACAGGGTCTTTAAAAAGACCTCAGCTCAGGAAGTTCTTATGACAGCTTTTTGTTTTAAAGTTTTTTACACTATGTTCTTAATGTTTTTCTTGTTTTTAATGTTCTTTCAGTTTCTGAGTAGCACAAAAGAGGGCCACCACACAGTTATTCTAAACAAAACAACACAATGGAGAAACAGGGTGTAACCAAAATAATTTCATATAATGTAAAAGGAATCCTGAATCCAGTTAAAAGATCCAAGATTCTAGGCAAAATGAAAAAAGACAAAGCAGGAATAATACTTTTACAAGAAACCCACCTAACAGACGTGGAACACAATAAACTCAGTAGACAAGGGTTTAAAATGATCTCTTCATCTTCATATAAATCAGGGAGGAGGAGGGGAGTAGCGACATTGATATCAACCAAAATTACATTTGAAAAAAAATCAGAACACAAAGATAAAGAAGGGAGATACAGTTTGGTAACTGGGCGGCTAGAGGGAGAAGATATCACCCTGCTGAATGTGTATGCTCCCCCAGGGGCTAACTGGAAATTTTATAAAAATGTATTCGACCTAATAACTAAAGCTCAAGGTTTAGTGATATGTGGTGGGGACTTCAATCTTAGACTGAATCCATACTGGGATGCTTCTGGTAATTCCCCACATCAAAATAACACCCAAAACAGGAAGACTCGGATGCTACTAAAAGAACTGGGAATCTGTGACGTGTGGAGGGAACTCAACCCCAGTGTAAAAGACTATACATTTTACTCAACTCCACATTCATCTTACTCAAGGATTGACTATTTTTTTATGTTTAATAGAGACATTGGAAGAGTAAAAACATGTAAAATAGGACTGATGGATCTCTCCGACCACAGTCCGATCTACATGGACTTAAATATCCAAAAATACACAAATAATACATTTTCTTGGAGGTTAAATTCAAATGTCCTGAAAGGACCATTGAAAGATGAATTGGAATCAGATATTCTCAGATATTTGGAAGATAACGATAATGGAGAAGTATCCCCTTTAATACTGTGGGATGCATGTAAAGCTGTAATAAGAGGAAAGATTATTGCAAAACTGGCAACCCAAAAGAAACTAAGACAAGAAAAACTATCCACATTAGAGTCAGAACTTAGGAACCTAGAAAAAGAACACAAAGGCAACACTCATTCTACTGACTCGCTCAAGATTAAGGAAATTAAAAACCAAATAAATGAGATCTACACAATAGAAATCCAGAAGAAACTTACATTTCTGAAACAAAAATACTATGAAGCAGGCAGTAAATCAGCAAAATTGCTAGCCTATAAATTGAGGAAACATCAAACAGAAAGAGCAATCTACAAAATCAGAGACCCAGTATCAAAGGAAATAAAATTCAGAATTCAGGATATTCTTAAAAACTTCGAGAATTACTATAAGAACTTATACTCCCACAAAAAACATAAAAACGCATCCGAGGCATTCCTAAACACATTAAACCTTCCCCAACTTACGGAGTCACAAAATAAAACACTACTGTCAGAAATACATCCTAAAGAATTGGAAAAAGCAATTATGAAACTTAAAGCTAACAAATCCCCAGGAGCTGATGGCTATACAGCAGAGTGGTACAAAACCTTTAAACAGCAACTATCTCCTCTCCTCCTGAAAACATTTAATTATGTCCTCCACACAGGGGAAATCCCCCCCTCCTGGAGAGAAGGGGTCATTGCAGTTATACCTAAACCTGAAAAGGATAAACTAGAGTGCTCCAACTACAGACCAATCAGTGTACTAAATCAGGACTATAAGCTTTTTACCATTATCCTTGCCAAAAGGTTAGAAAATATACTGACAGACCTAATTCATTTAGACCAAACAGGTTTTATAAGACAAAGACAGACACAAGACAACATTCGACGCACTTTACACATAATTCATCATATAAAAAAATATAACTTAAATGCAGTCATATTGGGATTAGATGCTGAAAAAGCATTCGATTCGGTTGACTGGTCTTTTCTATATAGAATCTTATCCAGTTTCAATTTTCATAACAACTTCATTAGAACTATACAGGCATTATATAAAAAACCAACAGCTAAAATAAGGATTAACGGTAATTTATCATCATCTTTTGAACTGGAAAGAGGATGTCGTCAGGGCTGCCCCCTGTCTCCACTGCTCTTTGCAATCTTCATAGAACCTCTGAGCCAATGGATAAGACAAAACCAAAAAATTCAAGGTATTACACTTGGTCAGAAGGAACATAAAATAGCACTCTTTGCTGATGACATTTTAATATACCTAGGGCAGCCGGACACTTCTTTACCAGAACTAACCTCAGTTTTTTCAGAGTATGGAGATTTATCAGGGTACAAATTAAATATGCATAAAACCCAAGTTTTAACATTCAACTATGACCCAAATCATTATTCACTAAGCAAACTCAAAACTAACTGGGAGTCGGAATCTATGAAATATCTGGGGGTCAATATCCCGAAACAACTCAACAAAATTATATCACTAAACTATGATCCACTGGTGACAAAAATAAAATCTGACCTAGCAAGATGGAATATGATACCATTCTTGGGTACTGCACAAAGAATTGAAGCAGTCAAAATGAATATACTTCCACGTCTTCTATACCTTTTCCAAACAATACCGGTAGAACCTCCCAAAAAAACATGGCAGGAGCTGGACAGAAGGATCTCAAGATTCATATGGCAGGGCAAGAGACCTAGAATCAGATATAGAACCCTACAGCTAAACAAAGACAAAGGTGGGCTCGCGCTGCCAAATATCAGGGACTACTTTAAAGCCGCACAAATTAAAACTTTAGTAGAGATATGTAACCCAGTCTACACTGCACAATGGAAGGAGATCGAATGCCAAATAACAAGTGACATCCCCCTACAGGCGATAATAGGGAACAATGTCTTACCTAAGCTTTTGAATAACACTAACCCGTGGATAGAGACCCCGCTAAAAATTTGGTTTAAGATAGTCAGAGAGAATCAAACTAAAGAGCCCTATCGACTTCTGCAATGGATCGCCTATGATCAGGACTTTACTCCTAATAAAACAGACACCAGATTTAAAAAGTGGAAGGAGAAAGGGCTGATAAAATATTACGATTTTTTTAAAGGGCAAATCTTAAGAAGTTTTGAAGATTTGAAAAAACAAGGCCTAATAAATCAAGACCTTTACAGGTTCTTCCAGCTTAGACACCACATAAACAATATACTTAAAAAGGAGGTTTTGGAAAGGGCCCAGTCAGGTGTTCTGAAGGTCTTCTTAATGGCATATAAAGGGATCCCAGGGATCAGATACATTTCTAAAATATACCAAGGACTTCAAGACTTAAAAGGAGACAACACATCTTATATAAAAGAGAGATGGGAAAAAGAGGGGAATTTCACTTTACAACTGGAAATATGGGAAAAGCTAAATAAACAGCAATGGAAAAGTACCTCATCCCTGCAGTGGAGAGAATTTGGATGGAAAAACTTGGCAAGATTTTTCAGAACACCTGCACAAAACAAATTTACCCATAAGGGATTGAACTGTTGGCGCTTGTGTGGTGAAAAGACTGCAAATCATTTTCATGTGTTTTGGTCATGCCCAGTTATCCACCAATATTGGACCAAGGTACAGACAATATTGGGGAAAATATTCAAAATTACAGTTCCCTTTTCTTTTGTAACTTTGTATTTGGGTTTACTACCGGACTCACTGGAAAGACGAGGAGAAAAATACTTATTCAATGTTTTAATATTGGCAAGCAAAAAAGCTCTAACTAAAAAATGGATGTTGAAGGACTGTCCTACACCTGAAGATTGGACTAACGTGATCCAAGACATTTACTCGATGGAAAAGTTGACATTCGCACTGAGACAGGACATGGATGTGTTCATGAACTTTTGGCAACCCTGGACCGCATATGTGTCTTCCATTAGATCTAATCTTTGACAAATACCATTTCAATAATGGTTCCGCTCTTTGTTCCAACGCTACTCAGATGCTCTTTTATCTTTATTTACTTACTTTTTCTTTTTGTTTGTTTTTTACTGGTTTGTTTGTTTGTTTTTGTTATTTGTTTTTTGTTTTTTTTTCTCTTTAATTTCACTTTTTCTTTCACTTTAAAAAAAAAAAAAAAAAAAGGGGTGTTGTAAGAATTAATCTTCCAATGTTGTCAGATATCAGAAAATAAGGGAACATGTGATGAAAATGTAAACACTGCATTGCTGTAACGACCTGTATACCCTTTACAAAAACTTAAATAAAAAAAAAAAAAAAAAAAAAAAATTCCGAGGTGACAAAGGAAATAATGGCCGGAGCAGGTGGCGAGACAACCTGACCCCTCCCTCTCTGCATCCGGATCTTGAGACGGTGACCACTCCCACGTCACCAACTGCGGACATGCCCGCCTTGGCTCCTCCCTGGCCTCCTCCTCCCCGCCCACCTCCTCCTTCCTTTCAATGCGGGCCGGACATCAAACCTAGAGGCCAGCTTTCTCATCTGACAAAAAAGGTAAGTGATTATGCACCTTTATGCCATTTCAACAGCACACACATCCTCACCCTTAGATGAACACATTAAGGAAGAGGAACATGCCATAGAATTAGGACAATTTCCTATGGTTAAACTATACAACCCGGCTTATGTTGGTCCAGCGGCTGAAGATGCTGAAGTCAATAGCCAAAACATTCTTTAAAATATTCCCACTGTGCTAGTTAACCACCGACTGATGCAGCATTAACTCAGCAGGTGAAAGAATTAAATGAACATATTAGGAACAAGTGGAGATTAAAACATGGTTTGACAGCTATTCAGAATGCCACTTAACATAAAACAGAAAGTGTTGAAGCCTATAGGTGTAGGTTGCAAAATGTTTTTGGACAGTCATTCAGGTTTGGAAAATCCTACTGTAGATACAGGTTCAGAACCCAATTGACAACATTTGAAAAATGTATCCCTACAGAACATGCATCCAAATTTAGCACAGCATGTACGCATACACCTTGTAATATATCACACATGTTCATTTGCTGATGTGATGATATATGCAAAACACGCAGAACAACTGAGCTGACCCTCAGGGGGAGGCCTTTGCTTCCCCCACTTCTGTATTTTCCCAGGGTCCCCGGCGTGGAGGAGGAGAGGGAGGCCTTGGTGCTGGATCTGCGGGCCACGTTCAGGAGGCCAGAGGGAGGGGAGGGGACTATGCCCTGCTCAAAGCCACAACAACAACGACAGCAACAGCGACAACCGGACTCATCACATCCCGACATGTGACTGACCGAACCAAAGCTAAGTACAGCTACTGACAATGACACTGGACATACAGTATTTCATTTACCTGACTTTGACCTAATCATGACACTAAAGGGTTTATCAGAGGTTACTCTAGAACAGGGGTGTCAAACTCATTCCATGGAGGGCCAAGACCCTGCAGGTTTTACCTCCACCCAGTGCCTTCAGCAGGTGTTTTCATTGATCAGCAATCAGTGAGGGGAAATTCAGTGAAATCTCCTGTTGAAGACACTGGGTGTAGGTAAAACCTGCAGGGTCTTGGCCCTCCATGGAATGAGTTTGACACCCCTGCTCTAGAAGTTCAGGGAACTTCTTTGAAATTTCTTCATGGTTATGGGGCTCACAAAATCAGAACACACAGTGATCATTAAATTAGCAAATGGGAAGCTAAAAAAGAAATATTTTTCTGAAATTGTAACAGTAAAAAGATGTTACAGGGGACAGTGCAGAAGGTTCATTCATTTTGTCACAAGTGTGTCTAGTTAACTTATTAGAACGGGATTTGCTCACAACTCTCAATATCGCCGTAATTCCGACAGAAGGTGGTATGAGGGCATCACAATTCCCACATGTATCAGAAATTCATACTTTGCAAGATTTTGCAGTACCAACTCATGGTCGCTTCGCTTGGTACCGGCCGGACCAACCTGAGTGGCTGAGAGTTTGGAAGCCAAAATAATGCAATATTTCAAAACACAGGTTCCTACAACCGTGCAAGCCACAAATCAAAATCACTGCAACATGTATGACAAATATCTGAGTGGCTCAGATGACAAATTTGAGAAAACATTTTTTGCAAACTCATCCTCCAGAACAATTATTGCAAATTTGTACTGGTCACCAAAGGGCTCTGCAGAGACATCTGTGAGGTTATCAGATAAAAAAATAAAGGTCACTTTAAACACTAGGAGTCACCACACATTGCACTGAGCAAGCCTAAACACATGCAATGGAAGGACGTAGGCTTAATGAATAATACAGAATTGGTAATAATAAATGTAAAACCTTATTTTAGGCCTCAGAGACAATATCTTTTATGGCCAGGAGCCATGAGATGACTATTGTTGAGATATAGTGCTATATAAATAAAGTTGAATTGAATTGAATTCAAGAAGGTATTAAACCTGGTATACAGGGACTCATAGATGCAGGGGTTATAGTATTAGGTCTAAAAATACTGTGCAATGCACTTTGTTAAATGATCTACAATCACAAATTAAAATTTTTCACAGTGAATGACATCAGTAATGCTTTTTCCAGCATTCCCATCCACCTAGATCATCCGTTTTGGGTTGTATTCAAATTTGAAGGCAAGAGCTACACATTCACAAGGCTACCACAGGGCTATTGTGAATCACCAACCATTTTTTTTCACAGGCAATGTCAGCAAATTTGGCCCACTTTCACTTTACTGGCATCCCCTGATGAAATCATTTGGAAAAAAAAGACACCATTGCCTTGTTGAAATTTTTAGCTGAGCAGGGTCACAAGGTTAACAAAGCAAAGCTGCAGTTGTGGAAGCCAGAAGTGAGATACTTAGGCCACATTCTGTCAGCAGAAGGGAGACATGTTGATCCTGTTTGCAAAGAGGCTATTTTGGCAGCGCCCAAACCAATCACAAAAAGAGACATGATGTCATTCTTTGGGACGTTAAAATTATTGTCGCTCCTGGATTGCAAATTATTAATTTGAAGTGCAACCATTGTCTGACCTCATTTACAAAAAACCAATGGCACAGGTGGACAAGATTCAGCGGACACCTGAAGCAGAGTTGATCGCTCTAATTTAAGCATGCAAATTGGGACAAAAAAAAAAAAACAACTCACAGTTTACATTGATAGCCAATATGCATTTTACACTATTCACCACTTTGCACAAAAAGTGCAAACACCTCATTCTGGAGCTGCTTGAAAGTGTCAAACTGCCATTACAACTGACCATATGCAAATGTGCTGCTCATACGAATGGTAATGATCCGGTTTCTAAAGGTAATCCTTTTGCGGATTAAACTGCAAAGGCGGTTGCACAAGGCTTGCAACCTAAACAAAGCACATTTCATTCTGTTCTAGAGAATGAAATGTGCTACAATGAAATGTGAAACAAGAGCTATCACATGATGTTCTCGTTGAGGCTCAAAAAAGCAGCAACACAGGCTGAAATTTACAAATGGATGAAAGAGGGAGCTATTCTTAATGACACCTTAAAGGTGACACCTTAAAGCTCTACAAATGTAAGGCAAACAAGCCTATTCTACCACGCAAACTGTTCCACCAAGTCTCTACCTTGCTCCATGGCATTTCGCATGTAGCAAGAGGGGGGATGGTATTGTGGAGTGTGTAAATAAAGAGACGATCCATGGACAGATGATTTATTACACACTCACATCTCACAAGCACAGAAAAGACTGAACATTGCAGCAAGCTTTCTCCCCTTTTACCCAAGTACTTCTTCACACATTTACATGGAAGTTTCTCATCACACAGCATGACATTTACATTACACTGCCTTCAACCCCCTATGTCTCTGACTCCTTGTGGCTATATGCCCAGGAACTCCCTGGGCATTGTTCTCCCATGCTTATTCACTGTCTCTGTCTGAGGTGTTAAATAATCTGACTTCCCCAATGTCCCACCATCTACATCAGGGGTGCTCACACTTTTTCAGCATGCGAGCTACTTATAAAACAACCAAGTCAAAATGATCTACCCACTACAAAAATGCAAAACATATAATTATTTTCAAATGTATTAAGGATTCTTTGTATGTACAATGTATGTTGATGTACCTTGCATAACTGAATAAGCCAATATTGCACAACACACATAATAAATAACTATTAACATTTTTTGTAATTACCTGAGTTTACTTTGATGACTTGCACTGAATTGAATCAGCCAGGGATGCATAGTCCGGACAGTAGCTGCTGACAGCCAGCCTCAAGCACATTTCCAAATGTTCATCAGTCATGGTGGAACGGTATTTGGACTTAATGATCTTCATGTAGGAAAAGGCTGACTCACATAAATAAGTGGAGCCGAATAATGCAGTCAAGGAGGTAGCACATTTCCTCATGTTGGGGTACTTTTCCTCTGTGAGTAAGTTCCAGAACTGTCCATGAGCTCTCGACTTCAGCTCAATGTCAGTTTGTAGAGTCAAAATCTCATCTTCCACTCCAGAAGAGTTCAAGTGAAACAGTGCTGCAATGTTTGATGCGAGTGAATCAAAAAAAAGTCCACCTCCCATTCCATATGAAAGTGATATGTATTTGCCTTCTTACTTGGTCCAGCTTTCTCACTCATTTTGATCACCATATGTTTTAGCAAGGGCTTAAAATCTGAGGTAATTCACTGACTAGCTTGTAAGTTTTGCTGCGCTTAGCGCCATTGTTTATGTATGAGCGGTGACCTAAAGGTCAAAATTCAGTTGTCATCTGAATGGTTGCCCTGTATGTCAATCAAGTGACGGGATGTTTGATAGGCTGACAAATATTTTTTTTAATGTCACGCTGCGATCGACCAGTACTACCTCCGCGATCGACCAGTAGATCGCGATCGACGTAATGAGCACCCCTGATTGAATAAAACTTTACTGCTTATGGGTTTAGCCAGTTTGCCACAGTTTTGTAAAAAAATGTCTGATCTGTGCAAAAAACAATGCACAGGGAAACTTCAAACCTGAGAGAGGCACTTTTCCAGCCTCTACTTATCCATTTCAGAACATTTGCATGGATTTTATTGAACTGAATAAATGTGAAGGCAAGAAATATTGTTTGGTCATTAGTTATATGTTTTCTAAATGGACAGAAGCTTTTCCTTGCACACATCCAAATGCAATCACAGTTGCAAAGAAATTGCTTGCAGAAATTGTACCTAGGTTTGGAATACCTGAGAAAATTTATTCAGATAATGGTACACATTTTGTAAATCAAGTTATATCACATTTAGGCACAGCACTGAACATCAGTTTGAAGAATCATTCAGCTTATCACCCACAATCTGCAGGACTGGTAGAACGCACAAACAGAACAATTAAAGAAAGACTCAGAAAAACAATGGCAGAAACAAGACAAAATTGGATTTACTGCCTTCCATTAGTTTTGTTTTACATGAGGATAATCCCAACCAAAGGGGGGTTGTCTCCATTTGAAATCATGTATGGCAAACCATACTTGTTGCCACCTTTGAGACCATTCAATCCTGGTGATGAAGAAGTGTGTTTAGCAGATTACATGAGAAGGATGTTGACTAACAGAGATATTATCGCTGCTACTCTCCCTAGGAGGGTTCACAAGGAAACTGCACCGATCTTGGCCAAGCCAGGAGACCTTGTCCTCATCAAAGCCATCAAAAAGAAGAATTGGACTGATTCACCCTGGCAAGGACCACATAAAGTCGTTCTGTCAACGCCAACAGCGGTGAAAGTTGAAGGACGGGACTCTTGGGTGCTTTTAACACACTGTAAACTTTACCCTGCTCTGAACTCACAGTAAGGGACTACTGAATAAATATTTTCAACTCCATTCCATTAAAGACTCTCAACAAGAGACTTTTTCTTAATTGTTTTCCTATACAAGTGTCAACTGACGACGCCCTACGTCAGGGGTCACCAACGCGGTGCCCGCGGGCACCAAGTCACCCACAAGGACCACATGAGTCGCCCGCAGGCCTGTTCTAAAAATAGCACAACTCGCAAGTGAGCTGCGTCTAAGATGTAATTTTTTCTGCCGCTATTTTTTAAAATCACACTTGCATTTATATAGATTTTAAAATGAAAATGTCTTAAAAATAAAAAAAAATGAAAATATGTTTATTATACGTAAAGTTAAGGTGAACTCTGACCTAGTTCAAAGGTCAGTATTGTGCGCATGACAAAACCTTCGCGATTGTGGAGAGTAAGGTAGCGGGCAGTGAAGATGGTGAGTGCAGTGCAGTTTCCTAGCCCAAAAACATGGCAAAAAAAAGACAGAAAATTTATCATTTTCAAAGTGAGCGGGAGCAAGAGTTCTTTTTTACTACCGTGAAAGGAAGCTGCGTGTGTTTCATTTGCGGGGCGACTGTGGCGACGGCTAAGCGGCACAATGTGGAGCGACACTTCATTACGCTTTTTTTTTGGACTAATTTTGTACCCGTAGGTAGATTTGTTCTGCAGTCCGGTGACAAGCCACCAGCTGCCGGTTGCTGTGTGCGCAAGCGCCCCTTAACTCCCTAACCTGCATGTTTTTGGCATGTGGGAGGAAACCGGAGAAATCCCGGAGTAAACCCACGCAAACACGGGGAGAACATGCAAACTCCACACAGATCACTGTTGGCCGGGGGCAGGGATCGAACCCACGATCCCCACGATCCCCCGGCTGAGGGTAAACTGTGCTGCCGCGGTGCTAACCACTGCTCCACCGTGCATATAAGCACTCTCAGTGCTTGTTTAGCTTCTTCTCATGAAAGGACAGTGCTGGTTATTACTCAAGCATGATTCTTGGCAAGAACTGTATGGATATAATTCCAGTGAAGAACACACAAAGTGTGTTTATTAAATGTAACAGATTTGGAGCAGAATTGCAGCAGATTTGTTCAGTTAAAAATGTGATAAGATTTATTTAATATGAAAGTTGATTTTTCTTAAATGTTGCATAACTTTTTCAAACATGGTTTAACATAGTTCATGAATTAAAAGGGTTTAGTTTTTTATGGTTAAAAGGGACTGGTGAAAACTGGACATTTTTTTAATGAAATGTGGAAGTGATCATCTGAACAATTGCTGAGATTAATAAAAATAAAGTGTTGAATATTGATCTTGTCTGTTACCCACTAAGTTATTGATAATTATTTATATATATATATATATATATATATATATATATATATACAGTATATACACAATTTGTTATTTTAGAGGAGTGTGTCAAGCTGGTGCCCTTCACATGACTCGATACCCATGAAGTAGCTCTTTGTTTCAAAAACGTTGGTGACCCCTGCCCTACGTGGTGTCCAGTACCGGCTTGGGATAGGGAAGCGAGTGGTTGACCATCATGGAGAGACAAGAAGCGCAAGAAAGACGTTTGATCATTAAAGGGTGTAGTTGTTGTTTCCTTTACATCATCATCCTAGGGGTGACATTATTATTTTGGTTTCCTTTAGCTGCACCACAAACCATACATCGTAGTGCTAGGGACCTTGCACATATTCAGCATAATTGGCTAGAGTTACATGAACATCACGATCATGAATATGCTGCCAATACGTGGTGGAGGTATGCTAATTATACGGCTAGGGCAGCTAATCGTTCTAATTGTTAAGTTTGCTCCCTAGTGCCAATGTCAGCTGGACAGACTGCTGTTGTAGCCAAAATGATGGAACCAGCAAAAGCTCTGTTTTTTTACAGAAGGCTATGAAAAGGGACTACACAAAAAAGATTATTTTGAATCACTCTTGTGAAATCTTTCATCACTCTACCAATCAGAGAACTTATGGTACCCTTTACTCTGTAAGGGCAAGGTTAGTTTCATCAGGAACTTTTTCTTTTTGTCTGAAGGGAAGTGGTGACAACCCTCTGGGCAACCTACCCCTTTCTCGGTGTGAGGCAGTGTACAGGGTACAGCGGATCTGTGATGCTAGTACCCTGACCAATCAGGTGGGCAGGTGATGTCCACGGGTTAACCGTTGTCATTATGGACCTATCACCATGCTGGAGCTCTGCAGTGCTGCTATCTGCAACTTCCGTATGTATGGCGCACATATGGTGACGGGTGGTTGGTGGCTGTGTGGTCGTAAGGCGTATTCCCATCTGCCTATGAACTGGGCAGGAACCTGTGCCCCCGTCTTTGTGACTGACAACACCCTGATTATGTCAGCGGGTCAGACGAGAAGAGGGAAGAGAGACCTATCACAGGATGCCATTTTCACACCACATGATTCCATCTGGGGTAGGGACATGCCAGAGCAGTTCAAGATACTTACTACAGGTCAAAAGGTAGTTCAATCGCTATTCCCTTGGGTGGGAGTGGCGAAAAATACCTTGTGGATTGAGACTCTTAATTATAGACTACAGTCTATTGTGAATTTTTTCTTAGCTGCCTGGAAAGGTGAAAGGGAGAAAATGACTGCTATAAGACTTGTAGCAACACAGAATAGAATGGTACTTGGATCAGTTGACTGCCGCCCGTGGGGGTGTGTGCGCAATTGTAGGTCAGTACTGTTGCACCTTTATACCTGCACATGATGCAGATGGAGGCGTCATTGCTTCAGCCATACGTAATCTGACTGTTTTGCAGACTGCTGGGGCCAAGGATAATGTTGATGATTCATCACACTGGATAAACTGGTTGTTTTCCTCATGGAGGAGTCGTGTCATAAACTTAGTGGTGATTATTGTAGTGATACTTTTGATCTTTTCATGTCTCATTCCTTGCATCCGTGATATGATGTTGAAACTTGTTCAGGTGAATTTAGTGTTATATCACGAGGCCACCACTGGAGATGATGGGGAAACAACACCACCTTAATGTTTTATGAGTACAGATTATGATTGACATGCAGAAAACCAAAAGGAGATGTATGTTCATGATGTGAATTTGAAATGTACTGAGTTGCAAGAGTAATCAAATATGCCTTGAAGTTCAGAGTTGTTATCCTTGTTTGAGATTTTTTCACTTTATCCTGTTTATGTTCTGTCTTAATTTATGTCGTATTTGAAACCATTATGTTACTAATCACTATTTAGCTAGTATACAGTTTTACTATATTGATTGTTGTTTCATTGTTGATACCTTGTTGCAGTTTCACGTTGAGGTACTAATACACATAGGTTAGGATGCTAGCACACAAGATCTCTGATACAAACATACACATATGTCTTTTACACATAATAGGTTTTTAGTTATTTTATTGTTTTTATTGTTCTTTACATTTACATACAAGTATTAACTTTTTATTAAATCACTGCTAATTTACTGACACATAGAACGACAAATACATACACTATTTCATCTTAATTTATGGCTAATCACCATCACTGATTCAATTTTTCTCTTTTATGACTTAATTAGATGATTGATTTCTTTATTGAAATATAAAATATCCTCACATGCTCCCCAGGAAATGAAACATTCCAGCGGCGCTCGGGAGCGGCAGCGAGGCCGATGGCGGACTTTCCTCATTAAAAAGCGAGTTAGGATCTTTTGCAATACAATGCTTTAGCATGAAATGCACCGGAACTTGGCGAGCTGCCCAATGAGGTTTTAGAAGCCATAATGTTTCATCTCTGATGCTTTTTGAGCATCATAGGGGGGAATGATAGGATATTTTCAAGTTTCTGTGGGTAACCCCCACAACATACTGGGACAAGCAGAGCGCTCAGCTGGAGCAATTGGCAGAACAATGGCTGATATCAATAGGCAGCCTCTCTTTGTCTAGTTCAGGCGCCAGTATCCTGCTGTTATGTATGACTTCCTGCTCTGTACTCAAATCCAAGTGTCCCATGCCTTCCTGCAGTTTCTTTGATGATAACATGCCTTTCATGTATTGTCTGTAACTGGGTATTTAAGTGACTGAATATCATATGCTCATTCTCTCTCTGACTGCTCATCCGACTGCACGCATTGCCTATCTGTTGGAGAGCCTCCGGGCTCACTCTGGCGCGCATGCACGGTGCCGGAGTGAGTCTGTGAGGGCGGTATGATTAATAAACTCCCTCATAAACTCTCAGTTCGCTGCTTATCATTCCATGCCGCCACATTGGTGACCCCGAGAAAGCACACGCTTTGTGCAACGCAACCTTCTGATCTGGACATCTACATTGGTGACCCCGAGAAAGAACACGCTGACGACGAACGACACAGCCCCGGCGGTGATTCTCCGACGACAAGCGAACGCAGCAGCCTGATGCAAATGATCTGCTCTCCCTTCTGCCACACAGGAGACCTCGACGCAGAGCCAACACCAGGCGAGCTCCCTCGGAGATCATCCACGACCGGGAAAGCTGCAGAAAGTGTCCTTCTGCGACCCTCGCCTGAGATTCTAGATCTCCACGCTGAGACCTGCCGAGGGACAAAGCTCATCCGCTCCCTCTCATCGCGCTGTGGATCCCAGAGACAGAGAATCGCCCACATCCTCTGCATCTACACCAGCGCGCATCTACACCAGCGCGCACGCACCATGACCCGGCACGAGCGACGACCAACAGCCCGATCAGGGAAGACCATCGGCGCCGACTGCGCAGATCTCCATCAAGCCCCCTGACCCTGATTCACCTCGCAACAGCGGACCGGCCATGCACAGAAGCCTTGCATCAGAACAGCGCAGCTGGAAGGTATGTGGCCGCAGCGCGTGCCGCACACCAGAGACAAGCTGGCTCTATGGACTTATACATCATCCTCCGCTGCTGTACACGGCTCTTCAGGACTGCTCACACACCTGAAGCACACACGCAGCCCGCAAACAGGATTTTGTGTAGGTCTCAGCCACGGTGCATGACGGGAATCCAGCTGTCAGCTGTCCCCGAGGGCTTTAGGGCCGCGCACGCACCTAAAGCCAAAACGCCAAGTCCCTCACACAGCTTCAGCTCCTGTTTTTCTTCATTGCCGGACTGAATTGCGAGAGGAATCAGACTAATTTTTCTTCTCACAGCCGCTGTGGACCTCCGCCACGTTTAACGGACAGCCCCTCAACATCGCGGATCCACATGCAATTTTTGCGCGGCCCAGACAACGGGCCGGCACTTGCTGCCCCCACCCTCCTCCCTCCCCCTCCTCCGGCACAGACTTTCCCAGCAGCTCGCTCCCAAAGCCGGACGATCGAGGCCTCAGCCCCCTGCTGAGCCCTCTGGGGGGGAGGAGTGTGGGTAACCCCCACAACATACTGGGACAAGCAGAGCGCTCAGCTGGAGCAATTGGCAGAACAATGGCTGATATCAATAGGCAGCCTCTCTTTGTCTAGTTCAGGCGCCAGTATCCTGCTGTTATGTATGACTTCCTGCTCTTTTTTTTTTTTTTTTTTTTTTTTTTGTTACTTATTTGTACCCGTAGGTAGATTTGGTTTGCAGTCTGGTGACAAGCCACCGGCTGCTGGTCGCTGCGTGCGCGAGCGCCCTAAACCTACATGTTTTTGCTCTGTACTCAAATGCAAATGTCCCATGCCTTCCTGCAGTTTCTTTGATGATAACATGCCTTTCATGTATTGTCTGTAACTGGGTATTTAAGTGACTGAATATCAAATGCTCATTCTCTCTCTGACTGCTCATCCGACTGCACGCATTGCCTATCTGTTGGAGAGCCTCCGGGCTCGCTCTGGCGAGCATGCACGGCGCCGTAGTGAGTCTGTGATGGCGGTATGATTAATAAACTCCCTCATAAACTCTCAGTTCGCTGCCTATTATTTCATGCCGCCACAGTTTCATTAATTATTCTATATGATTTTAATGCTATATTATTCTATTTTATATTCTAATTGTTTCTGGTGCATATAAAAATCCAATGTCTGGGTCACTGTGATATTTTTTCATTGTCTCAGAGCTTGAAAAGACTGTCTGTTTTCAAAGCAAGATTAGGATGAACAAGATTGTGAATAATGACGAAAGTCTCATTGTTTTATCATACCAAACTGTACTGTATTGTCAGGATGACCAGATCATATTAGAATGTTCATTGCTGACCACAGATAAAGAAGGAGTCACTTGGAAAGTTGGCTCCTACCAGTCTAGCTCAGATAAGAGACCGAGGTATAAAAAAGCAACATCCTTGAACACGTTAGGGAGTCGGTGCTGTGAAGCTCTGAGGCGAGTGTATGCTGTTACTGATTTCCTCCTTTCTGATCAGAAGGAGAATAAATGACTCAGAACTTGGAAAACCGCCTATTGATTATTGTTTCAGCCTCAGTCAATTCATTTTTGTTCTAACAATTTCCACTCCCACTTCACAAACCTGTGCTACGCAGATGATGTGGTACTTTTTAGTCCATCACCACCCCCCTCCTGGACCCGCTGCAGTTTGCCTACCGAGCCAACAGGTCTGAAGACGACGCAGTCAACCTGGCCCTCCACTCCATCCTGCAGCACCTGGACTCCCCGGGAACTAACTAACTAACTACTAACCTGCACTTATATAGCGCTTTTCTAGTCACAAAGACCACTCAAAGCGCTCTCATTAATACTAACCCTCTATTCTAAGGGCCTATAGGAAACAGATATCTAGGGACAATTTAGAACAGCCAATTAACCTAACATGCATGTTTTTGGCATGTGGGAGGAAACCGGAGAAATCCCGGAGTAAACCCACGCAACACGGGGAGAACATGCAAACTCCACACAGATCACTGTTGGTCGGGGGCTGGGATCGAACCCACGATCCCACGATCCCCACAATCCCCCGGCCAAGGGTAAACTGTGCTGCCGCAGTGCTAACCACTGCGCCACCGTGCAGCCCCGGCATCGTGCATCCTGGCGTAGGGAACCTACGCCAGGATCCTGTTTGTGGACTTCAGCTCCGCATTCAACACCATCCGCCCCGCTCTGCTCCGGGACAAGCTGTCCCTGCTCAACGTGCCTGACTCCCTCTGCAGGTGGATCACCGACTTCCTGACGGACCGGAGGCAGCATGTGCAGCTGGGAAAGACTGTCTCAGACTCTGCTAGCATCAGCACCGGATCACCCCAGGGTTGTGTACTTTCCCCCCTACTCTTCTCCCTTTACACCAACTCCTGCACCTCCAGCCACCAGTCTGTCAAGTTGATCAAGTTTGCGGACGACACCACCCTCATCGGGCTCATCTCCAACGGCGACGAGCCCGCCTACAGGAGTGAGGTGGCCCAGCTGGCGTCCTGGTGCAACAACAACAACCTGCAGCTGAACGCTCTGAAGACAGTGGAGATGATTGTGGACTTCAGGAAAGTCACAACCCCTCTGCCCCCCCTCACCCTCACGGGCTCTCCCATCACCACTGCTGATTCCTTCTGCTTCCTAGGCACCACCATCACCAGGGACCTCAAGTGGGAGCCGACCATCAGCTCCCTCATCAAAAAGGCCCAGCAGAGGATGTTCTTCCTGCGGCAGCTGAGGAAGCTCAAGCTACCCACCAAGATGTTAGTGCAGTTCTACACAGCCATCATCGAGTCCATCCTCACCACCTCCATAACCGTGTGGTACGCAGGAGCCACTGCCAGGGACAGACTAAGGCTGCAGCGCGTCGTGCGCACTGCTGAGAAGGTGATCGGCTGCAAGCTCCCATCTCTCCAGGATCTGTACATCTCCAGGACCCGGAGGCGTGCTGGCCGGATCATAGCCGATCCCTCACACCCTGGTCACGTACTGTTTGCCCCTCTCCCCTCAGGTAGAAGACTTCGGTCCATCCAGACTAAAACCTCCCGTCACATGAACAGCTTCTTCCCCTCTGCCATCAGACTGCTGAACACTATGTGACTTATTGACTCTTGTGCACTATGTAAAGCAGCTCAACCAGACTCATGTCAATCATCACTGTTTTCTTCCTGCATTACCGACTGCACTATATGGTTCTCCACATTATCTGCTGCTCGCTAATATATTTAAACTGCTGACTAGTATTACTCACTCTTATTCTACACTTTATTGCATGTATAGTTTATTTCTTTTATTTTATCATGTTTAATGTTGCAGCATTGCACCGAGACAAATTCCTAGTTTGTGTACTACATGAACAATGGCAATAAATCTGATTCTGATTCTGATTCTGACTTTTTGCTACACATATAGACATCATTACTGAGGCACTGGAGCTGCTTGCAGAGGAAGAATCACCCCTGGGCCTTAACATCAGCTGGGCAAAGACAAAGATCCAGTCACTGTCAGACTTCTTGCCACCACCACCACAAGTCATCACCATCAAAGACGAGCCGGTTGAAACTGTCAACAACCTTGTTTACCTCGGATCTAAGCTAACCAGCTCCTGCTCAACAGACCCAGAGATTATTTGCTGTCTGCAGCTGTCTCGCATTGCTTTCGGCCGCCTCCAGAAAGTCTGATGGAGTGGGAAGATCTGCACAACCGCAAAGTAGTGAATGTTTTAACACCTGTGTGATCACTGTCCTCCTTTCTGGGTCCGAGACCTGGACCCTCTCCACCACAACTACCCATCATCTGGATACAATCAATCGGACCTGCCTCCGTAACATCCTCGGCATCCGATGGTTCCACCACACCACAAATGATGAGGTCAATAGGATATCTGGCTTTCCTAGCTTCATCTCTGCTGTCATCAGAAGAGGGAGAATGTGTCTCCTCGGTTACGTGGCCAGGCTGGATGATGGGACACAGGCCAACCAGGCCCTCTCTGCTAGTGCTTGTCCACCCCCCTCCAAGGCTGGAATCGCCCCCGAGGTCAGCCCAGACTGTCCTGGATGACCAAGATTGCAATGATAAGATATCTGGCTGACTTCATCGCCCTAGCCCAAGATCGCCCTGTGTAGCATTACCAGCTGGTTCGAAATGAGAAAAAGATTCATCCATTTTTTTTGAAGAAGAGCCAAGACCCCCTTTCACCTAAAGACCACTGCTTTGAAGCCACATTCCATTGGTAAATTGACCCTCAAATCTCCCCTCTATGCCAGGAATGGTTTGGAACCCCCTATCGTAAATTTGATGGAGTACATTCGCATTAGACAATTTAATGTTGTAAAAGCAGTCTGAAATTTTCCAGATCTGCACTTCCTTTTCTCTCCAAACTCAAGTTCAACATTGCCCTCCAATGGATAACACAGGGATATTTCTCTCTGAAGTTAAATTATTAATTGTGAACAATGAAATAACTCATCTTTCCCCCACACACAGCATCCACTTTTGAAGATAATGGCGGGACCCTGTGATGGACAATTACATACCTGCCAACTTTTAAAACCTGAAAAGCCAAGTAGCTAGCTGGGGTCCAGGGGCCGCAGGCCTCAGTAGGTCCAGGACAAAGTCCTGTTGGGAGTTCAGGGGGGCGAAGCCCCCTGACGCCAAACAAATATTAGCATTAAATCAAGTTAAAATGTGGCTAACAACCTCATATTTTTTCAACAATCATGTTTCTATTTTCCTTAAATTGTCAATGCAGATATTCTGATGGAAAAGATCAAGGACAAACTCTATGGTAACTCTCAAGCATTTTTGTTTTCCATGGTGCACCTCTTAGCTCTCTTCAGTTGGTCTTTTGAATGGGACACACTGTGGCACTTGTTACTGTGGCACTTGTTAGCTGTCATCATCATGTAGGAGCATGATCACTTAGGTTTATTGTCCCAATTTCACAGGTATTTATTTTTTCTTTGTCTTTTCCAAATGCTATAAAATAATCTATTCTTGTGTATAGTGAGTGAGGTGAGGAGTAATAAGTGTAATCTCTTCTAACTGGATGCAGATCTCTCCAAATATCAATTAGACCCACCTCTTCAAATATTGTATTAATTTTCTTAATTAAAGGCAGTTTGTCAGATGCTTTACCATTGGAGGTATCCAGATTTGGCTGTAAATGTATATTGAGGTCTCCTTCACAAATTAGAAGGCCTACTGTCTCAGTTGTTATTATGTCAATGATTCTCCTGAAGAAGTGAAAATCACTTCCAGGAGGTGCATACTGTATATATTTAGTAACGTAACTGAACTGGCCTCTATCTTTCCCCTTACTAAAATAAAACGGCCCTCCTTATCACTAATCTCAAATTGTTTTTCAAAATGTAATTTATCTGAAAGAAGGATAGCAACTCCTCTCCTTCGTCCCACTTTATATGATAAAAAAAAAACATTAGTAAAGCCCATTCTTTTTAATTTGTCATGTTCCTTATTATCCAAATGAGTTTCCTGTAAATATATTATCTGTGCATGTTCTTTCTTCATTTTGGTTAAGATTCTGCTACGGTTAATTGGGTTCAACAGGCCGTTAACATTGAAGGAGATAATTTTTATCTTGCTACTAATCATTTTCGATTGTTCTGATATCCTTAACATAGTAGAACCTATATATATACACTACCGTTCAAAAGTTTGGGGTCACCCAGACAATTATTTTGTGTTTTCCATGAAAAGTCACACTTATTTACCACCATGAGTTGTAAAATGAATAGAAAATATAGTCAAGACATTGACAAGGTTAGAAATAATGATCCATCCATCCATCCATCCATCTTCTACCGCTTTTCCGGAGGTCCGGGTCGCGGAGGCAGCAGTTCAAGCAGAGAAGCCCAGACTTCCCTCTCCCCAGCCACCTGCTCCAGCTCTTCAGAGGGGATACCAAGGCGTTCCCAGACTAGCTGGGAGACATAGTCTCTCCACCGAGTCCTGGGTCTGCCCCGGGGTCTCCTCCCAGTGGGACGTGCCTGAAACACCTCAAGTGGGAGGCGTCCAGGAGGCATCCTAATCAGATGCCCATACCACCTCAACTGACTCCTTTCAATGTGGAGGAGCAGCGGTTCTACTCTGAGCCTCTCCCGGATGACTGAGCTCCTCACCCTATCTCTGAGGGTGAGTCCAGCAATCCTACGGAGAAAGCTCATTTCAGCCGCTTGTATCCGCGATCTCGTTCTTTCGGTCATTACCCAAAGCTCGTGACCATAGGTGAGAGTAGGAACGTAGATTGACTGGTAAATCGACAGCTTTGCCTTAGAACTAAGCTCCCTCTTCACCACAACAGACCGGTACAACGTCCGCATCACTGCAGATGCTGCTCCAATCCGTCTGTCGATCTCTCGCTCCATTTTCCCCTCACTCGTGAACAAGACCCCAAGATACTTAAACTCCTCCACTTGGGGCAGGAGCCTGTCCCCAACCCGGAGAGGACAATCCACCTTTTTCCGGCTGAGGACCATGGACTCGGACTTGGAGGTGCTGATTCTCATCCCAGCCGCTTCACACTCAGCGGCAAACCGTCCCAGCAAGAGCTGTAGGTCATTGCTGGATGAAGCCAACAGGACAACATCATCTGCAAACAACAGAGATGAGATCCTGTGGTCACCAAGCATGACACCCTCCATTCCCTGGCTGCGCCTAGAAATCCTGTCCATAAAAATTATGAACAGGACCGGTGACAAAGGGCAGCCCTGGCGGAGTCCAACTCTCACTGGGAATGACTCCGACCGAGTGTTGGCAATGCGAACTAAACTCTCACAACGGTCGTACAGAGACCGAATAGCTCGTAACAACAAGCCCGATACCCCATACTCCCGAAGCACCCCCCACAAAAATCCACGAGGGACGCGGTCAAATGCCTTCTCCAAGTCCACAAAACACATGTAAACTGGTTGGGCAAACTCCCACGAACCCTCAAGAATTCTCGAGAGGGTAAAGAGCTGGTGCGATGTGCCACGGCCAGGACGAAAACCACATTGCTCCTCCTGAATCCGAGGTTCGACCAACGGCCGGACTCTCCTCTCCAGTACCTTGGAGACTTTCGGTCGGCTTCAAAGAGAAGAAATAATGATTTGTATTTGAAATAATAATTTTTTCCAGATACTCAACCTGCTCAAAGGAAGGTCAGTTTTATAGCTTCTCTAACCAGCTAAACTGTTTTCAGCTGTGCTAACATGATTGCACAAGGGTTTTCTAATCATCCATTAGCCTTCTGACGCAATGAGCAAACACATTGTACCATTAGAACACTGGAGTGATAGTTGCTGGAAATGGGCCTCTATACACCTATGTAGATATTGCACCAAAAACCAGACATTTGCAGCTAGAATAGTCATTTACCACATTAGCAATGTATTTTAGATATTAGAGTGTATTTCTGATTAGTTTAAAGTTATCTTCATTGAAAAAAACAGTGCTTTTCTTTCAAAAATAAGGAAATTTCTAAGTGACCCCAAACTTTTGAACGGTAGTGTATAAAACAGAACTCTCCCTACGTGTACAAAAACTTGTACAATAAAGCTGCCCAAACCTACAACAAAAAATCTCCAAACATAAACTCATCCAACAAAAAAAATATAAAATAAAAATATAAACAACTAAACTATTGACTTCCATCCGTGGGGTCTTAGACATGACCCTAATTTGGCCCCTATACTTAGGGAACCTTGAAGGGGAGCCTCTCTCATACATTTGTGAAAGAGGGCCTTCTTCTGCCAATTGGCCAATGTCCATCTTCATACAGCACAGGAAAAACATCCGACTATGAAAACTCTATATTGCCAAACTGTAATCTATTCTTACATAGATTATTCATAGTTTATTTTCTGTCCTGGCAGTTTATTATAAAAAGCAAGCTCACCATCCATATTTCCATTCAGTCTCAGTTCTCAATCTCTCTGCGTCGCTCTCAGAGTCATTCTTGCTCTTGTCGTCTGAATGCTTGTAATTTTTCTTTGAAGTCTCGGGTGCGTTCTCCAGTCGCTTGGCCTCTCGTCCTCCTTTCTGTGCGCCATGTTAGCTGCTGGACCTGTTTCAGGAGAGTCTCCGGGCGTCTAACGACAGTCACCGGGAATCCCCTCTTCTCCATATCAGTGGTCGCCTTCTCGGCCGAGTCATATAGCATGGTTCCATCTGGATAAAAAAAAACTCATTTTCGCTGGGAAAGGGGTTTGAAAACGAATTTTCTTCTCTTTAAGTACCAACTTTACTTCAGCGTACTCCCTCCGCCTCTTCATAATCTCAGGTGCGTAGTTGTGGTCCAAATTAACCTTCTTCCAAAGGTATTCAAATCCATGTTTCTGCCAAGTCAATTTCAGAGTTTCTTCTTTTATCCTGGAACTGGCCATTTTGATGACAATTGATCGTGGAGGTGCGTTTGGCAGAGGTTTCGGCGTCAGTGCGCGATGCGCTCTTTCCACTTGTAGTTCCGCGGGGTTGGAAAATTCCAGATTCTCCCTTAATAAGCTTTCCACAAAAGTGATCATTGATGGAGAATCATCTTCCGACCCCTCTTTCACTCCATATAGTCTGATATTATCTCTCCGGGATCGTCCCTCAAGATCCATGAGCTTAACCTCCGTTTGAATATGGAGTTTGAGCAACTCAGCCAGCCCTCCTCATTAGTCTGTAATCGAGTTTCTGCTTCCAAAATCCTTTCTTCCGCTTCTTCTAGTCTCTTGTTTGTTTTATTCATTTCTCCTTTAATAGTGGCCAGCTGGACTTTATTCTCTTTTCTGAAATCACGCAGTTCTTTCAATATCAAGTCCAAATTCGCACTGCTAGCTTGTTCTGACACACCTGTTGGCATGTCATTATCCTCCATGGCGTTGTCAGCGGCTGAGGTCTGCTCATCTCCGTCTTCCTCGTATAATTCGTGCTGTATTGATTTTTTAATATTTTTTAGTTTCAGCATCTTGAAGCCCTTACTCTCATAACTCCATGTAATAAAATTTTTAGAAATTCGTGTTTCTTTAGGCAGTTTATAACCTAAATGTTGGGAGTATGTTTCCCTGTGTTGCCTCCTCCTACCCTACCATACCTGGAAGTCGAGCCCGTTTGGGAGATTTCAAATGTGTTCTTGCAAAATGTAGCCAGGTTTGGATGTTTTTCTTTACAAGTTAAGATCTTGCCACCCTACCCCAAAGCCCAGACATATGAAGTAGACAGGAGATTGTTGTTACATGCACTAAACAGCCAGTACTTGCAAGAAATTCCTGCAGTTCCTTCAATGCTGCTGTCGGCCTCTTGGCAGTCTCCATGACCAGTTTCCTTCTCGTCTTTTCATCAATTTTGGTGGGATGTCCAGTTCTTGGTAATGTCACTGTTGTGCCATATTTTCTCCACTTGATGATAATTGTCTTTACTAACTAACTACTAACTAACCTGCACTTATATAGCGCTTTTCTAGTCACAAAGACCACTCAAAGCGCTTTCATTAATACTATCCCTCTATTCTAAGGGCCTATAGGAAACAAATATCTAGGGACAATTTAGAACAGCCAATTAACCTAACATGCATGTTTTTGGCATGTGGGAGGAAACCGGAGAAATCCCGGAGTAAACCCACGCAACACGGGGAGAACATGCAAACTCCACACAGATCACTGTTGGTCGGGGGCTGGGATCGAACCCACGATCCCACGATCCCCACAATCCCCCGGCCAAGGGTAAACTGTGCTGCCGCAGTGCTAACCACTGCGCCACCGTGCAGCCTTTACTGTGTTCCATGGTATATTTAATGCCTTGGAAACTGATGGAAAAATTCTATACTATATTTTTTATGATTTGTTTTCAACAGTGGCGTCCTCCTTGGTCGTCTCCCAAGAAGTCCACATTGGCTCAAACGACGACGGCTGGTGCGATCTGACACTGATGTACCTTGACCTTGGAGTTCACCATGAACGTGTTTAGAGGTTGTTCTGGGCTCTTTTGTTACCATTCGTATTATCCGTCTCCTCCTGCAGCCACATCCACAGAGGTTGGCTACAGTCCCGTGGATCTAAAATTTCTGAATAATATGTGCAACTTCCAAGGTGTTCCAAGGTTGTCATAGCCAGGAGCGGCACTGGGGTTAAGCTCCCAGTGCTCATACAATGCTCCTTATGGCGTGCGTCTCGAAAAGCCTCTGACAACTAAGTCCAACTCCTGGCCTGCCCGTGTGGTTTAGTCTCTAAGCCCGGCGGAACTGCTTTTACTAATAGGAGAAGGGGCGAGGGCGGATCTCTGGCGCCTTAAAACCAGATGCTTCGGGTAGATGGTGGCTCGTCAACCTGGGAAGGTAGCCCATCTAGGGGAAGGTAAACCCTGATTTCAAACCTCCGCTGCCTTGCGGCATACCCGGTCACGGGAAAGGCTTCGGGAGTCAACCCTGAGGAAAAATCCGGAGTCGGAGCCCCTAAGGCAGTTCTATGTTGTGCTCAACATCGTTCTGGCAGCTCCTGCAACGGCGCTGGTGCCAAACTGTAGCAGCCCTGCTGTTACTTTGGATTCATCAGTGACGTGGAGAGGGGGGACATGCTGCATGGGCAACATCTTGTCCTCCATATCTTCCTGCCCAGGCTTGAATCCTACCAACGCTAACGCTGGAAGGAAGAACACCGGATCACTGGAGAGGACACTCCAGCTTCGCCTTTGGTGTAGAAAAAACACGGGGAATGACAGTTACCGGTTATAAGCCACCGCTCAATTGGCGTAGAGCGCGGCGCCAGGGGTTGTTCCCGACGGTGGGAGGGATCATCGGATCTCACTGGACAGCTACCACCCGCCTCAAGCTGGGCAGCCCCCAGCCAATAAGGTGTTGTCCTGCCACAGCTTGCTTTCCTCATTGGGTGCATGGGGATGAGGAAAAGTCCGAACGGCAGGCTGAGAACCTTCACACCAGGCAAGACAATAAAACAAAAGAGACCAACTCTAAAACTGGGAACTTGGAACGTCCGCACTATGATGACAGGACTCGCTGCTAACCTCAAGGACATCAACGACACCAGGAAGAGGGCCATCATCAATAATGAGCTGAAGAGACTGGGAGTGGATATCGCCACTCTCCAGGAAACACGGTTGGCTGACGCAGGCACACTAAGAGAGAAGGACTACACGTTCTACTGGCAGGGAAAGGGCAGTGACGAACACAGAGAATACGGAGTGGGCTTCGCAGTGAAGAACACCTTGCTGAAGATGGTGGAACCGGGCAGCACTGGCTCTGCACGACTCCTTACCCTCCGCCTGAACACCACTCAAGGCCAAGTCACCCTCGTCAGTGTGTATGCCCCAACACTGACAGCCACACCAGAGGCAAAAGACGAGTTCTACGAGAATCTCGCAACAACTGTCAGGACCATCCCCAACTCTGAACAACTCATTCTCCTTGGAGACTTCAATGCCAGAGTGGGTGCTGACCACGACTCCTGGCCCTCCTGTCTTGGACCTTTTGGCGTGGGAAGAATGAACGACAACGGACAGCGGCTGCTCGAGTTCTGCACATATCACGATCTGTGCATCACAAACTCGTTCTTCAAGACCAAGCCCCAACACAAGGTTTCCTGGCAACATCCGCGCTCAAAGCACTGGCACCAGCTGGACTTGATCCTGACCAGGCGCACCTCACTGAAGAACGTGCTAATCACTCGTTCGTTCCAGAGTGCAGATTGCGACACAGACCATTCATTGGTGTGTTGCAAGGTCAAGCTGCAGCTGAAGAAATTCCATCGTGCTAGACAACCTGAAAAGGCACGGATTGACACCAGCAAGATGGCTCAACCAGAACTTGTTGAGCAGTTTGCCTCCACCTTTGAGAAAGAACTTGGTGTACCACAAGAAGGAGAATCTGCAAAGCAGAAGTGGGAAGAGCTGCGAAACACCATCCACCGCACAGCCTTGGCTACCTTTGGGAGGAAGACCTCGACGTCACAGGACTGGTTTGATGCCAAGTTGACCGAGATGACCCCCATCATTGAAGCCAAGCGCTCAGCACTTGCTGAGTACAAGAAGTACCCAAACGAGAAGAATCTCCAGATTCTCAGGGCTGCGAGAAGCAAAGTTCAGCAGACTGCTCGGCGCTGTGCCAACGAGTACTGGACTCAGCTCAGCCAAGACATTCAAACCGCTGCCATAACAGGGAACATTCGTGGTATGTACGATGGCATCAAGAAAGCACTTGGTCCGGCTCAGAGCAAGACGGCCCCCCTCAAATCCTCCACTGGGGTGATGATCACAGAAAAGAACAAGCAGATGGAGAGATGGGTGGAACACTACTCCGACCTCTACTCCAGACAGAACACCGTGACACCGTCAGCCCTTGATGCCATCGACTGCCTGCCATCCATGGACGAACTTGACGCCGAGCCAACCATCGACGAACTCAGCAAGGCCATTGATAGCTTGGCCGCTGGCGAGGCACCCGGCAACGACGGCATACCCCCTGACCTGATCAAGCACTGCAAGACCGCCCTACTGCTGCCATTGCATGACGTCCTCTGCCAGTGTTGGAAGGAAGGTGCCATACCACAGGACATGAGGGACGCCAAGATCATCACCCTCTACAAAAACAAAGGGGAGAGAAGCGACTGCAACAACTACAGGGGCATCTCCCTCCTCAGCGTTGTTGGAAAAGTTTACGCACGAGTTGTTCTCGTTCGTCTACAGAAGCTTGCTGAACGTGTCTACCCCGAGTCTCAGTGTGGCTTCCGCGCTGCGCGATCGACGGTAGACATGATATTCTCCATCCGCCAACTCCAGGAGAAATGCAGAGAACAGAACATGCCCCTGTATGTCGTCTTCATCGACCTCACCAAAGCGTTCGATTTGGTCAGCAGAGAGGGCCTTTTCAAGATCCTGCCAAAGATAGGATGCCCACCAAAGTTGCAAAGCCTCATCGAATCGTTTCACACCAACATGCAGGGGATAGTGCAGCACGATGGCAACGTCTCAGAGCCATTCAACATACGCAGCGGAGTGAAACAGGGCTGTGTACTTGCGCCAACCCTCTTTGGGATTTTCTTTGCTATGCTCCTGAGGCATGCCTTCAGCACAGCAACAGAGGGAATCTACCTGCACACAAGATCTGACGGCAGGCTTTTCAACCTCGCCCGCCTGAAAGCCAGAACCAAAGTACGCAAGGCTCTAATCAGAGACATGCTGTTCGCAGACGACGCTGCAGCCGCAACCCACACACAGCAGGAGCTTCAGACCCTGATAGACCGCTTCTCCCAGGCATGCAAGGACTTCGGGCTTACCATCAGCATGAAGAAGACTAACGTCTCGGCGCAAGGCACGGAAGCACCACCAACCATCACCATCGACGACTACGAGCTGGAGGTCGTGAATCAGTTCACGTACCTGGGGTCCACGATCAGTAACAACCGCTCCCTTGATACAGAGATCAACAAGAGGATTGGAAAATCAGCCTTCACACTCGCTCGCCTCACCACACGAGTGTGGGAGAATCCCAAACTCTCTGTCAAGACGAAGATGGCAGTGTACAATGCCTGCGTCATCAGCACACTGCTCTATGGGAGTGAGACGTGGACAACATAAGCCCGGCAGGAAAAGAGACTGAACTCCTTCCACTTGCGCTGCATTCGCCACATCCTGGACATATCCTGGCAGGACAAAGTGCCCAACACAGAAGTTCTGTCCTGCGCCGGCCTTCCCTCCATGTTCACTCTGCTCAGGCAGCGCAGGCTCCGCTGGCTAGGCCACGTTCACCGTATGGAGGATGGCAGAATCCCCAAAGACGTCCTCTACGGAGAACTGGCGACTGGCAGGAGAGACGTTGGCCGCCCACAGCTGCGCTTCAGAGATGTCTGCAAGAGAGACATGAAGGAACTGGAGATCAACACAGAGCGCTGGGAGGACCTTGCAACGGACCGCTCCAAATGGAGAGGCACCCTGACCAGACAGCTCAAGGCGGGTGAAGAGAGACGGACTGCTGCAGCAGATGAAAAAAGGACCCGCAGGAAGAACCGTCACAGACCCAGCAGCACGGAGACCACCCACAAGTGCGACCTGTGTGACAGGGACTGCCATTCGCGCATCGACCTGTTCAGCCACAGGCGGTGCTGTTCCAGCAGAGTAGACGTTTAGGATTCTCTTCCATGGTCATCATAGACCGACGGAGGCCGACGATGTGCAACTGTAGTCACAGGAACATCAAGCTGCTTGGAGATGGTCTTATAGCCTTTACCTTTAACATGATTGCCTATAATTTTCTTTTTCTTTTTTTTTTTTTTTTTTAAGTTATTTGTCAGGGACAATGCAATAAACACAGACAAAAAAAAAAATCTGATGTGTTGCACAGAGAGTGTATAGCATTAAGCTAATTTGCAACTCTTGTCCCTGGATGGGCTTTAGAGAAAAGAAACAGATAAAAAGTGAGAAAGATGAGGAAAAAACAAAATGAAAACAGTATAAACAATATCCACATACATTAAATCTAATCTTTCAAATCTATTGAGACAACTCTCTCCTTTGCTTCCTCTGGTCCATGTTTAGTGTGGTACACACCATGTCACCAAACAGCACAGTGATGACTTGTCACCCTTTAAATAGGCCGACTGATTACAAGTTTGTAGACACCTGTGATGTTAATTAGAGGACACATCTTGGTTGAACATGTCCCTGTGGTCACATAATTTTCAATCTTTTCTAGGGGTACCATCATTTTTGTCCAGGCCTGTTTCAGGAGTTTGTTTTTTAAAATAATTCTGTTGAACCACAATTCAAAAGCATTGTCTGATTTTCACTGGTTAATTTTCATAGAATTTTTATTTATTACCACTTTTGTCAGATTCAAGTTATTTCTGTGACCATTGTGGGTTTTTCTTTCATTAACAGAGGGGTACCAACAATTTTGTCCACGTCTGTAGGTAGGAGAAAGGAGAGGGAGGATGAGGATAAGGGAAGGGACAGAACGGGACAGTCCTGATAATCAAAGCTTATCCGGGCAGACGTCACAGACACTCTGGAGACGAGAATGTAAATCTAACAGAACATTCATAAAACACTAATCTATGTAAGCTGAGGAGTTCCTGTGCATTCCTGAGACCTGAAAAATGACATGTCAAAGAGATTATCAGAAGTGGCTTAGATCATTCCTTACACATGTATCGACCCTGTACTGATCTCCAGTCTGAACTCTCTGAAATTGCTCACAGAAACATGCCAAGAATATATGAATTTATCCTATAAGGAATGCACATATATAAACATTAAACATGGCATATGAAAGGTATGATACTTCTCAAATATAATACATTATTAATATCAATAATAATGTAGATAATATGGAATTTTTCATATTCCCCCTTGATGATTAATAAAGCATCAGGATTAAAAGAAAACAAAAGTAAAATAAAGTGAATGAATTAATATAAGGATATGTGTAAGAATTTACATGCTGTTATGTGGCTTTGCAAGTTAAAACGTGCATAGAATATGTCATTAAGAGTGAACATGTGCAGTGATTAAAATTAATTTTAGACTGCGTCAAATAAGAACATAGAAAATAATATGAAGCAGCCGTAAATTATATTGCAACCTCAAAAAACATCCTCAGGCCAGTATTGTCCCTCTCACCATCCTCATCATCATATTAAGGACTCACAAGAAAAACCTGAAGTTATAAAAATCATTACCAAGTTTATGATGAGACTTCTCCATTAAGAGAAACACTAACTTCTTTGCGTATCTGAGATATTAATATGACCATTTGCATCATTTTCATGGATAGAAGTAGAACAATAATCTCCTATAATAGGGCCTACACCCCTATGGGTGGTAATTAGTCGATCAAGGACCATTCTATTCTTTGTTATAATTTTGTAAATAATTGTAGTCTTGTAGAATGTGTAAATGATGAGGCAAGTTGGTCTCAAGCAGTTTATTACACATTCTCTCTCATGAGCATAGTAGAAAAGAGGGCATCTCACACAGAACTCTTCACTTATATACTCAGGTCCTTCTACATATCAAAAGGTCACATTGCATTCACATAAAAGATCACATTGCATGCACTTTCTTAATCCTTTAACATCCCCCTCACAGTCTCTGGCACACAAAGGATCCTCCAAGCCGTCTCTGACACACAAAATATCACATTTCACAGCTTCCTGTTACCTCCAAGAAAACTCTGCCCTTTGTTCTTATCAAAGATGCTGCTCATTATGTTTTGGCCATGTGCGGCCACCCCCCCCCCCCCCAAGCATATTGGATCGAACAAAAGAATAACAGTCTGTATGCTGTGACAGAATCATTACACATCAATCCACATGCTGCTTGGGCTTCAGTCTTCTCCCATATCTGCTGTAACCAGGATTCACCGCCTCCGCGGCGCTGTCATGCTGGGGAGCTGCTGTCTGGGGGTGAAAACCTTTTGTCTGTTCCTGCGGGTGTTCTGGGGAAATTCTACTCCGTGGGGGTCTTCCACGTCGAGGGGCCCTCGCCAACAGCACTTGCTCGTCCGCCACCACAAAAGCAGGTTTGAGTCTGTTTATGCCAACTTTTTCCCTCCTACCCCCCAAATCTAGCAAAAAATGCTTGTCCCCTGTTTCCAGCACTCTGAATGGTCCATCATAAGGTGGTTGCAGTGGGGGGCGATGCGCGTCATGTCTGACAAAAACAAACTCCACGTTTTTCAAAGTTTGAGGCACAAAAACGCGCAGAAAACTGTGGTGAACGAGGCCTGGCAGCGTGCCTGTGTCAATGCTACGCTGCAACAGCTGAGACGGGGAGCTGCCCGGCGCAGGATTATCCGGGAGAAACTCCCCGGGCAGCCAAAGTGGCTGCGCAAAAACGAGTTCAGCTGGGGAAGCTTCCAAGTCTTCTTTAGGCGCAGAACGCAACCCTAATAAAACCCACGGTAGCTTGTCTACCCAATTTGCATCCGTCAGTGACGCCCTGAGAGCCGCTTTCAATGACCTATGAAAACGTTCGCATAACCCATTAGCCTGAGGATTGTACGCGGTTGTGTGGTGAATTGTGACACCTAGGCTGCGGGCCATTGCTGACCACAGTTCGGAAACAAATTGAGGGCCTCTGTCGGACGTAATGTCCGACGGGACTCCAAAACGCGCCACCCATGCTGTTAAAAACGCGCGCGCTACGTCCTCGGCTGTGGTTGACACCAGTGGAACCACCTCCGGCCAGCGTGTGGTGCAGTCCACCATTGTCAGAAGGTGTGTGCACCCCTGTGATGGCGGAAGGGGGCCCACGAGGTCCACGTGAACATGGTCAAACCTCTTAGCCGGGATGTGAAACGGCTCCAAGGGAGCGCTCGTGTGTCTGCGTACTTTGGCTCGTTGGTACGCCATGCAGGCTGCTGCCCACTCTTTCACCTGTTTGCGAAGACTCGGCCCCACAAATTTCTCTCCTACCATCTTGACTGACGTGCGCACTCCCGGGTGCGCTAAAGAATGAACCGAGTCAAAAACGCGGCGGCGCCACGCGGCCGGTACCACGGGACGCAGTCACCCTGTGGAGACATCGCAGATTAGGGGGGGCATACCGTCTTGCAGCGCTCTGCTCTCCAGCCTTAACCCTGTTGGTCCAGACTGGAGCGCGCACACATCCGTGTCACTAACCTGCTCCGCGGCCATGGCTGTGTAATCTATCCCCACGCAGACCGGGGCCGCCACGGCGCGTGAGAGGCAGTCTGCCACTACATTCAGTTTATCCGAGACATACTGAATATTGGTAGTAAACTCTGAGATCGCAGCCAGCTGTCTCTGCTGCTGGCCCGACCACGGTTCTGAAACCTTGGCCATCGCGAATGTTAGTGGCTTGTGGTCAACGAACGCGGTGAAACGGCGCCCTTCCAGCCAGAACTGGAAGTGGCGAATAGCCAAGTGGAGAGCCAGCAACTCCCTGTCAAACACGCTGTACTTACGTTCACTATCGCGCAAAGTCCTGCTGAAAAAGGCGAGCAGCTGCCAAGCCCCGGCTACACGCTTCTCCACGACCGCCCCTGTGGCCACATCTGACGTGTCAGTAGTGAGCGCTATGCGGGCTGTTGGGTCTGGATGTGCCAGCAACGCAGCGTTTGCCAGGGCCGCCTTGACTTCTGAGAACGCCCGCTCCCGCTCCGGGGACCATTCGATCTTATTTGCGGGTTTCTGTTTTTTGAGCGCGGCGTACAGTGGTTGCATGAGCTGCGCTGCACGGGGGAGGAAACGGTTATAAAAATTCACCATTCCCAAAAATTCCTGTAACGCCCTGACCATTTGTGGTCGGGGAAAATCTGCTACCGCGCGCACTTTGTCAGGCAGCGGAACCGCTCCTTCTGGAGAGACGCGGTGCCCCAAAAAATCAATCTGCATCATCCCGAACTGACACTTCGCTGGATTGATTATTAAACTGTGCTCTCCCACCCTCCGGAAAACTGCCGTGAGGTGGGTTTCGTGTTCGTCTTCGGACGCGCTGGCTACCAAAATATCGTCCAGGTAGACGAATACGAAAGGGAGATCGCGCAGCACCGCATCCATCATGCGTTGGAACGTATGCGCAGCCCCTTTAAGCCCGAATGGCATGCGCAAAAACTCAAATAGGCCAAACGGAGTTATCACTGCTGTTTTGGGTATGTCCTCAGCACGCACTGGGACTTGGTGGTAACCGCGGACCAAGTCTATTTTAGAAAAAACGCGTGCTCCTGCCAAATGAACGGAAAAATCTTGGATGTGAGGAATTGGGTAGCGGTCGTGCGCTGTGGCGTTGTTCAACCTGCGGAAATCCCCGCAAGGTCGCCACGAACCATCAGCTTTAGGGACCATGTGTAGCGGGGAAGCCCATGGGCTGTTTGAACGCCTGATGACGCCCAACCTCTCCAGGTTGTAGTAGTAGATTAGTTTATTTGACAGGGACAGTGCAATAAACATAGACAATTAATCAAAGACAATCAATCTGATGTGTTGCACATAGAGTGTATAGCTATTAGCTAATTTGCAACTCTTGTCCCTGGATGGGCTTTAGAAAAAAGAATCAAGATAAAAAATATACACAATAACCACATACATCAATGCAGAAAAATTATAAATACACAATTATAAATATTATAAATATTATAAATACACAAATATAACAGCCTGCCTCACATTTAACATAAATATTATAAATATTATAAATACACAAATATAACAGCCTGACTCACATTTAACACATATAACATAGCTCACATTTGCCTATTTCAGGCCTTCCTCCCTCCGTCACTCACTATAAACAAACACATTTATTCCTTCCCTTCATTCACTCTCACTTTGCGGAGGAGTTGACTTTGAGGAGTTGGCGAACTCCTTGCGCGCTATGGCCAGTTTAGCTGCGTCCAAGCGCCGAGGTTTTGCAAAAACAGGCGGCCCGGTGGTGGTAATAAAATGTTCCACCCCGTGTTTAGTGACAGCTGCCGAAAATGTCGGGACCGTGAGTGCTGGGAACTGAGTGAGCAGTGTGTGGAACTTACCGCTTGCAGCTGTGACGTTGGCTTGTGCTGTTGGCCGGGACGCTCGAGCTGTACAGGGAATAGAATCAAAAGACAACATAGCAACATCGACCAACAACCCATGTGAGCACAAAAAAATTAGCCCCAATATATTGAAATGCAATGCTGCTATGACAAAAGTCCACTCAAATGCACGGCCGTGTAGAGACAGAAGCAGAGTCCTCTCACCAAAGGTCTTAATCTCCGAGCCGTTTGCTGCTGCCATCTCGGGGCCGCTGGATCCTGCCAGCCGGTCGGCGTAGGACGGCATGATGAAACTCAACTGGGCGCCGGTGTCCACAAGGAAATGCCTCCCCAAGCGTGCGTCCGTCAAGTAGAGCAGCTTGTTCTCCTCCCCGAGGGCCACAGCTGCTACCGACCCCCGGTCTTGGCGTTTTCCCGAGCGCTTGAACTGGCACAGTGGTATACATTTGCGTGCCCTCTCTGCAAAGCGGCGGTGGTAGAAACAAAGGGTGTCTCCTCCGCGTTCCTTGGCCCCCGCCGCCGCTGTCGTCGGTGGTTCCACTACCGCCGTCGATGGCTCCTCGCCGTCTCCGGTCGTCGCGCCGAGCTCAGTCGCCGCCGCCGTGGTCGCGAGCTCTCTGCTGGCCACGATGATCCGGTGTGCCTCCCGGGCCAGTGCACGGTAGTCCCGCTTGGTCAACAAAGGCGAACTGGCCAGGGCCGCTCTTGTCGCTGACGGAAGGTTCCTGAGGAAGAGGTGGGTAAAGATGAAGTGGTCGTCGTCCGAGCCTTTCAACCTCAGCATCCTCTCCATCAGGTCAATGGGCGTGCAATCTCCCAACCCGGTCCGCACCAGGAGTCTCTCTGCTCTCTCCTCAACCGAGAGTGTGTAGTGGTGGATGAGTGCGGCCTTCAACGCGCTGTATTTGTCGCTGGCTGGTGGCTGCTCCAGAAGGCTCTCCACATGCTGAGCCGTGTGGTTGTCAAGTTTTGCGATCACATGGTAGAATTCCGTGTCATCTACCGATATCCCCCGGAGGGCGAACTGCACCTCAACCAGGTGGAACCAGGAGCGCGGGTTGTGCTGCCAAAAGTCCGGTAGCTAGACTGTAACGGCATACGCTTGGCTGGGGGCTCCCAACGAGGCTGGCTCCGGGGAATTCTCTTCGTGTTGCATGCTTCGTCTTGGGTCACCAGTGTATAATGTGTAAATGATGAGGCAAGTTGGTCTCAAGCAGTTTATTACACATTCTCTCTCATGAGCATAGTAGAAAAGAGGGCATCTCACACAGAACTCTTCACTTATATACTCGGGTCCTTCTACATATCAAAAGGTCACATTGCATTCACATAAAAGATCACATTGCATGCACTTCCTTAATCCTTTAACATCCCCCTCACAGTCTCTGGCACACAAAGGATCCTCCAAGCCGTCTCTGACACACAAAAGATCGCATTTCACAGCTTCCTGTTATCTCCAAGAAAACTCTGCCCTTTGTTCTTATCAAAGATGCTGCTCATTATGTTTTGGCCATGTGCGGCCACAGTCTACGTATTTTGTTTCCACTCTCACTCAAAGAAACAATGAACAAAAACCCTCACTCCTGTACTGTTCATTTGAAATTGCATTCATGCTTCATGAATGGCATCATGTGGTAGAAGAGCATCTCTCTTCACCCTGCCCACCTGCCCTGCCGACATGGTGAGGGTACGGTCAGTTGCCAAAACGGGGTACACAGATCTGCCCAGTGTCAAGCCAAATGCGAATACGCCCAATGACTCAATGACCTTTGACAATGTAGATCCTTGGTATAAAGCCTACTCGCTTCGTTGGTCAAGCAGGGTAGCAGTACAGGGGAGAGACGTACTGAAAGCCGTTGCATACTCAGAGAGTGTTAAGCTGTTGAAAAGGGGACATCACTACTTCAAAAAGAGGAGTTCCCTGATGAAATTAACCTTGCATTCACAGAGTAAGGAGTGTCATCATGTTTCTAATCAGTAGAGTGATGTCAGGTGTGATTCAAAATGAAGTTTGCCATGTTATTTCTGTATATAGCCCTTCTTAAAAAAAAAAAAAAACAGCCATTGTAGCTGCATTATTTTAGCAATAAAGATAGACAGATGTACTTTATTTTATATATATATATATATATATATATAAATCCTGCTTGCAGAGGAAAGCACTTGCCTTTAAACAGGGGTCTGTTTCTGAGCTACAGATTGCCACAAAAGAGCTGAAGGCCGAAATTTTAAGAGCAAAACAGAATTATAAATCAGAGTTGGAAAGCAAGATGGCAACAAAGAAGCTTGGTTCAGCCTGGACCAGTACAGGGATGGCAACAGCAAATTCTGATTTCAGCTGAAATCTAATTTGGTCGATCGACTTATGGGGGGGCCAGGGGGGCACAGCCCCCCTGAAGCTGAGAGGTTTTCAGTAAAACAGAAGTAATTTAGACTGGAAAAAAATGATTAAAATAATGAAATACTAGACTTAGATAAATCATTAAATTTATTGAAAAGTTAACTTACTTTTTCTTCAATGTTGTCTCACTGTCTTTAGTCCAACATATTTAACAGTTCTATAACAGTTTATTACACTATTTACACTGGTCACAAAGTCACTTCTAATGTGAAACTTTCTTCATTTTTGCAGCAAGCTGTGTCAGTCTCTGAACCGCTTTCCTCTTCAACTCCTGCTGGTGGGCTTTTCTTGCTGCCATCTCTTTACCTTTCAAGCTGTCTCTTTCCTTAGCACTTGAGTTACGTTCAGGTGCAGCCAGTGTCAGTGTTTCCAAGCGTTTCTTCTTGGTGGCTGCAGCTTTTGCCCACTCTTCTTTCTGCATCTTAGCAGCCCCTCTCATGTTTACACACAGGTTTCTGTCCACTGGTGTGTGCAGAACTTCCTTTTTCCTGAAATGCTGCAGGGCAGTGGTGTTTCTTGCCTTTAATCCATATTTTACTGACTGTATGGCACTGAAAGTTTTGTTGTCCATCCTGGTGCTTTTACAGTCAATAATATCACCCATCAAGTTGAATGAGCCTTCCACCATAGGACCATGGAAACAGGTCAGCACAGTCAAAACCATCTTCGACAGAGCAGGGTATTTCTTGGTCCCCTTGACTGCAGTCCACCACTTGTCAACGGACATCAGGTTGGGATCAGGCAGGGAGCTGTCCACCTGGTATTTGTGCACCTCTAAAGAGATCTGTGATGCTTCCTCCTCTGTCAAGAAACTCTTGCATGTGCTCCTCAGACTCTTAAGGTACCTGACAGTGAGATGGTGACCCCTGACGCTCGGATCCACAGCTGAAACTGATTTCAAGAAGTCATTATCCAGAGGTAGTCTTTTCTGCAGATGTTGTGCACACTGGACATATGCATCAGTTGCCTTGTCAAGAAAGCACTTGACAGTTGGAGAATCTCCTTCCTTTTGAAGCATCTCTTCTGCTGCCAGTCCAAGAAACATGTCTTTTGGATGCAAGCAGTGCTCCTCTCCTCTGGCTATCTTGATGGTCTTCAGTTGTTGTGATGATAACCTTACCAGAAATTCAGGCTTCATGAAGCAAGCAAGAAAATTTCTCATCAGTTCTTCTTGTTTGTCATGAAGAATGTGAATTAAAGTTGACTTGCTCTGGAAGAGAAGAACATAATCTTTCAGCAGTCTCAGCACTGCCATGTAGTATGAACTGATGAGATCAGTCTCTTTTGACTTCTCTATCACCTTCTCAATTATTCTCTGTTTCCTGTTGCGGCCATCTTGTGTCATGTTCTTGCTTGACATTGTCTCCCAAATTTCCTTCAGTCTTTCTTTGCCATCTGAAGTGACTCCACGCTCATTCAAAATCTGCAAGATAGGGGTCTTGTACAAGGCACGATCTTCTGGGCACATGAATCCATAATACATGACCCTGAAAGCATCCATCATGACTATGTTCGGAGCAGTCACATCGTAACAGGAGAGCCATCTATGTGAGAGAAATCTCAAGGGAGTGGTAAATGGGATGGACAATATTTCACAGATCTCTCTCAACTGTACTTTCAGATCAGCTGACCACTTGACATCATTATGAAGATCTGTAGCCAATGTTTCCACCAAGCCATCAAATGGTTCACAAAACTTCCAACAAGCATTATGTACATGGTGGTAGGAATCCCCATTGATGTCTAGAAGTTGAGGAGCCTTTTCCTTCCTGATTTTCACCTCTAATCCATTCTTGGACCCTCGCATCACCGAACAGGAATCCATAAGCACAGATACAAGATTCTCCCAAGGTATATTGTTGTCATTGAACACCTTTTCAATTGCCGAAAACACACTGGCTGTGTCCACTTTGAACAGTTCAACAGACTGGAGGTGTTCAACCACAATGCGTTCTTGTCTAATGGAGAGATAACTGACTAGCATGGTGAGTACCCTCTTGTCAGCATTGCTGGTGCTTTCATCGATATTGAGAGAAAATGGCCCATGAGATATGTTCTCAATTGTCTCATCTGTGAACGTTTTTCCGAGTCCATGTGTCATTTTGTAGGAAGCAGTCTTCCGTTCCAGTTTGACCTGATTGAGTGCCCTTGGGTCTTTTGCCAGCTCCTTGGCAGTTTGAATGAGAACAGAAGCCAATGTCAAGGGAAGGCTGTGCTCCGCAAGAACTCCAAGAACTAGTGCCTGCAAAGAAAAATGGTCTCATAAAAGAAATGTACTAAAAGCATATTAATACATACATGCATGCATGACCCATAATTGATCTACAATTTCATTAATATTTCAATAATATTAGACTTTATGAGTTTGACAGTCCAGAATTTCAAACCATATTTACTGATATATTATACAAGACAAAAGGAAAAATGTAACAAACCCAATGTAGGAGTAATGATTTATCAACTTATGAAATTAATCAACAAAAAATTAAAGTTACAAATGCCTAATTACCTTTAGGAATTCTTTTTACATAACAAGCATACATGTAAATGCTCATGATGACAGTAAAAATAAAATGACATTAAATGGATTAAATGATTGGTATGTTAAATGATTGGTAGTTAAATATTAGTTTGTGATGCTACAATACAGATAATGTTTTGTTAGTAAATGTTAGTTTGATTGCATAAGGTTATGAAGCAAGACAATAATCATTGTATAACTAAATTTGACTTTACACCAATAAATGTAGAAGACATAACATGACCAAGTTATATTCCTTATTGTCCCAAAACACAAAAAAAGGCAAAGCATGCACACCATCATGGGTACATAATATACATATACATATACACTACAGTTGATAGTGCTATGAGATGACTGTTGTTGTGAAATGGCGCTATATAAATAAAGTTGAATTGAATTGAATTGAATATTAGTAATATCAATATACTATTGCATTCCATCTTTCAGAAATAATACTCACGTTTTGTTCCTGAAACATGCAGTTAATCATTTTCATTACAGCATGCAATTCAATATTCGCAAAGGGCAATTCAACATTTTAACACAACATGAACTTGGCTTTCAATTTAAACATATTTAATGCACTATCAAAACATGCTATAAATTCTAAAAGGAAAACATGCTTCATTGTTTAATTTTGAATTAACAGAAAATGAAAATTGAAACAGGGCAATATAAACAATAATGTTATCATGCTACTAGGCCTAATTCAAATGCATATATTAGGGGAACTGTTGCAAAAATGATATCATCCTCGTATATGAAATAGTACATACCTCTGAATGTACCTGTCTATCGGCAAGAGGTGTTAATGGAGCAGACTCGTTGTTTGGTTCAGCCAAAGTCCCCCAGTGTGTAACATCTTTGACTGCTTTATCCACTGTCGAAGATTGTTTCAAAAACGCTGATCCCAAAGAATAGTTGCTCCGCCGAATGGCAAGGTAGTGGGCATGTTTCTTCACTTTTGATGCGTGGTCTGACAGCGCCACACATCCACGCGATCCATAGTTAATCAGCTCTTTACAATACACACAAAAAGCTTTTCCTGCCACGTCTGGTTTCTTCAGAAATTGTCCGAGTGTTTCTGTTACCTCGTCAAACTTTGAGCCAATTTTCACTTTTACCGTCACTTTTCTCTCAAGCCAATTCCATCTGAACTTATTTTTGACACTTTTGTCTATTTCTGCCACTGATGACTCCTGATCCTTCGATAAAAATTTCATAATTCCGCTGAAAATATTACCGTAAGCTCAAAATTCCAACGCCAACACACCGATGACAACGCATACAACGAGCCATTTCATTGGTCAAAATTTGCAGTTATCCAATCGCAGGGCCGTTTACACATAACATCCGGGTTTATCGCGGGAGACTCACCCGGGAAAACGCCGAGCGCTAATGTAATTGTGTTGATTTTCGCTAAAATCGGTGACAATAAGGTACCTTACCATCCATCTTCCATCTTCGACCGCTTTTCCGGAGGTCCGGGTCGTGGAGGCAGCAGTTCAAGCAGAGAAGCCCAGATTTCCCTCTCCCCCTCTCCAGCACCGCCATGAATTTTTGACAAAGCAACAACGAGCCATTTGATTGGTCCAATCATTTGCAACTATCCAATCGCAGGGCCGTTTACAGCAGTAGCATGAGTACATAACATCCGGGTTATCGCGGGAGACTATCACTCAGGGAAGCACCGAGCGCTTTTGTAATCATATTAATTTTTGCTAAAATCATAAATCGGCGGAAATCCGCGGATCGGCGGAAAATTGCCATCCCTGCCAGTATGAAAACTATTGCAGGCCTTCAGAGCACAGAGCGCAGTAATCATGTGTTTTTAGATGGTTTTAATTCAGACACAGAGCTGGCTAATGCTCTTAATTGTTTTTATGGTCATTTTGATTCCTTTGATTTTAGCACAGAAACCCAAGATTTGAAACAAAAACTCAAAGACTATCAGCACTTTAATATTGAGGTGCAGGATATTAAAAGGGCGTTCTGTGCTGTAAAAGTGAACAAAAGTCAGGGCCCTGATAATATATGTGCGCGATTGGTAAGGTCCTGTGCACATGAATTGAGTCCTGTATTTCACTACATTTTCAATAAGTCCTTACAGACACAACACGTGCCTAAGATCTGGAAAGATGCCGTGGTTGTCCCCGTTCCAAAATCCAGCTGTCCTAAAACGGTTAACGACTTTAGACCAGTTGCTTTGACTTCAATTTTAATGAAAATTTTTGAAAAACTGGTCAGATTTGAGGTCCTAAAGCAGACTGAGCATGCATTGGATCCTCTGCCTCAGAGAGGAGTGGAGGATGCCACTGTCACTCTGTTTAACATGCTTTTTAAACATCTGGATTTTAATGGGACACACGCCAGGCTTTAATTTGTGGACTTTTCTTCCGCCTTTAATACAATCCAACCTCATATTTTAGTTGAAAGGCTCCTGCAACAATTTGATTTGAGTAATAATCTGGTGGGTTGGATTCTGGATTTTTTAACCAACAGGACACAGAGAGAAAGGGTCAGTGGTACATTGTCTGACCAAAAGTGGTGTTCTACTGGCTCTCCTCAGGGGTGTGTGTTGTCACCACTACTCTTCATCCTGTACACAAACATGTGTCGGAGCAGACATGACAACAGACACATTATAAAGTATGCTGATGATTCAGTTGTTGTCAATCTCCTCCAGGATGGTGACAGTGACCACGGCCCAGTAGTTGATGACTTTGTTCACTGGTGTGAGGATTCCTACCTGCAGCTGAATATGACAAAAACTAAAGATATGATTATTGATTTTAGGAGGAAAACTCCCAGGCACAAAGTCACTGTATTAAAAGGCCAGACCACTGAATGTGTACAATCCTACAAATATCTTGGGACGATAATTGACAGTAATTTAAACTTTGAAGAGAACTGTGAAAGGGTGTGCAAAAAGGGTCAGCAACATTTGCGTTGTTTAAGGAAACTTGCACGCTTCCAAATTGACCGAACCATAATGACAATGTTTTATCGGGCTTTTATTGAATCTGTTTTATCCTTTTCTTTCGTGTCATGGTTTGGTCAGATAAAACTGAAACAGAGGAAATCCTTGGATCAGGTAGTTAGATGGTCCAGTCGTTTGCTTGGTGAGTCACAGCTGAGCCTGACATCCCTGTACAACAGACAGGTACAGAGGATGGCTACCTCCATTTTAAATGATGACTCCCACCCTTTGCACTGCCATTTTCCACTTCTTCCCTCCAGACGGAGGTTTGCTGTCCCAAAAAGTAAAACCCAGCGCTACAAAAACAGCTTTGTTCCTGCTGCTGTTAAAGAATTAAACAAGTTATAACATTATATTGCACATAATTTAGTTAACTATTTATTAATTTTCATTTTATATTTACTTATTTTTGTAGGTTTTTTTATTGGGGTTCTAAATCTTTTATTGGGTTTTAGACTTTTGAGTTTTTAACCTCTTTGACTAGTCTTTAACTTTTTAATATGACCCTTCTCTCTTATCTCTTTTTTTTTTTCTTATCTCTTTGTCTTATGTCCTGATTGATGGAGCCTTGAGTACTTTCATCATGTTTATAGTCAGCTTCATGTGTGCCTGTGTTTTGTGTTTTTATTGAATGTAATTGTGGTTTGTAAATATGGATGTCACCTGACTGCAAAACAAATCTACCTATGGGTACAAATAAAGTAACCTGAACCTGAACCTTTATTGATCCCAAACTGGGAAATTACAGTGTAACAGCAGCATGCCAGCTGACAACCAAACAACAGAAATACATGTGACAGACAAAGGGATTACCCATGGAAAGTAAAAACTAACACAACTATAAAACCTATATACATAATAGCTTAATATATGATGATGCATGAATAGATGAATCATCCCATTGCACAAAGAAGGACCATCAGGAGCAGAGTGATAAAGTGATGTAACAGTTAGTCTGTAAGGTGCAGTGTGGCAGCATAGCTATGCCAGAATACAACATCATAGTGAGTTATTGTACAGTGAAACTGCATGTGGCAGGAAAGATTTCCTGTACCTGGCCGTTCGACAACGAAGCTGTAGTAGTCTACTGGAGAAAGTGCTTCGCTGTCTATCTAGTGTGTGGTGGAGGGGGTGATCAGGATTGTCCATGATGGATCACAGTTTATTTAGTGTTCTCCTCTCCATCACTGTCTCAAAGGTCTCCAGTCTGAGACCAATTACAGAGCCAGCTCTCTTGATAATCTTGTCAAGTCTGTTGGTATCTCTGGCCCTGATATTGCTACCCCAACAGACTGCAGCAAAGAAGATGGTGCTGGCGACAACAGTCTGGTAGAAAAGCTCCAGCATCCTGCTGCACACGTTGAAGGATCTCAGCTTCCTCAGGAAGTAGAGTCTGCTCATCCCCTTCTTGTGCGCAGCATCGGTGTTTGATCTCCAGTCCAACCCGCTGCTGATCCTGACACCCAGATATTTGTAGTCCTCAACCACTCCCACATCCTCCCCCCTAATCTGCAGTGGCTGAGAAGGAGCCTTCCTCTTCCTGAAGTCAATCACCATCTCTCTGGTCTTGCTGACATTCAACCTCAGGTGATTCTGCTCCATCCACTCCACAAATCTGTCTACCAGTGCCCTGTACTCCCCCTCCTCTCCTCCTCTTATACACCCCACAACAGCTGAGTCATCAGAGAATTTCTGCAGGTGGCATGACTCAGTGTTGTACTGAAAGTCAGTGGTGTATAAGGTAAAAAGAAAAGGAGAAAAGCACAGTCCCCTGTGGAGCTCCCGTATCACTAGCCACCACTCCAGACAAGACACTGCCCAGCCGGACAAACTGTGGTCTGCCTGTCAGGTAGTCAGTAACCCAGGAGATCACAGAGCTGTCAACCCCCATCACCCACAGCTTTACACCTAGCAGCAGTGACTGGATGGTGTTAAAGGCACTGGAGAAATCAAAAAAAGTGATTCTCACAGTATCTCCTCCACCATCCAGGTGCAGATGGGCTCGTTGCAGCAGGTAGATGATAGCCTCTTCAACTCCTAAATGGGGCTGATATGCAAACTGCAGAGGGTCAAGCCACATCTTCACCTGCGGCCTCAGGTGGGCTAAGACCAGTCTCTCCAGGACCTTCATCACATGAGATGTGAGGGCAACTGGTCAGTAGTCATTCAAATCCGATGGAGATGACTTCTTGGGGACAGGAACCAGGCAGGATGTCTTCCAAAGCACCGGTACTCTCTCCAGACTCAGGCTCAGGTTGTACAGGTGTTTCAGTACTGGAGCTAGTTGGGTGGCACAGGTCCTCAGGGTCATTGCGGAGATGCCATCAGGGCCCGAAGCCTTCCGCTGACGGAGTCTCTCCAGCTGTTTCTCCACCTGATCTGTAGTCACCGTGAAGTGAGGGAGGGTCCTGGTGCCCCCTGAGGAGGAGGGGGGAGATGGAGAGAAGTTCTGCACAGGAGCGTGGGTGGGGAGGGGTGCGTGGGGGTCTGGTTGTGTTGCTCGGGTGACAGACTGTGAGTGGAACCTATTAAAAAACAGATACAGTTCCTCAGCTCTCTCCTGGCTCACAGATGGCTGCCCGACTCTCCCCTTGCACCCAGTTATTCGTTTCATCCCCTCCCACACATCTTTAGTGTTGTTTTGCCTGAGTTTCTCTTCCAACTTCGTCCTATAATTATCCTTGCACCTCCTCAGCATCTCTCTCAGCTCATGCTGCACTCCCCTCAGCTTCTCCTTGTCTCCAGTCCTAAAAGCTCTCTTCTTTTTGTTCAGAAGTGCTTTCAGGTCACTGGTGACCCATGGTCTGTTGTTGGAGAAGCAGTGTACAGTCTGAGCTGGCATGGTCATGTCTTCACAGTCTAATGTATTCTGTGATGCAGTCAGTCATATTGTCTATGTCCACCCCATGTGGCTCACACAGTATGCTCCAGTCCGTCATCTCGAAGCAGTCCTGCAGTGCATCAGCAGCCTCCTGTGTCCACCTCCTCACAGTCCGTGTATAAGCAGGCTGCTTTTGCACAAAGGGGACATACTTGGGTATTAACATGACCATGCAGTGATCTGATTTACCAATGGGGGGTAGAGCTGTGGCACTATATGCATCTCTGACATTGGCATACAGTAAATCCAGTGTTTTGTTCTCTCTGGTGGGACAGTCAACAAACTGGTGAGAGTTTGGTAGTGTTTTTCCCACTGAGACATGGTTAAAATCACCTGTGATGGCCATGAATGCATCCGGGTGCTTCTCCAGTAATGTGGCCACAGTGGAGCTGATGATGTCACAGGCCACCACTGCGTCAGCTGATGGAGGGACGTAGACGATAATAATTAAAGTGCACTTCATTTCTCGCGGCATATAATAAGGTCTCATACTAACAGCCAGCAGTTCAATGTCCGGGCGGCAGCACTTTTCCTTCACATAAATGTGTCTGGGATGACACCATCGTTGATTAACAAGATGTACCAATCCTCCTCCTCTCTTTTTCCTGCTGCTTTTCACGTCTCTGTCCGCCTGTATAATCTTGAAGCCAGGTATCGCTGTTTACATCCGGGATCTGTGAGTGTAACCACGTCTCTGTAAAACACAAGAAACTACACTCACGATACTCCTTTTGCGTCCTGACCAGCGCTGTGAGCTCATCTGTTTTATTTCCCAGCGATCACACGTTCCCGGTGATGACCATCGGTACAGCCGGCTTATGCTTCCTCCTCCTCCTCCTCACCTTCGCTACAGCCCTTCGCCCACGGCGTCTCCTCTTCAGCTCATCCGGGATGAGGGGCTTCACTGCCAGCCGCAGCGCTCCAGGCTCCAGCCTCCTCAGCGCAATCAGCTGTTCGCGTGTGTAAACAATACGTCCACCCCCACCTCTGTTGATCTCCATTGCCCGAGGAAGAGAAAAAGAAAAGAAAACTAGAAAAAGACCGGCTAAAATAGAGAAAAAAGTTGGTCCAGTCTTAGTCCGAGTATTCCTACAGAGTCCTGGTTAATAAGAGACACACGACATACAGGTATAAACAGACAGAAACACAAAGACATGAGAGAGTTGCTGCTGGTACGGCCACCCTGCCTCCGGCGCCATTAAAATATATTATTATATACAGTATATATATATATATATATATATATATATATATATATATATTGCCTCTACAGTGTATAAGCATTGGAACAACTTAATAACCAATACTAAGTATTACTAGAGGATGATGAGGATGATAAGGTAACAATACTAACCACACTTTTCTTTCCCTTGTATTTTTTCCCCTTGTCATGATAAACAAACAGCCTACTTCTCTATTAGCAGAGGTCATTACTGGACGCCAAGTCATCAGCTGACACTTGCATAGAGAAACAGTTCAACAGTCATTTGTTGTTTTCTTTTTTTCCCCCACAAATAAGTATACTATATATACAGTATATATATATTAGATTAGATTCAACTTTATTGTCATTACACATGTATGAATACAAGGTAACGAAACACAGTTTAGCATCCAATCAGAAGTGCAAAGGACAGCAGTGCAGTATATACGGTAATTAACAGTATGTGCAATTTAAGCAAATATATGCAAATATATGCAGCAGTGCAGAAAGTTGAAAGTACTGTTTTGTGCAAATAATGTGCAATAAGTTAGATGTAGTTATGTAGTTATGCAGTTATGTACAGGTGAGGATGGTAAAAGATGATTGTAAGAGAGTCAGCGGGGAACTAAGTTCAATAACGTGACAGCTGTTGGAAAGAAACTGTTCCTAAACCTGCTGGTTCTAGTCCGAAGGCTTCTGAAACGTCTTCTGGAGGGGAGAAGCTGGAACAGTCCATGAGCAGGATGGTTGGAGTCCCTAAGAATGCTGCGTGCCCGGCGCAAACATCTTTTCCTGTAGACGTCCTCTATAGCTGGAAGTGGAGTCCCTGTGATGCGTTGGGCGGTTTTCACCACCCGCTGCAGCGCCTTGCGGTCAGCTACAGAGCAGCTCCCATACCAGAGTGTGATACAGTTGGTCAGGGTGCTCTCTATCACGCAGCGGTAGAAGTTGCCCAGGATGTCAGTTGACAGATGGTTCTTCTTCAATGTCCTCAAGAAGAAGAGGTGCTGATGGGCCTTCTTGATCAGGCTGGTGGTGTTAACTGACCAGGACAGGTCCTCCGAGATGTGGGTACCCAGGAATTTGAAGCTGGGGACACGTTCAACAGCTATGCCATTGATATGGATGGGGTCATGTGTCTCTTCCCTCTCCTTCCTGTAGTCCACTATGAGCTCCTTGGTTTTGCTGGTGTTAAGGAGCAGGTTATTGTCAGCGCACCAAGTAGCCAAGTGCTCAACCTCTGCCCTGTAATCTGACTCGTCGTTGTCCCTGATGAGTCCAATCACCGTGGTGTCATCTGCGAACTTTATGATGGAATTGGATCCATACATAGGCCTGCAGTCATGGGTGTAGAGGGAGTAGAGGAATGGGCTGAGCACACAGCCCTGTGGTACACCAGTGTTGAGTGTGATGACGGAAGAACAGTTGGGGCCTGATCTAACATGCTGGGGTCTGTTGGTCAGAAAATCCATGATCCAGTTGCAGGTGGAGGTACTGATTCCCAGGTCCCCAAGTTTGGTGAGCAACTTGGAGGGGATAACTGTGTTGAATGCTGAGCTGAAGTCAATAAACAGCATTCTTGCGTAGGTGTTCTTGTCATCCAGGTGTGAGAGTACATAGTGCAGCGCTGTAGAAACCGCATCCTCTGTACTCCTGTTGCTCCGGTAGGCGAACTGATGAGGGTCCAGTGTAGGGGGCAGGCCTTTTTTGAGCTGTGCCAAGACCAGTCGCTCAAATATATATATATATATATATATATATATATATATATATATATATATATACATATATATATAAAAACAGTCTCTTGCTGAGGGTTTCAGGTGGGGTAAAACATTCGATGCACCTAAGTGCCACGTCCTTCACTTTCTGCGGCTGTTTAAGTCAGCAGGATAACCTTTGTGCTGTCCTTGCCAGGGAGTTTTGGTCCAGTTTCCTTTGATGACCAGATCCCCTGGTTTGCTCAAGAGGTGGGTGCACCTCCTACGGTTCCTTCATCACATGGTCCCTCCTGGGAAGGGCAGTATGGATGACATCGCTGTCAGTTGTCGTTCTTTGCATATAATCACCCAGAAACCCTTCATTTCGTATTTGTATATTAATCCTGTAGATTGCTGATAGTAAGCTAAATTGTTTCCTAGGTAAATGTTTGGTACTAATAATTTAGGAACTGTCCATCGCAGGTTGGCCCTGTGATGGACTGGCAATCTGTCCAGGGTGCACCCTGCCTCTCGCCCAAAGATGCTGGGATAGGCTCCAGCCCCCCGCGACCCAAAAAGGATTAAGTGGAAGTAGATGAATGAATGAATGAATTTAGGAACTGCACTTAAATGTGACATGATTTGATTTACAAAGTGTATTCCATTTCCATTATCTAAGTAAATCATTTCAGCTATTTTAAATCTTGATATTGTTTAAGTTAAGGGTTTCCATGTCACCATAGCAATATTTAAAAAATTAGTGTAGGGGAAAGCCTTTGTATATTCAATAAGTGTGTAAATAATTTCTAAACATTTTTACCTTCACTCTTTAGTTCAATGAGAACCATGCAAAGGTTTTGAAAAAACTAAAAATCAAGTTTATGCAGGGAAGATCAAATTATTTTGCTTTGAGCTCCGTAATGCATTGTTCTCTTAAATGAGTAAGAATCTGTATTGTCTTTGTAGTAGATTCTAAATTAAGTCCCACAGTAAACATAAATTCAGCACAAGTTGGACTTTTCTTAGACATTTAGAACTTTTCTCATAAATTTGCATGGTTTTCTTCCTTATCAGTTTACCTTGTTTCTCATAAACATGATATTTCCTTTACAATAATCTGCAGATATTTTCTTAGATATCTGGAAATTTATTGATGTAACTTTTAACTTCTCCTATTGAATGTTGTGATTTCATTACCAAGTGGTTTCATTTATATTTTTCTCTTCATTATTGATCATCTATTGATAATTTCTTATGTATTATCTATTTTTTCTGAGGATTGCTAATTATTTTTGCCAATTAATTTCTTTGGTACCCCCCTTTTGATGAATGGAGATGAATGGAGATGCATGGAGATGCACATGCAGCAAAGTAACAGGGTATTTCCTTGATGGGTAGGGTCTTTTACGAGAAGGAAGCGTGTTACCACTTTTATGTGTTACACAGTTAATTTAGATGAAAATTTGTGAGTAGTATAGCTCCTTCAAAATGACGTTTCAATAGTCATAGCTTCTTTTGTGCGCGTCATCTCTTGACTTAGTCTAAAAAGTAAAATAACTGTCTGTGCAGATTTGATGTGATTTAGCATTTAGAGAGACCATTCTGAGTTACTCACTTAGATCACATCTGTCTGTCCAATTGAACACAGACAGGTTGAATTTGTGTAAGTGAATCCTTGTGAAAGGTTGTGTCATACTCCTTCAGTGAATGGAAAGGTGGACATATTGCCTAATTAGAATTTGGCTTAATTTTGTACAAGGAATGCCTCATTTTATATATTCCTTGGTAAATTATGGGGTGGACTGTAGTTCCGAGGCCCAGCTCGGCCACGGCTGAGCACCTCGAAAACACATTCCTTATAACTGTCACATTTCTGAAATGTGATATTGTCACACCATTATGTGGTGAGTGGCATCAGATGTATCCTGCAGTGTAAAGTCATATGAACACTACATTTTTAAAGTCATAGTCATTTAAACTGTTTTGCTTTATGTCATTTGCAATGTCATTTGTTCTACTTAGCTTCAAAAAATGTTTGTCAGCTGAGAGGTCCTTTCCCCTGTGGTCACTGTCACCCCTTCCAGCCAATGAGCCAGTCACCCACACACCCACTGTTCGGCCTCCTCCCATCTCCCATAATGATCAAATCTCGGTGCCATGCTGCAAAGAAAAATTTGGGGAAACCTTATGGTTTCCCCGTTCCTACGTCAGTATTTACATCAACAGGAGTGCAAATTTTATCACCTCATGAATTGATTTTACTAATGTTCCAGTTATCATTATTAGTTTTGTGTCCCTTAAATGTTTATCCCAGCTGTTTATCCCACTGTTTATTATAACGGGTAATGTTAAGAAACACAAGTGAATTATTGTTTTTTATTATTTTATTACATATTGCATCTGTCACCAAGGATTTATTCAACTGAAAGGTAATGGTGATGTTATGATTCCTTGTTAATTTGGCAAAACTAATTCCTGGTGAAAGCTAAAAAAATTTGTGAATGCTTTTCCTTTCCTGTTGAAAAATGGAGAATGAGCAATAGCAGAAAAGCCTTTAAATTACACCTAAAGCTTCCACCATTTGAATGTGTTTTTGCTATTCAAAGCAAGTATTTGCTAAATATTCAGTGAATCAATAAATGTTTTACCAGTGTGCATGAGTCAGCATTACTTTATGATCCTTTTTTAAATAAAACAGTGTCATATACTAGAAGCCTTAAATCAATGTGTGGCGGGTTGATTCAACCCTCCCCCCACAACACACAGGACACTCAGCCCTCTTCTCTCGGTTTTTCCCGCTGCACTACTGAGATGTAATGTGCCATTCATGTATTGTGATGCAATGTGCCACGCATGTATTGTGATGCAATGTGCCATGCATGTATTGTGATGCAATGTGCCATTCATGTATAGTGTTCATGCGTCCTGTCCTTACTGTGACCTAGAGGCTGAGATCAATATGTAGATGTGCTTTGTTGTAAACCCCCACAAACAGACTGGTCAGACACAGCGCTCGGCTAGAGCAATTAACAGAACAGTGAAATGTGTATTAATGTCTACAGACAGACTCGTTTCTTCTGGCTCACTTCTGTGATGTTAATGTTGCCTTTCATGCATTGTGTTCATGCGTCCTGTCCTTACTGTGACCTAGGGACTGAGATCAATATGTCTCTCAAATGCAAATGTCTCATGCCGTTCTGTTATCTCTTTTGATCATGCCAACTGCTGGGGAATGCCCTTTGATGTATTGTTGTAGTTGGGTATATATGCTGCAACTCTGTAATGCAAACCCTCTCTCACTCTCTCAATCTCACTTCTGCAACTGCTGCTGCTGGACACAGACATTGTGTCCTCCTTCTCTGAGAGCCGTGGGCTCACTCCCGGCGCGCATGCACGGCGCCGGGAGCGGAGCTCGTGACGGCTGGATGTTATAATAAAACTCTACTTAAAACCTTCAGCATCGCTAATTATTATTTTATCATCCGCTTTACTGGTGACCCCGAAGACGCACACGCTTTGTGCGACACAGCCTTCTGGTCTGGACATCCACGCTGAACCGGCCGAGGGACACAAGACGTCTCCTCCCTCTCGCCGCCCCAACGCACCATGACCTGAAGGCAGAAAAGAACACGCTGCCAGTGAACGCTTCACTGGTTACCCCGAACATGCACACATTTTGTGCAAAGTAACTTTCTGACCGGGAAAACTGCAGAAAACGTCATGGCGCGACCCTCGCCTGAGATCGGAACGTCCACGCTGGACCAGCCGAGGGACACAGAACGTTTTCTCCCCCTCACCGCTACTCCTCCCTCTCAGCGATCCTACTCATCTACCCGAGCCTGAGGAACAAAGATCGTCTATTCCCTCCCACCGCTCCAACGCATCTGCACGAGCCTGAGGGACAAAAGATCGTCTATTTCCTCTCACCGCTCCAACGCACCATGGCCAATCTGCAGCCACAGCTCAACCTGGATTTTATCGGCGCCGTCTGCGCCGATCTCCGCCAAGATTCTGCACCCTGACTCGCCACTCCAGCGGCCCACCCAAGCACGGAACCCCCGCGCGCGCACCGGGGAGTTACGAGGACGGCGCACCACGCACGGGGCAATAAAGGCTACAGAGACCTCCATCGTCCTCCGCCGCTGCACATGCCCGAGAAAAACGGCCGATCGCCACCCTCGGAACCTTCAGGGCTGCTCGTTCACCTGAAGCAAGCACACAGCTCGCCACTGGATTTTCTAATGGTCTCAGCCACGGCACAAAGGGATTTCAGCCGTCAGCTGTTCCTGGGGGGCTTTGGGGTTGCTCCTGCACCTAAAGTCAACACGCCAGTCCCTCTGCTTTTGTTTCTTTTTTTTTTTTTCTTACAGTCGCTCCTGCTTTTCTCCATGGCCACGAGAGGAGTCAGAGACAAATTTTTCTTCTTGTGATATCCGCACGCGCAACGGGACAGCCCCTCGATGTCGCGGAGCAGCAAGCATTTAGAATTAGTAACTGCAAAGTGCAGGACTAATCTCTTTCCTGAGTGGCAGAGGTCAGAGAGCAGTACTGTGTGTTCAGGAATTTACTGCACAGGAAAGAAAAAAACGACATTCTGAGCATGGACATGCTTCATGTCTTCATCCAAAAACAGGACAGCAGCAGAGCCACCAGGAGTTCTGTTAACAATAACTGTAAAATATCCCACCGCAGAACCACATTTGGACAAACAGCTTTCTCTATAAAGGACAGTCACATCTGGAACACAATGCCAAATGAAATTAAAATAATAACAGACTTTAAAACATTCACTAAAAAGGTTAAAAACTGGCTGAAAAATAAACAAGAATGTACCCATGTATGAAATGATTATCTGCAGGGTGAGAGTGAATGAAGGGAAGGAATGAATGTGTTTATCTATAGTGAGTGACGAGGGGAGGGAGGCCTGAAATAGGCAAGTGTGAGTCAGGTTGTTATATTGTGTATTTATAATATTCATAATCTTTACAATATTTATATTTGTGTATTTATAATGTATTTATAATCTTTTTTGCATTGATGTATGTGGTTACTGTTTATTCTGTTTTCATTTTTTTTCTCTTTATCTTTTACTTTCCTTTTTTCTTTTTACTTGTTTCTCCTTTCTAAAGCCCATCCAGGGACAAGAGTTGCAAATTAGCTAATAGCTATACACTCTTTGTGCAACACATCAGATTGATTGTCATTGATTAATTGTCTATGTTTATTGCACTGTCCCTGTCAAATAAACAAATCTAATCTAATCTAAGGTCAGAATGATTGATATTGCAATCTGGGTTTTTTTTCCCCTAAATTCTGCAATCCTTCAGACCTTGAGCCTTCTTCTTACCCCCCCCCCCTTTTTTTACATGGACAGTGAAAGGATCAAAATGTAAATAAGCACATGGGCATTTATTTAAAAAAAAAAAGTTTAGTATTATTGAAACAAAGCAACAATATGATATAGAATTACCAAGACCTCTGTTTGATAGTCAGTAGTCTCTGGTAAATCATATGCATAAACATAGTAAATATCAATCTCTTCTATGCTTTGAATCAGGTAATATAAGGTGTACATAAAGCCTTCAGTGATTAGGCATTATTAAGTGACAGCATGATATTGTAATATTCAGTTCATTTCATCATTGTCATGCTGGTAGCAGTGATGAAGATGCAAGCAATTTTACTTAGATTAGATGTTCAGCTCTCTTTTGGGTGTCGATGAGAGTATGAAATGGACAGTGGCAAGGATGGGTCCCAGAGGCTGGTGGTTAGTCCTGTGTCCTTTTTTTTCCCTGTAAAGTTCACTGTTATGCTTCAGTCACAGAAATAAAGCAGTTAAGTCAATAAAAGTCAGTGATACGTCAAAAAATTGAAAAAAGTAGCTCAATGTTTTTCATTTTCCAAAGGAAAAAAAACTGGAGGGCATGAAAATATTGGCTTTAAAAATAAGTAAATAGTTCATCACGTATGCAACATTAGAGTGAAAATTCACAAAGTTAGACAAAGAAAAAAAAAGCAAAACCTCAAAACTTTGCAAAAGTACCCATATATAGATTGTTTTTCTTTTCTTCCCTTTTACCAAGTTTTCACACACAAATCAGTAGCTACACAGCCTTTTCTATTTTTTTCCCTTTTCTTCTCTCTCTCTGCCTGTTTCTTTCACCCAAGGACACACACATAGGCACAGACAGATACACAGACACACAGGGCCCACACAGAAATGCTCTCTTTTCGCGTTTAAGTTTATGCCAAAACGCAAAACAGCATGAAAAGTACTTCAATTGATCTCCAAAACTGGCAACTTTTAGCGGAAAAAAACGCACATATGGCAACCCCACACTGTCACTACAGCGTGAAGCTCCCTTTTTTTTTTTTACACTGCCGTGGAAACAACACCAGTACACTCCTTTTGCTCAAGGCTACTATTTTCAAATACCTATAATTTTCAACACTTCTCAAAAGGATAACAATTAACTAATCAACCCTTTAATGCTCCACAAATATCAGAAAAAAATCACCAACAACAATTTTACAACCTGCTCCTTCCACCTCTGCAGAGAACTCTCACGTTTTCACACCGGAGCAGATGACAGAGACAAAACAAACCAGACTGCAGTAACTTTTATCCAGCGCTTCAACAAATTCTAAAAATAAAACCTACTGTAGCGGGTTGAATTCAACCCCCCCACAACACACAGAGACAGTCAGCTTGCACTCCTGGGTTTTTTCTGCTGCATGCTGCGTTTACAGCTGTGAGGTTAAAGTGTAATCCATGCATTGTGTTCATGCATCCTGTCTGTACCTCTGATATGCAAATGCCCAGATTGACTGCTGTGAATGTCTTTGATGTATTGTCTGAGTTGAGTATATATGCTGCACTGTTCTGTAAATCTGCCTCTCATTCTGATTCTGCAACTGCTACTGCTGGACACACACACTGTGTGTCTCCTCTTCTCTGAGAGCCTGAGGACATCACCTCAGCCCGCAGCACGAGGGCTGGGGAGGTGTTCCGATGAAGGCAGTATGATTCAATAAACCAACTAAAAACTCCATCGCTGCCTTTATTTTATCATCCGCTTTACTGGTGACCCCAAGAACGCACACGTTTTGTGCAAACGCAACCTTCTGGTCTGGACGGCCACGCTGGTGACCCGACGCTGAAGAAAACGAGCTGCCGGAGAACGCAGCACCGGGCAGTGATGCTCCGCCGACGAGTGAACGCAGCAGCCTGACTGATCTGCTCTCCCTGTGACTTCAGGGAGGCCTCAACGCTGAGCTCACGGCAGGCGAGCTACTCTCCGGACATCGCCCAAGACCGGGTAAACGGCAGTAAACGTCATGGCGCGACCCTCGCCGAGATCGGGGCATCCACACGGGACAGCCTGAGGGACAAAGATCGTCTATCTCCCCTCATCGCTCCAATGAAACATGACTAATCTGCGGCCACGGCTCATCTAGATGTTTTTCGGTGCCGACTGCGCTGATCTCCACCAAGTTTCCGACCCTGGTTCTTCTCCAGCGGGCCCACCCACGCAAGGAGCCCCGGCACACGCACCGGGGGTGACGGGGACGGCGCAACATGCACGGAACAAGAATGGCTCCAGAGACCACCATCGTCCTGCGCAGCTGCACGCAGAACCTTCAGGGCTGCGCGCTCACCTGAAGCAAGCACGCGCGCAGCGCGCCCACAGGATTCACTGATGGTCTCAGCCACGGCACACAACGGATTCAGCCGTCTGCTTTTCCCGAGGACTTTAGGGCTGCGCACGCAACTAAAGTCAACATGCCAAGTTCCTCTGCTTTTGTTTACGCAACCCCGCCGCTCCTGTTTTTCTTCATGGCCACGAGAGGAGTCAGAGACTAATTTTTCTTCTGGTGATCTCCACAAGTTCAATGGGACAGCCCCTCGACATCGCGGAGGAGCAAAAAATTTTTGGTGCGGCCCGAACGATTTCACCGCGCTTGGTCAGCACATACCTTCCCCCCCCCCTCCACCTGCACAGAGCTTTTCCCTGCTCGCTGTCCAAGCTGCAACATCGAGGTCTTGGCCCCCTGCCGTGCCCTCTGGGGGGAGCGGTGCAGCGGGTTGAATTCAACCCCCCCACAACACACAGAGACAGTCAGCTCGCACTCCTGGGTTTTTTCCGCTGCATGCTGAGTTTACAGCTGTGAGGTTAAAGTGTCATCCATGCATTGTGTTCATGCATCCTGTCTGTACCTCTGATATGCAAATGCCCAGATTGACTGCTGTGAATGTCTTTGATGTATTGTCTGAGTTGAGTATATATGCTGCACTGTTCTGTAAATCTGCCTCTCATTCTGATTCTGCAACTGCTACTGCTGGACACACACACTGTGTGTCTCCTCTTCTCTGAGAGCCTGAGGACATCACCTCAGCCCGCAGCACGAGGGCTGGGGAGGTGTTCCGATGAAGGCGGTATGATTCAATAAACCAACTAAAAACTCCATCGCTGCCTTTATTTTATCATCCGCTTTACTACCAGTATTTCAATGGTCACGTAACCCCTCCGCTGTGGGCCAAAAGCCCCAGCAAGACCCCCTCCCCCAGTCTCACCGTAGTGGGGGAAGCCACATGGGCGATAAGAAGACACGGTAAGGGCACGAATCTTCCGTGAAAATCTACTTTTCTGGGATCACGTAAACTCTCCCACAAGACGTCGAGAGCCCAGTTATTTAGACAACAAAATGTCTATGGTTAAAAGGGCACAAATCTTTCCCTTTTTTTTTTTGAATGCAACTTCCGGCCTCCACGCACTGAGAGGGTGTATGATTACAGCGGAATTTGAGGAGATTCTAGCCATAACTTCACACCCAAACAGCATTCGCAGTGCTCAATCAATCCGGGAAATCTCACTATCTTCTATCCAGAAACAACAACAAATCTATTTACATCCAAGCTTCCTGTAGGATTCTCAGATCCATCACCAGGTCAGTTCCAGCGCCCCGGTCTGAAATGCCTTCACTGCAGTAACACTGAGCCTTTTTTTTTTTTTTTTTTTTAACTCGGCCTGGGAAGGTCTTTTTATCAGCTGTGCACTTGCTGAAATCAAGCAGAGGCACTGGAAAGACAGAGATATGTAGATCCGCTGTTCGGAGTGCCAAAATGTTAGAATAATTTTGAGCTTAAATTAGTCAAAGTCAAAAATCAGGCGTAAAGTTGGATTTATGTACAGTGGGGTAAAAAAGTATTTAGTCAGCCACCAACTGAGCACATTCTCCCTCTTAAATGATGAGAGAGGTCTCCAATTTTCATCATAGGTATACCTCAACTATGAGAGACAAAATGAGAAAAAAAAAATCCAGAAAATCACACTGAATGATTTTTTTAATGAATTAATTGGTAAATTCCTCGGTAAAATAAGTATTTGGTCGATAACAAAAGTTCATCTCAGTACTTTGTTATATACCCTTTGTTGGCAATGACAGAGGTCAAACGTTTTCTGTAAGTCTTCACAAGGTTTTCACACACTGTTGCTGGTATTTTGGCCCATTCCTCCATGCAGATCTCCTCTAGAGCAGTGATGTTTTGGGGCAGTCGCTGGGCAACACGGACTTTCAACTCCCTCCAAAGATTTTCTATGGGGTTGAGATCTGGAGACTGGCTAGGCCACTCCAGGACCTTGAAATGCTTCTTACAAAGCCACTCCTTCGTTGCCCGGGTGGTATGTTTGGGATCATTGTCATGCTGAAAGACCCAGCCACGTTTCATCTTCAATGCCCTTGCTGATGGAAGGAGGTTTTCACTCAAAATCTCACAATACATGGCCTCATTCATTCTTTCCTTTACACGGATCAGTCGTCCTGGTCCCTTTGCGGAAAAACAGCCCCAAAGCACGATATTTCCACCCCCATGCTTCACAGTAGGTATGGTGTTCGTTCTCCTACAAACACGACAAGTTGAGTTTTTACCAAAAAGTTCTATTTTGGTTTCATCTTACCATATGACATTCTCCCAATCTTCTTCTGGATTGTCCAAATGCTTTCTAGCAAACTTCAGACGGGCCTGGACATGTACTGGCTTAAGCAGGGGGACACGTCTGGCACTGCAGGATTTGAGTCCCTGGCGGCGTAGTGTGTTACTGATGGTAGCCTTTGTTACTTTGGTCCCAGCTCTCTGCAGGTCATTCACTAGGTCCCCCCGTGTGGTTCTGGGATTTTTGCTCACCATTCTCGTGATCATTTTGACCCCACGGGGTGAGATCTTGCGTGGAGCCCCAGATCAAGAGAGATTATCAGTGGTCTTGTATGTCTTCCATTTTCTAATAATTGCTCCCACAGTTGATGTCTTCACACCAAGCTGCTTACCTATTGCAGATCCAGTCTTCCCAGCCTGGTGCAAGTCTACAATTTTGTTTCTGGTGTCCTCTGACAGCTCTTTGGTCTTGGCCATAGTGGAGTTTGGAGTCTGACTGTTTGAGGTTGTGGACAGGTGTCTTTTATACTGATAAGTTCAAACAGGTGCCATTAATGCAGGTAACGAGTGGAGGACAGAGGAGCCTCTTAAAGAAGAAGTTACAGATCTGTGAGAGCCAGAAATCTTGCTTGTTTGTAGGTGACCAAATACTTATTTTCCACCATAATTTGCAAATAAATTCTTTAAAAATCAGACAATGTGATTTTCTGGATTTTTTTTTTTCTCATTTTGTCTCTGATAGTTGAGGTATACCTATGATGAAAATTGGAGACCTCTCTCATCTTTTAAGTGGGAGAACTTGCACAATTGGTGGCTAACTAAATACTTTTTGCCCCACTGTACATTTATTACAAAAATATAAGGAGTCACCCCAATGGCCACTTGGAGGAGAGGTTACAAAGCATGGCATTCAGACACACCTAGAATCTCAAAAGGCGCCATTCTTCTAAGTCTGATATACAGTATATAGATCGGAGAAAGGAGAGGGAGGATGAGGACAAGGGAAGGGACAGAATGGGACAGTCCTGATAATCAAAGCTTATCCGGGTAGATGTCACAGACACTCTGGAGACATGGGGTCATGAAGACATGAGATCCATAAATCTAACAGAATGTTCATAAAACACTAATCTATGTAAGCTGAACAGTTCCTGTGCATTCCTGTGACCCAAAACAGGACATGTCAAAGAGATTATAAAAAGTGGCTTAGATCATTCCTTACGCATGTACTAACCCTGTACTGATCTCCAGTCTGAACTCTCTGAAATTGCTCATAGAAACATGCCAAGAATATATGAACTTATCCTATATGGAATGCACATATAAACATTAAACATGGCATATGAAAGGGATGACACTTCTCAAATATAATAATACATTATTAATATCAATAATAATGTAGATAATATGGAATTTTTCTATCAAGGACATTAGACGTATCACAGCCACAGTTACTATAATCATGATACCACAATTTCCTCTCGTGTAATATTGCTTAAATCTAAGTACGTCTGTGCTGACCCCCATGACACTCAAGCATGGAACAAGGCAAATGGCACCAGTGAAAGTCCAACCAAGGTACACAGTCTAGTTCCCCCATAACCAACTCACCCCAGCCAGTTACAGCCGCCCCATAACCAGCTCACTCCATGGCCAACTCGCCCCACAACAAACTCGCCCCAGTGGACGTCTGACAAACAACACCAGTGTATCCAACACAGAACATGCCCGGAGAAGCAGCAGCCCAACACTACCTGGCTCAAAGTTACGCTAATTGATGGTGATAAAGGTTTTTTTTTCAATAAAGTGAAAAACCAAGATGATGCATGTGTTATGTCTGTAAAACGTAGACCGGGGGTGGGCAATCATGTGCCATGGAGGGCCATTCTACTGCAGGTTTTCTGTTCCACCCAGTCTCTTCAGCAGGTGTTGTCAGTGATTAGCAATCCTTGAAGCTGATCAGAGCAAACACCTGCTGAAGAGACTGAGCGGAACAGAAAACCTGCAGTGGAATGGCCCTCACTGCCCACCCCTGACGTAGACCAATGATGAGGTGAGTGGTGAACTACACAGCACGTTATTATATGCTCACAGTATCCAGACAGACGCTCCCGCTAGGCAGATAGGTGGTCAAGAGACCGCCCCTCTACCACACAGCCCTCTGATACCCTGGGCGACGTCACCACCCGTCTAACACCATAACATGTCCCACCAACAACACTGCAGCATGGACTCAGAATCAGAAACCAGAATCAGAAAAAGATTTATTGCCAAGTACATTAACAGATCACTGATAACATACGAGAGAATTTGACTTGACACAGAAAATGAACCTGCATTTCCAGTGACACGGCTGCACGACTGTGGTTTTGCTGGGAGGTGCAGCCAACAGCAAAGTGTCATCATGGAAAACAGCTGAGCTCTGGCTTCCAGCGATCAGCTGATTTGAACCACTTCCTCCGGTGTTTGCCAGTCACGTTTTAATTTCAAAGAAATTAAAAGTTTGGTTAAAATAGATGAGTTGAAAATATATATTTTTATTAAAACTGTAACACTGGAAAAACCTCTCGTCCCTTGCAGAAAAAAATTATGGTCAGATATTCAGAGATTTCAACAAACAACAGAAAATGAAGCTGCTGAGGCTGCGTGTCCACCAAACGTGTTTTTTCAGCTGTGAGTGACTGTAGTCCAACGTCTACAGTGTTGAAATGCTCTCTGCGGTGGCAGATTTTTGTTGTGGCGCTCAATAGTGGAGGGCGGATCGATCCAACTATTGATAATATCAATACCAACGTTGGTAGTGATATTGATCAATACCAGAGTAACCAGGTCAATACTCTGTGTCTGAGTTGCCGCTCCTGCCACAGCACAAGGCAGCCACACTTTGCTCCTCTTCTTCTTCTGGTGCTTTTACCTACTCCCTCCTCCTCTGTCTTGTACCATCACATGACTCAGCAGCGCCAGGTAAACAAGCCAGAAGCAGCAGCCGCCAGCTGCTGGCAGCACGCACACAGCACAGAGATGGAGCAGAAGAATGGCACAGAGGAGACAACAGCAAGCTGTACAATCTGTAGAAAGGCTGTGAAATACAGTGGAAACAACTAATTTATACAAGCAGATGAAAAATCCTCTAAGAGACAATGCTGAGCTCCAGAAACGGAGAGAGGAGGACAGAAAGGCCTTGGCCCCGACAGACCCAGACCCCTGACTCAGAGGCAGAGATCACTGGCAGAGGCCTTTCAGTGTGGCAGAGAATATCCAGGGAGATATTAGTGGTGGAGGCAATATTTTAGTCATCTTCAGCATTAGTTAATATTCATTTTCAAAGTGCAACTGGTAATTTGTTACTTTAGCCAACTCAGAAAGTATAAATTATGCTGAGACCTTGGTATAATACATTTACAGTGGGGTAAACAAGTATTTAGTAAGCCACCAATTGTGCAAGTTCTCACACTTAAAAGATGACAGAGGTCTCCAATTTTCATCATAGTATACCTCAACTATCAGAGACAAAATGAGGAAAAAAAAAATCCAGAAAATCACATTGAAGGATTTTTAATGAATTAATTGGTAAATTACTCGGTAAAATAAGTATTTGGTCACCTACAAACAAGCAAGATTTCTGGCTCTCACAGACCTGTAACTTCTTCTTTGAGAGGCTCCTCTGTCCTCCACTCGTTACCTGTATTAATGGCACCTGTTTGAACTCGTTATCAGTATAAAAGACACCTGTCCACAACCTCAAAGTCAGACTCCAAACTCCACTATGGCCAAGACCAAAGAGCTGTCAAAGGACACCAGAAACAAAATTGTTGACCTGCACCAGGCTGGGAAGACTGAATCTGCAATAGGTAAGCAGCTTGGTGTGAAGAAATCAACTGTGGGAGCAATTATTAGAAAATGGAAGACATACAAGACCACTGATAATCTCCCTCGATCTGGGGCTCCATGCAAGATCTCACACCGTGGGGTCAAAATGATCATGAGAACGGTGAGCAAAAATCCCAGAACCACACGGGGGAACCTAGTGAATGACCTGCAGAGAGCTGGGACCAAAGTAACAAAGGCTACATCAGTAACACACTACGCCGCCAGGGACTCAAATCCTGCAGTGCCAGATGTGTCCCCCTGCTTAAGCCAGTACATGTCCAGGCCCGTCTGAAGTTTGCTAGAGAGCATTTGGACAATCCAGAAGAAGACTGGGAGAATGTCACATGATCAGATGAAACCAAAATAGAACTTTTTGGTAAAAACTCAACTTGTCGTGTTTGGAGGAGAAAGAACACCATACCTACTGTGAAGCATGGGGGTGGAAACATCATGCTTTGGGGCTGTTTTTCCGCAAAGGGACCAGGACGACTGATTCGTGTAAAGGAAAGAATGAATGGGGCCATGTATCGTGAGATTTTGAGTGAAAACCTCCTTCCATCAGCAAGGGCATTGAAGATGAAATGTGGCTGGGTCTTTCAGCATGACAATGATCCCAAACACACCGCCCGGGCAATGAAGGAGTGGTTTCGTAAGAAGCATTTCAAGGTCCTGGAGTGGCCTAGCCAGTCTCCAGATCTCAACCCCATAGAAAATCTTTAGAAGGAGTTGAAAGTCTGTGTTGCCCAGCGACAGCCCCAAAACATCACTGCTCTAGAGGAGATCTGCGTGGAGGAATGGGCCAAAATACCAGCAACAGTGTGAAAACCTTGTGAAGACTTACAGAAAATGTTTGACCTCTGTCATTGCCAATGAAGGGTACATAAAGTAGTGAGATGAACTTTTGTTATTGACCAAATACTTATTTTACCGAGGAATTTACCAATTAATTCATTAAAAAAATCATTCAATGTCATTTTCTGGATTTTTTTTTCCTCATTTTGTCTCTCATAGTTGAGTTATACCCATGATGAAAATTGGAGACCTCGCTCATCTATTAAGTGGGAGAACTTGCACAATTGGTGGCTGACTAAATAATTTTTTGCCCCACTGTATCGCATTGAAACATTTTATTTAAGGCTGCAGTGAACAGTCGAAACATGTTAAGAAGGTAAAGACATCTCCTTTCTACTTTTGTCTTTAATAAGAACAAAAGGTAAATAAATTAAATGAAAACATTTACTGGAATTGAAACAAATAGACTGAATATGATATGGCTCAGATTTGACTGAATATAATTAGCCCTTTGTGTTAATTGTGAAAGTGATACTCTATGTATTTACAGAACCTAAACTTTGCCCAAATTCCATCCTGGGTTTTAACTAATTAATAATCCAAAGGAAAAATCACAAAACATGATGATGATGATGATGCTTCCACCTTAATGATTAAATAGTATTGGTATCGTATCGGCAATACTGGCCCTCGATTTATTTGGTATCGGATTGAAACCAAATGTTGCAGTATGACACACCACTAGCGCTCAGAGGTGAAAACATTTCAACTTTTCAGACTGCAGCTGAGCTCGTCAATGTCAGACCTTTCCAAGCAGCCAATCAGAATAAGGAAGGGCGGGACATAGGACACCGGTACAGTTTGGACTCAAGACTCCTGTTTTCTGTCTCATTATATTTTGCATCCAGAGCTGCTACCAATGCTAGAATACGTTTCTTGTCCATTGATGTTTAGAGAGCGCTATTAACAAATAAGTAGAAAGTCTGACCAGAGGAAAAGTGGAAGAGCTGAGCTGTGAGTGACAAGCTGTAGCTGGAATACAGGGAACTAGGGATGGGCATAATTTACCGATTAACCGATAATTGATCATTAAGAATTTCACCGACGAAGTTCATTTTCGTCGACAAACCGTTTTTTTTTTTTTTTTAAACAATCCGAGGTTATTAGGCCTATGCACGGCCGTCCTCAAACAATGCAATGGCAAAATTTGGGCACCAGGGGGCAACATTACACCATCGCCGTACCCCGGCATGCCTCAGTTGATACATACGAGCTTCCGTAAGGCAAGCGGTTACGGCGAAGTGTTGCGTGGGACCATTTCAGTTTAAAAAATGACCAGGTGTACTGCAATCACTGCAATGCAGCATACAAATATACCTCATCGACAGGGTCCATGGAACACCCTTATTACGCGAAGAAACCGCCAACAGTGGTTGCGCGCTGAGTAATGGCGGTCGTGAAGATTCTTTTTTTTTTTTCAGAAACTTTATTGAGAAGGTCATGAAGATTCGGTAGAAGACACACACACACGTGTGTGTGTGTGTAAGTGTACATACATACGTAGATTTAAATAAAGTGTACATAAATATGTTTTTAGAACTCTTATTCTTATAACAAGATACGTAACTCAAGATGAAAATGATTTACGTCTCGGCCAATCAGCTTGCGGGGTGAAACGTCTCGGCCAATCAGCTTGCGAGATTCCCGAGCGAGCCAACACGACAACAGCGAACAGAGAGAGAGGTGGATTTGAGTTGTGCCGCTCTCCGTGCACCTGATGTTCTAATGTAGTCTACCTGCCTTGTTACGTACCTAAAAATGTTAATGATTAACTGATTATTAATCATTAATTCTCCCGACGATCGGTGAAGAAAATTTCACCGAATGCCCATCCCTACAGGGAACAGACTTTTTTTTTTTCCCCCAGAGCACAGTGCAAAAACATTAAAAAAAAAAAAAAGCTGCTCAGACCTGTCGGGAGACAAAAAACGCATTTGGTGGACACGCAGTAGATTGATTCACTGTGCAGCACCACAGGCCGTCACTTGATGGGGTGAGATTGTTGTGGGGCGAGTTGGCCATGGAGCGAGCTGGTTATGGGGAGGCTGTAACTGGCTGGGGCGAGTTGGTGATGGGGGACTTGACGGTAAACCCCAACCAAAGCAGCCATAAATCAGCCTTTAGATCAGGCGTGTCCAATCATGTGCCTTGGAGGGCCAAGACCCTGCAGGTTCTCTCTTCTACCCAGTCTCTTCAGCAGGTGTTTTCACTCATCAGCAATCAGTGGGAAGAAGTTCAGTGAAATCTGCTGTTGAAGACGCTGGTTGGAGGGAAAACCTGCAGGGTCTTGGCCCTCCATGGCACATGATTGGACCCCCCTGCTTTAGCTACAGCCTAGCCGACCTGTGAGTGTTCTGACCTCCTGGGCCGCGGTCTTCCAGGCTGCACCACCTCAACTGACACACATGCGCGTGCTCACCGCAAACTCGCACCCCAAACCATGTGCTGAACCACAGAGCTAATATACAGAACAGCTGGACAGCTGAGACAGTCCTCCACACCACAGCGGCTAAGCTAGTTAAGCTAGCTGCTTTTAGCTTGCTTCACCGTTCTTTTAAATCCTCTTAAAAAGCAGAAACGGAACCAGAACCTCCTCCGGGTCAACTTAGCTGTCGTCTCACAAATATTCCTCACATCTGCTGGTGACTAACAAAAGTCTTTTGAACAGTTTTACCAGAAAGTCTCGGTTCAGGCCTCAAAGCTCCTCCGGTCTCGTCACCATCTTGAATGGAGGAACGCTGACATAAATATGACGTCATATTAGATAGTATAGCCACAAAAAAAAAAAAAACTGGCTTTTGTTTTACATGTTTTTCTGGAACTATTTAACACTGCGTTTTTAGGTCGAAATGAACTTATTAAAGAAAAATAGAACGTTCTGTTAATAAGTTTGTTGTAAATATCCGATCACATGACCGGATGTTGCCACGGTTAGCTTTTTTTAAGAACTCAGCTTTATGTATATTAAAAAAACAAACAATCGTTGTCGGCCTCCGTCGGTCTATGATGACCATGGAAGAGAATCCTAAACGTCTACTCTGCTGGAACAGCACCGCCTGTGGCTGAACAGGCCGATGCGCGAATGGCTGTCCCTGTCACACAGGTCGCACTTGTGGGTGGTCTCCGTGCTGCTGGGTCTGTGGCGGTTCTTCCTGTGGGTCCTTTTTTCATCTGCTGCAGCAGTCAGTTTCTCTTCACCCGTCTTGAGCTGTCTGGTCAGGGTGCCTCTCCATTTGGAGCGGTCCATTGCAAGGTCCTCCCAGCGCTTTGTATTGATCTCCAGGGCCTTCATGTCTCTCTTGCAGACGTCTCTAAAGCGCAGCTGTGGGCAGCCAACGTCTCTCCTGCCAGTCGCCAGTTCTCCGTAGAGGACGTCTTTGGGGATTCTGCCATCCTCCATACGGTGAACGTGGCCTAGCCAGTGGAGCCTGCGCTGCCTGAGTAGAGTGAACATGGAGGGAAGGCCGGTGTGGGACAGAACTTCTGTGTTGGGCACTTTGTCCTGCCAGGATATGTCCAGGATGTGGCGAATGCAGTGCAAGTGGAAGGAGTTCAGTCTCTTTTCCTGCCGGGCGTATGTTGTCCACGTCTCACTCCCATAGAGCAGTGTGCTGATGACGCAGGCGTTGTACACTGCCATCTTCGTCTTGACAGAGAGTTTGGGATTCTTCCACACTCGTGTGGTGAGGCGAGCAAGTGTGAAGGCTGATTTTCCAATCCTCTTGTCGATCTCTGTATCAAGGGAGAGGTTGTTGCTGATCGTGGACCCCAGGTACGTGAACTGATTCACAACCTCCAGCTTGTAGTCGTCGATGGTGATGGTTGGTGGTGCTTCCGTGCCTTGCGCCAAGACGTTAGTCTTCTTCAGGCTGATGGTAAGCCCGAAGTCCTTGCATGCCTGGGAGAAGCGGTCTATCAGGGTCTGAAGCTCCTGCTGTGTGTGGGTTGCGACTGCAGCGTCGTCTGCGAACAGCATGTCCCTGATTAGAGCCTCGCGTACTTTGGTTCTGGCTTTCAGGTGGGCGAGGTTGAAAAGCCTGAATGGCTCTGAGACGTTGCCATCGTGCTGCACTATCCCCTGCATGTTGGTGTGAAACGATTCGATGAGGCTTTGCAACTTTGGTGGACATCCTATTTTTGGCAGGATCTTGAAAAGGCCCTCTCTGCTCACCAGATCGAACGCTTTGGTGAGGTTGATGAAGGCGACGTACAGGGGCATGTTCTGTTCTCTGCATTTCTCCTGGAGTTGGCGGATGGAAAATATCATGTTGACCGTCGATCGCTCAGCGCGGAAGCCACACTGAGACTCGGGGTAGACATGTTTGGCAAGCTTCTGTAGACGAACGAGAATAACTCGTGGGTAGACTTTGCCAACAACGCTGAGGAGGGAGATGCCCCTGTAGTTGTTACAGTCACTTCTGTCCCCTTTGTTTTTGTAGAGGGTGATGATCTTGACATCCCTCATGTCCTGTGGTACGGCACCTTCCTTCCAGCACTGGCAGAGGACATCATGCAATGGCAGCAGTAGGGTGGTCTTGCAGTGCTTGATCAGGTCGGGGGGTATGCCGTCGTTGCCGGGTGCCTTGCCAGCGGCCAAGCTATCAATGGCCTTGCTGAGTTCGTCAACGGTTGGCTCAGCGTCAAGTTCGTCCATGGATGGCAGGCAGTCGATGGCATCAAGGGCTGACAGTGTCACGGTGTTCTGTCTGGAATAGAGGTCGGAGTAGTGTTCCACCCATCTCTCCAACTGCTTGTTCTTTTCTGTGATCATCTCCTGAGTGGAGGATTTGAGGGGGGCCGTCTTGCTCTGAGCCGGACCAAGTGCTTTCTTGATGCCATCGTACATACCACGGATGTTATTATGGCAGCGGTTTGAATGTCTTGGCTGAGCTGAGTCCAGTAATTGTTGGCACAGCAAAAGGTAGCCAAGGCTGTACGGTGGATGATGTTTCGCAGCTCTTCCCACTTCTGCTTTGCAGATTCTCCTTCTTGTGGTACACCAAGTTCCTTCTCAAAGGTGGAGGCAAACTGCTCAACAAGTTCTGGTTGGGCCATCTTGCTGGTGCCAATCCGTGCCTTTCAAGACTGTCTAGCACGATGGAATTTCTTCAGCTGCAGCTTGACCTTGCAACACACCAATGAATGGTCTGTGTCGCAATCTGCACTCTGGAATGAACGGGTGATTACCACGTTCTTCAGTGAGGTGCACCTGGTCAGGATGAAGTCCAGCTGGTGCCAGTGCTTTGAGCGCAGATGTCGCCAGGAAACCTTGTGTTGGGGCTTGGTCTTGAAGAACGAGTTTGTGATGCACAGATCGTGATATGTGCAGAACTCGAGCAGCCGCTGTCCGTTGTCGTTCATTCTGCCCACGCCAAATGGTCCAAGACAGGAGGGCCAGGAGTCGTGGTCAGCACCCACTCTGGCATTGAAGTCTCCAAGGAGAATGAGTTGTTCAGAGTTGGGGATGATCCTGACAGTTGTTGCGAGATTCTCGTAGAACTTGTCTTTTGCCTCTGGTGTGGCTGTCAGTGTTGGGGCATACACACTGATGAGGGTGACTGGGTCTTGAGTGGTGTTGAGGCGGAGGGTGAGGAGTCGTGCACAGCCATTGCTGCCCGGTTCCACCATCTTCAGCAAGGTGTTCTTCACTGCGAAACCCACTCCGTGTTCCCTGTGTTCGTCGCTGCCCTTTCCCTGCCAGTGGAACGTGTAGTCCTTCTCTCTCACTGTGCCTGCGTCAGCCAACCGTGTTTCCTGGAGAGTGGCGATATCCACTTCCAGTCTCTTCAGCTCATTATTGATGATGGCAGTCTTCCTGGTGTCGTTGATGTCCTTGAGGTTAGCAGCGAGTCCTGTCATCATAGTGCGGATGTTCCAAGTTCCCAGTTTTAGAGTTGGTCTCTTTTGTTTTTTTGTCTTGCCTGGTGTGAAGGTTCTCAGCCTGCTGTTCGGACTTCTCCTCATCCCCATGCACCCAATGAGGAAAGCAAGCTGTGGCGGGACAACACCTTATTGGCTGGGGGCTGCCCAGCTTGAGGTGGGCGGTAGCTGTCCAGTGAGATCCGATGATCCCTCCCACCGCCGGGCTTAGAGACTAAACCACACGGGCAGGCTAGGAGTTGGACTTAGTTGTCATAGGCTTTTCGAGACGCACGCCATAAGGAGCATTTTATGAGCACTGGGAGCTTAACCCCAGTGCCGCTCCTGGCTATGACAACCTTGGAACAAAAAAAAAAAAAACAAGAACAGAGAAATAGAAGAAGGAGCCAACTTTATTGTCATTCAGTCCATCCAGCTGTTGTGTGTGAGAATCTGTGTGTATGTGAAGCTGTGCCCACCCACAGGGTGACGTCAGGCGGGCACGGCCCACTCTGTATATAAACCTCAAGTTCAGTAATAAAGTTGAGTTGTTGGCTGCATGAAGAAGACTCCTGTCTGCTCATGATTTACAAACATAACAGTGGCGACGAGGATGAAAATGGAAGCGTGCTGGCTACCTCCACCATTGCTGCCATTTCTGGAGCGTGGGGACAACCCGGTGGTCCCGTGGCTGGAGTGGAGACGGAGTTTAGAGGAGTACATTGGAGCATTGGGTCTCCATGGGCTTGATAGGAGATGGCGCTGGGCACTCCTGGTCCATAACCTTGGTGCGGAGGGCTGGAGGATCCTTGAGTCGCTGGGCATGAACGACGGCTATGGCAATGCCATCGAGCGGATGACAGGTTCAGGTTCAGGTTACTCTATTTATACCCGTAGGTAGATTTGTTTTGCTGTCAGGTGACATCCATATTTACAAACCACAATTACATTCAACATGAACACAAACACAGGCACACATGAAGCTGACTATAAACATGATAAAAGTACTCAAGTCTCCACCAATCAGGACATAAGACAGAGATGAGAGATAAAACAGAGATAAGAGAGAAGAGTCATACTAAAAAGTTAGACTAGTCAAGGAGGTTAAAAATTCTTTGACAGCAGCAGGAACAAAGCTTTTTTTTGTAGCACTGGGTTTTACTTTTTGGGACAGCAAACCTCCGTCTGGAGGGAAGAAGCTGAAAGTGGCAGTGCAAAGGGTGGAAGTCATCATTTAAAATGGAGGTAGCCATGCTCTGTACCTGTCTGGTGTACAGGGATGCCAGGCTCAGCTGTGACTCACCAAGAAAACGACTGGACCATCTAACTACCTGATCCAAGGATTTCCTCTGTTTCAGTTTTATCTGACCAAACCATGACTAAAGAAAAGGATAAAACAGATTCAATAAAAGCCTGATAAAACATTGTCAGTATGGTTCGGTCAATTTGGAAGCATGCAAGTTTCCTTAAACAATGCAACTGTTGCTGACCCTTTTTGCACACCCTTTAACAGTTCTCTTCAAAGTTTAAATTACTATCAATAATCGTCCCAAGATATTTGTAGGATTGTACACATTCAGTGGTATGGCCTTTTAGTACGGTGACTTTGTGCCTGGGAGTTTTCCTCCTAAAGTCAATAATCATATCTTTAGTTTTTGTCGTGTTCCGCTGGACCTGCGGCGCCACACGAGTTGGCTGCCTTTTGCAACTGCCTTTTTTTTAATCTTCCTTCTTCTTTCTGCACCTTTCACTCTATATATATATCACGGACACACAGATCGCCCCAAAGGTCTCCCGAGCCAGCGGACTGAGCCACTGTTTACAGCAGGAGACGATACAGCAGGGAAGAGCTAGCTAGCACTCAACCGCCACCCGGTGCTAACGGAGAAACTCGACATACCGAGGAACTGTAGCGAAAACGACGCGGGTGCCGGGCTGGAGTTTAGGCGGCGTGCAAGAAATACAAGACAGAATAATAAAGAGCAATGGCAAGAACCAAGCAGACCGCCCGTAAATCTATTGGAGGAAAAAGCCCCCCAGGAAGCAGCTAGCCACCAAGGCTGCTCGGAAAAAGTGCTCCGGCCACCGCCGGAGTGAAGAAGTCTCAGCGTTACAAGCCCGGTACCGTGGCTCTGAGAGAGATCCGTCGCTACCAGAAATCCACGGAGCTGCTCATCCGTAAGCTGCCCTTCCAGCGCCTGGTGAGGGAGATCGCTCAGGACTTCAAGACCGACCTGCGCTTCCAGAGCTCCGCTGTCATGATTCTGCAGGAGGCCAGTGAGGCTTACCTGGTGGGTCTCTTCGAGGACACCAACCTGTGCGCCATCCACGCCAAGAGGGTCACCATCATGCCCAAAGACATCGAGCTGGCCCGCCGCATCCCCGGAGAGAGAGCTTAGACTTTCTGCTGCACATTCACCAACCACAATGCTCCGCACTGTGTATATATATATACGTATATATATATACTGTATATATATATATGTATGTAGTAATATGTACATATGTATACTAGCTGTTCTTGTTTTTTCTTGCCTTCTGATTGTTGCTCTGAGTGTTGCTATCCCTGTGCTGTTGCAACCCTGGAATTTCCCCATTGTGGGACTAATAAAGGCTTATCTTATCTTATCTTATCTTATTCAGCTGCAGGTAGGAATCTTCACACCAGTGAACAAAATCATCAACTACTTGGCCGTGGCCACTGTCACCATCCTGAAGGAGACTGACAACAACTGAATCATCAGCATACTTTATAATGTGTCTGTTGTCATTTCTGCTCCGACACATGTTTGTGTACAGAATGAAGAGTAGTGGTGACAACACACACCCCTGAGGAGAGCCAGTAGAAGAACACTTTTGGTCAGACAATGTACCATTGACCCTTATTCTCTGTGTCCTGTTGGTTAAAAAATCCAGAATCCAACCCACTAGATTATTACTCAAATCAAATTGTTTCAGGAGCCTTTCAACTAAAATATGAGGTTGGATTGTATTAAAGGCGGAAGAAAAGTCCACAAATAAAAGCTTGGCGTGTGTCCCATTAAAATCCAGATGTTTAAAAAGCACGTTAAACAGTGACAGTGGCATCCTCCACTCCTCTGTGAGGCCTATAGGCAAACTGCAGAGGATCCAATGCATGCTCAGTCTGCTTTAGGACCTCAAATCTGACGAGTTTTTCAAAATTTTTCATTAAAATTGAGGTTAAAGCAACTGGTCTAAAATCATTTACCGTTATAGGACAGCTGGATTTTGGAACGGGGACAACCATGGTATCTTTCCAGATCTTAGGCACATGTTGTGTCTGTAAGGACTTATTGAAAATATAGTGAAACACAGGACTCAGTTCATGTGCACAGGACTTTACCAAGTGTCCACATATATTATCAGGGCCCTGACTTTTGTTCACTTTTACAGCACAGAACACCCTTTTAACATCCTGCACCTCAATATTAAAGTGCTGATTGTCTTTGAGTTTCTGTTTCAAATCTTGGGTTTCTGTGCTAAAATCAAAGGAATCAAAACAACCATAAAAACAATTAAGAGAATTAGCCAGCTCTTTGTCTGAATTAAAACCATCTAAAAACACACGATTACTGCGCTCTGTGCTCTGAAGGCCTGCAATAGTTTTCATACTGACATGGTACTAGTCTTGTTGGGGTCTTGTTCACGAGTGAGGGGAAAATGGAGCGAGAGATCGACAGACGGATTGGAGCAGCATCTGCAGTGATGCGGACGTTGTACCGGTCTGTTGTGGTGAAGAGGGAGCTTAGTTCTAAGGCAAAGCTGTCGATTTACCAGTCAATCTACGTTCCTACTCTCACCTATGGTCACGAGCTTTGGGTAATGACCGAAAGAACGAGATCGCGGATACAAGCGGCTGAAATGAGCTTTCTCCGTAGGATTGCTGGACTCACCCTCAGAGATAGGGTGAGGAGCTCAGTCATCCGGGAGAGGCTCAGAGTAGAACCGCTGCTCCTCCACATTGAAAGGAGTCAGTTGAGGTGGTATGGGCATCTGATTAGGATGCCTCCTGGACGTCTCCCACTTGAGGTGTTTCAGGCACGTCCCACTGGGAGGAGACCCCGGGGCAGACCCAGGACTCGGTGGAGAGACTATGTCTCCCAGCTAGTCTGGGAACGCCTTGGTATCCCCTCTGAAGAGCTGGAGCAGGTGGCTGGGGAGAGGGAAGTCTGGGCTTCTCTGCTTGAACTGCTGCCTCCGCGACCCGGACCTCCGGAAAAGCGGTAGAAGATGGATGGATGGATGGATGGACATGGTACTAGTGACCCACAAAGCAGACACGACTCAAAGTAAATACAATTAACCATTTATTGGATATTTGTGCGTGAGTGGATGCGTGTGTGCAGGGTTGTGTAGTGTAGTGTAGTGCAATCTGGAATTCCAGCTGGGGCTGGCAGAGCACCATACGACCTGGCAACCCTGGGAAAAGACAGAATCAGAATCAGAATCAGAATGAGCTTTATGCCAAGTATGTTTACATGTAAACATACGAGGAATTTGACTTGACATTGGGCGCGCTCGATAAGTGCTTCCCAATGACGCGGCAGCCATGCAAGGCTCCTGTCATACAGTGGGGGGTAAAGAGGGGAAGGTGGAGGGGGAGGGAACACACTGGGCAGAGAGAAAAAACATAGTTATCAAAATAAAACTCGTATGAGCAAAATTGTGATTACATAGAAAAAAACCCTCTAATGCACAATTAGCAGACAATACAGATCACACATTAACAAACCAGCAAAAGTTGAGAGAGACAGTGTGAGTGTGTGTGTGTCAGTGTATGTGTATCAGTCATGTAATGTTGTATGCAGTGTGTGTATCAGTTACTGGTGAACAGCAAAAATCCTCCCTGAGCAACGTTTAGATGTTATGTCTTTAGTGTCCTCAAAACATAGATAGCATGTCCACAAGAGTTCATTCTCTCAGTGCATGTCGATGGTAAATTCCATGCTGGTCACATGACGCTGTCCTTGAGAGTTCAGATTACTGCACACCGGTTGTTTGGGTTAGGGAGAAGCCAAAAACTCACTTCTGCCTTATCTTCTCTCCTGGAGGGATGAATACCAAGGACGCCGAATCAAGGCCAGATGAGCACAGTTCACTTAGAGCATAAAAATTTCCATCTCATGCGATTCTGTGCAACACATTCACAGGCTTTAAAATCATTCCCTGGAGAGCACCAGCGACTCCAAGATGTATTCCACCTACTGAATCAGCCACCATTCAGTTCACCATTTGCCGCTATCAGTGCACTCCCCAACTGGTCGAATTGTTGAAGGAGCTTTGTCGGGTCCGCATTTTGATCAGCTCTCCCAACTTCTTTAATTTCTGATACATCAGGAAACTCCAAAGCCAAAGTAGAAATCCTGTGATCATAAGCCAAACAGATAGATGTCTTCCGCATCTTCAATCGAATCACACAGACACATGAGTTCCCAATTGTCCATGAGTCTCCCCACTTGGGCTCCCCCTGGCCCGATCTTCTTTTAAAGTGGTGTCAATTACATTTAAAGCCCATTCCATAATTTTCCGTTTGGGTCGAGATGCAGCAGAAGAAGAGCGAAACACAGACAGGACACAGCAAGCTGGGATCAGTGAAGGGAGGAGGAAAAGGGAGAGGAGAAGAAATGCGTCTGCTCTCTCTGAAAGCCGGAAGAGAAGGGGCAGAAGACAGAGGCCGTTAGTAACGGCTTGGCCTGATAGGCACTTTAGATGTAACTATGCTTACTGTCAGAGGTGGTAGAGTGTAGCCCAGGTAGCGCTGAAGCTGCAGCCAGGAAGATAGTGCCCGCAGGTGGCCAGTGAGCTGGATGTTGGCGAGGGAGGCAGATTGTCCGCAGCCATGGATCGCCGCCTGTGCACAGGGGAAGCTGACAAGGTGAAAGGAAAGCGTGGTGGCTTACTTGTAGCTTGGTGGTCCAGGAGGCGCAGGCCCGGACAGAGAGAAGCAATAGCTTGGAAGCTGATGTGAAATCACACAGCAAGGCTGGGAAGCTCAAGGGCTGGCATAGCAGGATTCTAGGATGAGAACCAGACGACTCCGCCCCAAGCACTGGACCTGATGGAATAAACAGGCAGAGGGAGATGGCAGGCAGGTGCCTGTAACCTCCCCGCTGCACCCCACCCCAGGTCGGCCTCGTCAGACTGTGCCCTTAGGACCTTGTCCCTAATACCCCATGAGAGGGCACCAACAGCACACGATGAGGGGAGAATGGGATGTTCAACCATCTCCGCCGTCTCCGGGGCAAACTGACGAGACAGGGCGTCAGGTTTGGTATTCTTCCACCCAGAGCGGTAGGTAATGGTGAAGTTAAAACGTCCGAAGAAGAGACATCAGCAGGCCTGTCGGGCATTCAGACGCTTAGCTGTCCGAAGGTACTCCAGATTTTTGTGATCAGTCCAGACGATGAAAGGCTGCGATGCTCCCTCCAACCAGTGCCGCCACTCCTCCAAAGCGAGTTTGACCGCCAGCAGTTCTCTGTCGCTGATGTCGAACCCTAGGAAAAGACAGAGGCCGTTAGTAACAGCTTGGCCCGATAGGCACTTTAGATGTAACTATGCTTACTGTCAGAGGTGGTAGAGCGTAGCCCAGATGGCGCCGAAGCTGCAGCCAGGAAGATAGTGCCCGCAGGTGGCCAGTGAGCTGGATGTTGGCGAGGGAGGCAGATTGTCCACTGTCGAGAAGAGAGAAGTCCGCCGCCACGGATCTCCGCCTGTGCACAGGGGAAGCTGACAAGGTGAAAGGAAAGCATGGTGGCTTACTTGTAGCTTGGTGGTCCGGGAGGCGCAGGCCTGGACAGAGAGAAGCAATGGCTTGGAAGCCGACGTGAAAACACACAGCGAGGCTGGGAAGCTCGAAGGCTGGTGTAGCAGGATTCTAGGTTGAGAACCAGATGACTCCGCCCCAAGCACTGGACCTGATGGAATAAATAGGCAGAGGGAGATGGCAGGCAGGTGCGCACACAGGTGTGACAGATTGGCGGCCATGACAGTACTCCCCCCTACTGCACGCCTCTCGGCGGGCGTTCCAACCTTCCCGGGTGCGTCCGATGGAAGTCTCTGATGAGCTGCTTGTCCAGCACGAAGGAGGGACGCACCCAGGACCTCCACTCCGGCCTGTAACCCTCCCAATCCACCAGATACTGCAGGCCATGACCCCGGCGACGAACATCCAAGATGGCAGTGACTGGCCATGCTGGGTCGCCATCGATCACCATCGGTGGAGGTGGAGACCTGGGAGGAGGCCACAAAGGGCTGGAGCAGACAGGCTTCACCTGCAACACATGAAAGGTCGGGCAGATATGGAGGGAGGGGGGAAGAGTCAGGCGTACAGACACAGGGTTAACAATCCGGCTGATGGGAAAAGGACCAATAAACCGTTGAGATGTCTTCGTACGCTCAGCCTTCAGATTGATGTGTGTGGTGGATAACCATACCTGCTGACCCACCCGGTAGGCGGGAGCCGGGACCCTGCGCTGGTTGGCCACCGAGGTGTTGTGTTCTGCCGTCCACTTTAGTGCTGCTCTGGCCGTCTTTCAGATCCACCGGCAAAGCCTCAGGTGGGTGCAAACCGAAGAAACGGCGATGTCCCCCTTCTCCTCAGGGAACAGCGGGGGATTATAACCCAACGAGGCTTCGAAGGGGGACATGCCGGTGGCTGACGATACAGCAGTGTTGTGAGCGTATTTGATCCAGGGAAGGTGCGTGCTCCATGATGATGGGTTAGAGGTCGCGACGCACCGCAGTGCCGCCTCCACCTCTTGGTTGGCTCGCTCGCACTGTCCGTTGGTCTGTGGGTGATATCTGGATGACAGACTTGCCATGGCCCCCAACACAGCGCGGAAAGATCTCCAGACCCTGGAGACGAACTGGGGCCCTCGATCACAGACGATGTCCCGCGGGATGCCATGCAGCCTAACAACGTGCTGGACCAGGAGGTCGGCCGTCTCTTTGGCCGTGGGCAACACCCGCAGTGGGATGAAATGGGCAGCTTTAGAGAACCTGTCAACCAGTGTGAGGATGGTAGTGTAGTGATTGGACGTGGGAAGACCAGTGACGAAGTCCAATGCCACGTGCAACCATGGCCTGCCCAGGATGGGAAGGGGGTGATGCAGCCCGGCAGGTGGAGAAGAGGACATCTTACCAGTCACACACTGAGGGCAGGCTCGGATGTAGTCCCTCACGTCCTTCTGGAGAGACGGCCACCAAAACGACCTCTGCACGAGCGCCACCGTGCATGCCCTTCTCGAGTGACAAGCAAATTTGGACATATGACCCCACTGAATGACCTCCCCCCGGACAGCCAAAGGGACAAACAACCTCCCCGCTGCCCCCCCCCCCCCCGGGTCGGCCTTGTCAGACTGTGCCCTTAGGACCTTGTCCCTAATACCCCACGAGAGGGCACCCACAACACACGATGAGGGGAGACTCTGCCATCTCCGGGGCAAACTGACGAGACAGGACATCAGGTTTGGTATTCTTCCACCCAGAGTGGTAGGTAATGGTGAAGTTAAAACGTCCGAAGAAGAGACACCAGTAGGCCAGTCGGGCGTTCAGACGCTTAGCTGTCCGGAGGTACTTCAGATTTTTGTGATCGGTCCAGACGATGAACGGCTGCAACGTTCCCTCCAACCAGTGCCGCCACTCCTCCAAAGCGAGTTTGACTGCCAGCAGCTCTCTGTTGCCGATGTCGTAGTTGCGCTCCGCTGGGGACAGGCGGCGGGAGAAGTACACGCAGGGGCGAATCTTACCGTCCGTCGGGGAGCGCTGGGACAAGATGGCCCCAACCCCCGAGTCCGAGGCATCTACCTCCACCAGGCATTGAAGAGCGGGGTCCACCTGCGTCAATATAGGCGAGGAAGAGAACTTGTCCTTCAGGAGAGAGAACGCTGCGTCCGCCTCCTCCGTCCATCTAAAAGGCACCTTGGTGGATGTCAGGTTGGTGAGTAGTAGGGCATAGTAGGGCAATGCGGCTGTAGTTTTGTACAAAATGGTGGTAGAAATTAGCAAACCCCAGGAACTGTAGGAGCTGCTTCCAAGACGAGTCGATGGGCCATTCCACCACCGCCTTCACCTTAGCTGTGTCTGGGATGATCTCCTTGTGGGCGATGATGAAGCCTAGGAAGGAGGTCCGGGAAACATGGAACTCGCACTTTTCCGCCTTTACAAAGAGCTTGTTCTCCAGCAGCCGCTGCAGAACCCGCCTGACATGCACACGATGTTTCTCCATAAACTGTGAAAAGATGAGAATGTCATCCAAGTATACAAACACAAACGTGCCCAAAAAGTGTCTCAGAACATCATTGATAAGACATTGGAAGACGGCCGGGGCATCGGTCAGCCCGAACGGCATGACCAAATATTCAAAATGCCCACTAGGGGTCCAAAAGGCTGTCTTCCACTCATCCCCCTCCCGTATCTGAATCAGATGATAGGCGTTGCGCAGGTCTAGCTTTGTGAAGCAACAGGCCCCCTGGAGGGAATCGAACGCAGAGTTGATGAGAGGGAGAGTGTACTTGTCCTTGATGGTTATGTTATTGAGTTCACGAAAGTCGATGCATGGCCTGAGAGAACCATCCTTCTTCCCGACAAAAAAAAAAAAAGCACCCCCACCGCCGATGAAGAAGGTCTAATTATGCGCGAACTCAGGGACACCTTGATATAAGAGTCCATAGCCGCGCGCTCTGGAGCAGACAGATTGTATAGCCTTCTAGATGGAAGCGGAGCACCAGCCCGGAGGTTGACTGCACAATCATACAGGCGGTGAGGGGGAAGGGAAAGGGCCTGGGATTTACTGAACACGGCCCCTAAATCGTGATACTCAGATGGCACTTTAGACAGGTCGGGAGGAGGAGGGGCAGGTGCACCCAGAGGCATGGCAGCCGAGCATGCAGCAGATTGCAAACAGGCACTCAGACAAAACGAGCTCCATGAAACCACACTCCCCAAATGCCAGTCAATGGAGGGGTTGTGCAGGCGAAGCCAGGGATAGCCAAGGATGACCGGAGTGGACGACACAGGTAAGACGTACAGCCCTAACTCCTCCCGATGGTTGCCTAATATAATGACTGACACTGGGGCAGTCCGATGAGTGACTGTGGCCAACGGGGCTTTAGACAACGCTATGAGCCTGAGTGGGGTCTCTAACGGCTGCATGGGAAGCCCCAGCCAGGTTGCCAGGCTACCTGGAATAAAGCTCTGCTCGGCCCCTGAATCAATGAGTGCATGTGTGTTAGTCTTCTTGTGTCCATAACTGAAGTGAATGGGGATCAAGAAGCGAGTGACGGGATTTCTGCAGGTTAAGTCCATGAGACCCCCTACTGCGACGCACGGACTCCCCCTTTTGGCCGCTTGGGACAGGACTCGAGCTCATGCTCCTCGCTCCCACAATAAACACACAACCTCAACTCCCGGCGGCGCTGCCTCTCCGCAGATGAAAGCTTGAATCCACCCATAACCATAGGTTCCTGGTCTTCCGGGCAATCAGCAGATGGGAGGGCCAGCAGGGGGGGCTGGAGGGAGCGGCGAGCCAGGCCACCTGAGCGACTGGAAGTTCTTCGTTTGGCCGCGCGCTCCCTCAGTCTGTTGTCAATACTAATAGCCAGGGAGATTAACTCATGCAACGTAGAGGGCTTCTCCAAACGGGCCAGCTCGTCCCGTAGGCTCGGCTCAGACTTCTAACAAAAATACTACATAAAGAGGCATCCTCCCACCCAACCTCTGTGGCAACGACCCGGAAGTCCACGGCATAGTCGGCGACGGCCCTTGACCCCTGCCAGAGATTTAACAACCGGGAGGTAAGCACGTCTTCACGGTCCCAGTGGCCGAATACCTCCTGAAATTCATATATGAACTGAGTATATGTTAGTGAACCATAATTAGCCCTAGCCATCACCGCATATGCCCAAGCCAAAGCCCGTCCCTCTAACAAATTATTCACATAGCCTATGCGACTCTGGTCAGTGGGAAAATCCCCGGGTACCCGTTGGAATACGATGTCGCATTGCATGAGAAACCCCCTGGCCTCCCCCAAATTACCCCTAAAACGGGTGGGAGTCGGGACGGGAGTAAGCCGACAAGCAGGGCCCGGAGTAGGCTGACTATGGGTAGAACTAACGGTGGAACTAGCAGGAGCAGAGGAGCTAGCTGGGGTTGCAGGGAAACCCTGTGGGCTAACCAACCGATTTAACCTGTCTGTGATGCGGGCTAAATGGGTTAACATCACCTGCTGTTGGTAGGCTAACTGATCTACCCGAGTCTCTGAGCTGTTTATCCTGTGCGCTAGCGCGCTGTCTGCTGGGTCACTCTGGCGGAGTCGTATTGAGATGGTACTAGTGACCCACAAAGCAGACACAATTTTTTTTTTTTGATTTTGTATACTTTATTGATCCCCAAGAGGGGAAATTGAGGGCATCCACCTGGATGGATGAAGCAGCCACGGTACGGCGCTATCCCTTAACCATTCACACACACATTCACATCTAGGGCCACTTTAGAGTCTCCAATTAACCTAACCTGCATGTTTTGGGCCTGTGGGAGGAAACCGGAGAAATCCCGGAGTAAACCCACGCAGATATGGGGAGAACATGCAAACTCCATTAACCTAACCTGCATGTTTTTGGCCTCAAGGTGAATACAATTAACCATTTATTGGATAAGTGTGCATGAGTGGATGCGTGTGTGCAGGGTTGTGTAGTGTAGTGTAGTGCAATCTGGAATTCCAGCTGGGGCTGGCAGAGCACCATACGACCTGGCAACCCTGGGAAGAGACAGAGGCCGTTAGTAACAGCTTGGCCCAACAGGCACTTTAGATGTAACTGTGCTTACTGTCAGAGGTGGTAGAGCGTAGCCCAGGTAGTGCAGAAGCTGCAGCCAGGAAGATAGTGCCCGCAGGTGGCCAGTGAGCTGGATGTTGGTGAGGGAGGCAGATTGTCCACCGTTGGGAAGAGAGAGGTCCGCCACCACGGATCTCCGCCTGTGCACAGGTGAAGCTGACAAGGTGAAAGGAAAGCATTGGGGCTTACTTGTAGCTTGGTGGTCCGGGAGGCGCAGGCCCGGACAGAGAGAAGCAATAGCTTGGAAGCCGACGTGAAAACACACAGCAAGGCTAGGAAGCTCGAAGGCTGGCATAGCAGGATTCTAGGTTGAGAACCAGACGACTCTGCCCCGAGCACTGGACCTGATGGAATAAATAGGCAGAGGGAGATGGCAGGCAGGTGCGCACACAGGTGTGACAGCTTGGCGGCCATGACACATACAGGTCCAGGCTGAACCAAGCTTCTTTGTTGCCATCTTGCTTTCCAACTCTGATTTATAATTCTGTTTTGCTCTTAAAATTTCGGCCTTCAGCTCTTTTATGGCTACCCGTAGCTCAGAAACAACCCCCTGTTTAAAGGCAAGTGCTTTCCTCTGTAAGCAGGATTTAACTGATTTTGTAACCCATGGCTTGTTGTTGGGGTATATTTTGACACGTTAACGTGCAACAATCATGTCTCTGCAGAAAGCCATCTATGAGCATGTCACGTCCACTAAAGACTCCAAATCTTCTCCGCAGGCGAGCGTGAACACCTTCCAGTCCGTACAGTTCAAGCATTCCTCGAGGCAGTGCACTTAATCCTCTGTCCACACGTTTATGTCTCTGGTCTTTGCCTTGCCTCTTCTGAGAGCAGTTTTATATGTGGGCAGCAAATGTACACAGTTGTGATCTGAGGATCCTAAAGGAGGAAGGGGAAGAGAATTAAAGGCCCTCTCTATGGATCTGTAGCACAGGTCCAATGTCTTTTTTCGCCTGGTTGGGCAGGTGACATACTGATAAAAGATTTTAAGTGTCTTCTTTAAAGACACATGGTTAAAATCCCCAATGATAAAATTTGGAGCCTCTGGGGAAATTGACTGCAACTGCTGGACCACATCAAAGGTGGTGCTGGAGGCGGAGGCCGCATCTGCCCTTGGGTGAATGTACACAGTCGTTATGAAAAGTTGGGGACCGACCGACCACTTCGCTGAGCAAATGACGACCAGGAGGCTATGGGTGATGGAGCGTTTGGCGCCAGGGCTGAGCGAGCTAGTTAGTTTCAGGAGGCTAGCTACCCATTCTGCACCAATGGACGGGCTAGCGGGCAAACTAACTGCATGCGAAAACGAGGCTATGGGCGTCAAGCTGGAAGCTGAAGAGGGGCCGAGACAAAGTGAGGAAAAGTCCCCAATCACTGAGGACGGCGAGTCTGCCGTGTAACCCAAACCTGACGCAGGACCACAGTGCTGGCGGGTCGGACAGCGCAGTGCACAAGGATGGCAGAGGGGAGAGGCAGCAGGACTCAGCCCCGCTGCTGGAGGCTAAACAGCAGGAGCGTGGGACCATACAGGCTGAGGGCCCCAGGGTGGAGCAGCGACAGTGGGGCTCGGAGGCGACGCAGCAGGGCACCTTGAGCAAAGATGCCGAGAGCAGTGACGAGGCGCCTCCGTCGGACAGTGGAGCCGGCAAGAACAATGCTGAGAGCCCAGAGGGAGAACAGCCACAACCGGACAGGGAGTCTATGTAGCGGAGCGCTTGGAACGAGGGGGCCGAGAGCAGTGACGAGATGCCCAGGTCGGAAGATAGTGCCAACAGGAGTGTCACCGAGATCCCTGAGGAAGAACAGCCACAGCTGGACACGGTGACAGTGCAGTGGAGCACCAGGACCGAGATCGCTGGATGCAGCGGCCGGGTGCCTGGGTCGGAGAACGACATTGGCGAGGGTGTGGTAGTTAACAGTGGGAGTGAGCAGCAGATGTGCACCATGGAGGTCAGGCAGTGCCTTAGTGCTGGAGCTCCATGTGCCATGGACGAGGGTGCTAGACGATACGGCGAGGCGTCCGAGGCTGCGAGCTGTGCCAACGAGAGAGCTTCGGTTCTTCCCAAAGTATGGCCACTGGGGGCTGGAGTGTCTGGAGCCATGATGGCGGTGAGGAAGACAGTCAGAAACGACCCGTCAGGCACGGAGAGATGGCGCGCCGGACAACAGCACTGCGGGCTCAGAGGGAAGAAGCACCGAATGGCGGGAAAAGACATTTTTGCCGTGGAGGGGGGCTTCAACCCTGGGGGTAGACAGCGACCAGGTGTGCAGATGCTGTGGGGTTTCCCGGGTCCTCCGTGGCAATGTGAAAAATGGTGGCTTCCCAGAGACATTGGGGTTACCTAAAAAATTCTTTCATGTAAATATCTGAAAATATATATTTTGTGTATGTCCAGACGTGGATAAAATTGTTGATACCCCTCTCTTAATCAAAGAAAAACCCACAATGGTCACAAAAATAACTTGAATCTGACAAAAGTGGTAATTGTGGGGAGCGTGAAATGAAGAGACTGAATTATTTCTCAATTCAGGTTTATTGCAGAAATCACATCCCCAGCTTTTCTCTCAAGAACAGAAGAGACTGAGCTGCGTCAAAACCCTCGCTCTTATACATGAACATCAAAGGCAGAATCACACATTGCTGTCAAAACCCCCATTTGACAATAATTCTTCCCTCGAGTCCTTTAGTCCTCCGTCTGGCTCCAGGAGGTCAGGAAGTCCTTTCAGTGTCCTCTCAACGGCACCTCCGTCCTCCTGCCATTATCCACAGGGGGTCCAGACGTATTGTCCCATCCAAGACATGAGGTCAATCAACACCTGCCATCCTAAGCTTCTCCTTGTGCTTATACATATGTTGGCAAGAATATATGGGCCACATAACCCCCCCCAAACGTCGAAGAATGGACAATAAGGCATATTTCACACAACATGGTAAAATCAACAGCATAGTCTACACAACATGATAAAAACACACATCAGTCCATATGCCGTCTGGGCTTCAAACGTCTTCCAAATTTGCTGTAAGCAGGCTTCGCCATCCCTGCAGCGCCGTCCTGCAAAGAATCTGCTGAGGAAGAGAATGATTATTTGATCCCTGCGGGGGCTCCGGGACGTGCTCCCTGGGCTGTCTGCCACGTCGAGGTGCCACTCGTACAGACTCGTCGTTCATCACAAAAGCAGGCTTTAGTCTGTCAATACTAACTGTTTCCTTTCTGTCTCCCAAATCTAGCACAAAATGCTTATCACCTGTTTCCAGCACTCTAAATGGACCGTCATATGGTGGGCGGAGGCTGGGTCACTGAGCCTCGTGCCTGACAAAAACAAACTCGGCATTTTTTAAAGTTTTGGGAACAAAAACACGCAGAAAAGTGTGATGAACGGGGCCCGGGAGCATGTCTGCTCCCGTGCCGATCAGTGGTCCTAGAGCCGGGGGGCGCCCCGGTGCCAGATGCTCTGGTAGGAACTCACCAGGCAGCCTGAGAGGTTGTGCAAAAACCACCTCCGCTGGGGAGGCATCTAAGTCCTCCTTGGGCGCAGAACGCAACTCCAATAAAACCCATGGTAGTTTGTTTACCCAATCTGCATCCGTAAGCGACGCTCTGAGGGCTGCCTTCAAAGACCTGTGAAAACGCTCGCATAAACCATTAGCCTGGGGGTGATAAGCGGTAGTGCGGTGAAGTGCCGCTCCTAAGCTGCTGGCCATCGCTGACCAAAGCTCAGACACAAATTGAGGTCCCCTGTCAGATGTTATGTCCGACGGAACCCCGAAACGCGCTACCCAGGCCGTCAAAAATGCGCGAGCCACCTCTGCAGCCGTGGTCGATGCCAGTAGGACCACTTCCGGCCAGCGTGTGGTTCGGTCCACCATTGTCAAAAGATGTGTGAACCCCTGCGACGACGGTAGGGGGCCCACGAGGTCGACATGCACATGATCGAATCTCTTGGCCGGAATGTGGAACGGTTCTAAGGGGGATTTTGTGTGCTTGTGAATTTTGGCCCGTTGGCAAGCCATGCAGGTTCTTGCCCACTCTTTCACGTGCTTGCGCAGGCTTGGCCAAACAAATAAAAAGTCTATGAAAATTAACCAATGAAAAGCAGACAATGCTTTTGAATTGTGGCTCAACAGAATTATTTTAAAAAGCAAACTCATGAAACAGGCCTGGACAAAAATGATGGTACCCCTAGAAAAGATTGAAAATAATGTGACCATTGGGACATGTTCAACCAAGATGTGTCCTCTAATTAACATCACAGGTGCCTACAAACTTGTAATCAGTCAGTCAGCCTATTTAAAGGGTGACAAGTAGTCACTGTGCTGTTTGGTGACATGGTGTGTACCACACTAAACATGGACCAGAGGAGGCAAAGGAGAGAGTTGTCTCAGGAGATTAGAAAGAAAATTATAGACAAGCATGCTAAAGGTAAAGGCTATAAGACTATCTCCAAGCAGCTTGATGTTCCTGTGACTACAGTTGCACATATTATTCAGAAATTTAAGATCCACGGCACTGTACCCAACCTCCCTGGACGTGGAGACAGATGGTACGAATGGTAACAAAAGAGCCCAGAACAACCTCTAAACACATTCATGGTGAAATCCAAGGTTAAGGTACATCAGTGTCAGATTGCACCATCTTTCGTTGTTTGAGCCAAAGTGGACTTGATGGGAGACGACCAAGGAAGACACCACTGTTGAAAACAAATCATAAAAAAGCCAGACTGGAATTTGCCAAACTGCATGTTGACAAGCCACAAAGCTTCTGGGAGAATGTCCTATGGACAGACGAGACAAAACTGGAACTTTTTGGCAAGGCACATCAGCTCTATATTCACAGACGCAAAAATGAAGCATACCAAGAAAAGAACACTGTCCCTACTGTGAAACATGGAGGAGGTTCTGTTATGTTGTGGGGCTGCTTTGCTGCATCTGGCACAGGGTGTCTTGTCTTGAATCTGTGCAGGGTACAATAAAATCTCAAGACTATCAAGGTATTCTAGAGAGAAACGTGCTGCCCAGTGTCAGACAGCTTGGTCTCAGTCGCAGGTCATGGGTCTTGCAACAGGATAATGACCCAAAACACACAGCTAAAAACACCCAAGAAGATAAGATAAGATAAGATAAGATAAGATAAGATAAGCCTTTATTAGTCCCACAACGGGGAAATTCCAGGATTGCAACAGCACAGGGATAGCAACACTCAGAGCAACAATCAGAAGGCAAGAAAAAAAAAAAAACAAACAAAAAAAAACAAGCAAGCAAGAGCAGCTAATATACATATGTACATATTACTATAAAATATATATATACACACACACACACAGACACACAGTGCAGAGCATTGTAGCTGGATGGAATAAATGGCTAAGAATGGCTAAGAAATGGCTAAGAAAAGAATGGCTAAGAACGAAACATTGGACTATTTTAAAGTGGCTTTCTATGAGCCCTGATCTAAATTCTATTGAACATCTGTGGAAGGAGCTGAAACATGCTGTCTGGAGAAGGCATCCTTCAAACCTGAGACAACTGGAGCAGTTTGCTCATGAGGAGTGGGCCAAAATACCTGCTGAGAGGTGCAGAAGTCTCATTGACAGTTACAGAAATCGTTTCATCGCAGTGATTGCCTCAAAAGGTTGTGCAACAAAATATTAAGTTAAGGGTACCATCATTTTTGCCCAGGCCTGTTTCATGAGTTTGTTTTTTAAAATAATTCTGTTGAACCACAATTCAAAAGCATTGTCTGATTTTCATTGGTTAATTTTCATAGAATTTTTATTTATTACCACTTTTGTCAGATTCAAGTTATTTCTGTGACCATTGTGGGTTTTTCTTTCATTAACAGAGGGGTACCAACAATTTTGTCCACGTCTGTATTTTTTGCTGGTGTGCATGTGAGTGAGACTGTGGATAATATGGGATTATTTTATGCATTTTAAAGAGACCAGGTCCAATTTGAGTTGTTCTTTGTGTGAATGTGATCGGTTGTTTTAGTTCAATATATTATTCCCATGTTCTTAGCGAGTGATTTGGGTTTCAAATTTGGGAGGTTTACAATGGTGTGTGTGATTTCCCATTTTCTAAGGGGGGAGGGGATGTTGTGTGTGAGAATATGTGTGTGTATGTGAAGTCGTGCCCACCCACAGGGTGACGTCAGGTGGGCACGGCTCACTCTGTATATAAACCTCAAGTTCAGTAATAAAGTTGAGTTGTTGGCTGCATGTAGAAGACTCCTGTCCACTGCTTACTGACAGACATAACAACAGCCAATCATGGACAGCAGAACAAAATGACGTTTCTCTGATTTCCAATGTTAATCACAGCTAGAATCAGAGGAGCCGCTGCCATGCAAGGCGCTGCCACAAACAACGTTTTCCTTCCCTCGTTCTAGAACAACATGAGAGAGAATAAGGGAAAAAAGAAAAAGCAAACACAAAAAACAAACAAAAACATACAATAGATTTGGGTTTTCATAGAAATTCACAGTGGACAAGGGATATCACAATTGACATCGACACATTTTAGTAGAAAAGTCCATTTATTTTTTCAATTTTTTTTTTAACAATATGTAAAGTTTTTGCTGCTTTTTTGTTTTAGATTTTCTTCTTCTTCTATTAGATTTGATTGGCGGCTGGCAACCAGCTCACAGGTGCATTACCACCACGTACTTCACTCTATATCATCACTGTGATTTTGTTCTGTAATGCATTACATCAAACAATTATATATATGGTGACAAATGACACGTCTTTGTGCTGCCTCTTCCACAATTCACAAACCAGCATTTCCAGCCTGAAAGGAATTGTTGAAAGCAGACAATAAAGACTATTAAGGATTTTGCTTTTTATAGTGAAGCGAGACACGACTTCTTTTATTTAGTGCCCTCACACTGAATTTCGTGCAATGACTTAAAGCCAGGCTCCAGAGGTCCTCATGTGTCAGGCATGTTTGTCCATCCTTCACAATAAGTTCTGTTGGGGGACGACTTTTGTCCAGGACGGACGCCAACTAGAAATGAGAAGAAAATCATATTTCTTTGAAAACAAAACAGTGTGAACACCGCTATTATGGTAACTAAGGGAGAAATGTCAACTGGATATTTAACAGCAACTATGACAGATGTTAAGATAAGATAAGCCTTTATTAGTCCCACAATGGGGAAATTCCAAGATTGCAACAGCACAGGGATAGCAACACTCAGAGCAACAATCAGAAGGCAAGAGAAAAAAACAAGAACAGCTAGTATACATATGTACATATTACTATATATATATATATCAGAATCAGAATGAGCTTTATATATATATATATATATATTCAAATTCAAACATTTATTTCAAACTCAGGGTTCATATTAAATGCAGAACTAAAACAAGTAGAAAATAAATAACTAAATAAATAAAAGTATATACAGATCAGCAGACACTCGGCGCTCTTGTAACAACAATAACATACAGTAATGGGCTCAGTATAAAATGGAACGCCACCACTTCCAAATGCTGGAGTGAAGTGTGAGTGACGAGTTGACAATTGCTGATATAAGATGATTGTTACATGCCAGCAGCCTTCTCATAAAACTGTAAACATTCTTACGTATCAACTCGCCAAAAGACGGAATGTTCACAGACACAAACATCTTGCTTGCACTCAACCTTCGTGGTACATCTAACAACCTTCTTTGGGAGTTATTATATGCAATGCGGATTTTGTTCCTAACAGCAACATTGCTATTAAACCATAAAGGCGAGCAGTACATTGAGGTACAGAAGGTCTTGAACAACATACATTTGACATCAGGAGAACATCTATGGAAGTTTCGCAACAGTAAATTTGTTTGAGCATATAGTTTCCTGAGTTGCCTGTTACAATCAACATTGGTCTTATCAGATTCAATCCACACACCTAGGTATTTGACTTTTTCAACAAAGTTCAAGCTATTTCCACAAAGTGGCATAACAGGATTCGACGTATTGACACCCTTCGGTTTGAAAGCCATACACATAGATTTAGTACAGTTGAACAAGATGTCATTTTTTTTACCAAATTTTTCACAGACTGAAAGGAGATGTTGCATCGCTGCAGTAGACAAACTTAACAAACAGAGGTCGTCAGCATAGAAAATGTGATTTAACAGTGCACCGTTAAAGGAGCTGCCCACATTAGTATTGTTCAACAGTACACTGAGATCATCAACATAGACATTAAACAACAAGGGTGACAGTATACCACCTTGTTTAACACCGTTGGTCACATGAAATTTGGATGAGGTGACATTGCCCCACCTAACCACCATAGACTGCCTTCTGTACCAGTATAACAGGATGCTAACAATGTAAATAGGAATATCTCAATTGATCAGTTTTCTAAACAAACACCAGTGGTTAATCCTGTCAAAAGCTTTGCTAGCATCTAGGAACGTAGCATAGACACTAGTGGATTGGCTTCTGAAGTAGTCAACAAATTCATGGAGTAGGTAAACAGCCTTGTCAGTTGAAAGAGCTGACTTGAAACCAAACTGATTGTCGTTTGTCCACAGATAATCCTCAATTCTGTTCAGGATTAAACCCTCTAACAGTTTAGATATAACATATGCAATAGCTATAGGTCTGTAGTTGTTCATATCAGACAGACTGGCACACTTGTTTTTCACCAAAGGAATAATAACATAGTCCATCAACATATCTGGCATGTAACCATGAACAAACATACAGTTAAAACACAATGACAGCAGAATACACAAATTGAAATCAGCATTGATGAGGCATTCACTGGTGAGACAGTCAGGGCCAGCTGATTTGCCTTTCTTGAGAACTTTGATCAGTGAATGTCAGAAATTGTATATATGTACAAATATGTTATCATTTCATAATTAGTTTTTAGCTGAACTTTTATGTATTTTTTCCCTTACAATGGCTGCAACAATGCTGCATCAGGAAGGTTTAACTCACCCTGTAACAGACATACCTCAACAGACCGGAATAATCTGTATTTACTTAAAGTTTAGAAACTGGTGTGCAAGAAGTCATGTGCTGACACGGAGTTGTCTTTGTGTTACACAACAAAGCCTGACTGTTCCACGGTCTTATCAGTCACCACAAAGCCTGACTGTTTCACCACAAAGCCTGACTGTTTCACGGTCTTATCAGTCACCACAAAGGTGCCCATAAAGTTGCAGTAGATGTTTCCTGTGTCTGACCTGCTCAGTATAAAAGGGACGTGCTGGCTTTGTATGGCAGTGCGCATTTCCCATCTGTAATCAGAGGTGTGTTGCTCCTTGTACAAGTAAAAACTTTGAACACATTTTGTGTCTCGAATCTTATTAAGGTACGAACCTAACAGAGTACTATTATTTTGTGAGTCTTGAGTTTCAGATTCCTGACATGCGTGGTGCCGTGACCCGGATGACCAATATCCAGACTGGGTGAGGACCAGGACAGACTCCAGGTTGAAAACCATGCGCATGGTCTGACTTATAGTCAGCTTTGAAAACCCGCCTTGAGGGAACTCTGTGAGCCTCGTCGGAGTCCTAACTCTGTCTGGTGATGGTCATCCGCACAGAGTCTGAAAAGTAAGTGAAAATTATTTGTCTGATCGCGGAAAGTAATTGTCATTGTTGAAAACCACAGGTCAGCTAAATGCGAGTAATGGTAGTATAAGGTGATGCCTTGTACTTTTCCTGGTGGTTAAAATTATTGTGTGAGCATCTAGTTCCATTCAAAAGGTGAATGCAATAATTTTATGAGTTAGTGTGACAGCGTTTCACAACTACAAGTAAAATGGGCAATTGTGCTGGAAAACCGGATAGACAGAAGAGTAAACAGAAAAAGATTGTGTTGTTTCCCGGCCGAAGAGTCAGGTTTCAAAAAGTAAAAGGTGCTGCGTATTGACTGATAGGTCAAGCTTTAGCTAAGTAATGGTAATATAAGGCGGCGTCCTATATATTTTTCCTATTTGATCATACCAGGTAATGATCCTGTAAGAAATTACAGGAACCCTAATATAGGTTGCGTAAGATCTAGCCCCATCAACAAGTGAGCGCACTTAAAAAAATTGGGCAGTGGGCGTACTGACAACGCTCCTGACTATATAAACAGATAAAGCGAAAAATAAAAAAAAGGAAACTGCGCGCCGAACGGTAAAAAAAAAAAATTACAATAACGGATTAAAAGAAAAAGATCAGATAAAGGATCCTGAAAAATATTTAAACAAAAAAGATTATTCCTTTAAACCCACACTGGATGTGGATGAAGGTACAGTCTTAGCGTCGACGGAAAAACTTACAACAAAAAGAGATAAATATCAAAACCAACCAAGCATCGAACCATTATTAAATGAAAAAGATAATCCTTCCCCAACTTATCAATGCCACGATCCTAAGGAGGGTCCATACGGCAAATTATTTAAAGAAGCCCAAGAGGTTGGGAAAAGGAGGAGGCAAATAAAATCATAAAAATTAGACCATAATATTTAAAGACGGACGGATTAAATGGCAGCAGAACTGGATAATGTTAAAATGGACAATGAGAAAGTTATTTTATCTCTTATCTATTCTTTGTGTGTGTGTGTGTGTGTGTGGTTGATCTGTGAAGAAAGTGGTCTAAATTATAGAAAAAAGGACTGACGTGTGACAATGTGATTACAGGCCATACTATGATCATATTATGATGTCATTTAATAATGCCTAATCACTGAAGATTTTATGTTTACCCTATATCACATGATTTAGAGCACAGAGGATCAAAAGAGATTGATGATTAATGTGTCTGTGCATATGATCTGCCAGAGGCTATGGATTATCAAAGGTCTTGGAGAAAGAATCCTTAAATTGATGGGCATTTTTTGAAGCCAAGTATGACTTTGTATGACATTGTAGATAACATAAGGTGTACTGATTCAAATGACTTTGACTTTACAAATATAATGTTTATATGATTTTATACTGATGTTACTCACCACATAATGGTGCGGTAACAATATATTTCAGAAATGTGACAATAATGAGGAATGTGTTTTTCCTGATTCGGCGGTGGCCAAGCCGGGTCAGGGTAAACTACATTCACCCCATAATTTACCAAGGAATATATAAAATGAGGCATTCCTGGGAAAAATTTAAATCAAATTCTAATTAGGCAAAACGTCCGCCTTTCCTTTGACTGAAAGAATGTGACACAATATTTCAAATTCAACCCATCTGTGTTCAACTAGACAAACTGATCTTATTTATCAATGCTGAAGCATATCAAAAATGCACAGATAGTTATTTTGTTTTTCTTAAATGAAATTTGTAAACCATTTCGAGAGATGTCACAAAAAGAAGCTATAATTATTGAGATCTCATCTTTGAAGGAACTGGGCTACCTGCAAATTTTATTTAAAACTAAAAATGGTAACACACTTCCTTTCAGTAAAAGAATCAAACAAATACCCTGTAACTTTGCTGCATGTGAGCCTCCATGTATCAAAACAGGGGGTATCAAAGAAATTAATTAGCAAATAATTAGCAATCCTCAGAAAAATAGATAATGCATAAAAATTATCAATAAATGATTGATGATGAATTCAATGCAATTTTATTTGCATAAGTGCTTTTCATTTCATTTTCTGTAGTGCCCAGGATAAACATATGGCTGCAGTTATAACTCAAATACAGGCTGGGCAATACAGACCACCTTTTTATTATTTATGGGATAATACAAATAATAAGATCATGCCCTCTATTATCCAACACATTTCCCATTTCTCCCTCTCTTTCTACTTAGCAAAGGAAGAAGCTGTCACAACGGCCCTCACGGACCGTCACAAGACGCCTCAGTCACCAGTGAGTTTGCAGTGGTAATTTATTGTGGATAAGGATGAACACACACAGAACACATACAGCGGCTGAGTGAAGTCTGAGCCGGGGAACACCCGATGCGCCAGACGACAACGTTAATGATGAGCTAGGCAAACAGGAACATACCTGAGCATAAAGGAGCACCATCAAAACGTAGCAGGATATAACAGATGATCGTAACCGATGATCATAACAGGAAATAACAGAGACTGCCGCGCTGGAGGACATTTAGCACCCGCTTATATCTCTGGCGGCTAATGACCCCAACGCGGCACAGCTGCTGCTAATGACAGCAGAGCAGCAGCTGACTTTGACAGCAGGGAGCTCCCCCGGGCGCCTTCACAATAAGAGCCCGAGGAGCTGGAAGGAACCCTCAGCTGCCAAAGCCAGGGAACAAAAATATATGAGACCTGAGTGTGGCCAGAACCGACACTCGGGTTATGACAGTACCTCCCCCTCAAGGCCGAGCTCTGAGCGGCCAGAGTAACACCTAAGCCCCCCCCCCACCCCTCTAGGGTGGGTGGATGGGGTGCTGGCAGGAGGGAGAGAGACAAACAACCAAACAAGGCTATAGAAAAAAACCCCACAATCCCGGGTAACAAGAACAAAACCACAATAAGTACAAAATAGGCAACACACCCTTGGGCAAACAGAGTGACACAAAAACACAAAACCATCCCCCCCCCCCCCCCACAAACACCCCAACAGTCCCACAGACGAGATCAGGAACCCGGAAAGGGTGCAGTCCAGGCCCGGAGGGATGGGGCAGAAGGTTCGGGGGGGTTCATCCGGCAACAAGAGGCCACAGAACAGGGAGGGGAAAAGAGGACAGTTCGGGCGGCCTACCCCAGTCCCATGCTCGGGGGAAGAGAGTTTCAGGCGGCCGGAGCAGGTCGCCGCACAGGAAGATAAATAGGTCGGGGGGCTGGCCCAGAGAACCAAACCAACGAGACAGCCCTTCAGGCGGCCGCCCCGCAACACCAGCCCACCAGAACCGTTGGGAGGAAGCAGCCGGTGATCCCGCAGAAAAGGGGGGAGATGAGGGGAAACCGGGCGGAGCGTTCGGGACCCCAACGGCCCCAGGTGGAGATGGGTAGTGCTCCTCAGGGAGACGAGGAGGATGACTGTGGAGATGAAGAAAACGAGCCTGTCCAGCATCCGGTGGCCGGGGATCTGCAGCTCCCTCACCGAACCTAGGACCTGCTGGTGCAGCACCCATGGTGGACCCCGATTGGGCCTCCGGAACCGCACCCACGGTGGACCCCGATTGGGCCTCCGGAACCAAACCCACGGTGGACCCCGATTGGGCCTCCGGAACCAAACCAACGGTGGACCCCGATTGGGCCTCCGGAACCAAACCCACGGTGGACCCGGTCGGCGTGGCACCAGACTCGACCTCCAACCTCGAAACCGGAACCTCTGGCGCAGCAGGCGAGAGCAGCCCCTCGCCGGCGACCCTGGGAGAAGACTCACACAAGAGAGAAAACCCGGGATCAGGATCACCGGCAGCGCCAGAACCCGGCGAGATAAGCTCGGACGCAGCGGGCGGCTGCACCCGGCTCATCTCCCCTTGAGACAGGCAAAAGTGCTCTAAAAGGTGAAGAAGAAAGATAAAACAGAGCACTTGCCTGAGCTCGGGTTCTGACGCCGTCCAGGACTGCGATGATCCGGGCTCAGAAGTCAGGAGGTCCTCCTCAGGCTCCCACTCAGCTGCGTCGGGCTCCGCAGCTGGCATGATGGTGCGTGCAGCTAGAGAGTCCTCCAGCACCGATGTCCACGCCGGTGGCCCGCACGGCGAGGTGGCAGGAGAATCTCGCCCTGCTGGACTGGACCGCTCCTCCGTGGAACCCCGGGGACGCTTCTTCATCGGCGATGGCTCCACGCTGCAGTCCGCTCTCCTCCTCCGCCCATGGCGTGGCTGCGGAACCGGAACCAGGCTCTCCAGAACCGCAGGCCCCCTCCTCATCCAGAGACGTTGGCCTGACGTCGAGGACCGCTCAGCGGAGGGAGACACAGAGGAAGCAGGGTTAATATTTTCATCCACAGCGGGTGGAGGGAGCTCGGGGGGCTGCATACCCCGAACTCCACCCCTAGGAGTCAGACAAGGCAAAACAATGTCAAAAGAAGAGAAATTATCATGCACTTGCCTTTCCCCTAAGGGTAAGATAGTCTCCGCTGTGGGGGACGTCATTCCTTCCTTTCCCCGCTGGATGGCGACAGAGGGCCCTCTGGGAAGACGAGATGAGGCCACTCGAGGCGGATCCGGGATGAAGCTCGCCGAAACGGAGCTCTCGTGACACACAGCAGCCAGGATAGGCGACGAGGAGGAGGGGGCGACAGCCGGGGTCAGTCGGGCATGGAGCGCTGACGGGACAGCAGGCGAGGGCCCGGGAGAAGACGAGGCTGCGGGGATTCCCCTCTGACGAGGCACAGGAGTGACAGCTGTGTGGGGGGTTGAGCCCTTGCGGCGACCCGGAACAGCATCCAGACGGGGGTCTAGCCGAGGTTGGAAGCCGGATTGACGACGGTTCCTTGTAGGGGGTGAGGCGAAGGTGAGGTCCGGAAATCGCCGTTCCTGAGCAGAAACGGCGGCAAGCAAGTCAGCAAACTCAGGAAACTCACGCAGCGCTGGATTCCTCTCCACCAGTCTGACCGCTGCCACCACATGCTTCATACACGCTGGAGGATTTTTAGCGGAGCAAGCAGCAGCCACCCGGTCCCAGATCTTTTCTGTTGTCATCTGCAGCTTCTCTGGGGGAATCCCGAGTGACGACATGCCCGATGGGAAAAGACCTCCGGGTGGTGCAAACTCCCGGGCCGGAACGGAGGCAGGAGCGGGATCCCGAAGCGAGGGGCGACGTCTCCTCCGCTTCAGCTTCCTGCCAGGATTTCCCTCCAGCCCTCGGAGTCTCTCACGCTGGGTGGCGATGTCATCTCTCCTCACGCTTACCTCTGGATGATCGGTGAAGCGGGGAAGAGAATCCAGAATCTCCTCGGCTAGGTCCAGGTATCTACAAATGTCGCTGGGAGCGTCCAACAGCGTAGCGGTGAAGATGGTGTAGTCCACCTCCTTCAGAACCTCCGCTTGCTGCCTGCCAAGGCGCCGACAATGGCCCCTGGATGACGACATACTCCCCGCTGCAGACACTCAGACAGGTAGGAATTAACAGTCCACTACTGCAAACTGCACGGTGAATGGCGTCTCGAAACAACGCCTCCTCTCCGGGCGTTAGGCGGCAGTCTACTGTCACAACGGCCCTCACGGACCGTCACAAGACGCCTCAGTCACCAGTGAGTTTGCAGTGGTAATTTATTGTGGATAAGGATGAACACACACAGAACACATACAGCGGCTGAGTGAAGTCTGAGCCGGGGAACACCCGATGCGCCAGACGACAACGTTAATGATGAGCTAGGCAAACAGGAACATACCTGAGCATAAAGGAGCACCATCAAAACGTAGCAGGATATAACAGATGATCGTAACCGATGATCATAACAGGAAATAACAGAGACTGCCGCGCTGGAGGACATTTAGCACCCGCTTATATCTCTGGCGGCTAATGACCCCAACGCGGCACAGCTGCTGCTAATGACAGCAGAGCAGCAGCTGTCAGCTAAAATAATAATGCTCAAGGAGCAATGGAAAGCTACAATATTGGTTGGTGTTGATTGACACCTTCACAAAGTGGACAGGAATTCATCACACATCCTCAGCAAATGCCACATCTCTGTGTGTGAAACTCTATTGAAATTGGGGTTCCAGAACTGATTTGTGCAGATAATGGAACTCATTTTACAACACCTAACAATGTAGATATTACTGTGTTGCTTGATGCACAGAAGGAAATGACTATGCCCCCTGGAGCAATTGTTTCAAACAATGGAATTTATTGCACTACTGATGGTAAAATAATCCTTCCTCCCTCCTTGTATTGCTGGCTGTTGATCTTGACTCATGGCAGTGGCCATGTGTCCACAGGAGGAATGAAGGCACAGGCTGAAAAACATTTTTTCTGCCCAGGAATTTTGAAAGAAATGAAAAAAGTGTGCCAACAATGTTTAATCTGCATACAAAACAATGCACAAGGTGCAATGAGGACGAGACATGGTAGTTTCCCCACCACCTAAAATGCCCTTTTCTCAATGGTGTATGGATTTTATTGAACTATCTAAAGTGGGACAACTGCAGTATTGTCTGGTCCTCATTGACACCTATACTAAATGGACAGAAATTCATCCTACAGCAAAGGCAGATGCTAAATTTGTTTGCAAAGTTTTACAAAACAACATATTTCCCACGTTTGGAATACCGGAGACCATTTATGCAGATAATGGCACACACTTCACAGCACAAATGGTTAAGGATCTTACTTCTGCCGTTGGAACACAGCTGAAGTTTCACACTGCTTATCACCCACAAAGTGCAGGTCTAGTGGAAAGGAAAAATGGTACTGTTAAGCAAATGCTAAACAAAGTAATGCATGACCAACGAATTTCATGGCCTAAAGCATTAACTGTAGTGAAGCTAACCATTAACACCATCCCAGAAAAGAAGAGTGGGTTATCTCCATTTGAATGCGCCTTTCATAGGCCCTATATTCTACCTGATCTACTCCCATTAACTGCCACTAACCCTTATAAGACTCTTGGAGAGCATTTGAAAGAATGTAAACAAATGAAAGATTATGTTGAATCTGTCAGATCTTTCTCTACTCCACAGGAGGGCCCAGAAAATTCCCTCCAGCCTGGTGATTATGTCTTCATAAAGAACCATCACCGACAGAATTGGAATTCCGTGAGGTGGCTTGGACCATACCAAGTATTATTGACCACACCTACCGCAGTGAGGATTGCTGAAAAAGACCTTCTTGGATTCATCTGTCACATGTTAAAAGACTTCAGGTGCCCCTTGGTGACCTCCAGCCACCCCTAGGGTAAGTCCGGTTACAAAGGGGAGTCTAGTCCTTTTAAGGATAAGACTCGTCTCAAACCCGGTGAAGACAGTGACCTGAGTCTATAGGCACACTCCCAGGGGAATCAGGCACCATGGTAATCCTGAGACTGACTCTGACCTTCTTGAGCATCCCGCTATTGGTCCTCATCATTATCACCTCACCACCCTTGAGAAGAGATAATAGAAATATAGAGGAACATGTCACAGAAACACTGTTTATGACTAATCAGTAGTATCAGTATATGTTCCTCAATGCTCGTCTGACAAGAGGAAACGGCAGTTGTTGGGCTTGTTCTTTGTTGCCTTTAACCACTAAGGGACCAATCCTAAAGGCTGAACCCTTTCCTATAAACGTATCTGACTGTGTACTAGAGATTTCAGCCTGGGGATTCCTACCCAAGATTACTATAAAAAATCATGATAACACCACTTATTGAATGACATGTCCTGATCAGATTATGGCTATGAATGTAACACAACCATTAACTAGATTTGCCTTTACAAAGAAAAATGTGACTTTCCCAGCATGTGTGTATTCAAATGGTACCACGGTGTTGGGGAAACTTCTTCCACGACAATGTTTAACAGTGTTGTTACCTTGTACCTCACAGTGCAGCGGAGCAACAGATTGTTCTTTTACACCTATATTACCTAGTCCAAGGTATAGATCACAAAATTACACTGTCAGGAAGACTAGCATTACGGGCACAGTTCAAAGTAATGGCACCTATGTTATCAAAGAAGTTCATTGGTTATGTGGTTCTAAACTCTACGCTCAACTACCTCCCAATTGGGGAGGAATTTTTGCCCCAGTGACTGTTACTGATGGATCATTTATTCTCTACTCTGATGACAACTCCTCAGGACACACTAAGAAGAAAAGAAGTATTCAGTCCCTTTTTAGTGCTGCTGGACTTACTGTCCCACAGAAATATAAATTATGGACACTGGGTGACAAGGTTGGACATTCAATTTTCGCCCCATATGGAGTTGGCCAGTTAATGACAAAATTTGAAGAAATGAACTACAGACTGTTAACGTTTGTTAATGCCACTACTGTTGCTTTGAACCTGTTGCACTTACATTCCCTCTGTCTCTGAAAGTATGGATACCGCTATTACCGTCATGGAACAAGTGCAGCAGGCAATCATGAATGATTATGATGAGAAGCTACAATCTGGTTGGTTAGACTGGTTATTCACAGGAAGTTGGTGGCAGGTGCTTCTTAAAGCCTTTATGCCTTTTATTATAATAATGATATGCATGTTTCTGTCATGTTGCTTTGTGATTCCCTGTGTCAAATCAATGATGTCTCGCGCTCTGTCTCAACATACATTTATGATACAACAAATGTTCCAAGACCAATACACTCCTTTAAATACCGAAGAGGTGGATAACAATGATAATTGTGCTCCTGTTTAAATTTGGAAATGATACTCTATGAAGACAATGTAGAAAATCTTTTGAAGTTACATTGTTCTGATGTCTGTATGTGATAAAAATTATGAACTGATAAACAGGAGGAAATTGTCAGAAATTGTATATATGTACAAATATGTTATCATTTCATAATTAGTTTTTAGCTGAACTTTTCTGTATTTTTTCCCTTACAATGGCTGCAACAATGCTGCATCAGGAAGGTTTAACTCACCCTGTAACAGACATACCTCAACAGACCGGAATAATCTGTATTTACTTAAAGTTTAGAAACTGGTGTGCAAGAAGTCATGTGCTGACACGGAGTTGTCTTTGTGTTACACAACAAAGCCTGACTGTTCCACGGTCTTATCAGTCACCACAAAGCCTGACTGTTTCACGGTCTTATCAGTCACCACAAAGGTGCCCATAAAGTTGCAGTAGATGTTTCCTGTGTCTGACCTGCTCAGTATAAAAAGGACGTGCTGGCTTTGTATGGCAGCGCGCATTTCCCATCTGTAATCAGAGGTGTGTTGCTCCTTGTACAAGTAAAAACTTTGAACACATTTTGTGTCTCGAATCTTATTAAGGTACGAACCTAACAGAGTACTATTATTTTGTGAGTCTTGAGTTTCAGATTCCTGACAGTGAAGCAACTTCAACAGGAGTAACAGCAGAAATATCGGCGGCATCAAACATGTCGTTATACAGGCAAATATCGTGCATAACAGAATCCTTCATTGAAACATTCTTGACTGAGTTGAAAATAGCTTCATATTGACATTTCCACTTTTCAGCAATATTAACATCACCAGTCACACCATCAATAGTGTTTGATCTAACAGACTGGTGGGAGCTAATAGCCTTCATTTGTTTCCAGAATTCTACCATGTTCAGTTCACTCATGTGACTAGCTAGCTGGTCACATTTGATACTTTCTTCATTGCTCCTATATGTTCGTAGAGCATATTTGAACCTAGCCCTACAACTTTCCATGTTATCAAATATTGGACCAGAACGTGGTTTGCTATTACTCCTCCACCACAAAAAGGCATCCCGAGCAGCTGTGTGAGCCTCGCTAACAACATCATTCCAGCCTGGGACGTTATATTGGGTGGCCACACTGTGACTAGGAATGCATTCACTCACACAATAATTTAAAGCATCAACAATATCACTGTAAAACCTGTTGATATCATCCCTGTGTGCCGTACAATTACGCTCGTGCCACCTGATGGTGTCCGTAGGAGCATGGATGTTACAGAGTTTCCAACGAGTAAGTTTCTTATATCTGGACAGGTCTGATGCTGTGGCATCACGTCATTTGTATGTCCTACTGCCCGTTGTGGCTGAGGGAGCTCCCCAGGGGCCACTTACAGCACTAGATACCTCAATATCCATAGATAAAGGTACATGATCGGAACTCACATAGTCATACAGAACTTTGATATTGGACACATTATCATGGCCTGAGGATGTAGTCACACAGTGATCAAGCCATGATGTAGAGCCATGAGCCATGCTAACATGAGTAAAGGTATCACCTGGTAGGATAATCCTGTCCGAGATGTGTAAAGAGTAACTCTCACAAAAAGACACCAGTTCATTTCCAAAACAACTTGAACGTGCTGTATTAGCGTTGAAGTCACCAATTGTAAACACATATGGAGTTGGAAAATCCTCAGTGATACGTTTAACAAGACTCAGGCAGTGCAAGTATTCATCCAAGTTTTCAACACTGTCACAGGGGAAATATACACACAGTATAAGACAGTGAAAGTCACCCAGGTTGACTTCAATACCTGTAACCTGTAACAGACGCATATCGCGCTGTCCCTCGAGCTGCGCTGGGATTATCTGATCACGTGATGGTTCACCTCATTCCCACATACAGACAGAGATTGAAGCTCACTAAACCTGTTGTGAGCACTACGAAGATACGGACCAGTGATACTGAGGAGAAGCTGGAAACGTGCATGGAAATATCTGACTGGGGCATGCTTAAAGGAGCCATGCATGATCTGGATGAGTACACGGACACTGTGAACTCATATATCCACTTTTGTGAAGAGAACATTCTTCCATCACGCACCAGGGTGAGTTACTCTAATGACAAACCCTGGTTCACAGCTAAGCTCAGACAGATCAGGAAGGAGAAGGAAGCAGCGCTGAAAAGTGGAGACAGGGACTGCTACAGGGAGGTTAAATACCGGTTTAACAGAGAGCTGAAGAGGGCTAAATCTGTGTACTCAGAGAGACTCCAGCAGCAGTTCACTGCTAATGATTCGGCTTCCGTGTGGAGAGGACTGAGGCAAATCACCAACTATCGACCTAAGGCTCCTAAAGGTCAGGATGACAAAGCCCTTTGTCAGAGACTGTCCCAACACTATGCCCGTTTTGACACCTCGTCATCTGTGTCCAACTCCCCCCCTCCCTCCAGCTCCACAGCCTCCACATTCCCTACTTCATTTAAGGCACCCCCCCCCTCCTCCCCCCCTCCCCTTATCATCAGTGAGCAGGATGTGCTCAAACAGTTCTCCAGACTGAACCCGCGCAAGGCCCCCGGCCCAGACGGCGTGTCTCCCTCCACCCTGAGACCCTGAGACTCTGTGCGAAACAGCTGGCTCCTGTATTCACAGACATTTTTAACACCTCCCTTAAGTTATGCCACGTGCCATCCTGCCTCAAATCCTCCACCATCATCCCTGTCCCCAAGAAGCCACGGATCACTGGACTTAATGACTACAGACCTGTAGCGCTCACCTCTGTAGTCATGAAGTCCTTTGAGCGCCTGGTCCTGTCCCACCTCAAGTCCATCACCACCCCTCTCCTGGACCCGCTGCAGTTTGCCTACCGAGCCAACAGGTCTGTAGACGATGCAGTCAACCTGGCCCTCCACTCCATCCTGCAGCACCTGGACTCCCCGGGAACCTACGCCAGGATCCTGTTTGTGGACTTCAGCTCCGCATTCAACACCATCCGCCCCGCTCTGCTCCGGGACAAGCTGTCCCTGCTCAACGTGTCTGACTCCCTCTGCAGGTGGATCATCGACTTCCTGACGGACCGGAGGCAGCATGTGCGGCTGGGAAAGACTGTCTCAGACTATACTAGCATCAGCACCGGATCACCCCAGGGCTGTGTACTTTCCCCCCTACTCTTCTCCCTTTACACCAACTCCTGCACCTCCAGCCACCAGTCTGTCAAGTTGATCAAGTTTGCGGACGACACCACCCTCATCGGGCTCATCTCCAACGGCGACGAGTCCGCCTACAGGAGAGAGGTGGCCCAGTTGGCGTCCTGGTGCAGCAATAACAACCTGCAGCTGAACGCTCTGAAGACAGTGGAGATGATTGTAGACTTCAGGAAAGTCACTACTCCTCTGCCCCCCCTCACCCTCTCAGGCTCTCCCATCACCACTGCTGATTCCTTCCGCTTCCTAGGCACTACCATCACCAGGGACCTCAAATGGGAGCTGACCATCAGCTCACTCATCAAAAAAGCCCAGCAGAGGATGTTCTTCCTGCGGCAGCTGAGGAAGCTCAAGCTACCCACCAAGATGTTAGTGCAGTTCTACACAGCCATCATCGAGTCCATCCTCACCACCTCCATAACCGTGTGGTACGCAGGAGCCACTGCCAGGGACAGACTAAGGCTGCAGCGCGTCGTGCGCACTGCTGAGAAGGTGATCGGCTGCAAGCTCCCATCTCTCCAGGATCTGTACATCTCCAGGACCCGGAGGCGTGCTGGCCGGATCATAGCTGATCCCTCACACCCTGGTCACGTACTGTTTGCCCCCCTCCCCTCTGGTAGAAGACTTCGGTCCATCCAGACTAAAACCTCCCGTCACATGAACAGCTTCTTCCCCTCTGCCATTAGACTGCTGAACACTAAGTGACTCTCGTGCACCATGTACAACAGCTCAACCAGACTCATGTCAATCATCACTGTTTTCTTCCTGCATTACCGACTGCACTATATAGTTCTCCACAGTATCTGCTGCTGGCTAATATATATTTTAACTGTTGACCAGTATCACTTAATCTTATCCTACACTTTATTACATGTATAGTTTATTTCTCTTATCTTATCATGTTTAATGTTGCAGCATTGTACCGAGACAAATTCCTAGTTTGTGTACTACATGAACAATGGCAATAAACCTGATTCTGATTCTGATTCTGATTCTGAACTCTTACGCACTCGTAAGTTTTCACAACACAACTGTTCGCAAGTGACTTCCGCCATAGGATACCAACGCCGCCATAGGGGCGACCTATGATAACACGTTCTTCCGTATCCATAAAGGAAACACCTTGTCCTATGAAGTCACCATGTAATCTGCTCAGAATAGACAATTCGTGTTCGAACAATCAGTGTTCCTGCAACAACACAATGTCATGGTTATCACATAAACTGGAGATCTCATTAGATGAAGTTTTTACATTCTGGCAGTTGAATGAACATATTCTAAGGTTGGTCCTACTACTGAATGAATATGATGACATACACAATAATGACAATCACATGTAGATCATTTCCTCTCAAAAAACTGTCGAAGGTATAAACCAGATGGCCACACATTTTTTTCAAGCAACTTCTTGCATGAGTTTTGATATAGGAGCGTGCATGATGAGGTCTGGTGGTGGGGTCGAGTTGACTGATGAAGACTTGGTGCTTCTTATGACCTTGACCTTGACCCTGATGTCCGCCAGACCTCCTACCAGACTTCGGTACAACACGTAACTGTGAGTGGGGGCGTGTCTTGTTGACAACCTGTAGCTGGTTCGTGGTCTGTTTGGCAGTCGGTTGGTTGTCAGACGATTGGAGTGCATTGGCGTAGGACCTCTTCTTCTTCTTGGAACGGCGAATCTCAACTTCCTCGAATTCAAACTTGCGTTCTTCAGCAATTACAGCAACTTTGGCAGCTTTGGCTACCCCAGAAGGGCTGCTGCCGACAGCGTCATCAGTACAGGCCTCTGTAGAGTTGGCGGCCACGTCTGCATTCTCACTGTCAGCCGTGGCAGTAGGTGGAGGACCACGGACTGCATTGGAGACCGAGGCGTGGTCGACAGCTGTTACCACGGTCTCCTCATCGCTGGTGATGTTGACAACACTCTGAGTACTGCCAGCCTCATCCTCACCTTCCTCGACCAGGACGTCAGCTGGAGGGGGTGTGTCGCCGAGTTTGGACTTTATTGCCGCTGTAGGAGTCAGGAATTGAGGAGACTGGATGATTTTCCAGTATCTGCTTTAATTCTCATTCATCCTACGTCCTCTCTCGATCGGAGTGAAAAGAGCCAGGACGCAGTCACACACATACATTTATACACTTATCTCGAACAATACCTCACACACAAGTCACAATACATCATACAAAAGTCACACGACCCAGTTACATCCTTTCATCTGTTATAGAACACCCAGCGTCCTTCTGTTCTCCTCTCTGACCCCCAAAAGGTCAGGCCGGGTAATCTTCTCCTTTCTTCTGAGTCCACAGGGGGGTGCAGACACCTCGTCCTCTTGAGGTGTGATGTCAATACACCTGGCTAGCTCCAAGTCTCTCTCGGCTGAATTCCAGCCTGCCACATGTGAGTCACATAAGTTAGAATTATGGGCTCCACATCACTCCCCCCTCCCACGCGAAAGACTGGGCACACACATACAGTAATACAGTGGTCATACAGTATACGTCATTCCCCCAACATAATCAGAATCAGAATCAGAATCAGATTTATTGCCATTGTTCATGTAGTACACAAACTAGGAATTTGTCTCGGTGCAATGCTGCAACATTAAACATGATAAAATAAAATAAATAAACTATACATGCAATAAAGTGTAGAATAAGAGTGAGTAATACTAGTCAGCAGTTTAAATATATTAGCGAGCAGCAGATAATGTGGAGAACCATATAGTGCAGTCGGTTCAGCACCCTCTAAACAACCCGATCAAAAAAAAAAAAAGAAAAACCCAACACATCATTCTGCATGCAGCCTGGGTTTCAATCTCCTCCCGAATCTGCTGTATGCAGGTCTCCTGGTCTGTGTTGGGCTGTCCTGCTGTGCATCTGTGGAGTGAGGGGGAGAAGGGTTATTTGCCCCTCGTGGGGGGTCCAGGGGCCGCCCCTTGGGAGGCCTGCAACGTCGAGGCACGCCCGCCGGCCGTACAGACTCGTTATGCAACACAAAAGCAGGTTTTAATCTATCGATACTGATCGTCTCCCTCCTGCCCTCCAAATCTAGCACAAAATATTTCTCCCCGGTTTCCAGCACTCGAAATGGACCGTCATAAGGTGGGCGGAGACTATGCCCCTGCGCATCGTGCCTGACAAAAACAAACTCTGCGTCTCGTAAAGCCTGGGGCATGAACACACACGGGAAAGAGTGATGAGCGGGGCCCGGGAGCATTTCTGCTCCCGTGTTACTCAGAGACCCCCGGATCGGGGGGGGCCCTGGTGCCGTGTGGTCGGGTAAAAACTCGCCTGGCAGCCTGAGCGGTTGTGCAAAGACCAATTCTGCTGGTGAGGCATCTAGATCCTCTTTGGGTGCCGAACGCAACCCCAATAAAACCCATGGTAGCTTGTTTACCCAATCTGTGTCCGTCAGTGACGCTCTGAGGGCTGCCTTCAAAGACCTGTGAAAACGCTCACATAAACCGTTGGCCTGGGGATGGTAAGCGGTCGTGCGGTGTACCGCCGCTGGCCACTGCTGACCACAGTTCCGACGCAAATTGAGGTCCCCTATCAGACGTAATATCTGACGGGACCCCCAACCGCGCTACCCAGGCTGTTAAAAAAGTGCGTGCCACCTCTGCCGCTGTGGTCGATGTTAATGGGACCACTTCCGGCCAACAAGTGGTTCGGTCCACCATCGTCAAGAGATGCGTGAACCCTTGTGATGTGGGTAGGGGGCCCACGAGGTCCATGTGCACATGATCGAAACTTTTAGCCGGAATGTGGAACGGTTCTAAGGGCGCTTTAGTGTGCCTGTGAATTTTCGCCCGCTGGCAAGCCATACAGGCTTTAGCCCACTCCTTCACGTGCTTGCGCAGGCTCGGCCAAACAAACTTCTCCGCCACCATTTTCACCAAAGCGCGCACCCCTGGGTGCGCTAGGGAGTGCACGCCGTCAAAAACGCGATGGCGCCACGCGGCTGGCACCACCGGGCGCGGTTGCCCTGTGGATACATCGCAGATAAGCGGGGGGGAACCGGTTTGTAGACTTTTGAGTTCCAGCCTTAACTCTGTTGGTCCAGACAGGAGCACGCGCACGTCCGTGTCGTCGCTCTGCTCCGCCGCCATGGCTGCATAATCTATTCCCACGTGGACCGGAGCCGCGCGTGTGTCCGCGCTGTTACCGCGCTCTGGGTAAGCGGCCGCGCAATCCGTTTCCGCGCGGACGGGTGCTGTTACCGCGCCTGACAGACAGTCTGCAACCACATTGATTTTACCAGCTACGTCCTGAATACCGGTGGTAAATTCAGAAATTGCGGCCAGCTGTCTCTGCTGCCGCCCTGACCACGGTTCTGAAGTTTTGGACATCGCAAAAGTGAGCGGTTTGTGGTCAACAAATGCGGTGAAACGCCGCCCTTCCAGCCAGAACTGGAAATGGCGAATAGCCAAGAGGAGCGCCAGCAGCTCCCTGTCAAACGCGCTGTATTTTCGCTCAGCCTCGCGTAGGGATCTGCTGAAAAATGTGAGTGGCTGCCAAACCCCGGCAACCTGCTGTTCTACAACGGCCCCTATGGCCACATCTGACGCGTCTGTGGTTAGCGCTATGCGGGCTGCCGGGTCTGGGTGGGCCAACAGTGCCGCGTTTGCCAGTGCTTGTTTAACCTCTGTGAATGCGCGCTCCCGCTCCGGGGACCACTCAATCACATGGGAGGGCTTCTGCTTTTTAAGCGCGGTGTACAAAGGCTGCATAAGCTGCGCTGCGTGGGGTATGAAACGGTTATAAAAATTTACCATCCCCAAAAATTCTTGCAACGCTTTTACCGTTCGAGGCTGGGGAAAATCTGCCACTGCGCGTACTTTGGCCGGCAGAGGAACTGCTCCCTCCGAGGAAACGCGGTGCCCTAAAAAATTGATTTGTGCCACACCAAAATGGCACTTGGCCGGGTTGATTATCAACCCATGCTCTCCTAACCTCTGAAAAACTGTCGTGAGGTGTTTTGCGTGCTCCTCCTCGGAGGTGCTGGCTACCAAAATGTCGTCTAAATAGACAAAAACGAAAGACAGGTCGCGCAACACTGCATCCATCATCCGTTGGAAGGTTTGTGCGGCGCCTTTAAGGCCAAAAGGCATGCGTAAAAACTCAAAAAGCCTGAACAGGGTTATTACGGCTGTTTTGGGGATGTCCTCTGGTCGGACCGGGACTTGGTGATAACCGCGGACCAGGTCTATTTTAGAAAAAATGCGAGCCTTCGACAAGTGCACTGAAAAGTCCTGGATATGCGGAATCGGGTATCGGTCCTGCGCTGTGGCATTGTTCAACCTGCGGTAATCGCCACAAGGTCTCCACGAGCCGTCAGCTTTAGGTACCATATGGAGGGGGGAAGCCCAGGCGCTCTTCGAGCGGCGAATTATGCCCAACCTTTCCAGGTTGGCGAACTCCTCGCGCGCAATGGAGAGTTTAGCTGCATCCAAGCGCCGAGCCTTCGCAAAAACCGGTGGACCACTCATGGTAATAAAGTGCTCCACCCCATGCTTCGCCACCTTAGCTGAAAAAGTGGGAACTGTGAGTGCTGGGAACTGGTGTAGAAGGCTGTGGAACTTACCACCTGCTGTGGCGACGTTGGTCTGTACTGGCGGCGGGGACACCCGAGCTGCACAAGGGATAGAACAGAAAGAGAGTGCATTTACTAGGCGTTTGTTGGCCAGATCAACTAACAAACCATGTGAACACAGAAAATCAGCACCTAACATATTGAAGCTCACTGCCGCTACGATGAAGTTCCACTCATAGGCGCGGCCGTGGAAGGACAGAGACAAGGTTCTCTCTCCGTACGTCTTGATGCTGGAGCCGTTGGCCGCTGTCGCTCCGTCTCCGCGGGGTCCAGCGACCCGATCAGCATAGGTCGCCAATTGTAGGAGTCAAGAATTGAGGAGACTGGATGATTTTCCAGTATCTGCTTTAATTCTCATTCATCCTACGTCCTCTCTCAATCGGAGTGAAAAGAGCCAGGACGCAGTCACATACATACATTTATACACTGTCAGAAAATTGTTTATTGTTTATCATGCATGTCTAATCATTTATCATTTTATATGATTGCTGTTACTAACAAATCATTTTATAATTGTTAATCATTTTATAATTACTAACATCATTATCATTATCATTGCATAACCTTATTATATGATTTAAAATGTATACTGCATGCATCTTTTATGAGTTATACCGTACTGTATTGTTTCTGGGTAATAAGTGGACCTTTTGAGTGTCCTTCATTTAAGATGTACTTAGAAGTCAAAGTGTCTCACCAGACCAGACTATGCGCATGATAAGGGGTCTGGGAGTGAGGGGGAATTGACCTTGTTTTCTTATGAAATGCTGTGACTTGGAGCCTGAGAGCACACCTGCAAGGCCATATTGTTTTCAGTCCAGGCCAATGTTTTGTATGCTCATATTATGACTGTGAATTGTACCCAGCAGATGCTTTGTGTGACTGACTATGTATAAAAACTTCCTGATTGTTTTTTATTGCCAGTGCTGAATTTGCTGTTACAAGTGTGCACTCCTGCAGTAAAGAACTCATATGAGGAATATACTTGTGTCATGAATCTTATTTGAGGTAACGAACCAACATACGATCACTCTAAATTTCCCAGATTCTGACATACTTGGTGCCGGTGACCCGGATGGGCAATATCTGGATGGCGGATAGAGGCGACGCGCTCTCCAGGTTGGAAATCCATGCGCATGGTCTGACTGCATACAGTCAGTATTGGACTCCCCATTGAGGAAATCTGGATTGTGTGGGACTCTAGACGTCGTCTAGTGAAGCCCATCCTCTTCAATTAAAAGAAAGAAAAGTAAGTGACGTCTTTACTATATGTGCGTTTAGAAGATTCTCTAAAATCGAGCCTTGAGTGAGTAATATTAAATATATTACAAGAATCTCCAAATCCAACTACGAGTGACTAACGTGAAAAGTAAATAAAGTGCGCGGAAGTAGTTGCAACGAGGGTTGAAATCCCCGGTCAGAGACAAAAATAGGTTTTGGCTTGAAATTCCCGGGTTTGAAACTGAAAATAAATATCAGGTCACGGTTATGATGTAATGGTAGTGTGACGGCGCTTCACACTTTTCCTGGTAAAACATTTTAATTCCTGTGGAATTACCAAGGGGTTTAAAAAAAAAAATAATAATAATAAAAACAGCAGGAAAAAAGGGGGAAAAATGGGTAACTGTGTGGGGAAAAAAGAGGATAAGAAAAAAACTAAACAGCAGAAAAAACAACAGACAGCGCGTCGAACAGTTAGAAATGACAATAACCGGTTAAAAGATAAACAGATAAAGGATCCTGAAAAATATCTGAGCAAATGGGAAAAATACTATTCTTTCAAACCCACATTAGATGTGGATGAGTGCACAGTCTTAGCATCAATGGTAAAATTTGTCACCAAAGGAAATAAGAGGAGGCCAAATTCTGAACTTGAATGTGTAAATCTTTGGATGGCAGCAGCTGCAGATGCCCGAATAAAAGCCAGCCAAGGATGCAAAAATAGTAAGAAAGGAGTGGATCAGAAAAAACCATGTGAGAATCAAAACAGTGAAAATTCTCTGTCACAGCTGGACAGGAAAAAACCAAGCACCCCCCCCCCCCCCCCCATCTTGTAACAGATCCTAAGGAGGGTCCATATTCCAAATTGCTGAAAGAGGCAAAACAGGTGGAAAAACAATTTCAGAATCCTCAGGCAAATTATCCATTCTTTGAAAAGCCTTGCCTTAGACCCGTAAAAGAGGAGGAGGAAGAGGAGGAAGAAGGGACCTCACCAGCTAGTAGGAGGACGTCAAGAGCAGCACCCCAGGAATTAGAGGAAGCCACCATCCGAATTTTTAAACCATGGACTCTTGTTGAAATGCATGGGATTGCCAAGGCTGTTCCAAAACCTGATGTTGATATAAATGGTTGTGTGGAGGAATTGAACAGCATTATGGATTTGTATAATCCCAGCCCAGCAGAAATGTTAAAGATCTTTAGGATAGTGTTTGGGAAAAAGGAGAAGTTCTTTACTGATGAATTGATTGAGCCTGCATGGGTAGATAGATATGACCTAGATGAACACCGTGTGGACTGGGAAAGAGCTGTTGAAAAGGTGCTAAAAAGGGCTACAGAGCATTATGGGCTCCCTAAGTCTATGACTGATGTGGCTATGCTGAGAATGAAGCCTGATGAAAACATTGTTGATTACTGGGTGCGCTTTAAAGAAGTGTTTGATATAGTCTTCGGAGGTTATATCAATTTGAATGTAGATGCAAAGGAATGCCTGCTGTTAAAGCATACCTTCTTAGACACCCTGCCTGCTGACCTTAGGGAGGCTATAAAGGTGTCCTGTGTGACTTTGAAAACATGTGGCATGGAGGAGTTTAAACAGCATGTATTCCATGTAGCCGAGGCTAGACAACGGAAAGACAAGAGTAGGAAAAAAGTGGACATTTATATGAATGAGGAGTGTGATGATGGCTTGTATGAGGCTGAGCTGCCCCGAGGTAGAGCACGCTTGAGGGGGCGGAGGCAATGGGATGCAGAAGCTGACTGGGTGTATGATCAAAATGCTTGTTTCAGGTGTGGCCAGCTTGGTCACTGGGCCCGTGGCTGTAATAAGAGTGGATTCAGAGGAAGGGGACGTGGTGCAGGCAGGAGAAGGTTTCAAAACACTCAGAGAGGTGGTTTTCAACAAGGTAGAGGAGAGGAGTATCAAGGTGGTTATGAGGATGACCAAAGACAAAGACCCTCAGGGGGTCAAAGACCTGCAGACGGGAGAGCATGACTAACCGACATAGACAGACTCTCTCCCAAGGACAAACAAACAGTACTTGACCAGCAAAAAAGACTATCTGAGGTGTTGACTCAACCTAATGAGACCCTGGACCTGACTATGTACAGCAGTGTGATGTCTGCTCCCATAATATGGTTATTGGTGAATGGAAAGGAGGTTGAATTTCTTTGTGACACCGGAGCCACAAGCACTACTGTTCGTAAAATCCCCAACAGTGCTAGGTTCACCGGACGGACAATAAAGGTCCAAAATGCGGGAGGGAGCACAACCACAGAAAGCCTGTATGGCCCAGTCACTTTGACAGATAAAGAGACAGGAAACTCCTGTGTGTCTGATGTTGTGGTTGCCCCCTTCTGCCCAGTGAACCTGCTGGGAAGGGGTGTGCTGTTCAGACTTGACATTACATTGGGTCCAGATTTTAAGAAAGATGACTACACAGTTTTGAGAAATGCTCAGTCATTTCTTACAAATGAGGATGAATTGGATGATCAAGGGTGTGGCACCCTGTTCAGCCTTGATTTGCCTGACAGCAGCACAGCCGTAACTGCCCTCCGTACGGAGACTGAGCACACGGCCTCCGGACAGTAGCTGCTTGGGACAATTGCCAAGGACAATTGCTGCAGCCAGACAAAACATCTTCTGCCAAAGTGTCCTTGTGCTCTTATTGATTGATACAACACTGCTTCAACACTACATCCACACTGACCCAGAAACTGACAACAAGATAACATTCACTGCTCTCCTTGTGTCCTGTGAACTCTGGTCTTGAATGTGCATCGTGGGCTTTTTTTGTCTTTGTAATCATAATATTGATTACTTATGGTCAATATTCTGAATTCAATGATTTTTTTTGCTCCTTCCCATTGTATGATTTCTTATCTGTACCATCCTGTTGGCAGGCGCGTTCCAGATGCAGCCGTGTCACTGGAAATGCAGGTTCATTTTCTGTGTCAAGTCAAATTCTCTCGTATGTTATCAGTGATCTGTTAATGTACTTGGCAATAAATCTTTTTCTGATTCTGATTCTGATTCTGATTCTGAGAGCACGACCACTATGTCTGCTCTGCTGCCAGAAGATGTATTTCAGAACCTAACGGGGCCACAACCACTGCATGTTACCATGAAATACATTCATTGCAATGAGCCTTTTGACTCACCATTGGCTGATAAATTGCAAGATTTTTGTGGTATAAATGTGTGTACTGAAAACCTGATTTTTGATGCTCAAGGGGTGGCAGCAGTGTCATTAAGACTGCCCCCAGAGGTTTTCTCTTTGCATTGTATGCCCACACCACCTCATATGTCTCTGTGGGGCCCGGAAAATTATTTTTGGGCTGATAGTGGAAAAATGATTCTAAAAGCAAACGGTGTTACTGATTGGGAAAACACCACGGAGCAGAGGGTGCAGCATTCACCTTCCACAGGCCTTTTTAAAGTTCCTCTCAGAGTCATGATGACTCTTCATTTTGAGATCCATGTAACGGCAGCAGCTGTGTTTGTTTGATCCATGTGAGAAACATGGCAATTCTTGTGACTGTTGTAATTTCCCCGCTATATATGTCAACAGTGACATCCTTTCTAGTATTTGACCTTTGGTTGTACAGCAATGCCTCCCAAAGATTTGTTTTGGCAGGTATATATATACTCACAGCCTGGCTCTGTGTGCCAGGCAAAAGTTGTTTACTTTGTGTGTGGGGGAACCCCCAACCCGGAAATGACCTTTGACCTCTGGGGAATCCCTTGGGAACTCCCTACCTTTTATTTATTTATTTCCTCCATATTTTCTTTTAAAACCTAGGTTTGGAAATTTGTCCTTTGAGATTTAAGAATTATTGAAATAATTTGCCATCAAAAATGCATGAAGTGTAAGTATTATTCACAACAGGAAGTAGACGATTTGAGACTTCCTGTCCAGCAGCATATGGCAACGGACACATTAAGCATGGCTGGCTAAGAACAAAATCCAAGCCATCCAGCGGTTTACCTCAGCCCGGGTAGGGTGAAACTGTCATAATGATGAAATAATCCCTCATAGCCAATTATCTACCCGATATTTTGTGGATTGTTGGAGAGATGATGATATTTTTGAAGTTTGTTGAAGTGTGACTAGACCATGTGACTGTCAGTGGTAATCCATGCCTATGTAACTTTTCACCTAGTCTCCATGCATGTGCAAAAAACTGTAATAGTTGTGAAAAAGTAATTTTTGAAGCTTCATTTTGTGAATAGGGATGTATTTTTGACTTGAAGTAAATGCGGTATTATTCAGGTCGATCACTGCTGCAATCCCCGGCCTGCATGGCTTTGGTAGCTTTTAGAAGTGCAAATCTGGCAAACCTTCATTATTTACTGGATGCCTAGTTCTAGTCAATTTATTGTTATGTTTTTGAATTGACATCTTGACTTTAAATTAGCTGAAATACCAATTTACAAGGTATTTATTCCGGGCTATTAATTGCAGACAAATGTGAGAGCCTGCAAGGAATTTCTGCCCTCGGAAGGCTGCGACCCGGCAAAGTGGTTAGTGAAATGTTTAACTCTGTTGAAGTTTAATGATGGTTGTTTGAATATGCACATGTCCAAAGAATAGAAACTTTTTGTGTGTGTTTTTAATATGAAAATCTGATGTGCACAAGCCATACAATTTTAAATGTGGATTTGATAATCTGTTGTATTTGTTTACAGTAAATGCTGCATAATTTTTGCTGGTAGCTTTCTTGCAACAACTCAGTAAACCTAAAATATCTACCAATTGAGATCATAAATGTTTACATTTGTGTGTATGCAGTATGATTTAATTTCTGTAATACTAGAATTTTGTGTCCACAGCTAAAATAATGTTTCTTGTGTTTGATATGTTTCAGTCTTTACGGTGTTTGATGCAATAAAGTCAAAAGCAAGGACATTAAAGATGTGTCAAACATCAGTTATTGCACACCAAAATGCAGCTCATAATCCGGGGCCGGAACAATCCATTATGCCTGTGGGACTGAATGTCCACCTGATGCTGTGGGAATAACATATGCACCAGCTTACACTGCCTCAACATGAAAAGAACTAGCTGTTTTACCTGAAGGGTTATGGGCTAAGGGCCCTGCAGACGTGGGTTTCTTAAAAAATGCTACTCCTGTAATTGTAAAATCTAATGGGAGAGGATTTCCATATAAAAATCAATACCCACTAAAATCTGAGGCACTTGAAGGCATTAGACCAATCATTGCTGACCTCTTACAGAGTGGAGTAATAATCCCATGTCAGAGCTCACCAGTGAACACTCCACTTTTCCCTGTTAAGAAGGCTCCACCTAGCGTCGGCTGGAGGCTAGTGCAGGACCTTCAAGCAGTGAATGCTGCAATCATTCCCCGCCCTCCATCTGTCCCTGACCCCCATACATTGTTGAATGCTGTGGGACATGATTCATCAGTTTTTTCAGTTATAGATCTCAGTAATGCATATTTTACTATCCCTATTCATGAGGATAGTCAGTTTTGGTTTGCATTCACATTTGATGGCAAGAGATACACCTACACCCGATTGCCCCAAGGCTACTGTGAAAGTCCAACTATTTTCTCTCAAGAAATGGCATCTTTAATGGCTAGATTTGATCCACCTGCAGGTTCTAAAACATTACTTTATGTGGATGATATCCTGGTGGCATCTACCAATGAGGATCAATGCAAACAGGATACCATTGCACTGTTGCAATTTCTGTATCAAAATGGTCTGAAATGTAGCAGAAATAAACTGCAGTTCTGCAAAACTAATGTTAAGTTTCTTGGTCATACACTCACAGCTGATGGGAAAAAGCTGGAAAAAGATAGGATACAAACTATTCAAAACTTACCTACACCACACACTAAAAAGGAGCTAATGTCTCTGTTGGGCATCCTGAATTACTGCCGGCAGTGGATACCAAATTACTCCCAGTACACTGCCCCACTGTATGCACTTCTTCAGGGTCCTCACGGAAACTTGCATGAAAAAGTAGAATTGTCTCCAGAGCATATGGAATTAATCTCTGCTTTCAAGAACACGTTATCATCAATATGTGCTTTACAAATTCCAAATTTTGAAGAACCATTTCATCTATTTTGTGATGCAGTTAATGGACACATGTCAGCAGTTTTGACACAAATTCATGCAGGACAATACAAACCATTGTCCTATTATTCACGAAAACTCGACTCATTCGCAGCTGGCTTACACCCATGTATGCAAACAGTCGCTGCAGTTTGTGACGCAATAAATGCTGTTCTTGACGTAGTGTTATTTCATCCTTTAACTGTGCATGTGCCTCATGCAGTTGAAGCTTTGCTCTCTGAAAATGGTCATACAATGCTCTCTAATGCCAGATGCTTAAGATACACAATGACCTTGCTGACACAACCACATCTTACATTCATCAGATGCACTACATTGAATCCTGCTACATTGCTTCCCTCTGGAGGCAACACACCAGAATCTTTAGACCATGACTGCGTTCAACAATCACTGAGGGAATTCCTCCCCAGACCAGATCTCTCTCAGACTGTAAAACATGATTCTCTTTGGCTGTTCACTGATGGCTCATCAGTTAAATTGCCTAATGGCAACACGTCAACTGCATATTCTGTCACTACACTGACAGAAATTCTGATTGTAAGGAATGTACCTCAACCAGCATCTGCTCAAAGGGCAGAACTTCTGGCTCTCATCGCAGCTTTAAAGTGGTCTAAGGATTTGAATGTCACCATTTGTACAGACAGCAAGTATGCCTTTAATGCAGCACACTCACACACTGCTTTGTGGAATATTAGATTGTGTAACATCTACTATTGTGTAACATCTACTGGAAAACCAGTCCAACATTCTGATCTTTTGAAAGAGCTAACTCATGCTTTAACACTGCCTAAATCACTATCAATTGTTCACTGTCCTGCACACACACATGGAGCTGATTTACTAACCAGGGGAAATGCATTGGCTGACCATGCTGCCCACTGTGCTGCTGAAGGTCACACAGAGTCAGCATTGTTGCAAAAGTGAAATGCATTTGACCTGGACATCTTGCATGATGCACAAGAAAAAAATGACACTTCCACCAGATGCTATTTTGAATGACAAGAAAATTTATTGCACTACTGATGGCAAGATTATCCTCCCACCCTCATTATACCGTTGGGTGGCGCTTTCAATTCATGGCTTGTGCCATGTCTCGACAGGAGGGATAATTAGCCAAGCCAAAAAATATTTTTTCTGTCCTGGGATACAAAAAGTGGTAAAAAAGGTTTGCAGCCAATGCACGGTGTGCATACAAAACAATGCTCAAGGTGCAATGAGAACAAGGCAAGGAAGTTTCCCACCACCAAAAACACCTTTTTCTCAATGGTGCATGGATTTTATAGAGCTATCAAAGGTGGGCCAGCTCCAATATTGTCTTGTCCTCATTGACACTTTCACACGATGGACAGAAATCCACCCCACTGCCAAAGCAGATGCAAAGTTTGTAAAGTGTTGCAGAATAATATTTTTCCAACCTTTGGAATACCAGAGATCATTTATGCTGACAATGGCACACATTTTACAGCTCAAATAGTTAAGGATTTGGCTAAAAGCACCGGCACATACCTGAAGTTTCATACAGCTTACCACCCACAGAGTGCCGGGTTAGTAGAAAGGAAAAATGGTACAATCAAACAAATGCTGGCAAAAACCACACATGGAAGGGGTATCACTTGGCCAGAAGCCCTGAAATTGGTCAAGCTTGTAGAAGAGCTTGAAAGAACGAGGCGATTTGATATATAAACCAAAGTTTATTTATCAGCTCTCCTAACAAGTCTCATCTAAGTGCAGAAGCAGCAGAAGGAAAAAGAGACCGAATACCTCCGGCTCTCTGACTTTATACTTGCACATAACAAAAGACATGCATATCAAAGGCTGATATCCCTCATTATCATAATCCCCCCATTGTCTTGGTACTTCCTCTCTTCGCCCTGGGGGGGTGAGGGTAGCTCCTCCGGTCTCCACCGCAGTGTCTGGGAACGTCTTTGTTCTTTACTGGCGGTTGAGAGTCTTTGTCCTTTCAGAGGTGTGAAGTCGCCTTACATATGTAATCACCAAACATTCTCACATGCTTCAACATATGTAGGTTATGGAATATATGATTAATATAGCCCACAAAGCTGACCATTAACTCTATACCAGACCCTAAGACAGGATTGTCACCTTTTGAATGTGCTTTTCACCGGCCTTACATATTGCCTGTCCTCTCACCACTAACCACACCTAACAAATACACTGATCTTGGTGTACATCTTAGAGAATGCTTGGAAAAAAGAGAATATGTTGATTCTGTTCGGGCTCTTTCTGCTCCACAGGAGGAAGCTGATAACCCGGTACAACCTGGAGATTATGTCTTCATAAAGAATCACCATAGACTGCACTGGAATTCGATACGGTGGCTCGTGCCATTCCAGGTGTTGTTAACCACCTCTACTGCCATACGTATTGCTGAACGACCATCTTGGATCCACCTTTCACACGTTAAGAGACTGCGGGTGCCTGTAAGTGAACTAACTTGTTTCCCTGAGTAAGTCCAGTTACAAAGGGGGCTTTGTCCTTCTAAGGACAGAGCCGTCTCAAACCTGGTGAAGATAGGGGCCCGGATGGGTACTCTCTCAGGTGGAGGCATGGCACCAAAGGTACTGATGACTCTGTGTTCCATACTTCTTATAACTGTGGGGTGGGGGACCATTTCAGATTCCAAGACGAGGAGCCCGCAAGACATGGACAATGGACAATACGTGGATTATACGCACAACCTGTGGTACCAAACGATGGTGGTTTTGGTGAGAGGACTGGGAATCAACACTTCCTGCTATGTGTGTTCATTGCTACCCCATTCACACAAGACTGCAATCCCCATGATCCCTGTGCCATTGAGCGAAGAGGAGACAGTTGGAGTGACCATAGCGATGACTTCACGTCTCAACTTGCTTAATTCAAGTAATGGTGTTAGACATTGGTTGGTAAGAAATTTGTCTGAAAGGTATCTGAATAAATTGAATGTCACTGTTACTGATTACACTGGGTCTAAGTTAAGAATATTCAATACTACTGGAATTGGGAAGTCTTTGCTTGCTGTTAAAAGGCCCTTGATGAAGGTAAATCCTACACTGTTTACTGCACCAGTCTGTTTTAATAAAGCTTGTAATGAAAATAATTTCAATCTAGGTTTTTCACCAAGGTGTAATGATGTGAAGGAGGCAACCTGTGGAGTAAGATACCATGATTCTGTTTGTAGAAATGCTTTTCAGCTCCCTTATCTTGCTGCTGGAAATTTTACCCTAAAGAGCAAGAATTGTACTGGTAAATGTAGTGACAATCCTAATGTTATGTGGCCAAATGATGATGGGTATGGATGTTTAGAGAACCATGTCTGGGTTTGTGGGTCTAATGTTTATTCATTACTTCCTCCAGGGTGGTGTGGCAGATGCTACATGGCTATTTTGATCCCACACATTAGCATAAGTTCAAACCTGACACATAGAATGAAAACATCATACTCCCATTATTACCATCCTGATCAAACTGAAATTCACACCAGGGCACGGAGAAGTACAACCCCAGATATGCAACAACTAATAGGTAGGCTGTCTGGGAAACAGAGGATTAGTGATTTCAAAACTGTAATGAGTACTCTTTTTCCAATGTATGGCAGTTACCTGGCTACATATCACATAAATGCGTTAGCATGGACAGTAGAAAATCTAACTATATTAACGGAACAAGGTTTTACAGCTTTAACTGAGGAACAGAAATTCTCAAGGATGATGACATTGCAAAATAGAATGGCATTAGATGTCACATTAGCTGCACAAGGAGGGGTGTGTCACATTATTGGTCAAGAGTGCTGCACATACATACTGAATTTGCAACAGAATCTTTCTCACGTTATTAGCCATTTGAATGACATTCTACACTTACAGCACACTTTGGATGAAGATAAGGGTTGGAGTCCCTGGGATTGGTTTCAAAGTGGAGCTTGGTGGCAGATTCTCCTCAAATGGTTAACCCCATTGATTGTAATATTGGTCTTATTCAGCATGCTTTTCATGTGTGTTATTCCCTGTATGAGATCGATGGTTACACAAGCCATTGCTCATCATACTTTTCTGTTGCAAACTGCTATGCTGAAACTTGAGTGTAAAGGACAATATGCAGCTCTTTCAAAAACTGATAATGACTGTGAAGCGTGTAAGTAATCTCCTGTATAATTGGAATATGATGCAAATGACGGGCATGTAGAAAATTGAAAGAAGTTACATGTTTCTGATGAATAAAGGCATCCCTAAATGTAAACTGTGATTAAAAATGATAAAACAGGAGGGAAATGTCAGAAAATTGTTTATTGTTTATCATGCATGTCTAATCATTTATCATTTTATATGATTGCTGTTACTAACAAATCATTTTATAATTGTTAATCATTTTATAATTACTAACATCATTATCATTATCATTGCATAACCTTATTATATGATTTAAAATGTATACTGCATGCATCTTTTATGAGTTATACTGTACTGTATTGTTTCTGGGTAATAAGTGGACCTTTTGAGTGTCCTCCATTTAAGATGTACTTAGAAGTCAAAGTGTCTCACCAGACCAGACTATGTGCATGATAAGGGGTCTGGGAGTGAGGGGGAATTGACCTTGTTTTCTTATGAAATGCTGTGACTTGGAGCCTGAGAGCACACCTGCAAGGCCATGTTGTTCTCAGTCCAGGCCAATGTTTTGTATGCTCATATTATGACTGTGAATATGACTGTGAATAACTGCATATATTCCTGTATATATTTGCATCCTTTTATAGAAACGTGGACAGACTGTAATTTACTGTACATACTGTGGTTGTCATTGAATCCTTATTTAAATCCTTCACCTGAACAACGAGAGCAAGTTTTTAGCCAAAGTCAAATTCCTTGTATGTGTTGTGCATACTTGGCCAATAAAACTGATTCTGATTCTGATTCTGATTCTGATTCTGAATTGTACCCAGCAGATGCTTTGTGTGACTATGTATAAAAACTTCCTGATTGTTTTTTATTGCCAGTGCTGAATTTGCTGTTACAAGTGTGCACTCCTGCAGTAAAGAACTCATATGAGGAATATACTTGTGTCATGAATCTTATTTGAGGTAACAAACCAATATACGATCACTCTAAATTTCCCAGATTCTGACATACACTTATCTCGAACAATACCTCACACACAAGTCACAATACATCACACAAAAGTCACACGACCCAGTTACATCCTTTCATCTGTTATAGAACACCCAGCATCCTTCTGTTCTCCTCTCTGACCCCCAAAAGCTCAGGCCGGGTAATCTTCTCCTTTCTTCTGAGTCCACGGGGGGTGCAGACACCTCGTCCTCTTGAGGTGTGATGTCAATACACCTGGCTAGCTCCAAGTCTCTCTCGGCTGAATTCAAGCCTGCCACATGTGAGTCACATAAGTTAGAATTATGGGCTCCACACCGCCACGTCGTCCTGGATAGCAGATATCATTTTGAATACAGTAGCAATGCTCTCTCCCAGGGACATCACACGGCACACATCATTAGACAGCCTGGCAAGGTCAAATGACTCCAACGAAGCTGATGGCAAATTCTTGAGGTTCTGGGCAACATAATGTGGCGCCTGCTGACCAACCTCATTCAGCTTGTGGTAAATGTCGGAGATGTTGTCTCTCTTCCGGTTGGGGCCGATCCTCTTCTTTGTCCGCGATGTTCCCTCTGGACACTGCTCGAACAGCAACTTCTTTGCTCCTTCAACCAGGTTCTCATCGTAGAAGTCGCCAACCCATTTCACAAGATAGTCCATCGAGACAATACCCATCTTGTTCTGCATAAAGCACAGCAACTCACAGACGGACATCTGACGTGGGAGTACTGTAGTTGGCCCATGCAGGGGAGGGTCGTCACCATGGTTGTCACCAGCCATATCTGGCGTTAGTCCATTTAGTCCAGAAGACATTTCTGACAGTTATCTAACAAGATGCTGACATGTATTTAGCACACCAACATGGGTTTCGCGAGAATAGCTTTGAAGCCCAACAGGAGTAGCATTCAGCGAGGCTGATCATTAGATTGGCGGGGCTAACGTTACCTTAGCATTAGCATTAGCTTAGCATCAGCATGATAGAGTCTATAATTACGCTCTTTTGTGAATTAATACACACGCGCTCTTGGTTCCACCTCACTGCGGCTCAGTTTGCCCTCCGGGGAATAACGGTAGACAACACCAGTATCTACTTCATCACACGCAAATGACCATTCGCCCGTCTTAGTGATTACCTTCTCACTGCAGCTGCTTATCTGGGATAGCAGTGGAGACGAAGAGCAGTCTTTAGAGATTAGAAACGGGGCCAGATCTGCCAGAACCTTCACCGGGTCTGCGCTGTTGTCGTGCGAATATTCCCCACATTTGTTGGTGGCCAACAAAAGTCCTTATTTTTAACGGTTTTACTTGAATTCTCGGCTCGTTTCAGGCATTGCAGCTGCACAGCATATATATATATATATATATATATATATTGGGGAATGTGAAAGTGACGAGGCAGAGTCTATCTCATGAGTCAGGTTTATTCACATTCTCCAACATCAGCAAAAACAGAAAGAGAAGGAAACCCCCAGACATTCGTCCCTTTTATACCCCACGACATCAAAGCACACAGTCACATTGTATTTAATCAACCAAGTAACAATGCGTCTTCTTCCAGGTCTTAACACCTCCACCTCCAGTCTCTGGCCGCCAGGCGAAATCCCCCAAGGCCGTCTCTTTGCCTGCCAAAGACTAAATTTTCACATCGTAGTGTTATCCCCAAAGAGGCTCAGTCCTTTGTTCAATCTAAGATGTGAAGCCTATGGTGGTATACATATGAAGCATAAAGTGATATACAATTGTGCATATGTGTCCCACATGACCCCCCCCAAACATCTAAGATGGAACAACGGAATAACAGTCTGCATGTCATGATAAAATCACGACACATCAGTCCATATGCTGCTTGGGCCTCAGTCTCCTCCTGTATCTGCTGTAAGTGGGCTTTACCACCTCCGCGGCGCCATCCTGCTGGGGAGTTGCTGTCTGAGGATGAGAACTGTTAGTCAATCCCTGTGGGTGTTCTGGGGAATGCTCCCTAGGGGGTCTGCCGCGCCGAGGAGCCCTGGCCAACAGCACATCCTTGTCAGCCACCACAAAAGCGGGTTTGAGCCTGTTTATGCCAATCTTTTCTTTCCTGCCCCCCAAATCTAGCAAAAAATGCTTATCCCCTGTTTCCAGCACTCTAAATGGTCCATCATAAGGTGGTCGCAACGGTGGGCGATGGGCATCGTGTTTGACAAAAAACAAACTCCGCATTTTTTAAAGCCTTAGGCACAAAAACGCGTGGAAAACTGTGGTGAACGGGGCCAGGCAGCGTGCTCGATTCCATGCTACTCTGCAACCGCTGAGCTGGGGAGCACTCTGGCACAGGATTATCTGGGAGAAATTCCCCGGGCAGCCGAAGTGGCTGCGCAAACACGAGCTCAGCCGGGGAGGCTTCTAAATCCTCTTTAGGTGCAGAACGCAACCCCAATAAAACCCATGGTAGCCTGTCCACCAAATTTGCATCCGTAAGCGACGCTCTGAGGGCCGCCTTCAATGACCTATGAAAACGTTCGCATAACCCATTAGCCTGCGGATTGTACGAGGTCGTGCGGTGGATCGTTACCCCCAGGCTGCCGGCCATTGCTGACCAAAGTTCGAAAACAAATTGAGGACCTCTGTCGGACGTAATGTCCGACGGGACTCCAAAGCGCGCTACCCATGCCATTAAAAATGCTCGCGCCACCTTCTCGGCTGTGGTTGACGACAGTGGGATTTACTTTATAATGGTGTGGTTTATAGTGGGGTTTATTTTATAATTTCCAAACAACATAATCTTTGTTTTTTTTAGATTTAGAGATAATTTATTTTTGTTGAACCACTGCGTTAATTTTTCCATTTCAGTTGTGACCACCTCTAAAACCTGCGGCAAATTCTCACCAGTGCAAAGGATATTTGTGTCATCCGCAAACAAAATAAATTTCAGAATTTTTGATACTTGGCATATGTCATTTATATACAAAATAAAGAGTTTGGGTCCCAAAACTGACCCCTGGGGCACACCACAAGTGATGTCCATGAAGGGTGATTTGTGCTCACCAATTTGTACAAATTGTTGTCTGTTACTTAAATAACTTTCCACCCAACTCAGTCCTACCCTCTTATCCCATACCTTTCCAGTTTCCTTAGTAGTATTCTGTGGTCAATGGTGTCAAAAGCTTTCTTTAAATCTATAAATACTCCTACAGCAACCTTTTTTTTATCTATACAACTAGTAATTTCTTCTATAAGTTCGATCAGTGCCAAAGATGTAGATTTATCTGCTCTAAAACCATACTGGCTATCTGTAAGGAGGTTGTGTTTTTCAGTGAAATCATCCAGTCTCTTAGTGAAGATTTTTTCAAGTATTTTGGAGAATTGTGAGAGTAAAGAGACTAGCCTGTAATTTGTGAAGCGATGACTGTTTCCTGTTTTGTATAGAGGTATTACTTTTGCTATTTTCATTTTGTCTGGAAATGTACCAGTTTGAAATGACAGGTTACAGATGTGGGTGAGTGGCTTAACAATTCCCTCAATTACTTTTTTCACTATAGTCATGTCAATTTCATTCCAGTCCGTTGATTTTTTGTTCTTAAATTTACTCACAGTCTCGATAATTTCCTTTTCAGTAACTGCACCCAAAAAGATTGTGTTTGGATTTCTATCGTCTATTTCATTCACAGAACCACTGTTGTTTGTTTCTGGTGTCACTATTGATTTTGCTAATTCAGGACCAACGTTTATAAAAAATTTATTGAAACCACTGACCACATCTTCCATATTATTTATCAAATTGCCATTTTCGATAAAATATTCTGGATAATTTGCATTCTTAGGACGATTACTAATAATCCCATTGAGTACTTGCCATATTCTTCTTAAGTTATTTTTGTTATCCTCCAGTATTCTGTTGTAATATTCTTTCTTACAGGTCCTCATTATAGTAGTAAGCTTATTTTTATATCTTTTATATTTGATCTCAGCTTAACCCCTTGGTGACCCAAGGAATATTTTTTTTTGTTGTTGTTGTCTGTCACTGTATTGTTTTATAGGACAGTATTTATTGTACAATGATTGAAATATTTGTAAAAAATTATCATATGCTTTATTTATGTCATTTTCATCATAAACTATCTTCCAATCTTGTATTAATAATTCCTTTGTCAGTAAATACATTGATTCTTCGGTTCTTATTCTTTTATATTTAATATTTTTGGTATACTTTTTCTTCCTATAATCACATTGATAGACAACAAAAATCGGCAGGTGGTCATTGATATCATTCAATAAAAGCCCACTCCTGATATTATTTTCCATAATGTTTGTGAATATGTTATCTATTAGTGTGGCACTGTGTGACGTGATTCCAGTCCTTAAATAAGTCAATGTTTGATCCAGGTGTTCTATATACACAGCTCACTACTACATTCTTCACATTGTCCAGACAGATTTCTATTGTAATACATTCAAATAAATCATCCACAGTTACTGACAGATTTTCAACAACCTTGTATTTCAAGCTCTTGTCAACATAAATTGCAACTCCTCCTCCTTTTTTCACTTTTCTATTTATATAATTTAATTCATAGCCATCCATGGTAAAATCCACTCCTTTCTCTTCACTGAGCCACGTCTCTGATATTGCCACAATATTGAAGTGCTCTTTAAACTGATGTAAATAATCTTTAATGTTATTAAAGTTGGCATAGAGACTCCTGCTGTTGAAGTGGATCATAGAAATATTGAAATCAGATGTGACCATTGTGTTAAACTGTTCATCTGTGTAGTAATTACAGTCATTACTGATGGAGCTAAATAAATTATTATCAGGGTCTATGTTATATTCTACGTCCTGTGGGTTGTGATCTGTGTATTCAAAAACTTTCAGTTCCTGTTGTTCCTGTTTGTTGATTTTTTGATTCATGTTGTTGAATGTTTTGTTGCAGATGAGTAAAATCCTTCAGTGTCCTACAGTGTCCTACAGTTGTCTGAATTGTTGCCGTGACTCCATTTCATAATATTCATTGATATTTGTCCAGTTCCATAATATTACGGATGTTAATGACCTTGGCATCTTCAGGTGATCCATTTAATTTGATGTATATTTTATAGTTTGATGTCCAGGTGTTTTGAATCTTTTTCTGCTTTTTCATGTATCTTGCTTTCTTGGCTATTTCTGCGTTTTCTTTCGTGAGGTGCTCATTTATGTAAATGTTCGTTCCTTTCAGCTTCCTACCTTGTTTCAGTAGCGCAGTCTTGTGTTTTCTGTTTACAAACCTCATGATCACAGCCGGTTTGTTGCCGTTTATCCTGGGCAGAGGGTGGCAGGTCTCAATGTTGTTGCAGTCCAGCTGAATTCCTTTCGACTGCATGAAGGCCGACACTTGTTGCTCAGCGGATTCCTCTTCCAGCTCACTTCCACTGCTGTCTGTGGCTACTGCTCTCGCGTATGATCGGGGTTTAATATGGAGCCCCGTGATGATCACGTCGTTCACCCGAGTGTTCTGCTCCATTTCCGCCATTCTGCTCTCCAGATACGCCAGCCTCTTGTCTTTCTCAGCGTTCTGGCTCCGCAGCGCTTTTATTTCCTCTACTAGGTCCAGGATGCTTCTTTGCTGCGTCTTTACAGCGGAAATCTCTTCCGCCAAGAAATCCAGCGCTTTTTTTATTTCATCCACCTCTTCATTCTGCAGAGCTCTCTTGGGACCCATTATCCCGGCCGATGATCGCTGAGTTTGATTGTAGGAAAAAAACCACACGTGGGAGAAATCCCTTTGTTTTCCCTGAGCGCGAGGGGGCCGATTGCCTCACCAGCCACTACTTTTTCTCACGAGCAGGTTCACTCTCCAGCAGCAGCAACAAAAAAGAGCTCAAAACGTCAGCTCCAAACTGCGTTCTAACTGCGTTTAACTGCCTTTTAAACAGAAACGAACTGGGAGCCTTTACCTGTGCGTCCTCACCCTACAGGAACCGGAAGTATATGAAGCATAAAGTGTCATAACTCTGGCTCTCACGAGCCAGGAAAGGAGATACAAGGGCGACCAGTGGGTTAGCGTAGTTTATTAACAAAGCACACACTACACAAAATAACGAACAGAAAAGTAAAGAGCCACGTGGGGCTAAAACACACACAGAACTAAGGGTAACATACCACCCAGGGAGAAAGGCTAGAGAGGCGGCGAGGGAAAAATACACGCCGAGTCGCAACACTTACTTTGGGTGAAGCGCCGAGGTAACGGCGGACTGAAGCTAGTCATAGGAGCTAACAGTCGTGGGAAACACAAGGAACGTCTTCCCATAGCGAGGTCGCAGCGACGAGTAACTCTCGGCTGCTCGCTTAAATGGGGGAGATGATTGGGAATAGGAGACAGCTGTCCCAGCGCAGCTGAACTAGACAGCTGGCAATCAGCTGGGCGCTGTCAAAGAGCGGGCCATGGAAGACCCGGCACGGACTACCCCGGAGCAGGAGCGAAACTGGACAACCTGAACACAGAGAAAAGATAGCGTTCAGGTCGTGACAGTACTCCTCCCCCGAGCCGCGCCTCCTGGAGCGGCCTAACCCCCCCCCCCCCCGAGGGAAGACCAGGGAGGGCGGTGGGGGCCAGATCTGGGAGAAAGGGAGGGACCAGAAAAAGGAGGCAGGGAAGAAAAAAAAAAAAACCTAGATACAGTATAGGGTCAGATACCATAATTCTAACCCCCCCCCCAAAAAAAACCATCACCTCCTCCCCTGCAGAGGCCAGACGGTCTGTGCAGGCGACCACAGGAGGTGGGGAGAAACGACAAGAACCAAAATGCAGAAACATAGCGACACAATCATGGAAAAAGTTCACAATAACTTAGGGTGAGGACAATAAAAAAAAAAAAAACTCATGTCCCGAAGGCCAAAAACTACAAAACTCTGAACATATGGTTTAAATAGACTTACACAAGTAAACCCCGACCAAAACAGAATATACAAAGGATGCAAACCGGGCATAAGATCCAAAAATAGAGCCTGGAACTGCAAATTGGCATGAAGATAAAAATACAAAAGGAACAACTCCTCAAACACGTATTAGCACAGAAGTGTCACTAAACAGTCTGGAGGAGGATATAAATACAGAAAAGCAAGACTACTCGGAATGAGGCCAGGCAATGTGAAGCAAATGCTACTTAAGGGAGAAATTAGAATAGGACCATACTGGGATTATAAAACAAAGAAAATAGTCCAAGGAAATTTTAACTGGGATAACCCCACAATAAGGACTCTAGGGCAGAGAGTTCTTTGATGTCCTGAAAAGTATTAAATTAGGGAGGACAATCAAACGCAAGGCAACAAACAGTCAGTCAATTCTTCCAGGACGTCAGCAGGTGGAGCGGGGCAGGCGATGACAGCTTGTCCGGCGGGCGGCCCAAACTCCACCAGGCCAGGAACCACAACACCAGTTCGGGTGGCCTACCCGAGTCCCAGGCTAGGAGACACAGTTTCTCCGGAGGCCGACCCAGATCACCGAACCAGCCAGATGGCTTCCCAGGCGGTCGTCCCGTGACCTCAGACCACGGAGAGCTGAGGGAGAAGTCTTGGTGCAGCTTCCTCCCTGAGGGAAAAGGCAGGAGGAAACTGACCCAGGTGAGAAAAACCCCCACAGTAGTAGGGGGAGAAGAGATGGAGGCCAGGGGCAAAGTTAGCCTGCCATCTAATGGCAACAAGGGTAGGGGGAAACTGGCCCGGGTGAGAGGAACCCCAACAGCGGCAGGAGGAGAAATGATGGAGGCAAGGGACGAAGTCAGCCAGACGTCAGGCGAACACAATCCTCCAGCTCCCACACTAACCGTTACCCGGACCGGCGCAGCACCCCCGGTGGACCCCGATCGGGCCGGCGCAGCACCCCCGTGGACCTCAGCTGGACCGAGACAGCACTCCCGGTGGACCCCAGCTGGACCGAGACAGCACTCCCGGTGGACTCCAGCTGGACCGAGACAGCACTCCCGGGCGCAGCATCTGAGGCGAACACCGTGCAGGGAACCGGAACCTCCGAGATGGCACCCAGAGCAGGTTCGTCTCCGGTGACCCTGGGGAGAGGCTCAGAGGGACAAAAGGAACCGGGATCAGGATCACCAGCAGCGGCAGAGCCCGGCGGAACAGGCTCGAGCGCAGCAGACGGCTGCACCCGGCCCGCCCCCCCGAGAGACAGGCAATAATGCTCCAGAATAGAGAAGAGAAAAACAAAATAGAGCACTTGCCTGATCTCGGGTTCTACCGCCATCCAGGACTTCGATGCTCCGGGCTCAGCGTGCAGGACTCCGTCCTCCGGCTCCAACTCGACTGCGAATGGCTCCGCAGCCGGCATGATGGTTTCCACAGTCAAACGACCTCCAAACGCCGAAGACCGCGTCGACAGCCCACCTGGCGTGGGGGCAGGAGATCTGGACTCTGCTGGGCCGAACCATTCCTCCGTGGAGACCCGGGGACGCTTAATCGTCGGCGCTGGCTCCAACAGGCAGTTCGACCTTCTCCTCTGCCCATAACGTGGCTGCGGGGCTGGGGCAAAACCCTCCAGGGCCGCAGGCCGCCTCCTCCTCGCGCAGCGGTGTACACCTGGCACCGGGGCACACTCAAGGGGAAGAGACACAGAGGACGCAGGTTCATATTCAGTTTTTGCAGCGGGAGGAGAGAGCTCAGGGGACTGTGAACCCTGAACTCCTCCCCCAGGAATCAAACAAGGCAATTCACTCAAAATGGGAGGAGAATGAAAGGACACTTGCCTGATTCCCGGAGGGCCGGTGGAACCCGCTACAAGGGACTCGAGTCTCTCTTCTCCCAACCGGATAGAAGTGGGGAACCCCCCGGACAGATGAGGCGGTGCTACCCGCACCGGATCGGGACCGGGAACACCTGGGGATGAATTTGCGCTTCTCCCAGCAGCCGGAGTGAATGACGAAGAGGGGGGTAAAACAGCTGAGGAGAGCTGGGGGCCCAAAGCTGACGGGACAGCGGGGAGAGCGGGCCCAGGAGCGGGAGCAGCTGATTCACTTCTTCGGCGAGACACGGGAGCAACAGCAGGCTGGGAGGCGGAATTCGTGTGGTTTCCTGGAGCGGGATCCGGACGGGACTCTCGCTGAGATGAGTGGGGAATTTGGGAGCGACGTCTTCTGAACGTGAGGTCGGGAAAACGCCGCTCCTGTGCGATGAGCGAAGCCAACAGGTCAGCGTATTCCGGATAATCGTTCAGCTCCGGGTTCTTCTCGACCAGCCTGACCGCTGCAATCACGTTCTTCATGGCTACGGGGGGAACGGCGGCGGAAGAAGCGGCTGCCACTCGATCCGCAATGCGCATCGCTGTCATTCTCATCTTCTCCGGGGGAAACCCGGTTGACGTCACTCTATCCTGGGGATCACCCCTGGGTGAGGCGAACTCCTGGACTGGATCGGCGGCAGGAGCGGGATTCCGAAGCGAGGAGCGAAGGCGTTCTGTCCTCGGCTTCCTGCCGGAGTTCTCCTCCAGCCTACGGAGCCTCTCCCAGGCCACAGAGATGTCTGCCCTCCTCGCCTTAACCTCGGGAAGAAGGAAGTAGCGAGAAAAGCAGTTAAGCATACCCTCGGCGAGCTCCAGGCGCCAGCGTATCTCGCTGGGGGCATCGTAGAGGTCCGTGGTGAACAACGTTCCGTCCACAAGGTCCAGAGTCTCCGAGAGATCGTGGCCTGGGTGCCGCATGAGTCTCTTGGAAGGAGACATGATACTGGCTCGCCCGTACCCAGAGGAAGAGAAAAAAAGGCGTCGAGTCCTTACAGCCAACTCACGGTCGCGGCCGTCTCACTAGGGCTGCGGCCTACTGTCATAACTCTGGCTCTCACGAGCCAGGAAAGGAGATACAAGGGCGACCAGTGGGTTAGCGTAGTTTATTAACAAAGCACACACTACACAAAATAACGAACAGAAAAGTAAAGAGCCACGTGGGGCTAAAACACACACAGAACTAAGGGTAACATACCACCCAGGGAGAAAGGCTAGAGAGGCGGCGAGGGAAAAATACACGCCGAGTCGCAACACTTACTTTGGGTGAAGCGCCGAGGTAACGGCGGACTGAAGCTAGTCGTAGGAGCTAACAGTCGTGGGAAACACAAGGAACGTCTTCCCATAGCGAGGTCGCAGCGACGAGTAACTCTCGGCTGCTCGCTTAAATGGGGGAGATGATTGGGAATAGGAGACAGCTGTCCCAGCGCAGCTGAACTAGACAGCTGGCAATCAGCTGGGCGCTGTCAAAGAGCGGGCCATGGAAGACCCGGCACGGACTACCCCGGAGCAGGAGCGAAACTGGACAACCTGAACGCAGAGAAAAGATAGCGTTCAGGTCGTGACATAAAGTATATATATATACTGTATATATATATATATATATATACACATGTTGGGAAAAATTGTATATACTGTATGCATATAAACAGTTATCATTTTATTAATGATTCATGAAATGAAGATTGATATTCTTATATGTATGATGCTTTTTCTTATTAGTCATAAATACAACTTGTGCTTCTTATAATCACTGTTAGTGACTAAGCTGCATCACCCTTCTGTTATTCATCTGATGTGTGATAAAAGAGTGTTGACATATATGCTGTATCAAGACTTGTCCCCTGTACACCCTGTGTGTGCAGGGGACATTGCATGAACAGAGTGTTCATACAATTTATCTCCTACACACACTTGAAGACATACAGAGCGTACTTTTGCTTATGTGGTAATTCTGTTTGTTCTGCTTTTGCTGAGTGTATATAAAGAAAGCAACTGCGGATTGTCCGGCAGTATTCAGCTCACCCTGTATGTGTGTTGATGCTCCTTGTGCTGTACAAGTAAAAACTTCAAAGGCTCTGCGTGTCTTAAGTCTGATCTGTGATTCAGTCTAATGCCTTTTTGTACTCTGTATTTGTGAGGTTATATTTCAGACTTCTGACATAGCTGGTGCCGAAACCCGGGACAGCTGAGATCCAGGTGGAGCGGGAAGGGATGTGTGTCCTGCAGGTTGAAAATTGGAAACCCGATTTGAGGGAACGCTGCCAGAGACTCTCCTTCTCCCGGCTCTCATCTGGTGACGGCTGTCCTTACTGATAGAGCCTAAAAAGTAAGTTACAAATTTTTCCCTTTTCAGATTGACTGTAGTAGACGTATATGAAGAATAACCGAGCCTCACAATTCACAATTTCCCATTTTTAAAGAACCACGGGTCAGCTGACGAGCAAGTAATGGTAGTACAGTACAAGCGGCGTCCTGTACTTTTCCTTGTGGTTAAAAACCGCTGCAGGAATGCAGTGGTCTTAGGAAGTAACGTGACGGCGATTCACAGTTACTGACCGGTCAGGTTTTAAAATAAAGAGGGGTGCAGGAGACAGTGTGACGGCAATTCACAACTGTTTGGTGGTCAGGTTTTAAAATAAGTAGGGTGAAGGAATTCACCCCAAATTGGGCAGTAATAGTGTTAAACAGTCGGCGTACTGTTCAACGTTCCTGACTACAGAACACACCCCAAAAATTGGGTAGTAATACGTTACGGTGGGCGTACTGTTAGTGTCCTTGACCATCTAAAAATGGGGAATTGTGTTAGAAGACCAGATAGGCAGACGAATAAACAGAAGAAAAAACAGGACATAGCGCGCGCAGCTGTAAAAATTACAATAACAGACAAAATGAAAAGGGAAAAATAAAGGATCCAGAAAAATACTTAAATAAATGGAAAAAAGGATTTCTCATTCAAGCCCACGTTGAACGTGGATGAATGCCAGGCATTGTTAACAACCATTGAAAAGACGTCTAATAAACCTGTTAAAACAGGCAAACCCAGTGCGGAGCTCCAATGTGCCATCTTGTGGTCACAAGGGGCAGAGGCTTCCCAACGGAGAGCTGATGAAGCCAGAAAACTCCACTATTGGAAAATCCACCCCCATACCCCAAACCGGGACCTAAGGCGGGCCCGTATTCCACTCTTTCACAAGAAGCCCAAGAGGTTGGGAAAAGGAGGAAGCAAATAAAATCATAATTAAATGGCAGCAAAACTGGATAATGTTAAAATGGACAATGAGAACGTTGTTTTATCTATTATCTATTCTGTGTGTGTGTGTGTGTGTGTGTGGTTGATCTGTGAAGAAAGTGGTCTAAATATGGGTACTTTTACAAAGCTTTTATTTTTTCAATTTAACTCTGTGGGGTCTTGATTAATGTTGCGTACGTGATAAACTGTTTACATATTTAAAAAAAAAAAAAAAAACAATTTTGACGCATTACTGACCTTTGTCCTTGACTGAAATATGACAGTGCACTTTATAGGGAAAAAAGGACTGACGTGTGACAATGTGACTACAGACCATACTATGATCATATTATGATGTCATTTAATAATGCCTAATCACTGAAGATTTTATGTTTACCCTATATCACATGATTTAGAGCACAGAGGATCAAAACAGATTGATAATTAATGTGTCTGTGCATATGATCTGCCAGAGGCTGTGGATTATCAGACAAAGGTCTTGGAGAAAGAATCACTTTTTGAAGCCAAGTATGACTTTGTATGACATTGTAGATAACATAAGGTGTACTGATTCAAATGACTTTGACTTTACAAATGTAATGTTTATATGATTTTATACTGATATTACTCACCACATAATGGTGCGGTAACAATATATTTCAGAAATGTGACAGCAATGAGGGATGTGCTTCTCCTGATTCAGCGGTGGCCAAGCTGGGTCAGGGTGAACTACATTGCACTCCATAATTTACCAAGGAATGTATGAAATAGGGACATTCCTTGTAAAACATTAAATCGAATTCTAAATTAGGCAAAACGTCCGCCTTTCCTTTGACTGAAAGAATGTGACACAATATTTCAAATTCAACCCATCTGTGTTCAATTGGACAAACTGATCTTATTTATCAATGCTGAAGCATATCAAAAACGCACAGATAGTTATTTTGTTTTTCTTAAATGAAATTTGTAAACTATTTCAAGAGATGTCACAAAAAGAAGCTATAATTATTGAGATATTAAGCCTCCATGTATCAAAACAGAGGGTATCAAAGAAATTAATTAGCAAATTAATTAGCAAATAATTAGCAATCCCCAGAAAAATAGATAATGCATAAAAATTATCAATAAATGCAATTTTATTTACATAAGTGCTTTTCCTTTCATTTTCTGTAGTGCCCAGGATAAACATATGGCTGCAGTTATAACTCAAATACAGGCTGGGCAATACAGACCACCTTTTTATTATTTATGGGATAATACAAATAATAAGATCATGCCCTCTATTATCCTACACATTTCCCATGTTGTGGAGGAGGGGGCGAACAGCAACTCTCTCCCTCTCTCTACTTAGCAAAGGAAGAAGCGAGTGATAGGCTTGCTCTGTAAAAATAGAAGTGTGCTTATGCTGTAACGGTGTTGTCTGGGGTTAACTTATCTGTATTCTGTACAGATAGTAAATATGCTTATAGCACATGCCACCTGCATAACGCTACTCACTGTGCTGCTATTGGTCTTTTAGGAACTGTCAGTCTTATTAATAATTCTGCTTTCTGCTTAGACTTTCTGCTGCACATTCACCAACCAACCATAATGCTCTGCACTGTGTGTCTATATATATATATTTATAGTAATATGGACATATGTTTAGTAGATGTTTTTTCTTGCCTTCTGATTATTGCTCTGAGTGTTGCTATCCCTGTGCTGTTGCAATCCTGGAATTTCCCCATTGTGGGACTAATAAAGGCTTATCTTATCTTATCTTATCTTAATGTTGATGTTTTAAAAGACTGTCAAAATAATATGGACCTTCCTCCTGTTTCATGTGTAAATAATTAGATATACATTTGGCTTGTCTGATGAAAATTTGCTCTGCCACCCACATTATACAGATGAGCTGTCCTGGTGGCACATGGCCAACCATGTGCCACCAGGAGGAAATCAATGATGAGGATGTTGGAAAAAAACTGTCCTAATATTTTGAAAGAAGTAACAAAAACATGCCAAAAGTGCATCATTTGTTTATAAAATAATGCTCAAGGAGCAATGGAAAGCTTAATCCAAGCTGTAAGAAGTAAGATCAAATTTCATAGTATCGGTATAATCAAACAAATGCTGGCAAAAACCACACATGGAAAGGGTGTTACTTGGCCAGAAGCTCTGAAATTAGTCAGACTAACCATTAACTCTATACTAGACCCAAACACAGGATTATCACCTTTTGAATGTGTTTTTTCGCCATCCTTATGTATTACCTGACCCCTCACCACTAACCACACCTAACAAATACACAGATCTTGGTGAACATCTCAGGGAATGTTTTGATTCTGTCAGAAGCTGCTCCACAGAAAGAAACGGATCAACCTGGAGACTATGTCCCACTCCCACTGCAGTACGTATTGCTGAATGACCATCTCGGATTCACCTTTCACATGCTAAAAGACTACGGGTGCCTGTAAGTGAACTAACTAACTTGTTTCCCTGAGTAAGTCCAGTACAAAGGGGGCATGTCCTTTTAAGGACAAGGCCGTCTCAACCCTGGTGAAGAAAGAGGCCCGGAGGGGTACTCTCTCAGGTGAAAGCATGGCACCAAAACTATTGATGACTCTGTGTTCAGCACTTCTCCTGGCAGTGGGGTGGTAATCTCTTTCTGATTCAAGGACAAGGAACCCACGAAGCACGGACAATGAACAATACGCATAACCTATGGTACCAGACAATGGTGGTTTCGGTGAGAGGACTGGGAATCGATACTTCTTGCTATGTGTGTTCATTGCTACCCCATTTACACAAGACTGCAATACCCATGATTGACTACAATACCCATGATCCCTGTTCCACTGAGTGAAGAGAAAACGCCTGGAGCGACAATAGCGATGAACTCTCGTCTCAGTCTGTTTAATACAAGCAATAATGTTGGACATTGGTTGGTGGGGAATTTGTCAGAAAGGTATCTTAATAGATTGAATGTCACTATTACAGTTATACAGTTTCAACCTGGGTATTTCACAAAGATGCAATGATACTAAGGAAGTGACCTGTGAAGTGTCATATTATGATTCTGTCTGTAGAAATGTATTTCACTTTCCCTATATTGCTGCTGGAAAATTCACCTTAAAGAGGAAAAATTGTACTTCTAACTGTAGCAATAATCCTATTGTTTTTTGGCCAAATGATGTTGGGTATGGATTCTTGGAAAACCAATGGGTACTCTTTTTCAATTGTATGGCAGTGCTCTAGCTATACGCCACATGAATGCTTAATGATGTCAATATAGGAAATCTTTTGAAGTTACATTATATTGATAACTGCATATGATTAAAAAGATTAATAAAATAATAAACAGGAGGAAAATGTTGGGAAAAATTGTATATACTGTATGCATATAAACAGTTATCATTTTATTAATGATTCATGAAATGAAGATTGATATTCTTATATGTATGATGCTTTTTCTTATTAGTCATAAATACAACTTGTGCTTCTTATAATCACTGTTAGTGACTAAGCTGCATCACCCTTCTGTTATTCATCTGATGTGTGATAAAAGAGTGTTGACATATATGCTGTATCAAGACTTGTCCCCTGTACACCCTGTGTGTGCAGGGGACATTGCATGAACAGAGTGTTCATACAATTTATCTCCTACACACACTTGAAGACATACAGAGCGTACTTTTGCTTATGTGGTAATTCTGTTTGTTCTGCTTTTGCTGAGTGTATATAAAGAAAGCAACTGCGGATTGTCCGGCAGTATTCAGCTCACCCTGTATGTGTGTTGATGCTCCTTGTGCTGTACAAGTAAAAACTTCAAAGGCTCTGCGTGTCTTAAGTCTGATCTGTGATTCAGTCTAATGCCTTTTTGTACTCTGTATTTGTGAGGTTATATTTCAGACTTCTGACAACACATATGAAGCATAAAGTGATATACATATGTGCATATGTGTCCCACAATATATATATATATATATATAGACACACAGTGCGGAGCATTGTGGTTGGTGGATGTGCAGCTACTGGATGCTAATGATGCTGACCAGTTCATTCTGCAGAGGACCCAGTTCTTTCTGCCACTGTGGGCCTGAGACAGCATCTGGATGGTCCATCTTCCACTCAAGAGTGGGATACTGGTGGTCTCCAAGAAATGTCTTGTTGGTTGCTGCATCTGAAAATACACAAATAGGATTCTAGTGATAATTCTATGGATTAATTTTGGCCCCCCGGTTGAAATCAAAAGATCTGCATGGAGACAGCATGTTGAACTACCTTGCTCTTCAGTCTGTGGTCGGTCTGTAGTCTTGATACATGAACTTTTTGGAATGTGGAACCCTTCCTCAGTGTGGCCACCCCTTTGGCACTGATGTTTGTCACTGTAAATGGACCTCGGTGCTGGCTTGATAGAGTAGCTAATGTTCACCGCTTTTTGGGATCCCGTGAAACCAAAACATCATCACCCTCATGCACAGAAGATACTCTCACAGACTTTCGCTTTTGATCTCCAAAGGTCTTCTTCTGCCTGGTCTGTGCCTTCTCTATGCTGCACAGAACCTGTTAAAAAAAATGACCCAATAATTTACGTTAAGGAATAAGGAAACTGAATTTTCAGGTGTCTTCCCTTTACAACAAAGCGTTTCATTTAGATGTTTAAGCTCTGTTATTTTGGCGTCTAAATCCTCTTCTGGATCAGCCCCTTCAAAGTCCTCGGCCATGGGGCAGCATTCAGAACTTCAGGCAAGTGAGGGTGCCGGTGGAAGAGCAGGAAATATGGACTATGCCTGGTCCAACTCTAATCACAAAGAAGCTCCCATAAATAGTCTGAGAAAGGATTTACACTGATAGAAAACATCTAAATTTTAATAATGTAAATGAGATTTGAACATATACAGTTGGTTTACTGTAGAAAATTTGACTTATAAAGTCACTGAGCTGCTTTGCAGTATTGATGCCAAACACCACAGCAAGTAGGTGAAGGTCCCAATCAGCATGATTTTCATTCACATATCTTCGACATGCACCCTCGATATTTTGATTGGTCCTTTCAGCCTATAAACTGAAATTAATTAATTAAGTCAATCAAAATGCATGTGTGATCCCACAACAGAGGTGAGTGATAAAACATGTCAAGTATTACCTGGCTGTTGGTCTGAGGATGGTAGGCGCTGGATACAGTGGGCTTGATTTTCAGCAGCCTGGAAATACTGTCATTGAGCTGCAGAAGGAGGAGTCACATTATTTCCAACATTTTGAAGTGGTCAAAGCTTTGAAATATGAAGCACAGAGTTGAATAAAGTGAAAATTCTGGAATCAGGTCCAAGTTTTAAAAACATCACCTCACTGACAAATTCCCTTCCCTGGTCGGTAATGATTTTCCTGACCATCCCAAATGTATCCAGCTTCCTTATTAAAGCTGCTGAGACCTCACTTGCAGTTGATGATTGCAGAGGCTCTGCAATCCCCCATTTGGTGTAGAGGTCAGTCATAGTCAGGACATTTTTATTGTGGCGTGCCGTTTCAGGCAGTGGTCCAATTAAATCAAGTCCAAGCACCTCCCAGTCTTCTTTTACCTATTGAAAATAATATAATTAGCATGTTGACTGGCATTCCTGCTCACTATGGCAAAAAAGGTCATAGTATGGGTAACCCCCAAAACAGACTGGGACAAGCAGAGCGCTCAGCTGGGGCAATTGGCAGAACAATAGCTGATATCATTAGGTAGCCTCCCTTTGTCTAGTTCAGGCGCCAGTATCCTGCTGTTATTTATGACTTCCCGCTCTGTACTGCAATGCAAATGTCTTCCTGTCAGTAATCCTCCGATTGATGTATGTGACTCTCAAATGCAAATGTCCCATGCCTTCCTGCAGTTATTTTGATGATAATGTGCCTTTCATGTATTGTCTGTAACTGGGTATTTAAACTGCATCGCTCTGTAACTCTTTCTCTCTCTGACCACTGCTTCTGACGACACGCATTCTGTGTCTCCTCACGAGAGCCTGAGGACCCGCTCCAGCCCGCCTGCACAGGGCTGGGGTGAGTTCTGTGATGGCGGGATGAATGATAATAAACACCCTCAAAAACTCTCAGTTCGCAGCCTTATTATTTCATGCCGCCACATTGGTGACCCCGAGAAAGCACACGCTTTGTGCAACGCAACCATCTGGTCTGGACAGCTACACTGGTGACCCGACGACAACGAACACAGCACCCGGCGGTGATTCTCCGACGACAAGCGAACGCAGCAGCCTGACGCAAATGATCTGCCCTCCCTTCTGCTACAGGGAGACCTCTACGCAGAGCCACCACCAGGTGAAACTCTTCGGAGATCACCCACGACCGGGAAAGCTGCAGAAAGCTTCATGGTGAGATCTGCACGCCTGAGATCTGCACATCCACGCTGGGACCGGCCGCTCTCACAGCTCCTCCACACGAGAGCGCACGCACCTCGTCCTCTCTCCACGACGGCGACCTCCAGGGCCGACAGAGAATGCAGCGCGTGGACCTGAACGCACCATGACCCGACACAGCGAACGACGCAACAGCTTACAGGGATGACCATCGGCGCCGACGATGCTGATCTCCAGCAAGCTCCCTGACCCTGACTCGCCTCTACAGCGGTCCTGCCATGCACCGAACCCCGCACGCACTCCGGGGGGTTATGAGGACAGTGCACCACGCACGGGACAATACCGGCTCCACACAGACTGCCATTGTCCTTCGCCGCTGCACACAGAACCTTCAGGGCTGCTCATACACCTGAAGCACGCACGCAGCTCGCTCACAGGATTTTGTAATGGTCTCAGCCACGGCGCACAAGGGAATTCAGCCGTCAGCTGTCCCCGAGGACTTTAGGGCTGCGCGCGCACCTAAAGTCAACACGCCAAGTCCCTCACTGCTGCAGCTCCTTTTTTTCTTCATGGCCGCAAGAGGAGTCAGAGACTAATTTTTTCTTCTTACAGCTGCTGTGGACCGCCGCATGTTCAACAGGACAGCCCCTCAACATCGCGGATCCACAGGCAATTTTTGCGCGGCCCAGACAATTTCGCCGTCCCGGGCCGGCACTTGCTACCCCCACCCCCCTCCCTCCACCGCCGCCTGCAGCGAGCTTCCCCCGCAGCTCGCTCACAAAGCCGGACTATCGAGGCCTCAGCTTCCCGCTGAGCCCTCTGGGGGAGAGTGTATGGTTAACCCCCACAACAGACTGGGACAAGCAGAGCGCTCAGCTGGGGCAATTGGCAGAACAATAGCTGATATCATTAGGCAGCCTCCCTTTGTCTAGTTCAGGCGCCAGTATCCTGCTGTTATTTATGACTTCCTGCTCTGTACTGCAATGCAAATGTCTTCCTGTCAGTAATCCTCCCATTGATGTGTGACTCTCAAATGCAAATGTCCCATGCCTTCCTGCAGTTACTTTGATGATAATGTGCCTTTCATGTATTGTCTGTAACTGGGTATTTAAACTGCATCGCTCTGTAACTCTTTCTCTCTCTGACCACTGCTTCTGACGACACGCATTCTGTGTCTCCTCACGAGAGCCTGAGGACCCGCTCCAGCCCGCCTGCACAGGGCTGGGGTGAGTTCTGTGATGGCGGGATGAATGATAATAAACACCCTCAAAAACTCTCAGTTCGCAGCCTTATTATTTCATGCCGCCACATTGGTGACCCCGAGAAAGCACACGCTTTGTGCAACGCAACCATCTGGTCTGGACAGCTACACTGGTGACCCGACGACAACGAACACAGCACCCGGCGGTGATTCTCCGACGACAAGCGAACGCAGCAGCCTGACGCAAATGATCTGCCCTCCCTTCTGCTACAGGGAGACCTCTACGCAGAGCCACCACCAGGTGAAACTCTTCGGAGATCACCCACGACCGGGAAAGCTGCAGAAAGCTTCATGGTGAGATCTGCACGCCTGAGATCTGCACATCCACGCTGGGACCGGCCGCTCTCACAGCTCCTCCACACGAGAGCGCACGCACCTCGTCCTCTCTCCACGACGGCGACCTCCAGGGCCGACAGAGAATGCAGCGCGTGGACCTGAACGCACCATGACCCGACACAGCGAACGACGCAACAGCTTACAGGGATGACCATCGGCGCCGACGATGCTGATCTCCAGCAAGCTCCCTGACCCTGACTCGCCTCTACAGCGGTCCTGCCATGCACCGAACCCCGCACGCACTCCGGGGGGTTATGAGGACAGTGCACCACGCACGGGACAATACCGGCTCCACACAGACTGCCATTGTCCTTCGCCGCTGCACACAGAACCTTCAGGGCTGCTCATACACCTGAAGCACGCACGCAGCTCGCTCACAGGATTTTGTAATGGTCTCAGCCACGGCGCACAAGGGAATTCAGCCGTCAGCTGTCCCCGAGGACTTTAGGGCTGCGCGCGCACCTAAAGTCAACACGCCAAGTCCCTCACTGCTGCAGCTCCTTTTTTTCTTCATGGCCGCAAGAGGAGTCAGAGACTAATTTTTTCTTCTTACAGCTGCTGTGGACCGCCGCATGTTCAACAGGACAGCCCCTCAACATCGCGGATCCACAGGCAATTTTTGCGCGGCCCAGACAATTTCGCCGTCCCGGGCCGGCACTTGCTACCCCCACCCCCCTCCCTCCACCGCCGCCTGCAGCGAGCTTCCCCCGCAGCTCGCTCACAAAGCCGGACTATCGAGGCCTCAGCTTCCCGCTGAGCCCTCTGGGGGAGAGTGTATGGTTAACCCCCACAACAGACTGGGACAAGCAGAGCGCTCAGCTGGGGCAATTGGCAGAACAATAGCTGATATCATTAGGCAGCCTCCCTTTGTCTAGTTCAGGCGCCAGTATCCTGCTGTTATTTATGACTTCCTGCTCTGTACTGCAATGCAAATGTCTTCCTGTCAGTAATCCTCCCATTGATGTGTGACTCTCAAATGCAAATGTCCCATGCCTTCCTGCAGTTACTTTGATGATAATGTGCCTTTCATGTATTGTCTGTAACTGGGTATTTAAACTGCATCGCTCTGTAACTCTTTCTCTCTCTGACCACTGCTTCTGATGACACGCATTCTGTGTCTCCTCACGAGAGCCTGAGGACCCGCTCCAGCCCGCCTGCACAGGGCTGGGGTGAGTTCTATGATGGCGAGATGAATGATAATAAACACCCTCAAAAACTCTCAGTTCGCTCCTTATTATTTCATGCCGCCTCAATAGTACTACCTTAATGGAATGTAAAACAGGGGGGACAGTTTTGATGGGATCATTCAGTTGACAGTGATGACAACATCTGATCTAAAAAATAAGTTGGCAGAAAATGTCACATTAGAGGATCCAATGTCATTTCTTGGAGAGGTAATTCTCAGTTTTATATCTGGGATTGGACAATAGCAAATAACTTCTAGACAAGCAGGTATCAACAACATCCACAGTGTAAACTGTCACAATGGAGTGATGAGCCATTTGTCATGAGAATGGCCTTTCAAACAAAGAAGTGTAAGGGATGTTACTGGCCCATTCATTGACATCTTCAACTTGTGTTGGCCAGTAGTATCCCGCAGTCACCCTGTCAGTTGTGGTTCTAATGCCATTGGGATTTCCTGTACCAGGATCACTGTGACACTGGACCAGGACAGCTCTCTTCTTCTCCTCAGACAGCACAACAAGGCCCAGAAACCTCCTGCTTGGGCCTGTGGAGAAGAGGCTGTTGTGTCCATAATACAGTGATCCCTCGCTACTTCACGCTTCACCTTTCGCGCCCTCAGTGCATCGCGGATTTTTCAAAAATATTCATCAAAAATTCAAAATTGAGAAATAATGGGCGGGCGCTAGCAGAAGGCAGGGAGACTACATTAGACCATCAGGTATCAACACGGAGAGCCCGCACAACTCAAAAAATCCACCTCTCTGTTCGCTGTTCTCATGTTGGCTCGGCTCGGAAATCTCGCAAGCTGATTGGCCGAGACGTTTCACCCCGCAAGCTGATTGGCCGAGACGTTTCACCCACCTCCTCTCCCTGCCGAGCACCCATGCAGGGAAGGAAGACCGCATTCATTGCTTTTTATCGCTCGTGTTACTTAGTCTCGCCGCGTGGAACTTTTTGCTGTTCTCTTGTGCCATTTTGTGCGAAATAGTCTTCCCGTCGAGCCACTACGCCGCCTCCTGCAGCTTCACCAGCTCTATCGGAAGCTGCCCTCGACGATCCTGCGCCTCCAGCACCTGACGATGAGGCGTCACCTGAGGAGCAGTAAAGCTCTCATTAACCTGTGCAGTAAATCATTTTCATCTTGAGTTACGTATCTTGTTATAAGAATAAAAGAGTTCTAAAAACATATTTATGTACACTTTATTTACATCTACGTATGTATGTACACGTACACACACACACGTATCATATGAGAGAGAGAGTGAGAGAATGAACGTACGTATTATTTATGGTGACGTCATTAGGGGTGACGCTACTTCGCGGTTTTTCACTTTTCGCGGTCGGTTCTGGAACCCATTAACCGCGATAAGTGAGGGATCACTGTATAGGAATGACGAGTAAGTGTCACCTCGGTTAACAGGGGTTTATTCAGTATATAACAGTCACTATATACAGAGGCTTACGGCACCCTCCTGCTGGCCAGGTGGCTTCACAACGAAAGCGGGAGAGCCTCTTAGTCATACCAGCCAATTTACAGACATAACCCCCCCCCCCCCTCAAAAAAAAATGCCAAGCACACAAATAACCCACCCAAATTTATCACCCGAGACTGTTATGGTCTGAGCGCCGATATCGTCCGTGCTCGGGTCATGCAGTATTTTCCTCCCATTTGGTGTTAGTTCCTTGTGGCTCTCCGAGCTTTTATTTTGAAAGCATCTCAGAGGGGCTTCCGGCTGTCAGAGCTGAGCTCCTCTGTGACAGCTGAATTGCATTGAGCCGATGACTGTCTCTGTCAGCTGTTTAATCCTTAGCCCTACTGAAGGGAGCAGCTTAGGTTACTCCAGGCTGCGACCTCGTCAAACATCCCTTCATCAAACTTCCATCTAAGATTCTTGTCTTGTTCGTCTCACAGTAAGTGTACTCCTTCTGAGTCTGTTTCCCTCTGTCCATAGTCTTAGTCTTAGTCACAGTCATAGTTGTGTTTTTGCCCCACGAGGCTCATTCTTTTGGTCATTTGTCTTTTGTTAATAAATTATGCAAACTCATCGGCGGCCTATATCGTCTCATTTGCGGTCCGCGAGGACACACACTAATCAAAATATGTACAAAAACAAACAAAACACCGATCCAATCACACAACTAAGGCTGGGGGGCTGGGTAGACCACCAGCACCCCCACACGGCTGAGCGGGTTATTCTGTCACTGGAAAAAGGGGAACATACACACAAAACAACAAAGCCATGTTTCTAACTAAAAATAATCGCCTAACAATGCAAAAAAATATACACACACACACAGAAAAAAATACAAGACAAACTCTATTGGTGGGCCCCCCACCCCAACTCCCACCCCACCATCGGTACACAGAGTATCACAAACAAAGGGGTACTCAAATAAAATAATCCGATCAAATCAGGCAGGCTCAGATTAATCAACCAAAGAAAATATACAGAGCTGCCACTAATTTAGCCATAAAATTTAGCAACAAACCCTCAAATACTCAAAGAGGAAAACAGGCGTCACACCACCCAGGTTATCAATAAACATGCAAACACACAAACTCAGGTTCTCAACCACACAACATGCTGTGCCTACCAATTCACACCTTTTCCCTTTTTAAAAAAAACAACAACACAATTTACGGGGGCACAAAATAGAAACAAATAACAAAACAGGACTGAAGAAGGCATCACAAACTTGCAAAATAAAACCCTCAGTCCCCGGATGGATTCCTATCAAGGCGTCTCTGTCTCTTCACCTCAGAGTTCCTGCTGCGCCGTCTCCTCTCCACCTCCGGCAGCCGCAGATCCCTCGGGTGTCTCCAGACATGAATAGACCTGCGCCCATTTGCCTCCATCCGACTGGGCTCAACCTGGAACCGCCTCTGGTTGTCCCGCTTGCTCACGTGGACTGTGATCAAGACGTACTCGAGCCTCCACCTTGGTCTTCGAGGGAGCCCACTTCCTCTTATTCAGATCACCGATCCTGCGACAGGCCCCCGACTCCAGTCGCTCCATCTCGTGGGTTCTCCCGGGTCTCTTCTTGGCAGATCGTCGCTGGGAGCGCTTTACAATAACCACACTCCGCGGCCTAGCCCCATTTTCTCCCGGCGTTGGCACCTCATCCTGATGAGCCTCATCGGGGGTCCCGCCATGCCGTCCTGCACCCTCGTCCAGGGCAGCCTGCGTGACAGCATCGGGTCCATCCCAAGACAGCTCCGCATGGCGCAGTGTGTGCACTCCCAAAGTCACATTGTCCATCCAGTCTGAATCCCACACCTCAGCACCCTCCACGGCAGGAACAGGTCGGCCCCACAGTCCACATCCAGACCATTCTACACCCAAAACGTTCATAATGGAGAACCTCAGACTGTAAAATAGGTTACAACCCATAACGTTAACACCGGATGCAGAAACGTGAATGCGAATACCGGGCGCCACACTGTTCTTATACCGGGCCTCCATCTCTACATAGCCCAAAATAGCCAACCTGTTCCGCCCATAACCATAAAACTCTTCCTGTTGCCTTCTTATCTGTCGGTGGGGAAACAGTCTTTCCGTGGTTTCCAGATTCAGGATGGAAATCACCGCTCCCATATCCACTAGGAGCAGAATCTTGACGTCATCTAACGTGACAGTGCAGCCGATCCTCCCTGTCATCTCTGGGGAGACGGTATGCACAACCATTGGAGTCTTCTGTGCAGCACCTGGTTCTCTCCCACAGCTCCTGCGTATGAAGTTTTCGCACACCCTGGCAAAGTGATTCAGAATCTCACATTTGCCACAACGCCTTCCTTTCGCCGGGCACACTCTGGACTTATAGCAGTGCTCAGTGGAACCACATCCATAACATTTTTGTGTTCCAGGGGCAGACCTTATCCTGACCACGGAGGCAAAACATCCTCTCTGCATTTGTCATCACAAGGGTCCAGGCTCAGTGCCTTAGCGCATGACTCATTCTTCTCCAGAGAGGCCCCTTCAGTAAGGCCCCTCGTGATGGTCTCTGCTGCCTTGAACTGTTGGGCAAGTTCAACAGTCTCAGCTAACGTCATCTCCCCTGGGTGTGTCAGCAACCTGGGCTGGGCCGCTGTGCAGCAGATGTGCTCTGCCAGCTGGTCCCGAATCATCTTGTCCTCCAGGGTCCCAAATCTGCATTCCCTCACCAGCTTGCGGAGGTCCACCATGAATTTTCGCACAGGCTCTCCCGACCACTGGTGGTGCTATTGAAACTGAATGTGCCTCACGGTGATGTTTTCCGTCGCCTTAAAGTACTGTGTGGCTGACATATATTCATACCTGTACATTGTTAAGCCAAAGATAAGTTTGAGATTACATGTGTGCTGACCCCGCGCCTGGGAAGAGGACAATGAATCTGGGCCGCCTGTGGAGAACACCAGGACATGCAGACACGGCGGCAGAGGAGTGAAAAGGGCTTCCTGACCCCCCGGGGCCAGAGGGGAGCCGAGGGACACTGAAGGGGGTTTGGTGTCTGGAGGAAAATGTAACTAGGATGTGTATTGTGCCCTTTGATGTCACTGATATAAATAGAGGAGACCTGACTGCGCTCGGTCTCTCATTTCTACTCAGAGATTGATGGGGATGTGACTACGTGAATTAAACCTGAATTATAAAATCATTCAGTGTCTTCATTTCACGCTCCCCACACTGGTGACCAAGCTACGTGTAGAGCATGGGCGAGAGAGAGGACCGCGAGGCAGACTCGTCAGAGACGGCCTGAGCGAACGCCGTCACCGTCAAACTGCCAGAATTCTGGCGGAATGACCCGAACTCGTGGTTCCTCCATGCCGAGGCGCAGTTCGCGCTCGCAGGAAGAACGGCGGATAACACCAAGTTTTACCACGTTATCGCCAAGCTCGACCCCCACGCGACTGGATGCGTGCAGAGCGTGGTGCAGCAGCCGCCCACAGACGACAAATACGGCGAGCTGAATGCTGCCCTCATCGAATGTTTCGCACCCGCAGCTGAAGAGAGGGCCAAGAGACTCATCGCCATCTACGGCCAAGCAGGGCGCAGGCCGATCGCCCTGATGGAGGAGATGCTTCATTTGAGGGACGCAGACGACGACAATTTCCTCTTTAAGCAAATCTTCCTCAGCACCCTCCCGACACACATGAGAGGGACCCTGGCCAGCATGCAGGGGAAGATGCAGCGAGAGTTCCGCGTGATGGCCCGTGAGGCGCAGAGGCTCCTCAACTCCTGCGGTGAGCAGACGGCCACAGCAGCGGCAGCAGACCTCAGCGTGATGACCCCAAGCAGCGAGGAGCTGGAGACGGCTGAGCTGTACCCACCCACCATGGCAGCGGCGCGGCCACGACGCAGCGGAGGATATGGCCTCTGTTTCTTCCACCGGCGTTTAGCGGAGAAAGCACGCAGGTGCGTGCCGCCGTGCGGGTTCAGGAGCTCGGGAAACCGCAAAGCCGAGACCCGGTAGCAGCTGCAGCTCTCGGCGAGGCAAACAAGCAACTTTACATCAAGGACGAGAGCTCCGGGCGACAATTCCTCATAGACACCGGGGCTCAGGTGAGCTTCATCACCCCGACCTACGCTGACCGGGTGGCGGGCCCCCGCGGCGATGGGGCAACGGCAGCGAACAGCTCGAACATCAAAACCTATGGAGAAAGAACTTTGTCCCTGTCCTTCCACGGCCGCACATACGATTGGACCTTCATTATAGCGGCAGTGAGCTTTAATATGTTAGGTGCTGATTTTCTGTGTTCGCATGGTTTATTGGTTGATCTTGCCAACAGACGCTTAGTAAATGTCTTTTGCTTCTATTCCCTGTGCAGCTTGAGTGTCACCGCCACCAGTGCAGGCTCACGTCGCCACAACAGGGGGTAGGTTTGACACACTCCTCACCCAATTCCCAGCACTCACCACCCCTACCTTTTCGGCAACAGCTGCGAAACACGGGGTGGAACATTTTATCACTACAGTGGGCCCCCCCGTCTTTGCAAAAGCACGGCGTTTGGACGCGGCTAAACTCCACATTGCGCGTGAAGAGTTCGCTAGCCTGGAAAAACTGGGCATTATTCGGCGTTCAAAAAGCCCCTGGGCCTCACCACTGCCCATGGTCCCCAAAGCTGACAGCTCCTGGAGACCTTGCGGCGACTATCGCAGACTAAATAACGCCACGACGCATGACCGCTACCCGATCCCGCACATTCAGGATTTCTCGGTGCATCTGGCGGGCGCGCGCGTTTTTTCTAAAATAGACCTGGTCCGCGGCTACCACCAGGTTCCGGTCCGGCCCGAGGATATCCCTAAGACAGCGGTAATAACCCCTTTTGGACTTTTTGAATTTTTGCGAATGCCTTTTGGCCTTAAAGGCGCCGCACAGACATTCCAGCGCATGATGGATGCTGTGCTACGGGACCTAAATTTCGTGTTTGTCTATTTAGACGACATTCTGGTCGCTAGTTCTTCAGAGGAAGAACACGAAAAACACCTCACTACCGTTTTTCGGAGGTTGGGAGAGCACGGGTTAATTATTAACCCGGCCAAGTGCCAGTTTGGAGTGGCGCAGATCGATTTTTTGGGGCACCGGGTCTCCCCAGAGGGGGCGATCCCGTTACCGGGCAAAGTGCGCGCAGTAGCAGAATTTCCCCGCCCACAAACGGTCAAATCATTGCAGGAGTTTTTAGGCATGGTAAATTTTTATAACCGCTTCCTGCCGCATGCAGCACAGCTCATGCAACCTTTATATGCCGCGCTCAAAAAACAGAAAAAACCCTCCAACCCGATCGAGTGGTCCCCGGAGCGGGAACGCGCATTCGCGGTGGTAAAAAAAGCCCTGGCCGACTCTACGCTGCTCGCGCATCCAGACCCTTCAGCTCGCATAGCTCTCACGACGGACGCATCAGATGTCGCTATAGGGGCAGTCGTGGAGCAGTACGTCGCCGGGGTCTGGCAACCACTGGCGTTTTTTAGCAAATCTTTAGATTTTAGCAAATCTTTAAACGAAACCGAGCACAAATACAGCACGTTTGACAGAGGGCTGTTGGCGCTTCATTTGGCCACCCGCCACTTCCAGTTCTGGCTGGAAGGGCGGAGTTTCATGGCGTTTGTCGATCATAAACCGCTCACGTTTGCGATGGCTAAAGTGTCAGAACCGTGGTCAGGTCGGCAGCAGAGGCAGCTGGCCGCGATCTCGGAGTTTACCACTGATATACAACACATAGCGGGTAAGCTCAACGCGGTCGCAGACTGCCTCTCCCGCGCCTTCGCAGCACCGGTGCGCGTGGATTTGGAGCAAGCTCCCGCGGACGCGGAGCGAAATGGCAACGCGGAAGCGCACGCGGCGCCAGTTCACGTGGGGATAGATTACGCGGCTATGGCCGCGGAGCAGAGTTCGGATGCGGACGTGCGCACGCTCCAGTCTGGACCAACAGGGTTAAGGCTGGAGAACAAGGTTTTGCGAACCGGTATGCCCCCCTTAATCTGCGATGTATCGACTGGGCAGCTGCGTCCGGTAGTCCCTGCCGCGTGGCACCGCCGCGTTTTTGACTCAGTTCACTCTCTCGCGCACCCGGGAGCGAGCGCTTATGTGAAAATGGTGGCAGAGAAATTTGTTTGGCCGAGCCTGCGCAAGCACGTGAAAGAGTGGGCAAAGACCTGCATGGCCTGCCAGCAGGCCAAAATCCATAAACACACTAAAGCTCCGTTAGAACCGTTCAAAATTCTGGCCAGAAGGTTCGACCACATGCATGTCGACCTCATAGGCCCCCTACCGTCGTCGCACGGTTTCACGCATCTTTTGACAATGGTAGACCGGACCATGCGTTGGCCGGAAGCGGTCCCTTTAACTTCAACCACGGCTGCTGAAGTGGCTCGAATTTTTTTAACGGCCTGGGTGGCGTGTTTTGGGGTTCCGTCAGACATAACGTCAGACAGAGGCCCCCAGTTTGTCTCCGAGCTTTGGTCGGCGATGGCCAGCAGCCTGGGAACAACGCTCCATCACACTACCGCGTATCACCCACAGGCTAATGGTTTATGCAAGCGTTTTCATAGGTCGTTGAAATCAGCCCTCAGAGCGTCGCTTACGGATGGAGATTGGGTAAACAAATTACCATGGGTCTTATTAGGGTTGCGTGCTGCGCCCAAGGAGGATCTAGATGCCTCCCCAGCGGAGCTAGTGTTTGCACAGCCTCTCAGGCTGCCCGGCGAATTTTTACCAGAGCATGCAGGGCCGGAGCGCCTCCCCTCCCTCAGGCCGCTAAGCGGAGCGGAAGCAGAGATGCTCCCCGGCCCTGTTCATCACACGTTCCTGCGGGTTTTTGTGCCCCAGGCTTTAGAGAATGCGGAGTTCGTTTTTGTTAGACATGATGCTGCAAAATCAACACTCCGTCCACCTTATGATGGACCATGATAAGCAGTTTGTGCTCGATTTAGAGGACAGGAAAGAGACAGTCAGTATTGACAGACTTAAGCCTGCTTTTGTGACTGACGATGAGTCTGTACGGGTGGCGAGAGCGCTGCGCAGGGGTAGACCCCCCAAGGGCCACAGCTCGCCCCCCCCACAGGGGTCAAATAACCATTCTCTTCCTCAGACTGCAGATCCCTCACAGGACAGTGCCGCTGAGACGGCGAAACCTGCATACAGCAGATTCGGAAGACGGTTGAAACCCAGACGACGTGCAGACTGATATATGATGGAATAATGTGGTATAAACTATGCTGTTGGTGTTATCACTGAGTTCTTAATCAAGTGGTATAGACTATGCTGTGAAAGTTATCACTGAAATGCTAAGTGATCATGCTGTGTAGGCTGTACTGTTGGTGTGAACCTGAAATTCCCTTTAATGTGAGCATGTAGCGCAGTTATACCATTAAGACCATCCTGTATTAATATTTTTTTTTTTGGAAATCCGAATGTATGGCCATTCTTCGGCGTTTGGGGGGGGGGCTGTGGCTGACATATATTCATACCTGCATATTGTTAAGCCAAAGAGAAGTTTGAGATTACATGTGTGCTGACCCCGCGCCTGGGAAGAGGACAATGAATCTGGGCCGCCTGTGGAGAACACCAGGACATGCAGACACGGCGGCAGAGGAGTGAAAAGGGCTTCCTGACCCCCCAGGGCCAGAGGGGAGCCGAGGGACACTGAAGGGGGTTTGGTGTCTGGAGGGAAATGTAACTAGGATGTGTATTGTGCCCTTTGATGTCACTGATATAAATAGAGGAGACCTGACTGCGCTCGGTCTCTCATTTCTACTCAGAGATTGATGGGGATGTGACTACGTGAATTAAACCTGAATTATAAAATCATTCAGTGTCTTCATTTCACGCTCCCCAAACCTGCACCATTAGCTGCAAAACCTCATCGAAACTGTCAGCACCTCCAAGGTTCTCTAGAATCCTCTGCCCTTCCATTCCTAAATTATGTACCTACACAGCTTGCGCACGGAGCATCTCCATTTCACCCAGCAAGGTAGTTGGTGAAGGTAGCGAACCAATGAGGCCACAGAACAAGGGGCTCACCCGGGGCCTCGAGAAACTGCCGAAAGCTAGCAACAGAGCGTTCCATTACCGTTTTTACCTCGTCACCAAATGTTGTGTCCACAATATAGGAATGACAAATAAGTCTCACCTCGGTTTACAGGGGTTTATTCAGGATAAAACAGTAACTACATACAGCGGTTTATACAGAGGCTTATGGCACCCTCCTGCTGGCCAGGTGGCTTCACAACGAAAGAGGCAGAGCCTCTTCTGCCCACTCTTTTATGCCCTGGGCGGCGTCACCACTGGAAACCGGCAGTAGCCACCCCGGTCTATCCCATTACCAACCCGGCCGCCATCTTAGTCATACCAGCCTATTTACAGACATAATAGAGTCTTGTCTGTTGTAACAAAAGACATCAAAAGTCTCCAAAACCACATGATGTTCCATACAATTATTTCTTATGTCATTGGAAATACTGATGCTTGTTTTGATGAGATTTTGCCCATTCTTTACAATTGTAGATTAGATTAGATTATTTGTTTATTTGACAGGGACAGTGCAATAAACATAGACAATTAATCAATGACAATCAATCTGATGTGTTGCACAAAGAGTGTATAGCTCTTAGCTAATTTGCAACTCTTGTCCCTGGATGGGCTTTAGAAAGGAGAAACAAGTAAAAAGAAAAAAAAAGGAAAGGAAAAGATTAAAAAAAAATGAAAACAGAATAAACAATAACCACATACATCAATGCAAAAAAAGATTGTAAATACATTATAAATACACAATTATAAATATTATAAAGATAATAAAGATTATAAATACACAATATAACAACCTGACACACATTTGCCTATTTCAGGCCTCCCTCCCTTCATCACACTATAAACAAACACATTCATTCCTTCCCTTCATTCACTCTCACCCTGCAGACAATCATTTCATACATGGGTACATTCTTGTTTATTTTTCAGCCAGTTTTTAACCTTTTTAGTGAATGTTTTAAAGTCCGTTGTTATTTTAATTTCATTTGGCATTGTGTTCCAGATGTGACTGCCCTTAATAGAGAAAGTTGTTTGTCCAAATGTGGTTCTGCGGTGGAATATTTTACAGTTATTGTTAACAGAACTCCTGGTGGCTCTGCTGCTGTCCTGTCTTTGGATGAAACCAGCAAGTGGCTCGGGTGCTGATTTATGGAAACATTTGAAAGTTAATTTCAGAAAACAGAGGTCAATGGAACTCTCAAAACTCAATAGGTTGTATTTTTTTAAAATATTACAGTGATGCCACCTAATGGGCTTTTTGTCCAAAATTTTTAGAGTTTGATTATATAATGAACCTATATGTCTTATTGTGGAAGGGGCTGCTTGAGCCCAGACTGTCAAACAGTATGATATATGAGAAAAAAAAAACATAGAATGCATATACAGTACAGCTGCTTAGTATGGTATGTAATATCTAATTAATTTAAAGCAGTTCAGATTTTTTTTTTACTGTTTTTGAAATTTTCTTTATATGAAGATTAAATTTGAGTTGAGGATCTAGTACAGGGGTGGGCAATCATGTGCCATGGAGGGCCATTCTACTGCAGGTTTTCTGTTCCACCCAGTCTCTTCAGCAGGTGTTTTCAATGATTAGCAATCCTTGAAGCTGGTCAGAGCACACACCTGCTGAAGAGACTGGGTGGAACAAAAAACCTGCAGTGGAATGGCCCTCACTGCCCACCCCTGATCTAGTACAATGCCAAGGTATTTGAATTCTGTAACTAAACTGATGTCTTGATCATGTATATTAACTTTAAAACGTTGCAGGTTACATTTTTTTGATTGAAAAGCACATTGAAACTGTTTTCTGAAGGTTCAGCAATAGATGGTTCTGAATGAGCCACTCTTGGACATCAACCATACTTGTAGACAGTACATCTGCAGCCTGTGCTGGAGTCTTGGCAGCTGTGTAAATAACTGCATCATCTGCATAAAGTTGGCATTGTGGTATATATTACTCATATATTCCATACCTACATATGTTAGAGCATGTGGAAATGTTTGGGACAACATATGTAAAGGAACTTCACACCTCGGAAAGGACAAAGGAGTCTCACCGCCGTGTGAAGACCAATGACGAGGCGGCAGACTTGACACCTTCACCCCCCAAGGAGAGGAGAGGTTTTCCCATCACCTCCCAAGACGAAGAGAGGAGATAACAGAACAATGGGGGGATTAAGAGAACGGGGGATGTCAGCTTGTGTAATGCATGTCTTTGATGTGTGCCTGTATTTAACCAGCAAGCTGGGCAGAAATCTTTCTCTTTGCCTTCTGCCAAGCTCTGCACCAGATGAGACAAGATAGAGAGCTGTTCATTAAAGACTCTGTTTTTAATACAAAATCGCCTCATCATTTCCAGCTCCTCTACACTGGTGACCTTGACGCGAGTATGGACCGGAGGCGTTCTTCAAGCGACTCATCCGTGGCGACTCTGACATACGCCAGCAACGACGCAGACGAGGGAGCAGACGGACAGCTGTTCCCCCCGGCAGAAGGAATTGAGAGGGCTCAACCGAGCTCCAGCACCGCCGTGAGAGCCGAGGCAAGGCACTCTCACCAGGCGGGCACAACAGTGATGGTGTGCACAAACGCCGTCGCTGTCCAGCTGCCAGACTTCTGGCGAGAAGACCCCGCCTCTTGGTTTCAACAAGCTGAAGCCCAGTTCATACTGGCGGGCATCACAGCAGACGATATAAAATTCTACCATATCGTCTCCAAACTCGACTCCACCACTTCGAGGTGTGTGCGGAGCTTGATCCGGCGACCACCGGCCTGGGACAAGTATGAGACGCTCAAGGCGACCATCGTGGCGAACTATGTCCCACCAGCGGAGGAAAGAGCCGAGAGGATCCTGGCGATCTACGGCCACAGAGGGGGCAATCCGAAGGCCCTCATGGAGGATTTGCTGCAGCTCAAGGAGGAGGACAATGACAATTTCCTTTTCCAGTTTATTTTCCTCAGCACGCTTCCACCACACATGAGAGGGACACTCGCCAATACGAAGTGCAACACCCACCAAGACTTCCGCACACTGGCCAGCGAGGCTTATCGGCTCGTCAACGCCTGCAAGGAGCGGACACCTACAGCAGCATCTGCGGACCTCAAAACTGACGCCCCGAGCCATGGAGAGCCACAACCCACGGAGCAGACCCAGCCCACGGTGACAGCGGCGCGGCCCAAGCGTAACAAACAGATGGACGTCTGTTATTATCACCACCACTTCGCCGAGAAAGCCCACAAATGCGTTCCCCCCTGCAAGTTCACGATGTCGGGAAAACGCCAAAGCCAAGGGCCGTTAACAGCAGCGGTTCTCGGCGAGAAAAATAAACTATTGTACGTGACGGATGGTCACACAGGCAAGCAGTTCCTCATCGACACGAGAGCTCAGCTGAGTTTCGTCATGCCCTCCCAGGCAGATCGAGCCATGAGCACCCGGGGCAACGGAGCAGTGGCAGCCAACGGCTCTGACATCGACACGTTCGGCGAAAAGAGCCTGCACCTCCTCATCCACGGCCGCAGCTACAGATGGACATTTGTTGTAGCGGCGGTGAGTTTTAACTTGTTAGGTGCAGATTTTCTGTGTGCACACGGGTTATTAGTGGATCTAGCAAATAGGCGCCTGGTTAATGCACTATCTTTTGCTTCTATTCCATGCTCAGCTCGAGTTTCTCCACCACCTGTGCAGGCCAACGTCACTACGGCAGGAGGTAAGTTTGAGCAACTCCTCACCCAATTTCCAGCACTCACAACCCCCAAATTCTCAGCCACTGTAGCCAAACACGGGGTTAAACACTTCATTCCTACAACGGGACCTCCCGTTTTTGCCAAAGCTCGCCGCTTAGACGCGGCCAAGCTCAACATAGCACGGGACGAGTTTACAGCTCTCGAAAAATTGGGCATTGTTAGACGTTCGAAGAGCCCCTGGGCTTCACCACTTCACATGGTTCCGAAATCCGACTGTTCTTGGAGACCGTGCGGAGATTACCGTAGATTAAACAACGCTACAGCGCATGACCGCTACCCCATCCCTCACATTCAGGACTTTTCACTGCATCTAGCGGGTGCGTGCATTTTTTCAAAGATAGACTTAGTCCGCGGTTATCACCAAGTCCCAGTCCGAGCTGAAGACATTCCTAAAACAGCGGTTATAACCCCTTTTGGCCTTTTTGAATTCCTGCGAATGCCTTTCGGCCTCAAAGGCGCTGCCCAAACTTTTCAACGTATGATGGACGCAGTCCTACGCGACCTCCCCTTTGTTTTCGTCTACCTCGACGACATGCTGGTAGCCAGCCCGTCCGAGGAAGAGCACGAGCAGCACCTCACTACCGTTTTTCAGAGGCTGGAAGAGCATGGACTAATAATCAATCCAGCCAAATGCACATTCGGCGTATTGCAAATTGATTTTTTGGGACACAAAGTCTCCCCGAAGGGGGCAGTTCCGCTTCCAGACAAAGTTCATGCGATAGTAGGTTTTCCATGGCCCCAAACGGTCAAATCGCTACAGGAATTTTTGGGGATGGTTAATTTTTACAACCGCTTCCTCCCCCACGCAGCTCAGCTCATGCAGCCCCTATATGACGCGCTTAAAAAAAAGAAAGCTTCCAACGTGGTCGAATGGACCCCGGAGCGCGAACGCGCTTTCGCGGAAGTAAAAAACGCCCTAGCTAACGCCACAATGTTAGTCCACCCAGATCCCTCGGCCCGCATTGCACTAACCACAGATGCTTCAGACCTGGCCATAGGGGCAGTTGTAGAACAACTTGTCAGCGGGGTCTGGCAACCTTTAGCATTCTTTAGCAAATCGCTAAACCCAACTGAACGCAAATACAGCACTTTTGACAGAGAGCTGCTGGCGCTTCATTTGTCCATCCGCCACTTCCAGTTTTGGTTAGAAGGGCGGAGTTTCACGGCTTTTGTGGACCATAAGCCGCTCACTTTTGCTATGGCTAAAATTTCAGAACCATGGTCGGGCAGACAACAAAGACAGCTAGCTGCGATTTCAGAGTTCACCACAGACATTCGACACGTAGCAGGCAAACTTAACGTAGTAGCAGACTGTCTCTCTCGCGCTGTGGCACTGCCAGAGCGCGAGGAGACAGATTACACGGCCTCAGCAGTGGAACTCTTCACTAACGCAGACACATACGCAGCACCTATCCATGAAGGGATAGATTATGCAGCCATGGCGGAAGAACAAAGCAGTGATGCAGACGTGCGCGCGCTCCTGTCTGGACCAACAGGGTTAAGGCTGGAGAAAAAAGGGTTGCGCGACGGCGTGCCCCCCCTAATATACGATGTTTCAACCGGCCGACCTCGCCCGTTAGTACCAGCTGCTTGGCGCCGCTGCATTTTCGACGCAATTCACTCCCTCGCGCACCCAGGTGTGCGCGCCTCGGTCAAAATGGTTGCCGAAAAGTTTGTGTGGCCAGGCCTGCGCAAAAACGTAAAAGAATGGGCAAAAACTTGCATTCCTTGTCAACGCGCCAAAATACACAGACACACAAAAGCCCCTCTGGAGCCTTTTCCAATCCCTGCTAGAAGGTTCGACCACATTCATGTCGACCTCGTGGGGTCACTACCTTCCTCCCAGGGTTTCACACACCTGCTAACAATGATAGACCGCACCACGCGCTGGCCAGAGGCAGTCCCTCTAGCGGCAACTACAGCGGAGGAAGTCGCTTGCGTTTTTCTAACAAATTGGGTGGCAGGTTTCGGCGTCCCATCAGACATCACGTCAGATAGGGGGCCTCAATTTGTCTCAGAGCTCTGGTCAGCCATGTCCAACAGTTTAGGGGCAACAATTCATCGTACCACCGCTTATCACCCTCAGGCTAATGGGTTATGCGAGCGTTTTCACAGGTCCTTAAAGGCCGCCCTCAGAGCCTCATTAACGGACACAAATTGGGTAAATAAACTTCCCTGGGTTTTATTGGGGTTGCGTGCGGCACCTAAAGAGGATTTAGACGCTTCCCCTGCAGAATTAGTCTTCGCTCAGCCTATCAGACTCCCAGGTGAATTTTTACCGGAGAACCCGGAACCAGGGCACCTCCCAGTCCCAAGGCTTTTAGGCAGTAACGGACCGGACTCTCTCCACGGTCCAGCTCATCACTCCTTTCCACGAGTTTTTGTTCCTCAAACTTTAAAAAATGCTGAGTTTGTTTTTGTTAAGCATGAAGCTCTAAAACCAACGTTACGCCCAGTATACGATGGCCCGTACAGAGTGCTGGAAAATGGTGACAAACACTTTGTGCTTGATTATGGGGATAGAAACGAAACGGTCAGCATTGACAGACTCAAACCTGCCTTCTTGTTGAGAGACGAACCTGCACAGTTGGCTCGGGCACCTCGGCGAGGTAGACCCCCCAAGGGAAAAGTCTCAACCCCCAGGCAGGGAACAGATAATCTCTCTCCTTCCCACACTGCAGATTCCTCACAACAAGGTCCCAGCAGGACGCCTAAACCAACCTACAGCAGTTTTGGGAGAAGATTAAAACCCAGACAGCACAGGGACTGATTCCAACCACTCCGCGATTATTCGCTAATTGTGCCGCAACAGTTTAGGACTGACTTATGATTGTACTATGCTGTTATGTTTACCACTTAACTCTCTTAGGAGCATGGCTGCTTGAAAGTTTCTTCTGTGGCAACAACTGTAACACGTAGTATGTCGTAGTAATTACCCTAGACTGTGAATCTTTCTGTGTCCTTTCCTAGTTGTTTGGGGGGCCTGTGGTATATATTACTCATATATTCCATACCTACATATGTTAGAGCATGTGGAAATGAGGACAAAGGAGTCTCACCGCCGTGTGAAGACCAATGACGAGGCGGCAGACTTGACACCTTCACCCCCCAAGGAGAGGAGAGGTTTTCCCATCACCTCCCAAGACGAAGAGAGGAGATAACAGAACAATGGGGGGATTAGGAGAACGGGGGATGTCAGCTTGTGTAATGCATGTCTTTGATGTGTGCCTGTATTTAACCAGCGAGCTGGGCAGAAATCTTTCTCTTTGCCTTCTGCCAAGCTCTGCACCAGATGAGACAAGATAGAGAGCTGTTCATTAAAGACTCTGTTTTTAATACAAAATCGCCTCATCATTTCCAGCTCCTCTACAGCATGTTGCAGCTGAGCAGTGTAGCGGCAAGTCATTAATAAAAATGCTGAAAAGTAAAGGACCAAGAATGGACCCTTGTGGGATACCTTGTAGCACTACAGACAAATTCTGAACCATCTTGGCAAGGTCTTTTTGAGCAACCTACTGTGCAATAATGAATGAATGAATGAATGAATTTATTTCGGATAGTACAGTACAGGTTAAAAGAAACTGAATAATATAACAACAAGGTCAAATTAGACAAAGACTCCTCCTACTATACAATTCCACGTAAGTTATCCGAAATGGGTGATGGCTGAAGCCGCAGCTTATATTGCCCACCCATATTCCATCCAAGAATTCAAAAGAGAAAAACGAGAAAACAAGACAAGAGCGATTACAATTCAAAACAAAGCTAAGACAAAATGTGACTGAGAGAAAAAAGAAAACTAAGCTAGGCTAAGTTAAGCGGTTACTATTCAAAAACAAATCTAAGACAAAATGTGACAGAGAAAAAAAAGAAAAAAAAAAACAAAAAAACTAAGCTACAACACAACACAGGCTGGATATGTCAGTCCTTATGTGAGTTTACATGTCGTCTTGTAAATATGTTTGGAGTATTTCTTCCTTTAGTTTTTGTTTAAATTGTCCAAGCGTTGTACATGATTTTATTTCAGGTCCAAAATCGTTCCATAATCTGACTCCTTGCACTGAAATACAGTGTTGCTTGGTGGTTGTTCTCACTGTAGGCTTTTGAAATATACATGTTCCTCTGAGGTGATATCGTTTCTCCCTTGTTTGGAATAACTTTTGGATATTTGCGGGCAGTGATAAATTCTTCACTTTGAACATTATTATTGCGGTTTTAAAGTCAACCAGATCTTTCAACTTGAGAGTTTTTTAAGAAAAAGTGGGTTTGTTGGTTCCCTGTAAGCTGCTTTGTTTATTATTCTAATAGCTCTCTTTTGAAGCATAAAGAGTGGATATATGTTTGTTTTATATGTATTTCCCCATACTTCATTACAATATGTCGTGTATGGGAGTATTAATGAATGATACAAGGTGTATAGTGTGGGTTGATTCAGCAAATATTTCACTCTGTGTAATATTGCAATTGATTTGGATACTTTACCTTTAATATAATTAATATGTGACTTCCAACACAGTTTGTTATCAATTATTACTCCAAGAAATTTAGTTTCAGATACCCTTTCAATCTCTACACCATTTACACTGAGTTTGGATACTGGGTTGTTGTGATGGTTGTTAAAGACTATAAATTTTGTCTTACTTAAATTGAGCGTTAATTTGTTTGAATCAAACCACAGTTTAAGCTTTCCTAATTCCTTTCCGAGTGTATCCAGAAGTTGTTCCAAATTGTTTCCACTGCATAGCAGATTAGTGTCATCGGCAAACAATATTAAGTCCATTTTTTCTGAAACTTTACTTACATCGTTTATATACATATTGAATAATAATGGTCCCAAAACTGAACCCTGTGGGACTCCACAGGTGACCTTCAGTAACTCTGAGTTTTTGTTGCTAACACATACATACTGATATCTATTCTTTAAGTAACTACTTAACCAGGACAGTGCTACCCCTCTAATACCACAATTTTGTAGTTTCTTTAATAATAAATTGTGATCTACTGTATCAAATGCTTTTTTAAGATCTAGGAATACTCCAACTGAATACTCTTTATTTTCTATGGGTGTTGATATTTTTTCTGTAAATTCCATTAGGGCATATGCAGTTGTCCTCTTGTGTCTGAACCCATATTGCTGCTCACACAATAAATCATTCTTCAGTATGAAGTTGTCAATTCTCTCATAGAATATCTTTTCAAGTATCTTGGAAAATTGGAAAAAAACACAGATGCATATAAAGCGACACCCCGCCCCCATCTCGGCCATTCTGATCACATGTCCGTGATGCTGGTTCCTGCCTACAAACCTTTATTGAAGCGCAGCAGGCCAGCAGTGAAACAAATCAGGATTTTGCCAGAGAGTGCAACCTCTGCACTGCAAGACTGTTTTCAGCACACAGACTGGAAGATCTTCAAAATAGCAGCCTCCCAGGAAGACAGGACAGATGTGGAGGAGTATGCTGATTCGGTCCCCAGATACATCGCGAAGTGCACAGAGGATTTCACTACAGTGAAGACCATGCAGGGTAATCATAAGCCCTGGATGACTGCAGAGGTGCGCTCACTGCTTAAAGCCAGAGATGCAGCGTTCAGAGCGAAGGACAGGATTGCCCTCCGCTCAGCCAGGTCTGCGCTTTCAAAGGGAATTAAGGTGGCAAAGCGCGCCTATGCGCAGAAAATCCAGGGACACCTCTGTGACACTAGGAACACCAAGCAGATGTAGCAGGGAGTTCGGACACTGACGGGCTTTAAGTCTAGGCAGGGGGTTGATGATGGCGACGCTTCGCTTCCAGACAGGCTTAACGACTTCTTTGCACGTTTTGAAGCATCAAACTCGACAATCAGAGGGAGGGCCGGCCCACTCCCACCATCGGTCAGACCAGCTTTTACCATTAACACAGCGGACACACGGAGGACCCTATCCAGAATCAACCCACGCAAAGCTGCAGGTCCAGACAACATTCCGAGACGTGTGCTCCGAGACTGCGCGAGCGAGTTGGCGGATGTCCTGACTGACATTTATAACATCTCCCTGAGTCAGGCCATCGTTCCCAGATGCTTCAAGACCTCTATCATTGTACCGGTGGCAAAGAAACCAGTGGTGTCCTGTTTGAATGACTATCATCCTGTTGCACTTACACCAATTGTGATGAAGTGTTTTGAACAGCTTGTCAAACCACACATCACAGCCTGCCTCCCTGCATCACACGACCCGCTCAAGTTTGCATATTGTTCAAACCGCTCCACGGAGGATGCTATAGTCACCACCCTACACTCTGTCATCACCCATCTGGACCAGAAAGACACCTACGCCAGACTCCTGTACATTGATTTCAGTTCAGCATTCAACACCATTATTCCCCAGAGACTGATAGAGAAATTACTCCTTCTCGGTCTGAACACTGCCACATGTCTCTGGATCCTGGATTTTCTGACTGAGAGACCTCAGTCTGTCCGGGTTGGAAACAACATCTCCAACTCTGTCACGCTGAGTACCGGAACCCCTCAAGGCTGTGTACTCAGTCCACTGTTGTTTACACTTCTAACACATGACTGTGTATCCAAACACGAGGGGAACCAGATTATTAAGTTTGCAGATGACACCACGGTGGTGGGACTTATTCAGAGGGATGAGGAATCAATGTACAGGCAAGAAGTGAGAGACCTGGAGGGCTGGTGCAGGGAGAACAATCTGGTGCTCAACGTGGACAAAACGAAGGAGATGATTATCGACTTCCGGCGGTCACAGCCTGAGCACGTCCCCCTCAGCATCGGCGGCCGTTTAGTGGAGAGAGTAGAGAACATCAAGTTCCTCGGAGTGCAGATCTCGCAGGACCTGACCTGGAGCAAGAATTCCTTGGAGATCAGGAAGCGAGCTCAGCAGAGACTACACTTCTTGAGGAAACTCAAACAGGCCTCTCTCCCCATCTGCATCCTCAGGACCTTCTACAGAGGTGTGGTGGAGAGTGTTCTGACGTAATTCAATTCAATTCAATTCAACTTTATTTATATAGCGCCATTTCACAACAACAGTCATCTCATAGCACTATCAACTGTAGGGGGGACCCCCACAGTTGCAGAAAGACCCCAGCAATCAGGCGATCCCCTGTGAGCAAGCATTTGGCGACGGTGGAGAGGAAAAACTCCCTTTTAACAGGAAGAAACCTCCAGCAGAACTAGGCTCAGGGAGGGGCAGTCATCTGCTGCGACTTGCTGGGGGGTGAGGGGATAGAGAAGAAGAAAAGAACAGACATGTAGAGAGCAAACAGCACGATGGGGACTCAATCTATAGGAGAGAACAAACAAATGTTAATGACCAGCAAAAAAAAAATATTTCATAGAGAGTGAGGAAAGGAGTGAGGCCCAGTGCATTACTGGAGGTCCCCCGGCTGACTAAACCTATTAGCAGCATAACTAAGGGAGGGTTCAGAAACACATGAGCCCTCCCTAATTGTAGGCTATATCAAAAAGGTAGGTTTTAGCCCTATTCTTAAAAACAGAGATCGAGTCTGACTCCCGAATCCAGATTGGCAGCTGATTCCACAGGAGAGGAGCTTGATAACTGAAGGCTCTGCCTCCCATTGTACTTTTGGAGATTCTAGGTATTACAAGTAATCCTGCATTTTGGGAGCGTAGTGCTCTGTTAGGATGATACGGTAGTATCAGATCTTTTAAATAAAAAGGAGCCTGATGACTTCCGGTTATGGCTGCCACGTAAGACGGACGTGTCTCACTCTGCTCTGCTCCTGGAGAAAAAAATCGGCAAATAACTCTCTCATTTGGGACAGAATGTATCCCAGCGTTTGGGCGAGGATATGTCGGCGAAGCCTAAGGCTGGAAAATCAGGTAAAGGAAAAAGCGAGCCGCTGAAACAGTCCAAATTAACGGACTTTCAGGTCTGTGACGCAGCAAACAAAACTCCATATATGGCGGAGGAGGCTGGCAACGGTGCGATATCTGCGGGGAATGGCGCAGATGCGCTGATGGCTGCCATGAGTTCAATGAGAGCGGACTTTTCCTCTAGATTTGATGGGATTATGACAGCGTTGGAAGGAATAAGAAAGGAATTGGGTGACTGTGTAGAACGAACGGCGCAGATGGAGCTCCGTCTCGCTAGTGCTGAAGATGACGTCACCCGTCTTCAATTAAAGGTGCGCACTTTGGAAAAAAAAAATAAATGTCTAGAAGATAATATTTTGGATTTGGAATCTTGGTCGAGACAGAATAACTTGAGGCTGGTGGGTCTTCCAGAGGAATCAGAAGGTCGGGACGTATATTCCTTTCTGGAAAAGTGGATTCCGGAGGTGCTGGGCAGCGAGGAGTTGCAATCAGCAGTGGTTCTGGAAAAAGCACATCGTATTGGCCCACGGAGAGATAAGGGACTGCCGAAGACCTTAATTATGAAGTTTCTTAGCAACAGAGACAGGATGAAGATCTTCAATGCTGCACGAGCTAAAGGAGAGATTAAACACCAGGATCAGCAGGTGCGGTTCTACCCAGATTTGGCCACAGGAATCCAACAATTGAGGAAGCAGTTTGATCCCATACGTAAGGAGCTGCGCAACCTTGGGATTCGTCATGGTGTAATCTATCCTGCGAGACTGCTGACCACGTATGAGGGCAGAACCCACATCTTCAAGACCTCAGAGGAGGCGCAGGAGTTCATCAAGAAGATCAAAGAAGAAGAAGAGACTGGTGGGAGCTAAGCATGAACAAAATATAAGGTAGAATAATTAAGCATTTGCACAGGCATCTGACTGACTTGAAGTAAATAGCAAGTTTACAAAATATAGATTGTATTATATATTAAAAAAAACAAAAACAAAACAAACAAAAAAAACTATGATGTACAAAGTTGTTAAAAATTTTGGAGTTAAGTTGGAAAACTACAGAGGAGAGTTAATGTTACGTCATTAAAAGCAGTAGAGTTAGGGTGATTGGGAGGATGAAGACGGAGTGGCTTAGGCTGTTCCTCGTGGATGTGGAACGGTCGATGGCTATATCGGGAGACGGAATTTTTCTTTTGATTTTGGGGGGTTTGCCACAAGTGTGGGAAGGGGGAATTTGTTTGTGTGTAGTTTGTAGGATGAATGTTCAACCACTCATGTTTTTGCTTCTCTGTATGAGCATGTTTACACTGCAAGGTAATCCCAAACTCTCTATTGATCATAAACCAAAGTGTTAATCTTAATTTAACTTCATGGAATTGCAGAGGTCTACAAAATTTAAAAAAACTTAAACAAGTTATGAATAAAATAAAAGACATGGGTTCAAAAATTGTGTTTTTACAAGAAACTCATTTAATAGAGGAGGATATAAAAAGAATTAGGAGTAGATGGCAAGGAAGTGTATTCACCTCATCATTCTCATCCCGGGCCAGGGGAGTTATGACTCTCATACATAAATCAGTCCCTTTTCAAGTGAAAAATGTAATTGGAGACAAACTTGGAAGATATGTAATCATTCAAGGTTCTTTGCTATTAGAAAATATAAATCTTGTGAACTTATATGGTCCCAATATAGATGATCAAAAGTTCTTTGCTAATTTATTTCTTATTTTATCATCACTTACAGGGCAACATATAATAGCAGGGGATTTTAATTGTACATTGAATCCAGGTATAGATAGATCAACAGGACTGGATTGTACGCACAATGGATGTAGGATGACTATTAATCATTTTATGAAAGAATTGAGATTGTTAGATATATGGAGAGAAATGAAACCACAAGTTAAAGCCTATTCTTGTTATTCCAGTACCTACAAGACATTCTCACGTATTGATTATTTTTTGATTTCCACAGAATTAAGATCCAAGATTCAAAACTGCTTTTATGATAACATCGTGATCTCTGATCATGCACCCTGTTGTCTAATATATGTAGATAAAAAATTGACAAAGGAATCAGGTAGATGGCAATTTCAGCATAAATGGCTTCAGGATGAGGAATTTGTCAAGTATATAGAAAAACAGATAGACGAGTACTTTGACATTAATACTACACAAACATCAGCATGTGTAAAGTGGGAGGCTTTCAAAGCTTTTATTAGGGGACATATTATTAGTTATACAGGATCAAAATCTAAGAAGACTCGAGAGGAGAGAGCTAAATTGGAACATAAAATGAAAAGTCTTCAGGAAAAAGTGTATGCAGGAAGTGATCCAAGGTTGGAGAATGCATTACTGATTTTGAGAGCTGAATACGACAAAAAATCAGCGAATAGAGCTGCCTCGAGTCTTCTAAGATTGAAACAATCTTTTTATGAACAAGGTGAAAAATCAGGAAAATTATTGGCATGGCAGATTAAACAATTAGAAATTAAAACACCAATTACTAGTATTATAAGTAACGGACAGGTAGTTATAGATCCTTTAGAAATTAACAGAGCCTTTAGAGATTACTATGAAAAATTATATGATACTAAAAATGAATTTGATTTAACAAAACTAAATGGGTTTTTAAACGAACTATCTATACCGTGTATTCCAAATGAAAACAGGGAGATATTGGAGTCTAAAATTAGTCAAGAAGAAGTTGGGCTAGCCATTGATAATATGAAATCAGGAAAAAGTGCAGGACCAGATGGTCTTCCAGTTGACCTTTATAAAAAATTTAAGAATAAATTAATAAAACCTTTTTTGGAAATGGTTTTAGAAGCATTTCAAAATAATAATTTACCATCATACATAAATAATGCCTTAATTATACTGCTGCCAAAACCAGGTAAGCCCTCTAATAAATGTGAAAATATGAGACCAATAAGCCTATTAAATGCCGACCTTAAGATAATCTGTAAAATTTTAGCAAGACGAATACAAGAAATTTTACCAAATATTATTAATCGAGATCAGAATGGCTTTATAAAAGGGAAGACAAGGCTTCCATAATGTAAGAAGACTATTTAATATTATTTATTTTAATAAAGAAGCACCGGATACAGCTCTCCTATCACTGGACACCGAAAAGGCCTTTGATAGAGTTGAATGGCCCTTTCTTTTTGAAGTCCTACAAAGGTTTGGACTTGGAAATAATTTCATAAAATGGGTTCAAATAATATACAATAATGCTACAGCAGAAATCCTAACAAATAACAATATTTCAAAACCAATAAAAATCAATAGAGGATGTCGACAAGGCTGTCCACTTTCACCTTTACTGTTTACTATGGCAATTGAACCTTTAGCGATAGCGATACGTTTACATTCACAAATATATGGAATTAAAGTTGGACCAACAGAACATAAAATCTCCCTGTACGCCGATGACATAATTTTGTTTATGTCGAATCTAAAAAAATCAATTCCAACCTTGTTGAATTTAATAAAGAATTTTGGGGAAATATCAGGATATAAAATAAATAAAACTAAATCTTCAATATTAATGCTAAATGAGACCCAGAGAAATTACCCAGCCCCTGAGGTAAATCAATTCAATGTTGTAAATCAGTTTAAATATTTAGGAATCCAAATTGTGCCTAAGCTAGAATCAGTCGCCAGTGTCAACTATGAAGCCTTAATGACAGATATCAATGAGTTAACTCAGAGATGGATGTCACTACCAATGTCGATGATCAGGAGAATCAATATACTTAAAAGTAATATTTTACCTAAAATACTTTATTTATTTCAATACATTCCCTTATCACCACCTTTAGATTTATTCTCAAGAATAAAAAAAAAGTTAGTGGAATTTATATGGAACAACAGGAGGGCTAGATTACGTCTGTCTTTATTATATTTACCATTTGATCGTGGAGGTCTGAAATGTCCAAATTTTATGTTGTATTATTGGTCGGCACAACTGAGGTCTATGACATATTATTTTTCATCAAATGATCTCCCTCACTGGACTGAAATGGAATCATACAATTTACCTTTACCTCTTCCCATATTCATATACTCAGATTCGGCAAAAAAATTACAAAAACAAGTTAAAAATCCATTTGTAAAGCATATGATCAAAATATGGTGTGAAGCTAAAAACTATTTAAAAGAACCACAGTTATTGTCACAATTTAGTCCAATATGGGGTAATCAATATTTTAAACCAGGAAGAGCGGACGCTGTATTTAAAGTATGGAATTTAAAAGGGATACAAAAGATTCAGGATTTATATTTGCCATGTGCAGATAACATAATGTCTTTTGAAGAGCTGAGGATCAAATTTAATCTCAATAGAACACATTTTTTTAAATATCTTCAACTTAGAAACTTTATTCGATCAAATCAAAATAAAGCTCTCACTCGACCTATTTATTCATCCTTGGAAAAAATGATGATGAAAGATAGTAAAAGAAAGGGTATTATTTCAGAGTTTTATAACTCATTGACACTATCTTCAAGTGAAAATTCACTGAAAAGATTAAACTACTGGAAAGAAGATCTGCAAACTGAAATTCCAGAGGAACAATGGGAATTGGCTTGTACAGAAGCTCAAACCAAATCAATAAATGTACGCCTTAAATTGATACATTTCAAATGGTTAATGCGGATGTATGTTACACCGGAGGAGTTAAATAAATATAACAAAAATATACCAGATACATGCACAAAATGCATGGAAAGTAAAGGAACTCTATTTCATTGTGTAAGGGAATGTAGATTAATAAGAATGTTTTGGGAAGAGGTGAGGGTAACAATTGAAAAAATAATCTCAAAACAAATCATATTGAATTCTCAATTGTTTTTGTTGGGTCTGTACCCAGAAAAGCATAATTTTAATAAAAGTGAAAGAACATTCATAGACCTCAGTTTGCTTAATGCCAAAAAATGTATTGCACTATTATGGAAAAAGACTCATAGACCAGATGTGACTCAGTGGTTAAGACAGATGTTAACAAACCTTCCATTAGAAAGAATAACATATATACTGAAATCAAAGGAAATTGTGTTTGAGAATATATGGAGACCTTTTATTGATTATGTAAAAAATTTAAACATAACTCTTGAAGAAGAAGGTGAATGATGTGTGTGGACCTTGTAAATTCCAAACTGGTGAACATAATATGTATACTTATGTATTGGATTGTCTAGACTAAACAGAGGAGCATTGTTGAAGATTTGATTTTGCTGGTGGTTGTTGGTGTTTTTAGTGCATCTTTTTTTTTTTTTGTAGTACTTTAGTGTTAGTATTTGATTGTTTGTATCATGTTTGTTAAAAAAAAAAAAAGGTTCAATAAAGATATTGTGGAAAAAAAAAGGAGCCTGATTGTTTAAAGCTTTGTAAGTAAGAAGAAGGATTTTAAACTTAATTCTAAACTCTATGGGAAGCCAATGAAGGGAGGCCAGAACCGGAGAGATATGATCTCTCTTTCTAGTACCTGTTAAAACTCTTGCTGCAGCATTTTGGATCAGCTGAAGACTTTTTAAAGATGTTTTAGGACAGCCTGATAATAAAGAATTACAATAATCTAATCTCGAGCTAACAAAAGCGTGGATCAGCTTCTCAGCATCACTCTGAGACAAGATGCTCCTAATCTTGGCAATATTACGCAAATGATAGAAGGCAGTCTTAGAAACAAATTTAATATGTGAATTGAAGGACAAATCCTGATCAAAAATAACTCCAAGGTTCCTCACAGAGCTATTAAGAGAAAGAGTAACTGCATCCAAAATGAAAGTTTGATTTGGAAAGGAATTTCTAAGGTTTTTTGGACCAACAAGAATGACTTCAGTCTTATCTGAATTTAATAGCAGGAAATTACAAGTCATCCAAGCTTTAATTTCCTTAAGACAGGCTTCTAACTTGGCTAATTGATTAGTATCATCTGGCTTCATTGACAGGTATAATTGTGTGTCATCTGCATAACAATGAAAATGTATACAGTGCTTTCTAATAATGTTGCCTAACGGAAGCATATATAAACTAAAAAGAGTAGGGCCTAGCACAGATCCCTGTGGAACTCCATGACTAAGCTTTGAGCTAAAAGAAAACTCATCATTTACATGAACAAACTGGAACCTATCAGATAAATAAGATCTAAACCACTGCAACGAAGTTCCATTAAGTCCAACATAGTGTTCTAATCTATCAAGTAGAATATTATGATCAATAGTATCAAAAGCTGCATTAAGATCTAAAAGGACAAGTACAGAAACTAGTCCATTATCAGATGCAATGAGGAGGTCGTTAGTGACCTTCGCTAAGGCTGTTTCAGTACTATGATGGATTCTAAACCCAGATTGAAACTCTTCAAGTAAACCATTTCCCTGCAGGTGGTCAAATAATTGCGTAGCAACAACTCTTTCTAAGATTTTTGAAATGAAAGGGAGATTAGAGATTGGTCTATAGTTAGCTAAAGCTCCTGGATCTAGCGTTGGCTTTTTGAGTAAGGGTTTAATTACAGCCGTTTTAAAAGCCTGCGGTACATGGCCTAAAGTTAATGAAGAATTGATTATATGAAGAATAAAGCTACCAATAAGTGAAGACTTCTTTAAATAACCTGGTAGGAATAGGGTCTAAAAGACAAGTTGAAGGTTTGGATGAGGAAACTATTTTGTCTAACTCACAAAGGTCGATTGGAGTAAACTCATCAAGACAGACATCAATAGAAGGAGTTGTAATAGTTACAGTATTTAAGTTAACTGTGGGAAGAATCTGATTGATTTTATCTCTGATTGATGAAATTTTATTATTGAAAAAGTTCATAAAGTCCTGACTAGTAAGCTCTAAGGGGATGCTAGGATTGACAGAGTCCTGACTCTTTGTCAACCTGGCTACAGTACTGAAAAGAAACCTGGGATTATTCTTGTTCTCTTCTATTAATGCAGAGTAATAACTCGTTCTAGCTTTTCTAAGAGATTTTTTATAAATTAAAAGATGATTTCTCCAAGCTAAATAGATTTCATCTAAATTAGTAGAGCGCCATTTTCTTTCTAATTGACGAGTCTTCTGTTTTAAGCTACGAGTTTCTGTGTTGAACCAAGGAGTTAAAAATCTCTGATTAGACTTTTTCTTTTTTAAGGGGGCCACCAAGTCTAGAGCCTGATGCAGAGAAGCTGAAACACTATCCACCATGTTATCAATTACAGAAGGAGCAAGCTGTCTATAGCTTATTTCCATTGTGTTGACACATGGCATAGAGGAAACAATCTGCATAAATTTGGAAACAGCATCATCTGAGAGGCATCTACTGTGATAATATTTTTCTTTAGGAGCCAAATAGTCAGAAATAGTGAAATCAAAGGTTAACAGACAATGGTCTGACAGTACAGGGTTATGAGGAGACACTACAAGATTTTCTATTTCTATGCCATATGTCAGAACAAGGTCCAATGTATGGTGGAGGTACTGCATTGCTACATGGTACTCCAGCTGCAGTATGTCAGACAAAAAAGCCCTGCAGAGGATAGTCAAGGGGGCGGAGAGGGTAATTGGAGTCTCCCTCCCCTCTGTCCAAGAACTTTTTCAGAACCGTTGTAGTAGCAGGGCACTGAACATTGTCAAGGACCGTTCTCACCCTCTGCATAAACACTTTGAACTTCTTCCATCTGGTAAACGATTCCGGAGCATCAGAGGCAGAACCACCAAACTGATCAACAGCTTCCTCCCACAAGCTGTCAGGATGCTGAACAGCTGACCCGGATTCTCACATACACACTACTGCACCTATAGACATTTTGTATATTATAGTTAGTTATTCTTTTTCCCCAAGTATGACTCAGGGATGTGTGAATGGATGGGGGGTGGGGGTGGGGTGGCGGGTGGAGCTATGTGGGAGTGTGTCTTAATCATGCTGCTTCTTATATGGATGCCGAGAGAAACGCAATTTCATCTTGCCTGCACTACAGTTGTATGTACAGCAATATGACAATAAAGTTTGATTTGATTTGATTTGAAAATTGCGGTAATAGTGAAATTGGTCTATAGTTTGAGAGTTCCCCTCTGTCGCCCGTCTTGTATATCGGAATTACTTTAGCTATTTTCATTGCATTGGGAAATATACCTGATTGGAGAGACAGGTTACAGATATACGTCAGTGGTTTTACTATGCATTCGATAACAGTTTTGACTAGTAGCATGTCAATACCATCACAGTCCGTAGATGTTTTACTTTTGAACGATTTAAAAATTTCAATGACCTCTCTTTCGTCTGTGTTCTTTATGAAGATGGAGTCTTTTACAGCAGTGTTATTGCATATTGTATCACCTGTAGTCACCGTAGTGGGTATTTCTCGGGCCAGATTAGGTCCAATGTTAACAAACAAATTATTAAATTCATCTGCAGGTGAAGCTATATTCACACTCTGAGTCGTTTTAATATTTTTTGGAATATTAGTTGGGTTGCTTGTATTTCTGCTTTTATTTCCAAGGATACTGTTGAGTATTGTCCATGTATTTTTGATATTGTCTTTGTTTTTCTCCAGTTCTTTACTGTAATAGTCTCTTTTACTACATCTTATTTTATATGTTAACTTATTTTTGTATGTTTTATACCGCTGCTCTGCTTCTTTTGTCCTTTTCTTTAGGAAAGCTTTATATAATAAATTTTTCTTTTTACACGCCTTTTGTAGTCCTTTGGTTAACCATGGCTTATCAGCAAATTTGTGTTGAAGCTTTTTTTTTACTAATGGGCAGTTTTTTTCATAAAGAGTGGTTACAATGTTTATAAATGTGTCCTAGGCTTCATTTACATCTGATACATAGACTTCTGTCCAGTCTTGCTTCAGCAAGTCCTCTTTAAAAAAATTGATTGCATTTGGTGATTTGTATCTGAACGATTTTGAAATTTTTTCTGCGTTGGGCCCCATGTGGCCATGGATAATGGCCACACGGGGCATTATTATGGCACGGGCCATAATAATGTGACGTTGGCGAGGTTCACACAAAGAAGAGAAGCAGATGGTTGCGACGAACAGGCTTTATTCAACACACCCAACCCCAACACCCCTGAGCACAGACAGGAGGAGAGGTCATTCTCCCAGACCTCCGTTTCAATCATGGTTATACAACACATGATACAGCTTGCCCTAATCCTGCCTATAAACACCGCTGGGTCATTATAACGCAGTTATAATGACACAGCAGTATAATAACTCAGTAATAACACACACACACAGTAACATTTTCAGCTGGCAAAGCATGCTGGGAAATCCCTGCCCCCCTTAACACGGCCCCGACGTTACAATAATAATAATAATAATGATAAATGAAAATCAGAAATGTAAAACAAAATACAAGTGCAAGTCAAACAGAGATAGGGCTGCTGGCCCTGACGGCATTCCTGGGCGTGTGCTGAGGGCATGCGCTGAGCAGCTGGCAGGGGTCTTCACAGACATCTTCAACCTGTCCCTGGCCCAGGCCGTGGTACCAGCGTGCTTCAAGACCACTTCAATAGTACCAGTGCCGAAACATTCAACACCATCGTGCCTAAATGACTATCGCCCTGTGGCGCTGACACCCATAGTCATGAAATGCTTTGAGCAACTGGTCTTGGCACAGCTCAAAAAATGCCTGTACCCTACACTGGACCCTCACCAGTTTGCCTACCGGAGCAACAGGAGTACAGAGGATGCAGTTTCTACAGCGCTGCACTATGTACTCTCACACCTGGATGACAAGAACACCTACGCAAGAATGCTGTTTGTTGACTTCAGCTCAGCATTCAACACAGTTATCCCCTCCAAGTTGATCACTAAACTTGGGGACCTGGGAATCAGTACCTCCACCTGCAACTGGATCATGGATTTTCTGACCAACAGACCCCAGCATGTTAGGTCAGGCCCCAACCGTTCTTCCGTCATCACACTCAACACTGGTGTACCACAGGGCTGTGTGCTCAGCCCATTCCTCTACTCCCTCTTCACCCATGACTGCAGGCCTATGTATGGATCCAATTCCATCATAAAGTTCGCAGATGACACCACGGTGATTGGACTCATCAGGGACAACGATGAGTCAGATTACAGGGCAGAGGTTGAGCACTTGGCTACTTGGTGCGCTGACAATAACCTGCTCCTTAACACCAGCAAAACCAAGGAGCTCATAGTGGACTACAGGAAGGAGAGGGGAGAGACACATGACCCCATCCATATCAATGGCATAGCTGTTGAACGTGTCCCCAGCTTCAAATTCCTGGGGACCCACATCTCGGAGGACCTGTCCTGGTCAGTTAACACCACCAGCCTAATCAAGAAGGCCCATCAGCGCCTCTTCTTCTTGAGGACACTGAAGAAGAACCATCTGTCAACTGACATCCTGGGCAACTTCTACTGCTGCGTGATAGAGAGCACCCTGACCAACTGTATCACAGTCTGGTATAGGAGCTGCTCTGTCGCTGACCGTAAGGCGCTGCAGCAGGTGGTGAAAACCGCCCAACGCATCACAGGGACTCCACTTCCAGTTATAGAGGATGTCTACAGGAAAAGATGTCTGCGCCGGGCACGCAGCATTCTTAGGGACTCCAGCCATCCTGCTCATGGACTGTTCCAGCTTCTCCCCTCCAGAAGGCGTTTCAGAAGCCTTCGGACTAGAACCAGCAGGTTTAGGAACACTTTCTTTCCAACAGCTGTCACGTTATTGAACTTAGTTCCCCGCTGACTCTCTTACCATCATCTCTTACCATCCTCACCTGTACATAACTGCCCATCTAACTTATTGTACATTATTTGCACATAACAGTACTCTTAACTTTCTGCACTGCTGCATATATTTGCATATATTTGCTTAAATTGCACATACTGTTAATTACCGTATATACTGCACTGCTGTCCTTTGCACTTCTGATTGGATGCTAAACTGTGTTTTGTTACCTTGTATTCATACATGTGTAATGACAATAAAGTTGAATCTAATCTAATCTAATCTAAATAGAACTAAGCTAGACATGATCACTTTTCAAAATATGATAATTTTGATGAATCAGAAAAAGAAACGTTTGAAATTAAGACATGAAATTCTGAAGGTTATTCAAAACCATATCTATTAATTTGTAAAATAAATAAATTTGTCAATGAAAAATCCATAACTATAGCAGCGACTTCTTTAGGACTATATGAACTAAAACTGAGCTGATGTATGTGGGGAGACTTGAATAACGAAACCGAATTGTCTTTCATTCCAGTTTATTCAAGTAATCATTCCACTGTCTGCTCTCATTCTTGAGCAGCGAACAAAGAGGGTGAACACACCAAAGTTCTCTCATTTAAACATTCTGACATCAAACCATTTCCCTCGCGGGGGAAATCACACATCTCTCTCAAAATCTCTTTATCCACATTCATTAGCCTTTTATTTACATAACTCCCCCTTCTCTCTTCTCGAGCCTCAGTGGTCAGGAAGTCTTCTGTCCCCTGGCCTCCGCAGGGGGTCCAGACTCTGTGGCTCCGCACCGCAGGGGACTGGCTCTCCTTCATCGTGGTTAAATCACATATGCAGTGTCCAACATATACATGTCTCACAACACAGCCATATAACCCCCCCCCAAACAATGAAGAACAGACTAATTCCTAAAATTAAATAGCACCTTACTCACTACTGAATAATCAACACCAACATTCAGTCTGTGCGCCGCTTGGGCTTCAGCCGTCTGCCGAATCTGCTGTGCGTTGGCCCCGCCTTGCCTGCGGTGCGTTTCTGCTTCGGGTCTGTTGACTGAGGGAGAGAGTGATTAATTGCCCCTGCGGGGGCCTGCCTCGTCGAGGCGCCACCGCGACCGGTACAGACACGTCCTTCATGACAAAAGCAGGTTTTAGTCTGTCAATACTGACTGTCTCTTTTCTGTCTCCAAAATCTAGCACAAATTGCTTATCACCTGCCTCCAGCACTCGAAATGGCCCTTCGTAAGGTGGTTTGAGCGTTGCTTTTAGGGCTTCGCGCCTGACAAAAATGAAATCGGCATTTTTCAAAGCCTTGGGGACGAAAACTCGTGGAAAAGCGTGATGAACCGGACCCGGGAGCGTGTCTGCCCCCGTGCCGACTAACGGTCCCAGAGCCGAGAGAGGTGGGGGCTCTGGGTGCTCTGGTAAAAACTCGCCCGGCAGCCTCAGAGTTTGTGCGAATACCAGCTCCGCTGGGGAGGCGTCTAAGTCCTCTTTAGGCGCAGAACGCAACCCTAATAAAACCCATGGAAGTTTATTCACCCAATCTGCATCCGTGAGCGACGCTCTGAGTGCTGCCTTCAAAGACCTATGAAAACGCTCGCATAAGCCATTGGCCTGAGGGTGGTAAGCCGTAGTGCGGTGAATTTTGGCTCCTAAGCCGTTGGCCATTGCTGACCACAGCTCAGAGATGAATTGCGGTCCTCTATCGGACGTAATGTCCGACGGAACCCCGAAGCGCGCCACCCAAGCCGTTAAAAAAACGCGAGCCACCTCCGCGGCCGTGGTCGTCGCAAGTGGGACCACTTCCGGCCAACGTGTGGTGCGGTCCACCATTGTCAAAAGATACGTGAACCCCTGTGATGCCGGTAGGGGGCCCACAAGGTCGACGTGCACATGGTCGAACCTTCTGGCCGGAATGCGGAACGGTTCTAACGGGGCTCTTGTGTGCCTGTGAATTTTGGCCCGTTGACAGGAAATGCAGGTTTTTGCCCATTCCTTCACGTGCTTGCGCAGGCACGGCCAAACAAACTTTTCCGCCACTAGTTTCACCGACGCGCGCACCCCCGGGTGCGCCAGTGAGTGGACCGAGTCAAAAACACGGCGGCGCCACGTGGCCGGAACCACCGGACGCGGGCGCCCCGTCGACATGTCGCAGATCGGGGGGGCATACCGGTTTGTAAACACTTGCTCTCCAGCCTCAACCCTGTTGGTCCAGACTGGAGCGCGCGCACGTCTGCGTCCGCCCCCTGGTCCGCTGCCATGGCTGCGTAATCTATACCCACGTGCACCGGGGCTGCGCGCGCCACCGTGCCGCTCTCCTGCGGCGCGGTCACGGTGGCCCGTTCTGCCTCTGCGCGTGTTGGGGTCGTGAACGCGCGTGAGAGACAATCCGCTACTACATTGAATTTGCCCGCGACGTGCCTAATGTCAGTGGTAAATTCCGAGATTGCGGCCAGCTGCCTCTGCTGCCTGCCGGACCACGGGTCTGAAATTTTGGCCATGGCGTATGTGAGCGGCTTGTGGTCCACATAAGCGGTGAAGCACCGTCCTTCCAGCCAGAACTGGAAATGACGAATAGCCAAATGCAGCGCCAACAGTTCTCTGTCAAACGCGCTGTATTTTCGTTCAGCCGCGCTTAAAGATTTGCTAAAGAAAGCCAAAGGCTGCCAAACTCCGGCTACCTGTTGCTCAATAACGGCCCCTATGGCTAAATCTGAAGCGTCTGTCGTCAGCGCGATACGTGCTGCAGGGTCTGGGTGGGCCAGGAGCGCAGCGTCAGCCAAGGCTTTTTTAACCTCTGTGAACGCGCGCTCCCGCTCCGGGGACCATTCGACCGCCTGGGTCGGTTTTTGTTTTTTGAGCGCGGCATATAACGGTTGCATGATTTGAGCTGCGTGGGGCAGGAATCGGTTATAAAAATTCACCATCCCCAAGAATTCCTGTAGTGATTTGACCATTTGTGGACGGGGAAAATCCGCTACCGCGCGTACTTTCTCTGGTAACGGAACCGCTCCCTCCGGGGAGACGCGGTGACCCAAAAAATCGATCCGCTCGACGCCGAACTGGCACTTGGCTGGGTTAACTATTAAGCCGTGCTCTCCCAGCCTCCTAAAAACTGCTGTGAGGTGCGTTTCGTGTTCGTCCTCTGAAGTACTCGCGACCAAAATGTCGTCGAGGTACACAAACACGAAAGGGAGATCGCGTAACACGGCATCCATCATCCGCTGAAATGTTTGCGCCGCCCCTTTGAGACCAAACGGCATGCGTAAAAATTCGAAAAGTCCGAACGGGGTTATTACCGCTGTTTTAGGAATGTCCTCCGGTTGGACCGGGACTTGGTGATTGCCGCGAACTAGATCAATCTTTGAAAAAATGCGCGCCCCCGCCAGGTGCACCGAAAAATCCTGAATGTGCGGGATGGGATAACGATCGTGCGCCGTAGCGTTGTTTAGCCTGCGGTAATCCCCGCACGGTCTCCAGGAGCCATCGGCTTTCGGTACCATGTGCAGCGGCGAAGCCCACGGGCTCTTCGACCTACGAACGATGCCCAGCCTCTCCAGGCTGGCGAACTCCTCGTGCGCAATGGCGAGCTTAACTGCATCCAAGCGCCGAGCTTTTGCAAACACGGGAGGACCAGACGTGGGGATAAAGTGTTTCACCCCGTGCTTCGCGACCGTCGCTGAAAAAGTGGGCACAGTGAGCGCTGGAAATTGGGTGAGGAGTGTGTGAAACTTACCACCTGCTGTAGCGACGTGGGTCTGTACTGGTGGCGGGGACACTCGAGCTGAACAGGGGAGAGAGTAAAAAGAGAGTGCATTTACCAGCCGTCTATTAGCAAGATCAACTAACAGATTGTGTGAACACAAAAAATCCGCGCCCAACATGTTGAAACTCACCGCCGCTATCACAAAAGTCCATTCATATGTGCGGCCATGTAAGCATAAAGGCAAGGTCCTTCTCCCGTAGGTGTTGATGTTTGAGCCATTTGCCGCTGTAGCTCCGCTACCGTGGGGTCCAGCCACCCGGTCCGCGTATGTTGGGGTGATGAAGCTCACTTGTGCTCCGGTGTCGATGAGGAACTCTCGTCCGGAGCGCGCAGCTTGTTGCGTTCTCCGAGGGTCGAAGCTGCTAGCGACCCCCGGTCTTGCTGTTTCCCGAACCCCTGAAGATGCAGGGCGGCACACACCTGTGTGCCTTCTCTGCGAACCTCCGATGGTAAAAGCAGAGATCTTCTCCTCCGCTGTGTCGTGCCCGCGCCTCTGTCGCCGGGCTATTGGCTCCCCCTCGTCGCGGCCGTGTTGCCGCCGTCGTCGGTCAGTCTGGTTCTGCCGCCTCTGGCTCCCCGCTGTCTCGGGTCGCTGCTGTGGTTGCTTGCCCGCCGCAGGCGTCCAGGATCCCATCTGCCTCCTGGGCCAGCTCCCGGAACTCCTCCAGGGTGTGACACTTTTTGCCGGCCAGTGTGCTTCTCGCATGCGCCGGGAGGTTGGAGAGGAAGATGAACTGAAAAATGAAATCATCGTTGTCCAACCCTCTCAGCTGTATCATCTCCTCCATCAGGGCGCTCGGCCTGTGTCCACCTTGGTCTAGCAAAGACAGGATCCTCCTCGCCCTCACTTCAGCCGAGGGGGTGAAAAACTTGATGAGGGGGGATTTCAGCTTGCCGTACCTGTCGGTCGCGGGTGGCTGCTCCACCAAGCTTTGCACGCACCGAGCTGTGCTGTTGTCCAGTTTAGCGATGACATGGTGGAACTTAGTGTCATCCACCGTTACTCCTGCGAGCGCGAACTGCGACTCTGCTTGCAGAAACCACGACCGTGGGTTATCCTGCCAGAAATCAGGCAGCTTAACGGCCACTGCGCTCGCCAGCTCTGAGCGCTGTGAGTCCAGGACCCTGAGAATTTCTTCGTTCATTCTCAACGTCGTCAGTCACCAATGTGGGGAGACTTGAATAACGAAACCGAATTGTCTTTCATTCCAGTTTATTCAAGTAATCATTCCACTGTCTGCTCTCATTCTTGAGCAGCGAACAAAGAGGGTGAACACACCAAAGTTCTCTCATTTAAACATTCTGACATCAAACCATTTCCCTCGCGGGGGAAATCACACATCTCTCTCAAAATCTCTTTATCCACATTCATTAGCCTTTTATTTACATAACTCCCCCTTCTCTCTTCTCGAGCCTCAGTGGTCAGGAAGTCTTCTGTCCCCTGGCCTCCGCAGGGGGTCCAGGCTCTGTGGCTCCGCACCGCAGGGGGCTGGCTCTCCTTCATCGTGGTTAAATCACATATGCAGTGTCCAACATATACATGTCTCACAACACAGCCATAATGTAGTTTGTTCTCAGAGCGTCCAACACCAGACCTGATCTCTCCTTTCTGAAGGAGTCTTGCAGGAAATGGTAAAAAGTGAAAGATGACATTTTAAAACAAATCTACAAAATCACGTCAACCACATCTACCTACACTACAAAGTTTGAACTATTATTTTTTTAAATTGTCGTAAATAGGAAATACGTCACACGTTAGGCATGGGTGTAGATTGAGCGTGACCGTGAAGTCGAAGTGCGCATGCGTTGCAACCGATACTGTTCTGCCTCCATGTAATGTTGTCATGTGGAGATTGGAGATTTGGTGAGTAAAACAGTTGAAAAGACTTTTGTGCTTCACCAACAGATGTGAGGAATGTTTGTGAGACGACACTAATGTGACCGGAGAAGGTTCTCGTTCTGCTTTGAAATGATTTAAAACGACGGTGAACCGCGCTAACAGCAGCTAGCTGAACTAGCCTAGCATAGCGTAGCCGCTGTGGAAGAATTTGTTTCCCTTATCGTCCAGATTTAATCATCCAGCAACAGACTAAAGATCGCTGGAGGACTTACACAAGGAGCTTCTCTGAGAATGCAGACATAAAAGGATTGCTTTTTTAACACAGGAAAATGTCCTAAACAAGACTGAGAAAGATAGAAAAAAGTGAAGTAGAAATATTGTGGGAGCCATGGTGGAATGAACACAAAGAAAAATTAAGTTAATAAATCTGACTGAACATAAAGAGCACAAAACGCTACAAGGCAAGAGACAGTTTTAAAAAAGCAAAGACTTTGAAATGCATAGAAAACGTTTTCTGGCATTTTTGTTCAAATTTTTGATTTTTTTTTTTTTGTAGTGAATTGAAATATTGAACAAAATCAAGCATAAATAAATTGAAGGAGGGGCTGGTGTTCTTCCTTGTTCAGCAGTGAATATGATATTTACCCAAAATGATGACAAGATTTACAACATCCTTGACATTAGCATCCAATGAATCCATGGAATAGACAATATCATTGTAGGTCAAAGAAGGGATGTTAACAATTTTTAATGACGACCAAATGTGGATGTTGAAGGAGAAAGTACTGCTGAGTGAACAGCTAAAAATACATGTTAAGTGGTTTTGTAATGTCCTTGCTTTACCACTTTTAAGAAGACAAGACTGGGCTGCACGGTGGCGCAGTGGTTTAGCACTGTGGCAGCACAGTTTACCCTCGGCCAGGGGATCGCGGGGATCATGAGATTGTGGGTTCGATCCCAGCCCCCGTCCAACAGTGAGCTGTGTGGAGGTTGCATGTTTTCCCCGTGTTGCGCGGGTTTACTCCGGGATTTCTCCGGGATTTCTCCGGTTTCCTCCTGCATACCAAAAACATGTAGGTTTAGGGCGCTCGCGCACGCAGCGACCAGCAGCCGGTGGCTTGTCACCAGACTGCAAACCAAATCTACCTACGGGTACAAATAAGTAACAAAAAAAAATAAAAAAGACATCTACCCCCCCCCCCCAAAAAAAAAAGTGCTGATGACATGTTTATGACTTCCTCTAATTTTTCAACACATTGTAGAAGTTGCAGAGAAACAGACGGGGACACGCTTGAGTCTGTCTGACAATCTTTATTAAATCTTCACCTCTTCCTCCTTTTAACATCTCCTCTCTCTCTAAACCGGAAAAACCCCGGCTTCACATTAAAAGATCAAATTTGTGTGTGAGACCAACAACTAATATCACCACACAGGCCCCACCAGAACACACACATTACAACATAAATAAACACGCTAACAAAAACCCCCAAAACAAACTAAAACAACATGGACAGAATTCAAAAGAGGAAATGGCTCAAGAGAACCTTTTAGGCAACCTTATAACTCTGCCCCGACGACTGCACTGCACAGTCCTAGGGGGCGCAACTGCAACCGGAGCAGGCACAACCTCAGGCGCAGGGTTGGGAGGACGCCCCCGCCGAGCCGGGTGGGCTAGCTCAACCTCCTCATCGCAAAGGACATGGGCGGGCTTCAAACGGTCCACCGAAATCCGATCTTGACAAGTCCCCAACTCAACCAAAAAATCCTTACGGCCTGTTTCTAACACCCGGAAAGGGCCATCATAAGGTGCCTGCAGGGGAGAACGATGGGCGTCGTGCCAGACAAAAACGTATTTAGCTGACATAAGGCTGTCAGGAATGTAGGACCGAGGAAGACAGTGGTGCGCAGCCACGGGAGCAAAAACCCTAGCTTCCTCCCGACAATTAGGTCTCTTAACCACACTGGGACCTAACCCTGGAATGGTAAGAAGAAACTCCCCTGGGACCCTCAAAGTCTGGCCAAGGACCAACTCAGTAGAAGAGGAGTGCAGATCTTCTTTAGGGGCTGAACGCAAACCCAACAAAACCCACAGCAACCTGTCCACCCATCCACTGTCCACTAAAGACGCGCGGAGGGCAGCTTTCATAGTCCGATGAAACCGCTCGCATAGCCCGTTAGCTTGTGGGTGGTACGCTGTGGTCCGATGGAGTTTAACCCCCAAGCTACCAGCCACTTCATTCCAAAGTTCGGAGGTAAATTGCGGGCCCCTGTCAGAGGTAACGTCCAAGGGAACACCAAAACGGGACATCCTAGAGGAGATGAACGCCCGGGCAACATCAGACGCCGTAGTTGATGCCAGGGGAACTGCCTTCGGCCACCGCGTAGTCCGGTCCACCATAGTAAAGAGGTGAGTAAAACCACGGGACGGAGGAAGAGGGCCAACCAGGTCCACCTGAACATGATCAAAACGTCGCTTCGGAATCCAAAAAGGTCCCAATGGAGCCTTTATGTGGTGCTGCACCTTAGCACGCTGGCACGCCACACAGGTCGTCGTCCAAGTTTTAACATCCTTTCTGCGACCCGGCCATACAAACTTGGCGCCCACCAACTTAACCGAAGCCTTAACTCCAGGATGCGACAAGGAGTGAACAACGTCAAAAACACGACGACGCCAAGCCACCGGCACCAAAGGTCGTGGTTTTCCCAATGAAGTGTCACACAGGAGAGTGGCGCCACTGTCCTGAAAACAGACATCCTCCAACTGCAAACTGCACTCAGTGGAACGAAGCCCCTGCACCCCCGGGTCTAACACCTGATCTGCAGCCATCTCAGCATAGTCCATGCCCAAATGAACAGCGGCAACTGAGGCACGAGAAAGGCAGTCCGCAACCAAGTTGGTCTTACCAGCCACATGCTGAATGTCAGTAGTGAACTCGGAAATAGCCGAAAGCTGCCGTTGTTGCCAAGCTGACCAAGGTTCAGTGGACTTGGCCATGGCAAACATGAGGGGTTTGTGGTCAACAAAAGCGGTGAATTTACGGCCCTCCAGGAGAAACCCGAAATGCCTTGTTGCCAAGAAAAGGGCTAACAGCTCCCTGTCAAAAGTGCTGTACTTCCTCTCTGACTCGCGTAACTGCCTACTGAAAAAAGCTAGAGGTTCCCAGGAATTCCCCACCCACTGCTCACAAACTGCTCCGACAGCATAATCAGATGCATCAGTGGTAAGAGTAATGGCGGCCGTGGGGTCTGGATGAGCCAACAAGGCAGCATCAGCCAGCGCAGCTTTAGCCCCATCAAAAGCACATAACCTCTCATGGGTCCACTCAATGTCCTGATTACCCCTCTTACCCTTCAAAGCCTCATACAGCGGGCGCATAATATGGGCAGCATGAGGTATGAAACGGTTGTAAAAATTAACCATGCCCAAAAACTCCTGCAGGGGCTTGACAGAGGAGGGGTACGGGAAGGCTAAAACCGCTTCGACTTTAGCCGGGAGGGGTACGGCACCCTGCTGGGATACCTTGTGTCCCAGGAACTCAAGTTCTGAGAGCCCAAACTGACACTTTGCGGGATTCACTATCAGTTCATGGTCACAGAGGCGCCTGAAGAGCTGACGAAGGTGCGACACATGTTCCTCCACCGAAGCGCTCGCAACCAATATGTCGTCTAGATATACGAACAGGAAAGGCATGTCCCGTAACACAGAGTCCATAAGCCGTTGAAACGTCTCTGCAGCACCCTTAAGGCCAAATGGCATCCTCAAGAACTTGAACAGTCCAAAAGGAGTGATCACCGCTGTCTTGGGGACATCCTGGGGATGAACAGGCACCTGATCATAACCACGCACCAAATCCACTTTAGAAAAAATGGCCGTTCCTGCCAGACGTGAAGAAAAATCTTGAATGTGGGGGACTGGGTACCTGTCGTTGGTAGTAGCGTTGTTAAGGCGCCTGAAATCTCCACAAGGGCGCCAACCCCCATCTGACTTAGGGACCGTGTGGAGGGGCGAGGCCCATGGACTGTCGGAACGGCGCACAATACCCAGCCGCTCCATGTTGGCACACTCATCTCTAGCAATGGCTAACTTAGCAACATCCAGACGGCGTGCGCGGGCAGAAACAGGTGGACCCACAGTAGTAATATAATGCTCAACCCCATGTTTGGCTACTGCCTCAGAAAATGTAGGCACAGTGAGCGCAGGAAACTCAGAGAGAAGACGCTGGTACCTGTCTCCTGAGGCGAGCATGTTAGCAAGCAGCGGACCAGCCTTACTCAGTGTACATGGATAGGAATCAAAAGGCACAGCATCAATCAAGCATCTGTTAGCTACATCAACCAACAGTCTGTAAGCACACAAAAAATCTGCACCAAGAATAGGGACTGCTACAGATGCTACCACAAAGTCCCAACTAAATTCGCGGCCATTAAAACATACAGTCATGGACTTCCTGGAAGATGGCGTTGTGAACGGCCGTGCAGTTAAGAGCTCGTATGAGTCTCTAGATTCAAACGCCATTTAGAACACACAACTCGAGTTATATAGATAAAATATTATAGAAATGAGTGGCGGTACGCAGAGGCCGTAAAAGCACTAAGAAGTCACCTACAAGACAACTTGAAGAAGAGGGAGTCACCGAGCGCAACGAAAGTGATTCTGAAGACACCACAGCGGGGAAAATGGACCACGATCACACCGAGGCCCTACAGGCGGGACTAGCCAGCATTAGCAAGGATATAAAAGCGCTGCAACAAAATCTGCATGAGGAATTGATATATTTTAAAGACGAAATAAAGAAGGAAGTGATACAAGAAATTACATCCCTCAGACAAGATATGGACCATAAATTCACAGAATGCAACAAAGAAGTACAGGATCAAAAGGCGAGTATAACCGAGGCCCAGGGTCGCATATCTGAGCTGGAAGAGTGGAACACGGAGGCTAATGAGATGCTGCTAAAGCAGACATGTTACATGCAAGATAAAATGGTAGACCTTGAAGCGAGGTCTCGGAGAAATAACATCCGCATCTTCGGCCTACCGGAAAAAACTGAGGGAAGCTCCATGAAGAACTACCTGGAGCAATTATTGAAGAGAGAGCTGGAGATCTCCGGGGATTTCAGTCTGCAGATTCAACACGCTCACAGAACCCCGCCGCAGGAACCAAGGACAGGTGCTCAACCGAGGGCAATAGTGGTTCATTTTCAGACATTCGAAATCAAGGACATGGTGCTAAAAAAAGCGTGGCAGAAGAAAATTAAAGTGGGCGATGCACGCATTCAGTTTGACCATGATTACCCTGCTGAAGTTGTACAGAAACGCAGAGCATATCGTGACATTAAGAAGACACTAAAAGACAGGAACATACACTTCCAAACTCCATACACGAAAATACGAATTTATTGGAGTGATGGAGTAAAGAATTACAACAACGCTGAGGAAGCTGCACAGGACGTAAGAGCGAGGGGACTCCAACTGGACATGCTGAATAACACAGGACGGCAGCAGCGAGGGAGAGAACTGCGGAGCGTCGGGGTGGCAACGAGTGAGAGGCGGAGAGACGAAGAAAGGCGGCGGGACAGCTGTGTCCCTCAGCTGGGATACAGTGCACCGAGTGAAGGAGAAACTGCGTGAATTTCAAAGGAAATAGCAACGAGGAAGGCGGATAACTTCAGGGGTTAAATAACGAACTACAATGGTAAGACTCGTGTGCGTAAAAGTTGGAGATAAGAATCGAATCTCCAAATGGGGTAAAAGAACAACGTTCTCACCTACTGAGATATAGACTCAACTCTATTCACAAAAAACAAGGAATATAAAAAAAAAAAAAATTTAAAAAGTTTTTTTCTCAAATATATAATAAGAGTTTGTAATATTGTATGGCCTTATGCCTATCCTTTTCTTTTCTTCTTAATTCATAAATAGACTGAGAGTTCATATGTAAATGTTGGACTTAATTAGACTGAGGGGGGATCCATCAATAGAATGGTTTTCTCAGTCTAGGGATGGGCCCTTATTGAAGAAGAGGATTTCCTGTCCACCTACCAACAGGGACACGGGGGGAAACCGAGAGACCCCCAGGTGGAAGCTACTTTTGGTTTATGTTCTTACTGTGATGTTCAAATATGTGCATAGTTCTGGTTCAAACTGCTCGGGGGAAGCATATGAAAACAGGGTTTAAGTGCTATGATAAAAAATTAGTCTTAAGATTATATCGCTAAATGTAAATGGTCTAAATAAACCTGTAAAGAGAGCAAAAGTCTTAACAAAAGTGAAGAAAGAAAAGGTGGAAATTGCATTTCTACAAGAGACTTATCTCAAAAAGAACATGAAAAATTAAAAGATTAGGATTTAGAAACTCATTTTACAGCTCATGCAAACAGGGACATAAAAGAGGAGTCCTGATATTAATCTCAAGTACAACTAAGTTTGAATTTGGAAAAGAAATCAGGGATAAAGAGGGACGATATATACTGGTGAAAGGGAAGCTGGAAAATGAACCAGTCACCCTGGTAAATGTCTACGCTCCTCCTGAAAGTGATAAACATTTTTTCAAAGTTCTCTTTGATAATATTGCAACAGAAACAGAGGGAATTTTAATTTGTGGAGGGATTTTAACATAATTATGAATCATACCCTGGATACAACAAGTTTAAAGAGAAACAAAAAACATTTGTCAAAATTTTTTAAAACTGCAACTTGAAGAGATGGGTATGATTGATATTTGGAGGAGTCTCAATCCATATGAAAAAGATTATACTCACTACTCGGCTACCCACAAGGTCCACTCGAGGATAGATCACTTCTTTATAAACATAGGTGATAAGTATAGGGTAGAGAATGCAAAATAGGAGGAGCGGATATTTCAGACCATAATGCTGTATATTTAAAAATTCAGATAAATGCCCGAAAGAGACAAACATGTTGGAGACTCAATGTGGGAACACTGAACAACAAAGAATTGGTAGAGGATATAAAAATAGAAATTAAACAATATATCGAAGAAAACAATAATGGAGAAGTGGATCCAACCTTACTGGTGGGGCACTTTGAAGGTGGTTGTTCGATGGAAAATTAATAGCAAAAACGGCATTATTGAAAAGAGTAGATGGGAAAACCTATAAGAAATACTCAGAGAAGTTAAAGGAATATGAGAAGAAATATCAAGACACAAATGATCAGGAGACATTTCAACAAATCAAGGAAACCAAAAAGAAAATAGATGATATACTACCGAATGAAATTGAGAAAAGAACTTATTCTTAAGACAGAACTATTATGAAACGGGCTCGAGATCTACAAAATTATTAGCAAAACGTATAAGAAAACAACAGGCGATAAATACAATACACAAAATCAAAGACCCACTAACTAAGGAGATAACCGATGATCCAGAAAAGATAGAAAGAATATTCTACCAGTATTATAAAAAATTATATACACAAACACCTGCGGCAGAGGAAGATGAAATGAGATCTTTTTTAAATGATTTGGATTTACCGGGCAATTGGCACCTTACAAAATGATAGATTAACAGCCAAAATTACAGAAAAGGAGGTAGAAGAAGCAATAAATTCATTAAAAAAATAAATCTCCAGGGAGTGATGGATATCCAGCAGAATGATAGATAGATAGATTAGTTTATTTGACAGGGACAGTGCAATAAACATAGACAATTAATCAATGACAATCAATCTGATGTGTTGCACATAGAGTGTATAGCTATTAGCTATTTGCAACTCTTGTCCCTGGGCTTTAGAAAAGAGAATCAAGTAAAGAAAAAAAAAATACACAATAACCACATACATCAATGCAAAAAAGATTATAAATACACAATTATAAATATTATAAATACACAAATATAACCAACTCTTGTCCCTGGATGGGCTTTAGAAAAGAGAATCAAGTAAAGAAAAAAAAAATACACAATAACCACATACATCAATGCAAAAAAGATTATAAATACACAATTATAAATATTATAAATACACAAATATAACAACCTGACTCACATTTGCCTATTTCAGGCCTCCCTCCCTTCGTCACTCACTATAAACAAACACATTCATTCCTTCCCTTCATTCACTCTCACCTTGCAGACAATCAATTCATACATGAGTACATTCTTGTTTATTTTTCAGCCAGTTTTTAACCTTTTTAGTGAATGTTTTAAAGTCTGTTATTATTTTAATTACATTTGGCATTGTGTTCCAGATGTGACTGCCCTTTATAGAGAAAGCTGTTTGTCCAAATGTGGTTCTGCGGTGGAATATTTTACAGTTATTGTTAACAGAACTCCTGGTGGCTCTGCTGCTGTCCTGTCTTTGGACGAAACCAGCAAGTGGCTCGGGTGCTGATTTATGGAAACATTTGAACGTTAATTCAGAAAACAGAGGTCAATGAAACTCTCAAAACTCAATAGGTTGTATTTTTTTAAAACATTACAGTGATGCCACCTAATGGGCTTTTTGTCCAAGATTTTTAGGGTTTGATTATATAATGAACCTATAATGGTAATGGTACCTCTAATGGTACAAACTGTTTAAAGAAGAACTAATTCCACTGCTCCAGACATCCTTTAATTGGACACTCTCAAAAAGTAAAATCCCACCAACATGGTCAGAAGCAATAATAACAGTCATTCCCAAAGCAGATAAAGATAAGTATGAGTGCCACAACTATAGACCAATGTCAGTGTTAAACATAGATTATAAGCTGTATACAAAAATAATAGCCAAAAGATTAAACACATTTCTGGCAGAACTAATAGATGAAGATCAAACAGGATTTAATAAGGGACGTAAAACCAGGACAATATTAGGAGAACCTTACATATCATAGAACAAGCACAAAAGAAAAAACAAAGTACTGTCTTGATGAGTATAGATGCCGAAAAAGGCTTTTGATTGTGTGAACTGGAGATATTTATATTTGGTGCTAGAGCGTTAGGATTTAATGAAAAATCAATACAGGTGATTAAAACACTTTACAAAGAACCTACGGCCAGAAATAAACTATATGGAAGCTTAACCAGTAAAATACATCTACAAAGATCCACAAGACAAGGATGCTGCCTATCACCAGCTCTCTTTGCCATATACACTGAACCACTGGCTCAAGTGGTTCGACAAAATGAGAAACTTTAAGGTGTCACAATCAAAGGAGTAGAGCATAAAATTGGACTTTTTGCTGATGATGTGATATTCTTCCTCGAGCAACCAGACACAACACTTCCTATAGCGATGAAGCTCCTTGAAACATATGCCATCTATCAGGATATAAAATATAAATATTTCTAAAACTCATTAATTATACACCCTCAATAACAATTCAGAAATCTTATAAACTTAGCTGGAATATGAGGCAAAATCAAATACTTGGGAGTAACACTAACAAAAGACCTCTCTGAATTATTCAATATAAATTATGAAAAAGTATATCAAGATATACAGAAAGATATAGTAGAAATGGGCAACCTCTACCACTGGACTTTAATTCAGAAATCGAAATAGTTAAATGAATATACTACCCGATTTCTCAATCTATTCCAATCACTACCAGTAAAGATCGCTCCAGACCAATTTATAAAATGGGACAAAACAATATCCAGGTTTATTTGGGCAGGTAAACGACCCAGAGTTAGATATCAAACTCTCCAGCTTTCCAAAAACCTAGGTGGAATGGCATACCAAAATTAAAGGAATATTTTTATGCTGCACAATTAAGACCATTGTATTTTGGTGTAACCCAAATTTTGTAGCAAAATGGAAAGATATAGAAAAAAGTAGTATCAAATATTCCGATTCAAACTCTGATTGGAGATTAAAGGACTGGCATAAGGAAACTCAAACATGAAAAGGATTTCAACAGTGAACATACATTAGACACATGGTTTTAAAATTTTAAAAAGATATGAGATTAAGGAAGACATAAAAAGTTCTGAATTGGGTAGGATACAATAAAAATTTTAAACCAAATCAAAATGACCAAATGATTTCAAAAGATGGACAGAAAAAGCAGCCACAGCTTGGTGCACTCTAGAAAAGAAAGGAAAGTTGGAGAGTTATCAGAATTTAAAAGAAAAATATGAATTGGGGACCTCTGATTTTTTTCAGATGTCTCCAATTAAGAGACTACTACACATAAAGTAATCCGGGTAGATCCCTCCAAAGGAAGTGAATGACGTGAATAAAGTTATAATTAAAGCATATAAAGAAAACGAAAAGAAAATTTATATCATCAATGTAGAAGGCATTAAATCTAAATAATAAGCATACAACCAAGTATATAAAAAAGAAGTGGGAGAAAGAATGGATATAGAAGTCACAGAAGATGAATGGCAAAATATATGTAAGACACACCACTCATCCACCATTTCGCGGATTTTGGAGGGGAATTTGCCTGGAAAAACTTAGTGCGTTATTTTATCACACCAAGATGAGAAAAATAAACAACTCAACCAACCTCAGAAGTGTTGGAGAGAATGTGGTGAATATGATGTGGGATCATACACATGTTCTTTTGGAAGTTGTAAGAGAATAACTGAATTTTGGAGGATGATAAGTGAAATGTTACAGAAGATAATATGATACAAGATCCCTATGACCTGTAAGATACTTTATCTTTGTAATCTAACAGAGGCAAACATCTCTGGAGTGATAGATACCTTGTCAAAATATTGTTAGTACGGGGTAAAAAAAGCCATAACAAGGAATTGGTTGAAGGAAAGAACCACCTACAAAGGAAACAATACTGGGCTATTATAGAGGACATCTACATAATGGAAAAACTAACACACAATTACACTACAAGAAGATGAATTTGACGAGAAGTGGGAAATATGGACAATATACAAATCCCGAAATGGGCGATAGATAAATGGACTTCAAAGAAATAATTGGACTATGAGGAGGAACAAGAATTAATGTCGGACTCGAGCAGAAGATGTTGTTGATTTGTTTTTTTCTGTTGATGTCAATGGGACAGTTTCCCTTTTTTTCTTTTATATATGCTTTTTCTGTGTGTGTGTGTGTTGATTTAAGTTGAAAAACTAATAAAAATCTAAGTAACAACAAAAAAAAAAATACATACAGTCATAAACCTGTGCCAATGTGCGGATAGGAGTACCATTAGCCAAGTCCAGTGGGGGTCCTGTCCACATCCAATAGCGTCAGCCGAAGAGGGGGGAACGATGCTCCGTTGCGCGCCCCGAATCAACAAGAAACGTCGTACTCAAGCAGCGCAGTCCCTCATGAAAAGCAGCTTGTCGTTGGTGCCCGGGCACGCAGCTGCTAGTGAGCGCCGGCCCTCTGTTTCCCCTGTGGCTGGAAAGAACACAGGTGGAATACAGCGCCGAGCCTTCGGTCCAGAAGCGGCGGTGGTAGAAACTCAGCTGCTTTCTTTCTTACAGTGATCCGTGACTGCGGCCGACACCCACCGGAATACTTCTCCATCCAGACTGGGACCTCAGGCAGCATGCATGCACAGACACAATGGCGAGAAGCCAGCAAAAGCCTATCCGCTTCTTCAGCTAAACCCCGGTAATCCTTAGAACGAATGAGGGGCGAGTTAGCCAAGGCAGTGCGCACTGGAGGCGGAAGTTGATGCAGAAACAGGTGTGTGAACAGAAATGAGCTGTCTCCTGAACCGAGAAGTGCCAACATATTCTCCATCAGCTCAGAAAGTTTGCTGTCTCCCAGACCAGTCATTGACAGAAGACGATCAGTGCGCTCCCAATCAGAGAGCTGATACAGCTGCAGTAGAGCTCTCTTTACAGCGGCATATTTGTCGGCATGGGGCGGGTCCCGGAGCAGTCCCATCAAACGGCGAGTAGTGGCAGAATCCAAAGCCGCGACAACATGAAAATACTTCGTGTCGTCTGCGGTTATTCTGCGCAGGTGGAACTGAGTCTCGACATGCTGGAACCAAGGCTCCGGGTCGTGCTGCCAAAAGTCCGGTAATTTTATGGTAGCCGCGAAAACAGCCGGTGCAGGGGCCGCGGCAGATACAGAGGCTGTAGCGGCGATATCAGAAGAGGTCGCCTGAACAGACATTCTTCAAACATCAGGGTCACCAATGTAGAAGTTGCAGAGAAACAGACGGGGACACGCTTGAGTCTGTCTGACAATCTTTATTAAATCTTCACCTCTTCCTCCTTTTAACATCTCCTCTCTCTCTAAACCGGAAAAACCCCGGCTTCACATTAAAAGATCAAATTTGTGTGTGAGACCAACAACTAATATCACCACAAGATAATATAATATGACAAAATAGGTTGGTCTGTGCCTATTTCATCATATTGTATTATGTGTTGGAAAAAAAAATTAGAGGAAGTCAAAAATGTGTCCTCAGCACTTTTTTGGGGGGAGGGGGTGTAGAAGATAGTTCAGTGATGTGGCGCCCCCATGTGGTGGCAGTGAGATATTGTTTCATGTAACACAATATGACGAAATAGGTTGGTCTGTGTGGGCAGCGTGGTGGTGGAGTGGTTAGCACTGCGGCAGCAAAGCAACTCACCCTTGGCCGGGGGATCCTGGGTTCAGTCCCTGCCCCCGGCCAATAGTAATCTGTGTGGAGTTTGCATGTTCTCCCCGTGTTTGTGTGGGTTTACTCCAGGATTTCTCCAGTTTCCTCCCACATGCCAAAAACATACAAGTTAGGTTAATTGTCATCAACTGGGGATTATAAATTGTCCTTAGGCATGGGTGTGAGAGTGAGTGGTTGTCTGTCTCTCTCTGTGTTGGCCCTACAATGGACTGGTGATCTGTCCAGGGTGTACCCTGCCTCTCTCCATAGATGCTGGGATAGGCTCCACCCCACCCTCGTGACCCGAAAAGGATTAAGCAGAAGAAGATGGATGGAGATTGGTCTGTGCAGTTCTAAGTCAAACAGGCTTTTTTTCACGCGAATATCCGACGTTTTCATGAGTGCCACGTCACCAATTACATCAGTGGCTGGAACCCCTCCCCGGCCATGTTGTCACGTCATCGGGAGAACACAGCACTTGGCTGCCCATTGTACACACAGGATGGAAGCGGTAGAAAACATTGACGATGGTTCCAGCACATGTAGTCTTGAATTGGTTTGTGTTGTCCAATCTTCAACCGATTATAGTTCCAAAGAATGGGATGATAATGAAGAATCTGGGGGCATCAGACCGTAGAGATTTGAGTCGTGCCAAGCGGGCATTGTGCCTAGCGAGTTGCACTCAGAGAGTGACGGTGGAGAGGCACACATGCCCGCCGCAGCAGCAGCAGTGACAAACACACGGCAGGGGAACACCGAGTGTTATTCTTTTGCTACAGATGTTGCAACAAATTATTCGTTCTTAAATATAATTTATTTAAACCTGATTGATCAATAAAATCATAGCAGTGTATTCTCTGTGGCTCAGGCGTCGGGTTTATGATGGATTATTTTTTGAGTTTTTGTTGTATTTGTTTTGTACATGTGTTTTATGTGTGTGTTGAGCCACTTTCAGGTGGGCACTGTCCAAAGATTTGCCGGTCTGACCTCACGTGGCCCTCTCTCTTTGACAATTCACGGTCATGGTTTTGTGTTCATCATCTGCCGTGTTGTCAGCCAGCCAGTATTGTGGCCAACACTATTCACGACGTGTTAGCCACTCCATGTTCGCAGGTGTTGGCTGGTAGCGTCTTGAAGCGATGTCGGCCCCTGGGCGCAACCGGGTTAACACGTCTCCTCTCCTTTTTCGCTGGGTGATGTTGGCCCTGAACACAAACTGGTAAGTGTTTCTGTTTATTTTGTAAGTCTTCGTGCCTTTTTGGAAACTGTTGTCATCATTCTTTTGTTCAGTACATGTGCTGTGATGAATTCTGCGTGTAAATTCATTCATCATACCCTCCCCTGCGCTCTTACGCAGGGCACGGAGAGGGGGATGAGAATAATGAGGATTTACGTGCAGGGTTCACCACAGCACATTTAATACAGAAAGACAGGACAATTCCCTAAAAGGTGAAGACGTACAAAAAACCACAAACACACTTACTGATGGCGTTCAGGGGCCGGCATCGCCCAGAGAACGAATGAGTGCTAGCCACAGGTGCACCCCAGAGCTGACATCGCTTCAAGGACGCATGAGAACCACTGCGAACATGGGAGTGACTAAAATGTCGTGAGAGTGCTGAAAATACTGACAGACTAACAGCACAGATGACAGTACTATGGACCAGCAGTGCATGACTGGCAAACGGCCGCTAAGTACATGCACTGCTGGTAGTAATGGTGTGATGAGAAGCACCTGGGTGAGGACCGGGAAACATGATCAGCGGGAGTGGGAATCAGCTAGTGATAATGAGAGGGGATGTGACCGGACTGGTGAGAGTAGAAAGTAGGTCAAAGCTGCGCGTAAATCCATTAATCCTTCCCCTCCTCGTGCGCTCCCCCTGCATAAAAGCACACAAGGAGGCTTATGACAGTTGTAGCTGAAGTGTGTGATGTGGTCTTTCACGATCTGCTGTTTATCTAAGCCTGTGACACAACGCGAAGGCATAGCCATAATATGAAAACAAGATACCCATATAGAAACTGTGAGCTACAAAGCTGCATGTTCCCCCCCCCCCCATTCCAGGCAACAACACCGGTTTTTTCTGTTTCTCTCCCACCTTATATATGGGGGTACCCCGACCTTAATTCAGTGGGCGGTGCCACATCCAGTCAGTGGCTTGTGGTTTTTTTGATGATAACTATTTTATGCAGGCACGGTTGTAAATATTATATTGATCATCGACAATGACTTTTGGGTTTACAGACAATCATTGCTAAAAAATGTCAAAAGGCGTGTCATCAGCCCTTTAAGCTGCTTTTCCTACCTGTGCCACACTTAACAACACAATAACCCTGTGCATTTACCTCAAACTCTACCATAACACTTAAAACCAATCAATAAGTTTTGTTTTTCACTTAACATTCTCAGAAATAACAACAATAACCCATAATCACTCAGTTACAATTCTTTTTCATTCAACACTCATAGAATAACTTGGTTTGTGTCACAGCTCTATGTGACCATCGCACTGGTGCTCCCACAGGTTGTGACAGCCTTGCTGTTTTCTGCAGGTGGAATTTCAGACACTGATGGATTTGCTTTGTCTGGAGCAGGTTTTGTGACAGTGGAGTATTTCCCTCTGGAATACAGCTGTTTCCCTACCAGAGTGAAGTCTCTGACGCTCCAATGACTACTGTGGGTGAAACGGACAGTCCAGTGGTTCTGTAACCTTCAATTTCACTACAGTCCTCCTCCGCAGGGCCTTGCCAGTATCTGTCCACATGTCTGCATACAAGTTGCCTATCTCCTAACATGACCTTGTAAGAGACAGATCCTGTGATCCAAGTTATGAAGCCCGGAATCCACTTTGGACCATGACTGAAGTTTTTTGTATCACAGGCGTCTCCGTACTGGAGACCTCTTCCTTTAGCAGCTTGTCACAATTTTTCTTTGGCTGTTTTTTCACTTCACCCTCTTCTGCGATCTGGATGAATCAGTTCCAATGTTGACCTTAACTTACCTTCCGTGCAACATTTCTGCCAGTGACAGCCCCGTGGTGGACTGTGGTGTAATGCGGTAATTAAACAGCACCCTTGATACTTCAGTGTCGATGCTGCCCTCGCCTCCCTTTTTCATCATTGACTTGAATGTCTGGACAGTAGGGCTGCAACTAAAAGATTATTTTAGTAGTCGACTAATCTAACACCGATTTTCTTCAACTAGTCGACTAATCGTGTTTATTTTTCTCATGTCCACCATCTCTGCTTCCTGTTGGGGCTCTAGTGCATATTTTACATCACCTGCTGTGAATACCTCTTAACGTTCGGTCTCCCGTGGGTGGGAGGCATTTAAAAAATGCCTTTTTGTCTCTGTTGGACACAGTGTAACACAGTGTAACTAACATTCAGAATGAGGGCTAATATTAACAAAGATAAAAAAGAGATAGCAACTCCTGTATTTCAGTCATTTATTGCATTCAACAACATGTTAGCCATGACAGCTCAGCCCACCATGGTCCTTAAACCAGGCTTTGGTACTTTTGGCAGCAGTGTGGGCAGGTGCCAAGTCCTTTTTTTTTTTTTTTTTTTAAATTACTTATTTTGTACCCGTAGGTAGATTTGTTTTGCAGTCTGGTGACAAGACACCAGCTGCCGGTCGCTGCGTGCGCAAGCGCCCTGTATCCCTAACCTGCATGTTTTTGGCATGTGGGAGGAAACCGGAGAAATCCCGGAGTAAACCCACGCAACACGGGGAGAACATGCAAACTCCACACAGATCACGTTGGCCGGGGGCAGGGATCAAACCCCACGATCTCATGATCCCTGCGATCCCCCGGCCGAGGGTAAACTGTGCTGCCGCAGTGCTAACCACTGCGCCACCGTGCAGCTGGAAAATGAAATCAGCATCTTCATAAACCTGGTCAGCAGGGGGAAGCATGAAGTGCTCTAAAAGGTCCTTGTGGGCAGCTTCATTGACTATGGACTTGATAAAACACAGTGGACTGACACCAGCAGATGGCATGGCTCCCCAAATCAGGTGCCAAATCCTGTTACTTGGAAATCAAGGTCCCAGAGTCTGGAGGAAGAGTGACCAGGCACAGAATCCAAGTTGCTTGAGGTCCAGTGTGAAGTTTCTACAGTCAGTGATGATATGTGGAGCCATCCATCTGCTGGTGTTTTTCCACTGTGTTTAGTCAAGTCCACTGTCATTGCAGCCATCTAACCAGGAAATTTTAGAGCACTTCATTCTTCCTCTGCTGACAAGCTTTATGGAGCTGTTGATTTAATTTTCCAACCAGGGCTTGGAACATGCCCACACTGCCAAAAGAACAAATACCTGGTTTCATGGACCATCGTGTCACTGTCCTTGATTTGCCAGCAAACTCTCCTGACCTAAATCCCTTCAACAATCTATGGGGTGTTGTCAAGAGGAAGATGAAATACACTAGACCCAATACTGCAGACGAGATGAAGGCTGCTATCAAAGCAACCTGGGGTTCCATAACACCTCAGCAGTCACACAGGCTGATCGCCTCAGTGCCATGCTGCATTGATGCAGTAATTATGCAAAAGGAGCCCTGACCAAGTATTGAGTGTGTGTACAGGACATACATTTCAATTGGCCATTTTTGGTCAAATGTTGGCCATTGTTGACCAAATGTTGGCCAATTTCTATTAATTTTTTTTAAAAAGTAATTTTACTAGTGCAGTACCTGTGCATGCCTGTGCTTATGTAACGGAAGCCAACTAGCACTGTTCGGTGTAGAACGTTGTAAACCACCCTCCCGAAAAGCCTCATACAGTATCGGTAGCGCTGAGCTATCGGTCGGGACCTTAGCTCAGCGCGATCGTGCTGTGTCTCCCATGCTCGAACTGTGTGTATTGACTGAGAGGTCGCGGGTTTCGGTCCCGTGTGGGGCGAACTGCGCAGGATGATCTCTGTCACAATGGTGCCGTGAACCCGGGATGGGAGTGAGGTTTAAGGGGGAGAGTGTAACGGATGCCAACTAGCACTGTTCGGTGTAGAACGTTAGTAAACCTCCCTCCCGAAAAGCCTCATACAGTATCGGTAGCGCTGAGCTATCGGTCGGACCTTTAGCTCAGCGCGATCGTGCTGTGTCTCCCATGCTCGAACTGTGTGTTAGTTGACTGAGAGGTCGCGGGTTCGTGTCCCGTGTGGGGCGAACTGCGCAGGATGATCTCTGTCACACTTACCCGTAGAACCAAGTATAAGCAAGTATTTCTGCATGCCCGTAGAAAGCAGGTGGTAAGCAAGCACGCACGTCAGCACTCATTCAGTGATACCTGCCGTTGATCTTTGATGATGTCATAGCGAGTCTGATGATCTTTTAGCAAGTCCTATGGTCTTCACAGACACACAGACAGATTTCTGAATTATATATAAAGTGATATAATGTTTGTAATTTTTTCGAGAAACTGAATTTGGGATTTTCATTTGCTGCAAGCCATAGCCATCAAAAATAAAAGAAACACTTGAAATACAGTATATCACTCTGTGTGTAATGAATATACTGTATATAATATATGAGTTTCACTTTTTGAATTGAATTATGAATGAATGAATGAATGAATCTTTATTTCGGATAGATTAACCTCTTGCACTTCGGTGTACCGCGGGCGGACACGTCTCTGTGTCCTAGGGCGCACGAGGGCATCCTAGGAAGCGAGGCACTGAAAAAAAAAAAAAAAAAAAGCTGCATTTCCGTGCTTTCTGACTGAGACGCTGTCTGACTGTCCAAGTCTCTACAATATGCATTTTGTCTCTGCTACAACAGCTATTCAAAATCTTGATATTATTCCAGTTAACCTGTTGCACTTCGGTGTACCGCGGGCGGCATGTCTCTGCGTCCTAGAGCGCACGAGGGCGCCCTAGTACGCACACTGTGTGTCCTAGGGCGCACTGAAGAAAAAAAAAAAAGCTGCATTTCCATTCTTCCACTACAGACACAGCCGCGACCAGAAAGCCAAAGGAGTGCTTTGATTGGTTTAGATGTGATTGACCTCTCATTCGACTAATAAGAGCCTTGAACTGGGTTTCTGAAACCTTGAAGAACCAATGACTGAAAACCTAGCAAGGAAAGACCCGCCTACCAACGGCTGCGAATACAGCGAGCCAATTGAAGCACAATAGTTCGAAAGCGTGCCTCCCTTGCAAAATCTGTTTTGTTTTAGCCGCTGGGTGACACACACGCGTTCGCCAGTCTTTTTTTTCTTACTACTGTTCTTAATTGTTTGAAAAATCATTCGCCAAAACCGCAATCATGGAAGCGCAAAACCGCAATAATGGAATTATGGTTTGACTGGGATCGCGTGACCAGAACCACGAGTCCGTAACAAGCGGACCAGCGTCATGTTCGTCTGACAATGAGGAAGAGTTCGCCAGCGACACAGCTGTTGTGGACAGGTAAGTGTTATAAGCTAAATTATTCTTTATCCCTGAAAGTTGTAATCAAAAATGACTTTTGACCGATCAGGTAAATTACAACTGTGCGTAGTAGACCGCGGCAACACCGTGACCGCGGCGCACCGGGCGATGTCCGTCCTCTGTAGCAGGGGGTGGGGGGGTGGGAGTTGTTATCTTCTACATTACAGATATTTTAGTATAATTTTAGTGCACTGTAGGTTATTTTTACTTGTAAAAAAAAGCCACACATTTTTACGTGGCATGCTTCTTTGTGTGTGGGGGCTTGTTTGTTCATTCATTCATCATGAATGAATAACCCCCCCCCCCCCCCACACACACAACACACAGCCCTGAGTGTCACCTTTCATTAGAGCCCAACATATTGAATCATTCAAAAGTTACAGACGTTTTTTCCAAACTGTGCCATTTGGCACAATTTGGCACAATTCAAAAACGCCTGGGAACAACCTGTGAAGAAAGCTGTGTAATATATTCATTTTTTGTGGTATTGTTACAAAATTTTGACCTCAGCTGGATAACATTTTGGTTCTACATTTCTGTTGCATTTTCCAGCCTGGATCTGACAGCTGTGTGTTATTTGCAAGCATTTGTATCCAAAAAAACACCCAGGCGAAATATATTTTCTTCAAGTTCAGTATGTTTAGATGATTGTTACTCAGTGGCCGGAGCACTTAGAGAGAATATGACTGTTTTGCCAAAAAATTCGAAGTGGTTTTCTTTTAACGAGACCAACCCCATGAAGATGCTGCAAAGGGTTGAAGAACAGCTTTTGATTTACTTTGGGTACGTTATTTTAGGCGTTTTTAGGGAAATTGACCAGAGTGCAAGGGGTTAAAAGTAAAGATTAAAAAGAAACAGAATAATATAACAAAGGGGAAAAAAAATCCAACAAGTTCAAATTAAACAATAACTCCTCCGATTATACAGTTCAACATAAGTTATCCGAAATGGGTGATGGCTGAAGCCGCAGCTTATATTGCCCACCCATATTCCATCCAAGAATTCAAAAGAAAAACAAAACGAACGATTACAATTCAGAACAAAGCTAAGACAAAATGTGACAAAAAAAACAAAAAACTAAGCAACAACACAACACAGACTGGATAAGACAATCCTTATGTGATTTTACATGTCATCTTGTATATATGTTTGGAGTATTTCTTCCTTTAGTTTTTGTTTAAATTGTCCAAGCATTGTACATGATTTTAATTCAGGTCCAAAATCGTTCTATAATCTTACTCCTTGCACTGAAACACAGTGTTTGCTTGGTGGTAGTTCTCACTGAAGTTTTTGAAATATACATGTTCCTCTGAAATGATATTGTTTCTCCCTTATTTGGAACAGCTTTTGGATATTTGCGGGCAGTGATAGATTCTTCACTTTAAACATTATTACTGCAGTTTTAAAGTCAACCAGATCTTTCAACTTGAGAGCTTTTAATTTAAGAAAAAGTGGGTTTGTTGGTTCCCTGTAAGCAGCTTTGTTTATTATTCTAATAGCTCTCTTCTGACGCATAAAGACTGGATATGTTTGTTTATATGTATTTCCCCATACTTCAGTACAATATGTCATGTATGGGAGTATTAATGAATGATACAAAGTATATAATGTGGGTTGATTCAGCAAATATTTCGCTCTGTGTAGTATTGCGATTGATTTAGATATTTTACCTTTAATATAATTAATATGTGACTTCCAACACAGTTTATTATCAGTTATTACTCCAAGAAATTTAGTTTCAGATACCCTTTCAATCTCTACACCATTTACACTGAGTTTAGATACTAAGTTGTTGTGATGGTTGTTAAAAACTATAAATTTTGTCTTACTTAAATGAGCGATAATTTGTTTGAATCAAACCCACAGTTTAAGCTTTCTTAATTCCTTTCCGAGTGTATCCAAAAGTTGTTCCAAATTGCTTCCACTGCATAATAGATTAGTGTCATCGGCAAACAATATTAAATCCATTTTTTCCGAGACTTTACATATATCATTATATACATATTGAATAACAGTGGCCCAAAACTGAGCCCTGTGGGACTCCACAAGTAACCTTCAGTAACTGTGAGTTTTTGTTACCAACACATACATACTGATATCTATTCTTTAAGTAACTACTTAACCAGGACAGTGCTACCCCCCCTAATACCACAATTTTGTAGTTTCTTTAATAATAAATTGTGATCCACTGTATCAAATGCTTTTTTAAGATCCAGGAATACCCCAACTGAATACTCTTTATTTTCAACGGCAGTTGATATTTTTTCTATAAATTCCATTAGAGCAAATGCAGTTGTCCTCTTGTGTCTGAACCCATACTGCTGCTCACGCAATAAATTATTCTTCATTATGAAGTTGTCAGTTCTCTTACAGAATATTTTTTCAAGTATCTTGGAAAATTGCGGCAATAGTGAAATTGGTCTATAGTTTGAAAGTTCCCCTCTGTCACCCGTCTTGTATATCGGAATTACTTTAGCTATTTTCATTGCATTGGGAAATATACCTGTTTGGAGAGACAGGTTACAGATATACAGTGGTACCTCTACTTACGAAATTAATTCGTTCCGGAAGTATTCTCGTAACGTGAAAATTCCGTAAGTAGAGGCGCGTTTTTACATGTAAATGCCGTAATCCGTTCCAAGCCCCCCAAAATTCGGGCATAAATTTTTTATAAATCATAAAAACGCATCAAAACATGTAACAAATACATGTTACAATTAGATTACTGCACAATAAACATAAAATGAGAGTTGTACATAATTTAAAAAAACAAAGAATAAAGTAAAGAATAATAAAAATTATGTTCGTTTACCGTTTAACTGCTATCGTCGTCGTCGTCACCTTTTGCCAAAAGGACGTTTGCTTTTGTCGGCTTTCAACAATCCTTCGGCTTCCTTTTGTTTTAATACCGTGCCGATCGTAGATGTATTACGGCCATATTCTTTGGCGAGATCAACCAAACGCATCCCTTTTTCATACCTTTCTATTATCTCTTGCTTTGTTTGTATGGACAAAAAAAAACTCTCTTCTTCTTCTTTTCTCCTTTTCCACTTATCTCCATCACTTTCTTGGGGCCCATCGTGAATAAAAGTTAATACTGTACTGTACACACACGTAAAACTGCCCGAACTTCCTGAACACTTCGTGGCCAATGGGATACCAGGAAGATGCTAGGCGATAGCAATGGCAGAGCAGCTACAAGTATGTTTACGTTCGGTAAACTACGGGAGCTGCGAGGAGCGCGTACTTTTTTGCCTTTCGTATCCTGAAATTTCTTTCGTAACAAGAGGCAATATTTTCCCCGTTGAGGCGTGTCGTAACCTGAAAATTCCGTATGTAGAGACGTTCGTAAGTAGAGGTACCACTGTACGTCAGTGGTTTCACTAAGCATTCAATAATAGTTTTGACAAAGAGCATGTCAATACCATCACAGTCCGTAGATGTTGTACTTTTAAACGATTTAACAATTTCAATGACCTCTCTCTCGTCTGTGTTCTTTGTGAAAATGGAGTCTTTTATAGCAGTGTTTTTGCTTATTGTATCACCTGTGGGTGCCGTAATAGGTATTTCTCGAACCAAATTAGGACCAATGTTAACAAAAAAGTTATTAAATTCATCTGCAGGTGAAGCTGCATTCAGTCGTATTATTTTTTGAAAAATTGGTTGGGTAGCTTGTATTTCTGTTTTATTTCCAAGAATAATTGTTAAGTATTGTCCATGTATTTTTAATATTGTCTCTGTTTTTCTCCAGTTCTTTACTGTAATAGTCTCTTTTACTACATCTCATTATATATACTGTATGTTAACTTATTTTTGTATGTTTTATACCGCTGCTCTGCTTCTTTTGTCCTTTTCTTTAGAAAAGCTTTATATAATAAATTTTTCTTTTTACACGCCTTTTGTAATCCTTTGGTTAACCATGGCTTATCGACAAATTTATGTTTTAGCTTTTTCTTTACTAATGGACAATTTTTTTTTCATAAAGAGTGGTTACAATGTTCATAAATGTGTCATAGGCTTCATTTACATCTGATACATAGACTTTTGTCCAGTCTTGCTTCAGCAAGTCTTCTTTAAAAGAAGTGATTGCATTTTGTGATTTGTATCTGAATGATTTTAAAAACTTTTTCTGTATTGGCCCCCGTGTGGCCATGGATAAGTGCAAAGGTTGGCAAATGGTCACTTGTATCATTTATCAATAATCCACTTTCTATTTTCTTATCAATAATATTAAAAGACAAGTTGTCATTAAGTGTAGCAGTGCGAACTGTGATTCTACTGGGATGTGCTATTGTGGGATATAGACTCATACTGTACAGAGAATTCCTGAACTCTGTAATTACATTTTGTTGATATGGATTTAGTAAATCAATATTGAAATCTCCACAAATTACTACCATTTTCTTACTAGTAATATTATTGTATCATGTATGATACAATTGTTATTCACGCCGGCATTAATGACATCCGTCTCCGGCAGTCGGAAGTCACGAAACTTAATATAGAATCGGTGTGTGACTTTGCAAAAACGATGTCTGCCACTGTAGTATTCTCTGGGCCCCTCCCCAATCTGACCAGTGATGACACGTTTAGCCGCTCGTCATCCTTGAACCGCTGGCTGTCTGTGTGGTGTCCTAAAAATGACGTGGGCTACATTGACAATTGGAGCTCTTTTTGGGGAAAACCTGGTCTTATGAGATGAGACAGCATTCATCCCACTTTGGATGGTGCTTCTCATTTATCTAACAATCTGGCATCTTTTTTATCCAAATTTCCAAAACCCTGACTACTCAGAATTGGGACCAGGAAGCAGAGTCGCAGTCTTACAGGCCTCTCTGCAGCTCCTCTTCATCCGCCACCCCCTCAGCTTAGCCCCTGACTTCCCATCAGAGAATCATTGTCTGCTCCCTCCAAAGTAAATAAAAATATAATGCATAAGCATCCCAAAGTGATAAAGCAAAAATATTGGTAAAACTCAAATTAAACATAAAGCCTCTAAATTGAATGAATTGGCCTCTGTTCCTCCTCATAATTTAAAAATTAAATGTGGTTTATTAAATATTAGGTCTCTAACTCCCAAGTCTCTGCTAGTCCATGATCTGTTAATTGATCATCAGATTGATTTAATTCCCTTACAGAGACTTGGTTAGGGGCAAGAGGATTATGTTGGTTTGAATGAATCAACTCCCTCTGGTTATTTAAACTGTCAAAATCTCAGAAATTCTGGTCGTGGAGGAGGAGTAGCAACAATTTACCATTCCAAATTACTAGTTAATGTAAAGCAAAAAACATGTTATAATTCCTTTGAGGGCCTGGTCCTCAGTATTGGGCACTTTAGCAATTTTAGGTTAAACCCAATTTTATTTGCCATAGTTTATCGTCCCCCATCAACCTACTCAGAATTTTTATCTGAATTTGCTGATTTCTTAGCTGATTTAATGCTGAAATCTGATAGAATAATTATAGTAGGGGACTTTAATATACATGTGGATGTAGATAGTGACTGCCTTAATGTGGCATTTAATTCAATATTAGACTCGATTGGGTTTCTCTCAGAAAGTAGGAAATTCTACTCATTACCTCCACCATACATTGGACCTTGTTCTGACATATGGCATAGAAATAGAAAATCTTGTAGTGTCTCCTCATAACCCTGTACTGTCAGACCATTGTCTGTTAACCTTTGATTTTGCTATTTCTGACTATTTGGCTCCTAAAGAAAAATATTATTACAGTAGATGCCTCTCAGATGATGCTGTTACCAAATTTATGCAGATTGTTTCCTCTATGCCATGTGTCAACACAACGGAATAAGCTATAGACAGCTTGCTCCTTCTGTAATTGATAACATGGTGGATAGTGTTTCAGCTTCTCTGCATCAGACTCTAGACTTGGTGGCCCCCTTAAAAAAGAAGAAGTCTAATCAGAGATTTCTAACTCCTTGGTTCAACACAGAAACTCGTAGCTTAAAACAGAAGACTCGTCAATTAGAAAGAAAATGGCGCTCCCCTAATTTAGATGAAATCTATTTAGCTTGGAGAAATCATCTTTTAATTTATAAAAATCTCTTAGAAAAGCTAGAACGAGTTATTACTCTGCATTAATAGAAGAGAACAAGAATAATCCCAGGTTTCTTTTCAGTACTGTAGCCAGGTTGACAAAGAGTCAGGTCTCTGTCAATCCTAGCATTCCTTTAGAGCTTACTAGTCAGGACTTTATGAACTTTTTCAATAATAAAATTTCATCCATCAGAGATAAAATCAATCAGATTCTTCCCACAGTTAACTTAAATACTGTAACTACTACAACTCCTTCTATTGAGTCTGTCTTGATGAGTTTACTCCAATCGACCTTTGTGAGTTAGACAAAATAGTTTCCTCATCCAAACCTTCAACTTGTCTTTTAGACCCTATTCCTACCAGGTTTATTTAAAGAAGTCTTCCCACTTATTGGTAGCCTTATTCTTCATATAATCAATTCTTCAGTATCTTTAGGCCATGTACCGCAGGCTTTTAAAACGGCTGTAATTAAACCCTTACTCAAAAAGCCAACGCTAGATCCAGGAGCTTTAGCTAACTATAGACCAATCTCTAATCTCCCTTTCATTTCAAAAATCTTAGAAAGAGTTGTTGCTACGCAATTATTTGACCACCTGCAGGGAAATGGTTTACTTGAAGAGTTTCAATCTGGGTTTAGAATCCATCATAGTACTGAACAGCCTTAGCGAAGGTCACTAACGACCTCCTCATTGCATCTGATAATGGACTAGTTTCTGTACTTGTCCTTTTAGACCTGAGTGCAGCTTTTGATACTATCGATCATAATATTCTACTTGATAGATTAGAACACTATGTTGGACTTAATGGAACTTCGTTTGCAGTGGTTTAGATCTTATTTATCTGATAGGTTCCAGTTTGTTCATGTAAATAATGAGTTTTCTTTCAACTCAAAGCTCAGTCATGGAGTTCCACAGGGATCTGTGCTAGGCCCTACTCTTTTTAGTTTATATATGCTTCCGTTAGGCAACATTATTAGAAAGCACTGTATACATTTTCATTGTTATGCTGATGACACACAATTATACCTGTCAATTGAAGCCAGATTATAGTAATCAATTAGCCAAGTTAGAAGCCTGTCTTAAGGAAATCAAAGCTTGGATGACTTGTAATTTCCTGCTATTAAATTCAGATAAGACTGAAGTCATTCTTGTTGGTCCAAAAAACCTTAGAAATTCCTTTCCAAATCAAACTTTCAGTTGGATGCGGTTACTCTTTCTCTTAATAGCTCTGTGAGGAACCTTGGAGTTATTTTTGATCAGGATTTGTCCTTCAATTCACATATTAAATTTGTTTCTAAGACTGCCTTCTATCATTTGCGTAATATTGCCAAGATTAGGAGCATCTTGTCTGAGTGATGCTGAGAAGCTGATCCACACTTTTGTTAGCTCGAGATTAGATTATTGTAATTCTTTATTATCAGGCTGTCCTAAAACATCTTTAAAAAGTCTTCAGCTGATCCAAAATGCTGCAGCAAGAGTTTTAACAGGTACTAGAAAGAGAGATCATATCTCTCCGGTTCTGGCCTCCCTTCATTGGCTTCCCATAGAGTTTAGAATTAAGTTTAAAATCCTTCTTCTTACTTACAAAGCTCTAAACAATCAGGCTTCTTTTTATTTAAAAGATCTGATACTACCGTATTGTCCTAACAGAGCACTACGCTCCCAAAATGCAGGATTACTTGTAATACCTAGAATCTCCAAAAGTACAATGGGAGGCAGAGCCTTCAGTTATCAAGCTCCTCTCCTGTGGAATCAGCTGCCAATCTGGATTCGGGAGTCAGACTCGATCTCTGTTTTTAAGAATAGGGCTAAAACCTACCTTTTTGATATAGCCTACAATTAGGGAGGGATCATGTGTTTCTGAACCCTCCCTTAGTTATGCTGCTAATAGGTTTAGTCAGCCGGGGGACCTCCAGTAATACACTGGGCCTCACTCCTTTCCTCACTCTCAATGAAATATTTTTTTTGCTGGTCATTAACATTTGTTTGTTCTCTCTCATAGATTGAGTCCCCATCGTGCTGTTTGCTCTCTACATGTCTGTTCTTTTCTTCTTCTCTATCCCCTCACCCCCCAGCCAGTCGCAGCAGATGACTGCCCCTCCTGAGCCTGGTTCTGTTGGAGGTTTCTTCCTGTTAAAAGGGAGTTTTTCCTCTCCACCGTCGCCAAGTGCTTGCTCACAGGGGATCGCCTGATTGCTGGGGTCTTTCTGCAACTGTGAGGGTTCCCCCTACAGTTGATAGTGCTATGAGATGACTGTTGTTGTGAAATGGCGCTATATAAATAAAGTTGAATTGAATTGAATTGAATATCACTGTATAAAGGCAAGAAATCTCTGTGTGTGTGTCTGTCACGCTTCATAGGACATCCTATGACCTCAGGCATCATAGGACACACAGACAAGTGTGTCTTTATGTGTCGGTGCTGTCCTTCTCCTCCCCCCATGCCAGAAGTTGATGGCCTTTCTGATGGCATTCCTCTGCTCTCTGCTGCCGTCTCTGCTGGCCTCTGTGCATTGTCTTTGGTCAGCATTAACCAGCATTTCATTTTTAAAAATAATATTCTGGGCTTAAAGCGTGGTGTGTTGATTTGAGCTGTCCCATCCATCCATCCATCCGTCCATCCATCTTCTACCGTTTTTCCAGAGGTCCGGGTCGTGGAGGCAGCAGTTCAAGCAGAGAAGCCCAGACTTTCCTCTCCCCAGCCACCTGCTCCAGCTCTTCAGAGAGGATACCAAGGCGTTCCCAGACCAGCTGGGAGACATAGTCTCTCCACCGAGTCCTGGGTCTTCCCCGGGGTCTCTTCCCAGTGGGACGTGCCCAAAACACCTCAAGTGGGAGGCGTCCAGGAGGCATCCTAATCAAATGCCCATACCACCTCAACTGACTCCTTTCAGTGTGGAGGAGGATTTGAGCTGGTCAGACGAAATCTACTGGTACACACTGACTGACCTGTGTGTGACCTGTGACATTTACTGTGGCGCAGTTAAAGTGACATGTCACCTGCGTAATCAGCTCAGGAGGATTCTGAAAATCATCTTGTGACACCCCCCCACCCCAAACTTTGGGACTTTCTGAGCTAAGTGACTCTTACATTATTGCTCCCGGTACCAGTGGGTTAAAACCATGATAAATGCTTCCACTGCCCACATGTCTTTTCTGATTTTTTTTCCCCACTTAAAGCACTTTAACAAGCTCATGCTTCTCTTGGACAGCGACGCTCGTAGCGAGATACTACCTGGTGACTGGAACGCGCGGGTGGGACGCTTCTGAACTCTGCGTGTGTGATGTGTATAAAGAGTGGCATGGATACAGAAGTCTAGAGAAACCTTGAGCTTTAGACAAGAATTGGGCTCAGTAAAGTGAGGTCTCTTGTTAAGCCAGTGATTAAACAATTTCTGTACATCTTTCATTCTGGGAACAATATTTGAATCAATTCTTTCAAGTGTATCTTTTGTAATTATAATTACTTCCACCAAGGAACTAATGTAATCGGGGTGGTCTGTCTTTTAGCAGAATTACACAAAAACTTGACAGTTTTTGATGAAATTTTCAGCAGAGGTAGCCCTTGGGCCAAAAATGAACCCATTATATTTTGTGGTCCTCAACCAAGGACCTTGATTGTATTTGTGCAGGATTACACAAAAACTACTGGATGGATTTTGATGAAATTTTCTCCAGAGGTGGTCCTTGGTCTAGAGAGGAACCATTACATTTTGGTGATGATCCAAGAAGGCATACCTCCACCAAGGCTTTTATCTTCTCACATTGTGTTAGCAAGAGCCCTCCAAAACTACTGTATAGACTTTGATGTACGGGTGGGTTCAAAAGATTGATAGAACGCAGTGTTTCCTCTGGTTGAAAGACCTTGGTGCAGTGGCAACATACCCCCCCCCCCCCGTAACCATACCGGAATATGTTAATTTTATACTATTTATTTCTTTTTAAAATTTTACACAGTAACATTGCTTATGGAACTTACCATTTGAAGTATTGTCCAACTGAGGCTTGAATATTGGGCCAGTTGGGGTCCCACCCAGACGTCCTATGTTTGGACTTTTTAGTGGTGTCATCCTTCTCCTTCCTCTGCTCTCACCTCTCCTGGACCCTCTGCATGAACACTTCCCTCTCCTTGGCTCCTCTCTTCTGTCTCATCTTTCCCTCTCTGAGTTCTGTCTAATTCAGGTTTTCTCTCTGTCTATGGTGGCATACAAACAGGTTAGAAAATATCAAGTGTTATGTTTTGTCCTGCAGGATTTTTTTGTCATAGTTTACATAAATGACAAAAATATGTGTATTTTTTTATTTTTATTCTAGTGTTTCTTTTTTCCATTGAGAGAGTAGGGAAGGGAAAGAAACATTCATAATAGTAATGTACTCGTGCATACTTAAATTATATGATCAGGTGGGTATAGTAACCAGAAATTCTACTCATGTAAAAGTAGACAACCCAACATTTTTAGTTAACCACTTGCACTCCGGGCAATTTTCCTAAAAATGCCAAAAAATAACGTGCCCAAAGTAAATCGAAAGCTGTTCTTCAACCCTTTGCAGTATCTTCATGGGGTTGGTCTCATTTAAAAGAAAACACTTTGAATTTTTTGGCAAAAAAAAACATAATCTCTCTACGTGCTCCGGCCACTGAGTTACAGTCATCTAAACATACTGAACTTGAAGAAAAAAAATTTGGACACAGTGTTTTTTTTGGATACAAATGCTTGTAAATAACACACAGCTGTCCGATCCGGCTGGAAAATGCAACAGAAATGTAGAACCAAGTGTTATCCAGCTGAGATCCAAATTTGGTAACAATATCACAAAAAATGAATATTTTACACAGCTTTGTTCTCAGGCTGTTCCCAGGCGTTTTGGAACTGTGCCAAATTGTGCCAAATGTCACAGTTTGGAAAAACGTCTGTAACTTTTGAATGATTCAATGTAGAAGCTTCATTTTAGGCTCAAAGGAAAGGTTACACTCAGGGCTGTGTCTGTGTGTGTGTGGGGGGGGGTCGTCCCCCCCCCCCCGCTACCAAGGACAGAGTTCGGCCCTCGCTACATGACAGATTACACTCGTTGCATGTTTCCACAGCAACGCTGTCACAGCGGCTCCCCCCCCCCCCGCTACTGTGTGTGTGGGGGGGGGTTGTCCCCCCCCGCCGCTCGCTACAGAGGATGGACTTTAGCCATCGCTACACAACGGATTAGCCTTATGTGGTGATGTAGGACAGCAGTGCAATCACCACGGCTCCCCCCCCCCGCTGCAGAAGAATAGCGGGGGTGGGGGGGCGTTCACAGCCTGTACACTGCGAGCAACCCCTTGTACCGCGGCGCACGAACTTCAGACTTCATGAACCGCACAGCTGTAATTTACTGATCGGTCAAAAGTCATTTTGGATTACAATTTTCAGGGATAGAGAATAATTTAGCTTATAACACCTTACCTCTTCACAGCGGAGTCTTGGCGAACTTGTCTTCATCATTGTCAGACGAATGCGACGCTGGTCCGCTCTGGTTCTGGTCTCGCGAGTCGATCAAAATATAATTCCATTATTGCGGTTTTGTGCTTCCATGATTACGGTTTTTGGCGAACGATTTTTCAAAACAAATAACAGTAGTAATTAAAAAAAGACTGGCGAAGGCGTGTGTGTCACTCAGCCTTCGTCATCAGCCTCCGTTGGTCTATGATGACCATGGAAGAAATCATAACGTCTACTCTGCTGGAACCAATACAAAATAAGCACCGCCTGTGGCCGAACATGCCGATCCACGAATGGCACTCCCTGTCACACAGGTTGTATTTGTGGATGGTCTCCATGCTGCTGGGTCTGTGGGGCTCTTCCTGCATCCTTTTTTGATCCGCTCCAGCAGCCAGTCTTCACCCAGCCTTAAAAAAAACAGCTCATGAACTTCTCTGCTTCAATTGGCTCACTGCATTCAAAGCGTTGGGAGGCGGGTCCTCCTTCCTAGGTTTTCATTCATTGGTTCTTCAAGGTTTCAGAAACCCAATTCAAGGCTCTTATTAGTCGAATGAGAGGTCAATCAGATGAACTAATCTGTTTGCGGCTGTGTTTGCAGCTTTTTTTTTCAGTGGCGCTTGGAGGCCAGACCACCTACACCACCACCATCAATATCCTTATCATGCGTCATGCGCACGAGGGCGCAGAGACTTGCCCGCCTGCGGAACAACGGAGTGCAAGAGGTTAACCCCTTGCACTCCGGGCAATTTTCCTAAAAATGCCAAAAAATAACGTGCCCAAAGTAAATCGAAAGCTGTTTTTTTTTTTTTTTTTTTTTTTTTTTTTTTGTTACTTATTTGTACCCGTAGGTAGATTTGGTTTGCAGTCTGGTGACAAGCCACCGGCTGCTGGTCGCTGCATGCGCGAGCACCCTAAACCTACATGTTTTTGGTATGCGGGAGGAAACCGGAGAAATCCCGGAGTAAACCCACGCAACACGGGGAGAACATGCAAACTCCACACAGCTCACTGTTGGTCGGGGGCTGGAATCGAACCCACGATCCCCCGGCCAAGGGTAAAACTGTGCTGCCACAGTGCTAAACCACTGCGCCACCGTGCAGCCCAAGCTGTTACTGAGCTGTTACTCAACCCTTTGCAGCATCTTCATGGGGTTGGTCTCATTTAAAAGAAAACACTTTGAATTTTTTGGCAAAAAAAACATGATCTCTCTACGTACTCCGGCCACTGAGTTACAGTCATCTAAACATACTGAACTTGAAGAAAAAAAATTTGGACACAGTGTTTTTTTGGATACAAATGCTTGTAAATAACACACAGCTGTCCGATCCGGCTGGAAAATGCAACAGAAATGTAGAACCAAGTGTTATCCAGCTGAGATCCAAATTTGGTAACAATATCACAAAAAATGAATATTTTACACAGCTTTGTTCTCAGGCTGTTCCCAGGCGTTTTGGAACTGTGCCAAATTGTGCCAAATGTCACAGTTTGGAAAAACGTCTGTAACTTTTGAATGATTCAATGTAGAAGCTTCATTTTAGGCTCAAAGGAAAGGTTACACTCAGGGCTGTGTCTGTGTGTGTGTGGGGGGGGTCGTCCCCCCCCCCCGCTACCAAGGACAGAGTTCGGCCCTCGCTACATGACAGATTACACTCGTTGCATGTTTCCACAGCAACGCTGTCACAGCGGCTCCCCCCCCCCCCCGCTACTGTGTGTGTGTGGGGGGGTTGTCCCCCCCCGCCGCTCGCTACAGAGGATGGACTTTAGCCATCGCTACACAACGGATTAGCCTTATGTGGTGATGTAGGACAGCAGTGCAATCACCACGGCTCCCCCCCCCCCGCTGCAGAAGAATAGCGGGGGTGGGGGGGCGTTCACAGCCTGTACACTGCGAGCAACCCCTTGTACCGCGGCGCACGAACTTCAGACTTCATGAACCGCACAGCTGTAATTTACTGATCGGTCAAAAGTCATTTTGGATTACAATTTTCAGGGATAGAGAATAATTTAGCTTATAACACCTTACCTCTTCACAGCGGAGTCTTGGCGAACTTGTCTTCCTCATTGTCAGACGAACGCGACGCTGGTCCGCTCTGGTTCTGGTCTCGCGACTCGATCAAAACATAATTCCATTATTGCGGTTTTGTGCTTCCATGATTGCGGTTTTTGGCGAACGATTTTTCAAAACAAATAACAGTAGTAATTAAAAAAAAGACTGGCGAAGGCGTGTGTGTCACTCAGCCTTCGTCGTCAGCCTCCGTCGGTCTATGATGACCATGGAAGAAATCATAACGTCTACTCTGCTGGAACCAATACAAAATAAGCACCGCCTGTGGCCGAACATGCCGATCCACGAATGGCACTCCCTGTCACACAGGTTGCATTTGTGGATGGTCTCCATGCTGCTGGGTCTGTGGAGCTCTTCCTGTGTCCTTTTTTGATCCGCTGCAGCAGCCAGTCTTCACCCAGCCTTAAAAAAAAACAGCTCACGAACTTCTCTGCTTCAATTGGCTCACTGCATTCAAAGCGTTGGGAGGCGGGTCCTCCTTCCTAGGTTTTCATTCATTGGTTCTTCAAGGTTTCAGAAACCCAATTCAAGGCTCTTATTAGTCGAATGAGAGGTCAATCAGATGAACTAATCTGTTCGCGGCTGTGTTTGCAGATTTTTTTCCCAGTGGCGCTTGGAGGCCAGCACCATCTCCATCTGCACCATCATCAGTATATCATGCGTCATGCGTCCGAGCGCGCACTTGTGCGCCCTCGTGCGTCCTAGGACGCAGAGACTTGCCCGCCCGCGGAACAACGGAGTGCAAGTGGTTAAGAGTACAAAGAGCAGCCACTTAAAAACTTAAGTAATGACTTCAGTCTTGAAGATTTGAGGTTCTTCTCCAAAATTTATTACAATTTTCTTGTAGTTTTCTACTTTTCTTTATAACTTTATCTAAATTTTAAACCATTTTCCTCAAATTTGTAATTTCCTTTTGTAAAATTGACTTTTCTTGTACATTTGAAACTTTATTATAAATTTGTGGATTATTTTATGACTTATTTTTGTCTCTTTTTTTTTAAAATAAAATTGCTGTTTTTTAAATAAATTTGAAACACTGGTATTTTTTTTTTTTTTTACTTTTTCCTTATAACAATTTGTATTTTTGACCATAACTTTGCAGTCAGAATAGAACAGTAATTTAAGTCTCATTTCAAAGAAAAAAATATTAATAAAATTGTATTTAATAATTGAAATTAGCTTAAATGACCAAGGATGCCGTTATTTCTGTCTTAATACTTCTATATATTCATAGTTTTTTTTTTAGAAATCTCCTCACCGCCAAGAAAATTCTCCCTTATTTTGAACTCCAAATGCTGGCATGTTCAGTTTGTCTGAAGGCTGCTGATGGATTAAAGTCACTGACTTGGTGAATTTCGGTCATCTTAACCTGCCAGATACATAACAGGGAACATAACATAATATTGTAGTGGCTGGTGAAATATATCCTCAGCAATTCATCAGTCCCCCTTTCCTTTCCCTTCATGTGAAGCCGGCTGCATCTGAATTCTAACCACATCTCTTAGCTAAGCGACTCTTCCGTTATTGCTCCTGTTTCCAGCGGGTTAAAACCATGATAAATGCCTCCAGTGCTTACATACCTCTTGGGATTTCTTTTTCGCATTTAAAGTATTTTGATAAACTCATGTTTCTGACAGACAGTCAAGCCTTATTGTGCTGCATTTCCCCTCTAGTCTACCTTGGTCCGTGTACGCTTTGGACGAGCCCGGCATGCACGCGGTGCTGTACATGCTCACTTTTTTCATCTACCCAGGCCAAGTTGTTGACGCATGCACACAACCATCATTTGTATTTTCACTCCCGCCCAATAGGTAGCGCCAAGGTGCTGACGCACCAGGATTTTCACCAACGAAGAAACGGCGGACTTCTTCACAAAATTTCTCTTCAGATAGAGTCCATTTCTGCTGTTTGACTTCCTGGTTTTCCCTTCTTTTCCAGGAAGATGCTGCTGCCGCTAGCAAGACACCCTAATTTGAGAAAAAGGCTCAAATTTACCAGAAAAAGTCTCAGATTAAAATGGAAAAAGTCTCACATTCACATGAAAAAAGTTTGAGATAGCTATAATTGGAAAAAGTCAGAAATTTCCTAGAAAGAAAGCTGTAAATTTGTGGAAAATATATTAAGTTTATGTGGGGGCGGGGAAGGCACAATCAGAAAAACTAGTATAGGAGAGAGCTCCAGTTTAAAAACAGCACAGAGACTATTTTTAGCAGCAGTGGTGAGTTTGATTTAAATTTATTTCTAATAAGTTTTTCTGTCACAAATGTTCCGACAGCCACAGCAGCCTGCCGTCGGAGGCATGCATTTTAAAAATTAATTAAAGGATTGGAGTTAATTGGTGAAGAGTGGCAACAAAATAATGAATAGTTTGGAGAACATCCTCAAATTAATGTCCAGTTGAATAGCTGGAACTGTTCACCCACGCTACAGTGACGGGGCTCCGTGAAGCCAGGGCAGATGTGACCGCTGGAGCTTCCTGCCCGGTGTTATGGGCAGAGAAAGAGCCCCTCTGCAGAGTTTCCAACACGGAGTCCGTTGTTTTCAAGTATCCCAGAGGAAAATATCCTACATTGATGAACAGACACAAACAGCCTCAGCTGGTGGGAGGGAGAGCAGTCGGGAAAAAATCTGCCAACCTTTTTAGCTGATAATTTGTTTGAAATACAGGCATGTAAACTTAAGTCGGTGTCATCACCAGCTCAGGTCATACCATTGGGAACAGCCGGTCAAAGAGCTGCAGATCTACAGAAAAATGAAATTTATATATATGTGTGTGTGTGTGTGTGGGGGGGGGGGTGCACATTCACATGAAAAACAGGACAAACCTTCTGCAGCTATGATGGTTGCTTGGCAACCTGTTTGGTCAGCTTGCCAGTAGCGAGGTTATAGTGACAGCCCTATACTGTATATATACAGTATCCCAGGGCTGTTCCATATGACAAAAATCTCATATCACGATATAAGTCAACTTGTATCACAATTGCTATATCACAATATACATTTTCTGTAAATTCTACAGTTTAATCACATTAAAACGACCATTTCTTTTTTACATGCACCTTTTTCCCTCATAAGTTTGCAGTGTTATAAAATAGTTTTTTAATGTGCATTGGAGACTTGATTCTCATCAATTTCAGGTTTTCTTCTAAATCATATCATATGAATAAAAAAGTAAACATCAATAAGTTAAATATTTCCTGAGCCAGAGGAGAATAGAAAAAAAAAAAAACGTAAATTTTTTTTTATGAAATTGAGAAAATTGCTCATTGCTGCCATCTACAGATGTAACTTGGCTGTTAGTTTAAACCAGGGGTCACCAACTAAAGCTGCAACAGGTCCGATAAGTCGGTCCTCCTCCCCAGTGATGTTAAAACCGAGGCCTCATGAAACAGCGAGCAACTTTGAGACAATAGCTTCATGAGCGACACGGTGTTATGAAACATCTAATAAAGTCTGCCATCTGGTGACTGTCAGAACTGCATCAGAGTTGAAAAAGCTGAAAAAAAATCACTACTTTTTTTTTTTTTTTTTGAACATTTGGCCATCAGAGGTCTATTCAAAATTGGATGGCAGGAACAAACAATACAAAGCACACACAAAAAAACTAATTCCTAATAACTAATTAATGAGGAACTGTCATCCTTTATTGGACATTGTTTCAGAAGACCACAGCTGTCTCCAGACTGGCCAGTATCATTTAACTTGCTTTCACACATTATTTTATTAAGCTCATGTTTTATGGCTGCTTTTATTTCTGTATTAATTTTTAAAGACAAAAACACCGACATGCGCCTCTCCTTCTGCATGTCGGGTGACGCAATAAGAACACGTCTCTGCTGCGTCATCGCCGTCACAGCTGTGTCGGATCGACGCGGGTGCATACAGTGGGGCAAAAAAGTATTTAGTCAGCCACCAGTTGTGCGAGGTCTCCAATTTTCATCATAGGTATACCTCAACTATCAGAGACAAGATGAGAAAAAAAAATCCAGAAAATCACATTGTCTGATTTTTAAAGAATTTATTTGCAAATTATGGTGGAAAATACGTATTTGGTCACCTACAAACAAGCAAGATTTCTGGCTCTCACAGACCTGTAACTTCTTCTTTAAGAGGCTCCTCTGTCCTCCACTCGTTACCTGTATTAATGGCACCTGTTTGAACTCGTTATCAGTATAAAAGGTGTTATGTATTTTGGTTTACTACGGCACCCGTCGTAGTGTCTTGCTCAAGGCATTATGGGTAACCTGTAATGTCAGGTTGTTGTTGTTAGCCATGTGCTATGAAGTTGCTGCTACGCTAATAAACCGTTAACATTACGTCGATGGTCCGAGTTATCATTGTTATATTAAGTAACGTAAAGCGGTGAAAGATATAACAAAAAGTGGCGACGAGGACGTCTGGACCGACGCTGCAGTCCGCGATGGAGGAGAGGTTTTTTTTGTCGTGTTTTTCCTGCCGCTACTTCGCGCTGACCGGGTGATACACCGCGCCGCTGTGCTGAGGTGGATGCTGCGGGCTGTCTGCTAAGCGGGGAGGAGCGGAGCAGTGGAAATCGTTAAGGACAAAAAAAAAAAAAAAACCTCAGTGAGTAACGCCGGAGGGAAGCAACGACGTTACAGAAAGGAGCTGCGAGGGAAAGAGCGACATTCAAGCAGGAGCGTTAAAATGGCTGGAGTTATTGGCTCTATCGGGCCCTTTGATGAGAGCGCGGAACAATGGAGTTCCTATACAGAGCGCTTTGACTATTTCGTCGCGGCCAGTGGAATAACGGATGAAAAGTTAGTGCCCACTTTTCTGAGTGTGATGGGTCCCAAGACATTTAACCTACTACGCAACCTCCTACAGCCAGTAAAGCCAGGCTCTAAAACCTACAAAGAACTTGTGGACACACTGACCCACCACTTCTCACCCAAGCCTCTAGTGATTGCAGAAAGATACAGGTTTCACAGACGTAACCAAGAAGAGGGTGAGTCTGTTAACATGTTTGTTGCAGCGCTACGCAAGTTAGCCGAACACTGTGAATTTAAAGATGTTTTAAATGACACATTAAGAGACAGGCTTGTGTGTGGACTACGAAATGAAGCAGCACAGAAGAAGTTACTCACAGAAAGTGATCTGACGCTTGAAAGAGCCATTAACATTAGTGTGATGATGGAGATGGCTTCCAAAGAAGCCCACCAACTGCATTCTACAGGCAGAGTACATAAGCTCAACAGTGGTAAAACCAATGCAACAGGTCCATGTTTCCGCTGTGGCAAGGGGGGACACCTTCCTAATGACTGTTGGTGCAAAGAGATGGACTGTAACAACTGTGGAAAAAAAGGCCACGTGGAGCGGGCATGTAGAAGCAAAAGGAGCAAAGACAAAGGCCCAAAGACAAGGAATAAAAGTGACATGGTAAAATACAAAAAGAAAAGAAATGTTCACACAGTTAAACATGGCGAGGACAGAGTGAGCGACTCCTCAGAGGAAGAGGTGTCAACTGCAATAAATACTGTCCGGATTATGAATGTGAATGAAGGCTCAGAAGGCTTTTGGACTAAACCAAAAGTGGAGGGACATTTTATTAAAATGCAGATAGACACCGGATCAAAGGCATCACTTGTGTCGCATGGCATTTACAAGAAGTTTCTGAAACATCTTCCACTCCGGCCTTCAGACACCGTCTTCAGGGCGTATACTGGACACCGAGTGCCCATGAAAGGGATGACAGAGGTAACTGTTCAGTACAATGGCCAAACTGCTGAGCTTCCCGTTTATGTTACCAAGAACAACTGTCCAGCTATAATGGGGCGTGTGTGGCTAAAGAAAATCCAACTTGACTGGCAAGAAGTAAGGAAGCTGTCACACAGTTCCACTCAGCTGCAGGCCATACTGGAAAAGCACAAAAAGGTTTTTCGTGATGAGCTAGGCAGTATGAAAAAAATTATAGTGAAGCTGCATGTCAAACCTGACAGTAAACCAGTGTTCATGAAAGCCAGACCAGTGCCGTACGCCATCAGACCAAAGGTGGAGACTGACTTGGATGCTCTGGTCAAGAATGGAGTTCTGGAGCCTGTGACAACCAGTGAGTGGGCCACGCCCATAGTTCCAGTACCCAAAAAGGACGGAGGAATCCGGACCTGTGGAGACTTTAAGGTAACAGTAAACCCTGTACTAACAGCAGAGCAGTATCCCCTTCCACTGATTGAAGACTTGTTTGCGGGGCTGAGTGGGGGACAAAAGTTCAGCAAAATAGATCTCAACCAGGCTTACTTACAAATGCATGTAGACGAGCAGTCACGTGAAATGCTGACTATCAACACCGATAAAGGACTCTTCAGATACTGCAGACTGCCTTTTGGCATCACATCTGCTCCAGCACTTTTTCAGCGAGCTATGGATCAAATCCTGAGTGGATTACCAGGAGTGCAGTGCTACCTGGATGATATCCTGTGTACAGGAGCAGATGATGAAGAGCATCTGCGCAACTTGGATGCAACTCTCAAGAGACTGGAGGAATATGGATTGAGAATCCGCAAGGATAAATGCGAGTTTTTCCAGTCATCCGTGGAATACTTAGGTCATGTGATCGATGCTAAGGGACTACACACTGCACCATCGAAAATCACAGCCATTGTGGATGCACCTCCACCCCAAAATGTCAGTCAGCTGAAGTCTTTCTTGGGACTGCTGAGCTATTATGGACGTTTCATACCAAACTTGGCATCACTATTAAAACCACTGCATAACCTGCTGCGCAAAGAGGAAGCATGGAAGTGGACAGCAAGCTGTCAGGAGGCTTTTCAGAAGGCAAAGGATGCGCTGACTGCATCAGAGGTTCTGACCCACTTTAACCCATCACTTCCGATCCAGCTTGCCTGCGACGCCTCTCCTTATGGCGTAGGGGCGGTGATTTCCCACGTAATGCTAGACGGTGAGGAAAAGCCAATCGCTTTTGCGTCAAGGACATTAAACAAGGCAGAAGCTAACTATGCTCAACTAGAAAGAGAGGCTCTGAGCATTGTGTTTGGTGTCAGAAAATTCCACCAGTACTTGTATGGACGGAAGTTTACACTTTTTACTGACCACCGACCTCTCACAACCATCCTTGGACCATACACAGGAATACCATCTCTTGCAGCGTCCCGACTGCAGAGGTGGGCGTTGCTGTTGTCAGGACACTCCTATGACATCAGGTATCGAAAGTCAGACTGTCATGGTAATGCAGATGGGTTATCCAGATTACCACTTCCTGTCATGAAGCCAGAGTCAAGCACTGTGGACATCTTCTACTTCACAGAGGTAGAAAACACACCTGTTTCAGCTGTGCAGGTGAAAAAGGGGACTAGAAATGACCCTGTGTTGTCTGCAGTCATGGACTTGATCATTAAAGGACAATCTGCGGGTGATGACGCAACCTTGAAGCCCTTCCTTGGGAAGTGGACAGAATTGTCTGTTCAGTCGAGTTGTTTGCTGTGGGGGAGGAGAGTGATTATTCCCCTGTCATGTCGAACAAAAGTGTTACAGCAACTTCATGCAGGACATAGTGGAATCGTGAGAATGAAAGAAATAGCGAGAAGCTATTTTTGGTGGCCAAACATTGACAAGCAGATTGAAGAAATAGCCAAAAGCTGTTCATCTTGTCACAAGGTACGGAACAACCTACCATTGGCTCCTCTCCATCCCTGGGAGTTCCCACAGGAGCCATGGCATCGTGTGCACATTGACTTTGCAGGTCCGTTTGAGGACAGAATGTTTCTCGTTGCTGTGGATGCACACAGTAAATGGCCTGAAGTGGCTATTATGAGGTCAACCACCACAGAGAAGACCACAGAGGCATTAGGAGAAATGTTTAGTCGTTTTGGGTCTCCTACACAACTAGTTTCTGACAATGGACCTCAGTTGGTTTCACAAGAAATGGATGCTTTTCTACAAGCTAATGGAGTGCAGCATATTAAATCAGCTCCATACCATCCTGCGACGAACGGCCTTGCAGAAAGGTTTGTGCAGACAATGAAACATGCATTGAAAGCATCACAAGGTCAAGGAACACTGCATCAGAGGCTGCACAAGTTCCTGCTAAACTACCGCAACACTCCACATGCAATCACAAAGACAACCCCTGCTAGTCTGATGTTCAAGAGAGATCTGCGCACTACCTTTGACCTTTTGAAACCCTCAGGATTAAAGGACACTGTACAAAAGCAACAAGAGAAACAAATTATGCACAGAGAACATCGGGCAAAGGACAGAGCGTTCACGTCAGGAGAATCTGTGCTGGCCAGGAACTACAGAGGTGAACCTAAGTGGGTTCCTGCAACTGTTATTGCACAAACTGGACCAGTCTCATATACAGTTCAAACCACTGACAGTGTTTGGAAAAGGCACGTGGATCAACTCCTGCAGACACCGCCAGCGCCTGCAGAACCGTCGCTTGGATATCCTAAAGATGCACTCACCAACTCACCACTTTGTCCACCTACACCAGTACAGAACTCAACCACTTCAGAGACCAGAGTTCCAGCTGTAGATGTGACATCTTCTTCTGCATCAGCACCAGAAGCAAACTCCACATTAGAAAGAACACAGACTCATGTTCCTGCAGATCGCCGATACCCCACCAGGGAGCGGCGACCTCCTGTCCGTCTGAGTTATTAGACTAGATAGCAACTGACCCACATTAATGGGGCAGAATAATCCCCAGGGGTACAGTTAGGGGATGAGGTAGTCTACCCTCACTCCTAAGGTAGCATAATAATTAAAGAGAAGTTGTTGTACATGGATACAGTTAACTTGGCAGATGAAGAGAATGGAGAAATGTTCATATGTTTAGATTGCCAGTGTTATGTTCTAATGAAGACACAAGAATTTCAGCAGACACTTGTTATTTCCTGTAGGACATCTATTGTAACAGGGGAGGAGATGTTATGTATTTTGGTTTACTACGGCACCCGTCGTAGTGTCTTGCTCAAGGCATTATGGGTAACCTGTAATGTCAGGTTGTTGTTGTTAGCCATGTGCTATGAAGTTGCTGCTACGCTAATAAACCGTTAACATTACGTCGATGGTCCGAGTTATCATTGTTATATTAAGTAACGTAAAGCGGTGAAAGATATAACAAAAGGAACCTATCCACAACCTCAAACAGTCAGACTTCAAACTTCACTATGGCCAAGACCAAAGAGCTGTCAAAGGACACCAGAAACAAAATTGTAGACCTGCACCAGGCTGGGAAGACTGAATCTGCAACAGGTAAGCAGCTTGGTGTGAAGAAATCAACTGTGGGAGCAATTATTAGAAAATGGAAGACATACAAGACCACTGATAATCTCCCACGATCTGGGGCTCCACGCAAGATCTCACCCCGTGGGGTCAAAATGATCATGAGAGCGGTGAGCAAAAATCTCAGAACCACATGGGGGGACCTAGTGAATGACCTGCAGAGAGCTGGGACCAAAGTAACAAAGGCTACCATCAGTAATACACTACACCGCCAGGGACTCAAATCCTGCAGTGCCAGACGTGTCCCCCTGCTTAAGCCAGTACATGTCCAGGCCTGTCTGAAGTTTGCTAGAGAGCATTTGGATGATCCAGAAGAAGAATGGGAGAATGTCATATGGTCAGATGAAACCAAAATAGAACTTTTTGGTAAAAACTCAACTTGTCGTGTTTGAAGGAGAAAGAATTCTGAGTTGCATCCAAAGAACACCATACCTACTGTGAAGCATGGGGGTGGAAACATCATGCTTTGGGGCTGTTTTTCTGCAAAGGGACCATGACGACTGAGCCATGTAAAGGAAATAATGAATGGGGTCATGTATTTTGAGTGAAAACCTCCTTCCATCAGCAAGGGCATTGAAGATGAAACGTGGCTGGGTCTTTCAGCATGACAATGATCCCAAACACACCGTCTGGGCAACGAAGAAGGGTTTTTTTTGTTGTTGTTGTTTTTTTGGCTTCGTAAGAAGCATTTCAAGGTCCTGGAGTGGCCTAGCCCGTCTCCAGGTCTCAACCCCATAGAAAATCTTTGGAGGGAGTTGAAAGTCCGTGTTGCCCAGCGACAGCCCCAAAACATCACTGCTCTAGAGGAGATCTGCATGGAGGAATGGGCCAAAATACCAGCAGCAGTGTGTGAAAACCTTGTGAAGACTTACAGAAAACGTTTGACCTCTGTCATTGCCAACAAAGGGTATATAACAAAGTATTGAGATGAACTTTTGTTATTGACCAAATACTTATTTTACCGAGGAATTTACCAATTAATTCATTAAAAATCCTTCAATGTGATTTTCTGGATTTTTTTTTTCTCATTTTGTCTCATAGTTGAGGTATACCTATGATGAAAATTGGAGCTCTCTCTCATCTTTTAAAGGGGACCTGTTGTGGTGGTCTAAATGCATTCAACTTGAAAACATTAGGCAAAGTATTCGTTATTTGGTTAAATAATTATTGCCAGCTATCTACCACCAGAGAAATATGCAAATACGACCGCAGGCATGGCCAGCCAATGAAAACTATGCGCGCAGCCATGACACATGCGGATGTGACGTCACATCGTTGCAACTGAAAAGTCAATACTCAGCCTGTACCAGCGACTAGGGTGCTTTTGTCAGTGTTTTTATTCTATTATGGCTGAATTGTCGGACTCTGAGGAAGAATTTGTCCAACATGGCTACAGGTTTGAGCCAGAAAGGTCTTCTGAGGGTGAAAGTGACGAAGTGGTCCTCACACACAACGGAATTTCGCCCGAAAGGAAACGTCTGTGCCCTGTTCCGAGATTGCGCAACCACTTTTCCGCGACGATCTTCCGACAAGGTGAGCTGGGTTTGGGTACACAAAAGAAGTGTTTATCTTTGTTTTTTCGCTTATTATTGAGACATCCAAAGGCTTTACATTCCGCCATGTTGCGATATCCATATCGCATTGTATGTTTTTGTTGTTACAAGAGCGCCGAGTGTCTGCTCTGTATATACGGTATATATAAGATAAGATAAGATAAGCCTTTATTAGTCCCACAATGGGGAAATTCCAGGATTGCAACAGCACAGGGATAGCAACACTCAGAGCAGCAATCAGAAGGCAAGAAAAACTAGAACATCTAGTAAACATATGTACATATTAAGATAAGATAAGATAAGCCTTTATTCGTCCCACAATGGGGAAATTCCAGGATTGCAACAGCATAGGGATAGCAACACTCAGAGCAACAATCAGAAGGCAAGAAAAAACAACATCTAGTAAACATATGTCCATATTACTATAAATGTATATGTATAGACACACAGTGCAGAGCATTATGGTTGGTGAATGTGCAGCAGAAAGTCTAAGTTCTCTCTCCGCGGATGCAGCGGGCCAGCTGAAAGTCTTTGGGCATGATGGTGACCCCCTTAGCGAAGAAGAGACCACCAGGTGGGCCTCGCTGGTCTCCTACAGAGCCATGACGGCGAAGCTCAGGAAACGCAGGATGGTCTTGAAGTCCTGAGCGATCTCCCTCACCAGGCGCTGGACGGGCAGCTTACGGATGAGCAGCTCCGTGGATTTCTGGTAGCGACGGATGTCTCTCAGAGCCACGGGCCTGTGACGGCGAGGCCTCTTCACTCTGCCGGTGGCCAGAGCGCCTCTCCGAGCAGCCCTGGTGGCTAGCTGTCTCCTGGGGGGCTTCTTCCTCCAGTAGATTTTACGGGCGGTCTGCTTGGTTCTTGCCATCGCTCTTTATTATTCTGTCTTATATTTCTTTCACGCCGCCTAAACTCCAGCCCGGCACCCGCATCGTTTTCGCTACAGCTCCCGGTATGTCGAGTTTCCCATTAGCACCGGGCGGCGGCCAAGTGCTAGCTAGCACTAGGTCCTCCCCGCTGTAACGTCTCCCGCTGCAAATCGTGGCTCCGTCCGCCGACCCGGGAGACCCCCGGGGCGATCCGTGCGTCCGTGATATATATACAGAGTGAAAGGTGTAGAAAGAAGGAGGAAGATAAAAAAAAAAAAAAGGCTGTTGCAAAGGGCAGCCGACTCGTGTGGCGCCGCCGGTCCGGCGGAACCGGAACCGGAATATATATATAGTGTCTGATCTGTATATACTTTTAGCGGCGAGGGAAGAGCCCAGCATCGAATCCCCGGCCATCTGGCGGCCGTTACGATCTCAGATCAGACGAGACGACCCGCTGAATTTAAGCATTTATTTATTTATTTTCTACTCGTTTTAGTTCTGCATTTAATATGAACCCTGAGTTTGAAATAAACGTTTGAATTTGAATTTGAACATCCCGAAAGCCACTGCTCATCTGGGCACTCCAGGCTCATCCAATATTGATCCAGATCGCGGTATCCACTCTTCTACGTCACAGGAAGCGTCCTGGCAGGCCATGTAGCCGCCAGTATGGCTGCGCGCATGTTTTGCTGACATAGCTGAACCAGCACATCAGCAATGGATTTATATCACATTTCTTTGAACTTGAACTTAAACTTGAACTAGAACGTGAGACAGGGGCTCAATATAATATCTTTTTTTTCACGACCACCACAGGTCCCCTTTAAGTGGGAGAACGTGCACAATTGGTGGCTGACTAAATACTTTTTTTGCCCCACTGTAACTTGCACTTCACTTTGAACTAGGGATGCAAGTTATCGATGAATTCATTAATCAGCAGTTGATTCACCTTATTGATCAATTAACAATTAATTGATAAGCAATTTTCCTAAGAATCTGAATTTTCCCTCAGTACAGTCTTTCTATCTTTAACCTCTTAAACTCATAAAAAAATATATTTAATGAAAAAATAAAATATATTTTCTCATAGAAAAATTTACCGTTTTTGATGTACTGAATAAAACGAACGTCCTATTCCTCAATGATTTATTGTACCATTTGCATGTTTTTTACTACAGACAATGGCAGGTTTTATAGTTTTAACAAATTTAGTACTGTATAGTGTCCACTATGTGCTCGTTCTTCTCAGTAATTTACAATTGTCATGATTTTAATTTATTTAAAAAAAACTTTTACCAATATCATAAAATGTATCTTTTTTAGTTATATTAAAAAGTAACTTTCACGTTCTAATTTACTGAGGAGCACTATTATACTGTTTTTCCAGGAAAATAAATTGGGAGCTGCTTCATCTGTTCCATGTTAAACACTATCACAGTACCCCGGAAATCCAGACAAACCCAGAATGATCTGTACTCCATCTGCTGTCTGTTACCTCAGTGGGAACTTGAGTCTGGTCTGCTTTCCTGTCGAGCGACGGGTTGAAGACAGTAGGGGTGGGTTTTTTCGCTCATGTAGTTTCTTCCTTGCTGTGGTCCGTTTCTCCGCGCTGCTGATTTGAAGCAGACTGGTGGATCTTCAATCTCGCATGCCATTGGAACTTGTGACTCTCTGATGTAACCCAGAAGGGTGAGTTTTATCACTCTGCACAGCACATGCACTCTGGGGGCTTGGCATCTTGTGCTTTTTCTTTCATTTTGGTTGAAAGGTTGTCGTGGATTACCGCATGCCCCCCCCCCCCACCTGGACAGCAATGCCACTACATTTCATCGAATAAGCTCCCATTGAAAAGGACTGCTTAGTGCTGAGTTATCAATTAATTGACAACTAGTTTAATTTAGTCAACTAAATTCTTAACAATTACTTGAAAGTCAGTTAATCATTAACGTCCCTTCTTTGAACTCTTTCTGACTTGGCTCCACTTTTTGCTGAGCTGGAAAAAACTCCAGGCTGAGCCACACGCTGAATGCTGGGGTATATCAGGGTCACAAGGTACTCTTCATGTATCCTTCGTTTTCGGGGGTTTGAAGGCTGCATTTGTCAGCCGCATGTAAAGGAGCCCACGTAATGGGACAGCCTTTGATGCAGCACAGTGAAGTATCTGGACTAGTAATGCACAGTTAGAGAAGCTGCAGAAGCTTACAGAAGCTTCTGCAGAAGTTGCAGAAGCTGAACTGAGACACAGCCACTAGCTGTAGCTGACCTGATCTTACTGGAAGGTCTAACGTGATCTGCACGTTTCTGCAGGGTGGAGTAAAAATGCAGCACAGTAAAGTGGAACAAGTTCTACTTCTCACAGCTACACTGCCTTTTTATTTTAATTAAAGATTATTTGTAAAAACTTTATTACTTACTTAACTTAATCCTCACCTGGCCAGTTAAGTGACCGTTGCAGCCAATTGTTTGAAGGCAGGGTGTAAGGTTTTTGTGGTTTATTGTTGGTACAAGTATTAATGTAAATATGCATGTGAGTAGGAATGAGGTTTCTCTTCATTACAAACACACATATAAGCTCATGGGGCACCAGTCCAAAAGAATGGACAATTAATAATTCTGTATTTGTACCAATAATGAATCAGTCTAAAAAAAAAAACCTGTTAGTTATTGTCTGCCTTTAATCAAGAAGATGGACATGGAATCAAACACCAACTCCCATCTGTCTTTGTAATAGTTTAATGAAAAATTTGAGGATATATGAACACATAAGATAAGATAAGATAAGATAAGCCTTTATTAGTCCCACAACGGGGAAATTCCAGGATTGCAACAGCACAGGGATAGCAACACTCAGAGCAACAATCAGAAGGCAAGAAAAAAAAAACAAGCAAGCAAGAGCAGCTAATATACATATGTACATATTACTATAAAATATATATATACACACAGACACACAGTGCAGAGCATTGTAGCTGGATGGAATAACTATATGAATATATGAACACACAGTGCAGAGCATTGTAGCTAGATGGAATAAATATGTAAATATATAAACACCCACAGTACGGAGCATTGCAGCTAGGTGGAATAAATATGCAAGTATATAAACACACACAGTGCGGAGCAATGTAGCTACATTCAACAACAACATTCAGATGATTGTAAGACCGTGAATTCAACACGTATCATGAGCACGTTAGACTGGTAGTGGGTTACTGAGCATAAATTGTAATATCAAGCACTTGTGGAACCAAGAAAAAACATAGCTTAAACTGGTACTGTAATGGAAGACGAAGAACCATAAAATAGTATTTTTTTTTTAAGAAAAATTGATGCAATTTTATGAAGAAAATAATGATTAAACTATTTCAAAAAAAGGAAAATTTGTGTTACTCTGAAAAGGAACAGCGATTAATGAAAAGACAAATGTCTTTGAAGTTCTGACAGGAGTTCGAAGATATTAGGTTTATAGAACTTAAACCAGGAATATTCTGAAGAATTAAATCTAATTTGGACAACAGACCTTCAGTACAGCAGAGTCAGAGTGTGTCCCTGGTGGTAGCAAGCAGTCTGGAACCATCATGATCCAGCTGGATAGGTGTAGATTCTGTTGAGAGAGATTGGCAGACGGATTCTGCCCCACGGCTCGGCCTATTCCTGGGATCACATACTGTACGTAGAAGCTCGATGCTCATTCTGCTGGCTGAGGTCTTCTTATGCACAGAAAAAGGAATTTTGCCAGGTTATCAAATTCCAGATATTTGTTTATCATTCGAAGTCCGATCAGAAAATCAAACTTGAAGAATTAAAAAAACAAACCACACATCCGTTTCTTCCGATGTGTTTATGTCTGAATAATAGGGAGTCGGAGTCTTCTTCATGCAGCAAACAACTAACCTTTATTACACAGAGCATAGAACTATTTACACATTGGGCCGTGCCTGCCTGACGTCACCCTGAGGGCGGGTACGGCATCTCTCACACACACACACACACACACACACACCTCCACTCCCCTTTAGAAAAGTGCAAAACCACACAATCACACATGCACACCAGCACAATATATACCTAAATTTACACATTATAGTTTTAAGTAACTCCACAGTCTGCACAGACCTAGACCAAACTGGCTTGGAGGCCCCGGGCAGTCCCACAGCATGTGTGCCCCTGGCAGCTGTCTGCCCCCATGGTCAAAGCCCCCCTCCCTGGTGAAAATGTCTCTTCCCCCCATTAACCGCTTCTCTTCTCTGGGCCGGACTTCGTCACCGACCCGCATGGGAACCCGATCCGGCCTCCTGTGTTCCCCATGTCACGACCAGACCTTCTTCCTGAGTCGGCACGTCCCGCTGACCCGGGCCGAACCTCTCTCGTGGCGATGGTGATGTCTGGCACGCTGTCCCTCCGTGTCTACCGGACCACTCCCAACCGCCTTCCACTCCACCATGCTTGCTCCAAACACTCCGGCCCCCCCCCGTGGCCGCACTCCGGGGAAAGCTAAAGCCCGCTCGTTGGTGCTGCTCGCTGCCTCGGGCGCCTCGCCGTAGCACCCAGCACCCTTGTCCAGGGCGCTCCGCTGCTCTGCCTCCGTGTCCAGCTGCTGCTGCTCTCCCTTGGGGTTCTCAGCGTCATCCTTGCTGGCGTCGTTCTCCAACCCAGGCACCTTGTCGCTGCATCCAGCACTCTCGGTCCAGGCGCTCCGCTGCGCTGTCTCGGTGTCCAGCTGCCGCTGCTCTTCCCCGGGGCTTCCAGCCTCCATGGACCCGCTCTCCCACTGCCTAGCTTCCAGCTGCGGGGCTGAATCCTGCTGCACTCCGTCTCCCCCGTCTTCGTACACCGCGCCGTCTGACCCACAAACGCCACAGTCCTGCACCGCGCCGAGCTCCTCGACTGCCTCAGTGACCGGAGACTCCTCTACTCATGGGCCCAGTCCCACCTCGACGTCCAACTAGCCGCTTATAGCCCAGTTTTAGCACGCAGTTAGCTCATTAGCTAGCCTGTTGATAGGCGCGACATGAGCTGTTAGCCTCCCGGAACTAACTAGCTCCACCATTCCCAGTGGCCACAGCTCCAACGCCCGCAGCCTCCTGGTCCTCGTCTGCTCGCTGAAACCCTCGGCCAGCTGCTCAACAGCATCCTCGTAGTGTTCTGCTCCACCCAGTGTACCTCCGCGCCGAGATGGTGGGCCAGGAGTGCCCACCGTCTTCTCCCGTCCAGCCTGTGTAGGCCCAGTGCTCCGAGGTACTGCTCAAAAAAGGCCCTCCACTCCGGCCACAGGATCACCGGCTCTCCTGCGCGCTCCAGAAATGGTGCTAATGGCGGAGGTAACCAGCACGCTCCCATTCTTTACCTCGTCGCCAAATGTTATGTCTGAATAATAGGGAGTTGGAGTCTTCTTCATGCAGCAAACAACTAACCTTTATTACACAGAACATAGAACTATACACACAGTGGGCCGTGCCTGCCTGACATCACCCTGAGGGTGGGTATGGCATCACACACACACAATAGTGTTGTCAGAACAAAGTTGATTTAAGCCAAGTAAAAATCGAACAAAGTCTTCTTAACACGGTAATTTAAGAAATTTTTAAGAAAAGGAGTAAAATAGGAAAAAGGGAATTTTAAGGAAAAAGAAAAGTTTACACAGAGCATCACTCTTTTGGAATGTAGCCTCACCCACAAGACAAGGAAAGAGAATTTGATATGACAAATAATATCCTCTTAAACATATATATACTGCCTATTAAAGCATAAATTGTTTAAAACTTTAGTGACTAACATATTCTACTTAATAAAGGAACAATGTGTCTTATTGTAATTGTAAATGTCTAAAGTTGATCCAAAATGTTGCAGCAAGAGTTTTAAGATAAGCCTTTATTAGTCCTACAATGGGGAAATTCCAGGATTGCAACAGCACAGGGATAGCAACACTCAGAGCAATAATTTAGAAGATAAAAAAATAAGAGCAGTGAATATACATATGTACACATAACTATATATACACAGTGTGGAGCATTGTAGCTAGATGGATTAAACAGCATAACCGTCTATTTAGTTTCCCTACATGGTATGAATTTGTATCCATACATATTGTCACCCTCCATAGCGACTGATATGGTCCTAGTTGTATACTGGAGGGGACCATTTGTGTAAGTCTGTTGCGTCTTTTGCATTCAATACTATTAGGTCGTCACGTTTTTTTGCTATCTCTGCGAACAGCCCTGCTTAGGTTATACAGTCTGACAGCCGTAGGTAGGAAGGACCTGCAAAACCTCTCGGTCACACACCTAGGATGATGTAGTCTGCTGCTAAATGAGCTCCTCAGTGCATTCAGTATGTCCTGCATAGGGTGGGACTCGGACTCCAGCAGAGATGACAGTTTAGCCACCATCCTTCTCTCTCCTATCTCCTCCACTGGGTCAAGGTGTTGCCCCAGGACAGAGCTAGCTTTCTTAATTAGTTTGTTCAGTCTCTTCCTATCGGCTGCTGTAATGCTGTTGCCCCAGCAGACCACTCCAAAAGTGATGGCTGATGCCACCACCGTGTCGTAGAATGTCTTCAGCAGCGCCCCTTGTACACCAAAAGACCTGAGCCTCCTCAGTAGGAACAGCCTGCGCTGTCCCTTCTTGTAGAGTGCGTCGGTATTGTGTGACCAGTCTAGTTTATTGTTCAGATGAACACCCAGGTACTTGTAGGATGTCACCATTTCAATGTCTGTTTCCTGGATGTTTACTGGTGCTGTGAGGTGTTGTCCTTACCTGCGGCAGTCCACCACCAGCTCCTTAGATTTCCTTGCATTGATCTGGAGGCAGTTCTGATGGCACCCGTCCACGAAGTCCTGGATAAGTCCTCTGTACTCAGCTTCATCTCCGTTGGAGATGAGGCTGACGATCACAGAGTCGTCAGAGAACTTCTGTAGATGGCAGTGTGTTGTGTTGTGTGAGAAGTCCGCAGTATAAAGGGTGAACAGGAAGGGAGCCAAAACCATTCCCTGGGGGGCCCCCGTGCTGCCGATGATCGTGTCAGACACACAATCCCGGGTTCTCACAAACTGTGGCCGGTTCGTGAGGTAGTCCAGGATCCATGATTACAGGTGCTGGTCCACCCCTGCGCACAGCAGCTTGTCCTTCAGGATCATCGGTTGGATGGTGTTGAAAGCACTGGAGAAGTCAAAGAACATGATCCTCACCGCATTCAAACCTATGGTCAAACCTATTAAAAAACAGGTTCAGATTGTTCGCCCACTCCCTGCCCCCCGTGGCCTGGGAGGAGGTATTCTGGAGCCCAGAGATGGTTTTAAGGTTTCTCTAGACCCCGCCGATGTCGCTCTATTGCAGCTTGTCCTCCATCTTCTTCCTGAAGCTGGCCTTGCCTTCTCTGATCTTCCTTCTCAGCTCCCTCTGTACGAGCTTCAGCATCTCCCTGTTCCCCGACCTGATGATCCTCCTCTTCTCTCTCAGAAGTGTTTTTATCTCAGGGTTGATCCGGGGTTTGTTGTTCGAGCAACACCATATGGTCTTGGTGGGTACGGTGTTGTCCACACAGAAGTTGATGTGGTCCGTGATGGTGTGAGTGAGGCCATCGATGTCCTCACCATGTGGATCGCAGAGCTGCTCCCAGGCAGTGGTTTCAAGACAGTCCTTTAGGGCGTCCATTGCCTCCTCAAACCATATCTTCACCATGCGCTTGACTGGAGGTTGTCTGTGTTCTACGGGTTTCTACACTAGGAGATGGACCAAGTTGTGATCCGATCTCCCGAGTGGGGGGAGTGGTGATGAGGTGTACGCCTCCTTAGTGTTTGCATTTAATAAGTCCAGTGTTTTATTGTCTTTATTGTGGCATGTGACATTCTGGGTGAAGGTGGGCAGAATGGGGGACAGTGAAATATGGTTGAAATCACCTGAGAGGAGGAGAAGAGCATCTGGGTGTTCTGTCAGCAGCCTGCCAGTTACTGAGCGAATGGCGTCATGCGCTGTTCCCACGCTCGCCGTCGGATTTGCATAAATAACAATGCAGATCATGTGTGAGTATTCCGTCGGGAGATAAGTAGGCCGCATGCTAACAGCTAGCAACTCGATGTCTTTGCTGCAGTGCTGTTCCTTAACCGTGATATGTCCCGGTCTGCACCAGCTGTAATTGACATACATTATCACTCCTCCGCCCCTTGCCTTCCCACTGTCTGGTCTGCCTGTATTGCGTGGAAACCCTCCAGTTCGATGTTAGCATCTGTTGCTAGTTCTGTTAGCCACGTCTCAGTAAACAACATCATGCTAATCTCTCTGAAGACGCTCTGGTAACGAGCCATAGCCGCTAGCTTATCTATTGAGTAGCGCTTGTACATTCCCCATAATAACGGATGGAAGGACGGGTCTGTACCTTATATTTCTCACCCGCCGTCTTTCTCCAGCATGGCATCCACGTCGTTTCTGTCTTATTTCACCCGGTATGTTGAAGTGTTGCGCGAGCATCTTGGTCCGGTTAAGTGCTAACAGCTGGTCTCTGCTCTAACGTATCCTGCTAAAAACAGTGGCTCCGTCTGCCGGCTCAGGAGACATTTGGGCGATCTGTGTGTCCGTCCGATGGATAAGGTGTCACCGGATCAGAAGATTAGCAAGAGAAGCCAGATAGTAAATAGAAATAGGAAGAAATTGATCCGCTGTTTAACAGGTACTAGAAAGAGAGATCATATCTCTCCGGTTCTGGCCTCTCTTCATTGGCTTCCCATCCAGTTCAGAATTAAGTTTAAAATCCTTCTTCTCACTTACAAAGCTCTTAACAATCAGGCCCGTTTTTATTTAAAAGATCTGATACTACCCTGTCATCCTAAGACAGCATTACGCTCCCAAAATGCTGGATTACTTGTAATACCTAGAATCTCCAAAAGTACAATGGGAGGCAGAGCCTTCAGTTATCAAGCATCTCTCTTGTGGAACCAGCTGCCAATCTGGATTCGGGAGTCAGACTTGATCTCTGTTTTTAAGAATAGGGTTAAAACCTTTCTTTTTGATATAGCTTACAATTAGGGAGAGATCATATGTTTCTGAACCCTCCCTTAGTTATGCTGCTATTAGGTTTAGACAGCCGGGGGACCTCCAGTTATTGCACTGGGCTTCACTCCTTTCTTCACTCAAAATGATTTTTTTTTTTTTTTTTTTGCTGGTCATTAGCATGTGTTTGTTCTCTCCCATAGATTGAGTCCCCATTGTGCTGTTTGCTCTCTACATGCCTGTTCTTTTCATCTTCTCTATCCCCTCACCTCCCAGCCAGTCGCAGCAGATGACTGCCCCTCCCTGAGCCTGGTTCTGCTGGAGGTTTCTTCCTGTTAAAAGGGAGTTTTTCCTCTTCACCGTCGCCAAGCACTTGCTCACAGGGGATCACCTGATTGCTGGGGTCTTTCTGCAATTGTAGGGGTTTCCCCTACAGTTGAAAGTGCTATGAGAATACTGTTGTTGTAAAATGGCGCTATATAAATAAAGTTGAATTTAATTGAATAAAAGCATTTCAAACCATAATTGTCCATCACAGGGTCCCACGATTATCTTCAAAAGCAGATGCTTTGTGTGGGGGAAAAAATGAGTTAATTCATTGTTCACAATTAATAGTTTAACTTTAGTGAGAAATATTCCTGTGTTATCCATTGGAGGGCATTGTTGGATTCTGGAATTTGGAGAGAAAAGGGAGTACAGATCTGGAAATTTCAGACGGCTATTAAAACATCAAACTGTCACATGGGAATGTACTCATTCATATTTACAATTGGGGGTTCCAAACCGTGGCATTGGGGGGAGATTTGAGGGTCAATTTACCAATGGAATGTGGCTTCAAAGCTATGGTCTTTAGGTGAAAGGTAAGAAAGGGGGTCTAGCTCTTCTCCAAGAAAAAGGATGAATCTTTTTCTTATTTTAAACCAGCTGGTAATGCTACACAGGGCGATCTTGGGCTAGGGAGATGATGTCAGCCAGCGGTCTTATCATTGCTATCTTGGTCATCCAGGACAGTCTGGGCTTACCTCGGGGGCGATGCCAGCCTTGGGGGGTGGACGAGTGCAAGCGGAGAAGGCCTGCTTTGCCGGTGTCCCGTCTTCCAGCCTGGCTACGTGACCCTGGATCCCCAGTCTCCCTCTTCTGATGACGGTAGAGATGGAGATAGAACAGCCAGCCCTCCTGTAGACCTTATCATTTGTGGTGTGGTGGAACCATCGGATGCCGAGGATGTTCCGGAGGCAGGTCCGATTGAATGTATCCAGTTGGTAGGTAGTTGTGATGGAGAGGGTCCAGGTTTCGGACCCGTAAAGGAGGACGGGGATCACACAGGTGTTAAAGATTCACAACTTTGTGGTTGTGCAGATCTTTCCATTCCGTCAGACTCTCTGGAGGCGGCCAAAAGCAGAGACAGCTGCAGGCAGCAAATAATCTCTGGGTCTGATGAGCAGGAGCTGGTGATTTTAGATAGAGGTAGACAAGATTGTTAACAGTCTCAACCGTCTCGTCTTTGATGGTGATGACTTGTGGTGGTGGTGGCAAGAAGTCTGGTAGTGACTGGATCTTTGTCTTTGCCCAGCTGATGTTCAGGCCCAAGGGTGATGCTTCCTCTCCAAGCAGCTCCAGTGCCTCAGTAATAATGTCTATATGCGTTGCAGAAGTACCACGTCGTCCGCATAGCACAGGTCTGTGAAGTGGGAGTGGAAGTCAACGCCAAGATTGGGGCAGTGTTCCGTTGCATTCTTGATCCAGTAGTCAACCGCAACATTGAAGAGGTTTGGGGTGGCGACGCATCTCTGCCGGACTCTAGAGGTTGTGACAAAAGGGTCTGACATATCACTCTCAGTGCGAACCCTGCACGTGGTGTTGGTATAGAGATCCCAGAGAATGTTGATGTACTTGGGCGGGACTCCAATACCATGAAGGGGTTGCCAGAGGGTGTTCCTATCTTGGGAGTCGAAGGCAGCTTTGAGGTCAACATAGGCCGCATATAGAGGTTGGCGGTACTCCCTGTGTTGCTGTGCCAGGGCACTCAAGGCAAGGATGCAGTCCACTGTGGATCGGCGAGGGGTGAAGCCAGCCTTCTGGCGGCGGTGCTTGTCAAGGAGCAGGGGGTGGATAAGGTTCAGAATGACAGCGGTTATTACCTCGCTAGGGATGGACAGCAGCATGATGGGATGATCGCTGGCTGTGCTCCAATGGTCACCCTTTTTCTTATAAATGGACAGAATGACCCCGTCCCTGCACTCCCCAGAGATGTGTTCTTCTGCCCAGATGAAGCAGTACAGATGTTCCAGCCGAGGGATGACAGAAGTGAGGGCGGCTTTCGTCATCTCTGCCGTAACTCCATTAGCACTGGGGGCTTGCCCAGAGGGGAGCTTCTTGATGGTATCTGATAACTCACTGATTGAGGGTGGGGCTAGGCTGATTGAGTTGTCTTCAACACCGACATCAGCATACTGCTGCAGCTTATCTGAGGTGGGAGGAGGGGGCTTGCAGAGGACGCTCATGTAGTGCTCTTGCCATTGTTGAAGTTTTGTTGTCGGGTCCATGATGAGGCTTATGCCATCGACAGCTAGCAGGGGGGATGACGACTGCTGTTAGATCAGATAGATCTGTTGATACAAATAATCTGATTGTGTGGAGAAAAATGTTTGTTCATGTGACCCTGACTGTCACTGAAAGGATCAATGTAATCAACTATTTTAAGAGAAGATAAGATATTACTACCGGAGTGGTGGCTCAGTTGGTAGAGCATCCGCCCCACACCCGGGAGGCAGGGGTTCAAATCCCGGCCGGGTCATGCCAAAGACCATATAAAAGTGGAACTTCCTGCCGTCCAGCTTGGTGCTCAGCAATAACGGAATGGAGGAGGGAAATCTGTGGCGGCGCCTTGCATGGCAGCGGCCCTCTGATTCTGCACTGGGGTGTGTGTGATTTGACACTGTAGATAGGTAAAGCACAATCTCGTTCTACTGTACATGATTAGTTGTACGGTTGAATGACAATAAGGGTGATAGATAAGCCTTTATTAGTCCCACAATGGGGAAATTCCAGGATTGCATAAGCACAGGGATAGCAACACTAAGAGCAACAATCAAGAAGACAAGAAAAAAACAAGAGCAGCGAATACACATATGTACATATAAATATATAAACACACAGTGCGGAGCATTGTAGATAGATGGAATAAATATATAAATATATAAACACACACAGTGCGGAGCATTGTAGCTAGATGGAATGAACAGTATAACCGTCTACTTAGTTATCCTACATGGTATGATTATGTACCCATACATATTGTCACCCTCCGTAGCGACCGGTATTGTCCTAGTTGTATACCGGAGGGGACCATTGTGTAAGTCTATTGCGTCTTTTGCATTCAATACTATTAGGTTGTCAGGTTTTTTTGCTATCTCTGCGAGCAGCCCTGCTTAGGTTATACAGTCTGACAGCCGAAGGTAGGAAGGACCTGCGAAACCTCTCGGTTGCGCACTTAGGATGATGTAGTCTACTGCTAAATGAACTCCTCAGTGCGTTCAGTATGTCCTGCATAGGGTGGGACTCGGACTCCAGCAGAGATGACAGTTTAGCCACCATCCTTCTCTCTCCCATCTCCTCCACTGGGTCAAGGCGTTGCCCTGGGACAGAGCTAGCTTTCTTGATCAGTTTGTTCAGTCTCTTCCTGTCGGCTGCTGTAACGCCACTGCCCCAGCAGACCTCTCCAAAAGTGATGGCTGATGCCACCACCGTGTCGTAGAATGTCTTCAGCAGCGCCCCTTGTACACCAAAAGACCTGAGTCTCCTCAGTAGGAACAGCCTGCGCTGTCCCTTCTTGTAGAATGTGTCGGTATTGTGTGACCACTCTAGTTTATTGTTCAAATGAACACCCAGGTACTTGTAGGATGTCACCATCTCGATGTATGTTCCCTGTATGTTTACTGGTGTTGTGAGGGGCTGTCCTTACCTGCGGAAGTCCACCACCAGCTCCTTTGTTTTCTCGCGTTGATCTGGAGGCAGTTCCGATGGCACCAGTCCACGAAGTCCTGGATAAGTCCTCTGTACTCAGCTTCATCTCCGTTGGAGATGAGGCCAACGATCGGAGAGTCGTCAGAGAACTTCTGTAGATGGCAATGTGTTGTGTTGTGTGAGAAGTCCGCAGTATAAAGGGTGAACAGGAAAGGAGCCAAAACCGTTCCCTGGGGGGGCCCCGTGCTACCGATGATCATGTCGGACACACAGTCCGGGGTTCTCACAAACTGTGGCCGGTTAGTGAGGTAGTCCAGGATATACAGTGGGACAAAAAAGTATTTAGTCAGCCACCAATTGTGCAAGTTCTCCCACTTAAAAGATGAGAGAGGTCTCCAATTTTCCTCATAGGTATACCTCAACTATGAGAGACAAAATGAGAAAAAAAAATCCAGAAAATCCCATTTAAGGATTTTTAATGAATTGGTAAATTCCTTGGTAAAATAAGTATTTGGTCACCAACAAACAAGCAAGATTTCTGGCTCTCACAGACCTGTAACAACTTCTTTAAGAGAATCCTCTGTCCTAAACTCGTTACCTGTATTAATGGCACCTGTTTGAACTCATTATCAGTATAAAAGACACCTGTCCACAACCTCAAACAGTCAACCTCCAAACTCCGCTATGGCCAAGACCAAAGAGCTGTCAAAGGACACCAGAAACAAAATTGTAGACCTGCACCAGGCTGGGAAGACTGAATCTGCAACAGGTAAGCAGCTTGGTGTGAAGAAATCAACTGTGGGAGCAATTATTAGAAAATGGAAGACATACAAGACCACTGATAATCTCCCTCGATCTGGCGCTCCACGCAAGATCTCACCCCGTGGGGTGAAAATGATCACGAGAACGGTGAGCAAAAATCCCAGAACCACACGGGGGGACCTAGTGAATGACCTGCAGAGAGCTGGGACCAAAGTAACAAAGGCTACATCAGTAACACACTACGCCGCCAGAGACTCAAATCCTGCAGTGCCAGACGTGTCCCCCTGCTTAAGCCAGTACATGTCCAGGCCCGTCTGAAGTTTGCTAGAGAGCATTTGGATGATCCAGAAGAGGATTGGGAGAATGTCATATGGTCAGATGAAACCAAAATAGAACTTTTTGGTAAAAACTCAACTTGTTGTGTTTGGAGGAGAAAGAACACCATACCTACTGTGAAGCATGAGGGTGAAAACATCATACTTTGGGGCTGTTTTTCTGCAAAGGGACCAGGATGACTGATCTGTGTAAAGGAAAGAATGAATGAATCAGAATCAGAATCAGCTTTATTGCCAAGTATATTTACAAGTAAACACACAAGGAATTTGACTTGACATTGGGCGCGCACGTTAGGCGCATCCAATGACACGGCAGCCATGAAGGCGCCTGTCATGCAGTGGGGGTAAAGAGGGGAAGGGGGGGGAAACACAATAGGCAGAGAGAAAAAACATAGTTATCAGAATAACGCTTGTATAAGCTCATATAAGCTCAATGAGCCAAATTTTGATTACACAGAAAAAAACCCTCTATGCACATTAGCAGACAATAGATACAATCACACAGCAGAGGGAGGGAGAGCAGTGTGTGTATATTTGCATGTCATTGTGTAGTGTAAATGTAACAGTTGTTAGTGAGCAGCAGAGGGCGCCTCCTGGCAGTGGATAGATGTTATAATCATGTGACTTATAAACAAGTCCAGAGTTCAGAGTCTATCTCTCTTTTTCTCTTGCTTGCAGAAGGCACATGGGCATTGTCCTTGAGAGTCCAATCCACTGACGACAACAACTAATTGTTGATTGTATGGGTAGACATAAGCCACTTCTCCGGCGTTATCTTCATCGAGGAGGAATGTAAACGAGGGCACCAAAACACAAGGTCAAGTCTGCACAGTGCACTCAGAGAATAAAAAATTTCCCTCTCTTCGATTCTGTGCTTCAATTTCATACAGGCTTGAATCATGCTTTAGATCATTCTCTGGAGAGCACTCAGCGATCCACAGATGTTATCCACCTACCGAAACATAGGTAAAACATGTCCAAGAGAGTCTGTTCTCTCTTCAATGCATGCCAGGTAGTAAATTCCATGTTAATCCTGCCGCTGACAGTCAGTGCTCCCCCCAGCTGGACGAATTGTTGAATTTGTTAAGGGAGCTACGCCGGGGTCCGCATTTGATTAGCTCACCCAGATAATTTCGATACACTAGGAAAACTCCAGGGGCCAAAAAGAAGATCCTGTGATCAGTTCAATCTCAGTCGAATCACACAGACACATGAATTCCAATGCCATGAGTCTCCCTTGGGTTCCCCCTGACCCGATCTTCTTCTTTTAAAGTGGTGACAATCGCATATAAGCCGCTTTCCAGATCCATAATTTCCATTTGGATTAAGATTCAGCCAGGAGAAGAGCGACATTGCAAGCTGGGATCAGAAGGGAGAGGATTAGGCGGGAGAGGGAAGAAAAGCGTCTGCTCTCTCTCAGAAGCGGAAGTGAATGGGGCCATGTATCATGAGATTTTGAGTGAAAACCTCCTTCCATCAGCAAGGGCATTGAAGATGAAACGTGGCTGGGTCTTTCAGCATGACGATGATCCCAAACACACCGCCCGGGGAACGAAGGAGTGGCTTCGTAAGAAGCATTTCAAGGTCCTGGAGTGGCCTAGCCAGTCTCCAGCTCTCAACCCCATAGAAAATCTTTGGAGGGAGTTGAAAGTCTGTGTTGCCCAGCAGCAGCCCCAAAACATTACTGCTCTAGAGGAGATCTGCATGGAGGAATGGGCCACAATACCAGCAACAGTGTGTGAAAACCTTGTGAAGACTTACAGAAAACGTTTGATCTCTGTCATTGCCAACAAAGGGTATATAACAAAGTATTGAGATGAACTTTTGTTATTGACCAAATACTTATTTTACCGAGGAATTTACCAATTAATTCATTAAAAATCCTTCAATGTGATTTTCTGGATTTTTTTTTTCTCATTTTGTCTCTCATAGTTGAGGTATACGTATGATGAAAATTGGAGACCTCTCTCATCTTTTAAGTGGGAGAACTTGCACAATTGGTGGCTGACTAAATACTTTTTTTCCCCACTGTATGATGACAGGTGCTGGTCCACCCCTGCGCACAGCAGCTTGTCCTTCAGGATCATCGGCTGGATGGTGTTGAAAGCACTGGAGTCAAAGAACATGATCCTCACCGCATTCCCGGGCTTCTCCAGGTGGGACAGAGAACGGTGAAGGAGGAAGATCACCGCATCCTCCACCCCAATGCCATGCTGGTAGGTGAACTGGAGTGGATCCATCGCTGGTCCCACCAGGGGGCAGAGGTGAGCAAGGAGCAGTCTCTCCAGGGTCTTCATCATGTGAGACGTCAGGGCCACTGGTCTGTAGCTGTTCAGATCTTTGGGGTGGGAAGTCTTTGGTACAGGTACCACGCAAGATGTTTTCCACAACTGTGGTACCCTCCCCAGCTTCAGGCTCAGGTTGAAGATGAGCTCCACAATCCCACACAGCTGGTCTGCACAGGACTTGAGGAGCTTTGCGCTGATGCCGTCCGGTCCCGAGGCCTTCCTCGCCTTGATCTTCCTCAGCTCCGTCCTCACCTGGGTCTTAGTGAGGGTCAGGTTGGGGGGCTGTGTGTTGGGAGTGGGGGGGTGTTGGTGGAGTGGGGTGTGGGCAGCAGGACTCGATGTCTTCAGAGGCAGCAGTGGTTGTTGTGCAGTCGGGGGGGGAGGGCGGTTGGTCAAACCTATTAAAAAACAGGTTCAGATTGTTTGCCCACTTCCTGCCCCCTGTGGCCTTGGGGGAGGTATTCTGGAGCCCAGAGATGGTTTTAAGGTTTCTCCAGACCCCACCGATGTCGCTCTGTTGCAGCTTTTTTGTTTGTTTGTTTGTTTTTTTTGTTTTTGTTTTTTAACTTATTTGTACCCGTAGGTAGATTTGGTTTGCAGTCTGGTGACAAGCCACCGGCCGCCGGTCGCTGCGTGCGCGAGCGCCCTAAACCTACATGTTTTTGGTATGCGGGAGGAAACCGGAGAAATCCCGGAGTAAACCCATGCAACACGGGGAGAACATGCAAACTCCACACAGCTCACTGTTGGTCGGGGGCTGGGATCGAACCCACGATCTCATGATCCCCGCGATCCCCCGGCCGAGGGTAAACTGTGCTGCCACAGTGCTAAACCACTGCGCCACCGTGCAGCTTGTCCTCCATCTTCTTCCTGAAGCTGTCCTTTCCTTCTCTGATCTTCCTCCTCAGCTCCCTGTGTACGGACTTCATCATCTCCCAGTTCCCCGACCTGAAGATCCTCTTCTTCTCTCTCAGAAGTGTTTTTTTTCTCAGGGTTGATCCAGGGTTTGTTGTTCGAGCAACACCGTATTGTCTTGGTGGGTACGGTGTTGTCCACACAGAAGCTGATGAAGTCCGTGATGGTGTGAGTGAGGCCATCGATGTCCTCACCATGTGGATCGCAGAGCTGCTCCCAGGCAGTGGTTTCAAAACAGTCCTTATTTCTTTTCTTTTCTTTTCTTTGCTTTATTTATTTATGCAGGGACGTGCACAATATACATTGACCTTAAAGAGGAAAGATGCATTGTACCAGGTTATAGCACAAGTGCTAATTTCCACCTGTAGTCCCTGGGCAGGCTGGTGTTAGCATTAAAAAGCAGACATTTGCTAAAACTACAAGTAAGCATTGATAAAAAACTAAAACCAAACATTGATTCAAAAACTAAAACCAAGCATTTCTAAAAACTAAAAAACATTATCATTGATAAGAACCCAAAACATTGATAAGAACTAAAACATACAATAATACATTTTTATGTCTCCATCCATATAAACAATTTTTCACATCAAACCACTGACTCTTATTGGTCCCACTGTCAACATCGCACACTCTAACATCTTTATATCACAGCACATTATGGACACAGGTTTGCTTAGAGATTAAATGTTTTTTCACCAAGCGTGAAAATGTGTAATAGTCTGTTACTGCAAGTAACTCCGTTGGTAACATGTTCCACTATCGCATGGCCACACATGAAAATGTTGAATTTGCTAATGTTGTCTTGTGCTTAGGAATCCTGCACTCGCCGCGTGCTGTTGATCGAGTTGTCCGAGATGTATTTACAGAACTTAATGAAACAAACCTTTTTAAGGGAGGAGCAGCAGAGTTATGGATTATCTTAAACAAAAGACACACATTTGTATACATAAATTTTCAAAGCTCAACAGGTTATATTTGGACAGGATTGGGCAGTGATGGAACGTTCGTCTTTTCTTGTCATGAATCTTGACAGAATACTTGTATAATGATTCCAGAGGCCTCAGGGCAGATTTATGCACCTGTGACCAACTTGTCATACAGTAAAGAAAACGTGGAATTATCGTAGCATTTAGATATACAGTGATCCCTCACTTATCGCGGTTAATGGGTTCCAGAACCGACCGCAAAAAGTGAAAAACCGCGAAGTAGCGTCACCCCTAATGACGTCACCCATAAATAATACGTACGTTCATTCTCTCACTCTCTCTCTCATATGATACGTGTGTGTGTGTGTGTGTGTGTGTGTGTGTGTGTAAGTGTACATACATATGTAGATGTAAATAAAGTGTATATAAATATGTTTTTAGAACTCTTTTATTCTTATAACAAGATACGTAACTCAAGATGAAGATGATTTACTGCACAGGTTAATGAGAGCTTTATTGCTCCTCAGGTGACGCCTCATCGTCGGGTGCTAGAGGCGCAGGATCGTCGAGGGCAGCTTCCGATAGAGCTGGAGAAGCTGCAGGAGGCGGCGTAGTGGCTCGACGGGAAGACTATTTCGCACAAAAAGGCATAAGAGAACAGCGAAAAGTTCCACGCGGCGAGACTAAGCAACACGAGCGATAAAGAACAATGAATGAGGTCTTCCTTTGCTGGGTATGGGCGCTCGGCAGGGAGAGAAGCTGGGTAAAACGTCTCGGCCAATCAGCTTGCAAGATTCCCGAGCCGAGCCAACACGAGAACAGCGAACAGAGAGGTGGATTGTGAGTTGTGCGGGCTCTCCGTGTTGATACCTGATGTTCTAATGTAGTCTCCCTGCCTTCTGCTAGCGCCCGCCCATTTTTTCTCAATTTTGAATTTTTGATGAATATTTTTGAAAAATCCGCGATGCACTGAGGGCGCGAAAGGTGAGGCGCGAAGTAGCGAGGGATCACTGTATACTTGATGCTTCAGTAGACAGTGAATTTCTGATATGTTTGAAATTAGCACAATTAAATTTGACCGTGTTTGTCATCTTTTTAATGTGCTTTTTAAAGCTTAAATTTGAGTCAAGTGTAACACCTAAATATTTAAATTCAGTCACATTCTTAATTTTTTGTCCTTCTATCAAGATATGACAAGAATTCTTGGATTTGTAGCGATTTGTAAAAAACATTGACACAGTTTTATCGACGTTTAAGGTTAAACAAGAATTCCTCAACCATCCATCCATCCATCCATCCATCTTCTACCGCTTTTCCGGAGGTCCGGGTTGCGGAGGCAGCAGTTCAAGCAGAGAAGCCCAGGCTTCCCACTCCCCAGCCACCTGCTCCAGCTCTTCAGAGGGGATACCAAGGCGTTCCCAGACCAGCTGGGAGACATAGTCTCTCCACCGAGTCCTGGGTCTGCCCCGGGGTCTCCTCCCAGTGGGACGTGCCTGAAACACCTCAAGTGGGAGGCGTCCAGGAGGCATCCTAATCAGATGCCCATACCACCTCAACTGACTCCTTTCAATGTGGAGGAGCAGCGGTTCTACTCTGAGCCTCTCCCGGATGACTGAGCTCCTCACCCTATCTCTGAGGGTGAGTCCAGCAATCCTACGGAGAAAGCTCATTTCAGCCGCTTGTATCCGCGATCTCGTTCTTTCGGTCATTACCCAAAGCTCGTGACCATAGGTGAGAGTAGGAACGTAGATTGACTGATAAATTGACAGCTTTGCCTTAGAACTAAGCTCCCTCTTCACCACAACAGACCGGTACAATGTCCGCATCACTGCAGATGCTGCTCCAATCCGTCTGTCGATCTCTCGCTCCATTCTCCCCTCACTCGTGAACAAGACCCCAAGATACTTAAACTCCTCCACTTGGGGCAGGAGCCTGTCCCCAACCCGGAGAGGACAATCCACCTTTTTCCGGCTGAGGACCATGGACTTGGACTTAAAAGTGCTGATTCTCATCCCAGCCGCTTCACACTCAGCGGCAAACCTTCCCAGCAAGAGCTGTAGGTCATTGCTGGATGAAGCCAACAGGACAACATCATCTGCAAACAACAGAGATGAGATCCTGTGGTCACCAAGCATGACACCCTCCATTCCCTGGCTGCGCCTAGAAATCCTGTCCATAAAAATTATGAACAGGATCGGTGACAAAGGGCAGCCCTGGCGGAGTCCAACTCTCACTGGGAATGACTCCGACCGAGTGATGGCAATACGAACCAAACTCTCACAACGGTCGTACAGAGACCGAATAGCTCGTAACAACAAGCCCGATACCCCATACTCCCGAAGCACCCCCCACAAAAATCCACGAGGGACGCGGTCAAATGCCTTCTCCAAGTCCACAAAACACATGTAAACTGGTTGGGCAAACTCCCATGAACCCTCGAGAATTCTCGAGAGGGTAAAGAGCTGGTCCGATGTGCCACGGCCAGGACGAAAACCACATTGCTCCTCCTGAATCCGAGGTTCGACCAACGGCCAGACTCTTCTCTCCAGTACCTTGGCATAGACCTTCCCAGGGAGGCTGAGGAGTGTGATCCCTCTAAAGTTGGAGCACACCCTCCGGTCCCCTTTTTTGAAGAGAGGAACCACCACCCCGGTTTGCCATGCCAAAGGCACTGCCCCTGACCTCCACGCAATGTTGCAGAGGCGTGTCAACCATGACAACCCAACAACATCCAGGGCCTTGAGGTACTCAGGGCGAATCTCGTCCACCCCCGGGGCCCGGCCACCAAGGAGATTTTTAACCACCTTGGCAACCTCAGCCCCTGTGATAGGCGAGTCGTCCCCCTCGTCCCCAAACCCTGCTTCCTCTGTGGAAGGCGTATCAGTGGGATTGAGGAGATCCTCGAAGTATTCCTTCCACCGCCCGACGATATCCCCAGTCGAAGTCAACAGTGTCCCATCCGCACCATACACGGTGTGGACGGGGAGCTGTTTTCCCCTCCTGAGCCGCCGGACAGTTTGCCAGAATCTCTTTGAAGCCGACCGAAAGTCTTGTTCCATGGCCTCACCAAACTCCTCCCATACCCGGGTTTTTTCTTCAGCAACCACCCGAACTGCACTCCGCTTGGCCTGCCGGTACACCTCAGCTGCTTCGGGAGTCCCACAAGCCAACCAAGCTTGATAGGACTCCTTCTTCAGCTTAATGGCCCCCCTCACCACTGGTGTCCACCACTTGGTTCGGGGGTTGCCACCACGAGATGCACCGACCACCTTGCGGCCGCAGCTCTGGGCCGCCGCTTCAACAACAGAGGTGGAGAACATGGCCCATTCAGACTGCATGTCTCCAGACTCTCTCGGAATGTGGTTGAAGTTGAAGACCTCCCGGACAGGGGCCTCAGCCAGACGCTGCCAGCACACCCTCACTATACGTTTGGGTCTACCAGGTCTGAATGGCTTCCTCCCCTGCCATCGGATCCAACTCACCACCAGGTGGTGATCAGTTGACAGCTCTGCACTTCTCTTTACTCGGGTGTCCAAGACATACGGTCGCAGGTCTGATGATACGATAACAAAATCGATCATCGACCTGCGACCTAGGGTGTCCTGGTGCCAGGTGCACATATGGACACCCTTATGCTTGAACATGGTGTTCGTTATGGACAGACTGTGGTTAGCACAGAAGTCCAATAACTGAACACCACTCGGGTTCAGATCGGGCAAGCCGTTCCTCCCAATCACCCCCCTCCAGGTTTCACTGTCGTTGCCCACATGCGCATTGAAGTCCCCCAGTAGGACAATGGAGTCTCCAAGAGTAGCACCATTCCTCAACCAATGTGAGACTTTCTCCATTTCCTGTGTTAATTTTTCAGTCACCTCTTCAGTCGTTTTACCACGAGTATACTGTATATCACAGTGTCGTCAGCATACATAATTATATTTGCATTACACACAGACAGGAGATCATTAATATATAATGTAAACAGCAAAGGCCCTAAAATAGAGCCCTGCGGTACACCCATGCTGTATGCTTGTAAAGGAGATATAACATTATTTACAATTACACACTACTGTATGTCACTGAGGTATGACCTTATCCAATTTTGTGTATTTTTATGAAGGGAGAATTGTGATAATTTGTTTAAAAGTAACTCATGGCTAACTGTATCAAAAGCCTTTCGCAGGTCAAGAAAAACAGCCCCCACTACCCCTCCCCCATCCAAGCAGGATTTGATGTTTTCTAATAGATAGCAGCATGCTGTTTCAGTGGAATATCCTTTCCTAAATCCAAACTGAAAGGGGTTAAGTGCTGCCATGGAGTCAAGGTGGTCCACCAGCTGTTGTGCTACAGCTTTCTCCAAGCCTTTGGAAATGGTTGGGAGTACGCTGATGGGTCTGTAATTTGTGACCTGGAGCTTATCACCTGATTTGTACACTGGCTGTACAATGGCTGTTTTCAAAATTGTGGGAAAGGTACTCTCATTTATGGATTGATTTATAATTTTTGTTAATACTGGTGTTAAAATTTCTTTGTGTTCTTTCAGAAAAGCTGTATCCATTCCAAACATGTCTTTAGCTTTACTATTGTTAAGAGTGGATATGATTTTAGAGATATTCCCTTCATCTACATTACTCAATTTAAAAGAATGAGCATCACAGTGGAATTCATGAGTGCAGTTTGGCTTAGAAAAACTCTTTGCCAATTGTGACACAGAGTTTATAAAATAATCATTAAAATGTTTTGCCAGCTCAGTGTTGTTGTTTTGGATAACAGAATTTATTTTTAGCTTTAAGTCATCACATCTTGGTTTTTCTTTTCCCAATAGTTTATCCATGCTTTTCCAAATAAGTTTATTGTTGCCTTTTGCATCCTTTATTATATTGAGGAAAAAAAGTTAGCCTTTGCTTTTCGAAGTTGTATAGTGACTTTATTTCTCAAGCTTCTGTAAGTGTAATGAACAGGGGTTAGCCCTGACTTAAGAAATTTTTTGAAGGCCATATCTCTTTGTTTCATGAGGCCCCAAAGAGAGTTGTTAAACCATGGCAGCCTCCTTTTATTGGACTTTCTTTGTTTCAATTCTGTATATTTTGCAATAATATTTGTTATAGCTGTTACAATATTTCTACATGACTGGTCACAGGTTTTATCATTTTGAAACTCTGTGTTTATTTTGCTTAAGTCATTCTCAAGGAAGATTTGATTTTTCTTTGGAATGTAAGAAATTTTAGATGATTTTTTAATTTGCTGTTGATCCCTATACCTTAGTTTGTTTAATTTTCTGGCTACTAAAGTAAGATTATGGTCTGACAAACCTGTTATCAAATTATATGTTTTGGTTACCCTATCCGGCTTATTACTAAAAATTGGGTCAATCAAAGTTTGTGAATTTTTAGTCAGTGTTGTAGGTTTATTTATTAATTGTGTCATTTGTGTAGAATTGGTAATATCTTTCAGCTTTTTCCTTCGTGCTTTATCAAGCCAGTTTATATTAAAATCACCCATTAGCAATATTTCCTTTCTTTCATATTTCTGTAAGATTTCAGCTAAACCAGAGTAAAAGTCATTAGTTGCATTTGGTGGACGATACACAGCGAGTACAATGAATGACATTTGGGCAGATAGCCTTATTGTGACCCCGACACATTCCAGAGTTTGATCGGAGGTGTCTGTCTGGTAACTGTCAATGCTGTCTTTAACGTAAATCAAAACCCCACCCCCTTTTCCTTTCCCTCAGTCTCGTCTGTAAACATTGTATCCGCGGATTGTAAACACAGATAGAGGAGTCATGGTGTTCATCCAAGTTTTAGACCGTCCATTGCCTCCTCAGACCATAACTTCACTGTGCGCATGACCGGAGTTTGTCTGTGTACTCAGGGTTTGTACACCGGCCGGAGATGAACCAAGTTGTGATCCGATCTCCCGAGTGGGGGGAGTGGTGATGAGGTGTACGCCTCCTTAGTGTTTGCGTAGAATAAGTCCAGTGTTTTATTGTCTCTAGTGTGGCATGTGACATACTGGGTGAACGTGGGTAGAATGGAAGACAGTGAAACATGGTTGAAATCACCTGAGATGAGGAGAAAAGCGTCTGGGTGTTCTGTCTGCAGCCTGCCAGTTACTGAGTGGATGACGTCACGCGCTGTCCCAGCGTTCGCCGTCAGATTTGCATAAATAACAATGCAGATCACGTGTGAGTATTCCCTCGGGAGATATGTAGGCCGCATGCTAACAGCTAGCAACTCCATGTCTTTGTTGCAGTGTTGTTGTTTAACCGTGATATGTCCCGGTCTGCACCAGTTGTTATTAACGTACATCATCACTCCACCGCCCCTTGCCTTCCCACTGTCTGGTGTTCGGTCTACCCGTATTGCGTGGAAACCCTCCAGTGCAATGTTAGCATCTGTTGCTAGTTCTGTTAGCCACATCTCCGTGAATAGCATAAGGCAGCACTCCCGGTATATACTCTCGTAGTGGGAGATAGCCGTTAGCTCATCTGTTTTTCCTAGTATCAATTGTACATTCACCATAACAACAGATGGGAGGGTGGGTCTGTACCTTATATTCCTCGCCTGCCGTCTTGCCCCAGCTCGACAACCACGCCGTTTCCGTCTTATCTCTCCTGGTATGTCGAGTTTTTGCGTTAGCATCGTGGGTCGGTTAAGTGCTAACAGCTGGTCTCTTTTGTACTGCCTCCTGCACGAGACAGTGGCTCCGTCCGCTGGCTCGGGAGACATTTGGGCGATCTACGTGTTTGGATGGAATAAAGGTGACGCTGGATCAGAAAGATTGGCAAGAGAGCCAGATAGTAAATAGAAATAGGCAGAAATTGATCCGCTGTTGCAAAAGGTAGCCTACTCGTGTGGCGCTGGATTACACTTATTATTAACATTACACTTATTTTAAGTATACACTTAAAATTTGTCTTCATCATGTCCATATTACTTATTATAACATAACTTTCCAGCTAACTTAGATGATAACAATAAATAGAACAAACCATTTTTTGGATATCCCGTTACCACAGCGCTGCAGGAGCAATCAACAGGACTATATCCAGTACTAGGGCTGTCGCACACCAGGGCATAAAGTGTGTTATTTGTCCTACTTTTGGTGAGATCAGGTAAGATTGCTTGTGGCAGATGTGGGGGGATATCCCAAATTTAATAAAATAATGGTTGGATTGGTTTCTTCTGAGTCTTTATGATCCTGATGATTCAGCTCTACCACTGCTTAGTGCATTGCTTGTTTGCTGTGTGAATATGATTTTTCGGACTGCGGCATTAGACACGGAGACAAGAGCCACAGAGGGTCCTACACAGAGTCTGTCCTTTTTAAATAAGCTGAATTTTGCAGCTGTCTCCAACCAATCCACACACCCTGTAGTTGAAATGTTGGCGTTACCGCCACTGCTTTATGAAAATGATCGTTTTGCTTTTTTTTAATTTTACAGAATCAGGAGTTCATGACTGTAGCAAGAGCTTTGTCACTAACACACATAAATTGAGAGCAGAGCAGCAGCTGCAGCAATTCTCAACATAGCTTCCATCATTTGCCATGTAAGTGATGAACCCTGTCTAAATTATGAGACCACTGGGTCCTAAACACATTTGCAATGATACTGCATACTGCGCTGTTGAGCTATCCACCGTCACTGCAGGGGAAATTGCTCCACTGTGACAGCCCTATCCAGTACCAATATGGCACCTAAATTTGCCATCAAAATGTAGGCTGTGAGCACTCTAGTCTGTTATATTTCTATATGCGGAGCTGGAGGGGAACGGTCCTCCACAGCAGGCAGGTTCCATCCAGAGGCTAATGCTAACTATGGAAAATTTGGAGAAAACTTCGCTCCAGGGATGTGCAGGGACATTTTGAGGCGCTGTTGCTCTGACCTGAAGTGAGGGCACACACACACACCCACACACACTGTGATTCCTGTTCCTTGAGTAATTAACAGCCTACTGTAAGGCTGCATGTCCACCAAACGTGGTATTTCCACTGTGGGCGACTATTTTCTATTCATTCTCCATGTAGTCCAACGCTGAGCACCCTCGGTGCTGAAACAATCTCTGCAGTGGCCACTTTTTGTCACGGCGATCAGGGCTTTAAAAAGTTCAACTTTTCAGACTACAGCAGAGCTCGTCAATGTCAGACTTTTCTAATCAGCCAATCAGAATTAAGGAAGGGCGGGACATGGCTTTCCCTGGCAGCCTCCTGTGGAAACTTAGCATCACTTCCTGTGTTGCTGGCTTTCTGTGGTTTGCTCTCCTCATTCTCCTGAGGATTTTGCCTTTAATTGTATTTTAATCACTTTTTTCCATCTTCCGTTAGCTCTCACTTCTGTTTATCAAGCGTCTTGCACCTATGCGTGCACTCAGTGTCATCTAATCACCCTCTTTAGCCTTCTGTTCACCTTTCATCTGTGTTTTTGTTAGCTTCATGTTAGCCACTAGCTGTGGCTACTAGCTGTGCTTCCTCTTCTCCTCTGGTGTGCTCTCTCTGCCAGTTGTTCAGCTACAACTGTGCCTCTTTTAGTGAGATCGGTAAACGTAATGTCTTTTTGAGGCACTCGAGGCGAGGTTGTCTGATTTGGAATCCCGGCGCCGCTGCCTTGAAACTTCGTCTGCGCCAGTTAATCACGACGGACGTCCCTTAGCTGCAGCGGAGCTCCTTAGCATAGGGCAGCCTGCTAGCGGTCCTCCGGTCCTCCTCAGCAGCGAGGAGACTGGGTGGGTGACGGTGAGAGGGAAGCCTAGTCGCAAAGCCCCTGTTAACCACCAACCTGTTCATGTTTCTAATCGTTTTTCCCCGCTCAGCGACACACCCGCTGAGGAAAAAACTCTGATCATTGGTGACTCTGTAGTCAGAAACGTGAACCTAGAGACTCCAGCGGCCATAGTCAAATGCATTCCTGGGGCCAGAGCAGGCAACATCGAGTCACATTTGGAAATGCTGGCTAAAAGTGACTGTAAATACTCCACAATTGTTATTCACGCCGGCATTAACGACATCCGACTCCAGCAGTCGGAAGTCGAAAAACTTAACTTGCAATTGGTGTGTGACTTTGCCAAAACAATGTCTGCCTCTGTAGAATTCTCTGGGCCCCTCCCCAATCTGACCGGCGATGACATGTTTAGCTGCTTGTCATCCTTCAACCGCTGGCTGTCTGTGTGGTGTCCTGCAAACAACGTGGGCTACATTGACAATTGGAACTCATTTTGGGGAAAACCTTGTCTTATTAGACGAGACAATGTCCATCCTACTTTGGATGGTGCGTCTCTTTTATCTAACAATCTGGCATCATTTTTATCCAAATTTCCAAAACCTTGACAACTCAGAGTTGGGACCAGGAAGCAGAGTCACAGTCTTACACGCCTCTCTGCAGCTCCTCTTCATCTGCCACCCCTCAACTTAGCCCCTGTCTTCGCCATCAGAGAATCATTGTCTGCTCCCCCCAAAGTAAATAAAAATATAATGTATAAGCATCTCAAAGTGATTAAACAAAAAGCTGGTAAAATTCAAATTAAACATGAAACCTCTAAATTGAATGATTTGGCCTCTGTTCCTCCTCATAATTTAAAAATTAAATGGGGTTTGTTAAATATTAGGTGTCTAACTCTCAAGTCTCTGCTAGTCCATGATCTGTTAATTGATCATCAGATCGATTTAATATCCCTTACAGAGACTTGGTTAGGGCAAGAGGATTATGTTGGTTTAAATTAATCAACTCCCTCTGGTTATTTAAACTATCAAAATCCCAGAAGTTCTGGTCGTGGAGGAGGAGTAGCAACAATTGACCATTCCAAATTACTAGCTAATGTAAAGCAAACAACATGTTTTAATTCCTTTGAGGCCCTGGTTCTCAGCATTGGGCACGTTAGCAATCTTAGGTTAAATCCAATTTTCTTTGCCATAGTTTATTGCCCTCCCTCAGCCTATTCAGAGTTTTTATCTGAATTTGCTGAATTCTTAGCTGATTTAGTGCTGAAATCAGATAGAATAATGATAGTAGGGAACTTTAATATACTGTATATGTACGTAGATGTAGATCGTGATTGTCTTAATATGGCATTGAATTCAATATTCAATGCTTTTTTTCTTTTTTTTTTACGATCACAATCAACAAACATCGGCCGGGATCATGGGTCCCAAGAAAGCTCAGCAGACTGAGGAGGTGGACGACATCAAAAGATCGCTGGACTTCTTGGCTGAAGAGATTTCTGCTGTTAAGCAGCAGCAAAAAAACATCCTGGGCCTGATCGAGGAGGTGAAAGCGCTGCGGATCCAGAACGCCGAGAAGGACAAGAGGCTGGCGTATCTGGAGAGCAGAGTGTTGGACCTGGAGCAGAACACTCAGGTGAACGACGTGATCATCACGGGGCTCCACATTAAACCTCGATCGTACGCGCAAGCGGTGGCTGCGGACAGCGGAGGGAGGCTCGACACGCTGGAAGAGGAATCCACGGAGCAATAAGTGGCGGCCTTCCTGCAGTCCAAAGGAATCCAGCTGGACTGGAACACCATTGAGGCCTGCCACCCTCAGCCCAAGAAAAACAGCGACAAACCGGCTGTGATCATGAGGTTTGTCAACAGAAAACACAAGACTGCGCTCCTAAAACAAGGTAGGAAACTGAAAGGAACGAATATTTACATAAACGAGCACGCAGAAATAGCCAGAAAAGCAAGATACCTGAGAAAGCAGAAAAAGATTCAAAACACCTGGACATCAAACTGTAAAATATACATCAAATTAAATGGATCACCTGAAGAAGCCAAGGTCATTAACATCTGTAATATTATGGAACTGGACAAATATCAATGAATGTTATGAACTGGAGTCACCAGCAACAAGAGACAATTGTAGGACACTGAAGGGATATACTCATCTGCAACAAGACATTTAACAACATGAAACAAAAGAATAACAAACAGGAACAACAGGAACTGAAAGTTTTTGAATATACAGATCACAACCCACAGGACATAGAACATGACATAGACCCTGATAATTTATTTAGCTCCATCAATAATAACTGTAGTTACTACACGAATGAACAGTTTAACACAATGGTCACATCTGATTTCAATATTTCTATGATCCACTTCAACAGCAGAAGTCTCTATGCCAACTTTAATAACATTAAAGATTATTTACATCAGTTTAAAGAGCCATTCAATATTGTGGCAATATCAGAGACGTGGCTCAGTGAAGAGAAAGGAGTGGATTTTACCATGGATGGCTATGAATTAAATTATATAAATAGAAAAGTGAAAAAGGAGGAGTTGCAATTTATATTGATAAGAGCTTGAAATACAAGGTTGTTGAAAATCTGTCAGTAACTGTGGATGATTTATTTGAATGTATTACAGTAGAAATCTGTCTGGACAATGTGAAGAATATAGTAGTGAGCTGTGTATATAGAACACCTGGATCAAACATTGACTTATTTAAGGACTGGATGGAAAAAATGTATGCAAAACTAACTCATAAAGTTATGTTCATCTGTGGGGATTTCAATATAGATCTGATGAATTCAAAACAACATAGTTTGACAGAAGAATTTATCAACACAATGTACAGTATGGGCTTACATCCAACAATTACCGGACCTAGCAGAATCACGTCACACAGTGCCACACTAATAGATAACATATTCACAAACATTATGGAAAATAATATCAGGAGTGGGCTTTTATTGAATGATATCAGTGACCACCTGCCGATTTTTGTTGTCTATCTATGTGATTATAGGAAGAAAAAGTATACCAAAAATATTAAATATAAAAGAATAAGAACCGATGAATCTATGTATTTACTGACAAAGGAATTATTAATACAAGTTTGGAAGATAGTTTATGATGAAAATGATTCAATTCAATTCAATTCAACTTTATTTATATAGCGCCATTTCACAACAACAGTCATCTCATAGCACTATCAACTGTAGGGGGGACCCCCCACAGTTGCAGAAAGATGAAAATGATATAAAGCATATGATAAATTTTTACAAATATTTCAATCATTGTTCAATAAAAACTGTCCTATAAAACAATGCAGTGACAGACAACAAAAGAAAAATATTCCTTGGGTCACCAAGGGGTTAATAAATGCATGTAAAAAGAAGAATACATTATATAAGCAATTCATTAAATGCAGAACAGTGGAGGCTGAGATCAAATATAAAAGATATAAAAATAAGCCTACTAATATAATGAGGACCTGTAAGAAAGAATATTACAACAGAATATTAGAGGATAATAAAAATAACTTAAGAGGAATATGGCAAGTAAGATGAGATAAGACAAGCCTTTATTAGTCCCACAATGGGGAAGTTCCAGGATTGCAACAGCACAGGGATAGCAACACTCAGAGCAATGATTTAGAAGATAAGAAAATAAGAGCAGTGAATATAGCCTGGGAGGAGGTATTCTGGAGCCCAGAGATGGTTTTAAGATTTCTCCAGACCCCGCTGATGTCGCTGTGTTGCAGCTTGTCCTCCATCTTCTTTCTGAAGCTGTCCTTGCCTTCTCTGATCTTTCTCCTCAGCTCCCTCTGTACGGACTTCAGCATCTCCCTGTTCCCCGACCTGAAGATCCTTTTCTTCTCTCTCAGAAGTGTTTTTATCTCAGGGTTGATCCAGGGTTTGTTGTTCGAGCAACACCGTATTGTCTTGGTGGGTACAGTGTTGTCCACACAGAAGTTGATGTAGTCCGTGATGGTGTGAGTGAGGCCATCGATGTCCTCACCATGTGGATCGCAGAGTTGCTCCCAGGCAGTGGTTTCAAGACAGTCCTTTAAAGCGTCCATTGCCTCCTCTGACCATATCTTCACCGTGCGCATGACCAGAGGTTGTCTGTGTACTAGGGGTTTGTACACCGGCAGGAGATGAACCAAGTTGTGATCCGATCTCCCAAGTGGGGGGAGTGATGATGAGGTGTACGCCTCCTTAGTGTTAGCATAGAATAAGTCCAGTGTTTTATTGTCTCTAGTGTGGCATGTGACATACTGGGTGAATGTGGGCAGAATGGGGGACAGTGAAATATGGTTGAAACTACCGGAGATGAGGAGAAGAGCATCTGGGTGTTCTGTCAGCAGCCTGTCAGTTACTGAGTGAATGACGTCACGCGCTGTCCCTGCGTTCGCCGTGGTGGGACCAGCGATGGATCCACTCCAGTTCGCCTACCAGCATGGCATTGGGGTGGAGGATGCAGTGATCTTCCTCCTTCACCGTACCTTGTCCCACCTGGAAAAGCCCGGGAATGCGGTGAGGATCATGTTCTTTGACTTCTCCAGTGCTTTCAACACCATCCAACCGATGATCCTGAAGGACAAGCTGCTGTACGCAGGGGTGGACCAGCACCTGTCATCATGGATCCTGGACTACCTCACTAACCGGTCACAGTTTGTGAGAACCCAGGATTGTGTGTCCGACACGATCATTGGTAGCACGGGGGCCCCCCAGGGAACGGTTTTGGCTCCCTTCCTGTTCACCCTTTATACTGCGGACTTCTCACACAACACAACACACTGCCATCTACAGAAGTTCTCTGACAACTCTGCGATCATCGCAGTGCAGAGCATTGTAGCTAGTTGGACTAAACAGCATAACCGTCTATTTAGTTACCCTACATGGTATGAATATGTACTCATACATATTGTCACCCTCCATAGTGACTGATATTGTCCTAGTTGTATACTGGAGGGGTCCATAATGGGATTATTAGTAATCGACCTAAGAATGCTAATTATCCAGAATATTTTATTGAAAATGGCAATTTGATAAATAATATGGAGGATGTGGTCAGTGGTTTCAATAATTTTTTTGTAAACGTTGGTCCTGAATTAGCAGAATCAATAGTGACAACAGAAACAAATCAAATCAAACTTTATTGTCATGTTGCTGTACATACAACTGTAGTGCAGGCAAGATGAAATTGTGTTTCTCTCGGCATCCATATAAGAAGCAGCATGATTTAAGACACACTCCCACATAGCTCCACCCCCCACCCCCACCCCCCCATCCATTCACACATCCCTGAGACATAATGGGGAAAAAGAAAAACTAACTAACTATAATATACAAAATGTCCGTAGGTGCAGTAGTGTGTATGAGAGATTCCGGGTCAACTGTTCAGCATCCTGACAGCTTGTGGAAGGAAGCTGTTGATCAGTCTGGTGGTTCTGCCTCTGATGCTCTGGAATCGTTTACCAGATGGAAGAAGTTCAAAGTGTTTATGCAGAGGGTGAGAACGGTCCTTGACAATGTTCAGTGCCCTGCTCCTACAACGGTTCTGAAAAAGTTCTTGGACAGAGGGGAGGGAGACTCCCATTACCCTCTCAGCCCCCTTGACTATCCTCTGCAGGGCTTTTTTGTCTGACATACTGCAGCTGGAGTACCATGTAGCAATGCAGTACATCAGAACACTCTCCACCACACCTCTGTAGAAGGTCCTGAGGATGCAGATGGGGAGAGAGGCCTGTTTGAATTTCCTCAAGAAGTGCAGTCTCTGCTGAGCCCGCTTCCTGATCTCCAAGGAATTCTTGCTCCAGGTCAGGTCCTGAGAGATCTGCACTCCGAGGAACTTGATGTTCTCTACTCTCTCCACTAAACGGCCGCCAATGCTGAGGGGGACGTGCTCAGGCTGTGACCGCCGGAAGTCGATAATCATCTCCTTCGTTTTGTCCACGTTGAGCACCAGATTGTTCTCCCTGCACCAGCCCTCCAGGTCTCTCACTTCTTCCCTGTACATTGATTCCTCATCCCTCTGAATAAGTCCCACCACCGTGGTGTCATCTGCAAACTTAATAATCTGGTTCCCCTCGTGTCTGGATACACAGTCATGTGTTAGAAGTGTAAACAACAGTGGACTAAGTACACAGCCTTGAGGGGATCCGGTGCTCAGCGTGACAGAGTTGGAGATGTTGTTTCCAACCCGGACAGACTGGGGTCTCTCAGTCAGGAAATCCATGATCCAGAGACATGTGGCGGTGTTCAGACCGAGAAGGAGTAATTTCTCCATCAGTCTCTGGGGAATAATGGTGTTGAATGCTGAACTGAAATCAATGTACAGGAGTCTGGTGTAGGTGTCTTTCTGGTCCAGGTGGGTGATGACAGAGCGTAGGGTGGTGACTATAGCATCCTCCGTGGAGCGGTTTGAACGATATGCAAACTGGAGCGGGTTGTGTGATGCAGGGAGGCAGGCTGTAATGTGTGGTTTGACAAGCCGTTCAAAACACTTCATCACAATTGGTGTCAGTGCAACAGGACGATAGTCATTCAAACAGGACACAACTGGTTTCTTTGCCACCGGTACAATGATAGAGGTCTTGAAGCATCTGGGAACGATGGCCTGACTCAGGGAGATGTTATAAATGTCAGTCAGGACATCCGCCAACTCGCTCGCGCAGTCGCGGAGCACACGTCCCGGAATGTTGTCTGGACCTGCAGCTTTGCGTGGGTTGACTCTGGTTAGGGTCCTCCGTGTGTCCGCTGTGTTGATGGTAAAAGCTGGTCCGACCGATGGTGGGGGTGGACCAGCCCTCCCTCTGATTGTCGAGTTTGATGCTTCAAAACGTGCAAAGAAGTCGTTGAGCCTGTCTGGAAGCGAAGCGTCGTCATCATCGACCCCCTGCCTACACTTATAGCCCGTCAGTGTCCGAACTCCCTGCCACATCTGCTTGGTGTTCCTAGTGTCACAGAGGTGTCCCTGGATTTTCTCCGCATAGGCGCGCTTTGCCGCCTTAATTCCTTTTGAGAGCGCAGACCTGGCTAAGTCGGAGGGCGATCCTGTCCTTCGCTCTGAAGGCTGCATCTCTGGCTGTAAGCAGCGAGCGCCCCTCTGCAGTCATCCAGGACTTATGATTACCCCGCATAGTGATGGTCTTCACTGTAGTGACATCCTCTGTGCACTTCGCGATGTAGCTGGTGACTGTATCAGCATACTCCTCCACATCCGTCTTGTCTTCCTGGGAGGCTGCTATTTTGAAGACCTCCCAGTCTTGTGTGCAGAAAACAGTCTTTCAGTGCAGAGGTTGCACTCTCTGGCCAAATCCTGATTTGTTTCACTGCTGGCCTGCTGCGCTTCAATAATATAGGTTTGTAGGCAGTGGTTCTGTAAATGAAATGGAAGATAGAAATCCAAACACAATCTTTTTGGGTGCAGTTACTGAAAAGGAAATTATCGAGACTGTGAGTAAATTTAAGAACAAAATATCAACGGACTGGAATGAAATTGACATGACAGTAGTGAAAAAAGTAATTGAAGGAATTGTTAAGCCACTCACCCACATCTGTAACCTGTCATTTCAAACTGGTAAATTTCCAAACAAAATGAAAATAGCAAAAGTAATACCTCTATACAAAACAGGAGACAGTCATCGCTTCACAAATTACAGGCCAGTCTCTTTACTCTCACAATTCTCCAAAATACCTGAAAAAAATCTTCACTAAGAGACTGGATGATTTCATTGAAAAACACAACCTCCTTACAGACAGCCAGTATGGTTTTAGAGCAGATAAATCTACATCTTTGGCACTGATCGAACTTTTAGAAGAAATTACTAGTTGTATAGATAAAAAAAAGTTTGCTGTAGGAGTATTTATAGATTTAAAGAAAGCTTTTGACACCATTGACCACAGAATACTACTAAGGAAACTGGAAAGGTATGGGATAAGAGGGGTCGGACTGAGTTGGGTGGAAAGTTATTTAAGTAACAGACAACAATTTGTACAAATTGGTGAGCACAAATCAGCCTTCATGGACATCACTTGTGGTGTGCCCCAGGGGTCAGTTTTGGGACCCAAACTCTTAATTCTGTATATAAATGACATATGCCAAGTATCAAAAATTCTGAAATTTATTTTGTTTGCGGATGACACAAATATCCTTTGCACTGGTGAGAATTTGCAGCAGGTTTTAGAGGTGGTCACAACTGAAATGGAAAAAGTTAACGCAGTGGTTCAACAAAAATAAACTAGAAAAGCACTCGGAGAGCGCAGACCTCCACCAAGCGCGACAATTCCCCCCATACAGTGTTTGTGTGTACGTTTTCAGATTCCTTGAGCATGTAAACATATGACTAGCAATTGGATTCACAATGATTATTTGTTTATTTGACAGGGACAGTGCAATAAACACACAATTAATCAATGACAATCAATCTGATAGTGATAGGATTAGTGGTTCAGTAGTAAAAGCATTGCCTCCTTGGCGGAGGTAATAAACTGAAGTGTTGCTGTTGTGTCCATCTCCTCCACTGACGGATGCAAATTGGGTAGACAGGTTGCCGTGGGTTTTATATTATATTATTTTGGGGTTTCGCTCCGCGGCAAACGAGAATTTAGAAGCTTCGCCGGCAGAGAGGTCGTTATTGCGCAGCGCGTATGGCTGGCCGGGGAATTTCTGCCAAATGCGCAGCTCCTATGGCTGGCCGGGGAATTTCTGCCAAATGCGCAGCGCCTATGGCTGGCCGGGGAATTTCTGCCAAATGCGCAGCTCCTATGGCTGGCCGGGGAATTTCTGCCAAATGCGCAGCGCCTATGGCTGGCCGGGGAATTTCTGGCAAAGAATCCGTCGGCGGACAGCTGCCCGTGTGAGGTTTTGCAGTTGCGCGCACACACAAGCACGCTGGCGGGCCCAGGCCAGCAGTGTTTTCCGCGTGCTTTTGTGCCTAAAACGTTGAAGAACGCAGAGTTTGTGTTGCAGACACGACGACCAGCGCCCTCCATTGCGCCTGCGCACATGTTGAAAATGGCCCTATGTCACAGTGTTGAAAAATGCTTTAAAAAAATTCCTGTGTCCAGACGGTGAACCGGATCACCCCCAAAATTTAATCAGTTCTTCCTTGTACCATTTCCAACAACGCCTGAAAGTTTCATGCAAATCCGTCCAAGACTTTTTGACTTATCTTGCTAACCAACAGACAAACAGACAAACACACAAACCCTGGCAAAAACATAACCTCCTCCTGGCCTTTTCGGCCTGGCGGAGGTAATTATCTCTAAATCTAAAAAAACAAAGATTTTGTTGTTTGGAAATTATAAAATAAATCATGAAATAATGGTAACGATAGATGATACCAGAATAGAAACAGTACAGGAAAATAAGTTTCTGGGGGTGACGCGAGACAATAAAATCTGCTGGAAACCTCACATCAGTCACATCCGGGCCAAGTTAGCAAAATGTATAGGCATACTGGGGAAGACAAGACGCATCTTGGACTATAAATCATTGGTCTTACTGTACAATTCACTGTTTCTACCTTATCTTAACTACTGTGTAGAAGTCTGGGGAAACACCTACAAGACCAACCTACAGCCAATATGCACATTACAAAAAAGAGCTATAAGGATAATAAATAATGTAGGCTATAGAGACCATACCAATTCGTTGTTTTTAAAGTCACATGTCATAAAGTTCATTGATTTAGTTAAATTTAAGACAGCACAAGTAATGTACAGGGCAATTAATAATCAACTCCCAACTAATATACAAAAAATATTTTAAAAAAGAGACAATGATCATAATTTGAGAGGAGACTTAAACTTGACAAAACCCAAGATACGAACAACCAAGAAAAGTATGTGCATATCTGTCTGTGGGGTGGATTTGTGGAACAGTCTGGAGCCGGAACTGAAACTATGTACAAACAGAAATCAATTCAAAAAGAGGTATAAACATTATTTGCTGAAAGGATATATGTTAGAAGGGTAGTATTTATATGTACTATTCACTGTACTCACTCTGGGACACTATGGGACACTACGGAATGGCGGGTGGGACAGCACTGTGTATGTCTGTGTTGTTTGAGGCTGGTTTTGATGTATGGACATCAGTGTATGTTAGGATGGATGGGTGTTAATGTTGATATGTACAAAATACAGTTAATTGTTTACTTGGGGTCTTAAATGTGGTAATTTGTATATAATTCACATGGGTGTATTTATGGAAAAGAGGAGATGGAATTAATAAGTGTTCACTTCTTCCTTCTCCCTTTCGAACACTGTATACTGTTACTTTATGGCATTTGTCATTTGTTTTGTTTTTGTTATACTTTTTTGTTCGAAATAAAGTATCTATCTATCTATCTATCTAAGTAAACAAACCGTAAAGATGTTTTCGGGTCAGCATCTGAGAGAGTCGGTCAGAGAGCAACTGGCTGCTGCTGCTGAAGAAATAACTAGAAAAGCACTCGAGAGCGCAGACAATGTTTTATCGGGCTTTTATTGAATCTTTTTTGTCCTTTTCTTTAGTGTCATGGTTTGGTCAGATAAAACTGAAACAGAGGAAATCCTTGGATCAGGTAGTTAGATGGTCCAGTCGTTTGCTTGATGAGCCACAGCTGAGCTTGACATCCCTGCACACCAGACAAGTACAGAGGATGGCTACCTCCATTTTAAATGATGACTCCCACCCTTTGCACTGCAACTTTCAGCTTCTTCCCTCCAGACGGAGGTTTGCTGTCCCAAAAAGTAGAACCCAGCGCTACAAAAACAGCTTTGTTCCTGCTGCTGTCAAAGAGTTGAACAAGCTGTAAAAATATATTGCACATAATTTAGGTACCTATTTATTAACTCCATTTTATATTTACTTATTTTTGTAGGATGTCACTTGGGTTCTAAATATTTTATTGGGTTTTAGACCTTTGAGTTTTTAACCCCTTTGACTAGTTTTTAACTTTTAATGTGACCCTTCTCTCTTACCTCTGGTTTTTCTCCCATCTCTTTGTCTTTTTATACCCTGATTGATGGAGCTTTGAGTATTTTTATCATGTTTATAGTCGGCTTCATATGTGCCCGTGTTTGTGTCTATGTTGAATGTAATTTGTGCCTTGTATATATGGATGTCACCAGACTGCAAAACAAATCTACCTACGGGTACAAATAAAGTAACCTGAACCTGACCTCCGCCAAGCGCCAAAGTTCCCCCCATACAGTGTTTGTGTGTACGTTTTCAGATTCCTTGTCCATGAAAACATATGACTAGCAATTGGATTCACAATGATAGGATTAGTGGTTCAGTAGTTATTCACAAAAATGGCATTTTCCGTAATGGCGGTTTTCTTCTGGACGGTGATCCGGATCACCACCAAAATCTAATCATCTGAAGGATACCCCATTTCTGACAATCTGTGAAAATTTCATGAAAATCCGTCCATAACTTTTTGAGTTATGTTGCTAACAAACAAACCAACGCCGATGAAAACATAACCTCCTTGACGGAGGTAATAACAGAGTTTGAACTAATCACCAACCAGTACGAGGAAGAGATCAATCGTCAGCGCAGACTACTGAATATGCGCTGGTACTCCCAGATAAAAAATCCACAGAATTGGTACAGTATGTGGGACTATAATGGTCTGAATGAGGCTTTAGAAAACTCTGGATCTGTTTTTCAATCATGGTTGTGTCTTAACTGTGCAATCTCTTGTTTTTAAATCCTAAATTAGACACATTTTTCTCGTATTAATTTGTAAAGTGAAACTGTGGGACACATGTGGGTTTCATATGCACAAATGTATATCACCTTATGCTTCATATGTATATCACTGTATGCTTACTGTATGCTTCACGTCTCAGATGAACAAAGGACTGAGCCTCCTCGGAGATAACAGGAGGATGTGAAATGTGGTCTTTGGTATGCAAAGAGATGGCCGTGGGGGATTTCCTGGCTGCCACTGACTTTGGGTGGAGGTGATAGGATATGAAAGGGATGCATTGTGACTTGGGATTAAATGCAATGTGACTGGAGCTTTGAAGCTCCTGGGGTATAAAAAGGGATGAAGGTCGGGGGTTCTTTCTCTTTCTGTATTGTTGATGTTGGAGAATGTGAATAAACCTGATTCGTGAGATAAACTCTGCCTCGTCCTTTCACATTTCCACACTGGTGACCCTAAGACGATGAGTGAAAGAAATTCCCCCGAACCAGCCGGGTCAGGAGCTCCCAGCCAGGCGTATGCCTCTACCGTCCAGCTACCGGACTTTTGGCGAGACAACCCGTGCTCCTGGTTCCTCTTGGTTGAAGCACAGTTCGCCCTCCGGGGGATAACGGTAGATGAGACGAAATTCTACCATGTAGTTGCCAAGCTCGACAACCGCACGGCTCGGCATGTGCAGAGCCTTTTGGAGAAGCCACCGGCCGACGACAAATACAGCGTGTTGAAGGCTGCACTCATCCAGCGCTTCACTCTCTCAGTCCAGGAGAGAGCGGAGAGACTCCTGGCTCTGAACGACTTGGGAGATGGCACGCCCGTTGACCTGATGGAGGACATGCTGAGGTCGAGGGGCTTAGACGGCGACGACTTCCTCTTCACCCACATTTTCCTGAGAACCCTACCGTCGGCCACGAGAGCGACCCTGGCCGGTTCGCCGTTGTTGGCCCAGCGGGACTTCCACGCGCTTCCCCAGGAGGCGCACCGGATTCTCAACGCCAGCAAACAGCGCGCGGCCACCGCAGCTGCGACGGAGTGCGGCGCAGCAGCCGGAGACGGCGAGGGGCCAGAGATGGCGGTAGCAGACCCACCGACGACGGCGGCGGCGGGGGCCAAGGATCACGGAGGAGACACCCTCTGTTTCTACCATTGCCGCTTTGCAGAGAAGGCACGCAAATGTATACCACCGTGCCATTTCAAGCGCTCGGGAAACACCAAGACCGGGCGTTGGTAGCAGCTGCGGCCCTCGGGGAGGAGAACAAGCTGCTCTACTTGAAAGATGCGCGCTCGGGGAGGCATTTCCTTGTGGACACAAGCTCCCAGTTGAGTTTCATCACACCTTCCTCTGCTTACCGGCTGGCGCCTTCCAGTGGTCCAGGGGTGTCAGCAGCGAACGGCTCAGCGATTAAGACCTTTGGTGAGAGGGCTCTGCTTCTGTCCCTACACGGCCGTACATTTGAGTGGACTTTCGTCATAGCTGCAGTGAATTTCAATATGTTAGGGGCTGATTTTCTGTGCTCACATGGTTTGTTGGCTGATCTTGCTAACAGGCGCCTGGTTAATGCACTCTTTTTATTCTATTCCCTGTACAGCTCGAGTGGCCCCGCCAACAGCACAAGCCAACGTCACAGCTGCTTCTGCTTCTGCCCTTCAGAGAGAACAGACGCCTTTTTCTTTGCTCCCTTTTACCCTCCTTCCCTCCCTAACTGAGAATCCCAGCTTGCTGTCTTGTCTGCGTCGCTGTCTTCTGGCTGAATCTTGAACCAAACGAAAAGAATGGATTTGGTGAGCGGCTTTAATAAGATTAACAACATTTATATAAATTCGGGCCAGGGGGAGCCCCTATGGAGAGACCCATGGATTGGAATGCATGTGTCTGCATGATTCGACTGAGGATGTGGAAACATCTACCTGGTTTGGCTAGGATCACAGGATTTTCTGCTGATTGGCTCTGGAGTTTTTCCTGGTGTATCGAAAAATTAACTGGAAGAGCTAATTAAAAGCGGTCCCGGCATAGCTGCTTCTCAACAATTCGACTAGACGGGGGAGTGCACTAACTATCGGCAATGATAACATGGAAATTACCACCTGCATGTAGAGTGATGGACTCTACCGGACATGTTTACCCATGTTCTAGAAGGGAAACATCTGGAGTCGTCTTTGGTGCCTCCAAGGAATGGATTTAAAGCCTATGTATGGAAATTATGAACACAGGATTGCTGGAGGTGTAAAATTCTATGCTCTGAGTGATCTGTGTCTATCAGACCTTGAATTCGCCCTGTTGTCTATTTTCCTCCTGGATTAAGACAAAACAGAAGATTGTGCTTCTCTTTCATAAACATACTGGGACTGCATCTGAACTCTCATTGACATGTGACGAGCTCAGGAAATTTCCATCTGCCATGCCTCAAGGACATGCTTCCGAGTTTCAGACACTAAGACATAACATCTCGGCTGGGAGAGATTTTGCTGCCTCCAGTAACTGATAAACACCCACCTGCATTCAACATACACGAACACACTGATTCATAATACTGAATTACACCCATCCATTCACTGATTCTCTCTGACTTTTGGTCTTTTGGTTTTTTGTGGTTGATTGTTGCTCTGTGCTATTGAGAGATTTTTTTTCATTGTAATCATAATCTGCTTAAAAATAAGCTGTATTCTGATAACGAAGTTTTTTTTCTCTCCTCCCCTCTTGTGTCGTTCCCTCCCCTCCCTTTCTTATCTATCTCTGTTTGATGAGGCGCCTATTATGGCTGCCGTGTCGTTGTGTCGCGCGCATGCGCACCAATGTCAAGTCAAGTTCCTCGTGTGTTTTTTTACATGCTTGGCAATAAAGTTTATTCTGATTCTGATTCTGATTCTGCAAGTGGTAAGTTCCACACACTGCTCACTCAGTTCCCAGCACTCATGGTCCCAACATTTTCGGCGGCCGTGGCTAAACACGGGGTGGAATATTTTATTACTACCACCGGACCGCCCGTTTTTGCAAAAGCCCGGTGCTTGGATTCAGCTAAACTGACCATAGCACGCGAGGAGTTCGCCAACCTGGAAAAGTTGGGCATCATCAGGCGTTCGAAAAGCCCATGGGCTTCACCGCTTCACATGGTCCCGAAAGCTGATGGCTCATGGCGACCTTGCGGAGATTTCCGCAGGTTGAACAACACTACAGCGCACAACCGCTACCCAATCCCGCATATCCAAGATTTTTCAGTTCATTTGGTGGGGGCGTGCGTTTTTTCTAAGATAGACTTGGTGCACGGTTACCACCAAGTCCCAGTACGCGCTGAGGACATACCCAAAACAGCGGTAATAACTCCGTTCGGTCTATTCAAGTTTTTGCGCATGCCATTTGGGCTTAAAGGCGCGGCGCAGATGTTCCAATGCATGATGGACGCGGTGTTGCATGATCTCCCCTTCGTGTTCGTCTACCTGGACGATATTTTGGTAGCCAGCGCGTCCGAAGACGAACAGGAAAACCACCTCACGGCAGTTTTCCGGAGGTTGGGAGAGCACGGGTTAATAATCAACCCAGCCAAGTGTCAGTTCAGGGTGACGCAGATTGATTTTTTTGGGGCATCGCGTCTCTCCAGAAGGAGCGGTTCCTCTGCCTGACAAAGTGCGCGCGGTAACAAATTTTCCCCAGCCACAAATGGTCAAAGCGTTACAGGAGTTTTGGGGAATGGTGAATTTTTATAACAGTTTCCTCCCCCGCGCAGCGCAGCTCATGCAACCATTGTATGCCGCACTAAAAAAACAAAAACCCACAAATAAAATCGAATGGTCTCCGGAGCGAGAGCGAGCATTCTCGGAGGTCAAAACAGCCCTGGCAAACGCTGCGTTGTTAGCACATCCAGACCCAGCGGCCCACATAGCGCTCACTACTGACGCGTCAGATGTGGCCATAGGGGTGGTCGTGGAGCAGCATGTAGCGGGGGCTTGGCAACCGCTTGCCTTTTTCAGCAGGACCTTGCGCGATAGTGAACGAAAATATAGCGCATTCGACAGGGAGTTGTTAGCTCTCCACTTGGCCATTCGCCACTTCCTGTTCTGGCTGGAGGGACGCCGTTTCACCGCGTTCGTTGATCACAAGCCGCTGACTTTCGCGATGGCCAAGGTTTCAGAACCGTGGTCAGGCCGGCAGCAGAGACAGCTGGCCGCGATCTCAGAATTTACTACCGATATCCAGCATGTGGCGGGTAAACTTAATGTAGTGGCAGACTGCCTCTCGCGCGCCGTGGCGGCTCCAGTCCGCGTGGGGGTAGATTATGCAGCCATGGCCGCGGATCAGGTTAGCGGTGCGGACGTGTGCGCGCTCCAGTCTGGACCAACAGCGTTAAGGCTGGAGAACAGGGTGCTGCAAGACGGTATGCCCCCCCAATCTGCGATGTCTCCACTGGGCGACCGCGTCCGGTGGTCCCCGCCGCGTGGCGCCACCGCGTTTTTGACTCGATTCATTCTCTGGCGCACCCGGGAGTGCGCGCGTCGGTCAAAATGATGGGAGAGAAATTTGTGTGGCCGAGCCTGCGCAAACAAGTTAGGGAGTGGGCAGCAGCCTGCATGGCCTGTCAATGAGCCAAGGTACACAGGCACACAAGAGCTCCTTTGGAGCTGTTTCACATCCCAGCTAAGAGGTTCAATCACGTTCACATGGACCTCGTAGGCCTCCTTCCACCGTCACAGGGGTGCACACACCTTCTGACAATGGTAGACCGCACCACGCGCTGGCCGGAAGTGGTCCCACTTGAGTCAACCACAGCCGAGGAGGTGGCGCGCGCGTTTTTAACAGCATGGGTAGCGCGTTTTAGAGTCCCGTCGGACATTACGTCCGACAGAGGCCCTCAATTTGTTTCAGAACTTTGGTCAGCAATGGCCCGCAGCCTGGGGGTAACGATCCACCACACAACCGCGTACAATCCGCAGGCTAATGGGTTATGCGAACGTTTTCACAGGTCATTGAAAGCGGCCCTCAGAGCGTCGCTTACGGATGCAAATTGGGTGGACAAGCTACCATGGGTTTTATTGGGGTTGCATTCTGCACCTAAAGAGGATTTAGAAGCCTCCCCGGCGGAGCTAGCTAGTTTTTGCGCAGCCACTTCGGCTGCCCGGGGAGTTTCTCCCAGATAATCCTGCGCCAGAATGTTCACCGGCTCAGCGGTTGCAGCGTGGCACAGAATCGGGCGCGCTGCCTGGCCCCATTCACCACAGTTTTCTACGCGTTTTTATACCTAATGCTTTAAAAAACGCGGAGTTTGTTTTTGTCAGACACGATGCCCATCACCCGCCGCTACGACCACCTTATGATGGGCCATTTAGAGTGCTGGAAACAGGGGATAAGCATTTTTTGCTAGATTTGGGGGGCAGAAAAGAAATGATTGGCATAAACAGGCTCAAACCCGCCTTTATGGTGGCGGACGACGACGTGCTGTTGGCCAGGGCTCCTCGGCACGGCAGACCCCCTAGAGAACATCCCCCAGAACACCCACAGGGATTGACTAACAATTCTCACCCTCAGACAGCAGCTCCCCAGCAGGATGGCGCCACGGAAGTGTTGAAGCCGGCTTACAGCAGATACGGGAGGAGACTGAGGCCCAAGCAACACGTGGGCTGATGTGTAATGATTTTATCATGACAGGCTGACTGTTATTCTGTTGTTACATCTTAGACATTTGGGGGGGGGGGGGTCATGTGGGACACATGTGGGTTTCATATGCACAAATATATATCACCTTATGCTTCATATGTATATCACTGTATGCTTACTGTATGCTTCACGTCTCAGATGAACAAAGGACTGAGCCTCCTTGGAGATAACAGGAGGATGTGAAATGTGGTCTTTGGTATGCAAAGAAATGGCTGTGGGGGATTTCCTGGCTGCCACTGACTTTGGGTGGAGGTGATAAGATCTGAAAGGGATGCATTGTGACTTGGGATTAAATGCAATGTGACTGGAGCTTTGAAGCTCCTGGGGTATAAAAAGGGATGAAGGTCGGGGGTTCTTTCTCTTTTTGTATTGTTGATGTTGGAGAATGTGAATAAACCTGACTCGTGAGATAAACTCTGCCTCGTCCTTTCACATTTCCACCTCTTTTTCTGACTTTTTTGTCTTTGTTCCTCCAGATTTGTCACAGCAACCTGAATGTAAAGCGGAGGAAGCTGTGACTGAGCAGCAGCTCTGGAACCAGGAGGGGAATTCTGTCCTGGACCAAGATAAACCAGAAGCTCCACAGGTTAAAGAGGAACAGGAGGAACTGTGCATCAGTCGGGAGGGAGAACAGCTGGTAGAGAAGCTGGAGGCCGATCCCTTCATGGGGACTCTTGTTTGTGAGAAAAAGCAGCAGAGTGAAGCAGAACCAAACAGTGAGCAGCTCCTCTCTCACAGCTCTGCTGGAACTGAGATCCAAGATGAGGAAGGAAGCCGGCATGTCGACTCAGGATCCACTAAAGAAGAAGAACCCAAACCAAAGAAGAGACGACTGAAAACAGCAAGTGACAGTAACAGTGATGACGACTCTGTGACCTCAGAGACTCTCTGTGAGAATGAAACAGGTAAAAAGTTAGAAAATGTTCAGGTTGAGTCTTGGAGAAGCTGTCCTAAAATGAAATAACAATATGAAAGTAATATTTTCAATAACTACATGAATCTGACGTACTTGTACTGGTCTCGGTTTGTGTTTGACTTTGATCTAACCCAGTGGAAAAATAATTGAACCTCTTGCACTCCGGGATACCGGGATACCGCGGGCGGTCACGTCACTGTGCGTCCTAGGGCGCACTGAAAAAAAAAAAAAAAAAAAGCTGCATTTCCGTTCTTCCACTACAGACACAGCCGCGAACAGAAAGCCAAAGGAGTGCTTTGATTGTTTTAGATTTGATTGACCTCTCATTCGACTAATAAGAGCCTTGAATTGGGTTTCTGAAACCTTGAAGAACCAATGACTGAAAACCTAGCAAGATGGACCCGCCTACCAACGGCTGCGAATACAGCGAGCCAATTGAAGCAGAGAAGTTCCACGATTGAAAGCGTACGTCCCGTGCATAAAATCTGTTTTGTGTAAGCCGCTGGGTGACACACATGCATTCGCCAGTCTTATTTTCTTACTACTGTTCTTATTTGTTTTGAAAAATCGTTCGCCAAAACCGCAATCATGGAAGCACAAAACCACAATAATGGAATCATGGTTTGACCGGGTCGCGTGACCAGAACCCACGAGTCGTAAGAAGCGGACCAGCGTCATGTTCGTCTGACAGTGAGGAAGAGAAGTTCGCCAGCGACACTGCTGTTGTGGACAGGTAAGTGTTATAAGCTAAATTATTCTTTATCCCTGAAAATTGTAATCAAAATAACTTTTGACCGATCGGTAAATTACAACTGTGCATCATCGCCACATGACGGATGGTCCGTGCGCTGCGTCCGGACCGTGAACGCCCCCCCCCCCCCGCCTATTCTTCTGTAGCGGATTGCAGATATATTGCAGATATTTTAGTACATCTGTGCGTAGTAGACCACGGCGCACCGTCACCGCGGTCCGTCATGTAGCGATGGGCGATGTCCGTCCTCTGTAGCGGGGGGGGGGGGAGTTGTTATCTTCTACATTACAGATATTTTAGTAGAATTTTTAGTGCACTGTAGGTTATTTTTTCTTGTAAAAAAAAAGCTACTCATTTTTTACGTGGCATGCTTCTTTGTGTGTGGGGGCTTCTTTGTTCATTCATTCATTAATGAATGAATAAACAACACCCCCCCCACACACACACACACACACACACAGCCCTGAGTGTCACCTTTCATTAGAGCCCAAGATGAAGCTTCTATACTGAATCATTCAAAAGTTAGATGCTTTTCCAAACTGTGCCATTTGGCACAATTTGGCACAGTTCAAAAACGCCTGGGAACTACCTGAGGAAAAAGCTGTGTAATATATTCATTTTTTGTGGTATTGTTACAAAATTTTGACCTCAGCTGGATAACACTTGGTTCTACATTTCTGTTGCATTTTCCAGCCCGGATTTAACAGCTGTGTGTTATTTGCAGGCATTTGTATCCAAAAAAACACCCAGGGCAAATTTATTTTCTTCAAGTTCAGTATGTTTAGATGACTGTTACTCAGTGGCCGGAGCACTTAGAGAGATTATGACTGTTCTGCCAAAAAATTCAAATTGTTTTCTTTTAAATGAGACCAACCCCATGAAGATGCTGCAAAGGGTTGAAGAACAGCTTTTGATTTACTTTGGGCACGTTATTTTTAGGCGTTTTTAGGGAAATTGACCAGAGTGCAAGGGGTTAAACTCTTTGACTATACAGTGAATCTGGAAAGTCTTCACAGCGCATCACTTTTTCCTCTTTTTGTTATGTTACAGCCTTATTCCAAAATGGATTAAATTCATTTTTTCCTCAAAATTCTACACACAATATGCTGTAATGACAATGTGAAAAAAGTTTTTAGATTTTTGCAATTTTATTAAAAATAAAAAAACTAAGAAATCACATGTACATCAGTATTCACAGCCTTTGTCATGAAGCTCAAAATTGATCTCAGCTTTGGAACTGTGGTATAAAATAGTACAAACGTATAATATAAAGGAGGACATAAAACTATTGAAATGGGTAGCATTTGACAGTCAGTTTGAACCGGCAAAGCAAGATAGGGGATACAAAAATCTGGTGAACAAGGGAATCACAGCATGGGGCAATATCGAAAAAAAAGATTTCGGGAGTTTTGTAAACATGAGAAGAAAATTTAAACTAGAAAAATCTGAATTCTTTAGATATCTGCAGATGAGAGATTATTATATGAGGAAGATTAGGCATAACCTCCACACAGATGTGAGCGAGATTATACAATTCATTCTAAGCTCGTATGCAGGAAATAAAATAAGAATTATTTCAAAGCTATATGAGAAACTTACGGCAAACAAACATTCAAGATGTGATCCAAGCTGGCGCCCACAGTGGTCGCCATGGTGCTTCGCTGCGCTTTTTTTTGTTTGTTTTTGTTCGTCAATTGTGTGTCTGCCTGCTCTTACACCCGTGAAGAGCTACTAAATATCAGGACTTTCACTCCCACGGACCTACTCCCAGTTTTTTTTTGGCTCCTGCCGCCGATCTGGTTCACTTTTTAGCCCAAAAAGTGACACGGCGAAAGAGAGGAAGACAAGCGGGCGCCCTCGTGCGGCTTCGCAGGAGAGGCACGCGCACGGCTTTGCCTGGAATCTTTCTGTCCAACGTCAACTCTCTTTATAACAAAGTAGATGAACTGAGACTGCTGATGCGATTTAAGGACCTCTCCACCTCGTGTGCCCTCTGCTTCACTGAGACCTGGCTCAAGGAAAAGACACCGGACAGCGCGCTCCTCCTCGAGGGATTTCAGCTGTTTCGTGCAGACCGCGACACGGGGCTCTCCGGCAAGACCACAGGCGGAGGAGTCTGCTTCTACATCAACAGCAGCTGGTGCTCCAATGTAACTGTGCTCTCCCAACACTGTTCTCCCGCTCTGGAATATTTATTCATCAACTGCAAGCCATTTTATTCCCCGCGTGAGTTTGCTTCATTCATCCTGGCCGCTGTTTACGTCCCGCCCGACGCAGACGTGCGCGAGGCTCAGCGCGCACTCGCGGATCACATTGAGCAAGTGGAGCGGACTTTCCCGGACTCTCTGGTTATTGTGGTTGGCGACTTTAACCAGAGCAACCTGAGCCACGAACTCCCCCGGTACAAACAGTTTATTAAATGCCCCACCAGAGGAGAGAACACGCTGGATCACTGTTACACTACAGTTAAGGACGCGTATCGCGCTGTTTCCCGCGCTGCGCTCGGACTATCTGATCATGTGATGGTCCACTTGATTCCCACATACAGACAGAGACTGAAGCTTACAAAACCTGTTGTGAGCACTACGAGGAAATGGACCAGTGAAGCTGGGGAGGAGCTGCGCACGTGCTTGGAAATAACTGACTGGGACATGTTTAAAGGAGCCACGCATGATCTGGATGAGTACACTGACACTGTGACCTCATATATCCACTTTTGTGAGGAGAGCATTCTTCCATCGCGCACCAGGGTGAGTTACTCCAATGACAAGCCCTGGTTCACAGCTAAGCTCAGACAGATCAGGAAGGAGAAGGAAGCAGCGTTGAAAAGTGGAGACAGGGACTGCTACAGGGAGGTCAAATACCGGATTAGCAGAGAGCTGAGGAGAGCTAAATCTGTGTATTCTGAGAGACTCCAGCAACAGTTCACTGCTAACGACTCTGCTTCTGTGTGGAGAGGACTGAGGCAAATCACCAACTATCGGCCTCAGGCTTCTAAGGGACAGGATGACAAAGCCCTTTGTCAAAGACTGTCCCAACACTATGCCCGTTTTGACACCCCGTCAGCTGTGTCCAACTCCCCCCCTCCCCCCAGTGCCACTGCCTCCATGGTCCCCACTTCATAAAAGGCGCCCCCCTCCCCCCCTGCCCTTGCCATCAGTGAGCAGAACGTGCACAGACAGTTCTCCAGACTGAACCCGCGCAAGGCCCCCGGTCCGGACGGCGTGTCTCCCTCCACCCTGAGACACTGTGCGGAGATGCTGACTCCTGTCTTCACAGACATTTTTAACACCTCCCTGAAGTCATGCCACGTGCCAGCCGGCCTGCCTCAAAACCTCTACCATCGTCCCTGTCCCCAAGAAGCCATGGATCACTGGACTTAACGACTACAGATCTGTAGCGCTCACCTCTGTAGTCATGAAATCCTTTGAGCGCCTGGTCCTGTCCCTCCTCAAGACCATCACCACTCCCCTCCTGGACCCGATGCAGTTTGCCTACAGAGCCAACAGGTCTGTGGACGACGCAGTCAACCTGGCCCTCCACTCCATCCTGCAGCACCTGGACTCCCCGGGAACCTACGTCAGGATCCTGTTTGTGGACTTCAGCTCTGCATTCAATACCATCTGCCCCACTTTGCTCCAGGACAAGCTGTCCCTGCTCAACATGCCTGACTCCCTCTGCAGGGGGATCACCGACTTCCTGACGGACCGGAGGCAGCATGTGCGGCTGGGAAAGACTGTCTCAGACTCTGTTAGCATCAGCACCGGATCACCCCAGGGCTGTGTACTTTCCCCCCTGCTCATCTCCCTGTACACCAACTCCTGCACCTCCAGCCACCAGTCTGTGAAGCTGATCAAGTTTGCGGACAACACCACCCTCATCAGGCTCATCTCCAACGGCGACGAGTCCGTCTACAGGAGAGAGGTGGCCCAGCTGGCGTCCTGGTGCAGCCACAACAACCTGCAGCTGAACGCACTGAAGACAGTGGAGATGATCGTGGACTTCAGAAAAGTCACAGCCTCTCTGCCCCCCCTTACCCTCACAGACTCTCCCATCACCACTGCGGATTCCTTCTGCTTCCTGGGCACCACCATCACCCGGGACCTCAAGTGGGAGCCGACCATCAGCTTCCTCATCAAAAAGGCCCAGCAGAGGATGTTCTTCCTGCGGCAGCTGAGGAAGCTCAAGCTACCCACCAAGATGTTGGTGCAGTTCTACACGGCCATCATCGAGTCCATCCTCACCACCTCCATCACCGTGTGGTACGCAGGAGCCACCGCCAGGGACAGACTAAGACTGCAGCGCGTTGTGCGCGCTGCTGAGAAGGTGATCGGCTGCAAGCACCCATCCCTCCAGGACCTGTACATCTCCAGGACCCAGAGGCGTGCAGGTCGGATCATAGCCGAACCTTCACACCCTGGACACGCACTGTTTGCCCCCCTCCCCTCAGGCAGAAGACTTCGGTCCAATCAGACTAAAACCTTCCGTCACATGAACAGCTTCTTCCCCTCTGCCATCAGACTGCTGAACACTAAGTGACTTATTAGACTCTCGTGCACTACGTACAGCAGCTCAACCAGACTCATGACAATTATCACTGTTTTCTTTTTGCAGTACCGACTGCACTATGTGGAACTCCACAATATCTTCTGCTTGTTAATATATTTAAAAATTGCATAGATTAATATTACTTATTCATATTCTAGCTTTTATTCCATGCATAGTTTTTTATTTTTATCTTTAGTGTTACTCCATGTTTAATGTTGCAGCATTGCACCGAGACAAATTCCTAGTTTGTGTACTACATGAACAATGGCAATAAATCTCATTCTGATTCTGATTCTGAAGTAACTATATAAAGGAGAAATGGGAGAAAGAGCTAAATTTAAACATAACAGAAGAAAACTGGCAAGAAATATGGAAAACACAACACACATCAACAAGTTCAAGGACATGGAGGGAATTTGGATGGAAAAACCTGATTCGCTATTTCATTACACCACAGATTCAAAGAAAATATACAAATACCCAATCTATATGCTGGAGGGGCTGTGGGGCTCAAAATGCAGACCACTCACATATGTTTTGGAAATGCTGAAAAATCTCATCATTCTGGAAATCTATACATGTGACAATACAGAGGATATTAGGATATAATATACCAATGAACTGTAACTTGATGTATTTATGTGATCTTAAAAGAGACAATGTAATACAGGCTGAGGACAGATATCTAGTTAAAATCTTGCTGATTGCATGTAAAAAAAAAAACAATCACAAGAAAATGGCGATCAGAAGTTCTTCCTGACCAAGAGCAGTGGACTGACATTGTTGAGGATATACATTTAATGGAAAAACTAACATATCGACAAAGAATGCAAGAAGGACAATATGAAAAAAAATGGTGGAAATGGACACACTACAAAGTGAGACAACGAGACAGAAATTGAAAGAATAACCAAAGACACTGAAAAACCAGAAGAATTAAGAGATGGAAACTAAAAAGTTGATGCTCCAACATTTGTCCCCCCTTTCTTTTTTTTTCTTTTTTTTTCTTCCGCTAGCTCCATTTTTTAAATATAGAGACTATGATCTGAATGTAATATGTATGATGAAAAATGAATAAAAAACAAAGTTACAAAAAAACAATTGATCTCAGCTTCATCCCGTTTCCAATGATCATCCTTGAGATGTTTCAGCTTAACTGGAGTCCACCTGTGGTAAATTCAGTTGATTGGACATGATTTGGAAAGACACACCCCTGTCTATATAAGGTCCCACAGTTGACAGTGCAGGTCAGAGCACAAACCAAGCATGAAGTCAAAGGAATTGTCTGTAGACCTCCGAGACAGGATTGTCTCGAGGCACAAATCTGGGGAAGGATACAGAAAAATGTCTGCTGCTTTGAAGGTCCCATTGAGCACAGTTTATTCCATCATCCGTAAATGGAAGAAGTTCAGAACCACCAAGACTCTTCATATACCTTTCCGGATCTCTAAACTGAGCCATCGGGGGGAAGGGCCTTTGTCAGGGAGTTGACCAAGAACCCGATGGTGACTCAGTCAGAGCTCCAATGTTCTTCTGTGGAGGGAGAAGAACCTTCCAGAAGGACAATCATCTCTGCAGCAATCCACCAATCAGACCTGTATGGTAGAGTGGCCAGACGGAAGCCACTCAGTAAAAGGCACATGGCAGCCCACCTGGGGTTTGCCAAAAGGCACCTGAAGGACTCTCAGACCATGAGAAACAAAATTCTCTTGTCTGATGAGACAAAGATTGAACTCTTTGGCGTGAATGCCAGGCATCATGTTTGGAGGAAACCAGGCACCACTCATCACCAGGCCAATACCATCCATACAGTGAAGCATGGTGGTGGCAGCATCATGCTGTGGGGATGTTTTTCAGCAGTAGGAACTGGGAGACTATTCAGGATAGAGGGAAAGATGATTGCAGCAATGTAGAGACATCCTGGATTAAAACCTGCTCCAGAGCGCTCTTGAGCTCAGACTGGGGTGACGGTTCATCTTTCAGCAGGACAACGACCCTCAGCACACAGCCAAGACATCAAAGGAGTGGCTTCAGGACAACTCTGTGAATGTCGTTGAGTCTTCCAGCCAGAGCCCAGACTTGAATCCAACTGAACATCTGTGGAGAGATCTGATGATGGCTGTGCACCAACGCTTCCCATCCAACCTGATGGAGCTTGAGAGGTGCTGCAAAGAAGAATGGGGGAAACTGCCCAAAGATAGGTGTGCCAAGCTTGTGACATCATATTCATAAAGACTTGAGGCTGTAATTGCTGCCAAAGGTGCATCAACAAAGTACTGAGCAAAGGCTGTGAATACTGATGTGCATGTGATTTCTTAGTTTTTTTTTATTTAAAAATCTCAAAAAAACTTTTTTCATGTTGTTATTATAGGGTATCGTGTGTAGAATTTTGAGGACTAAATGAATTTAATCTATTTTGGAATAAGACTGTAGCATAACAAAATGTGGAAAAAGTGAAGTGCTGCGAATTCTTTTCAGATCCACTGTAGTTTGCACTTCAAATGAGTTTTTCTTTTTCTTCGTTGTACCAGGTGGAATAATTGTCTGCTCTAGCCAGTTAGCCATTAGCCCCTGCTGGCAACTCCAACAGGAATCAATGCAGTAATTGGTTATTTGTGTATAAAACCACCATAGTGACATGTTCAGAAATAGAAGTTGGACTGACTAGAAGAGACGTATAAAACAGATGTAGAAAACAGAATTACTAATAAATAGTACATTTTATACTACTGTTGGTGTGCTGGGAACGGGCTCACCGTCACGTCACAACTGGTGACATATCAGAAATGTTAGTGAGATCACGCTAGTGAGATCATGGTGGACCCTAACAAAGCAATAGGGTTGTTTTTCGGAATATTTTTATTGATAGCCACTCCAGATAGACAAACTAATGTGTAAAAATACTTAAAAATTTAAAGTTTTCATCCTGTGTCTCCTTTTAGACCTCAGGGAACCATGTTAGCATGTGGAAAAATAATTTTGTCCCCTTTAAATTGCTTGTTGAATCTGAAACAGATTCATCACTGCTATAATCATCGTCGTCGGCCTCCGTCGGTCTATGATGACCATGGAAGAGAATCCTAAACGTCTACTCTGCTGGAACAGCACCGCCTTTGGCTGAACAGGCCGATGCGCGAATGGCAGTCCCTGTCACACGGGTGGTGTCCGTGCTGCTGGGTCTGTGGCGGTTCTTCCTGAGGGTCCTTTTTTCATCTGCTGCAGCAGTCAGTCTCTCTTCACCCGCCTTGAGCTGTCTGGTCAGGGTGCCTCTCCATTTGGAGCGGTCCGTTGCAAGGTCCTCCCAGTGCTATGTATTGATCTCCAGGGCCTTCATGTCTCTCTTGCAGATGTCTCTAAAGCGCAGCTGTGGGCGGCCAACGTCTCTCCTGCCAGTTGCCAGTTCTCCATAGAGGACGTCTTTGGGGATTCTGCCATCCTCCATACGGTGAACGTGGCCTAGCCAGCGGAGCCTGCGCTGCCTGAGTAGAGTGAACATGGAGGGAAGGCCGGCGTGGGACAGAACTTCTGTGTTGGGCACTTTGTCCTGCCAGGATATGTCCAGGATGTGGCGAATGCAGCGCAAGTGGAAGAAGTTCAGTCTCTTTTCCTGCCGGGCGTATGTTGTCCACGTCTCACTCCCATAGAGCAGTATGCTGATGACGCAGGCGTTGTACACTGGCGTCTTCGTCTTGACAGAGAGTTTGGGATTCTCCCACACTCGTGTGGTGAGGCAAGCGAGTGTGAAGGCTGATTTTCCAAACCTCTTGTTGATCTCTGTATCAAGGGAGAGGTTGTTGCTGATCGTGGACCCCAGGTACGTCAGAATCAGAATCAGCTTTATTGCCAAGTATATTTACAAGTAAACATACGAGGAATTTGACTTGACATTGGACGCGCACGTTAGGCGCATCCAATGACGCGGCAGCCATGCAAGGCGCCTGTCATACAGTGGGGGTAAAGAGGGGAAGGGAGGGGGAGGAAAACACAATAGGCAGAGAGAAAAAACATAGTTAATCAGAATAACGCTCGTATAAGCTCATATAAAGCTCAAATGAGCCAAATTTTGACTACACAGAAAAAAACCCTCTATGCACAATTAGCAGACAATATAGATCACACAAAAACAAGAGTTGAGAGAGGCAGTGTATGTATGAGTCAGTATATATGTGTCAGTCGTGTAATGTTGTATGCATTTGTGTAGTGTAGGTGTGACAGTTGCTAGTGAACAGCAGAGGGCGCCTCCAGGCAGTGGATAGATGTTTTAATCATGTGACTTATAAACAAGTCCGGAGTCTATCTCTTCGCTTGCAGATGAAGGCACATGGGCTGTCCTTGAGAAGTTCAATCCGCTGAAACAACAGCAATTGTCTGTCGATTGTTTGGGTTAGCAGCCGCCAGTTCTACCTTATCTCATCAAGGAGGAATGTAAACAGGGCATCAAAACAAGGTCAAATCTACACAGCTCAGAGCCCACGGAGAATAGAATTTTCCTCTCTCATGCGCTTGTGCTTCATAATTTCCATATACAGGCTTAAACAGGCATTCCATGGAGAGCACAGGGCTCCAGATGTATTCCTCCGCTGAATCACTGTCATTCAGTTCACCATTTGCCGCTAATCATGCCCTCCCCAACTGGTCGAATTTGATGAAGGAGCTTGCCGGGTCCGCTTTGATCAGCTGTCTCACCTTCCTTCAATTTCTGATACATCAGGGAACTTCACAGCCAAAATAGAAGTCCTGAGATCATAACCAATAATGTTTCCTGCCAAATCTCCACAGACGCATGAATTCCAATGTCCATGAGTCTCCTCGTCGGGTTCCTCCTGACCCGATCTTCTTTTAAAGTGGTGACAATCACAGTTAAGCCGCTTTCCAGATCCATAATTTCCATTTAGATTAAGATTCAGCAGAAGAGCGACTAAACACAGACAAAAACGCAACATTGCAAGCTGGGATCAGAAGGGAGAGAATCAGGTGGGAGAGAAGGAGGAAAAAGCGTCTGCTCTCTCTGAAAAGCCGGAAGAGAAGGGAACTGATTCACGACCTCCAGCTCGTAGTCGTCGATGGTGATGGTTGGTGGTGCTTCCGTGCCTTGCGCCAAGACGTTAGTCTTCTTCAGGCTGATGGTAAGCCCGAAGTCCTTGTATGCCTGGGAGAAGCGGTCCATCAGGGTCTGAAGCTCCTGCTGTGTGTGGGTTGCGACTGCAGCGTCGTCTGCGAACAGCATGTCTCTGATTAGAGCCTCGCGTACTTTGGTTCTGGCTTTCAGGCGGGCGAGGTTGAAAAGCCTGCCGTCAGATCTTGTGTGCAGGTAGATTCCCTCTGTTGCTGTGCTGAAGGCATGCCTCAGGAGCATAGCAAAGAAAATCCCAAAGAGGGTTGGCGCAAGTACACAGCCCTGTTTCACTCCGCTGCGTATGTTGAATGGCTCTGAGGCGTTGCCATCGTGCTGCACTATCCCCTGCATGTTGGTGTGAAATGATTCGATGAGGCTTTGCAACTTTGGTGGGCATCCTGTCTTTGGCAGGATCTTGAAAAGGCCCTCTCTGCTGACCAGATCGAACGCTTTGGTGAGGTCAATGAAGGCAACGTACAGGGGCATGTTCTGTTCTCTGCATTTCTCCTGGAGTTGGCAGATGGAGAATATCATGTCTACCGTCGATCGCTCAGCGCGGAAGCCACACTGAGACTCAGGGTAGACGCGTTCGGCAAGCTTCTGTAGATGAACGAGAACAACTCGTGCGTAGACTTTGCCAACAACGCTGAGGAGGGAGATGCCCCTGTAGTTGTTGCAGTCGCTTCTCTCCCCTTTGTTTTTGTAGAGGGTGATGATCTTGGCGTCCCTCATGTCCTGTGGTATGGCACCTTCCTTCCAACACTGGCAGAGGACGTCATGCAATGGCAGCAGTAGGGCGGTCTTGCAGTGCTTGATCAGGTCAGGGGGTATGCCGTCGTTGCCGGGTGCCTTGCCAGCGGCCAAGCTATCAATGGCCTTGCTGAGTTCGTCGATGGTTGGCTCGGCGTCAAGTTCGTCCATGGATGGCAGGCAGTCGATGACATCAAGGGCTGACGGTGTCACGGTGTTCTGTCTGGAGTAGAGGTCGGAGTAGTGTTCCACCCATCTCTCCGTCTGCTTGTTCTTTTCTGTGATCATCACCCCAGTGGAGGATTTGAGGGGGGCCGTCTTGCTCTGAGCCGGACCAAGTGCTTTCTTGGTGCCATCGTACATACCACGGATGTTCCCTGTTATGACAGCGGTTTGAATGTCTTTGCTGAGCTGAGTCCAGTATTCGTTGGCACAGCGCCGAGCAGTCTGCTGAACTTTGCTTCTTGCAGCCCTGAGAATCTGGAGATCCTTCTCGTTTGGGTACCTCTTGTACTCAGCAAGTGCTGAGCGCTTGGCTTCAATGACGGGGGTCATCTCGGTCAACTTGGCATCAAACCAGTCCTGTGACTTCAAGGTCTTCCTCCCAAAGGTAGCCAAGGCTGTGCGGTAGATGGTGTTTCGCAGCTCTTCCCACTTCTGCTTTGCAGATTCTCCTTCTTGAGGTACACCAAGTTCCTTCTCAAAGGTGGAGGCAAACTGCTCAACAAGTTCTGGTTGAGCAATCTTGCTGGTGTCAATCCGTGCCTTTCCAGGCTGTCTAGCACGATGGAATTTCTTCAGCTGCAGCTTGACCTTGCAACACACTAATGAATGGTCTGTGTCGCAATCTGCACTCTGGAACGAACGGGTGATTAGCACGTTCTTCAGTGAGGTGCGCCTGGTCAGGATCAAGTCCAGCTGGTGCCAGTGTTTTGAGCGCGGATGTTGCCAGGAAACCTTGTGTTGGGGCTTGGTCTTGAAGAACGAGTTTGTGATGCACAGATTGTGATATGTGCAGAACTTGAGCAGCCGCTGTCCATTGTCGTTCATTCTGCCCACGCCAAAAGGTCCAAGACAGGAGGGCCAGGAGTCGTGGTCAGCACCCACTCTGGCATTGAAGTCTCCAAGGAGAATGAGTTGTTCAGAGTTGGGGATGATCCTGACAGTTGTTGCGAGATTCTCGTAGAACTCGTCTTTTGCCTCTGGTGTGGCTGTCAGTGTTGGGGCATACACACTGACAAGGGTGACTGGGCCTTGAGTGGTGTTCAGGTGGAGGGTGAGGAGTCGTGCAGAGCCAGTGCTGCCCGGTTCCACCATCTTCAGCAAGGTGTTCTTCACTGCGAAGCCCACGCCGTGTTCCCTGTGTTCGTCACTGCCCTTTCCCTGCCAGTAGAATGTGTAGTCCTTCTCTCTCAGTGTGCCTGCATCAGCCAACCGTGTTTCCTGGAGAGTGGCGATATCCACTCCCAGTCTCTTCAGCTCATTATTGATGATGGCAGTCTTCCTGGTGTTGTTGATGTCCTTGAGGTTAGCAGCGAGTCCTGTCATCATAGTGCGGACGTTCCAAGTTCCCAGTTTTAGAGTTGGTCTCTTTTGTTTTATTGTCTTGCCTGATGCGAAGGTTCTCAGCCTGCTGTTCGGACTTCTCCTCATCCCCATGCACCCAATGAGGAAAGCAAGCTGTGGCGGGACAACACCTTATTGGCTGGGGGCTGCCCAGCTTGAGGCGGGCGGTAGCTGTCCAGTGAGATCCGATGATCCCTCCCACCGTCGGGAACAACCCCTGGCGCCGCGCTCTACGCCAATTGAGCGGTGGCTTATAACCGGTAACTGTCATTCCCCGTGTTTTGTCTATGCTATAGGCGAAGCTTGAGTGTCCTCTCCAGTGATCCAGTGTTCTACCTTCCAGCGTTGGGCGTTGGTAGAATTCAAGCCTGGGCAGGAAAATATGGAGGACAAGATGTTGCCCAAGCAGCATGTCTCCCCTCTCCACGTCACTGATGAATCCAAAGGAACAGCAGGGCTGCTACAGTTTGGCACCAGCGCCGTTGCAGGAGCTGCCAGAACGATGTTGAGCACAACATAGAACTGCCTTAGGGGCTTCGACTCTGGATTTTTCCTCAGGGTTGACTCCCGAAGCCTTTCCCGTGACCAGGTATGCCGCAAGGCAGCAGAGGTTTGAAATCAGGGTTTACCTTCCCCTAGATGGGCTACCTTCCCAGGTTGACGAGCCACCATCTACCCGAAGCATCTTGTTTTAAGGCGCCAGAGATCCACCCTCGCCCCTTCTCCTATTAGTAAAAGCAGTTCCGCCGGGCTTAGAGACTAAACCACACGGGCAGGCTAGGAGTTGGACTTAGTTGTCAGAGGCTTTTCAAGACGCACGCCGTAAGGAGCATTTTATAAGCACTGGGAGCTTAACCCCAGTGCCGCTCCTGGCTATGACAACCTTGGAATCATCACTGCTATAATCATCACATGCAAGGATAAGAACTATTGGTTACCAGGTGGTGACTTTTTGGCCAAACAGTGTTTTATTCTCTTTGGTTTTTCTACTTCTAGCATTTTCTGTGTCTCGTCCCTCCAGATGCTCCACATCTACATGACTGTAAGGAGGAGGAGGTTCTCACTGTCCAGCAGCTCTGTAACCAGGAGAGGAACTCCAGTCTGGACCAGGAGGAACAAGATGCTGCACGGGTTAAAGAGGAAGAAGAAGAACTCTGTAGCAGTCAGGAGGAAGAAGACTTTGGACTGAAACAAGAGACTGATACCTTCATGGTGACTCCTGCTGATGAGGACAATGACAAGAGTGAAATTGAAGCAAACAGTGAGCAGCTCCTCTCTCACAACTCTGCTGACACTGAGAGCCAAGACCAGGGAGCAGGTAAGACTGTAAAGCCAGGATCAAGTAAACATGAAGAGCAAAAGAAGAGACTTGACAGAAACAGAAGTGGCCGTATCAATGTAGACAACTCCTCCATGTCAGAGAATCAGTGTGATACTGACACAGGAGAAAAGTCTGTAAAATGTTCTGATAATGACAAAGACTGTAAAAATGAGTCCCAGAAGAAGAAACCTCACACTGTTAAGTCACATGTTTGCAACACATGTGGGAAAAGATTCAGGCAGAAGCAGCATTTATCACGTCATGAGAGAATTCACACAGGTGAGAAGCCATTTTCTTGTGAAGCATGTGGGCAGAGATTTAATCAGCATAGTCATTTGAAAACTCACATGAGAATTCACACAGGTGAGAAGCCATTTTCTTGTGAAATGTGTGGGCAGAGATTTAATCAACATATTCATTTGAAAGCTCACATGAGAATTCACATGGGTAAGAAGCCATTTTTTTAATGAAATGTGGGCAGGAATTTAATACACAGTAATTTGAAAACACATGAGAATTCACACACGTGAGAAGCTGTAGTCTTGTTAAATATGTGGGAAATGCTTCATTCAGTGTTTTGGTTTATCACATGAGAACTCACAGTTGAGCTGCTGTAGTCCAGTAATGTCTGTACATCTTTGTTTTCAGGATTTAGTTTCTTTTGTGTGAATGAAATGTTCTTTAAATTTCTGAGACTTTAATACAAATATAAATTTTATATAAAAGTCTGTCATCAGATAATCTGCTTCTTCACTCTGCTTTAGACCCTCAGACCTCTCATCTTTAATGTGCTGGATGCATGGACATGATGAGCATTTTTGATGAGGGGGGCATTGTTGTCAGGGTCTGGAGTGTCCTCCCCACCATAAAAATTAAATGGAGTAGATGGCATTTCCTCCATTTGTGTATTTTAGTAGCTCATTAATTGATTGAAAACTTTATTTTTAACATGTGGATAAACCATTAAAATGGTAAACAACAAAAGTGCTTTGTGAACTGATGAACAAAGGACAAAAGACACTGAAATGCCTTTCATACGTACACACAGTAAATGTGTGCTTGTGTTGTATCAAATTTTCTTTAAGATCAAGAAATACTCCGTCAATGTCTTTTTATGTTTGGAATTAAGGATTTCTTCTCTGAGTTCTGTTAATGCTAATGATGTAGACCAGTTTGCAAAAAATCCATATCAGTCTCTCCAGGATGTCGCGGTATGTTTTCATGATTGTTGCTGGCCAAAACGCCTGAATTCGCTGGAGCTTTTTTAAAAAGTTGTGATGTTTTTAGAGTGTTTTCTGCACTAAAAGTTGTGGGAAGAATTCCAAATTTTAAAGCAGATGCTTTTTTTTTCCCAGTTTACTAAAGTGATATTCTATGTAACAATACAAGAAAAGCAGAATATTGTCAAAAATTTCCTATTATATTGATTTGTAAATTAAGCAGAAAAAATAAATTATTCTGTTGCACTGTATTGGCTATTGGAGTCTGTTTTTTTTTTTTTCTGAAAAAAAAAATCGAGAATAATCTCTCTCTTTCCATGCCTTCCTGTCTTTCTGCTGCACGTCTTCACACGCACACACACATCTCTTTCATTTACAGCAAGATGGCGGGGGGGGGGGGGGTGCCTTTGTCCGTCCAGAGTCCACACCGGAGATTCACCGTTTTAAAGCTCATTGACCAGATGGAGTAATGATTTTACCTGTACACATGTATAAATGTTCAAACACTGACTCTCATGCACGCTCCCATGATGGGGTACTTTTGGGGCAGGCGCATGTTTTTCAACACAAACACAGCACTTCGCACACGTAGTCAGGACGGAGACGTGGCGAGGTGTCCGTGGGCAGGCTGGGGGAGATGGAGGAAACAACTGTGTTGAAAACCTCACGGGTGAGTGTTTTTTTTTTAAGTCACACTGTTTGCAGATGTGTTCCGTTACTCACTGTAAACTATAAACTCAGTACTCACTGTAAACACGGAAATGAACGCAGTGCAATGATGCATTTGATTGGTTAGACTGTTTCAGCAGCAGTGGGAGACAAATTTGATTGTTGAAACTGGCCGAAGTTGACGAGGATTGTCCAACTGAATGAGCTACCGAGGACACAGTCCAGGGACGGATGATTTTTTCACGCATGGGGAGTTGCTCCGAACTCCTTATACAAAGAAGAAGAAAGAATGTGTATCGTAAATGGCAGTAATGCACCTGTCGGCTGGTTACCAACCGCCAATCAAATTTTTTTTTTTTTTTTTTTTTGTCCTGTCAGGCAGCTAGGTAAACAGAACAGGGATCTGTCACCCTACTGTGCCAAAACAGATTTACTTTGCCAAGAGGAGCCTATACAGTGCCTAACTTTGCACTGTATATTGTTGTAACTCCTCCTGTCGTAACTTTTAATACTTTATTTTAATTGTTTTACCCATGGAAGACCCAACAGGATGGGGAAAAGGGAAAGGAAGTGTGTGAAGGGGGGAAAAAAAAGGGAGGGGAACAGACAACAACAAAAAAAAAAAAACAACTAAAACAAACAAAAGACAAACTGCTTCTTCCACCGGAGATGTCTCAACACGAGTCTGGTTTCTGCACCTGTTAAAGGAGAGACACTTGTACATGTATGTCTGTGTGCCTATATATGAGAACGCACGCAAAATAAGCATGTGCATGTGAGTGGTTTGTCAGGAAACATACGAGCGGAGGGCCGGTCGCAGCAGCCCTCCCCCCGAGGACCCCGAGCAGGCAAGGCAGCGCCACCAACCCCCAGCCCCGAGGTCAACAAGCCCCAGGAAAGCCAAGCATCCACCCCCGGAGAGACGATCAAGGGAGGGCAGGCTGCCCGGCGGCCGGCGCGGTGAGCCCACACCCCTGGACCTGCCCGACCCCCCCCCCCCCCCCCCCAGCGGGGCCAACATCCGCCCCCGGGCCCCAGGCACCAGGAGGCCAGCGACCCCACCCCCCAGGACAGAGACCGGCCAGCGCCCCCCGGCGCGAGCCCCCCTAGGTACCCCCACAGCGGTCCCGCCCCAGCGCCTCGGCCACACACCCCGGGGACCCCCACGTCCAAAGAAGTCCCCTCGCCCAGGTGGGCCCACATTGCCGAGAGGCACTACCCCCCTAATCCAGCCCCTCCCGACTCGCAGGCACACCCCTCCCCATACCTTCACACCCACATGTTCCCAATCACACCCCTCTCACTCAGCCAGACCGACCCATTCTCTCTCACTCCAGTACCCACTTAAATTCACTCCTCATACACCTTTATTTCAAAAGCCGGCTGTGCAGTGGGCAGATGCAGTGAGCCTGAACATGCACCAGTGCCCGGCAGTGACCAGGGAAGCCACCGGCGCAGGCCACAGAAGCAGACCTCCACCCCCCGGCGCCCATCTGAGCGAACAATCAGCAGACCACCGCAGGCGCCCCCAAGATGCCACCCGGCATGCAAAGCGCCGCACAAAACCGACCCACCATCACCACCTCCATTCATCACCCTCTCACTCACACTTAAACTCATATTCAGCCCCCCGTCACTTCCTTGGTTATATCTATACATTAGTGGCATCCAGGGATTTTTACAACATGATAGGTCTTAGGCTCCCCACCAGGCCCCCACGCCCCCAGCAAGACAGGGCAACAGGGGTGGGGGAAGACCCCCACCTCCTCCCCCCGCACAGAACATGGTGGATGTGTGTCGGTTATATGATATAATTGTGTATAAATATGTGGACTACTAAAGTGCAATTAAAATTGGGGGGATAGTAATTGAAGCATTGTTAGCCACTGTGATGGGCAGCAGAGCCCCCATCCCCCCAAGCCCTCAGTGTCTAAAATGCAATTAAAATTGAGGTAAGTGCAGCCCCACCACGCGGCAAAGGTATCCCTTTCACCGACACAGTGCGGCACACCCCCACCCCAAAGCCCTAAATGTAACAAAAAAGATCAGGGGGAGGAGGAGGGTGGGAAATAAGACTGGGAGGTAGGCGGTCCAAAAACAAGGCCGCCCCCCCCCCCAGAAGCCAGCTTGCAGACTGGCAAGTGAGGCCACCCACTGCCCCCAAATCCCAACCCAAGGTGAGGGCCGCCAGTGGAAACAACCCAGGACCCACCGGCATCACGTCCCGGCACTCCAGCACCACTAACATGACGGGGCAGCCAAACATACTACCACTCATCTTACACACATGAACATGGACAACAACAGTCACAATAGTGAACAATGGGCCGGACCCACACGGCGCCCAACACGCCAGGCGACACACCCAAGTGCCCACGCAGGCCCACGACCACCCACCCCAGACACACACCGACAGCTGCAGGCCGCCCTGCAACCAGCCGCACCAATGACCCCCCCAGCCACCCCCAAGCACCAACGCACACCCGCTGCCAATGACATCAGGGCCAATGTAGCAAAGTGCCTCACCCCCCAACACAACAGCAGGGCGGCCGGGACAAGCAAGCCCCGAAACGCCAGCCCCCATGCCACTGGATGGACTGCCCAACCCCTGCCACCCAACAAAGCTCTCCTACCCATACACACATCCTCCGCCCCCTAGACATCTACCCACAAGTAACCGCTTCCATACACACACATAACTCCACCCACCATCACACATACCCACCTACACAAACACACAACCCCACCTGCCCACTCAACACACACCCACTTCCACATCCGCTCATACACAAGCCTACACTCACACACCCCCTCCCCCACCCGCAGACCCCCGTGAACGGGGAGGGCAACCCAGGATCAAATCAAATTTAAAAGGAGAAGAAAATTGAGGGAAAATCTCGGTGATTAGACAAAGTTGCAAGGTTGTGCAATAGTTGCGCTGATTGGCTGATTTTGCGTGAATTGGTGCGATTGCAACATCGCGAAATCCTGGAGGGACTGCCATATTGACTATCAGACAGTAGTTTGTGTTGGTCTATAAACTTTTCTAATCCTTCACAGAAGTTTTTCTAGAATTTTTGACAACTGTCAGAAGAGCAGCTCGTCACGGGCTTGTTCCCACCCCCTTACCATTGTGACCCTTCTGTGGGGAGTTTGCATGTTCTCCCCGTGTCTGGGTGGGTTTACTCCGGGTACTCCAGTTTCCTTCCACAGGACAACAACATGCAAGTTTGGTTAATTGGACACTCTAAAGTGGCCCTAGGTGTGAATGTGTGTGTGAATGGTGATCCAGGTGGATGGGCTGTAATTTCTTGGAGATTAATACAGTACACCAAAAAAAGAGAAACTGAAGCTGTAGAGAGTGTAAATAGCGGAGGCAGATTTATGCAGCAGACGACTTTATTCACTCTCACATCAGTCATACACAGAAAAAGCATGTCTCAACACACCAGGGGTTCTCCTTTTATATCAACCGCCCATCTCACATCTGCATGACATCTCACATCACAATACATTCATCCCTTCTCCCCCAACTCCTTCTTCCTGCTACCTCACCATAATCTCCATAGCTATTGTCCTTCTCTGTTTACCCTCTGTATCCAGTCTGAGATGATTAACCCAGCCTCTACAAAGCACTACTTGTCACCAGATTTATATCATGGAATGACATTTGCATTGGGGTGTAACTGTACACGTAAAATCACTGTTCGGTACCTTCCTTGGTTTTAAGGTCACGGTTCGATTCTTTTTTGATACGTTACCACAGCAGGAAGATCCTTACTGTATCGTCTTTTTGATTTGCTCTGTGGTTTGCTCTCCTCAATCTCCTGAGGATTTTTGCCTTTAATTGTATTTTAATCACTTTTTCCTGTACTGTCAGCTCTCTGAACACTGAAATAGGTTAGAGTTATACATAAATGTATCGAGGAATATTGCAATATTGAAGCTTGTGTATTAGAGTTTGTGAAGGCATCTCAAATCATGTGACCACCAGCAGCCAATCTTTGCTTGACAACAGCTCTCAGTGTTGTTTGTTCCAGACAAAAGACTGTTTGCTCATTAGTCTAAAGTTCATAAAGCCTGCCCACGAAGGAAGCCTTTTGGCTGGGGGCTCCTGTCAATCACGGAGGCCTGCAAAGTTTCCCCAGATAAAAAGGAAACCGCCCTTTTTCACTTTCTTTCACCTATTTTCAGCTTTTTACTTCTTTTGTCTTCAACGCCTGCACTTTGTCTACCAGCAGAGAACTTTTCGGGAGAACAAAAGACTGCCTGAACAAAGAAGCCTTCTACCATGTCTCTTTCTGGTTTTTCTTTAAATGCCCAGGAATTCTTTCTTTCTGAGCTCAATTCAAATTAGGAGTTAAAAACTCCAACCCTAGACGTTTATTTTTATAACTTTTCCTGCTAAACTTTCTTTAAACTCACCATTTTTAATCTTGACTTTGATTTAATTTTTATATTGACCAACGTACACACTGGAGACTATTTTCATCTCCACTAGTCTGAAAGATTGTAAATTTTGCTATTGGATCAGATTTTATTATTCTTGAATTCCTCATGAGAAGCCACAGATTCTCGACACAGCCCACCATCACGCACAGCTGAAGAAATCAGCACGCCACGAAGAGTAGACTTCTTGGGCTGGACCGCATCCCAGGTGATCTACACATCAAAATCTCATCTTGTGACAACCGAATATTTGCTGGACAAATGTTCTGGGTTTTGGCACTTTTTCACATCGAAAACTTCCAGACGGCAACACAGGAGGATCTTCATTTTCAACTGCCACGCAAGGAATCATGTGAGTGACATTCTTGTTCATCTGCTGAATGGAAAGTCTGAGATTTGGGTATAATTTAATATCTGATCAGATGCAAAATTAAAAAGCAAGTAATATAACCTATCTTTTCATTAAAATCCCATTTTCATTTTCTTAAAGGGTAATCCAGAACTTTTCATATAATTAGTTTAATTTTCCACATAAATTGGCGTTATGTTTTCCATAATCTGTTAACTTCAAACTAATCTAAATTCATTTCACAGTTAACCCTGGTTCTGCGATCGTCCAGTGTTAATCTATCATTTACAAGTTTAATTTCATGGTTAATGAATTCATTGCACTGTATTTTAACCCTCATTTCATTTAATTAATATGTGAAAATGAGAGAAGTTGTTGAGAATTAATTTCATTCTGAATCTGGTTTAAGTCCCCAGTATCAAATTCACTAAAATTTTGAGACTGGTTATTGATTAAGTTATTGAGTGATTAAACAGGTAAAGTGAAATAAAGATTAAAATTGCTTACAAAAAGGAAGCTGGTGCCCCAACACGAGTGTTATCAATTTTTCCTGTGTGTATGAACCGAGAATTCATCTCAGGTTCCAGGACATTAATATAAATTAAATAATTTTTATACCTAATCATAATTATTAACTTGTGGAGTGTGTAAATAATGAGGCGGATTTGGTTCAGGCGGTTTATTACACGACTCACACAAGGAGCATAGACAGAATGGCATACAAGTAGGAACTCTTCCCTTAAATAACATGACATCCTTCTAGACTCTTCTCATACACAAAAGATAATCTCCTTCTAGACTCTTCTCACATACAAAAGATAATCTCCCCGTCCGACTGCAGTCAGTCCATTCATCCTTGACACCTCCCTGTTATCTTACTAGGGCATCTAGAAACTTCTCACACAGAAAAGGTTAACTTCGCGTCCTTTGTTCCTGTCTAAGGTGGTAAACCATTATGCACTCCCCAGGTTGCCACACCACCACCCCCAGCAACTTAGATAGGACAAAAGGGTAACAGTCCACATGCTGTGATAGAACCATTAACATCATTCCACATGCTGTAGAACAATCAACATCAGTCCGCATGCTGCTTGAGCTTCAGCCTTCTGCCGTATCTGCTGTTGCCAGGATTTGCTGCCTCCGTGGCGCTGCCATGCTGGGGGTGAAAACTTTTTGACTGTCCGTGTGGGTGCTCTGGAGAATCTTTTCTCTGGGAAGCGCCCCATGGGGGTCTTCCACGCCGAGGGGCCCTCGCCAACAGCACTTGCTCGTCAGCCACAACGAAAGCAGGTTTGAGTCTGTCTATGCCAATTTTTTCCCTCCTACCCCCCAAGTCTAGCAAAAAATGCTTATCCCCTGTTTCCAGCACTCTAAACGGTCCATCATAAGGTGGGCGCAGTGGGGGGCGGTGGGCGTCGTGTCTGACAAACACGAACTCTGCGTTTTTCAAAGCTTTAGGCACAAAAACGCGTGGAAAACTGTGGTGGGCAGGGCCCGGTAGCGTGCTTGAGTCTATGCAACGCTGCAGCAGCTGAGACGGGGAGCTGCCCAGCGCAGGATTATCTGGCAGAAACTCCCCAGGCAGCCGGAGTGGTTGTGCAAAAACAAGTTCTGCCGGGGAAGCTTCCAGATCCTCTTTAGGCGCAGAACGTAACCCCAATAAAACCCATGGTAGCCTGTCTACCCAATTTGCATCCGTCAGCCCTCAGAGCCGCTTTTAACGACCTATGAAAACGTTCACATAACCCTTTAGCCTGCGGGTTGTACTCGATTGTGCGGTGAATTGAGACACCTAGGCTGCAGGCCATGGTTGACCAGAGTTCAGAAACAAATTGAGAGCCTCTGTCGGACGTAATGTCCGACGGAACTCCAAAACGCGCCACCCATGCTGTTAAAAACGCGCGCGCCACCTCCTTGGCCGTGGTTGCCACCAGCAGAACCGCTTCTGGCCAACACGTGGTGCGGTCCACCATTGTCAGGAGATGCGTGTACCCCTGTGATGGCGGAAGGGGGCCTACGAGGTCCACGTGGACATGGTCGAACCTCTTAGTCGGGATGCGAAACGGCTCCAAAGGAGCCTTCATGTGTCTGTGAATTTTGGCTCATTGGCACGCCACGCAGGCTGCCGCCCACTCTTTCACTTGTTTGCGAAGGCCCGGCCACACATATTTCTCTCCTACCATTTTGACCGACGCGCGCACCCCTGGGTGTGCCAAAGAGTGAACCGACTCAAACACGCGGCGGCGCCACGCGGCCGGAGCCACAGGCTGTGGGCGACCCGTGGAGACGTCGCAGATTAAGGGGGGAATGCCATTAAGCAGCATCCTCTTCTCCAGCCTTAACCCTGTTGGTCCAGACTGGAGCGCGCGCACGTCCGTGTCACTAGCCTGCTCCGCGGCCATGGCTGCGTAATCCCTCCCTACACAGACCGGGGCCACAACGGCGCGCGAGAGGCAGTCTGCCACTACATTCAGTTTGCCCGACACATGCTGAATATCGGTAGTAAACTCGATCGCGATAATCGTGTGGCGATGTTAAAATAAGACACGGCGTCTGGAGTTTTAATGAAGTTTATTGATCAAATCATCGCCATCACGGAGCTCACCCCAGCTGCTGTATAAGCATGCTGGGGATCGCTCTCAGGCTCTCATGAGCTGTAGTCAGAAGCAGTCAGAAGAAGAACAGAGCAGCTGGAAGGCACGTGGCCGCAGCGCGTGCCACGCACCAGAGACAAGCTGGCTCTACAGACTTATACATCATCCTCCGCCGCTGCAAACAGCTCTTCAGGACTGCTCACACACCTGAAGCACACACGCAGCCCGCACACAGGATTTGGTGTAAGTCTCAGCCACGGCGCACAACGGGATTCCAGCCGTCAGCTGTCCCCAAGGGCTTTAGGGCCGCGAACGCATCTAAAGCCTAAACGCCAAGTCCCTCACATAGCTTCAGCTCCTGTTTTTCTATTGATATGAGTGTAGTCAGGAGTTTACTTGGAGCTGGTGTACTTGGTAACAGCCTTGGTTCCCTCAGACACGGCGTGCTTGGCCAGCTCACCGGGCAGCAGGAGGCGCACTGCGGTCTGGATCTCCCTGGAGGTGATGGTGGAGCGCTTGTTGTAGTGGGCCAGACGAGAGGCCTCGGAGGCGATGCGCTCAAAGATGTCGTTGACAAAGGAGTTCATGATGCTCATGGCCTTGGAGGAGATACCGGTGTCAGGGTGGACCTGCTTCAGTACCTTGTAAACGTAGATGGCGTAGCTCTCCCTCCTGGTCTTCCTCTTCTTCTTGCCTCCTTTACCGGTGGTCTTGGTCACGGCTTTCTTGGAGCCCTTCTTGGGCGCAGACTTGGCGGGTTCAGGCATCCTGATTTCTCCCTACTTTGCAGCAATGAATGATATCGCGATAATCGCGATATCTTCGAAAGATCGCGGCCAGCTGCCTCTGCTGCCGGCCCGACCAGGGTTCTGAAACTTTGGCCATCGCGAATGTTAGTGGCTTATGGTCAACGAACGCAGTAAAATTGTGCCCTTCCAGCCAGATCTGGAAATGGCGAATGGCCAGGTGGAGAGCCAGCAACTCTCTGTCGAACGCGCTGTATTTACGTTCATTGTCCCGCAAGGTTCTGCTGAAAAAGGCAAGCGGCTGCCAAGCCCCGGCGACGCGCTGCTCCACGACAGCCCCTATGGCCACATCTGAGGTGTCAGTGGTGAGGGCTATGCGGGCTGTTGGGTCTGGATGTGCCAACAATGCGGCGTTTGCCAGGGCTGCTTTAACTTCTGAGAACGCCTGCTCTCGTCTCGGGTCCATTCGACCCTATTCGCGGGTTTCTGTTTTTTGAGCGCAGCGTACAATGGCTGCATGAGCTGCACTGCGCGGGGAAGGAAACGGTTATAAAAGTTCACCATTCCCAAAAATTCTTGTAGCGCCCTGACCGTTTGCGGTCGGGGAAAATATGTAACTGCGCGAACTTTGTCAGGCAGCGGAACCGCTCCTTTGGGAGAGACGCGGTGCCCTAAAAAATCAATCCCCATCACCCCAAACTGACATTTCTCTGGGTTGATTATTAAACCGTGCTCTTCCAACCTTCGGAAAACCGTCGTGAGGTGGGTTTCGTGTTCGTCTTCGGACGCGCTGGCTACCAAGATATCGTCCAGGTAGACGAACACGAAAGGGAGATCGCGCAGCACTGCATCCATCATGCGTTGGAACGTCTGTGCTGCCCCTTTAAGCCCAAACGGCATGCGCAAGAACTCAAATAAACCAAACGGAGTTATTACCGCTGTTTTGGGTATGTCCTCAGCGCGCACTGGGACTTGGTGGTAACCATGGATCAAATCTATCTTAGAAAAAATGCGCGCTCCTGTGAGGTGAATGGAAAAATCCTGAATGTGGGGAATTGGGTTGCGGTCGTGCGCTGTAGCGTTGTTTAACCTACAGAAATCGCCGCAAGGTCGCCACAAATCTTCAGCTTTAGGGACCATGTGTAGCGGGGAAGCCCATGGGCTGTTTGAGCGCCTGATGATGCCTAACCTCTCTAGGTTAGCGAACTCCTCGCGCGCTATGGCCAGTTTAGCTGCATCCAAGCGCCGAGGTCTTGCAAAAACGGGCGCCCCGGTGGTGGTGATGAAATGTTCCACCCCATGTTTAGCAATAGCTGCTGAAAACGTCGGGACTGTGAGTGCTGGGAACGGAGCGAGCAGTGTGTGGAACTTAACCGCATGCTGCTGTGACGTTGGCTTGTGCTGTTGGCCGAGTCACTCGAGCTATACAGGGGAGAGAGTCAAAAGACCTCTCCCTGTTAGCGATATCTACCAACAACCCATGTGCACATAGAAAATCAGCCCCCAGTATATGGTAATTCAATGCTGCTACAACAAAAGTCCATTCAAATGTGCGACCGTGTAGAGACAAGAGTAGAGTCCTCTCACCAAAGGTCTTAATCTCCGAGCCGTTTGCTGCTGCCATCTTGGGGCCGCTGGGTCCTGCCAGCCGGTCAGCGTAGGTCGGCCAGATGAAACTCCTCTGTGCGCTGGTGTCCACAAGGAAATGCCTCCCCGAGCGTGCGTCCGTCAAATAGAGCAGCTTGTTCTCCTTCCCGAGGGTCACGGCTGCTACCGACCCCCGGTCCTGGCGTTTCCCGAGCACTTGAACTGGCACGGTGGTATACATTTGCGTGCCCTCTCTGCAAAGCGGCGGTGGTAGAAGCAAAGCGTGTCACCTCCACGTTCCTTGGCCCCTGCTGCTGCTGCCGTAGGTGGTTCTGCTGCTGCCGTCGGCGACTCCTCGCCTCCTTGTGTCGACGTGCCGGGCTCCGTCGCTGCCGCAATGGTCACGAAAGCCTTGGTGGCGACGATGATCCGGTCTGCCTCTCGGGCTAGTGCACGATAGTCCTGTTTGGCCAGCAACAACGAATTGGCCAGGGCCGCTCTCGCTGCTGTCGGAAGGTTCCTGAGGAAAATGTGGGTGAAGATGATGTGGTCGTCGTCCGTGCCCTTTAACCTCAGCATCTTCTCCATCATGTCCACGGCCGAACCGTCTCCCAACTCGGTCCGCGTCATAAGCCTCTCTGCTCTCTCACCATCCGAGAACGTGTAGTGCTGGATGAGGGCAGCCTTCAGCGCGTCATATTTGCCGTCGGCTGGTGGCTGATCGAGCAGGCTCTCGATGTGCTGAGCCGTGCTGGCATCGAGCGCTGCGACCACATAGTGGAATTTTGTGTCATCCGCCGATATCCCTCGGAGGGCGAACTGCGCCTCGGTTAGGTGGAACCAGGAGCGCAGGTTGTGCTGCCAAAAATCAGGTAGTTTGATCGCTACAGCGCACGCGAAGCTGGGGGTTCCAGTCGAGGTTGGCTCCGGGGATCTTCCATCGTATTCCACGATTCGTCTTGGGTCACCAGTGTGGAGCGTGTAAATAATGAGGCGGATTTGGTTCAGGCGGTTTATTACACGACTCACACAAGGAGCATAGACAGAATGGCATACAAGTAGGAACTCTTCCCTTAAATAACATGACATCCTTCTAGACTGTTCTCACACACAAAAGATAATCTCCTTCTAGAATCTTCTCACACTAACTAACTACTACTAACTAACCTGCACTTATATAGCGCTTTTCTAGTCACACACAAAAGATAATCTCCCCGTCCGACTGCAGTCAGTCCATTCATCCTTGACACCTCCCTGTTATCTTACTAGGGCATCTAGAAACTTCTCACACACAAAAGGTTAACTTCGCATCCTTTGTTCCTGTCTAAGGTGGTAAACCATTATGCACTCCCCAGGTTGCCACAAACTCATATATAAGATAAGCCTTTATTAGTCCCACAATGGGGAAATTCCAGGATTGCAACAGCACAGGGATAGCAACACTCAAGAGCAACAATCAGAAGACAAGAAAAAACAAGAGCAGCCAGTATACATATGTACATATATAGACACACAGTGCGGAGCATTATAGCTAGATGGAATAAATATATTGTAGCCACACATGTGACTTACTTAATGCCTTACATAATGCCTCACATCTTAGATAAGAAAGTGCAGAGCTTCCTTGGAGATAACAGGAAGCTATGAAAGTGTAATCTTTGGTATGCAAGAAACTGCTTGGGGGATCCTTTGTGTGCCAAGAGACTGCTTGGAGGATCCTTTTTGGGCCAAAGACTGTGAGGGGGAGGCTAAGGGATTAAAGAGGAAATGCATTGTTACTTTTGATTTTAATGCAATGTGACTTGTGAGCTGTGGGGAGACCTGGGTATATAAGGGACGAGTTTTTTCTGAGATGTCCTCTTGATACTTTGCTCATGATGGAGCGTGTAATAAACTGCTTTGAGACAAACCTGCCTCGTCAATTACACACTCCACAATATAAACACACACAGTGCGGAGCATTGTAGCTAGATGGAATAAATATATGAATATATAAACACAGGGCGGAGCATTGTAGCTAGATGGAATAAATATATAATCAGTGCGGAGCATTGTAGCTAGATGGAATAAATATGTAAATATATAAACACAGTGCGGGCATTGTAGCTAGATGTAATAAATATATAAACACACACAGTGCGGAGCATTGTAGCGAGATGGAATGAAACAGCATAACCGTCTACTTAGTTATCCTACATGGTATGATTATGTACCCATTGAAGCGGATGATAAAATAAATGCAGCGATGAGAGTTTTAAGCAGAGTTTATTAAATCATACCGCCGTCACGAGCTCCGCTCCCGGCGCCGTGAGTGCACGCCGGGAGCGAGCCCAGCGGCTCTCAGCAGAGGGACACAAAGTGCGTGTGTCCAGCAGCAGTTGAAGAGTGAGAATGAATGAGAGAGTGAGCATGGATTACAGTGCAGTATATACAGTATACCCAACTACAACAATACATCAAAGAGCATTCCCCAGCAGTTGGTATGATCAAAGAGACTGCAGAACAGGCATGAGACATTTGCATTTGAGAGACATACATCACAACAGGCAGATTGCTGGCCTCTGCTCCAACTGCAAGACAAAGAGGTTACAAGGCACATCTACATATTGATCTCAGTCTCTAGGTCACAGTAAGGACGGGACGCATGAACACAATGCATGAAAGGCACCTTCACATCACAGTAGTGAGCCAGAAGAAGCGAGGCTGCCTGTAGACATTAATACATACATTTCACTGTTCTGTTAATTGCTCTAGCTGAGCGCTGTGTCTGTCCAGTCTGCTGTGGGGGTTACACCAACCCGCCACACGCTCCCTCCCAGAGGGCTCGGCAGGCGGCCGAGGTCTCGATCATGCAGCTTGGGCAGCGAGCAGGAGAAGCTCTGTGCAGGCGGGGGCGGGAGGGGGGGGTAAGTGCCGGCAGGGAGCGGTGAAATCGTCCGAGCCGTGCAAAAATTGCTTGTTGGTCCGCGACGTCAATGAGCTGTCCCGTTGAGCGTGCGGAGATCACAAGAAGAAAAATTAGTCTCTGACTCCTCTTGTGGCCATGAAGAAAAACAGAAGCGGCTGTAAGAAAAAAAAGGAAGCAAAGGGACTTGGCGTGTTTGACTTTTAGGTGCAGGCGCAACCCTAAAGCCTCGGGAACCGCAGACAGCTGAATTCCCCTTGTGTGCCGTGGCTAAAACCATAAAATCCAGTGAGCAAGCTGCGTGCCTCAGGTGTACGAGCAAGCCTGAAGGGCCAGTGAGCAGCAGAAGGAAGGCGGTCAGTGGAGCCGTATGTGTCCCGTGCGTGGTGCGCCGTCCTCGTAACTCCCCGGTGCGTGCGCTGGGGTTCCGTGATGGGTGAGCCAGCTGGAGAGGAGAACCAGGGTCAGGAATCTTGGTGGAGATTGGCGCAGACGGCGCCGATAAACATCTCTGATGAGCTGTGGCTGCAGATTAGTCATGGTGCGTTGGAGCGTTGAGGGGAGATAGACGATCTTTGTTCCTCAGGCTCGGGTAGATGAGTAGGATCGCTGAGAGGGAGGAGTAACGGTGAGAGGGAGAAAACGTTCTGTGTCCCTCGGCCGGTCCAGCGTGGACGTCCCGATCTCAGGCGAGGGTCGGGCCATGACGTTTTCTGCAGTTTTCCCGGTCGTGGGTGATGTCCGGAGAGTAGCTCGCCTGTGTTGGCTCCGTGTCGAGGTCTCCCTGAAGCAGAAGGGAGGGCAGCTTGTTTGCGTCAGGCTGCTGTGTTCGCTGGCAGCGTGTTTTTTTCAGCGTCGGGTCGCCAGCGTGGCCGTCCAGACCAGAAGGTTGCGTTGCACAAAGCGTGTGCATTCTTGGGGTCACCAGTGAAGCAGATGATAAAATAAATGCAGCGATGAGAGTTTTAAGCAGAGTTTATTAAATCATACCGCCGTCACGAGCTCCGCTCCCGGCGCCATGCATGCGCGCCAGGAGTGAGCCCAGCAGCTCTCAGCACAGGGACACAAAGTGCGTGTGTCCAGCAGCAGTTGAAGAGTGAGAGTGAATGAGAGAGTGAGCATGGATTACAGTGCAGTATATATACCCAACTACAACAATACATAAAAGAGCATTTCCCAGCAGTTGGTATGATCAAAGAGATTGCAGAACAGGCATGAGACATTTGCATTTGAGAGACATACATCACAATAGGCAGATTGCTGGCCTCTGCTCCAGCTGCAAGACAAAGAGGTTACAAGGCGCATCTACATATTGATCTCAGTCTCTAGGTCACAGTAAGGACAGGACGCATGAACACAATGCATGAAAGGCACATTAACATCACAGTAGTGAGCCAGAAGAAGCGGGGCTGCCTGTAGACATTAATACACACATTTCACTGTTCTGTTAATTGCTCTAGCCGAGCGCTGTGTCTGTCCAGTCTGTTGTGGGGGTTACACCAACCTGCCACACCCATACATATTGTCGCCCTCCGTAGCGACCGGTATTTTCCTAGTTGTATACCGGAGGGGACCATTGTGTAAGTCTATTGCGTCTTTTGCATTCAATACTATTAGGTTAATCTAATCTATCCGAAATAAAGGTTGTCACGTCTTTTTGCTATCTCTGCGAGTAGCCCTGCTGAGGTTTACTTTGTATTTGGGTTTACTACCGGAATCACTGGAAAGACGAGGAGAAAAATACTTATTCACTGTTTTAATATTGGCAAGTTAAAAAAGCTCTAACAAAAAAATGGATGTTGAAGGACTGTCCTACACCTGAAGATTGGATTAACATGATTCAGGACATTTATTCCATGGAAAAGTTGACATTCGCACTGAGACAGGACATTTTTTTTTAATTTTATTGGTTTATTTGACAGGGACAGTGCAATAAACATAGACAATTAATCAAATGACAATCAATCTAATGTGGTGCATAAAGAGTGTATAGCTATTAGCTAATTTGCAACTCTTGTCCCTAGATGGGCTTTAGAAAGAAGAAACAGGTAAAAAGAAAGAGATAAGGAAAAGAAAAAATAAAAACAGAATAAACAATAACCACATACATCAATGCAAACAAGATTATAAATACACAATATAAAACCTGGTTCACATTTGCCTATTTCAGGCCTCCCTCCCTCAGTCACTCACTATAAACAAACACATTCATTCCTTCCCTTCTTCACTCTCACCCTGCAGACAATCATTTCATACATGGGTACATTCTTGTTTATTTTTCAGCCAGTTTTTAACCTTTGTAGTAAATGTTTTAAAGTCCGTTATTATTTTGATTTTATTTGGCATTGTGTTCCAGATGTGACTGCCCTTTATAGAGAAAGCTGTTTGTCCAAATGTGGTTCAGCGGTGGAATATTTTACAGTTACTGTTAACAGAACTCCTGGTGGCTCTGCTGCTGTCCTGTCTTTGGATGAAACCAGCAAGTGGCTCTGGCGTGGATTTATGGAAACATTTGAAAATTAATTTCAGAAAACAGAGGTCAATGAAACTCTCAAAACTCAATAGATTGGTATTTTTTTAAAATATAACAGTGATGCCACCTAATGGGCTTTTTAGCCAAGATTTTTAGAGTTGGATTATATAATGAACCTATATGTCTTATTGTGGAAGGAGCTGCTTGAGCCCAGACTGTCAAACAATATGATATATGAGAAAAAAACATAGAATGCATATACAGTATGGGTTGTATGGGTTATACAGTATGGATGGGTTCTTGAACTTTTGGCAACCCTAGAACGCATGTGTCTTCCATTAGATCTAATCTTTGACAAATACCATTTCAATAATGGCACCTCTCTTTGTTCCAACGCTACTCAGATACTCTTATTTATTTTTTTTTGCTCTTTTGTTTTTTTTTTGTTTTGTTCTTTCTTTAATTTCTCTTTTTATTTCACTTAAAAAAAGGGTGTTGTAATAATTATTTTTCCAATGTTGTCAAAAAACAAAAAAAGGGAACATGTGATGAAAATGTAAACAATGCAATGCTGTAATGACGTATACCCTTTACAAAAACTTAAAAAAAAAATCAAGTGAAATGGATATGTCAGAAGGATTACAGTAAAATATTCAAAAACAGTAAAACTAACATTAAAGGTACATGCAGTATAATCAGAATAATCCTAAATTTCCCTCAACAAGTGAATTAGCCTCAACATTTTATTGACAATGAAACAATATTAACAAGTGAATGTGATGGTAAGTTTTACAGAAAACAATGACATTGATTTTATAGAAAGAAATCTTAGTTCAGTCTTTATTAAAACAACTGAAGAACAATAAAAGAGATATTGTTAATAAATGTTAAAACAAAACATGAAGTGACTGTGACGACGACAGACATGAAAACAGTGAAATAGGTCATTGAGGGAATTTCCAAACCACTAACTCACATCTTCAACTTATCATTCCAAATGGGACAATTTCCAAATAAAATTAAAACTGCAAAAGTAGGGGTGTCACAGTACATGTATTCAGATTTTTTGGTACAGTTCAGACGCGTACCGAGGTACAACACGGACTATATTGAGTGACGGACAGAAAGTGTAACTGTCACATCACGCCCCCTCCTCCTCTCTAGTCGCCTGTCACTGGACTTCTGCAGCGTTCCGCCCCAGTGAAGAGTGACTGAAAGTGGGCGACTTCTAAACACAACACTGGTAAGGTTAGTGAGTTTTAGCAAGTAATGTTAGTCACTCATTGAAAATAAGAAGCACTGTCTCAGCTTTAGAAAACTGTTTAAACTGTTAGCATGTGCTAACACTACCTATCGGACAATAATCTCTTTTGAATGATGTTTGCTTACAGCCGAGTGGTTTCACTTCTGCTGGTAACGCGTTTACTGCCAGTAAATGAGTGAATCACATCATCGTCTCTATTACTGTCACAGTAATAAGCCCTCATTCTGAATATTGGTGCATCTCAGTAAATTAGAATACCATGATTTGTAATTTAATTTAAATAAAAGAACCATAATCATCACAAATAAAACAGCTGAAATATTTCACTGTACGGTGGTGTGAAAAAGTGTTTGTCACACTTAAATGTTTCAGATCATTAAACAAATTTAAATATTAGACAAAGAAAACACAAGTAAACAACAAATGCAGTTTTTAAATGAAGGTGTCTATTATTTAGGGGAAAAAATCCAAACCTAAAGGTACATCTCAAAAAATTAGAACATGAAAAAGTTCAATATTTTTTGTCACTCATTTCAGAAAGTGAAACCCATATATTATATAGGTTCATTACACAGAGTGAAATATTTCAAGTGTTTATTTTAATTTTGATGATTATGGCTTAAAGCCCATGAAAACCCCAAATTCAGTTTCTCAAAAAATAGAATACTACATAAAATTAATTTTAAAAAATAGATTTTTAATACAAATGTGTTCTAACTGAAAAGTACGTCCATGTATACACTCAATACTTGGTTGGGGCTCCTTTTGGATTAATTACAGTATCAATGTGGCGTGGCATGGAAGTGATCAGCCTGTGGCACTGCTGAGGTGTTCTGAAGGTCCAGGTTGCTTTGATAGTGACCTTCAGCTCGTCTGCATTGTTGGGTCTGTTGTCTCTCACCTTCCTCTTGACAATCCTCCATAGATTCTCTATGAGGTTTAGGTCAGAAGAGTTTGCTGGCCAATCAAGCAGTGATGCCATGGTCATAAAACCAAGTTTTGATACTTTTGGCAATGTGTGTGTGTGTGTGGGGGGGGGGGGGGGGTGCCAAATCCTGCTGGAAAATGAAATAATCTTCTCCATAAAGCTTGTCAGCACAGGGAAGCATGAAGTGCTCTAAAATTTCCTGGTAGACGACTGCACTGACTTTGGTCTTGATAAAACATAGTGGACAAACACCAGCAGATGACCTCTGTTCAGATAAAAGTAAATTTTTCATTTCATTTGGAAATCAAAGTCCCAGAGTCTGGAGAAAGAGTGGAGAGGCACAGAATCTAAGTTGCTTGAGGTTTCGTGTGACGTTTCAACAGTCAGTGACGATTTGATGAACCATGTTATCTGCTGGTGTTGATCCACGGTGTTTTATCAAGACCAACGTGTCAGAATAATATTGAGCTTAAATTATTCAAAGTCAAAAATCAGGCGGAAAGTTGGATTTATGTACATTTATTACAAAAATATAAGGAGTCACCCCAATGGCCACCTTGGGGGAGATATTACAAAGCATGACATTCAGACACACCTAGAATCTCTAAAGGATCCATTATTTTAAGTCTGATATACAGACGTAGACAAAATTGTTGGTACCCCTCTGTTAATGAAAGAAAAACCCACAATGGTCACAGAAATAACTTGAATCTGACAAAAGTGCTAATAAATAAAAAGTCTATGAAAATTAACCAATGAAAATCAGACAGTGCTTTTGAATTATGGTTCAACAGAATTATTTTAAAAAACAAACTCATGAAACAGGCCTGGACAAAAATGATGGTACCCTTAACTTAATATTTTGTTGCACAACCTTTTGAGGCAATCACTGCAATCAAACGATTTCTGTAACTGTCAATGAGACTTCTGCACCTCTCAGCAGGTATTTTGGCCCACTCCTCATGAGCAAACTGCTCCAATTGTCTCAGGTTTGAAGGGTGTCTTCTCCAGGCGACATATTTCAGTTCCTTCCACAGATGTTCAATAGGATTTAGATCAGGGCTCATAGAAGGCCACTTTAGAATAGTCCAATGTTTCGCTCTTGGCCATTCTTGGGTGTTTTTAGCTGTATGTTTTGGGTCATTATCCTGTTGCAAGACCCATGACCTGCGACTGAGACCGAGCTGTCTGACACTGGGCAGCACCTGTCTCTCTAGAATACCTTGATAGTCTTGAGATTTCATTGTACCCTGCACACATTCAAGACACCCTGTGCCAAATGCAGCCCCACAACATAACAGAACCTCCTCCATGTTTCACAGTAGGGACAATGTTCTTTTCTTGATATGCTTCATTTTTGCGTCTGTGAACACACAGCTGATGTGCCTTGCCAAAAAGTTCCAGTTTTGTCTCATCTGTCCATAGGACATTCTCCCAGAAGCTTTGTGGCTTGTCAACATGCAGTTTGGCAAATTCCAGTCTGGCTTTTTTATGATTTGTTTTCGACAGTGGTGTCCTCCTTGGTCTTCTCCTATGAAGTCCACTTTGGCTCAAATGACGACGGATGGTGCGATCTGACACTGATGTACCTTGACCTTGGAGTTCACCATGAATGTGTTTAGAGGTTGTTCTGGGCTCTTTTGTTACAATTCGTATTATCCGTCTCTTCCATTTTTCATCAAGTTTCCTCCTGCGGCCACGTCCAGGGAGGTTGGCTACAGTCCCGTGGATCTTAAAATTTCTGAATATATGCAACTGTAGTCACAGAAACATCAAGCTGCTTGGAGATGGTCTTATAGCCTGTACCTTTAACTTGGTTGTCTACAATTTTCTTTCTAATCTCCTGAGACAACTCTCTCCTTTGCTTCCTCTGGTCCATGTTTAGTGTGATACACACCATGTCACCAAACAGCACAGTGACTACTTGTCACCCTTTAAATAGGCCGACTGACTGATTACAAGTTTGTAGACACCTGTGATGTTAATTAGAGGACACATCTTGGTTGAACATGTCCCTATGGTCACATTATTTTCAATCTTTTCTAGGGGTACCATCATTTTTGTCCAGGCCTGTTTCATGAGTTTGTTTTTTTAAAGTAATTCTGTTGAACCACAATTCAAAAGCATTGTCTGCTTTTCATTGGTTAATTTTCATAGACTTTTTATTTATTAGCACTTTTGTCAGATTCAAGTTATTTCTGTGACCATTGTGGGTTTTTCTTTCATTAACAGAGGGGTACCAACACTTTTGTCCACGTCTGTATATAGGTCGGGGAGGATGGGATGAGAGGAGGAAATGAGAGGGACAGACAGAAAGTCCTGATAACTGAACTTATCCAGGCGGATGTCACAGACACTCTGGAGACATGGGGTCATGAAGACATGAGATTAATAAATCAAACAGAACGTTCATAAAACACTAATCTATGTAAGCTGAGGAGTTCCTGTGCATTCCTGTGACCTGAAACAGGACATGACAAAGAGATTATAAAAAGTGGCTTAGATCATTCCTTATGCATGTACTGACCCTGTACTGATCTCCAGTCTGAACTCTCTGAAATTGCTCACAGAAACTTGCCAAGAATATATGAACTTATCCTATATGGAATGCACATATAAACATTAAACTTGGCATATGAAAGGTATGATACTTCTCAAATATAATAATACATTATTAATATCAATAATAATGTAGATAATATGGAATTTTTCTATCACAAAGTAAGCACAGTTGTCTACCAGGAAATTTTAGAGCACTTCATGCTTCCCTTTGCTGACAAAGCTTTATGGAGAAGCTGATTTCATTTTCCAGCAGGACTTGGTACCACCCCACACTGCCAAAAGTATCAAAACCTGGTTTCATGGCCATGGCATCACTGTGCTTGATTGGCCAGCAAAGTGTCTTGATACTAGGGCAGCTGGGGATTGCCTGTAGATATTTTTTCAGGTTCTTCATTACCATCCCAGTTGCTCCCACTACCACAGGTATAATATCTGCTTCCTGCAGTTTCCAGGTGCTCCTTAGGTTGTTTATGAGCGCTTGATATTTTGTTATTTTTTCTCTTTCTGCTCGATTGAGGCCGTCGTCGGTCTATGATGACCATGGAAGAGAATCCTAAACGTCTACTCTGCTGGAACAGCACCGCCTGTGGCTGAACAGGCCGATGCGCACCGGTGTTCTACCTTCCAGCGTTGGGCGTTGGTAGGATTCAAGCCTGGGCAGGAAGATATGGAGGACAAGATGTTACCCATGCAGCATGTCCCCCCTCTCCACGTCACTGATGAATCCAAAGGAACAGCAGGGCTGCTATAGTTTGGCACCAACACCGTCGCAGGAGCTGCCAGAACGATGTTGAGCACAACAGAGAACTGCTTTAGAGGCTCCGACTCCGGATTTTTCCTCAGGGTTGACTCCCGAAGCCTTTCCCGTGACCGGGTGTGCCGCAAGGCAGCGGAGGTTTGAAATCAGGGTTTACCTTCCCCTAGATGGGCTACCTTCCCAGGTTGACGAGCCACCATCTACCCGAAGCATCTGGTTTTAAGGCGCCAGAGATCCGCCCTCGCCCCTTCTCCTATTAGTAAAAGCAGTTCCACCGGGCTTAGAGACTAAACCACACGGGCAGGCTAGGAGTTGGACTTAGTTGTCAGCGGCTTTTCGAGACACACGCGGTAAGGAGCATTTTATGCGCACTGGGAGCTTAACCCCAGTGCCGCTCCTGGCTATGACAACCTTGGAACCAAGGTTGAGGCCGTAGTTATTTGGTATGGTTACATCTATTAATTTGGCAGTTTTGTCCTTTTTGTTCAAGATAACAATGTCTGGTTTTATTGCTCCTCCTTCTATGTGTCTTCCAGTAGGGATTTCCTTGTCATAAAAGATGGTAATATCTCCATTGGAGCTGACTGGCTCTGGATTGTGCCCCCATACTGGTCCTTTTACTTCTATTTTAAATTTTTTGCATATTTTCCAGTGTATATAACTGCAGATCTTGTTGTGGCGAGCAGTGTAGTGTCCGTCAGCCATTAGGATCTAGCAGCCGGAGAGTAGGTGGCTTGCACTCTCCACCGCGGCATGACAAAATCGACATTTGTCAATCTGTGACAGTCCTGTCATGTGCAGCATGGTGGTGCAGTGGTGAGCACTGTTGCCTTACAGCTAGAAGGTTCCTGGTTCGAATCCCCAGGCTGGCAGGGGCTGGAACCTTTCTGTGTGGAGTTTGTATGTTCTCCCTGTGCTGCGTGGGTTTACTCCGGGGGCCCCGGTTTCCTCCCACAATCCAAAGACATGCATGTTAGGTTAAGTGGCTGTTCTAAATTGTCCCTAGATACTGTATCTTTTTCCTATAGGCCCTTAGAATAGAGGGTTAGTACTAGTGAAAGCGCTTTGAGTGGTCTTTGTGACTAGAAAAGTGCTATATAAGTGTAGGTTAGTTAGTTAGTTTTTAAAGCCATTAGTCAGAAGTCTCTAGTCTTGTGCTCCCACCACTAGTCTCTCCTCGTCGTACCCCAGATCTCCGTTTCTGATCAAGTGCAATGTCTCTTCCCTATCAATATAATCCCGACAGAGTTCCTCCTGAAGGCGCCCTGCTCGCTTATGGTGTTTCCATCTTTCTTTTCCTTCTTCCTGTGTCCTTTAGCTGTATTTTTCCCACATCTTTCCAGCCATTTTTGTTGCTGGGTTTTGTTGACTGGCTTTGTTATCTAATTAATCTCCTGCAAAGGCCTCAGCTTCTTTAGTTATGGATAAGATAAGATAAGAGATAAGATAAGCCTTTATTAGTCCCACAATGGGGAAATTCCAGGATTGCAACAGCACAGGGATAGCAACACTCAGAGCAATAATCAGAAGGCAAGAAAAAACAACATCTACTAAACATATGTCCATATTACTATAAATATATATATATAGACACACAGTGCAGAGCATTATGGTTGGTTGGTGAATGTGCAGCAGAAAGTCTAAGCTCTCTCTCCGCGGATGCAGCGGGCCAGCTGGAAGTCTTTGGGCATGATGGTGACCCCCTTAGCAAAGAAGAGACCACCAGGTGGGCCTCGCTGGTCTCCTGCAGAGCCATGACGGCGAAGCTCAGGAAACGCGGGACGGTCTTGAAGTCCTGAGCGATCTCCCTCACCAGGCGCTGGACGGGCAGCTTACGGATGAGCAGCTCCGTGGATTTCTGGCAGCGACGGATCTCTCTCAGAGCCACGGGCCTGTGGCGGCGAGGTCTCTTCACTCTGCCGGTGGCCGGAGCGCCTCTCCGAGCAGCCCTGGTGGCTAGCTGTCTCCTGGGGGGGCTTCTTCCTCCAGTAGATTTTACGGGCGGTCTGCTTGGTTCTTGCCATCGCTCTTTATTATTCTGTCTTATATTTCTTGCACGCCTCCTAAACTCCAGCCCGGCACCCGCGTCGTTTTCGCTACAGCTCCCGGTATGTCGAGTTTCCCATTAGCTCTGGGCGGCGGCCAAGTGCTAGCTAGCACTAGCTCCTCCCCGCTGTAGCGTCTCCCGCTGCAAACCGTGGCTCCGTCCGCCGACCCGGGAGACCCCCGGGGCGATCCGTGCGTCCGTGATATATATATACAGAGTGAAAGGTGTAGAAAGAAGAAGGAAGATTAAAAAAAAAGGCTGTTGCAACAGGCAGCCGACTCGTGTGGCGCCGCCGGTCCGGCGGAACCGGGGGGGGGAAAAAAAAAAAAAAAAAAAAATGTGTGTAATGCCTAATGGTGTTGGGTGACTTTTTCAACTGTTTCGTCGTTGGCACTTTATAGGTATTGACCAATGCTTATTATTGTCGCCCCGTAGGCCTGGTTTATTTCCATTAGCCCCCCCCGCCCCTTTACGGGGCATATGTATCCTATCTAAACATTGATTTCTATAGGTTACCTTGTGAAGGGTCAGGGTCTTCCTGGTCCAAACATCCAACTTATCTAGTTCCCCCTGTGGCCAGTCTATCACCCCAAATCCAAATGTGACAACTGGTACTGCCAACTGGTTTATTGCAGTGATCTTATTTTTAGGTGTAAAGTTTGATTTACAGATTTTCTTTAGGCAATGTTCGTATTCTTTTTTGATGATTTCCCTCATTTTCCTGTGTTCAATAGTTGTGTTTTCTTCTATGCCCAGGTATTTATATGCTGATTCATCTGCCAGGTCTTTGATGTGCTGACTGTCATCTATTTGGATGTTCTCTGATGCTGTTTTCTTTCTTTTTTTATTGTACATTTTGTGCATTTTTCGAGTCCAAATTCCATGCAGATGTCCTTTGAGAACATGTGAACGGTACTGACAAGTTGATTGTTTCTGTTCAGATTCTGCATAGAGCTTGAGGTCGTCCATGTAGAGCAGATGATTCACTCTCTTGTTCCCTTTTCTTGTTCTGCCTTTGCTTAAATCATACCTGATATCAAGATCTGATAAGATTTTGCTTAAGGGGTCAATACACAGACAGAAGAGCAATGGGGAGAGACTGTCCCCCTGGGATATTCCTCGTTGGATCCTGATGTCTCGGGTTGTTATTTGCCCTTCTTTATGGTTAAGTGTAATTGTGATTTTCCACTTAGCCATCTGGACCTCCAGAAAAGTTTTAACCTCTGGGTTGATGTTATACAGCTCCAGACATTGTATTATCCAGGAATGGGGGACGCTGTCGAATGCCTTTTTGTAGTCTATCCACACCATGCTTAAGTTTCTCTCACGCCTCTTGCAATCTTCCAGGATGGTTTTGTTAATGAGCAGTTGTTCTTTGGCTCCCAGCTTATTTCTTATGCAACCTTTTTGCTGTGGTTGCAAGTAGTTTTTTGTATCCAGATGTTCATAGATGGCCTCAGTAATGAGTCCTGTCAGCCATTTGTATGTAGTGGGGAGGCAACAGATGGGTCTGTATTTATTGACTTGTTGGGTTTCAGGGCTCTTGGGCAGGAGTATGGTGTTTCCATATGAGCCACTCTGGTGCTTCTTCTTCTCCCCTAACAAGTCGGATAAATGCCTCTGCGTAGTGTTTCTGCAGTGCTGTCATCTTTTTGAGCCAGAAGTTTGGTATTTTATCTATTCCAGGGGATTTGAAGTTGAGACATTTCCTGATCTTTTATTGAGCAGTTTCTTCTGTGATTTTTAATGAGGGCATCTGTTGTTTTCCTTTATTTTTTTACCAGCAATGGTTTGAATCCAATTATTACTTTGATGTTGTACTGGGTCCTCAAACAGGTTTCTCCAGAACGTTTCCAGCTGGGTTTTTTCAGGAGGTGCCTCTACTTCTATGGTTTCTTCTGCAAGCCTCCTGTAGACTTGTTTTGGGTTTTCTGCAAATAATTTATTGATCAGTTTTGAGTTCTCTATCCTTTGCCTATTTCTAATTTGGGCTGCTAGGGCCTTGACTTGTGCCTGGTGCTCTGCTATTTTTACTATAATTTGCTCTTTCATAATGTTATATATTTTTTGGATTCTGTTGATTACTCTTAGTAATTTAGTAGTGCAGTTTTGGTTATGCAAGTAATTAGTCATTTGAGAAATTTCAGCCCTAAATCGATTAATTTTTCCTTGAAGTTTATTTTTCCAAATAGGTGTGGAGATTTTTGTCTTGGTTTCCCATTCATTTTTTTCTTTATATTCTGGAGCTAGCTTACTCTGCATATACCACGCTGCACCAAAGTTTATGTAGTTCAGCTCTGTCAGACTGACCCCCTGAGGTACAAGTTCATTTAGGACTCTGTTGACCTTTTGCAGTAATAATTTGAATTCTTTATTCTCTTTCAGTTTAATTAATTTAGGATGCTCTTTCATTGTAATTTTTTTGTTTCTTCTATTTTGTTGGCAAGATCCTCTTCTATTTCTAGTTGATCTTGGCTCATTTCTATTTGGGGGTTGATCTGCTTCCTTATTGGTTCCTGGTCTGCACTTCCCCTTGTTGCTTCATCAAGATGTTCTGATTCTGAGCTAGAAGGTTGCAGGGGAGTCACCTGGGTGGTCTGGTGGCACCTCTATAGGTTGTATTTGATAAGGTTGTTCCATCAGAGGTTTTACAATTTGTGGCAGCGGACACTCAATTGGGCAGATGTTGTTCTGTGCCATTTTTCCTATTTCTGTGTGCATGTGCTCCAGTTGTGGCTCTGTGAAGTACCTTTGGGTGAGGAAGTTGTGTCTCTGGGTTCTAAGCTTGACTCAGGGTATTCCAGTTTTAATCGGGCACTGATGGTAGAAGATTCGTTGCCACTCATTGCATCGTTCCCGCTGGTTGCTGCATTTCATCTTGGCATACTCAGTTGCCCATATTAAAACCCATCTTTCCTCCATGCTCCACTGACTTTGCTTGTATTCTTGTTGTTCAAGTAGGTTGGCGTCTTGATAGTCTTTTATTGCTTGGGATTCAGCTTCAGACTTGATCTTTTCAATTTTCTCTTGTCCTAGGTATGTTGAGACCAGAGAGACAATAGATGTTAATTTGGGAGTGGTGGTGGCTGCTTTCTTTTCTAGTGGTAGCTCGGAGTCTCTGATCTTCTCCTCAAATATTTGCTTTTTTCTTCTGCCCCACTTCTCATACCTTGAATAGGCGAAGGATGACAGGATAATTTTCTTCTCCTCAAGGGACCATTTTACAGTTTCTCCTTTTCTTGTATACCGTTTAGTCCTTTTTTGATCTTGTTGGGGCCCAGATCCAGATCTGTGCTGGTCTGATGGGGATTCCGGCTGTGTTTGTGACACTCAAAGATGAAGCTACACCATCGCTCTCAACAGCCCACCTGGTGCAGGAACGAGCTGAGGGGACCATTTTATCCTGGTCAGTACCTTTCCAGCACCTTTTTCCTGTCCTATTGGGTTCCTCCTCGTCCACGGCTTCTTATTGGTTATTCAAAGCTGCCCTCGCCATGATTACTCATAGTGAGGGGGTGCCCCCATCCGGGGGATGCGCTAGCTAGCCTGAGGGAAAAGGCCGCTCTCACTGTTTTATTTATTTCTCATTTCACTACAAGTGTAATGGGCCCCAACCAGGGGTCTATGGTTACACTTTAAATCACAAAGCTTTATATCCGAGGGCTCTCTTCAAGATAGAGACTGTTCCTCTTAGTGCTGAGACCTGTATTTCACAGATACTAGGACAGCCGGGTATCGCCTGTAGATATTTTTTTAGGTTTTTCTTCACCATCCCAGTTGCTCCCACCACCACAGGTATTATGTCTGCTTCCTGCAGGTTCCAGGTACTCCTTAGGTCATTTTTGAGGTCTTGATATTTTGTTATTTTTTCTCTTTCTGCTCTGTTGAGGCCGTAGTCGTTCGGTATGGTTACATCTATTATTTTGGCAGTTTTGTCCTTTTTGTTCAAGATAACTATGTCCGGTTTTATTGCTCCTCCTTCAATGTGTCTTCCAGTTGGGATTTCCTTGTCATAATAGATGGTGGTATCTCCTTTGGCACTGACTGGCTCTGGATCGTGTTCCCATACTGGTCCTTTTACTTCCATTTTTAACTCTTTGCATATTTTCCAGTGTATGTAACAGCAGATCTTGTTGTGGCGAGCAGTGTGGTGTCCATCGGCCATAAGGACCTGGCAACCAGAGAGAAAGTGGCTTGCACTCTCCACCGCTACATGACAAAATCGACATTTGTCACTCTGTGACAATCCTGCCATTTTTTTAAAACCATTGGTTAGAAGTCCCTGGTCTTGTGCTCCAACCACTAGTCTCTCCTCGTCGTACCCCAGATCTCTGTTCCTGATCCAGCGCAATGTCTCTTCCCTATCGATGTACTCCCTGTTGAGTTCCTCCTGGAAACGTCCTGCTCGCTTATGTTGTTTCCATCTTTCTTTTCTTTCCTCCTGTGTCCTTTTGCTGTATTTTTCTCTCGTCTTTCTAGCTATTTTTGTTGCTGGGTTTTGCTGACTGGCTTTCATGTTATCTAGTAAATCTCCTGCAAAGGTCTCGGCTTGTTTAGTTATAGATGTGTTAATACTGAGGGTTTCATGATGTTGGGTGACCTTTTCCACTGTCTCATCATTGGCGCTTTTTAGGTATTGACCAATGCTTATTATTGTTGCCCTGTAGGCCTGGTTTATTTCAATTAGGCCCAGCCCTCCCTCTTTACGTGGCATATGTATCCTATCTAGGCATTGGTTTCTGTATGTTACCTTATGAAGGGTTAGGGTCTTCCTGGTCCGAACATCCAACTTGTCCAGTTCCCCCTGTGGCCAGTCTATCACCCCAAATCCATATGTGGCAACTGGTACTGCCAACTGGTTTATTGCAGTGATCTTATTTTTAGGTGTTAAATTTGATTTACAGATTTTCTTTAGGCGATGTTGGTATTCTTTTTTGACCATTTTACTCATTTTTCTGTGTTCAATAGTTGTGTTTTCTTCTATGCCCAGATATTTATATGCTGATTCCCCTGCCAGGTCTTTGATATGCTTATTGTCTTCTATTTGGATGTTTTCTGATGCTGTTTTCTTTCCTTTTTTTATTGTACATTTTGCACACTTGTCAAGTCCAAATTCCATGCAGATGTCTTTTGAAAACATGTGAACGGTACTGACAAGTTGTTTCAGTTTCTGTTCAGATTCTGCGTAGAGCTTGAGGTCGTCCATGTAGAGCAGATGATTCACTCTCTTGCTCCCTTTTCTTGTTCTGCCTTTGCTTAAGTCATACCCGATGTCAAGGTCTGATAAGATTTTGCTTAAGGGGTCAATACACAGACAGAAGAGCAGTGGCGAGAGGCTGTCCCCCTGGAATATTCCTTGCTGGATCCTGATGTCTGGGATTGTTATTTGTCCTTCTTTGTGGTTAAGCGTAATTGTAGTTTTCCACTTAGCCATCTGGACCTCCAGAAAAGTTTTAATCTCTGGGCTGATGTTATACAGCTCCAGACAGCGTATTATCCAGGAGTGGGGGATGCTGTCGAATGCCTTTTTGTAGTCGATCCACGCCATGCTTAAGTTTCTCTCACGCCTCTTGCAGTCTTCCAGGATGGTTTTATTAATGAGCAGTTGTTCTTTGGCTCCCAGCTTATTTCTTATACAGCCTTTTTGCTGTGGTTGCAAGTAGTTTTCTGCGTCCAGATGTTCATAAATGGCCTCAGTAATGATTCCTGTCAGCCATTTGTATGTGGTCGGGAGGCAACAGATGGGTCTGTATTTATTGACTTGTTGGGTTTCAAGACTCTTGGGCAGGAGTATGGTGTTTCCATATGTGAGCCACTCTGGTGCTTCTTCCTCTCCCCTAACAAGTCGGTTAAATGCCTCTGCGTAGTGTTTGTGTAGTGCTGTTATCTTTTTGAGCCAGAAGTTTGGTATTTTATCTATTCCAGGGGATTGGAAGTTAAGGTATTTCCTGATTTTTTCTTGAGCTGTTTCTTCTGTGATTTTTTAATGAGGGCATCTGTTGTTTTCCTTTATTTTTCTCAGCAATGGTTTGAATCCAGTTATTATTTTTATGTTGAACTGGGTCCTCAAACAGATTTCTCCAGAACGTTTCCAGTTGGGTTTTTTCAGGAGGTGCCTCTACTTCAATAGTTTCATCTATAAACCTCCTGTAGGCTTGTTTTGGGTTCTCTGCAAATAATTTATTTATCAGTTTTGAGTTCTCTCTCCGTTGCCTGTTTCTGATTTGGGCTGCTAGGGCCTTGACTTGCGCCTGGTGCTCTGCTATTTTTCCTATTATTTGCTCTTTCCTAATGTTATATTTTTCTTGGATTCTGTTGATTACTCTCAGTAATTTAATAGTGCAGTTTTGGTTCTGTATGTAATAAGTCATTTGAGAAATTTCTACCCTAAATCGATTAATTTTTCCTTGAAGTTTATTTTTCCAAATGGGTGTGGAGATTTTTGTTTTGGTTCGACGTTCAGTTTTTTCTTCATGCTGTGGAGCTAGCTTACTCTGCACATACCACGCTGCACCAAAGTTTATGCAGTTAAGCTCTGTCAGACTGACCCCCTGAGGTACAAGTTCACATAGGCCTCTGTTGACCTTTTGCAGTTGTAATTTGAATTCTTTATTCTCTTTAAGCTTAATTAATTTAGGACGTTCTTTCATTGTCATTTTTTTTGTTTCTTCTATTTTGTTGGCAAGTTCCTCTTCCATTTCTAGTTGACGTTGGCTCATTTCTATTTGGGGGTTGATCTGTTTCCTTATTGGATCCTGGTCTACACTCCCCCTTGTTGCTTCATCAGGATGTTCTGATTCTGAGCCAGAAGTTGCAGGGGATTCACCTGGGTGGCCTGGTGGCACCTCTGTAGGGTGTGTTTGACAAGGTTGTTCCAGAGGTTTTTCAATTAGTGGTAGTTGTAGTGGACACTCAACTGGGCAGATGTTATTCTGTGCCATTTTTTCTATTTTGGTGTGCATGTACTCCAATTGTTGCTCTGTGAAATACCTTTGGGTGAGGAAGTTGTGTCTCTGGGTTGTGAGTTTGGCTCGGGGTACGCCAGTTTTATCCGGGCAGTGATGAAAAAGATTCGCTGCCACTCATTGCATCGTTCCCGCTGGTTGCTGTATTTCATCTTGGCTTACTCGGTTGCCCATATTAAAACCCATCTTTCCTCCATGCTCCACTGACTTTGTTTGTATTCTTGTTGTTCAAATAGGTTGGCATCTTGATAATCTTTTATTGCTTGGGCTTGAGCTTCATATTTGATCTTTTCTATTTCTTCTTGTCCTAAGTATTTTGAGACCTGCGAGACTATAGATGTTAATTTGGAGGTGGTGGTGGCTGCTTTCTCTTCTGGTGGTAGCTCGGATTCTCTGATCTTCTCCTCAAATATGTGCTTTTTCCTTCTGCCCCACTTCTCATACCTTGAATAGGTGTAACAGGACAGAATAATTTTCTTCTCATCAAGGGACCATTTTACAGTTTCTTCTTTTCTTGTATACCGTTTAGTCCTTTTTTGATCTTGTTGGGGCCCAGGACCAGATCTGTGCTGGTCTGATGGGGATCCCGGTTGAGTGTTTGTGACACTCGAAGATGAAGCTGCACCATTGCTCTCAACAGCCCGCCTAGTGCAGAGACGAGCTGAGGGGACCGTTTTATCCTGGTCAGTACCTTTCCAGCATCTTTTTCCTGTATTATTCATTTTTCATATTGGGTTCCTCATCGTCCACAGCTTCTTATTGGTTATTCAAAGCTACCCTCGCCATGATTACTCATATTGAGGGGGTACCCCCATCCGCGACCCGGGGGACGCGCTGGCTAGCCTGAGGGAAAAGGCCACGCTCTCACCTGTGTGGCATCTCATGTGAGTTTGCAAAGCACCACGTTGAATAAATCTCTGCCCACATGTTTCACAAGAAAATGGCTTCTCACCTGTGTGGCGTCTCATGTGAGTTTTCAAAGCACGATGCTCATAAAATCTCCACCAACATTTTTCACAAGAAAATGGCTTCTCACCTGTGTGGCGTCTCATGTGAGTTTTCAAAGTACTACGCTCATTAAATCTCTGCCCACATGTTTCACAACAAAATGGCTTCTCACCTGTGTGAATTCTCATGTGTTTTTTCAAAGCACCACGGTCATTAAATCTCTGCCCACATGTTTCACAACAAAATGGCTTCTCACCTGTGTGAATTCTCATGTGTTTTTTCAAAGCACCACGGTCATTAAATCTCTGCCCACATGTTTCACAAGAAAATGGCTTCTCACCTGTGTGGCGTCTCATGTGAGTTTTCAAATAATCAAGTCGATGAAAACTCAGCCCACATGTTTCACAAGAAAATGGCTTCTCACCTGTGTGAATTCTCATGTGTTTTTTCAAAGTACCACGATGATTAAATCTCTGCCCACATGTTTCACAAGAAAATGGCTTCTCACCTGTGTGGCTTCTCATGTGAGTTTTCAAATAATCAAGTCGATGAAAACTCAGTCCACATGTTTCGCAAGAAAATGGCTTCTCACCTGTGTGGCTTCTGATGTGAGTTTTCAAATGATCAAGTCGATGAAAACTCAGTCCACATGTTTCACAGGAAAATGGCTTCTCACCTGTGTGGCTTCTCATGTGAGTTTTCAAATTACCAAGTTGATTAAATCTCTGCCCACATGTTTCACAGGAAAATGGCTTCTCACCTGTGTGAATTCTCTCATGACGTGATAAACTGTGCTTCTGCCTGAATCTTTTCCCACATGTGTTGCAAACATGTGACTTAACTGTGTGATCTTTCTTCTTCTGGGACTCATTTTTACAGTATTTGTCATTATCACAACATTTTCCAGACTTTTCCCCTGTGTCAGTATCACACCGTTTCTCTGACATGGAGGAGTTATCTACATTGTTACAGTCACTTCTGTTTCTGTCAAGTCTCTTCTTTGGCTCTTCATGTTTATTTGATCCTGGCTTTACATTCTTACCTGCTCCCTGGTCTTGACTCTCAGTGTCAGCAGAGTTGTGAGAGAGGAGCTGCTCACTGTTTGTTTCAGTTTCACTCTTGTCATTGTCCTCATCAGTAGGAGTCACCATGAAGGTATCAGTCTCTTGTTTCAGTCCAAAGTCTTCTTCCTCCTGACTGCTGCAGAGTTCTTTTTTAACCTGTGCAGCATCTTGTTCCTCCTGGTCCCGACTGGAGTTCCTCTCCAGGTTACAGAGCTGCTGGACAGTGAGAACCTCCTTCTCCTTACAGTCATGTAGCTGTGGAGCATCTGGAGGGACAACGAGACACAGAAAATGCTAGTAGTAGAAAAACCAGAAAGAATAAAAACACTGACTGGCCAAAAAGTCACCACCTGGTAACCAATAGTTCTTATCCTTGCATGTGATGATTATAGCAGTGGTGAATCTGTTTCAGATTCAACAAGCAATTTAAAAGGGACAAAATTATTTTTCCACATGCTAACATGGTTCTTTGAGGTCTAAAAGGAGACACAGGATGAAAACTTTAAATTTATAAGTATTTTTACACATTAGTTTGTCTATCTGGAGTGGCTATCTATAAAAATATTCCAAAAATCAACCCTGTTGCTTTGGTAGGGTCCACCATGATCTCACTACCGTGATCTCACTAACACCTCTGATATGTCACCAGGGACATTCTACGCCAGCATGGAATTCTGGCGGAGTCCCCGCTGGAAGCTACCCGAGAGAGGAGGAAGCGCAGACGGTGTGAACGCAAGCAAAAGCATGGAAAAAGGGCCGGGATCCATGCTAGGCAAAAGGCTAACCCCTCCAGACCAGCAGTACCGTCGCTCCTTCTCTCTCACGTCCGCTCCCTCGACAACAAACTAGACGAGCTGCGTCTGCTGAGAGAAACCCGGAGAGAGTGGAGGGACTGATGTGTGCTTGTGTTCACGGAAACATGGCTCCACGACAACATCCCTGACGAGGCCATTCAACTGGAAGATATGGCAATGTTCCGAGCCGACAGGGAAACGGCGAGCTCCGGTAAGAGCCGTGGGGGATGGGGGGGGGGGGGCTATGCATCTATGTTAACAAGAACTGATGCGTTAATGCCACATTAGTGTCTAAACACTGCTCTCCGTTGGTGGACTTCCTTATTGTAAATTGTCAGCCATATTATCTGCCAAGGGAATTCAGCAAGGTGTTTGTAGCGGCTGTTTACATAGCGCCGAGCGCTAACGCTAAAGCTAATGCTAAGAAGGCACTCGGGGAACTGCACGATGCTACTAGTGAAATCCAAACTTCACATCCGGACAGTTTTGTGGTGGTTGCAGGGGATTTTAACCACACTAGCTTAAAGACTGTGCTCCCCAAGTTTAACCTTCAAGCGACCAAGTTATTTTACGGACTGAAATGACCAAGTGGGGTCATTTATGACCCCATTGTGCTCTGTACAGGGATCCTTATTATAAATGGCTGGTTGGAGGTTTATCATACCAAAACTACTCCCTGTATTTAAGACAGGTATTTTATAATGATCTAATGTAAAATGTGTTTGCTAATAATACTTTTATTGCAAGAAATAACCAAAACGCAGACTGTAAGAACAACATTACATTTATTTAGACAGTCAAACAAGACAAGATGTCCTTGTCAGTTCATTCTTGGAAAAATATATTTTTGCCACACTAAATGAAAACGTACATTATAAAAATATGTTTGAGTAGAAATATTTTGACTTATGTTGAGCTAGCATCCTGCTAACATCAATAAAAATAATTAGCTGACTTGCCGACTAGGGAATATGCTAAAACTGGTAAGGAAGTCATCCTACTCAGAACACATTCAATCAACCTATGTAACTACCATGCCTGTGTTTAAAACAAAAAACCACACAAACCTCTTGTTTGTATATGTGTAATATGATATAAAAAATCTTTAGGTTACTGAAATAACTGAAAATGGTAACTGTCAAAATGAGAATCCCAGGTATGAAAACAAGTTCCCACAAAGCTTTAAAATTAGGTTCAGCGATGTACTATTAGTAATATTTCAAGCACAATCTTCACAAACCACTTGTTTGTGGCTATGTTCTGGGCACACTGGCTTGTTGCATGAAGCACATGCACGTGACACTTTCCTGTCAGTGTTGCGTGGGCAAAACGAACAGCGCTTGCGACTGCCAGGTACTGCAGCAACTGCGGGCTGCTCTACAGGGTTAGCAGGACCAACACCAATGCTTGCTATTGCTTCCCTAGTTGCTTTATGGAGGTTTGGAACCTGTGACCTTTTCTCTACATGTGGCTTCACTAGTTCATACCCAAGCTCTCTGAGAAAGACACAACGCCTACGGGTGCCCTCTGAAGATTTCCAATCAGGGAAGTTTCCGAGCCAGATAATGAAGGCAACGATTCCTGCAATGTCTACCATGTTGAAGAATAAGACCATTGGCCATCTGTTGATCTTGCGTCGAGAGGTGTGCATTGTTGCCAAGTGGTCAAGGTTGTCTACCCCGCTCTTTGTGTTATTATAATGCACGACGATGTCTGGCTTTCGCTGATCACCACTAACACTGTTGTCATGGTGCATGGATGAGAGTGCCAAAACTGCCTTTCCTCTAGCTGGTACATAGGAAACAAGGGTAAGCTGGTCATGGAATCCGAACATTGAGCTGTGCTCCTCTTTCCTGATGTTAGCTTTCATTTCATCTGGGACATGCGGTTTGTTTGACCTTATGGTGCCCACATAAGTACGCCCATCATTCAAGAGCTCTTCAACAAGGGGGATTGAGGTAAAGAAATTGTCAGCAGTGACATTTCTTCCACTTCTGCGCCATGGAGATGTAAGATCTTTGACAACTCTTGCCCCTTGGCCAACCTCTCGCTGTTCACCTGGTTGCCTACCTAGGTACAGTGGGGCAACAAAGTATTTAGTCAGCCACCAATTGTGCAAGTTCTCCCACTTAAAAGATGAGAGAGGTCTCCAATTTTCATCATAGGTATACCTCAACTATGAGAGACAAAATGAGAAAAAAAAAATCCAGAAAATCACATTGAAGGATTTTTAATGAATTAATTGGTAAATTCCTCGGTAAAATAAGTATTTGGTCACCTACAAACAAGCAAGATTTCTGGCTCTCACAGACCTGTAACTTCTTCTTTAAGAGGCCCCTCTGTCCTCCACTCGTTACCTGTATTAATGACACCTGTTTGAACTCGTTATCAGTATAAAAGACACCTGTCCACAACCTCAAACAGTCAGACTCCAAACTCCACTATGGCCAAGACCAAAGAGCTGTCAAAGGACACCAGAAACAAAACTGTAGACCTGCACCAGGCTGGGAAGACTGAATCTGCAATAGGTAAGCAGCTTGGTGTGAAGAAATCAACTGTGGGAGCAATTATTAGAAAATGGAAGACATACAAGACCACTGATAATCTCCTTCCATCAGGGGCTCCACGCAAGATCTCACCCCGTAGGGTCAAAATTATCACGAGAACAGTGAGCAAAAATCCCAGAACCACATGGGGGGACCTAGTGAATGACCTGCAGAGAGCTGGGACCAAAGTAACAAAGGCTACATCAGAAACACACTACGCCGCCAGGGACTCAAATCCTGCAGTGCCAGACGTGTCCCCCTGCTTAAGCCAGTACATGTCCAGGCCCGTCTGAAGTTTGCTAGAGAGCATTTGGATGATCCAGAAGAGGATTGAGAGAATGTCATATGGTCAGATGAAACCAAAATAGAACTTTTTGGTAAAAACTCAACTGGTCGTGTTTGGAGGAGAAAGAACTCCATACCTACTGTGAAGCATGGGGGTGGAAACATCATACTTTGGGGCTATTTTTCTGCAAAGGGACCAGGACGACTGATCCATGTAAAGGAAAGAATGAATGGGGCCATGTATCGTAAGATTTTGAGTGAAAACCTCCTTCCACCAGCAACGGCATTGAAGATGAAACGTGGCTGGGTCTTTCAGCATGACAATGATCCCAAACACACCACCCGAGCAACGAAGGAGTGGCGTCGTAAGAAGCAATTCAAGGTCCTGGAGTGGCCTAGCCAGTCTCCAGATCTCAACCCCATAGAAAATCTTTGGAGGGAGTTGAAAGTCTGTGTTGCCCAGCGACAGCCCCAAAACATCACTGCTCTAGAGGAGATCTGCATGGAGGAATGGGCCAAAATACCAGCAACAGTGTGTGAAAACCTTGTGAAGACTTACAGAAAACGTTTGACCTCTGTCATTGCCAACAAAGGGTATATAACAAAGTATTGAGATGAACTTTTGTTATTGACCAAACACTTATTTTACAGAGGAATTTACCAATTAATTCATTAAAAATCCTTCAATGTGATTTTCTGGATTTTTTTTTTCCTCATTTTGTCTCTCATAGTTGAGGTATACCTATGATGAAAATTGGAGACCTCTCTCATCTTTTAAGTGGGAGAACTTGCACAGTTGGTGGCTGACTAAATATTTTTTTACCCCACTGTATATGTCTCCTTTCAAGGGGTAGCATGTTTCAGCATCGCAGTTCCACCAGATCTTTATGCCATACTTGGATGGTTTAGAAGGGATGTATTGCCTGAAACTGCACCTGCCTCTGAAAGCTACCAACTCTTCATCCACACAGAGATCAGTACCAGGGATGTAGTATTTGGGTAACTGTGCCACAAACATTGTCCAAATGTCTCTGAAAGCAGCAAGCTTATCTATGGCCTGCCTCTCTTCCCTGGTTGCTCTGTTGTCAAATCGCATGTATTTTAAAATGTCTCTGAACCTAGTTCTGGACATCGTGGCCTTGAAAACTGGTCTTCCATCTGCCAGAGACCAAAGAGAGGCTTGTATATATATAATCTATATCAGAATGGTCTGACATCTCAGAGATGTGATCATCATTGTCCGATGCCAATTCGTCTCCATCAATGGAACTGTTTTCATCATCACTTTGGGCTTGAAGTATTAGTCTCAGTGCTTCAGCAGCTGTAAATCTTGCTATCCTAGGTCTGTTAGCCATGGTTCACTGCAATACAATATAAAGTACTGATTAGAAGTGGAACATTTGAATAAAATTTATAAAACCAATGTTTAAAAACCAGTGCTTCTCTTCGGGGTCATAAATGACCCCACAAGAGCTTGCGATGTCTACGCCACACCAATTGGTTGATCCCTGCAAAAAAAAACTATGAAAGTGTGTAGGATTAGTAGACTGACAAACTCATGCTAAAAAGTAAAGAGACGGCACATTAAATTATATGGCTGGGGTCGTAAATGACCCCACACGGTCGCTTGAAGGTTAAACAATGTGTAGACTTTAAGACCAGAGGAGAGAATATGTTGGACTTAGTGTACACAAACACAGATACACATAAGGCGATACCCCGCCCCCCACCTCGGCCTTTCTGACCACATATCCGTGATGCTGGTGCCTGTCTACAAACCTTTATTGAAACACAGCAGGCCAGCAGTGAAACAAATCAGGATTTGGCCAGAGAGTGCAACCTCTGCACTGAAAGACTGTTTTCTGCACACAGACTGGGAGGTCTTCAAAATACAGTGGTACCTCTACTTACGAAATTAATTCGTTCCGGAAGTATTCTCGTAACGTAAAAATTCCGTAAGTAGAGGCGCGTTTTACATGTAAATGCCGTAATCCGTTCCAAGCCCCCCAAAATTCGGGCATAAATTTTTTATAAATCATAAAAACGCATCAAAACATGTAACAAATGCATGTTACAATTAGATTAGTGCACAATAAACATAAAATGAGAGTTTAAAATGAGAGAAAGAATAATAAAAGAGAATAATAAAAGAGAAAGAATAATAAAAATTATGTTCATTTACCTTTTAACTGCTAGCGTCGTCGTCACCTTTTGCCTTCTTTGGTTCATATTCTGTCTCATCAGTGGTTTTTGCCTGACGTTTTGTGAAGAAACAATCCAAGGACGTTTGCTTTTGTCGGCTTGTAAGTGCTTCCTTTTGTTTTAATACCGTGCTGATCGTTGATGTATTACGGCCATATTCTTTGGCGAGATCAACCAAACGCATCCCCTTTTCATACCTTTCGATTATCTCCTTCTTTGTTTGTATGGACAAAAAAACTCTTCTTCTTTTCTCCTTTTCTACTTATCTCCGTCACTTTCTTGGGGCCCATAGCGAATAAATGTTAATTCTGTACTGTACACACACGTAAAACTTTCACCTTGTTCTTAATAAAGTTTTGGAAAAAAAAAAAAAAAAACTTCGTGGCCAATGGGATACCAGGAAGATGCTAGGCGATAGCCAATGGCAGAGCAGCTACAGGTATGTTTACGTTCGGTAAACTACGGAAGCTGCGAGGAGCGCGTACTTTTTTGCCTTTCGTATCCTGAAATTTCGTTCGTAACAAGAGGCAATATTTTCCCGTTGAGGCGTGTCGTAACCTGAAAATTCCGTATGTAGAGACGTTCGTAAGTAGAGGTACCACTGTAGCAGCCTCCCAGGAAGACAAGACAGATGTGGAGGAGTATGCTGAAACGGTCACCAGCTACACTGCGAAGTGCACAGAGGATGTCACTACAGTGAAGACCATCACTATGCGGGGTAACCATAAGCCCTGGATGACTGCAGAGGTGTGCTCGCTGCTCACAGCCAGAGATGCAGCCTTCAGAGCGAAGGACAGGATCGCCCTCCGCTCAGCCAGGTCTGCGCTCTCAAAGGGAATTAAGGCGGCGAAGCGCGCCTATGCGGAGAAAATCCAGCGACACCTCTGTGACACTAGGAACACCAAGCAGATGTGGCAGGGAGTTTGGACACTGACGGGCTATAAGTCTAGGCAGGGGGTCGATGATGACGACGCTTCGCTTCCAGACAGGCTCAACGACTTCTTTGCACGTTTTGAAGCATCAAACTCAACAATCAGAGGGAGGGCTGGCCCATCCCCACCATCGGTCGGACCAGCTTTTACCATCAACACAGCGAACACACACGGAGGACCCTAACCAGAGTCAACCCACGTAAAGCTGCAGGTCCGGACAACATCCTGGGATGTGTGCTCCGAAACTGCGCGAGCGAGTTGGCGGATGTCCTGACTGACATTTATAACATCTCCCTGAGTCAGGCCATCGTTCCCAGATGCTTCAAGACCTCTATCATTGTACCGGTAGCAAAGAAACCAGTTGTGTCCTGTTTGAATGACTATCGTCCTGTTGCACTGACACCAATTGTGATGAAGTGTTTTGAACGGCTTGTCAAACCACACATTACAGCCTGCCTCCCTGTATCACACGACCCGCTCCAGTTTGCATATCGTTCAAACAACTCCACGGAGGATGCTATAGTCACCACCCTACACTCTGTCATCACCCACCTGGACCAGAAAGACACCTACGCCAGACTCCTGTACATTGATTTCAGTTCAGCATTCAACACCATTAATCCCAGAGACTGATGGAGAAATTACTCCTTCTTGGTCTGAACACCGCCACATGTCTCTGGATCCTGGATTTCCTGACTGAGAGACCTCAGTCTGTCCAGGTTGGAAACAACATCTCCAACTCTGTCACGCTGAGCACCGGATCCCCTCAAGGCTGCGTACTCAGCCCACTGTTGTTTACACTTCTAACACATGACTGTGTATCCAGACACGAGGGGAACCAGATTATTAAGTTTGCGGATGACACCACAGTGGTGGGACTTATTCAGAGGAATGAGGAATCAATGTACAGGGAAGAAGTTAGAGACCTGGAGGGCTGATGCAGGGAGAACAATCTGGTGCTCAACGTGGACAAAACGAAGGAGATGATTATCGACTTCCGGCAGTCACAGCCTGAGCACGTCCCCCTCAGCATCGGCGGCCGTTTAGTGGAGAGAGTGGAGAACATCATGTTCCTCGGAGTGCAGATCTCGCAGGACCTGACCTGGAGCAAGAATTCCTTGGGGATCAGGAAGCGGGCTCAGCAGAGACTGCATTTCTTGAGGAAACTCAAACAGGTCTCTCTCCCCATCTGCATCCTCAGGACCTTCTACAGAGGTGTGGTGGAGAGTGTTCTGACATACTGCATTGCTACATGGTACTCCAGCTGCAGTATGTCAGACAAAAAAGCCCTGCAGAGGATAGTCAAGGGAGCTGAGAGGGTAATTGGAGTCTCCCTCCCTTCTGTCCAAGAACTTTTTCAGAATCGTTGTAGGAGCAGGGCACTGAACATTATCAAGGACCGTTCTCACCCTCTGCATAAACACTTTGAACTTCTTCCATCTGGTAAACAACTCCGGAGCATCAGAGGCAGAACCACCAGACTGATCAACAGCTTCCTTCCACAAGCTGTCAGGATGCTGAACAGTTGACCCGGAATCTCTCATACACACTACTGCACCTACGGACATTATGTATATTATTTGTATATTATAGTTAGTTAGTTTTTCCCAAGTATGTCTCAGGGATGTGTGAACGGATGGGGGGGTGGGGGGTGGGGGGGAAGATATGTGTGAGTGTATCTTAAATCATGTTCTTCTACTTATATGGATGCCGAGAGGAACGCAATTTCATCTTGCCTGCACTACAGTTGTATGTACAGCAATATGACAATAAAGTTTGATTTGATTTGATTTGTGACGTGATGGTGAGCCCGTTCCCAGCACATCAACAGTGGTATAAAAGGTACTATTTATTAGTAATTCTGTTTTATACGTCTCTTCTAGTCGGTCCAACTTCTATTTCTGAACATGTCACTATGGTGGTTTTATACACAAATTACCAAATACTGCATTGATTCCTGTTGGAGTTGCCAGCAGGGGCTAATGGCTAACTGGCTAGAGCAGACAATTATTCCAGCTGGTACAATGAAGAAAAAGAAAAACTCATTTGAAGTGACAACTACAGTGGATCTGAAAAGAATTCACAGCACTTCACTTTTTCCACATTTTTTTATGTTACAGCCTTATTCCAAAATAGATTAAATTCGTTTTAGTCCTCAAAATTCTACACACAATACCCCATAATGAAAACGTTTTTTTTTAGCTTTATAAATAAAAACTAAGAAATCACATGTACATAAGTATTCACAGCTTTTGCTCAGTACTTTGTTGCTGCACCGCTGGCAACAATTACAGCCTCAAGTCTTTATGAATATGATGTCACAAGCTTGGCACACCCATCTTTGGGCAGTATGGCCCATTCCTCTTCTCAGCACCTCTCAAGCGCCATCAGGCTGGATGGGAAGCATCGGTCCACAGCCATTTTCAGATCTCTCCAGAGATGTTCAATTGGATTCAAGTTTGGGCTCTGGCTGGAAGACTCAAGGACATTCACAGCGTTGTCCTGAAGCCACTCCTTTGATGTCTTGGCTGTGTGCTTAGGGTTGTTGTCCTGCTGAAAGATGAACCGTCACCCCAATCTGAGGTCAAGAGCGGTCTGGAGCAGGTTTTCATCCAGGATGTCTCTGTACATTGCTGCATTCATCTTTCCTTCTATCCTGACTAGTCTCCCAGTTCCTGCTGCTGAAAAACATCCCCAAAGCATGATGCTGCCACCACCATGCTTCACTGTAGGGATGGTGTTGGCCTGGTTTCCTTTCCTCCAAACATGATGCCTGGCACTCACGCCAAACAGTTCAATCTTTGTCTCATCAGACAAGAGAATTTTGTTTCTCATGGTCTGAGAGTCCTTCAGGTGCATTTTGGCAAACCCCAGGTGGGCTGCCATGAGCCTTTTACTTATGAGTGGCTTCCATCTTGCCACTCTAACTTACAGGCCTGATTGGTGGATTGCTGCAGAGATGGTTGTCCTTCTGGAAGGTTCTTCTCTCTCCACAGAAGAACACTGGAGCTCTGACATGTGACATATGACCATCGGGTTCTTGGTCACCTCCCTGACTAAGGCCCGTCTCCCCCGATCGCTCAGTTTAGACATCCAGAAAGATATATGAAGAGTCTTGGTGGTTCTGAATTTCTTCCATTTATGGATGACGGAGTCCACTGTGCTCATTGGGACCTTCAAAGCAGCAGAAATTTTTCTGTATCCTTCCCCAGATTTGTGCCTCGAGACAATCCTGTCTTAGAGGTCTACAGACCGTTCCTTTGACTTCATGTTTGGTTTGTGCTCTGGCATGCACTGTCAACTGTGGGACTTGATATAGACAGGTGTGTACCTTTCCAAATTATGTCCAATCAACTGAATTTACCACAACTGGACTCCAGTTAAGCTGTAGAAACATCTCAAGGATGATCAGTGGAAACAGGATGAACCTGAGCACAAGTCTGAGCTTCATGGCAAAGGCTGTGAATACTTATGAACATGTGATTTCTTAGTTTTTTTTTATTTTTAATAAATTTGCAAAATCTAAAAAAAAAAAAAAAAAAAAAAAAACTTTTTTCACGTTGTCATTATGGGGTATTGTGTGTAGAATTTTGAGGAAAAAATGAATTTAATCCATTTTGGAATAAGGCTGTAACATTACAAAATGTGGAAAAAGTGACGCGCCGTGAATACTTTCCAGATTCACTGTATAGTCAAAGAGTTTCAATTATTTTTCCACTGGGTTAGATCAGTCAAAGTCAAACACAAACCGAGACCAGTACAAGTATGTCAGATTCATGTAGTTATTGAAAATATTAATTTAATATTATTATTTTATTTTAGGACAGTTTCTCAAAGACTCAACCTGAACATTTTCTAACTTTTTACCTGTTTCATTCTCACAGAGAGTCTCTGAGGTCACAGAGTCGTCATCACTGTTACTGTGACTTCCTGTTTTCAGTCGTCTCTTCTTTGGTTTGGGTTCTTCTTCTTCTTTAGTGGATCCTGAGTCGACATGCCAGCTTCCTTCCTCATCTTGGATCTCAGTTCCAGCAGAGTTGTGAGAGAGGAGCTGCTCACTGTTTGGTTCTGCTTCACTCTGCTGCTTTTCCTCACAAACAAGAGTCCCCATGAAGGGATCGGCCTCCAGCTTCACTACCAGCTGTTCTCCCTCCTGACTGATGCACAGTTCCTCCTGTTCCTCTTTAACCTGTGGAGCTTCTGGTTCCTCCTGGCCCAAGACAGAGTTCCTCTCCTGGTTCCAGAGCTGCTGCTCAGTCACAACTTCCTCCGTTTTACATTCAGGTTGTTGTGAGAAATCTGGAGGAACAAAGTAAAAACGTCAGAAGAGTTTCACTTTACAAATGAATAAGAAAAAAATGTGTCAAATTTAGGATTTAAAAACAAGAGATTGTACATTTAAGACACAACCATGATTGAAAAACAGATCCAGAGTTTTCTAAAGCCTCATTCAGACCATTATAGTCCCACATACCTATTCTGTGGATTTTTATCTGGGAGCACCAGCGCATATTCAGTAGTCTGCGCTGACGATCGATCTCTTCCTCGTACTGGTTGGTGATTTGTTCAAACTCTGTTATTATTTCTTCAGCAGCAGCAGCCAGTCGCTCTCTCACCAACTCTCTCAGACGCTGACCTGAAAACATCTTGACGGGTTGTTTACTTCCTCCAGATGTCGTGATGTGGCTGCTGACGGTCAGAGCTAGCAGGATGAGGCTAGTTCAGTTAGCCTGAAGGCCCAGTAAAAGTCCTCAGACTCAGAATGTGGACTTCTATGTAGTTCTTTATTCTCCAGCACTCAGTACAGACCATCAATGGCAGGTCTCCACAGAGCTACATCAGCTATTCATCCATGAGGAGCAGAACAGGAGCCGAACCACCAACACCGACCAGCTAAACGTTCTCACCAACCTGTTCCTGCAACAATCAGAAAACAGATGCATTCTTGATATGATCCACCTGGCATGTATAAGAGACAGTCTCCTTTATGCTTCCTTATTCTTTAGAAGACTATGAATATAATCCAATTTTAAAAATTAAAACTTTCTAATTTTCTATATTCATGTGAGTGGAAAACAAACCACGTGTTCAAAATGATGAGGTTCTTGATGTCAGTGTCTCTTTATTCAAGCGGCCCACAGAATCTCACATAACACAAAGTCATGGAGAGGAGCTCCCCTAACAGAGCGGCACACCAGCACTTAACCCTCAGAATGTCTCCTGATTGTCTAACACCTTTTGTCCTCTGGGGTCCAAAATGACCCCGCCTGGTTTGGTTTAAAGCACAGAGTATAAATGGTCAATTAATTCTCTGTTAAACCTTTAGTCTGACGTCAGTCCAACCGGTTACCACAATTTTTCCCTTTGGTTTAGAATTCAGGACCAACAGACCTTGTTTACATAAAGATCTACCCTGTTTTTGAGTTGATCCTCATGTTGTTCTGGGGTCATTCTGAGGGTTAAACACACACAGATGACATCATACTTCCTAGCAACAGATAAGATCTCTCACAAAAGAAGCAAATAATTTGCCATTGTTGTGCATAGGTACCTGCAGAAATTAAAATCATGACATTTTAATTGATCGAGATGCACCAGCACATAGTACACACTAAAAAACTGCAAATGTGACAGTAAATCATTGACAAATGTGATGTTCCTGTTTTATTCAGGACATCAAAAACAGTATTTAGCTGTTTACGTTATAGACAGAAAGACCGTATTGTACCGAGGAGAATTCAGATTCACAGCAAAACTGCTGCTTATCAATTAATTGTTAATCCATCGATAAGGTGAATTAACTCTTGATTAATGAATGAATTGATCACTTGTATCCCTAGTTACCACGGAGCACTTTCAGCTGATTTTAAGCCTAAACTCTCACCAGTAATTCAGATTAATTAATGCAAGTGAATGCAGCATCAGGTAACAACAGCCAATCACAATCATAGTTGTCGTCTTTTCAGTTTTCCTCCCAAGAACAGCAGGGACGTGCACAGACATTTAGAGGGGCTGCTGCTTTAACCTGAAACAAGGGCAAAACTACAAGAAAGAAACGGGAATTTATAAGACAAAAGTCATGAATTCATGAGAAAAGTTTCACACTGATGAGCAAATATGTCAGATATGGACAATAACAACCACTGAAAATGTAAAGGAAAAAAGAGAAAATGGATTAAAAAGATGCAGTAATTTGGTGAGAAAAATGCTCTATATTTTTTCAAGTTACAGAAGAAAAATATTTACAAGAAAAAGTCTTTTATGGGTGGCAAAAAATCAAAGGAAAAATGGAACGGGACCACTTCCGGCCAATGAGTGGTTCGGTCCACCACTGTCAAGAGATGCGTGAACCCTTGTGATGTGGGTATTGACAAAAATGTTAAAGTTGACATTAAAAAATGTGAATTTATGACATGTAAATCACAAAGAAAAAAACAGAAGAAAACTCATGAGTAAAAAAACCCTCAAATTTTCCATCCATTCATCCATCTTCTACCGCTTTTCCGGAGGCCTGGGTAGCGGAGGCAGCAGTTCAAGCAGAGAAGCCCAGACTTCCCTCTCCCCAGCCACCTGCTCCAGCTCTTCAGAGAGGATACCAAGGTGTTCCCAGACCAGCTGGGAGACATAGTCTCTCCGGCGAGTCCTGGGTCTGCCCTGGGGTCTCTTCCCAGTGGGATGTGTCCAGGAGGCATCCTGATCAGATGCCCAAACCACCTCTTGAGCCTCTCCCCGATGACTGAGCTCCTCACCCTATCTCTAAGGGTGAGTCCAACAATCCTATGAAGAAAGCTCATTTCAGCAACTTATATCCACAATCTTGTTCTTTCGGTCATTACCCAAAGCTCATGACCATAAGTGAGGGGAGGAACGTAGATTGACTGGTAAATCAACAGTTTTGCATTAGACTTTAGCTCCCTCTTCACCACAACAGACTGGTACAACATCTGCGTCACTGCAGATGCTGCTCCAATCTGTCTGTCCTACTGGATGAAGCCAGCAGGACATACGGATCATCTGCAAACAACAGCGATGAGATCCTGTGGTCACCAAGCATGACACCCTCCGTTCCCTGGCTGCAGCTAGAAATCCTGTCCATAAAAATTATGAACAGGATCGGTGACAAAGGGCAGCCCTGGCGGAGTCCAACTCTCACTGGGAAGGAGTTCGACCGAGTGTTGGCAATACGAACCAAACTCTTACAACAGTCATACAGAGACCGAATAGCTCATAAAAGCAAGCCCGATACCCCATACTCCCGAAGCACCCACCACAAAAAAACCACGAGGGACGTGGTCGAATGCCTTTTCCAAGTCCACAAAAAACATGTGAACTGGTTGGGAAATCTCCAACAAACCCTCGAGGATTCTCGAGAGGGTCAAGAGCTGGTCCGATGTGCCACGGCCAGGACGAAAACCACATTGCTCCTCCTGAATCCGAGGTTCAACCAATGGCCAGACTCTCCTTTCCAGTACCTTGGCATAGACCTTCCCAAGGAGACTGAGGAGTGTGATCCCTCTAAAGTTGGAGCATACCCTCCAGTCCCCTTTCTTGAAGAGAGGAAACACCACCCCGGTTTGCCATGCCAAAGGCACTGCCCCCGACCTCCATGCAATGTTGCAGAGACGTATCAACCATGACAGCCCTACAACATCCAGGGCCTTGAGGTACTCTGGACAAATCTCGTCCACCCCCGGGGCCCGGCTACCACAGAGATTTTTAACCACCTTGGCGACCTCAGCCCCTGTGATAGGCGAGTTTTCCCCCTCGTCCACAAGCTCAACGTCCTCTGTGGAAGGAATGTCAGTGAGATTGAGGAGCTCCTCCAAGTATTCCTTCCACCAACTGACGATATCCCCAGTTGAAGTCAACAGTGTCCCATCCGCACCATATACAGTGTGGACAGGGAGCTGCTTCCCCCTCCTGAGCCGCCAGAATCTCTTCGAGGCCAACCGAAAGTCTTGTTCCATGGCCTCACCAAACTCCTCCCATACACAAGTTTTTTTGCTTCAGCAACCACCCGAGCTGCACTCCTCTTGGCCTTCTGGTAGACCTCAGCTGCTTCGGGAGTCCCACAAGCCAACTAAGCTTGATAGGACTCCTTCTTCAGCTTAATAGCCCCCCTCACCACCGTGTCCACCACTTGGCTCGGGGGTTGCCAACATGAAATGCCCCGACAAACCTTGTGGCCGCAGCTCTGGGCATCCACTTCAACAATGGAGGTGGAGAACATGGCCCATTAAGACTCCATGTCTCCAGACTCCCTCGGAATGTGGTTGAAGTTCTTCCGGAGGTGAGAGTTGAAGACCTCCCAGACAGGGGCCTCAGCCAGAGGTTCTCAGCACAACCTCACTATACGTTTGAGTCCACCAGGTCTGAATGGAATCCTCCCCTGCCATCGGATCCAACTCACCAATTCAATTCATTTTATTTATATAGTGCCAAATCACAACACAGGTTATCTCAAGGCACTTTACAGAAAAAAAGAGTGGGTTTAGGCCATGCTCTCAAATTTATAGAACCCAGTAGAAACCCCAAAGAGCAAGCAGTGCGGTGACACAGGTGAGGAAAAACTTCCCTTTAACGGGCAGAAACATCAAGCAGAACCATAGCTCATAGAGGACGGCCATCCGCCTCGACCGGCTGGGTTGAAAAAACAGGTAAACAGTAGGAGGCCTGGCAGTAGCTACAATCAAAACAAATGTCACAAATACAATTCAACATTCACAGCCAGACATTCCAGTATCAAGCCCGGGTTAGGCTCCACATGCGTGTGAAAGCCTGGCAGCGGCAACATTTTTCACTATAGGCCTTATCAAAGAGACAAGATTTCAACTTACTCTTCAATAAAGAGAGTGTCTACCTCCCGAACTGAACTAGGAAGATGGTTCCACAGGAGGGGAACTTGATAACTGAAAGCTCTACCTCCCGATCTACTTCTGGAGACCTTGGGGACCACAAGTAGTTTGGATTTTTGGGAGCACAGAGCTCTGGTTGGATGATAGGGAACTATGAGGTCTTGCAGGTAAGAAGGAGCCATACCATTAAGGGCTTTATCAGTTAGGAGTAATATCTTGTATTCAATTCTATATTTTACTGGGAGCCAATGTCAAGAAGCAAAAACTGGTGTAATGTGATCTGTTCTCCCTGTTCTCGTCAGGATACATGCAGCTGCATTCTGAATGAGTTGGAGAAACTTTATGGACTTATTAGGACAACCTGATAAAAGTGAATTACAATAGTCTAGCCTAGAAGTGATAAAGGCGTGGACAAGTTTCTCTGCATCTTTATGAGACAGGATGGACCTAATTACCTCCGCCAAAGGGGGAGGTTATGTGATCATCGGCGTTGGTTTGTCTGTTGGTTTGTCCGTTTGTTTGTTTGTTTGTCTGATTGTTAGCAAGGTAACTCAAAAAGTTATGGACGGATTTTCATGAAATTTTCACAGATTGTCAGAAATGGGGTATCCTACAGATGATTAGATTTTGGTGGCGATCCGGATCACCGTCCACAAGAAAACCGCAATTACGGAAAATGCCATTTTCGTCAATAACTACTGAACCACTAATCCTATCATTGTCAATCCAATTGCTTGTCATTTGTTTTCATGGTCAAGGAATCTGAAAACGTACACACAAACACTGTAGGGGGGAACTGTGGCCGCCATTACGGAAAATGCCATTTCCGTGAACAACTACTGAACCACTAATCCTATCATTGTCAATCCAATTGCTAGTCATAAGTTTTCATGGTCAAGGAATCTGAAAACGTACACACAAACACTGTATGGGGGGAACTGTGGCCGCCATTACGGAAAATGCTATTTTCGTGAATAACTACTGAACCACTAATCCTATCATTGTCAATCCAATTGCTAGTCATATGTTTTCATGGTCAAGGAATCTGAAAACGTACACACAAACACTGTATGGGGGGAACTGTGGCCGCCATTACAGAAAATGTCATTTTCGTCAATAACTACTGAACCACTGCTTGTCATATGTTTTCATGGTCAAGGAATCTGAAGACTGTATGGGGGAAACTGTGTCGCTTGGCGGAGGTCTGCGCTCTCCGAGTGCTTTTCTAGTTTTAGAAATATTATGCAGATGGAAGAAAGCTGTCTTAATGGTTTGCTGTATATGAGCGCTAAAAGACATCTTGGTCAAAGACAACTCCAAGATTCCTAACAGAAAACCTAGAAGCCAGCGCAATGCGATCTAATGTTATCTTACTAGAAAGAGTACTTCTAGCATGTTTGAGGCCAAAAACAATGACTTCAGTTTTCTCTGTATTCAGCAATAGAAAGCTGTAGTTCATCCAGATTTTAATATCCGTAAGACACTCTTGGAGTGAACCCAAATGGCTGGGATCATCTGGAGTGATGGATAAATATAATTGAGTGTCGTCAGCGCAACAATGAAAATGAACGTTTTGGTTCACCACTGCACCCTTCACGTTTTGAAGCATCAAACCCGACAATCAGAGGGAGGGCTGGCCCACCCCCACCATCGGTCGGACCAGCTTTTACCATCAACACAGCGGACACACGGAGGACCCTAACCAGAGTCAACCCACGTAAAGCTGCAGGTCCTGACAACTGTGACACTCTGTCCAAGAACTTTTTCAGAACCGTTGTAGGAGCAGGGCACTGAACATTGTCAAGGACCGTTCTCACCCTCTGCATAAGCACTCTGAACTTCTGCCATCTGGCAAACAATTCCAGAGCATCAGAGGCAGAACCACCAGATTGATCAACAGCTTCCTTCAACAAGCTGTTAGGATGCTGAACAGTTGACCTGGAATCTCTCATATTCACTACTGCACCTACGGACATTATGTGCATAATTTGTATATTATAGTTAGTTAGTTTCTTTTTTTTTTTTTTTTTCCAAGTATGTCTCAGGGATGTGTGAACGGATGGGGGGGTGGGGGGGAAGATATGTGCGAGTGTATCTTAAATCATGTTCTTCTACTTATATGGATGCCGAGAGAAACGCAATTTCATCTTGCCTGCACTACAGTTGTATGTACAGCAATATGACAATAAAGGTTGATTTGATTTGAACAGAATGCTTCCTCATGTTGTCTCCCAAAGGCAGCATGTATAATGTAAACAGTACTGGTCCAAGTACCGATCCCTGCAGAACTCCACAGGTAACCGTGGTCTGGATAGAGGACTTGTTATGGACATAGACAAACTGGGAACGGTCTGATTAATAAGACTGGAACCATCTTAGCGTTGCTCCTTTCAAACCAATTTGCTGTTCAAGTCTCTCTAGCAGAATATGGTGGTCAGAGGTGTCAAAGGCAGCACTAAGGTTCAATAAGACAAAGACAGAGACAAGTCCTTTTTCAAATGCCATAAGGAGGTCATCAGTAACTTTCACTAAAGCTATTTCTGTGCTGTAGTGTTTCCTAAAACCTGACTGAAATTTCTCAAATATAGAATTATTTTCTAAAAAAGTGCACAGTTGATTGGCGACTACTTTGAGGATCTTGGAAAGGTCGGGGAGGTTCGATATCGGTCTACAATTGGCAAAAATCCCAGAATCAAGGGAAGGTTTTTTAAGTAGAGGGTGTAGAAGCTAGGTTAATCATCTCAGGGTTCCAAGGTTGTCATAGCCAGGAGCGGCACTGGGGTTAAGCTCCCAGTGCTCATAAAATGCTCCTTACGGCGTGCGTCTCGAAAAGCCTCTGACAACTAAGTCCAACTCCTAGCCTGCCCGTGTGGTTTAGTCTCTAAGCCCGGTGGAACTGCTTTTACTAATAGGAGAAGGGGCGAGGGCGGATCTCTGGCGCCTTAAAACCAGATGCTTCGGGTAGATGGTGGCTCGTCAACCTGGGAAGGTAGCCCATCTAGGGGAAGATAAACCCTGATTTCAAACCTCCGCTGCCTTGCGACACACCCGGTCACGGGAAAGGCTACAGGAGTCAACCCTGAGGAAAAATCCAGAGTCGGAGCCCCTAAGGCAGTTCTCTGTTGTGCTCAACATCATTCTGGCAGCTCCTGCGACGGCGCTGGTGTCAAACTATAGCAGCCCTGCTGTTCCTTTGGATTCATCAGTGACGTGGAGAGGGGGGACATGCTGCATGGGTAACATCTTGTCCTCCATATCTTCCTGCCCAGGCTTGAATCCTACCAACACCCAACGCTGGAAGGTAGAACACCGGTGCGCATCGGCCTGTTCAGCCACAGGCGGTGCTGTTCCAGCAGAGTAGACGTTTAGGATTCTCTTCCATGGTCATCATAGACCGACGGAGGCCGACAAAGGAATCATCTCAGACTGGATGCAGAGGGTAAACAGAGAAGGACAATCGGTATTGAGATGGGAGAGATTATGGTGAGGTAGCAGGAAGAAGGAGTGGGGGGAGAAGGGTTGAATGTATTGTGATGTGAGATGTCATGCAGATGTAAGATGGGTGGTTGATTTAAAAGGAGAGACCCTGGTGTACTGAGACATGCTTTTTCTTTGTATGACTGATACGAGAGTGAATAAAGTCATCTGCTCCATAAGTCTGCCTCCATTATTTACACTCTCCACAAGGTTTAATTACTGCCACTTTAAAAGACTGCGGTACATGTCCTCTCAATAGGGACATATGAATTATGTTCAAAAACGGTGGACTCATCAGAGATAGCGACTCTTTCAGGAGTCTAAAACTACAAGAAAGAAATGGGAATTTATAAGACAAAAGACATGAATTCATGAGAAAAGTTTCACACTGGTGAGCAAATATGTCAGATATGGACAATAACAATCACTGAAAACGTAAAGGAAAACTCAGAAAATTGATTAAAAGATGCAATAATTTCGTGAGAAAATGTTCTATATCTTTGAAAGTCACAGAAGAAAAATATTTACAAGAAAAAGTTTTTTTGGGATGGCAAAAAAATCAATGGAAAAAAGGGAAATTTATTGACAAAAATTTTAAATTTGGCAGAAAAAATATGTGAATTTATGACATGAAAATCACAACAAACAAATAGAAGAATCTCATGAGTAAAAAAACTCAAATTTTCACCAAGTTTAAAAATTTTGCCAAAAAATCTTTAATTACAAGAAAAACAAAGAAAGTAGGAAAATTATTTCCCACTGGGAATAAAAAAGTGAAAAATTTATGAGAATCTTCCAAAGTCCAATTTGAAAATTTCTAAATTTATAAGAAAAAAAAATTGTATTAAACAAAAGACATTTTAGAGGAAAAGTCACATGATGATGACAAGGTTAAGAACACAGTCTCAAAATGACATGAACACAGAAATTTAAAAAATGCAAATTTACTCAAAGTGACACATTTGCAGGAAAAAGTCACATACTTTAGAAAGAAAATGCTCCAAAAACACAAGGAAAAGTTTAATATGTAAAAGGAAAAACTAACCTATTTCTAATGTTAACAGGACAGCTTTTTCCTTTGATTTTCCCTCCAGAGGGGAAGCTCAGACAAAGATGGCAAATGGGCTGTTGCCCTGGCAACAATAGCCCGAACCTGTGCACATCCTTGAAGAACAGAGCTGTTGCAGCAACGTGGGACCATTCAGGCTGTGGGGGGAAGTGACACTCACCTGGTCAAAGGTTGATGCTCCATCAAAGTCATTGAGGAAACATTATTTTAAGGTGAAAAACTTCCACAGTGTTGCTGAAAGAGATTGTTGATCGTGGACATGAAGCCATGTTCACAGCTTCTAATATTAGCTTTAGGCTGCATGTCACCAAATGCGTTTTTTGTCGCCCGACCGCCCTGAACGTCTTTTTTTCAGCACTCGTGTGCTGTGCTCTGGAAAAAAAGTCTGTGCCCTGTATGCCAACAACAGCTTGTCACTCACAGCTCAGCACTTCTGCTTTTCTTGTGGTCAGACTTTCTACTGATTTTTTAACAGCAGTCTCTAAATAACAATGGACAGCAAACAGATTCTAGCATTGGTAGCAGCTCTGGATGCAACTTATGATGACACGGCAAACGGGAGTCTGGGTACATACTGTACCGGCGTCCTATGTCCCGCCCTTCCTTAATTCTGATTGGCTGCTTAGAAAGGTCTGACATTGACGAGCTCAGCTGTCGTCTGAAAAATTGAACTTTTTTCAGCCCTGATTGCCGTGACAAAAAGCGGCCACTGCAGAGATTGTTTCAGTGCCGAGGGCGCTCAGCGCTGGACTACATGGAGAATGAATAGAAAATAGTCGCCCCCAGCAGAAAAAAACACGTTTGATGGACACGCAGCCTTACAGTAGGCTGTTAATTACTCAAGCAGAAGGAACAGGAATCACAGTGTGTGTGTGTGTGTGCCCTCACTTCAGGTCAGAGCAACAGTGCCTCAAAATGTCTCTGCACGTCCCTGGAGCAGTTTTCTCCAAGTTTTCCATAGTTAGCATTAGCCTCTGGATGGAGCCTGCCTGCTGTGGAGGACCGTTCCCCTCCAGCTCCACCTACAGAAATATAACAGACTAGAGTGCTCACAGCCTACATTTTGACGGCAAATTTAGGTGCCATATTGGTACTGGATAGGGCTGTCACGGTGGAGGAATTTCCCCTGCGGTAATGGTGGATAGCTCAACAGCGCGGTATGCGGTATCACTGCAAATGTTTTTAGGACCCAGTGGTCTCGTCATTTAGACAGGGTTCATAACTTATGTGGCAAATGATGGAAGCTATGTTGAGAATCGCTGCAGCTGCAGCTCTGCTCTCAATTTATGTGTGTTTGTGACGGAGCTCTTCCTACAGTCATGAACTGCTGATTCTGTAAAAAAAAAAAAAAAAAAAAAGGTCATTTTCATAAAGCAGTGGCAGTAACTCCAACATTTCAACTACAGGGTGTGTGGACTGGTTGGAGACAGCTGCAACATTCAGCTTATTTAAACAGGACAGACTCTGTGCAGGATCCTCTGTGGCTCTTGTCTCCGTGTCTAATGCCACAGTCTGAAAAATCACGTTCACACAGCAAACAAGCAATGCACTAAGCAGTAGCAGAGCTTAATCGTCGGGATCATAAAGACTCAGAAGAAACCCATCCAGCCATTATTTTATTAAATTTGGGATACCACCCCCCACATCTGCCACAAGCAATCTGACCTGATCTCACCAAAAGTAGGACAAATAACACACTTTATGCCCTGCAAACATGCTGCTGTCAATAAAAATACACTTAACATTTAACAATTTATTTAATATTCAATAAGTGAACAACAAGATTTAGCCACACACAAAAAAGTTAACACTGCTGTTGATGCGGTAGCTCGTTATCCTCCGTGGTAGGCTTGTCCATAGCGCAGTATTACATCATTGCGGTTATGGCGACAGCCCTAGTACTGGATAAAGTCCTGTTGATGGCTCCTGCAGCACTGTGGTAACGGGATATCCAAAAATGGTTTGTTCTATTTATTGTTATGTAAGTAAGCTGGAACATTATAAATTATAATAAGTAATATGGACATGATGAAGACAATTTTTATTTATTTTTTTTTCTTCCCCTTGTCCTGTCAGGCAGCAAGGTAAGCAGAACAAAGATCTGTCACCCTTATTGTGTCAAAACAGATTTACTTTGCCAAGAGGAGTTTATACAGTACCTATGTACTGTATATTGTTGTAAACTCCTCCTGTAATAACTTTTAATACTTTATTTTAATTATTTTACCCATGGAGGACCCGACAGGATGGGGAATAGGGAAAGGAAGTGTGTGGAGGGGGAAAGAAAAGGGAGGGGAACAGACAAAAAGACAAACAAACCAACAACACAAACAAACAGAAGACTAACTGCTTCTTTCATCGAAGAAGTCTCAACATGAGTCTGGTTTCCACACCTGTTAAAGGAGAGACATTTGTGCGTGTGCGTATACTGTATATGACAGCGCATGCAAAATAAGTGTGTGCATGTAAGTGGCTTGTCAGGAAACAAACAAAGAGGTGGGCCGGTCGCAGCAGCTCTCCCCCCAGGAACCCCGAGCAGGTGAGGCAGCGCCACCAATCCTCACGAGGCATAAATGTCCGAGATCAGCAAGCTCCAAGAAAGCCAGGCATCCGCCCCCGGAGGGATGATCAAGGGATGCCAGGCCGCAAGGTGGCCGGCGCAGTGGGCCCACACCCCCGGACCCGCCACCCCTCACCCCCACCCCCCCCCCTCCCGAGTGGGGCCATTGCCCACCCCCGGGCCCCAGGCGCTAGGAGGCAAGCGAGCCCACCCCCCAGGCCGGAGACCGGCCTGCGCCCCGAGCACCCCCAGGCACCCCCACAGCAGGTCAACTTCCCCCAATGCCACAGCCGCACACCCCGGGGACCCCATGCCCACAGAAGTCCCCCCCACCAAGGGGAGCCCACATAACCAAGAGGCACTACCCCCCTCAATCCAGCACCTCCCGACTTGCAGACACACCCATCCCCACACCTTCACACTCACATGCACTCCCTTACTCTCACGCACCCAGACCCACCTATTCTCTCTCACTCCTGTACCCGTTCAATCTCACCCCTCATTCACCCTTATTTCTTAAGGCGGCTGCCGAGCAGATGCAGCGAGCCTGAACATGCACCAGCGCCTGACAGACCCAGTCCCCCACCCCCCACCCCAAGAAGGCGAGGCCAGCCAGCTGGGGACTACAGCCCCCCCCCCCATTCCCAACCAACCCCCCCAGGCCAGACACACGCCCACCCTGGAACAGGCCCCCCGGACACCAGCCCCTTGTGGTCGGGGCGCAGCCAGCCGCCAGAGGCACCAAGGAGAGCAAGCCATCGCCTTCCACCCCTCAGGTGATAAAACTAATAAGCGGCGACCAGAGAGAATTGAATTCAGCCAAGTGATTATTTGAGGAGGCAGACATTCTCTCCAGGCTAATATAATCCAATAGTAAGTAATTGTAGTCTGTAGCATCATCTCACTTTGGCTCAGCAATAATTATTCTTCTGCTTAAAGACCTTTTGTTTCACCCAAGAGAAAGCCAGTCAAAAACTGCTCTTCTTCCCCAGGCCACAGCAAAAATCTATTCCTTTGTTAAAACCAGCCTAAGGAATTCCACCTATGTCCGGCTTTGGTTTTATTGCCCCATAAACATGGAGACGTGGAGCCCCTCATTGCCACACCGATCCACAGCTCAACAAAATTTCCTTAAACTTTGGGACATGCTGGATTTAACCAGTGAACTTTAAAGTTTATTAGTAAAGTTTATAAAGTTATTATAAAGTTTATTAGTTTATTAAGTTTAGTATTACAAACTCAATTCTAAAGCTTCCCTTCTTTTCAGGACTATGAAAAGCAAATGGACTCTGATGTTTTTAATGTGGAAAATCAATAATATGTGTGAAATGCATTAATCTGTGATTTTTATATATATATATATATATGCATGTTAAAAATGTTTAAGTGAATGTTTATTCCTGCATGTTGATTTAGAAGCACTGCTTATAAGTTACACTAGTGATGGGTCCGGCAACACCAATGCGTCGGCGCATGCGTCGAGCTCATAGAGCAAAACCCCGTGTCGGTGTGTGTATCGCTTTAAGAAAGTCACGTGACCGAACACTGACGCACCAGCGTTTATAAGGAAACGTGTCTGTCAATGGGATGTGTTTGCCCAAAGAATCTCTGATGTGTTGCGGACGGTTCATCGGCAAATTCCTCAAGAATTATGGAGCACGAGCAGCCTCAAGCTAAAAGAAAGGTTTCTGCCGTGTGGGACCATTTTGATCTCATATTGGAAAATAAGGTATTTGTTTTAATTTCCTTGTTGTTTCATCCTGTTCCTCTCAGTTTCCACTTGATTTATCTGAATTCCAGTTCATTTCAAAGTGGCTCTTAGTTTACTATTCATATTATTTTCTGCAGGTTAAATGTCGCATTTGTTCGACCAAACTGTCATCCATCCATCCATCCATCTTCTACCGCTTTTCCGGAGGTCCGGGTCGCGGAGGCAGCAGTTCAAGCAGAGAAGCCCAGACTTCCCTCTCCCCAGCCACCTGCTCCAGCTCTTCAGAGGGGATACCAAGGCGTTCCCAGACTAGCTGGGAGACATAGTCTCTCCACCGAGTCCTGGGTCTGCCCCGGGGTCTCCTCCCAGTGGGACGTGCCTGAAACACCTCAAGTGGGAGGCGTCCAGGAGGCATCCTAATCAGATGCCCATACCACCTCAACTGACTCCTTTCAATGTGGAGGAGCAGCGGTTCTACTCTGAGCCTCTCCCGGATGACTGAGCTCCTCACCCTATCTCTGAGGGTGAGTCCAGCAATCCTACGGAGAAAGCTCATTTCAGCCGCTTGTATCCGCGATCTCGTTCTTTCGGTCATTACCCAAAGCTCGTGACCATAGGTGAGAGTAGGAACGTAGATTGACTGGTAAATCGACAGCTTTGCCTTAGAACTAAGCTCCCTCTTCACCACAACAGACCGGTACAACGTCCGCATCACTGCAGATGCTGCTCCAATCCGTCTGTCGATCTCTCGCTCCATTTTCCCCTCACTCGTGAACAAGACCCCAAGATACTTAAACTCCTCCACTTGGGGCAGGAGCCTGTCCCCAACCCGGAGAGGACAATCCACCTTTTTCCGGCTGAGGACCATGGACTCGGACTTGGAGGTGCTGATTCTCATCCCAGCCGCTTCACACTCAGCGGCAAACCGTCCCAGCAAGAGCTGTAGGTCATTGCTGGATGAAGCCAACAGGACAACATCATCTGCAAACAACAGAGATGAGATCCTGTGGTCACCAAGCATGACACCCTCCATTCCCTGGCTGCGCCTAGAAATCCTGTCCATAAAAATTATGAACAGGACCGGTGACAAAGGGCAGCCCTGGCGGAGTCCAACTCTCACTGGGAATGACTCCGACCGAGTGTTGGCAATGCGAACTAAACTCTCACAACGGTCGTACAGAGACCGAATAGCTCGTAACAACAAGCCCGATACCCCATACTCCCGAAGCACCCCCCACAAAAATCCACGAGGGACGCGGTCAAATGCCTTCTCCAAGTCCACAAAACACATGTAAACTGGTTGGGCAAACTCCCACGAACCCTCAAGAATTCTCGAGAGGGTAAAGAGCTGGTCCGATGTGCCACGGCCAGGACGAAAACCACATTGCTCCTCCTGAATCCGAGGTTCGACCAACGGCCGGACTCTCCTCTCCAGTACCTTGGCATAGACCTTCCCAGGGAGGCTGAGGAGTGTGATCCCTCTAAAGTTGGAGCACACCCTCCGGTCCCCTTTTTTGAAGAGAGGAACCACCACCCCGGTTTGCCATGCCAAAGGCACTGCCCCCGACCTCCACGCAATGTTGCAGAGGCGTGTCAACCATGACAACCCAACAACATCCAGGGCCTTGAGGTACTCGGGGCGAATCTCGTCCACCCCCGGGGCCCGGCCACCAAGGAGATTTTTAACCACCTTGGCGACCTCAGCCCCTGTGATAGGCGAGTCATCCCCCTCGTCCCCAAACCCTGCTTCCTCTGTGGAAGGCGTATCAGTGGGATTGAGGAGATCCTCGAAGTATTCCTTCCACCGCCCGACGATATCCCCAGTTGAAGTCAACAGTTTCCCATCCGCACCATACACAGTGTGGACGGGGAGCTGCTTTCCCCTCCTGAGCCGCCGAACAGTTTGCCAGAATCTCTTTGAAGCCGACCGAAAGTCTTGTTCCATGGCCTCACCGAACTCCTCCCATACCCGGGTTTTTGCTTCAGCAACCACCCGAGCTGCACTCCGCTTGGCCTGCCGGTACACCTCAGCTGCTTCGGGAGTCCCACAAGCCAACCAAGCTTGATAGGACTCCTTCTTCAGCTTAATGGCCCCCCTCACCACTGGTGTCCACCACTTGGTTCGGGGGTTGCCACCACGAGATGCACCGACCACCTTGCGGCCGCAGCTCTGGGCTGCCGCTTCAACAACAGAGGTGGAGAACATGGCCCATTCAGACTCCATGTCTCCAGACTCCCTCGGAATGTGGTTGAAGTTCTTCCGGAGGTGGGAGTTGAAGACCTCCCGGACAGGGGCCTCAGCCAGACGCTCCCAGCACACCCTCACTATACGTTTGGGTCTACCAGGTCTGAATGGCTTCCTCCCCTGCCATCGGATCCAACTCACCACCAGGTGGTGATCAGTTGACAGCTCTGCACCTCTCTTTACTCGGGTGTCCAAGACATACGGTCGCAGGTCTGATGATACGATAACAAAATCGATCATCGACCTGCGGCCTAGGGTGTCCTGGTGCCAGGTGCACATATGGACACCCTTATGCTTGAACATGGTGTTCGTTATAGACAGACTGTGGTTAGCACAGAACTGTCATATTTAAACAAAAGCACCTCCTCAATGCTGAGGCATTATAGGGCCAGCAGGCATGACAGTGAAGCCCCAGACACTCCCAGGATAGACTCAGGTGTACAGCCATTCTACAGCTTACTCACAGTTGCTTTACTGGTGAAGGCAGGGTGAAGGAGGGCTGTGTGTTTTAACTGACGCTGTTTCCGCGTTAATTTTTTTCCCCCTCTTAAATAAAAGCTGAAAAAGAATGCTGTTTCATTTTTGCTGATCTTGGATTTTAAACTAGTGGAGTGCAAGCAAAAAGATAACGACAGCAGCACTTTTTTAGGGGTGGTGGTGGGGGTTTTGTGTGTGTGTTTTTTTTGTTTTTTGTTTTTTTGCTTTATTGATAATTAATTCCTATTAATTTATTCTTTACTTCATTTTTAACCATCAAGCTTCCAGGAAGCAGATCCTGGATGAGGCTCTGCTGAATTTCATGGTGAAAGACTTCCAGCCCCTCAGCATTGTGGAGAGTGAAGGGTTCAGGGAACTGGTTCAGGCCCTTAAGCCCTCATATGTTTTGCCAACCAGAAAGGTTTGTGTGGAAATTATCTAAAGTAGTAGTTGATATATCCAATTTATTTAATCTTTAATTTAAATATATGATTTTATTTTGGTTTGACTTAGTGTAATTTTCAGACCATCAAACAAATGGTGCCCAAAAAGTAAGTAAGTAAAAGTAAGTCAAAAGGGGCATGATGGAAGACTGGGCCATAACCAATAAAGTGTTTTGTGACCGACGCAGCACCAAACATGATTGCATCCACTAGACGGCTCCAAATCCGGCACTCAATTTGCATTGCACATAGTCTCAATTTAGACGGGACCGTCTTCACAACAGCTGTCTGCACCCACTTCAGCCATGTTATTCAGCATTATTTGTTTGTTGTTGTTTGGAAATCATGTACTAAAATGCCATTTTGTTGTTTTTTAGCTAACATTTGGCTACATCTCGACATCGAAGTGAGCAGGCAGACCAAAAGTGCCACAGCTGATGCCATCCAGGAGGTGCAGAGATACCTGGCAGAGGGCAATATTGCCAGGTCCCAGGATCCTATGAGATACTGGGACAACCAAAAGACCATCTATCCAAACCTCTTTCAGCTTTCCTTACAATTTCTCTGCACTCCAGCCTCATCTGTGCCGTGTGAGCGGGTGTTTTCTTCAGCTGGAGAAGTTGTCAAAAAAGCATAACAGACTGAATTTCAAAGCGTTGGAAAAACTTTTTTTTAAATAAAAATTTGTAAAAAAAAAAAAAAAAATAATCCCAGTCCACAAGCATCCTCATTCACAACACGTTCACTTAGATTTTCACATGATGATGCATGTTCACATTATTTGACTGTATCTAAAAATATCAATGATATTTTAAATTAAAATGAAGATATGAAATAATACAATATAAAATACATTGACTTAAATTATATACTGCTGAAAAATAAAGGGAACACTAAATATACACATCCTAGATTTGAATGAATGAAATATTCTTATTAAACACTTTGTTCTTTACACAGTTGAATGTGCTGACAACAAAATCACACAACAGCAGGTGAAATTGTCAGTGTTGCTTCCTAAGTGTACAGTTTGATTATTTTTTTGAGCAGTATATTATTGTATATACTAGGTCATCAAATCAGTGTCAGTTGAGTCTGTCAGCGAGGTTGCCTGTAGGGATTTTTAAGGTCCAGCAGGTGTCAGTATTCAGTAACAGTATCAATACAGTTTAGCAATGTGTCAAAATGCATCATGACGCCTCATCTACCTATCACAAAGTTACACTAATCACTAAGGTTAGCTTAGTTATACATAAGTGTATAAAAGCATATTCCAGTGTATTGAAACTGTGTGTCCATGGGGACCGGTATCAAATGTCACCCAGCATTGACATTGATTTTTATTTGAACATTATAAAAAAAAAGAAGAGAATTCAAAACAAAACAAAAAGACAAGCCAAAAATAAAATGTTCAAAAGGAGTGGGAGAAGCCAACGCTTATATAGTCCCACCCCTTTTCCATACCCAACAAATTACAGTATCACTCATAATCATCATTATCCCACAACCACATTCACCATAATACACCCATAGTCAAATTATACAACAAAAATGACACAACAATGACAGTCCATATTGACAACAATACCAACATCCAACAATATTACAACAACAATAAACATACACTTCTGGCATGTTCAATACAAACACAGACAACACCATCACCTTCACAATCACCATAACACAACAACAACCTTCCCTCACTGAAGACACAACGTAACATCACTGCCCTTCATTCTCATACTGCTCAAAAATCATTTCTTTACATGTTGATTTAAATATATGGATGTTTGGACATTGCCTGTGTTTCTCCCCCAACCCATTCCACAATTTTACCCCACACACAGACACACAAAAACTCCTCCGAGTAGATCTTACTAAGAGAATTTTAAATTTTGTATTCCCCCGTAAATTATATTTCCCTTCTCTCTCCCTGAAAAGATTTTGTATATTGTGTGGCAAGAGGTTTTTACTGACTTTGAAGGTGAACTGAACCCACCTTTTTGCCGAAAAAGTAGAATAGCAGATTAATTCCTTATTACCTATTGTATTTTTCGACACATAAAAGAAATTTTTAGGCCGTGCGATGGCCAAGCTATAAGCCGATAAACTTTTGCCTCTGGCTGGCAGTGCCAAACAAACCGGAAGTAGTGCAGACGACGCTGCGTGACGTCACGAGTGTGACCCTTATCAAAACAACAATGGCAGATGATAGCAGTTCCAGCAGTCAAGAACACCAGAGTTTTCAGAGTGAAGAGGCATTCAGGATTGGTGACGAGACAGAAGAGGATGCAGGAGTGTGGCAGGCGGCAGGCGTGCACAAGGGCGAGCCCGGGAGACAGAGACCTGATGCACCTGTGACAGCAGCTGGCAGACGGCGATGCAGAGGCGAGGTCTGCCGCCGGGGAATACACCTGTGCACAGGGGAGAGACTGGAAAGGCAAAGGTAGGTATGCTTACGCTGCAGATCTTGCTGGGAGATGAGGGGGTTCCTCTGCAGCAAGAGGGCTGAAGGAATCAGACGGCTTCAGGCCGAAGCCCAGGGCAGAGTGGCTTATATCCCACACTACTGACAAGGCGCAGGTGTGCGCGCAGCTGGCGCCGCTAATGAGCGGCGAGTTGTAACATATCCAGCCTGTGTTGTGTTGTAGCTTAGTTTTCTTTTTTCTCTGTCACATTTTGTCTTAGGCAAGAGCGATTACAATTCAAAACAAAACTGTTCTCCCGCCTTTTTTCGCGTTTTTAACACTGGGTTACACAAGTTCTCCCACTTAAAAGATGACAGAGGTCTCCAATTTTCATCATAGGTATACCTCAGCTATGAGAGACAAAATGAGAAAAAAAAAAATCCAGAAAATCACATTGAAGGATTTTTAATGAATTAATTGGTAAATTCCTTGGTAAAATAAGTATTTGGTCACCTACAAACAAGCAAGATTTCTGGCTCTCACAGACCTGTAACTTCTTCTTTAAGAGGCTCCTCTGTCCTCCACTCGTTACCTGTATTAATGGCACCTGTTTGAACTCGTTATCAGTATAAAAGACACCTGTCTACAACCTCAAACAGTCAGACTCCAAACTCCACTATGGCCAAGACCAAAGAGCTGTCAAAGGACACCAGAAACAAAATTGTAGACCTGCACCAGGCTGGGAAGATTGAATCTGCAACAGGTAAGCAGCTTGGTGTGAAGAAATCAACTGTGGGAGCAATTATTAGAAAATGGAAGACATACAAGACCACTGATAATCTCCCACGATCTGGGGCTCCACGCAAGATCTCACCCCGTGGGGTCAAAATGATCACGAGAACGGTGAGCAAAAATCCCAGAACCACATGGGGGGACCTAGTGAATGACCTGCAGAGAGCTGGGACCAAAGTAACAAAGGCTACATCCGTAACACACTACGCCGCCAGGGACTCAAATCCTGCAGTGCCAGACGTGTCCCCCTGCTTAAGCCAGTACATGTCCAGGCCCGTCTGAAGTTTACTAGAGAGCATTTGGATGATCCAGAAGAGGATTGGGAGAATGTCATATGGTCAGATGAAACCAAAATAGAACTTTTTGGTAAAAACTCAACTTGTCGTGTTTGGAGGAGAAAGAACACCATACCTACTGTGAAGCATGGGGGTGAACACATCATGCTTTGGGGCTGTTTTTCTGCAAAGGAACCAGGACGACTGATCCGTGTAAAGGAAAGAATGAATGGGGCCATGTATCATGAGATTTTGAGTGAAAACCTCCTTCCATCAGCAAGGACATTGAAGATGAAACGTGGCTGGATCTTTCAGCATGACAATGATCCCAAACACACCGCCCGTATAACGAAGGAGTGGCTTCGTAAGAAGCATTTCAAGGTCCTGGAGTGGCCTAGCCAGTCTCCAGATCTCAACCCCATAGAAAATCTTTGGAGGGAGTTGAAAGTCTGTGTTGCCCAGTGACAGCCCCAAAACATCACTGCTCTAGAGGAAATCTGCATGGAGGAATGGGCCAAAATACCAGCAACAGTGTGTGAAAACCTTGTGAAGACTTACAGAAAACGTTTGACCTCTGTCATTGCCAATGAAGGGTACATAAAGTATTGAGATGAACTTTTGCTATTGACCAAATACTTATTTTACTGAGGAATTTACCAATTAATTCATTAAAAATCCTTCAATGTGCTTTTCTGTATTTTTTTTTTCTCATTTTGTCTCTCATAGTTGAGGTATACCTATGATGAAAATTGGAGACCTCTCTCATCTTTTAAGTGGGAGAACTTGCACAATTGGTGGCTGACTAAATACTTTTTTGCCCCACTGTATACCCTTTGTTACTCGTTCCATACAGTCGCTTATTTCTTTTCTCATTCCTTCTATCGCTGCTATAATCCCATCAAATTTAGACGGAAAGTCTGCTCTCATGGAGCTGATGGCAGCAAGTACCGCATTCATGCCCTCCTCGGTAGTCACCGCTCCGCTGCTAGCTTCCTCCGCCATAGTCTCTGGAGATTTTTCTGCTTCGTCACGAGCGTGGAAGTCTGTTAGCTTGGATTGTCTCGACGAATCACTTTTCCCTCCGCCTGATTTCCCAGCCTTGGTTTTTACCATATCAGCGCCTAAACGCTAGGATAGGTTCCCGTTCCAACTGAGAGAGTTTTAGCCCACTTTTTATTTCCAGGAGCAGAGCAGAGCGAAACACGCCTTCCTACGTGGCCGCCATAACCAGAAGTCCAATTTAATTTAATTTAATTTAATAATTTCTTTTTTTTGGGGGGGGGAACAATCACTTTATCACACAGGGCCATGTAGGTTTGGACTTTTTTTTACCCTTAATAATAAACATCATCATTTAAAAACTGCATTTTGTGTTTACCTGTGTGACCTTTCTCTTATATTGTTTGATGATCTTAAACATTTAAGAGTGACAAACATACAAAAAATGAGACATCGGGGGGGCAAACACTTTTTCACACCACTGTATATATCGGTGATGTGATAAAAAAAAGTCTACCATTTCATTTAAAACTATCGTTTATATTAGGATTTAAAGGCCCATACCCTGTTTCTACTTGTCACCGCTGCACCTCTCCCCTGCAGTGCGCCAGGTGTGTGGGTTCTGGTGGATAGCACAGCAGCTAAAAGCAAGCTAATGTTCTGGTCATATAGCCGCAACTTCTGTTAGCCAGGGATGTGGGACTTTTTCCCCCCACCGTGCTGTGTCAGAGGATCGTCCTCTAACCTTGTTTTAATTGGAGGTAAGTAACATTAACACCATCTCTCTCTAACTATGAAATGGCCAGTGCTAAATGATGATGCTAACTTGTCGCTAATAGGAAACATTATAGTATATCAGACCATCGTTTCTTTGGTTTAATGTCAAATTTCTTAATTTTGTCTGAATATCACAAAAGCTGGTTCCAAGGTTGTCATAGCCAGGAGCGGCACTGGGGTTAAGCTCCCAGTGCTCATAAAATGCTCCTTATGGCGTGCGTCTCGAAAAGCCTCTGACAACTAAGTCCAACTCCTAGCCTGCCCGTGTGGTTTAGTCTCTAAGCCCGGTGGAACTGCTTTTACTAATAGGAGAAGGGGCGAGGGCGGATCTCTGGCGCCTTAAAACCAGATGCTTCGGGTAGATGGTGGCTCGTCAACCTGGGAAGGTAGCCCATCTAGGGGAAGGTAAACCCTGATTTCAAACCTCTGCTGCCTTGCGGCATACCCGGTCACGGGAAAGGCTTCGGGAGTCAACCCTGAGGAAAAATCCGGAGTCGGAGCCCCTAAGGCAGTTCTATGTTGTTTTTTTTTTTTGTTTTTGTTTTTTTTTTTTTTGTTACTTATTTGTACCCGTAGGTAGACTTGGTTTGCAGTCTGGTGACAAGCCACCGGCTGCTGGTCGCTGTGTGCGCGAGCGCCCTAAACCTACACCTAAACCTACCTTTTATGTTGTGCTCAACATCGTTCTGGCAGCTCCTGCAACGGCGCTGGTGCCAAACTGTAGCAGCCCTGCTGTTCCTTTGGATTCATCAGTGACGTGGAGAGGGGGGACATGCTGCATGGGCAACATCTTGTCCTCCATATCTTCCTGCCCAGGCTTGAATCCTACCAACGCCCAACGCTGGAAGGTAGAACACCGGATCACTGGAGAGGACACTCCAGCTTCGCCTTTGGCGTAGACAAAACACGGGAAATGACAGTTACCGGTTATAAGCCACTGCTCAATTGGCGTAGAGCGTGGCGCCAGGGGTTGTTCCCGACGGTGGGAGGGATCATCAGATCTCACTGGACAGCTACCGCCCGCCTCAAGCTGGGCAGCTCCCAGCCAATAAGGTGTTGTCCTGCCACAGCTTGCTTTCCTCATTGGGTGCATGGGGATAAGGAGAAATCCAAACAGCAGGCTGAGAACCTTCGCACCAGGCAAGACAATAAAACAAAAGAGACCAACTCTAAAACTGGGAACTTGGAACGTCCGCACTATGATGACAGGACTCGCTGCTAACCTCAAGGACATCAACGACACCAGGAAGACTGCCATCATCAATAATGAGCTGAAGAGACTGGGAGTGGATATCGCCACTCTCCAGGAAACACGGTTAGCTGATGCAGGCACACTGAGAGAGAAGGACTACACGTTCTACTGGCAGGGAAAGGGCAGTGACGAACACAGGGAACACGGAGTGGGCTTCGCAGTGAAGAACACTTTGCTGAAGATGGTGGAACCGGGCAGCACTGGCTCTGCACAACTCCTCACCCTCCGCCTGAACACAACTCAAGGCCCAGTCACCCTCGTCAGTGTGTATGCCCCAACACAGACAGCCACACCAGAGGCAAAAGACGAGTTCTACGAGAATCTCGCAACAACTGTCAGGATCATCCCCAACTCTGAACAACTCATTCTCCTTGGAGACTTCAATGCCAGAGTGGGTGCTGACCACGACTCCTGGCCCTCCTGTCTTGGACCTTTTGGCGTGGGCAGAATGAACGACAACGGACAGCGGCTGCTCGAGTTCTGCACATATCACGATCTGTGCATCACAAACTCGTTCTTCAAGACCAAGCCCCAACACAAGGTTTCCTGGCAACATCCGCGCTCAAAGCACTGGCACCAGCTAAACTTGATCCTGACCAGGCGCACCTCACTGAAGAACGTGCTAATCACCCGTTCGTTCCAGAGTGCAGATTGCGACACAGACTATTCATTGGTGTGTTGCAAGGTCAAGCTGCAGCTGAAGAAATTCCATCGTGCTAGACAACCTGGAAAGGCACGGATTGACACCAGCAAGATGGCCCAACCAGAACTTGTTGAGCAGTTTGCCTCCACCTTTGAGAAGGAACTTGGTGTACCACAAGGAGGAGAATCTGCAAAGCAGAAGCGGGAAGAGCTGCGAAACACCATCTACCGCACAGCCTTGGCTACCTTTGGGAGGAAGACCTCGAAGTAACAGGACTGGTTTGATGCCAAGTTGACCGAGATGACCCCCCGTCATTGAAGCCAAGCGCTCAGCACTTGCTGAGTACAAGAAGTACCCAAACGAGAAGAATCTCCAGATTCTCAGGGCTGCGAGAAGCAAAGTTCAGCAGACTGCTCGGCGCTGTGCCAACGAGTACTGGACTCAGCTCAGCCAAGACATTCAAACCGCTGCCATAACAGGGAACATCCGTGGTATGTACGATGGCATCAAGAAAGCACTTGGTCCGGCTCAGAGCAAGACGGCCCCCCTCAAATCTTCCACTGGGGAGATGATCACAGAGAAGAACAAGCAGATGGAGAGATGGGTGGAACACTACTCCGACCTCTACTCTAGACAGAACACCGTGACACCGTCAGCCCTTGATGCCATCGACTGCCTGCCATCCATGGACGAACTTGACGCCGAGCCAACCATCGACGAACTCAGTAAGGCCATTGATAGCTTGGCCGCTGGCAAGGCACCCGGCAACGACGGCATACCCCCTGACCTGATCAAGCACTGCAAGACCGCCCTACTGCTGCCATTGCATGACGTCCTCTGCCAGTGCTGGAAGGAAGGTGCCGTACCACAGGACATGAGGGACGCCAAGATCATCACCCTCTACAAAAACAAAGTGGAGAGAAGCGACTGCAACAACTACAGGGGCATTTCCCTCCTCAGCGTTGTTGGCAAAGTCTACGCACGAGTTGTTCTCGTTCGTCTACAGAAGCTTGCCGAACGTGTCTACCCCGAGTCTCAGTATGGCTTCCGCGCTGAGCGATCGACGGTAGACATGATATTCTCCATCCCCCAACTCCAGGAGAAATGCAGAGAACAGAACATGCCTCTGTACGTCGCCTTCATCGACCTCACCAAAGCGTTCGATCTGGTCAGCAGAGAGGGCCTTTTCAAGATCCTGCCAAAGATAGGATGCCCACCAAAGTTGCAAAGCCTCATCGAATCGTTTCACACCAACATGCAGGGGATAGTGCAGCACGATGGCAACGTCTCAGAGCCATTCAACATACGCAGCGGAGTGAAACAGGGCTGTGTACTTGCGCCAACCCTCTTTGGGATTTTCTTTGCTATGCTCCTGAGGCATGCCTTCAGCACAGCAACAGAGGGAATCTACCTGCACACAAGATCTGACGGCAGGCTTTTCAACCTCGCCCGCCTGAAAGCCAGAACCAAAGTACGCGAGGCTCTAATCAGAGACATGCTGTTCGCAGACGACGCTGCAGTCGCAACCCACACACAGCAGGAGCTTCAGACCCTGATGGACCACTTCTCCCAAGCATGCAAGGACTTCGGGCTTACCATCATCCTGAAGAAGACTAACGTCTTGGCGCAAGGCACGGAAGCACCACCAACCATCACCATCGACGACTACGAGCTGGAGGTCGTGAATCAGTTCACGTACCTGGGGTCCACGATCAGCAACAACCTCTCCCTTGATACAGAGATCAACAAGAGGATTGGGACTTCCGGTTATGGCTGCCACGTAGGACGGACGTGTCTCGCTCTGCTCTGCTCCTGGAGAAAAAAAATCGGCAAATAACTCTCTCATTTGGGACAGAACGTATCCCAGCATTTGGGCGAGGATATGTCGGCGAAGCCTAAGGCTGGAAAACCAGGTAAAGGAAAAAGCGAGCCGCCGAAACAGTCCAAATTAACGGACTTTCAGGTCTGTGACGCAGCAAACAAAACTCCATATATGGCGGAGGAGGCTGGCAACGGTGCGATATCTGCGGGGAATGGCGCAGATGCGCTGATGGCTGCCATGAGTTCAATGAGAGCGGACTTTTCCTCTAGATTTGATGGGATTATGACAGCGTTGGAAGGAATAAGAAAGGAATTGGGTGACTGTGTAGAACGAACGGCGCAGATGGAGCTCCGTCTCGCTAGTGCTGAAGATGACGTCACCCGTCTTCAATTAAAGGTGCGCACTTTGGAAAAAAAAAAAAAAATCTCTGGAAGATAATATTTTGGATTTGGAATCTCGGTCGAGACAGAATAATTTGAGGCTGGTGGGTCTTCCAGAGGAATCAGAAGGTCGGGACGTATGTTCCTTTCTGGAAAAGTGGATTCCGGAGGTGCTGGGCAGCGAGGAGTTGCAATCAGCAGTGGTTCTGGAAAAAGCACATCGTATTGGCCCACGGAGAGATAAGGGACCGCCGAGGACCTTAATTATGAAGTTTCTTAGCAACAGAGACAGGATGAAGATCTTCAACGCTGCACGTGCTAAAGGAGAGATTAAACACCAGGACCAGCAGGTGCGGTTCTACCCAGATTTGGCCACAGGAATCCAGCAATTGAGGAAGCAGTTTGATCCCGTACGTAAGGAGCTGCGCAACCTTGGGATTCGTCATGGTGTAATCTATCCTGCGAGACTGCTGACCACGTATGAGGGCAGAACCCACATCTTCAAGACCCCAGAGGAGGCGCAGGAGTTCATCAAGAAGATCAAAGAAGAAGAAGAGACTGGTGGGAGCTAAGCATGAACAAAATATAAGGTAGAATAATTAAGCATTTGCACAGGCATCTGACTGACTTGAAGTAAATAGTAAGTTTACAAAATATAGATTGTATTATATATTAAAAAAACAAAACAAAAACAAAACAAACAAAAAAAAAAACTATGATGTACAAAGTTGTTAAAAATTTTGGAGTTAAGTTGGAAAACTACAGAGGAGAGTTAATGTTACGTCATTAAAAGCAGTAGAGTTAGGGTGATTGGGAGGATGAAGAAGGAGTGGCTTAGGCTGTTCCCCGTGGGTGTGGAACGGTCGATGGCTATATCGGGAGACAGAATTTTTCTTTTGATTTTGGGGGGTTTGCCACAAGTGTGGGAAGGGGAAATTTGTTTGTGTGTAGTTTGTAGGATGAATGTTCAACCACTCATGTTTTTGCTTCTCTGTATGAGCATGTTTACACTGCAAGGTAATCCCAAACTCTCTATTGATCATGGACCAGAGTGTTAATCTTAATTTAACTTCATGGAATTGCAGAGGTCTACAAAATTTAAAAAAACTTAAACAAGTTATGAATAAAATAAAGGACATGGGTTCAAGAATTGTGTTTTTACAAGAAACTCATCTGATAGAGGAGGATGTTAAAAGAATTAGGAGTAGATGGCAGGGAAGTGTATTCACCTCTTCATTTTCATCCCGAGCCAGGGGAGTTATGACTCTCATACATAAATCAGTTCCTTTTCAAGTGAAAAATGTAATTGGAGACAAATTTGGAAGATATGTAATCATTCAAGGTTCTTTGCTATTAGAAAATATAAATCTTGTGAACTTATATGGTCCCAATATAGATGATCAGAAGTTCTTTGCTAATTTATTTCTCATCTTATCATCACTTACAGGGCAACATATAATAGCAGGGGATTTTAATTGTACATTGAATCCAGGTGTGGATAGATCAACAGGACTGGATTGTACGCACATTGGATGTAGGATGACTATTAATCATTTTATGAAAGAATTGAGATTGTTAGATATATGGAGAGAAATGAAACCACAAGTTAAAGCCTATTCTTGTTATTCCAGTACCTACAAGACATTCTCACGTATTGATTATTTTTTGATTTCCACAGAATTAAGGTCCAAGATTCAAAACTGCTTTTATGATAACATCGTGATCTCTGATCATGCACCCTGTTGTCTAATATATGTAGATAAAAAATTGACAAAGGAATCAGGTAGATGGCAATTTCAGCATAAATGGCTTCAGGATGAGGAATTTGTCAAGTATATAGAAAAACAGATAGACGAGTTCTTTGACATCAATACTACACAAACATCAGCATGTGTAAAGTGGGAGGCTTTCAAAGCTTTTATTAGGGGACATATTAGTTATACAGGATCAAAATCTAAGAAGACTCGAGAGGAGAGAGCTAAATTGGAACATAAAATAAAAAGTCTTCAGGAAAAAGTGTATGCAGGAAGTGACCCAAGGTTGGAGAATGAATTACTGATTTTGAGAGCTGAATACGACAAAAAATCAGCGAATAGAGCTGCCTCGAGTCTTCTAAGATTGAAACAATCTTTTTATGAACAAGGTGAAAAATCAGGAAAATTATTAGCATGGCAGATTAAACAATTGGAAATTAAAACACCAATTACCAGTATTATAAGTAACGGACAGGTAGTTATAGATCCTTTAGAAATTAATAGAGCCTTTAGAGATTACTATGAAAAATTATATGATACCAAAAATGAACCTGATTTAACAAAACTAAATGGGTTTTTGAACGAACTATCTATACCGTGTATTCCAAATGAAAACAGGGAGATATTGGAGTCTAAAATTAGTCAAGAAGAAGTTGGGCTAGCCATTGATAATATGAAATCAGGAAAAAGTGCAGGACCAGATGGTCTTCCAGTTGACCTTTATAAAAAATTTAAGAATAAATTAATAAAACCTTTTTTGGAAATGGTTTTAGAAGCATTTCAAAATAATAATTTACCATCATACATAAATAATGCCTTAATTATACTGCTGCCAAAACCAGGTAAGCCCTCTAATAAATGTGAAAATATGAGACCAATAAGCCTATTAAACGCCGACCTTAAGATAATCTGTAAAATTTTAGCAAGACGAATACAAAAAATTTTACCAAATATTATTAATCGAGATCAGAATGGCTTTATAAAGGGTAGACAAGGCTTCCATAATGTAAGAAGACTATTTAATATTATTTATTTTAATAAAGAAGCACCGGATACAGCTCTCCTATCATTGGACGCCGAAAAGGCCTTTGATAGAGTTGAATGGCCCTTTCTTTTTGAAGTCCTACAAAGGTTTGGACTTGGAAATAATTTCATAAAATGGGTTCAAATAATATACAATAATGCTACAGCAGAAATCCTAACAAATAACAATATTTCAAAACCAATAAAAATCAATAGAGGATGTCGACAAGGCTGTCCACTTTCACCTTTACTGTTTACTATGGCAATTGAACCTTTAGCGATAGCGATACGTTTACATTCACAAATATATGGAATTAAAGTTGGACCAACAGAACATAAAATCTCCCTGTACGCCGATGATATAATTTTGTTTATGTCGAATCTAAAAAAATCAATTCCAACCTTGTTGAATTTAATAAAGAATTTTGGGGAAATATCAGGATATAAAATAAATAAAACTAAATCTTCAATATTAATGCTAAATGAGACCCAGAGAAATTACCCAGCCCCTGAGGTAAATCAATTCAATGTTGTAAATCAGTTTAAATATTTAGGAATCCAAATTATGCCTAAGCTAGAATCAGTCGCCAGTGTCAACTATGAAGCCTTAATGTCAGATATCAATGAGTTAACTCAGAGATGAATGTCACTACCAATGTCGATGATCGGGAGAATCAATATACTTAAAAGTAATATTTTACCTAAAATACTTTATTTATTTCAATACATTCCCTTATCACCACCTTTAGATCTATTCTCAAGAATAAAAAAAAAGTTAGTGGAATTTATATGGAACAACAGGAGGGCTAGATTACGTTTGTCTTTATTATATTTACCATTTGATCGTGGAGGTCTGAAATGTCCAAATTTTATGTTGTATTATTGGTCGGCACAACTGAGGTCTATGACATATTATTTTTCATCAAATGATCTCCCTCACTGGACTGAAATGGAATCATACAATTTACCTTTACCTCTTCCCATATTCATATACTCAGATTCGGCAAAAAAAATTACAAAAACAAGTTAAAAATCCATTTGTAAAGCATATGATCAAAATATGGTGTGAAGCTAAAAACTATTTAAAAGAACCACAGTTATTGTCACAATTTAGTCCAATATGGGGTAATCAATATTTTAAACCAGGGAGAGCGGACGCTGTATTTAAAGTATGGAATTTAAAAGGGATACAAAAGATTCAGGATTTATATTTGCCATGTGCAGACAACATAATGTCTTTTGAAGAGCTGAGGATCAAATTTAATCTCAATAGAACACATTTTTTTAAATATCTTCAACTTAGAAACTTTATTCGATCAAATCAAAATAAAGCTCTCACTCGACCTATTTATTCATCCTTGGAAAAAATGATGATGAAAGATAGTAAAAGAAAGGGTATTATTTCAGAGTTTTATAACTCATTGACACTATCTTCAAGTGAAAATTCACTGAAAAGATTAAACTACTGGAAAGAAGATCTGCAAACTGAAATTTCAGAGGAACAATGGGAATTGGCTTGTACAGAAGCTCAAACCAAATCAATAAATGCACGCCTTAAATTGATACATTTCAAATGGTTAATGCGGATGTATGTTACACCGGAGGAGTTAAATAGATATAACAAAAATATACCAGATACATGCACAAAATGCATGGAAAGTAAAGGAACCCTATTTCATTGTTTATGGGAATGTAGATTAATAAGAATGTTTTGGGAAGAGGTGAGGGTAACAATTGAAAAAATAATCTCAAAACAAATCATATTGAATCCTAAACTGTTTTTGTTGGGTCTGTACCCAGAAAAGCATAATTTTAATAAAAGTGAAAGAACATTCATAGACCTCAGTTTGCTTAATGCCAAAAAATGTATTGCACTATTATGGAAAAAGACTCATAGACCAGATGTGACTCAGTGGTTAAGACAGATGTTAACAAACCTTCCATTAGAAAGAATAACATATATACTAAAATCAAAGGAAATTGTGTTTGAGAATATATGGAGACCTTTTATTGATTATGTAAAAAATTTAAACATAACTCTTGAAGAAGAAGGTGAATGATGTGTGTGGACCTTGTAAATTCCAAACTGGTGAACATAATATGTATACTAATGTATTGGATTGTCTAGACTAAACAGAGGAGCATTGTTGAAGACTTGATTTTGTTGGTGGTTGTTGGTGTTTTTAGTGCATTTTTTTTTTGTAGTACTTTAGTGTTAGTGTTTGATTGTTTGTATCATGTTTGTTAAAAAAAAAAAAAAGGTTCAATAAAGATATTGTGGAAAAAAAAAAAAACAAGAGGATTGGAAAACCAGCCTTCACACTCGCTCACCTCACCACACGAGTGTGGGAGAATCCCAAACTCTCTGTCAAGACGAAGATGGCAGTGTACAACGCCTGCGTCATCAGCACACTGCTCTATGGGAGTGAGACGTGGACAACATACGCCCGGCAGGAAAAGAGACTGAACTCCTTCCACTTGCGCTGCATTCGCCACATCCTGGACATATCCTGGCAGGACAAAGTGCCCAACACAGAAGTTCTGTCCCGCGCCGGCCTTCCCTCCATGTTCACTCTACTCAGGCAGCGCAGGCTCCGCTGGCTAGGCCACGTTCACCGTATGGAGGATGGCAGAATCCCCAAAGACGTCCTCTATGGAGAACTGGCAACTGGCAGGAGAGACGTTGGCCGCCCACAGCTGCGCTTTAGAGACGTCTGCAAGAGAGACATGAAGGCCCTGGATATCAACACAGAGCGCTGGGAGGACCTTGCAACGGACCGCTCCAAATGGAGAGGCACCCTGACCAGACAGCTCAAGGCGGGTGAAGAGAGACTGACTGCTGCAGCAGATGAAAAAAGGACCCGCAGGAAGAACCGCCACAGACCCAGCAGCACGGAGACCACCCACAAGTGTGACCTGTGTGACAGGGACTGTCATTCGCGCATCGGCCTGTTCAGCCACAGGCGGTGCTGTTCCAGCAGAGTAGACGTTTAGGATTCTCTTCCATGGTCATCATAGACCGACGGAGGCCGACGAATTACAAAAGCTGCACAAGTGTGTAACAGCAGCCGCATACACACTAAATAAATAAGAAATAAAACGTGTCGGAGGAACAAACTCGTTCTTAAAGGGGACCTGTGGTGGTCGTCTAAACGCATTCAACTTGAAAACATTAGGCAAAGTATTCGTTATTTGGTTAAATAATTATTGCCAGCCATATACCACCAGAGAAATATGCAAATACGACCGCAGGCATGACCAGCCAATGAAAACTCTGCGCGCAGCCATGACACATGCGGATGTGACGTCACCACGTTGCTACTGAAAAGTCAATACTCCACCTGTATGAGCGACTAGGGTGCTGTTGTGAGTGTTTTTATTCTATTATGGCTGAATTGTCGAACTCTGAGGAAGAATTCGTCCAACATGGCTACAGGTTTGAGCCAGAAAGGTCTTCTGAGGGTGAAAGTGACGAAGTGGTCCTCACACACAACGCAATTTTGTCTGAAAGGAAACGTCTGTGCCCTGTTCCGAGATTGCGCAACCACTTTTCCGCTACGATCTTCTGACAAGGTGAGCTGGGTTTGGGTACACAAAAGAAGTGTTTATCTTTGTTTTTTCACTTATTATTGAGACATCCAAAGGCTTTACATTCCGCCATGTTGCGATATCCATATCGCATTGTATGTTTTTGTTGTTACAAGAGCGCCGAGTGTCTGCTGATCTGTATATACTTTTAGCGGCGAGGGAAGAGCCCAGCGCCGAATCATCTGCCGTCTGGTGGCCGTTACGACCTCAGATCAGACGAGACGACCCGCTGAATTTAAGCATTTATTTATTTATTTTCTACTCATTTTAGTTCTGCATTTAATATGAACCCTGAGTTTGAAATAAACGTTTGAATTTGAATTTGAATATCCCGAAAGCCACTGCTCATCCGGGCACTCCAGGCTCAGCCAATATTGATCCAGATCGCGGTATCCACGACACTACATCACAGGAAGCGTCCTGGCAGGCCATGTAGCCGCTAGTATGGCTGCACCCATGTTTTGCTGACATAGCTGAACCAGCACATCAGCAATGGATTTATATCACATTGCTTTGAACTTGAACTTAAACTTGAACTAGAACGTGAGACAGGGGCTACATATAATATCTTTTTTTTTCACGACCACCACAGGTCCCCTTTAATGTCACTTCATTTCTAATCATTTTTAATTAGTCAAGTTGCGATAATGAAAAAAGTTTAAGTCATTTCAAATTTTTGTGATCTTAAAAAGGACAGTTCTAATAAAATCAAAGATAAATGGGACTCTGACTTGGGTTCCTCTGTAACTCCTGACACTTGGGATAGTTTATGTGGCCAACCTTTTAAATTCTTAGTCACAAATTCCACCTGGGAGAGTCAGTTTAAAATATTGCACAGACTCTACATTCCTCCTGAAATCAGACATAGGGCCAACTCAGGCCTTTCAGATCTCTGCACTAAATGTCAGTCAACAGTGGGTTCTTTTCTCCATTGTATGTGCAGCTCTCCCTCTCTTCAGCAGTTCTGGGGTACCGTTATTCAGCAGCTTAGCAGGATTTTTAATTGCACTCTACAGATTGGGGCACAAACCTGTTTGCTGGGACTAACTGATGATCTACCGCATAATTTTTTAAGTATGAAGCTTTTGCATATTCCTCTGAACAATGCACAGAAATGTATTCTCACATTGTGGATTTCTGACAAAGCCCCCACTCTGCATCAGTGGTTGAACAGTGTGATCAGGACCATCCCTCTCCAGACTTTCTCTACAGCTTTAATGGACAAGCCCTTCCTTTATTATCACACTTGGAACCCTTTTCTTCAATATCTTGGGGCTACTCAAGCCCAGAAAATGTGATCTGGATTACTGGAACTGGCTTGGAGGGAGGCTCCAACTTCATCAACTCATTACCTCTGACTGTGGTAAAGTGCATCACTAATTAGGTTCTTCAGTGATGGAATCTGTTTCCCTACTGTCTATAATGTGGAAACACACTTGTGTGAGGATGTGCATGGATGGATTTTCTCCCCCCATTATTTTAGTTTACATGGGTGTTATGGTTTTGTTTTTTTCTCTCCTTTTTTGCTTTGCCAATGAAGTTTAATAAAAACATGTTTGGAAGAAGTCATTTCAAATGTACATTAAAAACAATTTTATAACAACACTGCAAAATTAAGAGGGAAAAAAGGTGCATAAAATTACTGACAGATGGATTACGACAATTTTTTTCTGTAGGTAATTTAAAATGTATAAAAAAGAGAAGGTCCTTTGTATTGGTTATGATATATAAATTATAGAATTGACAGGTAATGTATATCATGAGATTATATATATAGTTATCATCAAATCAGATCACTTACTGTAAATGGTGATGTGAAACTCTGGTCATATCCCACAGTCTGAGCTTCCACCATCCACACCCTGTAGTGAAAACGTAGCAGCTTCAAGTCTGTGCTCCACCCACGTGCGTGACACACACTGCCTGCGTGTGACAAGAACAGGGAGAACCTTGTGAAACAAAATACAATCAATACAATAAAATATATGATACAACAGTTAGTTCTGACCAAGCGATTTGATTGGACAATAGGGATTCCAGGAGTTCTTATAATCCCAGATAACTGCACTCCAGTTCCACTGGATATGGATCACCCCACTTCAAAGGTGTTCTAGTAACCGTTAATTAGTAACCGTTATTTACTGTTGACTCCTGGTTGGACCTTTAAGGCAACATTAATGGAATACAGCAAAACGATGGACATTTCTCTGAATAAAACATCTGAGTTAAATTATTAATGGTCAACAGAAGAGGAGGAGGAGGAGAAAGGAAGAAGCCAGGCTGTTTCCATGGAAACCTCCTGGTGTGCAAGAATTTCATCAGCTGACCTGGACAATGTGGAGAAAAGCAAAAACGAGGATAACACAGTAAAACCACAATATTTTTGTGGTGATGGACTCTTTGTTTCATCTGAAAATGGCAAGAAAAGTGAGTGAAGTGTGCCCAAGAAATTGCTAGCATGCTAACTACAAGCCATCGGCTAGCTACCGGTGTAATGGCCACGTTTTGATCTGCGGTCTTTCATGGTACCTCCGCTACATGGAGGACATTAGACGTATCACAGCCGCAGTTACTATAATCACGATACTATAACTTTCTCTCGTGTAATACTGCTTAAATCTAAGTATGTCTGTGCTGACCCCCATGACACTCAAGCACGGAACAAGGTAAACGGCACCAGTGAGAGTCCAACCAAGGTACCCGGTCAAGTCCCCCCAGAACCAACTCGCCCCAGCCAGTTACAGCAGCCCCACAACCAGCTCGCTCCATGGCCAACTCGCCCCGGTGGGCGTCTGACAAACAACACCAGAGTATCCAACACAGAACATGCTGGGAGAAGCAGCGGTCCAACACCACCTGGCTCAAAGACACGCTAAATGATGGAGATAAAGGTTTTTTTGGTTTTTTTTCAATAAAGTGAAAAACCAAGATGATTCATGCATTATGTCTGTAAAACGTAGACCAATGATGAGGCGGGTGGTGAACTACACAGGGCTTTATTATATGCTCACAGTAGCCAGACAGATGCTCCCGCTAGGCAGAGACGTGATCAAGAGACCGCCCCTCTACCACACAGCCCTCTGATACCCTGGGCGACGTCACCACCCGTGTAACACCATAACATGTCCCACCAACAACACTACTCCTCTACCCCCCTCAAAAAAGGTCCAAAACATACACACAATCAAAACCCTCCCCAATTTGGAACCTGAATCACACTCTACAACAAACAGAAAATTTGTGAAGTCCTATAACAGTGATACAAAACAACTAAAGCTGTGGGGGACAAGTGGACTGCCGTCCCACCCCAAAATGGCCAGACGGATTATTCTGTCGTCTTTATTAAACAATCTTTCAAACACAAAACTGCCGTGCTGCTAAAATAGATAAACAATTCGAAGTAATCCCCCTTATTATTTAACACAGATACAAAAGATTAGTCCCCGCTCTAACGTCAAACATCACTCACATTAACATCGTGCAGAACATCGTAACTTGAGCAATCAACAATAACGTACATTAAACACATAGCCCCCCAAATACAGTGGGGAAAAAAAGTATTTAGTCAGCCACCAATTGTGCAAGTTCTCCCACTTAAAAGATGACAGAGGTCTCCAATTTTCATCATAGGTATACCTCAACTATGAGAGACAAAATGAGAAGAAAAAAATCCAGAAAATTACATTGAAGGATTTTTAATGAATTAATTGGTAAATTCCTCGGTAAAATAAGTATTTGGTCACCTACAAACAAGAAAGATTTCTGGCGCTCACAGACCTGTAACTTCTTCTTTAAGAGGCTCCTCTGTCCTCCACTCGTTACCTGTATTAATGGCACCTGTTTGAACTCTTTATCAGTATAAAAGACACCTGTCCACAACCTCAAACAGTCAGACTCCAAACTCCACTATGGCCAAGACCAAAGCGCTGTCAAAGGACACCAGAAACAAAATTGTAGACCTGCACCAGGCTGGGAAGATTGAATCTGCAATAGGTAAGCAGCTTGGTGTGAAGAAATCAACTGTGGGAGCAATTATTAGAAAATGGAAGACATACAAGACCACTGATAATCTCCCTCCATCTGGGGCTCCACGCAAGATCTCACCCCATGGGGTCAAAATGATCACGAGAACGGTGAGCAAAAATCCCAGAACCTCACGGGGGGACATAGTGAATGACCTGCAGAGAGCTGGGACCAAAGTAACAAAGGCTACCATCAGTAACACACTACGCCGCCAGGGACTCAAATCCTGCAGTACCAGACGTGTCCCCCTGGTTAAGCCAGTACATGTCCAGGCTTGTCTGAAGTTTGCTAGAGAGCATTTGGATGATCCAGAAGAGGACTGGGAGAATGTCATATGGTCAGATGAAACCAAAATAGAACTTTATTGTAAAAACTCAACTTGTCGTGTTTGGAGGAGAAAGAACACCATACCTACTGTGAAGCATGGGGGTGGAAACATCATGCTTTGGGGCTGTTTTTCTGCAAAGGGACCAGGACAATTGATCCATGTAAAGGAAAGAATGAATGGGGCCATGTATCGTGAGATTTTGAGTGAAACCCTCCTTCCACCAGCAAGGGCATTGAAGATGAAACGTGGCTGGGTCTTTCAGCATGACAATGATCCCAAACACACCACCCGGGCAATGAAGGAGTGGGTTCGTAAGAAGCATTTCAAGGTCCTGGAGTGGCCTAGCCAGTCTCCAGATCTCAACCCCATAGAAAATCTTTGGAGGGAGTTGAAGTCTGTGTTGCCCAGCGACAGCCCCAAAACATCACTGCTCTAGAGGAGATCTGCATGGAGGAATGGGCCAAAATACCAGCAACAGTGTGTGAAAACCTTGTGAAGACTTACAGAAAACGTTTGACCTCTGTCATTGCCAACAAAGGGTATATAACAAAGTATTGAGATGAACTTTTGTTATTGACCAAATACTTATTTTACCGAGGAATTTACCAATTAATTCATTAAAAATCCTTCAATGTGATTTTCTGGATTTTTTTTCCCCTCATTTTGTCTCTCATAGTTGAGGTATACCTATGATGAAAATTGGAGACCTCTCATCTTTTAAGTGGGAGAACTTGTGTAACCCAGTGTTAAAAACGCGAATAAAATTATGAATGTCGATACCGCTTTAAGAAGAAGGGGGGACATTCATTTCACAATGGGAGTAGATAGTTTAACGTGAATTAAATTATAAATATCGATACCGCTTTTAGAAAAGAAAAACACCCATTTCACAATGGGAATACATAATTCGAATATGAATATTTAAATAAATATATATTCATAAGTAGTAGGAACATTTTCTAGAAGGTTCTGATAAAGTTCCTAGTATTGTGTGTTGATATTTCGAGTAACCGATGGCTGCGCCGTTGGCTGGGTCACACCACCCAATGGGTTAAGCGCTCTCTCCCTGGGTCTGGAATGACTTGCATTTTTGGCTCAGTCACGCCAGACGCCGAAAGACACAGACCAGAGAGAGAGGCGGTCCTTGGTGATATGGCGACGCTAGCATGCTGGTAGCAGCCTTTACCTGGATAAAACCGCTGAAATTGGTAAGCCTAAACCAAAATGAGAAATGAGACATTGCGGTATTGCCAAATTCTAATGCCCCGTCTATTAAATTTTAAGATTGGAATCCAAAGGCTCTCGGCGCCGTTGAGCGCGGGAACCCCATTGAAGCACGAGCCACTTGGCATGGTGAGTGCTATTTGTTCATTGTGTATGTGGATGCTAACCGCTAGCTTAAAAACGCTAGCCGCCAATGCTAAATTTGGCTAGTTTTTTCATCAGAAAAAGCTATTTTTCAAGGCTGTAACGGTTAGCAAAGGTCCCAGTTCCCTTGCCCTTGATTGTTATTTAGTGGTGAATGTTGGACCTGTGGTTTGTGTGCGTTTTGAAGTGTCAATTTGTGATAAATTGTTGTGCTAGATGTGATGTTAGCTTGATGTCAAGTGTTCCAAATGCACTTTACTCATCGTGATAGCACCATTTTGATGGGTTTGAATGGTAGATGTGTTTGTTTTATGCACATTTGTTGATTTGGGGAAATTGACTTGGATTGTGGATTGAGCTCTTTGTGTTCTGACCTGTTTTATAGGTCAGGTTCGTTTCTTTTTTTTTTTTTTTCTCTTCCTTTGGACTGGTTTGACCAGAGCGTGGATTCTCCAAATCTGGATGGCGAGCCGAAGCCCGAACCCTATGAACTGCTAAAGGTGACTCCACTAGTCACCTGGAAAGGACCGAAACAAGAACTGTGAATATTGTAAATATAAGTTTGAGTTTATGGATTATTTTTTTCTATTTTATCGCACTGTGTATTTATTTACGTGTACATAATTGTAAATAATATACATAGTTGCAAGTTCCATATAAGGCTGTGTATGTATCGTCTGTTGCTGCACCTCCCAGGCTCCTACGAACCCAGAGTCAGTCTGACCTGGCCCAATTATCTCTTTTCCCTCAGGTAGAAAAGTTAAGGTAAATACATTGCCATAACACAACACTACCAAGGGGGTGCTGCACCTGAGGTGAGTAGGATGAGTGGGTGTTAGTAAGGGTTACACACAAAAATCTGGCGAGCGCAGGTGTTAGTGGGTGTTACCCCCAATTACCCCGCAAGTATTGTACCACCCTGTGTATACTATTGTTACAGTGGTATATTGTTACAAAATTTGGCGAGACAAGTAAGTGTCACAGGGTACACTTGCACAATTAGAGGCTGACTAAATACTTTTTTGCCCCACTGTAACAGTCAGTTACCGTAGAGAGCCCAGCCCCCGGAGACCCGTCAGGTGGGTCCCGACCAGAGCATGTGCTTTTCTAGGCACCCAGAGACGAACTACGTCGATGCCAAGACACCTCTCTCTCCTCACAGATGCACCGCAGCTCGCTGGGGTGCCTCTCAGTACCATCGGACAGTGAAAGATAACCATCCTCCCAAACAGCCACCACCTGCAGCTGCCCCTGGTCCTCCTGTCATTTTTGCTTCCAGCGAACCCCTCTTAAACGGGCTTACTCTATGGGTCAGACCAAATCAGCGACCCCCAGAGGAGCCTTTCTCGGCTTCCAGTGTTCCTGTGTGGCACGTCGTTGAACTGTGCCAGCCGGTCTTCCCCCACTCGCTTTCATTTGAGATGCTTGGGAAACCGCTGTGACCCCCTGTTTCTCAGTTCCTTCCAGCCGAATTCCGGAAGCAGGATAAGCCATCCACTCAGCTCCATCCGACATCACAGGCATCCCACGGCGCCGCCCAGTTCCCTCAGTTAAGGCAACTTGGGCTCTGGCGCAGGAACTCTCCTGCAGTGGCCCTGGATGGGGTTGGTCCTGCTCACTTTCCAGACTACTAGGCCAAGGTTCATCCCATATTTCATCATCCACCACTTGCAGCACCGGTCAGTCCCACAAACCACAGGCTGACCATTCCTCGCCAACACCGCTGATGGAAAACCCCAGTCCATAGAAGAGGTCGCAGCCCATCACATTCTCACCACTGCCAGTAACAAACTTCAGGTCAGCGACCACCGCTGATTTCTATTGTGCCATCAGCTCCACTGAACCCACAATGGGCAGCCTCCTTCCTCCATAGCCACATAACGGTTTCAAATGACCTTTCCAGTCCCTCCAGGATTTCGTGGGATGTTTTTATGATTGTTGCGGGCCAAAAAGCCTGAATTCGTGGGAGCGTTTTTAAATAGTTGCAATAAAAGTTACAATGTTTTTAGAGTGTTTTCTGCACTAAAAGTTGGGGGGGGGGATTCCAAATGTGGGGATCAATAAAGTATACAAAATAAAAAAAAAAAAATAAAAAAAAAATAAGGGCGGTACGGTGGAGTAGTGGTTAGCACTGCGGCAGCACAGCAACTCACCCTTGGCCATGGGATCTCTAGTTCGATCCCAGCCCCTGACCAACAGTGATCTGTGTGGAGTTTGCATGTTCTCCCCATATCTGCGCGGGTTTACTCCGGGATTTCTCCGGTTTCCTCCCACAGGCCAAAAACATGCAGGTTAGGTTAATTGGAGACTCTAAAGTGGCCCTAGGTGTGAACGTGTGTGTGACACTGACGGGCTTTAAGTCTAGGCAGGGGGTCGATGATGACGACACTTCGCTTCCAGACAGGCTTAACGACTTCTTTGCACGTTTTGAAGCATCAAACTCAACAATCAGAGGGAGGGCCGGCCCACCCCCACCATCGGTCGGACCAGCTTTTACCATCAACACAGCGGACACACGGAGGACCCTATTCAGAGTCAACCCACGCAAAGCTGCAGGTCCAGATAACATTCCGGGACGTGTGCTCCGAGACTGCGCGAGCGAGTTGGCGGATGTCCTGACTGACATTTATAACATCTCTCTGAGTCAGGCCATTGTTCCCAGATGCTTCAAGACCTCTATCATTGTACCGGTGGCAAAGAAACCAGTGGTGTCCTGTTTGAATGACTATCGTCCTGTTGCACTGACACCAATTGTGATGAAGTGTTTTGAACGGCTTGTCAAACCACACATTACAGCCTGCCTCCCTGCATCACACGACCCGCTCCAGTTTGCATATCGTTCAAACCGCTCCACGGAGGATGCTATAGTCACCACCCTACACTCTGTCATCACCCACCTGGACCAGAAAGACACCTACGCCAGACTCCTGTACATTGATTTCAGTTCAGCATTCAACACCATTATTCCCCAGAGACTGATGGAGAAATTACTCCTTGGTCTGAACACCGCCACATGTCTCTGGATCCTGGATTTCCTGACTGAGAGACCTCAGTCTGTCTGGGTTGGAAACAACATCTCTAACTCTGTCACGCTGAGTACCGGAACCCCTCAAGGCTGTGTACTCAGTCCACTGTTGTTTACACTTCTAACACATGACTGTGTATCCAAACACGAGGGGAACCAGATTATTAAGTTTGCAGATGACACCACGGTGGTGGGACTTATTCAGAGGGATGAGGAATCAATGTACAGGGAAGAAGTGAGAGACCTGGAGGGCTGGTGCAGGGAGAACAATCTGGTGCTCAACGTGGACAAAACGAAGGAGATGATTATCGACTTCCGGCGGTCACAGCCTGAGCACGTCCCCCTCAGCATCGGCGGCCGTTTTAGTGGAGAGAGTAGAGAACATCAAGTTCCCCGGAGTGCAGATCTCGTAGGACCTGACCTGGAGCAAGAATTCCTTGGAGATCAGGAAGCGGGCTCAGCAGAGACTACACTTCTTGAGGAAACTCAAACAGGCCTCTCTCCCCATCTGCATCCTCAGGACCTTCTACAGAGGTGTGGTGGAGAGTGTTCTGACATACTGCATTGCTACATGGTACTCCAGCTGCAGTATGTCAGACAAAAAAGCCCTGCAGAGGATAGTCAAGGGGGCAGAGAGGGTAATTGGAGTCTCCCTCCCCTCTGTCCAAGAACTTTTTCAGAACCGCTGTAGGAGCAGGGCACTGAACATTGTCAAGGACCGTTCTCACCCTCTGCATAAACACTTTGAACTTCTTCCATCTGGTAAACGAACCACCAGACTGATCAACAGCTTCCTCCCACAAGCTGTCAGGATGCTGAACAGCTGACCCGGAATCTCTCATACACACTACTGCACCTACGGACATTTTGTATATTATAGTTAGTTATTCTTTTCCCCAAGTATGTCTCAGGGATGTGTGAATGGATGGGGGGTGGGGGTGGGGGGTGGAGCTATGTGGGAGTGTGTCTTAATCATGCTGCTTCTTATTTGGATGCCGAGAGAAACGCAATTTCATCTTGCCTGTACTACAGTTGTATGTACAGCAATATGACAAAGTTTGATTTGATTTGATTTGAATGGTTAAGGGATAGCGCCGTACCGTGGCTGCTTCATCCATCCAGGCGGATGCCCTCAATTTCCCCTCTGGGGATCAATAAAGTACACAAAATCAAAAAAAAAAAAAAGATGCTTTTTTCCAGTTTACTGCAGTGATATTGTATACAACAATACAAGAAAAGCTCAGGATTGTCAAAAATTTCCTATTATAGTGATTTGTAAATTAAGCACAAACTTCTGCAATACAGAAAAACTCTAGTGCAACAGCAAATACAAACATTAACACAACATCAACAACAGCTAAATTGGGCACATCCGGTTATGGCGGCCGCCTAGAAGGACACGTATCACTCTGCTCTGCCCCTGGAAATAAAAATTCGGCAAATAACTCTCTCATTTGGAACAGAACTTTTCCCAGCGTTTGGGTGAGGATATGCCGGTGAAGACTAAGGCTGGGAAATCAGGAGGGGGAAAAATTGAATCGCCGAAGCAGTCCAAATTAACGGACTTTAAAGTTTGTGGCGCAGTAGAAAAAGCTGCGGATATGGCGGATGAAACTAGCGGTGGTGCGGTAACTGCTGCTGCTGACGATGGCGGCACAGGTGCAGTGCTGGCTGCCATTAGCTCAATGAGAGCAGACTTTTCCGCTAAACTTGATGGGATTATGGCAGCGTTGGATGCAATGAGAAAGGAGTTGGGTGACTGCGTGGAGCGAGTGACGCAGGCGGAGCTTCGTGTTTCAAGTGCGGAGGATGAAATCAGCGGACTTCAAATAAAGGTGCGCACTTTGGAAAAAAAAAAATAAACATCTGGAAAATAGCGTTCTGGACTTGGAATCTCGGTCCAGAAGGAACAACCTGAGGCTGGTGGGTTTACCGGAGGGAGCCGAAGGTCGTGATTCATGCTCCTTTTTGGAGGGGTGGATCCCGGAGGCGCTGAACAACGCGGAGCTAAAATCATCAGTCGTCTTGGAAAGCTCCCACCGAATTGGCCCACCGAGAGGTAACAAGGCAGCACCGAGGACGCTAATTATGAAGTTTCTCAGCTACAGAGACAGGATGACGATCTCCAACGCGGTGCGGGCCAAAGGAGAAATTAAATACCAAGATCAGCAGGTGCGGTTCTACCCAGATCTGGCCTCAGGAATCCAACAATTAAGGAAGCAGTTTGACCCCATCCGCAAAGAACTGCGCAACCTTGAGATTCGTCATGGAGTGATTCACCCTGCAAGACTTCTGGTCACAGGCTTTCAAAGGAGGCTTTCAAAGCTTTTATTAGGGGACATATTATTAGTTATACAGGTTCAAAATCTAAGAAGACTCGGGAGGAGAGAGTCCAATTGGAACATAAAATAAAAATTCTTCAAGAAAGAGTATATGCAGGAAGAGATCCAAGGTTGGAGAACGAATTACTGATTTTGAGAGCTGAATATGACAAAAAATCAGCGAATAGAGCTGCCTCGAGTCTTCTAAGATTGAAACAATCTTTTTATGAACAAGGTGAAAAATCAGGAAAGTTATTGGCATGGCAGATTAAACAATTAGAATCTAAAACACCAATTACCAGTATTATAAGTAACGGACAGGTAGTTATAGATCCTTCAGAAATTAATAGAGCCTTTAGAGATTACTATGAAAAATTATATGATACCAAAAATGAATCTGACTTAACAAAACTACATGGGTTTTTGAATGAACTATTTATACCATGTATTCCAAATGAAAATAGGGAGATACTGGAGTCTAAAATTAGTCAAGAAGAAGTTGGACTAGCCATTGATAATATGAAATCAGGAAAAAGTGCAGGACCAGATGGCCTTCCAGTTGACCTTTATAAAAAATTTAAGAATAAATTAACAAAACCTTTTTTGGAAATGGTTTTAGAAGCATTTCAAAATAGTAATTTACCATCATATATGAATAATGCCTTAATTATACTGTTGCCAAAACCAGGTAAGCCCTCTAATAAATGTGAAAATATAAGATAAGATAAGATAAGCCTTTATTAGTCCCACAACGGGGAAATTCCAGGATTGCAACAGCACAGGGATAGCAACACTCAGAGCAACAATCAGAAGGCAAGAAAAAAAACAAGCAAGCAAGAGCAGCTAATAAACATATGTACGTATTACTATAAAATATATATATATACACACACACACACAGACACACAGTGCAGAGCATTGTAGCTGGATGGAATAAATATATGAATATATGAACACACAGTGCAGAGCATTGTAGCTAGATGGAATAAATATGTAAATATATAAACACCCACAGTACGGAGCATTGCAGCTAGGTGGAATAAATATGCAAGTATATAAACACACACAGTGCGGAGCAATGTAGCTAGATGGAATAATATGTAGATATATAAATATATAAACACACCCAGTGCTGAGCATTGTAGCTAGATGGAATAAATATGCAAATATATAAACACACACAGTGCAGAGCATTGTTGCTAGATGGAATGAAACAGCATAACCGTCTACTTAGTTATCCTACATGGTATGATTATGTGCCCATACATATTCTCACCCTCCATAGCGACCGGTATGTTCCTAGTTGTATGCCGGAGGGGACCATTGTGTAAGTCTATTGCATCTTTTGCATTCAAAAAACTATTAGTTTGTTACGTCTTTTTGCTATCTCTGCGAGCAGCCCTGCTTAGGTTGTACAGTCTGACAGCCGTTGGTAGGAAGGACCTACGAAACCTCTCGGTTGTGCACCTGGGATGATGTAGTCTGCTGCTAAATGAGCTCCTCAGTGCATTCAGTATGTCCTGCATAGGGTGGAACTCGGACTCCAGCAGAGATGACAGTTTAGCCACCGTCCTTCTCTCTCCTATCTCCTCCATCGGATCAAGGCGCTGCCCCAGGACAGAGCTAGCTTTCTTAATCAGTTTGTTCAGTCTCTTCCTATCGGCTGCAGTAATGCCACTGCCCCAGCAGACCACTCCAAAAGTGATGGCTGATGCCACCACCGTGTCATAGAATGACTTCAGCAGCGCCCCTTGTACACCAAAAGACCTGAGTCTCCTCAGCAGGAACAGCCTGCGCTGTCCCTTCTTGTAGAGTGCATCAGTATTGTGTGACCAGTCTAGTTTATTGTTCAGATGAATACCCAGGTACTTATAGGATGTCACCATCTCGATGTCTGTTCCCTGTATATTTACTGGTACTGTGAGGGGCTGCCCATGCCTGCGGCAGTCCACCACCAGCTCCTTAGTTTTCCTCGCGTTGATCTGGAGGCAGTTCCGATGGCACCAGTCCACGAAGTCCTGGATAAGCCCTCTGTACTCAGCTTCATCTCCATTGGAGATGAGGCCAACGATCGCAGAGTCATCAGAGAACTTCTGTAGATGGCAATGTGTTGTGTTGTGTGAGAACACAACACAAAATATGAGACCAATAAGCCTATTAAATGCCGACCTTAAGATAATTTGTAAAATTTTAGCAAGACGAATACAAGAAATTTTACCAAATATTATTAATCGAGATCAGAATGGCTTTTTAAAGGGAAGACAAGGCTTCCATAATGTAAGAAGACTATTTAATATTATTTATTCTAATAAAGAAGCACCGGATACAGCTCTCTTATCACTGGATGCCGAAAAAGCCTTTGATAGAGTTGAATGGCCCTTTCTTTTTGAAGTCTTACAAAGGTTTGGACTTGGAAATAATTTCATAAAATGGGTTCAGATAATATATAATAATGCTACTGCAGAAATTCTAACAAATAACAATATTTCAAAATCAATAAAAATCAATAGAGGATGTCGACAAGGCTGTCCACTTTCACCTTTACTGTTTACTATGGCAATTGAACCTTTAGCGATGGCGATACGTCTACAGTCACAAATATATGGAATTAAAGTTGGACCAACAGAACATAAAATCTCCCTGTACGCCGATGACATAATTTTGTTTATGTCGAATCTTAAAAAATCAATTCCGACCTTGTTGAATTTAATAAAGAATTTCGGGGAAATATCAGGATATAAAATAAATAAAACTAAATCTTCAATATTAATGCTAAATGAGACCCAGAGAAATTACCCAGCCCCTGAGGTAAATCAATTCAATGTTGTAAATCAGTTCAAATATTTAGGAATCCAAATTGTGCCTAAGCTAGAATCAGTCGCCAGTGTCAACTATGAAGCCTTAATGACAGATATTGATGAGTTACTTCAGAGATGGATGTCACTACCAATGTCGATGATCGGGAGAATATACTTAAAAGTAATATCTTACCTAAAATACTTTATTTATTTCAATACATTCCCTTACCACCACCTTTAGATTTATTCTCAAGAATTAAAAAAAAGTTAGTGGAATTTATATGGAACAACAGGAGGGCTAGATTACGTCTGTCTTTATTATATTTACCATTTGATCGTGGAGGTCTGAAATGTCCAAATTTTATGTTGTATTATTGGTCGGCACAACTGAGGTCTATGACATATTATTTTTCATCAAATGATCTCCCTCACTGGACTGAAATGGAATCATACAATTTACCTTTACCTCTTCCCATATTCATATACTCAGATTCGGCAAAAAAATTACAAAAACAAGTTAAAAATCCATTTGTAAAGCATATGATCAAAATATGGTGTGAAGCTAAAAACTATTTAAAAGAACCACAGTTATTGTCACAATTTAGTCCAATATGGGGTAATCAATATTTTAAACCAGGGAGAGCGGACGCTGTATTTAAAGTATGGAATTTAAAAGGGATACAAAAGATTCAGGATTTATATTTGCCATGTGCAGAAAACATAATGTCTTTTGAAGAGTTGAGGATCAAATTTAATCTCAATAGAACACATTTTTTTAAATATCTTCAACTTAGAAACTTTATTCGATCAAATCAAAATAAAGCTCTCACTCGACCTATCTATTCATCCTTGGAAAAAATGTTGATGAAAGATAGTAAAAGAAAGGGTATTATGTCAGAGTTTTATAACTCATTGACACTATTTTCAAGTGAAAATTCACTGAAAAGATTAAACTACTGGAAAGAAGATCTGCAAACTGAAATTTCAGAGGAACAATGGGAATTGGCTTGTGCAGAAGCTCAAACCAAATCAATAAATGTACGCCTTAAATTGATACATTTCAAATGGTTAATGCGGATGTATGTTACACCGGAGGAGTTAAATAGATATAACAAAAATATACCAGATACATGCACAAAATGTATGGAAAGTAAAGGAACTCTATTTCATTGTGTATGGGAATGTAGATTAATAAGAATGTTTTGGGAAGAGGTGAGGGTAACAATTGAAAAAATAATCTCAAAACAAATCATATTGAATCCTAAACTGTTTTTGCTGGGTCTGTACCCAGAAAAGCATAATTTTAATAAAAGTGAAAGAACATTCATAGACCTCCGTTTGCTTAATGCCAAAAAATGTATTGCACTATTATGGAAAAAGACTCATAGACCAGATGTGACTCAGTGGTTAAGACAGATGTTAACAAACCTTCCATTAGAAAGAATAACATATATACTGAAATCAAAGGAAATTGTGTTTGAGAATATATGGAGACCTTTTATTGATTATGTAAAAAATTTAAACATAACTCTTGAAGAAGAAGGTGAATGATATGTGTGGACCTTGTAAATTCCAAACTGGTGAACATAATATGTATACTTATGTGTTGGATTGTCTAGACTAAACAGAGGAGCATTGTTGAAGATTTGATTTTGTTGGTGTTTTTTAGTGCATTTTTTTTTTTTGTAGTACTTTAGTGTTAGTGCTTGATTGTTTGTATCATGTTTGTTTAAAAAAAAAAAAAGGTTCAATAAAGATATTGTGGAAAAAAAAAACAACAGCTAAATTGCATTGAATGCATGTTAAACAGTATAGATTTGGAAATTATTGGCAATACCTTCATTTGAAAACTCCCTACAGTTCCCAACCACTCAGTACTGAGTGGAGGGGAAAAAATAAATTATTCTGTGACACTGTATTGGCTATTGGAGTCTGTGTTCTTCTGAAAAAAAACCTACCTAACCTACCTACCAAACCTACCTGGCTGTCTGCTGCATGTTGGTCTTCACACACACACACACACACACACACACACACACAGAGCTTTCATTTACAGCAGGACAGCAGCCGGGGGGGGGGGGGGGGCGTCTAGAGTCCACACCAGAGATTAACAGTTTTAAAGCTCATTGACCAGATGTAGTAATGATTTTGCCACTAAACAGGACAAGACCAGACTGCAGCGGATCATTATGTCTGCGGAGAGGATCATTGGTACCGACCTACCTTCCATTGAGAACTTATATCGGTCCATAACCAGGAAACGGGCGGGAAACAACTGTGCTGACCCATCACACCCCGGCCACAAACTGTTTGAACTTCTATCTTCTGGTCGTCGTTACAGATCACTGAAGGTCAAAACCACCCGTCACAGGAACAGTTTCTTTGCTCAAGCCATCACTCTGATGAACTCCTAACATTCACCTAGTCCTACCTGTTGCTGTACTCATGAGTTTTCATCCATTATTACATTGCACATAACTCTCACACTGCTTTTTACTTCATTCATGTCCACGGTTTGGGAAAACCCCCACAACACACAGGGACAGACAGCTCGCTACTCCTGGGTTTTTTCCGCTGCATGCTGTGATCTAATCTGCCATTTATGCATTTCACTGCTGTGAGGTTAATGTGCCATCCATGCATTGTGTTCATGCATCCTGTCTGTGCCTCTCATATGCAAATGCTCATATCGACCCATGTGAATGCTTTGATGTATTGTTGTAGCTGAGTATATAAGCTGTCTGAATTTCATGTTCAATCTCTCATTCTCACTCTGCAACTGCTGCTGCAGGACACAGACATTGTGTCCCTCTTCTCTGAGAACCGTGGGCTCGCTCCCGGCGCGCACGCACGGCGCCGGGAGAGGAGCTCATGACGGTGGTATGATTAATAAAACCTGCTTAAAACTTCAGCATCGCCACCTTATTTTATCATCCGCCGCACTGGTGACCCGACGCTGAAACGAACACGCTGCCAGCGAACGCAACACCCGGCGGTGATTCTCCGACGACAAGCGAACGCAGCAGCCTGACTGATCTGCCCTCCCTTCTGCTTCAGGGAGACCTCAATGCGGAGTTTCCAGGCGAAACTCCCCGGAGAACACCCACGACCGGGAAAACTGAGCAACGTTTCATGGTGAGATCTGCACGCCTAAATCGGCACATCCACGCTGGACCGGCCGCGCTCACAGCTCCTCCACACGAGAGCGCATGCACCTCGTCCCCTCTCCATGACGGCGATCCCCATGGCCGACGGAGCACACGTGGACCTGAACGCACCATGACCGAGCGAGTGACAGAGCGTCTACTTCCCTTCACCGCTCCAACACACTGAACAGGGATGATTAAGCTCCCTGACCCTGGTTCTCCTCTCCAGCTGGCCCACCCATCACGGAACCCCGGCGCACGCACCGGGGAGTTACGGGGACGGCGCACCACGCACGGGACAAATACGGCTTTTCTGACCGCCTTCCTTCTGCTGCACACTGGCCCTTCAGGCTTGCTCGTTCACCTGAGGCACGCAGCTTGCTCACTGGATTTTATGGTCTTAGCCACGGCACACAAGGGAAATTCAGCGGTTTGCGGTTCCCGAGAGCTTTAAGGTTGTGCCCGCACCTAAAGCCAACACGTCAGTCCCTCTGCTCTCATCACAGCCGCCACGCAGCCTCATCTTTTCTTCATGGCCGCTATTAATCCTTGCAGGACTTAATCGCGGGAGGAGCCAGTGACTAATTTTTCTTCTTGTGGACCTTCTGCACATTCAACGGGACAGCCCTTCGACATCACGGACCCACAAGCAATTTTTGCGCGGCCCGGACGTTTTCATCGTCTCCGGCCGGCTTTTACTACCCCCCACCCCCCTCCTGCACAGAGCTTTTCCCTGCTCGCTGCCCAAGCTGCACTATCGAGGTCTCGGCCACCTGCCGAGCCCTCTGGGGGGGAGCTGTGGCGGTTTGGGAAAACCCCCACAACACACAGGGACAGACAGCTCGCTACTCCTGGGTTTTTTCTGCTGCATGCTGTGATCTAATCTGCCATTTATGCATTTCACTGCTGTGAGGTTAATGTGCTATCCATGCATTGTGTTCATGCATCCTGTCTGTGCCTCTCATATGCAAATGCTCATATCGACCCATGTGAATGCTTTGATGTATTGTTGTAGCTGAGTACATAAGCTGTCTGAATTTCATGTTCAATCTCTCATTCTCACTCTGCAACTGCTGCTGCAGGACACAGACATTGTGTCCCTCTTCTCTGAGAGCCGTGGGCTCGCTCCCGGCGCGCACGCACGGCGCCGGGAGAGGAGCTCATGACGGCGGTATGATTAATAAAACCTGCTTAAAACCTCAGCATCGCTGCCTTATTTTATCATCCGCTGCAATTCACATTATATCACTGAATCTGAGTTCACACTGAAATACTGTGACTGTATATTTTTTCATATATTTCTGCAAAGTGTGGTTAGTCTGAGTAAATAACTGCATATATTCCTGTATATATTTGCATCCTTTTATAGAAACGTGGACAGACTGTAATTTACTGTACATACTCTGTTGTCATCGAATCCTTATTTAAATCCTCCACCTGAACAACGAGAGCAAGTTTTTAGCCAAAGTCAAATTCCTTGTATGTGTTGTGCATACTTGGCCAATAAAGCTGATTCTGATTCTAATTCTGATTCTGATTCTAAAGATGTATAAATGTTCAAACACTGGCTGTAGTGTAGCGTACTCTTCTCATGCACGCTCCCGCAACGGGGTGCTTTTGGGGCAGGTACATGTTTTTCCAACACAAACCCAGCACTTCGCACATGCAGTCAGGACAGAGATGTGGCGAGGCGTCCACAGGCAGGCTGGGAGAGACGGAGGAAGGACGGTGTTGAAAACCTCGCCGGTGAGTGCTTTTTTTTTTTTTAAATTACACACTCTGTATGCAGATGTGTTCCATTACTCACTGTAAACACAGAAGTGAACGCAGTGCAACGATGCATTTGATTGGTTAGACTGAGCATTTCAGTGCCAGTTAGAGACAAATTTGATTGGTGAAACTGGCAGGAATTGACAAGGATGGGCCAAAATTGCGGGAAAGTTGCGGTAATTGAACAAAGTTGCAAGGTCGTGCAATAGTTGCGCTGATTGGTTGATTTTGCATGAATTGGTGTGATCGCAACATCGCGAAATCCTGGAGGGACTGCCTTTCACCTGATGGTACAGGAAGAAACTCGGTAGGCAAACTCAACACCGACCTCACTGCGCCCGTGTCAACCAATAATGGGACCTCCACTCAATCCAGTTCCACCAAACAATACATACGGCCGTCGTGTCTGGGGAAACGGTGTGGATAACCATAGGAGTTGGAGCAGGGGTGTCTGCTTTGTGTCGCCGTTCCCCTCGCTCGAACCTATTACAGGCCCTGGCAAAGTGATGCAGGAGTCCACACTTGCCACAGCATTTGCCTCTCGTCGGACACTCTCTAGCCTTATCCCGGTGCTTCATGGACCCACAACCCGAACACTTGGGCGATCCCGGGGTGGACCTCATCTTCACAGCTGCAGCACATTCCTCTTGCTCACTGTCCAGATCCACAGTCTGTGCTGTCGATTGTGAGTCATAGCGGCGTAGCGTTGCTCTTTCACTGAGGTCGTGTGACAGTTTGTCCGTTGCTTCACACTGTTGAGCTATTTCCACAGCCGTGGCAAGAGTCAATTCACCGGAGTGTGTTAACAGTCTCAACCGTGCTGAAGAGCACAGCGTGTGCTCCACCAACTGGTCACAGACCATTTCTTCCTCTAAATCACCAAACTGGCAGTCCCCAGCCAGCTACCGCAGGTCAGCAACATAATGCTGCACTGACTTGCTGATCCGCTGGTGGTGCTGAAGAAACTGGAACCTCCTGACAATGATGTTTACAGGCGTGCGAAAATGTCGCGCCATTAGCTCAACCACGTCCTCAAAACTATCGCTAGCCCCCAAGGTAGCAAGGATCCACTGTCCTTCCATACCTAAACTGTGAACTAAAATCGTCCGTGCTTGTACCTTCTTCAAATCACAGAGGCTCAGTGCCACCAAGTAATTCTAAAAAGCTGCGAACCACCTCGCCCAAGGCACCGGAGGCTCTCCCGGAGACTCCAAAAATGGCCAAAAAGAAGACATGCCAGCATCCATACTTTATCCTTGTTGCCAAATGTTATGTCTGTAAAACGTAGACCAATGATGAGGCGAGGGGTGAACTACAAGGGACTTTATTATATGCTCACAGTATCCAGACAGATGCTCCCGCTAGGCAGAGAGGTGGTCAAGAGACCGCCCCTCTACCACACAGCCCTCTGATACCCTGGGCGACGTCACCACCCGTGTAACACCATAACATGTCCCACCAACAACACTACAGCATGGAGTGTGGTTTTGCCGGAAGGTGCAGCCAACAGCAAAGTGTGATCATGGAAAACAGCTGAGCTCTGGCTTCCAGCCATCAGCTGATTTGATCCACTTCCTCCGGTGTTTGCCAGTCACGTTTTAATTTCAAAGAAATTAAAACTTTGGTTAAAATAGATGAGTTGAAAATATATATATTTTTAGTAAAACTGTAACACTGAAATAACCTCTCCTCCCTTGCAGAAAAAAAATTATGTTCAGATATTCAGAGATTTCAACAACAGAAAATGAAGCTGCTGAGGCTGCATGTCCACCAAACACGTTTTTTCAGCTGTGGGTGACTATTTTCTATTCATTCTCTAAGTAATCCAGTGTCTACAGCACAGGTGTCAAACTCATTCCATGGAGGGCCAAGACCCTGCAGGTTTTACCTCCACCCAGTGTCTTCAGCAGGTGATTTCTCTGAATTTCTTCCTACTGATTGCTGATCAGTGAAAACACCTGCTGAAGAGACTGGGTGGAAGTAAAACCTGCAGGGTCTTGGCCCTCCATGGAATGAGTTTGACACCCCTGGTCTACAGCGCTGAAACGCTCTCTGCGGTGGCCGCTTTTTGTTGTGGCACTCAGTAGTGGTGGGCGGATCAATCCAACTATCGATAATATCAATACCAACGTTGGTAGTGATATTGATCAATACCAGTGTAACCAGGTCAATACTCTGTGTCTGGGTTGCCGCTCCTGTCACAGCACAGAGCAGCCACACTTTGCTCCTCTTCTTCTTCTGGTGTTTTTACCTACTCCCTCCTCCTCTGTCTTGTACCATCACGTGACTCAGCAGTGCCAGGTAAACAAGCTAGAAGCAGCAGTCGCCAGCAGCCGCCAGCGCGCACACAGCACAGAGATGGAGCAGAAGAATGGCACAGAAGAGACAACAGCAAGCTGTACAATCTGTAGAAAGGCTGTGAAATACAGTGGTAGCACAACTAATTTATACAAGCAGATGAAAAATCCTCCAAGAGACAATACCGAGCTACAGAAACGGAGAGGAGGAGCGAAAGCCCTTGGCCCCAACAGACCCAGACCCCTGACTGAGAGACAGAGATCATTGGCAGAGGCCTTTCAGTGTGGCAGAGAATATCCAGGGAGATATTAGTGGTGGAAGCAATATTTTAGTCATCTTCAGCATTAGTTAATATCTATTTTCAAAGTGCAACTGGTCATTTGTTACTTTCGGTGCCCCAGCCCCACTGTCCCTGCTCTCCCCGGCTTCACCAGCGCAGTGTGAACCTCAGGAACCTGCGGCCGCTGCGTCAGGCTCCTCGGTCCGCTTCACCACCCGCCCCAGCTCCTGCCAGGATTGGCCTGGTAAACGCCAGATCACTGGTCAATAAAACTTTTATCCTCAGGGATTTCTTCACCTCCCATGGTCTGGATTTCCTCTGCATATGTGAGACTTGGTGGTTCCAAGGTTGTCATAGCCAGGAGCGGCACTGGGGTTAAGCTCCCAGTGCTCATAAAATGCTCCTTATGGCGTGCGTCTCGAAAATCCTCCGACAACTAAGTCCAACTCCTAGCCTGTCCATGTGGTTTAGTCTCTAAGCCCGGCGGAACTGCTTTTACTAATAGGAGAAGGGGCGAGGGCGGATCTCTGGCGCCTTAAAACCAGATGCTTCAGGTAGATGGTGGCTCGTCAACCTGGGAAGGTAGCCCATCTAGGGGAAGGTAAACCCTGATTTCAAACCTCCGCTGCCTTGCGGCACACCCGGTCACGGGAAAGGCTTCGGGAGTCAACCCTGAGGAAAAATCCGGAGTCAGAGCCCCTAAGGCAGTTCTCTGTTGTGCTCAACATCGTTCTGGTAGCTCCTGCGACGGCGCTGGTGCCAAACTGTAGCAGTCCTGCTGTTCCTTTGGATTCATCAGTGACGTGGAGATGGGGGACATGCTGCATGGGCAACATCTTGTCCTCCATATCTTCCTGCCCAGGCTTGAATTCTACCAACGCCCAACGCTGGAAGGTAGAACACCGGATCACTGGAGAGGACACTCCAGCTTCGCCTTTGGCGTAGACAAAACATGGGGAATGACAGTTACCGGTTATAAGCCACCGCTCAATTGGCGTACAGCGCGGCGCCAGGGGTTGTTCCCGACGGTGGGAGGGATCATCGGATCTCACTGGACAGCTACCGCCCGCCTCAAGCTGGGAAGCCCCCAGCCAATAAGGTGTTGTCCCACCACAGCTTGCTTTCCTCATTGGGTGCATGAGGATGAGGAGAAGTCCGAACAGCAGGCTGAGAACCTTCGCACCAGGCAAGACAAAAAAACAAAAGAGACCAACTCTAAAACTGGGAACTTGGAATGTTCGCACTATGATGACAGGACTCGCTGCTAACCTCAAGGACATCAACGACACCAGGAAGACTGCCATCATCAATAATGAGCTGAAGAGACTGGGAGTGGATATCGCCACTCTCCAGGAAACACGGTTGGCTGACGCAGGCACACTGAGAGAGAAGGACTACATGTTCTACTGGCAGGGAAAGGGCAGTGACGAACACAGGGAACACGGAGTGGGCTTCGCAGTGAAGAACACCTTGCTGAAGATGGTGGAACCGGGCAGCAATGGCTCTGCACAACTCCTCACCCTCCGCCTCAACACCACTCAAGACCCAGTCACCCTCGTCAGTGTGTATGCCCCAACACTGACAGCCACACCAGAGGCAAAAGACGAGTTCTACGAGAATCTCGCAACAACCGTCAGGATAATCCCCAACTCTGAACAACTCATTCTCCTTGGAGACTTCAATGCCAGAGTGTGTGCTGACCATGACTCCTGGCCCTCCTGTCTTGGACCATTTGGCGTGGGCAGAATGAACGACAACGGACAGCGGCTGCTCGAGTTCTGCACATATCACGATCTGTGCATCACAAACTCGTTCTTCAAGACCAATCCCCAACACAAGGTTTTCTGGCGACATCCACGCTCAAAGCACTGGCACCAGCTGGACTTGATCCTGACCAGGCGCACCTCACTGAAGAACGTGCTAATCACCCGTTCGTTCCAGAGTGCAAATTGGGACACAGAGCATTCATTAGTGTGTTGCAAGGTCAAGCTGCAGCTGAAGAAATTCCATCGTGCTAGACAGCCTGGAAAGGCACGGATTGGCACCAGCAAGATGGCTCAACCAGAACTCGTTGAGCAGTTTGCCTCCACCTTTGAGAAGGAACTTGGTGTACCACAAGAAGGAGAATCTGCAAAGCAGAAGTGGGAAGAGCTGCGAAACACGATCCACCGCACAGCCTTGGCTACCTTTGGGAGGAAGACCTCGAAGTCACAGGACTGGTTTGATGCCAAGTTGACCGAGATGACCCCCGTCATTGAAGCCAAGCGCTCAGCACTTGCTGAGTACAAGAAGTACCCAAACGAGAAGAATCTCCAGATTCTCAGCGCTGCGACAAGCAAAGATCAGCAGACTGCTCGGCGCTGTGTCAACAAGTACTGGACTCAGCTCAGCCAAGACATTCAAACCGCTGCCATAACAGGGAACATCCGTGGTATTACGATGGCATCAAGAAAGCACTTGGTCCGGCTCAGAGCAAGACGGCCCCCCTCAAATCCTCCGCTGGGGAGATGATCACAGAAAAGAACAAGCAGATGGAGAGATGGGTGGAACACTACTCCGACCTCTACTCCAGACAGAACACCGTGACACAGTCAGCCCTTGATGCCATCGACTGCCTGCCATCCATGGACGAACTTGACGCCGAGCCAACCATCGACGAACTCAGCAAGGCCATTGATAGCTTGGCCGCTGGCAAGGCACCCGGCAATGACGGCATACCCCCCGACCTGATCAAGCACTGCAAGACCGCCCTACTGCTGCCATTGCATGACGTCCTCTGCCAGTGCTGGAAGGAAGGTGCCGTACCACAGGACATGAGGGACGCCAAGATCATCACCCTCTACAAAAACAAAGGGGAGAGAAGCGACTGCAACAACTATAGGGGCATCTACCTCCTCAGCATTGCTGGCAAAGTCTACGCACAAGTTGTTCTCGTTCGTCTACAGAAGCTTGCCGAACGTGTCTACCCCGAGTCTCAGTATGGCTTCCGCGCTGAGCGATCAACGGTAGACATGATATTCTCCATCCGCCAACTCCAGGAGAAATGCCGAGAACAGAACATGCCCCTGTACGTCGCCTTCATCGACCTCACCAAAGCGTTCGATCTGGTCAGCAGAGAGGGCCTTTTCAAGATCCTGCCAAAGATAGGATGCCCACCAAAGTTGCAAAGCCTCATCGAATCGTTTCACACCAACATGCAGGGGATAGTGCAGCACGACGGCAACGTCTCAGAGCCATTCAACATACGCAGCGGAGTGAAACAGGACTGTGTACTTGCGCAGACCCTGATGGACCGCGTATCCCAGGCATGCAAGGACTTCGGGCTTACCATCAGCCTGAAGAAGACTAACGTCTTGGCGCAAGGCACGGAAGCACCACCAACCATCACCATCGACGACTACGAGCTGGAGGTTGTGAATCAGTTCACGTACCTGGGGTCCACGATCAGCAACACTCTCTCCCTTGATACAGACATCGACAAGAGGATTGGAAAATCAGCCTTCACACTCACTCGCCTCACCACCCGAGTGTGGGAGAATCCCAAACTCTCTGTCAAGACGAAGATAGCAGTGTACAATGCCTGCGTCATCAGCACACTGTTCTATGGGAGTGAGACGTGGACAACATACGCCCGGCAGGAAAAGAGACTGAACTCCTTCCACTTGCGCTGCATTCGCCACATCCTGGACATATCCTGGCAGGACAAAGTGCCCAACACAGAAGTTCTGTCCCGCGCCGGCCTTCCCTCCATGTTCACTCTACTCAGGCAGCGCAGGCTCCGCTGCCTAGGCCATATTCACCGTATGGAGGATGGCAGAATCCCCAAAGACGTCCTCTATGGAGAACTGGCGACTGGCAGGAGAGACGGTGGCCACCCACAGCTGCGCTTTAGAGACGTCTGCAAGAGAGACATGAAGGCCCAGGAGATCAACACAGAACGCTGGGAGGACCTTGCAACGGATCGCTCCAAATGGAGAGGCACCCTGACCAGACAGCTCAAGGCGAGTGAAGAGAGACTGACTGCTGCAGCAGATGAAAAAAGGACCTGCAGGAAGAACCGCCACAGACCCAGCAGCACGGAGACCACCCACAAGTGCGACCTGTGTGACAGGGACTGCCATTCGTGCATCGGCCTGTTCAGCCATAGGCGGTGCTGTTCCAGCAGAGTAGATGTTTAGGATTCTCTTCCATGGTCATCATAGACCGACGGAGGCCGACGAATGTGAGACTTGGTTGAGTGTCGGTGACTGTAGCATTTTTCTGAATTTTTACCGGCTGACTGTTCTCATTTTAACTCCCCGTGGATGTTGGGTGAGGTGGAGGAACGGCAACTATTTATAGAAATGACTTTAAATGTAAGCAGTTTTTTTTTTTTTTTTCCTCATCGCTGTTCCCCAGTTTTGAAATAAGATAAGATAAGATAAGCCTTTATTAGTCCCACAACGGGGAAATTCCAGGATTGCAACAGCACAGGGATAGCAACACTCAGAGCAACAATCAGAAGGCAAGAAAAAAAAAACAAGCAAGCAAGAGCAGCTAATATACATATGTACATATTACTATAAAATATATATATACACACACACACACACACAGACACACAGTGCAGAGCATTGTAGCTGGATGGAATAAATATATGAATATATGAACACACAGTGCAGAGCATTGTAGCTAGATGGAATAAATATGTAAATATATAAACACCCACAGTACGGAGCATTGCAGCTAGGTGGAATAAATATGCAAGTATATAAACACACACAGTGCGGAGCAATGTAGCTAGATGGAATAATATGTAGATATATAAAAACACAGTGCGGAGCATTGTAGCTAGATGGAATAAATATATAGATATATAAATATAAATATAAACACACCCAGTGCTGAGCATTGTAGCTAGATAGAATAAATATGTAAATATATAAACACACACAGTGCAGAGCATTGTTGCTAGGTGGGATGAAACAGCATAACCGTCTATTTAGTTATCCTACATGGTATGATTATGTGCCCATACATATTCTCACCCTCCATAGCGACCGGTATGTTCCTAGTTGTATGCCGGAGAGGACCATTGTGTAAGTCTATTGCATCTTTTGCATTCAAAAAAAAAAAAAAAAAACTATTAGTTTGTTACGTCTTTTTGCTATCTCTGCGAGCAGCCCTGCTTAGGTTGTACAGTCTGACAGCCGTTGTCAAATAAATGACTTTATTTGAGGTGGGTCGCTCTGACCCGGTGCTGGTTGCTGTCATTTACCAAACCCCCAAATGCAATAAGGATTTTATGAATAACTTTGCAGATTTTCTGGCAGAAATTATGTCAAAGTATGACCAAGTCCTTATTGTTGGAGATTTTAATATCCATGTGTGCTGTCCGGATAAGCCACTGGTGAAGGACTTTTTAAATCTCATTTATTCTTTTAGCCTGGAACAGTTTTTACCTGGTGGACCCACACATGAACACGGACACACATCAGACCTCGTTCTCTCTCATGGTTTGTCTGTGTCTAACCTGGAGATTGGTGATGCTGTATTTTCTGACCGTATGCCGATTTTATTTGATGTTGGTCTATTCTGCACCAGAGTTCAAACCTGCGCTCCTGCTCGCCGCCGTAGAATTGTTAACCCCTCCACTGCTGGCCAGTTTTCTGCTGCTGTTACCCAGCTCTGTGCTCCCCCGGATTTGACTTTTTCGATACAAAGAACCTCAGTTCCTGGTTTTATTCCTCTTGCCAAACCATCCTGGACTCTGTGGCTCGATTAAAAATTAAGCAGTTCAGAACCAAGCATGAACCGTGGTTTAATGACAGAACTCTTGCAGCCAGACGGGAACGCCACAAAGCTGAGCACAGGTGGAAGAAGGACAAGTTGCAGGTATCATTTCAAATCTTAAAGGACTGTTGGCATCTCTACCAAAATTGTGTTAAAGAGGCGAAAAGGGAACACCTATCTAATATTAGTGCAGCAAACTGTCATGATCCACGTGTGTTATTTAAAACTATTGATTTTGTTCTTAATGCTTCACAATCTGTCAGTATGGAAGTGTCTTCTGTAACATGAAATGACTTTTTACATTTTTTTATTGATAAGGTCACCACCATGAGGGCTCTTATTCCAGCTCCTGCCTCTGACCCCTCTATGTCTGTCCCTTGCTCTGCTGTTTTTAATCAGTTTGAGCCTGTGACCTTGCAACAATGACAGGATGTGGTTGATCATATTAAGCCCTCATTTTCTCCTTGTGATGCCCTCCCTCCTCGATTTTTAAAGAAGTCTTTCCTAGCATAGATCAATCAGTTTTAACCATTTTAAACAACAGTTTAACTTCTGGTGTGGTTCCTGCAAATTTTAAGCATGCAGTACTTAAACCCCTAATTAAGAAATATAGTCTTGATCACACTGTGTTAGCTAATTTTCGCCCAATCTCCAAGCTGCTTTTTATTTCAAAAATATTGGAGAAAATAGTTTATTTCCACTTGAAGGATTTTTGGGATGAACTTGATATTCTGGAGGTGTTTCAATCTGGCTGTAAAACCCTACATAGTACAGAGTCAGCACTATTAAGGGTTTTTAATGACATCCTTTTGATGTCTGATTCTGGTGATCATGTGGTTCTTGCTCTGCTAGACCTAACCGCCGCTTTTGATACAGTGGGCCATGAAATCCTAACTTCTCGCTTGCAGTATCTTGTGGGTATTTCTGATACTGCATTGGAATGGCTTAGGTCCTATTTAACTGATAGAACTACACACGTGCACAAAATTGTTGGTACCCCTCTGTTAATGAAAGAAAAACCCACAATGATCACAGAAATAACTTGAATCTGACAAAAGTGCTAATAAATAAAAAGTCTATGAAAATTAACCAATGAAAATCAGACAATGCTTTTGAATTGTGGTTCAACACAATTATTTTAAAAAACAAACTCATGAAACAGGCCTGGGCAAAAATGATGGTACCCTTAACTTAATATTTTGTTGCACAACCTTTTGAGGCAATCACTGCAATCAAACGATTTCTGTAACTGTCAATGAGACTTCTGCACCTCTCAGCAGGTATTTTGGCCCACTCCTCATGAGCAAACTGCTCCAGTTGTCTCAGGTTTGAAGGGTGCCTTCTCCAAATGCCATGCTTCAGCTTCTTCCACAGATGTTCAATAGGATTTAGATCAGGGCTCATAGAAGGCCACTTTAGAATAGTCCAATGTTTCGCTCTTAGCCATTCTTGGGTGTTTTTAGCTGTGTGTTTTCGGTCATTATCCTGTTGCAAGACCCATGACCTACGACTGAGACCAAGCTGTCTGACACTGGGCAGCACATTTCTCTCTAGAATACCTGGATAGTCTTGAGATTTCATTGTACCCTGCACAGATTCAAGACACCCTGTGCCAGATGCAGCAAAACAGCCCCACAACTTAACAGAACCTCCTCCATGTTTCACAGTAGGGACAGTGTTCTTTTCTTGGTATGCTTCATTTTTGCGTCTGTGAACATACAGCTGATGTGCCTTGCCAAAAAGTTCCAGTTTTGTCTCGTCTGTCCATAGGACATTCTCCCAAAAGCTTTGTGGCTTGTCAACATGCAGTTTGGCAAATTCCAGTCTGGCTTTTTTATGATTTGTTTTCAACAGTGGTGTCCTCCTTGGTCGTCTCCCATGAAGTCCACTTTGGCCCAAACGACAACGGATGGTGCGATCTGACACTGATGTACCTTGACCTTGGGAGTTCACCATGAATGTGTTTAGAGGTTGTTCTGGGCTCTTTTGTTGCCATTTGTATTATCCGTCTCTTCCATTTTTCATCAAGTTTCCTCCTGCAGCCACGTCCAGGGAGGTTGGCTACAGTCCCATGGATCTTAAATTTCTGAATAATATGTGCAACTGTAGTCACAGGAACATCAAGCTGCTTGGAGATGGTCTTATAGCCTTTACCTTTAACATTCTTATCTGTAATTTTCTTTCTAATCTCCTGAGACAACTCTCTCCTTTGCTTCCTCTGGTCCATGTTCAGTGTGGTACACACCATGTCACCAAACAGCACAGTGACTACTTGTCACCCTTTAAATAGGCTGACTGACTGATTAATTAACATCACAGGTGTCTACAAACTTGTAGAGGACACATCTTGGTTGAACATGTCCCTATGGCAGAGATGCCAACCCTCAGACTTGGGAAAGTGGAGTAATGCCTGGATGAAAGCCAGGCCCAAGCACCGTAGGTGCGAGGTGGGGGTAAGCGCGAGAGGGGGTATTCCCCTCTCGCTGGTGGGGGTCTTAAAATTACCATTAAAATAAGCCATTTCCTGCACTTTCTGGGAACATCTAACAAGATGAGATACAACACAAAATAAACATTTTTGTTGGAATATTTACTATAATTTGGTTTAACATTCTAGTCACAACATTTATGAGACATGCACAAATAGTAATTAGGTTCATCTTAGCAATACAAAACAAAATATAAACTAAAAACCCAAAATAAGGACTTCCGGTTATGGCTGCCACGTAGGACGGACGTGTCTCGCTCTGCTCTGCTCCTGGAAAAAAAAAAAATCGGCAAATAACTCTCTCATTTGGGACAGAACGTATCCCAGCATTTGGGCGAAGATATGTCGGCGAAGCCTAAGGCTGGAAAATCAGGAAAAGGAAAAAGCGAGCCGCCGAAACAGTCCAAATTAACGGACTTTCAGGTCTGTGACGCAGTAAACAAAACTCCATATATGGCGGAGGAGGCTGGCAACGCTGCGATATCTGCGGGGAATGGCGCAGATGCGCTGATGGCTGCCATGAGTTCAATGAGAGCGGACTTTTCCTCTAGATTTGATGGGATTATGACAGCGTTGGAAGGAATAAGAAAGGAATTGGGTGACTGTGTAGAACGAACGGCGCAGATGGAGCTCCGTCTCGCTAGTGCTGAAGATGACGTCACCCGTCTTCAATTAAAGGTGCGCACTTTGGAAAAAAAAAAAAAAATCTCTGGAAGATAATATTTTGGATTTGGAATCTCGGTCGAGACAGAATAATTTGAGGCTGGTGGGTCTTCCAGAGGAATCAGAAGGTCGGGACGTATGTTCCTTTCTGGAAAAGTGGATTCCGGAGGTGCTGGGCAGCGAGGAGTTGCAATCAGCAGTGGTTCTGGAAAAAGCACATCGCATTGGCCCACGGAGAGATAAGGGACCACCGAGGACCTTAATTATGAAGTTTCTTAGCAACAGAGACAGGATGAAGATCTTCAACGCTGCACGAGCTAAAAAAGGAGAGATTAAACACCAGGACCAGCAGGTGCGGTTCTACCCAGATTTGGCCACAGGAATCCAGCAATTGAGGAAGCAGTTTGATCCCGTACGTAAGGAGCTGCGCAACCTTGGGATTCGTCATGGTGTAATCTATCCTGCGAGACTGCTGACCACGTATGAGGGCAGAACCCACATTTTCAAGACCCCAGAGGAGGCGCAGGAGTTCATCAAGAAGATCAAAGAAGAAGAAGAGACTGGTGGGAGCTAAGCATGAACAAAATATAAGGTAGAATAATTAAGCATTTGCACAGGCATCTGACTGACTTGAAGTAAATAGTAAGTTTACAAAATATAGATTGTATTATATATTAAAAAAACAAAACAAAAACAAAACAAAACAAACAAAAAAAAAAACTATGATGTACAAAGTTGTTAAAAATTTTGGAGTTAAGTTGGAAAACTACAGAGGAGAGTTAATGTTACGTCATTAAAAGCAGTAGAGTTAGGATGATTGGGAGGATGAAGAAGGAGTGGCTTAGGCTGATCCTCGTGGGTGTGGAACAGTCGATGGCTATATCGGGAGACAGAATTTTTCTTTTGATTTTGGGGGGTTTGCCACAAGTGTGGGAAGGGGAAATTTGTTTGTGTGTAGTTTGTAGGATGAATGTTCAACCACTCATGTTTTTGCTTCTCTGTATGAGCATGTTTACACTGCAAGGTAATCCCAAACTCTCTATTGATCATGGACCAAAGTGTTAATCTTAATTTAACTTCATGGAATTGCAGAGGTCTACAAAATTTAAAAAAACTTAAACAAGTTATGAATAAAATAAAGGACATGGGTTCAAGAATTGTGTTTTTACAAGAAACTCATCTGATAGAGGAGGATGTTAAAAGAATTAGGAGTAGATGGCAGGGAAGTGTATTCACCTCTTCATTTTCATCCCGAGCCAGAGGAGTTATGACTCTCATACATAAATCAGTTCCTTTTCAAGTGAAAAATGTAATTGGAGACAAATTTGGAAGATATGTAATCATTCAAGGTTCTTTGCTATTAGAAAATATAAATCTTGTGAACTTATATGGTCCCAATATAGATGATCAGAAGTTCTTTGCTAATTTATTTCTCATCTTATCATCACTTACAGGGCAACATATAATAGCAGGGGATTTTAATTGTACATTGAATCCAGGTGTGGATAGATCAACAGGACTGGATTGTACGCACATTGGATGTAGGATGACTATTAATCATTTTATGAAAGAATTGAGATTGTTAGATATATGGAGAGAAATGAAACCACAAGTTAAAGCCTATTCTTGTTATTCCAGTACCTACAAGACATTCTCACGTATTGATTATTTTTTGATTTCCACAGAATTAAGGTCCAAGATTCAAAACTGCTTTTATGATAACATCGTGATCTCTGATCATGCACCCTGTTGTCTAATATATGTAGATAAAAAATTGACAAAGGAATCAGGTAGATGGCAATTTCAGCATAAATGGCTTCAGGATGAGGAATTTGTCAAGTATATAGAAAAACAGATAGACGAGTTCTTTGACATCAATACTACACAAACATCAGCATGTGTAAAGTGGGAGGCTTTCAAAGCTTTTATTAGGGGACATATTATTAGTTATACAGGATCAAAATCTAAGAAGACTCGAGAGGAGAGAGCTAAATTGGAACATAAAATAAAAAGTCTTCAGGAAAAAGTGTATGCAGGAAGTGACCCAAGGTTGGAGAATGAATTACTGATTTTGAGAGCTGAATACGACAAAAAATCAGCGAATAGAGCTGCCTCGAGTCTTCTAAGATTGAAACAATCTTTTTATGAACAAGGTGAAAAATCAGGAAAATTATTAGCATGGCAGATTAAACAATTGGAAATTAAAACACCAATTACCAGTATTATAAGTAACGGACAGGTAGTTATAGATCCTTTAGAAATTAATAGAGCCTTTAGAGATTACTATGAAAAATTATATGATACCAAAAATGAACCTGATTTAACAAAACTAAATGGGTTTTTGAACGAACTATCTATACCGTGTATACCAAATGAAAACAGGGAGATATTGGAGTCTAAAATTAGTCAAGAAGAAGTTGGGCTAGCCATTGATAATATGAAATCAGGAAAAAGTGCAGGACCAGATGGTCTTCCAGTTGACCTTTATAAAAAATTTAAGAATAAATTAATAAAACCTTTTTTGGAAATGGTTTTAGAAGCATTTCAAAATAATAATTTACCATCATACATAAATAATGCCTTAATTATACTGCTGCCAAAACCAGGTAAGCCCTCTAATAAATGTGAAAATATGAGACCAATAAGCCTATTAAACGCCGACCTTAAGATAATCTGTAAAATTTTAGCAAGACGAATACAAGAAATTTTACCAAATATTATTAATCGAGATCAGAATGGCTTTATAAAGGGTAGACAAGGCTTCCATAATGTAAGAAGACTATTTAATATTATTTATTTTAATAAAGAAGCACCGGATACAGCTCTCCTATCATTGGACGCCGAAAAGGCCTTTGATAGAGTTGAATGGCCCTTTCTTTTTGAAGTCCTACAAAGGTTTGGACTTGGAAATAATTTCATAAAATGGGTTCAAATAATATACAATAATGCTACAGCAGAAATCCTAACAAATAACAATATTTCAAAACCAATAAAAATCAATAGAGGATGTCGACAAGGCTGTCCACTTTCACCTTTACTGTTTACTATGGCAATTGAACCTTTAGCGATAGCGATACGTTTACATTCACAAATATATGGAATTAAAGTTGGACCAACAGAACATAAAATCTCCCTGTACGCCGATGATATAATTTTGTTTATGTCGAATCTAAAAAAATCAATTCCAACCTTGTTGAATTTAATAAAGAATTTTGGGGAAATATCAGGATATAAAATAAATAAAACTAAATCTTCAATATTAATGCTAAATGAGACCCAGAGAAATTACCCAGCCCCTGAGGCAAATCAATTCAATGTTGTAAATCAGTTTAAATATTTAGGAATCCAAATTATGCCTAAGCTAGAATCAGTCGCCAGCGTCAACTATGAAGCCTTAATGTCAGATATCAATGAGTTAACTCAGAGATGGATGTCACTACCAATGTCGATGATCGGGAGAATCAATATACTTAAAAGTAATATTTTACCTAAAATACTTTATTTATTTCAATACATTCCCTTATCACCACCTTTAGATCTATTCTCAAGAATAAAAAAAAAGTTAGTGGAATTTATATGGAACAACAGGAGGGCTAGAGTACGTCTGTCTTTATTATATTTACCATTTGATCGTGGAGGTCTGAAATGTCCAAATTTTATGTTGTATTATTGGTCGGCACAACTGAGGTCTAAGACATATTATTTTTCATCAAATGATCTCCCTCACTGGACTGAAATGGAATCATACAATTTACCTTTACCTCTTCCCATATTCATATACTCAGATTCGGCAAAAAAATTACAAAAACAAGTTAAAAATCCATTTGTAAAGCATATGATCAAAATATGGTGTGAAGCTAAAAACTATTTAAAAGAACCACAGTTATTGTCACAATTTAGTCCAATATGGGGTAATCAATATTTTAAACCAGGGAGAGCGGACGCTGTATTTAAAGTATGGAATTTAAAAGGGATACAAAAGATTCAGGATTTATATTTGCCATGTGCAGACAACATAATGTCTTTTGAAGAGCTGAGGATCAAATTTAATCTCAATAGAACACATTTTTTTAAATATCTTCAACTTAGAAACTTTATTCGATCAAATCAAAATAAAGCTCTCACTCGACCTATTTATTCATCCTTGGAAAAAATGATGATGAAAGATAGTAAAAGAAAGGGTATTATTTCAGAGTTTTATAACTCATTGACACTATCTTCAAGTGAAAATTCACTGAAAAGATTAAACTACTGGAAAGAAGATCTGCAAATTGAAATTTCGGAGGAACAATGGGAATTGGCTTGTACAGAAGCTCAAACCAAATCAATAAATGCACGTCTTAAATTGATACATTTCAAATGGTTAATGCGGATGTATGTTACACCGGAGGAGTTAAATAGATATAACAAAAATATACCAGATACATGCACAAAATGCATGGAAAGTAAAGGAACCCTATTTCATTGTTTATGGGAATGTAGATTAATAAGAATGTTTTGGGAAGAGGTGAGGGTAACAATTGAAAAAATAATCTCAAAACAAATCATACTGAATCCTAAACTGTTTTTGTTGGGTCTGTACCCAGAAAAGCATAATTTTAATAAAAGTGAAAGAACATTCATAGACCTCAGTTTGCTTAATGCCAAAAAATGTATTGCACTATTATGGAAAAAGACTCATAGACCAGATGTGACTCAGTGGTTAAGACAGATGTTAACAAACCTTCCATTAGAAAGAATAACATATAGGTCTCAGGTCTTTTGGTGTACAAGGGGCGCTGCTGAAGTCATTCTATGACACGGTGGTGGCATCAGCCATCACTTTTGGAGTGGTCTGCTGGGGCAGTGGCATTACTGCAGCCGATAGGAAGAGACTGAACAAACTGATTAAGAAAGCTAGCTCTGTCCTGGGGCAGCGCCTTGATCCGATGGAGGAGATAGGAGAGAGAAGGACGGTGGCTAAACTGTCATCTCTGCTGGAGTCCGAGTTCCACCCTATGCAGGACATACTGAATGCACTGAGGAGCTCATTTAGCAGCAGACTACATCATCCCAGGTGCACAACCGAGAGGTTTCGTAGGTCCTTCCTACCAACGGCTGTCAGACTGTACAACCTAAGCAGGGCTGCTCGCAGAGATAGCAAAAAGACGTAACAAACTAATAGTTTTTTGAATGCAAAAGATGCAATAGACTTACACAATGGTCCCCTCCGGCATACAACTAGGAACATACCGGTCGCTATGGAGGGTGAGAATATGTATGGGCACATAATCATACCATGTAGGATAACTAAGTAGACGGTTATGCTGTTTCATTCCATCTAGCAACAATGCTCTGCACTGTGTGTGTTTATATATTTACATATTTATTCCATCTAGCTACAATGCTCAGCACTGGGTGTGTTTATATATTTATATATCTACATATTATTCCATCTAGCTACATTGCTCCGCACTGTGTGTGTTTATATACTTGCATATTTATTCCACCTAGCTGCAATGCTCCGTACTGTGGGTGTTTATATATTTACATATTTATTCCATCTAGCTACAATGCTCTGCACTGTGTGTTCATATATTCATATATTTATTCCATCCAGCTACAATGCTCTGCACTGTGTGTCTGTGTGTGTGTGTATATATATATATTTTATAGTAATACGTACATATGTATATTAGCTGCTCTTGCTTGCTTGTTTTTTTCTTGCCTTCTGATTGTTGCTCTGAGTGTTGCTATCCCTGTGCTGTTGCAATCCTGGAATTTCCCCGTTGTGGGACTAATAAAGGCTTATCTTATCTTATCTTATCTTATATATACTGAAATCAAAGGAAATTGTGTTTGAGAATATATGGAGACCTTTTATTGATTATGTAAAAAATTTAAACATAACTCTTGAAGAAGAAGGTGAATGATGTGTGTGGACCTTGTAAATTCCAAACTGGTGAACATAATATGTATACTTATGTATTGGATTGTCTAGACTAAACAGAGGAGCATTGTTGAAGACTTGATTTTGTTGGTGGTTGTTGGTGTTTTTAGTGCATTTTTTTTTTTTTTTTGTAGTACTTTAGCGTTAGTGTTTGATTGTTTGTATCATGTTTGTTAAAAAAAAAAAAAGGTTCAATAAAGATATTGTGGAAAAAAAAAAAAACCAAAATAAAGAGAGCATCTACAGCTCTCAATAATCACAATTACATCAGTCAATGTCACTAGCATAGATATTTCTGCTTGAAGTTAGTGTGTTCATGTGAAGAATGTAAAGAATGATCACAAGAAGTTCCATGACATCCACAAATTCTTGTTAGCTTCTAGAAACTGAAGGAAAAGAACACAATGTTGACAGCTACACCACATCAAACTTTTAACAGTCACTGCTATATCACAACATAATGTGGTCACAACCTTCACTTTCAAAACAAGTCCCTATGTGCACACTCAACAATTACAAACTACACTGCAATGTGCAGTCATTGTTCTAAGCTGCACAAACACTATGATGGTCCATCCATGTCAAATTATTTATTTAGCATGCTATGGGTTGCACTTTTCGCATTTTTCAGCAGCTGTTTAGGTAGTTCGGCGGAAAATGCTCTTTCACCACGGCTGAGCATTGCAACTTTGTGGGTGACAAGTGCACTCAAGGTTGGAGTTGCCATGTTTGGTCGAAATTTGGTTTTTGATTTCGTCACAAAGCTGAAGATCCTTTCACAATCTGTATTCGAATGGAATATCACAAGGATTGACAGCATGACCCTTGACAGCAATTCGTACTTCTTTCCACCAGTTACTGGGTCAACAATCTTCGAAATCAAAACCCAAGTTGTGTCGGCCCTGTCTGACTCCATGATTTCTGCTGGAAAGTCTTCAATCTGGTACTCCAAAAACTCGGCTTCCAAGTCATCCAATGTTGCTGGCTGGAGATACTGAGAAATGCATTTGAATCTTTTCACAAAGAATGACAAGGCATTGAAATCCATGTCAGCTCATCTGCTTACATCAGCTACAGCTGCATTCAGGAGCAATTCGTCTCCAAATGGAAAGATTTTGGACATGTATTTGTACACGGTGCAAAAATACAATCTGACTGCTTCATAAAATGCTTTCAAGTCCAGGTGAGGGTGCTTCTCAATGTAGTCCCTTGTGTCAGAGCCAATTGATAACTGGCTGTCTTCTTTCTGGTTTTCAGGCAACTCGTAGTGTACAGCAGTTACAGTTGTGGCGCTTGAGATGACATCTGGCCGGACAAATCTTGACAATACTTTCCTGAATAATCTCTCCAGAACACCATGTAGAATCTGGATACATGGCTTTTCATTCTGAAGCAACTCATTCGGATGTTCGAAGAGCGGCAATGCATTCTTAAGGAAGATACAGTACAATTTGAAGATGGTGCTTCTCAAGAGATCGTAGATTTTGTCTGCTCTCAGAGCTCCAGCAGATGGCTTTGCTGACTTAGTTTTCATTGGGTTTTCTTGGCCATCATTGGCATGAGACGTGTTGGAGGTGTCTGTTCCTGCCTCGTCTTTCTTGCCAGCTTTCTTAGCTTGTGGTCTTGTTGACTGTGTTTGCAACTTCAGAGGTTGGTGGCCAGAATTCTTCTCTTTGTGTGTCTTCTCAGGTTCAATTTTTTGTGACGCCTTCTTTGGTTCTTGTACTCTCTTGTAGTTTCCTTTCTCTTCTTTGAAAAAGTGTTGAAGGGGGGGTCCACTGATTCAACACTCTGTTCAGACACACGCCCAGAGACAACCACCTGGTAGACACGTGTTTTAATATTTTCCGCACTTCGACATCATGAAGAATTTGCAATTCCCGCAGCTCCTTCTGTCTCTTTGAACTTTTATCAAGGTAATAGTAGACACCGATGAGCATATCTTCAACAGATGCTGGTAATGTGCTTGCTCCTTTCTCAGCTGCTAGATGAAGAATGGACATCCTAAAATAAACGAAATAAATAATGTATAAAAACGTCATTTTACCAATGCCTCAGGTTTGACAGTTGTGACACCAGCTGTAGACTTTATTACATTCATTTATTATTTTTTATTATTAGTAAACATGTACTCGGAATAATGGAATAATTGACATAAACACGTTTTTCCAACATACCAAGAAAGTAGATATCTTCATTTGCTGTCTTGACGAATGCTTTAACACCTTTCTTGTGACCAGTCATGACTGAGGAATTATCAGCAGCAAAACTTATGCAGTTAGACCATGGAATCCCACGTGTTTCAAGTTTTCTGTCCATCAATCTAAAAGCAGAAAGTATGGAATAAATATCAATACATCTTATGAAAATATAACTTCTGAAATGTCTCAATTAATTTTTACTCTTGCAAACATATTGATACAACAACTTGTTTGTAACAATACAAGAAAATATACAATCAATAACAGAAGCATTGATGATATCAATGAAACTTTATTTTGCTTATCAAATGAACACCAATTTTCAAAAAAATATGAAATCAATTTAAAAGCATTCCTATTTATTTCCAGTTTTTGTAAACAATTTTTTTATAATATTTACATGTACATTTATGTTGATCAGATTTGCATTGCTTTATAAATAAGATACTTCTAATGAGATCAAACTTTGGATTTAAATGCCCAATACATGTATACGTATATTGAAATGTTTTACACTTATTAATTGGTCATGTGAAATTTGACATGATTACAAAATAAAACAAATAGGCATCAACGGATTAGTAAAATAAACATCATGCTTCAATTACATGCCAAAACTAGAAAAATTTATCATGCTAATAAATTTAAACTGAATATTTCATTCTCACCTGAAAATATTTTCTCCAGTGCTCCTTTCAGCACACTGTCAGTGTTAGCATTGTTGTCACAATTTTCTCAAGTTTTTCATCAAAATATTTGACAACGATAGGATACAGTTTGGTATTAGCATAGTCGTTGGATCCATCTGTAGCAATGCTGAAGGGGGCAGACTTGATCCGATCTGTGATTTCTTTCTCGTCACTGTCAGCAAGACATTTCACAATTGCTGTTGATTTAGTTCTAGCACATGCGTATTTCTTTGCGATGTCCTAATCAGGAAACATTCGTCTGAACATTCTTCCCGCCGAATCGGAAATCGATAAAGGCACATTGTTCTCAATGAGAAATTTGGTGAATATAACTTCTGAACTTATCACCGCTTCTTCGTCCTTTGGCGTTACAAACATTGATGAGATCTTCTTTTGATTGGAACTGTCTATTAACTTAGCCAAGTCCAGGTGTTTTTTCCTACCCACATGACAATGAAGATCTCCGATGCCTCCATGAGAAACTACAACGTCCGTCCTACACACTTGACAAAAAGCATAAGTTTCACCGATTTTTGATGCAGTAAAACATGGATATGTCTTCCGATATTCCTCTTTGAACCTTTGGTTGTTTGCATTTACTCTTTGTTTCTTCTTCGGCGGCGTGGTAGTCTCCGCCATTTTTCTTCGTTTACATCCGGGTAGCTTCCGCCATTTTTCTTCGTTTACATACGGGTTCTCTCATTCATTCGGAAAACATCGACAAACCTCGGCACACTGATGCGCAGTTTATACCCTCGAGGCCCTAAGATCATACGCGGACATTGTCTGCTTATTTTATCCACCGTCAAAATTTATTTATTTTTGACAAAATAAAAGCGGAGTTTTTCACAGGTAAAGCGGAAGGCGGATTTTATGTCTGGAAATTGGAGTAACTCCGCCAAAATCGGAGTGATTGGCATCTCTGCTATGGTCACATTATTTTCAATCTTTTCTAGGGGTTCCATCATTTTTGTCCAGGTCTGTTTCATGAGTTTGTTTTTAAAGTAATTCTGTTGAACCACAATTCAAAAGCATTGTCTGATTTTCACTGATTAATTTTCATAGAATTTTTATTTATTACCACTTGTCAGATTCAAGTTATTTCTGTGACCATTGTGGGTTTTTTTTTCATTAACAGAGGGGTACCAACCCCTTTTCACTTTATCTACTTCCACTGGGTTCAATTCTTAGAACGCATGTAATCTCCTTCCACTGCTATGCTGATGACTGTCAGGTTTATGTTCCAATAAGGCAGAAGGAGAACTTCTCAATCAAATCACTTCTTGAATACTTAATGACATTAAAGACTGGATGGCAGTGAACTTCCTAAGTTTTACTGAAAAGAAGTCAGAAGTGATTGTGTTTGGACCTAGTGGCTTCTGTGAGTCCTCTCCAATTGACTTGGGTCCCTTGACAGGGTTTGTCCAACCTACTGTCACTAATCTGGGTTTTAGCCCCTTGCACTCCAGTCAATTTCCCTAAAAACGCCAAAAAATAACGTGCCCAAAGTAAATTGAAAGCTGTTCTACAACCCTTTGCAGCATCTTCATGGGGTTGGTCTCATTTGAAAGAAAACACTTTGAATTTTTTGGCAAAACAGTCATAATCTCTCTAAGTGCTCCGGCCACTGAGTTACAGTCATCTAAACATAGTGAACTTGAAGAAAATAAATTTGGCCTGGGTGTTTTTTTGGATACAAATGCTTGCAAATAACACACAGCTTCAGATCCAGGCTGGAAAATGCAACAGAAATGTAGAACCAAGTGTTATCCAGCTGAGGTCCAAATTTTGTAACAATACCACAAAAAATGAATATATTACACAGCTTTTTCCCTCAGGTAGTTCCCAGGCGTTTTGGAACTGTGCCAAATTGTGCCAAATGGCACAGTTTGGAAAAACGTCTAACTTTTGAATGCTTCAATGTAGAAGCTTCATTTTGGGCTCTAATGAAAGGTCACACTCAGGGCTGTGTCTGTGTCTGTGTGTGTGTGGGGGGGAGGGGGGTTGTCCCCCCCCCCTCGCTACAGAGGATGGACATTGGCCATCGCTACATCACGGATTAGCCTCATGTGGCGATGTGGGACAGCAGCGCAGTCACCGCGGCTCCTCCCCCCCCCCCCCCCCGCTACAGAAGAATAGCGGGGGGGGGGGGCGTTCACGGTCTGGACGCGGCGAACAACCCCTTGTACCGCGGCGCACGAACTTCAGACTTCGTGCGCCGCACAGTTGTAATTTACCAATCGGTCAAAAGTCATTTTAGATTACAATTTTCAGGGATAAAGAATAATATAGCTTATCAGAATCAGAATCAGAATCAGAATCAGAATCAGAATCAGCTTTATTGGCCAAGTATGCACAACACATACAAGGAATTTGACTTTGGCTAAAAACTTGCTCTCGTTGTTCAGGTGAAGGATTTAAATAAGGATTCAATGACAACCAGAGTATGTACAGTAAATTACAGTCTGTCCACGTTTCTATAAAAGGATGCAAATATATACAGGAATATATGCAGTTATTTACTCGGACTAACCACACTTTGCAGAAATATATGAAAAAATATACAATCACACAGTATTTCAATGTGGACTCAGATTCAGTGATATAATGTGAATGAAGTAAAAAGCAGTGTGAGAGTTATGTGCAATGTAATAATGGATGAAAAGTCATGAGTACAGCAACAGGTAGGACTAGGTGAATGTTAGGAGTTCATCAGAGTGATGGCTTGAGGAAAGAAACTGTTCCTGTGACGGGTGGTTTTGACCTTCAGTGATCTGTAACGACGACCAGAAGATAGAAGTTCAAACAGTTTGTGGCCGGGGTGTGATGGGTCAGCACAGATGTTTCCCGCCCGTTTCCTGGTTATGGACCGATATAAGTTCTCAATGGAGGGTAGGTCGGTACCAATGATCCTCTCCGCAGACTTAATGATCCGCTGCAGTCTGGTCTTGTCCTGTTTAGTGGCAGATCCAAACCAGACAGTGATGGAAAAGCAGAGGACAGATTGGATGATGGCGGTGTAGAAGACAACCAGCAGCTCCTGAGGCAAATCAAACTTCTTGAGCTGACGCAGAAAAAACAACCTCTGCTGGGCCTTTTTCCGGACAGTGTCAATATGGGAGGACCACTTCAGGTTCCGGGAGATTGTGGTACCCAGAAACTTGAAGGAGTCCACAGTGGACACTGTGCTGTTGAGGATGGTGAGTGGGGGGAATGAAGGGGGGTGTCGCCTGAAATCCACAGTCATCTCCACCGTTTTGGCTGGGTTAAGTTCAAGATGGTTCTGGCTGCACCAGAGGATCAGCTGCTCCACCTCCCGCCTGTATGCAGACTCATCATCATCCCGGATCAAACCGATGACTGTGGTGTCGTCCGCAAACTTCAGGAGCTTCACCGAAGGGTCCTCTGAGGTGCAGTCGTTGGAGTAGAGGGAGAAGAGCAGTGGGGAAAGGACACATCCTTGGGGGGGCGCCAGTACTAATTTTTCGGGAGCTGGATGTAAATCTCCCTAGCTTCACCTGTTGCCACCTGTCAGTCAGAAAGCTGGAGATCCACTGGCAGGTGGAGGGGGGCACCTTGAGCTGGAGGAGTTTCTGATGAAGAATGCCTGGGATGATGGTGTTGAACGCTGAGCTGAAGTCGACAAACAGGATCCTGGCGTACGTCCCTGGGGAGTCGAGGTGTTGCAGGATGTAATGTAGTCCCATATTCACTGCATCATCCACTGACCTGTTTGACCGGTAGGCAAACTGCAGTGGGTCCATCAGGGGGCCTGTGATGACCTTCAGGTGGTTCAGCACCAATCTCTCCAAGGATTTCATGACCACAGAGGTCAGGGCAACAGGTCTGTAGTCGTTTAATCCTGTAATAGAGGGTTTCTTGGGAACTGGAATGATGATGGAGCGTTTGAAGCAGGAAGGCACTTCACGCAGCTCCAGTGATCTGTTAAAGATCCGGGTGAAGATGGGGGCCAACTCGTTGGAGCAGACTCTCAGGCAGGACGGAGACACACCATCAGGTCCTGCAGCCTTCTTGATCTTTTGTCTCTGAAAGACCCGGCGCACCTCCTCTTCACAGATCATTAGTGCTGGTGGGAGGTCAGAGTGGAGGAGGGATGGAGTTCCTGGGGCTGCAGATAATCCTTTTGTGTGGGTGGGAGGTGAGAACTGTAGGTTCTTTTCAAACCTGCAGTAAAAGCTGTTTAGGTCATTAGCCAGCTGGAGGTTTTCCGCAGGGTGGGGGGATGGTCTCCTGTAGTTGGTGATATTCCGTAGGCCTCTCCAGACAGAAGCAGAGTTGTTAGCTGAGAAGTTTTTTTGTAACTTCACACTGTAGCTCCTCTTAGCAAGCCTGGTCTCCTTCGTCAGCATGTTTCTGGCCCGCTTGTACAGAGTCCAGTCACCAGTCCTGTAGGCCTCCTCCTTGGTCTGACGTAGCTGCTTCAGTTTAGGAATGAACCAGGGTTTATTGTTGTTGTATATGCAGAAGCTCTTGGTCTGCACACACATGTCCTCGCAGAAACAGGTGTATGATGTCACAGTGTCAGTGAGTTCATTTAAGTTAATGGCTGCAGCTTCAAAAACACTCCAATCTGTGCAGTCAAAGCAGGCTTGTAACTTCAGCTTTGATTCCTCAGTCCATTTCTTCACAGTCCTTACAACAGGCTTGGAAGTTTTTAGTTTCTGTCTGTATGTTGGAATAAGATGGAGCAGGCAGTGGTCAGAAAAACCCAGAGCTGCACGGGGGATGGCATGATAGGCATTTCTTAAAACTGTGTAACAGTGGTCAAGTGTATTTGTGTCCCTGGTGGGACATTTAATATGCTGTCTGTATTTAGGAAGCTCATTTGTGAGATTAGCTCTATTGAAATCACCCAGAATGATAAGCAGAGAGTCTGGATGTTTTTCCTCCACCTCTGCTATCTGGTCAGCGAGGAGCTGCAGTGCCTCCGTTGTACAAGCAGCAGGCGAGATATAAATTCCGACCAGAATAAATGAGGAGAACTCTCGCGGTGAATAAAAGGGTTTACAGTTTATGAACAGTGACTCTAGGTTAGGGCTACAAAACTTCTTCAACACTGTGACATCAGTACACCAACCTTCGTTTATGTAGAAGCAGATTCCACCACCCTTAGTCTTTCCAGAAAATTCTCGGCTGCGATCAGCGCGAAACAGTTGAAATCCGTCCAGACGGACCGCGCTGTCCGGGATGTGTTCACTCAGCCAGGACTCCGTGAAACAAAGGGCGCCAGATCTGCTAAAATCCCGGTTTTTGTGAGTCAGGAGCAGCAGTTCATCCATTTTGTTCGCCAAACTGCGGATATTTGCCAGATGGATCGATGGGAGCGGCGTGCGAAATCCTCGTTTCTTCAGCCTGACTAACGCACCGGCACGTTTACCACGCCGCCTTCGTTTCCGGCCAGCGCCAATAGCCGCTGCTCCCACAGCTAAGATGGACTGAAAAAACTTCAGATCAGCAGCAGTAACTGGCGGAGAAGTTGCATTGGGAGGTAGTCTGAGTGAAAGTAGTTCCTCCCTTGAATAGGTGATTCGGACAGAAGAGCAGAAGTCCAAAAAAACACACAAAATTATCAAAAACATCAGAGAGCAGAAGCCAGTGGCTGCCATCCGCGGCGCCATCTTGGATTTTTTTTTTTTTTTTTTTTTTTTTTTTTATAACACCTTACCTCTTCACAGCAGTGTCCTGGTGAACTTCTCTTCCGCATTGTCAGACGAACGCGACGCTGGTCCGCTCATGGTTCTGGTCTCGCGACTCGATCAAAACATAATTCCATTATTGCGGTTTTGTGCTTCCATGATTGCGGTTTTTGGTGAACGATTTTTCAAAACAAATAAGATTAGATAAGATTCAACTTTATTGTCATTACACATGTATGAATACAAGGTAACGAAACACAGTTTAGCATCCAATCAGAAGTGCAAAGGACAGCAGTGCAATACATACGGTAATTAACAGTATGTGCAATTTAAGCAAATATATGCAAATATATGCAGCAGTGCAGAAAGTTAAAAGTACTGTTATGTGCAAATAATGTGCAATAAGTTAGATGTAGTTATGTAGTTATGCAGTTATGTACAGGTGAGGATGGTAAAAGATGATTGTAAGAGAGTCAGCGGGGAACTAAGTTCAATAACGTGACAGCTGTTGGAAAGAAACTGTTCCTAAACCTGCTGGTTCTAGTCCGAAGGCTTCTGAAACGTCTTCTGGAGGAAAGAAGCTGGAACAGTCCATGAGCAGGATGGTTGGAGTCCCTAAGAATGCTGCGTGCCCGGCGCAGACATCTTTTCCTGTAGACGTCCTCTATAGCTGGAAGTGGAGTCCCTGTGATGCGTTGGGCGGTTTTCACCACCCGCTGCAGCGCCTTGCGGTCAGCTACAGAGCAGCTCCCATACCAGAGTGTGATACAGTTGGTCAGGGTGCTCTCTATCACGCAGCGGTAGAAGTTGCCCAGGATGTCAGTTGACAGATGGTTCTTCTTCAATGTCCTCAAGAAGAAGAGGCGCTGATGGGCCTTCTTGATCAGGCTGGTGGTGTTAACTGACCAGGACAGGTCCTCTGAGATGTGGGTCCCCAGGAATTTGAAGCTGGGGACACGTTCAACAGCTATGCCATTGATATGGATGGGGTCATGTGTCTCTTCCCTCTCCTTCCTGTAGTCCACTATGAGCTCCTTGGTTTTGCTGGTGTTAAGAAGCAGGTTATTGTCAGCGCACCAAGTAGCCAAGTGCTCAACCTCTGCCCTGTAATCTGACTCGTCGTTGTCCCTGATGAGTCCAATCACCGTGGTGTCATCTGCGAACTTTATGATGGAATTGGATCCATACATAGGTCTGCAGTCATGGGTGTAGAGGGAGTAGAGGAATGGGCTGAGCACACAGCCCTGTGGTACACCAGTGTTGAGTGTGATGACGGAAGAACGGTTGGGGCCTGACCGAACATGCTGGGGTCTGTTGGTCAGAAAATCCATCATCCAGTTGCAGGTGGAGGTACTGATTCCCAGGTCCCCAAGTTTGGTGAGCAACTTGGAGGGGATAACTGTGTTGAATGCTGAGCTGAAGTCAATAAACAGCATTCTTGCGTAGGTGTTCTTGTCATCCAGGTGTGAGAGTACATAGTGCAGCGCTGTAGAAACCGCATCCTCTGTACTCCTGTTGCTCCGGTAGGCGAACTGATGAGGGTCCAGTGTAGGGGGCAGGCCTTTTTTGAGCTGTGCCAAGACCAGTCGCTCAAAGCACTTCATGACTATGGGCGTCAGTGCCACAGGGCGATAGTCATTTAGGCACGATGGTGTTGAATGTTTCGGCACTGGTACTATTGAAGTGGTCTTGAAGCACGCTGGTACCACGGCCTGGGCCAGGGACAGATTGAAGATGTCTGTGAAGACCCCTGCCAGCTGCTCAGCGCATGCCCTCAGCACACGCCCAGGAATGCCATCAGGGCCAGCAGCCTTACATACATTGACATGACTCAGTGCGTTACGGACGTCGGTGTGGGTGAGTGTGAGGTGGTGGAGGTCATCAGAGGGTGGGAAATTGATGTTCTTTTCATTGTTGTCCTTGTCAAAACGAGCATAGAAGTTATTTAGCTCATTGAGAAAGGGCACAGTCATGGCTATAGGTATGGAGTTGCTGGGCTTATAATCAGAGATAGCTTGAATGCCCTGCCACATACGTCGGGGGTCAGAGTCCCCAAAAGTTTTTTCTTGCCTTCTGATTGTTGCTCTGAGTGTTGCTATCCCTATGCTGTTGCAATCCTGGAATTTCCCCATTGTGGGACTAATAAAGGCTTATCTTATCTTATCTTAAAATGTTCCTCCACCTTCAGCTTGTAGCTGTGCTTGGCCTTCTTGATGCCCCTCTTCAGATCTGCCCTGGATGAACTGTAGGCCTGTGCATCACCAGATCTAAAGGCATTGTTACGTGCATTTAGCAGAAGTCGCACTTCTCTGTTCATCCACGGCTTCTGATTTGGGTACGTGGTGATCTGTCTTTCCGTGGTGACACTGTCAATAGTGGTGTTGATATGGTCCAGGACTGAGTGGGTGTAAGAGTTGATGTTTATGTGGGAGCCACAGGTAGCCTGAGAGGTGAACATACTCCAGTCTGTGTTCCTAAACTTCTCCTGGAGTACAGAGTCAACCCCCTCTGGCCACACTTTGATGGTCCTCACTGATGGCTTCACCCGGTTGATGAGCCGGGTGAAATAACAGTAGTAATTAAAAAAAGACTGGCGAAGGCGTGTGTGTCACTTAGCCTTCGTCATCAGCCTCCGTCCGTCTATGATGACCATGGAAGAAAATCATAACGCCTACTCTGCTGGAACAAAAACAAAATAAGCACCGCCTGTGGCCGAACATGCCGATGCGCGAATGCTGTCACACAGGTTGCATTTGTGGGTGGTCTCCGTGCTGCTGGGTCTGTGACGGTTCTTTCTGCGAGTCCTTTTTTGATCCGCTGCAGCAGTCTGTCTTCACCCAGCCTTAAAAAAAACAGCTGGCGAACTTCTCTGCTTCAATTGGCTCACTGCATTCACAGCGTTGGTAGGCGGGTCCTTCTTAGGGCTGGGAACGATCCCTAATTTCCATAATCGATTCGATTCCGATTCTTGAGATTCTGAATCGATTCGATTCGATTCCGATCCGATCCCGATTCGATCTGGGGAATTACCATTTTAATAGCCATTTTACTTCCCATGAAACAAAAATCTTTGAGACCTAATGCTGCAAATTGTACCAAGAATCTTCTAACTTTGTTAATACATAAATTATCACATATAAAACTGACCCAAAATCAGTTACAATAATGCACTTTTTATTATTTAACATCATTTCATAAAGTGCTCACAGGTGCTTTCTTTAGTGCAAAGGGTGTGTCGTGTCAAGTTCACCACCCAGAGTCAGGAAACAAATTCAATGCATGAACCATGCAGACATAATCTCACAGTATTTCAGTCCCTCCAGGATTTTGTCAGCTGTTTTTGTGACTGTTGTAGCCCAAAAAGCCTGGATTTGTGGGAGCTTTTCCAAAAAGTTATGGCACTTTTAGAGTTTTTTTGCACTCAAAGTTGTGTGAGGAAGTACAAATTTTAAAGCAGCTGCTTTTTCCATAGTTTACAGTGATGCTATTCTACATAACACCACAAGAAAAGCACAGGATTGCCAAAAATTTCCTGTTAAACAGTGATTTATTTAGAATTAAATGCTCAGTAAAATTGTAAAAAAAAAAAAGACCAATATTGTGTTCTTGCTGTGAACTTAAAAAAAAGAAATAAAAGAATTTGTCATTACAACAACTAAATTGCATTGAATGCATGTTAGTGTGGAGAAAATGATGGCAGCACCTCCTTGAATCTTGAATTTGAAGGTCTTCTTCTGTGCTGAAATCCACATGAAGCAGGGATGCTCCTCCACTGACGACCTCTGACCTTCAGAAGGTCTCAGTGAGGATGAAGCTTCCAGTCTTCACACATCTGAAGGCAGATAAAAAGAAGAGATTTCACTGTAAAATTAACATTCATATTTTTAGATCACCACACCACAGTAGGGTTTAATAATTTAGGTTTTTTTATATATATATTTTAACTACAAATTAACTTTCAATGTTTGAAAAGGGTTTCAATTCATTTCAATTTAGTTCTACTGAGTAAAAATAGCTTGTTGTACTGCAGCCTTTATTAATTATATTGTGATTTATTCTCTTCACATCTCTTACTTAAGTGGCAGAAGTCCATAATCTCATAAAATATACCTTAATTCTGCATTTATTCACAGCGCTTAACCAACAGTTCTCTCTGTGTCCATAGTTTGCAAAAGAAACCATCATCATGCCAGATAAATTATTAATTGACGACACAAACGTTAAAACAAACAAATGATATTATACTTACAGTCTCAGCAGCTCCAAGTCTCCCTCTGCTTCACGGCTTTCAGCCTCCGCGCATTTTCCCTTTATCAGTCGTCAACTTGATGTTCCAACACAGCGCTGTACGGAGTAAAAATCCGTTTATCCCCGCTTTATGAAAAATATTCAGAAGCTGTTGAGGACAGTCTTTACGGTGACTTTTGTTGCTAAATTAAGAGACGCACGTTATTAAATCCGCTCGTGTAAACACGAAAGGCGTGTGCACGCGCGGCAGGGAACACAGAAGTTTTATTTATGAAAAATATTCAGAAGCTGTTGAGGACAATCATTACGGTGACTTTTGCTGCTAAATTAAGAGACGCACGTTATTAATTCCGCTCGTGTAAACACGAAAGGCGTGTGCACACGCGGCAGGGAACAGAAGTTTTATTTATGAAAAATATTCAGAAGCTGTTGAGGACAATCATTACGGTGACTTTTGTTGCTAAATTAAGAGATGCACGTTATTAATTCTGCTCGTGTAAACACGAAAGGCGTGTGCACGCGCGGCAGGGAACTCTTGCCGGATGAGAACCGTTTTAACACCACAGAAGAAGAACTAGCATATCGTTAGCTTGCTAGCTCCGTTAGCGCGTCGGTTGTTTATGGTTCTCGGCCGTTGTTCCTGGCTCACTGACCCGGTTTCGACCCGATTATACTCAGCAGACGTTCACAAACGTAAAAATATTATATTAAAATATATTAATATTATATTAAAAGATCGATCCGCGGATTTTGTGGATCGATATCGGCTCAGTCAAACGTGGATCGATCCATATCGATATATTGATCTTTTGAACCCACCCCTAGTCCTTCTTTTTAGGTTTTCAGTCATTGGTTCTTCAAGGTTTCAGAAACCCAATTCAAGGCTCTTATTAGTCGAATGAGAGGTCAATCAGATGAACTAATCTGTTCGCGGCTGTGTCTGCAGCTTTTATTTTCAGTGCGTGCTTGGACGCCATCACCATCTACATCATGTCCTACATCACCATCTCCATCACGCGTCCTAGAGCGCACGAGGGCGCTCTCGTGCGCTCTAGGACACAGAGACTTGCCCGCCCACAGTACAACGGAGTGCAAGTGGTTAAGATGGACAGTGAATTTAGACTGGATCGTCAAATTGCTGCAGTAGTGAAGTTCACCTTTTTTCATTTAAGCAAACTGGCAAAGGTTAAACCCATTCTCTCTAAACAGCACTTTGAGACAGTAATCCATGCCTTCATCACATCCCGGCTGGATTACTGCAATGCACTTTATTTTGGAGTCAGCCAGTCTTCCCTTGCACGTCTCCAGTTGGTTCAGAATGCTACTGCACGTCTTTTTACTGAAACACGTAAGAGGGACCACATTACACCTATTTTAGCTTCCCTCCACTGGCTGCCTGTGCCCTTTAGGGTTCATTTTAAAATTATTTTATTTGTTTTAAAATCACTGAATGGCCTTGCCCCACCTTACCTCTCTGAGCTTCTTCACTTTTACACTCCTGCTCGGTCTCTCAGGTCAGCTGATCAGCTGCTCCTGGAGATACCAAAATCAAAGAGGAAGCTCAGAGGAGACAGAGCTTTTCCTGTTGCTGCTCCTAAACTTTGGAACAGTCTTCCTTTGCCTATGAGACAGGCGCCTTCACTGTCCACTTTTAAAACTAATCTTAAAACTCATTTTTACTCTTTGGTCTTCAACCCAGCATGAGACACTGATTGTACTTGTTTTACTGCTTTATTATATGACTGTCATTTTTATTTGTTTTGCTTCATAACTTTTTAGTTGCATTTTATTGTCTTATGTCCTTTTCATTTTATCTATTCCTGATGTACAGCACTTTGTATCAGCTGTAGTTGTTTTTAAAGTGCTTCAGAAATAAAGTTTGACTGATTGATTGATTGACTTGAGCCAACTCAGAAAGTATAAATTATGCTGAGACCTTGGTATAATATATTTATTGCATTGAAACATTTCATTTAAATGAAAACATTTACTGGAATTGAAACAAATAGACTGAATATAATATGGCTCAGATTTGACTGAAAATAATTACCCTTTTGTATTAATTGTGAAAGTGATACTCTATGTACAGTATTTACAGAACCTAAACTTTGCCCAAACTCTGTCCTGGGTTTTAACTAATTAATAATACAAAGGAAAAATCACAAAACACTGAAAGGTTATGAAAATTCATTCAGATTTAGTCATGTGATGATGCTTCCACCTTAATGATTAAATAGTATTGGTATCGTATCGGCGATTCTGGCCCTGGATTTACTCTGCATCAGATTGAAACCAAATGTTGCAGTATGACACCACTAGCGCTCAGAGTTGAAAGCATTTCAACTTTTCAGACTGCAGCTGAGCTCGTCAATGTCAGACCTTTCCAAGCAGCCAATCAGAATAAGGAAGGGCGGGACATAGGACACCGGTACAGTTTGGACTCAGACTCCTGTTTTCTGTCTCATTATATTTTGCATCCAGAGCTGCTACCAATGCTAGAATACGTTTCTTGTCCATTGATGTTTAGAGAGCGCTATTAAAAAATAAGTAGAAAGTCTGACCAGAGGAAAAGTGGAAGAGCTGAGCTGTGAGTGACAAGCTGTAGCTGGGATACAGGGAACAGACTTTTTTTCAAGAGTGCAGCGCACAAGCGCTGAAAAAAGCTGCTCAGGCCAGTCGGGAGACAAAAGAAAATCTCATTTGGTGGACACAGTAGACTCGTTTGCTGTGCTGCACCACAGGCCGTTGCTTGAGTTGCGAGTTTGGGGCGAGATTGTTGTGGGGCGAGCTGGCTATGGGGAGGCTGTAACTGGCTGGGGCGAGTTGGTTATGGGGAGACTTGACGGTAAACCCCAACCAAAGGAGCCATAAAACCAGCCTTTTGGACCTAAAGTTTAGCTGCAGCCTAGCCGACCTGTGAGTGTTCTGACCTCCTGGGCCGCTGTCTTCCAGGCTGCACCACCTCAACTGACACACATGCGCGTGCTCACCGCAAACTCGCACCCCAAACCATGTGCTGAACCACAGAGCTAATATACAGAACAGCTGGACAGCTGAGACAGTCCTCCACACCACAGCGGCTAAGCTAGTTAAGCTAGCTGCTTTTAGCTTGCTTCACCGTTCTTCTAAATCCTCTTTGAAAGCAGAAACGGAACCAGAACCTTCTCCGGGTCAACTTAGCTGTCGTCTCACAAATATTCCTCACATCTGCTGGTGACTAACAAAAGTCTTTTGAATAGTTTTACCAGAAAGTCCCGGTTCAAGCCTCAAAGTTCCTCTGGCCTCGTCGCCATCTTGAATGGAGGAAGAGCGACGTTAAAATGACGTCACATTAGTGCTGTACATCCACACACAAAAAACCTGTCTGTTGTTTTACATGTTTTTCAAGAATCATTTAATACTGCGTTATTAGGTCGAAATGAACTTATCACAGAAAAATAGAGCGTGCTGTTAATAATAAGTTTTTGTAAACATCCGATCACGTGACCGGATGTTACCGCGTTTAGTTTTTTTAATAATTCAGCTTTATTTACATTCAAGAAAACAAACAAGAACAGAGAAAAAGAAGAATTGAATTTTATGAATTTGAATTTATTTTATTTTATTTCGGATAGTACATTACAGGTTAAAAGAAACTGTATAATATAACAACAAGGTCAAATTAGACAAAGACTCCTTCTACTATACAATTCCACATGAGTTATCCGAAATGGGTGATGGCTGAAGCCGCAGCTTATATTGCCCACCCATATTCCATCCAAGAATTCAAAGGAGAAAAAAGAGAAAACAAGACAAGAGCGATTACAATTTAAAACAAGGCTAAGACAAAATGTGACTGAGAGAAAAAGAAAAACTGAGCTAGTCTAAGTTAAGCGGTTACTATTCAAAAACAAATCTAAGACATAGTGTCACAAAGAAAAAAACTAAGCTACAACACAACACAGGCTGGAAATGTCAATCCTTATGTGAGTTTACATGTCGTCTTGTAAATATGTTTGGAGTATTTCTTCCTTTAGTTTTTGTTTAAATTGTCCAAGCTTTGTACATGATTTTAATTCAGGTCCAAAATCGTTCCATAATCTGACTCCTTGCACTGAAACACAGTGTTGCTTGGTGGTTGTTCTCACTGTAGGCTTTTGAAATATACATGTTCCTCTGAAGTGATATCGTTTCTCCCTTGTTTGGAACAACTTTTGGATATTTGCGGGCAGTGATAGATTCTTCACTTTGAACATTATTATTGCGGTTTTAAAGTCAATCAGATCTTTCAACTTGAGAGTTTTTTGTTTAAGAAAAAGTGGGTTTGTTGGTTCCCTGTAAGCTGCTTTGTTGATTATTCTAATAGCTCTCTTTTGAAGCATAAAGAGTGGATATATGTTTGTTTTATATGTATTTCCCCATACTTCATTACAATATGTCATGTATGGGAGTATTAATGAATGATACAAGGTGTATAGTGTGGGTTGATTCAGCAAATTTTTCACTCTGTGTAATATTGCAATTGATTTGGATACTTTACCTTTTATATAATTAATATGTGGCTTCCAGCACAGTTTGTTATCAATTATTACTCCAAGGAATTTAGTTTCGGATACCCTTTCAATCTCTACACCATTTACACTGAGTTTGGGTACTGGGTAGTTGTGATGGTTGTTAAAGACTATAAATTTTGTCTTGCTTAAATTGAGCGTTAATTTGTTTGAATCAAACCACAGTTTCAGCTTTCCTAATTCCTTTCCGAGTGTATCCAGAAGTTGTTCCAAATTGTTTCCACTGCATAGCAGATTAGTGTCATCGGCAAACAATATTAAGTCCATTTTTTCTGAAACTTTACATATATCATTTATATACATATTGAATAATAATGGTCCCAAAACTGAACCCTGTGGGACTCCACAAGAAGCTGTAGGAACCATGAAATGAAGAGACTGAATGATTTCTCATTGGTTTATTTCATCTCACGTCCTACAGCTCCTCTCTCAGTCAGAGAATGAAGAAAGCGAGCTGCGGTAAACCACATACCTTTATACTCTCACATCAAACACGAATCACATTCACATCAAACACAGAATTACATTCACATTTAATCCTCCCATTGTCCTCTCGGCTTCTCTGTCTGACCCCAGGAGTCAGACAGTCCCTTCAGGTCCACTCCCAGATCTTCTCACTTCTTCTCCAGTCCGCAGGGGGTCCAGACTCAATGTCCATTTGAGGCGTGATGCCAATACACACTGTGAGCTCAAAGTAAGATAAGATAAGATAAGATAAGCCTTTATTAGTCCCACAACGGGGAAATTCCAGGATTGCAACAGCACAGGGATAGCAACACTCAGAGCAACAATCAGAAGGCAAGAAAAAAAAACAAAAAAAAAAAAACAAGCAAGCAAGAGCAGCTAATATACATATGTACGTATTACTATAAAATATATATATATACACACACACACAGACACACAGTGCAGAGCATTGTAGCTGGATGGAATAAATATATGAATATATGAACACACAGTGCAGAGCATTGTAGCTAGATGGAATAAATATGTAAATATATAAACACCCACAGTACGGAGCATTGCAGTTAGGTGGAATAAATATGCAAGTATATAAACACACACAGTGCGGAGCAATGTAGCTAGATGGAATAATATGTAGATATATAAATATATAAACACACCCAGTGCTGAGCATTGTAGCTAGATGGAATAAATATGTAAATATATAAACACACACAGTGCAGAGCATTGTTGCTAGATGGAATGAAACAGCATAACCGTCTACTTAGTTATCCTACATGGTATGATTATGTGCCCATACATATTCTCACCCTCCATAGCGACCGGTAAGTTCCAAGTTGTATGCCGGAGGGGACCATACATATGTATAAGCATGTGAGAATGTTTGGTGTTCCAAACAAAGTTCCCTCATGTCTGGGTCTCTGCCAAGGAATATGTGAGCTACATAATGTTATGCCACAAAGCCAACTTTATTGTCATTCAGTCCATCCAGCCAATCATGTACAGCAGAACAAAATGACGTTTCTCTGATCTCTGTAGAAGAGCCTGGAATAACGAGGCGATGTGACTTATAAACCAAAGTTTATTATCAGCTTCGCTCCTCTAACAAGTCTCATCTAGTGCAGAAGCAGAAGTAGAAAGAGCGAACACATTCGGCTCTACATACTTATACTTACACATAACAAAAGACATGCATATCAAAGCTGACATCCCACATTATCTTAATCCCCCTCCTTTGTCTTCGTATCCCTCCACCTGGCCCTGGGAGGTCAGGGCGACCTATCTGGTCTCCACCGCAGCGCCTCGGATGCTCTTTGATCTCCACTGGCGGTTGAGACCTTTTGTCCTGTTCTGAGGTGTGAAGTCGCTTTACATATGTAATCACCAAACATTCTCACATGCTTATACATATGTAGGTTATGGGATATATGATTAATATAGACCACAGCCCCCCCCCCCCCAAACGACTAAGAAAAGGACAATAGAAAAATTCACAGTTTAAGATAATTATTATGACACACTAACTGCTACACTAGACTTGTTTGTCAATTGTGTGTCTGCTTGCACTTATACCCGTGAAGAACTTCTAAATATCAGAACTTTCACCCCCACGGACCTCCTCCCAGTTTTTCTAGCCCCTGCCGCCGATCTGGTTTATTGTTTGGCTCGGAAAGTGAGACGGCGGAAGAGAGGAAGACGAGCGGGCGCTCTCGTACGACTTCGCAGGAGAGGCTCGCGAACGGCGCTGCCTGGCATATTTCTGTCCAATACCAACTCTCTCTCTAACAAGGTAGATGAACTGAGACTGCTGATGCGTTTTAAGGACCTCGCCTCCTCAGCTGTCCTCTGCTTTACTGAGACCTGGCTCCGGGAAAATATACCGGACAGCGCGCTGCGCCTCGACGGCTTCCAGCTCTTCCGTGCTGATCGTGACACAGAGCTTTCCGGCAAGACCACAGGAGGCGGTGTCTGCTTCTACATCAACTGCAGCTGGTGCTCTGATGTAACGGTAATTTCCAAACACTGTTCTCCTGCCTTGGAATTTCTTGTTATCAATTGCAAGCCCTTCTATTCCCCGCGGGAGTTTGCTTCTTTCATAATGATCGCTGTGTACGCCCCTCCCGACGCGGACACGCGCGAAGCTCAGCGCGTGCTCGCGGATCACATTCAACACACAGAGCGGAGTTTTCCAGACTCGCTGATTATTGTGGCTGGCGACTTTAATCAGTGCAATCTGAGCCACGATCTCCCCCGCTACAAACAGTTTATTAAATGCCCCACCAGAGGATTAAACACACTGGATCACTGTTACACCACAGTGAAAGACGCATATCGCGCTGTCCCTCGAGCTGCGCTGGGATTATCTGATCACGTGATGGTTCACCTCATTCCCACATACAGACAGAGATTGAAGCTCACTAAACCTGTTGTGAGCACTACGAAGATACGGACCAGTGATGCTGAGGAGAAGCTGGAAACGTGCATGGAAATATCTGACTGGGGCATGCTTAAAGGAGCCACGCATGATCTGGATGAGTACACGGACACTGTGAACTCATATATCCACTTTTGTGAAGAGAACATTCTTCCATCACGCACCAGGGTGAGTTACTCTAATGACAAACCCTGGTTCACAGCTAAGCTCAGACAGATCAGGAAGGAGAAGGAAGCAGCGCTGAAAAGTGGAGACAGGGACTGCTACAGGGAGGTTAAATACCGGTTTAACAGAGAGCTGAAGAGGGCTAAATCTCTATACTCAGAGAGACTCCAGCAGCAGTTCACTGCTAATGATTCGGCTTCCGTGTGGAGAGGACTGAGGCAGATCACCAACTATCGACCTAAGGCTCCTAAAGGTCAGGATGACAAAGCCCTTTGTCAAAGACTGTCCCAACACTATGCCCGTTTTGACACCTCGTCATCTGTGTCCAACTCCCCCCCTCCCTCCAGCTCCACAGCCTCCACATTCCCTACTTCATTTAAGGCACCCCCCCCCCCCTCCCCCCCCCCTCCCCTTATCATCAGTGAGCAGGATGTGCTCAAACAGTTCTCCAGACTGAACCCGCGCAAGGCCCCCGGCCCAGACGGCGTGTCTCCCTCCACCCTGAGACTCTGTGCGAAACAGCTGGCTCCTGTATTCACAGACATTTTTAACACCTCCCTTAAGTTATGCCACGTGCCGTCCTGCCTCAAATCCTCCACCATCATCCCTGTCCCCAAGAAGCCACGGATCACTGGACTTAATGACTACAGACCTGTAGCGCTCACCTCTGTAGTCATGAAGTCCTTTGAGCGCCTGGTCTTGTCCCACCTCAAGTCCATCACCACCCCTCTCCTGGACCCGCTGCAGTTTGCCTACCGAGCCAACAGGTCTGTAGACGATGCAGTCAACCTGGCCCTCCACTCCATCCTGCAGCACCTGGACTCCCCGGGAACCTACGCCAGGATCCTGTTTGTGGACTTCAGCTCCGCATTCAACACCATCCGCCCCGCTCTGCTCCGGGACAAGCTGTCCCTGCTCAACGTGCCTGACTCCCTCTGCAGGTGGATCATCGACTTCCTGACGGACCGGAGGCAGCATGTGCGGCTGGGAAAGACTGTCTCAGACTATACTAGCATCAGCACCGGATCACCCCAGGGCTGTGTACTTTCCCCCCTACTCTTCTCCCTTTACACCAACTCCTGCACCTCCAGCCACCAGTCTGTCAAGTTGATCAAGTTTGCGGACGACACCACCCTCATCGGGCTCATCTCCAACGGCGACAAGTCCGCCTACAGGAGAGAGGTGGCCCAGCTGGCGTCCTGGTGCAGCAATAACAACCTGCAGCTGAACACTCTGAAGACAGTGGAGATGATTGTAGACTTCAGGAAAGTCACTACTCCTCTGCCCCCCCTCACCCTCTCAGGCTCTCCCATCACCACTGCTGATTCCTTCCGCTTCCTAGGCACTACCATCACCAGGGACCTCAAATGGGAGCTGACCATCAGCTCACTCATCAAAAAAGCCCAGCAGAGGATGTTCTTCCTGCGGCAGCTGAGGAAGCTCAAGCTACCCACCAAGATGTTAGTGCAGTTCTACACAGCCATCATCGAGTCCATCCTCACCACCTCCATAACCGTGTGGTACGCAGGAGCCACTGCCAGGGACAGACTAAGGCTGCAGCGCGTCGTGCGCACTGCTGAGAAGGTGATCGGCTGCAAGCTCCCATCTCTCCAGGATCTGTACATCTCCAGGACCCGGAGGCGTGCTGGCCGGATCATAGCCGATCCCTCACACCCTGGTCACGTACTGTTTGCCCCCCTCCCCTCTGGTAGAAGACTTCGGTCCATCCAGACTAAAACCTCCCGTCACATGAACAGCTTCTTCCCCTCTGCCATCAGACTGCTGAACACTAAGTGACTTTTTAACTCTCTTGCACTATGTACAGCAGCTCAACCAGACTCATGTCAATCATCACTGTTTTCTTCCTGCATTACCGACTGCACTATATAGTTCTCCACAGTATCTGCTGCTGGCTAATATATATTTTAACTGTTGACCAGTATCACTTAATCTTATCCTACACTTTATTACATGTATAGTTTATTTCTCTTATCTTATCATGTTTAATGTTGCAGCATTGTACCGAGACAAATTCCTAGTTTGTGTACTACATGAACAATGGCAATAAACCTGATTCTGATTCTGATTCTGATTCTGATTACACCTCTTGACAAGGAAGAAACTTTCCAACAGCCATGCTCCTGTAGAGAGTTCAGTGGTAATCATAACAGCATAGTAAAATCACAAGTCAGTCCTAAACTGTTACAGCACAATTAGTGAAAAACTTTTGAGTAGTTTGCATCAGTCCTTGTGCTGTCTGGGCTTTAATCTTCTTCCGAATCTGCTGTGGGTCCGTTCGGGCGTTCTGGTGGGACCTTCCTGTAAGGAATCTGCAGCTTGGGGAGGAGAGTGATTATTTGTTCCCTGCAGGGGGGCTGAGTCTTTTCTCTTGGGGGGTCTACCCCGCCGAGGTGCTCTCGCCAACCGTGCAGGCTCGTCTCTCAACAAGAAGGCAGGTTTAAGTCTGTCAATGTTGACTGTTTCTTTTCTGTCCCCTAAATCAAGCACAAAATGCTTATCACCAGGTTCCAGCACTCTGAATGGTCCATCGTATGGTAGGCGGAAGGTTGGTTTTAAAGCTTCATGCCTAACAAAAACGAATTCAGCATTTTTTAAAGCTTGGGGGACAAAAACCCGTGGAAAAGAGTGATGTGCCGGTCCGGGGAGAGAGTCCGGTCCGTTGCTGCCTAAAAACCTCGGGGCTGGAAGATGCCCTGGCTCTGGGTTCTCTGGTAAAAATTCACCTGGGAGCCTGAGAGGTTGTGCAAAAACTAATTCTGCTGGGGAGGCGTCTAGATCCTCTTTAGGTGCAGCACGCAACCCCAATAAAACCCAGGGAAGTTTATTTACCCAATTTGTATCCGTTAGTGAGGCTCTGAGGGCGGCCTTTAAAGATCTGTGAAAACGCTCGCATAACCCATTAGCCTGAGGGTGATAAGCGGTGGTGCGGTGAATTGTCGCTCCTAAGCTGCTGGCCATGGCTGACCAAAGCTCCGAGATAAATTGAGGCCCCCTATCGGACGTGATGTCCGATGGGACGCCGAAACGTGCCACCCAGTTTGTCAAAAAAACGCGAGCAACTTCCTCCGCTGTGGTTGACGCCAGAGGGACCGCCTCAGGCCAGCGCGTGGTGCGGTCTATCATTGTTAACAGATGTGTGAAACCTTGGGAGGAAGGTAGTGGCCCCACGAGGTCGACATGAACGTGGTCGAACCTTCTAGCAGGGATTCGAAAAGGCTCTAGAGGGGCTTTTGTGTGTTTGTGTATTTTGGCGCGCTGACAAGAAATGCAAGTCTTTGCCCATTCTTTTACGTTTTTGCACAGGCCAGGCCACACAAACTTTTCAGCGACCATTTTAACCGAGGCGCGCACACCTGGGTGCGCGAGGGAGTGAATTGAGTCGAAAATACGGCGGCGCCATGCAGCTGGGACTAACGGGCGAGGTCGGCCGGTTGAGATGTCGCATATTAGGGGGGGCACACCGTCGCAGAAACCCCTTTCCTCCAGCCTTAACCCTGTTGGTCCAGACAGGAGTGCGTGCACGTCCGCGTCACTACTTTGCTCCTCCGCCATGGCTGTGTAATCTATCCCTACGTGGACTGGGGCTGCGTATGTGTCCGCGTTGGCAAAGAGTTCTGCGGCTGAGGTAGTATAATCTGTCTCCTCGCGCTCTGGCGATGTCACAGCGCGAGAGAGGCAGTCTGCTACCACGTTAAGTTTGCCAGCCACATGTCGAATGTCTGTGGTGAACTCTGAAATCGCAGCTAGCTGTCTTTGTTGCCTGCCTGACCACAGTTCAGAAATTTTAGCCATCGCAAAGGTGAGCGGTTTGTGGTCTACAAAAGCCGTGAAACGCCACCCCTCCAACCAGAACTGGAAGTGGCGGATGGATAAATGAAGCGCTAGCAGCTCCCTGTCAAAAGTGCTGTATTTACGCTCAGTTTGGTTTAGCGATTTGCTGAAAAATGCCAAAGGTTGCCAGGTTCCGCCGACATGTTGTTCTACAACCGCCCCTATGGCCAGGTCTGAAGCATCTGTGGTTAGCGCAATGCGGGCCGAGGAATCAGGGTGAACCAACAATGTGGCATTAGCTAGGGCACTTTTTACTTCCGCGAAGGCGCGTTCGCGCTCCGGGGTCCATTCGACCGCGTTGGAAGGTTTTTGTTTTCTGAGCGCGTCATATAGGGGCTGCATGAGCTGAGCTGCGTGGGGGAGGAAACGGTTGTAAAAATTAACCATTCCCAAAAATTCTTGCAGCAATTTGACCGTTTGTGGCCGTGGGAAACTTTTTACTGCGCGAACTTTGTCTGGCAGTGGGACTGCCCCCTTCGGTGAAACTCTGTGTCCCAAAAAAATCAATTTGTGACACGCCGAATTTGCATTTGGCTGGAGTGATTATTAACCCGTGCTCTTCTAGTCTCTGAAAAACCATAGTGAGATGCTGTTCGTGTTCTTCCTCAGACGAGCTGGCTACCAGCATATCGTTGAGGTAGATGAACACGAAAGGGAGGTCGCGTAATACTGCGTCCATCATCCGCTGAAAGGTTTGAGCAGCGCCTTTGAGGCCAAAAGGCATCTGCAAAAATTCAAAAAGACCGAAGGGGGTTATCACAGCTGTTTTAGGAATGTCTTCTGCTCGAACGGGGACTTGGTGATAGCCACGGACCAGGTCTATTTTAGAAAAAATGCACGCACCCGCCAGATGTAGTGAAAAATCTTGGATGTGAGGAATTGGGTAGCGGTCATGCGTTGTCGCATTGTTTAATCTGCGGTAATCGCCACACGATCTCCAAGAACCGTCAGATTTCGGGACCATGTGTAGTGGTGACGCCCAGGGGCTTTTTGAGTGTCTGATAATGCCTAGTTTTTCAAGGGTGGTAAACTCGTCCCGAGCTATGGTGAGCTTGGCCGCGTCTAAGCGCTGAGCTTTGGCGAATACGGGTGGGCCCGTTGTGGGAATAAAGTGTTCGACCCCGTGCTTAGCCACTGTAGCTGAGAATTTGGGAATTGTGAGTGCTGGAAATTGGGTGAGGAGTTGATCAAACTTACCTCCTGCTGTAGTGACGCTGGCCTGCACGGGTGGTGGAGAAACTCAAGCTGAGCAGGGAATAGAAGCAAATGACAATGCATTAACCAAGCGTCTGTTTGCTAGATCGACTAATAACCCATGTGCACACAAAAAATCCGCGCCCAACAAGTTAAAACTCACCGCCGCTACAACAAATGTCCATCTGTAGTTGCGGCCATGAATGCAGAGGGGCAGGTTCCTTTCGCCATAAGTGTCGATGATGGAGCCGTTGGCTGCCATCACTCCATTGCCCCGGGGGCCCATGGCCCGGTCTGCTTGGGAGGGCATGATAAAACTCAGTTGAGCTCCCGTGTCAATTAGGAACTGCTTGCCGGTGTGTCCGTCCGTCACATAGAGAAGCTTGTTTTTTTCGCCGAGAACCGCCGCCGTTAACGGTTCTCGGCTTTGGCGTCTCATGAATTTGCAGGGGGGAACGCATTTGAAAGCCTTCTCGGTGAAGCGGTGGTAGTAATAACAGACGTTGCTCCGTCTGTTACGTCTTGGCCGTGTCGCTGCCATGGTGGGCGGGTTCTGCTCAGTGGTTTGTGGCTCCCCGTTGTTCCGGACATCGGCGCTGAGGTCTGCGGATGCTGCTGTGGCTGTCTGTTCACTGCAGGCGTTGACGAGTCGCTGCGCTTCGCGAGCCAGCGTGCGGAAGTCTTGCTGGGTGCTGCATCGCATGTTGGCAAGCGTCCCTCTCATGTGTGGCGGCAGAGTACTGAGGAATATAAATTGGAAGAGGAAGTTGTCATTGTCCTCTTCTTTGAGCTGCAGCAAGTCCTCCATGAGGGCCTTGGGTCTGCATCCTCTGTGGCCGTAGACCGCCAGGATCCTCTCGGCTCTCTCCTCGGCAGAGGGGACGAAATTCTCCACGATGGTCGCCTTCAGTTCTTTATATTTGTCCTGGGCTGGCGGCCGCTGGATTATGCTCCGCGCACATCTCGAAGTGGCGGCGTCGAGTTTGGCGACGATGTGATAAAACTTCGTATCGTCAGCCGTTATGCCCGCAAGTGCAAACTGAGCCTCAGCTTGCTGGAACCACGAGCTCGGGTCTTCCTGCCAGAAGTCCGGCAGCTTGACGGTGACGGCGCTTGTGTTTGCCGTCCCTGATGTGTCTGCAGGGTGAGAGCGCCTTCCTTCGGCTCTCACGGCGGAGCTGATGCTCGGTTGAGCCCTCTCTGTCACTTCTGCCATGGGGGAACGTCGTCCATCTGTTCCCCTGTCTGCGTGGGCGCCGGCGTCTGCCTGGGTCGCCACAGATGAGTCGATCGCGGGGGAACGCCTCTGGTCCATCCTCGCGTCAGGGTCACCAGTGTAGAAGAGCTTGGAATAACGAGGCGATGTGACTTATAAACCAAAGTTTATTATCAGCTTCGCTCCTCTAACAAGTCTCATCTAGTGCAGAAGCAGAAGTAGAAAGAGCGAACACATTCGGCTCTACATACTTATACTTACACATAACAAAAGACATGCATATCAAAGCTGACATCCCACATTATCTTAATCCCCCTCCTTTGTCTTCGTACCCCTCCACCTAGCCCTGGGAGGTCAGGGCAACCTATCTGGTCTCCACCGCAGCGCCTCGGATGCTCTTTGATCTCCACTGGCGGTTGAGACCTTTTGTCCTGTTCTGAGGTGTGAAGTCGCTTTACATATGTAATCACCAAACATTCTCACATGCTTATACATATGTAGGTTATGGGATATATGATTAATATAGACCACAATCTCCAATGTTCATCACAGCTAGAATCAGAGGAGCTGCTGCCATGCAAGGCACCGCCACAAACAACTTTCTCCTTCCCTCGTTCTAGAACAACATGAGAGAGAATAAGGGGAAAAAAGAAAAAGAAAACAACAAAAACAAACAAAAATACAATAAATTTGGGTATTTATAGAAATTCACAGTGTTCAAGGGAAATCACAATTGAAATTTATGTAGCTCACATATTTGTAACTGCATATGTTTAAGCACAAGAAGGATGTTTAAAGCTTACATGTGTGGATTGACCTTGAAGTGGCATGAAATAAAGCAGCGTTGGTGAAGGTTTTAAGTAGAGTTTATTAAATCATACCGCCTTCACAGGATCTCCGCTCCGGTGCAAGTGTGAGCAGACCGGAGCGGGATCCTCAGGCTCTCAGAGGAGGAGACACAAAGTGTGTGTCTGCAGCAGCAGCTGAAGAGTGAGTGAATGAGAGGATGAGCATGGATTACAGTGCAGTATATATACCCAACTACAACAATACATAAAGGAGCATTCCCCAGCAGTTGGTATGATCAAAGAGATTGCAGAACAGGCATGAGACATTTGCATTTGAGAGACATACATCACAATAGGCAGATTGCTGGCCTCTGCTCCAGCTGCAAGACACAGAGGTTACAAGGCACATCTACATATTGATCTCAGTCTCTAGGTCACAGTAAGGACAGGACGCATGAACACAATGCATGAAAGGCACCTTAACATCACAGTAGTGAGCCAGAAGAAGCGGGGCTGCCTGTAGACATTAATACACACATTTCACTGTTCTGTTAATTGCTCTAGCCGAGCGCTGTGTCTGTCCAGTCTGTTGTGGGGGTTACACCAACCCGCCACAACCTCATGCCTCAGATGGACAATGCGTCTGGACCCCCTATGGACATGGAAGGAGGACAGAAGACCGGGGGCGAGATCCTGAAAGGACTTCCTGACCTCCTGGGGTCAGACAGGAGGGCTGAAGGACTCGGAAGAGATGTATTGTGAATAGGGGGATTTGACTTGATGGTGTGATTGTGACTTTGATGTACCTGGTATAAATGTGGGGGTTTACTGCAGCTCACTCTCTTGTTCCTGTTAGAGAGAGTGAGCTGGGGATGTGAAGTTGTAATAAATCTGAATTGAGAAATAATTCAGCCTCTTCATTTCACGCTCCCTACATTGGTGACCAAAGACATGAGATGCCGAGAAGCAATTCCCCTGGCCCAGATTCGTCGGAGACCGCTCGTACGAGCGCCGTCTCGATTAAACTCCCTGAGTTCTGGCAAGACGACCCGCACTCGTGGTTCCTTCACGCTGAATCGCAGTTTGCCCTCGGGGGAATAACAGCAGATGACACCAAGTTTCACCATGTCATCGCAAAACTTGACAACAGCACAGCTCAATGCATGCGGAGCCTGGTGCAGCAGCCGCCCGCTGACGACAAGTACGGCGAGTTAAAGGCTGCCCTTATCGAGTGTTTCATGCCCTCAGCCGAAGAGAGGGCTAGGAGGCTCCTGGACCTGCGCGACCGAGGAGGACGCAGGCCGGTCGACCTTATGGAGGACATGCTGCAGCTGAGGGATACAGAAAATGACGAATTTCTGTTCAAGCATATCTTCTTGAGGACCCTCCCAACACACACGAGGGGAACCCTATCCAACATGCGTTGTGTGACCCGGCGAGACTTCCGCGCGCTGGCCAGAGAGGCGCAGCGGCTCCTCGATGCCTGCGGCGAACAGACGACCTCCGCGGCAGCAGCAGACCTCGGCGCAGCGACTGGGGGCAGTGGAAATCCGGAGGCAGCAGAAGCCACCCCACCGACAATGGCGGCGGCGCGGTCCCGAGGCAGCGGAGGGGATGGCCTCTGCTTTTACCATCGACGTTTCGCAGAGAAGGCGCGCAGATGTATACCGCCATGCAACTACAAGAACCAGGGAAACGCCAGAACCGGGGGTCGTTAGCAGCTTCGACTCTCGGCGAAAAAAACAAGCTGCTCTATCTGACGGATGCGAGCTCCAGGCGGCACTTCCTCGTGGACACTGGAGCCCAAGTGAGTTTCATCACCACGACCTATGCTGACCGGCTGGCAGGCCCCCACGGAAACGGGGCAACGGCGGAGAATGGCTCGAGCATCAACACCTTCGGGGAAAGGACTCTGCACCTGTCCTTACACGGCCGCACCTATGAATGGACTTTCATTGTAGTGGTGGTGAGTTTCAACATGTTAGGCGCTGATTTTCTGTGCTCACATGGTTTGTTAGTTGATCTTGCTAATAGACGCCTGGTTAATGCACTCTTGTTTTATTCTATCCCCTGTGCAGCTCGAGTGTCCCCACCACCAGTTCAGACCAACGTCGCAACAGCAGGCGGTAAGTTCCACACTCTCCTCACCCAGTTTCCAGCACTCACAGTTCCCACTTTTTCAGCTATGGTTGCGAAACACAGAGTGGAGCACTTTATCACCACAGCTGGCCCGCCAGTTTTCGCGAAGGCTCGGCGCTTGGATGCAGCTAAACTCTCCATTGTGCACGAGGAGTTCGCCAACCTGGAAAGGTTGGGCATAATTCACCGTTCGAAGAGCCCATGGGCCTCCCCACTGCATATGGTCCCTAAGGCTGACGGCTCGTGGCGACCTTGTGGTGATTACCGCAGGTTAAACAATGCCACAGCGCATGACCGCTACCCCATCCCACACATCCAGGATTTCTCGGTGCAGCTGGTGAGGGCGCGCATTTTTTCTAAGATAGACCTGGTCCGCGGCTATCATCAGGTCCCGGTCCGAACCGAGGACATTCCAAAAACAGCGGTAATAACCCCGTTCGGTCTTTTCAAATTTTTACGCATGCCGTTTGGCCTGAAAGGCACTGCGCAAACCTTCCAACACATGATGGATGCGGTGTTACGCGATCTCCCTTTCGTGTTCGTCTACCTCGATGACATTTTGGTCGCTAGCACCTCCGAGGAAGAACACGAAAAACACCTCAAGACAGTTTTTCAGAGGTTGGGGGAGCACGGGTTAATTAATCCGGCCAAGTGCCAGTTTGCCATGGCGCAGATCAATTTTTTGGGGTATTGCGTCTCCCCAGAGGGGGCAGTCCCTCTTCCGGACAAAGTATGCGCAGTGGCAGAGTTTCCTCGGCCACAAATGGTCAATTACAAGAGTTTTTGGGAATGGTAAATTTTTATAACCGTTTCATACCCCACGCAGCGCAGCTCATGCAACCATTATACGCCGCGCTTAAAAAACAGAAGCCCTCCAATATGGTCGAGTGGTCCCCGGAGCGGGAGCGCGCATTCACAGGGGTTAAAAAGGCACTTGTAGACGCAGCACTGCTGGCTCACCCAGACCCATCAGCCCACATAGCGCTCACCACGGACGCATCAGAGGTGGCCATAGGAGCCGTGGTGGAACAGCAGGTCGCTGGGGTGTGGCAGCCGCTGGTTTTTTTTAGCAGATCCTTGCGCGAAGCTGAGCGGAAATACAGCACGTTTGACAGGGAGCTGTTAGCGCTCCATCTGGCCATTCGCCATTTCCAGTTCAGGCTGGAAGGTCGGCGTTTCACCGCATTTGTCAACCACAAGCCGCTCACTTTTGCTATGGCCAAAATTTTGGAGCCGTGGTTGGGACGGCAGCAGAGACAGCTGGCTGCAATTTTGGAATTTATCACTGACATTCAGCACGTGGCAGGTAAACTAGATGTAGTGGCGGACTGTCTCTCGCGTGCAGTAACAGCGCCTGTCCGCGCGGAAGCAGATTATACTACTGCAGCCGCAGGGCAGAGTAGCAGCACGGAAGCGCACGCAGCCCCGGTTCACGTGGGGATAGATTATGCAGCCATGGCAGCGGAGCAGGGTAGAGACGCGGACGTGCGCGCGCTCCAGTCTGGACCAACAGGGTTAAGGCTGGAGAGCAGGTGTCTACAAACCGGTTTGCCCGCCCTAATCTGCGATGTATCTACCGGGCGACCGCGCCCGGTGGTACCTGCCGAGTGGCGTCGTCGCGTTTTTGACTCGGTTCACTCCCTGGCACACCCAGGGGTGCGCTTCTGTGAAAATGGTAGCGGAGAAGTTTGTTTGGTCGAGCCTGCGCAAGCATGTGAAAGAGTGGGCAAGAGCCTGCATGGCTTGCCAGCGGGCCAAAATCCACAGGCACACGAAAACCCCCTTAGAACCATTCCACATTCCGGCTAAGAGATTAGATCATGTGCATATAGACCTCGTGGGCCCCCTACTGCCGTCGCAGGGGTTCACACATCTTTTGACGATGGTGGACCGAACCACACGCTGGCCGGAAGTGGTCCCGCTAATGGCGACCACAGCGGCAGAGGTGGCTCGCGCTTTTTTAACGGCCTGGGTAGCTCGTTTCGGGGTCCCGTCGGACATTACGTCCAATAGGGGACCTCAATTTGTGTCTGAGCTGTGGTCAGCGATGGCCAGCAGCTTAGGAGTGACAATCCACCGCACTACCGCTTATCACCCACAGGCTAACAGTTTATGCAAGCTATGCTGCCCCCATGTATTAAGTTAAGAGTTCCCATTACAGCATTTCATGTAACAGAGTTTGGCTCCCTCTAGTGGTGTAGTGAAAGCATCGTTTTGAACTGTTACACAAGGTGTTGCACATGCGCAGTAATGATATAACCGGAGAACGGGGCAGAGCGTCACTCATTGTACAATCGCTGTGGATGTTGTTTAATTATCGGCGCCTTGGACATCATTAGTCCGTGAGTATCTGCATGGTTTGACAGTGTTAACAGCTACAGTGAGAACTGCATGGTTGCATTGGTGTATTTTAAGCGATCTGACTCTAGTCCTATCAGTCATTGTTACCAAGCTAAGCTAGAGGTAACGCTAACATGTGCTAAGCTAAATACGGTGACCATATCATTGACGGCGTGTATATGTTTACTTTGTTGCAGTTTTACACGGATGTAGGAACAAATGTAAAAGGATATAAAACCCAAAAGACGAGTGTACATCACGTTGAGTTCCTTGTGGGGTAGCTTCAATAAACGAGATAAAAGGAAACATCTTGTCATCATTGAGGCCTGCACCACACATGTTAGCTTGCTGCTTACTAGTCGAAAACTGGGAAACTCGATGGGAGAGCAGTAAAGTTCAATTCAATTCAATTCAATTCAACTTTATTTATATAGCGCCATTTCACAACAACAGTCATCTCATAGCACTATCAACTGTAGGGAGGACCCCCACAGTTGCAGAAAGACCCCAGCAATCAGGCGATCCCCTGTGAGCAAGCACTTGGCGACGGTGGAGAGGAAAAACTCCCTTTTAACAGGAAGAAACCTCCAGCAGAACCAGGCTCAGGGAGGGGCAGTCATCTGCTGCGACTGGCTGGGGGGTGAGGGGATAGAGAAGAAGAAAAGAACAGACATGTAGAGAGCAAACAGCACGATGGGGACTCAATCTATGGGAGAGAACAAACAAATGTTAATGACCAGCAAAAAAAAAATATTTCATAGAGAGTGAGGAAAGGAGTGAGGCCCAGTGCATTACTGGAGGTCCCCCGGCTGACTAAACCTATTAGCAGCATAACTAAGGGAGGGTTCAGAAAACACATGATCCCTCCCTAATTGTAGGCTATATCAAAAAGGTAGGTTTTAGCCCTATTCTTAAAAACAGAGATCGAGTCTGACTCCCGAATCCAGATTGGCAGCTGATTCCACAGGAGAGGAGCTTGATAACTGAAGGCTCTGCCTCCCATTGTACTTTTGGAGATTCTAGGTATTACAAGTAAACCTGCATTTTGGGAGCGTAGTGCTCTGTTAGGATGATACGGTAGTATCAGATCTTTTAAATAAAAAGGAGCCTGATTGTTTAGAGCTTTGTAAGTAAGAAGAAGGATTTTAAACTTAATTCTAAACTCTATGGGAAGCCAATGAAGGGAGGCCAGAACCGGAGAGATATGATCTCTCTTTCTAGTACCTGTTAAAACTCTTGCTGCAGCATTTTGGATCAGCTGAAGACTTTTTAAAGATGTTTTAGGACAGCCTGATAATAAAGAATTACAATAATCTAATCTCGAGCTAACAAAAACGTGGATCAGCTTCTCAGCATCACTCTGAGACAAGATGCTCCTAATCTTGGCAATATTACGCAAATGATAGAAGGCAGTCTTAGAAACAAATTTAATATGTGAATTGAAGGACAAATCCTGATCAAAAATAACTCCAAGGTTCCTCACAGAGCTATTAAGAGAAAGAGTAACTGCATCCAAACTGAAAGTTTGATTTGGAAAGGAATTTCTAAGGTTTTTTGGACCAACAAGAATGACTTCAGTCTTATCTGAATTTAATAGCAGGAAATTACAAGTCATCCAAACTTTGATTTCCTTAAGACAGGCTTCTAACTTGGCTAATTGATTAGTATCATCTGGCTTCATTGACAGGTATAATTGTGTGTCATCTGCATAACAGTGAAAATGTATACAGTGCTTTCTAATAATGTTGCCTAACGGAAGCATATATAAACTAAAAAGAGTAGGGCCAAGCACAGATCCCTGTGGAACTCCATGACTAAGCTTTGAGCTGAGAGAAAACTCATCATTTACATGAACAAACTGGAACCTATCAGATAAATAAGATCTAAACCACTGCAACGAAGTTCCATTAAGTCCAACATAGTGTTCTAATCTATCAAGTAGAATATTATGATCAATAGTATCAAAAGCTGCACTAAGATCTAAAAGGACAAGTACAGAAACTAGTCCATTATCAGATGCAATGAGGAGGTCGTTAGTGACCTTCGCTAAAGCTGTTTCAGTGCTATGATGGATTCTAAACCCAGATTGAAACTCCTCAAATAAACCATTTCCCTGCAGGTGGTCAAATAATTGCGTAGCAACAACTCTTTCTAAGATTTTTGAAATGAAAGGGAGATTAGAGATTGGTCTATAGTTAGCTAAAGCTCCTGGATCTAGCGTTGGCTTTTTGAGTAAGGGTTTAATTACAGCCGTTTTAAAAGCCTGCTGTACATGGCCTAAAGTTAATGAAGAATTGATTATATGAAGAATAAAGCTACCAATAAGTGGGAAGACTTCTTTAAATAACCTGGTAGGAATAGGGTCTAAAAGACAAGTTGAAGGTTTGGATGAGGAAACTATTTTGTCTAACTCACAAAGGTCGATTGGAGTAAACTCATCAAGACAGACATCAATAGAAGGAGTTGTAGTAGTTACAGTATTTAAGTTAACTGTGGGAAGAATCTGATTGATTTTATCTCTGATGGATGAAATTTTATTATTGAAAAAGTTCATAAAGTCCTGACTAGTAAGCTCTAAGGGGATGCTAGGATTGACAGAGTCCTGACTCTTTGTCAACCTGGCTACAGTACTGAAAAGAAACCTGGGATTATTCTTGTTCTCTTCTATTAATGCAGAGTAATAACTCGTTCTAGCTTTTCTAAGAGATTTTTTATAAATTAAAAGATGATTTCTCCAAGCTAAATAGATTTCATCTAAATTAGTAGAGCGCCATTTTCTTTCTAATTGACGAGTCTTCTGTTTTAAGCTACGAGTTTCTGTGTTGAACCAAGGAGTTAAAAATCTCTGATTAGACTTTTTCTTTTTTAAGGGGGCCACCAAGTCTAGAGCCTGATGCAGAGAAGCTGAAACACTATCCACCATGTTATCAATTACAGAAGGAGCAAGCTGTCTATAGCTTATTTCCGTTGTGTTGACACATGGCATAGAGGAAACAATCTGCATAAATTTGGAAACAGCATCATCTGAGAGGCATCTACTGTGATAATATTTTTCTTTAGGAGCCAAATAGTCAGAAATAGTAAAATCAAAGGTTAACAGACAATGGTCTGACAGTACAGGGTTATGAGGAGACACTACAAGATTTTCTATTTCTATGCCATATGTCAGAACAAGGTCCAATGTATGGTGGAGGTAATGAGTAGAATTTCCTACTTTCTGAGAAAACCCAATCGAGTCTAATATTGAATTAAAAGCCACATTAAGGCAGTCACTATCTACATCCACATGTATATTAAAGTCCCCTACTATAATTATTCTATCAGATTTCAGCACTAAATCAGCTAAGAAATCAGGAAATTCGGATAAAAATTCTGAATAGGTTGATGGGGGACGATAAACTATGGCAAATAAAATTGGGTTTAACCTGGAATTGCTAAAGTGCCCAACACTGAGGACCAGGCCCTCAAAGGAATTATAACATGTTTTTTGCTTTACATTAACTAGTAATTTGGAATGGTAAATTGATGCTACTCCTCCTCCACGACCAGAACTTCTGGGATTTTGACAGTTTAAATAACCAGAGGGAGTTGATTCATTTAAACCAACATAATCCTCTTGTCCTAACCAAGTCTCTGTAAGGGAAATTAAATCAATCTGATGATCAATTAACAGATCATGGACTAACAGAGACTTGGGAGTTAGAGACCTAATATTTAATAAACCACATTTAATTTTTAAATTATGAGGAGGAACAGAGGCCAAATCATTCAATTTAGAGGCTTTATGTTTAATTTGAGTTTTACCAATATTTTGCTTTATCACTTTGGGATGCTTATACATTATATTTTTATTTACTTTGGAGGGAGCAGACAACGATTCTCTGATGGGGAAGACAGGGGCTAAGCTGAGGGGTGGCGGATGAAGAGGAGCTGCAGAGAGGCGTGTAGGACTGTGACTCTGCTTCCTGGTCCCAACTCTGAGTAGTCATGGTTTTGGAAATTTGGATAAAAAAGATGCCAGATTGTTAGATAAATGAGAAGCACCATCCAAAGTGGGATGAATGCTGTCTCGTCTCATAAGACCAGGTTTTCCCCAAAAAGAGCTCCAATTGTCAATGTAGCCCACGTCATTTTTAGGACACCACACAGACAGCCAGCGGTTCAAGGATGACGAGCGACTAAACATGTCATCACTGGTCAGATTGGGGAGGGGCCCAGAGAACACTACAGTGGCAGACATCGTTTTTGCAAAGTCACACACCGATTCTATATTAAGTTTCGTGACTTCCGACTGCCGGAGACGGATGTCATTAATGCCGGCGTGAATAACAATTGTGGAATATTTACAGTTACTTTTAGCCAGCATTTTCAAATTTGACTCGATGTCGCCTGCTCTGGCCCCAGGAATGCATGTGACTATGGCCGCTGGAGTCTCTAGGTTCACGTTTCTGACTACAGAGTCGCCAATGATCAGAGTTTTTCCTCAGCGGGTGTGTCGCTGAGCGGGGAAAAACGATTAGAAACGTGAACAGGTTGGTGGTGAACCGGGGCTTTGCGACTAGGCTTCCTTCTCACCGTCACCCACCCAGTCTCCTCGCTGCTGAGGAGAGCCGGGGAACCGGTGACAGGGGGACCTAAGCTAGCTAGCTCCGCTGCAGCTAAGGGGCGTCCGTCGAGATTAACTGGCGCAGACGGTGTTTCAATGCAGCGGAGCCGGGATTCCAAATCAGACAACCTCGCCTCGAGCGCCTCAAAAAGACAACATTTATTACATTTACCGTTATCACTAAAAGAGGCAGAGGTGTAGCTAAACATCTGACAGAGAGAGCACACCAGAGGAGGAGAGGAAAGAGAGCTAGTAGCCATAGCTAGTGGCTCGAGAGCTGGAGAGCAAACCACACAGGCATACAGCAAAACAGGAAGTGACGATACGTTACCACAAGGAAGTGACGATCTCAGCCAAGGGGGGCTTCTTGAGTAAAAGGACTAGAAGCGCGGCGGGCCGATAAACAATCAACAAGCAGCAAATGAGCCTCAGGGCAGGAGAGCAGCACCAGCCAACTCCCCAACTCAGAAGTGGAGTTATGGAGACGGAACACACAGCTCCCTTGGCTACAGCTGCACGAGCTAGCTCATTATACTCACATAGCTTCAAGTCAAGCAAGGCTTCTTCAGCTACCTCCTCAGCCATAAGAGCTAGAGCCAAAGCAGATGCTGCACGAGCTGAATTAGCTTATTCAGAGAAAGAAGCAGCCCTCATCACACAGAAAGCTAATCTTGAAGCGCAAATGCACATTTTGAACCATCAGAAGGCTGTTGCAGCTGCAGAAGCTGAAGCCGCGGCCTATGAAGAAGCAGAGGAATGTGCAAGAAGTGAATTCAGCCAAGCATTAATGGACTTGCCAGTTGGCTCAGCACAACACACATCTGAGTATGTACAGAAGCACCTTAATATGCGCTTTGAGGAAGCTCCATTTAAAACTGATCCAGCCACCCCTTCTAAGATCCAGTGTGAATAGTTTGAAATGGCCACAAATGTACCATTCATCCCATCTAATGCTGTAGATGGTAAGAGTAGGGTCAGCGTCAACATGAAGGAGGAGCAGGGAGCTGCAGAGACAATTAATCCCCCAACGTTACGACCCTATTATGCCCCCGCAACACATCATGCCGAAGCACAAAGCATTCAGGATCTGACCAAATATCTCACACACCGGGAGATGTTGAGCACGGGACTCCTACAGTTTGATGACCTCCCAGAGAATTATTGGGCATGGAAAGCATCTTTCCAGAACGCCATTCAAGACCTCAGCCTCTCACACCACGAGCAATTGGATCTGATGATAAAATGGATCGGCACAGAATCAGCAGAGCAAGCAAAGAGGATCCGCTCTGCACATGTCTTTAACCCAAAAGCAGCCCTCAACTTAGTCTGGGAAAGGCTAGAAGAGTGTTATGGGTCACCCGAAGCAATAGAAAATGCACTGCTAAAAAAGCTTGATGATTTTCCCAAAATCAGCAACAAAGATGCACTCAAGCTGAGAGAACTTGGTGACGTTCTACAGGAACTCAAATGTGCAAAGGATGGCGGATACCTACCTGGGCTCGCATACCTGGATACAGCCCGTGGAGTGAATCCTGTTGTCGAGAAACTGCCCTACAACCTACAGGAGAAGTGGATTGCAGCAGGTGCCAATTACAAAGAAACACACAAAGTCGCCTTTCCTCCTTTCAGCTTTTTTTTCCAGCTACATCAGACGACAAGCCAAAATAAGAAACGACCCAAGTTTCAGTTTCTCTTCACCGGCCCACATGAACACCAGAGTTGAAAAGGCCCCCAAGTTCGCCAGTGAGCACCTCATCAGTGTCCACAAAACAGACATCCCACCAGCTTCACCCGCAGCTACAGGTAACCACACATGTGAAAGAACAGAAAGCCCAGATAAACAATGCCCATACACAGAAGGCCACACCCATTAAAGAAATGTAAAACGTTTAGAGCCAAACCAATAGAAGAACGCAAACTGTTCTTGAGAGAGAATCACATCTGCTTTAAGTGTTGTGGCTCCACTCAGCATCTGGCAAAAGACTGTAAACAGTCAATCCAGTGCTCTGACTGTGGTAGTGATAGACATGTAGCAGCACTACATCCTGGCCCCTCTCCTCCTCCCATGGAGCCTCAGGAAGCTGAGATGGATCATGGCGGGGAGTACCATGATTATGAGGGCACACTAGTCATGTCTAGATGCACAGAAGTTTACGGTAATGCAGAAAACCCACGATCCTGCTCAAAAATTAGCCCTGTGTTAGTTTATCCTGCAGGACACAGAGAAGAAGCCCAGAAAATGTATGCAGCGCTTGATGAACAAAGCAACAGATCACTCGCTAAATCAGAGTTTTTCCAGCTGTTCAACATTAGAGCACCTTCCGACCCTTACACACTGAAAACGTGCTCAGGGGCTACTACGGTTTGGGGGCGGAGAGCTCCAAACTTCATGACAGAATCAATGGATGGAAAAGTACAGCTCCAGCTTCCAAACTTGATCGAGTGTGACATGATCCCCGATGACAGGAGGGAGATCCCATCTCCAAAGGACGCACTTGTGCATCCACACCTGAGAAAAGTCGCAGACAAGATTCCACCTGTAGATGAACATGCTCCCATCCTCCTACTGCTGGGAAGAGACATCCTACAAGTACACAAGGTGAGGGAACAAATAAATGGGCCCCACAGTACTCCCTATGCACAGCGCTTGGACTTGGGATGGGTTATTGTGGGAGAAACGTGTTTAGGGACAACAAACAAGCCTTCGACTGTTAACGTGCTAAAGACACAAGTGCTCTACAATGGTCGTGCATCATCCCTCAGCCCATGCCTAAACACATTTCTTGTCAAAGAGGTTTCAGGTTGCTCCACCTCACGCCCCCAACAGCGTACTACCATATGCCTTGCAGGGTGAGAGAGACACAGACCACTTAGGAAACACAGTCTTTGATAAAACAAAGGACGACGATAAACCAGTGCTGTCAATAGAAGATCAAGTTTTTATTGACATCACGGACAAAGAAGTAAGAGACTACAGAAAGAAAGTGCATGTGTTCGGAAATAGCCCTTCTCCAGCCGTGGCTGTTTACTGCATGAGACGTGCTGCAGCTGAAGGTGAGAAAGCGCATGGACATGACACAACACAGTTCATAATGAGACATTTCTATGTAGATGATGGATTAGCCTCCACAGCCACACCAGAAGAAGCTGTTGACATCCTGACAAACGCACAAAAGATGTTAGCACAATCCAATCTCAAACTACACAAAATAGCATCTAATGACTGCAGGGTCATGGAAGCCTTTCCGGCGAATGAAAGAACAAAGGACTTAAAAGACTTAGATCTCAAACGTGACGAGCTCCCACTACAATGGAGTTTAAGGGTGCCTTGGAATCTTGAGATTGACAGTTTTATGTTTCAGGTGTCCATCAACAGGAAGCCCTGCACACGAAGGGGAGTCTTAGCGACGGTCAGCAGCCTGTATGATCCCCTAAGGTTTGTGGCGCCTATCACGATGCAGGGGAAGAACTTCCTGCGTGAACTGTCAACAGAACATGGCGACTGGGATGAACCACTTACCGCTGAGAGAGAACAGGTATGGAACAAATGTAAGGAACTGAGAATTGAGCGCAGTGATGCAGCATTAACGAGTTACCTACAAGAAAAGGGTTGCAAATGGTTTTTTAACCCACCTTATGCATCACACGTGGGTGGATCCTGGGAAAGACTCATTGGAGTTGCCAGGCGGATTTTAGATGCATTATTTCTCAAGAACAAACTACGGCTCACGCATGAGGTACTGAGCACTTTAATGGCGGCGGTTATGGCAGTGATGAATGCAAGACCACTTGTGCCGGTCTCAACAGATCCTGACAATCCAACCATCCTAACCCCAGCAATGCTACTGATGCAAAAAACCAACCCCTTGACAGCACCATCGGGAACTTTCGCTGCACCAGAACTTCATGCATGTCAGTGGAAACAAGTGCAGGCTCTTGCGGACAGTTTTTGGAAACAATGGAGACAAGAGTATCTTATGACTCTTCAGAGCCGAAGAAAATGGTCTGATGAGAAACCGAACATCAATGTTGGAGATGTCGTTTTGCTCAAGGATGGGCAAGCACACAGAAATGACTGGCCCATGGGGCGGATTGTGAAGACATTTCACGGAAGGGACAATAAAGTACGAAAAGCGGAGGTGAAGATAATAAGAGATGGGACTGCTAAAGTGTTTCTGAGACCAATTACAGAAATGGTTTTACTGATAGCAGAAGGGGAATAACAGATAATGATATTTATTAACATTGTTATGCACTGTTGTTTGAAATGTTGTAAGGCTAAATAGTGGTACAATGTTATTGCACCAGACGGGGAGTATGCTGCCCCCATGTATTAAGTTAAGAGTTCCCATTACAGCATTTCATGTAACGGAGTTTGGCTCCCTCTAGTGGTGTAGTGAAAGCATCGTTTTGAACTGTTACACAAGGTGTTGCACATACGCAGTAATGATATAACCGGAGAACGGGGCAGAGCATCACTCATTGTACAGTCGCTGTGGATGTTGTTTAATTATCGGCGCCTTGGACATCATTAGTCCGTGAGTATCTGCATGGTTTGACAGTGTTAACAGCTACAATGAGAACTGCATGGTTACATTGGTGTATTTTAAGCGATCTGACTCTAGTCCTATCAGTCATTGTTACCAAGCTAAGCTAGAGCTAACGCTAACATGTGCTAAGCTAAATACGGTGACCATATCATTGACGGCGTGTATATGTTTACTTTGTTGCAGTTTTACACGGATGTAGGAACAAATGTAAACGGATGTAAAACCCAAAAGACGAGTGTATATCACGTTGAGTTCCTTGTGGGGTAGCCTCAATAAACGAGATAAAAGGAAACATCTTGTCATCATTGAGGCCTGCACCACACGTGTTAGCTTGCTGCTTACTAGTCGAAAACTGGGAAACTCGATGGGAGAGCAGTAAACGAGCGTTTTCACAGGTCTTTGAAGGCAGCCCTCAGAGCGTCGCTTACGGATGCAGATTGGGTGAACAAACTACCATGGGTTTTATTGGGGTTGCGTTCGGTGCCCAAGGAGGACTTAAATGCCTCCCCCGCTGAATTAGTTTTTGCGCAACCGCTCAGGCTACCCGGTGAGTTCCTACCATCCCATACGGCGCCGGGGCGCCCCCGGCGCGTGGACCACTGATCGGCATGGGAGCGGACATGCTTCCGGGCCCCGCTCATCACACTTTCCCGCGCGTTTTTGTTCCCAAAGCTCTGAAAAATGCCGAGTTTGTTTTTGTCAGGCACGAGGCTCAGCGACACAGCCTCCGCCCACCATATGACGGTCCATTTAGAGTGCTGGAGACTGGGGAGAAGCATTTTGTGCTGGATTTGGGAGGCAGAAAAGAAACAATTAGCATTGACAGACTAAAACCTGCCTTTGTGTTGAGTGACGAGTCTGTACAGCTGGCGAGAGCACCTCGACGAGGCAGACCCCCCAGGGAACGCGCCCTAGAGCCCCCTCAGGGATCAAATAACCATTCTCTCCCTCAATTAACAGATTCGCCGCAGGACGGCGCCACACAGACTGTGAAACCTGTTTACAGCAGGTTTGGAAGGCGGTTGAAACCTAGACTACTGCAGACTGATGTGTAATGTGTCAAAGTGCTTAGGCTGCGCTGTCGATGCTGTTACGAGGGTGTGAAATATGCTGTATTGCCTTTCTGATTCTGTCATGGTGGTGTGACATAGGCTACATTGCCCATTCTTTGGCGTTTGGGGGGGGGGGGGTTATGTAGCTCACATATTTGTAACTGCATATGTTTAAGCACAAGAAGGATGTTTAAAGCTTACATGTGTGGATTGACCTCACGCCTCAGATGGACAATGTGTCTGGACCCCCTATGGACATGGAAGGAGGACAGAAGACCGGGGCGAGATCCTGAAAGGACTTCCTGACCTCCTGGGGTCAGACAGGACGGCTGAAGGACTCGGAAGAGATGTATTGTGAATAGGGGGATTTGACTTGATGGTGTGATTGTGACTTTGATGTACCTGGTATAAATGTGGGGGTTTACTGCAGCTCACTCTCTTGTTCCTGTTAGAGAGAGCGAGCTGGGGATGTGAAGTTGTAATAAATCTGAATTGAGAAATAATTCAGCCTCTTCATTTCACGCTCCCTACATTTACGCATTTTAGTAGAAAAAAGTCCATTCATTTTTTAGAGTTTTTTTTAACAATATGTAAAGTCTTTGCCGCTTTTTTGTTGGAGATAATATTGGAACATGAAGGATACAGAAATTGGAGATCAATTTTAAAACTCACAATATGTGGGGTGGATTGCAGAAACTATGATTTATGAATATACCTGTGCATGCCTGTAGAAACTGAGCATAAACAAGTATTTCTACATGCCCGTAGAAAGGAGGTGGAAGCAAGGGTGTAAGCAAGCACGTCAGCACTCATTCAGTGATGCCTGCCTTTAATCTTTGATGGTGTCATAACGAGTCCTGTGATCGTAAGTGATGACTACCTTTGATCTTTGATGATGTCATAGCAAGTCCTATGATCTTTGATGATGCCATAGCAAGTCCTATGATTGTGAGTGATGCCTGTGTTTGATCTTTGATGATGCCATAGCGAGTCCTATGATCGTGAGTGATGACTGCCTTTGATCACTGATGATGTCATTGTGAGTCCTAACGTAGGGAGTCCTATGATCATGAGTGATGCCTGCCTTTGATCTTTGATGATGTCACAGTGAGTCCTGTGACTGTGACATAGCTCGCTATGTCACAATCGCTATGTCACAATCTTTTCTTTGAGCGAGTCCTATGATCATGACACACTGACGCAGAGGGATGATACTTTCCAATCAGGCAAAGAAATTTGATACATTCACTGACAAAAGAAATGTTCATATTACAGTTTAAAAACAAGACCACATCTACCGAAAATGAGATCAGCTTACCAAATGAATGAAAGATTAGGAGGGCAACTTCTTTCCAAAATTCTAGTGAAATGTGGCGATTAAAACATAAGTGGGAAATAGATTATGAGTCATTATTGCAAAAAGAATAGAAAGGAGAACATCTGTAAATTTGCTTAAGAATTTGTTACAGGGGAAAAGTCTGTAGAATTTTAAATTGCATTTCTTTGATTTTATTAGGGATACAGAATTTGTTTGGGTCTGTCCAAATATTTTTCAAGATAAGATAAGATAAGCCTTTATTAGTCCCACAATGGGGAAATTCCAGGATTGCAACAGCACAGGGATAGCAACACTCAGAGCAATAATTTAGAAGATACGAAAAATAAAAATAAGAGCAGTGAATATACATACAGTACGTACACATAAATATATAAATATATATACAAAGTGCGGAGCACTGTAGCAAGATGGAATAAACAGCATAACCGTCTACTTAGTTATCCTACATAGTATGAATATGTACCCATACATATTGTCACCCTCCGTAGCGACTGATATTGTCCTAGTTGTATACTCAATGTTGAAAGAGGTAATTGGCTCAGTGGGTACGTCTTTGGTTAACATCATTAATAGTTCACTTGAATCTGGTTGTGTACCCTCGTATTTTAAACATGCAGTTGTGCAGCCACTTTTAAAAAAACCTAACCTCGATCCATCTGTTTTTAAAAACTTCAGGCCAATTTCTAAGCTTCCTTTTATTTCTAAGCTTTTAGAAAAAGTTGTTGCCAAGCAGCTCACTGACTTTCTGATTGAACACAATATTTTTGACAAAATTCAGTCAGGTTTTCGTCAGAAACACTCGACAGAGACCACTCTTCTCAGGGTGTCAAATGATATTTTAATGTCATCAGACTCTGGCAAATGCTCTGTTTTAGTGTTATTAGATCTTACTGCAGCATTTGATACTATTGATCATTTTATTTTGTTACAAAGGCTTAGAGATTGGGTAGGTATTTCTGGAAAAGCTCTGGATTGGTTTTTCTCCTACCTTTCTGGTAGGAGTTTTTTCCGTGGCTGTTGGCTCTTATTCATCTGACTCTGCTCCTTTAACCTGTGGGGTGCCTCAGGGTTCTATTCTGGGTCCACTTTTATTTGCCCTATATATGCTGCCACATGGTTCTATTATCAGCAAATTTAAAGGTGTGTCTTATCACTGCTACGCTGATGATTTATAGCTACTTTTCTCTTTTAAGCCTGACCATGTTGACAATTTAAAAATTATTCATGATTGTCTGTCTGCAATTAAGGACTGGATGTCTAGTAACTTTTTGCAACTTAATGCTGATAAAACTGAAGTCCTTATTGTAGCACCTGATAATCTAATTCCTAAGTTGGTTAATAGCATTGGTTCATTAAGCTCTAACGTACGGTCTAAACTAAAAAATCTTGGTGTCATTTTCGATCAGTCAACGAGTTTTGATCAGCATGTCAAATCTCTGACCCGGAGTTGTTTATTCCACCTTAGGAATATATCTAAAATAAGGTCATTGCTTTCCTACACTCAGTTAGAAATCATTATTCATGCGTTTGTTTCTTCACATTTGGACTACTGTAATGCTCTTTTTACATGTCTTAGCAAATCCTCTTTACACCGCCTACCGTTAGTCCAGAACGCTGCTGCAAGATGACTAACTAGGTCCAGTAGATTCTGTCATATCACTCCTGTTTTGGCCTCCTTGCATTGGCTTCCTGTAAATTATAGAATTGATTTTAAAGTTCTTGTTCTTACTTACAAAGCCATTCATGAAGAGGCACCTTTTTATATTAGTGACCTGCTCTCTCTATACCAGCCCTGCAGGTCTCTCAGGTCTTCTTTTCAGAATCTATTGGTAGTCCCTAGTACTAGGCTCAGAACCAAAGGCGATAGAGCCTTTGCTGCTGTTGCTCCCAGACTGTGGAACTCTTTGCCTTTTGAACTTAGATCTGCACCTTCCATTGGTGTATTTAAGAAGCAACTAAAGACCCACCTTTTTAGCCTGGCTTTTTAACTATGTGCCAATTGTATTTTTATGTGCTTTTACTGTCTACTTTTTTTTTTCCTACTGTTTTATGTGCCTGTATTTTTATTTTGTTTTGTATTATGTTAAGCACTTTGTGACTATGTCTGTGAAAGGTGCTCTATAAATAAATAAACTTATTATTATACTGGAGGGGACCATTTGTGTAAGTCTGTTGCGTCCTTTGCATTCAATACTATTAGGTCGTCACATTTTTTTTTGCTTTCTCTGCGAGCAGCCCTGCTTAGGTTATACAGTCTCATAGCCGTAGGTAGGAAGGACCTGCAAAACCTCTCGGTTGCGCACCTAGGATGATGTAGTCTACTGCTAAATGAGCTCCTCAGTGTGTTCAGTATGTCCTGCATAGGGTGGGACTCGGACTCCAGCAGAGATGACAGTTTAGCCACCATCCTTCTCTCTCCTATCTCCTCCACTGGGTCAAGGCGTTGCCCCAGGACAGTGCTAGCTTTCTTGATCAGTTTGTTCAGTCTCTTCCTATCGGCTGCTGTTATGCCATTGCCCCAGCAGACCACTCCAAAAGTGATGGCTGATGCCACCACCGTGTCATAGAATGTCTTCAGCAGTGCCCCTTGTACACCAAAAGACCTGAGCCTCCTCAGTAGGAACAGCCTGCGCTGTCCCTTCTTGTAGAGTGCATCGGTATTGTGTGACCAGTCTAGTTTATTGTTCAGATGAACACCCAGGTACTTGTAGGATGTCACCATCTCAATGTCCGTTCCCTGTATGTTTACTGGTGCTGTGAGGGGTTGTCCTTGCCTGCGGCAGTCCACCACCAGCTCCTTAGTTTTCCTCGCGTTGATCTGGAGGCAATTCCGATGGCACCAGTCCACGAAGTCCTGGATAAGTCCTCTGTACTCAGCTTCATCTCCGTTGGAGATGAGGCCGACGATCGCAGAGTCGTCAGAGAACTTCTGTAGATGGCAGTGTGTTGTGTGAGAAGTCCGCAGTATAAAAGGTGAACAGGAAGGGAGCCAAAGCCATTCCCTGGGGGGCCCCCGTGCTACTGATGATCGTGTCGGACACACAATCTTGGGTTCTCACAAACTGTGGCCGGTTAGTGAGGTAGTCCAGGATCCACGATGACAGGTGCTGGTCCACCCCTGCGCACAGCGGCTTGCCCTTCAGGATCATTGGTTGGATGGTGTTGAAAGCACTGGAGAAGTCAAAGAACATGATCCTCACTGCGTTCCCGGGCTTCTCCAGGTGGGACAGAGAACAGTGAAGGAGGAAGATCACTGCATTTTGTATCTATATTAGGGAGCAACTTTACAGAATTTGGGGAGCAGCTCCGATCTGCAGTGATAATATTTCTAATGTGACAATTGTTACATGAGCCATCAATAAGTTTTTTTTTTCCCCACCAATTGAAATGTTCGGGAATTCATTCTTTAATGGACTATAGAATAGAGCAGGTGGCAGTAATTGTTCACCTGGACCTCAACCTGGTATGAAAGTCTCATTCGTCGTGATCCGCATGTTTGATTTGGCAAAGGTTTAACATCAGATGCCATTCCTGACACAACCCTCCACCTTTACCCGGGCTTGGGACCGGCACTAGGAGAACACAGGTTTGTGGATCCCCTGTGACGTTAAAGGTCTTGTAAATACTGCAATTAGTCAACCTCTGCTTGAGCAGAAATAAAATAAAGATCATAAATATGTCATTACATCATTGCTGAAGAAATAAAGCCCAAATCACTCTATAAATTCAAGAAATTGTGTGTCAGTGTGTCACAACCAAAGATCATAGGACCGCCTATGATGTTCCTGTGATCTCTACATGATGCCCTATGATGTTCCTATGGATAACAACTTACGTGTGAAAAAATTATCCATCCTTGGACTGCATCACTCACAGTCATAGGACTCGCTATGACATCATCAAAGATCAAAGGCAGGCATTACTCACGCTCATTCACGATCATAGGACATTAAAGATCAAAGGTAGGCATCACTCACGATCACACGGCTCGCTATGACACAATCAAAGATCAAAGGCAGGCATCGCTGAACGAGTGCTGACATTCTTGCTTACACCCTTTCTTACACCTGCTTTCTACGGGCATGCAGAAAAAGGCATGCAGAAACACAACAGGCTTTTCTCAAAGAAGTTCAGCTCGAAGGGAAGAACAACCATCAACAAATCCCACACAAGCACAAGATCATACCGCTGCAAGGAATTTTTGTGTCCACAAATGCAAAATGGATGATGACACATTGATAATTAAGAGGACAAACTTTGTAGCTTTTATCTGCCGCACCATTAATGTTGCAGCACAGCTAAAGAAGAAAAGTGAAAGAATCAAAACCATTGTGGGAGCAGCAGGAAGATTCTTAGAGGTGAAAGATATCAAAGCTGACAAGATTCATGTTTTATTGAAAGCTGAAACAGATGTTGAAACTTACTATCTGAATTATGGTACTACACATACTACTGTGAGGAGTCTTATCGCAAACAGACAAGAACTCAAGAAGTATCTTTACAAACTACTAGTTGTTCCAGAGGTAGTGTGTGTACAGGAGACATGGCTTCAACCTCACTTAGATTTTGTTATTCCAGGATATAGTTCAATCAAACAGGATAGAAGTAACAGTGTAAATGGAGGAGGATATGCCACTTTCATTAAAGATGGCCTGGCATATAGGGTGAATCCCTCCCCTGAGGATATAGAGTGAAATATTATTGAAATATGTAGGTCAAATGGACAAGGGGTGTGAAGACTTTAATGCTCATAACAGCTTGTGGGGAAGCACAAATAGAGAAAACAATGGAAATGTTGTGGAAGAGATGTTAGATGAAAGATCATTAATTCGTCTCAACAGTGGTGAAGGTCCCAGGGTGGATATGCATAGTGGCACATCATTGACCTGACTCTGGTATCTGATTCTTTCATGAGTGCCTGTGAATGGACGGTTATGAACAGTACAACTATGGGAAGTGATCACTTCCCAGTACTTGCAGTCATTAAAACTGAAGTACTGTATGTAGTATACAAGAGGGAAGATGTTTTACAAGATGGTGTTTTGACAAGGCAGATTGGAAAAAATTTAAGCAATGCTGTGTACAATCATGTCATTTGGTAACATTAGAAGGTGTCATAGAAGAATGTTCAAGTCAGGTAACCCATCATTTTCTGAATGCTGCAATAGCAAATATGCTTAAGAAAACAACACAGGGTAGGAAGAAGGTTGTACCCTGGTGGAATGAGGAATGTAGTATTGCTGTAAAAGAGCGAAACAAGGCATTCAGAGAGCTGAGGAAGAATATGAAGAGTAAAAATTTAATAGATTATAAAAAGAAAAGTTCAGTAGCTTGAAGGACTATTAAAAACAGGAAAAGGTCAACATGGAGAGAATTTTGTTCCACCCTTGGTAGGAAAACAGAACTAGATGATGTCTGGGGTATGTTTAAAAAAATGAGTGGTTAGAGGGTGTCAGTTAAGGTCCCAGCTCTAGTGGATGGGGACAAGATGACTGTATCGGAGAAAGAAAAGGCAGAAGTCTGAGGTAGAGCATTTGCAGCAGTGCATAGAGGAGAACATCTTGGTGAGAGTCACAGACAGCAAAGGGAGCATAAACACAGAGAAAATGCAAACTTAAAAAAGGAAGTGAAAGACGATATGACTGCGTGAGACCTCGAGCTGACAATGTCGGAGCTTAACAGAGCTTTGCAAGACAGTGGATACACAGCTCCAGGATATGATCAGTTAAGCTATGCTATGTTCCAGAAGTTGCCTATGCAATCAATGGAAATGAGGCTGAAATTGTTTAACAGAATATGACGTCTGCGGGATTCACACAAAGAAAGAGGAGCAAGATGGTTGTGATGAACAGGCTTTATTTACACACCACCAACCCCAACTCCTTCTGAGCACAGAGAGGAGGGGAGGTCAATCTCCCAGACCTCCGTTTCAATCATGGTTACACACACATGATACATCTTGCCCTAATCCTGCTAAACACTGCTGGGTCATTATAACGCAGTTATAATGACACAGCAGTATAACTCAGTAATAACACATTTAATACACACACACAGTAACGTTTTCAACTGGCAAAGCATGCTGGGAAATCCCTGCCCCCCTTAACATGGCCCCGACGTTACACTGCCCTCCCCTGGACTGGTTTCTGTCCCCAGAAAATTCAAAGTCCACTTTCAGAAATCCAATGCGAGTCAGCCCGGTGCGGGCGGCATGCACGGGCCATCCAGTGTCCATCTGAGTCTCGGTCGGAGTGTCTGGTTGGGGTAGAGTTCCGGTTTGGCCACCAGCGGGCGGATGGACACATCTGACAGCCTCTGTAGGACCACGCACAGTCCCTTCCCTGGCAGCGGGAGTCCCAAGCCCGCTCTGGCCGACTCCCACCGCTGCCAGGTCTCCCAGGCGGCCGCTGGCCCACGTCCATGTGTCCAGCCCTTGCCGCACCTGGAAAATGGCCGGATCTTCGTCCTGCTCGCTCCGCTGCTGCGCGTCTGCTGCGCCGAGGGCCTCCGTGACGTCACCGAAAGGGAAAGCATCTGCGGGTGGCGGTAGGACTACGCACAGTTCCTCCTCTGGCAGCGGTGGGAGTCACGACTCCCACCGCTGCCAGGACCTCCCAGGTGGCCGCTGGCCCACGTCCAGGTGTCCAGCCCCTGCCGAGCCCGGGAAAAGACCAGATCTGTCCTGCTCGCTCCGCTGCTGCTGCGCTTCAAAGGCCTCTGTGACGTCACCGCCGGGGGGGAGCATCTGCAGGAGGCGGCTTTTTCTCCGTCCATGCCACCTCGCTCTAATTTAACGTCGGCGAGGGGCCAGTTTGTTGTGCGCTGTGTGCGGGGCAGTACCATGCGATGTACCCTGGTTCTGTGCAGCGGAAGCCCCCCTTCCTCGCGTCGCCGCCGCTGTCTCCTTCGTGCACGTGCTGCTGTGATCTGCCGTAGCTCCTCCTCCCACTCTCTCTCAGCACGGTGGTTTCCTCTGATGACCAGTCGTTCAGCGTGGCAGCCACCTCGACCTGGGCCCGGTGGTCATCCAACAGGTTCTCACCGTTGTAGCAGGGAATCTTGGCCCGCTGCTGGACGGATGGGACTGTCACCTCCCGGTCGATCGCCGCTCCTAATCGCTCTGGAATCGCCAGCCCGTCCTGCCCCGAAAAGGGCGGGAAACGGGGCTGGTTTGCTCTGCTCAGTCCCATCGGGTCCACTGCTCCGTCCATCGCGGCGAGCCTCTCCGGGGGGGCCGGCGTCTCAGCTCTACGCTCCGTTCCCAGCCGAGCAATGAACCGCTCCGGCCGTTGGACCTCCGCCTGGATCCTCATCTTGCTCCATCCCCACTCCTGACACCAGTGTGACGTCTGCGGGATTCACACAAAGAAAGAGGAGCAAGATGGTTGTGATGAACAGGCTTTATTTACACACCACCGACCCCCAACCTACTTCTGAGCACAGAGAGGAGGGGAGGTCATTCTCCCAGACCTCCGTTTCAATCATGGTTACACACACATGATACATCTTGCCCTAATCCTGCTAAACACTGCTGGGTCATTATAACGCAGTTATAATGACACAGCAGTATAACTCAGTAATAACACATTTAATACACATACACAGTAACGTTTTCAACTGGCAAAGCATGCTGGAAAATCCCTGCCCCCCTTAACATGGCCCCGACGTTACAATATTAAAGGAGGGCATTATCACAAGTGGTTGCAAAAAGGCTTTAATTTTACCATTTAATAAGCCAGGGAAAGATCCAGCTCATCCAGGCATCACTCTCATCTGACCTGCTTCTAGCTCTTGGTGCCTCTCTAGCTGCTCTTTTCCACCCCCCAGACCTGGGTACTATCCACTCCATCTCATTTTTATCGAACCAGTCAGAGCTAGATGACATAATGTTACAGAGTACAGTTTATGCTACCCACCACAAACACATCACTCCTACCACCAACCAAACTCAGACATAAATGCCATCTCAACCTTCCACCTGTCAAAGTCTGTCCGCCGCCCCAATGGTCCAACTGGTCTTTGTGTTCTTTATCTTGTAGGCCTTGTTGTGTCTTCGGCATAAAGTCTTCGGGATCATGAAAACAGATGTGAGCAAAGAGCGTCGTTGTATCCATAATTAGGCAAATAATGAGAAAGTGGTAACTCAGTTTATGGAGCTTTATTCAGGATACAAAACTATAATACAGATAGACTTACGGCACATGCCTGAAGGCCAGGTCGTTCCGCCCACCTCCTTTACACCCCTTTACACACAGGGTAGCATTACCACCGGAAACTGTCAATTAACCACCCCAGTCTATTCCCCGTCCAACCCGGCCGCCATCTTAATATTACCAGCCTTTGTCCATACATGACAAGCGTCCTACTGTTGTCGTGTTCTTTAGTTGAATGAAATAATGTGGGACAACTGCGTGCTGTTGAACGTGAACTTTACTTGGCAGCTTGCATGAGAAAAAGAGACAGCGCATATAATTACGTCACGACGTCAGGTGCATGACCAAAGATCACTAGTTACAGACAAGATAATACTGTGTCGTTTGTTTACACCGCATCTCCCTTTTTACCTTTTTTTTTTGAGAGTATGCGTACATGTAACTAGTATTCACGTGTACATTTTCTCTGAACTTAGCATGTACTTTTAAACCTTCGCTTATTATTTTCCAAACATTAACAATACCACAGCTAAGAACATTCTCTGTTTGTACATTTTACCATTCTTTAGAGATCCAACTTTTTAGGTTTGACAATAGTTCTTCCCGATCTAGTTCTCACAACATCAGACTTTATAGGAGTAACAGGAGGTACAATAGGCGTTTGTTTCACCTGCTCTGAAGGTTCATCTGACCCACTCTGCTGTTTGGTACACTGTTGCAAAGGTGAGTGTAGAGGAATCAAATGCATGCGATTGCGTCTCACTGTCCCCTGTGGTAAGTCCACTGTATAAGATCTCGGTGTTGAGTGACTTTGGATAACAGTGCCTGGTGTTTTAGCATCTGTCACCCACACTTGTTCTCCTGGTGACAAGTTACACAAGGGTTTTGCTCGGTGACGTCTGTTGTAGTTTGAAATGTCCGACATCCTCTTCTCCCTTTCCTTGTGAGCAAGAGTGACGCTGTCCGGCAGTGTCGGCTCCAACTGAGAGGGAAGAGTCGGTAGTGTCGTCCTCAGGCGGCGGCCCATGAGGAGTTCAGCAGGGCTGTAACCATTTTGGAGAGGAGTAGCTCTATAGGTAAGAAGAGCTAAATATGGATCAGCAGCCTTTTTCAGTAAGTTTTTCACAGTCTGTACAGCACGTTCCGCCTCTCCGTTACTTTGCGGGAACCTTGGGCTGCTTGTGATGTGTTTAAAGCCATAGGCAGCCGCAAAGTCTGTGAAAGTCCGGCCAGAGAACTGGGGCCCATTATCAGACATCAGGACCTCAGGGATGCCATGACGGGCAAAGAAAGACTTCAGGTGAGTAATGACGTCGTTGGATTTCGTTTGGTTCAGCAGGGCAATCTCAACGAACCTGGAAAGGTAGTCCACAGCAAGAAGGTAAGTTTTCCCCCCCAGCTCGAACAGATCTGTACCCACTCTTTGCCACGGGCAGTCAGGGCATTCGGTTGGCATTAATGGCTCACTGTGGTTGTGTCTCTCTTGTATGCATGTTCTGCACTTTAACACCATTTCACTTATCTGTTGGCTGAGACCAGGCCACCATACTGACTGGCGAGCTCGGGCTTTACATTTTACAACTCCTTGGTGTCCGTCATGTAGTTTTGTTAAGACATCGTTTCGCATTGCTGAAGGGATAACAAGTCTTGAATCCTTCAACAGCAAGCCGTCTTTCACGGTAAGTGTGGCTCGGTCGGGCCAGTAGTTTCTCAACAGAGGTTCTTGTTTTGCATGTTCAGGCCAACCTTGACTGCACATGACCATTACACGAGCACACACACTGTCCATTTTCAGTTGTTCCTTGAGTGTTTGCATATATGATGAACTGACAGGCATATTTTCAATGATGCTGTCCACATATATGTCTGTGCTCTCCATGAGTTCCTCGTCTGATTTTGTCAGTTTTGTTTTCAATGGTGAGCGAGACAAAGTGTCTGCTGTCCAGAGCGATTTACCTGGGGCATACTGTACATTGTACGAGTAACGCATGAGTCTCATCCTGAAGCGCTGGATCCTCGGTGGCAGTAGATCCAAAGCTTGAGCTCCTAAGAGTGACACAAGAGGTTTATGATCAGTTTCCAGACAGAAGTGTTTGCCTATTAGAAAATCACAGAATCGCTCGCATGCCCATGTGGATGCTAAGGCTTCTTTTTCCACTTGTGCATAGCGTTGTTCTGTTGGAGACAGCGACCTTGAAGTGTAGGCAACTGGTCTCCATCCTTCTTCCCACTGCTGCAGGAGAACACCACCTAGACCATAAGAAGAAGCATCAGCCGATACTTTAGTGTCTCTGTTTGGGTCATACATAGCAAGCACTGGGGGTGAAGTTAGAGCATCTTTGAGCGTTTTGAATGCTTTAGCTTGGTCTACACCCCAATACCAGCTGTTCTTCTTGGACAAAAGATCTCTCAGAGCTTTGTCTTTCTCTGCTAAATGGGGGATAAACTTTCCCACCTGATTGACCATGCCCAGAAAACTTCTTAGCTCTGTCACGTTTGATGGCTCATTCATCTCTGTGATGGACTCTGTTTTCTTTGGGTCAGGACTTATGCCAGTGTCCGTAATGATGTGGCCAAGGAAAGTCACTTTGGTCTGTGACAGATCACATTTTTCCACATTCAGAGTTATACCTGCTTTTTCCAGTCTTTTCAGGGTGGTACGGAGTCGGGTGTCGTGCTCCACTTGGTCATGTCCCCATACCAGCACATCATCAACGTGACAGACCACTCCTTCAGCTCCTTCGATAACCTCCGACATTTTGCGCTGAAAGTGCTCAGGCACAGAGCTGATGCCAAAGGGGAGGTGGTTAAAGTGGAACCGCCCGAAGGGTGTTATGAATGTGGTCAGTTTGGCAGATTCCTCCGACAAGGGAATTTGCCAGAAGCCCATGTTGGCGTCCAGCTTGCTGAACACTTTGGCTCCTGCTAGCGTCCCAAGACTTTGTTCGACAGAAGGCAGCACAAACTTTTCTCTGCACACATACTCATTTAGTCCGGTAAAATCCACTCACAGTCTCAGCCTCGGACTGTTTTTCTTTGGAACAACGACCATGCCGGCGCACCAGTCTGTAGGTTCCTCCACTTGGGTGATGACTCCAAGCTGTTCCATCCTTTGGAGTTCCTCCTTGACTTTACCCATTAGAGGTATTGGAATCCTCCTTGGGGTTTTCAATGAGTATGGCACAGCGTTTGATTTGAGTTTTATGTGGTAGGGCTGCTGCACTTCACCCAGACCGCTGCACAGTTTGGAGTAGGATGTTTTCAGAGTGTCCATTGAAATAACATCAACTCGCACAAGAAGGCCTAGAGCTATGATGGCAGGAAGGCCTAACAGTGGCGTGCTGAGATTTTTGACAATGTAGACCTTTTCTGTTGTCTGTTTTGTCCCGTAGTTGAGCTGAAGCTTTGTGAAACCTGCGACCTCCAGTGGTTTCCTTCCAGGACCCAACAATGGTTTCTCCGGCTGTTGGAGAACAGGCATTTTTGCTCTTGGAAATATTTGTTCCAAGTCTGACTCCGCTATTGCAGTGACATCGGCTCCAGTGTCGAGTTTGAAAGACATTTTAGTGTCCCTCACCAGAATATCAGCTGTCCATACCTGGTGGCCTGTTGTGACTGAGCCGAGGAAAAAACTTCGCTCCTCTTCCTCCTCAATACTTTGGACATTCTTACTTTGCCTGCAGACCCGTTGATAGTGGCCTTTCTTTCCACATGCATGACATTTGGCATCATTTGCAGGGCACTCGTATTTAGGGTGAGGAGAGCCACTACATTTATAGCACCATGCGTTTGGTGTACTTTTGCTTTTACTTTTAGACAGCTGGCGTGCATTCACTGTTTCGCTTTTGAACTTAAACTTTGTCTTGTCGTATTTGGCTTTAGTAACTCTATCCACAGAGTTCACGTTCATCTGCATCATGTTTCCTTCATTCCTCAAAGTTGTTTGATGCTTTTTGATCTCTTCTGATTGCCTTGCCATATTTACGGCTTTCTCCAAGTCCAAGTCTTTTTCCATTTGCATGCGCTCTGACAGCCTTGTGTCGGCCAAGCCCACTACTATTCTGTTTCTTATGAGCTCATCGTGAAGCTGACCGTAGTTGCAGTGCTCCGCTAATGCATGCAGGGCCGTTACAAATGCGTCTACGGTTTCATTTGGCTCTTGTTTGCGCATATTGAAACGTGCACGTTCATAAACAACATTTTTCTTTACAATGAAAAAGCTGTGGAAGCCGTCTCTCACTTTGCTATATTCGAGCTGCTCTGCTTCGGTTAACTTTAAGCCTCTCAGGACATCATCTGCTTCATCTCCCATGCAGTATATTAATGTGTTGACTTGATTTTCATTTGAACTTGAAGACAAATTGCTTGCCTGGTGAAATCTTTCGAAGCGCCGAATCCACTTGGTCCATTCATGTGGTTTGGAGAAATCAAAGGGCTCCGGTGGCTGGATGCTAAACGTGGCGCTGGGCGTGCTAGCCGCGATGCTAACTCCTGTTCTCGCCGGTTCATCATCTCTATCTTCGGGCATCTTAGCTCACCTCTCTGCCTCTTCCCACTAGAATGACTTTTAGTGTCTGTCTTCACAGCTACGCAGCACTTCTGACACCATGTCGTGTTCTTTAGTTGAACGAAATAACGTGGGACAACTGCGTGCTGTTGAACGTGAACTTTACTTGGCAGCTTGCATGAGAAAAAGAGACAGCGCATATAAATTACATCACAACGTCAGGTGCGTGACCAAAGATCACTAGTTACAGACAAGATAATACTGTGTCGTTTGTTTACACCACAACTGTCACCAACTAACTATAGGCGCGGTCGGGGCTACGTCACTTCCGGTTAGTAACACATCGCCGCCATCTTAACTCGGTGAAAACAAACCTGTTACCAAGCCTTGTCTAGTGCAGTGTTTTGACTTTTTGTCATGGCCTGTGACTACATAGAAAAGCTTGATGAGTCAGCCAGGCTACGTTATCAGGAGAAGCTGACAGCAAGTGGACTGACAGATTGCCCATACAAGCTACCAGCCAGAAAATGAGTTAATGACCCGACCAGGTGGCCAGATGTGCAGTGGCCGGACGTGTACAGCTACTTGATCGACACTCCTGGTAAGCATATTTGCTTCGACCCATATTAACATGATTAACCCTCTTACATGTTTTGAATGTTTTTAAGGAAAGGCCCCTATGGGTAACATGACCAATCCATTAAATATCAGGGCAGCACAGGAGTAATTCTTTTTTTTTTTTTCCACAATATCTTTATTGAACCTTTTTTTTTTTTAACAAACATGATACAAACAATCAAACACTAACACTAAAGTACTACAAAAAAAAAAAAATGCACTAGAAAACACCAACAACCACCAACAAAATCAAATCTTCAACAATGCTCCTCTGTTTAGTCTAGACAATCCAATACATAAGTATACATATTATGTTCACCAGTTTGGAATTTACAAGGTCCACACATATCATTCACCTTCTTCTTCAAGAGTTATGTTTAAATTTTTTACATAATCAATAAAAGGTCTCCATATATTCTCAAACACAATTTCCTTTGATTTCAGTATATATGTTATTCTTTCTAATGGAAGGTTTGTTAACATCTGTCTTAACCACTGAGTCACATCTGGTCTATGAGTCTTTTTCCATAATAGTGCAATACATTTTTTGGCATTAAGCAAACTGAGGTCTATGAATGTTCTTTCACTTTTATTAAAATTATGCTTTTCTGGGTACAGACCCAACAAAAACAGTTTAGGATTCAATATGATTTGTTTTGAGATTATTTTTTCAATTGTTACCCTCACCTCTTCCCAAAACATTCTTATTAATCTACATTCCCATACACAATGAAATAGGGTTCCTTTACTTTCCATGCATTTTGTGCATGTATCTGGTATATTTTTGTTATATCTATTTAACTCCTCCGGTGTAACATACATCCGCATTAACCATTTGAAATGTATCAATTTAAGGCGTACATTTATTGATTTGGTTTGAGCTTCTGTACAAGCCAATTCCCATTGTTCCTCTGAAATTTCAGTTTGCAGATCTTCTTTCCAGTAGTTTAATCTTTTCAGTGAATTTTCACTTGAAGATAGTGTCAATGAGTTATAAAACTCTGAAATAATACCCTTTCTTTTACTATCTTTCATCAACATTTTTTCCAAGGATGAATAGATAGGTCGAGTGAGAGCTTTATTTTGATTTGATCGAATAAAGTTTCTAAGTTGAAGATATTTAAAAAAATGTGTTCTATTGAGATTAAATTTGATCCTCAACTCTTCAAAAGACATTATGTTATCTGAACATGACAAATATAAATCTTGAATTTTTTGTATCCCTTTTAAATTCCATACTTTAAATACAGCGTCCGCTCTCCCTGGTTTAAAATATTGATTACCCCATATTGGACTAAATTGTGACAATAACTGTGGTTCTTTTAAATAGTTTTTAGCTTCACACCATATTTTGATCATATGCTTTACAAATGGATTTTTAACTTGTTTTTGTAATTTTTTTGCCGAATCTGAGTATATGAATATGGGAAGAGGTAAAGGTAAATTGTATGATTCCATTTCAGTCCAGTGAGGGAGATCATTTGATGAAAAATAATATGTCATAGACCTCAGTTGTGCTGACCAATAATACAACATAAAATTTGGACATTTCAGACCTCCACGATCAAATGGTAAATATAATAAAGACAGACGTAATCTAGCCCTCCTGTTGTTCCATATAAATTCCACTAACTTTTTTTAATTCTTGAGAATAAATCTAAAGGTGGTGGTAAGGGAATGTATTGAAATAAATAAAGTATTTTAGGTAAGATATTACTTTTAAGTATATTAATTCTCCCGATCATCGACATTGGTAGTGGCATCCATCTCTGAAGTAACTCATCAATATCTGTCATTAAGGCTTCATAATTGACACTGGCGATTGATTCTAGCTTAGGCACAATTTGGATTCCTAAATATTTAAACTGATTTACAACATTGAATTGATTTACCTCAGGGGCTGGGTAATTTCTCTGGGTCTCATTTAGCATTAATATTGAAGATTTAGTTTTATTTATTTTATATCCTGATATTTCCCCAAAATTCTTTATTAAATTCAACAAGGTCGGAATTGATTTTTTAAGATTCGACATAAACAAAATTATGTCATCGGCATACAGGGAGATTTTATGTTCTGTTGGTCCAACTTTAATTCCATATATTTGTGACTGTAGACGTATCGCCATCGCTAAAGGTTCAATTGCCATAGTAAACAGTAAAGGTGAAAGTGGACAGCCTTGTCGACATCCTCTATTGATTTTTATTGATTTTGAAATATTGTTATTTGTTAGGATTTCTGCTGTAGCATTATTATATATTATCTGAACCCATTTTATGAAATTATTTCCAAGTCCAAACCTTTGTAAGACTTCAAAAAGAAAGGGCCATTCAACTCTATCAAAGGCTTTTTCGGCATCCAGTGATAAGAGAGCTGTATCCGGTGCTTCTTTATTAGAATAAATAATATTAAATAGTCTTCTTACATTATGGAAGCCTTGTCTTCCCTTTATAAAGCCATTCTGATCTCGATTAATAATATTTGGTAAAATTTCTTGTATTCGTCTTGCTAAAATTTTACAGATTATCTTAAGGTCGGCATTTAATAGGCTTATTGGTCTCATATTTTCACATTTATTAGAGGGCTTACCTGGTTTTGGCAACAGTATAATTAAGGCATTATTCATATATGATGGTAAATTACTATTTTGAAATGCTTCTAAAACCATTTCCAAAAAAGGTTTTGTTAATTTATTCTTAAATTTTTTATAAAGGTCAACTGGAAGATCATCTGGTCCTGCACTTTTTCCTGATTTCATATTATCAATGGCTAGTCCAACTTCTTCTTGACTAATTTTAGACTCCAGTATCTCCCTATTTTCATTTGGAATACACGGTATAAATAGTTCGTTCAAAAACCCATGTAGTTTTGTTAAGTCAGATTCATTTTTGGTATCATATAATTTTTCATAGTAATCTTTAAAGGCTCTATTAATTTCTAAAGGATCTATAACTACCTGTCCGTTACTTATAATACTGGTAATTGGTGTTTTAAATTCTAATTGTTTAATCTGCCATGCCAATAACTTTCCTGATTTTTCACCTTGTTCATAAAAAGATTGTTTCAATCTTAGAAGACTCGAGGCAGCTCTATTCGCTGATTTTTTGTCATATTCAGCTCTCAAAATCAGTAATTCGTTCTCCAACCTTGGATCTCTTCCTGCATATACTCTTTCCTGAAGAATTTTTATTTTATGTTCCAATTGGACTCTCTCCTCTTGAGTCTTCTTAGATTTTGAACCTGTATAACTAATAATATGTCCCCTAATAAAAGCTTTGAAAGCCTCCCACTTTACACATGCTGATGTTTGTGTAGTATTGATGTCAAAGAACTCATCTATCTGTTTTTCTATATACTTGACAAATTCCTCATCCTGAAGCCATTTATGCTGAAATTGCCATCTACCTGATTCCTTTGTCAATTTCTTATCTACATAAATTAGACAGCAGGGTGCATGATCAGAGATCACGATGTTGTCATAAAAACAGTTTTGAATCTTGGACCTTAATTCTGTGGAGATCAAAAAATAATCAATACGTGAGAATGTCTTGTAGGTATTGGAATAACAAGTGTAGGCTTTAACTTGTGGTTTCATTTCTCTCCATATATCTATCAATTTCAATTCTTTCATAAAATGATGAATGGTCATCCTACATCCATTGTGCGTACAGTCCAGTCCTGTTGATCTATCTATACCGGGATTCAATGTACAATTAAAATCCCCTGCTATTATATGTTGCCCTGTAAGTGATGATAAGATAAGAAATAAATTAGCAAAGAACTTCTGATCATCTATATTGGGACCATATAAGTTCACCAAATTTATATTTTCTAATAGCAAAGATCCTTGAATGATTACATATCTTCCAAATTTGTCTCCAATTACATTTTTCACTTGAAATGGGACTGATTTATGTATGAGAGTCATAACTCCCCTGGCTCGGGATGAAAATGATGAGGTGAAAACATTTCCTTGCCATCTACTCCTAATTCTTTTTACAGCCTCCTCTATTAGATGAGTTTCTTGTAAAAACACAATTTTTGAACCCATGTCTTTTATTTTATTCATAACTTGTTTAAGTTTTTTTAAATTTTGTAGACCTCTGCAATTCCATGAAGTTAAATTAAGATTAACGCTTTGATTTATAATCAATAGGGAGTTTGGGATTACCTTGCAGTGTAAACATGCTCAAACAGAAAAGCAAAAAAATGAGTGGTTGAACATTCACCCTACAAACTACACACAAACAAATTCCCCCTTCCCACATTTGTGGCAAACCCCCCAAAAACAAAAGAAAAATTCCGTCTCCCGATATAGCCATCGACCGTTCCACACCCACGAGGATCAGCCAAAGCCACTCCTTCTTCATCCTCCCAATCACCCTAACTCTACTGCTTTTAATAACGTAACATTAACTCTCTTCTGTAATTTTCAAATTTAACTCCAAAATTTATAGCAATTTTGTGCTTTTTTTTTTTTTTTAATATGTAATACAATCTATATTTTGTAATCTTGTTATATGCTTCTAATCAGTTAAATGCTCAAATATTCTACCCTATATTCTGTTCATGCTTAGCTCCCACCAGTCTCTTCCTGGATCTTCTTGATGAGCTCCTGCGCCTCCTCGGGGGTCTTGAAGATGCGTGTTCTGCCCTCATATGTGACCAGAAGTCTTGCAGGGTGAATCACTCCATGACGAATCTCAAGGTTGCGCAGTTCTTTACGGATGGGGTCAAACTGCTTCCTTAATTGTTGGATTCCTGAGGCCAAATCTGGGTAGAACCGCACCTGCTGATCTTGGTATTTAATTTCTCCTTTGGCCCGCACCGCGTTGGAGATCGTCATCCTGTCTCTGTAGCTGAGAAACTTCATAATTAACGTCCTCGGTGCTGCCTTGTTACCTCTCGGTGGGCCAATTCGGTGGGAGCTTTCCAAGACGACTGATGATTTTAGCTCCGCGTTGTTCAGCGCCTCCGGGATCCACCCCTCCAAAAAGGAGCATGAATCACGACCTTCGGCTCCCTCCGGTAAACCCACCAGCCTCAGGTTGTTCCGTCTGGACCGGGCCTCCAAGTCCAGAACGTTATTTTCCAGATCTTTATTTTTTTTTTCCAAAGTGCGCACCTTTATTTGAAGTCCGCTGATTTCATCCTCCGCACTAGAAACACGAAGCTCCGCCTGCGTCACTCGCTCCACGCAGTCACCCAACTCCTTTCTCATTGCATCCAACGCTGCCATAATCCCATCAAGTTTAGCGGAAAAGTCTGCTCTCATTGAGCTAATGGCAGCCAGCACTGCACCTGTGCCGCCATCATCAGCAGTTACCGCACCACCGCTAGTTTCATCCGCCATATCCGCAGCTTTTTCTACTGCGCCACAAACTTTAAAGTCCGTTAATTTAGACTGCTTCGGCGATTCAATTTTTCCCCCTCCTGATTTCCCAGCCTTAGTCTTCCCCAGCATATCCTCACTCAAACGCTGGGAAAAGTTCTGTTCCAAATGAGAGAGTTATTTGCCGAATCTTTATTTCCAGGAGCAGAGCAGAGTGATACGTGTCCTTCTAGGCGGCCGCCATAACCGGAAGTCCACAGGAGTAATTCTTAAAAGAAATAATTAAACAAGAAAATGTTCACTGATGCTAAACACTGCTTAGGTGCGCTTGTGGAGGATCGAAATAAGTGCAGGCGGACGCGAGTGAAGTTTAAAAGGGTGCTTCATGCAGACAGTCAACTTATATACCCGGCTAATGCATGTATGGCACATTAGCATCACAGTAGACAGCAGGAAAGCATATACATTTGCATTAGTCACACATATCAGGCGCAGCATTACTGGCGCCGGGATTCCTCTCTGTTCCGGAGCCGCAGGAGGTGCGAGGCGCTTCTATGACTATCAGTAATTGCTCACGCTGAGCGCTCTGCCAGCTCGCTGTGGGGGGGTCACACGAGGTGTTCCTCTTTTCCCTTATATTTTTCTTTTTGGCGTATAGAAATGGCAATACGTCCATATTTGCTAAAATCGCATTTTCCCCGTATTAAAATACGGCGAAACCATATCACTTGACACCTATGCCTTTGTCACCTCTTTCATTAATGGCCAGCCCCTTTGTTGCACTATTTACTACAGTCTACAGTTAAATTAGTCAGGCTGACTGCACATAGAGAGGTCTGTATTGTTGGGTGAAAAGGGAGTCAGTCATGCATTTCCATAGACGAAATGTCCGTCTCTGTTTACAATACAGAGAGGCTTGTGTCGGCGGCTAGCATTTTCAAAACGTGACCCATCAAGTGGCAACTAATTAAACTAACACAATATCACTCACTTACCTGATATAGGACGTGATGAGCTGAATATAATGCACTACGACGGGCTGGACAAGCTTGACTAGGTCACCACTGAATTGTTTTCACCACTGAATTGTTTTCATGGCGTTGCCATGTGGGTTGCTAACCGGAAGTAGGCCAAATGCCCGGATGCCCGACTGCGCCCATTCTTGGTTGTTTTCTCGAATATAAAAATTCGTTATTTAAAAAAGTAAACAGCAGCAACATCCGGTCACGTGATCGGATGTTTACAAAAACTTAACAGCACGCTCTATTTTTCTGTGATAAGTTCATTTCGACCTAATAACGCAGTGTTAAATGATTCCAGAAAAACATGTAAAACAAAAGACAGTTTTTTTGTGTGCGGATGTGCGACACTATTACGACGTCATTTTGACGTCGCTGTTCCTCCATTCAACATGGCGACGAGACCAGAGGAGCTTTGAGGCCTGAACCGAGACTTTCTGGTAAAACTGTTCAAAAGACTTTTGTTGGTCACCAGCAGATGTGAGGAATATTTGTGAGACGACAGCTAAGTTGACCCGGAGAAGGTTCTGGTTCCGTTTCTGCTTTCAAAGAGGATTTAGAAGAACGTTGAAGCAAGCTAAAAGCAGCTAGCTTAACTAGCTTAGCCGCTGTGGTGTGGAGGACTGTCTCAGCTGTCCAGCTGTTCTGTATGTTAGCTCTGTGGTTCAGCACATGGTTTGGGGTGCGAGTTTGCGGTGAGCACGCGCATGCGTGTCAGTTGAGGTGGTGCAGCCTGGAAGACCGCGACCCAGGAGGTCAGAACACTCACAGGTCGGCTAGGCTGCAGCTAAAGCAGGGGGGTCCAATCATGTGCCATGGAGGGCCAAGACCCTGCAGGTTTTCCCTCCAACCAGCATCTTCAGCAGCAGATTTCACTGAACTTCTTAACACTAACTGCTGATGAGTGAAAACACCTGCTGAAGAGACTGGGTAGAAGAGAGAACCTGCAGGGTCTTGGCCCTCCCATGGCACGTGATTGGACACGCCTGATCTAAAGGCTGATTTATGGCTGCTTTGGTTGGGGTTTACCGTCAAGTCCCCCATAACTAACTCGCCCCAGACAGTTACAGCCTCCCCATAACCAGCTCACTCCGTGGCCAACTCACCCCACAACAATCTCACCCCGTCAAGTGGCGGCCTGTGGTGCTGCACAGTGAATCAGTCTACTGCGTGTCCACCAAATGTGGTTTTTGTCTCCCGACAGGTCTGAGCAGCTTTTTTCAGCACTTGTGCTCTGAGCTCTAGAAACAAAAAAGTCTGTTCCCTGTATCCCAGCAACAGCTTGTCACTCACAGCTCAGCTCTTCCACTTTTCCTCTGATCAGACTTTCTACTTATTTGTTAATAGCGCTCTCTAAACATCAATGGACAAGAAACGTATTCTAGCATTGGTAGCAGCTCTGGATGCAAAATATAATGAGACAGAAAACAGGAGTCTTGAGTCCAAACTGTACCGGTGTCCTATGTCCCGCCCTTCCTTATTCTGATTGGCTGCTTGGAAAGGTCTGACATTGACGAGCTCAGCTGTCGTCTGAAAAGTTGAAATGTTTTCACCTCTGAGCGCTAGTGGTGTGTCATACTGCAACATTTGGTTTCAGTACGATACCAAGTAAATCCAGGGCCAGAATCGCCGATACGATACCAATACTATTTAATCATTAAGGTGGAAGCATCATCAAATGACTAAATCTGAATGAATTTTCATAACCTTTAAGTGTTTTTTTTTATTTTTCCTTTGTATTATTAATTAGTTAAAACCCGGGACAGAATTTGGGCAAGGTTTTGTTTATGTAAATCCATCCATCCATCTTCTTCTGCTTAATCCTTTTTGGGTCATGATGGGGCTGGAGCCTATCTCAGCATCTTTGGGCGAGAGACAGGGTCCACCCTGGACAGGTTGCCAGTTCATCGCAGAGCCAACACAGAGAGACAGACAACCATTCACTCTCACAGTCATATCTAAGAACAATTTAGAATCCCCAGTTTTGATGTGAATTAACCTAACTTGCATGTTTTTAGCATGTGGGAGGAAACCGGAGAAATCCCGGCGTAAATCTACGCAGACACGGGGAGAACATGCAAACTCCACACAGATCACTGTTGGTCGGGGGCTGGGATCGAACCCAGGATCCCCCGGCCAAGTGTGAGTTTCTGTGCTGCCGCAGTGCGAACCACTGCGCCACCATGCTGCCCTAATGATGTAAATAGGTTCTATAAATACATAGAGTATCACTTTCACAATTAACACAAAAGACTAATTATATTCAGTCAAATCTGAGCCTTGTTATATTCAGTACATTTGTTTCAGTTCCAGTAAATGTTTTCATTTCAATAAAATGTTTCAATGCGATAAATGTAATATACCAAGGTCTCAGCATAATTTATACTTTTTGAGTCGGCTAAAGTAACAAATGACCAGTTGCACTTTGAAAATGAATATTAACTAATGCTGAAGATGACTAAAATATTGCTTCCACCACTAATATCTCCCTGGATATTCTCTGCCACACTGAAAGGCCTCTGCCAGTGATCTCTGCCTCTGAGTCAGGGGTCTGGGTCTGTCGGGGCCAAGGCCTTTCTCTCCTCCTCTCTCCGTTTCTGGAGCTCAGCATTGTGTCTTGGAGGATTTTTCATCTGCTTGTATAAATTAGTTGTGTTTCCACTGTATTTCACAGCCTTTCTACAGATTGTACAGCTTGCTGTTGTCTCCTCTGTGCCATTCTTCTGCTCCATCTCTGTGTTGGGTGCGTGCTGCCAGCAGCTGGCGGCTGCTGCTTCTGGCTTGTTTACCTGGCGCTGCTGAGTCACGTGATGGTACAAGACGGAGGAGGAGGGAGCAGGTAAAAGCACCAGAAGAAGAAGAGGAGCAAAGTGTGGCTGCTCTGTGCCGTGACAGGAGCAGCAACCCAGACACAGAGTATTGACCTGGTTACTCTGGTATTGATCAATATCACTACCAACGTTGGTATTGATATTATCAATAGTTGGATCGATCCGCCCTCCACTGCTGAGCGCCACAACAAAAAGCGGCCACCGTAGAGAGCGTTTCAGCGCTGTAGACGCTGGACTACATAGAGATTGAATAGAAAATAGTCACCCACAGCTGAAAAAACGCATTTGGTGGACACGCAGCCTCAGCAGCTTCATTTTCTGTTGTTTGTTGAAATCTCTGAATATCTGACCGTAATTTTTATTTCTGCAAGGGAGGAGAGGTTTTTCCAGTGTTACAGTTTTAATAAAAATATATATTTTCAACTCATCTATTTTAACTGAACTTTTAATTTCTTTGAAATTAAAACGTGACTGGCAAACACCGGAGGAAGTGGATCAAATCATGATCCACTTTCCATGATGACACTTTGCTGTTGGCTGCACCTCCCAGCAAAACCACAGTCCATGCTGCAGTGTTGTTGGTGGGACATCTTATGGTGTTACACGGGTGGTGACGTCGCCGTTGGCTTTGATACGTTTAACGTCCTCCACGTAGCGGAGGTACCATGAAAGACCACAGATCAAAACGTGGCCATTACACCGGTAGCTAGTCGATGGCTCGTAGCTAGTCGATGGCTCGTAGTTAGCATGCTAGCAATTTCTTGGGCACACTTCACTTGGTTTTGTTGCCATTTTCAGATGAAACAAAGAGTCCATCACCACAAAAATATTGTGGTTTTACCGTGTTATCCTCGTTGTTGCTTTTCTCCACATTGTCCAGGTCAGCTGATGAAATTCTTGCACACCAGGAGGTTTCCATGGAAACAGCCTGGCTTCTGCCTTTCTCCTCCTCCCCCTCTTCTGTTGACCATTAATAATTTAACTCAGATGTTTTATTCAGAGAAATGTTCGTTTTTCCGTATTCCATTAATGTTGCCTTAAAGTACCAACCAGGAGTCGACAGTAAATAACGGTTACTAATTAACGGTTACTAGAACACCTTTGAAGTGGAGTGATCCATATCCAGTGGAACTGGATTGCAGTTATCTGGGATTATAAGAACTCCTGGAATCCCTATTGTCCAATCAAATCGCTCGGTCAGAACTAACTGTTGTATCATATATTTTATTGTATTGATTGTATTTTGTTTAACAAGGTTCTCCCTGTTCTTGTCACACGCAGGTAGTGTGTGTCACGCACGTGGGTGGAGCACAGACTTGAAGCTGCTACGTTTTCACTACAGGGTGTGGATGGTGGAAGCTCAGACTGTGGGATATGACCAGAGTTTCACATCACCATTTACAGTAAGTGATCTGATTTGATGATAACTATATATATAATCTCACGATATACATTACCTGTCAATTCTATAATTTATATATCATAACCAGTATAAAGGACCTTCTCTTTTTTTATACATTTTAAATTACCTACAGAAAAAAATGTCGTAATCCATCTGTCAGTAATTTTATGCACCTTTTTTCCCTCTTAATTTTGCAGTGTTGTTATAAAATTGTTTTTAATGTACATTTGAAATGACTTCTTCCAAACATGTTTTTATTAAACTTTTTTGGCAAAGCGAAAAAGGAGAGAAAAAAACAAAACAAAAACCATAACACAAATGTAAACTATGTAGGATGAAGTGCCTATAAAATTATTTGTCATAAGGTACAGGAATTATTTATTTTATTTAATAGTGGGTGTGAAAGGGGGCGGAGTTGAACCATCACTTCTACACCCGCTAAATTAAATAAAAGCACTCGTAAAAGGGGCACCAGTCCTAACGGACAATAAAATTAACTTTAATTTTATTTAATTTTGTACCTTAAATTACTTAATGAATCAGTCTCAAAGTTTCAGTGAGGTTTTTGTCCTGCCGTGATTAGGAAACCTGTATATGCGAAAGGAAAACGCTTCTACTGCTCTCATTCACTTTTTATTAAAATCATTCAGGTTACATGGCATGGCGTTCAAATGATTCAGATGATAACAGCGTAATATATCACATCAACTGATATTGGGTTCCTGAACATAAAATCCAGCTTTACACCTCTGCAGAACCAAGGAGAAACTAGACTTATGTTTCAACGGTAAATGAGGCTGGAATGTTTTAACAAAACAACGCAATTTTATGGGGAAAGTTCATAAGATAATTATCTAAAAATGACTCCTGAATTAATCTACAAAAATTTACGGGCAGTTACTTAAAAATGACTAAGAGTTTCCTTCAGTTTACAGTTTCATCCTGCGGCTGAGAGATTAATTGAGCCCTGAAATACGGGCAATATTCAATTGTAATTTAATTGTTAGGACATCACGTTTTAACCCAGGAAATAGGAGAAATAAAAGTTTCACTCACACACGGCCGTAGGTCCAAGTTCCGCGGGTCGGTACCGCTGGGTTTTGAAGTTAGGACGTCGGAGGAAGCTGTTGCTGCAAGATGCCTCCTCACAGCCGTGGAAGTGTAAACTCAGCTGGGGGCTCTCCAGACAATGGCAGCAGTGGGTGGTCTGTCACAGAGCGGCGTGAAAAGTCCTTTGAAAAAAAAAAAAAAAAAGTCCAAATTTGGGGTCTCTTGTAGTGGGATCGACCCAAAAACTGAAGGAAAATCTTCTCAGTCTCTGTTCACTTTAACTAGGCAAATTAAAGGTCCACTTTAATGGCGTGAAAAGTCATTAAAAAAAAGTGTTAGAAAAACATTTACTAGGATAAGAATGGCTTCTGAGGTGAAGGAAAAAGTTTGAGAATTTGATTCTCTAAAAGGGACGAGCTCTAAAGAAAAAATGGCTTCTCCTCAGTTTTCCAGAATATAAGAAAAGATTTGACAAACACACAGAGAATAAAATAAAACTTCACAGGGCCTTGAAACGGTGGAATAAAATCTTCTTCTGAGATCTAGATTACTATTCTGCTTCTTTAATCTTAATTTAGTTCCTAATCCTTCTCAAAATCTCTTTCTTTCTTCTTTCTGTGTTTCTAATTCTTAATTCTATTTCTAGCTAATCTTCCTGCCTGTTGTCTCTACTTCTCCACTTTTTTCATTCTCTTAACTTCTGATTTCTCACTCTTTCTTTTCTCTTCAACTAAACTCAAATCTAACTCCTCTCTTTTAAAGTTACCTCGCCGGGTCGTAAAACTGATGATGTAGTCGCAAGACTGACCAATCGGCTTTTTCAGAAGCAGTTTGAAATGGCTGCTATCCAATGTGAGAACACTTCTTTGTTTGAGAGCAGCCAATCAAATGAAGACACCATCCCATGAAATTTCAGAGGGAAAATCAACAGTCAGTTCTTATGAAATAAATGCTCAATATAAAATCTAACTAAATTAAATGACTTGGCTAATATATGGTGATCATGCATTTATACCATTACTCCAATAACACTCATGAATATAACATTTCTTATACATAATTATAATACATGCATTCACATTTAGATCAAGATTAGAACAGCAGAATATGCAGCAAACCATGGTTGGTGATAAGAGGGATGATTTTCAGTGTCCTTAGGATCCAGAGGATAAGCTGAAAGAAACTTAATATTTAGAACAAATTAAAAGTCATCCTACATACTGAAAACACATTCCGTAGGCATCCGCTAGGAGGTACTGTTGAGCTGTAGATGATTTCCTTTAGTATCTGGGCGAAGACCTGGACAGCGTAGGCTATAAAACCGTCAGATTAAGTGGTTTATGACTCTTTTAAAAACATTGGTTTCCTGTAAAAAGGTACGTTATCAAATGCAGTGTTCATGTTGAGAGGTCTGGTCTCCTGAGTTTTATGTTCCTTTGAGCCTTTAAAAGCAAACTCTGATCCTTACAATCTCTGCAAGCGGCAACTGTTTACATTGGGGTCCTGGGAAAGCAAACATCTTTGGTCAGGCCTGGGAGAAGCCTGCATGAGTCGACATAAAAGCCAGTGATATTCCTGAGAAGGCAGAAAGGTGATATTCCTGTGCAATGAATAAAATGAAATTCCTGTAAACTGGAGAGAAGTGATCTTCTGTCTCGGTTTTGAGGAGACGATGATGCTACAACTAAAATAATGGGGGGAGAAAATCCATCCATGCACATCCTCACACAAGTGTGTTTCCACATTATAGACAGTAGGGAAACAGATTCCATCACTGAAGAACCTAATTAGTGATGCACTTTACCACAGTCAGAGGTAATGAGTTGATGAAGTTGGAGCCTCCCTCCAAGCCAGTTCCAGTAATCCAGATCAGGTTCAGGTTCAGGTTACTTAATTTGTACCCATAGGTAGATTTGTTTTGCAGTCTGGTGACATCCATATTTACAAGCCACAAATTACATTCAACATAGACACAAACACAGGCACATATGAAGCTGACTATAAACATGATAAAAATACTCAAGGCTCCATCAATCAGGGTATAAAAAGACAAAGAGATGGGAGAAAAACCCGAGGTAAGAGAGAAGGGTCATATTAAAAGTTAAAAACTAGTCAAAGAGGTTAAAAACCCAAAGGTCTAAAACCCAATAAAATATTTAGAACCCAAGTGACATCCTACAAAAATAAGTAAATATAAAATGGAGTTAATAAATAGGTACCTAAATTATGTGCAATATATTGTTACAGCTTGTTCAACTCTTTGACAGCAGCAGGGACAAAGCTGTTTTTGTAGCGCTGGGTTCTACTTTTTGAGACAGCAAACCTCCGTCTTGAGGGAAGAAGCTGAAAGTGGCAGTGCAAAGAGTGGGAGTCATCATTTAAAATGGAGGTAGCCATCCTCTGTACTTGTCTGGTGTACAGGGATGTCAGGCTCAGCTGTGGCTCACCAAGCAAACGACTGGACCATCTAACTACCTGATCCAAGGATTTCCTCTGTTTCAGTTTTATCTGACCAAACCATGACACTAAAGAAAAGGATAAAACGGATTCAATAAAAGCCCGATAAAACATTGTCATTATGGTTCGGTCAATTTGGAAGCGTGCAAGTTTTCTCAAGCAATGCAAATGTTGCTGACCCTTTTTGCACACCCTTTCACAGTTCTCTTCAAAGTTTAAATTACTATCAATAATCATCCCAAGATATTTGTATGATTGTACACATTCGGTGGTCTGGCCTTTTAGTACGGTGACTTTGTGCCTGGGATTTTTCCTCCTAAAGTCAGTAATCATATCTTTAGTTTTTGTCGTACTCAGCTGCAGGTAAGAATCCTCACACCAGTGAACAAAGTCATCAACTACTGGGCCATGGCCACTTTCACCATCCTGGAGGAGACTGACAATAACTGAGTCATCAGCATACTTTATAATGTGTCTGTTGTCATGTCTACTCCAACACATGTTTGTGTACAGGATAAAGAGTAGTGGTGACAACACACACCCCTGAGGAGAGCCAGTAGAAGAGCACTTTAGGTCAGACAATGTACCATTGACCCTTACTCTCTGCGTCCTGTTGGTTAAGAAATCCAGAATCCAACCCACCAGATTATTGCTCAAATCAAATTGCTGCAGGAGCCTTTCAACTAAGATATGAGGTTGGATTGTATTGAAGGCGGAGGAATCACAGATTTTCTGGGCTTTAGTAGCCCCAAGATATTTCAGAAAAGGGTTCCAAGTGTGATTAAAAAAAAAGGAAGGGTTTGTCCATTAAAGCTGTAGAGAAAGCCTGGAGAGGGATGGTCCTGATCACACTGTTCAACCACTGATGCAGAGTGGGGGCTTTGTCAGAAATCCACAATATGAGAATACATTTTCGTGCATTGTACAGAGGAATATGCAAAAGCTTCACACTTAAAAAATTATTCAGTAGTTCATCAGTTAGTCCCAACAAACAGGTTCGTGCCCCAAGCTGTAGAGTGCAATTAAAAATCCTGTTAAGCTGCTGAATAATGGTACCCCAGAACTGCTGAAGAGAGGGACAGCTGCACATACAATGGAGAAAAGAACCCACTGTTGACTGACATTTAGTGCAGAGATCTGAAAGGCCTGAGTTGGCCCTATGTCTGATTTCAGGAGGAATGTAGAGTCTGTGCAGTATTTTAAACTGACTCTCCCAGGTGGAATTTCAGAATCAGAATCAGATTTATTGCCATTGTTCATGTAGTACACAAACTAGGAATTTGTCTCGGTGCCATGCTGCAACATTAAAAACATGATGAGATAAACTAAAAAACTAAAGGACTAAAAACGTGCAATAAGTGTAGAAAAATAAGTAATAATAATAATAATAATAATAGTAATAATGAGTAATACTAGTCAAGGCAGTTTTTAAAAAATTAGCAAGTAGCAGATAATATGGGGTACTTGGGGAATTTGGGGACTTTGTGACTAAGAATTTAAAAGGTTGGCCACATAAACTATCCCAAGTGTCAGGAGTTACAGAGGAACCCAAGTCAGAGTCCCATTTATCTTTGATTTTATTAGAATTGTCCTTTTTAATATCACAAAAATTTGAAATGACTTAAACTTTATTCATTCTCACAACTTGACTAATTAAAAATTATTAGAAATGAAGTTACATTTTTTTTTTTTTACTTATTTTGTACCCCTAGGTAGATTTGTTTTGCAGTCTGGTGACAAGCCACCAGCTGCCGGTCGCTGCCTGCGCAAGCGCCCCTTATCCCTAACCTGCATGTTTTTGGCATGTGGGAGGAAACCGGAGAAATCCCGGAGTAAACCCACGCAACACGGGGAGAACATGCAAACTCCACATAGATCACTGTTGGCCGGGGGCAGGGATCGAACCCACGATCTCACGATCCCCGCGATCCCCCGGCCGAGGGTAAACTGTGCTGCCACAGTGCTAACCACTGCGCCACCGTGCAGCCACACAGCCACAGGTGCCATTAATACAGGTAATGAGTGGAGGACAGAGGAGCCTCTTAAAGAAGAAGTTACAGGTCTGTGAGAGCCAGAAAGCTTGCTTGTTTGTAGGTGACCAAATACTTATTTTACCAAGGAATTTACCATTTAATTCATTAAAAATCCTTCAATGTGATTTTCTGGATTTTTTTTTCTCATTTTGTCTAACACGGTGCTTAATGTAACACGGTGCTGCACAGCACCGTGTTACATTAAGAACCAGTTTGTTCCTCTGACAAGTTTTATTTCTTATTTATTTAGTGTGTATGCGGCCGCTGTTACGCACTTTTGCAGCTTTAGTAATATTCAGACAAAATTAAAAAAAATTTGGCAGTAATTGAAACCAAGGAAATGATGGTCTGATACACTTTGTTTCCTATTAGCGACAAGTTAGCATCATCATTTAGCATTAGCTGTTTTATAATTAGAGAGAGATGGTGTTAATGTTACTTACCTCCTATTAAAATGAGGATAGAGGATGATCCACTGATGCAGCACAGTGGGGGAAAAAGTCCCACATCCCTGGCAAACAGAAATAGCGGCTATACAGTGGGGCAAAAAAGTATTTAGTCAGCCACCAATTGTGCAAGTTCTCCCACTTAAAAGATGAGAGAGGTCTCCAATTTTCATCATAGGTATACCTCAACTATGAGAGACAAAATGGAAAAAAAAAGAAATCCAGAAAATCACATTGAAGGGTTTTTAATGAATTAATTGGTAAATTCCTTGGTAAAATAAGTATTTGGTCACCTACAAACAAGCAAGATTTCTGGCTGTCACAGACCTGTAGCTTCTTCTTTAAGAGGCTCCTCTGTCCTCCACTCATTACCTGTATTAATGGCACCTGTTTGAACTCGTTATCAGTATAAAAGACACCTGTCCACAACCTCAAACAGTCAGACTCCAAACTCCACTATGGCCAAGACCAAAGAGCTGTCAAAGGACACCAGAAACAAAATTGTAGACCTGCACCAGGCTGGGAAGACTGAATCTGCAATAGGTAAGCAGCTTGGTGTGAAGAAATCAACTGTGGGAGCAATTATTAGAAAATGGAAGACATACAAGACCAGTGATAATCTCCCTTGATCTGGGGATCCACACAAGATCTCACCCCGTGAGGTCAAAATGATCACGGGAACGGTGAGCAAAAATCCCAGAACTACACAGGGGGACCTAGTGAATGACCTGCAGAGAGCTGGGACCAAAGTAACAAAGGCTACATCAGTAACACACTACGCCGCCAGGGACTCAAATCCTGCAGTGCCAGACGTGTCCCCCTGCTTAAGCCAGTACATGTCCAGGCCCGTCTGAAGTTTGCTCGAGAGTATTTGAATGATCCAGAAGAGGATTGGGAGAATGTCATATGGTCAGATGAAACCAAAATAGAACTTTTTGGTAAAAACTCAACTTGTCGTGTTTGGAGGAGAAAGAACACCATACCTACTGTGAAGCATGGGGGTGAAAACATTATACTTTGGGGCTGTTTTTCTGCATAGGGACCAGGATGACTGATTCGTGTAAAGGAAAGAATGAATGGGGCCATGTATCGTGAGATTTTGAGTGAAAACCTCCTTCCATCAGCAAGGGCATTGAAGATAAAACGTGGCTGGGTCTTTCAGCATGACAGTGATCCCAAACACACCGCCCGGGCAACGAAGGAGTGGCTTCGTAAGAAACATTTCAAGGTCCTGGAGTGGCCTAGCCAGTCTCCAGATCTCAACCCCATAGAAAATCTTTGAAGGGAGTTCAAAGTCCGTGTTGCCCAGCGACAGCCCCAAAACATCACTGCTCTAGAGGAGATCTGCATATGGGCCAAAATACCAGCAAGTGTGTGAAAACCCTGTGAAGACTAACAGAAAACGTTTGACCTCTGTCATTGCCAACAAAGGGTATATAACAAAGTATTGAGATGAACTTTTGTTATTGACCAAATACTTATTTTCCACCATAATTTGCAAATAAATTCTTTAAAAATCAGACAGTGTGATTTTCTGGATTTTTTTTTTCTCATTTTCTCTCTCATAGTTGTGGTATACCTATGATGAAAATTGGAGACCTCTCTTATCTTTTAAGTGGGAGAACTTGCACAATTGGTGGCTAACTAAATACTTTTTTTACCCCACTGTACATATACTTCCTATTAAAGCATAAATGTTAACCTCTTGCACTTCGGTGTACCGCGGGCGGACACGTCTCTGCGTCCTAGAGCGCACAAGGACGCCCTCACTGTGCGTCCTAGTGCGCACTGGGAAAAAAAAGCTGCATTTCCGTTCTTCTACTACAGACACAGCCGCAAACAGAAAGCCAAAGGAGTGCTTTGATTGGTTTAGATGTGATTGACCTCTCATTCGACTAATAAGAGCCTTGAATTGGGTTTCTGAAACCTTGAAGAACCAATGACTGAAAACCTAGCAGGAAGGACCCGCCTACCAACGGCTGCGAATACAGCCAGCCAATTGAAGCACAGAAGTTCGAAAGCGTGTCTCCCTTGCCTAAAATCTGTTTTGCGTAAAGCTGGGTGACACACAGGCGTTCGCCAGTCTTTTTTCTTACTACTGTTCTTATTTGTTTTGAAAAATCGTTTGCCAAAACCGCAATCATGGAAGCGCAAAACCGCAATAATGGAATTATGGTTTGACCGGGTCGCGTGACCAGAACCACGAGTCCGTAACAAGCGGACCAGCGTCATGTTCGTCTGACAATGAGGAAGAGAAGTTCGCCAGCGACACAGCTGTTGTGGACAGGTAAATGTTATAAGCTAAATTGTTCTATATCCCTGAAAATTGTAATCAAAAATGACTTTTGACTGATCGGTAAATTACAACTGTGCATAGTAGACCGCGGACCGGGCGATGTCCGTCCTCTGTAGCGGGGGGTGGGGGGGTGGGAGTTGTTATCTTCTACATTACAGATATTTTAGAATAATTTTTATTGCACTGTAGGTTATTTTTTCTTGTAAAAAAAAAAAAAAGCCACACATTTTTTACTTGGCATGCTTCTTTGTGTGTGGGGGCTTGTTTGTTCATTCATGAATGAATAAACAACCCTCCCCCCACACACACACACACCCAGCCCTGAGTGTCACCTTTCATTAGAGCCCAAGATGAAGCTTCTATATTGAATCATTCAAAAGTTACAGACGTTTTTCCAAACTGTGCCATTTGGCACAATTTGGCACAGTTCAAAAACGCCTGGGAACATCCTAAGAAAAAAGCTGTGTAATATATTCATTTTTTGTGGTATTGTTACAAAATTTTGACCTCAGCTAGGTAGCACTTGGTTCTACATTTCTGTTTCATTTTCCAGCCGGATCTGACAGCTGTGTGTTATTTGCAAGCATTTGTGTCCAAAAAAACAACCAGGCGAAATTTATTTTCTTCAAGTTCAGTATGTTTAGATGACTGTTACTCAGTGGCCGGAGCATTTAGAGAGATTATGACTGTTTTGCCAAAAAATTCAAAGTGTTTTCTTTTAAATGAGACCAACCCCATGAAGATGCTGCAAAGGGTTGAAGAACAGCTTTTGATTTACTTTGGGTACATTATTTTTTGGCATTTTTAGGGAAATTGACCAGAGTGCAAGGGGTTAAAAACTTTAGTTACTAACATATTCTACTTAATAAAGGAGATGTGATAAATGTGATAAGTTTTTATGGTAGGCATGCAAATTAATTCTTCCTGAAGATAAAGGAACACATCAAATCGTATCCATTAAAGCATTTCAAGCCATAATTGTCCATCACAGGGTCCCGTCATTATCTTCAAAAGCGGATGCTGTGTGTGGGGGAAAAGATGAGTTATTTCATTATTCACAATTAATAGTTTAACTTCAGAGAGAAATATTCCTGTGTTTTGTGTTTGAGGGCAATGTTGGACTCTTGAGTTTGAATAGAAAAGGGAGGGCAGATCTGGAAAATTTCAGACTGCTATTAAAACATCAAACTGTCTCATGGGAATGTACTCCATCAAATTTACGATAGGGGGTTCCAAACTGTTACTGGCGTCGAGGGGAGATTTGAGGGTCAATTTACCAATGGAATGTGGCTTCAAAGCTGTGGTCTTTAGGTGAAAAGAAAGCGGGTCTTAGCTCTTCTCCAAAAATAGGATGGATCTTTTTCTTATTTTAAACCAGCTGGTAATGCTACACAAGGGCGATCTCAGGCTAGGGTGATGAGATCTGCCAGAGGTTTTATCATTGCAATCTTGGTCATCCAGGACGGCCTGGGCTGACCTCGGGGGCAATGCCAGCCTTGGGGGTGGACGAGCGCGAGCGGAGAATGCCTGCTTTGCCAATGTTCCGTCTTCCAGCCTTGCCATGTGACCGAGGAGATGCAGCCTCCCTCTTCTGATGATGGTAGAGATGGAGATAGGACAGCCCCCCTCCTGTAGACCTCATCATTTGTGGTGTGGTGGAACCATCAGATGCTGAGGATGTTACGGAGGCAGGTCCGATGTAACGTATCCAGACGGTGGGTGGCTGTGGTGGAGAGGGTCCAGATCTCGGACCCGTAAAGGAGGATGGGGATCACACAGGTGTTAAAGATTCGCGACTTTGTAGTCGTGCAGATCTTCCCGCTCCATCATACTCTCTGGAGGCAGCTGAAAGCACTGCGAGACAGCTGCAAGCAGCAAATAATCTCTGGGTCTGATGAGTAGAAGTTGGTAATCTTAGATCTGAGGTAGACAAAGTTGTTGACAGTTTCAGCCGGCTTGTCTTTGATGGTGATGACTCGTGGTGGTGGTGGTGGCAAGAGGTCCGACAGTGACTGGATCTTTGTCTTTGCCCAACTGATGGTAAGGCCCAGGGGTGATGCTTCCTCTGCAAGCAGCTCCAGTACCTTGGTGATAATCTCTTTATCAGTGATAAACTCGTCAATTGGAAAGGAAATGGCATTCAACTAATTCAGATGAGTTTTACTTAGCGTGGAGAAATCATTTCTTAATCTCTAAAAAATCTCTTAGAAAAGCTAGATCAAGCTATTATTCTGCATTAATAGAAGCAAACAAGAATAACCCCAGGTTTCTCTTCAACACTATAGCCAGGCTTACAAAGAGCCAGGACTCGGTCAATCCTCGCAACCCCCTGAGCTTTGTAGTCAGGACTTTCTGAACTTTTTCAATCTTAAAATTTTATCTGTTAGCGATGAAATCAGTCAGATTCTTCCTACCGTAAACTCAAGTACATTAACTACTACAACTCCCTCGATTGATATCTGCTTAGATAAGTTTACTCCAATCGACCTCTTAAGAGTTGGATAAAATAATTTCCTCATCTAAGTCTTCAGCTTGCCTTTCGGACTCTATTCCTTCCAGGTTATTTAAAATTATCTTCCCAATTATTGGTAGCCGTATTCTTCTTATAATTAATTCTTCTTTAACTCTGGGTTATGTACCACTGGCTTTTTCAAACTGCTGTAATTAAACCCTTACTCAAAAAACCGACGCTCGATCCAGGAGTTTTGGCCAATTATCGACCAATCTCTAATTTGCCTTTCATTTCAAAAATCTTGGAAAGAGTTGTTGCTGCACAATTATCTGACCATTTGCAGGGAATTGGTTTGTTTGAGGTGTTTCAATCTGGGTTCAGAGCTCATCACAGCACTTCCTGATCGCATCTGATAATGAACTTGTCTCTGTTCTTGATCTTTTAGATCTCAGTGCAGCCTTTGACACTATCGATCATGCCATTCTACTAGACAGATTAGAACACTATGTTGAAGACTTCTTTAAAGAAGTCTTCCCACTTATTGGTAGCTTTATTCTTCATATAATCAATTCTTCATTAACTTTAGGCCATGTACCGCAGGCTTTTAAAACGGCTGTAATTAACACCAGAAGTCCCAGAGAGGGGCTATTTGGCCTTTTTACCTAGAAAACCCATAAGGGGACCAACAAGTGGCCACAAGAGGGCCAACTTCTGGGACTTCTAGTGTTTTAAACCCTTACTCAAAAAGCCAACGCTAGATCCAGGAGCTTTAGCTAACTATTGACCAATCTCTAATCTCCCTTTCATTGTGATCTGTGATCTCCCAACACTGTTCTCCCGCTCTGGAATATTTATTCATCAACTGCAAGCCATTTTATTCCCCGCGTGAGTTCGCTTCATTCATCCTGGCCGCTGTTTACATCCCGCCCGACGCGGACGTGCGCGAGGCTCAGCGCGCGCTTGCGGATCACATTCAACAAGCGGAGCGGACTTTTCCGGACTCTCTGGTTATTGTGGTTGGCGACTTTAACCAGCGCAACCTGAGCCACAAACTCCCCCGCTACAAACAGTTTATTAAATGCCCCACCAGAGGAGAGAACACGCTGGATCACTGTTACACTACAGTTAAGGACGCGTATCGCGCTGTTCCCCGCGCTGCGCTCGCACTGTCTGATCACGTGATGGTCCACCTGATTCCCACATACAGACAGAGGCTGAAGCTCACAAAACCTGTTGTGAGCACTACGAGGAAATGGACCAGTGAAGCTGGGGAGAAGCTGAGCACGTGCTTGGAAATAACTGACTGGGGCATGTTTAAAGGAGCCACGCATGATCTGGATGAGTACACTGACACTGTGACCTCATATATCCACTTTTGTGAGGAGAGCATTCTTCCATCGCGCACCAGGGTGAGTTACTCCAACGACAAGCCCTGGTTCACAGCTAACTAACTAACTAACTAACTAACCTGCACTTATATAGCGCTTTTCTAGTCACAAAGACCACTCAAAGCGCTTTCATTAATACTAACCCTCTATTCTAAGGGCCTATAGGAAACAGATATCTAGGGACAATTTAGAACAGCCAATTAACCTAACATGCATGTTTTTGGCATGTGGGAGGAAACCGGAGAAATCCCGGAGTAAACCCACGCAACACGGGGAGAACATGCAAACTCCACACAGATCACTGTTGGTCGGGGGCTGGGATCGAACCCACGATCCCACGATCCCCACAATCCCCCGGCCAAGGGTAAACTGTGCTGCCGCAGTGCTAACCACTGCGCCACCGTGCAGCCCAAGCTAGCTAGCAAGCTAAGCTCAGACAGATCAGGAAGGAGAAGGAAGCAGCGTTGAAAAGTGGAGACAGGGACTGCTACAGGGAGGTCAAATACCGGTTTAGCAGAGAGCTGAGGAGAGCTAAATCTGTGTATTATGAGAGACTTCAGCAACAGTTCACTGCTAACAACTCTGCTTCTGTGTGGAGAGGACTGAGGCAAATCACCAACTATCGGCCTCAGGCTTCTAAGGGTCAGGATGACAAAGCCCTTTGTCAAAGACTGTCCCAACACTATGCCCGTTTTGACACCTCGTCAGCTGTGTCGAACCCCCCCCCTCCCCCCAGCGCCACTGCCTCCATGGTCCCCACTTCATCAAAGGCGGCCCCCCCCTCCTCCCCCCCTGCCCTTGTCATCAGTGAGCAGGACGTGCACAGACAGTTCTCCAGACTGAACCCGCGCAAGGCCCCCGGTCCAGACGGCGTGTCTCCCTCCACCCTGAGACACTGTGCGGAAGAGCTGACTCCTGTCTTCACAGACATTTTTAACACCTCCCTAAAGTCATGTCACGTGCCGACCTGCCTCAAAACCTCTACCATCGTCCCTGTCCCCAAGAAGCCACGAATCACTGGACTTAACGACTACAGACCTGTAGCGCTCACCTCTGTAGTCATGAAGTCCTTTGAGCGCCTGGTCCTGCCCCACCTCAAGACCATCACCACTCCCCTCCTGGACCCGCTGCAGTTTGCCTACAGAGCCAACAGGTCTGTGGATGACGCAGTCAACCTGGCCCTCCACTCCATCCTGCAGCACCTGGACTCCCCGGGAACCTATGCCAGGATCCTGTTTGTGGACTTCAGCTCTGCATTCAATACCATCCGCCCCGCTCTGCTTCAGGACAAGCTGTCCCTGCTCAACGTGCCTGACTCCCTCTGCAGGTGGATCACAGACTTCCTGACGGACCGGAGGCAGCATGTGCGGCTGGGAAAGACTGTCTCAGACTCTGTTAGCATCAGCACCGGATCACCCCAGGGCTGTGTACTTTCCCCCCTGCTCTTCTTCCTGTACACCAACTCCTGCACCTCCAGCCACCAGTCTGTCAAGCTGATCAAGTTTGCGGACGACACCACCCTCATCGGGCTCATCTCCAACGGCGACAAGTCCGTCTTCAGGAGAGAGGTGGCCCAGCTGGCGTCCTGGTGCAGCAACAACAACCTGCAGCTGAACGCTCTGAAGACAGTGGAGATGATCGTGGACTTCAGAAAAGTCACAGCCCCTCTGCCCCCCCTTACCCTCACAGACTCTCCCATCACCACTGCGGATTCCTTCCGCTTCCTGGGCACCACCATCACCCGGGACCTCAAGTGGGAGCCGACCATCAGCTCCCTCATCAAAAAGGCCCAGCAGAGGATGTTCTTCCTGCGGCAGCTGAGGAAGCTCAAGCTACCCACCAAGATGTTGGTGCAGTTCTACATGGCCATCATCGAGTCCATCCTCACCACCTCCATCACCGTGTGGTACGCAGGAGCCACTGCCAGGGACAAACTAAGACTGCAGCGCGTTGTGCGCTCTGCTGAGAAGGTGATCGGCTGCAAGCTCCCACTCTCCAGGATCTGTACATCTCCAGGACCCGGAGGCGTGCAGGTCGGATCATAGCCGACCCTTCACACCCTGGACACGCACTGTTTGCCCCCCTCCCCTCAGGTAGAAGACTTCGGTCCATTCGGACTAAAACCTCCCGCTACATGAACAGCTTCTTCCCCTCTGCCATCAGACTGCTGAACACTAAGTGACTAATTAGACTCTCGTGCACTACGTACAGCAGCTCAACTGGACTCATGATAATTATCACTGTTTTCTTCTTGCATTACCGACTGCACTATGTGGAACTCCACAATATCTGCTGCTTGTTAATATATTTAAAAATTGCATAGATTAGTATTACTCATTCATATTCTACATTTTATTGCATGTATAGTTTTTTATTCTTATCTTTAGTGCTAGTCCATGTTTAATGTTGCAGCATTGCACCGAGACAAATTCCTAGTTTGTGTACTACATGAACAATGGCAATAAATCTCATTCTGATTCTGATTTCAAAAATCTTAGAAAGAGTTGTTGATACGCAATTATTTGACCACCTGCAGGGAAATGGTTTACTTGAAGAGTTTCAATCTGGGTTTAGAATCCATCATAGTACTGAAACAGCCTTAGTGAAGGTCACTAACAACCTCCTCATTGCATCTGATAATGGACTGGTTTCTGTACTTGTCCTTTTAGACCTTAGTGCAGCTTTTGATACTATTGATCATAATATTCTACTTGATAGATTAGAACACTATGTTGGACTTAATGGAACTTCGTTGCAGTGGTTTAGATCTTATTTATCTGATAGGTTCCAGTTTGTTCATGTAAATAATGAATTTTCTTTCAACTCAAAGCTTAGTCATGGAGTTCCACAGGGATCTGTGCTAGGCCCTACTCTTTTTAGTTTATATATGCTTCCATTAGGCAACATTATTAGAAAGCACTGTATACATTTTCATTGTTATGCAGATGACACACAATTATACCTGTCAATGAAGCCAGATGATAGTAATCAATTAGCCAAGTTAGAAGCCTGTCTTTCTTTCAAAGGTCTTTTTATTATTTTTAATTGAAGTATCAATACAATACAAAGTATTGGAAATTCTCATTTTTGTTTTAACCAAACAGTGCAAAACTAAAATTTAAAACTAACAAATGTGGATGCTTCAAAATACAAAAACGTTTAAATAAACAATAATAAAAAAATACAAAAAGAAAAATTGTGTGTGTGAGGTGGGGGTGGGGTAAAGGGGATATGAGCTACTCAGAAACTATAATTGTGGGTCTTTCAAAGAAATCAAGAAACAGGCGCCATAATTTATAGAATTTGTTTTCAGAGCCACGAACTGTATATCTGATTTTTTCTAAATCCAAACAGGACATTATATCTTTTATCCACTGTAAATGTGAAGGGGGCGAAGAGTCTTTCCACTTCAGTAATACAGCACGTCTAGCCAATAATAATGAAAATTTGAATACTTTTAATTTGGAATTTGGCAAAACAAGTTCTGGAGCCACACCAAAAATGGCGCATAATGGATCAGGTTTAATTTGATATTGCAGGGCTTCAGACATAGTGATAAAAACAGAATGCCAAAAATTCATCAATGAAGGGCAGGACCAATACATGTGAAGCAAAGTGCCAGGAGCGCTACCACACTTTTCACAAGTTGGGTCTGTATCCGAGTAAATACGTGCTAACTTAACCTTGGACAGGTGCACCCGGTGTACAATCTTAAATTGAATAAGAGCGTGACGAGCACACATTGATGCAGTGTGAACCTGGCCAAGAATAGAGTCCCACAGTTCATCAGTAAAAGTAAAATTAAGATCTTGTTCCCAATTCAATTTAATAGCGGCCAGAGAAGAAGATTGTAAATTTGAATTTAAATTATATAAAACTGATATTACCCACTTAGAAGTTGGTTTAACTAATAAAAAATCATCTAGAGGATTATCAGAAGGTTTTTGAGGGAATTGTTTTGTCATGGTTTGCACATAATGTCTGACCTGAAGGAAGCGGAAAAAATGTGTAGAAGTGATGTCGAATTTAGTGGAAAGTTGAGAAAAACTTGCAAATTGACCATCAAAATATAAATCCGCAAAAGATTTTAAACCTTTTCTGTGCCATATATGAAATGCACTATCAATAGTTGATGGGGTAAATAAATGATTTGCAGTTAGAAGCCTGTCTTAAGGAAATCAAAGCTTGGATGACTTGTAATTTCCTGCTATTAAATTCAGATAAGACTGAAGTCATTCTTGTTGGTCCAAAAAACCTTAGAAATACCTTTCCAAATCAAACTTTCAGTTTGGATGCGGTTACTCTTTCTCTTAATAGCTCTGTGAGGAACCTTGGAATTATTTTTGATCAAGTTCTGTCCTTCAATTCACATATTAAATTTGTTTCTAAGACTGCCTTCTATCATTTGCGTAATATTGCCAAGATTAGGAGCATCTTGTCTCAGAGTGATGCTGAGAAACTGATCCACGCTTTTGTTAGCTTGAGATTAGATTATTGTAATTCTTTATTATCAGGCTGTCCTAAAACATCTTTAAAAAGTCTTCAGCTGATCCAAAATGCTGCAGCAAGAGTTTTAACAGGTACTAGAAAGAGAGATCATATCTCTCCGGTTCTGGCCTCCCTTCATTGGCTTCCCATAGAGTTTAGAATTAAGTTTAAAATCCTTCTTCTTACTTACAAAGCTCTAAACAATCAGGCTCCTTTTTATTTAAAAGATCTGATACTACCGTATTATCCTAACAGAGCACTACGCTCCCAAAATGCAGGATTACTAATAATTGGCTGCACGGTGGCGCAGTGGTTTAGCACTGTGGCAGCACAGTTTTACCCTCGGCCGGGGGATCGCGGGGATCATGAGATCGTGGGTTCGATCCCAGCCCCCGACCAACAGTGAGCTGTGTGGAGTTTGCATGTTCTCCCCGTGTTGCGTGGGTTTACTCCGGGATTTCTCCGGTTTCCTCCCGCATACCAAAAAAAACATGTAGGTTTAGGGCGCTTGCGCACGCAGCAACCAGCAGCCGGTGGCTTGTCACCAGACTGCAAACCAAGTCTACCTACGGGTACAAATAAGTAAAAAAAAAAAAAAAATACCTAGAATCTCCAAAAGTACAATGGGAGGCAGAGCCTTCAGTTATCAAGCTCCTCTCCTGTGGAACCAGCTGCCAATCTGGATTCGGGAGTCAGATTCGATCTCTGTTTTTAAGAATAGGGCTAAAACCTACCTTTTTGATATAGCCTACAATTAGGGAGGGATCATGTGCTACTGAACCCTCCCTTAGTTATGCTGCTAATAGGTTTAGTCAGCCGGGGGACCTCCAGTAATGCACTGGGCCTCACTCCTTTCCTCTCTCTCAATGAAATATTTTTTTTGCTGGTCATTAACATTTGTTTGTTCTCTCCCATAGATTGAGTCTCCATCGTGCTGTTTGCTCTCTACATGTCTGTTCTTTTCATCTTCTCTATCCCCTCACCCCCCAGCCAGTCGCAGCAGATGACTGCCCCTCCCTGAGCCTAGTTCTGCTGGAGGTTTCTTCCTGTTAAAAGGGAGTTTTTCCTTTCCACCGTCGCCAAGTACTTGCTCACAGGGGATCGCCTGATTGCTGGGGTCTTTCTGCAACTGTGGGGGTTCCCCCTACAGTTGATAGTGCTATGAGATGACTGTTGTTGTGAAATGGCGCTATATAAATAAAGTTGAATTGAATTGAGTTGGACTAAATGGAACTCTGTTGCAGTGGTTTAGATCTTATTTGTCTGATAGATTTCAGTTTGTTCACATCAATGATGAGTTTTCTTCCAACTCTAAGCTCAGTCACGGAGTTCCACAGGGATCTGTGGTGGGCCCTACTCTTTTTAGTTTATAAATGCCCGCGTTGGGCAATATCATCAGAGAGCACTGTATACATGTTTACTGTTACGCAGACGACACACAACTATACTTGTCAATGAAGCCCGATGATTGTAATCAATTAGCCAAGTTAGATGCCTGTCTTAAGGACATCAAAGCTTGGATGACTTGTAATTTTCAACAATTAAACTCTGATAAGACTGAAGTCATTCTTGTTGGCCCAAAACATCTTAGAAATTCCTTTTCAGATTATGCCCTTAATTTAGATGCCGCCACTCTCACTCTCTACAGTTCTGTGAGGAACCTTGGAGTTGTTTTTGATCAAGATTTGTCCTTTAATTCACATATTAAAACAGTTTCTAAGACTGCCTTCTATCATCTGCGCAATATTGCCAAGATTAGGAGCATCTTGTCTCTGAATGATGCTAAGAAACTGATTCACGCCTTTGTCAGCTCTCGATTAGATTATTGTAATTCGTTATTATCTGGCTGTCCTAAAGTATCCTTAAAAAATCTTCAGTTGATTCAAAATGCTGCTGCTAGAGTTTTAACTGGTTCTAGAAAAAGAGATCATATCTCCCCGGTTCTGTCCTCCCATCATTGGCTTCCCATAGAATTTAGAATCAAGTTTAAAATCCTTCTTCTCACTTTCAAAGCTCTTAATAATCAGGCCCCCCAATATATAAAAGATCTGACATTACCTTACCATCCTAATAGAGCATTACGTTCCCAAAATGCTGGCTTACTTGTGGTGCCCAGAATCCCCAAAAGTACAGTGGGAGGCAGAGCCTTCTGTTACCAAGCTCCTTCTCTCTGGAACCAGTTACCACTCTGGGTCCGGGAGTCAGACTCGGTCTCTGTTTCTAAGAACAGGGTAAAATCCTTCCTTTTTAATATAGCTTACGTTTAAGGAGGAATTTTTTGTCTCTTAACCCCACTTTTGTTCTGTTGTTATTTGATCCATTCTGCTGGTTGACCTCCAATAATGTACTTGGCATCTTACTGTAATGTTCTTTATGTCTGTCCTCTCCGTCCTCCCTATTTCCTCACCCCCAGCCAGTCGCATACCTGCCAACTACTCCGGTTTTGCCATAATGGTTCCGGTTTTTAAGACCCCGTTCCGGGTTCCGGTTTTATTATTCAAAATTACGGTTTTTCACTAAAAAACTCAGTCAAAAATTTTGAATCGTAAAAAAAAACACGGAAAACACGAAAGCAATTACAAACACGCTGTCGCTCGGAATCGTATCTAAATTTAGAACAAAGGCAATCGGCACTGCTTCATGTAGGTGTATTGCGCATGTGCGAGAGGTCTGAGCCAATTTTCCATGTGCAATTGCGAGGCAATCAGGTAAGAATTATACGTTTTCATCATGGAGTCTGCCGGAGAAAAATCACTAACGAGCGTGAAACACAAACGAAAATTACAGTCTTTGCGTGAGGAATACAGCAAAGCATTTCCGGGAGTTACTATTCGCTCAAGAAGGGGTGAAAATTACGCAAATTGCACTTTGTGTAGACAAGACTTTTTGATTGGACATGGCGGAATCAGCGATGTGAAAGACCACGTAAGAACGAAAAAACACAAGGCCAGTGCCAGTGACGCTAGCAGCAAACTTGAAGAACATGTGCTGTGTAATTACAAGCCTTGTCATGCTTGGTGTATCATGTAAACACATAACATATCAGAGCAAAATATCAGAGCGATTTTGCCGTCATTTACGCACGTGTGTTATACAGTGCTAGTATACCCTGCTGATATTTCTAGTCTTCTAGTTACCTCCGCCAAGGAGATTATGTGATCATCAGTGTTGGTTTGTCTGTTTCTTTGTTTCTTTGTTAGCAAGATAACTCAAAAAGTTATGGACGGATTTTCATGAAGTTTTCACAGATTGTCAGAAATGGGGTATCCTACAGATGATTAGATTTTGGTGGTGATCCGGATCACCGTCTTTATCCAGGAATTTTTTAAAGGATTCTTTTTTTTTTTTTAATTTAACATTGTGAGATAGGGCCATTTTCAATATTTTATTTATGATGTTAAACACTGTATGGGGGGAACTGTGGCGCTTGGCAGAGGTCTGCGCTCTCCGAGTGCTTTTCTAGTATTCATAATACAACACATCTGGCCTATTCAAAGTTCTATGCAGTGTTAAGATAGTCTTTTGAATGCAGATTCAATGAATGAATGAATCTTTATTTCGGATAGATTAAAAGTAAAGATTAAAGACTTCCACTTCCGGTTATGGCTGCCACGTAAGACGGACGTGTTTCATTCTGCTCTGCTCCTGGAGAAAAAAATCGGCAAATAACTCTCTCATTTGGGACAGAACGTATCCCAGCGTTTGGGCGAGGATATGTCGGCGAAGCCTAAGGCTGGAAAACCAGGTAAAGGAAAAAGCGAGCCGCCGAAACAGTCCAAATTAACGGACTTTCAGGTCTGTGACGCAGCAAACAAAACTCCATATATGGCGGAGGAGGCTGGCAATGGTGCGATATCTGCGGGGAATGGCGCAGATGCGCTGATGGCTGCCATGAGTTCAATGAGAGCGGACTTTTCCTCTAGATTTGATGGGATTATGACAGCGTTGGAAGGAATAAGAAAGGAATTGGGTGACTGTGTAGAACGAACGGCGCAGATGGAGCTCCGTCTCGCTAGTGCTGAAGATGACGTCACCCGTCTTCAATTAAAGGTGCGCACTTTGGGAAAAAAAAATAAATGTCTAGAAGATAATATTTTGGATTTGGAATCTCGGTCGAGACAGAATAACTTGAGGCTGGTGGGTCTTCCAGAGGAATCAGAAGGTCGGGACGTATGTTTCTTTCTGGAAAAGTGGATTCCGGAGGTGCTGGGCAGCGAGGAGTTGCAATCAGCAGTGGTTCTGGAAAAAGCACATCGTATTGGCCCACGGAGAGATAAGGGACCGCCGAGGACCTTAATTATGAAGTTTCTTAGCAACAGAGACAGGATGAAGATCTTCAACGCTGCACGAGCTAAAGGAGAGATTAAACACCAGGATCAGCAGGTGCGGTTCTACCCAGATTTGGCCACAGGAATCCAACAATTGAGGAAGCAGTTTGATCCCATACGTAAGGAGCTGCGCAACCTTGGGATTCGTCATGGTGTAATCTATCCTGCGAGACTGTTGACCACGTATGAGGGCAGAACCCACATCTTCAAGACCCCAGAGGAGGCGCAGGAGTTCATCAAGAAGATCAAAGAAGAAGAAGAGACTGGTGGGAGCTAAGCATGAACAAAATATAAGGTAGAATAATTAAGTATTTGCACAGGCATCTGACTGACTTGAAGTAAACAGCAAGTTTACAAAATATACAGTAGATTGTATTATATATTAAAAAAAACAAAAACAAAACAAACAAAAAAACTATGATGTACAAAGTTGTTAAAAATTCTGGAGTTAAGTTGGAAAACTACAGAGGAGAGTTAATGTTACGTCATTAAAAGCAGTAGAGTTAGGGTGATTGGGAGGATGAAGAAGGAGTGGCTTAGGCTGTTCCCCGTGGATGTGGAACGGTCGATGGCTATATCGGGAGACGGAATTTTTCTTTTGATTTTGGGGAGTTCGCCACAAGTGTGGGAAGGGGGAATTTGTTTGTGTGTAGTTTGTAGGATGAATGTTCAACCACTCATGTTTTTGCTTCTCTGTATGAGCATGTTTACACTGCAAGGTAATCCCAAACTCTCTATTGATCATAAACCAAAGTGTTAATCTTAATTTAACTTCATGGAATTGCAGAGGTCTACAAAATTTAAAAAAAACTTAAACAAGTTATGAATAAAATAAAAGACATGGGTTCAAAAATTGTGTTTTTACAAGAAACTCATCTAATAGAGGAGGATATAAAAAGAATTAGGAGTAGATGGCAAGGAAGTGTATTCACCTCATCATTTTCATCCCGGGCCAGGGGAGTTATGACTCTCATACATAAATCAGTCCCTTTTCAAGTGAAAAATGTAATTGGAGACAAACTTGGAAGATATGTAATCATTCAAGGTTCTTTGCTATTAGAAAATATAAACCTTGTGAACTTATATGGTCCCAATATAGATGATCAAAAGTTCTTTGCTAATTTATTTCTTATTTTATCATCACTTACAGGGCAACATATAATAGCAGGGGATTTTAATTGTACATTGAATCCAGGTATAGATAGATCAACAGGACTGGATTGTACGCACAATGGATGTAGGATGACTATTAATCATTTTATGAAAGAATTGAGATTGTTAGATATATGGAGAGAAATGAAACCACAAGTTAAAGCCTATTCTTGTTATTCCAGTACCTACAAGACATTCTCACGTATTGATTATTTTTTGATTTCCACAGAATTAAGATCCAAGATTCAAAACTGCTTTTATGATAACATCGTGATCTCTGATCATGCACCCTGTTGTCTAATATATGTAGATAAAAAATTGACAAAGGAATCAGGTAGATGGCAATTTCAGCATAAATGGCTTCAGGATGAGGAATTTGTCAAGTATATAGAAAAACAGATAGACGAGTACTTTGACATCAATACTACACAAACATCAGCATGTGTAAAGTGGGAAGCTTTCAAAGCTTTTATAAGGGGACATATTATTAGTTATACAGGATCAAAATCTAAGAAGACTCGAGAGGAGAGAGCTAAATTGGAACATAAAATGAAAAGTCTTCAGGAAAAAGTGTATGCAGGAAGTGATCCAAGGTTGGAGAATGAATTACTGATTTTGAGAGCTGAATACGACAAAAAATCAGCGAATAGAGCTGCCTCGAGTCTTCTAAGATTGAAACAATCTTTTTATGAACAAGGTGAAAAATCAGGAAAATTATTGGCATGGCAGATTAAACAATTAGAAATTAAAACACCAATTACTAGTATTATAAGTAATGGACAGGTAGTTATAGATCCTTTAGAAATTAACAGAGCCTTTAGAGATTACTATGAAAAATTATATGATACTAAAAATGAATTTGATTTAACAAAACTAAATGGGTTTTTGAACGAACTATCTATACCGTGTATTCCAAATGAAAACAGGGAGATATTAGAGTCTAAAATTAGTCAAGAAGAAGTTGGGCTAGCTATTGATAATATGAAATCAGGAAAAAGTGCAGGACCAGATGGTCTTCCAGTTGACCTTTATAAGAAATTTAAGAATAAATTAATAAAACCTTTTTTGGAAATGGTTTTAGAAGCATTTCAAAATAATAATTTACCATCATACATAAATAATGCCTTAATTATACTGCTGCCAAAACCAGGTAAGCCCTCTAATAAATGTGAAAATATGAGACCAATAAGCCTATTAAACGCCGACCTTAAGATAATCTGTAAAATTTTAGTAAGACGAATGCAAGAAATTTTACCAAATATTATTAATCGAGATCAGAATGGCTTTATAAAGGGAAGACAAGGCTTCCATAATGTAAGAAGACTATTTAATATTATTTATTTTAATAAAGAAGCACCGGATACAGCTCTCCTATCACTGGACGCCGAAAAGGCCTTTGATAGAGTTGAATGGCCCTTTCTTTTTGAAGTCCTACAAAGGTTTGGACTTGGAAATAATTTCATAAAATGGGTTCAAATAATATACAATAATGCTACAGCAGAAATCCTAACAAATAACAATATTTCAAAACCAATAAAAATCAATAGAGGATGTCGACAAGGCTGTCCACTTTCACCTTTACTGTTTACTATGGCAATTGAACCTTTAGCGATAGCGATACGTTTACATTCACAAATATATGGAATTAAAGTTGGACCAACAGAACATAAAATCTCCCTGTACGCCGATGACATAATTTTGTTTATGTCGAATCTAAAAAAATCAATTCCAACCTTGTTGAATTTAATAAAGAATTTTGGGGAAATATCAGGATATAAAATAAATAAAACTAAATCTTCAATATTAATGCTAAATGAGACCCAGAGAAATTACCCAGCCCCTGAGGTAAATCAATTCAATGTTGTAAATCAGTTTAAATATTTAGGAATCCAAATTGTGCCTAAGCTAGAATCAGTCGCCAGTGTCAACTATGAAGCCTTAATGACAGATATCAATGAGTTAATTCAGAGATGGATGTCACTCCCAATGTCGATGATCGGGAGAATCAATATACTTAAAAGTAATATTTTACCTAAAATACTTTATTTATTTCAATACATTCCCTTATCACCACCTTTAGATTTATTCTCAAGAATAAAAAAAAAGTTAGTGGAATTTATATGGAACAACAGGAGGGCTAGATTACGTCTGTCTTTATTATATTTACCATTTGATCGTGGAGGTCTGAAATGTCCAAATTTTATGTTGTATTATTGGTCGGCACAACTGAGGTCTATGACATATTATTTTTCATCAAATGATCTCCCTCACTGGACTGAAATGGAATCATACAATTTACCTTTACCTCTTCCCATATTCATATACTCAGATTCGGCAAAAAAATTACAAAAACAAGTTAAAAATCCATTTGTAAAGCATATGATCAAAATATGGTGTGAAGCTAAAAACTATTTAAAAGAACCACAGTTACTGTCACAATTTAGTCCAATATGGGGTAATCAATATTTTAAACCAGGGAGAGCGGACGCTGTATTTAAAGTATGGAATTTAAAAGGGATACAAAAGATTCAGGATTTATATTTGCCATGTGCAGAAAACATAATGTCTTTTGAAGAGCTGAGGATCAAATTTAATCTCAATAGAACACATTTTTTTAAATATCTTCAACTTAGAAACTTTATTCGATCAAATCAAATAAAGCTCTCACTCGACCTATTTATTCATCCTTGGAAAAAATGATGATGAAAGATAGTAAAAGAAAGGGTATTATTTCAGAGTTTTATAACTCATTGACACTATCTTCAAGTGAAAATTCACTGAAAAGATTAAACTACTGGAAAGAAGATCTGCAAACTGAAATTTCAGAGGAACAATGGGAATTGGCTTGTGCAGAAGCTCAACCCAAATCAATAAATGTACGCCTTAAATTGATACATTTCAAATGGTTAATGCGGATGTATGTTACACCGGAGGAGTTAAATAAATATAACAAAAATATACCAGATACATGCACAAAATGCATGGAAAGTAAAGGAACTCTATTTCATTGTGTATGGGAATGTAGATTAATAAGAATGTTTTGGGAAGAGGTGAGGGTAACAATTGAAAAAATAATCTCAAAACAAATCATATTGAATCCTAAACTGTTTTTGTTGGGTCTGTACCCAGAAAAGCATAATTTTAATAAAAGTGAAAGAACATTCATAGACCTCAGTTTGCTTAATGCCAAAAAATGTATTGCACTATTATGGAAAAAGACTCATAGACCAGATGTGACTCAGTGGTTAAGACAGATGTTAACAAACCTTCCATTAGAAAGAATAACATACATACTGAAATCAAAGGAAATTGTGTTTGAGAATATATGGAGACCTTTTATTGATTATGTAAAAAATTTAAACATAACTTTTGAAGAAGAAGGTGAATGATGTGTGTGGACCTTGTAAATTCCAAACTGGTGAACATAATATGTATACTTATGTATTGGATTGTCTAGACTAAACAGAGGAGCATTGTTGAAGATTTGATTTTGTTGGTGGTTGTTGGTGTTTTTTAGTGCATTTTTTTTTTTTTGTAGTACTTTAGTGTTAGTGTTTGATTGTTTGTATCATGTTTGTTAAAAAAAAAAAAGGTTCAATAAAGATATTGTGGAAAAAAAAAAGTAAAGATTAAAAAGAAACAGAATAATATAACAAAGGCGAAAAAAAATCCAACAAGGTCAAATTAAACAAGAACTCCTCTGATTATACAGTTCAACATAAGTTATCTGAAATGGGTGATGGCTGAAGACGCAGCTTATATTGTCCACTCATATTCCATCCAAGAATTCAAAAGAAAAACAAAACAAGAGCGATTACAATTCAGAACAAAGCTAAGACAAAACGTGACAAAAAAAAACTAAGTAACAACACAACACAGACTGGATATGACAATCCTTATGTGATTTTACATGTCATCTTGTATATATGTTTGGAGTATTTCTTCCTTTAGTTTTTGTTTAAATTGTCCAAGCGTTGTACATGATTTTAATTCAGGTCCAAAATCGTTCCATAATCTGACTCCTTGCACTGAAACACAGTGTTGCTTGGTGGTTGTTTTCACTGAAGGTTTTTCAAATATACATGTTCCTCTGAAATGATATTGTTTCTCCCTTATTTGGAACAACTTTTGGATATTTGCGGGCAGTGACAGATTCTTAGCTTTAAACATTATTACTGCAGTTTTAAAGTCAACCAGATCTTTCAACTTGAGAGCTTTTAATTTAAGAAAAAGTGGGTTTGTTGGTTCCCTGTAAGCAGCTTTGTTTATTATTCTAATAGCTCTCTTCTGAAGCATAAAGACTGGATATATGTTTGTTTTATATGTATTTCCCCATACTTCAGTACAATATGTCATGTATGGGAGTATTAATGAATGATACAAAGTATATAATGTGGGTTGATTCAACAAATATTTCGCTCTGTGTAGTATTGCAATTGATTTAGATATTTTACCTTTAATATAATTAATATGTGACTTCTATGTCAAATGCTAATATTTGTTTGACACTGCGGCCCCTGGACCCCGGCTAGCTACTAGGCTTTTCAGGTTTGAAAGTTGAAGAAATATGAGGTTGTTAGCTACATTTAACTAGATTTAATGCTAATATTTGTATGGCAAATATTAGCATTATTATTATTAGCATTAGCATTATTAGCATTAGCATCGGCCCCTGGACCCCGGCTAGCTACTAGGCTTTTCAGGTTTGAAAAGTTGGCAGGTATGCAGTCGCAGCAGATGACTGCCCCTCCTTGAGCCTCGTTCTGCTTGAGGTTTCTTCCTGCCAAATGGGAGTTTTTCTTCTCCACTGTCGCGTAGTGCTTGCTCATAGGGGATCGTCAAATTGCTGGGTTTTTCTGAGACTGTGTGGTTTTTTCTGCACTGTGGCTCCACAAGACGGCTTCTGTTGTGATGTGGTGCAGTATAAATAAAGCTGAATTGAATAATGTCTAGATGTGTGGCAAAAAGCACCATGTCGTCTGCATAGCACAGGTCTGTGACGTGGGAGTGGAAGTCAACACCGAGCTTGGGGCAGCATTCCGTTGTGTTCTTGATGCAGTAGTCAACCGCAACATTGAGGAGGTTTGGGGCAGTGACGCATCCCTGCCGGACTCCAGAGGTGGTGACAAAAGGGTCTGACATAACACTCTTGGCGCGTACCCTGCACGTGGTGTTGGTGTAGAGATCCTGGAGAATGTTGATGTACTTGGGCGGGACTCCAATACCACGAAGGAGTTGCCAGAGGGTGTTCATGTCTCGGGAGTCAAAGGCAGCTTTGAGGTCAGTATAAGCCGCAAAAAGAGGTTGGCGGTGCTCCCTTCGTTGCTGTGCCAGGACACCCAAGGCAAGGATGCAGTCCACTGTGGATCAGCGAGGGGTGAAGCCAGCCTTCTGGCGGTGATGCTTGACGAGAAGCGGGGGACGGATGCAGCTCAGGATGACAGCGGTGATTACCTTGTCAGGGATGGACAGCAGCGTGATGGGACGATAGCTGGCTGTGCTCCGACGGTCACCCTTGTTCTTTTAGAAGGAGAGAATGACCACGTCCCTGCACTCCCCAGGGTCGCGTTCTTCTGCCCAGTTGGAGCGGCACAGATGTTCCAGCCAAAGGATGACAGAGGTGGGGGTAGCTTTCATCATCTCTGCCATAACTCCATCAGCGCCGGGGGCTCGGCCAGAGGGGAACTTCTTGGCGGTATCTGACAACTGACGGATTGAGGGCAGGGCTAGGCTGATTGAGTTGTCTTCAACACCGGCATCAGCATCCTGCTGCAGCTTATCTGAGGTGGGAGGAGGGGGCTTGCAGAGGACGCTCATGTAGTGTTCTTGCCATCATTGGAGTTTGGTTGTCTGGTCCGTGACAGGCTTATGCCATCGGCGGCTAGCAGGGGGGATGATGAATGCCGTTTCTTGCCGGCTTGGCACAGCTACTTGATAGACTGGTAGGTAGACTGGAGGTTCTCTGCTTGGAAGCTGTCGTTGGCCTTGTTGGCGATACGGTGGAGCCAAACTTTATCAGAACACGAAATAAGTCAATACACAGTACATGCAAAATCAATACATGATGTTTATGAAACTTCATTATAAGTCAATTTGTGACCTTTTGAACAGTTGTAAAATGACCCAAAATTATTTTCAACTCATTTGTCATTAAAAAATTGGTTTCTTCTTGTAATTTACAGATGTGTTGATAGAAATGATCTGATTGTGTGGAGAAAAATGTTTGTTCATGTGACCCTGACTGTCAGTGAAAGGATCATTTTAATCAACTCTTTTACACTTATTATTACTATTACACTTATTTTAAGTATACACTTAAAATTTGTCTTGATCATATCCATATTACGTATTAATAACTTATAACGTTCCAGCTAACTTACATGAGAACAATAAATAGAACAAACCATTTTTTTGATATCCCGTTTCCACAGTGCTGCAGGAGCCATCAGCAGGACAATATCCAGTACTACTGCTGTCGCCATAACCGCAATGATGTAATACTGCGTGCGCTATGGACAAGCCTACCACAGAGGATAACGAGCAACCGAATCAACAGCAGTGTTGACTTTTTTGTGTGTGTGTGGCTAAATCTTGTTGTTCACTTATTAAATATTAAATAAATTGTTAAATGTTAAGTGTATTTTTGTTGACGGCAGCATGTTTGCAGGGCATAAAGTGTGTTATTTGTCCTACTTTTGGTGAGATCAGGTCAGATTGCTTGTGGCAGATGTGGGGGGATATCCCAGATTTAATAAAATAATGGCTGGATGGGTTTCTTCTGAGTCTTTATGATCCTGACGATTAAGCTCTGCTACTGCTTAGTGCATTGCTTGTTTGCTGTGTGAACGTGATTTTTCGGATTGCGGCATTAGACACGGAGACAAGAGCCACAGAGGGTCCTGCACAGAGTCTGTCCTGTTTAAATAAGCTGAATGTTGCTGCTGTCTCCAACCAGTCCACACACCCTTTAGTTTATTTATTTTTATTTTATTTGTTTATTTGACAGGGACAGTGCAATAAACATAGACAAAAAAAAAATCTGATGTGTTTCACAAAGAATGTATAGCTATTAGCTAATTTGCAACTCTTGTCCCTGGATGGGCTTTAGAAAGAAGAAACAGGTAAAAAGAGAGAAAGATAAGGAAAAATACAAAATGAAAACAGAATAAACAATAACCACATACACCAATGCAAACAAAATTATAAATACACAATATAAAAACCTGGTTCACATTTGCCTATTGCAGGCCTCCCTCCCTCAGTCACTCACTATTATCAAACACATTCATTCCTTCCCTTCATTCACTCACACCCTGCAGACAATCATTTCATACATGGGTACATTCTTGTTTATTTTTCAGCCAGTTTTTAACCTTTGTAGTAAATGTTTTAAAGTCCGTTATTATTTTTGATTTCATTTGGCATTGTGTTCCAGAAATGAACTGCCCTTTATAGAGAAAGCTGTTTGTCCAAATGTGGTTCTGCGGTGGAATATTTTACAGTTATTGTAACAGAACTCCTGGTGGCTCTGCTGCTGTCCTGTCTTTGGATGAATCCAGCAAGTGGCTCTGGCGCTGATTTATGGAAACATTTGAAAATTAATTTCAGAAAACCGAGGTCAATGAAACTCTCAAAACTCAATAGATTGTATTTTTTTAAAATATAACAGTGATGCCACCTAATGGGCTTTTTAAGATAAGATAAGATAAGATAAACCTTTATTAGTCCCACAATGGGGAAATTCCAGGATTGCAACAGCATAGGGATAGCAACACTCAGAGCAACAATCAGAAGGCAAGAAAAAACAACATCTAGTAAACATATGTCCATATACTATAAATGTATATATATAGACACACAGTACAGAGCATTATGGCTGGTGAATGTGCAGCAGAAAGTCTAAGCTCTCTCTCCGCGGATGCAGCGGGCCAGCTGGAAGTCTTTGGGCATGATGGTGACCCCCTTAGCGAAGAAGAGACCACCAGGTGGGCCTCGCTGGTCTCCTGCAGAGCCATGACGGCGAAGCTCAGGAAACGCAGGACGGTCTTGAAGTCCTGAGCGATCTCCCTCACCAGGCGCTGGACGGGCAGCTTACGGATGAGCAGCTCCGTGGATTTCTGGCAGCGACGGATCTCTCTCAGAGCCACGGGCCTGTGACGGCGAGGCCTCTTCACTCTGCCGGTGGCCGGAGCACCTCTCCGAGCAGCCCTGGTGGCTAGCTGTCTCCTGGGGGGCTTCTTCCTCCAGTAGATTTTACGGGCGGTCTGCTTGGTTCTTGCCATCGCTCTTTATTATTCTGTCTTATATTTCTTTCACGCCGCCTAAACTCCAGCCCGGCACCCGCGTCGTTTTCGCTACAGCTCCCGGTATGTCGAGTTTCCCATTAGCACCGGGCGGCGGCCAAGTGCTAGCTAGCACTAGCTCCTCCCCGCTGTAACGTCTCCCGCTGCAAACCGTGGCTCCGTCCGCCGACCCGGGAGACCCCCGGGGCGATCCGTGCGTCCGTGATATATATACAGAGTGAAAGGTGTAGAAAGAAGAAGGAAGATTAAAAAAAAAAAAAAAAAAAAGGCTGTTGCAACAGGCAGCCCACTCGTGTGGCGCCGCCGGTCCGGTGGAGCCGGAACCAAGATTATTATTATAATAATATGATAATGATAATTATTATCCAAGATTTTTAGAGTTTGATTATATAATGAACCTATATGTCTTATTGTAGAAGGGGCTGCTTGAGCCCAGACATTCAAACAGTATGATATATGAGAAAAAAAACCATAGAATGCATATACGGTACAGCTGCTTGGTATGGTATGTAATATCTAATTAATTTAAAGCAGTTCAGATTTTTTTTTTTACTGTTTTAGAAATCTTCTTTGTATGAAGATTAAATTTGAATTGAGGATCTAGTGCAATGCCAAGGTATTTGAATTCTGTAACTAAACTGATGTCTTGATCATGTATACTAACTTCAAAATGTTGCAGGTTACATTTTTTGATTGAAAAGCACATTGAAACTGTTTTCTGAAGGTTCAGCAATAGATGGTTCTGAATGAGCCACTCTTGGACATCAACCATACTTGTAGACAGTACATCTGCAGCCTGTGCTGGAGTCTTGGCAGCTGTGTAAATAACTGCATCATCTGCATAAAGTTGACATGTTGCAGCTGAGTAGTGTAATGGTAGGTCATTAATAAAAATGCTGAAAAGTAAAGGACCAAGAATGGACCCTTGTGGGATACCCATACGGTTGTTTAAAAATAAGGATTTATCCTGGTGAACTTTTACACACTGTTCTCTATTCTGGAGATAAGATGCAAACCATTCTATTGTAGAGAAGAGAGAAGTTAAAAGATACCATTTTGGATAAAAGCAAACTGTGGTTTACAGTATCAAAAGCCTTTTTGAGGTCCAGAAAAACAGCCCCCACCACATTACCCCTGTCCAAGGACTGTTTGACATTTTCAATAAGGCAACAATTTGCTGTTTCTGTTGAGTATCCTGGTCTAAAACCAAATTGGTGTGGATGAAGAAGTTGAGTGTCTTGTAGATAGTCTATTAGCTGTGTAGCTACAACTTTTTCAAGAACCTTAGACAGGACTGGTAAAATAGAGATTGGGCGGTAATTGCATATATCGTCTTTACTACCCGATTTAAAAACTGGTATGACGACAGCTTTTTTCCAGCCACATGGAAATGTATAGGACCTAATGGAGAGATTAATGAGATGAGTCAGTGGTTTGATTAATATTTTGCTGTGCGTTTTGAGAAAGGAAGTGCTTATATTGTAGATATCATTAGTTTTTGAGTTTGACAATGTTTTAACAATGCCAGCAATTAATTCTTCATTTACCTCATTAATGTGAATAGAAACTGTTGAAAGTATTGATTTTGTATTGTTGAGCACATTTGGCAGCACAAAGTTTTTTGTTAATTCTTCCACTGACTCCACAAAATATGAATTAAATTCATTTGCCAATGTAGCCTTGTCACTGATGGTCTTGCCATTAATTCTAAGTTCCTTTACCCCCTTCTGAACATTTTTTTATTAGTTTATTTAAGTGCCTCCATAGGGAACTGTTGTTACCCTTTGCATGTTCTATCAATTTATTGTAATAAGATGCTTTTGATTTTCGCAGCTCTTGTACCACTTTATTTCTTAAACTTTTGTAAACAAGGTGATCATTTTGTAATTTAGAGGTTAATGATGTTTTCAATGCAGAATCTCGCCTCTTCATAAGTTTTCTTATTTCATTATTAACCATGGTAGGTTAATCTTCTGTTGTCTACTTTTAATTTGCTTTGTAAATTTTTCTATAGACTTTGTGAATTGTTGCAGTTATAAAATTACAACAGTCATCTACTTCAAATATTGACATGAGCTGCTCCCAAATTTGATTCTCTAAGTGATGTTCAAACTCCGCAGTTTTGGGAATAATAAAATTTACTTTGTCAATATCAACTCCCCCAAAATACTGTAGTCACTTTTTAGTAAGTTTTCTCACAGCAAGAACCATGTTATGATCTGAGAGACCAGTTACAAGATTATAGGTTCTAATTATTCGTTCTGGTTTATTAGCAAATGCCATGTCAATAAGTGTACTAGATTGTTTGGTTATCCTGGTGGGTCCTTTGATCATTTGTTGGTAATTAAATTTAGTCATGAGACTTTTCAGTTTCTGTTTGTCCTTTTTATCAGACCAATTAATATTAAAGTCACCATAAAATATTGTTTCTCTGCACCTGTTGAAATGTTGGAGTTACCACCGCTGCTTTATGAAAATGATCAAGTTTTTTTTTTTCAACAGAATCAGCAGTTCATGACTGTAGGAAGAGCTCCGTCACAAACACACATAAATTGAGAGCAGAGCTGCAGCTGCAGTGATTCTCAACATAGCTTCCATCATTTGGCACGTAAGTTATGAACCCTGTCTAAATGACGAGACCACTGGGACCTACAAACGTTTGCAGTGATACCGCATACCGCGCTGTTGAGCTATCCACTGTGACAGCCTTATCCAGTACCAATATGGCACCTAAATTTGCCATCAAAATGTAGGCTGTGAGCACTCTAGTCTGTTACATTTCTGTAGGTGGAGCTGGAGGGGAACGGTCCTCCACAGCAGGCAGGCTCCATCCAGAGGCTAATGCTAACTATGGGAAACTTAGAGAAAACTGCGCTCCAGGGACGTGCAGAGACATTCTGAGGCGCTGTTGCTCTGACCTGAAGTGAGCCCCCCCCCCCCCACACACACACACAGACTCCTGTTACTTCTGCTTGAGTAATTAACAGCCTACTGTAAGGCTGCGTGTCCATCAAATGTGTTTTTTCTGCTGTGGGCGACTATTTTCTATTCATTCTCCATGTAGTCCAGCGCTGAGCCCCTCAGCACTGAAATGATCTCTGCAGTGGCCGATTTTTGTCATGGCAATCAGGGCTAAAAAATAAAGTTCAGCTTTTCAGACTACAGCTGAGCTCGTCAATGTCAGACCTTTCTAAGCAGCCAATCAGAATTAAGGAAGGGCGGGACATAGGACGCCGGTACAGTCTGTACCCAGACTCCCGTTTGCCGTGTCATCATATGTTGCATCCAGAGCTGCTACCAATGCTAGAATCTGTTTGCTGTCCATTGTTATTTAGAGACTGCTGTTAAAAAATCAGTAGAAAGTCTGACCACAGGAAAAGCAGAAGTGCTGAGCTGTGAGTGACAAGCTGTTGTTGGCATACAGGGCACAGACTTTTTTTCCAGAGCACAGCACACGAGCGCTGAAAAAAAGACGTTCAGGGCGGTTGGGCAACAAAAAATGCATTTGGTGACATGCAGCCTAAAGCTAATATTAGAAGCTGTGAACATGGCTTCATGTCCACGATCAACAATCTCTTTCAGCAACACCGTGGAAGTTTTTCACCTTAAAATAATGTTTCCTCAATGACTTTGATGGCGCATCAACCTTTGACCAGATGAGTGTCACTTCCCCCCACAGCCTGAATGATCCCACGTTGCTGCAACAGCTCTGTTCTTCAAGGATGTGCACAGGTTCGGGCTGTTGTTGCCCGGGCAACAGCCCATTTGCCGTCTTTGTCTGAGCTTCCCCTCTGGAGGGAAAATCAAAGGAAAAAGCTGTCCTGTTAACATTAGAAATGGGTTAGTTTTTCCTTTTACATATTAAACTTTTCCTTTTAAAATCTGGAGCATTTTCTTTCTAAAATATGTGACTTTTTCCTGTAAATGTGTCACTTTATTCTAGTAAATTTGCATTTTTTAATTTTCTCTTGTGTCCATGTCATTTTGAGACTGTGTTCTTACCCTTGTCATCATCATGTGACTTTTTTCATCCGAAATTTGTGTATTTTTTAAATATATATATTTTTTTCTTATAAATGTAGAAATTTTCAAATTGGACTTGGGAAGAGTCTCATAAATTTTCCACTTTTTTATTCCCAGTGAGAAATAATTTTCCTTCTTGCTTTGTTTTTCTTGTAATTAAAGATTTTTTGGCAAAATTTTTAAACTTTGTAAAAAATTTGAGGGTTTTTTACTCATGAGATTCTATTTTTTTGTTGTGATTTTCATGTCATAAATTCATTTTTTTTCTGCCAACTTTAAAATTTTTGTCAATAAATTTCCCTTTTTTCCATTGTTTGCCACCCAAAAAAGACTTTTTCTTGTCAATATTTTCCTTCTGTAACTTTCAAAAATATAGAGCATTTTTCTCACCAAATTACTGCATCTTTTTAATCCATTTTCTCTGTTTTCCTTTACATTTTCAGTGATTGTTATTGTCCATATCTGACATATTTGCTCATCAGTGTGAAACTTTTCTCATGAATTCATTACTTCTGTCTTATAAATTCCCGTTTCTTTCTTGTAGTTTTGCCCTTGTTTCAGGTTAAAGCAGCAGCCCCTCTAAATGTCTGTGCACGTCCCTGCTGTTCTTGGGAGGAAAACTGAAAAGACGACAACTATGATTGTGATTGGCTGTTGTTACCTGATGCTGCATTCACTTGCATTAATTAATCTGAATTAATGGTGAGAGTTTAGGCTTAAAATCAGCTGAAAGTGCTCCGTGGTAACTAGGGATACAAGTGATCAATTCATTAATCAAGAGTTAATTCACCTTATCGATGGATTAACAATTAATTGATAAGCAGCAGTTTTGCTGAGAATCTGAATTCTCCTCGGTACAATACAGTCTTTCTGTCTATAATGTAAACAGCTAAATACTGTTTTTGATGTCCTGAATAAAACAGGAACATCACATTTGTCAATGATTTACTGTCACATTTGCAGTTTTTTAGTGTGTACTATGTGCTGGTGCATCTCGATCAATTAAAATGTCATGATTTTAATTTCTGCAGGTACCCATGCACAACAATGGCAAATTATTAGCTTTTTTTGAAAGAGAACTTCTCTGTTGCTAGTAAGTATGATGTCATCTGTGTGTGTTTAACCCTCAGAATGACCCCAGAACAACATGAGGATCAACTCAAAAACAGGGTAGATCTTTATGTAAACAAGGTCTGTTGGTCCTGAATTCTAAACCAAAGGGAAAAATTGTGGTAACCGGTTGGACTGACATGAGACTAAAGGTTTAACAGAGAATTAATTGACAATTTATACTCTGTGCTTTAACCCAAACCAGGCGGGGTCATTTTGGACCCCAGAGGACAAAAGGTGTTAGACAATCAGGAGACATTCTGAGGGTTAAGTGCTGGTGTGCCGCTCTGTTAGGGGAGCTCCTCTCCATGACTTTGTGTTATGTGAGATTCTGTGGACCGCTTGAATAAAGAGACACTGACGTCAAGAACCTCATCATTTTGAACACGTGGTTTGTTTTCCACTCACATGAATATAGAAAATTAGAAAGTTTTAATTTTTTAAAATTGGATTATATTCATAGTATTCTAAAGAATAAGGAAGCATAAAGGAGATTGTCTCTTCAACCTGCCAGGTGGATCATAGTGAAGAATGCATCTTCATATGCAAATATTAAAAATACTAAAAGATAGAACCAAAGAATCTATGTATTTACCTGACAAAGGAATTATTATACAAGATTGGAAGATAGTTTATGAGTGAAAAATGATATAAATAAGCATATGATAATTTTTTACAATATTTCAATCATTGTACAATAAAAACTGTCCTATAAAAACATATACAGTGACAGACAACAAAAGCAAATATTCCTTGGGTTCACCAAGGGTTAATAAATGCATGTAAAAAGAAGAATACATTATATAAACAATTCATTAAGTGCAGAACAGTGGAAGCTGAGCTCAAATATAAAAGATATAAAAATAAGCTTAATAATATAATGAGGACCTGTAAGAAAGAATATTACAACAGAATATTAGAGGATAATAAAAATAAGAGGAATATGGCAAGTACTCAATAGGATTATTAGTAATCAACCTAAGAATGCTAATTATCCAGAATATTTTATTGAAAATGGCAATTTGATAAATAATATGGAGGATGTGGTCAGTGGTTTCAATAAATTTTTTGTAAACGTTAGTCCTGAATTAGCAAAATCAATAGTGGCAACAGAAACAAACAACAGTGGTTCTGTAAATGAAATAGAAGATAGAAATCCAAACACAATCTTTTTGGGTGCAGTTACTGAAAAGGAAATTATTGAGACTGTGAGTAAATTTAAGAACAAAAAATCAACGGACTGGAATGAAATTGACATGACAATAGTGAAAAAGTAATTGAAGGAATTGTTAAGCCACTCACCCACATCTGTAACCTGTCATTTCAAACTGGTAAATTTCCAGACAAAATGAAAATAGCAAAAGTAATACCTCTATACAAAACAGGAGACAGTCATCGCTTCACAAATTACAGGCCAGTCTCTTTACTCTCACAATTCTCCAAAATACTTGAAAAAAATCTTCACTAAGAGACTGGATGATTTCACTGAAAAATACAACCTCCTTACAGACAGCCAGTATGGTTTTAGAGCAGATAAATCTACATCTTTGGCACTGATTGAACTTATAGAAGAAATTACTAGTTGTATAGATTAAAAAAAAGTTTGCTGTAGGAGTATTTATAGATTTAAAGAAAGCTTTTGACACCATTGACCACAGAATACTACTGAGGAAACTGGAAAGGTATGGGATAAGAGGGGTAGGACTGAGTTGGGTGGAAAGTTATTTAAGTAACAGACAACAATTTGTACAAATTGGTGAGCACAAATCACCCTTCATGGACATCACTTGTGGTGTGCCCCAGGGGTCAGTTTTGGGACCCAAACTTTTTATTTTGTATGTAAATGACATATGCCAAGTACCAAAAATTCTGAAATTTAATTTTGTTTGCGGATGACACAAATATCCTTTGCACTGGTGAGAATTTGCAGCAGGTTTTAGAGGTGGTCACAACTGAAATAAAAAGTTAATGCAGTGGTTCAACAAAAATAAATTATCTCTAAATCTAAAAAAAAACAAAGATTATGTTGTTTAGAAATTATAAAATAAATCATGAAATAATGGTAACAATAGATGATACCAGAATAGAAACGGTACAGGAAAATAAGTTTCTGGGGGTGACGCTAGACAATAAAATCTGCTGGAAACCTCACATCAGTCACATCTGGGCCAAGTTGGCAAAATGTATAAGGCATACGGGGAAAACAAGACACTCTTGGACTAATAAATCATTGTCTTACTGTACAATTCACTGTTTCTCAACCTATATCTTAACTACTGTGTAGAAGTCTGGGGAAAACACCTACAAGACCAACCTACAGCCAATAAGCACTATTCAAAAAAGAGCTATAAGGACAATAATAATGTAGGATATAGAGACCATACCAATTCGTTGTTTTTAAAGTCACATGTCATAAAGTTCATCGATTTAGTTAAATTTAAGACAGCACAAGTAATGTACAGGGCAATTAATAATCAACTCCCAACTAATATCCATCCATCCATCCATCTTCTACCACTTTTCCGGAGGTCCGGGTTGCGGAGGCAGCAGTTCAAGCAGAGAAGCCCAGACTTCCCTCTCCCCAGCCACCTGCTCCAGCTCTTCAGAGGGGATACCAAGGCGTTCCCAGACCAGCTGGGAGACATAGTCTCTCCACCGAGTCCTGGGTCTGCCCCGGGGTCTCCTCCCAGTGGGACGTGCCTGAAACACCTCAAGTGGGAGGCGTCCAGGAGGCATCCTAATCAGATGCCCGTACCACCTCAACTGACTCCTTTCAATGTGGAGGAGCAGCGGTTCTAGTCTGAGCCTCTCCCGGATGACTGAGCTCCTCACCCTATCTCTGAGGGTGAGTCCAGCAATCCTACGGAGAAAGCTCATTTCAGCCGCTTGTATCCGCAATCTTGTTCTTTTGGTCATTACCCAAAGTCATTTGGGTAATGACCGAATGACCCAACTAATATACAAAAAATATTTTAAAAAAAAGAGACAATGATCATAATTTGAGAGGAGACTTAAACTTTACAAAACCCAAGATACAAACAACCAAGAAAAGTCTGTGCATATCTGTCTGTGGGGTGGATTTGTGGAAGAGTCTGGAGCCGGAACTATGTACAAACTGAAATCAATTCAAAAAGAGGTACAGACTTCCGGTCTGGACGCCATGGCGACTGCAGCTTAACACTGAAGTTCTCAGACCCAATCCAGGATAACACCTTGAAAATCAAACTTAACGGATTTTTGGAGGAGTGAAAATCAAAAGACAAAATCATCATGTCTAAAGGAAAACAGAAGAAACTGAAATTCTCCAGGCCAGGACACGTATCGGCCGGAGAATCCGAACTGGAAGATCTCCGTTCAGAAGACGAGGAACTGGTGATAGCTAACAAAAGGGTTAGCCTGAAATCACTATTTGAGGAACTACGACGATTTCGCCGAGATGTTACGGCCGAATTTCGGGAATCAGAGAAGAATTGAAAAGGACAAACAGCAGAAGTGGACCAGGCCGAGAACCCGAATCTTGGAAACAGAGGATCGAATAAAAGTGCTCGAAGATTCTGTGCTAGACCCTACACAAAAGACAAGCAGCTATAGAGGCTAAGCTAACCGACCAAGAAGGAAAAACAAAGAAGAGACAACATAAGAATTCATGGTCTGATAGAATGAACCGAAAATGGTTTTAACTCAATGGCAGAATGCGTGGAATCCTTACTAAGAGAGAAATTGGATATTCCACAAACCACCGACTTGAAGATAGAAAAGGCACATCGTTCATTAGCGCTAGGCCGGCGGCGGGAAGCGCCCCCACGTTCGGTGTTGGTAAGATTTTCCAATTTCAAAATAAAACAAGAGGTTGTAAGACTGGCCTGGCAGAAAAAAGGATTTATGCACCAGGAGAGAAAAGTCTACGTGGAACACGATTACGCCCCGGAGGTCCTTAAAAAGCGCAGGGAATACAATGACGAAAAAAAAGGTGTTAAGAGAGAAGAAATTGCGCTTTCAGACACCATTTCCTGCGAAGTTAAGGGTCTTCTACGGCGATGAAACGTGTCTCTATAATTCGGCGGAAGAAGCAACAGCTGACATGGCGAAAAGAGGGCTCCCGGTAACGGTATTTAAACCCGCAGCAGACCCGAGTGAGAAGATCAAAGCGCAAACATGGACAACACAAAGACCTTCAAAATCCACGGACCAGCAGCGGGAAACCCAGCACCAGAGCGTCGCGGATAAACTATCCGTTTTCAGGTTGGAATAGCGACCTTTTTTTTTTTTTTTTTTTTTTTTTTTTTTTTTTCTCTTGAATCAATCCGCACATCCAACCCCCCTCATACAAGGTAACAAACATTAAAGGAGATGCATATTCAGCATGTGGTAAAACATTTCATGGAACAATCATATTATTTGAAACAAATAAGTCTTTGTAATAAAAAAAAAAAAACTCTTTAAAATAGAAATGTGACAATAATCCACATGTTCTCCTCATACTAACAAATACTGTTTTTGCGTGAATGTTTGATGTGATGGGGGTGGGAGGGTGCACACAATTTCACAGGGTTTAGGCATAAAAGGAAAAAAAAAAAATCATTACAAGTTTGGATTGGGTTCTGAAACTCACGTTAAAAGCATGGGACTACTTTCAGTGGTAAGAGAGGGCCCTCAACACGTACAGAGTTTGAGGAATTTCCCTCAGAGCCTTCACTCCATCAAGGCTCTTACAGGGTCTTTAAAAAGACCTCAGCTCAGGAAGTTCTTATGACAGCTTTTTGTTTTAAAGTTTTTTACACTATGTTCTTAATGTTTTTCTTGTTTTTAATGTTCTTTCAGTTTCTGAGTAGCACAAAAGAGGGCCACCACACAGTTATACTAAACAAAACAACACAATGGAGAAACAGGGTGTAACCAAAATAATTTCATATAATGTAAAAGGAATCCTGAATCCAGTTAAAAGATCCAAGATTCTAGGCAAAATGAAAAAAGACAAAGCAGGAATAATACTTTTACAAGAAACCCACCTAACAGACGTGGAACACAATAAACTCAGTAGACAAGGGTTTAAAATGATCTCTTCATCTTCATATAAATCAGGGAGGAGGAGGGGAGTAGCGACATTGATATCAACCAAAATTACATTTGAAAAAAAATCAGAACACAAAGATAAAGAAGGGAGATACAGTTTGGTAACTGGGCGGCTAGAGGGAGAAGATATCACCCTGCTGAATGTGTATGCTCCCCCAGGGGCTAACTGGAAATTTTATAAAAATGTATTCGACCTAATGATAACTAAAGCTCAAGGTTTAGTGATATGTGGTGGGGACTTCAATCTTAGACTGAATCCATACTGGGATGCTTCTGGTAATTCCCCACATCAAAATAACACCCAAAACAGGAAGACTCGGATGCTACTAAAAGAATTGGGAATCTGTGACGTGTGGAGGAAACTCAACCCCAGTGTAAAAGACTATACATTTTACTCAACTCCACATTCATCTTACTCAAGGATTGACTATTTTTTTATGTTTAATAGAGACATTGGAAGAGTAAAAACATGTAAAATAGGACTGATGGATCTCTCCGACCACAGTCCGATCTACATGGACTTAAATATCCAAAAATACACAAATAATACATTTTCTTGGAGGTTAAATTCAAATGTCCTGAAAGGACCATTGAAAGATGAATTGGAATCAGATATTCTCAGATATTTGGAAGATAACGATAATGGAGAAGTATCCCCTTTAATACTGTGGGATGCATGTAAAGCTGTAATAAGAGGAAAGATTATTGCAAAACTGGCAACCCAAAAGAAACTAAGACAAGAAAAACTATCCACATTAGAGTCAGAACTTAGGAACCTAGAAAAAGAACACAAAGGCAACACTCATTCTACTGACTCGCTCAAGATTAAGGAAATTAAAAACCAAATAAATGAGATCTACACAATAGAAATCCAGAAGAAACTTACATTTCTGAAACAAAAATACTATGAAGCAGGCAGTAAATCGGCAAAATTGCTAGCCTATAAATTGAGGAAACATCAAACAGAAAGAGCAATCTACAAAATCAGAGACCCAGTATCAAAGGAAATAAAATTCAGAATTCAGGATATTCTTAAAAACTTCGAGAATTACTATAAGAACTTATACTCCCACAAAATACATAAAAACGCATCCGAGGCATTCCTAAACACATTAAACCTTCCCCAACTTACGGAGTCACAAAATAAAACACTACTGTCAGAAATACATCCTAAAGAATTGGAAAAAGCAATTATGAAACTTAAAGCTAACAAATCCCCAGGAGCTGATGGCTATACAGCAGAGTGGTACAAAACCTTTAAACAGCAACTATCTCCTCTCCTCCTGAAAACATTTAATTATGTCCTCCACACAGGGGAAATCCCCCCCTCCTGGAGAGAAGGGGTCATTGCAGTTATACCTAAACCTGAAAAGGATAAACTAGAGTGCTCCAACTACAGACCAATCAGTGTACTAAATCAGGACTATAAGCTTTTTACCATTATCCTTGCCAAAAGGTTAGAAAATATACTGACAGACCTAATTCATTTAGACCAAACAGGTTTTATAAGACAAAGACAGACACAAGACAACATTCGACGCACTTTACACATAATTCATCATATAAAAAAATATAACTTAAATGCAGTCATATTGGGATTAGATGCTGAAAAAGCATTCGATTCGGTTGACTGGTCTTTTCTATATAGAATCTTATCCAGTTTCAATTTTCATAACAACTTCATTAGAACTATACAGGCATTATATAAAAAACCAACAGCTAAAATAAGGATTAACGGTAATTTATCATCATCTTTTGAACTGGAAAGAGGATGTCGTCAGGGCTGCCCCCTGTCTCCACTGCTCTTTGCAATCTTCATAGAACCTCTGAGCCAATGGATAAGACAAAACCAAAAAATTCAAGGTATTACACTTGGTCAGAAGGAACATAAAATAGCACTCTTTGCTGATGACATTTTAATATACCTAGGGCTGGCCGGACACTTCTTTACCAGAACTAACCTCAGTTTTTTCAGAGTATGGAGATTTATCGGGGTACAAATTAAATATGCATAAAACCCAAGTTTTAACATTCAACTATGACCCAAATCATTATTCACTAAGCAAACTCAAAACTAACTGGGAGTCGGAATCTATGAAATATCTGGGGGTCAATATCCCGAAACAACTCAACAAAATTATATCACTAAACTATGATCCACTGGTGACAAAAATAAAATCTGACCTAGCAAGATGGAATATGATACCATTCTTGGGTACTGCACAAAGAATTGAAGCAGTCAAAATGAATATACTTCCACGTCTTCTATACCTTTTCCAAACAATACCGGTAGAACCTCCCAAAAAAACATGGCAGGAGCTGGACAGAAGGATCTCAAGATTCATATGGCAGGGCAAGAGACCTAGAATCAGATATAGAACCCTACAGCTAAACAAAGACAAAGGTGGGCTCGCGCTGCCAAATATCAGGGACTACTTTAAAGCCCCACAAATTAAAACTTTAGTAGAGATATGTAACCCAGTCTACACTGCACAATGGAAGGAGATCGAATGCCAAATAACAAGTGACATCCCCCTACAGGCGATAATAGGGAACAATGTCTTACCTAAGCTTTTGAATAACACTAACCCGTGGATAGAGACCCCGCTAAAAATTTGGTTTAAGATAGTCAGAGAGAATCAAACTAAAGAGCCCTATCGACTTCTGCAATGGATCGCCTATGATCAGGACTTTACTCCTAATAAAACAGACACCAGATTTAAAAAGTGGAAGGAGAAAGGGCTGATAAAATATTACGATTTTTTTAAAGGGCAAATCTTAAGAAGTTTTGAAGATTTGAAAAAACAAGGCCTAATAAATCAAGACCTTTACAGGTTCTTCCAGCTTAGACACCACATAAACAATATACTTAAAAAGGAGGTTTTGGAAAGGGCCCAGTCAGGTGTTCTGAAGGTCTTCTTAATGGCATATAAAGGGATCCCAGGGATCAGATACATTTCTAAAATATACCAAGGTCTTCAAGACTTAAAAGGAGACAACACATCTTATATAAAAGAGAGATGGGAAAAAGAGGGGAATTTCACTTTACAACTGGAAATATGGGAAAAGCTAAATAAACAGCAATGGAAAAGTACCTCATCCCTGCAGTGGAGAGAATTTGGATGGAAAAACTTGGCAAGATTTTTCAGAACACCTGCACAAAACAAATTTACCCATAAGGGATTGAACTGTTGGCGCTTGTGTGGTGAAAAGACTGCAAATCATTTTCATGTGTTTTGGTCATGCCCAGTTATCCACCAATATTGGACCAAGGTACAGACAATATTGGGGAAAATATTCAAAATTACAGTTCCCTTTTCTTTTGTAACTTTGTATTTGGGTTTACTACCGGACTCACTGGAAAGACGAGGAGAAAAATACTTATTCAATGTTTTAATATTGGCAAGCAAAAAAGCTCTAACTAAAAAATGGATGTTGAAGGACTGTCCTACACCTGAAGATTGGACTAACGTGATCCAAGACATTTACTCGATGGAAAAGTTGACATTCGCACTGAGACAGGACATGGATGTGTTCATGAACTTTTGGCAACCCTGGACCGCATATGTGTCTTCCATTAGATCTAATCTTTGACAAATACCATTTCAATAATGGTTCCGCTCTTTGTTCCAACACTACTCAGATGCTCTTTTATCTTTATTTACTTACTTTTTCTTTTTGTTTGTTTTTTACTGGTTTGTTTGTTTTTTTTATTTGTTTTTTGTTTTTTTTTCTCTTTAATTTCACTTTTTCTTTCACATTAAAAAAAAAAAGGGGTGTTGTAAGAATTAATCTTCCAATGTTGTCAGATATCAGAAAATAAGGGAACATGTGATGAAAATGTAAACACTGCATTGCTGTAACGACCTGTATACCCTTTACAAAAACTTAAATTAAAAAAAAAAAAAAAAAAGAGGTACAAACATTATTTGCTGAAAGGATATATGTTAGAAGGGTAGTATTTATATGTACGATTCACTATGCTCACTCTGGGACACTAGGAATGGTGGGTGGGACAGCACTGTGTATATCTGTGTTGTTTGAGGCTGGTTTTGATGTATGGACATCAGTGTACAGTGGGGTAAAAAAGTATTAGTCAGCCACCAATTGTGCACGTTCTCCCACTTAAAAGATGAGAGAGGTGTCCAATTTTCATCATAAGTATACCTCAACTATGAGAGACAAAATGAGAAAAAAAATCCAGAAAATCACATTGAAGGATTTTTAAAGAATTTATTTGCAAATTATGGTGGAAAATAAGTATTTAGTCAATAACAAAAGTAAATCTCAATACTTTGTTATATACCCTTTGTTGGCAATGACAGAGGTCAAATGTTTTCTCTAAGTCTTCACAAAGTTTTCACACACTGTTGCTGGTATTTTGGCCCATTCCTCCATGCAGATCTCCTCTAGAGCAGTGATGTTTTGGGGCTGTCGCTGGGCAACATGGACTTTCAACTCTCTCCAAAGATTTTCTATGGGGTTGAGATCTGGAGACTGGCTAGGCCACTCCAGGACCTTGAAATGCTTCTTACGAAGCCACTCCTTCGTTGCCCGGGCGGTGTGTTTGGGATCATTGTCATGCTGAAAGATCCAGCCACGTTTCATCTTCAATGCCCTTGCTGATGGAAAGAGGTTTTCACTCAAAATCTCACGATACATGGCCCCATTCATTCTTTCCTTTACACGGATCAGTCGTCCTGGTCCCTTTGCAGAAAAACAGCCCCGAAGCATGAAGTTTCCACCCCCATGCTTCACAGTAGGTATAGTGTTCTTTGGATGCAACTCAGCATTCTTTCTCCTCCAAACACGACAAGTTGAATTTTTACCAAAAAGTTCTATTTTGGTTTCATCTGACCATGTGACATTCTCCCAATCCTCTTCTGGATCATCCAAATGCTCTCTAGCAAACTTCAAATGGGCCTGGACATGTACTGGCTTAAGCAGGGGGACACGTCTGGCACTGCAGGATTTGAGTCCCTGGTGGCGTAGTGTGTTACTGATGGTAGCCTTTGTTACTTTGGTTCCAGCTCTCTGCAGGTCATTCACTAGGTCCCCCGTGTGGTTGTGGGATTTTTGCTCACTGTTCTCGTGATCATTTTGACCCCACGGGGTGAGATCTTGCGTGGAGCCCCAGATTGAGGGAGATTATCAGCGGTCTTGTATGTCTTCCATTTTCTAATAATTGCTCCCACAGTTGATTTCTTCACACCAAGCTGCTTACCTATTGCAGATTCAGTCTTCCCAGCCTGGTGCAGGTCTACAATTTTGTTTCTGGTGTCCTTTGACAGCTCTTTGGTCTCGGCCATAGTGGAGTTTGGAGTCTGACTGTTTGAGTTTGTGGACAGGTGTCTTTTATACTGATAATGAGTTTAAACAGGTGCCATTAATACAGGAAACGAGTGGAGGACAGAGGAGCCTCTTACAGAAGAAGTTTTGGGTCTGTGAGAGCCAGAAATCTTTCTTGTTTGTAGGTGACCAAATACTTATTTTCCACCATAATTTGCAAATAAATTCTTTAAAAATCAGACAATGTGATTTTCTGGATTTTTTTTTTCTCATTTTATCTCTCATAGTTGAAGTATACCTATGATGAAAATTGGAGACCTCTCTCATCTTTTAAGTGGGAGAACTTGCACAATTGGTGGCTGACTAAATACTTTTTTCCCCCACTGTATGTTAGGATGGATGGGTGTTAATGTTGATATGTACAAAATACAGTTAATTGTTTACTTGGGGTCTTCAATGTGGTAATTTGTATATAATTCACATGGGTGTATTTATGGAAAAGAGGAGATGGAATTAATAAGTGTTCACTTCTTCCTTCTCCCTTTCGAACACTGTATACTGTTACTTTATTGCATTTGTCATTTGTTTTGTTTTTGTTCGAAATAAAGTATCTATCTATCTATCATCTGTTTTCTGATTGTTGCAGGAACAGGTTGGTGAGAACGTTTAGCTTGTCGGTGTTGGTGGTTCGGCTCCTGTTCTGCTCCTCATGGATGAATAGCTGATGTAGCTCTGTGGAGACCTGCCATTGATAGTCTGTGCTGAGTGCTGGAGAATAAAGAACCACGTAGAAGTCCACATTCTGTGTCTGAGGACTTTTATTGGGCCTTCAGGCTAACTGAACTAGCCCTCATCCTGCTAGCTCTGACCGTCAGCAGCCACATTACATCATCTGGAGGAAGTAAACAAACCGTCAAGATGTTTTCAGGTCGGCGTCTTAGAGAGTTGGTGGGAGAGCGACTGGCTGCTGCTGCTGAAGAAATAATAACAGAGTTTGAACTAATCACCAACCAGTACGAGGAAGAGATCGATCGTCAGCGCAGACTACTGAATATGCACTGGTGCTCCCAGATAAAAATCCACAGAATAGGTATGTGGGACTATAATGGTCTGAATGAGGCTTTAGAAAACTCTGGATCTGTTTTTCAGTCACGGTTGTGTCTTCAATGTGCAATCTCTTGCTTTTAAATCCTAAATTTGACACATTTTTTTCTTATTCATTTGTAAAGTGAAACTCTCTTTTTCTGACTTTTTTAACTTTGTTCCTCCAGATTGCCCACAGCAGCCTGAATGTAAAGTGGAGGAAGCTGTGACTGAGCAGCAGCTCTGGAACCAGGAGAGGAACTCTGTCCTGGACCAGGAGGAACCAGACGCTCCACAGGTTAAAGAGGAACAGGAGGAACTGTGCATCAGTCAGGAGGGAGAACAGCTGGTAGTGAAGCTGGAGGCCGATCCCTTCATGGGGACTCTTGTTTGTGAGGAAAAGCAGCAGAGTGAAGCAGAACCAAACAGTGAGCAGCTCCTCTCTCACAGCTCTGCTGGAACTGAGATCCAAGATGAGGAAGGAAGCTGGCATGTCGACTCAGGATCCACTAAAGAAGAAGAAGAACCCAAACCAAAGAAGAGACGACTGAAAACAGGAAGTGACAGTAACAGTGATGAGGACTCTGTGACCTCAGAGACTCTCTGTGAGAATGAAACAGGTAAAAAGTTAGAAAATGTTCAGGTTGAGTATTTGAGAAACTGTCCTAAAATACAATAATAATATTAAATGAATATTTTCAATAACTACATGAATCTGACATACTTGTACTGGTCTCGGTTTGTGTTTGACTTTGACTGATCTAACCCAGTGGAAAAATAATTGAAACTCTTTGACTATACAGTGAATCTGGAAAGTATTCACGGCGCATCACTTTTTCCACATTTTGTAATGTTACAGCCTTATTCCAAAATGGATTAAATTCATTTTTTCCTCAAAATTCTACACACAATACCCTGTAATGACAACCTGAAAAAAGTTTTTTTTTTTTTTTTTAATTTTTGCAAATTTATTAAAAATAAAAAAAAAATCAGAAATCACATGTACATCAGTATTCACAGCCTTTGCCTTGATGCTCATAATTGAGCGCAGGTTCCTTCTGTTTCTACTGATCATCCTGGAGATTTTTCTACAGCTTAATTGGAGTCCACCTGTGGTAAATTCAGTTGATTGGACATGATTTGGAAAGGCACTCTCCTGTCTATATAAGGTCCCACAGTTGACAGTGCAGGTCAGAGCACAATCCAAGCATGAAGTCAAAGGAAATGTCTTTAGACCTCCGAGACAGGATTGTCTCGTGGCACAAATGTGGGGAAGGATACAGAAAAATTTCTGCTGCTTTGAAGGCCCCAATGAGCACAGTGGCCTCCATCATCCATAAATGGAAGAAGTTTAGAACCACTAAGACTCTTCATATAGAGTGGGGTATAAAAGTATTTAGTCAGTCACCAATTGTGCAAGTTTTGCCACTTAAAAGATGAGCGAGGTCTCCAATTTTCAACATAGGTATACCTCAACTATGAGAGACAAAATGAGAAAAAAAAATCCAGAAAATCACATTGTCTGATTTTTAAAGAATTTATTTGCAAATTATGGTGGAAAATAAGTATTTGGTCACCTACAAACAAGCAAGATTTCTGGCTCTCACAGACCTGTAACTTATTCTTTAAGAGGCTCCTCTGTCCTTCACTCGTTACCTGTATTAATGGCACCTGTTTGAACTCATTGTCGGTATAAAAGACACCTGTCCACAACCTCAAACAATCAGATTCCAAACTCCACTATGGCCAAGACCAAAGAGCTGTCAAAGGACACCAGAAACAAAATTGTAGACCTGCACCAGGCTGGGAAGACTGAATCTGCAATAGGTAAGCAGCTTGGTGTGAAGAAATCAACTGTGGGAGCAATTATTAGAAAATGGAAGACATACAAGACCACTGATAATCTCCCTCAATCTGGGGCTCCACGCAAGATCTCACCCCGTGGGGTCAAAATGATCACGAGAACGGTGAGCAAAAATGTCAGAACCACACGGGGGGAACTAGTGAATGACCTGCAGAGAGCTGGGACCAAAGTAACAAAGGCTACCATAAGTAACACACTACGCCGCCAGGGACTCAAATCCTGCAGTGCCAGACGTGTCCCCCTGCTTAAGCCAGTACATGTCCAGGCCCGTCTGAAGTTTGCTAGAGAGCATTTGGATGATCCAGAAGAGGATTAGGAGAATGTCATATGGTCAGATGAAACCAAAATAGAACTTTTTGGTAAAAACTCAACTTGTCATGTTTGGAGGAGAAAGAACACCATACCTACTGTGAAGCATGGGGGTGGAAACATCATGCTTTGGGGCTGTTTTTCTGCAAAGGAACCAGGACGACTGATCCGTGTAAAGGAAAGAATGAATGGGGCCATGTATCGTGAGATTTTGAGTGAAAACCTCCTTCCATCAGCAAGGGCATTGAAGATGAAACGTGGCTGGATCTTTCAGCATGACAATGATCCCAAACATACCGCCCGGGCAACGAAGGAGTGGCTTCGTAAGAAGCATTTCAAGGTCCTGGAGTGGCCTAGCCAGTCTCCAGATCTCAACCCCATAGAAAATCTTTGGAGAGAGTTGAAAGTCCGTGTTGCCCAGCGACAGCCCCAAAACATCACTGCTCTAGAGGAGATCTGCATGGAGGAATGGGCCAAAATACCAGCAACAGTGTGTGAAAACCTTGTGAAGACTTACAGAAAACGTTTGACCTCTGTCATTGCCAACAAAGGGTATATAACAAAGTACTGAGATGAACTTTTGTTATTGAACAAATACTTATTTTCCACCATAATTTGCAAATAAATTCTTTGAAAATCAGACAATGTGATTTTCTGGATTTTTTTTTTCTCATTTTGTCTCTCATAGTTGAGGTATACCTATGATGAAAATTAGAGACCTCTCTCATCTTTTAAGTGGGAGAACCTGCACAATTGGTGGCTGACTAAATAATTTTTTACCCCACTTTACCTTTCTGGATGTCTAAACTGAGCCATCGGGGGAGAAGGGCCTTAGTCAGAGAGGTGACCAAGAACCTGATGGTCACTCTATCAGAGTTCCAACGTTCTTCTGTGGAGAAAGAAGAACCTTCCACAAGGACAACCATCTCTGCAGCAATCCATCAATCAGGCCTTTAAGGTAGAGTGGCCAGATGGAAGCCACTTGTTAGTAAAAGGCTCATGGCAGCCCATCTGGGGTTTGCCAAAAGGCACCTGAAGGACTCTCAGACCATGAGAAACAAAATTCTCTTGTCTGATGAGACAAAGATTGAACTCTTTGGCATGAATGCCAGGCATCATATTTGGAAGAATCCAGGCACCACTCATCACCAGGCCAATACCATCCCTACAGTGAAGCATGGTGGTGGCAGCATCATGCTGTGGGGATGTTTTTCAGCAGCAGGAGCTGGGAGACTAGTCAGGATAGAAGGAAAGATGAATGCAGCAATGTAGAAACATCCTGGATTAAAACCTGCTCCAGAGCTCTCTTGACCTCAGACTGGGGTGACGGTTCAGCTTTCAGCAGGACAACGACCCTAAGCACACAGCCAAGACATCAAAGGAGTGGCTTCAGGACAACTCTGTGAATGTCCTTGAGTCTTCCAGCCAGAGCCCAGAGTTGAATCCAATTGAGCATCTCTTGAGAGATCTGAAAATGGCTGTGCTCCAACGCTTCCCATCCAACCTCATGGAGCTTTAGAGGTGCTGCAATGAGGAATGGGTGAAACTGGCCAAAGATAGGTGTGCCAAGCTTGTGACATCATATTCATAAAGACGAGGCTGTAATTGCTGCCAAAGGTGCATCAACAAAGTACTGAGCAATGGCTGTGAATACTTATGTACATGTGATTTCTTAGTTTTTTATTTAAAAATCAAAAAAAAACCTTTTTCATGTTGTCATTATGGGGTATTGTGTAGAATTTTGAGGAAAAAATTAATTTAATCTATTTTGGAATAAGGCTGTAACATAAAATGTGGAAAAAGTGAAGCGCTGTGAAGACTTTGCAGATGCACTGTAGTTTTTTTTTTTTGTTTTTTTTTTTTGTTACTTATTTGTACCCGTAGGTAGATTTGGTTTGCAGTCTGGTGACAAGCCACCGGCTGCCGGTCGCTGCGTGCGCGAGCGCCCTAAACCTACATGTTTTTGGTATGCGGGAGGAAACCGGAGAAATCCCGGAGTAAACCCATGCAACACGGGGAGAACATGCAAACTCCACACAGCTCACTGTTGGCCGGGGGCTGGGATCGAACCCACGATCTCATGATCCCCACGATCCCCCGGCCGAGGGTAAACTGTGCTGTCACAGTGCTAAACCACTGCGCCACCGTGCAGCACTTCAAATGAGTTTTTCTTCAGTGTAGCAGGTGGAATAATTGTCGGTTCTAGCCAGTTAGTCATTAGCCCCTGCTGGCAACTCCAACAGGAATCAATGCAGTATGTGGTTATTTGTGTATAAAACCACCATAGTGACATGTTCAGCAATAGAAGTTGGACCGACTAGAAGAGACGTATAAAACAGACGTATAAAACAGAATTACTAATAAATAGTACATTTTATACTACTGTTGATGTGCTGGGAACGGGCTCACCGTCACGTCACAACTGGTGAAACATCAGAAATCACTGCTGTAATCATCACATGCAAAGATAAGAACTATTGGTTACCAGGTGGTGACTTTTTGGCCAGTTAGTGTTTTTATTCTTTCTTGTTTTTCTACTACTAGCATTTTCTGTGTCTCGTCCCTCCAGATGCTCCACAGCTACATGACTGTAAGGAGGAGGAGGTTCTCACTGTCCAGCAGCTCTGTAACCAGGAGAGGAACTCCAGTCTGGACCAGGAGGAACAAGATGCTACACGGGTTAAAGAGGAAGAAGAAGAACTCTGTAGCAGTCAGGAGGAAGAAGACTTTGGACTGAAACAAGAGACTGATACCTTCATGGTGACTCCTGCTGATGAGGACAATGACAAGAGTGAAACTGAAGCAAAGTGTGAGCAGCTCCTCTCTCACAACTCTGCTGACACCGAGAGCCAAGACCAGGGAGCAGGTAAGACTGTAAAGCCAGGATCAAGTAAACATGAAGAGCCAAAGAAGAGACTTGACAGAAACAGAAGTGACTGTAACAATGTAGACAACTCCTCCATGTCAAAGAATCAGTGTGATACTGACACAGGTGAAAAGTCTGTAAAATGTTCTGATAATGACAGAGACTGTAAAAATGAGTCCCAGAAAAAGAAACCTCACACTGTTAAGTCACATATTTGCAACACGTGTGGGAAAAGATTCGGGTATAAGCAAAATTTATCACGTCATGAGAGAATTCACACAGGTGAGAAGCCATTTTCTTGTGAAACATGTGGGCTTAGTTTTAATCAACTTGATCATTTGAAAACTCACAGGAGACGCCACACAGGTGAGAAGCCATTTTCTTGTGAAACATGTGGGCTGAGTTTTAATCGACTTGATCATTTGAAAACTCACATGAGAAGCCACACAGGTGAGAAGCCATTTTCTTGTGAAACGTGTGGGCTGAGCTTTAATCGACTTGATTATTTGAAAACTCACATGAGAATTCACACCGGTGAGAAGCCATTTTCTTGTGAAACATGTGGGCAGAAATGTATTACAGCTAGTCATTTGAAATATCACATGACAATGCACACAGGTGAGAAACCATTTTCTTGTGAAACATGTGGGCAGAGATTTAATGAGCGTGGTACTTTGAAAAAACACACGAGAATTCACACAGGTGAGAAGCCATTTTCTTGTGAAACATGTGGGCAGAGATTTAATGAGCGTGGTACTTTGAAAAAACACATGAGAATTCACACAGGTGAGAAGCCATTTTGTTGTGAAGCATGTGGGCTGAGTTTTAGTCGACTTGATAGTTTGAAAACTCACATGAGACACCACACAGGTGAGAAGCCATTTTCTTGTGAAACATGTGGGCAAAGATTTAATCAGCGTTTTAATTTGAAAGCTCACATGACAATTCACTCAGGGGAGAAGAAATATCAAGACCTCAAAAACGATCTAAGGAGCACCTGGAATCTGCAGGATGCAGATATTATACCTGTGGTGGTGGGAGCAACTGGGATGGTTAAGAAGAACTTGAAAAAATATCTACAAGCAATACCCGGCTGCCCTAGCATCTGTGAAATACAGATCTCAGCAATCAGAGGAACAGTCTCTATCTTAAAGAGAGCCCTTGGATACAAAGCTTTTTAATTTAAAGTGTAATCATAGACCCCTGGCTGGGGCCCATTGCACTTGTAAGGAAATGAGATGCAAATAAATAAAACAGGGAGAAGCCATTTTCTTGTGAAACATGTGGGCAGAGATTTAATCTACGTAGTACTTTGAAAAGTCACATGAGACGCCACACAGGTGAGAAGCCATTTTCTTGTGAAACATGTGGGCAAAGATTTAATCAACGTGGTGGTTTGAAAAGTCACATGAGACGCCACACAGGTGAGAAGCCATTTTCTTGTGAAACATGTGGGCAGAGATTTAATCAACATGGTACTTTGAAAAGTCACATGAGACGCCACACAGGTGAGACACCATTTTCTTGTGAAACATGTGGGCAGAGATTTAATCAACGTGCTCATTTGAAAACTCACATGACAATTCACACAGGTGAGAAAAGTCACCCAACACCATGAAACCCTTAGTCATTACACATCCATAACTAAACAAGCCAAGGCCTTTGCAGGAGATTTATTAGATAACATCAAAGCCAGTCAACAAAATCCTGCAACAAAAATAGCTAGAAAGATGCGGGAAAAATACAGCAAAAGGACACAGGAGGAAAGAAAAGAAAGATGGAAACAGCATTAGTGAGCAGGGCGCTTTCAGGAGGAACTCAGTAGGGATTATATTGATAGGGAAGAGACACTGCGCTGGATCAGGAACGGAGACCTGGGGCACGACGAGGAGAGACGAGTGGTGGGAGCACAAGACCAGGGACTTCTAACCAATGGCTTTAAAAAATGGCAGGAATTTCACAGAGTGACAAATGTCGATTCTGTCATGCAGCGGTGGATAGTGCAAGCCACCTACTCTCCGTCTGCCAGGTCCTTGTGGCCGATGGACACTACACTGCTCGCCACATCAAGATCTGCCGTTATATACACTGGAAAATATGCAACAAATTTAAAATAGAAGTAAAAGGACCAGTATGGGAGCATGATCCAGAGCCAGTCAGCTCCAACGGAGATATTACCATCTTTTATGACAAGGAAATCCCAACTGGAAGATACATTGAAGGAGGAGCAACAAAACTGGACACCATTATCTTGAAAAAAAATGACAAAACTGCCAAATTAATAGATGTAACCATACCAAACGATTACAGCCTCAACAGAGCAGAAAGAGAAAAAGTAACAAAATATCAAGATCTCAAAAATGACCTAAGGAGCACCTGGAAACTGCAGGAAGCAGATATTATACCTGTGGTGGGAGCAACTGGTATGGTGAAGAAGAACCTGAAAAAATATCTCCAGGCGATCCCCGGCTGCCCTAGCATCTGTGAAATACAGATCTCAGCAATCAGAGGAACAGTCTCCATCTTGAAGAGAGCCCTTGGATACAAAGCTTTTTGATTTAAAGTGTAACCATAGACCCCTGGCTGGGGTCCATTGCACTTGTAATAAAATGAGATGCAAATAAATTAAACAGTGAGAAGCTGTAGTCTTGTAAAATATTTGGGAAACGCTTCATTCAGTGTTTTGGTTTATCACATGAGAACTCAGTTGAGCTGCTGTAGTCCAGTAACGTCTGTACATCTTTATTTTCAGGATTAAGTTTCTTTTGTGTGAATGAATTGTTCTTTAAATTTCTGAGGCTTTAATGCAAATATAAATTTTGTATAAAAGTCTATTATCAGATAATCTGCTTCTTCACTCTGCTTTGGACCCTCAGACCTCTCATCTTTAATGTGCTGGATGCATGGGCATGATGAGCATTTTTGATGGGGGGGCATTGTTGTCAGGGTCTGGAGTGTCCTCCCCACCATAAAAATCTAATGGATGTAGATGGTATTTCCTCCATTTGTGTATTTTAGTAGCTCATTAATTGATTGAAAACTTTATTTTGAGCATGTCAATAATCCATTAAAATGGTAAACAACAAGTGCTTTGTGAACTGATGAATGGAAAAAAGACTGAATTGCCTTTCATACGTACACAGTTAATGTGTGCTTGTATCAAATTTTCTTTAAGATAAAGAAGTTTTTTTAGATCCAGAAATACTCCAACTGTCAATGTCTTTATCTGTGAAATTAAGGATTTCTTCTCTGAGTTCTGTTAATGCTAATGATGGAGACCAGTTTACTCTAAATCCATATTGAATCAGAATCAGATTTATTGCCATTGTTCATGTAGTACACAAACTAGGAATTTTTCTCGGTGCAATGCTGCAACATTAAACATGATAAAATGAAAGAAATAAACTATACATGCAATAAAGTGTAGAATAAGAGTGAGTAATACTAGTCAGCAGTTTAAATATATTAGCGAGCAGCAGATAATGTGGAGAACCATATAGTGCAGTCGGTAATGCAAGAAGAAAACAGTGATGATTGACATGAGTCTGGTTGAGCTGCTGTACATAGTGCACGAGAGTCAATAAGTCACTTAGTGTTCAGCAGTCTGATGGCAGAGGGGAAGAAGCTGTTCATGTGACGGGAGGTTTTAGTCTGGATGGACCGAAGTCTTCTACCTGAGGGGAGAGGGGCAAACAGTACGTGACCAGGGTGTGAAGGATCGGCTATGATCCGGCCTGCACGCCTCCGGGTCCTGGAGACGTACAGATCCTGGAGAGATGGGAGCTTGCAGCCGATCACCTTCTCAGCAGTGCGCACAACGCGCTGCAGCCTTAGTCTGTCCCTGGCAGTGGCTCCTGCGTACCACACGGTTATGGAGGTGGTGAGGATGGACTCAATGATGGCTGTGTAGAACTGCACTAACATCTTGGTGGGTAGCTTGAGCTTCCTCAGCTGCCGCAGGAAGAACATCCTCTGCTGGGCCTTTTTGATGAGGGAGCTGATGGTCGGCTCCCACTTGAGGTCCCTGGTGATGGTGGTGCCTAGGAAGCAGAAGGAATCAGCAGTGGTGATGGGAGAGCCTGTGAGGGTGGGGGGGGGGGGGCAGAGGGGTTGTGACTTTCCTGAAGTCTACAATCATCTCCACTGTCTTCAGAGCGTTCAGCTGCAGGTTGTTGTTGTTGCACCAGGACGCCAGCTGGGCCACCTCTCTCCTGTAGGCGGACTCGTCGCCGTTGGAGATGAGCCCGATGAGGGTGGTGTCGTCCGCAAACTTGATCAGCTTGACAGACTGGTGGCTGGAGGTGCAGGAGTTGGTATAAAGGGAGGAGAGTAGGAGGGAAAGTACACAGCCCTGGGGTGATCCGGTGCTGATGCTAACAGAGTCTGAGACAGTCTTTCCCAGCTGCACATGCTGCCTCCGGTCCGTCAGGAAGTCGGTGATCCACCTGCAGAGGGAGTCAGGCACGTTGAGCAGGGACAGCTTGTCCTGGAGCAGAGCGGGGCGGATGGTGTTGAATGCGAAGCTGAAGTCCACAAACAGGATCCTGGCGTAGGTTCCCGGGGAGTCCAGGTGCTGCAGGATGGAGTGGAGGGCCAGGTTGACTGCGTCGTCTACAGACCTGTTGGCTCGGTAGGCAAACTGCAGCGGGTCCAGGAGGGGAGTGGTGATGGACTTGAGGTGGGGCAGGACCAGGCGCTCAAAGGACTTCATGACTACAGAGGTGAGCGCTACAGGTCTGTAGTCGTTAAGTCGAGTGATCCGTGGCTTCTTGGGGACAGGGATGATGGTGGAGGATTTGAGGCAGGACGGCACGTGGCATAACTTAAGGGAGGTGTTAAAAATGTCTGTGACGACAGGAGCCAGCTCTTTCGCACAGTGTCTCAGGGTGGAGGAAGACACGCCGTCCGGACCGGGGGCCTTGCGCGGGTTCAGTCTGGAGAACTGTTTGAGCACGTCCTGCTCACTGATGACAAGGGCAGGGGGGGAGGAGGGGGGGCCGCCTTTGATGAAGTAGGGACCGTGGAGGCTGTGGAGCTGGAGGGAGGGGGGGAGTTGGACACAGCTGACGAGGTGTCAAAACGGGCATAGTGTTGGGACAGTCTTTGACAAAGGGCTTTGTCATCCTGACCTTTAGGAGCCTGAGGCCAATAGTTGGTGATTTGCCTCAGTCCTCTCCACACGGAAGCCGAGTCATTAGCAGTGAACTGCTGCTGGAGTCTCTCAGAATACACAGATTTAGCTCTCCTCAGCTCTCTGTTAAACCGATATTTAACCTCCCTGTAGCAGTTCCTGTCTCCACTTTTCAGCGCTGCTTCCTTCTCCTTCCTGATCTGTCTGAGCTTAGCAGTGAACCAGGGCTCATCATTAGAGTACCTCACCCTGGTGCGCGATGGAAGAATGTCCTCCTCACAAAAGTGGATATATGAGTTCACAGTGACTGTCAGACAGTAGTTTGTGTTGCTCTATAAACTTCTCTCATCCTTCACAGAAGTTTTTCTAGAATTTCTGACAACTGTCAGAAGAGCAGCTCATCACGGGATCGATCCCACCCCCTGACCATCGTGACCCTTCTGTGGGGAGTTTGCATGTTCTCCCCGTGTCTGCGTGGGTTTACCCCGGGTCCTCCGGTTTCCTTCCACAGAGCAAAAACATGCAAGTTAGGTTAATTGGAGGCTGTAAAGTGGCCCTAGGTGTGAATGTGTGTGTGAATGGTGAAGGGATTGGTGCTGCACCGTGGCTGCCTCATCCATCCAGGTGGATGGCCTGTAATTTCCCCCTGGGATTAATACAGTTCACCAAAAAAAGAGAGAAAGCTGTGAAGTGCTACTTGTCACCAGATATATAACATGAATGACTTTTGCATTGGGGTGTAACGGTACGCCTAAAATCACGGTTCGGTACGTACCTTGGTTTTAAGGTCACGGTTCGGTTCATTTTCAGTACAGTAAGGAAACAAAATGCAAAACATGTAACTGCTTTTCTTTTGTAGAAGTGAGAACAGCTTTACTGAAAAAAAACCCCCCTGCAAACTGTCAGCAGTAAATTCTCCACTAAAAAAAATTCTCCAATAAAGAAAATTAAAATGTGTACAATAAATAAATTCTCTTTTTAGGAAATGAACGATGCAGACAAGTGCAACAATACAAGTTTGAACAGCCTGTTGTAAAAAGTTGACACAGCTAAATAAAATAATGACTCATGAAACATGAGTTGGAAACTTGAACTTAACAGCTTAATCAAAAGTGTTTGTAGCTACACAATTAAATAACCAACATTAAAGTTTGGCCTTTTAACCCAAAAACTAAAGCAATAAAACTCAAATATCAGCTTCTACAGCACCATACAGGGTTGCTGTGTGGGGAGCGAGAAATGAAGAAGCTGAGTGATTTTATAATTCAGATTTAATGTCGGCTTCAACTCCCCAACATGTCTCACCAGAGGCAGAAAGCAGAAAGAGGCTGATCGCAGTCAGACCCCCATACTTATACAACACACAACAATAGCCAACATCGCACATCCTTGTCATATCCTTCTCATCATCCCATGTCTCCTTCCAACGTCCTCCGGTTCCTTCGTCTGACCCTAGGGGGTCAGGAAGTCTTTTCAGGTCTTCACTGCCGCGCCTCCATCTCCTCGTTGTTCTCCGCAGGCGGTCCAGACCTATTGTCCTCTTCTCTATACAAGTTGATCACGTTAAAAACACAGTGATAACAGTAACAGTACAGTCTATGCCCCATGTCCGCCTTAAACTGCTATGATAACCCCGACAGCATATCTTAAAACACATTGTCACATTCACATCAGTCTGTGTGTCGTCTGAGTTTCAACCGTCTTCTAAATCTGCTGTACGCCTGCCTCGGCGTCCCAGCGGTGCTGTCTTGTAAGTGTAACGGATGCCAACTAGTGCTGTTCGGCGTAGAACGTTAGTAAAACCTCCCTCCCAAAGCCTCATACAGTATCGGTAGCGCTGAGCTACCGGTCGGACCTTTAGCTCAGCGCGATCGTGCTGTGTCTCCCATGCTCGAACTGTGTAGTTGACTGAGAGGTCGCGGGTTCGTGTCCCGTGTGGGGCGAACTGCGCAGGATGATCTCTGTCACAATGGTGCCGTGACCCGGATGGGAGTGAGGTTTAAGGGGGAGAGTGTAACGGATGCCAACTAGTGCTGTTCGGCGTAGAACGTTAGTAAAACCTCCCTCCCAAAGCCTCATACAGTATCGGTAGCGCTGAGCTACCGGTCGGACCTTTAGCTCAGCGCGATCGTGCTGTGTCTCCCATGCTCGAACTGTGTAGTTGACTGAGAGGTCGCGGGTTCGTGTCCCGTGTGGGGCGAACTGCGCAGGATGATCTCTGTCACATAAGGAATCTGCAGCTTGAGGAAAAGAGTGGTTATTTGATCCCTGTGGGGGGGCTGGGACGTGTCCCTTGGGGGGTCTACCACGTCGAGGTGCTCTCGCCACCCGCACAGGCTCGTCACTCAACATGAAGGCAGGCTTGAGTCTGTCAATGCTGACTGTCTCTTTTCTGTCCCCCAAATCCAGCACAAAATGCTTATCTCCAGGTTCCAGCACTCTATATGGACCATCATGTGGTGGGCGGAGGGTTGGCTTTAAAGCCTCGTGCCTAACAAAAACGAACTCGGCATTTTTTAAAGCCTGGGGAACAAAAACCCGTGGAAAGGTGTGATGAACCGGGCCCAGGAGCATGTCCGCTCCCGTGCTGCTTAGTGGCCTCAGAGCTGGGAGGCGCCCCGGCTCTGGCTGTTCTGGTAAGAATTCACCGGGGAGCCTGAGAGGTTGTGCAAAAACTAATTCTGCTGGGGAGGCGTCTTGATCCTCCTTGGGCGCAGAACGCAACCCCAATAAAACCCACGGTAGTTTGTTAACCCAATCTGCATCCGTTAGTGACGCTCTGAGGGCAGCCTTCAAAGACCTATGAAAACGCTCAGCTCCCTTGGCTACAGCTGCACGAGCTAGCTCATTATACTCATGTAGCTTCAAGTCAAGCAAGGCTTCTTCAGCTACCTCCTCAGCCATAAGAGCTAGAGCCAAAGCAGATGCTGCACGAGCTGAATTAGCTTATTCAGAGAAAGAAGCAGCCCTCATCACACAGAAAGCTAATCTTGAAGCACAAATGCACATTTTGCACCATCAGAAGGCTGTTGCAGCTGCAGAAGCTGAAGCCGCAGCCTATGAAGAAGCAGAGGAATGTGCAAGAAGTGAATTCAGCCAAGCATTAATGGACTTGCCAGTTGGCTCAGCACAACACACATCTGAGTATGTACTGTCGTCGGCCTCCGTCGGTCTATGATGACCATGGAAGAGAATCCTAAACGTCTACTCTGCTGGAACAGCACCGCCTGTGGCTGAACAGGCCGATGCGCGAATGACAGTCCCTGTCACACAGGTCGCACTTGTGGGTGGTCTCCGTGCTGCTGGGTCTGTGGCGGTTCTTCCTGCGGGTCCTTTTTTCATCTGCTGCAGCAGTCAGTCTCTCTTCACCCGCCTTGAGCTGTCTGGTCAGGGTGCCTCTCCATTTGGAGCGGTCCGTTGCAAGGTCCTCCCAGCGCTCTGTGTTGATATCCAGGGCCTTCATGTCTCTCTTGCAGACGTCTCTAAAGTGCAGCTGTGGGCGGCCAACGTCTCTCCTGCCAGTTGCCAGTTCTCCATAGAGGACATCTTTGGGGATTCTGCCATCCTCCATACGGTGAACGTGGCCTAGCCAGCGGAGCCTGCGCTGCCTGAGTAGAGTGAACATGGAGGGAAGGCCGGCGCGGGACAGAACTTCTGTGTTGGGCACTTTGTCCTATGAAAACGCTCAGCTCCCTTGGCTACAGCTGCACGAGCTAGCTCATTATACTCACGTAGCTTCAAGTCAAGCAAGGCTTCTTCAGCTACCTCCTCAGCCATAAGAGCTAGAGCCAAAGCAGATGCTGCACGAGCTGAATTAGCTTATTCAGAGAAAGAAGCAGCCCTCATCACACAGAAAGCTAATCTTGAAGCACAAATGCACATTTTGAACCATCAGAAGGCTGTTGCAGCTGCAGAAGCTGAAGCCGCAGCCTATGAAGAAGCAGAGGAATGTGCAAGAAGTGAATTCAGCCAAGCATTAATGGACTTGCCAGTTGGCTCAGCACAACACACATCTGAGTATGTACAGAAGCACCTTAATATGCGCTTTGAGGAAGCTCCATTTAAAACTGATCCAGCCACCCCCTCTAAGATCCAGTATGAACAGTTTGAAATGGCCACAAATGTACCATTTATCCCATCTAATGCTGTAGATGATAAGAGTAGGGTCAGCGTCAACATGAAGGGGGAGCAGGGAGCTGCAGAGACAATTAATCCCCCAACGTTACGACCCTATTATGCCCCCGCAACACATCATGCCGAAGCACAAAGCATTCAGGATCTGACCAAATATCTCACACACCGGGAGATGTTGAGCACGGGACTCCTACAGTTTGATGACCTCCCAGAGAATTATTGGGCATGGAAAGCATCTTTCCAGAACGCCATTCAAGACCTCAGCCTCTCACACCACGAGCAATTGGATCTGATGATAAAATGGCTCGGCACAGAATCAGCAGAGCAAGCAAAGAGGATCCGCTCTGCACATGTCTTTAACCCGAAAGCAGCCCTCAACTTAGTCTGGGAAAGGCTAGAAGAGTGTTATGGGTCACCTGAAGCAATAGAAAATGCACTGCTAAAAAAGCTTGATGATTTTCCCAAAATCAGCAACAAAGATAAGATAAGATAAGATAAGCCTTTATTAGTCCCACAACGGGGAAATTCCAGGATTGCAACAGCACAGGGATAGCAACACTCAGAGCAACAATCAGAAGGCAAGAAAAAAAAACAAGCAAGCAAGAGCAGCTAATATACATATGTACATATTACTATAAGATATATATATACACACACACACACAGACACACAGTGCAGAGCATTGTAGCTAGATGGAATAAATATGTAAATATATAAACACCCACAGTACGGAGCATTGCAGCTAGGTGGAATAAATATGCAAGTATATAAACACACACAGTGCGGAGCAATGTAGCTAGATGGAATAATATGTAGATATATAAAAACACAGTGCGGAGCATTGTAGCTAGATGGAATAAATATATAGATATATAAATATAAACACACCCAGTGCTGAGCATTGTAGCTAGATGGAATAAATATGTAAATATATAAACACACACAGATGCACTCAAGCTGAGAGAACTTGGTGACGTTCTACAGGAACTTGAATGTGCAAAGGATGGCGGATACCTACCTGGGCTCGCATACCTGGATACAGCCCGTGGAGTGAATCCTGTTGTCGAGAAACTGCCCTACAACCTACAGGAGAAGTGGATTGCAGCAGGTGCCAATTACAAAGAAACACACAAAGTCGCCTTTCCTCCTTTCAGCTTTTTTTTCCAGCTACGTCAGACAACAAGCCAAAATAAGAAACGACCCAAGTTTCAGTTTCTCTCCACTGGCCCACATGAACACCAGAGTTGAAAAGGCCCCCAAGTTCGCCAGTGAGCACCTCATCAGTGTCCACAAAACAGACATCCCACCAGCTTCACCCGCAGCTACAGGTAACCACACACGTGAAAGAACAGAAAGCCCAGATAAACAATGTCCCATACACAGAAGGCCACACCCATTAAAGAAATGTAAAACGTTTAGAGCCAAACCAATAGAAGAACGCAAACTGTTCTTGAGAGAGAATCACATCTGCTTTAAGTGTTGTGGCTCCACTCAGCATCTGGCAAAAGACTGTAAACAGTCAATCCAGTGCTCTGACTGTGGTAGTGATAGACATGTAGCAGCACTACATCCTGGCCCCTCTCCTCCTCCCATGGAGCCTCAGGAAGCTGAGATGGATCATGGCGGGGAGTACCATGATTATGAGGGCACACTAGTCACGTCTAGATGCACAGAAGTTTACGGTAATGCGGAAAACCCACGATCCTGCTCAAAAAGGACACAAGGAGAGCAGTGAGTGTTATCATCACTTCCTTGTGGTAACGTATCGTCACTTCCTGTTTTGCTGTCTGCCTGTGTGGTTTGCTCTCCAGCTCTCTAGCCACTAGCTATGGCTACTACATCTCTTTCCTCTCCTCCTCTGGTGTGCTCTCTCTGTCAGATGTTTAGCTACACCTCTGCCTCTTTTAGTGATAACGGTAAATGTAATAAATGTTGTCTTTTTGAGGCGCTCGAGGCGAGGTTGTCTGATTTGGAATCCCGGCTCCGCTGCATTGAAACACCGTCTGCGCCAGTTAATCTCGACGGACGCCCATTAGCTGCAGCGGAGCTAGCTAGCTTAGGCCCCACTGTCAGCGGTTCCCCGGCTCTCCTCAGCAGCGAGGAGACTGGGTGGGTGACGGTGAGAAGGAAGCCTAGTCGCAAAGCCCCGGTTCACCACCAACCTGTTCACGTCTCTAATCGTTTTTCCCCGCTCAGCGACACACCCGCTGAGGAAAAAACTCTGATCATTGGCGACTCTGTAGTCAGAAACGTGAACCTAGAGACTCCAGCGGCCATAGTCACATGTATTCCTGGGGCCAGAGCAGGCGACATCGAGTCAAATTTGAAAATGCTGGCTAAAAGTAACTGTAAATACTCCACAATTGTTATTCACGCCGGCATTAATGACATCCGTCTCCGGCAGTCGGAAGTCACAAAACTTAATATAGAATCGGTGTGTGACTTTGCAAAAACGATGTCTGCCACTGTAGTATTCTCTGGGCCCCTCCCCAATCTGACCAGTGATGACATGTTTAGTCGCTCGTCATCCTTGAACCGCTGGCTGTCTGTGTGGTGTCCTAAAAATGACGTGGGCTACATTGACAATTGGAGCTCTTTTTGGGGAAAACCTGGTCTTATGAGACGAGACAGCATTCATCCCACTTTGGATGGTGCTTCTCATTTATCTAACAATCTGGCATCTTTTTTATCCAAATTTCCAAAACCGTGACTACTCAGAGTTGGGACCAGGAAGCAGATCGTCTTACACGCCTCTCTGCAGCTCCTCTTCATCCGCCACCCCTCAGCTTAGCCCCTGTCTTCCCCATCAGAGAATCGTTGTCTGCTCCCTCCAAAGTAAATAAAAATATAATGTATAAGCATCCCAAAGTGATAAAGCAAAATATTGGTAAAACTCAAATTAAACATAAAGCCTCTAAATTAAATGATTTGGCCTCTGTTCCTCCTCATAATTTAAAAATTAAATGTGGTTTATTAAATATTAGGTCTCTAACTCCCAAGTCTCTGTTAGTCCATGATCTGTTAATTGATCATCAGATTGATTTAATTTCCCTTACAGAGACTTGGTTAGGGCAAGAGGATTATGTTGGTTTAAATGAATCAACTCCCTCTGGTTATTTAAACTGTCAAAATCCCAGAAGTTCTGGTTGTGGAGGAGGAGTAGCAACAATTTACCATTCCAAATTACTAGTTAATGTAAAGCAAAAACATGTTATAATTCCTTTGAGGGCCTGGTCCTCAGTGTTGGGCACTTTAGCAATTTCAGGTTAAACCCAATTTTATTTGCCATAGTTTATCGTCCCCCATCAACCTATTCAGAATTTTTATCCGAATTTGCTGATTTCTTAGCTGATTTAGTGCTGAAATCTGATAGAATAATTATAGTAGGGGACTTTAATATACATGTGGATGTAGATAGTGACTGCCTTAATGTGGCTTTTAATTCAATATTAGACTCGATTGGGTTTTCTCAGAAAGTAGGAAATTCTACTCATTACCTCCACCATACATTGGACCTTGTTCTGACATATGGCATAGAAATAGAAAATCTTGTAGTGTCTCCTCATAACCCTGTACTGTCAGACCATTGTCTGTTAACCTTTGATTTTACTATTTCTGACTATTTGGCTCCTAAAGAAAAATATTATCACAGTAGATGCCTCTCAGATGATGCTGTTTCCAAATTTATGCAGATTGTTTCCTCTATGCCATGTGTCAACACAACGGAAATAAGCTATAGACAGCTTGCTCCTTCTGTAATTGATAACATGGTGGATAGTGTTTCAGCTTCTCTGCATCAGGCTCTAGACTTGGTGGCCCCCTTAAAAAAGAAAAAGTCTAATCAGAGATTTTTAACTCCTTGGTTCAACACAGAGACTCGTAGCTTAAAACAGAAGACTCGTCAATTAGAAAGAAAATGGCGTTCTACTAATTTAGATGAAATCTGTTTAGCTTGGAGAAATCATCTTTTAATTTATAAAAAATCTCTTAGAAAAGCTAGAACGAGTTATTACTCTGCATTAATAGAAGAGAACAAGAATAATCCCAGGTTTCTTTTCAGTACTGTAGCCAGGTTGACAAAGAGTCAGGACTCTGTCAATCCTAGCATCCCCTTAGAGCTTACTAGTCAGGACTTTATGAACTTTTTCAATAATAAAATTTCATCCATCAGAGATAAAATCAATCAGATTCTTCCCACAGTTAACTTAAATACTGTAACTACTACAACTCCTTCTATTGATGTCTGTCTTGATGAGTTTACTCCAATCGACCTTTGTGAGTTAGACAAAATAGTTTCCTCATCCAAACCTTCAACTTGTCTTTTAGACCCTATTCCTACCAGGTTATTTAAAGAAGTCTTCCCACTTATTGGTAGCTTTATTCTTCATTTAATCAATTCTTCATTAACTTTAGGCCATGTACCGCAGGCTTTTAAAACGGCTGTAATTAAACCCTTACTCAAAAAGCCAACGCTAGATCCAGGAGCTTTAGCTAACTATAGACCAATCTCTAATCTCCCTTTCATTTCAAAAATCTTAGAAAGAGTTGTTGCTACGCAATTATTTGACCACCTGCAGGGAAATGGTTTACTTGAGGAGTTTCAATCTGGGTTTAGAATCCATCATAGTACTGAAACAGCCTTAGCGAAGGTCACTAACGACCTCCTCATTGCATCTGATAATGGACTAGTTTCTGTACTTGTCCTTTTAGATCTTAGTGCAGCTTTTGATACTATTGATCATAATATTCTACTTGATAGATTAGAACACTATGTTGGACTTAATGGAACTTCGTTGCAGTGGTTTAGATCTTATTTATCTGATAGGTTCCAGTTTGTTCATGTAAATGATGAGTTTTCTCTCAGCTCAAAGCTTAGTCATGGAGTTCCACAGGGATCTGTGCTAGGCCCTCTCTTTTTAGTTTATATATGCTTCCGTTAGGCAACATTATTAGAAAGCACTGTATACATTTTCATTGTTATGCAGATGACACACAATTATACCTGTCAATGAAGCCAGATGATACTAATCAATTAGCCAAGTTAGAAGCCTGTCTTAAGGAAATCAAAGCTTGGATGACTTGTAATTTCCTGCTATTAAATTCAGATAAGACTGAAGTCATTCTTGTTGGTCCAAAAAACCTTAGAAATTCCTTTCCAAATCAAACTTTCAGTTTGGATGCAGTTACTCTTAATAGCTCTGTGAGGAACCTTGGAGTTATTTTTGATCAGGATTTGTCCTTCAATTCACATATTAAATTTGTTTCTAAGACTGCCTTCTATCATTTGCGTAATATTGCCAAGATTGGGAGCATCTTGTCTCAGAGTGATGCTGAGAAGCTGATCCAAGCTTTTGTTAGCTCGAGATTAGATTATTGTAATTCTTTATTATCAGGCTGTCCTAAAACATCTTTAAAAAGTCTTCAGCTGATCCAAAATGCTGCAGCAAGAGTTTTAACAGGTACTAGAAAGAGAGATCATATCTCTCCGGTTCTGGCCTCCCTTCATTGGCTTCCCATAGAGTTTAGAATTAAGTTTAAAATCCTTCTTCTTACTTACAAAGCTCTAAACAATCAGGCTCCTTTTTATTTAAAAGATCTGATACTACCGTATTGTAACGTGCTGCTCGACATGGCGACGTCCCACCGGGAGGTTCGAACTCACGCCTCCCGCTCCGGAGTCCCGCACCCTACCTGTGTCGCCAATAGGGTCAACCCACTTGGCAAGCCAAGTAGGGTGCTCATATTGAGTTCGCTACACTACTCCCCTCTGGTTGTCGACATCGTCCCGATGTCAGCGCCCCATTACTGCTTTGGACAGGAGATCCCACTTCTGACACCAATGTAACGTGCTGCTCGACATGGCGACGTCCCACCGGGAGGTTCGAACTCACGCCTCCCGCTCCGGAGTCCCGCACCCTACCTGTGTCGCCAATAGGGTCAACCCACTTGGCAAGCCAAGTAGGGTGCTCATATTGAGTTCGCTACAGTATTATCCTAACAAAGCACTACGCTCCCAAAATGCAGGATTACTTGTAATACCTAGAATCTCCAAAAGTACAATGGGAGGCAGAGCCTTCAGTTATCAAGCTCCTCTCCTGTGGAATCAGCTGCCAATCTGGATTCGGGAGTCAGACTCGATCTCTGTTTTTAAGAATAGGGCTAAAACCTACCTTTTTGATATAGCCTACAATTAGGGAGGGATCATGTGTTTCTGAACCCTCCCTTAGTTATGCTGCTAATAGGTTTAGTCAGCCGGGGGACCTCCAGTAATGCACTGGGCCTCACTCCTTTCCTCACTCTCTATGAAATATTTTTTTTTTTTTGCTGGTCATTAACATTTGTTTGTTCTCTCCCATAGATTGAGTCCCCATCGTGCTGTTTGCTCTCTACATGTCTGTTCTTTTCTTCTTCTCTATCCCCTCACCCCCCAGCCAGTCGCAGCAGATGACTGCCCCTCCCTAAGCCTGGTTCTGCTGGAGGTTTCTTCCTGTTAAAAGGGAGTTTTTCCTCTCCACCGTCGCCAAGTGCTTGCTCACAGGGGATCGCCTGATTGCTGGGGTCTTTCTGCAACTGTGGGGGTCCCCCCCACAGTTGATAGTGCTATGAGATGACTGTTGTTGTGAAATGGTGCTATATAAATAAAGTTGAATTGAATTGAATTGAATTGAATTGAAAAATTAGCCCTGTGTTAGTTTATCCTGCAGGACACAGAGAAGAAGCCCAGAAAATGTATGCAGCGCTCGATGAACAAAGCAACAGATCACTCGCTAAATCAGAGTTTTTCCAGCTGTTCAACATTAGAGCACCTTCCGACCCTTACACACTGAAAACATGCTCAGGGGCTACTACGGTTTGGGGGCGGAGAGCTTCAAACTTCATGATAGAATCAATGGATGGAAAAGTACAGCTCAAACTTCCAAACTTGATCGAGTGTGACATGATCCCCGATGACAGGAGGGAGATCCCATCTCCAAAGGACGCACTTGTGCATCCACACCTGAGAAAAGTCGCAGACAAGATTCCACCTGTAGATGAACGTGCTCCCATCCTCCTACTGCTGAGAAGAGACATCCTACAGGTACACAAGGTGAGGGAACAAATAAATGGGCCCCACAGTACTCCCTATGCACAGCGCTTGGACTTGGGATGGGTTATTGTGGGAGAAACGTGTTCAGGGACAACACAAGCCTTCGACTGTTAACGTGCTAAAGACACAAGTGCTCTACAATGGTCGTGCATCATCCCTCAGCCCATGCCTAAACACATTTCTTGTCAAAGAGGTTTCAGGTTGCTCCACCTCACGTCCCAACAGCGTACTACCATATGCCTTGCAGGGTGAGAGAGACACAGACCACTTAGGAAACACAGTCTTTGATAAAACAAAGGACGACGATAAACCAGTGCTGTCAATAGAAGATCAAGTTTTTATTGACATCACGAACAAAGAAGTAAGAGACTTCAGAAAGAAAGTGCATGTGTTCGGAAATAGCCCTTCTCCAACCGTGGCTGTTTACTGCATGAGACGTGCTGCAGCTGAAGGTGAGAAAGCGCATGGACATGACACAACACAGTTCATAATGAGACATTTCTATGTAGATGATGGATTAGCCTCCACAGCCACACCAGAAGAAGCTGTTGACATCCTGACAAACGCACAAAAGATGTTAGCACAATCCAATCTCAAACTACACAAAATAGCATCTAATGACTGCAGGGTCATGGAAGCCTTTCCGGCGAATGAAAGAACAAAGGACTTAAAAGACTTAGATCTCAAACGTGACGAGCTCCCACTACAATGGAGTTTAAGGGTGCCTTGGAATCTTGAGATTGACAGTTTTATGTTTCAGGTGTCCATCAACAGGAAGCCCTGCACACGAAGGGGAGTCTTAGCGACGGTCAGCAGCCTGTATGATCCCCTAAGGTTTGTGGCGCCTATCACGATGCAGGGGAAGAACCTCCTGCGTGAACTGTCAACAGAACATGGCGACTGGGATGAACCACTTACCGCTGAGAGAGAACAGGTATGGAACAAATGTAAGGAACTGAGAATTGAGCGCAGTGATGCAGCATTAACGAGTTACCTACAAGAAAAGGGTTGCAAATGGTTTTTTAACCCACCTCATGCATCACACGTGGGTGGATCCTGGGAAAGACTCATTGGAGTTGCCAGGCGGATTTTAGATGCACTATTTCTCAAGAACAAACTACGGCTCACGCATGAGGTACTGAGCACCTTAATGGCGGCGGTTATGGCAGTGATGAATGCAAGACCACTTGTGCCGGTCTCAACAGATCCTGACAATCCAACCATCCTAACCCCAGCAATGCTACTGACGCAAAAAACCAACCCCTTGACAGCACCATCGGGAACTTTCGCTGCACCAGAACTTCATGCATGTCAGTGGAAACAAGTGCAGGCTCTTGCAGATATTTTTTGGAAACAATGGAGACAAGAGTATCTTATGACTCGTTAGAGCCGAAGAAAATGGTCTGATGAGAAACCGAACATCAATGTTGGAGATGTCGTTTTGCTCAAGGATGGGCAAGCACACAGAAATGACTGGCCCATGGGGCGAATTGTGAAGACATTTCACGGAAGGGACAATAAAGTACGAAAAGCGGAGGTGAAGATAATAAGAGATGGGACTGCTAAAGTGTTTCTGAGACCAATTACAGAAATGGTTTTACTGATAGCAGAAGGGGAATAACAGATAATGATATTTATTAACATTGTTATGCACTGTTGTTTGAAATGTTGTAAGGCTAAATAGTGGTACAATGTTATTGCACCAGACGGGGAGTATGCTGCCCCCATGTATTAAGTTAAGAGTTCCCATTACAGCATTTCATGTAACGGAGTTTGGCTCCCTCTAGTGGTGTAGTGAAAGCATCGTTTTGAACTGTTACACAAGGTGTTGCACATGCGCAGTAATGATATAACCGGAGAACGGGGCAGAGCGTCACTCATTGTACAATCGCTGTGGATGTTGTTTAATTATCGGCGCCTTGGACATCATTAGTCCGTGAGTATCTGCATGGTTTGACAGTGTTAACAGCTACAATGAGAACTGCATGGTTGCATTGGTGTATTTTAAGCGATCTGACTCTAGTCCTATCAGTCATTGTTACCAAGCTAAGCTAGAGCTAACGCTAACATGTGCTAAGCTAAATACGGTGACCATATCATTGACGGCGTGTATATGTTTACTTTGTTGCAGTTTTACACGGATGTAGAAGAGGAGAGAAGGACGGTGGCTAAACTGTCATCTCTGCTGGAGTCCGAGTTCCACCCTATGCAGGACATACTGGATGCACTGAGGAGCTCATTTAGCAGCAGACTACATCATCCCAGGTGCACAACCGAGAGGTTTCGCAGGTCCTTCCTACCAACGGCTGTCAGACTGTACAACCTAAGCAGGGCTGCTCGCAGAGATAGCAAAAAGACGTAGCAAACTAATAGTTTTTTGAATGCAAAAGATGCAATAGACTTACACAATGGTCCTCTCCGGCATACAACTAGGAACATACCGGTCGCTATGGAGGGTGAGAATATGTATGGGCACATAATCATACCATGTAGGATAACTAAGTAGATGGTTATGCTGTTTCATCCCATCTAGCAACAATGCTCTGCACTGTGTGTGTTTATATATTTACATATTTATTCCATCTAGCTACAATGCTCAGCACTGGGTGTGTTTATATTTATATATCTATATATTTATTCCATCTAGCTACAATGCTCCGCACTGTGTTTTTATATATCTACATATTATTCCATCTAGCTACATTGCTCCGCACTGTGTGTGTTTATATACTTGCATATTTATTCCACCTAGCTGCAATGCTCCGTACTGTGGGTGTTTATATATTTACATATTTATTCCATCTAGCTACAATGCTCTGTACTGTGTGTTCATATATTCATATATTTATTCCATCCAGCTACAATGCTCTGCACTGTGTGTCTGTGTGTGTGTGTGTATATATATTTTATAGTAATATGTACATATGTATATTAGCTGCTCTTGCTTGCTTGTTTTGTTTTCTTGCCTTCTGATTGTTGCTCTGAGTGTTGCTATCCCTGTGCTGTTGCAATCCTGGAATTTCCCCGTTGTGGGACTAATAAAGGCTTATCTTATCTTATCTTATCTTATGTAGGAACAAATGTAAACGGATGTAAAACCCAAAAGACGAGTGTACATCACGTTGAGTTCCTTGTGGGGTAGCCTCAATAAACGAGATAAAAGGAAACATCTTGTCATCATTGAGGCCTACACCACACATGTTAGCTTGCTGCTTACTAGTCGAAAACTGGGAAACTCGATGGGAGAGCAGTAAACGAGCGTTTTCACAGGTCTTTGAAGGCAGCCCTCAGAGCGTCGCTTACGGATGCAGATTGGGTGAACAAACTACCATGGGTTTTATTGGGGTTGCGTTCGGCGCCCAAGGAGGACTTAAATGCCTCCCCCGCTGAATTAGTTTTTGCGCAACCGCTCAGGCTGCCCAGTGAGTTCCTACTATCCCATACAGCGCCGGGGCGCTCCCCGGCGCATGGACCACTGATCGGCATGGGAGCGGACATGCTTCCGGGCCCCGCTCATCACACTTTCCCGCGCGTTTTTGTTCCCAAAGCTCTGAAAAATGCCGAGTTTGTTTTTGTCAGGCACGAGGCTCAGCGACACAGCCTCCGCCCACCATATGACGGTCCATTTAGAGTGCTGGAGACTGGGGAGAAGCATTTTGTGCTGGATTTGGGAGGCAGAAAAGAAACAATTAGCATTGACAGACTAAAACCTGCCTTTGTGTTGAGTGACGAGTCTGTACAGCTGGTGAGAGCACCTCGACGAGGCAGACCCCCCAGGGAACGCGCCCTAGAGCCCCCTCAGGGATCAAATAACCATTCTCTCCCTCAATTAACAGATTCGCCGCAGGACGGCGCCACACACACTGTGAAACCTGTTTACAGCAGGTTTGGAAGGCGGTTGAAACCTAGACTACTGCAGACTGATGTGTAATGTGTCAAAGTGCTTAGGCTGCGCTGTCGATGCTGTTACGAGGGTGTAAAATATGCTGTATTGCCTTTCTGATTCTGTCATGGTGGTGTGACATAGGCTACATTGCCCATTCTTTGGTGTTGGGGGGGGGGGGGGTATGTAGCTCACATATTTGTAACTGCATATGTTTAAGCGCAAGAAGGATGTTTAAAGCTTACATGTGTGGATTGACCTCACGCCTCAGATGGACAATGCGTCTGGACCCCCTATGGACATGGAAGGAGGACAGAAGACCGGGGGCGAGATCCTGAAAGGACTTCCTGACCTCCTGGGGTCAGACAGGACGGCTGAAGGACTCGGAAGAGATGTACTGTGAATAGGGGGATTTGACTTGATGGTGTGATTGTGACTTTGATGTACCTGGTATAAATGTGGGGGTTTACTGCAGCTCACTCTCTTGTTCCTGTTAGAGAGAGCGAGCTGGGGATGTGAAGTTGTAATAAATCTGAATTGAGAAATAATTCAGCCTCTTCATTTCACGCTCCCTACATTTACGCATTTTAGTAGAAAAAAGTCCATTCATTTTTTAGAGTTTTTTTTAACAATATGTAAAGTCTTTGCCACTTTTTTGTTGGAGATAATATTGGAACATGAAGGATACAGAAATTGGAGATCAATTTTAAAACTCACAATATGTGGGGTGGATTGCAGAAACTATGATTTATGAATATACCTGTGCATGCCTGTAGAAACTGAGTATAAACAAGTATTTCTACATGCACGTAGAAAGGAGGTGGAAGCAAGGGTGTAAGCAAGCACGTCAGCACTCATTCAGTGATGCCTGCCTTTAATCTTTGATGGTGTCATAACGAGTCCTGTGATCGTAAGTGATGACTACCTTTGATCTTTGATGATGTCATAGCAAGTCCTATGATCTTTGATGATGCCATAGCGAGTCCTATGATCGTGAGTGATGACTGCCTTTGATCACTGATGATGTCATTGTGAGTCCTAACGTAGCGAGTCCTATGATCATGAGTGATGCCTGCCTTTGATCTTTGATGATGTCACAGTGAGTCCTGTGACTGTGACATAGCTCGCTATGTCACAATCGCTATGTCACAATCTTTTCTTTGAGCGAGTCCTATGATCATGACACACTGACGCACAGAGATTTCTTGAATTTATAGAGGGATGATACTTTCCAATCAGGCAAAGAAATTTGATACATTCACTGACAAAAGAAATGTTCATATTACAGTTTAAAAACAAGACCACATCTACCGAAAATGAGATCAGTTTACTACTAACTAACTAACTAACCTGCACTTATATAGCGCTTTTCTAGTCACAAAGACCACTCAAAGCGCTTTCATTAATACTAACCCTCTATTCTAAGGGCCGATAGGAAACAGATATCTAGGGACAATTTAGAACAGCCAATTAACCTAACATGCATGTTTTTTTTTTGGCATGTGGGAAGAAACCGGAGAAATCCCGGAGTAAACCCACGCAACACGGGGAGAACATGCAAACTCCACACAGATCACTGTTGGTCGGGGGCTGGGATCGAACCCACGATCCCCACAATCCCCCGGCCAAGGGTAAACTGTGCTGCCGCAGTGCTAACCACTGCGCCACCGTGCAGCCCCATTTACCAAATGAATGAAAGATTAGGAGGGCAACTTCTTTCCAAAATTCTAGTGAAATGTGGCGATTGAAACATAAGTGGGAAATAGATTATGATTCATTATTGCAAAAAGAATAGAAAGGAGAACATCTGTAAATTTGCTTAAGAATTTGTTACAGGGGAAAAGTCTGTAGAATTTTAAATTGCATTTCTTTGATTTTATTAGGGATACGGAATTTGTTTGGGTCTGTCCAAATATTTTTCAAGATAAGATAAGATAAGCCTTTATTAGTCCCACAATGGGGAAATTCCAGGATTGCAACAGCACAGGGATAGCAACACTCAGAGCAATAATTTAGAAGATACAAAAAATAAAAATAAGAGCAGTGAATATACATACAGTACGTACACATAAATATATAAATATATATACAAAGTGCGGAGCACTGTAGCAAGATGGAATAAACAGCATAACCGTCTACTTAGTTATCCTACATAGTATGAATATGTACCCGTACATATTGTCACCCTCCGTAGCGACTGATATTGTCCTAGTTGTATACTCAATGTTGAAAGAGGTAATTGGCTCAGTGGGTACGTCTTTGGTTAACATCATTAATAGTTCACTTGAATCTGGTTGTGTACGTGCAACACATCAGATTGATTGTCTTTGATTAATTGTCTATGTTTATTGCACTGTCCCTGTCAAACTAATCTACTATTACTACCCTCGTATTTTAAACATGCAGTTGTGCAGCCACTTTTAAAAAAAACCTAACCTCGATCCATCTGTTTTTAAAAACTTCAGGCCAATTTCTAAGCTTCCTTTTATTTCTAAGCTTTTAGAAAAAGTTGTTGCCAAGCAGCTCACTGACTTTCTGATTGAACACAATATTTTTGACAAAATTCAGTCAGGTTTTCGTCAGAAACACTCGACAGAGACCACTCTTCTCAGGGTGTCAAATGATATTTTAATGTCATCAGACTCTGGCAAATGCTCTGTTTTAGTGTTATTAGATCTTACTGCAGCATTTGATACTATTGATCATTTTATTTTGTTACAAAGGCTTAGAGATTGGGTAGGTATTTCTGGAAAAGCTCTGGATTGGTTTTTCTCCTACCTTTCTGGTAGGAGTTTTTCCGTGGCTGTTGGCTCTTATTCATCTGACTCTGCTCCTTTAACCTGTGGGGTGCCTCAGGGTTCTATTCTGGGTCCACTTTTATTTGCCCTATATATGCTGCCACATGGTTCTATTATCAGCAAATTTAAAGGTGTGTCTTATCACTGCTACGCTGATGATTTATAGCTACTTTTCTCTTTTAAGCCTGACCATGTTGACAATTTAAAAATTATTCATGATTGTCTGTCTGCAATTAAGGACTGGATGTCTAGTAACTTTTTGCAACTTAATGCTGATAAAACTGAAGCCCTTATTGTAGCACCTGATAATCTAATTCCTATGTTGGTTAATAGCATTGGTTCATTAAGCTCTAACGTACGGTCTAAACTAAAAAATCTTGGTGTCATTTTCGATCAATCGATGAGTTTTGATCAGCATGTCAAATCTCTGACCCGGAGTTGTTTATTCCACCTTAGGTATATATCTAAAATAAGGTCATTGCTTTCCTACACTCAGTTAGAAATCATTATTCATGCGTTTGTTTCTTCACATTTGGACTACTGTAATGCTCTTTTTACATGTCTTAGCAAATCCTCTTTACACCGCCTACAGTTAGTCCAGAACGCTGCTGCAAGATGACTAACTAGGTCCAGTAGATTCTGTCATATCACTCCTGTTTTGGCCTCCTTGCATTGGCTTCCTGTAAATTATAGAATTGATTTTAAAGTTCTTGTTTTTACTTACAAAGCCATTCATGAAGAGGCAGCTTTTTATATTAGTGACCTGCTCTCTCTATACCAGCCCTGCAGGTCTCTCAGGTCTTCTCTTCAGAATCTATTGGTAGTCCCTAGTACTAGGCTCAGAACCAAAGGCGATAGAGCCTTTGCTGCTGTTGCTCCCAGACTATGGAACTATTTGCCTTTTGAACTTAGATCTGCACCTTCCATTGGTGTATTTAAGAAGCAACTAAAGACCCACCTTTTTAGCCTGGCTTTTTAACTATGTGCCAATTGTATTTTTATGTGCTTTTACTGTCTACTTTTTTTTTTCCTACTGTTTTATGTGCCTGTATTTTTATTTTGTTTTGTATCATGTTAAGCACTTTGTGACTCTGTCTGTGAAAGGTGCTCTATAAATAAATAAACTTATTATTATACTGGAGGGGACCATTTGTGTAAGTCTGATGCGTCCTTTGCATTGAATACTATTAGGTCCTCACGTTTTTTTTTGCTTTCTCTGCAAGCAGCCCTGCTTAGGTTATACAGTCTGATAGCCGTAGGTAGGAAGGACCTGCGAAACCTCTCGGTTGTGCACCTAGGATGATGTAGTCTACTGCTAAATGAGCTCCTCAGTGTGTTCAGTATGTCCTGCATAGGGTGGGACTCGGACTCCAGCAGAGATGACAGTTTAGCCACCATCCTTCTCTCTCCTATCTCCTCCACTGGGTCAAGGCGTTGCCCCTGGACAGTGCTAGCTTTCTTGATCAGTTTGTTCAATCTCTTCCTATCGGCTGCTGTTATGCCATTGTCCCAGCAGACCACTCCAAAAGTGATGGCTGATGCCACCACCGTGTCGTAGAATGTCTTCAGCAGTGCCCCTTGTAGACCAAAAGACCTGAGCCTCCTCAGTAGGAACAGCCTGCGCTGTCCCTTCTTGTAGAGTGCGTCGGTATTGTGTGACCAGTCTAGTTTATTGTTCAGATGAACACCCAGGTACTTGTAGGATGTCACCATCTCAATGTCCGTTCCCTGTATGTTTACTGGTGCTGTGAGGGGTTGTCCTTGCCTGCGGCAGTCCACCACCAGCTCCTTAGTTTTCCTCGCGTTGATCTGGAGGCAGTTCCGATGGCACCAGTCCACGAAGTCCTGGATAAGTCCTCTGTACTCAGCTTCATCTCCGTTGGAGATGAGGCCGACGATCGCAGAGTCGTCAGAGAACTTCTGTAGATGGCAGTGTGTTGTGTTGTGTGAGAAGTCCGCAGTATAAAAGATGAACAGGAAGGGAGCCAAAACCATTCCCTGGGGGGCCCCCGTGCTACTGATGATCGTGTCGGACACACAATCTTGGGTTCTCACAAACTGTGGCCGGTTAGTGAGGTAGTCCAGGATCCACGATGACAGGTGCTGGTCCACCCCTGCGCACAGCGGCTTGTCCTTCAGGATCATTGGTTGGATGGTGTTGAAAGCACTGGAGAAGTCAAAGAACATGATCCTCACTGCGTTCCCGGGCTTCTCCAGGTGGGACAGAGAACAGTGAAGGAGGAAGATCACTGCATTTTGTATCTATATTAGGGAGCAACTTTACAGAATTTGGGGAGCAGCTCCGATCTGCAGTGATAATATTTCTAATGTGACAATTGTTACATGAGCCATCAATAAGTTTTTTTTTCCCCACCAATTGAAATGTTCGGGAATTCATTCTTTAATGGACTATAGAATAGAGCAGGTGGCAGTAATTGTTCACCTGGACCTCGACCTGGTATGAAAGTCTCATTCGTCGTGATCCGCATGTTTGATTTGGCAAAGGTTTAACATCAGATGCCATTCCTGACACAACCCTCCACCTTTACCCGGGCTTGGGACCGGCACTAGGAGAACACAGGTTTGTGGATCCCCTGTGACGTTAAAGGTCTTATAAATACTGCAATTAGTCAACCTCTGCTTGAGCAGAAATAAAATAAAGATCATAAATATGTCATTACATCATTGCTGAAGAAATAAAGCCCAAATCACTTTATAAATTCAAGAAATTGTGTGTCAGTGTGTCACAACCAAAGATCATAGGACCGCCTATGATGTTCCTGTGATCTCTGCATGATGCCCTATGATGTTCCTATGGATAACAACTTACGTGTGGAAAAATTATCCATCCTTGGACTGCATCACTCACAGTCATAGGACTCGCTATGACATCATCAAAGATCAAAGGTAGGCATCACTCACGATCACACGGCTCGCTATGACACAATCAAAGATCAAAGGCAGGCATCGCTGAACGAGTGCTGACATTCTTGCTTACACCCTTTCTTACACCTGCTTTCTACGGGCATGCAGAAAAAGGCATGCAGAAACACAACAGGCTTTTCTCAAAGAAGTTCAGCTCGAAGGGAAGAACAACCATCAACAAATCCCACACAAGCACAAGATCATACCGCTGCAAGGAATTTTTGTGTCCACAAATGCAAAATGGATGATGACACATTGATAATTAAGAGGACAAACTTTGTAGCTTTTATCTGCCGCACCATTAATGTTGCAGCACAGCTAAAGAAGAAAAGTGAAAGAATCAAAACCATTGTGGGAGCAGCAGGAAGATTCTTAGAGGTGAAAGATATCAAAGCTGACAAGATTCATGTTTTATTGAAAGCTGAAACAGATGTTGAAACTTACTATCTGAATTATGGTACTACACATACTACTGTGAGGAGTCTTATCGCAAACGGACAAGAACTCAAGAAGTATCTTTACAAACTACTAGTTGTTCCAAAGGTAGTGTGTGTACAGGAGACATGGCTTCAACCTCACTTAGATTTTGTTTTTCCAGGATATAGTTCAATCAAACAGGATAGAAGTAACAGTGTAAATGGAGGAGGATATGCCACTTTCATTAAAGATGGCCTGACATATAGGGTGATTCCCTCCCCTGAGGATATAGAGTGAAATATTATTGAAATATGTAGGTCAAATGGACAAGGGGTGTGGAGACTTTAATGCTCATAACAGCTTGTGGGGAAGCACAAATAGAGAAAACAATGGAAATGTTGTGGAAGAGATGTTAGATGAAAGATCATTAATTTGTCTCAACAGTGGTGAAGGTCCCAGGGTGGATATGCATAGTGGCACATCATTGACCTGACTCTGGTATCTGATTCTTTCGTGAGTGCCTGTGAATGGACGGTTATGAACAGTACAACTATGGGAAATGATCACTTCCCAGTACTTGCAGTCATTAAAACTGAAGTACTGTATGTAGTATACAAGAGGGAAGATGTTTTACAAGATGGTGTTTTGACAAGGCAGATTGGAAAAAATTTAAGCAATGCTGTGTACAATCATGTCATTTGGTAACATTAGAAGGTGTCATAGAAGAATGTTCAAGTCAGGTAACCCATCATTTTCTGAATGCTGCAATAGCAAATATACTTAAGAAAACAACACAGGGTAGGAAGAAGGTTGTACCCTGGTGGAATGAGGAATGTAGTATTGCTGTAAAAGAGCAAAACAAGGCATTCAGAGAGCTGAGGAAGAATATGAAGAGTGAAAATTTAATAGATTATAAAAAGAAAAGTTCTGTAGCTTGAAGGATTGTTAAAAACAGGAAAAGGTGAACATGGAGAGAATTTTGTTCCACCCTTGGTAGGAAACCAGAACTAGATGATGTCTGGGGTATGTTTAAAAAAAATGAGTGGTTAGAGGGTGTCAGTTAAGGTCCCAGCTCTAGTGGATGGGGACAAGATGACTGTATCGGAGAAAGAAAAGGCAGAAGTCTGAGGTAGAGCATTTACAGCAGTGCATAGAGGAGAACATCTTGGTGAGAGTCATAGACAGCAAAGGGAGCATAAACACAGAGAAAATGCAAACTTAAAAAAGGAAGTGAAAGACGATATGACTGCGTGAGACCTCGAGCTGACAATGTCGGAGCTTAACAGAGCTTTGCAAGACAGTGGATACACAGCTCCAGGATATGATCAGTTAAGCTATGCTATGTTCCAGCAGTTGCCTATGCAATCAATGGAAATGAGGCTGAAATTGTTTAACAGAATATGACGTCTGCGGGATTCACACAAAGAAAGAGGAGCAAGATGGTTGTGATGAACAGGCTTTATTTACACACCACCAACCCCAACTCCTTCTGAGCACAGAGAGGAGGGGAGGTCATTCTCCCAGACCTCCGTTTCAATCATGGTTACACACACATGATACATCTTGCCCTAATCCTGCTAAACACTGCTGGGTCATTATAACGCAGTTATAATGACACAGCAGTATAACTCAGTAATAACACATTTAATACACACACACAGTAACGTTTTCAACTGGCAAAGCATGCTGGGAAATCCCTGCCCCCCTTAACATGGCCCCGACGTTACACTGCCCTCCCCTGGACTGGTTTCTGTCCCCAGAAAATTCAAAGTCCACTTTCAGAAATCCAACGCGAGTCAGCCCGGTGCGGGCAGCATGCACGGGCCATCCAGTGTCCATCTGAGTCTCGGTCGGAGTATCTGGTTGGGGTAAAGTTCCAGTTTGGCCACCAGCGGGCGGATGGACACATCTGACAGCCTCTGTAGGACCATGCACAGTCCCTTCCCTGGCAGCGGGAGTCCCAAGCCCGCTCCAGCCGACTCCCACCGCTGCCAGGTCTCCCAAGCGGCCGCTGGCCCGCGTCCATGTGTCCAGCCCTTGCCGCGCCTGGAAAATGGCCGGATCTTCGTCCTGCTCGCTCCGCTGCTGCGCATCTGCTGCGCCGAGGGCCTCCGTGACGTCACCGAAAGGGAAAGCATCTGCGGGTGGCGGTAGGACTACGCACAGTTCCTCCTCTGGCAGCGGTGGGAGTCACGACTCCCACCGCTGCCAGGACCTCCCAGGTGGCCGCTGGCCCACGTCCAGGTGTCCAGCCCCTGCCGAGCCTGGGAAAAGACCAGATCTGTCCTGCTCGCTCCGCTGCTGCTGCGCTTCAAAGGCCTCTGTGACGTCACCGCCGGGGGGAGCATCTGCAGGAGGCAGCTTTTTCTCCGTCCATGCCACCTCGCTCTAATTTAACGTCGGCGAGGAGCCAGTTTGTCGTGCGCTGTGTGCAGGGCAGTACCATGCGATGTACCCTGGCTCTGTGCAGCGGAAGCCCCCCTTCCTCGCATCGCTGCCGCTGTCTCCTTCGTGCACGTGCTGCTGTGATCTACCGTAGCTCCTCCTCCCACTCTCTCTCAGCACGGTGGTTTCCTCTGATGACCAGTCGTTCAGCGTGGCAGCCACCTCGACCTGGGCCCGGTGGTCATCCAACAGGTTCTCGCCGTTGTAGCGGGGAATCTTGGCACGCTGCTGGACAGATGGGACTGTCACCTCCCGGTCGATCGCCGCTCCTAATCGCTCTGGAATCGCCAGCCCGTCCGGCCCTGAAAAGGGCAGGAAACGGGGCTGATTTGCTCTGCTCAGTCCCGTCGGGTCCACTGCTTCGTCCATCACGGCGAGCCTCTCCGGGGGGGCCGGCGTCTCAGCTCTACGCTCCGTTCCCAGCCGAGCAATGAACCGCTCCAGCCGTTGGACCTCCGCCTGGATCCTCATCTTGCTCCATCCCCACTCCTGACACCAGTGTGACGTCTGCGGGATTCACACAAAGAAAGAGGAGCAAGATGGTTGTGATGAACAGGCTTTATTTACACACCACCGACCCCCAACCTACTTCTGAGCACAGAGAGGAGGGGAGGTCATTCTCCCAGACCTCCGTTTCAATCATGGTTACACACACATGATACATCTTGCCCTAATCCTGCTAAACACTGCTGGGTCATTATAACACAGTTATAATGACACAGCAGTATAACTCAGTAATAACACATTTAATACACACACACAGTAACGTTTTCAACTGGCAAAGCATGCTGGGAAATCCCTGCCCCCCTTAACATGGCCCCGACGTTACAATATTAAAGGAGGGCATTATCCCAAGTGGTTGCAAAAAGGCTTTAATTTTACCATTTAATAAGCCAGGGAAAGATCCAGCTCATCCAGGCATCACTCTCATCTGACCTGCTTCTAGCTCTTGGTGCCTCTCTAGCTGCTCTTTTCCACCCCCCAGACCTGGGTACTATCCACTCCATCTCATTTTTATCGAACCAGTCAGAGCTAGATGACATAATGTTACAGAGTACAGTTTATGCTACCCACCACAAACACATCACTCCTACCACCAACCAAACTCAGACATAAATGCCATCTCAACCTTCCACCTGTCAAAGTCTGTCCGCCGCCCCAATGGTCCAACTGGTCTTTGTGTTCTTTATCTTGAAGGCCTTGTTGTGTCTTCGGCATAAAGTCTTCGGGATCATGAAAACAGATGTGAGCAAAGAGCGTCGTTGTATCCATAATTAGGCAAATAATGAGAAAGTGGTAACTCAGTTTATGGAGCTTTATTCAGGATACAAAACTATAATACAGATAGACTTACGGCACATGCCTGAAGGCCAGGTCGTTCCGCCCACCTCCTTTACACACAGGGTAGCATTACCACCGGAAACTGTCAATTAACCACCCCAGTCTATTCCCCGTCCAACCCGGCCGCCATCTTAATATTACCAGCCTTTGTCCATACATGACAAGCGTCCTACTGTTGTCGTGTTCTTTAGTTGAACGAAATAACGTGGGACAACTGTGTGCTGTTGAACGTGAACTTTACTTGGCAGCTTGCATGAGAAAAAGAGACAGCGCATATAAATTACGTCACGTCAGGTGCGTGACCAAAGATCACTAGTTACAGACAAGATAATACTGTGTCGTTTGTTTACACCACATCTCCCTTTTTACCTTTTTTTTTGAGAGTATGCGTACATGTAACTAGTATTCACGTGTACATTTTCTCTGAACTTAGCATGTACTTTTAAACCTTCGCTTATTATTTTCCAAACATTAACAATACCACAGCTAAGAACATTCTGTGTTTGTACATTTTACCATTCTTTAGAGATCCAACTTTTTAGGTTTGACAATAGTTCTTCCCGATCTAGTTCTCACAACATCAGACTTTATAGGAGTAACAGGAGGTACAATAGGCGTTTGTTTCACCTGCTCTGAAGGTTCATCTGACCCACTCTGCTGTTTGGTACACTGTTGCAAAGGTGAGTGTAGAGGAATCAAATGCATGCGATTGCGTCTCACTGTCCCCTGTGGTAAGTCCACTGTATAAGATCTCGGTGTTGAGTGACTTTGGATAACAGTGCCTGGTGTTTTAGCATCTGTCACCCACACTTGTTCTCCTGGTGACAAGTTACACAAGGGTTTTGCTCGGTGACGTGTGATGTAGTTTGAAATGTCCGACATCCTCTTCTCCCTTTCCTTATGAGCAAGAGTGACGCTGTCCGGCAGTGTCGGCTCCAACTGAGAGGGAAGAGTCGGTAGTGTCGTCCTCAGGCAGCGGCCCATGAGGAGTTCAGCAGGGCTGTAACCATTTTGGAGAGGAGTAGCTCTATAGGTAAGAAGAGCTAAATATGGATCAGCAGCCTTTTTCAGTAAGTTTTTCACAGTCTGTACAGCACGTTCCGCCTCTCTGTTACTTTGCGGGAACCTTGGGCTGCTTGTGATGTGTTTAAAGGCCAAATGTCATGTAACAGGGTACTTTAAATATCTTGAAACTAGATATAAAAGGGAACCAATCCGTTCGGGTCTTGGTGCATATGCTTCAGTAACAACGGAATATTCGTTAATTTAAAACTGCCGCGCTTGGCCTGACACGGCCCCTGGAATCGCCTGGGGAAGAAGGCGGAAGTGACGAAATCGATTGTACCCTAGTTTGATGCTTGGGGTATTTCAATTGATTGTTTATATGGAGACTGGAAGGTTGAAGTGAGCAACAAGAAAGAAAAAATTGGATATTTCACCCATACCTTAAAACGGGACTATCAGGGACAGCTGGGTAATAAAGGACACTTCTCTGGGAAATGTTTTCATACCTGTCAAGTGAGACGTTTTCGCCGTACTTCAACACCGTAAAAAGCGGCTATAAGGAACGGCGGAGCAACAAGGGACACCTCTCTGGGATCTCTGTCTGTTCCGCAACCGCTGCACAGCTCAACGTGTTAAACCATTGTCCTAATGACTTCTCATTGTAGTGAGAACAGCTCAAGCTGAGCGATCAGCCTGCCCAGACAATTAAACTAATGAGTGACTCCACACTTCTCATGGTAGTGCGAATAGCTGACGCTGAGCGATCTGCCAGCACCAGCTGTGGCTGATCACACACAGGAGTGCTCCGCAAAACACTCAATTTTTTTTCCAGTATATTTTTCCTTTTGGGCGTACAGAAATGGCAATACGCCCGTTTTTGCTAAAATTGCATTTTCCCCGTATTTTCCTTAAAATATTTGACAATAACAACACGAACTACATTTAAAACATTTCCCAGAAAAGTGTCCACCACCACTCCGCCCACCAAAATACGGCGAAAACGTCTCCCTTGACAGGTATGCGCCTCCATTTTCATATTGATCTGGTCAATTTCTTGACAGCAGCGGCTCTCCTCCACTGTAATAATAATGGCTTCCGAAAAATCAATATTTATGGGGCGCCCTCGACAGACCCCCTAAGGCTTCGCAATTCTGGAGGCGATTAATGTCCAGTTCAATGACATTTTCCACTGGTTCTGCTCTCTGGTCATCGGTGGAACTGTTGTCATCAGACAAAGCATCTGATTCCGTCTCGGATGGCTCAAACCTGTAAGGTTCTATGCCTCTGTCACTGTCTGAACCACTGACAAAAAAAAGACAAAAAAAAAAAAGACAAAACTAAACTAATTTGTTCACAATCGCTGTCACTTTCCGTCATGATTGTCCAATGTTGATAAGTGTGAATGTGGATAGGCAGGGCAGCCAGGGTACAACTGGTGATGTCAAAAACATGGGCGTGGTCTGGACTGGCTGTCACAAGCCAGCAAGCAAGGTGGGGCCTTCACCTGGTGTATTTTGTGCAATTATGTAAATACAGGTGGGTGATATGGTCTCCGGTATGAATATTTGGTTTAAGCTATGTGTATTTTATCTAAATTCGTTGTCATTTAGAAAAAAAAATTACGTGACATTTGGCCTTTAAAGCCATAGGCAGCCGCAAAGTCTGTGAAAGTCCGACCAGAGAACTGGGGCCCATTATCAGACATCAGGACCTCAGGGATGCCATGACGGGCAAAGAAAGACTTCAGGTGAGTAATGACGTTGTTGGATTTCGTTTTGTTCAGCAGGGCAATCTCAACGAACCTGGAAAGATAGTCCACAGCAAGAAGGTAAGTTTTCCCTCCCAGCTCGAACAGATCTGTACCCACTCTTTGCCACGGGCGGTCAGGGCATTCGGTTGGCATTAATGGCTCACTGTGGTTGTGTCTCTCTTGTATGCATGTTCTGCACTTTAACACCATTTCACTTATCTGTTGGCTGAGACCAGGCCACCATACTGACTGGCGAGCTCGGGCTTTACATTTTACAACTCCTTGGTGTCCGTCATGTAGTTTTGTCAAGACATCGTTTCGCATTGCTGAAGGGATAACAAGTCTTGAATCCTTCAACAGCAAGCCGTCTTTCACGGTAAGTGTGGCTCAGTCGGGCCAGTAGTTTCTCAACAGAGGTTCTTGTTTTGCATGTTCAGGCCAACCTTGACAGCACATGACCATTACACGAGCACACACACTGTCCATTTTCAGTTGTTCCTTGAGTGTTTGCATATATGATGAACTGACAGGCATATTTTCAATGATGCTGTCCACATATATGTCTGTGCTCTCCATGAGTTCCTCGTCTGATTTTGTCAGTTTTGTTTTCAATGGTGAGCGAGACAAAGTGTCTGCTGTCCAGAGCGATTTACCTGGGGCATACTGTACATTGTACGAGCAACGCATGAGTCTCATCCTGAAGCGCTGGATCCTCGGTGGCAGTAGATCCAAGGCTTGAGCTCCTAAGAGTGACACAAGAGGTTTATGATCAGTTTCCAGACAGAAGTGTTTGCCTATTAGAAAATCACAGAATCGCTCGCATGCCCATGTGGATGCTAAGGCTTCTTTTTCCACTTGTGCATAGCGTTGTTCTGTTGGAGACAGCGACCTTGAAGCATAGGCGACTGGTCTCCATCCTTCTTCCCACTGCTGCAGGAGAACACCACCTAGACCATAAGAAGAAGCATCAGCCGATACTTTAGTGTCTCTGTTTGGGTCATACATAGCAAGCACTGGGGGTGAAGTTAGAGCATCTTTGAGCGTTTTGAATGCTTTAGCTTGGTCTACACCCCAATACCAGCTGTTCTTCTTGGACAAAAGATCTCTCAGAGCTTTGTCTTTCTCTGCTAAATGGGGGATAAACTTTCCCACCTGATTGACCATGCCCAGAAAACTTCTTAGCTCTGTCACGTTTGATGGCTCATTCATCTCTGTGATGGACTCTGTTTTCTTTGGGTCAGGACTTATGCCAGTATCTGTAATGATGTGGCCAAGGAAAGTCACTTTGGTCTGTGACAGATCACATTTTTCCACATTCAGAGTTATACCTGCTTTTTCCAGTCTTTGCAGGGTGGTACGGAGTCAGGCGTCGTGCTCCACTTGGTCATGTCCCCATACCAGCACATCATCAACGTGACAGACCACTCCTTCAACTCCTTCGATAACCTCCGGTTAAAGTGGCGGTTAAAGTGGAACTGCCCGAAGGGTGTTATGAATGTGGTCAGTTTGGCAGATTCTTCCGACAAGGGAATTTGCCAGAAGCCCATGTTGGCATCCAGCTTGCTGAACACTTTGGCTCCTGCTAGCGTCCCAAGACTTTGTTCGACAGAAGGCAGCGCAAACTTTTCTCTGCACACATACTCATTTAGTCCGGTAAAATCCACGCACAGTCTCAGCCTCGGACTGTTTTTCTTCGGAACAACGACCATGCCGGCGCACCAGTCTGTAGGTTCCTCCACTCGGGTGATGACTCCAAGCTGTTCCATCCTTTGGAGTTCCTCCTTGACTTTACCCATTAGAGGTATTGGAATCCTCCTTGGGGTTTTCAATGAGTATGGCACAGCGTTTGATTTGAGTTTTATGTGGTAGGGCTGCTGCACTTCACCCAGACCGCTGCACAGTTTGGAGTAGGATGTTTTCAGAGTGTCCATTGAAATAACATCAACTCGCACAAGAAGGCCTAGAGCTATGATGGCAGGAAGGCCTAACAGTGGCGTGCTGAGATTTTTGACAATGTAGACCTTTTCTGTTGTCTGTTTTGTCCCGTAGTTGAGCTGAAGCTTTGTGAAACCTGCGACCTCCAGTGGTTTCCTTCCAGGACCCAACAATGGTTTCTCTGGCTGTTGGAGAACAGGCATTTTTGCTCTTGGAAATATTTGTTCCAAGTCTGACTCCGCTATTGCAGTGACATCAGCTCCAGTGTCGAGTTTGAAAGACATTTTAGTGTCCCTCACCAGAATATCAGCTGTCCATACCTGGTGGCCTGTTGTGACTGAGCTGAGGAAAAAACTTCGCTCCTCTTCCTCCTCAATACTTTGGACATTCTTACTTTGCCTGCAGACCCGTTGATAGTGGCCTTTCTTTCCACATGCATGACATTTGGCATCATTTGCAGGGCACTCGTATTTAGGGTGAGGAGAGCCACCACATTTATAGCACCATGCGTTTGGTGTACTTTTGCTTTTACTTTTAGACAGCTGGCGTGCGTTCACTGTTTCGCTTTTGAACTTAAACTTTGTCTTGTCGTATTTGGCTTTAGTAACTCTATCCACAGAGTTCACGTTCATCTGCATCACGTTTCCTTCATTCCTCAAAGTTGTTTGTTGCTTTTTGATCTCTTCTGATTGCCTTGCCATATTTACGGCTTTCTCCAAGTCCAAGTCTTTTTCCATTTGCATGCGCTCTGACAGCCTTGTGTCGGCCAAGCCCACTACTATTCTGTCTCTTATGAGCTCATCGTGAAGCTGACCATAGTTGCAGTGCTCCGCTAATGCATGCAGGGCCATTACAAATGCGTCTACGGTTTCATTTGGCTCTTGTTTGCGCATATTGAAACGTGCACGTTCATAAACAACATTTTTCTTTACAATGAAAAAGCTGTGGAAGCCGTCTCTCACTTTGCTATATTCGAACTGCTCTGCTTTGGTTAACTTTAAGCCTCTCAGGACATCATCCGCTTCATCTCCCATGCAGTATATTAATGTATTGACTTGATTTTCGTTTGAACTTGAAGACAAATTGCTTGCCTGGCGAAATCTTTCGAAGCGCCGAATCCACTTGGTCCATTCATGTGGTTTGGAGAAATCAAAGGGCTCCGGTGGCTGGATGCTAAACGTGGCGCTGGGCATGCTAGCCGTGATGCTAACTCCTGCTCTCACCGGTTCATCATCTCTGTCTTCGGGCATCTTAGCTCACCTCTCTCCCTCTTCCCACTAGAATGACTTTTAGTGTCTGTCTTCACAGCTACGCAGCACTTCTGACACCATGTCGTGTTCTTTAGTTGAACGAAATAACGTGGGACAACTGCGTGCTGTTGAACGTGAACTTTACTTGGCAGCTTGCATGAGAAAAAGAGACGGCGCATATAAATTACGTCACGACGTCAGGTGCGTGACCAAAGATCACTAGTTACAGACAAGATAATACTGTGTCGTTTGTTTACACCACAACTGTCACCAACTAACTATAGGCGCGGTCGGGGCTACGTCACTTCCGGTTAGTAACACATCGCCGCCATCTTAACTCGGTGAAAACAAACCTGTTACCAAGCCTTGTCTAGTGCAGTGTTTTGACTTTTTGTCATGGCACGTGACTACATAGAAAAGCTTGATGAGTCAGCCAGGCTACGTTATCAGGAGAAACTGACAGCAAGTGGACTGACAGATTGCCCATACAAGCTACCAGCCAGAAAATGGGTTAATGACCCGACCAGGTGGCCAGATGTGCAGTGGCCGGACGTGTACAGCTACTTGATCGACACTCCTGGTAAGCATATTTGCTTCGACCCATATTAACATGATTAACCCTCTTACATGTTTTGAATGTTTTTAAGGAAAGGCCCCTATGGGTAACATGACCAATCCATTAAATATCAGGGCAGCACAGGAGTAATTCTTAAAAGAAATAATTAAACAAGAAAATGTTCACTGATGCTAAACACTGCTTAGGTGCGCTTGTGGAGGATCGAAATAAGTGCAAGCGGACATGAGTGAAGGTTAAAAGGGTGCTTCATGCAGACAGTCAACTTATATACCCGGCTAATGCATGTATGGCACATTAGCATCACAGTAGACAGCAGGAAAGCATATACATTTGCATTAGTCACACATATCATTACTGGCGCCGGGATTCCTCTCTGTTCCGGAGCCGCAGGAGGTGCGAGGCGCTTCTATGACGATCAGTAATTGCTCACGCTGAGTGCTCTGCCAGCTCACTGTGGGGGGTCACACGAGGTGTTCCTTTTTTCCCGTATATTTTTCTTTTTGGCCTACAGAAATGGCAATACGCCCGTATTTGCTGAAATCGCATTTTCCCCGTATTAAAATACGGCGAAACCATATCACTTGACACCTATGCCTTTGTCACCTCTTTCATTAATGGCCAGCCCCTTTGTTGCACTATTTACTACAGTCTACAGTTAAATTAGTCAGGCTGACTGCACATAGAGAGGTCTGTATTGTTGGGTGAAAAGGGAGTCAGTCATGCATTTCCATAGACGAAATGTCCGTCTCTGTTTACAATACAGAGAGGCTTGTGTCGGCGGCTAGCATTTTCAAAACGTGACCCATCAAGTGGCAACTAATTAAACTAACACAATATCACTCACTTACCTGATATAGGACGTGATGAGCTGAATATAATGCACTACGACGGGCTGGACAAGCTTGACTAGGTCACCACTGAATTGTTTTCATGGCGTTGCCATGTGGGTTGCTAACCGGAAGTAGGCCAAATGCCCGGATGCCCGACTGCGCCCATTCTTGGTTGTTTTCTCGAATATAAAGATTCGTTATTTAAAAAAGTAAACAGCAGCAACATCCGGTCACGTGATCGGATGTTTACAAAAACTTATTAACAGCACGCTCTATTTTTCTGTGATAAGTTCACGAGTGAGGGGAAAATGGAGCGAGAGATCGACAGACGGATTGGAGCAGCATCTGCAGTGATGCGGACGTTGTACCGGTCTGTTGTGGTGAAGAGGGAGCTTAGTTCTAAGGCAAAGCTGTCGATTTACCAGTCAATCTACGTTCCTACTCTCACCTATGGTCACGAGCTTTGGGTAATGACCGAAAGAACGAGATCGCGGATACAAGCGGCTGAAATGAGCTTTCTCCGTAGGATTGCTGGACTCACCCTCAGAGATAGGGTGAGGAGCTCAGTCATCCGGGAGAGGCTCAGAGTAGAACCGCTGCTCCTCCACATTGAAAGGAGTCAGTTGAGGTGGTATGGGCATCTGATTAGGATGCCTCCTGGACGCCTCCCACTTGAGGTGTTTCAGGCACGTCCCACTGGGAGGAGACCCCGGGGCAGACCCAGGACTCGGTGGAGAGACTATGTCTCCCAGCTAGTCTGGGAACGCCTTGGTATCCCCTCTGAAGAGCTGGAGCAGGTGGCTGGGGAGAGGGAAGTCTGGGCTTCTCTGCTTGAACTGCTGCCTCCGCGACCCGGACCTCCGGAAAAGCGGTAGACGATGGATGGATGGATGGATGGATGGAAGTTCATTTCGACCTAATAACGCAGTGTTAAATGATTCCAGAAAAACATGTAAAACAAAAGACAGTTTTTTTGTGTGCGGATGTGCGACACTATTATGACGTCATTTTGACGTCGCTGTTCCTCCATTCAACATGGCGACGAGACCAGAGGAGCTTTGAGGCCTGAACCGAGACTTTCTGGTAAAACTGTTCAAAAGACTTTTGTTAGTCACCAACAGATGTGAGGAATATTTGTGAGACGACAGCTAAGTTGACCCGGAGAAGGTTCTGGTTCCGTTTCTGCTTTCAAAGAGGATTTAGAAGAACGGTGAAGCAAGCTAAAAGCAGCTAGCTTAACTAGCTTAGCCGCTGTGGTGTGGAGGACTGTCTCAGCTGTCCAGCTGTTCTGTATATTAGCTCTGTGGTTCAGCACATGGTTTGGGGTGCGAGTTTGCGGTGAGCACGCGCATGCGTGTCAGTTGAGGTGGTGCAGCCTGGAAGACCGCGGCCCAGGAGGTCAGAACACTCACAGGTCGGCTAGGCTGCAGCTAAAGCAGGGGGGTCCAATCATGTGCCATGGAGGGCCAAGACCCTGCAGGTTTTCCCTCCAACCAGCGTCTTCAGCAGCAGATTTCACTGAACTTCTTCCCACTGACTGCTGATGAGTGAAAACACCTGCTGAAGAGACTGGGTAGAAGAGAGAACCTGCAGGGTCTTGGCCCTCCACGGCACGTGATTGGACATGCCTGATCTAAAGGCTGATTTATGGCTGCTTTGGTTGGGGTTTACTGTCAAGTCCCCCATAACCAACTCGCCCCAGCCAGTTACAGCCTCCCCATAACCAGCTCACTCCGTGGCCAACTCACCCCACAACAATCTCACCCCGTCAAGTGACGGCCTGTGGTGCTGCACAGTGAATCAGTCTACTGCGTGTCCACCAAATGTGGTTTTTGTCTCCCGACAGGTCTGAGCAGCTTTTTTCAGCACTTGTGCTCTGTGCTTTGAAAAAAAAAGTCTGTTCCCTGTATCCCAGCAACAGCTTGTCACTCACAGCTCAGCTCTTCCACTTTTCCTCTGGTCAGACTTTCTACTTATTTGTTAATAGCGCTCTCTAAACATCAATGGACAAGAAACATATTCTAGCATTGGTAGCAGCTCTGGATGCAAAATATGAGACAGAAAACAGGAGTCTGAGTCCAAACTGTACCGGTGTCCTATGTCCCGCCCTTCCTTATTCTGATTGGCTGCTTGGAAAGGTCTGACATTGACGAGCTCAGCTGTCGTCTGAAAAGTTGAAATGTTTACACCTCTGAGCGCTAGTGGTGTGTCATACTGCAACATTTGGTTTCAGTACGATACCAAGTAAATCCAGGGCCAGAATCGCCGATATGATACCAATACTATTTAATCATTAAGGTGGAAGCATCATCAAATGACTAAATCTGAGTGAATTTTCATAACCTTTAAGTGTTTTTTTGATTTTTCCTTTGTATTATTAATTAGTTAAAACCCGGGACAGAATTTGGGCCAAGTTTTGTTTATCTAAATCCATCCATCCATCTTCTTCTGCTTAATCCTTTTTGGGTCATGATGGGGCTGGAGCCTATCCCAGCATCTTTGGGCGAGAGACAGGGTCCACCCTGGACAGGTCGCCAGTTCATCGCAGAGCCAACACAGAGAGACAGACAACCATTCACTCTCACAGTCATATCTAAGAACAATTTAGAATCCCCAGTTTTGATGTGAATTAACCTAACTTGCATGTTTTTAGCATGTGGGAGGAAACCGGAGAAATCCCGGCGTAAATCTACGCAGACACGGGGAGAACATGCAAACTCCACACAGATCACTGTTGGTCGGGGGCTGGGATTGAACCCAGGATCCCCCAGCCAAGTGTGAGTTTCTGTGCTGCCGCAGTGCAAACCACTGCGCCACCATGCTGCCCTAATGATGTAAATAGGTTCTATAAATACATAGAGTATCACTTTCACAATTAACACAAAAGGCTAATGATACCTGAACCTGAAGTGGTCCTCCCATATAGACACTGTCCGGAAAAAGGCCCAGCAGAGGTTGTTTTTTCTGCGTCAGCTCAAGAAGTTTGATTTGCCTCAGGAGCTGCTGGTTGTCTTCTACACCGCCATCATCCAATCTGTCCTCTGCTTTTCCATCACTGTCTGGTTTGGATCTGCCACTAAACAGGACAAGACCAGACTGCAGCGGATCATTAAGTCTGCGGAGAGGATCATTGGTACCGACCTACCCTCCATTGAGAACTTATATCGGTCCATAACCAGGAAACGGGCGGGAAACATCTGTGCTGACCCATCACACCCCGGCCACAAACTGTTTGAACTTCTATCTTCTGGTCGTCGTTACAGATCACTGAAGGTCAAAACCACCCATCACAGGAACAGTTTCTTTCCTCAAGCCATCACTCTGATGAACTCCTAACATTCACCTAGTCCTACCTGTTGCTGTACTCATGACTTTTCATCCATTATTACATTGCACATAACTCTCACACTGCTTTTTACTTCATTCACATTATATCACTGAATCTGAGTCCACATTGAAATACTGTGTGATTGTATATTTTTTCATATATTTCTGCAAAGTGTGGTTAGTCCGAATAAATAACTGCATATATTCCTGTATATATTTGCATCCTTTTATAGAAACGTGGACAGACTGTAATTTACTGTACATACTCTGTTGTCATTGAATCCTTATTTAAATCTTCCACCTGAACAACGAGAGCAAGTTTTTAGCCAAAGTCAAATTCCTTGTATGTGTTGTGCATACTTGGCCAATAAAGCTGATTCTGATTCTGATATTCAGTCATATCTGAGCCATGTTATATTCAGTCTGTTTCAGTTCCAGTAAATGTTTTCATTTCAATAAAACGTTTCAATGCGATAAATGTAATATACCAAGGTCTCAGCATAATTTATACTTTTTGAGTTGGCTAAAGTAACAAATGACCAGTTGCACTTTGAAAATGAATATTAACTAATGCTGAAGATGACTAAAATCTTGCTTCCACCACTAATATCTCCCTGGATATTCTCTGCCACACTGAAAGGCCTCTGCCAGTGATCTCTGCCTCTGAGTCAGGGGTCTGGGTCTGTCGGGGCCAAGGCCTTTCTCTCCTCCTCTCTCCGTTTCTGGAGCTCAGCATTGTGTCTTGGAGGATTTTTCATCTGCTTGTATAAATTAGTTGTGTTTCCACTGTATTTCACAGCCTTTCTACAGATTGTACAGCTTGCTGTTGTCTCCTCTGTGTCATTCTTCTGCTCCATCTCTGTGCTGTGTGCGCGCTGCCAGCAGCTGGCGGCTGCTGCTTCTGGCTTGTTTACCTGGCGCTGCTGAGTCACGTGATGGTACAAGACGGAGGAGGAGGGAGCAGGTAAAAGCACCAGAAGAAGAAGAGGAGCAAAGTGTGGCTGCTCTGTGCCGTGACAGGAGCAGCAACCCAGACACAGAGTATTGACCTGGTTACTCTGGTATTGATCAATATCACTACCAACGTTGGTATTGATATTATCGATAGTTGGATCGATCCGCCCTCCACTGCTGAGCGCCACAACAAAAAGCGGCCACCGCAGAGAGCATTTCAGCGCTGTAGACGCTGGACTACATAGAGAATGAATAGAAAATAGTCACTCACAGCTGAAAAAACACGTTTGGTGGACACACAGCCTCAGCAGCTTCATTTTCTGTTGTTTGTTGAAATCTCTGAATATCTGACCGTAATTTTTATTTCTGCAAGGGAGGAGAGGTTTTTCCAGTGTTACAGTTTTAATAAAAATATATATTTTCAACTCATCTATTTTAACCAAACTTTTAATTTCTTTGAAATTAAAACGTGACTGGCAAACACCCCCTCATGGATCGTCGCCTTATCGTGGTGGGGGGGTTTGCGTGCCCCAGTGATCCCAGGAGCTATGTTGTCCGGGGCAATTTGCCTCTGATAGGGTCTCCCAAGACAAACTGGTCCTGGGTGAAGGGCCAGACGAAGAACGATCCAACAGACTCTCATGATAAATTGTATATCAAGGATTCAGTGTACCCCGCCCGGTATGGGGTTACCGGGGCCCCACCCTGGAGCCAGGCCTGGGGGAGGGGCTCGAAGGCTAGCGTCTGGTGGCCGGGTTTCCACCCATGGGACCCGGCCGGGCTCAGCCCGAAGGAGTTACATGGGTCCGCCCTCCAGTAGGTTCACCACCTGCAGGAGGGATCATGGAAGTCCGGTGCTATGTGGATTAGGTGGCAGTCAAAGGCGGAGACCTTGGCGGACTGATCCCAAGCTTTCTAAACTGGCTTTTGGTACGTGGAATGTCACCTCTCTGGTGGGGAAGGAGCCTGAGCTGGTGTACGAGATTGAGCGATACCGGCTAGATATAGTCGGCCTCACCTCAACACACAGCTCCGGTTCCGGAACCAGTCTCCTGGAGAGGGGCTGGAGCTTGGCCTTTTCTGGAGTTGCCCCGGGCGAGAGGCGACGAGCAGGGGTAGGTATTCTTGTATCGCCCCACCTTGCTGCCTCTATATTGGAGTTTTCCCCGGTGGACGAAAGGGTTGCTTCCCTGCGCCTTCGGGTTGGGAAACGGGTCCTGACCATCATTTGTGCCTATGCACCAAATGATGTTTCAGAGTACCCACCCTTTTTGGAGTCTGTGACTGGGGTGCTGGAGGGTGCTCCTCCTGGAGACTCCATTGTCCTACTGGGGGACTTCAATGCGCACGTGGGCAACGACAGTGAAACCTGGAGGGGGGTGATTGGGAGGAACGGCCTGCCCGATCTGAACCCGAGTGGTGTTCAGTTATTGGACTTCTGTGCTAACCACAGTCTGTCTATAACGAACACCATGTTCAAGCATAAGGGTGTCCATATGTGCACCTGGCACCAGGACACCCTAGGCCGCAGGTCGATGATCGATTTTGTTATCGTATCATCAGACCTGCGACCGTATGTCTTGGACACCCGAGTAAAGAGAGGTGCAGAGCTGTCAACTGATCACCACCTGGTGGTGAGTTGGATCCGATGGCAGGGGAGGAAGCCATTCAGACCTGGTAGACCCAAACGTATAGTGAGGGTGTGCTGGGAGCGTCTGGCTGAGGCCCCTGTCCGGGAGGTCTTCAACTCCCACCTCCGGAAGAACTTCAACCACATTCCGAGGGAGTCTGGAGACATGGAGTCTGAATGGGCCATGTTCTCCACCTCTGTTGTTGAAGCGGCAGCCCAGAGCTGCGGCCGCAAGGTGGTCGGTGCATCTCGTGGTGGCAACCCCCGAACCAAGTGGTGGACACCAGTGGTGAGGGGGGCCATTAAGCTGAAGAAGGAGTCCTATCAAGCTTGGTTGGCTTGTGGGACTCCCGAAGCAGCTGAGGTGTACCGGCAGGCCAAGCGGAGTGCAGCTCGGGTGGTTGCTGAAGCAAAAACCCGGGTATGGGAGGAGTTCGGTGAGGCCATGGAACAAGACTTTCGGTCGGCTTCAAAGAGATTCTGGCAAACTGTTCGGCGGCTCAGGAGGGGAAAGCAGCTCCCCGTCCACACTGTGTATGGTGCGGATGGGACACTGTTGACTTCAACTGGGGATATCGTCGGGCGGTGGAAGGAATACTTCGAGGATCTCCTCAATCCCACTGATACGCCTTCCACAGAGGAAGCAGGGTTTGGGGACGAGGGGGATGACTCGCCTATCACAGGGGCTGAGGTCGCCAAGGTGGTTAAAAATCTCCTTGGTGGCCGGGCCCCGGGGGTGGACGAGATTCGCCCCGAGTACCTCAAGGCCCTGGATGTTGTTGGGTTGTCATGGTTGACACGCCTCTGCAACATTGCGTGGAGGTCGGGGGCAGTGCCTTTGGCATGGCAAACCGGGGTGGTGGTTCCTCTCTTCAAAAAAGGGGACCGGAGGGTGTGCTCCAACTTTAGAGGGATCACACTCCTCAGCCTCCCTGGGAAGGTCTATGCCAAGGTACTGGAGAGGAGAGTCCGGCCGTTGGTCGAACCTCGGATTCAGGAGGAGCAATGTGGTTTTCGTCCTGGCCGTGGCACATCGGACCAGCTCTTTACCCTCTCGAGAATTCTTGAGGGTTCGTGGGAGTTTGCCCAACCAGTTTACATGTGTTTTGTGGACTTGGAGAAGGCATTTGACCGCGTCCCTCGTGGATTTTTGTGGGGGGTGCTTCGGGAGTATGGGGTATCGGGCTTGTTGTTACGAGCTATTCGGTCTCTGTACGACCGTTGTGAGAGTTTAGTTCGCATTGCCAACACTCGGTCGGAGTCATTCCCAGTGAGAGTTGGACTCCGCCAGGGCTGCCCTTTGTCACCGGTCCTGTTCATAATTTTTATGGACAGGATTTCTAGGCGCAGCCAGGGAATGGAGGGTGTCATGCTTGGTGACCACAGGATCTCATCTCTGTTGTTTGCAGATGATGTTGTCCTGTTGGCTTCATCCAGCAATGACCTACAGCTCTTGCTGGGACGGTTTGCCGCTGAGTGTGAAGCGGCTGGGATGAGAATCAGCACCTCCAAGTCCGAGTCCATGGTCCTCAGCAGGAAAAAGGTGGATTGTCCTCTCCGGGTTGGGGACAGGCTCCTGCCCCAAGTGGAGGAGTTTAAGTATCTTGGGGTCTTGTTCACGAGTGAGGGGAAAATGGAGCGAGAGATCGACAGACGGATTGGAGCAGCATCTGCAGTGATGCGGACGTTGTACCGGTCTGTTGTGGTGAAGAGGGAGCTTAGTTCTAAGGCAAAGCTGTCGATTTACCAGTCAATCTACGTTCCTACTCTCACCTATGGTCACGAGCTTCGGGTAATGACCGAAAGAACGAGATCGCGGATACAAGCGGCTGAAATGAGCTTTCTCCGTAGGATTGCTGGACTCACCCTCAGAGATAGGGTGAGGAGCTCAGTCATCCGGGAGAGGCTCAGAGTAGAACCGCTGCTCCTCCACATTGAAAGGAGTCAGTTGAGGTGGTATGGGCATCTGATTAGGATGCCTCCTGGACGCCTCCCACTTGAGGTGTTTCAGGCACGTCCCACTGGGAGGAGACCCCGGGGCAGACCCAGGACTCGGTGGAGAGACTATGTCTCCCAGCTAGTCTGGGAACGCCTTGGTATCCCCTCTGAAGAGCTGGAGCAGGTGGCTGGGGAGAGGGAAGTCTGGGCTTCTCTGCTTGAACTGCTGCCTCCGCGACCCGGACCTCCGGAAAAGCGGTAGAAGATGGATGGATGGATGGATGGCAAACACCGGAGGAAGTGGATCAAATCAGCTGATGGCTGGAAGCCAGAGCTCAGCTGTTTTCCATGATGACACTTTGCTGTTGGCTGCGCCTCCCAGCAAAACCACAGTCCATGCTGTAGTGTTGTTGGTGGGACATCTTATGGTGTTACACGGGTGGTGACGTCGCCGTTGGCTGTGATACGTTTAATGTCCTCCACGTAGCGGAGGTACCATGAAAGACCGCAGATCAAAACGTGGCCATTACACCGGTAGCTAGTCGATGGCTCGTAGTTAGCATGCTAGCAATTTCTTGGGCACACTTCACTTGGTTTTGTTGCCATTTTCAGATGAAACAAAGAGTCCATCACCACAAAAATATTGTGGTTTTACCGTGTTATCCTCGTTGTTGCTTTTCTCCACATTGTCCAGGTCAGCTGATGAAATTCTTGCACACCAGGAGGTTTCCATGGAAACAGCCTGGCTTCTTCCTTTCTCCGCCTCCTCCTCTTCTGTTGACCATTAATAATTTAACTCAGATGTTTTATTCAGAGAAATGTTCATCGTTTTTCCGTATTCCATTAATGTTGCCTTAAAGGTCCAACCAGGAGTCGACAGTAAATAACGGTTACTAATTAACGGTTACTAGAACACCTTTGAAGTGGAGTGATCCATATCCAGTGGAACTGGAGTGCAGTTATCTGGGATTATAAGCACTCCTGAAATCCCTATTGTCCAATCAAATCACTCGGTCAGAACTAACTGTTGTATCATATATTTTATTGTATTGATTGTATTTTGTTTAACAAGGTTCTCCCTGTTCTTGTCACACGCAGGCAGTGTGTGTCACGCACGTGGGTGGAGCACAGGCTTGAAGCTGCTACGTTTTCACTACAGGGTGTGGATGGTGGAAGCTCAGACTGTGGGATATGACCAGAGTTTCACATCACCATTTACAGTAAGTGATCTGATTTGATGATAACTATATATATAATCTCACGATATACATTACCTGTCAGTTCTATAATTTATATATCATAACCAGTATGAAGGACCTTCTCTTTTTTATACATTTTAAATTACCTACAGAAAAAAATGTCGTAATTCATCTGTCAGTAATTTTATGCACCTTTTTTCCCTCTTAATTTTGCAGTGTTGTTGTAAAATTGTTTTTAATGTACATTTGAAATGACTTCTTCCAAACATGTTTTTATTAAACTTTTTTGGCAAAGCAGAAAAGCAGAGGAAAAAAAACCATAACACAAATGTAAACTAAAATAATTGGGGGAGAAAATCCATCCATGCACATCCTCACACAAGTGTGTTTCCACATTATAGACAGTAGGGAAACAGATTCCATCACTGAAGAACCTAATTAGTGATGCACTTTACCACAGTCAGAGGTAATGAGTTGATGAAGTTGGAGCCTCCCTCCAAGCCAGTTCCAGTAATCCAGATCAGGTTCAGGTTCAGATTCCTTTATTTGTACCCGTAGGTAGATTTGTTTTGCAGTCTGGTGACATCCATATTTACAAGCCACAAATTACATTCAACATAGACACAAACACAGGCACATATGAAGCTGACTATAAACATGATAAAAATACTCAAGGCTCCATCAATCAGGGTATAAAAAGACAAAGAGATGGGAGAAAAACCAGAGGTAAGAGAGAAGGGTCATATTAAAAGTTAAAAACTAGTCAAAGAGGTTAAAAACCCAAAGGTCTAAAACCCAATAAAATATTTAGAACCCAAGTGACATCCTACAAAAATAAGTAAATATAAAATGGAGTTAATAAATAGGTAACTAAATTATGTGCAATATATTGTTACAGCTTGTTCAACTCTTTGACAGCAGCAGGGACAAAGCTGTTTTTGTAGCGCTGGGTTCTACTTTTTGAGACAGCAAACCTCCGTCTTGAGGGAAGAAGCTGAAAGTGGCAGTGCAAAGGGTGGGAGTCATCATTTAAAATGGAGGTAGCCATCCTCTGTACTTGTCTGGTGTACAGGGATGTCAGGCTCAGCTGTGGCTCACCAAGCAAACGACTGGACCATCTAACTACCTGATCCAAGGATTTCCTCTGTTTCAGTTTTATCTGACCAAACCATGACACTAAAGAAAAGGATAAAACGGATTCAATAAAAGCCCGATAAAACATTGTCATTATAGTTCGGTCAACTTGGAAGCGTGCAAGTTTTCTCAAGCAATGCAAATGTTGCTGACCCTTTTTGCACACCCTTTCACAGTTCTCTTCAAACTTTAAATTACTATCAATAATCGTCCTAAGATATTTGTATGATTGTACACATTCGGTGGTCTGGCCTTTTAGTACGGTGACTTTGTGCCTGGGATTTTTCCTCCTAAAGTCAGTAATCATATCTTTAGTTTTTGTTGTACTCAGCTGCAGGTAGGAATCCTCACACCAGTGAACAAAGTCATCAACTACTGGGCCATGGCCACTTTCACCATCCTGGGGGAGACTGACAACAACTGAGTCATCAGCATACTTTATAATGTGTCTGTTGTCATGTCTGCTCCAACACATGTTTGTGTACAGGATAAAGAGTAGTGGTGACAACACACACCCCTGAGGAGAGCCAGTAGAAGAAGACTTTTGGTTAGACAATGTACCATTGACCCTAACTCTCTGTGTCCTGTTGGTTAAAAAAATCCAGAATCCAACCCACCAGATTATTGCTCAAATCAAATTGCTGCAGGAGCCTTTCAACTAAGATATGAGGTTGGATTGTATTGAAGGCGGAGGAATCACAGATTTTCTGGGCTTTAGTAGCCCCAAGATATTTCAGAAAAGGGTTCCAAGTGTGATTAAAAAAAAGGAAGGGTTTGTCCATTAAAGCTGTAGAGAAAGCCTGGAGAGGGATGGTCCTGATCACACTGTTCAACCACTGATGCAGAGTGGTGGCTTTGTCAGAAATCCACAATGTGAGAATACATTTTCGTGCATTGTACAGAGGAATATGCAAAAGCTTCACACTTAAAAAATTATTCAGTAGTTCATCAGTTAGTCCCAACAAACAGGTTCGTGCCCCAAGCTGTAGAGTGCAATTAAAAATCCTGTTAAGCTGCTGAATAATGGTACCCCAGAACTGCTGAAGAGAGGGACAGCTGCACATACAATGGAGAAAAGAACCCACTGTTGACTGACATTTAGTGCAGAGATCTGAAAGGCCTGAGTTGGCCCTATGTCTGATTTCAGGAGGAATGTAGAGTCTGTGCAGTATTTTAAACTGACTCTCCCAGGTGGAATTTGTGACTAAGAATTTAAAAGGTTGGCCACATAAACTATCCCAAGTGTCAGGAGTTACAGAGGAACCCAAGTCAGAGTCCCATTTATCTTTGATTTTATTACAATTGTCCTTTTTAATATCACAAAAATTTGAAATGACTTAAACTTTATTCATTCTCGCAACTTGACTAATTAAAAATTATTAGAAATGAAGTTACATATTTTTTTTTTATTTTTTTTTTTTACTTATTTTGTACCCCTAGGTAGATTTGTTTTGCAGTCTGGTGACAAGCCACCAGCTGCCGGTCGCTGCCTGCGCAAGCGCCCCTTATCCCTAACCTGCATGTTTTTGGCATGTGGGAGGAAACCGGAGAAATCCCAGAGTAAACCCACGCAACACGGGGAGAACATGCAAACTCCACACAGATCACTGTTGGCCGGGGGCAGGGATCGAACCCACGATCTCACGATCCCCGCGATCCCCCAGCTGAGGGTAAACTGTGCTGCCACAGTGCTAACCACTGCGCCACCGTGCAGCCACACAGCCACAGGTGCCATTAATACAGGTAATGAGTGGAGGACAGAGGAGCCTCTTAAAGAAGAAGTTACAGGTCTGTGAGAGCCAGAAAGCTTGCTTGTTTGTAGGTGACCAAATACTTATTTTACCAAGGAATTTACCATTTAATTCATTAAAAATCCTTCAATGTGATTTTCCGGATTTTTTTTTTCTCATTTTGTCTAACACGGTGCTTAATGTAACATGGTGCTGTGCAGCACCGTGTTACATTAAGAACCAGTTTGTTCCTCTGACACATTTTATTTCTTATTTATTTAGTGTGTATGCGGCCGCTTTTACGCACTTCTGCAGCTTTAGTAATATTCACACAAAATTAAAAAAAATTTGGCAGTAATTGAAACCAAGGAAATGATGGTCTGATACACTTTGTTTCCTATTAGCGACAAGTTAGCATCATCATTTAGCATTAGCTGTTTTATAATTAGAGAGAGAGGGTGTTAATGTTACTTACCTCCTATTAAAATGAGGATAGAGGATGATCCACTGATGCAGCACAGTGGGGGAAAAAGTCCCACATCCCTGGCAAACAGAAATAGCGGCTATACAGTGGGGCAAAAAAGTATTTAGTCAGCCACCAATTGTGCAAGTTCTCCCACTTAAAAGATGAGAGAGGTCTCCAATTTTCATCATAGGTATACCTCAACTATGAGAGACAAAATGAAAAAAAAAGAAATCCAGAAAATCACATTGAAGGATTTTTAATGAATTAATTGGTAAATTCCTTGGTAAAATAAGTATTTGGTCACCTACAAACAAGCAAGATTTCTGGCTCTCACAGACCTGTAGCTTCTTCTTTAAGAGGCTCCTCTGTCCTCCACTCGTTACCTGTATTAATGGCACCTGTTTGAACTCATTATCAGTATAAAAGACACCTGTCCACAACCTCAAACAGTCAGACTCCAAACTCCACTATGGCCAAGACCAAAGAGCTGTCAAAGGACACCAGAAACAAAATTGTAGACCTGCACCAGGCTGGGAAGACTGAATCTGCAATAGGTAAGCAGCTTGGTGTGAAGAAATCAACTGTGGGAGCAATTATTAGAAAATGGAAGACATACAAGACCAGTGATAATCTCCCTTGATCTGGGGATCCACGCAAGATCTCACCCCGTGAGGTCAAAATGATCACGGGAACGGTGAGCAAAAATCCCAGAACCACACGGGGGGACCTAGTGAATGACCTGCAGAGAGCTGGGACCAAAGTAACAAAGGCTACATCAGTAACACACTACGCCGCCAGGGACTCAAATCCTGCAGTGCCAGACGTGTCCCCCTGCTTAAGCCAGTACATGTCCAGGCCTGTCTGAAGTTTGCTCGAGAGTATTTGGATGATCCAGAAGAGGATTGGGAGAATGTCATATGGTCAGATGAAACCAAAATAGAACGTTATGGTAAAAACTCAACTTGTCGTGTTTGGAGGAGAAAGAACACCATACCTACTGTGAAGCATGGGGGTGAAAACATTATACTTTGGGGCTGTTTTTCTGCAAAGGGACCAGGATGACTGATCCGTGTAAAGGAAAGAATGAATGGGGCCATGTATCGTGAGATTTTGAGTGAAAACCTCCTTCCATCAGCAAGGGCATTGAAGCTGAAACGTGGCTGGGTCTTTCAGCATGACGGTGATCCCAAACACACCGCCCGGGCAACGAAGGAGTGGCTTCGTAAGAAGCATTTCAAGGTCCTGGAGTGGCCTAGCCAGTCTCCAGATCTCAACCCCATAGAAAATCTTTGGAGGGAGTTCAAAGTCCGTGTTGCCCAGCGACAGCCCCAAAACATCACTGCTCTAGAGGAGATCTGCATGGAGGAATGGGCCAAAATACCAGCAAGTGTGTGAAAACCTTGTGAAGACTAACAGAAAACGTTTGACCTCTGTCATTGTCAACAAAGGGTATATAACAAAGTATTGAGATGAACTTTTGTTATTGACCAAATACTTATTTTCCACCATAATTTGCAAATAAATTCTTTAAAAATCAGACAATGTGATTTTCTGGATTTTTTTTTTTCTCATTTTATCTCTCATAGTTGAGGTATACCTATGATGAAAATTGGAGACCTCTCTTATCTTTTAAGTGGGAGAACTTGCACAATTGGTGGCTAACTAAATACTTTTTTTACCCCACTGTACATATACTTCCTATTAAAGCATAAATGTTAACCTCTTGCACTTCGGTGTACCGTGGGCGGACACGTCTCTGCGTCCTAGAGCGCACGAGGACGCCCTCACTGTGCGTCCTAGTGCGCACTGGGAAAAAAAAGCTGCATTTCCGTTCTTCTACTACAGACACAGCCGTGAACAGAAAGCCAAAGGAGTGCTTTGATTGGTTTAGATGTGATTGACCTCTCATTCGACTAATAAGAGACTAATAAGAGACTAATTTCTGAAACCTTGAAGAACCAATGACTGAAAACCTAGCAAGAAGGACCCGCCTACCAACGGCTGCGAATACAGCCAGCCAATTGAAGCACAGAAGTTCGAAAGCGTGCTTCCCTTGCCTAAAATCTGTTTTGCATAAAGCTGGGTGACACACAGGCGTTCGCCAGTCTTTTTTTCTTACTACTGTTCTTATTTGTTTTGAAAAATCGTTCGCCAAAACCGCAATCATGGAAGCGCAAAACCGCAATAATGGAATTATGGTTTGACCGGGTCGCGTGACCAGAACCACGAGTCCCTAACAAGCGGACCAGCGTCATGGTCGTCTGACAATGAGGAAGAGAAGTTCGTCAGCGACGCAGCTGTTGTGGACAGGTAAGTGTTATAAGCTAAATTATTCTTTATCCCTGAAAATTGTAATCAAAAATGACTTTTGACCGATCGGTAAATTACAACTGTGCATAGTAGACCGCGGACCGGGCGATGTCCGTCCTCTGTAGCGGGGGGTGGGGGGGTGGGAGTTGTTATCTTCTACATTACAGATATTTTAGAATAATTACCTCCGCCAGGCCGAAAAGGCCAGGAGGAGGTTATGTTTTTGCCAGGGTTTGTGTGTTTGTCTGTCTGTCTGTCTGTCTGTTTGTCTGTTGGTTAGCAAGATAACTCAAAAAGTCTTGGACGGATTTGCATGAAACTTTCAGGCGTTGTTGGAAATGGTACAAGGAAGAACTGATTAAATTTTGGGGGTGATCCGGTTCACCGTCTGGATACAGGAATTTTTTTAAAGCATTTTTCCACACTGTGACATAGGGCCATTTTCAACATGTGCGCAGGCGCAATGGACGGCGCTGGGCGTCGTGTCTGACCAACACAAACTCCGCCTTCTTCAGCGTTTTAGCCACAAAAGCATGCGGAAAACACTGCTGGCCTCGGACCCCCAGCGTGCCTGTGCCAGCCATAGGCGCTGCGCACATTGCGCTGGTTGTCGTGTCTGACCAACACAAACTCCGCGTTCTTCAACGTTTTAGGCACAAAAGCACGCGGAAAACACTGCTGCCCTGGGCACGCCAGCGTGCCTGCTTTTGCGCCATGCTGCAAAACCTCACACGGCCACCTGTCCGCCGCCCCATTATTTGCCACAAATTCCCCGCCCAGCTATAGGTGCTGCGTAAAAACGACCTCTCTGCCGGGGAAGATTCTAAATTCTGTTTTGCCGCGGAGCGCAACCCCAATATAATATGAAACCCACGGCAACCTGTCTAACCAATCTGCATCCGTCAGTGGAGGAGATGGACACACCAACACTTCAGTTTATTACCTCCGCCAAGGAGGCAATGCTTTTACAACCGTAAAACGGGGCTATAAGGGACGGCGGGGTAATATGGGACACTTTTCTAAATGTAATTCTGCTTTTTTAATTTTGCTTCCGCCTAGATTTGATGAAGGATTCATGGATATTTGACAATAACAACACAACTCAGCGTCCTGCTCAAAATAAAAAAAGCAGAATTACATTTAAAACATTTCCCACAAAAGTGTCCCTTATTAACCCACCGTCCCTTATAGCCCCATTTTACACTACTGAACCACTAATCCTATCACTATCACATTGATTGTCATTCATTAATTGTCTGTTTATTGCACTGTCCATGTCAAATAAACAAATAATCATTGTGAATCCAATTGCTACTCATATCTTTTCATGCTCAGGGAATCTGAAAACGTACACACAAACACTCTATGGGGGGAACTGTGCCGCTTGGCGGAGGTCTGCGCTCTCCGAGTGCTTTTCTAGTTTTTATTGCACTGTAGGTTATTTTTTCTTGTTAAAAAAAAGCCACACATTTTTTACTTGGCATGCTTCTTTGTGTGTGGGGGCTTGTTTGTTCATTCATGAATGAATAAACAACCCCCCCCCCCCCCACACACACACACACCCAGCCCTGAGTGTCACCTTTCATTAGAGCCCAAGATGAAGCTTCTATATTGAATCATTCAAAAGTTACAGACGTTTTTCCAAACTGTGCCATTTGGCACAATTTGGCACAGTTCAAAAACGCCTGGGAACATCCTAAGAAAAAAGCTGTGTAATATATTCATTTTTTGTGGTATTGTTACAAAATTTTGACCTCAGCTGGATAACACTTGGTTCTACATTTCTGTTTCATTTTCCAGCCGGATCTGACAGCTGTGTGTTATTTGCAAGCATTTTTGTCCAAAAAAAACACCCAGGCGAAATTTATTTTCTTCAAGTTCAGTATGTTTAGATGACTGTTACTCAGTGGCCGGAGCATTTAGAGAGATTATGACTGTTTTGCCAAAAAATTCAAAGTGTTTTCTTTTTAAATGAGACCAACCCCATGAAGATGCTGCAAAGGGTTGAAGAACAGCTTTTGATTTACTTTGGGTACATTATTTTTTGGCGTTTTTAGGGAAATTGACCAGAGTGCAAGGGGTTAAAAACTTTAGTTACTAACATATTCTACTTAATAAAGGAGATGTGATAAATGTGATAATTTTTTATGGTAGGCATGCAAATTAATTCTTCCTGAAGATAAAGGAACACATCAAATCGTATCCATTAAAGCATTTCAAGCCATAATTGTCCATCACAGGGTCCCGTCATTATCTTCAAAAGCGGATGCTGTGTGTGGGGGAAAAGATGAGTTATTTCATTATTCACAATTAATAGTTTAACTTCAGAGAGAAATATTCCTGTGTTTTGCGTTTGAGGGCAATGTTGGACTCTTGAGTTTGAATAGAAAAGGGAGGGCAGATCTGGAAAATTTCAGACTGCTATTAAAACATCAAACTGTCTCATGGGAATGTACTCCATCAAATTTACGATAGGGGGTTCCAAACTGTTACTGGCGTCGAGGGGAGATTTGAGGGTCAATTTACCAATGGAATGTGGCTTCAAAGCTGTGGTCTTTAGGTGAAAAGAAAGCGGGTCTTAGCTCTTCTCCAAAAATAGGATGAATCTTTTTCTTATTTTAAACCAGCTGGTAATGCTACACAAGGGCGATCTCAAGCTAGGGTGATGAGATCTGCCAGAGGTTTTATCATTGCAATCTTGGTCATCCAGGACGGCCTGGGCTGACCTCGGGGGCAATGCCAGCCTTGGGGGTGGACGAGCGCGAGCGGAGAATGCCTGCTTTGCCAATGTTCCGTCTTCCAGCCTTGCCATGTGACCGAGGAGATGCAGCCTCCCTCTTCTGATGATGGTAGAGATGGAGATAGGTCAGCCCCCCTCCTGTAGACCTCATCATTTGTGGTGTGGTGGAACCATCAGATGCTGAGGATGTTACGGAGGCAGGTCCGATGTAACGTATCCAGACGGTGGGTGGCTGTGGTGGAGAGGGTCCAGATCTCGGACCCGTAAAGGAGGATGGGGATCACACAGGTGTTAAAGATTCGCGACTTTGTAGTCGTGCAGATCTTCCCGCTCCATCATACTCTCTGGAGGCAGCTGAAAGCACTGCGAGACAGCTGCAAGCAGCAAATAATCTCTGGGTCTGATGAGTAGAAGTTGGTAATCTTAGATCTGAGGTAGACAAAGTTGTTGACAGTTTCAGCCGGCTTGTCTTTGATGGTGATGACTCGTGGTGGTGGTGGTGGCAAGAGGTCCGACAGTGACTGGATCTTTGTCTTTGCCCAACTGATGGTAAGGCCCAGGGGTGATGCTTCCTCTGCAAGCAGCTCCAGTACCTTGGTGATAAGATAAGATAAGATAAGATAAGATAAGATAAGCCTTTATTAGTCCCACAACGGGGAAATTCCAGGATTGCAACAGCACAGGGATAGCAACACTCAGAGCAACAATCAGAAGGCAAGAAAAAAAACAAGCAAGCAAGAGCAGCTAATAAACATATGTACGTATTACTATAAAATATATATATATACACACACACACAGACACACAGTGCAGAGCATTGTAGCTGGATGGAATAAATATATGAATATATGAACACACAGTGCAGAGCATTGTAGCTAGATGGAATAAATATGTAAATATATAAACACCCACAGTACGGAGCATTGCAGCTAGGTGGAATAAATATGCAAGTATATAAACACACACAGTGCGGAGCAATGTAGCTAGATGGAATAATATGTAGATATATAAATATATAAACACACCCAGTGCTGAGCATTGTAGCTAGATGGAATAAATATGCAAATATATAAACACACACAGTGCAGAGCATTGTTGCTAGATGGAATGAAACAGCATAACCGTCTACTTAGTTATCCTACATGGTATGATTATGTGCCCATACATATTCTCACCCTCCATAGCGACCGGTATGTTCCTAGTTGTATGCCGGAGGGGACCATTGTGTAAGTCTATTGCATCTTTTGCATTCAAAAAACTATTAGTTTGTTACGTCTTTTTGCTATCTCTGCGAGCAGCCCTGCTTAGGTTGTACAGTCTGACAGCCGTTGGTAGGAAGGACCTACGAAACCTCTCGGTTGTGCACCTGGGATGATGTAGTCTGCTGCTAAATGAGCTCCTCAGTGCATTCAGTATGTCCTGCATAGGGTGGAACTCGGACTCCAGCAGAGATGACAGTTTAGCCGCCGTCCTTCTCTCTCCTATCTCCTCCATCGGATCAAGGCGCTGCCCCAGGACAGAGCTAGCTTTCTTAATCAGTTTGTTCAGTCTCTTCCTATCGGCTGCAGTAATGCCACTGCCCCAGCAGACGACTCCAAAAGTGATGGCTGATGCCACCACCGTGTCATAGAATGACTTCAGCAGCGCCCCTTGTACACCAAAAGACCTGAGTCTCCTCAGCAGGAACAGCCTGCGCTGTCCCTTCTTGTAGAGTGCATCAGTATTGTGTGACCAGTCTAGTTTATTGTTCAGATGAATACCCAGGTACTTATAGGATGTCACCATCTCGATGTCTGTTCCCTGTATATTTACTGGTACTGTGAGGGGCTGCCCATGCCTGCGGCAGTCCACCACCAGCTCCTTAGTTTTCCTCGCGTTGATCTGGAGGCAGTTCCGATGGCACCAGTCCACGAAGTCCTGGATAAGCCCTCTGTACTCAGCTTCATCTCCATTGGAGATGAGGCCAACGATCGCAGAGTCATCAGAGAACTTCTGTAGATGGCAGTGTGTTGTGTTGTGTGAGAAGTCCGCAGTATAAAGAGTGAACAGGAAGGGAGCCAGCACCGTTCCCTGGGGGGCCCCCGTGCTACTGATGATCGTGTCGGACACACAGTCCCGGGTTCTCACAAACTGAGGCCGGTTCGTGAGGTAGTCCAGGATCCATGATGACAGGTGCTGGTCCACCCCTGCGCGCAGCAGCTTGTCCTTCAGGATCATCGGTTGGATGGTGTTGAAAGCACTGGAGAAGTCAAAGAACATGATCCTCACCATATTCCCGGGCTTCTCCAGGTGGGACAGAGAACGGTGAAGGAGGAAGATCACCGCATCCTCCACCCCAATGCCATGCTGGTAGGCGAACTGGAGTGGATCCATCGCTGGTTCCACCAGGGGGCGGAGGTGAGCAAGGAGCAGTCTCTCCAGGGTCTTCATCAAGTGGGACGTCAAGGCCACCGGTCTGTAGCTGTTCAGGTCTTTGGGGTGGGAAGTTTTTGGTACAGGTACCACACAAGATGTTTTCCACAGCTGTGGTACCCTCCCCAGTTTCAGGCTCATGTTGAAGATATACGTCACAATCCCACACAGCTGGTCTGCACAGGACTTGAGGAGCTTTGCGCTGATGCCGTCCGGTCCCGGCGCCTTCCTCGCCTTGATCTTCCTCAGCTCCGTCCTCACCTGGGTCCTGGTCAGGGTCAGGATGGGGGGCTGTGTGTTGGGAGTGGGGGGGTGTTGGTGGAGTGGGGAGTGGGCAGCAGGACTTGATTTCTTTAGAGGCAGCAGTGGTTGTTGTGCAGACAGGGGGGAGGGCGGTTGGTCAAATCTATTGAAAAACAGATTCAGGTTGTTCGCCCACTCCCTGCCCCCTGTGGCCTGGGGGGAGGTATTCTGGAGCCCCGAGATGGTTTTGAGGTTTCTCCAGACCCCGCTGATGTCGCTCTGTTGCAGCTTGTCCTCCATCTTCTTCCTGAAGCTGTCCTTGCCTTCTCTGATCTTTCTCCTCAGCTCCCTCTGTACGGACTTCAGCATCTCCCTGTTCCCTGACCTGAAGATCCTCTTCTTCTCTCTCAGAAGTGTTTTTATCTCAGGGTTGATCCAGGGTTTGTTGTTTGAGTGACGCCGTATGGTCTTGGTGGGAACGGATTTGTCCACACAGAAGCTGAGGTAGCCCGTGAAGGTGTGAATGAGGCCATCGATGTCCTCACCATGTGGATCGCAGAGCTGCTTCCAGGCGGTGGCTTCAAAACAGCCCTTTAGGGTGTCCATTGTCTCCTCAGACCATAACTCCACAGTGTGCATGGCCGGAGGTTGTCTGTGCACTAGGGGTTTGTACACCGGCCGGAGATGAACCAAGTTGTGATCCGATCTCCCGAGTGGGGGGAGTTGTGATGAGGTGTACGCCTCCTTAGTGTTTGCGTAGAATAAATCCAGTGTTTTATTGTCTCTAGTGTGGCATGTGACATACTGGGTGAACGTGGGTAGAATGGGAGACAGTGAAACATGGTTGAAATCGCCTGAGATGAGGAGAAGAGCATCTGGGTGTTCTGTCTGCAGCCTGCTGGTTACTGAATGGATGACGTCACGTGCTGTCCCAGCGTTCGCCGTCGGATTTGCATAAACAACAATGCAGATCACGTGTGAGTGTTCTCTCGGGAGATATGTAGGCCTCATGCTAACAGCTAGCAACTCAATGTCTTTGCTGCAGTGTCGTTGTTTAACAGTGATATGTCCCGGTCTGCACCAGTTGTTGTTAACATACATTATCACTCCACCGCCCCTAGCCTTGCCACTGTCTGGTGTTCGGTCAGCTCGTATCATGTGAAAACCCTCCAGCTCAATGTTAGCATCTGCTGCTAGTTCAGTTAGCCACGTCTCAGTAAACAAAAGGAGAGAGCACTCCCGGTATGTGCTATCATAACGGGAGATAGCCGCTAGCTCATCTAACTTTCCCAGTATCGACCGTACATTTCCCATGACAACAGATGGAAGGGAGGGTCTGTACCTTATATTTTTTGTCCTCCGCCTTACTCCAGCCCGGCAGCCGCGGCGTTTTCGCCTCAGTTCTCTCGGTATGTCGAGTTTTTCCAATGGGACCGGGTGGCGGTTGAATGCTAGCAGCTGTTCTCTGCTGTATCGTATCCTGCTATAGACAGTGGCTCCGTCCACCGGCTCAGGAGACATTTAGGACGATCTGTGTGTCCGTGATATAAGTGGGGTGAAAAAAAAAAGACGGATCAAAAGAGAGAGGAAGGGAAAAAGACTCGGAATCGAGCCGCTGTTGCAAAAGGCAGCCGACTCGTGTGGCGCTGATAATCTCTTTATCAGTGATAAACTCGTCAATTGGAAAGGAAATGGCATTCAACTAATTCAGATGATTTCTACTTCGCGTGGAGAAATCATTTCTTAATCTATAAAAAATCTCTTAGAAAAGCTAGATCAAGCTATTATTCTGCATTAATAGAAGCAAACAAGAATAACCCCAGGTTTCTCTTCAACACTATAGCCAGGCTTACAAAGAGCCAGGACTCGGTCAATCCTCGCAACCCCCTGAGCTTTGTAGTCAGGACTTTCTGAACTTTTTCAATCTTAAAATTTTATCTGTTAGCGATGAAATCAGTCAGATTCTTCCTACCGTAAACTCAAGTACATTAACTACTACAACTCCCTCAATTGATATCTGCTTAGATAAGTTTACTCCAATCGACCTCTTAAGAGTTGGATAAAATAATTTCCTCATCTAAGTCTTCAGCTTGCCTTTCGGACTCTATTCCTTCCAGGTTATTTAAAATTATCTTCCCAATTATTGGTAGCCGTATTCTTCTTATAATTAATTCTTTAACTCTGGGTTATGTACCACTGGCTTTTTCAAACTGCTGTAATTAAACCCTTACTCAAAAAACCGACGCTCGATCCAGGAGTTTTGGCCAATTATTGACCAATGTCTAATTTGCCTTTCATTTCAAAAATCTTGGAAAGAGTTGTTGCTGCACAATTATCTGACCATTTGCAGGGAATTGGTTTGTTTGAGTAACTCCGGGATTTCTCCGGTTTCCTCCCACATACCAAAAACATGCAAGTTAGGTTAATTGGCATCAAAACTGGGGATTCTAAATCGTCCTTAGGTATGACTGTGAGAGTGAATGGTTGTCTGTCTCTCTGTGTTGGCCCTGTGATGGACTGGCGATCTATCCAGGGTGTACCCTGCCTCTCGCCCAAAGATGCTGGGATAGGCTCCAGCCCCCCCGTGACCCGAAAAGGATTAAGCGGAAGAAGATGAATGAATGAATGGTTTGTTTGAGGTGTTTCAATCTGGGTTCAGAGCTCATCACAGCACTTCCTGATCGCATCTGATAATGAACTTGTCTCTGTTCTTGATCTTTTGGATCTCAGTGCAGCCTTTGACACTATCGATCATGCCATTCTACTAGACAGATTAGAACACTATGTTGAAGACTTCTTTAAAGAAGTCTTCCCACTTATTGGTAGCTTTATTCTTCATATAATCAATTCTTCATTAACTTTAGGCCATGTACCGCAGGCTTTTAAAACGGCTGTAATTAAACCCTTACTCAAAAAGCCAACGCTAGATCCAGGAGCTTTAGCTAACTATAGACCAATCTCTAATCTCCTTTTCATTGTGATCTGTGATCTCCCAACACTGTTCTCCCGCTCTGGAATATTTATTCATCAACTGCAAGCCATTTTATTCCCCGCGTGAGTTCGCTTCATTCATCCTGGGCGCTGTTTACATCCCACCCGACGCGGACGTGCGCGAGGCTCAGCGCGTGCTTGCGGATCACATTCAACAAGCGGAGCGGACTTTTCCGGACTCTCTGGTTATTGTGGTTGGCGACTTTAACCAGAGCAACCTGAGCCACAAACTCCCCCGCTACAAACAGTTTATTAAATGCCCCACCAGAGGAGAGAACACGCTGGATCACTGTTACACTACAGTTAAGGACGCGTATCGCGCTGTTCCCCGCGCTGCGCTCGGACTGTCTGATCACGTGATGGTCCACCTGATTCCCACATACAGACAGAGGCTGAAGCTCACAAAACCTGTTGTGAGCACTATGAGGAAATGGACCAGTGAAGCTGGGAAGAAGCTGAGCACGTGCTTGGAAATAACTGACTGGGGCATGTTTAAAGGAGCCACGCATGATCTGGATGAGTACACTGACACTGTGACCTCATATATCCACTTTTGTGAGGAGAGCATTCTTCCATCGCGCACCAGGGTGAGTTACTCCAACGACAAGCCCTGGTTCACAGCTAAGCTCAGACAGATCAGGAAGGAGAAGGAAGCAGCGTTGAAAAGTGGAGACAGGGACTGCTACAGGGAGGTCAAATACCGGTTTAGCAGAGAGCTGAGGAGAGCTAAATCTGTGTATTCTGAGAGACTTCAGCAACAGTTCACTGCTAACAACTCTGCTTCTGTGTGGAGAGGACTGAGGCAAATCACCAACTATCGGCCTCAGGCTTCTAAGGGTCAGGATGACAAAGCCCTTTGTCAAAGACTGTCCCAACACTATGCCCGTTTTGACACCTCGTCAGCTGTGTCGAACTCCCCCCCCTCCCCCCAGCGCCACTGCCTCCATGGTCCCCACTTCATCAAAGGCAGCCCCCCCTCCTCCCCCCCTGCCCTTGTCATCAGTGAGCAGGACGTGCACAGACAGTTCTCCAAACTGAACCCGCGCAAGGCCCCCGGCGTGTCTCCCTCCACCCTGAGACACTGTGCTGAAGAGCTGACTCCTGTCTTCACAGACATTTTTAACACCTCCCTAAAGTCATGTCACGTGCCGACCTGCCTCAAAACCTCTACCATCGTCCCTGTCCCCAAGAAGCCACGAATCACTGGACTTAACGACTACAGACCTGTAGCGCTCACCTCTGTAGTCATGAAGTCCTTTGAGCGCCTGGTCCTGCCCCACCTCAAGACCATCACCACTCCCCTCCTGGACCCGCTGCAGTTTGCCTACAGAGCCAACAGGTCTGTGGATGACGCAGTCAACTTGGCCCTCCACTCCATCCTGCAGCACCTGGACTCCCCGGGAACCTACGCCAGGATCCTGTTTGTGGACTTCAGCTCTGCATTCAATACCATCCGCCCCGCTCTGCTCCAGGACAAGCTGTCCCTGCTCAACGTGCCTGACTCCCTCTGCAGGTGGATCACCGACTTCCTGACGGACCGGAGGCAGCATGTGCGGCTGGGAAAGACTGTCTCAGACTCTGTTAGCATCAGCACCGGATCACCCCAGGGCTGTGTACTTTCCCCCCTGCTCTTCTTCCTGTACACCAACTCCTGCACCTCCAGCCACCAGTCTGTCAAGCTGATCAAGTTTGCGGACGACACCACCCTCATCGGGCTCATCTCCAACGGCGACAAGTCCGTCTACAGGAGAGAGGTGGCCCAGCTGGCGTCCTGGTGCAGCAACAACAACCTGCAGCTGAACGCTCTGAAGACAGTGGAGATGATCGTGGACTTCAGAAAAGTCACAGCCCCTCTGCCCCCCCTTACCCTCACAGACTCTCCCATCACCACTGCAGATTCCTTCCGCTTCCTGGGCACCACCATCACCCGGGACCTCAAGTGGGAGCCGACCATCAGCTCCCTCATCATAAAGGCCCAGCAGAGGATGTTCTTCCTGCGGCAGCTGAGGAAGCTCAAGCTACCCACCAAGATGTTGGTGCAGTTCTACACGGCCATCATCGAGTCCATCCTCACCACCTCCATCACCGTGTGGTACGCAGGAGCCACTGCCAGGGACAAACTAAGACTGCAGCGCGTTGTGCGCTCTGCTGAGAAGGTGATCGGCTGCAAGCTCCCACCCTCCAGGATCTGTACATCTCCAGGACCCGGAGGCGTGCAGGTCGGATCATAGCCGACCCTTCACACCCTGGACACGCACTGTTTGCCCCCCTCCCCTCAGGTAGAAGACTTCGGTCCATTCAGACTAAAACCTCCCGCTACATGAACAGCTTCTTCCCCTCTGCCATCAGACTGCTGAACACTAAGTGACTAATTAGACTCTCGTGCACTACGTACAGCAGCTCAACCGGACTCATGATAATTATCACTGTTTTCTTCTTGCATTACCGACTGCACTATGTGGAACTCCACAATATCTTGCTGCTTGTTAATATATTTAAAAATTGCATAGATTAGTATTACTCATTCATATTCTACATTTTATTGCATGCATAGTTTTTTATTCTTATCTTTAGTTCTAGTCCATGTTTAATGTTGCAGCATTGCACCGAGACAAATTCCTAGTTTTTGTACTACATGAACAATGGCAATAAATCTCATTCTGATTCTGATTTCAAAAATCTTAGAAAGAGTTGTTGATACGCAATTATTTGACCACCTGCAGGGAAATGGTTTACTTGAAGAGTTTCAATCTGGGTTTAGAATCCATCATAGTACTGAAACAGCCTTAGTGAAGGTCACTAACAACCTCCTCATCGCATCTGATAATGGACTGGTTTCTGTACTTGTCCTTTTAGACCTTAGTGCAGCTTTTGATACTATTGATCATAATATTCTACTTGATAGATTAGAACACTATGTTGGACTTAATGGAACTTCGTTGCAGTGGTTTAGATCTTATTTATCTGATAGGTTCCAGTTTGTTCATGTAAATAATGAATTTTCTCTCAACTCAAAGCTTAGTCATGGAGTTCCACAGGGATCTGTGCTAGGCCCTACTCTTTTTAGTTTATATATGCTTCCGTTAGGCAACATTATTAGAAAGCACTGTATACATTTTCATTGTTATGCAGATGACACACAATTATACCTGTCAATGAAGCCAGATGATAGTCATCAATTAGCCAAGTTAGAAGCCTGTCTTTCTTTCAAAGGTCTTTTTATTATTATTAATTGAAGTATCAATACAATACAAAGTATTGGAAATTCTCATTTTTGTTTTAACCAAACAGTGCAAAACTAAAATTTAAAACTAACAAATGTGGATGCTTCAAAATACAAAAACGTTTAAATAAACAATAATAAAAAAATACAAAAAGAAAAATTGTGTGTGTGAGGTGGGGGTGGGGTAAAGGGGATATGAGCTACTCAGAAACTATAATTGTGGGTCTTTCAAAGAAATCAAGAAACAGGCGCCATAATTTATAGAATTTGTTTTCAGAGCCACGAACTGTATATCTGATTTTTTCTAAATCCAAACAGGACATTATATCTTTTATCCACTGTAAATGTGAAGGGGGCGAAGAGTCTTTCCACTTCAGTAATACAGCACGTCTAGCCAATAATAATGAAAATTTGAATACTTTTAATTTGGAATTTGGCAAGACAAGTTCTGGAGCCACACCAAAAATGGCGCATAATGGATCAGGTTTAATTTGATATTGCAGGGCTTCAGACATAGTGATAAAAACAGAATGCCAAAAATTCATCAATGAAGGGCAGGACCAATACATGTGAAGCAAAGTGCCAGGAGCGCTACCACACTTTTCACAAGTTGGGTCTGTATCCGAGTAAATACGTGCTAACTTAACCTTGGACAGGTGCACCCGGTGTACAATCTTAAATTGAATAAGAGCGTGACGAGCACACATTGATGCAGTGTGAACCTGGCCAAGAATAGAGTCCCACAGTTCATCAGTAAAAGTAAAATTAAGATCTTGTTCCCAATTCAATTTAATAGCGGCCAGAGAAGAAGATTGTAAATTTGAATTTAAATTATATAAAACCGATATTTCCCACTTAGAAGTTGGTTTAACTAATAAAAAATCATCTAGAGGATTATCAGAAGGTTTTTGAGGGAATTGTTTTGTCATAGTTTGCACATAATGTCTGACCTGAAGGAAGCGGAAAAAATGTGTAGAAGTGATGTCGAATTTAGTGGAAAGTTGAGAAAAACTTGCAAATTGACCATCAAAATATAAATCCGCAAAAGATTTTAAACCTTTTCTGTGCCATATATGAAATGCACTATCAATAGTTGATGGGGTAAATAAATGATTTGCAGTTAGAAGCCTGTCTTAAGGAAATCAAAGCTTGGATGACTTGTAATTTCCTGCTATTAAATTCAGATAAGACTGAAGTCATTCTTGTTGGTCCAAAAAACCTTAGAAATACCTTTCCAAATCAAACTTTCAGTTTGGATGCGGTTACTCTTTCTCTTAATAGCTCTGTGAGGAACCTTGGAATTATTTTTGATCAAGTTCTGTCCTTCAATTCACATATTAAATTTGTTTCTAAGACTGCCTTCTATCATTTGCGTAATATTGCCAAGATTAGGAGCATCTTGTCTCAGAGTGATGCTGAGAAACTGATCCACGCTTTTGTTAGCTCGAGATTAGATTATTGTAATTCTTTATTATCGGGCTGTCCTAAAACATCTTTAAAAAGTCTTCAGCTGATCCAAAATGCTGCAGCAAGAGTTTTAACAGGTACTAGAAAGAGAGATCATATCTCTCCGGTTCTGGCCTCCCTTCATTGGCTTCCCATAGAGTTTAGAATTAAGTTTAAAATCCTTCTTCTTACTTACAAAGCTCTAAACAATCAGGCTCCTTTTTATTTAAAAGATCTGATACTACCGTATTATCCTAACAGAGCACTACGCTCCCAAAATGCAGGATTACTTGTAATACCTAGAATCTCCAAAAGTACAATGGGAGGCAGAGCCTTCAGTTATCAAGCTCCTCTCCTGTGGAACCAGCTGCCAATCTGGATTCGGGAGTCAGATTCGATCTCTGTTTTTAAGAATAGGGCTAAAACCTACCTTTTTGATATAGCCTACAATTAGGGAGGGATCATGTGTTTCTGAACCCTCCCTTAGTTATGCTGCTAATAGGTTTAGTCAGCCGGGGGACCTCCAGTAATGCACTGGGCCTCACTCCTTTCCTCTCTCTCAATGAAATATTTTTTTTGCTGGTCATTAACATTTGTTTGTTCTCTCCCATAGATTGAGTCTCCATCGTGCTGTTTGCTCGCTACATGTCTGTTCTTTTCATCTTCTCTATCCCCTCACCCCCCAGCCAGTCGCAGCAGATGACTGCCCCTCCCTGAGCCTAGTTCTGCTGGAGGTTTCTTCCTGTTAAAAGGGAGTTTTTCCTCTCCACCGTCGCCAAGTACTTGCTCACAGGGGATCGCCTGATTGCTGGGGTCTTTCTGCAACTGTGGGGGTTCCCCCTACAGTTGATAGTGCTATGAGATGACTGTTGTTGTGAAATGGCGCTATATAAATAAAGTTGAATTGAATTGAATTGGACTAAATGGAACTCTGTTGCAGTGGTTTAGATCTTATTTGTCTGATAGATTTCAGTTTGTTCACATCAATGATGAATTTTCTTCCAACTCTAAGCTCAGTCACGGAGTTCCACAGGGATCTGTGGTGGGCCCTACTCTTTTTAGTTTATAAATGCCCGCGTTGGGCAACATCATCAGAAAGCACTGTATACATTTTCACTGTTACACAGACGACACACAACTATACTTGTCAATGAAGCCCGATGATTGTAATCAATTAGCCAAGTTAGATGCCTGTCTTAAGGACATCAAAGCTTGGATGACTTGTAATTTTCTACTATTAAACTCTGATAAGACTGAAGTCATTCTTGTTGGCCCAAAACATCTTAGAAATTCCTTTTCAGATTATGCCCTTAATTTAGATGCCGCCACTCTCACTCTCTACAGTTCTGTGAGGAACCGTGGAGTTATTTTTGATCAAGATTTGTCCTTTAATTCACATATTAAAACAGTTTCTAAGACTGCCTTCTATCATCTGCGCAATATTGCCAAGATTAGGAGCATCTTGTCTCTGAATGATGCTAAGAAACTGATTCACGCCTTTGTCAGCTCTCGATTAGATTATTGTAATTCGTTATTATCTGGTTGTCCTAAAGTATCCTTAAAAAATCTTCAGTTGATTCAAAATGCTGCTGCTAGAGTTTTAACTGGTTCTAGAAAAAGAGATCATATCTCCCCGGTTCTGTCCTCCCATCACTGGCTTCCCATAGAATTTAGAATCAAGTTTAAAATCCTTCTTCTCACTTTCAAAGCTCTTAATAATCAGGCCCCCCCAATATATAAAAGATCTGACATTACCTTACCATCCTAATAGAGCATTACGTTTCCAAAATGCTGGCTTACTTGTGGTGCCCAGAATCCCCAAAAGTACAGTGGGAGGCAGAGCCTTCTGCTACCAAGCTCCTTCTCTCTGGAACCAGTTACCACTCTGGGTCCGGGAGTCAGACTCGGTCTCTGTTTCTAAGAACAGGGTAAAATCCTTCCTTTTTAATATAGCTTACGTGTAAGGAGGAATTTTTTGTCTCTTAACCCCACTTTTGTTCTGTTGTTATTTGATCCATTCTGCTGGTTGACCTCCAGTAATGTACTTGGCATCTTACTGTTATGTTCTTTATGTCTGTCCTCTCCATCCTCCCTATTTCCTCACCCCCAGCCAGTCGCATACCTGCCAACTACTCCGGTTTTGCCATAATGGTTCCGGTTTTTAAGACCCCGTTCCGGGTTCCGGTTTTATTATTCAAAATTACGGTTTTTCACTAAAAAATTCAGTCAAAAATTTTAAATCGTAAAAAAAAACACGGAAAACACGAAAGCAATTCCAAACACGCTGTTGCTCGGAATCGTATCTAAATTTAGAACAAAGGCAATCGGCACTGCTTCATGTAGGTGTATTGCGCATGTGCGAGAGGTCTGAGCCAATTTTCCATGTGCAATTGCGAGGCAATCAGGTAAGAATTATACGTTTTCATCATGGAGTCTGCCGGAGGAAAATCACTAACGAGCGTGAAACACAAACGAAAATTACAGTCTTTGCGTGAGGAATACAGCAAAGCATTTCCGGGAGTTACTATTCGCTCAAGAAGGGGTGAAAATTACGCAAATTGCACTTTGTGTAGACAAGACTTTTTGATTGGACATGGCGGAATCAGCGATGTGAAAGACCACGTAAGAACGAAAAAACACAAGGCCAGTGCCAGTGACGCTAGCAGCAAACTTGAAGAACATGTGCTGTGTAATTACTAGCCTTGTCATGCTTGGTGTATCATGTAAACACATAAAATATCAGAGCGATTTTGCCGTCATTTACGCACGTGTGTTATACAGTGCTAGTATACCCTACTGATATTTCTAGTCTTCTAGTTACCTCCGCCAAGGAGATTATGTGATCATCAGTGTTGGTTTGTCTGTTTGTTTGTTTCTTTGTTAGCAAGATAACTCAAAAAGTTATGGACGGATTTTCATGAAGTTTTCACAGATTGTCAGAAATGGAGTATCCTACAGATGATTAGATTTTGGTGGTGATCCGGATCACTGTCTTTATCCAGGAATTTTTTAAAGGATTCTTTTTTTTTTTTTTTTATTTAACATTGTGAGATGGGCCATTTTCAATATTTTATTTATGATGTTAAACACTGTATGGGGGGAACTGTGGCGCTTGGCGGAGGTCTGCGCTCTCCGAGTGCTTTTCTAGTATTCATAATACAACACATCTGGCCAATTCAAAGTTCTATGCAGTGTTAAGATAGTCTTTTGAATGCAGATTTAATGAATGAATGAATCTTTATTTCGGATAGATTAAAAGTAAAGATTAAAAAGAAACAGAATAATATAACAAAGGCGAAAAAATCCAACAAGGTCAAATTAAACAAGAACTCCTCTGATTATACAGTTCAACATAAGTTATCCAAAATGGGTGATGGCTGAAGCCGCAGCTTATATTGTCCACCCATATTCCATCCAAGAATTCAAAAGAAAAACAAAACAAGAGCGATTACAATTCAGAACAAAGCTAAGACAAAACGTGACAAAAAAAACTAAGTAACAACACAACACAGACTGGATATGACAATCCTTATGTGATTTTACATGTCATCTTGTATATATGTTTGGAGTATTTCTTCCTTTAGTTTTTGTTTAAATTGTCCAAGCGTTGTACATGATTTTAGTTCAGGTCCAAAATCGTTCCATAATCTGACTCCTTGCACTGAAACACAGTGTTGCTTGGTGGTAGTTCTCACTGAAGGTTTTTCAAATATACATGTTCCTCTGAATTGATATTGTTTCTCCCTTATTTGGAACAACTTTTGGATATTTGCGGGCAGTGACAGATTCTTAGCTTTAAACATTATTACTGCAGTTTTAAAGTCAACCAGATCTTTCAACTTGAGAGCTTTTAATTTAAGAAAAAGTGGGTTTGTTGGTTCCCTGTAAGCAGCTTTGTTTATTATTCTAATAGCTCTCTTCTGAAGCATAAAGACTGGATATATGTTTGTTTTATATGTATTTCCCCATACTTCAGTACAATATGTCATGTATGGGAGTATTAATGAATGATACAAAGTATATAATGTGGGTTGATTCAACAAATATTTCGCTCTGTGTAGTATTGCAATTGATTTAGATATTTTACCTTTAATATAATTAATATGTGACTTCTATGTCAAATGCTAATATTTGTTTGTTTGGGGCAGCACGGTGGTGCAGTGGTTAGCACTGTTGCCTTACAGCTAGAAGGTTCCTGGTTCAAATCCCCAGGCTGGCAGGGGTTGGAACCTTTCTGTGTGGAGTTTGCATGTTCTCCCTGTGCTGCGTGGGTTTACTCCGGGGGCTCCGGTTTCCTCCCACAATCCAAAGACATGCATGTTAGGTTAATTGGTTGTTCTAAATTGTCCCTAGATATCTGTTTCCTATAGGCCCTTAGAATAGAGGGTTAGTATTAGTGAAAGCGCTTTGAGTGGTCTTTGTGACTAGAAAAGCGCTATATAAGTGCAGGTTAGTTAGTAGTTAGTTAGTTAGTTTGACACTGCGGCCCCTGGACCCCGGCTAGCTACTAGGCTTTTCAGGTTTGAAAGTTGAAGAAATATGAGGTTGTTAGCTACATTTAACTAGATTTAATGCTAATATTTGTATGGCAAATATTAGCATTAATATTTTTAGCATTAGCATTATTAGCATTAGCATCGGCCCCTGGACCCCGGCTAGCTACTAGGCTTTTCAGGTTTGAAAAGTTGGCAGGTATGCAGTCGCAGCAGATGACTGCCCCTCCTTGAGCCTCGTTCTGCTTGAGGTTTCTTCCTGCCAAATGGGAGTTTTTCCTCTCCACTGTCACGTAGTGCTTGCTCATAGGGGATCGTCAAATTGCTGGGTTTTTCTGAGACTGTGTGGTTTTTTCTGCACTGTGGCTCCACAAGACGGCTTCTGTTGTGATGTGGTGCAGTATAAATAAAGCTGAATTGAATTGAATAATGTCTAGATGTGTGGCAAAAAGCACCATGTCGTCTGCATAGCACAGGTCTGTGACGTGGGAGTGGAAGTCAACACCGAGCTTGGGGCAGCATTCCGTTGTGTTCTTGATGCAGTAGTCAACCGCAACATTGAGGAGGTTTGGGGCAGTGACACATCCCTGCCGGACTCCAGAGGTGGTGACAAAAGGGTCTGACATAACACTCTTGCCGCGTACCCTGCACGTGGTGTTGGTGTAGAGATCCTGGAGAATGTTGATGTACTTGGGCGGGACTCCAATACCACGAAGGAGTTGCCAGAGGGCATGTCTCGGGAGTCAAAGGCAGCTTTGAGGTCAGTATAAGCCGCAAAAAGAGGTTGGCGGTGCTCCCTTCGTTGCTGTGCCAGGACACCCAAGGCAAGGATGCAGTCCACTGTGGATCAGCGAGGGGTGAAGCCAGCCTTCTGGCGGTGATGCTTGACGAGAAGCGGGGGACGGATGCAGCTCAGGATGACAGCGGTGATTACCTTGTCAGGGATGGACAGCAGCGTGATGGGACGATAGCTGGCTGTGCTCCGACGGTCACCCTTGTTCTTTTAGAAGGAGAGAATGACCACGTCCCTGCACTCCCCAGGGTCGCGTTCTTCTGCCCATTTGGAGCGGCACAGATGTTCCAGCCAAAGGATGACAGAGGTGAGGGTAGCTTTCATCATCTCTGCCATAACTCCATCAGCGCCGGGGGCTCGGCCAGAGGGGAACTTCTTGGCGGTATCTGACAACTGACGGATTGAGGGCAGGGCTAGGCTGATTGAGTTGTCTTCAACACCGGCATCAGCATCCTGCTGCAGCTTATCTGAGGTGGGAGGAGGGGGCTTGCAGAGGACGCTCATGTAGTGTTCTTGCCATCATTGGAGTTTGGTTGTCTGGTCCGTGACAGGCTTATGCCATCGGCAGCTAGCAGGGGGGATGATGAATGCCGTTTCTTGCCGGCTTGGCACAGCTACTTGATAGACTGGTAGGTAGACTGGAGGTTCTCTGCTTGGAAGCTGTCGTTGGCCTTGTTGGCGATACGGTGGAGCCAAACTTTATCAGAACATGAAATAAGTCAATACACAGTACATGCAAAATCAATACAGGATGTTTATGAAACTTCATTATAAGTCAATTTGTGACCTTTTGAACAGTTGTAAAATGACCCAAAATTATTTTCAACTCATTTGTCATTAAAAAATTGGTTTCTTCTTGTAATTTACAGATGTGTTGGTAGAAATGATCTGATTGTGTGGAGAAAAATGTTTGTTCATGTGACCCTGACTGTCAGTGAAAGGATCAATTTAATCAACTCTTTTACACTTATTACCATTACACTTATTTTAAGTATACACTTAAAATTTGTCTTGATCATATCCATATTACGTATTAATAACTTATAACGTTCCAGCTAACTTACATGAGAACAATAAATAGAACAAACCATTTTTTTGATATCCCGTTTCCACAGTGCTGCAGGAGCCATCAGCAGGACAATATCCAGTACTACTGCTGTCGCCATAACCGCAATGATGTAATACTGCGCTATGGACAAGCCTACCACGGAGGATAACGTGCAACCGAATCAACAGCAGTGTTGACTTTTTTGTGTGTGTGTGGCTAAATCTTGTTGTTCACTTATTGAATATTAAATAAATTGTTAAATGTTAAGTGTATTTTTGTTGACGGCAGCATGTTTGCAGGGCATAAAGTGTGTTATTTGTCCTACTTTTAGTGAGATCAGGTCAGATTGCTTGTGGCAGATGTGGGGGGATATCCCAAATTTAATAAAATAATGGCTGGATGGGTTTCTTCTGAGTCTTTATGATCCTGACGATTAAGCTCTGCTACTGCTTAGTGCATTGCTTGTTTGCTGTGTGAACGTGATTTTTCAGATTGCGGCATTAGACACGGAGACAAGAGCCACAGAGGGTCCTGCACAGAGTCTGTCCTGTTTAAATAAGCTGAATGTTGCTGCTGTCTCCAACCAGTCCACACACCCTTTAGTTTATTTATTTTTATTTTATTTGTTTATTTGACAGGGACAGTGCAATAAACAGAGACAAAAAAAAAATCTGATGTGTTTCACAAAGAATGTATAGCTATTAGCTAATTTGCAACTCTTGTCCCTGGATGGGCTTTAGAAAGAAGAAACGGGTAAAAAGAGAGAAAGATAAGGAAAAAAACAAAATGAAAACAGAATAAACAATAACCACATACACCAATGCAAACAAAATTATAAATACACAATATAAAAACCTGGTTCACATTTGCCTATTTCAGGCCTCCCTCCCTCAGTCACTCACTATAATCAAACACATTCATTCCTTCCCTTCATTCACTCACACCCTGCAGACAATCATTTCATACATGGGTACATTCTTATTTTTCAGCCAGTTTTTAACCTTTGTAGTAAATGTTTTAAAGTCCGTTATTATTTTGATTTCATTTGGCATTGTGTTCCAGATGTGACTGCCCTTTATAGAGAAAGCTGTTTGTCCAAATGTGGTTCTGCGGTGGAATATTTTACAGTTATTGTTAACAGAACTCCTGGTGGCTCTGCTGCTGTCCTGTCTTTGGACGAAACCAGCAAGTGGCTCTGGCGCTGATTTATGGAAACATTTGAAAATTAATTTCAGAAAACCGAGGTCAATGAAACTCTCAAAACTCAATAGATTGTATTTTTTTAAAATATAACAGTGATGCCACCTAATGGGCTTTTTATCCAAGATTTTTAGAGTTTGATTATATAATGAACCTACTGTATATGTCTTATTGTAGAAGGGGCTGCTTGAGCCCAGACTGTCAAACAGTATGATATATGAGAAAAAAAACCATAGAATGCATATACGGTACAGCTGCTTGGTATGGTATGTAATATCTAATTAATTTAAAGCAGTTCAAATTTTTTTTTTACTGTTTTAGAAATCTTCTTTGTATGAAGATTAAATTTGAATTGAGGATCTAGTGCAATGCCAAGGTATTTGAATTCTGTAACTAAACTGATGCCTTGATCATGTATACTAACTTTAAAATGTTGCAGGTTACATTTTTTGATTGAAAAGCACATTGAAACTGTTTTCTGAAGGTTCAGCAATAGATGGTTCTGAATGAGCCACTCTTGGACATCAACCATACTTGTAGACAGTACATCTGCAGCCTGTGCTGGAGTCTTGGCAGCTGTGTAAATAACTGCATCATCTGCATAAAGTTGACATGTTGCAGCTGAGTAGTGTAATGGTAGGTCATTAATAAAAATGCTGAAAAGTAAAGGACCAAGAATGGACCCTTGTGGGATACCCATACGGTTGTTTAAAAATAAGGATTTATCCTGGTGAACTTTTACACACTGTTCTCTATTCTGGAGATAAGATGCAAACCATTCTATTGTAGAGAAGAGAGAAGTTAAAAGATACCATTTTGGATAAAAGCAAACTGTGGTTTACAGTATCAAAAGCCTTTTTGAGGTCCAGAAAAACAGCCCCCACCACATTACCCCTGTCCAAGGACTGTTTGACATTTTCAATAAGGCAACAATTTGCCGTTTCTGTTGAGTATCCTGGTCTAAAACCAAATTGGTGTGGATGAAGAAGTTGAGTGTTTTGTAGATAGTCTATTAGCTGTGTAGCTACAACTTTTTCAAGAACCTTAGACAGGACTGGTAAAATAGAGATTGGGCGGTAATTGCATATATCGTCTTTACTACCCGATTTAAAAACTGGTATGACGACAGCTTTTTTCCAGCCACATGTAAATGTACAGGACCTAATGGAGAGATTAATGAGATGAGTCAGTGGTTTGATTAATATTTTGCTGTGCGTTTTGAGAAAGGAAGTGCTTATATTGTAGATATCATTAGTTTTTGAGTTTGACAATGTTTTAACAATGCCAGCAATTAATTCTTCATTTACCTCATTAATGTGAATAGAAACTGTTGAAAGTATTGATTTTGTATTGTTGAGCACATTTGGCAGCACAAAGTTTTTTGTTAATTCTTCCACTGACTCCACAAAATATGAATTAAATTCATTTGCCATTGTAGCCTTGTCACTGATGGTCTTGCCATTAATTCTAAGTTCCTTTACCCCCCTCTGATCATTTTTTTTTATTAGTTAAGTTATTTAAGTGCCTCCATAGGGAACTGTTGTTACCCTTTGCATGTTCTATCAATTTATTGTAATAAGATACTTTTGATTTTCGCAGCTCTTGTACCACTTTATTTCTTAAACTTCTGTGAACAAGGTGATCATTTTGTAATTTAGAGGTTAATGATGTTTTCAATGCAGAATCTCGCCTCTTCATAAGTTTTCTTATTTCATTATTAACTATGGTAGATTAATCTTCTGTTGTCTACTTTTAATTTGCTTTGTAAATTTTTCTATAGACTTTGTGATTGTTGCAGTTATAAAATTACAACAGTCATCTACTTCATATATTGACATGAGCTGCTCCCAAATTTGATTCTCTAAGTGATGTTCAAACTCCGCAGTTTTTGATTTGGGAATAATAAAATTTACTTTGTCAATGAGATGAGATGAGATGAGATTCAACTTTATTGTCATTACACATGTATGAATACAAGGTAACGAAACGTGACTTGGCATTTGGGCACGCTCTGCAGAGCGCATCCAAGGCCGGGGCAGCCGCTAGGCGCCAGTCATAAAGAAGAAAGGGAAAAAAAAAAAGAAAAGAAATGATATGACACAATAGGCGAGAGAAGAAAACATGTTTTATCAAATTGACGCTTAATAGGTAAGCGAAATTTTGATTGCAGGCAAAAAAAACCCTCAATGCATATTTAGCAAACATTTAGTGGACAAAAAACCAAAAGACCAAAAGTCAGAGAGAGTCAGTGAATGGATGAGTGTAATTCAGTATATATGAATCAGTGTGTTCGTGTATGTTGAATGCAGGTGGGTGTTTATCAGTTACTGGAGGCAGCAAAATCTCTCCCAGCCGAGATGTTATGTCTTAGTGTCTGAAACTCGGAAGCATGTCCTTGAGGCATGGCAGATGGAAATTTCCTGAGCCAGTCACATGTCAATGAGAGTTCAGATGCAGTCCCAGTTTGTTTATGAAAGAGAAGCACAATCTTCTGTTTTGTCTTATTCCAGGAGGAAAAATAGACAGCAGGGCATCGAATTCAAGGTCTGGTAGACACAGATCACAGAGCATAGAATTTTTCATCTCATGCAATCCTGTGTCCATAATTTCCATACATAGGCTTTAAATCCATTCCTTGGAGGCACCAAAAACGACTCCAGATGTTTCCCTTCTAGAACATGGGTAAACATGTCCGGTAGAGTCCATTCTCTCTACAGTGCATGCCAGATGGAAATTTCCATGTTAATCATTGCCGATAGTTAGTGCACTCCCCCGTCTAGTCGAATTGTTGAGAAGCAGCTATGCCGGGACCGCTTTTAATTAGCTCTTCCAGTTAATTTTTCGATACACCAGGAAAAACTCCAGAGCCAATCAGCAGAAAATCCTGTGATCCTAGCCAAACCAGGTAGATGTTTCCACATCCTCAGTCGAATTATGCAGACACATGCGTTCCAATCCATGGGTCTCTCCATAGGGGCTCCCCCTGGCCCGAATTTATATAAAATGTTGTTAATTTTATTAAAGCCGCTCACCAAATCCATTTTTTTCGTTTGGATCAAGATTCAGCCAGAAGAACAGCGACGCAGACAAGACAGCAAGCTGGGATTCTCAGTTAGGGAGGGAAGGAGGGTAAAAGAAGGTGCAGCAAAGAAAAAGGCGTCTGTTCTCTCTGAAGAGCAACTCCCCCAAAATACTGTAGTCACTTTTTAGTAAGTTTTCTGACAGCAAGAACCAGGTTATGATCTGAGAGACCAGTTACAAGATTATAGGTTCTAATTATTCGTTCTGGTTTATTAGCAAATGCCATGTCAATAAGTGTACTAGATTGTTTGGTTATCCTTGTGGGTCCTTTGATCATTTGTTGGTAATTAAATTTAGTCATGAGACTTTTCAGTTTCTGTTTGTCCTTTTTATCAGACCAGTTAATATTAAAGTCACCATAAAATATTGTTTCTCTGCACCTGTTGAAATGTTGGAGTTACCACCGCTGCTTTATGAAAATGATCAAGTTTTTTTTTTTTTTTTTTTTTTCAACAGAATCAGCAGTTCATGACTGTAGGAAGAGCTCCGTCACAAACACACATAAATTGAGAGCAGAGCTGCAGCTGCAGTGATTCTCAACATAGCTTCCATCATTTGGCACGTAAGTTATGAACCCTGTCTAAATGACGAGACCACTGGGACCTACAAACATTTGCAATGATACCGCATACTGCGCTGTTGAGCTATCCACTGTGACAGCCTTATCCAGTACCAATATGGCACCTAAATTTGCCATCAAAATGTAGGCTGTGAGCACTCTAGTCTGTTATATTTCTGTAGGTGGAGCTGGAGGGGAACGGTCCTCCACAGCAGGCAGGCTCCATCCAGAGGCTAATGCTAACTATGGGAAACTTGGAGAAAACTGCGCTCCAGGGACGTGCAGAGACATTCTGAGGTGCTGTTGCTCTGACCTGAAGTGAGCCTCCCCCCCACACACACACACACACAGACTCCTGTTACTTCTGCTTGAGTAATTAACAGCCTACTGTAAGGCTGCGTGTCCATCAAATGTGTTTTTTCTGCTGTGGGCGACTGTTTTCTATTCATTCTCCATGTAGTCCAGCGCTGAGCCCCTCAGCACTGAAATGATCTCTGCAGTGGCCGATTTTTGTCACGGCAATCAGGGCTAAAAAATAAAGTTCAGCTTTTCAGACTACAGCTGAGCTCGTCAATGTCAGACCTTTCTAAGCAGCCAATCAGAATTAAGGGAGGGCGGGACATAGGACGCCGGTACAGTCTGTACCCAGACTCCCGTTTGCCGTGTCATCATATGTTGCATCCAGAGCTGCTACCAATGCTAGAATCTGTTTGCTGTCCATTGTTATTTAGAGACTGCTATTAAAAAATCAGTAGAAAGTCTGACCACAGGAAAAGCAGAAGTGCTGAGCTGTGAGTGACAAGCTGTTGTTGGCATACAGGGCACAGACTTTTTTTTCCAGAGCACAGCACACGAGCGCTGAAAAAAAGACGTTCAGGGCGGTTGGGCAACAAAAAATGCATTTGGTGACATGCAGCCTAAAGCTAATATTAGAAGCTGTGAACATGGCTTCATGTCCACGATCAACAATCTCTTTCAGCAACACCGTGGAAGTTTTTCACCTTAAAATAATGTTTCCTCAATGACTTTGATGGAGCATCAACCTTTGACCAGGTGAGTGTCACTTCCCCCCACAGCCTGAATGATCCCACGTTGCTGCAACAGCTCTGTTCTTCAAGGATGTGCACAGGTTCGGGCTGTTGTTGCCCGGGCAACAGCCCATTTGCCGTCTTTGTCTGAGCTTCCCCTCTGGAGGGAAAATCAAAGGAAAAAGCTGTCCTGTTAACATTAGAAATGGGTTAGTTTTTCCTTTTACATATTAAACTTTTCCTTTTAAAATCTGGAGCATTTTCTTTCTAAAATATGTGACTTTTTCCTGTAAATGTGTCACTTTATTCTAGTAAATTTGCATTTTTTAATTTTCTCTTGTGTCCATGTCATTTTGAGACTGTGTTCTTACCCTTGTCATCATCATGTGACTTTTTTCATCCGAAATTTGTGTATTTTTTAAATGTATATATTTTTTTCTTATAAATGTAGAAATTTTCAAATTGGACTTGGGAAGAGTCTCATAAATTTTCCACTTTTTTATTCCCAGTGAGAAATAATTTTCCTTCTTGCTTTGTTTTTCTTGTAATTAAAGATTTTTTGGCAAAATTTTTAAACTTTGTAAAAAATTTGAGGGTTTTTTACTCATGAGATTCTATTTTTTTGTTGTGATTTTCATGTCATAAATTCATTTTTTTTCTGCCAACTTTAAAATTTTTGTCAATAAATTTCCCTTTTTTCCATTGTTTGCCACCCAAAAAAGACTTTCTTGTCAATATTTTCCTTCTGTAACTTTCAAAAATATAGAGCATTTTTCTCACCAAATTACTGCCTCTTTTTCATCCATTTTCTCTGTTTTCCTTTACATTTTCAGTGGTTGTTATTGTCCATATCTGACATATTTGCTCATCAGTGTGAAACTTTTCTCATGAATTCATGACTTTTGTCTTATAAATTCCCGTTTCTTTCTTGTAGTTTTGCCCTTGTTTCAGGTTAAAGCAGCAGCCCCTCTAAATGTCTGTGCACGTCCCTGCTGTTCTTGGGAGGAAAACTGAAAAGACGACAACTATGATTGTGATTGGCTGTTGTTACCTGATGCTGCATTCACTTGCATTAATTAATCTGAATTAATGGTGAGAGTTTAGGCTTAAAATCAGCTGAAAGTGCTCCGTGGTAACTAGGGATACAAGTGATCAATTCATTAATCAAGAGTTAATTCACCTTATCGATGGATTAACAATTAATTGATAAGCAGCAGTTTTGCTGAGAATCTGAATTCTCCTCGGTACAATACGGTCTTTCTGTCTATAATGTAAACAGCTAAATACTGTTTTTGATGTCCTGAATAAAACATGAGCATCACATTTGTCAATGATTTACTTTCACATTTGCAGTTTTTTAGTGTGTACTATGTGCTGGTGCATCTCGATCAATTAAAATGTCATGATTTTAATTTCTGCAGGTACCCATGCACAACAATGGCAAATTATTGGCTTTTTTTGAGAGAACTTCTCTGTTGCTAGGAAGTATGATGTCATCTCTGTGTGTTTAACCCTCAGAATGACCCCAGAACAACTTGAGGATCAACTCAAAAACAGGGTAGATCTTTATGTAAACAAGGTCTGTTGGTCCTGAATTCTAAACCAAAGGGAAAAATTGTGGTAACCGGTTGGACTGACATCAGACTAAAGGTTTAATAGAGAATTAATTGACAGTTTATACTCTATGCTTTAACCCAAACCAGGCGGGGTCATTTTGGACCCCAGAGGACAAAAGGTGTTAGACAATCAGGAGACATTCTGAGGGTTAAGTGCTGGTGTGCCGCTCTGTTAGGGGAGCTCCTCTCCATGACTTTGTGTTATGTGAGATTCTGTGGACCGCTTGAATAAAGAGACGCTGACGTCAAGAACCTCATCATTGTGAACACGTGGTTTGTTTTCCACTCACATGAATATAGAAAATTAGAAAGTTTTAATTTTTTAAAATTGGATTATATTCATAGTATTCTAAAGAATAAGGAAGCATAAAGGAGATTGTCTCTTCAACCTGCCAGGTGGGTCATAGTGAAGAATGCATCTTCATATGCAAATATTAAATATAAAAGAATAAGAACCAAAGAATCTATGTATTTACTGACAAAGGAATTATTAATACAAGATTGGAAGATAGTTTATGATGAAAATGATATAAATAAAGCATATTTAAGATAAGCCTTTATTAGTCCCACAACGGGGAAATTCCAGGATTGCAACAGCACAGGGATAGCAACACTCAGAGCAACAATCAGAAGGCAAGAAAAAAACAAGCAAGCAAGAGCAGCTAATATACATATGTACATATTACTATAAAATATATATATACACACAGACACACAGTGCACAGCATTGTAGCTAGATGGAATAAATATGTAAATATATAAACACCCACAGTACGGAGCATTGCAGCTAGGTGGAATAAATATGCAAGTATATAAACACACACAGTGCGGAGCAATGTAGCTAGATGGAATAAATATATAGATATATAAATATAAACACACCCAGTGCTGAGCATTGTAGCTAGATGGAATAAATATGTAAATATATAAACACACACAGTGCAGAGCATTGTTGCTAGGTGGGATGAAACAGCATAACCGTCTACTTAGTTATCCTACATGGTATGATTATGTGCCCATACATATTCTCACCCTCCATAGCGACCGGTATGTTCCTAGTTGTATGCCGGAGAGGACCATTGTGTAAGTCTATTGCATCTTTTGCATTCAAAAAAAAACTATTTGTTTGTTACGTCTTTTTGCTATCTCTGCGAGCAGCCCTGCTTAGGTTGTACAGTCTGACAGCCGTTGGTAGGAAGGACCTACGAAACCTCTCGGTTGTGCACCTGGGATGATGTAGTCTGCTGCTAAATGAGCTCCTCAGTGCATCCAGTATGTCCTGCATAGGGTGGAACTCGGACTCCAGCAGAGATGACAGTTTAGCCACCGTCCTTCTCTCTCCTATCTCCTCCATCAGATCAAGGCGCTGCCCCAGGACAGAGCTAGCTTTCTTAATCAGTTTGTTCAGTCTCTTCCTATCGGCTGCAGTAATGCCACTGCCCCAGCAGACCACTCCAAAAGTGATGGCTGATGCCACCACCGTGTCATAGAATGACTTCAGCAGCGCCCCTTGTACACCAAAAGACCTGAGTCTCCTCAGCAGGAACAGCCTGCGCTGTCCCTTCTTGTAGAGTGCGTCAGTATTGTGTGACCAGTCTAGTTTATTGTTCAGATGAATACCCAGGTACTTATAGGATGTCACCATCTCGATGTCTGTTCCCTGTATATTTACTGGTGCTGTGAGGGGCTGCCCTTGCCTGCGGCAGTCCACCACCAGCTCCTTAGTTTTCCTCGCGTTGATCTGGAGGCAGTTCCGATGGCACCAGTCCACGAAGTCCTGGATAAGCCCTCTGTACTCAGCTTCATCTCCGTTGGAGATGAGACCAACGATCGCAGAGTCATCAGAGAACTTCTGTAGATGGCAGTGTGTTGTGTTGTGTGAGAAGTCCGCAGTATAAAGAGTGAACAGGAAGGGAGCCAGCACCGTTCCCTGGGGGGCCCCCGTGCTACTGATGATCGTGTCGGAAACACAGTCCCGGGTTCTCACAAACTGAGGCCGGTTCGTGAGGTAGTCCAGGATCCATGATGACAGGTGCTGGTCCACCCCTGCGCGCAGCAGCTTGTCCTTCATTATCATCGGTTGGATGGTGTTGAAAGCACTGGAGAAGTCAAAGAACATGATCCTCACCATATTCCCGGGCTTCTCCAGGTGGGACAGAGAACGGTGAAGGAGGAAGATCACCGCATCCTCCACCCCAATGCCATGCTGGTAGGCGAACTGGAGTGGATCCATCGCTGGTTCCACCAGGGGGCGGAGATGAGCAAGGAGCAGTCTCTCCAGGGTCTTCATCAAGTGGGACGTCAAGGCCACCGGTCTGTAGCTGTTCAGGTCTTTGGGGTGGGAAGTTTTGTTTTCATATGATACATTTTTGCAAATATTTCAATCATTGTACAATAAAAACTGTCCTATAAAACAATACAGTGACAGACAACAACAAAAAATATTCCTTGGGTCACCAAGGGGTTAATAAATGCATGTAAAAAGAAGAATACATTATATAAACAATTCATTAAGTGCAGAATGGTGGAAGCTGAGATCAAACATAAAAGATATAAAAATAAGCTTAATAATATAATGAGGACCTGTAAGAAAGAATATTACAACAGAATATTAGAGGATAATAAAAATAAGAGGAATATGGCAAATACTCAATAGGATTATTAGTAATCAACCTAAGAATGCTAATTATCCAGAATATTTTATTGAAAATGGCAATTTGATAAATAATATGGAGGACAAACCAAATCAATAAATGTACGTCTTAAATTGATAAATTTTAAATGGTTAATGCGGATGTATGTTATACCGGTGGAGTTAAATAGATATAACAAAAATATACCAGATACGTGCACAAAATGCATGGAAAGTAAAGGAACCCTATTTCATTGTGTATGGTAATGTAGAAAAATTAGAATGTTTTGGGAAGAGGTGAGGGTAACAATTGAAAAAATAATCTCAAAACAAATCATATGGAATCCTAAACTGTTTTTGTTGGGTCTGTACCCAGAAAAGCATAACTTTAATAAAAGTGAAAGAACATTCATAGACCTCAGTTTGCTTAAACATGTATTGCACTACTGTGGAAAAAGACTCATAGACCAGATGTGACTCAGTGGTTAAGACAGATGTTAACAAACCTTCCATTAGAAAGAATAACATATATACTGAAATCAAAGGAAATTGTGTTTGAGAATATATGGAGACCTTTTATTGATTATGTAAAAAATTTAAACATAACTCTTGAAGAAGAAGGTGAATGATGTGTGTGGACCTTGTAAATTCCAAACTGGTGAACATAATATGTATACTTATGTATTGGATTGTCTAGACTAAACAGAGGAGCATTGTTGAAGACTTGATTTTGTTGGTGGTTGTTGGTGTTTTTAGTGCATTTTTTTTTTGTAGTACTTTAGTGTTAGTGTTTGATTGTTTGTATCATGTTTGTTAAAAAAAAAGGTTCAATAAAGATATTGTGGGGAAAAAAAATAATATGGAGGATGTGGTCAGTGGTTTCAATAAATTTTTTGTAAACTTTGGTCCTGAATTAGCAAAATCAATAGTGGCAACAGAAACAAACAACAGTGGTTCTGTAAATGAAATAGAAGATAGAAATCCAAACACAATCTTTTTGGGTGCAGTTACTGAAAAGGAAATTATTGAGACTGTGAGTAAATTTAAGAACAAAAAATCAACGGACTGGAATGAAATTGACATGACAATTGTGAAAAAAGTAATTGAAGGAATTGTTAAGCCACTCACCCACATCTGTAACCTGTCATTTCAAACTGGTACATTTCCAGACAAAATGAAAATAGCAAAAGTATTAACTCTATACAAAACAGGAGACAGTCATCGCTTCACAAATTACAGGCCAGTCTCTTTACTCTCACAATTCTCCAAAATACTTGAAAAAAATCTTCACTAAGAGACTGGATGATTTCACTGAAAAACACAACCTCCTTACAGACAGCCAGTATGGTTTTAGAGCAGATAAATCTACATCTTTGGCACTGATTGAACTTATAGAAGAAAGAAGAAATTACTAGTTGTATAGATTAAAAAAAAGTTTGCTGTAGGAGTATTTATAGATTTAAAGAAAACTTTTGACACCATTGACCACAGAATACTACTGAGGAAACTGGAAAGGTATGGGATAAGAGGGGTAGGACTGAGTTGGGTGGAAAGTTATTTAAGTAACAGACAACAATTTGTACAAATTGGTGAGCACAAATCACCCTTCATGGACATCACTTGTGGTGTGCCCCAGGGGTCAGTTTTGAGACCCAAACTTTTTATTTTGTATGTAAATTGACATATGCCAAGTATCAAAAATTCTGAAATTTATTTTGTTTGCGGATGACACAAATATCCTTTGCACTGGTGAGAATTTGCAGCAGGTTTTAGAGGTGGTCACAACTGAAATTAAAAAGTTAATGCAGTGGTTCAACAAAAATAAATTATCTCTAAATCTAAAAAAAACAAAGATTATGTTGTTTAGAAATTATAAAATAAATCATGAAATAATGGTAACAATAGATGAAACCAGAATAGAAACGGTACAGGAAAATAAGTTTCTGGGGGTGACGCTAGACAATAAAATCTGCTGGAAACCTCACATCAGTCACATCTGGGCCAAGTTGGCAAATTGTATAGGCATACTGGGGAAGATAAGACACATCTTGGACTATAAATCATTGGTCTTACTGTACAATTCACTGTTTCTACCTTATCTTAACTTCTGTGTAGAAGTCTGGGGAAACACCTACAAGACCAACCTACAGCCAATATGCACATTACAAAAAAGAGCTATAAGGATAATAAATAATGTAGGATATAGAGACCATACCAATTCGTTGTTTTTAAAGTCACATGTCATAAAGTTCATCGATTTAGTTAAATTTAAGACAGCACAAGTAATATACAGGGCAATTAATAATCAACTCCCAACTAATATCCATCCATCCATCCATCTTCTACCGCTTTTCCAGAGGTCCGGGTCGCGGAGGCAGCAGTTCAAGCAGAGAAGCCCAGACTTCCCTCTCCCCAGCCACCTGCTCCAGCTCTTCAGAGGGGATACCAAGGCGTTCCCAGACCAGCTGGGAGACATAGTCTCTCCACTGAGTCCTGGGTCTGCCCCGGGGTCTCCTCCCAGTGGGACGTGCCTGAAACACCTCAAGTGGGAGGCGTCCAGGAGGCATCCTAATCAGATGCCCATACCACCTCAACTGACTCCTTTCAATGTGGAGGAGCAGCGGTTCTAGTCTGAGCCTCTCCCGGATGACTGAGCTCCTCACCCTATCTCTGAGGGTGAGTCCAGCAATCCTACGGAGAAAGCTCATTTCAGCCGCTTGTATCCGCAATCTTGTTCTTTCGGTCATTACCCAAAGTCATTTGGGTAATGACCGAATGACCCAACTAATATACAAAAAATATTTTTAAAAAAAGAGACAATGATCATAATTTGAGAGGAGACTTAAACTTTACAAAACCCAAGATACAAACAACCAAGAAAAGTATGTGCATATCTGTCTGTGGGGTGGATTTGTGGAACAGTCTGGAGCCGGAACTATGTACAAACTGAAATCAATTCAAAAAGAGGTACAAACATTATTTGCTGAAAGGATATATGTTAGAAGGGTAGTATTTATATGTACGATTCACTATGCTCACTCTGGGACACTAGGAATGGTGGGTGGGACAGCACTGTGTATATCTGTGTTGTTTGAGGCTGGTTTTGATGTATGGACATCAGTGTACAGTGGGGTAAAAAAGTATTTAGTCAGCCACCAATTGTGCACGTTCTCCCACTTAAAAGATGAGAGAGGTGTCCAATTTTCATCATAAGTATACCTCAACTATGAGAGACAAAATGAGAAAAAAAATCCAGAAAATCACATTGAAGGATTTTTAAAGAATTTATTTGCAAATTATGGTGGAAAATAAGTATTTAGTCAATAACAAAAGTTAATCTCAATACTTTGTTATATACCCTTTGTTGGCAATGACAGAGGTCAAATGTTTTCTCTAAGTCTTCACAAGGTTTTCACACACTGTTGCTGGTATTTTGGCCCATTCCTCCATGCAGATCTCCTCTAGAGCAGTGATGTTTTGGGGCTGTCGCTGGGCAACATGGACTTTCAACTCTCTCCAAAGATTTTCTATGGGGTTGAGATCTGGAGACTGGCTAGGCCACTCCAGGACCTTGAAATGCTTCTTACGAAGCCACTCCTTCGTTGCCCGGGCGGTATGTTTGGGATCATTGTCATGCTGAAAGATCCAGCCACGTTTCATCTTCAGTGCCCTTGCTGATGGAAAGAGGTTTTCACTCAAAATCTCACGATACAGGACTTCCGGTTATGGCGGCCGCCTAGAAGGACACGTATCACTCTGCTCTGCTCCTGGAGATAAAGATTCGGCAAATAACTCTCTCATTTGGAACAGAACTTTTCCCAGCGTTTGGGTGAGGATATGCCGGGGAAGACTAAGGCTGGGAAATCAGGCGGGGAAAAAATTGAATCGCCGAAGCAGTCCAAATTAACGGACTTTCAAGTCTGTGGCTCAGTAGAAAAAGCTGCGGATATGGCGGATGAAACTAGCGGTGGTGCGGTAACTGCTGATGATGGCGGCACAGGTGCAGTGCTGGCTGCCATTAGCTCAATGAGAGCAGACTTTTCCGCTAAACTTGATGGGATTATGGCAGCGTTGGATGCAATGAGAAAGGAGTTGGGTGACTGCGTGGAGCGAGTGACGCAGGCGGAGCTTCGTGTTTCCAGTGCGGAGGATGAAATCAGCGGACTTCAAATAAAGGGGCGCACTTTGGAAAAAAAAAATAAAGATCTGGAAAATAACGTTCTGGACTTGGAGGCCCGGTCCAGACGGAACAACCTGAGGCTGGTGGGTCTACCGGAGGGAGCCAAAGGCCGTGATTCATGCTCCTTTTTGGAGGGGTGGATCCCGGAGGCGCTGAACAACGCGGAGCTAAAATCATCAGTCGTCTTGGAAAGCTCCCACCGAATTGGCCCACCGAGAGGTAACAAGGCAGCACCGAGGACGTTAATTATGAAGTTTCTCAGCTACAGAGACAGGATGACGATCTCCAACGCGGTGCGGGCCAAAGGAGAAATTAAATACCAAGACCAGCAGGTGCGGTTCTACCCAGATTTGGCCTCAGGAATCCAACAATTAAGGAAGCAGTTTGACCCCATCCGTAAAGAACTGCGCAACCTTGAGATTCGTCATGGAGTGATTCACCCTGCAAGACTTCTGGTCACATATGAGGGCAGAACACACATCTTCAAGACCCCCGAGGAGGCGCAGGAGCTCATCAAGAAGATCCAGGAAGAGACTGGTGGGAGCTAAGCATGAACAGAATATAGGGTAGAATATTTGAGCATTTAACTGATTAGAAGCATATAACAAGATTACAAAATATAGATTGTATTACATATTTTTAAAAAAAAGTACAAAATTGGTATAAAATTTTGGAGTTAAATTGGAAAATTACAGAAGAGAGTTAATGTTACGTTATTAAAAGCAGTAGAGTTAGGGTGATTGGGAGGATGAAGAAGGAGTGGCTTTGGCTGATCCTCGTGGGTGTGGAACGGTCGATGGCTATATCGGGAGACGGAATTTTTCTTTTGTTTTTGGGGGGATTGCCACAAATGTGGGAAGGGGGAATTTGTTTGTGTGTAGGTTGAAGGGTGAATGTTCAACCACTCATTTTTTTGCTTTTCTGTTTGAGCATCTTTACACTGCAAGGTAATCCCAAACTCCCTATTGATCATAAATCAAAGCGTTAATCTTAATTTAACTTCATGGAATTGCAGAGGTCTACAAAATTTAAAAAAACTTAAACAAGTTATGAATAAAATAAAAGACATGGGTTCAAAAATTGTGTTTTTACAAGAAACTCATCTAATAGAGGAGGATGTAAAAAGAATTAGGAGTAGATGGCAAGGAAATGTTTTCACCTCATCATTTTCATCCCGAGCCAGGGGAGTTATGACTCTCATACATAAATCAGTCCCATTTCAAGTGAAAAATGTAATTGGAGACAAATTTGGAAGATATGTAATCATTCAAGGATCTTTGCTATTAGAAAATATAAATTTGGTGAACTTATATGGTCCCAATATAGATGATCAAAAGTTCTTTGCTAATTTATTTCTTATCTTATCATCACTTACAGGGCAACATATAATAGCAGGGGATTTTAATTGTACATTGAATCCCAGTATAGATAGATCAACAGGACTGGACTGTGCGCACAATGGATGTAGGATGACCATTAATCATTTTATGAAAGAATTGAAATTGATAGATATATGGAGAGAAATGAAACCACAAGTTAAAGCCTACTCTTGTTATTCCAATACCTACAAGACATTCTCACGTATTGATTATTTTTTGATCTCCACAGAATTAAGGTCCAAGATTCAAAACTGTTTTTATGATAACATCGTGATCTCTGATCATGCACCCTGCTGTCTAATATATGTAGATAAGAAATTGACAAAGGAACCAGGTAGATGGCAATTTCAGCATAAATGGCTTCAGGATGAGGAATTTGTTAAATACATAGAAAAACAGATAGATGAGTTCTTTGACATCAATACTACACAAACATCAGCATGTGTAAAGTGGGAGGCTTTCAAAGCTTTTATTAGGGGACATATTATTAGTTATACAGGTTCAAAATCTAAGAAGACTCGAGAGGAGAGAGTCCAATTGGAACATAAAATAAAAATTCTTCAAGAAAGAGTATATGCAGGAAGAGATCCAAGGTTGGAGAACGAATTACTGATTTTGAGAGCTGAATATGACAAAAAATCAGCGAATAGAGCTGCCTCGAGTCTTCTAAGATTGAAACAATCTTTATGAACAAGGTGAAAAATCAGGAAAGTTATTGGCATGGCAGATTAAACAATTAGAATTTAAAACACCAATTGCCAGTATTATAAGTAACGGACAGGTAGTTATAGATCCTTTAGAAATTAATAGAGCCTTTAGAGATTACTATGAAAAATTATATGATACCAAAAATGAATCTGACTTAACAAAACTACATGGGTTTTTGAACGAACTATTTATACTGTGTATTCCAAATGAAAATAGGGAGATACTGGAGTCTAAAATTAGTCAAGAAGAAGTTGGACTAGCCATTGATAATATGAAATCAGGAAAAAGTGCAGGACCAGATGGTCTTCCAGTTGACCTTTATAAAAAATTTAAGAATAAATTAACAAAACCTTTTTTGAAAATGGTTTTAGAAGCATTTCAAAATAGTAATTTACCATCATACATGAATAATGCCTTAATTATACTGTTGCCAAAACCAGGTAAGCCCTCTAATAAATGTGAAAATATGAGACCAATAAGCCTATTAAATGCCGACCTTAAGATAATCTGTAAAATTTTAGCAAGACGAATACAAGAAATTTTACCAAATATTATTAATCGAGATCAGAATGGCTTTGTAAAGGGAAGACAAGGCTTCCATAATGTAAGAAGACTATTTAATATTATTTATTCTAATAAAGAAGCACCGGATACAGCTCTCTTATCACTGGATGCCGAAAAGGCCTTTGATAGAGTTGAATGGCCCTTTCTTTTTGAAGTCTTACAAAGGTTTGGACTTGGAAATAATTTCATAAAATGGGTTCAGATAATATATAATAATGCTACAGCAGAAATCCTAACAAATAACAATATTTCAAAATCAATAAAAATCAATAGAGGATGTCGACAAGGCTGTCCACTTTCACCTTTACTGTTTACTATGGCAATTGAACCTTTAGCGATGGTGATACGTCTACAGTCACAAATATATGGAATTAAAGTTGGACCAACAGAACATAAAATCTCCCTGTATGCCGATGACATAATTTTGTTTATGTCGAATCTTAAAAAATCAATTCCGACCTTGTTGAATTTAATAAAGAATTTTGGGGAAATGTCAGGATATAAAATAAATAAAACTAAATCTTCAATATTAATGCTAAATGAGACCCAGAGAAATTACCCAGCCCCTGAGGTAAATCAATTCAGTGTTGTAAATCAGTTTAAATATTTAGGAATCCAAATTGTGCCTAAGCTAGAATCAATCGCCAGTGTCAACTATGAAGCCTTAATGACAGATATTGATGAGTTACTTCAGAGATGGATGTCACTACCAATGTCGATGATCGGGAGAATTAATATACTTAAAAGTAATATCTTACCTGAAATACTTTATTTATTTCAATACATTCCCTTACCACCACCTTTAGATTTATTCTCAAGAATTAAAAAAAAGTTAGTGGAATTTATATGGAACAACAGGAGGGCTAGATTACGTCTGTCTTTATTATATTTACCATTTGATCGTGGAGGTCTGAAATGTCCAAATTTTATGTTGTATTATTGGTCGGCACAACTGAGGTCTATGACATATTATTTTTCATCAAATGATCTCCCTCACTGGACTGAAATGGAATCATACAATTTACCTTTACCTCTTCCCATATTCATATACTCAGATTTGGCAAAAAAATTACAAAAACAAGTTAAAAATCCATTTGTAAAGCATATGATCAAAATATGGTGTGAAACTAAAAACTATTTAAAAGAACCACACTTACTGTCACAATTTAGCCCAATATGGGGTAATCAATATTTTAAACCAGGGAGAGCGGATGCTGTATTTAAAGTATGGAATTTAAAAGGGATTCAAAAGATTCAAGATTTATATCTGTCATGTACAGATAACATAATGTCTTTTGAAGAGCTGAGGATCAAATTTAATCTTAATAGAACACATTTTTTTTAAATATCTTCAACTTAGGAACTTTATTCGATCAAATCAAAATAATGCTCTCACTCGACCTATTTACTCATCCTTGGAAAAAATGTTGATGAAAGATAGTAAAAGAAAGGGTATTATTTCAGAGTTTTATAACTCATTGACACTATCCTCAAGTGAAAACTCACAGAAAAGATTAAACTACTGGAAAGAAGATCTGCAAACTGAAATTCCAGAGGAACAATGGGAATTGGCTTGTACAGAAGCTCAAACCAAATCAATAAATGTACGTCTTAAATTGATACATTTTAAATGGTTAATGCGGATGTATGTTACACCGGTGGAGTTAAATAGATATAACAAAAACATACCAGATACATGCACAAAATGCATGGAAAGTAAAGGAACCCTATTTCATTGTGTATGGGAATGTAGATTAATAAGAATGTTTTGGGAAGAGGTGAGGGTAACAATTGAAAAAATAATCTCAAAACAAATCATATTGAATCCTAAACTGTTTTTGTTGGGTCTGTACCCAGAAAAGCATAATTTTAATAAAAGTGAAAGAACATTCATAGACCTCAGTTTGCTTAATGCCAAAAAATGTATTGCACTATTATGGAAAAAGACTCATAGACCAGATGTGACTCAGTGGTTAAGACAGATGTTAACAAACCTTCCATTAGAAAGAATAACGTATATACTGAAATCAAAGGAAATTGTGTTTGAGAATATATGGAGACCTTTTATTGATTATGTAAAAAATTTAAATATAACTCTTGAAGAAGAAGGTGAATGATGTGTGTGGACCTTGTAAATTCCAAACTGGTGAACATAATATGTATACTTATGTAATGGATTGTCTAGACTAAACAGAGGAGCATTGTTGAAGACTTCATTTTGTTGGTGGTTGTTGGTGTTTTTAGTGCATTTTTTTTTTTTTTTTTTTTGTAGTACTTTAGTGTTAGTGTTTGATTGTTTGTGTCATGTTTGTTAAAAAAAAAAAAAAGGTTCAATAAAGATATTGTGGAAAAAAAAAAAATCTCACGATACATGGCCCCATTCATTCTTTCCTTTACACGGATCAGTCGTCCTGGTCCCTTTGCAGAAAAACAGCCCCGAAGCATGAAGTTTCCACCCCCATGTTTCACAGTAGGTATAGTGTTCTTTGGATGCAACTCAGCATTCTTTCTCCTCCAAACACGACAAGTTGAGTTTTTACCAAAAAGTTCTATTTTGGTTTCATCTGACCATGTGACATTCTCCCAATCCTCTTCTGGATCATCCAAATGCTCTCTAGCAAACTTCAAATGGGCCTGGACATGTACTGGCTTAAGCAGGGGGACACGTCTGGCACTGCAGGATTTGAGTCCCTGGTGGCGTAGTGTGTTACTGATGGTAGCCTTTGTTACTTTGGTTCCAGCTCTCTGCAGGTCATTCACTAGGTCCCCCGTGTGGTTCTGGGATTTTTGCTCACTGTTCTTGTGATCATTTTGACCCCACGGGGTGAGATCTTGCGTGGAGCCCCAGATTGAGGGAGATTATCAGCGGTCTTGTATGTCTTCCATTTTCTAATAATTGCTCCCACAGTTGATTTCTTCACACCAAGCTGCTTAACTATTGCAGATTCAGTCTTCCCAGCCTGGTGCAGGTCTACAATTTTGTTTCTGGTGTCCTTTGACAGCTCTTTGGTCTCGGCCATAGTGGAGTTTGGAGTCTGACTGTTTGAGTTTGTGGACAGGTGTCTTTTATACTGATAATGAGTTTAAACAGGTGCCATTAATACAGGAAACGAGTGGAGGACAGAGGAGCCTCTTACAGAAAAAGTTTTGGGTCTGTGAGAGCCAGAAATCTTTCTTGTTTGTAGGTGACCAAATACTTATTTTCCACCATAATTTGCAAATAAATTCTTTAAAAATCAGACAATGTGATTTTCTGGATTTTTTTTTTTTCTCATTTTATCTCTCATAGTTGAAGTATACCTATGATGAAAATTGGAGACCTCTCTCATCTTCTAAGTGGGAGAACTTGCACAATTGGTGGCTGACTAAATACTTTTTTCCCCCACTGTATGTTAGGATGGATGGGTGTTAATGTTGATATGTACAAAATACAGTTAATTGTTTACTTGGGGTCTTCAATGTGGTAATTTGTATATAATTCACATGGGTGTATTTATGGAAAAGAGGAGATGGAATTAATAAGTGTTCACTTCTTCCTTCTCCCTTTCGAACACTGTATACTGTTACTTTATTGCATTTGTCATTTGTTTTGTTTTTGTTCGAAATAAAGTATCTATCTATCTATCATCTGTTTTCTGATTGTTGCAGGAACAGGTTGGTGAGAACGTTTAGCTTGTCGGTGTTGGTGGTTCGGCTCCTGTTCTGCTCCTCATGGATGAATAGCTGATGTAGCTCTGTGGAGACCTGCCATTGATAGTCTGTGCTGAGTGCTGGAGAATAAAGAACCACGTAGAAGTCCACATTCTGTGTCTGAGGACTTTTATTGGGCCTTCAGGCTAACTGAACTAGCCCTCATCCTGCTAGCTCTGACAGTCAGCAGCCACATTACAACATCTGGAGGAAGTAAACAAACCGTCAAGATGTTTTCAGGTCGGCGTCTTAGAGAGTTGGTGAGAGAGCGACTGGCTGCTGCTGCTGAAGAAATAATAACAGAGTTTGAACTAATCACCAACCAGTACGAGGAAGAGATTGATCGTCAGCGCAGACTACTGAATATGCACTGGTGCTCCCAGATAAAAATCCACCGAATAGGTATGTGGGACTATAATGGTCTGAATGAGGCTTTAGAAAACTCTGGATCTGTTTTTCAGTCACGGTTGTGTCTTCAATGTGCAATCTCTTGCTTTTAAATCCTAAATTTGACACATTTTTTTCTTATTCATTTGTAAAGTGAAACTCTCTTTTTCTGACTTTTTTAACTTTGTTCCTCCAGATTTCCCACAGCAGCCTGAATGTAAAGTGGAGGAAGCTGTGACTGAGCAGCAGCTCTGGAACCAGGAGAGGAACTCTGTCCTTGACCAGGAGGAACCAGACGCTCCACAGGTTAAAGAGGAACAGGAGGAACTGTGCATCAGTCAGGAGGGAGAACAGCTGGTAGTGAAGCTGGAGGCCGATCCCTTCATGGGGACTCTTGTTTGTGAGGAAAAGCAGCAGAGTGAAGCAGAACCAAACAGTGAGCAGCTCCTCTCTCACAGCTCTGCTGGAACTGAGATCCAAGATGAGGAAGGAAGCTGGCATGTCGACTCAGGATCCACTAAAGAAGAAGAAGAACCCAAACCAAAGAAGAGGCGACTGAAAACAGGAAGTCACAGTAACAGTGATGACGACTCTGTGACCTCAGAGACTCTCTGTGAGAATGAAACAGGTAAAAAGTTAGAAAATGTTCAGGTTGAGTATTTGAGAAACTGTCCTAAAATAAAATAATAATATTAAATGAATATTTTCAATAACTACATGAATCTGACATACTTGTACTGGTCTTGGTTTGTGTTTGACTTTGACTGATCTAACCCAGTGGAAAAATAATTGAAACTCTTTGACTATACAGTGAATCTGGAAAGTATTCACGGCGCGTCACTTTTTCCACATTTTGTAATGTTACAGCCTTATTCCAAAATGGATTAAATTCATTTTTTCCTCAAAATTCTACACACAATACCCTGTAATGACAACCTGAAAAAAGTTTTTTTTTTTTTTTTTTTTTTTTTGCAAATTTATTAAAAATATAAAAAAAATCAGAAATCACATGTACATCAGTATTCACAGCCTTTGCCATGATGCTCATAATTGAGCTCAGGTTCCTTCTGTTTCTACTGATCATCCTGGAGATGTTTCTACAGCTTAATTGGAGTCCACCTGTGGTAAATTCAGTTGATTGGACATGATTTGGAAAGGCACTCTCCTGTCTATATAAGGTCCCACAGTTGACAGTGCAGGTCAGAGCACAATCCAAGCATGAAGTCAAAGGAAATGTCTTTAGACCTCCGAGACAGGATTGTCTCGTGGCACAAATGTGGGGAAGGATACAGAAAAATTTCTGCTGCTTTGAAGGCCCCAATGAGCACAGTGGCCTCCATCATCCATAAATGGAAGAAGTTTAGAACCATCCATCCATCCATCCATCCATCCATCTTCTACCGCTTTTCCGGAGGTCCGGGTCGCGGAGGCAGCAGTTCAAGCAGAGAAGCCCAGACTTCCCTCTCCCCAGCCACCTGCTCCAGCTCTTCAGAGGGGATACCAAGGCGTTCCCAGACCAACTGGGAGACATAGTCTCTCCACCGAGTCCTGGGTCTGCCCCGGGGTCTCCTCCCAGTGGGACGTACCTGAAACACCTCAAGTGGGAGGCGTCCAGGAGGCATCCTAATCAGATGCCCATACCACCTCAACTGACTCCTTTCAATGTTTTCAATGAAGTTTAGAACCACTAAGACTCTTCATATAGAGTGGGGTATAAAAGTATTTAGTCAGCCACCAATTGTGCAAGTTTTGCCACTTAAAAGATGAGAGAGGTCTCCAATTTTCAACATAGGTATACCTCAACTATGAGAGACAAAATGAGAAAAAAAATCCAGAAAATCACATTGTCTGATTTTTAAAGAATTTATTTGCAAATTATGGTGGAAAATAAGTATTTGGTCACCTACAAACAAGCAAGATTTCTGGCTCTCACAGACCTGTAACTTCTTCTTTAAGAGGCTCCTCTGTCCTCCACTCGTTACCTGTATTAATGGCACCTGTTTGAACTCATTGTCGGTATAAAAGACACCTGTCCACAACCTCAAACAATCAGATTCCAAACTCCACTATGGCCAAGACCAAAGAGCTGTCAAAGGACACCAGAAACAAAATTGTAGACCTGCACCAGGCTGGGAAGACTGAATCTGCAATAGGTAAGCAGCTTGGTGTGAAGAAATCAACTGTGGGAGCAATTATTAGAAAATGGAAGACATACAAGACCACTGATAATCTCCCTCAATCTGGGGCTCCACGCAAGATCTCACCCCGTGGGGTCAAAATGATCACGAGAACGGTGAGCAAAAATCTCAGAACCACACGGGGGAACTAGTGAATGACCTGCAGAGAGCTGGGACCAAAGTAACAAAGGCTACCATAAGTAACACACTACGCTGCCAGGGACTCAAATCCTGCAGTGCCAGACGTGTCCCCCTGCTTAAGCCAGTACATATCCAGGCCCGTCTGAAGTTTGCTAGAGAGCATTTGGATGATCCAGAAGAGGATTAGGAGAATGTCATATGGTCAGATGAAACCAAAATAGAACTTTTTGGTAAAAACTCAACTTGTCATGTTTGGAGGAGAAAGAACACCATACCTACTGTGAAGCATGGGGTGGAAACATCACGCTTTGGGGCTGTTTTTCTGCAAAGGAACCAGGACGACTGATCCGTGTAAAGGAAAGAATGAATGGGGCCATGTATCGTGAGATTTTGAGTGAAAACCTCCTTCCATCAGCAAGGGCATTGAAGATGAAACGTGGCTGGATCTTTCAGCATGACAATGATCCCAAACATACCGCCCGGGCAACGAAGGAGTGGCTTCGTAAGAAGCATTTCAAGGTCCTGGAGTGGCCTAGCCAGTCTCCAGATCTCAACCCCATAGAAAATCTTTGGAGAGAGTTGAAAGTCCGTGTTGCCCAGCGACAGTCCCAAAACATCACTGCTCTAGAGGAGATCTGCATGGAGGAATGGGCCAAAATACCAGCAACAGTGTGTGAAAACCTTATGAAGACTTACAGAAAACGTTTGACCTCTGTCATAGCCAACAAAGGGTATATAACAAAGTACTGAGATGAACTTTTGTTATTGACCAAATACTTATTTTCCACCATAATTTGCAAATAAATTCTTTGAAAATCAGACAATGTGATTTTCTGGATTTTTTTTTTTCTCATTTTGTCTCTCATAGTTGAGGTATACCTATGATGAAAATTGGAGACCTCTCTCATCTTTTAAGTGGGAGAACCTGCACAATTGGTGGCTGACTAAATAATTTTTTACCCCACTTTACCTTTCTGGATGTCTAAACTGAGCCATCGGGGGAGAAGGGCCTTAGTCAGAGAGGTGACCAAGAACCTGATGGTCACTCTATCAGAGTTCCAACGTTCTTCTGTGGAGAAAGAAGAACCTTCCACAAGGACAACCATCTCTGCAGCAATCCATCAATCAGGCCTTTAAGGTAGAGTGGCCAGATGGAAGCCACTTGTTAGTAAAAGGCTCATGGCAGCCCATCTGGGGTTTGCCAAAAGGCACCTGAAGGACTCTCAGACCATGAGAAACAAAATTCTCTTGTCTGATAAGACAAAGATTGAACTCTTTGGCATGAATGCCAGGCATCATGTTTGGAAGAATCCAGGCACCACTCATCACCAGGCCAATACCATCCCTACAGTGAAGCATGGTGGTGGCAGCATCATGCTGTGGGGATGTTTTTCAGCAGCAGGAGCTGGGAGACTAGTCAGGATAGAAGGAAAGATGAATGCAGCAATGTAGAGACATCCTGGATTAAAACCTGCTCCAGAGCTCTCTTGACCTCAGACTGGGGTGACGGTTCAGCTTTCAGCAGGACAACGACCCTAAGCACACAGCCAAGACATCAAAGGAGTGGCTTCAGGACAACTCTGTGAATGTCCTTGAGTCTTCCAGCCAGAGCCCAGAGTTGAATCCAATTGAGCATCTCTTGAGAGATCTGAAAATGGCTGTGCTCCAACGCTTCCCATCCAACCTCATGGAGCTTTAGAGGTGCTGCAATGAGGAATGGGTGAAACTGGCCAAAGATAGGTGTGCCAAGCTTTTGACATCATATTCATAAAGACGAGGCTGTAATTGCTGCCAAAGGTGCATCAACAAAGTACTGAGCAATGGCTGTGAATACTTGTGTACATGTGATTTCTTAGTTTTTTATTTAAAAATCAAAAAAAAACCTTTTTCATGTTGTCATTATGGGGTATTGTGTGTAGAATTTTGAGGAAAAAATTAATTTAATCTATTTTGGAATAAGGCTGTAACATAACAAAATGTGGAAAAAGTGAAGCACTGTGAAGACTTTGCAGATGCACTGTAGTTTGCACTTCAAATGAGTTTTTCTTTTTCTTCAGTGTAGCAGGTGGAATAATTGTCTGCTCTAGCCAGTTAGTCATTAGCCCCTGCTGGCAACTCCAACAGGAAACAATGCAGTATGTGGTTATTTGTGTATAAAACCACCATAGTGACATGTTCAGCAATAGAAGTTGGACCGACTAGAAGAGACGTATAAAACAGACGTATAAAACAGAATTACTAATAAATAGTACATTTTATACTACTGTTGATGTGCTGGGAACGGGCTCACCGTCACGTCACAACTGGTGAAACATCAGAAATCACTGCTGTAATCATCACATGCAAGGATAAGAACTATTGGTTACCAGGTGGTGACTTTTTGGCCAGTTAGTGTTTTTATTCTTTCTTGTTTTTCTACTACTAGCATTTTCTGTGTCTCGTCCCTCCAGATGCTCCACAGCTACATGACTGTAAGGAGGAGGAGGTTCTCACTGTCCAGCAGCTCTGTAACCAGGAGAGGAACTCCAGTCTGGACCAGGAGGAACAAGATGCTGCACAGGTTAAAGAGGAAGAAGAAGAACTCTGTAGCAGTCAGGAGGAAGAAGACTTTGGACTGAAACAAGAGACTGATACCTTCATGGTGACTCCTGCTGATGAGGACAATGACAAGAGTGAAACTGAAGCAAAGTGTGAGCAGCTCCTCTCTCACAACTCTGCTGACACCGAGAGCCAAGACCAGGGAGCAGGTAAGACTGTAAAGCCAGGATCAAGTAAACATGAAGAGCCAAAGAAGAGACTTGACAGAAACAGAAGTGACTGTAACAATGTAGACAACTCCTCCATGTCAAAGAATCAGTGTGATGCTGACACAGGTGAAAAGTCTGTAAAATGTTCTGATAATGACAGAGACTGTAAAAATGAGTCCCAGAAAAAGAAACCTCACACTGTTAAGTCACATATTTGCAACACGTGTGGGAAAAGATTCGGGTATAAGCAAAATTTATCACGTCATGAGAGAATTCACACAGGTGAGAAGCCATTTTCTTGTGAAACATGTGGGCTTAGTTTTAATCAACTTGATCATTTGAAAACTCACAGGAGACGCCACACAGGTGAGAAGCCATTTTCTTGTGAAACATGTGGGCTGAGTTTTAATCGACTTGATCATTTGAAAACTCACATGAGAAGCCACACAGGTGAGAAGCCATTTTCTTGTGAAACGTGTGGGCTGAGCTTTAATCGACTTGACCATTTGAAAACTCACATGAGAATTCACACCGGTGAGAAGCCATTTTCTTGTGAAACATGTGGGCAGAGATGTATTACAGCTAGTCATTTGAAATATCACATGACAGTGCACACAGGTGAGAAACCATTTTCTTGTGAAACATGTGGGCAGAGATTTAATGAGCGTGGTACTTTGAAAAAACACATGAGAATTCACACAGGTGAGAAGCCATTTTCTTGTGAAACATGTGGGCAGAGATTTAATGAGCGTGGTACTTTGAAAAAACACATGAGAATTCACACAGGTGAGAAGCCATTTTGTTGTGAAGCATGTGGGCTGAGTTTTAGTCGACCTGATAGTTTGAAAACTCACATGAGACGCCACACAGGTGAGAAGCCATTTTCTTGTGAAACATGTGGGCAAAGATTTAATCAGCGTTTTAATTTGAAAGCTCACATGACAATTCACTCAGGGGAGAAGCCATTTTCTTGTGAAACATGTGGGCAGAGATTTAATCTACGTAGTACTTTGAAAAGTCACATGAGACGCCACACAGGTGAGAAGCCATTTTCTTGTGAAACATGTGGGCAAAGATTTAATCAACGTGGTGGTTTGAAAAGTCACATGAGACGCCACACAGGTGAGAAGCCATTTTCTTGTGAAACATGTGGGCAAAGATTTAATCAGCGTGGTGCTTTGAAAAGTCACATGAGACGCCACACAGGTGAGAAGCCATTTTCTTGTGAAACATGTGGGCAGAGATTTAATCAACATGGTACTTTGAAAAGTCACATGAGACGCCACACAGGTGAGACACCATTTTCTTGTGAAACATGTGGGCAGAGATTTAATCAACGTGCTCATTTGAAAACTCACATGACAATTCACACAGGTGAGAAAAGTCACCCAACACCATGAAACCCTTAGTCATTACACATCCATAACTAAACAAGCCAAGGCCTTTGCAGGAGATTTATTATATAACATCAAAGCCAGTCAACAAAATCCTGCAACAAAAATAGCTAGAAAGATGCGGGAAAAATACAGCAAAAGGACACAGGAGGAAAGAAAAGAAAGATGGAAACAGCATTAGTGAGCAGGGCGCTTTCAGGAGGAACTCAGTAGGGATTATATTGATAGGGAAGAGACACTGCGCTGGATCAGGAACGGAGACCTGGGGCACGATGAGGAGAGACTAGTGGTGGGAGCACAAGACCAGGGACTTCTAACCAATGGCTTTAAAAAATGGCAGGAATTTCACAGAGTGACAAATGTCGATTCTGTCATGCAGCGGTGGAGAGTGCAAGCCACCTACTCTCCGTCTGCCAGGTCCTTGTGGCCGATGGACACTACACTGCTCGCCACATCAAGATCTGCCGTTATATACACTGGAAATTATGCAACAAATTTAAAATAGAAGTAAAAGGACCAGTATGGGAGCATGATCCAGAGCCAGTCAGCTCCAACGGAGATATTACCATCTTTTATGACAAGGAAATCCCAACTGGAAGATACATTGAAGGAGGAGCAACAAAACTGGACACCATTATCTTGAAAAAAAATGACAAAACTGCCAAATTAATAGATGTAACCATACCAAACGATTACGGCCTCAACAGAGCAGAAAGAGAAAAAGTAACAAAATATCAAGATCTCAAAAATGACCTAAGGAGCACCTGGAAACTGCAGGAAGCAGATATTATACCTGTGGTGGGAGCAACTGGTATGGTGAAGAAGAACCTGAAAAAATATCTCCAGGCGATCCCCGGCTGCCCTAGCATCTGTGAAATACAGATCTCAGCAATCAGAGGAACAGTCTCCATCTTGAAGAGAGCCCTCGGATACAAAGCTTTTTGATTTAAAGTGTAACTATAGACCCCTGGCTGGGGTCCATTGCACTTGTAATAAAATGAGATGCAAATAAATTAAACAGTGAGAAGCTGTAGTCTTGTAAAATATTTGGGAAATGCTTCATTCAGTGTTTTGGTTTATCACATGAGAACTCAGTTGAGCTGCTGTAATCCAGTAACGTCTGTACATCTTTATTTTCAGGATTAAGTTTCTTTTGTGTGAATGAATTGTTCTTTAAATTTCTGAGGCTTTAATGCAAATATAAATTTTGTATAAAAGTCTATTATCAGATAATCTGCTTCTTCACTCTGCTTTGGACCCTCAGACCTCTCATCTTTAATGTGCTGGATGCATGGGCATGATGAGCATTTTTGATGGGGGGGCATTGTTGTCAGGGTCTGGAGTGTCCTCCCCACCATAAAAATCTAATGGATGTAGATGGTATTTCCTCCATTTGTGTATTTTAGTAGCTCATTAATTGATTGAAAACTTTATTTTGAGCATGTCAATAATCCATTAAAATGGTAAACAACAAGTGCTTTGTGAACTGATGAATGGAAAAAAGACTGAATTGCCTTTCATACGTACACAGTTAATGTGTGCTTGTATCAAATTTTCTTTAAGATAAAGAAGTTTTTTTAGATCAAGAAATACTCCAACTGTCAATGTCTTTATCTGTGGAATTAAGGATTTCTTCTCTGAGTTCTGTTAATGCTAATGATGGAGACCAGTTTACTCTAAATCCATATTGAATCAGAATCAGATTTATTGCCATTGTTCATGTAGTACACAAACTAGGAATTTGTCTAGGTGCAATGCTGCAACATTAAACATGATTAAATAAAAGAAATAAACTATACATGCAATAAAGTGTAGAATAAGAGTGAGTAATACTAGTCAGCAGTTTAAATATATTAGCGAGCAGCAGATAATGTGGAGAACCATATAGTGCAGTCGGTAATGCAAGAAGAAAACAGTGATGATTGACATGAGTCTCGTTGAGCTGCTGTACATGGTGCACGAGAGTCAATAAGTCACTTAGTGTTCAGCAGTCTGATGGCAGAGGGGAAGAAGCTGTTCATGTGACGGGAGGTTTTAGTCTGAATGGACCGAAGTCTTCTACCTGAGGGGAGAGGGGCAAACAGTACGTGACCAGGGTGTGAAGGATCGGCTATGATCCGGCCTGCACGCCTCCGGGTCCTGGAAATGTACAGATCCTGGAGAGATGGGAGCTTGCAGCCGATCACCTTCTCAGCAGTGCGCACGACGTGCTGCAGCCTTAGTCTGTCCCTGGCAGTGGCTCCTGCGTACCACACGGTTATGGAGGTGGTGAGGATGGACTCAATGATGGCTGTGTAGAACTGCACTAACATCTTGGTGGGTAGCTTGAGCTTCCTCAGCTGCCGCAGGAAGAACATCCTCTGCTGGGCCTTTTTGATGAGGGAGCTGATGGTAGGCTCCCACTTGAGGTCCCTGGTGATGGTGGTGCCTAGGAAGCAGAAGGAATCAGCAGTGGTGATGGGAGAGCCTGTGAGGGTGAGGGGGGGCAGAGGGGTTGTGACTTTCCTGAAGTCTACAATCATCTCCACTGTCTTCAGAGCATTCAGCTGCAGGTTGTTGTTGTTGCACCAGGACGCCAGCTGGGCCACCTCTCTCCTGTAGGCGGACTCGTCGCCGTTGGAGATGAGCCCGATGAGGGTGGTGTCGTCCGCAAACTTGATCAGCTTGACAGACTGGTGGCTGGAGGTGCAGGAGTTGGTATAAAGGGAGGAGAGTAGGAGGGAAAGTACACAGCCCTGGGGTGATCCGGTGCTGATGCTAACAGAGTCTGAGACAGTCTTTCCCAGCTGCACATGCTGCCTCTGGTCCGTCAGGAAGTCGGTGATCCACCTGCAGAGGGAGTCAGGCACATTGAGCAGGGATACGCAGCTTGTCCCGGGGCAGAGCGGGGCGGATGGTGTTGAATGCGAAGCTGAAGTCCACAAACAGGATCCTGGCGTAGGCTCCCGGGGAGTCCAGGTGCTGCAGGATGGAGTGGAGGGCCAGGTTGACTGCGTTGTCTACAGACCTGTTGGCTCGGTAGGCAAACTGCAGCGGGTCCAGGAGGGGAGTGGTGATGGACTTGAGGTGGGGCAGGACCAGGCGCTCGAAGGACTTCATGACTACAGAGGTGAGCGCTACAGGTCTGTAGTCGTTAAGTCCAGTGATCCGTGGCTTCTTGGGGACAGGGATGATGGTGGAGGATTTGAGGCAGGACGGCACGTGGCATAGCTTAAGGGAGGTGTTAAAAATGTCTGTGACGACAGGAGCCAGCTCTTTCGCACAGTGTCTCAGGGTGGAGGGAGACACGCCATCCGGACCGGGGGTCTTGCGCGGGTTCAGTCTGGAGAACTGTTTGAGCACGTCCTGCTCACTGATGACAAGGGCGGGGGGAGGAGGGGGGCGCCTTTGATGAAGTAGGGACCGTGGAGGCTGTGGAGCTGGAGGGAGGGGGGGAGTTGGACACAGCTGACGAGGTGTCAAAACGGGCATAGTGTTGGGACAGTCTTTGACAAAGGGCTTTGTCATCCTGACCTTTAGGAGCCTGAGGCCGATAGTTGGTGATTTGCCTCAGTCCTCTCCACACAGAAGCCGAGTCATTAGCAGTGAACTGCTGCTGGAGTCTCTCAGAATACACAGATTTAGCTCTCCTCAGCTCTCTGTTAAATCGATATTTAACCTCCCTGTAGCAGTTCCTGTCTCCACTTTTCAGCGCTGCTTCCTTCTCCTTCCTGATCTGTCTGAGCTTAGCAGTGAACCAGGGCTCATCATTAGAGTACCTCACCCTGGTGCGCGATGGAAGAATGCTCTCCTCACAAAAGTGGATATATGAGTTCACAGTGACTGTCAGACAGTAGTTTGTGTTGCTCTATAAACTTCTCTCATCCTTCACAGAAGTTTTTCTAGAATTTCTGACAACTGTCAGAAGAGCAGCTCATCACGGGATCGATCCCACCCCCTGACCATCGTGATCCTTCTGTGGGGAGTTTGCATGTTCTCCCCGTGTCTGTGTGGGTTTACCCCGGGTCCTCCGGTTTCCTTCCACAGAGCAAAAACATGCAAGTTAGGTTAATTGGAGGCTGTAAAGTGGCCCTAGGTGTGAATGTGTGTGTGAATGGTGAAGGGATTGGTGCTGCACCGTGGCTGCCTCATCCATCCAGGTGGATGGCCTGTAATTTCCCCCTGGGATTAATACAGTTCACCAAAAAAAGAGAGAAAGCTGTGAAGTGCTACTTGTCACCAGATATATATCATGAATGACTTTTGCATTGGGGTGTAACGGTACGCCTAAAATCACGGTTCGGTACGTACCTTGGTTTTAAGGTCACGGTTCGGTTCATTTTCAGTACAGTAAGGAAACAAAATGCAAAACATAAAACTGCTTTTCTTTTGTAGAAGTGAGAACAGCTTTACTGAAAAAAAACCCCTGCAAACTGTCAGCAGTAAATTCTCCACTAAAAAAAATTCTCCAATAAAGAAAATTAAAATGTGTACAATAAATAAATTCTCTTTTTAGGAAATGAACGATGCAGACAAGTGCAACAACACAAGTTTGAACAGCCTGTTGTAAAAAGTTGACACAGCTAAATAAAATAATGACTCATGAAACATGAGTTGGAAACTTGAACTTAACAGCTTAATCAAAAGTGTTTGTAGCAACACAATTAAATAACCAACATTAAAGTTTGGCCTTTTAACCCAAAAACTAAAGCAATAAAACTCAAATATCGGCTTCTACAGCACCATACAGGGCTGCTGTGTGGGGAGCGAGAAATGAAGAAGCTGAGTGATTTTATAATTCAGATTTAATGTCGGCTTCAACTCCCCAACATGTCTCACCAGAGGCAGAAAGCAGAAAGAGGCTGATCGCAGTCAGACCCCCATACTTATACAACACACAACAATAGCCAACATCACACATCCTTGTCATATCCTTCTCATCATCCCATGTCTCCTTCCAACGTCCTCCGGTTCCTTCGTCTGACCCTAGGGGGTCAGGAAGTCTTTTCAGGTCTTCACCGCCGCGCCTCCATCTCCTCGTTGTTCTCCGCAGGCGGTCCAGACCTATTGTCCTCTTCTGAGACGTGAGGTCATTCCACACATGCAATCACAAAACATCTCCCTGTGTCTATACATATGCAGATATGGATATATGAACTACAGCCCCCCCCCCCCAAACGTCTAAGAAAAGGACAATATATGAAGATTTACAGAATATGGTGACATCACTGGCATAACTATACAAGTTGATCACGTTAAAAACACAGTGATAACAGTAACAGTACAGTCTATGCCCCATGTCCGCCTTAAACTGCTATGATAACCCCGACAGCATATCTTAAAACACATTGTCACATTCACATCAGTCTGTGTGTCGTCTGAGTTTCAACCGTCTTCTAAATCTGCTGTACGCCTGCCTCGGCGTCCCAGCGGTGCTGTCTTGTAAGGAATCTGCAGCTTGAGGAAAAGAGTGGTTATTTGATCCCTGTGGGGGGGGGGGGGCTGGGACGTGTCCCTTGGGGGGTCTACCACGTCGAGGTGCTCTCGCCACCCGCACAGGCTCGTCACTCAACATGAAGGCAGGCTTGAGTCTGTCAATGCTGACTGTCTCTTTTCTGTCCCCCAAATCCAGCACAAAATGCTTATCTCCAGGTTCCAGCACTCTATATGGACCATCATATGGTGGGCGGAGGGTTGGCTTTAAAGCCTCGTGCCTAACAAAAACGAACTCGGCATTTTTTAAAGCCTGGGGAACAAAAACCCGCGGAAAGGTGTGATGAACCGGGCCCAGGAGCATGTCCGCTCCCGTGCTGCTTAGTGGCCTCAGAGCTGGGAGGCGCCCCGGCTCTGGCTGTTCTGGTAAGAATTCACCGGGGAGCCTGAGAGGTTGTGCAAAAACTAATTCTGCTGGGGAGGCGTCTAGATCCTCCTTGGGCGCAGAACGCAACCCCAATAAAACCCACGGTAGTTTGTTAACCCAATCTGCATCCGTTAGTGACGCTCTGAGGGCAGCCTTCAAAGACCTATGAAAACGCTCAGCTCCCTTGGCTACAGCTGCACGAGCTAGCTCATTATACTCATGTAGCTTCAAGTCAAGCAAGGCTTCTTCAGCTACCTCCTCAGCCATAAGAGCTAGAGCCAAAGCAGATGCTGCACGAGCTGAATTAGCTTATTCAGAGAAAGAAGCAGCCCTCATCACACAGAAAGCTAATCTTGAAGCACAAATGCACATTTTGAACCATCAGAAGGCTGTTGCAGCTGCAGAAGCTGAAGCCGTGGCCTATGAAGAAGCAGAGGAATGTGCAAAAAGTGAATTCAGCCAAGCATTAATGGACTTGCCAGTTGGCTCAGCACAACATACATCTGAGTATGTACAGAAGCACCTTAATATGCGCTTTGAGGAAGCTCCATTTAAAACTGATCCAGCCACCCCCTCTAAGATCCAGTGTGAACAGTTTGAAATGGCCACAAATGTACCATTCATCCCATCTAATGCTGTAGATGGTAAGAGTAGGGTCAGCGTCAACATGAAGGAGGAGCAGGGAGCTGCAGAGACAGTTAATCCCCCAACGTTACGACCCTATTATGCCCCCGCAACACATCATGCCGAAGCACAAAGCATTCAGGATCTGACCAAATATCTCACACGCCGGTAGATGTTGAGCACGGGACTCCTACAGTTTGATGACCTCCCAGAGAATTATTGGGCATGGAAAGCATCTTTCCAGAACGCCATTCAAGACCTCAGCCTCTCACACCACGAGCAATTGGATCTGATGATAAAATGGCTCGGCACAGAATCAGCAGAGCAAGCAAAGAGGATCCGCTCTGCACATGTCTTTAACCCAAAAGCAGCCCTCAACTTAGTCTGGGAAAGGCTAGAAGAGTGTTATGGGTCACCCGAAGCAATAGAAAATACACTGCTAAAAAAGCTTGATGATTTTCCCAAAATCAGCAACAAAGATGCACTCAAGCTGAGAGAACTTGGTGACGTTCTACAGGAACTCGAATGTGCAAAGGATGGCGGATACCTACCTGGGCTCGCATACCTGGATACAGCCCGTGGAGTGAATCCTGTTGTCGAGAAACTGCCCTACAACCTACAGGAGAAGTGGATTGCAGCAGGTGCCAATTACAAAGAAACACACAAAGTCGCCTTTCCTCCTTTCAGCTTTTTTTTCCAGCTACGTCAGACGACAAGCCAAAATAAGAAACGACCCAAGTTTCAGTTTCTCTCCACCGGCCCACATGAACACCAGAGTTGAAAAGGCCCCCAAGTTCGCCAGTGAGCACCTCATCAGTGTCCACAAAACAGACATCCCACCAGCTTCACCCGCAGCTACAGGTAACCACACACGTGAAAGAACAGAAAGCCCAGATAAACAATGTCCCATACACAGAAGGCCACACCCATTAAAGAAATGTAAAACGTTTAGAGCCAAACCAATAGAAGAACGCAAACTGTTCTTGAGAGAGAATCACATCTGCTTTAAGTGTTGTGGCTCCACTCAGCATCTGGCAAAAGACTGTAAACAGTCAATTCAGTGCTCTGACTGTGGTAGTGATAGACATGTAGCAGCACTACATCCTGTCCCCTCTCCTCCTCCCATGGAGCCTCAGGAAGCTGAGACGGATCATGGCGGGGAGTACCATGATTATGAGGGCACACTAGTCACGTCTAGATGCACAGAAGTTTACGGTAATGCAGAAAACCCACGATCCTGCTCAAAAATTAGCCCTGTGTTAGTTTATCCTGCAGGACACAGAGAAGAAGCCCAGAAAATGTATGCAGCGCTCGATGAACAAAGCAACAGATCACTCGCTAAATCAGAGTTTTTCCAGCTGTTCAACATTAGAGCACCTTCCGACCCTTACACACTGAAAACGTGCTCAGGGGCTACTACGGTTTGGGGGCGGAGAGCTCCAAACTTCGTGATAGAATCAATGGATGGAAAAGTACAGCTCCAGCTTCCAAACTTGATCGAGTGTGACATGATCCCCGATGACAGGAGGGAGATCCCATCTCCAAAGGACGCACTTGTGCATCCACACCTGAGAAAAGTCGCAGACAAGATTCCACCTGTAGATGAACATGCTCCCATCCTCCTACTGCTGGGAAGAGACATCCTACAGGTACACAAGGTGAGGGAACAAATAAATGGGCCCCACAGTACTCCCTATGCACAGCGCTTGGACTTGGGATGGGTTATTGTGGGAGAAACGTGTTTAGGGACAACACACAAGCCTTCGACTGTTAACATGCTAAAGACACAAGTGCTCTACAATGGTCGTGCATCATCCCTCAGCCCATGCCTAAACACATTTCTTGTCAAAGAGGTTTCAGGTTGCTCCACCTCACGCCCCAACAGCGTACTACCATATGCCTTGCAGGGTGAGAGAGACACAGACCACTTAGGAAACACAGTCTTTGATAAAACAAAGGACGACGATAAACCAGTGCTGTCAATAGAAGATCAAGTTTTTATTGACATCATGGACAAAGAAGTAAGAGACTACAGAAAGAAAGTGCATGTGTTCGGAAATAGCCCTTCTCCAGCCGTGGCTGTTTACTGCATGAGACGTGCTGCAGCTGAAGGTGAGAAAGCGCATGTGTGACAGAGATCATCCTGCGCAGTTCGCCCCACACGGGACACGAACCCGCGACCTCTCAGTCAACTACACAGTTCGAGCATGGGAGACACAGCACGATCGCGCTGAGCTAAAGGTCCGACCGGTAGCTCAGCGCTACCATCTGGGGCTCACAGCACCACTTTTAACTAACTGAGGTCATCAGCGCAGTTCGCCCTACACAGGACACAAACCCGCGACCTCACAGTTAACTACACAGAGACACACACAGCACGATCGTGCTGAGCTAAAGGTCCGACCGGTAGCTCAGCGCTACCGATACTGTATGAGGCTTTTCGGGAGGGAGGTTTTTTATTAACGTTCTACGCCGAACAGTACTAGTTGGCATCCGTTACACTCTCCCCCTTAAACCTCACTCCCATCCGGGTCACGGCACCATTGTGACAGAGATCATCCTGCGCAGTTCACCCCACACGGGACACGAACCCGCGACCTCTCAGTCAACTACACACAGTTCGAGCATGGGAGACACAGCACGATCGCGCTAGCGCTACCGATACTGTATGAGGCTTTTCGGGAGGGAGGTTTTTTATTAACGTTCTACGCCGAACAGTACTAGTTGGCATCCGTTACACATGGACATGACACAACACAGTTCATAATGAGACATTTCTATGTAGATGATGGATTAGCCTCCACAGCCACACCAGAAGAAGCTGTTGACATCCTGACAAATGCACAAAAGATGTTAGCACAATCCAATCTCAAACTACACAAAATAGCATCTAATGACTGCAGGGTCATGGAAGCCTTTCCGGCGAATGAAAGAACAAAGGACTTAAAAGACTTAGCTCTCAAACGTGACGAGCTCCACTACAATGGAGTTTAAGGGTGCCTTGGAATCTTGAGATTGACAGTTTTATGTTTCAGGTGTCCATCAACAGGAAGCCCTGCACACGAAGGGGAGTCTTAGCGACGGTCAGCAGCCTGTATGATCCCCTAAGGTTTGTGGTGCCTATCACGATGCAGGGGAAGAACCTCCTGCGTGAACTGTCAACAGAACATGGCGACTGGGATGAACCACTTACCGCTTAGAGAGAACAGGTATGGAACAAATGTAAGGAACTGAGAATTGAGCGCAGTGATGCAGCATTAACGAGTTACCTACAAGAAAAGGGTTGCAAATGGTTTTTTAACCCACCTCATGCATCACACGTGGGTGGATCCTGGGAAAGACTCATTGGAGTTGCCAGGCGGATTTTAGATGCACTATTTCTCAAGAACAAACTACGGCTCACGCACGAGGTACTGAGCACCTTAATGGCGGCGGTTATGGCAGTGATGAATGCAAGACCACTTGTGCCGGTCTCAACAGATCCTGACAATCCAACCATCCTAACCCCAGCAATGCTACTGACGCAAAAAACCAACCCCTTGACAGCACCATCGGGAACTTTCGCTGCGCCAGAACTTCATGCATGTCAGTGGAAACAAGTGCAGGCTCTTGCGGACAGTTTTTGGAAACAATGGAGACAAGAGTATCTTATGACTCTTCAGAGCCGAAGAAAATGGTCTGATGAGAAACCGAACATCAATGTTGGAGATGTCGTTTTGCTCAAGGATGGGCAAGCACACAGAAATGACTGGCCCATGGGGCGGATTGTGAAGACATTTCACGGAAGGGACAATAAAGTACGAAAAGCGGAGGTGAAGATAATAAGAGATGGGACTGTTAAAGTGTTTCTGAGACCAATTACAGAAATGGTTTTACTGATAGCAGAAGGGGAATAACAGATAATGATATTTATTAACATTGTTATGCACTGTTGTTTGAAATGTTGTAAGGCTAAATAGTGGTACAATGTTATTGCACCAGACGGGGAGTATGCTGCCCCCATGTATTAAGTTAAGAGTTCCCATTACAGCATTTCATGTAACGGAGTTTGGCTCCCTCTAGTGGTGTAGTGAAAGCATTGTTTTGAACTGTTACACAAGGTGTTGCACATGCGCAGTAATGATATAACCGGAGAACGGGGCAGAGCGTCACTCATTGTACAATCGCTGTGGATGTTGTTTAATTATCGGCGCCTTGGACATCATTAGTCCGTGAGTATCTGCATGGTTTGACAGTGTTAACAGCTACAATGAGAACTGCATGGTTGCATTGGTGTATTTTAAGCGATCTGACTCTAGTCCTATCAGTCATTGTTACCAAGCTAAGCTAGAGGTAACGCTAACATGTGCTAAGCTAAATACGGTGACCATATCATTGACGGCGTGTATATGTTTACTTTATTGCAGTTTTACACGGATGTAGGAACAAATGTAAATGGATGTAAAACCCAAAAGACGAGTGTACATCACGTTGAGTTCCTTGTGGGGGTAGCCTCAATAAACGAGATAAAAGGAAACATCTTGTCATCATTGAGGCCTGCACCACACGTGTTAGCTTGCTGCTTACTAGTCGAAAACTGGGAAACTCGATGGGAGAGCAGTAAACGAGCGTTTTCACAGGTCTTTGAAGGCAGCCCTCAGAGCGTCGCTTACGGATGCAGATTGGGTGAACAAACTACCATGGGTTTTATTGGGGTTGCGTTCGGCGCCCAAGGAGGACTTAAATGCCTCCCCCGCTGAATTAGTTTTTGCGCAACCGCTCAGGCTGCCCGGTGAGTTCCTACTATCCCATACGGCGCCGGGGCACCCCCCGGCGCGTGTACCACTGATCGGCATGGGAGCGGACATGCTTCCGGGCCCCGCTCATCACACTTTCCCGCGTGTTTTTGTTCCCAAAGCTCTGAAAAATGCCGAGTTTGTTTTTGTCAGGCACGAGGCTCAGCGACACAGCCTCCGCCCACCATATGACGGTCCATTTAGAGTGCTGGAGACTGGGGACAAGCATTTTGTGCTGGATTTGGGAGGCAGAAAAGAAACAATTAGCATTGACAGACTAAAACCTGCCTTTGTGTTGAGTGACGAGTCTGTACAGCTGGCGAGAGCACCTCGACGAGGCAGACCCCCCAGGGAACGCGCCCTAGAGCCCCCTCAGGGATCAAATAACCATTCTCTCCCTCAATTAACAGATTCGCCGCAGGACGGCGCCACACAGACTGTGAAACCTGTTTACAGCAGGTTTGGAAGGCGGTTGAAACCTAGACTACTGCAGACTGATGTGTAATGTGTCAAAGTGCTTAGGCTGCGCTGTCGATGCTGTTACGAGGGTGTAAAATATGCTGTATTGCCTTTCTGATTCTGTCATGGTGGTGTGACATAGGCTACATTGCCCATTCTTTGGCGTTTGGGGGGGGGGGGTATGTAGCTCACATATTTGTAACTGCATATGCTTAAGCACAAGAAGGATGTTTAAAGCTTACATGTGTGGATTGACCTCACGCCTCAGATGGACAATGCGTCTGGACCCCCTATGGACATGGAAGGAGGACAGAAGACCGGGGGCGAGATCCTGAAAGGACTTCCTGACCTCCTGGGGTCAGACAGGACGGCTGAAGGACTCGGAAGAGATGTATTGTGAATAGGGGGATTTGACTTGATGGTGTGATTGTGACTTTGATGTACCTGGTATAGAGCTTTGGGTAATGACCGAAAGAACGAGATCGCGGATACAAGCGGCTGAAATGAGCTTTCTCCGTAGGATTGCTGGACTCACCCTCAGAGATAGGGTGAGGAGCTCAGTCATCCGGGAGAGGCTCAGAGTAGAACCGCTGCTCCTCCACATTGAAAGGAGTCAGTTGAGGTGGTATGGGCATCTGATTAGGATGCCTCCTGGACGCCTCCCACTTGAGGTGTTTCAGGCACGTCCCACTGGGAGGAGACCCCGGGGCAGACCCAGGACTCGGTGGAGAGACTATGTCTCCCAGCTGGTCTGAGAACGCCTTGGTATCCCCTCTGAAGAGCTGGAGCAGGTGGCTGGGGAGAGGGAAGTCTGGGCTTCTCTGCTTGAACTGCTGCCTCCGCGACCCGGACCTCCGGAAAAGTGGTAGAAGATGGATGGATGGATGGATGTACCTGGTATAAATGTGGGGGTTTACTGCAGCTCACTCTCTTGTTCCTGTTAGAGAGAGCGAGCTGGGGATGTGAAGTTGTAATAAATCTGAATTGAGAAATAATTCAGCCTCTTCATTTCACACTCCCTACATTTACGCATTTTAGTAGAAAAGTCCATTCATTTTTTAGAGTTTTTTTTAACAATATGTAAAGTCTTTGCCACTTTTTTGTTGGAGATAATATTGGAACATGACGGATACAGAAATTGGAGATCAATTTTAAAACTCACAATATGTGGGGTGGATTGCAGAAACTATGATTTATGAATATACCTGTGCATGCCTGTAGAAACTGAGTATAAACAAGTATTTCTACATGCCCGTAGAAAGCAGGTAGAAGCAAGGGTGTAAGCAAGCACGTCAGCACTCATTCAGTGATGCCTGCCTTTAATCTTTGATGGTGTCATAACGAGTCCTGTGATCGTAAGTGATGACTACCTTTGATCTTTGATGATGCCATAGCAAGTCCTATGATCTTTGATGATGCCATAGCAAGTCCTATGATTGTGAGTGATGCCTGTGTTTGATCTTTGATGATGCCATAGCGAGTCCTATGATCGTGAGTGATGACTGCCTTTGATCACTGATGATGTCATTGTGAGTCCTTTTTCAAGATAAGATAAGATAAGCCTTTATTAGTCCCACAATGGGGAAATTCCAGGATTGCAACAGCACAGGGATAGCAACACTCAGAGCAATAATTTAGAAGATACGAAAAATAAAAATAAGAGCAGTGAATATACATACAGTACGTACACATAAATATATAAATATATATACAAAGTGCGGAGCACTGTAGCAAGATGGAATAAACAGCATAACCGTCTACTTAGTTATCCTACATAGTATGAATATGTACCCATACATATTGTCACCCTCCGTAGCGACTGATATTGTCCTAGTTGTATACTCATTGTTGAAAGAGGTAATTGGCTCAGTGGGTACGTCTTTGGTTAACATCATTAATAGTTCACTTGAATCTGGTTGTGTACCCTCGTATTTTAAACATGCAGTTGTGCAGCCACTTTTAAAAAAAACCTAACCTCGATCCATCTGTTTTTAAAAACTTCAGGCCAGTTTCTAAGCTTCCTTTTATTTCTAAGCTTTTAGAAAAAGTTGTTGCCGAGCAGCTCACTGACTTTCTGATTGAACACAATATTTTTGACAAAATTCAGTCAGGTTTTCGTCAGAAACACTCGACAGAGACCGCTCTTCTCTTCTCAGGGTGTCAAATGATATTTTAATGTCATCAGACTCTGGCAAATGCTCTGTTTTAGTGTTATTAGATCTTACTGCAGCATTTGATACTATTGATCATTTTATTTTATTACAAAGGCTTAGAGATTGGGTAGGTATTTCTGGAAAAGCTCTGGATTGGTTTTTCTCCTACCTTTCTGGTAGGAGTTTTTCCGTGGCTGTTGGCTCTTATTCATCTGACTCTGCTCCTTTAACCTGTGGGGTGCCTCAGGGTTCTATTCTGGGTCCACTTTTATTTGCCCTATATATGCTGCCACATGGTTCTATTATCAGCAAATTTAAAGGTGTGTCTTATCACTGCTACGCTGATGATTTATAGCTACTTTTCTCTTTTCAGCCTGACCATGTTGACAATTTAAAAATTATTCATGATTGTCTGTCTGCAATTAAGGACTGGATGTCTAGTAACTTTTTGCAACTTAATGCTGATAAAACTGAAGTCCTTATTGTAGCACCTGATAATCTAATTCCTAAGTTGGTTAATAGCATTGGTTCATTAAGCTCTAACGTACGGTCTAAACTAAAAAATCTTGGTGTGTTATGAATAAAATAAAGGACATGGGTTCAAGAATTGTGTTTTTACAAGAAACTCATCTGATAGAGGAGGATGTTAAAAGAATTAGGAGTAGATGGCAGGGAAGTGTATTCACCTCTTCATTTTCATCCCGAGCCAGGGGAGTTATGACTCTCATACATAAATCAGTTCCTTTTCAGGTGAAAAATGTAATTGGAGACAAATTTGGAAGATATGTAATCATTCAAGGTTCTTTGCTATTAGAAAATATAAATCTTGTGAACTTATATGGTCCCAATATAGATGATCAGAAGTTCTTTGCTAATTTATTTCTCATCTTATCATCACTTACAGGGCAACATATAATAGCAGGGGATTTTAATTGTACATTGAATCCAGGTGTGGATAGATCAACAGGACTGGATTGTACGCACATTGGATGTAGGATGACTATTAATCATTTTATGAAAGAATTGAGATTGTTAGATATATGGAGAGAAATGAAACCACAAGTTAAAGCCTATTCTTGTTATTCCAGTACCTACAAGACATTCTCACGTATTGATTATTTTTTGATTTCCACAGAATTAAGGTCCAAGATTCAAAACTGCTTTTATGATAACATCGTGATTTCTGATCATGCACCCTGTTGTCTAATATATGTAGATAAAAAATTGACAAAGGAATCAGGTAGATTGCAATTTCAGCATAAATGGCTTCAGGATGAGGAATTTGTCAAGTATATAGAAAAACAGATAGACGAGTTCTTCGACATCAATACTACACAAACATCAGCATGTGTAAAGTGGGAGGCTTTCAAAGCTTTTATTAGGGGACATATTATTAGTTATACAGGATCAAAATCTAAGAAGACTCGAGAGGAGAAAGCTAAATTGGAACATAAAATAAAAAGTCTTCAGGAAAAAGTGTATGCAGGAAGTGACCCAAGGTTGGAGAATGAATTACTGATTTTGAGAGCTGAATACGACAAAAAATCAGCGAATAGAGCTGCCTCGAGTCTTCTAAGATTGAAACAATCTTTTTATGAACAAGGTGAAAAATCAGGAAAATTATTAGCATGGCAGATTAAACAATTGGAAATTAAAACACCAATTACCAGTATTATAAGTAACGGACAGGTAGTTATAGATCCTTTAGAAATTAATAGAGCCTTTAGAGATTACTATGAAAAATTATATGATACCAAAAATGAACCTGATTTAACAAAACTAAATGGGTTTTTGAACGAACTATCTATACCGTGTATTCCAAATGAAAACAGGGAGATATTGGAGTCTAAAATTAGTCAAGAAGAAGTTGGGCTAGCCATTGATAATATGAAATCAGGAAAAAGTGCAGGACCAGATGGTCTTCCAGTTGACCTTTATAAAAAATTTAAGAATAAATTAATAAAACCTTTTTTGGAAATGGTTTTAGAAGCATTTCAAAATAATAATTTACCATCATACATAAATAATGCCTTAATTATACTGCTGCCAAAACCAGGTAAGCCCTCTAATAAATGTGAAAATATGAGACCAATAAGCCTATTAAACGCCGACCTTAAGATAATCTGTAAAATTTTAGCAAGACGAATGCAAGAAATTTTACCAAATATTATTAATCGAGATCAGAATGGCTTTATAAAGGGTAGACAAGGCTTCCATAATGTAAGAAGACTATTTAATATTATTTATTTTAATAAAGAAGCACCGGATACAGCTCTCCTATCATTGGACGCCGAAAAGGCCTTTGATAGATTTGAATGGCCCTTTCTTTTTGAAGTCCTACAAAGGTTTGGACTTGGAAATAATTTCATAAAATGGGTTCAAATAATATACAATAATGCTACAGCAGAAATCCTAACAAATAACAATATTTCAAAACCAATAAAAATCAATAGAGGATGTCGACAAGGCTGTCCACTTTCACCTTTACTGTTTACTATGGCAATTGAACCTTTAGCGATAGCGATACGTTTACATTCACAAATATATGGAATTAAAGTTGGACCAACAGAACATAAAATCTCCCTGTACGCCGATGATATAATTTTGTTTATGTCGAATCTAAAAAAATCAATTCCAACCTTGTTGAATTTAATAAAGAATTTTGGGGAAATATCAGGATATAAAATAAATAAAACTAAATCTTCAATATTAATGCTAAATGAGACCCAGAGAAATTACCCAGCCCCTGAGGTAAATCAATTCAATGTTGTAAATCAGTTTAAATATTTAGGAATCCAAATTATGCCTAAGCTAGAATCAGTCGCCAGTGTCAACTATGAAGCCTTAATGTCAGATATCAATGAGTTAACTCAGAGATGGATGTCACTACCAATGTCGATGATCGGGAGAATCAATATACTTAAAAGTAATATTTTACCTAAAATACTTTATTTATTTCAATACATTCCCTTATCACCACCTTTAGATCTATTCTCAAGAATAAAAAAAAAGTTAGTGGAATTTATATGGAACAACAGGAGGGCTAGATTACGTTTGTCTTTATTATATTTACCATTTGATCGTGGAGGTCTGAAATGTCCAAATTTTATGTTGTATTATTGGTCGGCACAACTGAGGTCTATGACATATTATTTTTCATCAAATGATCTCCCTCACTGGACTGAAATGGAATCATACAATTTACCTTTACCTCTTCCCATATTCATATACTCAGATTCGGCAAAAAATTACAAAAACAAGTTAAAAATCCATTTGTAAAGCATATGATCAAAATATGGTGTGAAGCTAAAAACTATTTAAAAGAACCACAGTTATTGTCACAATTTAGTCCAATATGGGGTAATCAATATTTTAAACCAGGGAGAGCGGACGCTGTATTTAAAGTATGGAATTTAAAAGGGATACAAAAGATTCAGGATTTATATTTGCCATGTGCAGACAACATAATGTCTTTTGAAGAGCTGAGGATCAAATTTAATCTCAATAGAACACATTTTTTTAAATATCTTCAACTTAGAAACTTTATTCGATCAAATCAAAATAAAGCTCTCACTCGACCTATTTATTCATCCTTGGAAAAAATGATGATGAAAGATAGTAAAAGAAAGGGTATTATTTCAGAGTTTTATAACTCATTGACACTATCTTCAAGTGAAAATTCACTGAAAAGATTAAACTACTGGAAAGAAGATCTGCAAATTGAAATTTCAGAGGAACAATGGGAATTGGCTTGTACAGAAGCTCAAACCAAATCAATAAATGCACGCCTTAAATTGATACATTTCAAATGGTTAATGCGGATGTATGTTACACCGGAGGAGTTAAATAGATATAACAAAAATATACCAGATACATGCACAAAATGCATGGAAAGTAAAGGAACCCTATTTCATTGTTTATGGGAATGTAGATTAATAAGAATGTTTTGGGAGGAGGTGAGGGTAACAATTGAAAAAATAATCTCAAAACAAATCATATTGAATCCTAAACTGTTTTTGTTGGGTCTGTACCCAGAAAAGCATAATTTCAATAAAAGTGAAAGAACATTCATAGACCTCAGTTTGCTTAATGCCAAAAAATGTATTGCACTATTATGGAAAAAGACTCATAGACCAGATGTGACTCAGTGGTTAAGACAGATGTTAACAAACCTTCCATTAGAAAGAATAACATATATACTGAAATCAAAGGAAATTGTGTTTGAGAATATATGGAGACCTTTTATTGATTATGTAAAAAATTTAAACATAACTCTTGAAGAAGAAGGTGAATGATGTGTGTGGACCTTGTAAATTCCAAACTGGTGAACATAATATGTATACTAATGTATTGGATTGTCTAGACTAAACAGAGGAGCATTGTTGAAGACTTGATTTTGTTGGTGGTTGTTGGTGTTTTTAGGGTTTTTTTTTTTTTTTTTGTAGTACTTTAGTGTTAGTGTTTGATTGTTTGTATCATGTTTGTTAAAAAAAAAAAGGTTCAATAAAGATATTGTGGAAAAAAAAAAAAAATCTTGGTGTCATTTTCGATCAATCGATGAGTTTTGATCAGCATGTCAAATCTCTGACCCGGAGTTGTTTATTCCACCTTAGGAATATATCTAAAATAAGGTCATTGCTTTCCTACACTCAGTTAGAAATCATTATTCATGCGTTTGTTTCTTCACATATGGACTACTGTAATGCTCTTTTTACATGTCTTAGCAAATCCTCTTTACACCGCCTACAGTTAGTCCAGAACGCTGCTGCAAGATGACTAACTAGGTCCAGTAGATTCTGTCATATCACTCCTGTTTTGGCCTCCTTGCATTGGCTTCCTGTAAATTATAGAATTGATTTTAAAGTTCTTGTTCTTACTTACAAAGCCATTCATGAAGAGGCACCTTTTTATATTAGTGACCTGCTCTCTCTATACCAGCCCTGCAGGTCTCTCAGGTCTTCTCTTCAGAATCTATTGGTAGTCCCTAGTACTAGGCTCAGAACCAAAGGCGATAGAGCCTTTGCTGCTGTTGCTCCCAGACTGTGGAACTCTTTGCCTTTTGAACTTAGATCTGCACCTTCCATTGGTGTATTTAAGAAGCAACTAAAGACCCACCTTTTTAGCCTGGCTTTTTAACTATGTGCCAATTGTATTTTTATGTGCTTTTACTGTCTACTTTTTTTTTTCCTACTGTTTTATGTGCCTGTATTTTTATTTTGTTTTGTATCATGTTAAGCACTTTGTGACTGTCTGTGAAAGGTGCTCTATAAATAAATAAACTTATTATTATACTGGAGGGGACCATTTGTGTAAGTCTGTTGCGTCCTTTGCATTGAATACTATTAGGTCCTCACGTTTTTTTTGCTTTCTCTGCGAGCAGCCCTGCTTAGGTTATACAGTCTGATAGCCGTAGGTAGGAAGGACCTGCGAAACCTCTCGGTTGTGCACCTAGGATGATGTAGTCTACTGCTAAATGAGCTCCTCAGTGTGTTCAGTATGTCCTGCATAGGGTGGGACTCGGACTCCAGCAGAGATGACAGTTTAGCCACCATCCTTCTTTCTCCTATCTCCTCCACTGGGTCAAGGCGTTGCCCCAGGACAGAGCTAGCTTTCTTGATCAGTTTGTTCGGTCTCTTCCTATCGGCTGCTGTTATGCCATTGCCCCAGCAGACCACTCCAAAAGTGATGGCTAATGCCACCACTGTGTCGTAGAATGTCTTCAGCAGTGCCCCTTGTAGACCAAAAGACCTGAGCCTCCTCAGTAGGAACAGCCTGCGCTGTCCCTTCTTGTAGAGTGCGTCGGTATTGTGTGACCAGTCTAGTTTATTGTTCAGATGAACACCCAGGTACTTGTAGGATGTCACCATCTCAATGTCCGTTCCCTGTATGTTTACTGGTGCTGTGAGGGGTTGTCCTTGCCTGCGGCGGTCCACCACCAGCTCCTTAGTTTTCCTCGCGTTGATCTGGAGGCAGTTCCGATGGCACCAGTCCACGAAGTCCTGGATAAGTCCTCTGTACTCAGCTTCATCTCCGTTGGAGATGAGGCCGACGATCGCAGAGTCGTCAGAGAACTTCTGTAGATGGCAGTGTGTTGTGTTGTGTGAGAAGTCCGCAGTATAAAAGGTGAACAGGAAGGGAGCCAAAACCATTCCCTGGGGGGCCCCCGTGCTACTGATGATCGTGTCGGACACACAATCTTGGGTTCTCACAAACTGTGGCCGGTTAGTGAGGTAGTCCAGGATCCACGATGACAGGTGCTGGTCCACCCCTGCGCACAGCGGCTTGTCCTTCAGGATCATTGGTTGGATGGTGTTGAAAGCACTGGAGAAGTCAAAGAACATGATCCTCACTGCGTTCCCGGGCTTCTCCAGGTGGGACAGAGAACAGTGAAGGAGGAAGATCACTGCATTTTGTATCTATATTAGGGAGCAACTTTACAGAATTTGGGGAGCAGCTCCGATCTGCAGTGATAATATTTCTAATGTGACAATTGTTACATGAGCCATCAATAAGTTTTTTTTCCCCACCAATTGAAATGTTCGGGAATTCATTCTTTAATGGACTATAGAATAGAGCAGGTGGCAGTAATTGTTCACCTGGACCTCGACCTGGTATGAAAGTCTCATTCGTCGTGATCCGCATGTTTGATTTGGCAAAGGTTTAACATCAGATGCCATTCCTGACACAACCCTCCACCTTTACCCGGGCTTGGGACCGGCACTAGGAGAACACAGGTTTGTGGATCCCCTGTGACGTTAAAGGTCTTATAAATACTGCAATTAGTCAACCTCTGCTTGAGCAGAAATAAAATAAAGATCATAAATATGTCATTACATCATTGCTGAAGAAATAAAGCCCAAATCACTCTATAAATTCAAGAAATTGTGTGTCAGTGTGTCACAACCAAAGATCATAGGACCGCCTATGATGTTCCTGTGATCTCTACATGATGCCCTATGATGTTCCTATGGATAACAACTTACGTGTGAAAAAATTGTCCATCCTTGGACTGCATCACTCACAGTCATAGGACTCGCTATGACATCATCAAAGATCAAAGGCAGGCATTACTCACCCTCACTCACGATCATAGGACATTAAAGATCAAAGGTAGGCATCACTCACGATCACACGGCTCGCTATGACACAATCAAAGATCAAAGCAGGCATCGCTGAACGAGTGCTGACATTCTTGCTTACACCCTTTCTTACACCTGCTTTCTACGGGCATGCAGAAAAAGGCATGCAGAAACACAACAGGCTTTTCTTAAAGAAGTTCAGTTCGAAGGGAAGAACAACCATCAACAAATCCCACACAAGCACAAGATCATACCGCTGCAAGGAATTTTTGTGTCCACAAATGCAAAATGGATGATGACACATTGATAATTAAGAGGACAAACTTTGTAGCTTTTATCTGCCGCACCATTAATGTTGCAGCACAGCTAAAGAAGAAAAGTGAAAGAATCAAAACCATTGTGGGAGCAGCAGGAAGATTCTTAGAGATGAAAGATATCAAAGCTGACAAGATTCATGTTTTATTGAAAGCTGAAACAGATGTTGAAACTTACTATCTGAATTATGGTACTACACATACTACTGTGAGGAGTCTTATCGCAAACGGACAAGAACTCAAGAAGTGTGGTATATATTACTCATATATTCCATACCTACATATGTTTGAACATGTGAGATGCTTAGTGACTGCATATGTAGGGAACTTCACACCTCTGAAAGGACAAAGGAATCTCACCCGCCGTGCGAAGAACAAAGACGTCCCAGGATGCGACGGCGGAGACCGAGGAGTCACCCTCACCCCCCAAGGCGAGGAGAGGAATTCCCATCACCTCCCAAGAAGAGGAGAGGAGATAACAGGACAATGGGGGGATTAAGATAACGAGGGATATCAGCCTTTGTAATGCCGTCTTTTGATGTGTGCCTGTATTTAACCAGCGAGCTGGCAGAACTCTCTCTCTTTTTACCTTCTGCCACGCTCTGCACCTGATGAGACAAGTTAGGAGAGCTGAATATTAAAACGCTGCTTTTAAACAAAATCGCCTCATTATTTCCAGCTCCTCTACACTGGTGACCTTGACGCGAGTATGGACCGGAGGCGTTCTTCTTCAAGCGACTCATCCGTGGCGACTCAGGCAGACGCCAGCAACTACGCAGATGAGGGAGCGGACGAACAACCGTTCCCTCCGGCAGAAGGAATTGAGAGAGCTCAACCGAGCTCCAGCACCGCCGTGAGAGCCGAGGCAAGGCACCCTCGCCCGGCGGGCACAACAGTGATGGTGTGCACGAACGCCGTCGCTGTCAAGCTGCCAGACTTCTGGCGAGAAGACCCCGCCTCTTGGTTTCAGCAGGCTGAAGCCCAATTCATACTGGCGGGCATCACGGCAGACGATACGAAGTTCTATCACATCGTCTCCAAAGTCGACTCCGCCACTTCGAAGTGTGTGCGGAGCTTGATCCGGCGACCACCGACCCGGGACAAGTACGAGACACTCAAGGCGACCATCGTGGCGAACTACGTCCCGTCAGCAGAGGAAAGAGCCGAGAAGATCCTGGCGGTCTACGGCCACAGAGGGGGTAATCCGAAGACCCTCATGGAGGATTTGCTGCAGCTCAAGGAAGAGGACAATGACAATTTCCTTCTCCAGTTTATTTTCCTCAGCACGCTGCCGCCACACATGAGAGGGACACTCGCCAGCATGAAGTGCAACAGCCACCAAGACTTCCGCACACTGGCCAACAAGGCTTACCGGCTCGTCAACGCCTGCAAGGAGCTGACACCCACAGCGGCATCCGCAGACCTCAAAACCGACGCCCCGAGCCATGGAGAGCCACAACCCACGGAGCAGACCCAGCCCACGGTGACAGCGGCGCGGACCAAACGTAACAAACAGAACAACGTCTGTTATTACCATCACCGCTTCGCTGAGAAAGCCCGCAAATGCGTTCCCCCCCTGCAAATTCACGATGTCGGGAAACGCCAAAGCCGAGGGCCGTTAACAGCAACGGTTCTCGGCGAGAAAAATAAGCTGTTGTACGTGACGGACGGACACACAGGCAAGCAGTTCCTCATCGACACAGGAGCTCAGCTGAGTTTCCTCATGCCCTCCCACGCAGATCGAGCCATGGGTACCCGGGGCAACGGAGCAGTGGCAGCCAACGGCTCTGACATTGACACGTTCGGTGAAAAGAGCCTGCACCTCCTCATCCACGGCCGCAGCTACAGATGGACATTTGTTGTAGCAGCGGTGAGTTTTAACTTGTTAGGCACAGATTTTTTGTGTGCACACGGGTTATTAGTGGATCTGGCAAATAGGCGCCTGGTTAATGCTTCTATTAACCAGGCGCCTTTTGCTTCTATTCCATGCTCAGCTCGAGTTTCTCCACCACCTGTGCAGGCCAACGTCACCACGGCAGGAGGTAAGTTTGAGCAACTCCTCACCCTATTTCCAGCACTCACAACCCCCAAATTCTCAGCCACTGTAGCTAAACACGGAGTTAAACACTTCATTCCAACAACGGGACCTCCCATTTTTGCCAAAGCTCGCCGCTTAGACGCGGCCAAGCTCAACATAGCACGTGACGAGTTTGCAACTCTAGAAAAATTGGGCATTGTTAGACGCTCAAAGAGCCCCTGGGCTTCACCACTTCACATGGTTCCGAAATCCGACGGTTCTTGGAGACCGTGCGGAGATTACCGCAGATTAAACAACGCTACAGTGCATGACCGCTACCCAATCCCTCACATTTAAGACTTTTCACTGCACCTAGCGGGTGCGCGCATTTTTTCAAAGATAGACTTAGTCCGCGGTTATCACCAGGTCCCAGTCCGAGCTGAAGATGTTCCTAAAACGGCGGTTATAACCCCTTTCGGCCTTTTCGAATTCTTGCGAATGCCTTTCGGCCTCAAAGGTGCGGCCCAAACTTTTCAACGCATGATGGACGCGGTCCTACGCGACCTCCCCTTTGTCTTCGTCTACCTCGACGACATGCTGGTAGCCAGCTCGTCTGAAGAGGAACACGAGCAGCACCTCACTACCGTTTTTCAGAGGCTGGAGGAGCACGGGCTAATAATCAATCCAGCCAAATGCAAATTCGGCGTTTCGCAAATTGACTTTTTGGGACACAAAGTCTCCCTGAAGGGGGCAGTTCCGCTCCCAGACAAAGTTTGTGCGATAGAAGGTTTTCCACGGCCCCACACGGTCAAATCGCTACAGGAATTTTTGGGGATGGTTAATTTTTACAACCGCTTCCTCCCCCACGCAGCTCAGCTCATGCAGCCCCTATATGACGCGCTCAAAAAAAAGAAAGCTTCCAACGCGGTCGAATGGACCCCGGAGCGCGAGCGCGCTTTCGAGGAGGTTAAAAACGCCCTAGCTAACGCCACAATGTTAGTTCACCCAGATCCCGCGGCCCGCATCGCACTAACCACAGATGCTTCGGACCTGGCCATAGGGGCAGTTGTAGAACAACTTGTCAGCGGGGTCTGGCAACCTTTAGCATTCTTTAGCAAATCGCTAAACCCAACCGAACGCAAATACAGCACTTTTGACAGAGAGCTGCTGGCGCTTCATTTGTCCATCCGCCACTTCCAGTTTTGGCTAGAAGGGCGGAGTTTCACAGCTTTTGTAGACCATAAGCCGCTCACCTTTGCTATGGCTAAAATTTCAGAACCATGCTCAGGCAGACAACAAAGACAGCTGGCTGCGATTTCAGAGTTCACCACGGACATTCGACACGTAGCAGGCAAACTTAACGTAGTAGTGGACTGTCTCTCTCGCGCTGTGGCACCGCCAGAGCGCGAGGAGACAGATTATACTGCCTCAGCAGCGGAACTCTTCACTAACGCAGACACATACGCAGCACCTATCCATGAAGGGATAGATTATGCAGCCATAGCAGAAGAACAAAACAGCGACGCGGACGTGCGCGCGCTCTTGTCTGGACCAACAGGGTTAAGGCTGGAGAAAAAAGGGTTACGCGACGGCGTGCCCCCCCTAATATGCGATATTTCATCCGGCCGACCTCGCCCGTTAGTGCCAGCTACTTGGCGCCGCCGCATTTTTGACGCAATTCACTCCCTCGCGCACCCAGGTGTGCGCGCCTCGGTCAAAATGGTTGCTGAAAAATTCGTGTGGCCAGGCCTGCGCAAAGACGTAAAAGAGTGGGCAAAAACGTGCATTTCTTGTCAACGCGCCAAATTACACAGACACACAAAGGCCCCTCTGGAGCCTTTTCCAATCCCTGCTAGAAGGTTCGACCACATCCATGTCGACCTAGTTGGGCCACTGCCTTCCTCCCAAGGTTTCACACACCTACTAACAATGATAGACCGCACCACGCGCTGGCCAGAGGCAGTTCCTCTAGCGGCAACTACAGCGGAGGAAGTCGCTCGCGTTTTTCTGACAAACTGGGTGGCACATTTCGGCGTCCCATCGGACATCACGTCCGATAGGGGGCCTCAATTTGTCTCAGAGCTCTGGTCAGCCATGTCCAACAGCTTAGGAGCAACAATTCATCGCATCACCGCTTATCACCCTCAGGCTAATGGGTTATGCGAGCGTTTTCACAGGTCCTTAAAGGCCGCCCTCAGAGCCTCACTAACGGACACAAATTGGGTAAATAAACTTCCCTGGGTTTTTTGGGGGTTGAGCGCTGCACCTAAAGAGGATCTAGATGCTTCTCCTGCAGAATTAGTCTTTGCCCAACCTCTCAGACTCCCAGGTGAATTTTTACCAGAGAATCCAGAACCAGTCCCAAGGTTTTTAGGCAGCAACGGACCGGACTCCCTACCCGGTCCAGCTCACCACTCCTTTCCAAGGGTTTTTGTCCCTCAAACTTTAAAAAAAGCTGAGTTCGTTTTTGTTAAGCATGAAGCCCTAAAACCAACGTTACGCCCAGTATTCGATGGCCCTTACAGAGTGCTGGAACATGGTGACAAACACTTTGTGCTTGATTATGGGGACAGAAAAGAAACAGTCAGCATTGACAGACTTAAACCTGCCTTCTTGTTGAAAGATGAACCTGCACAGTTGGCGAGAGCACCTCAGCGAGGTAGACCCCCCAAGGGAAAAGTTTCAGCCCCCAGGCAGGGAACAGATAATCTCTCTCCTTCCCACACTGCAGATCCCTCACAAGAAGGTCCCAGCAGGACGCCTAAACCAACCTACAGCAGTTTTGGGAGAAGAATTAAACCCAAGCTGCACAGGGACTGATACCAGCCACTTCACAATTATTCTCTAATTGTGCTGCAACAGTTTCCAACAGGTTCCAAGGTTGTCATAGCCAGGAGCGGCACTGGGGCTAAGCTCCCAGTGCTCATAAAATGCTCCTTATGGCGTGCGTCTTGAAAAGCCTCTGACAACTAAGTCCAACTCCTAGCCTGCCCGTGTGGTTTAGTCTCTAAGCCCCGCGGAACTGCTTTTACTAATAGGAGAAGGGGCGAGGGCGGATCTCTGGCGCCTTAAAACCAGATGCTTCGGGTAGATGGTGGCTCGTCAACCTGGGAAGGTAGCCCATCTAGGGGAAGGTAAACCCTGATTTCAAACCGCCGCTGCCTTGCGGCATACCCGGTCACGGGAAAGGCTTCGGGAGTCAACCCTGAGGAAAAATCCGGAGTCGGAGCCCCTAAGGCAGTTCTATGTTGTGCTCAACATCGTTCTGGCAGCTCCTGCAGCGGCGCTGGTGCCAAACTGTAGCAGCCCTGCTGTTCCTTTGGATTCATCAGTGACGTGGAGAGGGGGGACATGCTGCATGGGCAACATCTTGTCCTCCATATCTTCCTGCCCAGGCTTGAATCCTACCAACGCCCCACGCTGGAAGGTAGAACACCGGATCACTGGAGAGGACACTCCAGCTTCGCCTTTGGCGTAGACAAAACACGGGGAATGACAGTTACCGGTTATAAGCCACTGCTCAATTGGCGTAGAGCGTGGCGCCAAGGGTTGTTCCCGACGGTGGGAGGGATCATCAGATCTCACTGGACAGCTACCGCCCGCCTCAAGCTGGGCAGCCCCCAGCCAATAAGGTGTTGTCCCGCCACAGCTTGCTTTCCTCATTGGGTGCATGGGGATAAGGAGAAATCCAAACAGCAGGCTGAGAACCTTCGCACCAGGCAAGACAATAAAACAAAAGAGACCAACTCTAAAACTGGGAACTTGGAACGTCCGCACTATGATGACAGGACTCGCTGCTAACCTCAAGGACATCAACGACACCAGGAAGACTGCCATCATCAATAATGAGCTGAAGAGACTGGGAGTGGATATCGCCACTCTCCAGGAAACACGGTTAGCTGATGCAGGCACACTGAGAGAGAAGGACTACATGTTCTACTGGCAGGGAAAGGGCAGTGACGAACACAGGGAACACGGAGTGGGCTTCGCAGTGAAGAACACTTTGCTGAAGATGGTGGAACCGGGCAGCACTGGCTCTGCACGACTCCTCACCCTCCGCCTGAACACCACTCAAGGCCCAGTCACCCTCGTCAGTGTGTATGCCCCAACACAGACAGCCACACCAGAGGCAAAAGACGAGTTCTACGAGAATCTCGCAACAACTGTCAGGATCATCCCCAACTCTGAACAACTCATTCTCCTTGGAGACTTCAATGCCAGAGTGGGTGCTGACCACGACTCCTGGCCCTCCTGTCTTGGACCTTTTGGCGTGGGCAGAATGAACGACAACGGACAGCGGCTGCTCGAGTTCTGCATATATCATGATCTGTGCATCACAAACTCATTCTTCAAGACCAAGCCCCAACACAAGGTTTCCTGGCAACATCCACGCTCAAAGCACTGGCACCAGCTGGACTTGATCCTGACCAGGCGCACCTCACTGAAGAACGTGCTAATCACCCGTTCGTTCCAGAGTGCAGATTGCGACACAGACCATTCATTGGTGTGTTGCAAGGTCAAGCTGCAGCTGAAGAAATTCCATTGTGCTAGACAACCTGGAAAGGCACGGATTGACATCAGCAAGATGGCCCAACCAGAACTTGTTGAGCAGTTTGCCTCCACCTTTGAGAAGGAACTTGGTGTACCACAAGGAGGAGAATCTGCAAAGCAGAAGTGGGAAGAGCTGCGAAACACCATCTACCGCACAGCCTTGGCTACCTTTGGGAGGAAGACCTCGAAGTCACAGGACTGGTTTGATGCCAAGTTGACCGAGATGACCCCCGTCATTGAAGCCAAGCGCTCAGCACTTGCTGAGTACAAGAAGTACCCAAACGAGAAGAATCTCCAGATTCTCAGGGCTGCGAGAAGCAAAGTTCAGCAGACTGCTCGGCGCTGTGCCAACGAGTACTGGACTCAGCTCAGCCAAGACATTCAAACCGCTGCCATAACAGGGAACATCCGTGGTATGTACGATGGCATCAAGAAAGCACTTGGTCCGGCTCAGAGCAAGACGGCCCCCCTCAAATCTTCCACTGGGGAGATGATCACAGAGAAGAACAAGCAGATGGAGAGATGGGCGGAACACTACTCCGACCTCTACTCTAGACAGAACACTGTGACACCGTCAGCCCTTGATGCCATCGACTGCCTGCCATCCATGGACGAACTTGACGCTGAGCCAACCATCGACGAACTCGGTAAGGCCATTGATAGCTTGGCCGCTGGCAAGGCACCCGGCAACGACGGCATACCCCCTGACCTGATCAAGCACTGCAAGACCGCCCTACTGCTGCCATTGCATGACGTCCTCTGCCAGTGCTGGAAGGAAGGTGCCGTACCACAGGACATGAGGGATGCCAAGATCATCACCCTCTACAAAAACAAAGGGGAGAGAAGTGACTGCAACAACTACAGGGGCATTTCCCTCCTCAGCGTTGTTGGCAAAGTCTACGCACGAGTTGTTCTCGTTCGTCTACAGAAGCTTGCCGAACGTGTCTACCCCGAGTCTCAGTGTGGCTTCCGCGCTGAGCGATCGACGGTAGACATGATATTCTCCATCCGCCAACTCCAGGAGAAATGCAGAGAGCAGAACATGCCCCTGTACGTCGCCTTCATCGACCTCACCAAAACGTTCGATCTGGTCAGCAGAGAGGGCCTTTTCAAGATCCTGCCAAAGATAGGATGCCCACCAAAGTTGCAAAGCCTCATCGAATCGTTTCACACCAACATGCAGGGGATAGTGCAGCACGATGGCAACGTCTCAGAGCCATTCAACATACGCAGCGGAGTGAAACAGGGCTGTGTACTTGCGCCAACCCTCTTTGGGATTTTCTTTGCTATGCTCCTGAGGCATGCCTTCAGCACAGCAACAGAGGGAATCTACCTGCACACAAGATCTGACGGCAGGCTTTTCAACCTCGCCCGCCTGAAAGCCAGAACCAAAGTACGCGAGGCTCTAATCAGAGACATGCTGTTCGCAGACGACGCTGCAGTCGCGACCCACACACAGCAGGAGCTTCAGACCCTGATGGACCGCTTCTCCCAGGCATGCAAGGACTTCGGGCTTACCATCAGCCTGAAGAAGACTAACGTCTTGGCGCAAGGCACGGAGGCACCACCAACCATCACCATTGATGACTACAAGCTGGAGGTCGTGAATCAGTTCACGTACCTGGGGTCCACGATCAGCAACAACCTCTCCCTTGATACAGAGATCAACAAGAGGATTGGAAAATCAGCCTTCACACTCGCTCGCCTCACCACACGAGTGTGGGAGAATCCCAAACTCTCTGTCAAGACGAAAATGGCAGTGTACAACGCCTGCGTCATCAGCACACTGCTCTATGGGAGTGAGACGTGGACAACATACACCCGGCAGGAAAAGAGACTGAACTCCTTCCACTTGCGCTGCATTCGCCACATCCTGGACATATCCTGGCAGGACAAAGTGCCCAACACAGAAGTTCTGTCCCGCGCCGGCCTTCCCTCCATGTTCACTCTACTCAGGCAGCGCAGGCTCCGCTGGCTAGGCCACGTTCACCGTATGGCGGATGGCAGAATCCCCAAAGACGTCCTCTATGGAGAACTGGCAACTGGCAGGAGAGACGTTGGCCGCCCACAGCTGCGCTTTTGAGACGTCTGCAAGAGAGACATGAAGGCCCTGGATATCAACACAGAGCGCTGGGAGGACCTTGCAACGGACCGCTCCAAATGGAGAGGCACCCTGACCAGACAGCTCAAGGCAGGTGAAGAGAGACTGACTGCTGCAGCAGATGAAAAAAGGACCCGCAGGAAGAACCGCCACAGACCCAGCAGCACGGAGACCACCCACAAGTGTGACCTGTGTGACAGGGACTGTCATTCGCGCATCGGCCTGTTCAGCCACAGGCGGTGCTGTTCCAGCAGAGTAGACGTTTAGGATTCTCTTCCATGGTCATCATAGACCGACGGAGGCCGACAATGATTTTACTATACTGTTATGATTACCACTGAACTATCTCAGAAGCATGGCTGCCGGAAAGTTCTTCTGTGGCAATAGCTGTAACATGTAGTATGTCGTAGTAACTGTTCTAGACTGTGAATCTTTCTGTTGTCCTTTCCTAGTTGTTTGGGGGGCCTGTGGTATATATTACTCATATATTCCATACCTACATATGTTTGAACATGTGAGATGCTTAGTGACTGCATATGTAGGGAACTTCACACCTCTGAAAGGACAAAGGAATCTCACCCGCCGTGCGAAGAACAAAGACGTCCCAGGACGCGACGGCGGAGACCGAGGAGTCACCCTCACCCCCCAAGGCGAGGAGAGGAATTCCCATCACCTCCCAAGAAGAGGAGAGGAGATAACAGGACAATGGGGGGATTAAGATAACGAGGGATATCAGCCTTTGTAATGCCGTCTTTTGATGTGTGCCTGTATTTAACCAGCGAGTTGGCAGAACTCTCTCTCTTTTTACCTTCTGCCACGCTCTGCACCTGATGAGACAAGTTAGGAGAGCTGAATATTAAAACGCTGCTTTTAAACAAAATCGCCTCATTATTTCCAGCTCCTCTACAGAAGTATCTTTACAAACTACTAGTTGTTCCAGAGGTAGTGTGTGTACAGGAGACATGGCTTCAACCTCACTTAGATTTTGTTATTCCAGGATATAGATCAATCAAACAGGATAGAAGTAACAGTGTAAATGGAGGAGGATATGCCACTTTCATTAAAGATGGCCTGGCATATAGGGTGATTCCCTCCCCTGAGGATATAGAGTGAAATATTATTGAAATATGTAGGTCAAATGGACAAGGGGTGTGGAGACTTTAATGCTCATAACAGCTTGTGGGGAAGCACAAATAGAGAAAACAATGGAAATGTTGTGGAAGAGATGTTAGATGAAAGATCATTAATTTGTCTCAACAGTGGTGAAGGTCCCAGGGTGGATATGCATAGTGGCACATCATTGACCTGACTCTGGTATCTGATTCTTTCGTGAGTGCCTGTGAATGGACGGTTATGAACAGTACAACTATGGGAAGTGATCACTTCCCAGTACTTGCAGTCATTAAAACTGAAGTACTGTATGTAGTATACAAGAGGGAAGATGTTTTACAAGATGGTGTTTTGACAAGGCAGATTGGAAAAAATTTAAGCAATGCTGTGTACAATCATGTCATTTGGTAACATTAGAAGGTGTCATAGAAGAATGTTCAAGTCAGGTAACCCATCATTTTCTGAATGCTGCAATAGCAAATATACTTAAGAAAACAACACAGGGTAGGAAGAAGGTTGTACCCTGGTGGAATGAGGAATGTAGTATTGCTGTAAAAGAGCAAAACAAGGCATTCAGAGAGCTGAGGAAGAATATGAAGAGTGAAAATTTAATAGATTATAAAAAGAAAAGTTCTGTAGCTTGAAGGATTTTTAAAAACAGGAAAAGGTGAACATGGAGAGAATTTTGTTCCACCCTTGGTAGGAAACCAGAACTAGATGATGTCTGGGGTATGTTTAAAAAAATGAGTGGTTAGAGGGTGTCAGTTAAGGTCCCAGCTCTAGTGGATGGGGACAAGATGACTGTATCGGAGAAAGAAAAGGCAGAAGTCTGAGGTAGAGCATTTGCAGCAGTGCATAGAGGAGAACATCTTGGTGAGAGTCATAGACAGCAAAGGGAGCATAAACACAGAGAAAATGCAAACTTAAAAAAGGAAGTGAAAGACGATATGACTGCGTGAGACCTCGAGCTGACAATGTCGGAGCTTAACAGAGCTTTGCAAGACAGTGGATACACAGCTCCAGGATATGATCAGTTAAGCTATGCTATGTTCCGGCAGTTGCCTATGCAATCAATGGAAATGAGGCTGAAATTGTTTAACAGAATATGACGTCTGCGGGATCCACACAAAGAAAGAGGAGCAAGATGGTTGTGATGAACAGGCTTTATTTACACACCACCAACCCCAACTCCTTCTGAGCACAGAGAGGAGGGGAGGTCATTCTCCCAGACCTCCGTTTCAATCATGGTTACACACACATGATACATCTTGCCCTAATCCTGCTAAACACTGCTGGGTCATTATAATGCAGTTATAATGACACAGCAGTATAACTCAGTAATAACACATTTAATACACACACACAGTAACGTTTTCAACTGGCAAAGCATGCTGGGAAATCCCTGCCCCCCTTAACATGGCCCCGACGTTACACTGCCCTCCCCTGGACTGGTTTCTGTCCCCAGAAAATTCAAAGTCCACTTTCAGAAATCCAACGCGAGTCAGCCCGGTGCGGGCGGCATGCACGGGCCATCCAGTGTCCATCTGAGTCTCGGTCGGAGTATCTGGTTGGGGTAGAGTTCCGGTTTGGCCACCAGCGGGCGGATGGACACATCTGACAGCCTCTGTAGGACCACGCACAGTCCCTTCCCTGGCAGCGGGAGTCCCAAGCCCGCTCCGGCCGACTCCCAACGCTGCCAGGTCTCCCAAGCGGCCGCTGGCCCGCGTCCATGTGTCCAGCCCTTGCCGCACCTGGAAAATGGCCGGATCTTCATCCTGCTCGCTCCGCTGCTGCGCGTCTGCTGCGCCGAGGGCCTCCGTGACGTCACCGAAAGGGAAAGCATCTGCGGGTGGCGGTAGGACTATGCACAGTTCCTCCTCTGGCAGCGGTGGGAGTCACGACTCCCACCGCTGCCAGGACCTCCCAGGTGGCCGCTGGCCCACGTCCAGGTGTCCAGCCCCTGCCGAGCCCGGGAAAAGACCAGATCTGTCCTGCTCGCTCCGCTGCTGCTGCGCTTCAAAGGCCTCTGTGACGTCACCGCCGGGGGGGAGCATCTGCAGGAGGCGGCTTTTTCTCCGTCCATGCCACCTCGCTCTAATTTAACGTCGGCGAGGGGCCAGTTTGTCGTGCGCTGTGTGCAGGGCAGTACCATGCGATGTACCCTGGCTCTGTGCAGCGGAAGCCCCCCTTCCTCGCGTCGCCGCCGCTGTCTCCTTCATGCACGTGCTGCTGTGATCTGCCGTAGCTCCTCCTCCCACTCTCTCTCAGCACGGTGGTTTCCTCTGATAACCAGTTGTTCAGCGTGGCAGCCACCTCGACCTGGGCCCAGTGGTCACCCAACAGGTTCTCGCCGTTGTAGCGGGGAATCTTGGCCCGCTGCTGGACGGATGGGACTGTCACCTCCCGGTCGATCGCCGCTCCTAATCGCTCTGGAATCGCCAGCCCGTCCTGCCCTGAAAAGGGCGGGAAACGGGGCTGGTTTGCTCTGCTCAGTCCCGCCGGGTCCACTGCTCCGTCCATCGCGGCGAGCCTCTCCGGGGGGGCCGGCGTCTCAGCTCTACGCTCCGTTCCCAGCCGAGCAATGAACCGCTCCGGCCGTTGGACCTCCGCCTGGATCCTCATCTTGCTCCATCCCCACTCCTGACACCAGTGTGATGTCTGCGGGATTCACACAAAGAAAGAGGAGCAAGATGGTTGTGATGAACAGGCTTTATTTACACACCACCGACCCCCAACCTACTTCTGAGCACAAAGAGGAGGGGAGGTCATTCTCCCAGACCTCCGTTTCAATCATGGTTACACGCACATGATACATCTTGCCCTAATCCTGCTAAACACTGCTGGGTCATTATAACACAGTTATAATGACACAGCAGTATAACTCAGTAATAACACATTTAATACACACACACAGTAACGTTTTCAACTGGCAAAGCATGCTGGGAAATCCCTGCCCCCCTTAACATGGCCCCGACGTTACAATATTAAAGGAGGGCATTATCCCAAATGGTTGGAAAAAGGCTTTAATTTTACCATTTAATAAGCCAGGGAAAGATCCAGCTCATCCAGGCATCACTCTCATCTGACCTGCTTCTAGCTCTTGGTGCCTCTCTAGCTGCTCTTTTCCACCCCCCAGACCTGGGTACTATCCACTCCATCTCATTTTTATCGAACCAGTCAGAGCTAGATGACATAATGTTACAGAGTACAGTTTATGCTACCCACCACAAACACATCACTCCTACCACCAACCAAACTCAGACATAAATGCCATCTCAACCTTCCACCTGTCAAAGTCTGTCCGACGCCCCAATGGTCCAACTGGTCTTTGTGTTCTTTATCTTGAAGGCCTTGTTGTGTCTTCGGCATAAAGTCTTCGGGATCATGAAAACAGATGTGAGCAAAGAGCGTCGTTGTATCCATAATTAGGCAAATAATGAGAAAGTGGTAACTCAGTTTATGGAGCTTTATTCAGGATACAAAACTATAATACAGATAGACTTACGGCACATGCCTGAAGGCCAGGTCGTTCCGCCCACCTCCTTTACACCCCTTTACACACAGGGTAGCATTACCACCGGAAACTGTCAATTAACCACCCCAGTCTATTCCCCGTCCAACCCGGCCGCCATCTTAATATTACCAGCCTTTGTCCATACATGACAAGCGTCCTACTGTTGTCGTGTTCTTTATTTGAACGAAATAACGTGGGACAACTGTGTGCTGTTGAACGTGAACTTTACTTGGCAGCTTGCATGAGAAAAAGAGACAGCGCATATAAATTACGTCACGTCAGGTGCGTGACCAAAGATCACTAGTTACAGACAAGATAATACTGTGTCGTTTGTTTACACCACATCTCCCTTTTTACCTTTTTTTTTTGAGAGTATGCGTACATGTAACTAGTATTCACGTGTACATTTTCTCTGAACTTAGCATGTACTTTTAAACCTTCGCTTATTATTTTCCAAACATTAACAATACCACAGCTAAGAACATTCTGTGTTTGTACATTTTACCATTCTTTAGAGATCCAACTTTTTAGGTTTGACAATAGTTCTTCCCGATCTAGTTCTCACAACATCAGACTTTATAGGAGTAACAGGAGGTACAATAGGCGTTTGTTTCACCTGCTCTGAAGGTTCATCTGACCCCCTCTGCTGTTTGGTACAGTGTTGCAAAGGTGAGTGTAGAGGAATCAAATGCATGCGATTGCGTCTCACTGTCCCCTGTGGTAAGTCCACTGTATAAGATCTCGGTGTTGAGTGACTTTGGATAACAGTGCCTGGTGTTTTAGCATCTGTCACCCACACTTGTTCTCCTGGTGACAAGTTACACAAGGGTTTTGCTCGGTGACGTCTGTTGTAGTTTGAAATGTCCGACATCCTCTTCTCCCTTTCCTTATGAGCAAGAGTGACGCTGTCCGGCAGTGTCGGCTCCAACTGAGAGGGAAGAGTCGGTAGTGTCGTCCTCAGGCGGCGGCCCATGAGGAGTTCAGCAGGGCTGTAACCATTTTGGAGAGGAGTAGCTCTATAGGTAAGAAGAGCTAAATATGGATCAGCAGCCTTTTTCAGGAAGTTTTTCACAGTCTGTACAGCATGTTCCGCCTCTCCGTTACTTTGCGGGAACCTTGGGCTGCTTGTGATGTGTTTAAAGCCATAGGCAGCCGCAAAGTCTGTGAAAGTCCGACCAGAGAACTGGGGCCCATTATCAGACATCAGGACCTCAGGGATGCCATGACGGGCAAAGAAAGACTTCAGGTGAGTAATGACGTTGTTGGATTTCGTTTTGTTCAGCAGGGCAATCTCAACGAACCTGGAAAGATAGTCCACAGCAAGAAGGTAAGTTTTCCCTCCCAGCTCGAACAGATCTGTACCCACTCTTTGCCACGGGCGGTCAGGGCATTCGGTTGGCATTAATGGGTCACTGTGGTTGTGTCTCTCTTGTATGCATGTTCTGCACTTTAACACCATTTCACTTATCTGTTGGCTGAGACCAGGCCACCATACTGACTGGCGAGCTCGGGCTTTACATTTTACAACTCCTTGGTGTCCGTCATGTAGTTTTGTCAAGACATCGTTTCGCATTGCTGAAGGGATAACAAGTCTTGAATCCTTCAACAGCAAGCCGTCTTTCACGGTAAGTGTGGCTCGGTCGGGCCAGTAGTTTCTCAACAGAGGTTCTTGTTTTGCATGTTCAGGCCAACCTTGACTGCACATGACCATTACACGAGCACACACACTGTCCATTTTCAGTTGTTCCTTGAGTGTTTGCATATATGATGAACTGACAGGCATATTTTCAATGATGCTGTCCACATATATGTCTGTGCTCTCCATGAGTTCCTCGTCTGATTTTGTCAGTTTTGTTTACAATGGTGAGCGAGACAAAGTGTCTGCTGTCCAGAGCGATTTACCTGGGGCATACTGTACATTGTACGAGTAACGCATGAGTCTCATCCTGAAGCGCTGGATCCTCGGTGGCAGTAGATCCAAGGCTTGAGCTCCTAAGAGTGACACAAGAGGTTTATGATCAGTTTCCAGACAGAAGTGTTTGCCTATTAGAAAATCACAGAATCGCTCGCATGCCCATGTGGATGCTAAGGCTTCTTTTTCCACTTGTGCATAGCGTTGTTCTGTTGGAGACAGCGACCTTGAAGTGCAGGCAACTGGTCTCCATCCTTCTTCCCACTGCTGCAGGAGAACACCACCTAGACCATAAGAAGAAGCATCAGCCGATACTTTAGTGTCTCTGTTTGGGTCATACATAGCAAGCACTGGGGGTGAAGTTAGAGCATCTTTGAGCGTTTTGAATGCTTTAGCTTGGTCTACACCCCAATACCAGCTGTTCTTCTTGGACAAAAGATCTCTCAGAGCTTTGTCTTTCTCTGCTAAATGGGGGATAAACTTTCCCACCTGATTGACCATGCCCAGAAAACTTCTTAGCTCTGTCACGTTTGATGGCTCATTCATCTCTGTGATGGACTCTGTTTTCTTTGGGTCAGGACTTATGCCAGTGTCTGTAATGATGTGGCCAAGGAAAGTCACTTTGGTCTGTGACAGATCACATTTTTCCACATTCAGAGTTATACCTGCTTTTTCCAGTCTTTGCAGGGTGGTACGGAGTCGGGCGTCGTGCTCCACTTGGTCATGTCCCCATACCAGCACATCATCAACGTGACAGACCGCTCCTTCAACTCCTTCGATAACCTCCGACATTTTGCGCTGAAAGTGCTCAGGCGCAGAGCTGATGCCAAAGGGGAGGCGGTTAAAGTGGAACTGCCCGAAGGGTGTTATGAATGTGGTCAGTTTGGCAGATTCCTCCGACAAGGGAATTTGCCAGAAGCCCATGTTGGCGTCCAGCTTGCTGAACACTTTGGCTCCTGCTAGCGTCCCAAGACTTTGTTCGACAGAAGGCAGCGCAAACTTTTCTCTGCACACATACTCATTTAGTCCGGTAAAATCCACTCACAGTCTCAGCCTCGGACTGTTTTTCTTCGGAACAACGACCATGCCGGCGCACCAGTCTGTAGGTTCCTCCACTCGGGTGATGACTCCAAGCTGTTCCATCCTTTGGAGTTCCTCCTTGACTTTACCCATTAGAGGTATTGGAATCCTCCTTGGGGTTTTCAATGAGTATGGCACAGCGTTTGATTTGAGTTTTATGTGGTAGGGCTGCTGCACTTCACCCAGACCGCTGCACAGTTTGGAGTAGGATGTTTTCAGAGTGTCCATTGAAATAACATCAACTCGCACAAGAAGGCCTAGAGCTATGATGGCAGGAAGGCCTAACAGTGGCGTGCTGAGATTTTTGACAATGTAGACCTTTTCTGTTGTCTGTTTTGTCCCGTAGTTGAGCTGAAGCTTTGTGAAACCTGCGACCTCCAGTGGTTTCCTTCCAGGACCCAACAATGGTTTCTCCGGCTGTTGGAGAACAGGCATTTTTGCTCTTGGAAATATTTGTTCCAAGTCTGACTCCACTATTGCAGTGACATCGGCTCCAGTGTCGAGTTTGACAGACATTTTAGTGTCCCTCACCAGAATATCAGCTGTCCATACCTGGTGGCCTGTTGTGAGTGAGCCGAGGAAAAAACTTCGCTCCTCTTCCTCCTCAATACTTTGGACATTCTTACTTTGCCTGCAGACCCGTTGATAGCGGCCTTTCTTTCCACATGCATGACATTTGGCATCATTTGCAGGGCACTCGTATTTAGGGTGAGGAGAGCCACCACATTTATAGCACCATGCGTTTGGTGTACTTTTGCTTTTACTTTTAGACAGCTGGCGTGCGTTCACTGTTTCGCTTTTGAACTTAAACTTTGTCTTGTCGTATTTGGCTTTAGTAACTCTATCCACAGAGTTCACGTTCATCTGCATCACATTTCCTTCATTCCTCAAAGTTGTTTGTTGCTTTTTGATCTCTTCTGATTGCCTTGCCATATTTACGGCTTTCTCCAAGTCCAAGTCTTTTTCCATTTGCATGCGCTCTGACAGCCTTGTGTCGGCCAAGCCCACTACTATTCTGTCTCTTATGAGCTCATCGTGAAGCTGACCGTAGTTGCAGTGCTCCGCTAATGCATGCAGGGCCGTTACAAATGCGTCTACGGTTTCATTTGGCTCTTGTTTGCGCATATTGAAACGTGCACGTTCATAAACAACATTTTTCTTTACAATGAAAAAGCTGTGGAAGCCGTCTCTCACTTTGCTATATTCGAGCTGCTCTGCTTTGGTTAACTTTAAGCCTCTCAGGACATCATCCGCTTCATCTCCCATGCAGTATATTAATGTATTGACTTGATTTTCGTTTGAACTTGAAGACAAATTGCTTGCCTGGCGAAATCTTTCGAAGCGCCGAATCCACTTGGTCCATTCATGTGGTTTGGAGAAATCAAAGGGCTCCGGTGGCTGGATGCTAAACGTGGCGCTGGGCATGCTAGCCGCGATGCTAACTCCTGCCCTTGCCGGTTCATCATCTCTATCTTCGGGCATCTTAGCTCACCTCTCTCCCTCTTCCCACTAGAATGATTTTTAGTGTCTGTCTTCACAGCTACGCAGCACTTCTGACACCATGTCGTGTTCTTTAGTTGAACGAAATAACGTGGGACAACTGCGTGCTGTTGAACGTGAACTTTACTTGGCAGCTTGCATGAGAAAAAGAGACAGCGCATATAAATTACATCACGACGTCAGGTGCGTGACCAAAGATCACTAGTTACAGACAAGATAATACTGTGTCGTTTGTTTACACCACAACTGTCACCAACTAACTATAGGCGCGGTCGGGGCTACGTCACTTCCGGTTAGTAACACATCGCCGCCATCTTAACTCGGTGAAAACAAACCTGTTACCAAGCCTTGTCTAGTGCAGTGTTTTGACTTTTTGTCATGGCCTGTGACTACATAGAAAAGCTTGATGAGTCAGCCAGGCTACGTTATCAGGAGAAGCTGACAGCAAGTGGACTGACAGATTGCCCATACAAGCTACCAGCCAGAAAATGAGTTAATGACCCGACCAGGTGGCCAGATGTGCAGTGGCCGGACGTGTACAGCTACTTGATCGACACTCCTGGTAAGCATATTTGCTTCGACCCATATTAACATGATTAACCCTCTTACATGTTTTGAATGTTTTTAAGGAAAGGCCCCTATGGGTAACATGACCAATCCATTAAATATCAGGGCAGCACAGGAGTAATTCTTAAAAGAAATAATTAAACAAGAAAATGTTCACTGATGCTAAACACTGCTTAGGTGCGCTTGTGGAGGATCGAAATAAGTGCAGGCGAACACGAGTGAAGTTTAAAAGGGTGCTTCATGCAGACAGTCAACTTATATACCCGGCTAATGCATGCATGGCACATTAGCATCACAGTAGACAGCAGGAAAGCATATACAGTACATTTGCATTAGTCACACATATCAGGTGCAGCATTACTGGCGCCGGGATTCCTCTCTGTTCCGGAGCCGCAGAAGGCATGAGGCGCTTCTATAACGATCAGTAATTGCTCACGCTGAGTGCTCTGCCAGCTCGCTGTGGGGGGTCACACGAGGTGTTCCTTTTTTCCCGTATATTTTTCTTTTTGGCCTACAGAAATGGCAATACGCCCATATTTGCTAAAATTGCATTTTCCCCGTATTAAAATACGGCAAAACCATATCACTTGACACCTATGCCTTTGTCACCTCTGTAGGAAACTCGAAATGAAGAGATTGAATGATTTTTCAGTATTGGTTTAATCCATATCAAGTCCTACAGCTCCTCTCTCAGTCAGGGAATGAAGAGAGCAAGCTGAGATAAACCACATACCTTTATACTGTTACAACAGACACAAATCACATTCACATCAAACACAGAATTCCATTCATAACTAATCCCCCCATTGTCCTCTCGGCTTCTCTGTCTGACCCTATGAGTCAGGCAGTCTCTTCAGGTTCACTCTCAGATCTTCTCACTTCTCCTTTAGTCTGCAGGGGGTCCAGACTCAATGTCCATCTGGGGCGTGATGTCAATACACACTGTGAGCTCAAAGTTCCCTCATGTCTGGGTCTCTGCCAAGGAATATGTGAGCTACATAATGTTACGCCACACCTCTTTCATTAATGGCCAGCCCCTTTGTTAAGATAAGATAAGATAAGATAAGATAAGATAAGATTAGCCTTTATTAGTCCCACAATGGGGAAATTCCAGGATTGCAACAGCACAGGGATAGCAACACTCAGAGCAACAATCAGAAGGCAAGAAAAAAAACAAGCAAGCAAGAGCAGCTAATATACATATGTACACATTACTATAAAATATATATATACACACACACAGACACACAGTGCGGAGCATTGTAGCTAGATGGGATAAATATGTAAATATATAAACACAGTGCGGAGCATTGTAGCTAGATGGGATGAAACAGCATAACCGTCTACTTAGTTATCCTACATGGTATGATTATGTGCCCATACATATTCTCACCCTCCATAGCGACTGGTATTTTCCTAGTTGTATGCCGGAGGAGACCATTGTGTAAGTCTATTGCATCTTTTGTATTCAAAAAAACTATTAGTTTGTTACGTCTTTTTGCTATCTCTGCGAGCAGCCCTGCTTAGGTTGTACAGTCTGACAGCCGTTGGTAGGAAGGACCTGCGAAACCTCTCGGTTGTGCACCTGGGATGATGTAGTCTGCTGTTAAATGAGCTCCTCAGTGCATTCAGTATGTCCTGCATAGGGTGGAACTCGGACTCCAGCAGAGATGACAGTTTAGCCACCGTCCTTCTCTCTCCTATCTCCTCCACCGGATCAAGGCGCTGCCCCAGGACAGAGCTAGCTTTCTTGATCAGTTTGTTCAGTCTCTTCCTATCGGCTGCAGTAATGCCACTGCCCCAGCAGACCACTCCAAAGGTGATGGCTGATGCCACCACCGTGTCATAGAATGTCTTCAGCAGTGCCCCTTGTACACCAAAAGACCTGAGTCTCCTCAGCAGGAACAGCCTGCGCTGTCCCTTCTTGTAGAGTGCGTCAGTATTGTGTGACCAGTCTAGTTTATTGTTCAGATGAACACCCAGGTACTTATAGGATGTCACCATCTCGATGTCTGTTCCCTGTATATTTACTGGTGCTGTGAGGGGCTGCCCATGCCTGCGGCAGTCCACCACCAGCTCCTTAGTTTTCCTCGCGTTGATCTGGAGGCAGTTCTGATGGCACCAGTCCACGAAGTCCTGGATAAGCCCTCTGTACTCAGCTTCATCTCCATTGGAGATGAGGCCAACGATCGCAGAGTCATCAGAGAACTTCTGTAGATGGCAGTGTGTTGTGTTGTGTGAGAAGTCCGCAGTATAAAGAGTGAACAGGAAGGGAGCCAGCACCGTTCCCTGGGGGGCCCCCGTGCTACTGATGATCGTGTCGGACACACAATCTCGGGTTCTCACAAACTGAGGCCGGTTCGTGAGGTAGTCCAGGATCCATGATGACAGGTGCTGGTCCACCCCTGCGCACAGCAGCTTGTCCTTCAGGATCATCGGTTGGATGGTGTTGAAAGCACTGGAGAAGTCAAAGAACATGATCCTCACCATATTCCCGGGCTTCTCCAGGTGGGACAGAGAACGGTGAAGGAGGAAGATCACCGCATCCTCCACCCCAATGCCATGCTGGTAGGCGAACTGGAGTGGATCCATCGCTGGTTCCACCAGGGGGCGGAGGTGAGCAAGGAGCAGTCTCTCCAGGGTCTTCATCAAGTGGGACGTCAAGGCCGCCGGTCTGTAGCTGTTCAGGTCTTTGGGGTGGGAAGTTTTTGGTACAGGTACCACACAAGATGTTTTCCACAGCTGTGGTACCCTCCCCAGCTTCAGGCTCAGGTTGAAGATGTACGTCACAATCCCACACAGCTGGTCTGCACAGGACTTGAGGAGCTTTGCGCTGATGCCGTCCGGTCCTGACGCCTTCCTCGCCTTGATCTTCCTCAGCTCCGTCCTCACCTGGGTCCTGGTCAGGGTCAGGATGGGGGGCTGTGTGTTGGGAGTGGGGGGGTGTTGGTGGAGTGGGGAGTGGGCAGCAGGACTTGATTTCTTTAGAGGCAGCAGTGGTTGTTGTGCAGTCAGGGGGGAGGGCGGTTGGTCAAACCTATTGAAAAACAGATTCAGGTTGTTCGCCCACTCCCTGCCCCCCGTGGCCTGGGGGGAGGTATTCTGGAGCCCAGAGATGGTTTTGAGGTTTCTCCAGACCCCGCTGATGTCGCTCTGTTGCAGCTTGTCCTCCATCTTCTTCCTGAAGCTGTCCTTGCCTTCTCTGATCTTTCTCCTCAGCTCCCTCTGTACGGACTTCAACATCTCCCTGTTCCCCGACCTGAAGATCCTCTTCTTCTCTCTCAGAAGTGTTTTTATCTCAGGGTTGATCCAGGGTTTGTTGTTTGAGCAACACCATATGGTCTTGGTGGGAACAGATTTGTCCACACAGAAGCTGAGGTAGTCTGTGAAGGTGTGAGTGAGGCCATCGATGTCCTCACCATGTGGATCGCAGAGCTGCTTCCAGGTGGTGGCTTCAAAACAGCCCTTTAGAGTGTCCATTGTCTCCTCAGACCATAACTCCACTGTGCGCATGGCTGAAGGTTGTCTGTGCACTAGGGGTTTGTACACTGGCCGGAGATGAACCAAGTTGTGATCCGATCTCCCAAGTGGGGGGAGTTGTGATGAGGTGTACGCCTCCTTAGTGTTTGCGTAGAATAAGTCCAATGTTTTATTGTCTCTAGTGTGGCATGTGACATACTGGGTGAACGTGGGTAGAATGGGAGACAGTGAAACATGGTTGAAATCGCCTGAGATGAGGAGAAGAGCATCTGGGTGTTCTGTCTGCAGCCTGCTGGTTACTGAATGGATGACGTCACGCGCTGTCCCAGCGTTCGCCGTCGGATTTGCATAAACAACAATGCAGATCACGTGTGAGTGTTCTCTCGGGAGATATGTAGGCTGCATGCTAACAGCTAGCAACTCAATGTCTTTGCTGCAGTGTCGTTGTTTAACAGTGATATGTCCCGGTCTGCACCAGTTGTTGTTAACATACATTATCACTCCACCGCCCCTTGCTTTGCCACTGTCTGGTGTTCGGTCAGCCCGTATCATGTGAAAACCCTCCAGCTCAATGTTAGCGTCTGCTGCTAGTTCAGTTAGCCACGTCTCAGAAAACAAAAGGAGAGAGCACTCCCGATATGTGCTATCGTAATGGCAGATAGCCGCTAGCTCATCTACCTTTCCCAGTAACGACTGTACATTTCCCATGACAACAGATGGAAGGGAGGGTCTGTACCTTATATTTTTTGTCCTCCGCCTTACTCCAGCCCGGCAGCCGCGGCGTTTTCGCCTCAGTTCTCTCGGTATGTCGAGTTTTTCCAATGGGACCGGGTGGCGGTTGAATGCTAGCAGCTCTTCCCTGCTGTATCGTATCCTGCTATAAACAGTGGCTCCGTCCACCGGCTCAGGAGACATTTGGGACGATCTGTGTGTCCGTGATATAAGTGGAGTGAGAAAAGACGGATCAAAAAGAGAGAGGAAGGGAAAAAGACTCGGAATCGAGCCGCTGTTGCAAAGGGCGGCCGACTCGTGTGGCGCCGGGAGAGAAAAAAAAATTGTTGCACTATTTACTACAGTCTACAGTTAAATTAGTCAGGCTGACTGCACATAGAGAGGTCTGTATTGTTGGGTGAAAAGGGAATCAGTCATGCATTTCCATAGACGAAATGTCCGTCTCTGTTTACAATACAGAGAGGCTTGTGTCGGCGGCTAGCATTTTCAAAACGTGACCCATCAAGTGGCAACTAATTAAACTAACACAATATCACTCACTTACCTGATATAGGACGTGATGAGCTGAATTTAATGCACTACGATGGGCTGGACAAGCTTGACTGGGTCACGGCAGCTGCCTGGGACTAGGTCACCACTGAATTGTTTTCACCGAGTACGGCGTTGCCATGTGGGTTGCTAACCGGAAGTAGGCCAAATGCCCGGATGCCCGACTGCGCCCATTCTTGGTTGTTTTCTCGAATATAAAGATTCGTTATTTAAAAAAGTAAACAGCAGCAACATCCGGTCACGTGATCGGATGTTTACAAAAACTTATTAACAGCACGCTCTATTTTTCTGTGATAAGTTCATTTCGACCTAATAACGCAGTGTTAAATGATTCCAGAAAAACATGTAAAACAAAAGTGGCCATCTGGTTTATACATTCGACAATTTTTTGAGAGGAAATGATCTACATGTTATTGTCATTATTGTGTTTGTCATTATACTCATTCAATAGTAGGACCAACCTTAGAATATGTTCATTCAACTGCCAGAATGTAAAAACTTCATCTAACGAGATCTCCAGGTTATGTGATAACCATGACATTGTGTTGTTGCAGGAACACTGGTTGTTCGAAAACGAATTGTCTATTCTGAGCAGATTACATGGTGACTTTATAGGACAAGGGGTTTCTTTTATGGATACGGAAGAACGTGTTATCTTAGGTCGCCCCTATGGCGGCGTCGGTATCCTATGGCGGAAGTCACTTGCGAACAGTTGTGTTGTGAAAACTTACGACTGCTTAAGAGTTATAGGTATTGAAGTCAACCTGGGTGACTTTCACTGTCTTATACTATGTGTATATTTCCCCTATGACAGTGTTGAAAACTTGGATGAATACTTGCACTGCCTGAGTCTTGTTAAACGTATCACCGAGGACTTTCCAACTCCATATGTGTTCACAATTGGTGACTTCAACGCTAATACAGCACGTTCAAGTTGTTTTGGAGACGAACTGGTGTCTTTCTGTGAGAGTTACTCCTTACACATCTCGGACAGGATTATCTTACCAGATGATACCTTTACTCATGTTAGCCTGGCTCATAGCTCTACATCATGGCTTGATCACTGTGTGACTACATCCTCAGGCCATGACAACGTGTCTAATATCAAAGTTCTGTTTGACTATGTGAGTTCCGATCATGTACCTTTATCTATAGATATTGAGGTATCTAGTGCTGTAAGTGACCCCCGGGAAGCTCCCTCAGCCACAACGGGCAGTAAAACATACAAATGGCGTGATGCCACAGCGTCAGACCTGTCCAGATATAAGAAACTTACTCGTAGGAAACTCCGTAACATCCGTGCTCCTTTGGACGCCATCAGGTGTCATGACAGTAATTGTGCAGCACACAGGGACGATATCGACAGGTTCTACAGTGATATTGTTGATGCCTTAAATTACTGTGTGAGTGAATGCATTCCTAGTCACAGTGCGACCACCCAATATAACGTCCCAGGCTGGAATGATGTCGTTAGCGAGGCTCACACAGCTGCTCGGGATGCTTTTTTGTGGTGGAGGAGTAATAGCAAACCACGCTCTGGTCCAATATTTGAAAACATGAAAAATTGCAGGGCTAGGTTCAAATATGCTCTACGAGCATGCAGGCGCAATGAAGAAAGTATCAAATGTGACCAGCTAGCTAATCACATGAGTGAACTGAACATGGTAGAATTCTGGAAACAAATGAAGGCTATGAGCTCCCACCAGTCTGTCAGATCAAACACTATTGATGGTGTGACTGGTGACGTTAATATTGCTGAAAAGTGGAAATGTCATTATGAAGCTATTTTCAACTCAGTCAAGAATGTTTCAATGAAGGATTCTGTTATGCATGATATTCGTCTGCATATAACGACATGTTTGATGCCTCTGATATCTCTGCTGTTACTCCTGTTGAAGTTGATTCACTGATCAAAGTTCTCAAGAAAGGCAAATCAGCTGGCCCTGACTGTCTCACCAGTGAATGCCTCATCAACGCTGATTTCAATTTGTGTATTCTGTTGTCATTGTGTTTTAACTGTATGCTTGTTCATGGTTACATGCCAGATATGTTGATGGACTCTGTTATTATTCCTCTAGTGAAAAACAAGTGTGCCAGTCTTTCTGATATGAACAACTACAGACCTATAGCTATTGCAAATGTTATATCTAAACTGTTAGAGGGTTTATTCCTGAACAGAATTGAGGATTATCTGTGGACAAACGACAATCAGTTTGGTTTCAAATCAGCTCTTTCAACTGACAAGGCTGTTTACCTACTCCATGAATTTGTTGACTACTTCAGAAGCCACTCCACTAGTGTCTATGCTACGTTCCTGGATGCTAGCAAAGCTTTTGACAGGATTAACCACTGGTGTTTGTTCAGAAAACTGATCGATCGAGGTACTCCTATTTACATTGTTAGCATCCTGCTATACTGGTACAGAAGGCAGTCTATGGTTGTTGGGGCAATGTCACCTCATCCAAATTTCATGTGACCAACGGTGTTAAACAAGGTGGTATACTGTCACCCTTGTTGTTTAATGTCTATGTTGATGATCTCAGTGTACTGTTGAACAATACTAATGTGGGCGGCTCCTTTAACGGTGCACTGTTAAATCACATTTTCTACGCTGATGACCTCTGTTTGTTAAGTTTGTCTACTGCAGCGATGCAACATCTCCTTTCGGTTTGTGAAAAATTTGGTGAAAAAAATGACATCCTGTTCAACTGTACTAAATCTATGTGTATGGCTTTCAAACCAAAGGGTGTCAATACGTCGAATCCTGTTATGCCACTCTGTGGTAACAGCTTGAACTTTGTTGAAAAAGTCAAATACCTAGGTGTGTGGATTGAATCTGATAAGACCAATGTTGATTGTAACAGGCATCTCAGGAAACTGTACGCTCAAACAAATTTACTGTTGCGAAATTTCCGTAGATGTTCTCCTGATGTCAAATGTATGTTGTTCAAGACCTTCTGTACCTCAATTTACTGCTCGCCTTTATGGTTTAATAGCAATGTTGCTGTTAGGAACAAAATCCGCATTGCATATAATAACTCCCTAAGAAGATTGTTAGATGTACCACGAAGGTCGAGTGCAAGCAAGATGTTTGTGTCTGTGAACATTCCGTCTTTTGGCGAATTGATACGTAAGAATGTTTACAGTTTTTTGAGAAGGTTGCTGGCATGTAACAATCATCTTATATCAGCAATTGTCATCTCGTCACTCACACTTCATTCCAGCATTTGGAAGTGGTGGCGTTCCATTTTATACTGAGCCCATTATTGCATGTTATTGTTGTTATAAGAGCGCAGAGTGTCTGCTGATCTGTATATACTTTATTTATTTATTTGTTTATCTATTCTCTACTCGTTTTTGTTTTGCTCATAATATGAACCCTGAGTTTGAAATAAACGATTGAATTGAAAAAGACAGTTTTTTTGTGTGCGGATGTGCGACACTATTATGACGTCATTTTGACGTCGCTGTTCCTCCATTCAACATGGCGGCGAGACCAGAGGAGCTTTGAGGCCTGAACCGAGACTTTCTGGTAAAACTGTTCAAAAGACTTTTGTTAGTCACCAGCAGATGTGAGGAATATTTGTGAGACGACAGCTAAGTTGACCCGGAGAAGGTTCTGGTTCCGTTTCTGCTTTCAAAGAGGATTTAAAAGAACGTTGAAGCAAGCTAAAAGCAGCTAGCTTAACTAGCGTAGCCGCTGTGGTGTGGAGGACTGTCTCAGCTGTCCAGCTGTTCTGTATGTTAGCTCTGTGGTTCAGCACATGGTTTGGGGTGCGAGTTTGCGGTGAGCACGCGCATGTGTGTCAGTTGAGGTGGTGCAGCCTGGAAGACCGCGACCCAGGAGGTCAGAACACTCACAGGTCGGCTAGGCTGCAGCTAAAGCAGGGGGGTCCAATCATGTGCCATGGAGGGCCAAGACCCTGCAGGTTTTCCCTCCAACCAGCGTCTTCAGCAGCAGATTTCACCGAACTTCTTCCCACTGATTGCTGATGAGTGAAAACACCTGCTGAAGAGACTGGGTAGAAGAGAGAACCTGCAGGGTCTTGGCCCTCCACGGCACGTGATTGGACACGCCTGATCTAAAGGCTGATTTATGGCTGCTTTGGTTGGGGTTTACCGTCAAGTCCCCCATAACCAACTCGCCCCAGACAGTTACAGCCTCCCCATAACCAGCTCACTCCGTGGCCAACTCACCCCACAACAATCTCACCCCGTCAAGTGGCGGCCTGTGGTGCTGCACAGTGAATCAGTCTACTGCGTGTCCACCAAATGTGGTTTTTGTCTCCCGACAGGTCTGAGCAGCTTTTTTCAGCACTTGTGCTCTGAGCTCTAGAAACAAAAAAGTCTGTTCCCTGTATTCCAGCTACAGCTTGTCACTCACAGCTCAGCTCTTCCACTTTTCCTCTGATCAGACTTTCTACTTATTTGTTAATAGCGCTCTCTAAACATCAATGGACAAGAAACGTATTCTAGCATTGGTAGCAGCTCTGGATGCAAAATATGAGACAGAAAACAGGAGTCTGAGTCCAAACTGTACCGGTGTCCTATGTCCCGCCCTTCCTTATTCTGATTGGCTGCTTGGAAAGGTCTGACATTGATGAGCTCAGCTGCAGTCTGAAAAGTTGAAATGTTTTCACCTCTGAGTGCTAGTGGTGTCATACTGCAACATTTGGTATCAATCCAATATTATCCGATTAATTAGTTAAAACCCAGGACAGAATTTGGGCAAAGTTTAGGTTCTGTAAACACATAGAGCATCACTTTCACAATTAACACAAAAGGATAATTTTATTCAGTCAAATCTGAGCCATGTTTTATTCAGTACATTTGTTTCAATTTCAGTAAATGTTTTCATTTCAATAAAATGTTTCAATGCGATAAATGTAATATACCAAGGTCTCAGTATAATTTATACTTTTTGAGTCGGCTAAAGTAACAAATGACCAGTTGCACTTTGAAAATGAATATTAACTGATGCTGAAGATGACTAAAATATTGCTTCCACCACTAATATCTCCCTGGATATTCTCTGCCACACTGAAAGGCCTCTGCCAGTGATCTCTGCCTCTGAGTCAGGGGTCTGGGTCTGTCGGGGCCAAGGCCTTTCTCTCCTCCTCTCTCCGTTTCTGGAGCTCAGCATTGTCTCTTGGAGGATTTTTCATCTGCTTGTATAAATTAGTTGTGTTTCCACTGTATTTCACAGCCTTTCTACAGATTGTACAGCTTGCTGTTGTCTCCTCTGTGCCATTCTCCTGCTCCATCTCTGTGCTGTGTGCGCGCTGCCAGCAGCTGGCAGCTGCTGCTTCTGGCTTGTTTACCTGGCGCTGCTGAGTCACATGATGGTACAAGACGGAGGAGGAGGGAGCAGGTAAAAGCACCAGAAGAAGAAGAGGAGCAAAGTGTGGCTGCTCTGTGCCGTGACAGGAGCAGCAACCCAGACACAGAGTATTGACCTGGTTACACTGGTATTGATCAATATCACTACCAACGTTGGTATTGATATTATCAATAGTTGGATCGATCCGTCCTCCACTGCTGAGCACCACAACAAAAAGCGGCCACCGTAGAGAGCATTTCAACTCTGTAGATGTTGGACTACATAGAGAATGAATAGAAAATAGTCACTCACAGCTGAAAAAAATGCATTTGGTGGACACGCAGCCTCAGCAGCTTCATTTTCTGTTTGTTGAAATCTCTGAATATCTGACCATAATTTTTTTTCTGCAAGGGAGGAGAGGTTTTTCCAGTGTTACAGTTTTAATAAAAATATATATTTTCAACTCATCTATTTTAACCAAACTTTTAATTTCTTTGAAATTAAAACGTGACTGGCAAACACCGGAGGAAGTGGATCAAATCAGCTGATCGCTGGAAGCCAGAGCTCAGCTGTTTTCCATGATGACACTTTGCTGTTGGCTGCACCTCCCAGCAAAACCACAGTCCATGCTGTAGTGTTGTTGGTGGGACATCTTATGGTGTTACACGGGTGGTGACGTCGCCGTTGGCTGTGATACGTTTAATGTCCTCCACGTAGCGGAGGTACCATGAAAGACCGCAGATCAAAACGTGGCCATTACACCGGTAGCTAGTCGATGGCTTGCAGCTAGCAATTTCTTGGGCACACTTCACTGGCATTTCTTGCCATTTTCAGATGAAACAGAGTCCATCACCACAAAAATATTGTGGTTTTACCGTGTTATCCTCGTTGTTGCTTTTCTCCACATTGTCCAGGTCAGCTGATGAAATTCTTGCACACCAGGAGGTTTCCATGGAAACAGCCTGGCTTCTTCCTTTCTCCTCCTCCTCCTCTTCTGTTGACCATTAATAATTTAACTCAGATGTTTTATTCAGAGAAATGTTCGTTTTTCCGTATTCCATTAATGTTGCCTTAAAGGGGCGGCAGTGGCTCAGCAGGTAGAGCAGGTCGTCTAATAACCCAATGGTTGGCGGTTCGAATCCCGCTCTCCCCAGATATCCTGCCGTTGTGTCCCTGGGCAAGACACTTCACCCGCATTGCCTCCAGTGCCCATAACACTGGGTATGAATGTGTATAAATGCATAAAAAAAAAATGTTCGGTGGTGGCCGGAAAGGCCGTTGGCGCAGTTTGGCTGCCACGTTTCCGTCAGCCTGCCCCAGGGCAGCTGTGGCTGCAGAAGTAGCTCGCCACTACCATTGTCTGTCTGGAGTGAATGAATAATGTACCTAATTGTAAAGCGTCTTTGAGTGTATATGATAAAGCGCTATATAAAACCGATGCATTATTATTATTATTATTATTAAAGGTCCAACCAGGAGTCGACAGTAAATAACAGTTACTAATTAACGGTTACTAGAACACCTTTGAAGTGGAGTGATCCATATCCAGTGGAACTGGAGTGCAGTTATCTGGGATTATAAGAACTCCTGGAATCCCTATTGTCCAATCAAATCGCTCGGTCAGAACTAACTGTTGTATCATATATTTTATTGTATTGATTGTATTTTGTTTAACAAGGTTCTCCCTGTTCTTGTCACACGCAGGCAGTGTGTGTCACGCACGCGGGTGGAGCACAGGCTTGAAGCGGCTACGTTTTCACTACAGGGTGTGGATGGTGGAAGCTCGGACTGTGGGATATGACCAGAGTTTCACATCACCATTTACAGTAAGTGATCTGATTTGATGATAACTATATATATAATCTCATGATATACATTACCTGTCAGTTCTATAATTTATATATCATAACCAATACAAAGAACCTTCTCTTTTTTATACATTTTAAATTACCTACAGAAAAAAATTGTTGTAAAATTGTCGTAATTCATCTGTCACTAATTTTATGCACCTTTTTTCCCTCTTAATTTTGCAGTTTTGTTTTAAAATTGTTTTTAATGTACATTTTTTTTTTTTTTTTTGTTACTTATTTGTACCCGTAGGTAGATTTGGTTTGCAGTCTGGTGACAAGCCACCGGCTGCCGGTCGCTGCGTGCGCGAGCGCCCTAAACCTACATGTTTTTGGTGTGCGGGAGGAAACCGGAGAAATCCCGGAGTAAATCCACGCAACACGGGGAGAACATGCAAACTCCACACAGCTCACTGTTGGTCAGGGGCTGGGATCGAACCCACGATCTCATGATCCCCATGATCCCCCGGCCGAGGGTAAACTGTGCTGCCACAGTGCTAAACCACTGCGCCACCGTGCAGCCCATTTGAAATGACTTCTTCCAGACATGTTTTTATTAAACATGTCTGAAGGTTAAGAACCAGTTTGTTCCTTCGACACGTTTTATTTAGTGTGTATGCGGCTGCTGTCACACACTTTTGCAGCTTCTGTAATATTCAGACAAAATTAAGAAACTTGGCAGTAATTGAAACCAAAGAAACGATGGTCTGATGCACTATAATGTTTCCTTTGAGCAACAAGTTAGCATCATCATTTAGCATTAGCCGTTTTATAATTAGAGAGAGATGGTGTTAATGTTACTTACCTCCAATTAAAACGAGGTTAGAGGACGATCCTCTGACACAGCACAGTGGGGGGAAAAGTCCCACATCCCTGGCTAACAGAAGTAGCAGCTATATGACCAGAACATTAGCTTGCTGTTAGCTGCTGTGCTATCCACCAGAACCCACACACCTGGCGCACTGCAGGGGAGAGGTGCAGCGGTGACAAGTAGAAACAGGGTTTGGGCCTTTAAATCCCGATATAAACGATACAGTTTTAAATGAAATGGTAGACATTTTTTTTCACGTCACCTGTATTTCTATACACATTTTCATGCTGTTTGTGATCTACAAACTCCAATATATTTCCAATATACAGGGGTGTCCCCCTCATGGATTGTCACCTTATCGTGGTGGGGGGGTTGCGTGCCCCAGTGATCCCAGGAGCTATGTTGTCCGGGGCAATTTGCCTCTGATAGCGTCACCCAAGACAAAGTGGTCCTGGGTGAAGGGCCAGACTAAGAACGATCCAACAGACTCTCATGATAAATTCTATATCAAGGATTCAGTGTACCCCGCCCGGTATGGGGTTACCGGGGCCCCACCCTGGAGCCAGGCCTGGGGGAGGGGCTCAATGGCTAGCGTCTGGTGGCCGGGTTTCCACCCATGAGACCCGGTCGGGCTCAGCCCGAAGGAGTTACATGGGTCCGCCCTCCAGTGGGCTCACCACCTGCAGGAGGGATCATGGGGGTCCGGTGCTATGTGGATTAGGTGGCGGTCAAAGGCGGAGACCTTGGTGGTTTGATCCCAAGCTTTCTAAACTGGCTTTTGGTACGTGGAATGTCACCTCTCTGGTGGGGAAGCAGCCTGAGCTGGTGTACGAGGTTGAGAGATACCGGCTAGATATAGTCGGCCTCACCTCAACACACAGCTCCGGTTCCGGACCCAGTCTCCTGGAGAGGGGCTGGAGCTTGGCCTTTTCTGGAGTTACCCCGGGCGAGAGGCAACGAGCAGGGGTGGGTATTCTTGTATCCCCCCACCTTGCTGCCTCTATATTGGAGTTTTTCCCAGTGGATGAAAGGGTTGCTTCCCTGCGCCTTCGGGTTGGGAAACGGGTCCTGACCATCATTTGTGCCTGTGCACCAAATGATGTTTCAGAGTACCCATCCTTTTTGGAGTCTGTGACTGGGGTACTGGAGGGTGCTCCTCTTGGAGACTCCATTGTCCTACTGGGGGACTTCAGTGCGCATGTGAGCAATGACAGTGAAACCTAGAAGGGGGTGATTGGGAGGAACGGCCTGCCCGATCTGAACCCGAGTGGTGTTCAGTTATTGGACTTCTGTGCTAACCACAGTTTGTCCATAACGAACACCATGTTCAAGCATAAGGGTATCCATATGTGCACCTGGCACCAGGACACCCCAGGTCGCAGGTCGATGATCAATTTTGTTATCGTATCATCAGACCTGCGACCGTATGTCTTGGACACCCGAGTAAAGAGAGGTGCAGAGCTGTCAACTGATCACCACCTGGTGGTGAGTTGGATCCGATGGCAGGGGAGGAAGCCATTCAGACCTGGTAGACCCAAACGTATAGTGAAGGTGTGCTGGGAGCGTCTGGCTGAGGCCCCTGTCCGGGAGGTCTTCAACTCCCACCTCCGGAAGAACTTCAACCACATTCCGAGGGAGTCTGGAGACATGGAGTGTGACTGGGCCATGTTCTCCACCTCTGTTGTTGAAGCGGCGGCCCAGAGCTGCGACCGCAAGGTGGTCGGTGCATCTCGTGGTGGCAACCCCCGAACCAAGTGGTGGACACCAGTGGTGAGGGAGGCCATTAAGCTGAAGAAGGAGTCCTATCAAGCTTGGTTGGCTTGTGGGACTCCCGAAGCAGCTGAGGTGTACCGGCAGGCCAAGCAGAGTGCAGCTCGAGTGGTTGCTGAAGCAAAAACCCGGGTATGGGAGGAGTTCGGTGAGGCCATGGAACAAGACTTTCGGTCGGCCTTGAAGAGATTCTGGCAAACTGTCCGGCGGCTCAGGAAGGGAAAACAGTTCCCTGTCCACACTGTGTATGGTGCGGATGGGGTGCTGTTGACTTCGACTGGGGATATCGTCGGGCGGTGGAAGGAATATTTCGAGGATCTCCTAAATCCCACTGACACGCCTTCCACAGAGGAAACAGGGTTTGTGGACAAGGGGGATGACTTGCCTATCACAGGGGCTGAGGTCGCCAAGGTGGTTAAAAAATCTCCTTGGTGGCCGGGCCCCGGGGGTGGACGAGTTTCGCCCTGAGTACCTCAAGGCCCTGGATGTTGTAGGGCTGTCATGGTTGGCACGCCTCTGCGTGGAGGTCGGGGGCAGTGCCTTTGGCATGGCAAACCGGGGTGGTGGTTCCTCTTTTCAAAAAAGGGGACCGGAGGGTGTGCTCCAACTTTAGAGGGATCACACTCCTCAGCCTCCCTGGGAAGGTCTATGCCAAGGTACTGGAGAGGAGAGTTCAGCCGTTGGTCGAACCTCGGATTCAGGAGGAGCAATGTGGTTTTTGTCCTGGCCGTGGCACATCGGACCAGCTCTTTACCCTCTTGAGAATTCTCGAGGGGTTGTGGGACTTTGCCCAACCAGTTTACATGTGTTTTGTGGACTTGGAGAAGGCATTTGACTGCGTTCCTCGTGGTTTTTTGTAGGGGGTGCTTCGGGAGTATGGGGTATCGGGCTTGTTGTTACGAGCTATTCGGTCTCTGTACGACCGTTGTGAGAGTTTGGTTCGTATTGCCAACACTCGGTCGGACTCATTCCCAGTGAGAGTTGGACTCTGCCAGGGCTGCCCTTTGTCACCGATCCTGTTCATAATTTTTATGGACAGGATTTCTAGGATTTCTTCTCCGTAGGATTGCTGGACTCACCCTCAGAGAGAGGGTGAGGAGCTCAGTCATCCGGGAGAGGCTCAGAGTAGAACCGCTGCTCCTCCACATTGAAAGGAGTCAGTTGAGGTGGTATGGGCATCTGATTAGGATGCCTCCTGGACACCTCCCACTTGAGGTGTTTCAGGCACATCCCACTGGGAGGAGACCCCAGGGCAGACCCAGGACTCGGTGGAGAGACTATGTCTCCCAGCTGGTCTGGGAACGCCTTGGTATCCTCTCTGAAGAGCTGGAGCAGGTGGCGGGGGAGAGGGAAGTCTGGGCTTCTCTGCTTGAACTGCTGCCTCCATGACCCAGACCTCCGGAAAAACGGTAGAAGATGGATGGATGGATAGATGGATGGATACAGGGGTGTGAAAAAGTGTTTGTCCCCTTTCTGATTTCTCATTTTTTTATGTTTATCGCACTTAAAGAGTCTTCAACATAATTCAACCAAGACATCATTAGAAAGAACTACTACTGTGTTTTTGTTCTGTGTTGACAAAAAAAAAATTCAATAATTTTTTTTTCCATCTCCTACCATAAATTACATTGTGATGCAGCAGATTGCGATGTTCGTTTGTCGAAATTGGGTCAAACGCCGCCGCCATATTGTGCCGTTATGAGAGTAGCCCAATATGTAACCAAGCATGGCTGAGTACATTGAAGCAGAGGAAGCTGTGAGCGATTTCAGTGAAGATTTGAGCGATTTGTCAATAGTTTTTGAGGAAGAAGAAGGACTGAGTGATGAAGAAGGGCGAGTTGGTTCTAACGAAGGACTGCAACCCTATTTGAACCATATCGTTCAGGAAGCGACAATGACTCGCACGTTTCAGAAGATGAAGGGCCCAGCAGTGAAGGGCTAGAGATGGACATCGGTCGCCTTCCAAACACTGAATGGTAATATACAGATAGATCTAAAAGATGTGGATGTGCAACTTTGATCATGCACCTTTGCTTTGTTGTAAATCGAAGTGGCTAGATGGCCGAGAGCCGGTCTCCTTCATTTTAGTGGTTATTCTATAACCTCTAATTTGGTTTTAAAAATAATTCACCAAAAGGCCTGTGATTCTTTTTTTTTTTTTTTTTTAATTAAATAGTAGAAAAAAATACACACAAATCACAAATATGCTAATAATACAAGTAAAATTAAAAATAAAAAAAAAATATGCGTAACAATCATGCATTTATGTAATTATTTTTTTTTCCACATAAGGCGATCATTATTTAATCTTTTGGTTTAAAGAAGTTTTGGCTTCAATTTATTTTTTTATTTCCCCGATCGGGTGGTCTGGGAAACAAAAAAAACTCAGATATTCAGTTTCGGTAGGCAATGAGATTTTTAAAAATGAAAACTGTAAAAAGTAATGTAACGTTTTTTTAACACAAAGTCGTTCCATTTGGAGTAAAGTCAACACTCGGCTTCAAAATTCATAGGGGAGGATTTTACTTTTGGTGGAAAAAATAAAATAAAATCAAGTGTGCTATTTTTTTTTTTTCTCTTGTCGGGGAAATTCTGGTCACATCTGCAGGTTTGTAAACAAAACTATTAAATAACAATCGCCTAATTGTTAAAGGTCTTGAATCATATGTTGTACGACATAACTTATGGGTCTTTACCTTCATAATGTGCAGATATGTAAGTTGAAAAATGTCGCTTGAAGATAAGCCTGCTTCTTCATGTTCCTCTTGAAGTTCTTCACTAGTGATCGTCACTTCTGGCTTTTTTGTCAGCAGTCCTGAGACTTCCTAAATGAAATAATTAATTGCAATATTACACACTCTTAAGCAGGGACAAAAGCCCAAAATATTTCACCCAGAAAACAAACTCAACAATACTAATGACAAAACTACAGATAAAATATCCATAATGTGTTTCTTGCTTTGAGCTTGTAACTATACACTACAATTGTTTTGCAGATCTGATGTGTACTCACACCTCTATCACACCCTAAAACCTATACAAAAGGACTTCCCCTTTTCCGGGCGTTTTTTGACAATGTTGCTTCTCTGCGCTGTTTTGATATGTCGATATTGTCTTGAGCTGTGGGTTTTTGTTTAAAAACCATAGGTATGGCAGTCGGTTTTAGAACTCACCTTGACCTGTCCTTGCCACTGATAATACCTCTATCTGCCAAGAATGTGCCACTAGTCCAGCAAAAGCTAGTGGTACTCAAATACTTTGCAAGCAGTTTCATGAAATGGTCAGTCAGAGAGCAATGCATACCGGCTCGGACGTCGCCCGGGTTAACAAGGTCAGGAGTTGCTGGCAGCAGAAGGTGAAGGACGGAGCTGTGTGGAGGAATCTGATCAGACCTAAATGAAACAGTCATTGTCATCCCCGACAGACTGCTATGATGATGATGTAACAAGCTTTCATGCCTAAAGATTCCTGTATAGCAGGCACCTCCTCAAAAGTGTCTGCAGTGAAATGATCGCTACAGAGTACAGAAGATGGTGTTGGTTGCCATTTGTCCCTTGTTCTCTGTACTTGCTTTGCCCATTTTTGAAGAAGATGGGGATCTTTTGGGAATGCGAACAGGCTTATATGTTCACTGGGGCAATTAGAACACCCAGCTGCCACGCAACATTTCGGCATTTCTTCGCTGATACAGAAGCTAAACAGCTTGTTTACATTGACAGCACACAGATCAGCTGAAATTAAATTCTTCTCATGACGTCATATCCAGAAACAAGGAGAGTCTCCAGATACCGAATTACAGCAACACGGCGCTAAATTTAAATTCACTTAGAAACATTTTTCCACTTATTTAGCATTCTAAGTCAACAGAACCATCTACACACGTGAACAAAATTGTTGGTACCCCTCTGTTAATGAAAGAAAAACCCACAATGGTCACAGAAATAACTTGAATCTGACAAAAGTGGTAATAGATAAAAATTCTATGAAAATTAACCGATAGATACTTTATTTCGAACAAAAAAAGTATAACAAAAACAAACAAATGACAAATGCAATAAAGTAACAGTATACACTGTTCGAAAGGGAGAAGGAAGAAGTGAACACTTATTAATTCCATCTCCTCTTTTCCATAAATACACCCATGTGAATTATATACAAATTACCACCTTTAAGACCCCAAGTAAACAATTTACTGTATTTTTTACAAATCAACATTAACCACTTGCGCTCCGTTGTTCCGCGGGCGGGCAAGTCTCTGCGTCCTAGGGCGCACGAGAGCGCACTCGTGCGCGCTCGGACGCATGACGCATGATAGAGATACTGATGGTGGTGATGTAGGTGGTGTGGCCTCCAAGCACCACTGAAAAAAAAAGCTGCAGACACAGCCGCGAACAGATTAGTTCATCTGACTGACCTCTCATTCGACTAATAAGAGCCTTGAATTGGGTTTCTGAAACCATGAAGAGCCAATGAATGAAAACCTAGGAAGGAGAACCCGCCTACTGTGAATGCAGGAGCCAATTGAAGCACAGAAATTCGGGCTGGGTGAAGAGAGATTTACTGTTGCAGCAGATGAAAACAAAGGACGCTGGACGAACCTGCTACAGACCCAGGCTCACGCAGCAGCATGGAGAACACCCACAAGTGGGACCTGCACTCATTCCAGCAGAATAGACGTTTAGGATTCTCTTCCGTCATCATAGACCGACGGAGGCCAACGACAAAGGTCGTAAATCATTCACCAAAACCGCAATATTGGAATTATGTTTTGATCGGGATCCACGAGCGGACCAGCGTCGCGTTCGTCTGACAATGGGGAAGAGAAGTTCGCCAGGACGCTGCTGCTGTGAAGAGGTAAGGTGTTATAAGCTAAATTATTATTTCTCCCTGAAAACTGTAATCCAAAAATGACTTTTGACCGATCGGTAAATTACAACTGTACGGCGTACGAAGTGCATGCGCCGCGATAAACGGTTCATTTGCCGTGTTCGGACCGTGAACGCCCCCCCCCCCCCGCTGCAGAAGAGGAGCGGGGGGAGGCGTTCACGGTCTGAACGCCCCCGGTCTGCGGGGGGAAGCCGCGCTGACTGCGCAGCGGTCGCCACATAGACATATGAGTCTATTCCATCATGTAGCGATGGCCGTCCTCTGTAGCGAGGGGGGGGACAACCCCCCCCCACACACACACACACACAGACACAGCCCTGAGTGTGACCTTTCATTAGAGCCTAAAATGAAGATTCTACATTGAATTATTCAAAAGTTAGAAGTTTTTCCAAACTGTGCCATTTGGCACAATTTGGCACAGTTCCATAACGCCTGGTAACAGCCTGAGAACAAAGCTGTGTAATATATTCATTTTTTGTGGTATTGTTACAAAATTTGGACCTCAGCTGGATAACACTTGGTTCTACATTTCTGTTGCATTTTCCAGCCGGATCGGACAGCTGTGTGTTATTTGCAAGCATTTGTATCCAAAAAAACACAGTGGCCAAATTTATTTTCTTCAAGTTCAGTATGTTTAGATGACTGTAACTCAGTGGCCGAAGCACGTAGACGTGCTCCGGCCACTGAGTCTCTCTACGTCGTAGAGAGATTATGTTTTTTTTGCCAAAAAATTCAAAGTGTTTTCTTTAAAATGAGACCAACCCCATGAAGATGCTGCAAAGGGTTGAAGACCAGCTTTCGATTTACTTTGGGCACGTTATTTTTTGGCATTTTTAGGAAAATTGCCCGGAGTGCAAGGGGTTAACACCCATCCATCCTAACATACATTGATGTCCATACATCAAAACCAGCCTCAAACAACACAGATATACACAGTGCTGTCCCACCCACCATTCCATAGTGTCCCATAATGTCCCAGAGTGAACACAATGAATCGTATATATAAATACTACCCTTCTAACATATATCCTTTCAGCAAATAATGTTTATACCTCTTTTTGAATTGATTTCTGTTTGAACATAGTTTCAGTTCCGGCTCCAGACTGTTCCACAAATCCACCCCACAGACAGATATGCACATACTTTTCTTGGTTGTTCGTATCTTGGGTTTTGTAAAGTATAAGTCTCCTCTCAAATTATGATCATTGTCTCTTTTTTAAAATATTTTTTGTATATTAGTTGGGAGTTGATTATTAATTGCCCTGTACATTACTTGTGCTGTCTTAAATTTAACTAAATCGATAAACTTTGACATGTGACTTTAAAAACAACGAATTGGTATGGTCTCGATATCCTACATTGTTTATTATCCTTATAGCTCTTTTTTGTAATGTGCATATTGACTGTAGGTTGGTCTTGTAGGTGTTTCCCCAGACTTCTACACAATAGTTAAGATAAGGTAGAAACAGTGAATTGTACAGTAAGCCCAATGATTTATAGTCCAAGATGTGTCTTGTCTTCCCCAGTATGCCTATACATTTTGCTAACTTGGCCCGGATGTGACTGATGTGAGGTTTCCAGCAGATTTTATTGTCTAGCATCACCCCCAGAGACTTATTTTCCTGTACTGTTTCTATTCTGGTATCATCTGTCATTACCATTATTTCATGATTTATTTTATAATTTCCAAACAACATAATCTTTGTTTTTTTTTAGATTTAGAGATAATTTATTTTTGTTGAACCACTGCATTAACTTTTTCATTTCAGTTGTGACCACCTCTAAAACCTGCTGCAAATTCTCACCAGTGCAAAGGATATATTTGTGTCATCCGCAAACAAAATAAATTTCAGAATTTTTGATACTTGGCATGTCATTTATATACAAAATAAAGAGTTTGGGTCCCAAAACTGACCCCTGGGGCACACCACAAGTGATGTCCATGAAGGGTGATTTGTGCTCACCAATTTGTACAAATTGTTGTCTGTTACTTAAATAACTTTCCACCCAACTCAGTCCTACCCCTCTTATCCCATACCTTTCCAGTTTCCTTAGTAGTATTCTGTGGTCAATGGTGTCAAAAGCTTTCTTTAAATCTATAAATACTTCTACAGCAACCTTTTTTTATCTATACAACTAGTAATTTCTTCTATAAGTTCGATCAGTGCCAAAGATGTAGATTTATCTGCTCTAAAACCATACTGGCTATCTGTAAGGAGGTTGTGTTTTGAAATGAAAATGAAATGAAAATCAGACAATGCTTTTGAATTGTGGTTCAACAGAATTATTTTAAAAAACAAGCTCATCAAACAGGACTGGACAAAAATGATGGTACCCTTAACTTAATATTTTGTTGCACAACCTTTTGAGGCAATCACTGCAGACGATTTCTGTAACTGTCAATGAGACTTCTGCACCTCTCAGCAGGTATTTTGGCCCACTCCTCATGAGCAAACTGCTCCCGTTGTCTCAGGTTTGAAGGGTGCCTTCTCCAGACGGCATGTTTCAGCTCCTTCCACAGATGTTCAATAGGATTTAGATCAGGGCTCATAGAAAGCCACTTTAGAATAGTCCAATGTTTGGCTCTTAGCCATTCTTGGGTGTTTTTAGCTGTGTGTTTTGGGTCATTATCCTGTTGCAAGACCCATGACCTGCGACTGAGACCAAGCTGTCTGACACTGGGCAGCACATTTCTCTCTAGAATACCTTGATAGTCTTGAGATTTCATTGTACCCTGCACAGATTCAAAACACCCGGTGCCAGATGCAGCAAAGCAACCCCAGAACATAACAGAACCTCCTCCATGTTTCACAGTAGGGACAGTGTTCTTTTCTTGGTATGCTTCATTTTTGTGTATGTGAACACAGAGCTGATGTGCCTTGCCAAAAAGTTCCAGTTTTGTCTCGTCTGTCCATAGGACATTCTCCCAGAATGCTCTGAAGACAGTGGAGATGATCGTGGACTTCAGAAAAGTCACAACCCCTCTGCACCCCCCCCCCCCTTACCCTCACAGACTCTCCCATCACCACTGCGGATTCCTTCCACTTCCTGGGCACCACAGTCACCCGGGACCTCAAGTGGGAGCCGACCATCAGCTCCCTCATCAAAAAGGCCCAGCAGAGGATGTTCTTCCTGCGGCAGCTGAGGAAGCTCAAGCTACCCACCAAGATGTTGGTGCAGTTCTACACGGCCATCATCGAGTCCATCCTCACCACCTCCATAACCGTGTGGTACGCAGGAGCCACTGCCAGGGACAGACTAAGACTGCAGCGCGTCGTGCACGCTGCTGAGAAGGTGATCGGCTGCAAGCTCCCATCCCTCCAGGACCTGTACATCTCCAGGACCCGGAGGCGTGCAGGTCGGATCATAGCCGACCCTTCACACCCTGGACACGCACTGTTTGCCCCCCTCCCCTCAGGTGGAAGACTTGGGTCCATTCAAACTAAAACCTCCCGCTACATGAACAGCTTCTTCCCCTCTGCCATCAGACTGCTGAACACTAAGTGACTTATTAGACTCTCGTGCACTACGTACAGCAGCTCAACCGGACTCATGATAATTATCACTGTTTTCTTTTGCACTACCGACTGCACTATGTGGAACTCCACAATATCTGCTGCTTGTTAATATATTTAAAAATTGCATAGATTAGTATTACTCATCCATATTCTACATTTTATTGCATGCATAGTTTTTTATTTTTATCTTTAGTGCTACTCCATGTTTAATGTTGCAGCATTGCACCGAGACAAATTCCTAGTTTGTGTACTACATGAACAATGGCAATAAATCTGATTCTGATAATCTTTCTTCCCAGTTACAAAGCTCTTAATAATCAGGCCCCCTTTTATGTAAAAGATCTGATATTACCCCATCATCCTAACAGAGCACTACGCTCCCAAAATGCTGGATTACTTGTAAGACCCAGAATCTCAAAAAGTACAATGGGAGGCAGAGCCTTCTGCTATCAAGCTCCTTTCCTGTGGAACCAGTTACCAATCTGGGTTCGGGAGTCAGACACGTTCTCTGTTTTTAAGAGCAGGGTAGAAACCTTCCTCTTCAATATAGCCTACGATTAGGGAGGGATCTTGTCTCTTAACCCTCCCTTTGTTTTGCTGTTAATAGATCTAGACTGCCGGGCGACCTCCAATAATGTACTCGGCTTCTCTCCGTTAATGCGTGCTCTCTTTAGCCCCATTTCCACCAGTATCACCTTGGCTTTACTTTTTTCTACTTGGTTCTCTTTTTCGCCATTTCCACCTAAGTCCTCACGGTTTAACCGATACGATTTTTGTGCCTGTTAAGAGGCCGGGTATAACCGAGCGAAAAGCAAGGTGTGATTTGACGTCAATTGACTGCTAACCGCTGATTGGTCAGGGCGTAACGTCACAAAACGCGTCTGTTTTCTGTTGAAGCTACACGAACGCCATTTGTAATTTCAGCGAGTAACCGCGGTGACTGGATTCACAATTGTGTTCTCATATAACGATGTCCACGCGCAAGTTTATTCCATGAACAAACGAGGAGGTGCGGACTTTTCTGTCCCTCGTAGCCGATGACTACATCCAGAGCGAGTTGGATGGGGCAACTCGCAATGAAAAAATATACCAGGAGGTGTCCGGCCTGCTAGCAATGGCAGAGAATTTGGACTCGACACGGCCACGCAATTGGAAAACGGTGACGGTGAGTGTTGTTTTGTTATTGTCCGTCTTCTTGCCTTTCGGTCAAAAGCGCACTTTATTTAAGCAATAAAGAAAGTTGTTTGATTGTGGGCAATTGTGGTGATGGCTAGCCCGCTAATAGCTAGCTACCTCCGTACCTTGCTGCTACCTCCCATCAAGCTGGTGAATCACGCTTTTATTTCAGTATTCACGTGAACAAAACACTGAAGTAAGCTTATTGTATCCTGGTTAAAAAGTTTTGTGTTTGCGGTACATGTTGCACTTTGTTTGTGAGCTTTATTGTGTGTTTTTTCCTTCTATACACAGTTTTTCGCTGGTCATGTTGCCGTTCCAAGAGCCGCATCTCTTCGTCATGCATGTTGACCATCGCTAATGTAGATGGAAAGACAGAAAGGCATGGTCGTTAAAGCTGGATCACTACATATATTATGGAATTACACAGGTGAAAGTCTGTGGTGGAATGTCACTATTATATTATGCTTCATTGCTGTATATAAGCTGAACTGTCATGTTGCTGCCCCTCAGTAGAGCAGATTTTGCAACATGCAGGGTGCTGTCTTCGGCTGTAGCCCCCCTGCAAAACTAAAAAGGATTAAGAAGATGGATGGATGGATGGATGGATTTTCGACCCTGGTTTCCGCTGGACCTGTTTCAACCAAAAAAAATCGTGGTTATTGTGCCTTACCGGCACTTGAACGTGATCCAGATGGAGCTGGTGATTTGGCTGTCATCAGAGGTGATCCAGCTGGCGCTCCGCCAGACGCAGGAGAGTCCGGTGTGTCCACATGTCCACTGAGGTGGACCCCTGTGATATGAACTGCGGTTCTAGAAAGAAAATGCAGGCAATTTAAAACTTAACACCAAAGTGCAACATGTACACAACACTCTCAAGTTTTTAACCGGAATACAATAAGCGTAATTCAGCGTTTTGTTCGCGCTAATACTTAACACAAAGCAAGCGTGAATCTGCAGTTGGCTGCAAAACAATAGGCAAGCCTCAGTAACAACCATTACCCACAATCTAACAACCTTCCTATTTCTTAAAAACAGTGAGCTTGGCACAGAAAGGATAAAGTGGCGAAAAGATGCGCAATATCAAAACAACACTCACCATCCATGGTTTCCGTGGCTGTGGCCGTGTCGAGGGCCTATGTCCCTAGATTGCGTCCATCTCAGCAAACCACTTCCACTCCTTCCGATCTGCTGCACTTCAAGCATTGTGGTCCTTCACTGCTCGGTAATCGCTTTTCAGCTTTTTCAGCTTCTCCTGACACTGTTTGGCAGTACGGATGTGCCCTTGAGAACCCATCTGCTCAGACACCTGCATTTCGAGTAGATCCGTCCAACTCGCGCTGGATGCGATCGTCGCCTAATATAGAAAGAAAATTGCGCACCTCCTAATATATAATATTAGGAGTATATTATTATATAAGTATATTATACAGTATATTAATATAATATACTGTATTAAAGGGGCGCACTGTGTTCACTGGCTGAACGATTACAAATGGCCGTCGTGGAGTAAATTCAGCAGATAAAGTCGCTTTCGTGACGTTACGACCTGACCAATCAGCGGCGACCAGTCTCTTAAAGTCATATCACAGCCATACTCAGCCCTACTCAGCTCGGTTAGACCCTGCCCTGGATCAGGTACGAAAAAAGTACCTGCTAACCGGTGCTGGGGCTAATGGAAAATGCTCAAACGCGGGCTGAGTGGTGCGGTGTAGGGCTAAGTGAGGCTAGTGGAAAAGGGCCTTAAGTGCTCCGGCCACTGAGTTACAGTCATCTAAACATAGTGAACTTGAAGAAAATAAATTTGGCCTGGGTGTTTTTTTGGATACAAATGCTTGCAAATAACACACAGCTTCAGATCCGGGCTGGAAAATGCAACAGAAATGTAGAACCAAGTGTTATCCAGCTGAGGTCCAAATTTTGTAACAAACCCCCCAAAAATGAATATTTTGCACAGCTTTGTTCTCAGGCTGTTCCCAGGCATTTTGGAACTGTGCCAAATTGTGCCAAATGGCACAGTTTGGAAAAACGTCTGTAACTTTTGAATGATTCAATATAGAAGCTTCATCTTGGGCTCAAATGAAAGGTCACATTCAGGGCTGTCCTAGAGCGCACGAGAGCGCCCTCGTGCGCTCTAGGACGCAGAGACTTGCCCACCCGTGGGACAACGGAGCGCAAGAGGTTAACTTGTAAAGAACAACATCCACGCCTGGCTACATTTTGCAAAAACACATTTGAAATCTCTCAAACGCATGTGGGAAAATGTGTTCTGGTCTGATGAAACCAAGATTAAACTTTTTGGCCATAATTCCAAAAAGTATTTTTGGTGCAAACACAAAACTGCTCATCACCAAAAGAATACCATACCTACAGTGAAGCATAGTGGTGGCAGCATCATTCTTTGGGGCTTTTTCTTCAGCTGGAACTGGGGCCTTAGTCAAGGTGGAGGGAATTATGAACAGTTACAAATTCCAGTCAGTGTTGGCACAAAACCTTCAGGCTTCTGCTAGAAAGTTTTAGGTGAAGAGGAACTTCATCTTTCAGCAGCCTGCCGTTGGAGGCATGCATTTTAAAAATTAATTAAAGGGTTGTAGTTAATTGGTGAAGAGTGGCAAAAAAATAATGAATAGTTTGGAGAATATCCTCACATTAATGTACAGTTGAATAGCTGAAACTGCTCACCCTCACTACAGTGGCGGGGCTCCGTGAAGCCGGGGCAGATGTGACCGCTGGAGCTTCCTGCCTGGTGTTGTGGGCAGAGAAAGAGCCCCTCTGCAGAGTTTCCAACACGGAGTCCGTTGTTTTCAAGTGTTCCAGAGGAAAATATCCTACACTGATGAACAGACACAAACAGCCTCAGCTGGTGGGAGGGAGAGCAGTCGGAAAAAAATCTGCCAACATTTTTAGCTGATAATTTGTTTAGAATACAGGCACGTAAACTTAAGTTGGTGTCATCACCGGTTGAGGTCATAACATCGGGAACAGCCTGTCAAAGAGCTGCAGATTGACAGAATTACAAAATTTATGTGTGTGTGTGTGTGTGTGGGGGGGGGGGGGGGTACACATTCACACGAAAAACATTGGACAAACCAGCTGCAGCTATTATGGCTGCTTGGCAACCTGTGTGGTCATCATGTCAATAGCAAAGTTATAGTGACAGCCCTATACTGTGTGTATATATATATATATATATATATATATATATATATATATATCCCAGGGCTGTGTGATATGACAAATTTCATATCACGATATACTGTAAGTCTAACTTGTATCACGATAACGATATATATCACAATATACAATTTCTGTAAATTCTCCAGTTTAATCACATTAAAACAACCAATTCTCTTTTTACTTGCACCTTTTTCCCCTCATAAGTTTGCAGTGTTGTTATAAAATTGTTTTTAATGTGCATTTGAGACTTGAGTCTCATAAATTTCAGGTTTTCTTTGGAATGGAGATGAGTACAGAGGGCTTATCCAGGACTTCGTGGACTGGTGCCATCGGAACTGCCTCCAGATCAACGCGAGGAAAACTAAGGAGCTGGTGGTGGACTGCCGCAGGCATGGGCAGCCCCTCACAGCACCAGTAAATATACAGAGAACAGACATCGAGATGGTGACATCCTATAAGTACCTGGGTGTTCATCTGAACAATAAACTAGACTGGTCACACAATACTGATGCACTCTACAAGAAGGGACAGCGCAGGCTGTTCCTGCTGAGGAGACTCAGGTCTTTTGGTGTACAAGGGGCGCTGCTGAAGTCATTCTATGACACGGTGGTGGCATCAGCCATCACTTTTGGAGTGGTCTGCTGGGGCAGTGGCATTACTGCAGCCGATAGGAAGAGACTGAACAAACTGATTAAGAAAGCTAGCTCTGTCCTGGGGCAGCGCCTTGATCCGATGGAGGAGATAGGAGAGAGAAGGACGGTGGCTAAACTGTCATCTCTGCTGGAGTCCGAGTTCCACCCTATGCAGGACATACTGAATGCACTGAGGAGCTCATTTAGCAGCAGACTACATCATCCCAGGTGCACAACCGAGAGGTTTCGTAGGTCCTTCCTACCAACGGCTGTCAGACTGTACAACCTAAGCAGGGCTGCTCGCAGAGATAGCAAAAAGACGTAACAAACTAATAGTTTTTTGAATGCAAAAGATGCAATAGACTTACACAATGGTCCCCTCCGGCATACAACTAGGAACATACCGGTCGCTATGGAGGGTGAGAATATGTATGGGCACATAATCATACCATGTAGGATAACTAAGTAGACGGTTATGCTGTTTCATTCCATCTAGCAACAATGCTCTGCACTGTGTGTGTTTATATATTTACATATTTATTCCATCTAGCTACATTGCTCCGCACTGTGTGTGTTTATATACTTGCATATTTATTCCACCTAGCTGCAATGCTCCGTACTGTGGGTGTTTATATATTTACATATTTATTCCATCTAGCTACAATGCTCTGCACTGTGTTCATATATTCATATATTTATTCCATCCAGCTACAATGCTCTGCACTGTGTGTCTGTGTGTGTGTGTATATATACGTATATATTTTATAGTAATATGTACATATGTATATTAGCTGCTCTTGCTTGCTTGTTTTTTTTTTCTTGCCTTCTGATTGTTGCTCTGAGTGTTCAATTCAATTCAATTCAATTCAATTCAATTCAATTCAACTTTATTTATATAGCGCCATTTCACAACAACAGTCATCTCATAGCACTATCAACTGTAGGGAGGACCCCCACAGTTGCAGAAAGACCCCAGCAATCAGGCGATCCCCTGTGAGCAAGCACTTGGCGACGGTGGAGAGGAAAAACTCCCTTTTAACAGGAAGAAACCTCCAGCAGAACCAGGCTCAGGGAGGGGCAGTCATCTGCTGCGACTGGCTGGGGGGTGAGGGGATAGAGAAGAAGAAAAGAACAGACATGTAGAGAGCAAACAGCACGATGGGGACTCAATCTATGGGAGAGAACAAACAAATGTTAATGACCAGCAAAAAAAAAATATTTCATAGAGAGTGAGGAAAGGAGTGAGGCCCAGTGCATTACTGGAGGTCCCCCGGCTGACTAAACCTATTAGCAGCATAACTAAGGGAGGGTTCAGAAAACACATGATCCCTCCCTAATTGTAGGCTATATCAAAAAGGTAGGTTTTAGCCCTATTCTTAAAAACAGAGATCGAGTCTGACTCCCGAATCCAGATTGGCAGCTGATTCCACAGGAGAGGAGCTTGATAACTGAAGGCTCTGCCTCCCATTGTACTTTTGGAGATTCTAGGTATTACAAGTAAACCTGCATTTTGGGAGCGTAGTGCTCTGTTAGGATGATACGGTAGTATCAGATCTTTTAAATAAAAAGGAGCCTGATTGTTTAGAGCTTTGTAAGTAAGAAGAAGGATTTTAAACTTAATTCTAAACTCTATGGGAAGCCAATGAAGGGAGGCCAGAACCGGAGAGATATGATCTCTCTTTCTAGTACCTGTTAAAACTCTTGCTGCAGCATTTTGGACCAGCTGAAGACTTTTTAAAGATGTTTTAGGACAACCTGATAATAAAGAATTACAATAATCTAATCTCGAGCTAACAAAAGCGTGGATCAGCTTCTCAGCATCACTCTGAGACAAGATGCTCCTAATCTTGGCAATATTACGCAAATGATAGAAGGCAGTCTTAGAAACAAATTTAATATGTGAATTGAAGGACAAATCCTGATCAAAAATAACTCCAAGGTTCCTCACAGAGCTATTAAGAGAAAGAGTAACTGCATCCAAACTGAAAGTTTGATTTGGAAAGGAATTTCTAAGGTTTTTTGGACCAACAAGAATGACTTCAGTCTTATCTGAATTTAATAGCAGGAAATTACAAGTCATCCAAACTTTGATTTCCTTAAGACAGGCTTCTAACTTGGCTAATTGATTAGTATCATCTGGCTTCATTGACAGGTATAATTGTGTGTCATCTGCATAACAGTGAAAATGTATACAGTGCTTTCTAATAATGTTGCCTAACGGAAGCATATATAAACTAAAAAGAGTAGGGCCAAGCACAGATCCCTGTAGAACTCCATGACTAAGCTTTGAGCTGAGAGAAAACTCATCATTTACATGAACAAACTGGAACCTATCAGATAAATAAGATCTAAACCACTGCAACGAAGTTCCATTAAGTCCAACATAGTGTTCTAATCTATCAAGTAGAATATTATGATCAATAGTATCAAAAGCTGCACTAAGATCTAAAAGGACAAGTACAGAAACTAGTCCATTATCAGATGCAATGAGGAGGTCGTTAGTGACCTTCGCTAAGGCTGTTTCAGTGCTATGATGGATTCTAAACCCAGATTGAAACTCCTCAAATAAACCATTTCCCTGCAGGTGGTCAAATAATTGCATAGCAACAACTCTTTCTAAGATTTTTGAAATGAAAGGGAGATTAGAGATTGGTCTATAGTTAGCTAAAGCTCCTGGATCTAGCGTTGGCTTTTTGAGTAAGGGTTTAATTACAGCCGTTTTAAAAGCCTGCGGTACATGGCCTAAAGTTAATGAAGAATTGATTATATGAAGAATAAAGCTACCAATAAGTGGGAAGACTTCTTTAAATAACCTGGTAGGAATAGGGTCTAAAAGACAAGTTGAAGGTTTGGATGAGGAAACTATTTTGTCTAACTCACAAAGGTCGATTGGAGTAAACTCATCAAGACAGACATCAATAGAAGGAGTTGTAGTAGTTACAGTATTTAAGTTAACTGTGGGAAGAATCTGATTGATTTTATCTCTGATGGATGAAATTTTATTATTGAAAAAGTTCATAAAGTCCTGACTAGTAAGCTCTAAGGGGATGCTAGGATTGACAGAGTCCTGACTCTTTGTCAACCTGGCTACAGTACTGAAAAGAAACCTGGGATTATTCTTGTTCTCTTCTATTAATGCAGAGTAATAACTCGTTCTAGCTTTTCTAAGAGATTTTTTATAAATTAAAAGATGATTTCTCCAAGCTAAATAGATTTCATCTAAATTAGTAGAGCGCCATTTTCTTTCTAATTGACGAGTCTTCTGTTTTAAGCTACGAGTTTCTGTGTTGAACCAAGGAGTTAAAAATCTCTGATTAGACTTTTTCTTTTTTAAGGGGGCCACCAAGTCTAGAGCCTGATGCAGAGAAGCTGAAACACTATCCACCATGTTATCAATTACAGAAGGAGCAAGCTGTCTACAGCTTATTTCCGTTGTGTTGACACATGGCATAGAGGAAACAATCTGCATAAATTTGGAAACAGCATCATCTGAGAGGCATCTACTGTGATAATATTTTTCTTTAGGCGCCAAATAGTCAGAAATAGTAAAATCAAAGGTTAACAGACAATGGTCTGACAGTACAGGGTTATGAGGAGACACTACCAGATTTTCTATTTCTATGCCATATGTCAGAACAAGGTCCAATGTATGGTGGAGGTAATGAGTAGAATTTCCTACTTTCTGAGAAAACCCAATCGAGTCTAATATTGAATTAAAAGCCACATTAAGGCAGTCACTATCTACATCCACATGTATATTAAAGTCCCCTACTATAATTATTCTATCAGATTTCAGCACTAAATCAGCTAAGAAATCAGGAAATTCGGATAAAAATTCTGAATAGGTTGATGGGGGACGATAAACTATGGCAAATAAAATTGGGTTTAACCTGGAATTGCTAAAGTGCCCAATACTGAGGACCAGGCCCTCAAAGGAATTATAACATGTTTTTTGCTTTACATTAACTAGTAATTTGGAATGGTAAATTGATGCTACTCCTCCTCCACGACCAGAACTTCTGGGATTTTGACAGTTTAAATAACCAGAGGGAGTTGATTCATTTAAACCAACATAATCCTCTTGTCCTAACCAAGTCTCTGTAAGGGAAATTAAATCAATCTGATGATCAATTAACAGATCATGGACTAACAGAGACTTGGGAGTTAGAGACCTAATATTTAATAAACCACATTTAATTTTTAAATTATGAGGAGGAACAGAGGCCAAATCATTCAATTTAGAGGCTTTATGTTTAATTTGAGTTTTACCAATATTTTGCTTTATCACTTTGGGATGCTTATACATTATATTTTTATTTACTTTGGAGGGAGCAGACAACGATTCTCTGATGGGGAAGACAGGGGCTAAGCTGAGGGGTGGCGGATGAAGAGGAGCTGCAGAGAGGCGTGTAAGACTGTGACTCTGCTTCCTGGTCCCAACTCTGAGTAGTCATGGTTTTGGAAATTTGGATAAAAAAGATGCCAGATTGTTAGATAAATGAGAAGCACCATCCAAAGTGGGATGAATGCTGTCTCGTCTCATAAGACCAGGTTTTCCCCAAAAAGAGCTCCAATTGTCAATGTAGCCCACGTCATTTTTAGGACACCACACAGACAGCCAGCGGTTCAAGGATGACGAGCGGCTAAACATGTCATCACTGGTCAGATTGGGGAGGGGCCCAGAGAATACTACAGTGGCAGACATCGTTTTTGCAAACTCACACACCGATTCTATATTAAGTTTCGTGACTTCCGACTGCCGGAGACGGATGTCATTAATGCCGGCGTGAATAACAATTGTGGAATATTTACAGTTACTTTTAGCCAGCATTTTCAAATTTGACTCGATGTCGCCTGCTCTGGCCCCAGGAATGCATGTGACTATGGCCGCTGGAGTCTCAGGGTTGCTATCCCTGTGCTGTTGCAATCCTGGAATTTCCCCGTTGTGGGACTAATAAAGGCTTATCTTATCTTATCTTATCTTATGAATAAAAAAGTAAACCTCAATAAGTTAAGTATTTCCTGAGCCAGAGGAGAATAGCAAAAAAGAAAATTTCTTAAAATGAGAAAATTGCTCATTGCTGCCATCTAAGCAGTTTTGAGACAATAGCTTCATGAGCGACACGGTGTTATGAAACATCTAATAAAGTCTGCCATCATGTGACTGACTGTCAGAACTGCATCAGAATTGGAAAAAGCTGAAAAAACAAATGTCAGTACTTTTTTTTGAGCATTTGGCCATCTGAGGTCTATTCAAAATTGGATGGCAGGAACAAACAAGACAAAGCAAACAACAAAAAACTAGTTCCCTCTCAAGCTTCCCACAGGCCCCCAAGTCCCCTGATGTGACCGGCATAACGAGGCCCACTTGCTACGGTCAATTGGGAGTTGCTTCATCTGTTGCATGTTAAACACTATCACAGTACCCTGGAAATCCAGACAAACCCAGAATGATCTGGGCTCCCTCTGCTGTCTGTTACCTCAGTGGGAACTGGGAAAGCAGACCAGACTCGTCTGGTCTGTTTTCCCATCTAGCAGTGGGTTGAAGACAGCAGGGATGGGTTTTTACACTAATGTAATCTCTGCCTTGCTCTGGTCCGTTTCTCCGCCCTGCTGATTTGAAGCAGGCTGGTGGAGCTTCAAGCTCGCATGCCATTGGAACGGCTCGGCACAGCACATGCACTCTGGGGGCTTGGCATCTTCTTCTGATTTTTCTTACATTTCAGTTGAAAGGCGGTAGTGGGTGACTGTGTGCGCCCCCGCCTGGACGGCAACGCCACTACAGTTCATCAAATAAGCTCCCATAGACGGCATGCGCACAGTCCAGGAAGTTATGGTGTTTTCTCAGCAGTGAGTGGCAAAAAGAGTGTGTGCCACCATTGGTTTGATTCATTTAAATGCAACAAAAAAAAAAAACTCCACCTAAAATGAAGACGGGCTGGTTTTATCAACTTTTGAGGCAACATGTTTGAAATCTTGTGTATACTCTAATTTTTTTCATTTTTAGATATTTTTTAAAAAATCATTTTTTACAGTATAAAGCCACCCAGAAAGTCTGGTTTTGTTAGTTAGTGGCTAACTGTGGATTAGCCTAGCTTAACATAGCTTCCCGGCACAGTTGGTAGCACCAACCTGAGGAGAAGGCTCAACTGGATGCTTTTCTAGGTGCCTATGATATAATGGGTACTGCAACTTTGTCTGAGGATTCCTTTGGTTTTCAGGGCTGCACGGTGGCGCAGTGGTTTAGCACTGTGGCAGCACAGTTTTACCCTTGGCCGGGGGATCGCGGGGATCGTGGGTTCGATTCCAGCCCCCGACCAACAGTGAGCTGTGTGGAGTTTGCATGTTCTCCCCGTGTTGCGCGGGTTTACTCCGGGATTTCTCCGGTTTCCTCCCGCATACCAAAAACATGTAGGTTTAGGGCGCTCGCGCACGCAGCGACCAGCAGCCGGTGGCTTGTCACCAGACTGCAAACCGAATCTACCTACGGGTACAAATAAGTAACAAAAAAAAATCCAGCTAACACTGCTACTGGTATTTCTGCCACTTTCCATGGGTTGCTGCAATCGGCAGAACGATACAGGTCAAGTGGACCCCTGACCAAGTGCGCACTCCAAGTGAACCTCGGGATCCAATCTGTACATGTACAAGTACATTCTCAGTCCAAGGATTTTTTTTTTTAACTTATTTTGTACCCGTAGGTAGATTTGTTCTGCAGTCCGGTGACAAGCCACCAGCTGCCGGTCGCTGCGTGCGCAAGCGCCCCTTGACTCCCTAACCTGCATGTTTTGGCATGTGGGAGGAAACCGGAGAAATCCCGGAGTAAACCCACGCAAACATGGGGAGAACATGCAAACTCCACACAGATCACTGTTGGTCGGGGGCAGGGATCGAACCTACGATCTCCTGATCCCCCCGATCCCCTGGCCGAGGGTAAAACTGTGCTGCCGCGGTGCTAACCACTGCGCCACCGTGCAGCCCACTTATAAATGCAAAGAAGGAGAACAACAGTGTAAGGTCACCCAGAAAGTCCGGTTTTGTTAGTTTTTTTTTTTTTTTGAATGAATGAATGAATCTTTATTTCGGATAGTACAGGTTAAAAGGAACTGAATAATATAGCAAAAGGGGGAAATAAAATCCAACAAGGTCAAATTAGACAATAACTCCTCTGATTATACAGTTCAACAAAAGTTATCCGAAATGGGTGATGGCTGAAGCCGCAGCTTATATTGCCCACCCATATCTCATCCAAGAATTCAAAAGAAAAAAACAAAAAACAAAACAAGAGCGATTACAATTCAGAACAAAGCTAAGACAAAATGTGACAAAAAACCCCCCAAAAAACTAACAGCACAACACAGACTGGATATGACAATCCTAACCGTGCATTAGTCTAGCTTAGCCTAGCTTCCTGGCACAGTCGGTACCACTGACCTGAGGAGGAGACTTTCCTGCCTTTTAATGCCTTCAAAGCACATCTGAAATGGGGAAGAGCTGTTCTGCAATTGACTGTTCAAATAGATTCTGCAAGAAGTCTGAGCTATCCTTTTACAGACTGCCGAAAACTAAAGGAGAAGCAAATGAGTTGCTGCAATCGGCAGAAGCAACTGGAATCCATGCACCGAAACATGGCTTTGTTGTTCTCATTTTGTCACAGGTATGTTGGATTTGTTTACTGTAAAGAGGATGGTGATTTATGAGCTTATTAAAGCCATTCACTGGCTGTGTTTTACCTGCACAATTAATGAGTAACTGTTAGATGTGGGAAAAAATGTGAAATGATAGCTAGCTAATGCTAGGCTAGCTAACGGCAGCAACATTTAAAAAATCCCCCAACATAATGGTAATTGATAGGCGCATGCGCACGCAGCGACCGGCAGCTGGTGAAAAAGTACGTCATCTGTGTGTCTGTTTTTATGTACTTTTATATGTTTTTACGAAATCCTCTGTGTCGTTTCTGCCCTGGAGTGTTTGTGGACTGTATGGCAAAGCGCTCCCTGGTTCCAACAACATGGACTTCCTCCCCTCTCTTGCACTGCTGCTACTTTTCCTCCGGCTCTTTGTCTATGAGGTAAACGCGTTCGGCATCATGGCGGGCAGGATACATTATTCCAGGGACATGTTGCTGCATTTAAACACAGTTGATGCAGCGGCTGTGATTGAGCCTAAGCCGCAACTTCCGGACTTTATTTTGAGAGACGTACATAGCGGTGAAAAGAGAGATGGCAGAAGGAAGCGCGGAAGGCATGGAGGTGTGAAATTGCACCTGAGAAGACATCAGTTTGGAAACGTTCCTCTTCCTTCTATAATTTTTGGGAACGTACAGTCTCTGAGAAACAAGGTAGATGAAATTCAAGGGAATGTACGCTACCAGAAGGACTTTAAGAACTGCTGTGTCATGGCTTTCACGGAATCTTGGCTTACTGCACATGACCGAGACACAGACCTGTGGATTGACGGCTTTGGAGCTCCACTGCGCTCGGATCGGCAGGAAGAGGTAACGGGGAAACGTCAGGGGGGTGGCGTATGTTTATACATTAATAAGCAGTACTGCACATCTGTCACGGTCAGAGAGCGCATCTGTACACCCAATGTGGAGCTGCTGTCTGTGTCACTACGCCCCTTTTATTTGCCTCGCGAGCTCCCCCAACTTTTCATCACAATTGTGTACATTCATCCGAGGGCAGACGCTGACTCCGCCTGCAGCACTATCTTTGATGTGATCCAGCAGCTGCAATCAATTTCTCCAGAGGCGCCAAACTTCATTCTTGGGGATTTCAACCATGTTTCTTTAAAGAAGACACTTAAAAACTTTTATCAGTATGTCTCCTGCCTAACCAGGCGAAAAAAGACATTGGACCTGTGCTATGGATCCATTGAGAGAGCCTATAAATCACTCCCCGTTCCTCCTTTAGGATCCTCAGATCACATCTGTGTACATCTGCTGCCCACATACACTACCGTTCAAAAGTTTGGGGTCACTTAGAAATTTCCTTATTTTTGAAAGAAAAGCACTTTTTTTCAATGAAGATAACTTTAAACTAATCAGAAATACACTCTATACATTGCTAATGTGGTAAATGACTATTCTAGCTGCAAATGTCTGGTTTTTGGTGCAATATCTACATAGGTGTATAGAGGCCCATTTCCAGCAACTATCACTCCAGTGTTCTAATGGAACAATGTGTTTGCTCATTGCATCAGAAGGCTAATGGATGATCAGAAAACCCTTGTGCAATCATGTTGGGTCTGCAATGCTGTAATTGCTGCAAATGGAGGATTCTTTGACGAAAGCAAAGTTTGAAGGAAAAAATTATTATTTCAAATACAAATCATTATTTCTAACCTTGTCAATGTCAATGTCTTGACTATATTTTCTATTCATTTTACAACTCATGGTGGTAAATAAGTGTGACTTTTCATGGAAAACACAAAATAATTGTCTGGGTGACCCCAGACTTTTGAACGGTAGTGTATAAAACTGCTCTCAGAAGAGGCAAGGTGGAGACGAGAGACATTGATGTGTGGACAGAACATTCAGTGCACAGCCTCCAGGAATGCTTTGACTGTACAGACTGGGAGATGTTCACACTGTCCTGCGGGGATGATTTGGACACTTTGGTGGACATCACATGCTCATACATGGCTTTCTGTAAAAATAATATTGTTCCACGTAAACGTGTCAAAATATATCCCAACAACAAACCGTGGGTTACAAAATCAGTTAAATCCTGCTTACAGAGGAAAGCACTTGCTCTTAAATGGGGGGTCTGTTTCTGAGCTACAGGTTGCCACAAAGGAGCTGAAGGCCAAAATTTTAAGAGCAAAACAGAATTATAAATCTGAGTTGGAAAGCAAGATGGCAGCAAAGAAACTTGGTTCAGCCTGGGCCAGTATGAAAACTATTGCAGGCCTTCAGAGCACAGAGCGCAGTAATCGTGTGTTTTTAGATGGTTTTAATTCAGACACAGAGCTGGCTAATGCTCTTGTTTTTATGGTCGTTTTGACTCCTTTGATTTTAGCACAGAAGCACGAGATTTGAAACAGAAACTCAAAGACAATCAGCACTTTAATATTGAGGTGCAGGATGTTAAAAGGGAGTTCTGCACTGTAAAAGTGAACAAAAGTCAGGGCCCTGATAATATATGTGGGCGCTTGGTAAAGTCCTGTGCACATGAACTGAGTCCTATATTTCATTACATTTTCAACAAGTCCTTACAGACACAACATGTGCCTAAGATCTGGAAAGAAGCCGTGGTTGTTCCCGTTCCAAAATCCAGCTGTCCTAAAACGGTAAACGACTTTAGACCAGTTGCTTTGACTTCAATTTTTTTTTTTTAAATTTTACAATCCTTTGTTTTATTGTTACATATGGAAATGTTTTTATTTAATTGTTGTTTTTTTTATTTAAGTTTTTGTAAAGGGTATACAGGTCATTACAGCATTGCATTGTTTACATTTTCATCACATGTTCCCTTATTTTTTGCTATTTGACAACATTGGTAGGATAATTATTACAACACCCCTTTTTTTTTTAAAGTGAAAGAAAAAGTGAAATTAAAGAGAATAAAATAAAAAAAAGAACAAACAAACAGAACAGCAAAAAACAAACAGAAAATTAAGTAATTAAAAGTAAAAGAGCATCTGAGTAGCTTTGGAACAAAGAGTGGGACCATTATTGAAATGGTATTTGTCAAAGATTAGATCTAATGGAAGACACATATGCGATCCAGGGTTGCCAAAAGTTCATGAACCCATCCATGTCCTGTCTCAGTGCGAATGTCAACTTTTCCATCGAGTAAATGTCTTGAATCACGTTAATCCAATCTTCAGGTGTAGGACAGTCCTTCAGCATCCATTTTTTAGTTAGGGCTTTTTTGCTTGCCAATATTAAAACATTGAATAAGTATCTCCTCGTCTTTCCAGTGAGTCCGGTAGTAAACCCAAATACAAAGTTACAAAAGAAAAGGGAACTGTTATTTTGAATATTTTCCCCAATATTGTCTGTACGTTGGTCCAATATTGGTGGATAACTGGGCATGACCAAAACACATGAAAATGATTTGCAGTCTTTTCACCACACAAGCGCCAACAGTTCAACCCCTTATGGGTAAATTTGTTTTGTGCAGGTGTTCTGAAAAATCTTTCCAAATTTTTCCATCCAAATTCTCTCCACTGCAGGGATGAGGTACTTTTCCATTGCTGTTTATTTAGCTTTTCCCATATTTCCAATTGTAAAGTGAAATTCCCCTCTTTTTCCCATCTCTCTTTTATATATGATGTGTTGTCTCCTTTTAAGTCTTGAAGACCTTGGTATACTTTAGAAATGTATCTGATCCCTGGGATCCCTTTATATGCCATTAAGAAGACCTTCAGAACACCTGACTGGGCCCTTTCCAAATCTTCCTTTTTAAGTATATTGTTTATGTGGTGTCTAAGCTGAAGGAACCTGTAAAGATCTTGATTTATTAGACCTTGTTTTTTCAAATCTTCAAAACTTCTTAAAGTTTGCCCCTTAAAAAAAATCGTAATATTTTATCAGCCCTTTCTCTTTCCACTCTTTAAATCTAGTGTCTGTTTTATTGGGGGTAAAGTCTTGATCATAGGCAATCCATTGCAGAAGTCAATAGGGCTCTTTAGCTTGATTCTCTCTGACTATCTTAAACCAAATTTTTAGCGGGGTCTCTATCCACGGGTTAGTGTTATTCAAGAGTTTAGGTAAGGCATTGTTCCCTATTATCGCCTGTAGGGGGATGTCACTTGTTATTTGGCATTCCATCTCCTTCCATTGTGCAGTGTAGACTGGGTTACATATCTCTATTAAAGTTTTAATTTGTGCGGCTTTAAAATAGTCCCTGATATTTGGCAGCATGAGCCCACCTTTGTCTTTGTTTAGCTGTAAGGTTCTATATCTGATTCTAGGTCTCTTGCCCTGCCATATGAATCTTGAGATCCTTCTGTCCAGCTCCTGCCATGTTTTTTTGGGAGGTTCTACCGGTATTGTTTGGAAAAGGTATAGAAGACGTGGAAGTATATTCATTTTGACTGCTTCAATTCTTTGTGCAGTACCTAAGAATGGTATCATATTCCATCTTGCTAGGTCAGATTTTATTTTTGTCACCAGTGGATCATAGTTTAGTGTTATAATTTTGTTGAGTTGTTTCGGGATATTGACCCCCAGATATTTCATAGATTCCAACTCCCAGTTAGTTTTGAGTTCACTTAGTGAATAATGATTTGGGTCATAGTTGAATGTTAAAACTTGGGTTTTATGCATGTTTAATTTGTACCCCGATAAATCTCCATAGTCTGAAAAAACTGAGATTAGTTCTGGTAAAGAAGTGTCTGGCTGCCCTAGGTATATTAAAATGTCATCAGCAAAGAGTGCTATTTTATGTTCCTTCTGACCAAGTGTAATACCTTGAATTTCTTGATTTTGTCTTATCCATTGGCTCAGAGGTTCTATGAAGATTGCAAAGAGCAGTGGAGACAGGGGGCAGCCTTGACGACATCCTCTTTCCAGCTCAAAAGATGATGATAAATTACCGTTAATCCTTATTTTAGCTGTTGGTTTTTTATATAATGCCTGTATAGTTGTAATGAAGTTGTTATCTAACTAACTAACTAACCTGCACTTATATAGCGCCTTTCTAGTCACAAAGACCACTCAAAGCGCTTTCATTAATACTAACCCTCTATTCTAAGGACCTATAGGAAACAGATATCTAGGGACAATTTAGAACAGCCAATTAACCTAACATGCATGTTTTTGGCATGTGGGAGGAAACCGGAGAAATCCCGGAGTAAACCCACGCAACACGGGGAGAACATGCAAACTCCACACAGATCACTGTTGGTCGGGGGCTGGGATCGAACCCACAATCCCACGATCCCCACAATCCCCCGGCCAAGGGTAAACTGTGCTGCCGCAGTGCTAACCACTGCGCCACCGTGCAGCCATGAAATTAGTTATGAAAGTTATGAAAATTGAAACTGGATAAGATTCTATATAGGAAAGACCAGTCAACCGAATCGAATGCTTTTTCAGCATCTAATCCCAATATGACTGCATTTAAGTTATATTTTTTTATATGATGGATTATGTGTAAAGTGCGTTGAATGTTGTCTTGTGTCTGTCTTTGTCTTATAAAACCTGTTTGGTCTAAGTGAATTAAGTCTGCCAGTATGTTTTCTAACCTTTTGGCAAGGATAATGGTAAAAAGCTTATAGTCCTGATTTAATACACTGATTGGTCTGTAGTTGGAGCATTCTAGTTTATCCTTTTCAGGTTTAGGTATAACTGCAATGACCCCTTCTCTCCAGGAGGGGGGGATTTCCCCTGTGTGGAGGACATAGTAAAATGTTTTCAGGAGGAGAGGAGATAGTTGCTGTTTAAAGGTTTTGTACCACTCTGCTGTATAGCCATCTGCTCCTGGGGATTTGTTAGCTTTAAGTTTCATAATTGCTTTTTCCAATTCTTTAGGTTGTATTTCTGACAGTAGTGTTTTATTTTGTGATTCTGTAAGTTGGGGAAGGTTTAATGTGTTTAGGAATGTCTCGGATGCGTTTTTATGTTTTTTGTGGGATTATAAGTTCTTATAGTAATTCTCGAAGCTTTTAAGAATATCCTGAATTCTGAATTTTATTTCCTTTGATACTGGGTCTCTGATTTTGTAGATTGCTCTTTCTGTTTGTTGTTTCCTCAATTTATAGGCTAGTAATTTTGCCGATTTACTGCCTGCTTCATAGTGTTTTTGTTTCAGAAATGTAAGTTTCTTCTGGATTTCTATTGTGTAGATCTCATTTATTTGATTTTTAATTTCTTTAATCTTGAGCGAGCCATTAGAATGAGTGTTGCCTTTGTGTTCTTTTTTTAGGTTCTTGAGTTCTGACTCTAGTGTGATTAGTTTTTCTTGTCTCAGTTTCTTTTGGGTTGCCAGTTTTGCAATAATTTTTCCCCTTATTACAGCTTTGCATGCATCCCACAGTATTAAAGGGGATACTTCTCCATTATCGTTTTCTTCCAAATATCTGAGAATATCTGATTCCAATTCATCTTTCAGTGGTCCTTTCAGGACATTTGAATTCATCCTCCAGGAAAATGTATTATTTGTGTATTTTTGGATGTTTAAGTCCATATAGATCGGACTGTGGTCAGACAGATCCATCAGTCCTATTTTACATGTTTTTACTCTTCCAATGTCTCTATTAAACATAAAAAAGTAATCAGTCCTTGAGTAAGATGAATGTGGCGTTGAATAAAAAGTATAATCTTTTACATTGGGGTTGATTTCCCTCCATACGTCACAGATTTGTATTTCTTTTAATAGCATCCGAGTTTTCCTATTTTGAGTGTTATTTTGATGTGAAGAATTACCTGTTGCATCCCAGTATGGATTCAGTCTTAGACTGAAGTCTCCACCACATATCACTAAACCTTGGGCTTTAGTTATCATTAGGTCGAATACATTTTTATAAAATTTCCATTTAGCCCCTGGTGGTGTATATACATTCAGCAGGGTGATATCTTCTCCCTCTGGCCGCCCAATTACCAAACTGTACCTCCCTTCTTTATCTTTGTGTTCTGATTTTTTTTCAAATGTAATTTTGGTTGATATCAATGTCGCTACTCCCCTCCTCCTCCCTGACTTATATGAAGATGAAGAGATCATTTTAAACCCTTGTCTATTGAGTTTAGTGTGTTCCACGTCTGTTAGGTGGGTTTCTTGTAAAAATATTATTTCTGCTTTGTCTTTTTTCATTTTGTGTAGAATCTTGGATCTTTTAACTGGATTCAGGATCCCTTTTACATTATATGAGGCTATTTTGGTTACACCCTGTTTCTCCATTGTATTTTCTTATTTAGTATAACAGTGTGGTGGCCCTCTTTTGTGCTACTCAGAAACTGAAAGAACATTAAGAACATAAAAAACATTAAGAACATAGTGTACGAAACTTTAAAACAAAAAACTGTCAAAAAAACTTCCTGAGCTGGGGTCTCTTTAAAGACCCTGTAAGAGCCCTGATGGAGTGTAGGCTCTGAGGGAAATTCCTCAAACTCTGTTACGTGTTGAGGGCCCTCTCTTACCCCAATCCGAATTTGTAATGATTTTTTTTTTTATGCCTATACCCTATGAGATTGTGTGCACCCTCCCACCACCATCACAGCAAACGTTCACTCTAATACAGTATTTGTTAGTGTGGGGAGAACATGTGGGTCATTGTTACATTTCTATTTTAACAAGATTTTTTTTTTTCTTTAAATTAAGAAGCCATTTGTTTCTAATGCTATAACTGCTCCATGAAAGGTTTTACCACATGCTGATTCTGCATCTCCTTTAATGTTTGTTACCTTGTAGGAGGGGGGATGGAAGTGCAGAATGACTGAAAAGAAAAAAAACAAAAAGGTCGCTATTCCTTCCTGGAACTGGAAAGCTTATCTTTGTAGCTCTGGGGCTGGGTTTCCCGCTGCTGGCCCGTGGATTTTGAAGGTCTCTGAGTGGACCACGTTTGAGCCCTGATCCTCTCGCTCAGGTCTGCTGCGGGTTTAAACACCGATACCGGGAGCCCTCTTCTCGCCATGTCAATTGTTGCTTCTTCCGCTGAATTATAGAGACATGACTCTTCACCGTAAAAGACCCTTAACTTCGCAGGAAATGGCGTCTGAAAGCGTAGATTCTGTTCGCCTAGAACCTTTTTGGCGTCGTTATATTCCCGTCGCTTTTTAAGAACCTCCGGGGCGTAATCATGCTTCACGAAGACTTTTCTCTCTTGATGCATAAATCCTTTTTTCTGCCAGGCCCTTCTTACAACCTCTTGTTTTATTTTGAAATCGGAGAATCTTACCACCACCGAACGTGAGGGCGCTTCTGCCGCTGGCTTTGCGGCTAATGTACGATGGGCCTTTTCTATCTTCAAATCGGTGGTTTGTGGAATATCCAACTTCTCTCTGAATAAGGATTCCACGCATTCCGCCATTGTGTTGAAACTATCTTCATCTCCTTCTTTCAGACCGTGAATTCTGATGTTATCTCGTCTCTGTCTTCCTTCTTGGTCGGTTAGCTTAGCCTCCAGCCTTGACTGTTTTTTGTGTAATTCCAGCATAGAATCTTCAAGCAGTTTTATTCTTTCTTCAGCTTCCAAGATTCGGTTTTTGGCCTGGTCCATTCTGCTGTTCGTCCTTTTTAATTCCTCTCTGAATTCATGAAATTCGGCCCGAAATCGTCGTAATTCATCAAATAGCGATTTCAAGCTAACCTTTTTGTTAGCTAGGTCCAGCTCCTCGTCTTCTGAGCGGAGGTCCTCCGGTTCAGATTCTGCGGCCGCTGCGCGTCCTGACCTGGGGAATGTCAGTTTCTTCTGTTTTTGGTTAGGCATGGTGTTTTTGTCTTATTCTTCCAAAAATCCGTTAAGTCTGATTTTGAAGATGTTTTCCTTGGATTGGGTCTGGGAGCTTCAGCGTTAAGTTGCTATCACCATGGCGTCCAGACCGGAAGTCCTTGACTTCAATTTTAATGAAAATTTTTTGAAAAACTGGTCAGATGTGAGGTCCTAAAGCAGACTGAGCATGCATTGGATCCTCTGCAGTTTGCCTATAGGCCTCACAGAGGAGTGGAGAATGCCACTGTCAGTCTGTTTAACATGCTTTTTAAACATCTGGATTTTAATGGGACACACACCAGACTTTTATTTGTGGACTTTTCCTCCGCCTTTAATACAATCCAACCTCGTATCTTAGTTGAAAGGCTCCTGCAGCAATTTGATTTGAGCAATAATCTGGTGGGTTGGATTCTGGATTTCTTAACCAACAGGACACAGAGAGTAAGGGTCAATGGTACATTGTCGGACCTAAAGTGCTTTTCTACTGGCTCTCCTCAGGGGTGTGTGTTGTCACCACTACTCTTCATCCTGTACACAAACATGTGTCGGAGCAGACATGACAACAGACACATTATAAAGTATGCTGATGACTCAGTTATTGTCAGTCTCCTCCAGGATGGTGAGAGTGGCCACGGCCCAGTAGTTGATGATTTTGTTCACTGGTATGAGGATTCCTACCTGCAGCTGAATACGACATAAACTAAAGACATGATTATTGACTTTAGGAGGAAAACTCCCAGGCACAAAGTCACCATACTAAAAGGCCAGACCACCGAATGTGTACAATCCTACAAATATCTTGGGACGATTATTGATAGTAATTTAAAGTTTGAAGAGAACTGTGAAAGGGTGTGCAAAAAGGGTCAGCAACATTTGCATTGCTTGAGAAAACTTGCACGCTTCCAAGTTGACCGGACCATAATGATAATGTTTTATCGGGTTTTTATTGAATCTGTTTTATCCTCTTCTTTAGTGTCATGGTTTGGTCAGATAAAACTGAAACAGAGGAAATCCTTGGGTCAGGTAGTTAGATGGTCCAGTCGTTTGCTTGGTGAGCCACAGCTGACCCTGACATCCCTGTACACCAGACAAGAACAGAGGATGGCTACCTCCATTTTAAATGATGACTCCCACCCTTTGCACTGCCACTTTCAGCTTCTTCTCTCAAGACGGAGGTTTGCTGTCCCAAAAAGTAGAACCCAGCGCTACAAAAACAGCTTTGTCCCTGCTGCTGTCAAAGAGTTGAACAAGCTGTAAAAATATATTGCACATAATTTAGGTACCTATTTATTAACTCCATTTTATATTTACTTATTTTTGTAGGATGTCACTTGGGTTCTAAATATTTTATTGGGTTTTAGACCTTTTGAGTTTTTAACCTCTTTGATTAGTTTTTAAAGGGGACCTGTGGTGGTCGTGAAAAAAAAAGATATTATATGTAGCCCCTGTCTCACGTTCTAGTTCAAGTTTAAGTTCAAATTCAAAGCAATGCGATATAAATCCATTGCTGATGTGCTGGTTCAGCTATGTCAGCAAAACACGGGCGCAGCCATACTAGCGGCTACATGGCCTGCCAGGACGCTTCCTTTGACATAGTAGCGTGGATACCGCGATCAGGATCAATATTGGCTGAGCCTGGAGTGCCCGGATGAGCAGTGGCTTTCGGGATATTCAAATTCAAACGTTTATTTCAAACTCAGGGTTCATATTAAATGCAGAACTAAAACGAGTAGAAAATAAATAAATGCTTAAATTCAGCAGGTCGTCTCGTCTGATCTGAGGTCGTAACGGCCGCCAGACGGCCGATGATTCGGCGCTGGGCTCTTCCCTCGCCGCTAAAAGTATATACAGATCAGCAGACACTCGGCGCTCTTGTAACAACAAAAACATACAATGCGGTATGGATATCGCAACATGGCGGAATGTAAAGCCTTTGGATGTCTCAATAATAAGCGAAAAAACAAAGATAAACACTTATTTTGTGTACCCAAACCCAGCTCACCTTGTCGGAAGATCGTAGCGGAAAAGTGGTTGCGCAATCTCGGAACAGGGCACAGACGTTTCCTTTCAGACGAAATTCCGTTGTGTATGAGGACCACTTCGTCACTTTCACCCTCAGAAGACCTTTCTGGCTCAAACCTGTAGCCATGTTGGACGAATTCTTCCTCAGAGTCCGACAATTCAGCCATAATAGAATAAAAACACTCACAAAAGCACCCGAGTCGCTCATACAGGTGGAGTATTGACTTTTCAGTAGCAACGTGGTGACGTCACATCCGCATGTGTCATGGCTGCGCGCATAGTTTTCATTGGCTGGCCATGCCTGCGGTCGTATTTGCATATTTCTCTGGTGGTATATGGCTGGCAATAATTATTTAACCAAATAACGAATACTTTGTGTAATGTTTTCAATCTGAATGTGTTTAGACGACCACCACTGGTCCCCTTTAACTTTTAATATGACCCTTCTCTCTTACCTCTGGTTTTCTCCCATCTCTTTGTCTTTTTATACCCTGATTGATGGAGCCTTGAGTATTTTTATCATGTTTATAGTCAGCTTCATATGTGCCTGTGTTTGTGTCTATGTTGAATGTAATTTGTGGCTTGTATATATGGATGTCACCAGACTGCAAAACAAATCTACCTACGGGTACAAATAAAGTAACCTGAACCTAATAATGTATACATACCTGTCCACATACAACCAGAATATCCATAAGTGTCTTTGTTACTTTAATTTTGCCTACAAATCCTGCCTTGAAGTATGACCAATCATCCAGGCTTTTAAATGCGTTCAGGCTCTGCTTTGTATATTTTCCTGTTGTTGAAATTTATCATCATCATAGCAGTCTGTCGTGGGTAACACTGACTGTTTCATTTAGGTTTGATCAGATTCCTCCACACAGCTCTGTCCTTAGCCTTCCGCTGCCAGGAACTCCTGTCTATGTCCAACTTCTTCAAGTTTCTTTTTACAGTGTCTTTAAATCTGAGGCTTGGTCTACCCTGATTGCGTTTGCCCTCGCATAACTGTTGAGTAGGGTAACTGCCGAGGGAGACGCTGGTGGTCCATCCTCTCAACATGTCCGAGCCATCTCAGGTTCATCTGTATTAGCATGTCCTCCATTGATGGTAGACCAGCTTGTTTCAACACTTCTATGTTGGTTATCTTGTCTTTCCATGAGATGTTCATTGTTGCTCGAAGGTGTCTCATCACGTACGCGTGGAGTTTCTTCACCTGCACTCTGTAGACAGTCCAGGTTTCAGCACCGTACAATAGAGTAGCCAGTACTGCCGCTCTGTACACTTTGCATTTCACATGGATAGACACATGTCGATTGTTCCACAGTCTCTCCCTCAAGTTTCCAAACACAGCGCTCGCTCTTCCCATTCTGAGAGATAGTTCATCCGCCAGCCTAGCATTCTCTGAAACAGTAATCCCTAGGTACTTGAAAGTCTTGCACTTGACTATTGGCTCTGTACCAGTGCTGATCTCTTCTGGTCGTCGTCGGCCTCCGTCGGTCTATGATGACCATGGAAGAGAATCCTAAACGTCTACTCTGCTGGAACAGCACCGCCTGTGGCTGAACAGGCCGATGCGCACCGGTGTTCTACCTTCCAGCGTTGGGCGTTGGTAGGATTCAAGCCTGGGCAGGAAGATATGGAGGACAAGATGCTACTACCCATGCAGCATGTCCCCCCTCTCCACGTCACTGATGAATCCAAAGGAACAGCAGGGCTGCTATAGTTTGGCACCAGCGCCATCGCAGGAGCTGCCAGAACAATGTTGAGCACAACAGAGAACTGCCTTAGGGGCTCCGACTCCGGATTTTTCCTCAGGGTTGACTCCCGAAGCCTTTCCCATGACCGGGTGTGCCGCAAGGCAGCGGAGGTTTGAAATCAGGGTTTACCTTCCCCTAGATGGGCTACCTTCCCAGGTTGACGAGCCACCATCTACCCGAAGCATCTGGTTTTAAGGCGCCAGAGATCCGCCCTCGCCCCTTCTCCTATTAGTAAAAGCAGTTCCACCGGGCTTAGAGACTAAACCGCACGGGCAGGCTAGGAGTTGGACTTAGTTGTCAGAGTCTTTTCGAGACGCACGCCGTAAGGAGCATTTTATGAGCACTGGGAGCTTAACCCCAGTGCCGCTCCTGGCTATGACAACCTTGGAAGGGGGGGATGTTATGTATAGAAACTGGCTGGTACTAGGAAAGATGGCATCCGGGTTGAACGTGGGTGGACCGGGGTGGCTGACTGCCGGTTTCCGGTAGTGACGCCACCAGTAGTATAAAGGGTGTGAGCGGAGGAGACGCTGCCTCTTTCGTTGTGGAGCCACCTGGCATGAAGGCGAGTGCCGTAAGCCTTTTGTATATAGTTGTTTAACCTGAATAAACCCTGTTAACCGAGTCTAGTCTCACTTGTCATTCCCAGCATTATGGACACAACAGTGAGCTTTGAGAAGAAAACTGCAGTAATCCTGTTTGGTGGTGTGTACAGTCCGAGACAAGGAGATGTAGTCCACTAAGCAGTGTCACAAAAACTAAATATTACTCTGTTATTATACGACAACTGACAACTTTAATTACGTGGAAAATTATCTTTTAAATTGGCAAACAATTCTCTTCTGGTAATGATGTTGATAATTGGAACTTTGGTGGTTGATAAAGGCACTCTGTCTTCTTGATGTTGATTTGGAGGCTGAATTGGCTAGCTGCTCTTGCAAATTTCTCCACTTAAGATTGCATATCTTCCATGCTGTGTGCAACTAGAGCACTGTCATCGGCAAAGAGCATTTCTCTTACTACCTTTATTGATGGCTTACTCTTGGCTTTAAACTGTGCCACATTGAACAAGTCTGCTTCTTTCCTTGTTTGAATGTATACTCCTTCTGAAGTGTCTTTGAAGGCCACCTCAAGCATGGCTGCCAGATATAGTGAGAAGAGTGTAGGTGCCAGCACACACCCTTGTTTCACCCTGTTGCTTTCTGAAAAGTCTTTAGATACTGAACCACTTATTGCCACGTTTGCTTGCATACCTGTATGGAGTGCCTCGATCAGGCTGACAAACTTCTCTGTACAACCATATTTCTTGAGTACCTGCCAAAGTCCTTGTCGCGAAACAGTATCAAAGGCTTTACTGAAGTCTATGGAGACTACATAAAGTGGCATGTTCTGTTCAATACACTTTTCTTGAACCTGTTTCAAGCAGAAACTCATGTCCATTGTGCTTCTTCCACTTCTAAAGCCGCACTGGGTTTCCGGTAGTACATTCTGTGAGATGTGTTCACTAAGTCTGTTCAGTAGTACACGTGAGAAAATCTTACCAACAGTGGCTAGCAGTGATATACCTCGGTAATTTCTACAATCCTTCTTGTCACCTTTCTTGAACAAAGGCACAATACTTGCATCCTTCCAGTCTTGAGGTGCTTTCTGGGCATCCCATATCTCTTGGATGAGCTTGTGCAGGCAGTTGGTCAGCTGAACACCACCAAATTTCCACATTTGTGCTTGAATTCCATCCCTTCCTGGAGCTTTACCATCCTGTGTTGTCCTGATAGCTGCCATTAGTTAGTTAGTTAGTTAATCCCTTCACACCTGAAGGTGTATATGGGCGGCGCCTATCTCCGTTTCTCTGACCCTAGGCCACACAGCTACTGTAAGTAGTGAAAGCTACAGCGGGGGGTCAATCTTCTGGTAGCTCTGTGTGTAACTTTACTTTCCCCATTCCATTATACGGAGCACCACGCTAGAAGGCAGAAAGCACCATTTTTATATGGTCTTTGGTATGACCCGGCCGGGATTTGAACCCCAGCCTCCCGGGTGTGGGGCGGATGCTCTACCAACTGAGCCACCACTCCGGTAGCTGCCATTAGGTCATCAAAATTTGGTGGTTCATCCAGACTTGATACAGCTGGTCGCTGCACTAGAGCTTCTTTAGCCTCTTCAGTGAGATCTCCAGGGTTGGTTAGTAGTTGGTCAAAGTGGTCTGCAAATCTGTCCAGGATCTTGCCTTTCTCCTGCAAAACTGTTTCACCGTCCATAGCCTTTAATTGGATCAATCCTCTTGGTTTCGGGTCGTAGATTTCTCTCAAACCTGTGAAGAATGTTTTCATGTCCTTCCTGTCTGCTGCAGTTTGAAGTTCCTCCGCTTTTTCATCCCACCCGTTCGACTTCATCTCTCTGGTGTACTTCTGTAGCTCACTCTGAGCCTTTGAGTATTTCTTCTTCTTCGACCTTGTGCTACACTGTAGGTTTTCCTGCCTAGCTGTATTCCTCGCTTCTAGTAGTTTCTTCAGGTGTTCATCATGCTCATCAAACCAATCTTGATGTTTCCTCTCAGGGTAGCCTAATACATCACTCACAGTCTGATACACCGTATCCTTCAGTGTTGCCCATTTCTCTTCTGTTTTTCTCCCGACTTGTTGCTGTCCCAGTCTTTCAAGTTTTCATCCATTTCCTGTGCAAGTTCTTCCTGCTTCTTTTGGCCTTTCAGTGCACTAGTGTTTAGCTTCCGTGGTGGTTTCGCACCCGTCCTGCAGTGCTGTTTTCACCTGCAAATCCTTAATCTAGATCTCAGTATAACATGATCTGTGCCACAGTCCACACCTCTCATTGCTCTGGTGTCCAATACATCCCTTATGTCTCTCTTCCTGACTATGATGTAGTCTAATAAGTGGCAGTGCTTGGATCTTGGGTGCATCCATGTCTTCTTGTGTGTGTCCTTGTGCTTAAATAGAGTGTTGGTTATCACAAGGTTGTACTCTGAACATAGTGCAAGTAGAAGTTCTCCATTAGCATTGCACTTGCCTACTCCATAACTGACTAGCACTCCTTTCCATTTCTCGGTGTCCGAACCAACTCTGGCATTGAAATCTCCAACGAGTATCAGCCTGTCATCAGTCGGTACACACTTGATAGTCTCACGTAAATCACTGTAGAACTCTTCCTTCACCTCCGCTGTGTTGGTCATTGTTGGGCTATATACACTGACGAGTGTGGCATACATCTTCCGCTGTAGTGGGAGTCTCATAGTCATTATCGTGTCGTTGATTGGCACCGGTTCCTCATCAAGCATTGCTGCTATCTCCTTTCTAAGTGCAAAGCCCACTCCTGCTTCTCTCCTTTCTTGAGTTGATTTCCCACTCCAAAAGAAGATGCACCCCTGGTCTTCCAAGCCGTCATATCCAGGCAATCTTGTTTCACTAAGTGCAGCTATGTCTACATTGTACCTGTTCATTTCCAGGGCCACAAGCACGGTCTGTCTTTCTGGGCACTGTGATGTTGTTCTGTCCAACAGAGTGCGTGCATTCCATTTTGCTACACACATGGTTGCTGTTTTCCTCTTCTTTAGTCTTCCTGCTCCTAGCTTACTTTTCGCTGCCTGTCGGAGTGTGAACACATCACATCAGCGCTGACCTTGTAAGCCCGGGCGACATCCGAGCCGGAATGAGTTGCTTTCTGATTGACCATTTCATAAAACTATCAAAATATTTGAGTACTGCTAGCTTTTGCTAAACTAGCAGCACATTCTTGGCAGATAAAGGTATTATCAGTGGCAAGGACAAGCCAAGACAAACTGACTCCAGTATCTGTTGCAGTGACTGACCAGATGATAGGTTTGTTTATCTCTGCTCTTTGTGTAGTGCATGTCACAATGCACCGACTGGCACAGTCCACCACAGACCTTGCGACAGATATGTTTATCTGCCAGGATGTCCAGTCTCACCCTGTGTAACTGGGAGAGGTCCACCACAGACCTGTGGCAGATATTGTTTTTAGTTTTGCCAGGATGCCCTGTTTCACCCTCCACGCCCTCGGAAGGGCGGGGATGCCAGTTGAGTTGCTGACTGCAGCATTTTGGATCAACTGAAGACTTTTTAAAGATGTTTTGGGACAACCTGATAATAAAGAGTTACAATAATCTAATCTAGAGCTAACAAAAGCGTGGATCAGTTTCTCAGCATCACTCTGAGACAAGATGCTCCTAATCTTGGCAATATTATACAAATGATAGAAGGCAGTCTTAGAAACAAATTTAATATGTGACTTTAAAGACAGATCTTGATCAAAAATAACTCCAAGGTTCCTCACAGAGCTATTAAGAGAAAGAGTAACCGCATCCAAACTGAAAGTTTGATGTGGAAAGGTATTTCTAAGGTTTTCTGGACCAGCAAGAATGACTTCAGTCTTCTCTGAATTTAATAGCAGGAAATTACAAGTCATCTATCAGATAAATAAGATCTAAACCACTGCAACGAAGTTCCATTAAGTCCAACATAGTGTTCTAATCTATCAAGTAGAATATTATGATCAATAGTATCAAAAGCTGCACTAAGGTCTAAAAGGACAAGAACAGAAACAAGTCCATTATCAAATGCGATAAGGAGGTCATTAATGATCTTCACTGAGGCTGTTTCAGTACTGTTGTGGTGGACACACACAGGTGACTGTTTGGTGACTCACATTTTAGGTCAGAACAAAGGCAGGAAGCTGCAGGAATCTTAGCCTTGAGATGCAAGGCTTGAGACTGTGGGGGGTTCAATTAAAGGATTAAGAAAAGGACTCATTGGAGACAGTGGAAGTGATATTATGGAGAGAAATGCATTGTGACTGTCTTTATAATGCAAGGTGGTCTGTGTGACATGATCTGTGAAGTGTGAAGTTCCTGATATTTAAGGACGAGAGTTTACTGTGTCACTCTCTTTTTCTCTGCTTTGAGATGATGGTGTTGTGAATAAAACTGACTTTGAGAGAGAACTCTGCCTCGTCATTTTCACATCACCACACTGGTGACCCGAGACGTATTATGCAAGAAGAAAATTCCCCCGGGCCAGCCGCGTCAGGAGCCCCCAGCCAAGCGAATGCCGCTACAGTCCAGCTACTGGACTTCTGGCAGAACAATCCGCGCTCCTGGTTCAACGCGGTTGAGGCGCAGTTCAACCTCCGGGGGATATCGGTAGATGCCACGAAATTCTACCACGTAGTCGCAAAGCTGGACAACAACACGGCCCAGCATGTGGAGAGCCTGATCGACCAGCCGCCGGATAGCGACAAATACGGCACGTTGAAGGCTGCACTCATCCAGCAATTCACCCCCTCGGCAGAGGAGCGAGCAGAGAGGCTCCTGGCGTTGATGGAGGGGGAAAACGACATGCCCGTGAACCTGATGGAGAAGTTGTTGAGGTTGAAAGACTCTGACGACGATCACTTCATTTTCACCCACCTCTTCCTCAGGACTATACCGTCAGTAGCGAGAGCGACCCTGGCCAGTTCGCCACTGTTGGCCCTATGGGACTACTGCGCGCTGGGCCGAGAGGCACAGCGGATTGTCAACGCCACCAAGCGGCGCGCAGCCACGGCCGCTGCAGCGGAACTCGGCGAGACGACCGGAGACGACAGGGGGCCAGAGGCAGCGGTGCCAGACTCACCGACGACGGCGGCGGCAAGGGCCAGGGAACGTGGACCGGACGTCCTTTGTTTCTACCATCGCCGCTTCGCAGAGAGGGCATGCAAGTGTGTACCGCCGTGCCAGTTTGGGCGTTGGGGAAACGCCAAGACCGGGGGTCGGTAGCGGCCGTGGCCCTAGGGGAAGAGAACAAGCTGCTCTGCTTATCGGACGCACGCTCGGGGAGGCAGTTCCTCGTTGACACAGGCTCCCAGTTGAGTTTCATCACACCTTCCTACGCGGACAGACTGGCTGGTTCCGGAGGTCCCCGGGTGACGGCAGCGAATGGCTCGGAGATTAAGACCTTTGGTGAGAAGACTCTGCTCCTGTCTCTACACGGCCGTACATTTGAGTGGACTTTTGTTGTAGCAGCAGTAAATTTCAATATGCTGGGGGCTGATTTTTTGTGCTCACATGGGTTGTTGGTTGATCTTGCTAATAGGCGCCTGGTTAATGCACTTTATTTTGATTCTATCCCCTGTACAGCGTGAGTGGCCCCGCCAACAGCACAAGCCAACGTTACAGCAGCAAGCGGTAAGTTCCACACACTGCTCACTCAGCTCCCAGCGCTCATGGTCCACCACATTTTCGGCAACAGTTGCTAAGCACGGGGTGGAGCATTTTATTACCACTACCGGACCGCCCGATTTTGCAAAAGCTCCGCGCTTGGACGCAGTTAAACTGGCCAAAGCGCGCGAGGAGTTCGCCAACCTGGAGAGGTTGGGCATTATCCGACGTTCAAACAGTCCGTGGGCTTCCCCCCTACACATGGTCCCGAAAGCTGACGGATCATGGCGCCCTTGCGGGGATTTTCGCAGGTTAAACAACGCTACAGCGCACGACCGCTACCCAATCTCACATATCCAAGATTTTTCCGTTTTTTTGGCAGGGGCGCACATTTTTTCTAAAATAGACTTGGTCCGCGGTTACCACCAAGTCCCAGTGCACGCTGAGGACATACCCAAAACAGCGGTAATAACTCCGTTTGGCCTATTCGAGTTTTTACGCATGCCATTCGGACTTAAAGGGGCTGCTCAGACGTTCCAACGCATGATGGACGCGGTGCTTCGCGATCTCCCTTTCGTGTTCGTCTACCTGGACGATATTTTAGTAGCCAGCGTGTCCGAAGATGAACACGAATAACACCTGGCCACAGTTTTCCGAAGGTTGGGAGATCACGGGTTAATAATCAATCCAGCGAAGTGTCAGTTTGGGGTGGCGCAGATCGATTTTTTTAGGACACCGCGTCTCCCCCGAAGGAGCAGTTTCGCTGCCTGACAAAGCGCGCGCGGTGGCAGATTTTCCCCGGCCGCAGACGGTCAGGGCGTTGCAGGAGTTTTTGGGAATGGTGAATTTTTATAACCGTTTCCTCCCCCGCGCGGCGCAACTCATGCAGCCGTTGTATGCCGCGCTCAAAAAAAAAAAGAAACCCGCGGATAAGATCGAGTGGCCCCCGGAGCGGGACCAAGCGTTCTCGGAGGTGAAAACAGCCTTGGCAAAGGCTGCGTTGTTGGCACACCCAGACCCAACAGCCCGCATAGCGCTCACCACTGATGCATCAGATGTGGCCATGGGGCGGTCGTGGAGCAACATGTAGCCGGGGTTTGGCAGCCCCTCGCCTTTTTCAGCGGGACCTTGCGCGATAGCGAATGTAAATACAGCGCGTTCGACAGGGAGCTGCTGGCTCTCCATTTGGCCATCCGCCACTTTCAGTTCTGGCTTGAAGGACGCGCTTTCACCGCATTCGTTGACCACAAACCGCTAACATTCGCAATGGCCAAGGTCTCTGAACCGTGGTCAGGCCGGCAGCAGAGACAGCTGGCCGCAATAACAGAGTTTACCACTGATATCCAGCATGTGGCGGGCAAACTCAATGTAGTGGCAGATTGCCTCTCGTGCGCCGTGGCGGCCCCAGTCAGCGTAGGGGTAGATTATGCAGCCATGGCCGCGGAGCAGGTTAATGACGCGGACGTGCGCGCACTCCAGTCTGGACCAACAGGGTTAAGGCTGGAGAGCAGGGCGCTGCAAGACGGTATGTCCCCCCCTAATCTGCAATGTCTCCACTGGACGGCCGCGTCCAGTAGTACCGGCTGCGTGGCGCCGCCGCGTCTTTTACTCGGTTCATTCTTTGGCGCACCCTGGAGTGCGCGCGTCGGTCAAAATGGTGGGAGAGAAATTTGTGTGGCCGAGCCTCCGCAAACAAATCAAAGAGTGGGCAGCAGCCTGCACGGCGTGTCAACGAGCCAAAGTACACAGGCACACGAGGGCTCCTTTGGAACCGTTTCACATTCCGGCCAAGAGGTTCGATCACGTTCATGTGGACCTCGTGGGCCCCCTCCCACCGTCACAGGGGTGCACACACCTTCTGACAATGGTGGACCGCACCACGCGCTGGCATCAACCACAGCCGAGGAGGTGGCGCGCGCTTTTTTAACAGCTTGGGTGGCGCGCTTCGGCGTTCTGTCGGACATTACGTCCGACAGAGGCCTTCAATTTGTGTCCGAGCTTTGGTCGGCAATGGCCCGCAGCCTGGGTGTCACAATTCACCGCACAACCGCGTACAATCCGCAGGCTAACGGGTTATGCGAACGTTTTCATAGGTCATTGAAAGCGGCTCTCAGAACGTCACTGACCGATACAAATTAGGTTGACAAGTTACCATGTGTGTTATTGGGGTTGCATTCTGTGCCTAAAGAGGATCTAGAAGCCTCCCCAGTGGAGCTCGTGTTTGCGCAGCCACTCCGGCTGCCCGGGGAGTTTCTCCCAGATAACCCTGCGCCAAACGCCTCCCCGTCTCAGCTGTTGCGGAGTAACATAGAATCAAGCACGCTGCCCGGCCCCGCGCACCACAGTTTTCTGTGCGTTTTTGTGCCTAAAACTTTGAAGAACGCAGAGTTTGTTTTTGTGAGACACGATGCGCATCGAACCCCGCTGCGACCGCCTTATGACGGACCATTCAGAGTGCTAGACACAGGGGACAAGCAGTTTTTGATAGATTGGGAGAATTGGCATAAACGGACTCAAACCCGCTTTTGTGGTGGCAGATGAGCAGGTGCTGTTGGCGAAGGATCCGCGGTAGGTAGACCACCGCTGGGGGCTTCAGAGTAATGTTTCCCCAGAACACCCACAGGTGCTGACAAAAGGTTTCTACACCCAGACGGCAAACCCCCAGGACAGCCCCGCAGAGACGTTGAATCCCAGATGCAGCAGATATGGCAGGAGGCTGAAGCCTGTACAGCATGTGGACTGATGTGTATTGATACTATCACGGCATGCATGTGGTGATTCTCTTGTTGTTCTGTTTGTCTAAAATGTTGGGGGGGGGGCTTTGTGTGGTGGACACACACAGGTGACTGTTTGGTGACTCACATTTTAGGTCAGAACAAAGGCAGGAAGCTGCAGGAATCTTAGCCTTGGGATGCAAGGCTTGAGACTGTGGGGGGTTCAATTAAAGGATTAAGGAATGGACACATTGGAGACAGTGGAAGTGATGTCATGGAGAGAAATGCATTGTGACTGTCTTTGTAATGCAAGGTGGTCTGTGTGACATGTGATCTGTGAAGTGTGAAGTTCCTGATATTTAAGGACGAGAGTTTACTGTGTCACTCTCTTTTTCTCTGCTTTGAGATGATGGTGTTGTGAATAAAACTGACTTTGAGAGAGAACTCTGCCTCGTCATTTTCACATCACCACACTATGATGGATTCTAAACCCAGATTGAAACTCTTCAAATAAACCATTTCCCTGCAGGTGGTCAAATAATTGGGTAGCAGCAACACTTTCTAAGATTTTTGAAATGAAAGTGAGATGAGAGATTGGTCTATAGTTAGCTAAAGCTCCCGGATCCAGCGTTGGCTTTTTGAGCAAGGGTTTAATTACAACCGTTTTAAAAGCCTGCGGTACATGGCCTAAAGTTAATGAAGAATTGATTATTTGAAGAATGAAGCTACCAGTAAGTGGGAAGACTTCTTTAAATAACCTGGTAGGAATAGGGTCTAAAAGACAAGTTGAAGGCTTGGATGAGGAAATTATTCTGTCTAACTCTAAAAGGTCAATTGGAGTAAACTCTATCCAAACAGATATCAGTTGAAAGTTGTAGTAGTTACTGTATTTAAGTTAATGGTGGGAAGAATCTGATTCATTTTATCTGTGATAGATGAAATTTAATATTGAAAAAGTTCATAAAGTCCTGACTAGTAAGCTCTAAGGGAATGCTAAGATTGACAGAGTCCTGACTCTTTGTCAATCTGGTTACAGTGCTGAAAATAAACCTAGGATTATTCTTGTTGTCTTCTATTAATACAGAATATCTTGTTCTAGCTTTTCTAAGAGATTTTTTATAAATTAAAAGATGATTTCTCCAAGCTAAAAAGATTTCATCTAAATTAGTGGAGCGCCATTTTCTTTCTAATTGACGAGTCTTCTGTTTTAAGCTATGAGTTTCTGTGTTGAACCAAGGAGTTAGAAATCTCTGATTACTTTTTCTTTTTTAAGGGGGTCATCAAGTCTCGAGTCTGATGCAGAGAAGCTGTAACACTGTCTACCATGCTATCAATTACAGAAGGAGCAAGCTGTCTATTGCTTATTTCTGTTGTGTTGACACATGGCATAGAGGAAACAATCTGCATAAATTTGGTAACGACATCATCTGAGAGGTATCTACTGTAGTAATATTTTTCTTTAGGAGCCAAATAGTCAGAAATAGTAAAATCAAAGGTTAACAGACAATGGTCTGACAGTACAGGGTTATGAGGAGACACTACCAGAATTCAACATGTATCATGAGCACGTTAGACTGGTAGTGGGTTACTGAGCATAAAGTGTATTATCAAGCATTTGTGGAACCAAGGAAAAACATAGCTTCAACTGGCACTGTAATGGAAATTGAAGGCCCATAAAATAGCATTTGTTAAGAAAAATAGATGTAATTTTATGAAGAAAATGATGATTAAACTCTTTGATAAAAATGAAAATTTGTGTTACTCTGAAAAGGAATGGAGATTAATGGAAAAACAAATGCATTTGAAGTTGTGACAGGAGTTTGAAGATATTAGTTTATAGAACTTACACCATGAATATTCTGAAGAATTAAATCTAATTTGGACAACAGACCTTCAGCACAGCAGAGTCAGATTGTGTCCCCTGGTGGTAGCAGGCAGTCCGGAACCATCTTGATCCAGCTGGATTGGCGTAGATTCTGTTGAGAGAGAATGGCAGATGGGTTCTGCCCCACAGCTCGACCTACTCCTGGGATCACATACATGGAAGCTCGATGCTTCTTCTGCTGGCCGAGGTTTTCTTATGCACAGAAAAAGGAATTTGGCCAGGTTATCCAGATAATATTTGTTTATCATTCAAAGTCCTATCAGAAAATCAAACTTGATAAATTATAAAAAAACCCCATCACAAATCTGTTTCTTCCGATGTGTTGTGGTCAGAACAAAGTTGATTTAAGCAAAGTTAAAATCAAACAAAATCTTCTTAACATTGTAACTTAAGAAAAGGAGTAAAATAGGAAAAAGTGAATTTTAAAGAAAAAGAAAAAAAGTTTGCACAGAGCATAGCTCTGGGCCTGCTTGGAAAAAAAAAAGGAAGAGCAGGAACTGCTTCTTCAGGAGTCACTCCCAACTTGAAACTCGACTGCAACTGTGACAAAGGAAAGTTTTTTTCCCCACTACATTCAAAGATCAGGGTTGCATCTGCCCATTAGTGTAAACTTTTTACCAATTGCACTGAATTTCGTTGTTCAGCAGAGATTGTGAACTGCCTAAAAAGGAGATGCGGGGAGACTTGGAAGCTTATTTGTCAATTCATAGTTTTTGGAATGTAGCCTCATCCGTAAGCCAAGGAGAGAGAATTTGAAATGAAAAATGAAATCCTCCTAAACATACATATGCTTCCTATAAAAGCATAAATTCTTAAAAACTTAAGTGACTAACATATTTTACTTAATAAAGGAACAATGTGTCTCCATTGTAAATGTGATAATTTCTTTATGGTAGGTATGCAAAAATTAATTCTTCCTAAAAATAAAGAAGCACACATCAAATTGTATCCATAAAAGCATTTCAAACCATAATTGTCCATCACAGGGGCCCGCCATTATCTTCAAAAGTGGATACTGTGTGTGAGGGAAAAGCTAAGTTATTTCATTGTTCACAATTAATACTTTAACTTCACTGAGAAATATTCCTGTGTTATCCATTGGAGGGCAATGTTGGACTCATGAGTTTGGAGAGAAAAGGGAGTGCAGATCTGGATAATTTCAGATGGCTATTAAAACATCAAACTGTCTCATGGGAATGTACGCCATCAAATTTATGATGGGGGTTCCAAACACTTCCTGGCATGGAGGGGAGATTTGAGGGTCAATTTACCAATGGAATGTGGCTTCAAAGCTGTGGTCTTTAGGTGAAGGGTAAGAAAGGGGGTCTTCGTTCTTCTCCAATAAAGGATGAATCTTTTTCTTATTTCAAACCAACTGGTAATGCTACACAGTGTGACCTTGGGCTAGGGCGATGAGGTCAGCCAGAGAGCTTATCATTGCAATCTTGGTCATCCAGGACAGTCTAGGCTGACCTTGTTGGCGATGCCAGCCTTTTTTTTTTTTTTTTGTTTGGACTTATTTTGTACCCATAGGTAGATTTGTTCTGCAGTCCGGTGACAAGCCACCAGCTGCCAGTCGCTGCGTGCGCAAGCGCCCCTTAACTCCCTAACCTGCATGTTTTTGGCATGTGGGAGGAAACCGGAGAAATCCCGGAGTAAACCCACGCAAACACGGGGAGAACATGCAAACTCCACACAGATCACTGTTGGCCGGGGGCAGGGATCGAACCCACGATCTCATGATCCCCGCGATCCCCCGGCCGAGGGTAAACTGTGCTGCCGCGGTGCTAACCACTGCGTCACCGTGCAGCCTTGGAGGGTGGATGAGCGCTCGCGGAGTGGGCCTGCTTTGCCTGTATCCCATCTTCCAGCCTTGCCATGTGACCGAGGAGACGCAGCCTCCCTCTTCTGATGATGGTAGAGATGGAGATAGGACAGCCAGCCATCCTGTAGACCTCATTATTTGTGGTTTGGTGGAACCATTGGATGCTGAGGATGTTACGGAGGCAGGTCTGATGGAATGTATCCAGATGGTGGGTGGCGACGCATCCCTGCCGGACTCCAGAGGTGGTGACAAAAGGGTGGGACATCTCACTCTGGGCACGTACCCTACACATGGTGTTGGTATAGAGATCCTGGAGAATGTTGATGTACTTGGGTGGGACTCCAATGCCACAAAGGAGTTGCCAGAGGGTGTTCCTGTCTCGGGAGTCGAAGGCAACTTTGAGGTCAGCATTGGCCGCATATCGAGGTTGGTGGTACTCCCTTTGTTGCTGTGCCAGTACACTCAAAGCATGGATGCAGTCCGCTGTGGATCAGCGAGGGGTGAAGCCGGCCTTCTGGCGGCAGTGTATGGCAAGGAGCGGGGGGGGGATGCGGCTCAGGATGACAGCGGTGATTACCTTGTCAGGGATGGACAGCAGCATAATGGGATGATAGCTGACTGTGCTCCGATGGTCACCCTTGTTCTTATAGAAGGACAGAATGACCTCATCCCTGCCCTCATCCCAGGGACACGTTCTGCCGAGATGAAGCGGCACAGATGTCCTAGCCGAGGGATGATGGAGGTGAGGGCCGCTTTCATCATCTCTGCCGTAACTCCATCAGTGCCGGGAGCTCGCCCAGAGGGGAGCTTCTTGATTGTACCTGACAACTCACTGATTGAGGGTGCGGCTAGGGTGATTGAGTTGTCTTCAACACCGCATCAGCATACTGCTGCAGCTTATCTGAGGTGGGAGAAGGGGATTTGCAGAGGATGCTCATGTAGGACTCTCACCATCGTTGGAGTTTGGTCGTCAGGTTTGTGACGAGGCTTATGCCATCGGCGGCTAGCAGGTGGATGACAACTGCCATTTTTTGCTGGGTTGGCCCAGCTTCTTGATAGACTTTTAGGCAGACTGGAGGTTCTCTGCTTGGAAGCTGTTGTTGGCCTTGTCGGCGATACAGTGAAGCCAAACTTTATCAGAACATGAAATAATTCAGTACACAGTACATGTAAAATGAATATATGATGTTTACAAAACTTCATTATAAGTCTATTTGTGACATTTTTAGCAGTTGTCAAATGACCCAAAATTATTTTCAACTCATTTGTCATTAAAAAAATCAATTTATTCTTGTAATTTATAGATCTGTTGATACAAATGATCTGATTGTGTGGAGAAAAATGTTTGTTCATGTGACCCTGACTGTCACTGAGAGGACCAATTTAATCAACTACTTTACACTTATTATTAATTTACTGCCCTCCCATCGAGCTTCCTAGTTGTTGACTGGTAGACAGCAAGCTAACCCGTGTGGTGCAGGCCTCAATGATTACAAGATGTCTCCTTTTATCTTGTTTATTGTTGCGGCACCACAAGGAACGTAACGTGATGTACATCTCAAAAAAAAAAAAAAAAAAAAAAAAAAAAAATCCAAGATGGCGCCGCGGATGGCAGCCACTGGCTTCTGCTCTCTGATGTTTTTGATAATTTTGTGTGTTTTTTTTGGACTTCTGCTCTTCTGTCCGAATCACCTATTCAAGGGAGGAACTACTTTCACTCAGACTACCTCCCAATGCAACTTCTCCGCCAGTTACTGCTGCTGATCTGAAGTTTTTTTTCAGTCCATCTTAGCTGTGGGAGCAGCGGCTATTGGCGCTGGCCGGAAACGAAGGCGGCGTGGTAAACGTGCCGGTGCGTTAGTCAGGCTGAAGAAACGAGGATTTCGCACGCCGCTCCCATCGATCCATCTGGCAAATATCCGCAGTTTGGCGAACAAAATGGATGAACTGCTGCTCCTGACTCACAAAAACCGGGATTTTAGCAGATCTGGCGCCCTTTGTTTCACGGAGTCCTGGCTGAGTGAACACATCCCGGACAGCGCGGTCCGCCTGGACGGATTCCAGCTGTTTCGTGCTGATCGCAGCCGAGAATTTTCTGGAAAGACTAAGGGTGGTGGAATCTGCTTCTACATAAACGAAGGTTGGTGTACTGATGTCACAGTGTTGAAGAAGTTTTGTAGCCCTAACCTAGAGTCACTGTTCATAAACTGTAAACCCTTTTATTCACCGCGAGAGTTCTCCTCATTTATTCTGGTCGGAATTTATATCTCGCCTGCTGCTTGTACAACGGAGGCACTGCAGCTCCTCGCTGACCAGATAGCAGACGTGGAGGAAAAACATGCAGACTCTCTGCTTATCATTCTGGGTGATTTCAATAGAGCTAATCTCACAAATGAGCTTCCTAAATACAGACAGCATATTAAATGTCCCACCAGGGACACAAATACACTTGACCACTGTTACACAGTTTTAAGAAATGCCTATCATGCCGTCCCCCGTGCAGCTCTGGGTTTTTCTGACCACTGCCTGCTCCATCTTATTCCAACATACAGACAGAAACTAAAAACTTCCAAGCCTGTTGTAAGGACTGTGAAGAAATGGACTGAGGAATCAAAGCTGAAGTTACAAGCCTGCTTTGACTGCACAGATTGGAGTGTTTTTGAAGCTGCAGCCATTAACTTAAATGAACTCACTGACACTGTGACATCATACACCTGTTTCTGCGAGGACATGTGTGTGCAGACCAAGACCTTCTGCATATACAACAACAATAAACCCTGGTTCATTCCTAAACTGAAGCAGCTACGTCAGACCAAGGAGGAGGCCTACAGGACTGGTGACTGGACTCTGTACAAGCGGGCCAGAAACATGCTGACGAAGGAGACCAGGCTTGCTAAGAGGAGCTACAGTGTGAAGTTACAAAAAAACTTCTCAGCTAACAACTCTGCTTCTGTCTGGAGAGGCCTACGGAATATCACCAACTACAGGAGACCATCCCCCCACCCTGCGGAAAACCTCCAGCTGGCTAATGACCTAAGCAGCTTTTACTGCAGGTTTGAAAAGAACCTACAGTTCTCACCTCCCACCCACACAAAAGGATTATCTGCAGCCCCAGGAACTCCATCCCTCCTCCACTCTGACCTCCCACCAGCACTAATGATCTGTGAAGAGGAGGTGCGCCGGGTCTTTCAGAGACAAAAGATCAAGAAGGCTGCAGGACCTGATGGTGTGTCTCCGTCCTGCCTGAGAGTCTGCTCCAACGAGTTGGCCCCCATCTTCACCCGGATCTTTAACAGATCACTGGAGCTGCGTGAAGTGCCTTCCTGCTTCAAACGCTCCATCATCATTCCAGTTCCCAAGAAACCCTCTATTACAGGATTAAACGACTACAGACCTGTTGCCCTGACCTCTGTGGTCATGAAATCCTTGGAGAGATTGGTGCTGAACCACCTGAAGGTCATCACAGGCCCCCTGATGGACCCACTGCAGTTTGCCTACCGGTCAAACAGGTCAGTGGATGATGCAGTGAATATGGGACTACATTACATCCTGCAACACCTCGACTCCCCAGGGACGTACGCCAGGATCCTGTTTGTCGACTTCAGCTCAGCGTTCAACACCATCATCCCAGGCATTCTTCATCAGAAACTCCTCCAGCTCAAGGTGCCCCCCTCCACCTGCCAGTGGATCTCCAGCTTTCTGACTGACAGGTGGCAACAGGTGAAGCTAGGGAGATTTACATCCAGCTCCCGAAAAATTAGTACTGGCGCCCCCCAAGGATGTGTCCTTTCCCCACTGCTCTTCTCCCTCTACTCCAACGACTGCACCTCAGAGGACCCTTCGGTGAAGCTCCTGAAGTTTGCGGACGACACCACAGTCATCGGTTTGATCCGGGATGATGATGAGTCTGCATACAGGCGGGAGGTGGAGCAGCTGATCCTCTGGTGCAGCCAGAACCATCTTGAACTTAACCCAGCCAAAACGGTGGAGATGACTGTGGATTTCAGGCGACACCCCCCTTCATTCCCCCCACTCACCATCCTCAACAGCACAGTGTCCACGGTGGACTCCTTCAAGTTTCTGGGTACCACAATCTCCCGGAACCTGAAGTGGTCCTCCCATATTGACACTGTCCGGAAAAAGGCCCAGCAGAGGTTGTTTTTTCTGCGTCAGCTCAAGAAGTTTGATTTGCCTCAGGAGCTGCTGGTTGTCTTCTACACCGCCATCATCCAATCTGTCCTCTGCTTTTCCATCACTGTCTGGTTTGGATCTGCCACTAAACAGGACAAGACCAGACTGCAGCGGATCATTAAGTCTGCGGAGAGGATCATTGGTACCGACCTACCCTCCATTGAGAACTTATATCGGTCCATAACCAGGAAACGGGCGGGAAACATCTGTGCTGACCCATCACACCCCGGCCACAAACTGTTTGAACTTCTATCTTCTGGTCGTCGTTACAGATCACTGAAGGTCAAAACCACCCGTCACAGGAACAGTTTCTTTCCTCAAGCCATCACTCTGATGAACTCCTAACATTCACCTAGTCCTACCTGTTGCTGTACTCATGACTTTTCATCCATTATTACTTGCACATAACTCTCACACTGCTTTTTACTTCATTCACATTATATCACTGAATCTGAGTCCACATTGAAATACTGTGTGATTGTATATTTTTTCATATATTTCTGCAAAGTGTGGTTAGTCCGAGTAAATAACTGCATATATTCCTGTATATATTTGCATCCTTTTATAGAAACGTGGACAGACTGTAATTTACTGTACATACTGTGGTTGTCATTGAATCCTTATTTAAATCCTTCACCTGAACAACGAGAGCAAGTTTTTAGCCAAAGTCAAATTCCTTGTATGTGTTGTGCATACTTGGCCAATAAAGCTGATTCTGATTCTGATTCTGATTCTGATTCTGATCTGTTCTATTCCATTCCTACATCCATGTAAAACTGAAACAAAGTAAACATATACACCTCCGACCAGTCTTCTGTTATATGGTTACTGCGCATGTGCAACACTTTGTGTATCAGTTCAAAAACAAAACTTTCATTACACCACTAGAGGGCGCCAAGCTCACTTCCATGAAACAATGTAATGAGAACTACTCAACTCAAATTATAAAGGCAGAGTACTCCCTGTCTGGTGCAATAATTGTCATGGTCCGAGCGCCGATCTCGTCCGTGCTCGGGCCATACATGATCTCCTTCAGGCTTGACAGCAGTGTTTACCTTCTGGCTCCCCGAGCTCTTATTGTGACAGCGCTCGGAGGAGCTTCCTGCTGTCAAAGCCGAACAGCTGTGCTGCATTTGCGGCTCATCAGTGGACCGGCTTTTAAGCGAGCGCTGAGAGCAGCCCAGTGCAGCAGTCTCATCAAACATTCCTTATCATTCCACGTCTTTCATTGTTAACGAGCATCCCTCACCCAGGGTCAGGATCGTAAGTGAGCTTTGTGTTAGCCTTATGTTTTCCTGTGCCTAGTGTTTTGTGCCTTAGCCCACTGTGGCTCATTACTTTGTATGTTATCCTCTGTTCTTAATAAAACATCATGCAAACCTCACTGGCGACTGTTGGCGTCTTATGGTGGCTCGCGAGGGCCACCGCTTGACAGTAGACTGCTGCCAGGATGCCTAAACGGAGGCACCAAACCGAGAAGCCGTTCCCGGTGAGTTTGCATTTGGACTTTTGCTCTTTGCTGTCTGGATGCTGCGTGCTGAAAACATGCTGTCGCGGAGGGGCCGCGCTCGGAGTCTGAGCTACGAGCTGGTGGACACCCTGGAATATGTAGATGAGACACTCATCTCCGCTTCCCTCCTCGACTATCACAGCGACGTGTGCTGGTACCTGGACTGCGCTGAGGATGTCTTGAATCATCTTCCCCTCTACGCCGACCACCCTGAAGTCAGCGCAAGGAGGGATGACATCGCCGCACAGCGCGAGATACTCCATATGATGGAGGAGGACTACGGCAAGAAGCAGAGGAGGAGGCATCTGCGCTCCCCGCTTTGGGATCCCATTCCTGTCCTCGATCCAGTCCAGGAGTTCGCATTATCCGGGGGCCATCGAGTCGGCGCCACAGCCATAGTCAACCTCAGCAAGAACCCCGTCCGGATCCTGTACCGGGCCGCCAGAGAGACTCTATCTCACAGTGTGCTGCTTCCTCGGTGTCTCGCCAGGAGGGAATCCCCGCAGCCTCTCCCCCTGGGTCATCTTCTCCTGCTGTCCCGTCAGCGCTTCATGCCCGGTTCGTCTCAGCTGTCGCCCCCTCCTCCTCGACGCCTCCCCCAGCTGTTGTGTGTGCCAGGAGTCCTGCTTCGGTGAGCCCCGTCCCTGATCCATCACGAGCGGTTCCCCCTCATCCTTCCAGGGGGCCCTCTGTCACCATCCGGCGGGGAAAGGGAGGAGCAACGTCCCCTACAGCAGGCACCATCCTCCCTCCGGGAGACAGGCAAGTGCAAGTTCCTTCTTCCCATCAAAGTTGTGATTTGTGTTGTCTGACTCCTGGGGGGCGTAGTTCGGGGTTCACAGTCCCCCGAGCCCCCACCACCTGCTGTAGCCTCGATTACTGATGCTGCCTCTGTATCTCCCTCCACCAAGCGGTCCACGACGCCAGGCCTACTTCGCCGGACGAGGAGGGGGCCTGCAGTTCTGGAGAGCCTGGTTCTAGCCCCGCAGCCACGTTGTGGGCAGAGGAGAGGAGCGGACTGCGGCCTGGAGCCTGCGCCGACGATGAAGCGTCCCTGGGTCTCCACGCTGGAGCGGTTTGATCCAGCGGGTCGAGGGTCCCCTGCCACCATGCCGTGCAGGTCGTCGACGTGGACGACAGTGCTGGAGGGTCCTCAGGCTGCGGAAACCACCACGCCAGCTGCGGAGCCCGACGTAGCTGAGTAGGAGCCGGAAGACGATCTCCTTCTGTCTGAGCCCGGATCGTCGGAGTCCTGGACAGCGGCAGAACCCGAGTACAGGCAAGTGCTCTACTTTGTTTTTCTCCTCTCTATTCTGGAGCATTTCTGCCAGTCTCTCGGAGAGACGAGCCAGGGGCAGCCATCCGCTGTGCCCAAACTCGTCTCGCTGGGCTCTGTTGCTACCGGTGATCCTGATCCCGGTTCTTTTCTTTCTCCTGAGCCTTCTCCCAGGGTCACTGGTGCGGAGCTGTTTCCGATCGCTGTGCCAGAGGTTCCGGGTTTGGGGTTGGAGATCGGTACTGGTGTGGCGCCGACCCAGTCGGGGTCCGACGCGGGTGCAGCCAAGGCCCAATCGGGGCCCATCATGGGTGCAGCTGTGACCCAATCGGGGTCCAACACGGGTGCAGCCGTGACCCAATCGGGGTCCGACACGGGTGTAGCCGTGACCCAATCGGGGTCCATCGCGGGTGCAGCACCAGCAGAGTTCAAGGTTGGCGAGGGAGTTGCAGATCCCCTGCTACCTGACACTGGACTGGCTCATCATCGTCATCCTCATGATCATCATCCCAGCTCATCTCCACCGGGGGCCATTGGAGTTCCTAATACTCCGCCCGGCTCTCCCTCATCTTCCCCCTCTCCAGGGAGGCAGTATTGAACGTCTCTCCTATGGTCCTGGTGGCTGAGTGATGCGGGTCGGCCTCCTGGTGGGCTGTTTCGTTGGTTTGGCGTTCTGGGTCAGCCACCCGACAAACTTTCCTGCCCTTTCGGCGATCTGGCCCGGCCGCCAGAGGAACTGTTTCCGGCATGGGACTGGGGTAGGCCGCCCGATTTGTTCCTTTTCCCCCTGCCTGCGATGTGGACGCTAGATGCAGGGCGGCCCCCCGAACTATCGGCTTTCAAGCCGCGGTACTTGGACTGCCGTCATCCCTGGTTTTCATTTTCAGTGTTTCTGTAACCTTTTGGGATGTGCGGGGGGTCTTGTGCATGATGTTGTGTATCTCACCCCTTCCTAGCGGGTGTTTTTGTTTGTTTCCCTCTGTTTGAATGTCCATTCGTTGCCTGTAACAGTTGGTGTGTTTTTGTGCCTTTGGGTATATGGTATTTTTTGTTGTCGTGCCCTGTAATTGTTTTATTTGCAGTCTGCCTTAATCATGGTTTTTACATTTAGGAATATCCTGTGTTCTGTTATTTTGCCCTGTGATCGTCTCGTTTACATTCTGCCTTGGTTATGATTTGTGCGTGTGAGTGTTGTTTTCTTTTGTTTTGTTTTTTTTTTTCCCTTTCTGACTGCCTGTGTGCTCCTGTTATCGTCATGGCTTTTTTTTTTTTTTTTTGGTCTATGGCTGGTCCTCTCCCCCCTGGCCTGTTCCCCCATCCGCCCACCCTGGGGTGGGGGTGGGGGCGGGGGTGGGGGCTTGGGTGTCATTGGGCGTTCAGAGCCCTCCCTCGGGGGGTGGGGGAGGTACTGTCATGGTCCGAGCACCGATCTTGTCCGCGCTCGGGCCATACATCATCTCCTTCAGGCTTGACAGTGGTGTTTACCTTCTGGCTCCCCGAGCTCTTATTGTGACAGTGCTCGGAGGAGCTTCCTGCTGTCAAAGCCGAACAGCTGTGTTGCATTTGCGGCTCATCAGTGGACCGGCTTTTAAGCGAGCAGTGAGAGCCCAGTCCAGCAGTCTCGTCAAACATTCCTTATCATTCCACGTCTTCGTATTGTTAACGAGCATCCCTCACCCAGGGTCAGGATCGTAAGTGAGCTTTGTGTTAGCCTTATGTTTTCCTGTGCCTAGTGTTTTGTGCCTTAGCCCACTGTGGCTCATTACTTTGTACGTTATCCTCTGTTCTTAATAAAACATCATGCAAACCTCACCGGCGACTGTTGGTGTGCTTGACAATAATATTGTACCACTATTTAGACTTACATTTCAAACAACAGTGCAAAACAGTGTTAACTATATCATTATCTATTCACCATCTGCCATCAGCAAAACCATTTCTGTAATTGGTCTCAAACACTTTAACAGTCCCATCTCTTATTGTCTTCACCTCCACTTTTCGGACTTTATTGTCCTTTCCATGAAATGTCTTTACAATCCGCCCCATGGGCCAGTGATTTCTGTGTACTTGCCCATTCTTGAGTAAAACAACATCTCCAACGCTGATGTTTGGTTTCACATCAGTCCATTTTCTTCGGCTCTGAAGAATCACAAGATACTCTTGTCTCCTTTGTTTCCAAAAACTGTCCGCAAGAGCCTGCACTTGTTTCCACTGATGTGCATGAAGTTCTGGTGCATCGAAGGTTCCCGATGGTGCTGTCAAGGGTTTAGTTTTTTGGGTCAGTAGCATTGATGGAGTTAGGATGGTTGGATTGTCAGGATCTGTTGAGACTGGCACAAGTGGCCTTGCATTCATCACTGCCATAGCCTCTGCCATTAAGGTGCTTAGTACCTCATGTGTGAGCTGTAGTTTGTTTTTAAGAAGCATTGCATCCAAAATCCGTCTGGCAACCCCGATGAGTCTTTCTCAGGATCCACCCATGTGTGATGCATGTGGTGGGTTAAAAAAACATTTGCAACCCTTTTCTTGTAGGTAACTTGTTAATGCTGCATCACTATGATCAATTTTCAGTTCTTTGCATGCACCAATAAAGTCTGTGCCCCTATCAGATCGCAGAAGCTGTGCAGGTCTCCGAATGGAGAAAAATCTTCTCAGAGCATTTATGTAACTGGACGTTTTTATTGTTTCAGTCAGTTCAGTGTGCACAGCTTTTGTTGCCATGCATGTGAAAAGCTCAGCCCACCTGTTGCTGTCTGCAGAAAATGCTATTAGCTCTTTCCTGAAACGTAGTAGGACGCCCACAAGACTGTTGTTTAGGTCAGGTCCTCTTAATAGTACCTTATCTAGGGATACCCCTTCAAGTTCTGCGCTTGAGTCAAACACCACTCTCAGTTGGTTGGGTTTTTGGGGGTGATGTACAGTGGAGTAAAAAAGTATTTAGTCAGCCACCAATTGTGCAAGTTCTCCCACTTAAAAGATGAGAGAGGTCTCCAATTTTCATCATAGGTATACCTCAACTATGAGAGACAAAATAAGAAAAAAAAATCCAGAAAATCACATTGAAGGATTTTTAATGAATTAATTGGTAAATTCCTTGGTAAAATAAGTATTTGGTCAATAACAAAAGTTCATCTCAACACTTTGTTATATACCCTTTGTTGGCAATGACAGGGGTCAAACGTTTTCTTTAAGTTTTCACAAGGTTTTCACACACTGTTGCTGGTATTTTGGCCCATTCCTCCATGCAGATCTCCTCTAGAGCAGTGATGTTTTGGGACTGTCGCTGGGCAACACGGACTTTCAACTCCCTCCAGAGATTTTCTATGGGGTTGAGATCTGGAGACTGGCTAGGCCACTCCAGGACCTTGAAATGCTTCTTACGAAGCCTCTCCTTCGTTGCCCGGGTGGTGTGTTTGGGATCATTGTCATGCTGAAAGACCCAGCCACGTTTCATCTTCAATGCCCTTGCTGGTGGAAGGAGGTTTTCACTCAAAATCTCACGATACATGGCCCCATTCATTCTTTCCTTTACACGGATCAGTCGTCCTGGTCCCTTTGCAGAAAAACAGCCCCAAAGTATGATGTTTCCACCCCCATGCTTCACAGTAGGTATGGTGTTCTTTCTCCTCCAAACACGACAAGTTGAGTTTTTACCAAAAAGTTCTATTTTGGTTTCATCTGACCATATGACATTCTCCCAATCCTCTTCTGGATCATCCAAATGCTCTTTAGCAAACTTCAGACGGGCCTGGACATGTACTGGCTTAAGCAGGGGGACACGTCTGGCACTGCAGGATTTGAGTTCCTGGCGGCGTAGTGTGTTTCTGATGTAGCCTTTGTTACTTTGGTCCCAGCTCTCTGCAGGTCATTCACTAGGTCCCCCCATGTTGTTCTGGGATTTTTGCTCCGTGTTCTCGTGATAATTTTGACCCCACGGGGTGAGATCTTGCGTGGAGCCCCAGATCGAGGGAGATTATCAGTGGTCTTGTATGTCTTCCATTTTCTAATAATTGCTCCTACAGTTGATTTCTTCACACCAAGCTGCTTACCTATTGCAGATTCAGTCTTCCCAGCCTGGTGCAGGTCTACAATTTTGTTTCTGGTGTCCTTTGACAGCACTTTAGTGTAGTAGTAGTAGATTAGTTTATTTGACAGGGACAGTGCAATAAACATAGACAATTAATCAAAGACAATCAATCTGATGTGTTGCACATAGAGTGTATAGCTATTAGCTAATTTGCAACTCTTGTCCCTGGATGGGCTTTAGAAAAAAGAATCAAGATAAAAAATATACACAATAACCACATACATCAATGCAGAAAAATTATAAATACACAATTATAAATATTATAAATATTATAAATACACAAATATAACAGCCTGACTCACATTTAACATAAATATTATAAATATTATAAATACACAAATATAACAGCCTGACTCACATTTAACACATATAACATAACTCACATTTGCCTATTTCAGGCCTTCCTCCCTCCGTCACTCACTATAAACAAACACATTTATTCCTTCCCTTCATTCACTCTCACTTTGCAGACAATTAATTCATACATGAGTACATTCTTGTTTATTTTTCAGCCAGTTTTTAACATTTTTAGTGAATGTTTTAAAGTCCGTTATTATTTTAATTTCATTTGGCATTGTGTTCCAGATGTGACTGCCCTTTATAGAGAAAGCTGTTTGTCCAAATGTGGTTCTGCGGTGGAATATTTTACAGTTATTGTTAACAGAACTCCTGGTGGCTCTGCTGCTGACTCCTGGTGGCTCTGCTGCTGACTCCTGGTGGCTCTGCTGCTGAGTTGGCCATAGTGGAGTTTGGAGTCTGACTGTTTGAGGTTGTGGACAGGTGTCTTTTATACTGATAACGAGTTCAAACAGGTGCCATTAATACAGGTAACGAGTGGAGGACAGAGGAGCCTCTTAAAGAAGAAGTTACAGGTCTGTGAGAGCCAGAAATCTTTCTTGTTTGTAGGTGACCAAATATTTATTTTACTGAGGAATTTACCAATCATTAAAAATCCTTCAATGTGATTTTCTGGATTTTTTTTTTTTTCTCATTTTGTTTCTCATAGTTGAGGTATACCTATGATGAAAATTAAAGACCTCTCTCATCTTTTAAGTGGGAGAACTTGCACAATTGGTGGCTGACTAAATACTTTTTTGCCCCACTGTATGCCAAATGATGGTAAGTACCATTGTTCTTTGTTTTCCTCTAAAGGAGGAGCAGCCTCTGCGTGGTCGTTGTCCAGCATTTTTTGAACGAACTCTGTGTACTGTCTTTTCATTTCGGGTTTCCTGTCCAGTGTTTTTCTGAGGAGATGAAGATGTTGCATTGCCTGTTCTCTGTTACTTGGGAGGTGTGGTCTGGGAGAATTAAATAGTAACGGTGCTACCCAGCTGTTCTCCGCTTTTTGATGTACTTCTTTGTTCATAATGTCAATAAAAACTTGATGTTCTGTTGACAGTGCTGGTTTATCATCATCTTTTGTTTTATTGAAGATTGTGCTTCCTAAGTGGTCTGTGTCTCGCTCACACTGCAAGGCATATGATGGTATGCTGTTGGGATGTGAGGTAGAGCAATCTGAAACTTATTTGACAAGAAATGTGTGTGGGCATGGGTTAAGGAATGATGCACGACCACTGTAGAGCACATGTGTCTTTAGCACGTCAACAGTCGAAGTCTTGTGTGCTGTCCCCAAACACATTTCTCCCACAATAATCCATCCTAAGTCTTAAGCGTTGTGCATAGGGAGTACTGTGGGGTCCACTAATTTGTTCTCTCACCTTGTGTACCTGTAGGATGTCTCTTCCTAGTAGTAGGAGGATAGGAGCATGTTTGTCTACCAGTAAAATCTTGTCTGCGACTTTTCTCAGATGTGGATCAGGGATGAGAATCCTCCGCGGATTCGCGGAATTCCTCAGATTTGATCATGTCTAGGGTCATTCTCGTGAATCGTTTAAATTCGAGGAGAAAATTTTAGGGGGGGTGGTATGTTATGAGCGGCGAGTCGTATTTTCGATCGGCTGCTAAAATCCACCGCGCAGAACGCGCTACCCAGCAAGATCAGTAATGTAATGTAACAAGGCCACTGATTGGCTGATACTTATTGAAGCAACCAATCGGCAATTTTGTTATTCCTTTGTCATATCCAACACGTGGAGCGAAATGTAAATGGCGGACAGTTCAATCAACCGAGTTTTCCCGATTTTGTGAAAATGGTGAATCTTAAACTCACGAAAGACAACGAAGCTACTTACTTTCTTAGATTATCTTTCAAATATTAAAATATACTAATATGCAACATTTTTACATTCCTAGTAACACTAACAAATGCACACATTAATAAATAAAAATGTTTGCAGAATGTCAGTATATTTTAATAAATGGGTGATGGACTTGGTGATGGAATTTTGTAAATATTTATAATTTATTTTACTTGGTTAAATTATTTTGTCTGTTCTAGAACAATGTAAATGTAATTCTGTGTCAGTTCTAAACATATTAAATAGTAGTAAAATATAATTTAGTATTATTACATGGTTCCAAGGTTGTCATAGCCAGGAGCGGCACTGGGGTTAAGCTCCCAGTGCTCATAAAATGCTCCTTACTGCGTGCGTCTCGAAAAGCCTCTGACAACTAAGTCCAACTCCTAGCCTGCCCGTGTGGTTTAGTCTCTAAGCCCGGTGGAACTGCTTTTACTAATAGGAGAAGGGGCGAGGGTGGATCTCTGGCACTTTAAAACCAGATGCTTCGGGTAGATGGTGGCTCGTCAACCTGGGAAGGTAGCCCATCTAGGGGAAGGTAAACCCTGATTTCAAAACCTCTGCTGCCTTGCGGCACACCCGGTCATGGGAAAGGCTTCGGGAGTCAACCCTGAGGAAAAATCCGGAGTCGGAGCCCCTAAGGCAGTTCTCTGTTGTGTTCAACATCATTCTGGCAGCTCCTGCGACAGCGCTGGTGCCAAACTATAGCAGCCCTGCTGTTCCTTTGGATTCATCAGTGATGTGGAGAGGGGGGACATGCTGCATGGGCATCTTCCTGCCCAGGCTTGAATCCTACCAACGCCCAACGCTGGAAGGTAGAACACCGGATCACTGGAGAGGACACTCCAGCTTTGCCTTTGGCGTAGACAAAACACGGGGAATGACAGTTACCGGTTATAAGCCACCGCTCAATTGGCGTAGAGCGCGGCGCCAGGGGTTGTTCCCGACGGTGGGAGGGATCATCAGATCTCACTGGACAGCTACCGCCCGCCTCAAGCTGGGCAGCCCCCAGCCAATAAGGTGTTATCCCGCCACAGGTTGCTTTCCTCATTGGGTGCATGGGGATGAGGAGAAGTCCGAACAGCAGACTGAGAACCTTCGCACCAGGCAAGACAAAAAAACAAAAGAGACCAACTCTAAAACTGGGAACTTGGAACGTCCGCACTATGATGACAGGACTCGCTGTTAACCTGAAGGACATCAACGACACCAGGAAGACTGCCATCATCAATAATGAGCTGAAGAGACTGGGAGTGGATATCGCCACTCTCCAGGAAACACGGTTGGCTGACGCAGGCACACTGAGAGAGAAGGACTACACCAGGGGTGTCCAACCATGTGCCATGGAGAGCCAAGACCCTGCAGGTTTTACCTCCAACCAGTGTCTTCAACAGCAGATTTCTGTGAACTTCTTCCCACTGATTGCTGATAAGTGAAAACACCTGCTGAAGAGACTGGGCAGAAGAGAAAACCTGCAGGGTCTTGGCTCTCCATGGCACATGGTTGGACACCCCTGGACTACACGTTCTACTGGCAGGGAAAGGGTAGTGATGAACACAGGGAACACGGAGTGGGCTTCGCAGTGAAGAACACCTTGCTGAAGATGGTGGAATCGGGCAGCAATAGCTCTGCACGACTCCTCACCCTCCGCCTGAGCACCACTCAAGGCCCAGTCACCCTCGTCAGTGTGTATGCCCCAACACTGACAGCCACACCAGAGGCAAAAGACGAGTTCTACGAGAATCTCACAACAACTGTCAGGATCATCCCCAACTCTGAACAACTCATTCTCCTTGGAGGCTTCAATGCCAGAGTGGATGCTGACCACGAGTCCTGGCCCTCCTGTCTTGGACCATTTGGCGTGGGCAGAATGAATGACAGCGTATAGCAGCTGCTCGAGTTCTGCACATATCACGATCTGTGCATCACAAACTCGTTCTTCAAGACCAAGCCCCAACACAAGGTTTCCTGGCGACATCCGCGCTCAAAGCACTGGCACCTGCTGGACAAGATCCTGACCAGGCGCACCTCACTGAAGAACGTGCTAATCACCCGTTTGTTCCAGAGTGCAGATTGCGACACAGACCATTCATTGGTGTGTTGCAAGGTCAAGCTGCAGCTGAAGAAATTCCATCGTGCTAGACAGCCTGGAAAGGCACGGATTGACACCAGCAAGATGGCCCAACCAGATCTTGTTGAGCAGTTTGCCTCCACCTTTGAGAAGGAACTTGGTGTACCACAAGAAGGAGAATCTGCAAAGCAGAAGTGGGAAGAGCTGCGAAGCACCATCCACCGCACAGCCTTGGCTACCTTTGGGAGGAAGACCTCGAAGTCACAGGACTGGTTTGATGCCAAGTTGACCAAGATGACCCCCGTCATTGAAGCCAAGCGCTCAGCACTTGCTGAGTACAAGAAGTACCCAAAGGAGAAGAATCTCCAGATTCTCAGGGCTGCGAGAAGCAAAGTTCAGCAGACTGCTTGGCGCTGTGCCAACGAGTACTGGACTCAGCTCAGCCAAGACATTCAAACCGCTGCCATAACAGGGAACATCCGTGGTATGTACGATGGCATCAAGAAAGCACTTGGTCCAGCTCAGAGCAAGACAGCCCCCCTCAAATCCTCCACTGCAGAGATGATCACAGAAAAGAACAAGCAGATGGAGAGATGGGTGGAACACTACTCCGACCTCTACTCCAGACAGAACACCGTGACACCGTCAGCCCTTGATGCCATCGACTGCCTGCCATCCATGGACGAACTTGACGCCGAGCCAACCATCGACGAACTCAGCAAGGCCATTGATAGCTTGGCCACTGGCAAGGTACCCAGCAATGACGGCATACCCCCTGACCTGATCAAGCACTGCAAGACCGCCCTACTGCTGCCATTGCATGACGTCCTCTGCCAGTGCTGGAAGGAAGGTGCCGTACCACAGGACATGAGGGACGCCAAGATCATCACCCTCTACAAAAACAAACGGGAGAGAAGCGACTGCAACAACTACAGGGGCATCCCCCTCCTCAGCATTGTGGGCAAAGTCTACGCATGAGTTGTTCTCGTTCGTCTACAGAAGCTTGCCGAACGTGTCTACCCTGAGTCTTAGTGTGGCTTCCGCGCTGAGCGATCGACGGTAGACATGATATTCTCCATCCGCCAACTCCAGGAGAAATGCAGAGAACAGAACATGCCCCTGTACGTCGCCTTCATCAACCTCACCAAAGCGTTCGATCTGGTCAGCAGAGAGGGCCTTTTCAAGATCCTGCCAAAGATAGGATGCCCACCAAAGTTGCAAAGCCTCATCGAATCGTTTCACACCAACATGCAGGGGATAGTGCAGCACGACGGCAACGTCTCAGAGCCATTCAACATACGCAGCGGAGTGAAACAGGGCTGTGTACTTGCGCCAACCCTCTTTGGGATTTTCTTTACTATGCTCCTGAGGCATGCCTTCAGCACAGCAACAGAGGGAATCTACCTGCACACAAGATCTGACGGCAGGCTTTTCAACCTCGCCCGCCTGAAAGCCAGAACCAAAGTACGCGAGGCTCTAATCAGAGACATGCTGTTCGCAGACGACGCTGCAGTCGCAACCCACACACAGCAGGAGCTTCAGACCCTGATGGACCGCTTCTCCCAGGCATGCAAGGACTTTGAGCTTACCATCAGCCTGAAGAAGACTAACGTCTTGGCGCAAGGCACGGAAGTACCACCAACCATCACCATCGACGACTACGAGCTGGAGGTTGTGAATCAGTTCGCGTACCTGGGGTCCACGATCAGCAACAACCTCTCCCTTGATACAGAGATCGACAAGAGGATTGGAAAATCAGCCTTCACACTCGCTCGCCTCACCACACGAGTGTGGGAGAATCCCAAACTCTCTGTCAAGACGAAGATGGCAGTGTACAACGCCTGCGTCATCAGCACACTGCTCTATGGGAGTGAGACGTGGACAACATACGCCCGGCAGGAAAAGAGACTGAACTCCTTCCACTTGCGCTGCATTTGCCACATCCTGGACATATCCTGGCAGGACAAAGTGCCCAACACAGAAGTTCTGTCTCGCGCCGGCCTTCCCTCCATGTTCACTCTACTTAGGCAGCGCAGGCTCCGCTGGCTAGGCCACGTTCACCGTATGGAGGATGGCAGAATCCGCAAAGACGTCCTCTGCGGAGAATTGGCGACTGGCAGGAGAGACGTTGGCCGCTCACAGCTGCACTTTAGAGACGTCTGCAAGAGAGACATGAAGGCCCTGGAGATCAACACAGAGCGCTGGGAGGACCTTGCAACGGACCGCTCCAAATGGAGAGGCACCCTGACCAGACAGCTCAAGGCGGGTGAAGAGAGACTGACTGCTGCAGCAGATGAAAAAAGGACCCGCAAGAAGAACCGCCACAGACCCAGCAGCACGGAGACTATCCACAAGTGCAACCTGTGTGGCAGGGACTGCCATTCGCGCATCGGCCTGTTCAGCCACAGGCGGTGCTGTTCCAGCAGAGTAGACGTTTAGGATTCTCTTCCATGGTCATCATAGACCGACGGAGGCCAACGAATTATTACATCAACATACCATTAAGATATCATAAATTTACACATGTGGTGCAGCAGCAGATTATAAAGGTAAACTGTAAATGCATTTGTACTTACTTCTAACTTTAAATATAAGACCACATTTGAGCATTCTAAAACACCAGATTTCGTTAGCCTGCGTCCCCCAAGACCCCTGGCTTAGTTTCCTCTTTTTTTTCCCAAACCCCATTCTCAATCCTGTGTGGATGCGTGAGTGCAGCCTTTGGAGTTGGAATCTCCCTCCTGTCATCAGGGATCATGTCACACTCGACCAAGTTTGGAAGCTGGAGCTTTACTTTACCATCCATCAACTCTATCATAAAGTTTGAAGCTCTCCGTCCCCAAGTTGTAGTAGCTCCTGAACACGTTTTCAGCATATAAGGGTCAGAAGGAGTTTTAATGTTAAACAGCTGGAAAAACTCTGATTTGGCTAGTGATCTGTTGCTTTGTTCGTTGAGTACTGCATACATTTTTTTGGCTTTCCCTCTGTGTCCTGCAGGATAAACTAGCACAGGGCTAATTTTTGAGCAGGAATGTGAGCTTTCTGCATCACCACAAATTTCTGTGCATCTAGACATGACTAGTGTGCATTCATAATCATGTGGCTCCCTGCCCTGGTCTGTCTTAGCTTTATGAGGTTCTATGGGAAGAGGAGGGGGGCCAGGATGTAGTGCTGCTACATGTTTATCGCTACCGCAGTCAGAGCACTGGATTGACTGTTTACAGTTTAATATTAGCCCCTAATAGAGCTCCCCTAACAGCCGCTCTGTGAGGGGAGCTCCTCTCTATGACTTTGTGTTATGTGAGATGCTGTGGACCACTTGAATAAAGAGACACTGACGTCAAGAACCTCATCATTTTGAACAAGTGGTTTGTTTTCCACTCACATGAATATAGAAAATCAGAAAGTTTTGATTTTTAAAAATTGGATTATATTCATAGTATTCTAAAGAATAAGGAAGCATGAAGGAGATTGTCTCTTAATACCTGCCAGGTGGATCATAGTGAAGAATGCATCTGTTTTCTGATTGTTGCAGGAACAGGTTGGTGAGAACTTTTAGCTGGTCGGTGTTGGTGGTTCAGCTCCTGTTCTGCTCCTCATGGATGAATAGCTGATGTAGCTCTGTGGAGACCTGCCATTGATGGTCTGTGCTGAGTGCTGGAGATTAAAGAACCACATAGAAGTCCACATTCTGAGTCTGAGGACTTTTATTGGGCCTTCAGGCTAACTGAACTAGCCTCATCCTGCTAGCTCTGGCCGTCAGCAGCCACATCACAACATCTGGAGGAAGTAAACAAACTGTCAAGATGTTTTCAGGTTGGCGTCTGAGAGAGTTGGTGAGAGAGCGACTGGCTACTGCTGCTGCTGAAGAAATAATAACAGAGTTTGAACAAATCACCAACCAGTACGAGGAAGAGATCGGTCGTCAGCGCAGACTACTGAATATGTGCTGGTGCTCCCAGATAAAAATCCACAGAATAGGTATGTGGGACTATAATGGTCTGAATGAGGCTTTAGAAAACTCTGGCTCTGTTTTTCAATCATGGTTGTGTCTTAAATGTGCAATCTCTTGTTTTTAAATCCTAAATTTGACACATTTTTTTCTTATTCATTTATGAAATGAAACTCTCTTTTTCTGACTTCTTTGTCTTTGTTCCTCCAGATTTCCCACAGCAACCTGAATGTAAAGCGGAGGAAGTTGTGACTGAGCATCAGCTCTGGAACCAGGAGAGGAACTCTGTCCTGGACCAGGAGGAACCAGAAGCTCCACAGGTTAAAGAGGAACAGGAGGAACTGTGCATCAGTCAGGAGGGAGAACAGCTGGTACTGAAGCTGGAGGCCGATCCCTTCATGGGGACTCTTGTTTGTGAGGAAAAGCAGCAGAGTGAAGCAGAACCAAACAGTGAGCAGCTCCTCTCTCACAGCTCTGCTGGAACTGAGATCCAAGATGAGGAAGGAAGCTGGCATGTCGACTCAGGATCCACTAATGAAGAAGAAGAACCCAAACCAAAGAAGAGACGACTGAAAACAGGAAGTGACAGTAACAGTGATGACGACTCTGTGACCTCAGAGACTCTCTGTGAGAATGAAACAGGTAAAAAGTTAGAAAATGTTCAGTTTGAGTCTTTGAAAAACTCCTAAAATAAAATAATATTAAATGAATATTTTCAATAACTACATGAATCTGACGTACTTGTACTGGTCTCGGTTTGTGTTTGACTTTGACTGATCTAACCCAGTGGAAAAATAATTTAAACTCTTTGACTATACAGTTATATAGTGAATCAGGAAAGTCTTCACATAGGGATGTGATTTTTCCGCTAATTCGCGGAATTCCGCTTTTGTTATCTTCCAAAAATTTTCAGACCAAGATGGCGGCGCTTGCACAACGCGAGGCTCAGCGTCTCTTAAGATTTTGTGGATTAGCAGCGATATTTCTACTCATTTCGGGTCTGTTCGTTCAGAACAGCTTCGCTTTTAACATCCTACACCCGAAATGAACTTTTGGACATTGGATTACAAAATAACGACCTTTTTATCAGCAACCTACCTTTCATCCCTGAGCTCTGGAGAACACCTGACGCTAGGTAAGCTACCCGGCCGACCGGAAGTGCTCGCAGGCGGCGTAGAAACCGTAAACAAAGGCGGGGGAAGCGCGGCGGGCTAAGAGCTAAGCTAAAGCTAACACCGCTTTCTCTACCCAGCATTTTCCTCGCTCATGTACGGTCAGTGGCGAACAGAATGAATGAGCTACGGCTTTGGATCACCAACAATAAGAAACTTATGAACTGCAATATCATGATTTTCACGGAAATATGGCTACATAGTGGAGTACTTGTGTGGCGCCACGAGACGGCTTTTGTTGTGATGTGGCGCATTATAAATAAAGCTGAATTGAATTGAATTACTTGACGGTGCTGTCGAGCTGGCCGGACGGCACACTCTGCGGGCAGACAGAGCAGACAGAGCAGCAAGGCTTGGTGCACGAACTCTGTCACTGTTGGGAGACACTGCTCAGCTAACCTGGAGTTTCTCATGGTTAAATGTAGACCTTTATATCAATCAGTCAATCAAAGACTTTATTCCAGACTCATGGTCCATCAAAAATAAAATAAATAAATAAAATAAAATAAAACAAGAGAGTTGAAAACAGATACTAAGAAAAACAATCAAAAAGTTACAAAACAATAAGACACAACTACTAAAAGTACAAAGACAGTACAGACTTTAAAAAGACTTAAAAAGACCACTGTGCCAGTGCCTTCTAAACTGTGACTGACAGCGAATAGAACTGAGCTTAATGCTAGACATGACTTGAATGATTTCATTTCTAGATACATCAAGCCGACAGATGAATTTATACATAAGATTCCTTATTACTGCATGCAGAGTATTTACACGTGATGAGACAAATAACTCAGAAGCAGCTGCACCATCCAGGCTTTAAAGCGTCATTGTGGGCAACCTGTAATTTCCGCGTACTTTGTTTCCTATAATTTATCCATAAATGAGCAGTGTATAAACGTGTACAATAGGTTTTAAAAGGAACCAGTTTCACCTCATCTGAACAAAAACCAAACCTGCGTGCAAGAATATTTGCTTGCATGTAGATTTTGCAGCGTTGTCTGAAAATATCATCATCGTCAGTCATTCTATCATTAATAAAATGTCCCAGATATTTAATTTTATCCCTGACAATTAATTCCCTGCCTGCCAATTCAAAGACAGGGAATTTCATTAACAAATCTTCTTTAGTTCGGCAAATCAGCACACAACTCTTATTTGTATTATATTTTATGTCATTTTCCTCTCCATAAGCAGCACACACTCTTAATAACTCCTGAAGACCAGCACTACTTGGACTGAGAATAACTAGATCATCAGCATACATGAAATGATTCACTAACTTATTCCATATTAAACACCCAGTTTTACAGGCATTCAGTTGCTTTGACAACTCATCTATATAAAGATTAAATAGAATAGGGGACAATATACTGCCCTGTCTGACACCACTGCTCACACCAGATGGTGATGAATGACTCTTCCCCCATTTCACCAGCATCTTCTGATGTGCAAACCAGTAAATCTGGATACGTACTAAGTACTTGGGAACCCCCCTGTCAATCATTTTCCTAAACAATATCCTGTGATTAACACGATCAAACGCCTTAGAGGCGATCAAACGCCTTATATCTGCCACAGGAGTTCACTTTTCACTTTTCTTCATCTTGCCTGCTGAAGATGTTTTGGACTTTATTTAAAAAATATTTTTAACGCCACACATGTGATGGATAATGCTTGTTGGAATATTTTAGGAATGCTATCTTCTTGGAACATAAGTCAATATTATACAGTAATAAGTGACATTCAGCTGTTTGTTTTATGTCATTTAAGCACAGTTCTGGTACTTAAAAATCATAAAAACCCAGGAGTTTCGGGGGGCTTTGCCCCCCTTGCCCCCCCACCGGGCCTCTGCCCCAGACCCCGCTGGGGGACTGCGTCCCACAAACCCCCTGCTAAATTTTAAGATAATTCCCCCAACCCCAAATCACATCCCTATATTTTGGAATAGATAAAATTAACTGATTTTGATTTGATCAAGTGTTAAAGCATGTGATGGATAATGCTTGTTGGAATATTTTAGGAATGCTATCTTCTTGCAACATAAGTCAATATTATACAGTAATAAGTGGCATTCAGCTGTTTGTTTTATGTCATTTAAGCACAGTTCTGGTACTTAAAAATCATAAAATAAAGAAAATATAAGACATATAACATAAATAAATAAAATATAAGAAATAAAAATTTCAGATAATTTCAGATAATTTTCAGATAATTTCGCCGACCCCAAATCACATCCCTACAGAGTGTATAAAACTTTAAAACAAAAAACTGACAAAAGAACTTCCTGAGCTGAGGTCTTTTTAGAGACCCTGGAAGAGCCTTGATGGAGTGTAGGCTCTGAGGGAAATTCCTCAAACTATGTTACGTGTTGAGGGCCCTCTCTTACCCCTGTAAGTTGTCCCATGTTTTTTTTTTTTCCACAATATCTTTATTGAACCTTTTTTTTTTTTTTTAACAAACATGATACAAACAATCAAACACTAACACTAAAGTACTACAAAAAAAAAAAAATGCCCTAAAAACACCAACAACCACCAACAAAATCAAGTCTTCAACAATGCTCCTCTGTTTAGTCTAGACAATCCAATACATAAGTATACATATTATGTTCACCAGTTTGGAATTTACAAGGTCCACACACATCATTCACCTTCTTCTTCAAGAGTTATGTTTAAATTTTTTACATAATCAATAAAAGGTCTCCATATATTCTCAAACACAATTTCCTTTGATTTCAGTATATATGTTATTCTTTCTAATGGAAGGTTTGTTAACATCTGTCTTAACCACTGAGTCACATCTGGTCTATGAGTCTTTTTCCATAATAGTGCAATACATTTTTTGGCATTAAGCAAACTGAGGTCTATGAATGTTCTTTCACTTTTATTGAAATTATGCTTTTCTGGGTACAGACCCAACAAAAACAGTTTAGGATTCAATATGATTTGTTTTGAGATTATTTTTTCAATTGTTACCCTCACCTCCTCCCAAAACATTCTTATTAATCTACATTCCCATAAACAATGAAATAGGGTTCCTTTACTTTCCATGCATTTTGTGCATGTATCTGGTATATTTTTGTTATATCTATTTAACTCCTCCGGTGTAACATACATCCGCATTAACCATTTGAAATGTATCAATTTAAGGCGTGCATTTATTGATTTGGTTTGAGCTTCTGTACAAGCCAATTCCCATTGTTCCTCCGAAATTTCAATTTGCAGATCTTCTTTCCAGTAGTTTAATCTTTTCAGTGAATTTTCACTTGAAGATAGTGTCAATGAGTTATAAAACTCTGAAATAATACCCTTTCTTTTACTATCTTTCATCATCATTTTTTCCAAGGATGAATAAATAGGTCGAGTGAGAGCTTTATTTTGATTTGATCGAATAAAGTTTCTAAGTTGAAGATATTTAAAAAAATGTGTTCTATTGAGATTAAATTTGATCCTCAGCTCTTCAAAAGACATTATGTTGTCTGCACATGGCAAATATAAATCCTGAATCTTTTGTATCCCTTTTAAATTCCATACTTTAAATACAGTGTCCGCTCTCCCTGGTTTAAAATATTGATTACCCCATATTGGACTAAATTGTGACATTAACTGTGGTTCTTTTAAATAGTTTTTAGCTTCACACCATATTTTGATCATATGCTTTACAAATGGATTTTTAACTTGTTTTTGTAATTTTTTTGCCGAATCTGAGTATATGAATATGGGAAGAGGTAAAGGTAAATTGTATGATTCCATTTCAGTCCAGTGAGGGAGATCATTTGATGAAAAATAATATGTCATAGACCTCAGTTGTGCCGACCAATAATACAACATAAAATTTGGACATTTCAGACCTCCACGATCAAATGGTAAATATAATAAAGACAAACGTACTCTAGCCCTCCTGTTGTTCCATATAAATTCCACTAACTTTTTTTTTATTCTTGAGAATAGATCTAAAGGTGGTGATAAGGGAATGTATTGAAATAAATAAAGTATTTTAGGTAAAATATTACTTTTAAGTATATTGATTCTCCCGATCATCGACATTGGTAGTGACATCCATCTCTGAGTTAACTCATTGATATCTGACATTAAGGCTTCATAGTTGACACTGGCGACTGATTCTAGCTTAGGCATAATTTGGATTCCTAAATATTTAAACTGATTTACAACATTGAATTGATTTACCTCAGGGGCTGGGTAATTTCTCTGGGTCTCATTTAGCATTAATATTGAAGATTTAGTTTTATTTATTTTATATCCTGATATTTCCCCAAAATTCTTTATTAAATTCAACAAGGTTGGAATTGATTTTTTTAGATTCGACATAAACAAAATTATATCATCGGCGTACAGGGAGATTTTATGTTCTGTTGGTCCAACTTTAATTCCATATATTTGTGAATGTAAACGTATCGCTATCGCTAAAGGTTCAATTGCCATAGTAAACAGTAAAGGTGAAAGTGGACAGCCTTGTCAACATCCTCTATTGATTTTTATTGGTTTTGAAATATTGTTATTTGTTAGGATTTCTGCTGTAGCATTATTGTATATTATTTGAACCCATTTTATGAAATTATTTCCAAGTCCAAACCTTTGTAGGACTTCAAAAAGAAAGGGCCATTCAACTCTATCAAAGGCCTTTTCGGCGTCCAATGATAGGAGAGCTGTATCCGGTGCTTCTTTATTAAAATAAATAATATTAAATAGTCTTCTTACATTATGGAAGCCTTGTCTACCCTTTATAAAGCCATTCTGATCTCGATTAATAATATTTGGTAAAATTTCTTGTATTCGTCTTGCTAAAATTTTACAGATTATCTTAAGGTCGGCGTTTAATAGGCTTATTGGTCTCATATTTTCACATTTATTAGAGGGCTTACCTGGTTTTGGCAACAGTATAATTAAGGCATTATTTATGTATGATGGTAAATTATTATTTTGAAATGCTTCTAAAACCATTTCCAAAAAAGGTTTTATTAATTTATTCTTAAATTTTTTATAAAGGTCAACTGGAAGACCATCTGGTCCTGCACTTTTTCCTGATTTCATATTATCAATGGCTAGCCCAACTTCTTCTTGACTAATTTTAGACTCCAATATCTCCCTGTTTTCATTTGGAATACACGGTATAGATAGTTCGTTCAAAAACCCATTTAGTTTTGTTAAATCAGGTTCATTTTTGGTATCATATAATTTTTCATAGTAATCTCTAAAGGCTCTATTAATTTCTAAAGGATCTATAACTACCTGTCCGTTACTTATAATACTGGTAATTGGTGTTTTAATTTCCAATTGTTTAATCTGCCATGCTAATAATTTTCCTGATTTTTCACCTTGTTCATAAAAAGATTGTTTCAATCTTAGAAGACTCGAGGCAGCTCTATTCGCTGATTTTTTGTCGTATTCAGCTCTCAAAATCAGTAATTCATTCTCCAACCTTGGGTCACTTCCTGCATACACTTTTTCCTGAAGACTTTTTATTTTATGTTCCAATTTAGCTCTCTCCTCTCGAGTCTTCTTAGATTTTGATCCTGTATAACTAATAATATGTCCCCTAATAAAAGCTTTGAAAGCCTCCCACTTTACACATGCTGATGTTTGTGTAGTATTGATGTCAAAGAACTCGTCTATCTGTTTTTCTATATACTTGACAAATTCCTCATCGTGAAGCCATTTATGCTGAAATTGCCATCTACCTGATTCCTTTGTCAATTTTTTATCTACATATATTAGACAACAGGGTGCATGATCAGAAATCACGATGTTATCATAAAAGCAGTTTTGAATCTTGGACCTTAATTCTGTGGAAATCAAAAAATAATCAATACGTGAGAATGTCTTGTAGGTACTGGAATAACAAGAATAGGCTTTAACTTGTGGTTTCATTTCTCTCCATATATCTAACAATCTCAATTCTTTCATAAAATGATTAATAGTCATCCTACATCCAATGTGCGTACAATCCAGTCCTGTTGATCTATCCACACCTGGATTCAATGTACAATTAAAATCCCCTGCTATTATATGTTGCCCTGTAAGTGATGATAAGATGAGAAATAAATTAGCAAAGAACTTCTGATCATCTATATTGGGACCATATAAGTTCACAAGATTTATATTTTCTAATAGCAAAGAACCTTGAATGATTACATATCTTCCAAATTTGTCTCCAATTACATTTTTCACCTGAAAAGGAACTGATTTATGTATGAGAGTCATAACTCCCCTGGCTCGGGATGAAAATGAAGAGGTGAATACACTTCCCTGCCATCTACTCCTAATTCTTTTAACATCCTCCTCTATCAGATGAGTTTCTTGTAAAAACACAATTCTTGAACCCATGTCCTTTATTTTATTCATAACTTGTTTAAGTTTTTTTAAATTTTGTAGACCTCTGCAATTCCATGAAGTTAAATTAAGATTAACACTTTGGTCCATGATCAATTGTCCCATGTTTTTAACGTGAATTTCAGATCCCAATTCGAACTTGTAATGATTTTTTTTTTTTTTTAATGCCTATACCCTATGAAATTGTGTGCACCCTCCCACCACCATCACAGCAAACGTTCACGCTAATATAGTATTTGTTAGTGTGGGGAGAACATGTGGATCATTGTCACATTTCTATTTTAACAAGTTTTTTTTTTTTTTTTTTTTTAAAGACTTATTTGTTTCTAATATTATGACTGTTCCATGAAATGTTTTACCACATGCTGATTCTGCATCTCCTTTAATGTTTGTTACCTTGTAGGAGGGGGGTTGGATGTGCAGACTGACTAAAAAAAAAGGTCGCTATTCCCTCCTGTAAACGGCCAGTTTTTCCTTGTAGCTCTAATGCTGGGTTTCCCGCTGCTGGCCTGTGGATTTTGAGGGTCTCTGTGTGGACCACATTTGAGCCTTGATTCTTTCGCTCGGGTCTGCTGCGGGTTTAAACACCGTTACCGGGAGCCCTCTCCTCGCCATATCCGCGGTTGCTTCTTCCGCCGAATTGTAGAGACAAGTCTCATCGAAGACGTGCAGCTTCGCCAGAAATGGTGTCTTTCTCTTGTAGTACCTTTTTACTGTCGTTGTATTCCCGACACTTTTTAAGGACCTCCGGGGCGTAATCGTGTTCCACGAAAACTTTTCTCTCTTGGTGCATAAATCCTTTTTTCTGCCAAGCCAGTCTTACAACCTCTTATTTTATTTTGGAGTTGGAGAACCTCACCACCACCGATCGTGGTGGCGCTTCCGCCGCCGGCCTAGGGGCTAATGTACGGTGCGCCCTTTCTATCTTCAAGTCGGTGGGTTGGGGAATATCCAACTTCTCTCTCAGTAAGGATTCCACGCATGCCGCCATTGTGGTGAAACCATCCTCGACTCCGTCTTTCAGACCATGAATTCTTATTCAATTCAATTCAATTCAACTTTATTTATATAGCGCCATTTCACAACAACAGTCATCTCATAGCACTATCAACTGTAGGGAGGACCCCCACAGTTGCAGAAAGACCCCAGCAATCAGGCGATCCCCTGTGAGCAAGCACTTGGCGACGGTGGAGAGGAAAAACTCCCTTTTAACAGGAAGAAACCTCCAGCAGAACCAGGCTCAGGGAGGGGCAGTCATCTGCTGCGACTGGCTGGGGGGTGAGGGGATAGAGAAGAAGAAAAGAACAGACATGTAGAGAGCAAACAGCACGATGGGGACTCAATCTATGGGAGAGAACAAACAAATGTTAATGACCAGCAAAAAAAAAATATTTCATAGAGAGTGAGGAAAGGAGTGAGGCCCAGTGCATTACTGGAGGTCCCCCGGCTGACTAAACCTATTAGCAGCATAACTAAGGGAGGGTTCAGAAAACACATGATCCCTCCCTAATTGTAGGCTATATCAAAAAGGTAGGTTTTAGCCCTATTCTTAAAAACAGAGATCGAGTCTGACTCCCGAATCCAGATTGGCAGCTGATTCCACAGGAGAGGAGCTTGATAACTGAAGGCTCTGCCTCCCATTGTACTTTTGGAGATTCTAGGTATTACAAGTAAACCTGCATTTTGGGAGCGTAGTGCTCTGTTAGGATGATACGGTAGTATCAGATCTTTTAAATAAAAAGGAGCCTGATTGTTTAGAGCTTTGTAAGTAAGAAGAAGGATTTTAAACTTAATTCTAAACTCTATGGGAAGCCAATGAAGGGAGGCCAGAACCGGAGAGATATGATCTCTCTTTCTAGTACCTGTTAAAACTCTTGCTGCAGCATTTTGGATCAGCTGAAGACTTTTTAAAGATGTTTTAGGACAACCTGATAATAAAGAATTACAATAATCTAATCTCGAGCTAACAAAAGCGTGGATCAGCTTCTCAGCATCACTCTGAGACAAGATGCTCCTAATCTTGGCAATATTACGCAAATGATAGAAGGCAGTCTTAGAAACAAATTTAATATGTGAATTGAAGGACAAATCCTGATCAAAAATAACTCCAAGGTTCCTCACAGAGCTATTAAGAGAAAGAGTAACTGCATCCAAACTGAAAGTTTGATTTGGAAAGGAATTTCTAAGGTTTTTTGGACCAACAAGAATGACTTCAGTCTTATCTGAATTTAATAGCAGGAAATTACAAGTCATCCAAACTTTGATTTCCTTAAGACAGGCTTCTAACTTGGCTAATTGATTAGTATCATCTGGCTTCATTGACAGGTATAATTGTGTGTCATCTGCATAACAGTGAAAATGTATACAGTGCTTTCTAATAATGTTGCCTAACGGAAGCATATATAAACTAAAAAGAGTAGGGCCAAGCACAGATCCCTGTGGAACTCCATGACTAAGCTTTGAGCTGAGAGAAAACTCATCATTTACATGAACAAACTGGAACCTATCAGATAAATAAGATCTAAACCACTGCAACGAAGTTCCATTAAGTCCAACATAGTGTTCTAATCTATCAAGTAGAATATTATGATCAATAGTATCAAAAGCTGCACTAAGATCTAAAAGGACAAGTACAGAAACTAGTCCATTATCAGATGCAATGAGGAGGTCGTTAGTGACCTTCACCAAGGCTGTTTCAGTGCTATGATGGATTCTAAACCCAGATTGAAACTCCTCAAATAAACCATTTCCCTGCAGGTGGTCAAATAATTGCATAGCAACAACTCTTTCTAAGATTTTTGAAATGAAAGGGAGATTAGAGATTGGTCTATAGTTAGCTAAAGCTCCTGGATCTAGCGTTGGCTATGTTATGTTATGTTGTCTCTTCTCAGTCTTCCTTCTTGGTCGGTTAGCTTAGCCTCCAGTCTTGACTGCCTTTTGTGTAGATCCAGCACGGAATCTTCCAGCCCTTTTATTCTTTCCTCTGCTTCCAAGACTCGGTCCTCGGCCTGGTCCACTCTGCTGTTTGTCCTTTTTAATTCTTCTTTGATTTCACGAAATTCGGCCCAACACTCTCGGCGAAATCATCTTAATTCTTTAAGTACCATTTTCAAGCTAACCTTTTTGTTAGCTTCATTCATCTCCTCGTCTTCTGAATGGAAATCCTCCGGATCAGATTCTTCGGCCGATGCGTGTCCTGGCCTGGTAAATAAGATAAGATAAGCCTTTATTAGTCCCACAATGGGGAAATTCCAGGATTGCAACAGCATAGGGATAGCAACACTCAGAGCAACAATCAGAAGGCAAGAAAAAACAACATCTAGTAAACATATGTCCATATTACTATAAATGTATATATATAGACACAGTGCAGAGCATTATGGCTGGTGAATGTGCAGCAGAAAGTCTAAGCTCTCTCTCCGCGGATGCAGCGGGCCAGCTGGAAGTGTCAAATGTCGATTTCTTCTGTTTTCCTTTAGGCATAATGACTTTGTCTTTTGATTTTCACTCTTCCAAAGATCCGTTAAATCTGATTTTCAAGATATTTTCCTGGATTGGGTCTGGGAGCTTCAGCGTTAAGCTGCTATCACCATGGTTTCCAGACCGGAAGTCCTCAAGACTTAATTTTAAACTCTATGGGGAGCCAATGAAGGGAGGCCAGAACCAGAGAGATATGATCTCTCTTTCTAGTACCTGTTAAAACTCTTGCTGCAGCATTTTGGATCAGCTGAAGACTTTTTAAAGATGTTTTAGGACATCTTGATAATAAAGAGTTACAATAATCTAATCTAGAGCTAACAAAAGCGTGGATTAGTTTCTCAGCATCACTCTGAGACAAGATGCTCCTAATCTTGGCAATATTATACAAATGATAGAAGGCAGTCTTAGAAACAAGTTTGATATATGGATTAAAAAACAGATCTTGATCAAAAATAACTTCAAGGTTCCTCACAGAACTGTTACGAGAGAGTAACTGCATCCAAACTAAGAGTTTGATTTGGAAAGGTATTTCTAAGGTTTTTTTGACCAAAGAGAATGACTTCAGTCTTATCTGAATTTAATAGCAGGGAAATTACAAGTCATCCAAGCTTTGATTTCCTTTAGACAGGCTTCTAACTTGGCTAATTGATTACTGTCATCTGGCTTCATTGACAGGTATAATTGTGTGTCATCTACATAACAATAAAAATGCATACAGTGCTTTCTAATAATGTTGCCTAGCAGAACCATATATAAACTAAAAGGAATAGGGCCTAGCACAGATCCCTGAGGAACTCCATGAGTGAGCTTTGAGTTGGAAGAAAACTCATTGACATGAACAAACTGGAACCTATCAGATAAATAAGATCTAAACCACTGCAACCAAGTTCCATTAAGTCCAACATGGTGTTCTAATCTATCAAGTAAAATATTATCATCAATAGTATCAAAAGCTGCACTAAGGTCTAAAAGGACAAGTACAGAAACAAGTCCATTATCAGATGTGATAAGGTCATTAAATGTCAATCAAGAGTACAATAAAGACAGAATTACATTTTTATGTCAATTGAAGTCATTTCAGGTGTGAAGTTCCTCTTCTTCCCACGTGTAGACAAGGTTTCTGATTCTGCAATGAGGAGAATCTCACATGTGGTGCATATTTACATCTATTGGCATATTCAAATTGGAGGCGTGCCCAGGCAGGAGTCTGGTATTCCCTCATGTGCGCTCAGTTCCAGGTAGACTGGGATGTACAAAGGAAATCTGCTTTGATTCCTGCATACACAACATTTCATACATCTGGATGTTTTTGTGCGTACGCCGTTTTCTTGATTTAAACGTACATCATCTCTCAGTAGGAAATCCACACAAGTCTTTGTACATGAGGTCAGGTCTCCATTCAGTTTAAACCAGGAATAAGTTTTTATTCAAGGGATGAAGTCCCTCCATATGTATCAACTAAGATGTTAATGTTTATGAAGTTTCCAATTATATCATTAATTCTGGGTTTTCCAGTTCCAGGGGTCATCTGTCATTCCATTTATCTGGTGTCATATTCACATCCCTCCCACCAAAATATACTCAGTACTAGGGTACAAGATTTTTAATTCTGAAAGTACATTTGTTTTTTTTGCCTCAATGAAGAGGCGTATGGTAGTGTGTCAACGTGTCTGTTCGCACCGAGGCATTGTTGTGGATTTTCTTTATATTAATAAATGTCCCTTGTGAATCTGGTGAATGAATAAATGCAGTCAGAGATGCCTTTTTGTATTTTCTATTCTTGATCAAGAGGAAGATTTCATGCAGCGGTTCAGCAGTAATGTTCACAGTCAGAATGGTGTAGGCAGATTTTATACCTTGGAACAAACAAAGATAATACTTTATGAGAACATTCTGTGGGAGTACAGAGCCTCGCTGTCTCCTGGGACTGAGCTTGACAGGCCAGAGTCTCAGTGTCTGAGGAAGAAACATGATATACTGTGTCTAGGAGCATAATAACAGGAACACAGTGTAATATTAATTGATAAAATAAGGAAATCTTTCACAGCATCAGCACCTATGGTGCTTTAATATCCATCAGATATTTGTTCAGAGCATCATGGTTATATCTGTAAACATTAGAGTATAAATTGTGTTCTCAGTTTTTAGAACAGCATCTATAACCAGTGACCCTCTTCATCAGCTTTATGTGTTAAAATCTCCCAAGGAAATTTGTTGAAGTACATCACCACTCCACCACATCTGCTGGATCCATGATCTTGTCACCCCACTGATTAGTCCAGAAGGTAGCGTCCACTTCAATTCAATTCAATTCAATTCAATTCAATCCATCGCTGGTTCCACCAGCGATGGATCCACTCCAGTTCGCCTACCAGCATGGCATTGGGGTGGAGGATGCGGTGATCTTCCTCCTTCACCGTTCTCTGTCCCACCTGGAGAAGCCCGGGAATATGGTGAGGATCATGTTCTTTGACTTCTCCAGTGCTTTCAACACCATCCAACCGATGATCCTGAAGGACAAGCTGCTGCGCGCAGGGGTGGACCAGCACCTGTCATCATGGATCCTGGACTACCTCACGAACCGGCCTCAGTTTGTGAGAACCCGGGACTGTGTTTCCGACACGATCATCAGTAGCACGGGGGCCCCCCAGGGAACGGTGCTGGCTCCCTTCCTGTTCACTCTTTATACTGCGGACTTCTCACACAACACAACACATTGCCATCTACAGAAGTTCTCTGATGACTCTGCGATCGTTGGTCTCATCTCCAGCGGAGATGAAGCTGAGTACAGAGGGCTTATCCAGGACTTTGTGGACTGGTGCCATCGGAACTGCCTCCAGATCAACGCGAGGAAAACTAAGGAGCTGGTGGTGGACTGCCGCAGGCATGGGCAGCCCCTCACAGCACCAGTAAATATACAGGGAACAGACATCGAGATGGTGACATCCTACAAGTACCTGGGTATTCATCTGAACAATAAACTAGACTGGTCACACAATACTGACGCACTCTACAAGAAGGGACAGCGCAGGCTGTTCCTGCTGAGGAGACTCAGGTCTTTTGGTGTACAAGGGGCGCTGCTGAAGTCATTCTATGACACGGTGGTGGCATCAGCCATCACTTTTGGAGTGGTCTGCTGGGGCAGTGGCATTACTGCAGCCGATAGGAAGAGACTGAACAAACTGATTAAGAAAGCTAGCTCTGTCCTGGGGCAACGCCTTGATCCGATGGAGGAGATAGGAGAGAGAAGGACGGTGGCTAAACTGTCATCTCTGCTGGAGTCCGAGTTCCACCCTATGCAGGACATACTGGATGCACTGAGGAGCTCATTTAGCAGCAGACTACATCATCCCAGGTGCACAACCGAGAGGTTTCGTAGGTCCTTCCTACCAACGGCTGTCAGACTGTACAACCTAAGCAGGGCTGCTCGCAGAGATAGCAAAAAGACGTAACAAACTAATAGTTTTTTTTTGAATGCAAAAGATGCAATAGACTTACACAATGGTCCTCTCCGGCATACAACTAGGAACATACCGGTCGCTATGGAGGGTGAGAATATGTATGGGCACATAATCATACCATGTAGGATAACTAAATAGACGGTTATGCTGTTTCATCCCACCTAGCAACAATGCTCTGCACTGTGTGTGTTTATATATTTACATATTTATTCCATCTAGCTACAATGCTCTGCACTGGGTGTGTTTATATTTATATATCTATATATTTATTCCATCTAGCTACAATGCTCAGCACTGGGTGTGTTTATATTTATATATCTATATATTTATTCCATCTAGCTACAATGCTCCGCACTGTGTTTTTATATATCTACATATTATTCCATCTAGCTACATTGCTCCGCACTGTGTGTGTTTATATACTTGCATATTTATTCCACCTAGCTGCAATGCTCCGTAGTGTGGGTGTTTATATATTTACATATTTATTCCATCTAGCTACAATGCTCTGCACTGTGTTCATATATTCATATATTTATTCCATCCAGCTACAATGCTCTGCACTGTGTGTGTGTGTGTGTATATATATATTTTATAGTAATATGTACATATGTATATTAGCTGCTCTTGCTTGCTTGTTTTTTTTTTTTTTCTTTTTTTTCTTGCCTTCTGATTGTTGCTCTGAGTGTTGCTATCCCTGTGCTGTTGCAATCCTGGAATTTCCCCGTTGTGGGACTAATAAAGGCTTATCTTATCTTATCTTATCTTATTCAACTTTATTTATATAGCGCCATTTCACAACAACAGTCATCTCATAGCACTTTCAACTGTAGGGGGAACCCCCACAGTTGCAGAAAGACCCCAGCAATCAGGCGATCCCCTGTGAGCAAGCGCTTGGCGACGGTGGAGAGGAAAAACTCCCTTTTAACAGGAAGAAACCTCCAGCAGAACCAGGCTCAGGGAGGGGCAGTCATCTGTTACGACTGGCTGGGGGGTGAGGGGACAGAGAAGATTAAAAGAACAGACATGTAGAGAGCAAACAGCACGATGGGTACTCAATCTATGGGAGAGAACAAACAGATGTTAATGACCAGCAAAAAAAAATATTTCATTGAGAGTGAAGAAAGGAGCGAGACCCAGTGCATTACTGGAGGTCCCCCGGCTGTCTAAACCTATTTAGCAGCATAACTAAGGGAGGGTTCAGAAACACAAGATCCCTCCCTAATTGGAGGCTATATAAAAAAGGAAGGTTTTAACCCTATTCTTAAAAACAGAGATTGAGTCTGACTCCCGAATCCAGATTGGCAGCTGATTCCACAGTAGAGGAACTTGATAACTGAAGGCTCTGTCTCCCATTGTACTTTTAGAGATTCTAGGTATTACAAGTAATCCTGCATTTTGGGAGCGTAGTGCTCTCTTAGGATAATACGGTAGTATCAGATCTTTTAAATAAAAAGGGGCCTGATTGTTTAGAGCTTTGTAAGTAAGAAGAAGGATTTTAAACTTAATTCTAAACTCTATGGGAAGCCAATGAAGGGAGGCCAGAACCGGAGAGATATGATCTCTCTTTCTAGTACCTGTTAAAACTCTTGCTGCAGCATTTTGGATCAGCTGAAGACTTCTTAAAGATGTTTTAGGACAGCCTGATAATAAAGAATTACAATAATCTAATCTCGAGCTAACAAAAGCGTGGATCAGTTTCTCAGCATCACTCTGAGACAAGATGCTCCTAATCTTGGCAATATTGCGCAAATGATAGAAGGCAGTCTTAGAAACAAATTTAATATGTGAATTGAAGGACAGATCTTGATCAAAAATAATTCCAAGGTTCCTCACAAAGCTATTAAGAGAAAGAGTAACCGCATTCAAACTGAAAGTTTAATTTGGAAAGGAATTTCTAAGGTTTTTTGGACCAACAAGAATGACTTCAGTCTTCTCTGAATTTAACAGCAGGAAATTACAAGCCATCTAAGCTTTGATTTCCTTAAGACAGGCTTCTAACTTGACTAATTGATTACTATCATCTGGCTTCATTGACAGGTATAATTGTGTGTCATCTGCATAACAATGAAAATGTATACAGTGCTTTCTAATAATGTTGCCTAGCAGAAGCATATGCACAGATCCCTGTGGAACTCCATAATTGAGCTTTGAGTTTAAAGAAAATTCATTATTGACATGAACAAACTGGAGCCTATCAGATAAATAAGATCTAAACCACTGCAATTAAGTTCCATTAAGTCCAACATAATGTTCTAATCTATCAAGTAGAATATTATGATCAATAGTATCAAAAGCTGCACTAAGGTCTAAAAGGACAAGTACAGAAACAAGTCCATTATCAGATGCGATGAGGAGGTTGTTTGTGACCTTCGCTAAGGCTATTTCAGTACCATGATGGATTCTAAACCCAGATTGAAATTCTTCAAGTAAACCATTTCCCTGCAGGTGGTCAAATAATTGGGTAGCAACTACTCTTTCTAAGATTTTTGAGATGAACGGGAGATTAGAGATTGGCCTATAGTTAGCTAAAGCTCCTGGATCCAGCGTTGGCTTTTTGAGTAGGGGTTCAATAGGGGGTTCAGTAGGGGTTCACTTCAGCAGAACGAGTCTCTTGTAAAACTAACAGTTTTGCTCTTTCCAAAACAGAAAAAGTGTTTTCCTTTTAATAATGTCCTTAATGCTCCTCCAAACATTTAATGAACCAATAGAAAACGACCAACCATTATCAGAAGAAATAAAAACAGAAACTAGTTGGGCTGAGTTACAGATGCTCCTCTGTAACTGAAGACATGCGTCTTTGGAGCTCCTTCGTTCTGTCAACTTCTTACCCATGTTTCAGTCTCCGTGCAAGTTGGGGAGGCTTTACTCTGTTGCCAAATTTCTTCTTTTTCCTTCTTTATGAACAATAAAATATCTGTTTTTATTTTCCATCTTTCTTCCTAGCCTTTGCATGGTGTCCAAGGAGTTATGTCTTTTTGTCAGAACCATATTCTAACACATTTCTTGTGTATTTTTGTCCCTTCAGACTTCCCACAGCAAAATGACTTTAACCAGGAGGAGGTTCTGGATGAACAGCAGCTTCTTCACCTGGAGAGAAACTTCATTGTTGTTCAGGTGGGAGCAGATTGTTCCCAGATTAAGGAGGAACAGGAGGATGTCTGTATCAGTCAGGAGGAAGAGCAGTTTGGACTGAAGCAGGAGACCCAAACCTTTGATGAAGGTGAGTGCAGGTCAAGGTGCCACTCAGTGATTGATGAGAGAGAAATGAGACAGAAGAAGTGAACTGAAAAATGACATGAGAGCAGTTCACATGAGGAAAGACAAAGTACTTTTAGATCAGAAAGTTCTAACAAGACAAAAAAAAAGATGTGGTGAAATAGAATTGAAACTCTGTTGACTTAAAGTCAATGACATGGATAGTTAAATGATAAAAATGAATGTTATATAAGAAGAATGACTAAAATACCTCAATATTCAATGATGTGCCATAAATCCAGCTTGGATTGAAGGGATCGGTATAAACGAGTCCAACCCACTAGTAGAACTTAAAGTTTATTAGAAAAAAGATAAAGGTGGTGAACAGCAGTTCTGCAGCCATGGCTTCCATGCTGAGAAGAGACAGAGAGGCGGAACCTAACCAGGCCCTTATCAGTAGCCAGAGATCACATGATCCCACAGGTGTCCCCAGGTTTCCTGGAAAAAGTGAAAAGAAATAAGATGAGTGAGAATCTCAGCTGGAACCAGTGAAGAAATGAATATATCTGTCATAAAAGTGCTACAAATATTGGGCCATTTGCTTTAAATTGTGCTTCCTGGTCGATCAGGAAAATCTTTAGTCTGGGGCAGCCCTAGTCTTTCTTGTTTCTTCATCCCCCCTCCCTCTGTTCTCTGCAGAAAAGCAGTTACAAATTCAGTGAGGGCTCCATCAGGTCTTTCCTTCTGACTGTATTGTTGCTACTTTCGAAATAAAAAAACAAACAAATGATATTTGCTACCTGGAATGTAAGAACACTAATGGACAAGGAAAATGACAACCAACAAACCAGCACTGACAAAAGTGACTGTTCAACAAGACCTGAATGACGATCCACAATAGTAGGACTAGAACTTGAAAAACATCATGTTGACATTGCAGCCCTCAGTCAACCTCATAGACCAGATGAAGGAAACATCAAAGAATCCAGTTTCACCTTTTATTGGAAAGGGATACCCAAGGATTACCATTGAATCCATGGGGTAGGCATTGTGATCCGGAATAAGCTGTCACCCAGAATTATGGAATTGTCAACCAGCATAAATGAGCGGCTCATGACACTCCAATTGAAACTTCTCAACAAAAAACATGCTAACATCATCAGTGCTTGCGCACCAACATTAGATGCTGAAGATGACATCAAAGAAACCTTTTCATCAAGACCTGGACAATATCTTGTGACAGATCAATCCATCAGACAAGATTATTCTTCTTGGAGATTTTAATGTACTTTACATATTGGGACTTTCCAACATATTTGGAATGGTACAATTGGAAGAAATGGAGTAGGACACATGATTGACAGTGGACTGTTTCTACTTACAAAATGCACTAAACGTGAACTCACGGTCACCAACACCGTCTTCAGGCTCAAAAATCATCTCAAAACATCCTGGAAACACCCAAGAGCCAAGGTTTGGCATGTGATAGACTACGTCATTGTACACAGATATGACATCAAAGATGTGCATATCACAAAAGCGATTCAAGGCTCTGAAGATTGTTGGACTGATCACCGCCTGGTCATCACAAAAATGAACTTGTTCCTAGCTCTAAGACAACACTTGGAAAGGAACAACAAACCCCAGAAGATCAATGCAGCAGTCCTGAAGGATCCCGAAATTAGACAAGCGTTTGTAACATCTCTAAACTCCAAAGTACTACGTCAGACAACTGGCTCAAATCCTGCAGAAACATGGGACATCAAAACAGCAGTTCAAACCTCCATTGCTGAAACCATCAGAATCAAAATTAGAATGAGATTTATTGCCATTGTTCATGTAGTACACAAACTAGGAATTTGTCTCGGTGCAATGCTGCAACATTAAACATGGAGTAGCACTAAAGATAAAAATAAAAAACTATGCATGCAATAAAAGGTAGAATATGACTAAGTAATACTAATCTATGCAATTTTTAAATATATTAACAAGCAGCAGATATTATGGAGTTCCACATCGTGCAGTCGGTAGTGCAAAAAGAAAACAGTGATAATTGTCATGAGTCCGGTTGAGCTGCTGTACGTAGTGCACGAGTCTTGTGCTGCCTTCTGGCAGAATTTGGGACTTTTATTCAATGTAAGTTCATGCGATAGGAAGTACTTTTAATTTGACTAGTGATGTCATAACGTTAGAAACAGGAAGTAGGAAGTAAAATGTCAGTTGGACCAAGGGCAAAGTCATGTTGCCATTCAGAGGAAGGAGTTCCTAAAAAATTCGCTTTTCATAGCCCCAGCAGATGCATCCCTTGTATGTATTCATTCTTTATGTTCTTAGTATTTGTTATGGAAGATAATTTCATGGTTTATGTTGTTTAGAAACTGTTAAAAGTAAATGTAGAAAAAACGATGCAATGCTGCAACATTAAACATGGAGTAGCACTAAAGATAAAAATAAAAAACTATGCATGCAATAAAAGGTGGAATATGAATAAGTAATACTAATCTATGCAATTTTTAAATATATTAACAAGCAGCAGATATTGTGGAGTTCCACATAGTGCAGTCGGTAGTGCAAAAAGAAAACAGTGATAATTGTCATGAGTCCGGTTGAGCTGCTGTACGTAGTGCACGAGTCTAATAAGTCACTTAGTGTTCAGCAGTCTGATGGCAGAGGGGAAGAAGCTGTTCATGTAGCAGGAGGTTTTAGTCTGAATGGACCGAAGTCTTCTGCCTTAGGGGAGGGGGGCAAACAGTGCGTGTCCAGGGTGTGAAGGGTCGGCTATGATCCGACCTGCACGCCTCCGGGTCCTGGAGATGTACAGGTCCTGGAGGGATGGGAGCTTGCAGCCGATCACCTTCTCAGCAGCGTGCACAACGCGCTGCAGTCTTAGTCTGTCCCTGGCGGTGGCTCCTGCATACCACACGGTGATGGAGGTGGTGAGGATGGACTCGATGATGGCCGTGTAGAACTGCACCAACATCTTGGTGGGCAGCTTGAGCTTCCTCAGCTGCTGCAGGAAGAACATCCTCTGCTGGGCCTTTTTGATGAGGGAGCTGATGGTCGGCTCCCACTTGAGGTCCCGGGTGATGGTGGTGCCCAGGAAGCGGAAGGAATCCGCAGTGGTGATGGGAGAGTCTGTGAGGGTGCAGGAGCAGTCTTTGCCAAATTGAAAAAGGCAGTGTTTGAAAACAGAACTCACTAGAAAAATAAAGCTTGATGTTTACAATGCAGTTCTCATACCTGTTGTACTCTATGATTCTGAAACATAGAAAACATGTCATAAACAACTAAGAAGTCTTGAATTATTCCATGAAAGATGTCGTTGAAGAATACTGAAAATCTCTTGGGAAGATTATCACACTAACCTAAGCATTCTAGAAGAAGCAGTGACAGGAGGCAGGAGGACCGGGAGCTCTTCAGCTGCTCCTAGAACACAGTCCAAGGACGGATAATTTTTCACACATAAGGAGTTGTTCAGAACTCCTTATAAGAACTTATACAAAGATATAGAGTGACAATAATCAAGTCAGTGGCGGTAATACACATGTAGGCTTGTTGCCAACCGCCAATCAAATCTAAAAGAAGAAGATGTATTGACACTCGCATCATAAAGCATCAATTCTGGTGGGCTGGCCACCGTCTTTGTATGGCTTACTCCTAAAACAGGTTGTCTTTTCCGAACTCCATCAAGGTCAGAGAAAATCTGGAAAACGGATCAAATGGTAGAAGGACTCATTGAAGTCATACATGAAAGAAGGAAAGTTGAATTTCAGGACATGGGAAAACACAAGGAACTGACCAACAGTAGTGGAGAACAATTATCCATACTGCTGTGGAAACCTTTGAAACAACAGGAAGAGATCATTGAAATGAGGAAGAACAGGAGGAACCAGAATCTCAATAGGTTAAAGAGGAACAGGAGGAACCAGAAGCGCCACAGGTTAAAGAGAAACAGGAGGAGCTCTGCGTCAGTCAGGAGGGAGAACAGCTGGTAGTGAAGCTGGAGGTCGATACCTTCATGGTGACTGTTATTTCTTTTTTTTTTATTTAAGTTTTTGTAAAGGGTATACAGGTCGTTAAAGCAATGCAGTGTTTACATTTTCATCACATGTTCCCTTATTTTCTGATATCTGACAACATTGGAAGATTAATTCTTACAACACCCCTTTTTTTTTTTTTTTAAAGTGAAAGAAAAAGTGAAATTAAAGAGAAAAAAAAACAAAAAACAAATAACAAAAAAAACAAACAAACCAGTAAAAAACAAACAAAAAGAAAAAGTAAGTAAATAAAGATAAAAGAGCATCTGAGTAGCGTTGGAACAAAGAGCGGAACCATTATTGAAATGGTATTTGTCAAAGATTAGATCTAATGGAAGACACATATGCGGTCCAGGGTTGCCAAAAGTTCATGAACACATCCATGTCCTGTCTCAGTGCGAATGTCAACTTTTCCATCGAGTAAATGTCTTGGATCACGTTAGTCCAATCTTCAGGTGTAGGACAGTCCTTCAACATCCATTTTTTAGTTAGAGCTTTTTTGCTTGCCAATATTAAAACATTGAATAAGTATTTTTCTCCTCGTCTTTCCAGTGAGTCCGGTAGTAAACCCAAATACAAAGTTACAAAAGAAAAGGGAACTGTAATTTTGAATATTTTCCCCAATATTGTCTGTACCTTGGTCCAATATTGGTGGATAACTGGGCATGACCAAAACACATGAAAATGATTTGCAGTCTTTTCACCACACAAGCGCCAACAGTTCAATCCCTTATGGGTAAATTTGTTTTGTGCAGGTGTTCTGAAAAATCTTGCCAAGTTTTTCCATCCAAATTCTCTCCACTGCAGGGATGAGGTACTTTTCCATTGCTGTTTATTTAGCTTTTCCCATATTTCCAGTTGTAAAGTGAAATTCCCCTCTTTTTCCCATCTCTCTTTTATATAAGATGTGTTGTCTCCTTTTAAGTCTTGAAGACCTTGGTATATTTTAGAAATGTATCTGATCCCTGGGATCCCTTTATATGCCATTAAGAAGACCTTCAGAACACCTGACTGGGCCCTTTCCAAAACCTCCTTTTTAAGTATATTGTTTATGTGGTGTCTAAGCTGGAAGAACCTGTAAAGGTCTTGATTTATTAGGCCTTGTTTTTTCAAATCTTCAAAACTTCTTAAGATTTGCCCTTTAAAAAAATCGTAATATTTTATCAGCCCTTTCTCCTTCCACTTTTTAAATCTGGTGTCTGTTTTATTAGGAGTAAAGTCCTGATCATAGGCGATCCATTGCAGAAGTCGATAGGGCTCTTTAGTTTGATTCTCTCTGACTATCTTAAACCAAATTTTTAGCGGGGTCTCTATCCACGGGTTAGTGTTATTCAAAAGCTTAGGTAAGACATTGTTCCCTATTATCGCCTGTAGGGGGATGTCACTTGTTATTTGGCATTCGATCCCCTTCCATTGTGCAGTGTAGACTGGGTTACATATCTCTACTAAAGTTTTAATTTGTGCGGCTTTAAAGTAGTCCCTGATATTTGGCAGCGCGAGCCCACCTTTGTCTTTGTTTAGCTGTAGGGTTCTATATCTGATTCTAGGTCTCTTGCCCTGCCATATGAATCTTGAGATCCTTCTGTCCAGCTCCTGCCATGTTTTTTTGGGTGGTTCTACCGGTATTGTTTGGAAAAGGTATAGAAGACGTGGAAGTATATTCATTTTGACTGCTTCAATTCTTTGTGCAGTACCCAAGAATGGTATCATATTCCATCTTGCTAGGTCAGATTTTATTTTTGTCACCAGTGGATCATAGTTTAGTGATATAATTTTGTTGAGTTGTTTCGGGATATTGACCCCCAGATATTTCATAGATTCCGACTCCCAGTTAGTTTTGAGTTTGCTTAGTGAATAATGATTTGGGTCATAGTTGAATGTTAAAACTTGGGTTTTATGCATATTTAATTTGTACCCCGATAAATCTCCGTACTCTGAAAAAACTGAGGTTAGTTCTGGTAAAGAAGTGTCCGGCTGCCCTAGGTATATTAAAATGTCATCAGCAAAGAGTGCTATTTTATGTTCCTTCTGACCAAGTGTAATACCTTGAATTTTTTGGTTTTGTCTTATCCATTGGCTCAGAGGTTCTATGAAGATTGCAAAGAGCAGTGGAGACAGGGGGCAGCCCTGACGACATCCTCTTTCCAGTTCAAAAGATGATGATAAATTACCGTTAATCCTTATTTTAGCTGTTGGTTTTTTATATAATGCCTGTATAGTTCTAATGAAGTTATGAAAATTGAAACTGGATAAGATTCTATATAGAAAAGACCAGTCAACCGAATCGAATGCTTTTTCAGCATCTAATCCCAATATGACTGCATTTAAGTTATATTTTTTTATATGATGAATTATGTGTAAAGTGCGTCAAATGTTGTCTTGTGTCTGTCTTTGTCTTATAAAACCTGTTTGGTCTAAATGAATTAGGTCTGTCAGTATATTTTCTAACCTTTTGGCAAGGATAATGGTAAAAAGCTTATAGTCCTGATTTAGTACACTGATTGGTCTGTAGTTGGAGCACTCTAGTTTATCCTTTTCAGGTTTAGGTATAACTGCAATGACCCCTTCTCTCCAGGAGGGGGGGATTTCCCCTGTGTGGAGGACATAATTAAATGTTTTCAGGAGGAGAGGAGATAGTTGCTGTTTAAAGGTTTTGTACCACTCTGCTGTATAGCCATCAGCTCCTGGGGATTTGTTAGCTTTAAGTTTCATAATTGCTTTTTCCAATTCTTTAGGATGTATTTCTGACAGTAGTGTTTTATTTTGTGACTCCGTAAGTTGGGGAAGGTTTAATGTGTTTAGGAATGCCTCGGATGCGTTTTTATGTTTTTTGTGGGAGTATAAGTTCTTATAGTAATTCTCGAAGTTTTTAAGAATATCCTGAATTCTGAATTTTATTTCCTTTGATACTGGGTCTCTGATTTTGTAGATTGCTCTTTCTGTTTGATGTTTCCTCAATTTATAGGCTAGCAATTTTGCCGATTTACTGCCTGCTTCATAGTATTTTTGTTTCAGAAATGTAAGTTTCTTCTGGATTTCTATTGTGTAGATCTCATTTATTTGGTTTTTAATTTCCTTAATCTTGAGCGAGTCAGTAGAATGAGTGTTGCCTTTGTGTTCTTTTTCTAGGTTCCTAAGTTCTGACTCTAATGTGGATAGTTTTTCTTGTCTTAGTTTCTTTTGGGTTGCCAGTTTTGCAATAATCTTTCCTCTTATTACAGCTTTACATGCATCCCACAGTATTAAAGGGGATACTTCTCCATTATCGTTATCTTCCAAATATCTGAGAATATCTGATTCCAATTCATCTTTCAATGGTCCTTTCAGGACATTTGAATTTAACCTCCAAGAAAATGTATTATTTGTGTATTTTTGGATATTTAAGTCCATGTAGATCGGACTGTGGTCGGAGAGATCCATCAGTCCTATTTTACATGTTTTTACTCTTCCAATGTCTCTATTAAACATAAAAAAATAGTCAATCCTTGAGTAAGATGAATGTGGAGTTGAGTAAAATGTATAGTCTTTTACACTGGGATTGAGTTCCCTCCACACGTCACAGATTCCCAATTCTTTTAGTAGCATCCGAGTCTTCCTGTTTTGGGTGTTATTTTGATGTGGGGAATTACCAGAAGCATCCCAGTATGGATTCAGTCTAAGATTGAAGTCCCCACCACATATCACTAAACCTTGAGCTTTAGTTATCATTAGGTCGAATACATTTTTATAAAATTTCCAGTTAGCCCCTGGGGGAGCATACACATTCAGCAGGGTGATATCTTCTCCCTCTAGCCGCCCAGTTACCAAACTGTATCTCCCTTCTTTATCTTTGTGTTCTGATTTTTTTTCAAATGTAATTTTGGTTGATATCAATGTCGCTACTCCCCTCCTCCTCCCTGATTTATATGAAGATGAAGAGATCATTTTAAACCCTTGTCTACTGAGTTTATTGTGTTCCACGTCTGTTAGGTGGGTTTCTTGTAAAAGTATTATTCCTGCTTTGTCTTTTTTCATTTTGCCTAGAATCTTGGATCTTTTAACTGGATTCAGGATTCCTTTTACATTATATGAAATTATTTTGGTTACACCCTGTTTCTCCATTGTGTTGTTTTGTTTAGTATAACTGTGTGGTGGCCCTCTTTTGTGCTACTCAGAAACTGAAAGAACATTAAAAACAAGAAAAACATTAAGAACATAGTGTAAAAAACTTTAAAACAAAAAGCTGTCATAAGAACTTCCTGAGCTGAGGTCTTTTTAAAGACCCTGTAAGAGCCTTGATGGAGTGAAGGCTCTGAGGGAAATTCCTCAAACTCTGTTACGTGTTGAGGGCCCTCTCTTACCACTGAAAGTAGTCCCATGCTTTTAACGTGAGTTTCAGAACCCAATCCAAACTTGTAATGATTTTTTTTTTTTCCTTTTATGCCTAAACCCTGTGAAATTGTGTGCACCCTCCCACCCCCATCACATCAAACATTCACGCAAAAACAGTATTTGTTAGTATGAGGAGAACATGTGGATTATTGTCACATTTCTATTTTAACAAGTTTTTTTTTTTTTTTTTTTATTACAAAGACTTATTTGTTTCAAATATTATGACTGTTCCATGAAATGTTTTACCACATGCTGAATATGCATCTCCTTTAATGTTTGTTACCTTGTATGAGGGGGGTTGGATGTGCGGATTGATTCAAGAGAAAGGGAAAAAAAAAAAAAAAAGGTCGCTATTCCAACCTGAAAACGGATAGTTTATCCGCGACGCTCTGGTGCTGGGTTTCCCGCTGCTGGTCCGTGGATTTTGAGGGTCTTTGTGTTGTCCATGTTTGCGCTTTGATCTTCTCACTCGGGTCTGCTGCGGGTTTAAATACCGTTACCGGGAGCCCTCTTTTCGCCATGTCAGCTGTTGCTTCTTCCGCCGAATTATAGAGACACGTTTCATCGCCGTAGAAGACCCTTAACTTCGCAGGAAATGGTGTCTGAAAGCGCAATTTCTTCTCTCTTAACACCTTTTTCGCGTCATTGTATTCCCTGCGCTTTTTAAGGACCTCCGGGGCGTAATCGTGTTCCACGTAGACTTTTCTCTCCTGGTGCATAAATCCTTTTTTCTGCCAGGCCAGTCTTACAACCTCTTGTTTTATTTTGAAATTGGAAAATCTTACCAACACCGAACGTGGGGGCGCTTCCGCCGCCGGCCTAGCGGCTAATGAACGATGTGCCTTTTCTGTCTTCAAGTCGGTGGTTTGTGGAATATCCAATTTCTCTCTTAGTAAGGATTCCACGCATTCTGCCATTGAGTTAAAACCATTTTCGGTTCCTTCTATCAGACCATGAATTCTTATGTTGTCTCTTCTTTGTTTTCCTTCTTGGTCGGTTAGCTTAGCCTCTATAGCTGCTTGTCTTTTGCGTAGGTCTAGCACAGAATCTTCGAGCACTTTTATTCGATCCTCTGTTTCCAAGATTCGGTTCTCGGCCTGGTCCACTCTGCTGTTTGTCCTTTTCAGTTCTTCTCTGAATTCCCGAAATTCGGCCGTAACATCTCGGCGAAATCGTCGTAGCTCCTCAAATAGTGATTTCAGGCTAACCCTTTTGTTAGCTATCACCAGTTCCTCGTCTTCTGAACGGAGATCTTCCAGTTCAGATTCTCCGGCCGATACGTGTCCTGGCCTGGAGAATTTCAGTTTCTTCTGTTTTCCTTTAGACATGATGATTTTGTCTTTTGATTTTCACTCCTCCAAAAATCCGTTAAGTTTGATTTTCAAGGTGTTATCCTGGATTGGGTCTGAGAGCTTCAGTGTTAAGCTGCAGTCGCCATGGCGTCCAGACCGGAAGTCCTTGGTGACTGTTATTTCTGAGGAAACCCTCGGCCGCACCTCAGACACAGTCCAAGGACTGATAATTTTTTCACACATGGGGAGTTGTTCAGAACTCCTTATACAAAGATATAGAGGGATGATAATCAAGTCAGTGGCGGTAATGCACCTGTAAGCTGGTTGCCAATCGCATCTAAAAGAAGAAAAAGAAGAAGAAAAGCAGCAGAGTGAAGCAGAACCAAACGGTGAGCATCTCCTCTCTCACAATTCTGCTGGAACTGAGATCCAAGATGAGGAAGGAAGCCAGCATGTAGACTCGGGATCCATTACAGAAGAACCCAAACCAAAGAAGAGATGACTGAAAACAGGAAGTTACAGTAACAGTGATGACGACTCTGACCTCAGAGACTCTGTGAGAATGAAATAGGTAAAAAGTTAGAAAATGTTCAGGTTGAGTCTTTGAGAAACTGTCCTAAAATAAAATAATCATATTGAAGTAATATTTTCAGTAACTACATAAATCTGAGGTACTTGTCCTGGTGTAGTTTGCGTTTGACTTTGACTGATCTAACCCAGTGGAAAAATAATTTAATCTCTTTGACTGTACAGTTATAGTTTGCAGTTCCAATGAGTTTTTCTTTTGGTTCATTGTACCAAGTGGAGGAATTGTCAGCTCTAGCCAGTTAGCCATTAGCCACTGCTAGCAACTCCAACAGGAAACAGTGCAGTATGTGGTTATTTGTGTCTAAAAACACCATAGTGACATGTTAAGAACTAGAAGTTGGACAATGCTGTGTGTACGACTAACTAGAAGAGATGTATAAAATAGAATTACTTAAGCAATATTACACAAGAGGGAGTACGGTATCAATGAATATTGTAACTGCGGATATGATACGTCTAGGAGAGCATTAGAGTACCACACCCATAGTTAGTATATTCATGATACTGTAACAACCTCAAGTGTAATATTGCTTTTATACAACAGTTCTGCATGCACAATTAACTAAATGACAGCAATACTGGACAAAATATTATAATTTATTTGTTTAAACAGTTATTTTGCACAGCTGAGAAAAAAAATCGTCCCTTCTAAATGTAGCCAGTAACTGTTGCTAAATATCTCAATCAGCATGAAGACATCTATTGTCATTTCACACACATGTAAACAAATTAAATATTGTCAAGTGCAAAAGTAGTAAGTGTTTATAAAACGTACCTGTTGAGTTGGTACTGCAGAAGACCCAAGCTCAAAACATAGCCAATGCCTGTAGCTAGCTGGTGGCTAGTCGTCGTCGTCGTCATCGATTAGATTTATATGGCACTTTACATGTCAAGTGACATTTCAGAGCGCTTACAGTGAGTCCATTATTCATTCACTCCAGACAAACATTAATAGTGGTAAGCTACTGCTGTAGCCACAGCTGCCCTGAGCCAGACTGATGGAAGCATGGCTGGCAGTCTGCGCCAACGACCTGTCAGACCACTTCTGAACATTTATACACATTCATACTGATAGATTAAAATTGAATTAAATGAGACTGAGTCAAAAATTCAATCAGCGGATTCTGGAGTTGTGAGCAAATTTACTCCTGGCCAGGAGAAAGATACATTGAACAGCCCTCAAAGTCGTTCATGCACCATTGTAACCATTCACTCTGAGCTTGGAATTTTATAGCCCTCAGAACAGATAAACAAAGAGGGAGACGTTCTTGGGGTACATCTGGAGACTGGCAAGGTGTCCATAAATCTAATCTCCCAGGAACTGGGAGTTTTGGCACATTCCTTGGTCACACGAGAAACTAGCAGAGAAAGTTCATAAAACAGAGATCATCAGTTGTAGCCTGTGTCATCATTCACGTCTCTGCTGACGTGCACTCACTCGCACATCTGCTCAGACTCTGGGGCATGAAGGCCACACATAGAGAATAATTGCTCACAAAATGCACCAAAAATATATCAGACATAAAATTTGAAAGAATAATATAGAGGAATCTGAAATTATTTCCCCCCCCCCCACCCCGTGCTTAAAAAAGCATCAGAGATGAAACATTATGGTGGTGTGTTTTATGCAAGAAGCATTTTATTGCAAAAGATCCTAACTTGCTTTTCAATGAGGAAAGTTGGCCATCGACCCCGCTGCCCCCCTCCCCCCGTGCTACATGTGAAACGCCATGCAGCAAAGTGGAGACCTGATGAAACAGTTTGCGTGGCAGAATTGGCTTGTTTTTGTTACATTTGTAGAGCTTTGAGGTGTCATCAAAGGTGGCTCCCTTTTTGATACACCTGTAGATTTCAGCTTGTAGTGCTGCTTTTTGTGCCTCAATGAGAATGTCATGTGATAACTCCTGTCAGTGTCAGCATGGAATCAGGTTTGTCTTGTGTTGGTTGTAAGCCTTGTGTAACAGCTTTTGCTGATTGATCTGTAAAGTGATTGCCTTGAGAGACAGGATCAGTGCCATTTGTGTGTGTTTCACATTTGCATATGGCTAGTTGTGATGGAAGTTTGACACTTTCAAGCAGCTCCAAAATCAGATCTTTATGCTGAATTGGCTTTCCTGTTGATGTGATCATGCCTCTGTTTTTCCACTGCTGTGCAAAGTGATGATTGGTTGAAAATGCATACTGGCTATCAGTGTAGACAGTGAGTTTATTTTAGCCTAATTTACATGCTTCAGTCAGAGCAATCAGCTCTGCTGCTTGTGCTGAGTAATGTGATGGAAGTTTTTGGGCTTTCAAAACAGTGTCATAAGTGACAACTGCATAACCAGACAGATTTGACCCATCACAGTCACGTTTTGATGATCCGTCTACAAAAAGTGTGAGATCTGAATCATCCAAAGGCGTGTCCTGGGGGTGGGTTCAAAAGATCAATATATCGATATGGATCGATCCACGTTTGACTGAGCCGATATCGATCCACAAAATCCGCGGATCGATCTTTTAATATTAAGATAAGATAAGATAAGCCTTTATTTGTCCCACAACGGGGAAATTCCAGGATTGCAACAGCACAGGGATAGCAACACTCAGAGCAACAATCAGAAGGCAAGAAAAAAAAAACAAGCAAGTAAAAGCAGCTAAAATACATATGTACATATTACTATAAAATATATATATACACACACAGACACACAGTGCAGAGCATTGTAGCTGGATGGAATAAATATATGAATATATAAACACACAGTGCGGAGCATTGTAGCTAGATGGAATAAATATGTAAATATATAAACACCCACAGTACGGAGCATTGCAGCAATATTAATATATTTTAATATAATATTTTTACGTTTTTGAACGTCTGCTGAGTATAATCGGGTCGAAACCGGGTCAGTGAGCCAGGAACAACGGCCGAGAACCATAAACAACCGACGTGCTAACGGAGCTAGCAAGCTAACGGATATGCTAGTTCTTTTTCTGTGGTGTTAAAACGGTTCTCATCCGGCAAGAGTTTCCTGCCGCGCGTGCACACGCCTTTCATGTTTACACGAGCGGAGATAATAACGTGCGTCTCTTAATTTCGCAACAAAAGTCACCGTAAAGACTGTCCTCAACAGCTTCTGAATATTTTTCATAAATAAAACTTCTGTGTTCCCTGCGGCGCGTGCACACGTCTTTTGTGTTTACAAGACGCGGAGTTAATAACGTGCGTTTCTCTTAATTTAGCAGCAAAAGTCACTGTAAAGACTGTCCTCAACAGCTTCTTAATATTTTTCATAAAGCGGGGATAAACAGACTTTTACTCCGTGCAGCGCTGTGTTGGAACATAAAGTTGACGACTGATAAACGGAAAATGCGCGGAGACTGAAACCCGTGAAGCAGAGGGAGACTTGGAGCTGCTGAGACTGTAAGTATAATATTTGTTTGTTTTAACGTTTGTGTCGTCAGTTAATAATTTATCCAGCATGATGATGGTTTCTTTTACAAACTATGGACACAGAGAGAACTGTTGGTTAAGCGCTGTGAATAAATGCAGAATTAAGGTATATTTTATGAGATTATGGACTTCTGCCACTTAAGAGATGTGAAGAGAATAAATCACAATTTAATTAATAAAGGCTGCAGTACAACAAGCTATTTTTACTCAGTAGAACTAAATTGAAATGAACAAACCTTCTCAGGAAATGAATTGAAACCCTTTTCAAACATTGAAAGTTAATTTGTAGTTAAAATATAAAAAAACCCCTAAATTATCAAACCCTACTGTGGTGTGGCGATCTAAAAATATGAATGTTAATTTTACTGTGAAATCTCTTCTTTTTATCTGCCTTCAGATGTGTGAAGACTGGAAGCTTCATCCTCACTGAGACCTTCTGAAGGTCAGAGGTCGTCAGTGGAGGAGCATCCCTGCTTCATGTGGATTTCAGCACAGAAGAAGACCTTCAAATTCAAGATTCAAGGAGGTGCTGCCATCATTTTCTCCACACTAACATGCATTCAATGCAATTTAGTTGTTGTAATGACAAATTCTTTTATTTCTTTTTTTAAAGTTCTCAGCAAGAACACAATATTGTTATTCACGCTGGCATTAATGACATCCGTCTCCGGCAGTCGGAAGTCACGAAACTTAATGTAGAATCGGTGTGTGACTTTGCCAAAACGATGTGTGCCACTGTAGTATTCTCTGGACCCCTCCCCAATCTGACCAGTGATGACATGTTTAGTCGCTCGTCATCCTTGAACCGCTGGCTGTCTGTGTGGTGTCCTAAAAATGACGTGGGCTACATTGACAATTGGAGCTCTTTTTGGGGAAAACCTGGTCTTATGAGACGAGACAGCATTCATCCCACTTTGGATGGTGCTTCTCATTTATCTAACAATCTGGCATCTTTTTTATCCAAATTTCCAAAACCCTGACTACTCAGAGTTGGGACCAGGAAGCAGAGTCGTAGTCTTACACGCCTCTCTGCAGCTCCTCTTCATCCGCCACCCCTCAGCTTAGCCCCTGTCTTCCCCATCAGAGAATCGTTGTCTGCTCCCTCCAAAGTAAATAAAAATATAATGTATAAGCATCCCAAAGTGATAAAGCAAAATATTGGTAAAACTCAAATTAAACATAAAGCCTCTAAATTGAATGATTTGGCCTCTGTTCCTCCTCATAATTTAAAAATTAAATGTGGTTTATTAAATATTAGGTCTCTAACTCCCAAGTCTCTGTTAGTCCATGATCTGTTAATTGATCATCAGATTGATTTAATATCCCTTACAGAGACTTGGTTAGGACAAGAGGATTATGTTGGTTTAAATGAATCAACTCCCTCTGGTTATTTAAACTGTCAAAATCCCAGAAGTTCTGGTCGTGGAGGAGGAGTAGCATCAATTTACCATTCCAAATTACTAGTTAATGTAAAGCAAAAAACATGTTATAATTCCTTTGAGGGCCTGGTCCTCAGTATTGGGCACTTTAGCAATTCCAGGTTAAACCCAATTTTATTTGCCATAGTTTATCGTCCCCCATCAACCTATTCAGAATTTTTATCCGAATTTCCTGATTTCTTAGCTGATTTAGTGCTGAAATCTGATAGAATAATTATAGTAGGGGACTTTAATATACATGTGGATGTAGATAGTGACTGCCTTAATGTGGCTTTTAATTCAATATTAGACTCGATTGGGTTTTCTCAGAAAGTAGGAAATTCTACTCATTACCTCCACCATACATTGGACCTTGTTCTGACATATGGCATAGAAATAGAAAATCTTGTAGTGTCTCCTCATAACCCTGTACTGTCAGACCATTGTCTGTTAACCTTTGATTTTACTATTTCTGACTATTTGGCTCCTAAAGAAAAATATTATCACAGTAGATGCCTCTCAGATGATGCTGTTTCCAAATTTATGCAGATTGTTTCCTCTATGCCATGTGTCAACACAACGGAAATAAGCTATAGACAGCTTGCTCCTTCTGTAATTGATAACATGGTGGATAGTGTTTCAGCTTCTCTGCATCAGGCTCTAGACTTGGTGGCCCCCTTAAAAAAGAAAAAGTCTAATCAGAGATTTTTAACTCCTTGGTTCAACACAGAAACTCGTAGCTTAAAACAGAAGACTCGTCAATTAGAAAGAAAATGGCGCTCTACTAATTTAGATGAAATCTATTTAGCTTGGAGAAATCATCTTTTAATTTATAAAAAATCTCTTAGAAAAGCTAGAACGAGTTATTACTCTGCATTAATAGAAGAGAACAAGAATAATCCCAGGTTTCTTTTCAGTACTGTAGCCAGGTTGACAAAGAGTCAGGACTCTGTCAATCCTAGCATCCCCTTAGAGCTTACTAGTCAGGACTTTATGAACTTTTTCAATAATAAAATTTCATCCATCAGAGATAAAATCAATCAGATTCTTCCCACAGTTAACTTAAATACTGTAACTACTACAACTCCTTCTATTGATGTCTGTCTTGATGAGTTTACTCCAATCGACCTTTGTGAGTTAGACAAAATAGTTTCCTCATCCAAACCTTCAACTTGTCTTTTAGACCCTATTCCTACCAGGTTATTTAAAGAAGTCTTCCCACTTATTGGTAAATTTATTCTTCATATAATCAATTCTTCATTAACTTTAGGCCATGTACCGCAGGCTTTTAAAACGGCTGTAATTAAACCCTTACTCAAAAAGCCAACGCTAGATCCAGGAGCTTTAGCTAACTATAGACCAATCTCTAATCTCCCTTTCATTTCAAAAATCTTAGAAAGAGTTGTTGCTATGCAATTATTTGACCACCTGCAGGGAAATGGTTTATTTGAGGAGTTTCAATCTGGGTTTAGAATCCATCATAGCACTGAAACAGCCTTAGCGAAGGTCACTAACGACCTCCTCATTGCATCTGATAATGGACTAGTTTCTGTACTTGTCCTTTTAGATCTTAGTGCAGCTTTTGATACTATTGATCATAATATTCTACTTGATAGATTAGAACACTATGTTGGACTTAATGGAACTTCGTTGCAGTGGTTTAGATCTTATTTATCTGATAGGTTCCAGTTTGTTCATGTAAATGATGAGTTTTCTCTCAGCTCAAAGCTTAGTCATGGAGTTCCACAGGGATCTGTGCTTGGCCCTACTCTTTTTAGTTTATATATGCTTCCGTTAGGCAACATTATTAGAAAGCACTGTATACATTTTCACTGTTATGCAGATGACACACAATTATACCTGTCAATGAAGCCAGATGATACTAATCAATTAGCCAAGTTAGAAGCCTGTCTTAAGGAAATCAAAGTTTGGATGACTTGTAATTTCCTGCTATTAAATTCAGATAAGACTGAAGTCATTCTTGTTGGTCCAAAAAACCTTAGAAATTCCTTTCCAAATCAAACTTTCAGTTTGGATGCAGTTACTCTTTCTCTTAATAGCTCTGTGAGGAACCTTGGAGTTATTTTTGATCAGGATTTGTCCTTCAATTCACATATTAAATTTGTTTCTAAGACTGCCTTCTATCATTTGCGTAATATTGCCAAGATTAGGAGCATCTTGTCTCAGAGTGATGCTGAGAAGCTGATCCACGCTTTTGTTAGCTCGAGATTAGATTATTGTAATTCTTTATTATCAGGTTGTCCTAAAACATCTTTAAAAAGTCTTCAGCTGATCCAAAATGCTGCAGCAAGAGTTTTAACAGGTACTAGAAAGAGAGATCATATCTCTCCGGTTCTGGCCTCCCTTCATTGGCTTCCCATAGAGTTTAGAATTAAGTTTAAAATCCTTCTTCTTACTTACAAAGCTCTAAACAATCAGGCTCCTTTTTATTTAAAAGATCTGATACTACCGTATCATCCTAACAGAGCACTACGCTCCCAAAATGCAGGTTTACTTGTAATACCTAGAATCTCCAAAAGTACAATGGGAGGCAGAGCCTTCAGTTATCAAGCTCCTCTCCTGTGGAATCAGCTGCCAATCTGGATTCGGGAGTCAGACTCGATCTCTGTTTTTAAGAATAGGGCTAAAACCTACCTTTTTGATATAGCCTACAATTAGGGAGGGATCATGTGTTTTCTGAACCCTCCCTTAGTTATGCTGCTAATAGGTTTAGTCAGCCGGGGGACCTCCAGTAATGCACTGGGCCTCACTCCTTTCCTCACTCTCTATGAAATATTTTTTTTTTGCTGGTCATTAACATTTGTTTGTTCTCTCCCATAGATTGAGTCCCCATCGTGCTGTTTGCTCTCTACATGTCTGTTCTTTTCTTCTTCTCTATCCCCTCACCCCCCAGCCAGTCGCAGCAGATGACTGCCCCTCCCTGAGCCTGGTTCTGCTGGAGGTTTCTTCCTGTTAAAAGGGAGTTTTTCCTCTCCACCGTCGCCAAGTGCTTGCTCACAGGGGATCGCCTGATTGCTGGGGTCTTTCTGCAACTGTGGGGGTCCTCCCTACAGTTGATAGTGCTATGAGATGACTGTTGTTGTGAAATGGCGCTATATAAATAAAGTTGAATTGAATTGAATATTGGTCTTTTTTTTTTTACAATTTTACTGAGTATTTAATTCTAAATAAATCACTGTTTAACAAGAAATTTTTGGCAATCCTGTACTTTTTTGTGGTATTACATAGAACAGCATCACTGTAAACTATGGAAAAAGCAGCTGCTTTAAAATTTGTACTTCCTCACACAACTTTGAGTGCAAAAAAACTCTAAAAGTGCCATAACTTTTTGGAAAAGCTCCCACAAATCCAGGCTTTTTGGGCCACAACAATCACAAAAAGAGCTGACAAAATCCTGGAGGGACTGAAATACTGTGAGATTATGTCTGCATGGTTCATGCATTGAATTTGTTTCCTTACTCTGGGTGGTGAACTTGACACGACACATCCTTTGCACTAAAGAAAGCACCTGTGAGCACTTTATGAAATGATAAGTTCAATAATAAAAAGTGCATTATTGTAACTGATTTTGGGTCAGTTCTATATGTGATAATTTATGTATTAACAAAGTTAGAAGATTCTTGGTACAATTTGCAGCATTAGGTCTCAAAGATTTTTGTTTCATGGGAAGTAAAATGGCTATTAAAATGGTAATTCCCCAGATCGAATCGAATCGAATCGATTCAGAATCCCAAGAATCGGAATCGAATCGATTCTGCAAATTAGGGATCGTTCCCAGCCCTAGCGTGTCCTGTAAATCGGGACTTGGTAGTGTTTCATTTTCAATTTCTGCCAAACAGTCATGAGGTTCACCCTCTGTGGAAATTAGCAAGAGGCTTGCTGGATTTGTCATTGTGCAACGTTCAATGGTTAAATGAGGCTGTGACAGTCACACTCTGATTCGTGCAAGGTGTCTGGATGGGGAGAGAACTGATATTTTGCTCTGGGACAAAATGACTGACACTGCACGTGTGACCTTTAGGGTCAAGGGATGGAAAAAGAACAATCCCTGCTGATGCTTGAACTGCCATCGATGCAGCTAATACGGCCTGCACACACAGAGGCAGGGCCCTTGCAACAGGGTCAAGCCTTGTGGAGTAGTAGTCCACTGGACGCATTTTTGTACCGCTTGGTTGAAGGAGCACTGGCATCATGTGTCCCTCCCTACAATCAGCCATTTGAATAAATGGCTTCTTGTAGTCAGGGAGTGCCAAAACGGCAGTGCTGACCAAAAGTTTTTTCATCCTGACAAATGCCTCTTCTGCCTCAGGTTTTTCACTCAATTTTGTCCACCTGTGCCATGGGCTTTTTGTAAATGAGATCAGACCATGGTTGCACTTCAAATGAATAATTTGCAATCCAGGAGTGACAGTAATTTAGAGTTGCCAAAAATGACATCATCTCTCTCTTTGTGATCGGTTTTGGTGCTGACAAAATAGCCTCTTTACCGGCGGGATCAACATGTCTGCCCTCTGCTGACAAAATGTGGCCTATGTACTTGACTTCTGCTTTTCACAATAGCAATTTGGCTTTGTTTACTTCGTGACCTTGCTCAGCTAGAAATTTCAATAGGGCAATGGTGTCCTTTTTGCACGTGTTTTCATCAGGAGATTTTTATTTATTTTTTTTTTTTTTGTTACTTATTTGTACCCGTAGTTAGATTTGTTTTGCAGTCTGGTGACAAGCCACCAGCTGCCGGTCGCTGCATGCGCAAGCGCCCCGTATCCCTAACCTGCATGTTTTTGGTATGTTGGAGGAAACCGGAGAAATCCCGGAGTAAACCCACGCAAACGGGGAGAACATGCAAACTCCACACAGATCACTGTTGGTCGGGGGCTGGGATCGAATCCATGATCTCACGATCCCCGCGCTCCCCCGGCCGAGGGTAAAACTGTGCTGCCACACTGCTAACCACTCCGCCACCATGCAGCCACCAAAGTGTCATCAACATATAGGGGCAACTGACTTCCATGAGGAGGAACAAACTGTGCCAAGTTTGCTGACATTACCTGTGAAAAAATGGTTGGTGACTCACAATTGCCTTGTGGTAACCTAGTGAATGTTGTACCTTTTATTTTCAAATGGGAATGCAAACCAAAACTGATGATGTGGATGAATGGGAATGCTGAAAAAAGCATTGCTGATGTCAATCACTGTGAAAAATTTCATTTGTGGTTGTAGATCATTTAACAAAGTGAGGATCTGGGACTGTAGCAGCTCTAGCAGAGATGCCAATCACTCCGATTTTGGCGGAGTTACTCCGATTTCCAGACATAAAATCCACCCTCGCTTTACCTGTGAAAAACTCCGCTTTTATTTTGTCAAAAATAAATAAGGGCAGCACGGTGGCGCAGTGGTTAGCACAGTGGCAGCACAGCAAGAAGGTCATGGGATTGATTCCACCCTTGACCATCGTGGGTTCGATCCCACCCCCAGACCATCGGTGACCATTCTGTGTGGAGTTTGCATGTTCTCCCCGTGTCTGCGTGGGTTTACTCCGGGCACTCCGGTTTCCTCCCACATGCCAAAAACATGCAAGTTAGGTTAATTGGCATCAAAACTGGGGATTCTAAATTGTCCTTAGGTATGGATGCGAGAGTGAATGGTTGTCTGTCTCTCTGTGTTGGCCCTGCGATGGGCTGGCGATCTGTCCAGGGTGTACCCTGCCTCTCGCCCAAAGATGCTGGGATAGGCTCCAGCCCCCCCCGCGACCCGAAAGGATTAAGCGGTAGAAGATGGATGGATGGATGGATGGATAAAATAAGCCGACATCAACGTGCTAAGGGCATTTTGAATGTCCGTGTATGATCTTAGGGCCTCGAGGGTATAAACTGCGCATCAGTGTGCCGAGGTTTATCGATGTTTTCCGAATGCATGAGAGAACCCGTATGTAAACAAAGCAAAATGGCGGAGGCTACCACGCTGCCGAAGAATAAACAAAGAGTAAATGCACACAACCAAAGGTTCAAAGAGGAATATCGGAAGACATATCTGTGTTTTACTCAGGGATGTGATTTTTCCGCTAATTTGTGGAATTCCACTTTTTTTATCTTCCAAAGTAAAAAAAACAAACAAACATATGAGTATATACCAGATTCCGACTTTTAGTAATTCCCTAACCGTAATGAAACGACGCGCCTGATTGGCTGATCGTCCTTGCAGTGACCAATGAATGCGGCTGTTACAGTGATGTTGGTGATTGAATGTAAAGATGCTCCGAGAATTAAAGAAATTGACAAGATCGTGAAAAACAAATTTCGTTGGGATTGGCTAGAAAAGGAGATTGCAACGGATGTTGCGAAGAAAACTATGACAAATTTGTTTAGCAATTTTATATGGAAAATCGACCATGCCGGGAAGGCGCGGAAAACATATACAAGAAGGAGCAAAAAACATGTACAAGAGGTCAAATCGAGGTCCACTAATTATTCAATTGCTGGAACTTTGGGTGTTCAGAAAAAACCATCAAAACCATACGGCCTCCACCCTTTGTTAACGACACGATCGGACATGGAAATCGAAAGGAATGATCCACCCCAACAACCAGTGCCAGATGTGGATAGAGTAGTGAATTTTGAGGTATGTGAAGATATATTTTTGTATACGTCATCTAGTTAATATTTTCTTCATCTTGCCTGCTGAAGATGTTTTGGATTTTATTTTAAAAATATTTTTAATGCAGTGCACAGTGGACATTGACTCATAACTTTTGAATATTTCTAAGACTTGGCTCCATCAGTGATTGTGCAAAATGAACTGCTCAAGACTCAATGGAGATTGAAACTGGTGATCTGAAATGAATGCTGAAATTATAAAAAGTAATGGTATGTTGGAATTTTATTTCTATTATGGAATAGATAAAATTAACTGATTTTGATTTGATCAAGTGTTAAAGCATGTGATGGATAATGCTTGTTGGAATATTTTAGGAATGCTATCTTCTTGGAACATAAGTCAGTATTATACAGTAATAATCATCTGTAGGATACCCCATTTCTGACAATCTCTGAAAATTTCATGAAAATCCGTGCATAACTTTTTGAGTTATCTTGCTAACAAACAGACAGACAGACAGACAAACCAACGCCAATGAAAACATAACCTCCTTGGCGGAGGTAATAAGTGGCATTCAGCTCTTTGTTTTGTCATTTAAGCACAGTTCTGGTACTTAAAAATCATAAAAACCCAGGAGCTTTAACCCCCCTCACCAGGGATCTGCCCCAAACCCCGCTGAGGGACTGCGTCCCCCAGACCCCCTGCAAAATTTTCAGATAATTTCACCAACCCCAAATCACATCCCTGCTTCACAGCACGTCACTTTTTCCACATTTTGTAATGTTACAGCCTTATTTCAAAAGGGATTAAATTCATTTTTCCCTCAAACTTCTACACACAATACCCCGTAATGACAACCTGAAAAAGGTTTGTTTTGTGTTTTTTTTTTTTTTTTTTTTTTTTTTTTTAGATTTTTGCAAATTTATTAAAAATAAAAAACTCAGAAATCACATGTACATACAGACGTGGACAAAATTGTTGGTACCCCTCTGTTAATGAAAGAAAAACCCACAATGGTCACAGAAATAACTTGAATCTGACAAAAGTGGTAATAAATAAAAATTCTACGAAAATTAACCAATGAAAATCAGACAATGCTTTTGAATTGTGGTTCAACAGAATTATTTTCAAAAACAAACTCATGAAACAGGCCTGGACAAAAATGATGGTACCCTTAACTTAATATTTTGTTGCACAACCTTTTGAGGCAATCACTGCAATCAAACGATTTTTGTAACTGTCAATGAGACTTCTGCACCTCTCAGCAGGTATTTTGGCCCACTCCTCATGAACAAACTGCTCCAGTTGTCTCAGGTTTGAAGGGTGCTTTCTCCAGACGGCATGTTTCAGCTCCTTCCACAGATGTTCAATAGGATTTAGATCAGGGCTCATAGAAGGCCACTTTAAAACACTCCAATGTTTTACTCTTAGCCATTCTTGGGTGTTTTTAGCTGTGTGTTTTGGGTCATTATCCTGTTGCAAGACCCATGACCTGCGACTGAGACCAAGCTGTCTTACACTGGGCAGCACATTTCTCTCTAGAATACCTTGATAGTCTTGAGATTTCATTGTACTGTGCACAGATTCAAGACACCCTGTGCCAGATGCAGCAAAGCGGCCCCAGAACATAACAGAACCTCCTCCATGTTTCACAGTAGGGACAGTGTTCTTTTCTTGGTATGCTTCATTTTTGCATCTGTGAACCTAAAACTGATGTGCCTTGCCAAAAAGTTCCAGTTTTGTCTTGTCTGTCCATAGGACATTCTCCCAGAAGCTTTGTGGCTTGTCAACATGCAGGTTGGCAAATTCCAGTCTGGCATTTTTATCATTTGTTTTCAAGAATGGTGTCCTCCTTGGTCGTCTCCCATGAAGTCCACTTTGGCTCAAACGACGACAGATGGTGCGATCTGACACTGATGTACTTTGACCTTGGAGTTCACCATGAATGTGTTTAGAGGTTGTTCTGGGCTCTTTTGTTACCATTCGTATTATGTGTCTCCTCCTGCGGCCACGTCCAGGGAGATTGGCTACAGTCCCGTTGATCTTAAATTTCTGAATAATATGTGCAACTGTAGTCACAGGAACATCAGGCTGCTTGGAGATGGTCTTATAGCCTTTACCTTTAACATGCTTGTCTATAATTTTCTTTCTAATCTCCTGAGACACAGTACACACAGTACACACCATGTCAACAAACAGCACAGTGACTACTTGTCACCCTTTAAATTGCCAACTGACTGATTACAAGTTTGTAGACACCTGTGATGTTAATTAGAGGACACATCTTGGTTGAACATGTCCCTATGGTCACATTATTTTCAATCTTTTCTAGGGGTACCATCATTTTTGTCCAGGCCTGTTTCATGAGTTTGTTTTTTAAAGTAATTCTGTTGAAAAACAATTCAAAAGCATTGTCTGATTTTCATTGGTTAATTTTCATCGAATTTTTATTTATTACCCTTTTGTCAGATTCAAGTTATTTCTGTGACCATTGTGGGTTTTTCTTTCTTTAACAGAGGGGTACCAACAATTTTGTGCACGTCTGTAAGTATTCATAACCTTTGCCCTGAAGCTCAAAATTGAGCTCAGGTTCATCCTGTTTCCACTGATCATTCTTGAGATGTTTCTACAGCTTAACTGGAGTCCACCTGTGGTAAATTCAGTTGATTGGACATGATGATGAAGGCGATGTACAGAGGCATGTTCTGTTCTCTGCATTTCTCCTCACCAAAGCGTTCGATCTGGTCAGCAGAGAGGGCCTTTTCAAGATCCTGCCAAAGATAGGATGCCCACCAAAGTTGCAAAGCCTCATCGAATCGTTTCACACCAACATGCAGGGGATAGTGCAGCATGATGGCAACGTCTCAGAGCCATTCAACATACGCGGCGGAGTGAAACAGGACTGTGTACTTGCGCCAACCCTCTTTGGGATTTTCTTTGCTATGCTCCTGAGGCATGCCTTAAGCACAGCAACAGAGGGAATCTACCTGCACACAAGATCTGATGGCAGGCTTTTCAACCTCGCCCGCCTGAAAGCCAGAACCAAAGTACGCGAGGCTCTAATCAGAGACATGCTGTTCGCAGACGACGCTGCAGTCGTAACCCACACACAGCAGGAGCTTCAGACCCTGATGGACCGCTTCGCCCTGGCATGCAAGGACTTTGGGCTTACCATCAGCCTGAAGAAGACTAACGTCTTGGCGCAAGGCACGGAAGCACCACCAACCATCACCATCGACGACTACCAGCTGGAGGTCGTGAATCAGTTCACGTACCTGGGGTCCACGATCAGCAACAACCTCTCCCTTGATACAGAGATCGACAAGAGGATTGGAAAATCAGCCTTCACACTCGCTCGCCTCACCACACAAGTGGGGGAGAATCCCAAACTGTCTGTCAAGACGAAGATGGCAGTGTACAACGCCTGCGTCATCAGCACACTGCTCTATGGGAGTGAGACGTGGACAACTTATGCCCGGCAGGAAAAGAGACTGAACTCCTTCCACTTGCGCTGCATTCGCCACATCCTGGACATATCTTGGCAGGACAAAGTGCCCAACACAGAAGTTCTGTCCCGCGCTGGCCTTCCCTCCATGTTCACTCTACTCAGGCAGCGCAGGCTCCGCTGGCTAGGCCACGTTCACCGTATGGAGGATGGCAGAATCCCCAAAGACGTCCTCTACGGAGAACTTGCAACTGGCAGGAGAGACGTTGGCCGCCCACAGCTGCACTTTAGAGACGTCTGCAAGAGAGACATGAAGGCCCTGGAGATCAACACAGAGCGCTGGGAGGACCTTGCAACGGACCGCTCCAAATGGAGAGGCACCCTGACCAGACAGCTCAAGGCGGGTGAAGAGAGACTGACTGCTGCAGCAGATGAAAAAAGGACCCGCAAGAAGAACCGCCACAGACCCAGCAGCATGGAGACCACCCACAAGTGCGACCTGTGTGACAGGGACTGTCATTCGCGCATTGGCCTGTTCAGCCACAGGCGGTGCTGTTCCAGCAGAGTAGACGTTTAGGATTCTCTTCCATGGCCATCATAGACCGACGGAGGACGACGACGACGGACATGATTTGGAAAGGCACATGCCTGTCTATATAAGGTAAACACAGTTGACAGTGCACGTCAGCGCACAAAGCAAGCATGAAGTCAGAGGAATTGTCTGTAGACCTCCGAGACAGGATTGTCTCGAGGCACAAATGTGGGGAAGGGTACAGAAAAATTTCTGCTGCTTTAAAGGTCCCAATGAGCACAGTGGCCTCCATCATCCATAAATGGAAGAAGTTCAGAACCACCAAGACTCTTCATATACCTTTCTGGATGTCTAAACTGAGCCATCGGGGGAGAAGGGCCTTAGTTAGAGAGGTGACCAAGAACCCAATGGTCACTCAGTCAGAGCTCCAGCGTTCTTCTGTGGAGAGAGAAGAACCTTCCAGAAGGACAACCATCTGTGCAGCAATCCACTAATCAGTCCTGTATGGTAGAGTGGTCAGACGAAAGCCACTCATTAGTAAAAGGCTCATGGCAGCCCACCTGGGGTTTACGAAAAGGCACCTGAAGGACTCTCAGACCATGGGAAACAAAATTCTCTTGTCTGATGAGACAAAGATTGTAGTCTTTGGTGTAAATGCCAGGCGTCATGTTTGGAGGAAACCAGGCACCACTCATCACCAGGCCAATACCATCCCTACAGTGAAGCATGGTGGTGGCAGCATCATGCTGTGGGGATGTTTTTCAGCAGCAGGAACTGGGAGACTAGTTAGGATAGAGGGAAAGATGAATGCAGCGATGTAGAGACATCCTGGATTAAAACGTGCTCCAGAGCGCCCTTGACCTCAGACTGGGGTGACAGTTCGTCTTTCAGCAGGACAACAACCCTAAGCACACAGCCAAGATATCAAAGGAGTGGCTTCAGGACAACTCTGTGAATGTCCTTGAGTCTTCCAGCCAGAGCCCAGACTTGAATCCAATTGAACATCTCTGGATAGATCTGATAATGGCTGTGCACCGACGCTTCCCATCCAATCTGATGGAGCTTGAGAGGTGCTGCAATGAGGAATGGGTGAAACTGCCCAAAGATGACCTTGTTGACCTTGTAGGATTTTCTTTCCCCCTTTGTTATATTATTCAGTTTATTTTAACCTGTACTATCCGAAATAAAGATTCATTCATTCATTCATTCATTCATTCATTCAAGATAGGTGTGCCAAGCTTGTGGCATAATATTCATAAAAACTTGAGGCTGTAATTGCTGCCAAAGATGCATCAACAAAGTACTGAGCAAAGGGTGTGAATACTTATGTACATGTGATTTCTTAGTTTTTTATTTAAAAATCTAAACAAAAACCTTTTTTCATGTTGTCATTATAGGATATTGTGTGTAGAATTTTGAGGACTAAATGAATTTAATCTATTTTGGAATAAGGCTGTAACATAACAAAATGTGGAAAAAGTGAAGTGCTGTGAATTCTTTTCAGATCCACTGTAGTTTTCACTTCAAATGAGTTTTTCTTTTTCTTCGTTGTAGCAGGTGGAATAATTGTCTGCTCTAGCCAGTTAGCCATTAGCCCCTGCTGGCAATTCCAACAGGAATCAATGCAGTATTTGGTTATTTGTGTATAAAAACATCATAGTGACATGTTCAGAAATAGAAGTTGGACTGACTAGAAGAGACGTATAAAACAGAATTACTAATAAATAGTACATTTATACCACTGTTGGTGCGCTGGGAACGGGCTCACCGTCACGTCACAACTGGTGACAGAAATGTTAGTGAGATCATGGTGGACCCTAACAAAGCAACAGGGTTGTTTTTTGGAATATTTTTATTGATAGCCACTCCAGATAGACAAATTAATGTGTAAAAATACTTAAAAATTTAAAGTTTTCATCCTGTGTCTTCTTTTCGACCTCAGGGAACCATGTTAGCATGTGGAAAAATAATTTTGTCCCCTTTAAATTACTTGTTGAATCTGAAACAGATTCATCAGTGCTGTAATTATCACATGCAAGGATAAGAACTATTGGTTATGAGGTGGTGACTTTTTAGCCAGTCAGTGTTTTTATTCTTTCTGGTTTTTCTACTACTAGCATTTTCTGTGTCTCTTTGTCCCTCCAGATGCTCCACAGCTACATGACTGTAAGGAGGAAGAGGTTCTCACTGTCCAGCAGCTCTGTAACCAGCAGAGGAACTCCAGTCTGGACCAGGAGGAACAAGATGCTGCACAGGTTGAAGAGGAAGAAGAAGAACTCTGTAGCAGTCAGGAGGAAGAAGACTTTGGACTGAAAGAAGAGACTGATACCTTCATGGTGACTCGTACTGATGAGGACAATGACAAGAGTGAAACTGAAGCAAACAGTGAGCAGCTCCTCTCTCACAACTCTGCTGTCACTGAGAGCCAAGGCCAGGGAGCAGGTAAGAATGTAAAGCCAGGCTCAAGTAAACATGAAGAGCCAAAGAAGAGACTTGACAGAAACAGAAGTGACCGTAACAATGTAGACAACTCCTCCATGTCAGAGAATCAGTGTGATGCTGACACAGGTGAAAAGTCTGTAAAATGTTCTGATAATGACAAAGACTGTAAAAATGAGCCCCAAAAGAAGAAAGATCACACAGTTAAGTCACATGTTTGCAACACATGTGGGAAAAGATTCAGGCAGAAGCACCATTTATCATATCATGAGAGAATTCACACAGGTGAGAAGCCATTTTCATGTGAAACATGTGGGATGAGTTTTAATCGACTTGATAGTTTGAAAACTCACATGAGACGCCACACGGGTGAGAAGCCATTTTCTTGTGACAGATGTGGGAAGAGATTTATTGTACATCAAACTTTGAAGAATCACTTGAGAATTCACACAGGTGAGAAACCATTTTCTTGTGAAACATGTGGGCAGAGATTTAATGAGCGTAGTAATTTGAAAACTCACATGAGAATTCACACAGGTGAGAAACCATTTTCTTGTGAAACATGTGGGCTGAGTTTTAATCGACTTGATCATTTGAAAACTCACATGAGAAGCCACACAGGTGAGAAGCCATTTTCTTGTGAAACATGTGGGCAGAGTTTTAATCGACTTCATAGTTTGAAAACTCACATGAGAATTCACACAGGTGAGAAACCATTTTCTTGTGAAACATGTGGGCTGAGTTTTAATCGACTTGATCATTTGAAAACTCACATGAGAAGCCACACAGGTGAAAAACCATTTTCTTGCAAAACATGTGGGCTGAGTTTTAATCAACTTGATAATTTGAAAACTCACATGAGACGCCACACAGGTGAGAAAGTGTAATCATAGACCCCTGGTTTGGGCCCATTGCACTTGTAAGGAAATGAGATGCAAATAAATAAAACAGTGAGAAATATCAAACTTCTGACTCAAAAAGATAACAGCACTACACAAACACTACGCAGAGGCATTTAACCGACTTGTTAGGGGAGAGGAAGAAACACCAGAGTGGCTCACATATGGAAACACCATACTCCTGCCCAAGAGTCTTGAAACCCAACAAGTCAATAAATACAGACCCATCTGTTGCCTCCCGACCACATACAAATGGCTGACAGGAATCATTACTGAGGCCATTTATGAACATCTGGACTCAGAAAACTACCTGCAACCACAGCAAAAAGGCTGTATAAGAAATAAGCTGGGAGCCAAAGAACAACTGCTCATTAATAAAACCATCCTGGAAGACTGCAAGAGGCGTGAAAGAAATTTAAGCATGGCGTGGATCGACTACAAAAAGGCATTCGACAGCATCCCCCACTCCTGGATAATACGCTGTCTGGAGCACTATAACATCAGCCCAGAGATTAAAACTTTTCTGGAGGTCCAGATGGCTAAGCGGAAAACCACAATTACGCTTAACCACAAAGAAGGACAAATAACAATCCCAGACATCAGGATCCAGTGAGGAATATTCCAGGGGGACAGCCTCTCGCCACTGCTTTTCTGACTGTGTATTGACCCCTTAAGCAAAATCTTATCAGACCTTGACATCGGGTATGACTTAAGCAAAGGCAGAACAAGAAAAGGGAGCAAGAGAGTGAATCATCTGCTCTACATGGACGACCTCAAGCTCTACGCAGATTCTGAACAGAAACTGAATCAACTTGTCAGTACCATTCACATGTTTTCAAAAGACATCTGCATGGAATTTGGACTTGACAAGTGTGCAAAATGTACAATAAGAAAAGGAAAGAAAACAGAATCAGAGAACATCCAAATAGAAGACAATAAGCATATCAAAGACCTGGCAGGGGAATCAGCATATAAATATCTGGGCATAGAAGAAAACACAATTATTGAACACAAAAAAATGAGGGAAATGGTCAAAAAAGAATACCAACATCGCCTAAAGAAAATCTGTAAATGAAATTTAACACCTAAAAATAAGATCACTGCAATAAACCAGTTGGCAGTACCACTTGCCACATATGGATTTGGGGTGATAGACTGGCCACAGGGGGAACTGGACAAGTTGGATGTTCGGACCAGGAAGACCCTAACCCTTCATAAGGTAACATACAGAAACCAATGCTTAGATAGGATATATATGCCACGTAAAGAGGGAGGGCTGGGCCTAATTGAAATAAACCAGGCCTACAGGGCAACAATAATAAGCATTGGTCAATACCTAAAAAGCGCCAATGATGAGACGGTGGAAAAGGTCACCCAACATCATGAAACCCTCAGTATCAACACATCCATAACTAAACAAGCCGAGACCTTTGCAGGAGATTTACTAGATAACATGAAAGCCAGTCAGCAAAACCCAGCAACAAAAATAGCTAGAAAGACGAGAGAAAAATACAGCAAAAGGACACAGGAGGAAAGAAAAGAAAGATGGAAACAACATAAGCGAGCAGGACGTTTCCAGGAGGAACTCAATAGGGATTATATTGATAGGGAAGAGACATTGCGCTGGATCAGGAATGGAGATCTGGGGTACGACGAGGAGAGACTAGTGGTTGGAGCACAAGACCAGGGACTTCTAACCAATGGTTTTAAAAAAATCGCAGGATTGTCACAGAGTGACAAATGTCGATTCTGTCATGTAGCGGTGGAGAGTGCAAGCCACCTTCTCTCCGGTTGCCAGGTCCTTATGGCCGATGGACACTACACTGCACGCCACAACAAGATCTGCTGTTACATACACTGGCAAATATGCAAAGAGTTAAAAATAGAAGTAAAAGGACCAGTATGGGAACACGATCCAGAGCCAGTCAGTGCCAACAGAGATACCACCATCTATTATGACAAGGAAATCCCAACTGGAAGACACATTGAAGGAGGAGCAATAAAACCGGACATAGTTATCTTGAACAAAAAGGACAAAACTGCCAAAATAATAGATGTAACCATACCGAACGACTCCGGCCTCAACAGAGCAGAAAGAGAAAAAATAACAAAATATCAAGACCTCAAAAATGACCTAAGGAGCATCTGGAATCTGCAGGAAGCAGATATAATACCTGTGGTGGTGGGAGCAACTGGGATGGTGAAGAAAAACCTAAAAAAATATCTACAGGCGATACCCGGCTGTCCTAGCATCTGTGAAATACAGATCTCAGCAATAAGAGGAACAGTCTCCATCTTGAAGAGAGCCCTCGGATATAGAGCTTTGTGATTTAAAGTGTAACCATAGACCCCTGGTTGGGGCCCATTGCACTTATAATGAAGTGAGATATAAATAAATAAAACAGTGAGAAGCCATTTTCTTGTGACAGATGTGGGAAGAGATTTATTGTACATCATACTTTGAAGAATCACTTGAGAATTCACACAGGTGAGGCCATTTATGAACATCTGGACTCAGAAAACTACTTGCAGCCACAGCAAAAAGGCTGCATAAGAAATAAGCTGGGAGCCAAAGAACAACTACTCATTAATAAAACCATCCTGGAAGACTGCAAGAGGCGTGAGAGAAATTTAAGCGTGGCGTGGATCGACTACAAAAAGGCATTCGACAGCATCCCCCACTCCTGGATAATACGCTGTCTGGAGCTGTATAACATCAGCCCAGAGATTAAAACTTTTCTGGAGGTCCAGATGGCTAAGTGGAAAACTACAATTACACTTAACCACAAAGAAGGACAAATAACAATTCCAGACATCAGGATCCAGCGAGGAATATTTCAGGGGGACAGCCTTTCGCCACTGCTCTTCTGTCTTTGTGTCGACCCCTTAAGCAAAATCTTATCAGACCTTGACATCGGGTATGACTTAAGCAAAGGCAGAACAAAAAAAGGGAGCAAGAGAGTGAATCATCTACTCTACATGGACGACCTCAAGCTCTATGCAGAATCTGAACAGAAACTGAATCAACTTGTCAGTACCGTTCACATGTTTTCAAAAGACATCTCCATGGAATTTGGACTTGACAAGTGTGTAAAATGTACAATAAAAAAAGGAAAGAAAACGGCATCAGAAAATATCCAAATAGAAGACAATAAGCATATCAAAGACCTGACAGGGGAATTGGCATATAAATATCTGGGCATAGAAGAAAACGCAACTATTGAACACAGAAAAATGAGGGAAATGGTCAAAAAAGAATACCAACATCGCCTAAAGAAAATCTGTAAATCAAATTTAACACCTAAAAATAAGATCACTGCAATAAACCAGTTGGCAGTACCAGTTGCCACATATGGATTTGGGGTGATAGACTGGCCACAAGGGGAACTGGATAAGTTGGATGTTCGGATCAGGAAGACCCTAACCCTCCATAAGGTAACATACAGAAACCAATGCCTAGATAGGATATATATGCCACGTAAAGAGGGAGGGCTGGGCCTAATTGAAATGAACCAGGCCTACAGGGCAACAATAATAAGCATTGGTCAATACCTAAAAAGCGCTAATGATGAGACGATGGAAAAGGTCACCCAACATCACGAAACCCTCAGTATTAACACATCTATAACTAAATAAGCCGAGACCTTTGCAGCAGATTTATTAGATAACATGAAAGCCAGTCAACAAAACCCAGCAACAAAAATAGCTAGAAAGACGAGAGAAAAATACAGCAAAAGGACACAGGAGGAAAGAAAAGAAAGATGGAAACAACATAAGCGAGCAGGACGTTTCCAGGAGGAACTCAATAGGGATTATATTGATAGGGAAGATACATTGCGCTGGATCAGGAATGGAGATCTGGGGTACGACGAGGAGAGACTAGTGGTTGGAGCACAAGACCAGGGACTTCTAACCAATGGTTTTAAAAAAATGGCGGGATTGTCACAGAGTGACAAATGTCGATTCTGTCATGTAGCGGTGGAGAGTGTAAGCCACCTACTCTCCGGCTGCCAGGTCCTCATGGCCGATGGACACTACACTGCTCGCCACAATAAGATCTGCCGTTATATACACTGGAAAATATGCAAAGAATTCAAAATAGAAGTAAAAGGACCAGTATGGGAGCACGATCCAGAGCCAGTTAGCTCCAACGGAGATATTACCATCTTTTATGACAAGGAAATCCCAACTGGAAGACACATTGAAGGAGGAGCAATAAAACCGGACATAGTTATCTTGAACAAAAAGGGCAAAACTGCCCAATTAATCGATGTAACTATACCAAACGACTACGGCCTCAACAGAGCAGAAAGAGAAAAAATAACAAAATATCAAGACCTCAAAAACGACCTAAGGAGCACCTGGAATCTGCAGGATGCAGATATTATACCTGTGGTGGTGGGAGCAACTGGGATGGTTAAGAAGAACTTGAAAAAATATCTACAAGCAATACCCGGCTGCCCTAGCATCTGTGAAATACAGATCTCAGCAATCAGAGGAACAGTCTCTATCTTAAAGAGAGCCCTTGGATACAACGCTTTTTAATTTAAAGTGTAATCATAGACCCCTGGCTGGGGCCCATTGCACTTGTAAGGAAATGAGATGCAAATAAATAAAACAGTGAGAAACCATTTTCTTGTGAAACATGTGGGCAGAGATTTAATGAGCGTGGTACTTTGAAAACTCATATGAGAATTCACACAGGTGAGAAGCCATTTTCTTGTGAAAGAAGTGGGCAGAGATTTAATGTACATAGTACTTTGAAAAAGCACATGAGAATTCACACAGGTGAGAGTCACACACAAACACTCAACCGGGATCCCCATCAGACCAGCACAGATCTAGTCCTGGGCCCCAACAAGATCAAAAAAGGACTAAACGGTATACAAGAAAAGAAGAAACTGTAAAATGGTCCCTTGATGAGAAGAAAATTATTCTGTCCTGCTACGCCTATTCAAGGTATGAGAAGTGGGGCAGAAGGAAAAAGCATATATTTGAGGAGAAGATCAGAGACTCCGAGCTACCACCAGAAAAGAAAGGAGCCACCACCACCTCCAAATTAACATCTATAGTCTCTCAGGTCTCAAAATACTTAGGACAAGAAGAAATAGAAAATATCAAATATGAAGCTCAAGCCCAAGCAATAAAAGATTATCAAGATGCCAACCTATTTGAACAACAAGAATACAAACAAAGTCAGTGGAGCATGGAGGAAAGATGGGTTTTAATATGGGCAACCGAGTACGCCAAGATGAAATACAGCATCCAGCGGGAACAATGCAATGAGTGGCAGCGAATCTTTTTCCATCACTGCCCGGATAAAACTGGCGTACCCCGAGCCAAACTCACAACCCAGAGACACAACTTCCTCACCCAAAGGTACTTCACAGAGCAACAATTGGAGTACATGCACACTGAAATAGGAAAAATGGCACAGAATAACATCTGCCCAGTTGAGTGTTCACTACCACTACCACTAATTGAAAAACCTCTGGAACAACCTTGTCAAACACACCCTACAGAGGTGCCACCAGGCCACCCAGGTGAATCCCCTGCAACTTCTGGCTCAGAATCAGAACATCCTGATGAAGCAACAAGGGGGAGTGTAGACCAGGATCCAATAAGGAAACAGATCAACCCCCAAATAGAAATGAGCCAACATCAACTAGAAATGGAAGAGGAACTTGCCAACAAAATAGAAGAAACAAAAAAAATGACAATGAAAGAATGTCCTAAATTAATTAAGCTTAAAGAGAATAAAGAATTCAAATTACTACTGCAAAAGGTCAACAGAGGCCTATGTGAACTTGTACCTCAGGGGGTCAGTCTGACAGAGCTTAACTGCATAAACTTTGGTGCAGCGTGGTATGTGCAGAGTAAGCTAGCTCCACAGCATAAAGAAAAAACTGAACGTCGAACCAAAACAAAAATCTCCACACCCCTTTGGAAAAATAAACTTCAAGGAAAAATTAATTGATTTAGGGCAGAAATTTCTCAAATGACTTATTACATACAGAACCAAAACTGCAGTACTAAATTACTGAGAGTAATCAACAGAATCCAAGAAAAATATAACATTAGGAAAGAGCAAATAATAGGAAAAATAGCAGAGCACCAGGCGCAAGTCAAGGCCCTAGCAGCCCAAATCAGAAACAGGCAACGGAGAGAGAACTCAAAACTGATAAATAAATTATTTGCACAGAACCCAAAGCAAGTCTACAGGAGGTTGATAGATGAAACTATTGAAGTAGAGGTACCTCCTGAAAAAACCCAACTGGAAACGTTCTGGAGAAATCTGTTGGAGGACCCAGTTCAACATAAAAATAATAATTGGATTCAAACCATTGCTGAGAAAAATAAAGGAAAACAACAGATGCCCTCATTAAAAATCACAGAAGAAACAGCTCAAGAAAAAATCAGGAAATACCTTAACTTCAAATCCCCTGGAATAGATAAAATACCAAACTTCTGGCTCAAAAAGATAACAGCACTACACAAACACTACGCAGAGGCATTTAACCATCTTGTTAGGGGAGAGGAAGAAGCACCAGAGTGGCTCACATATGGAAACACCATACTCCTGCCCAAGAGTCTTGAAACCCAACAAGTCAATAAATACAGACCCATCTGTTGCCTCCCGACCACATACAAATGGCTGACAGGAATCATTACTGAGGCCATTTATGAACATCTGGACGCAGAAAACTACCTGCAACCACAGCAAAAAGGCTGTATAAGAAATAAGCTGGGAGCAAAAGAACAACTGCTCATTAATAAAACCATCCTGGAAGACTGCAAGAGGCGTGAGAGAAATTTAAGCATGGCGTGGATCGACTACAAAAATGCATTCGACAGCATCCCCCACTCCTGGATAATACGCTGTCTGGAGCTGTATAACATCAGCCCAGAGATTAAAACTTTTCTGGAGGTCCAGATGGCTAAGTGGAAAACCACAATTATGCTTAACCACAAAGAAGGACAAATAACAATCCCAGACATCAGGATCCAGCGAGGAATATTCCAGGGGGACAGCCTCTCGCCACTGCTCTTCTGTCTTTGTGTCGACCCAGGTGGCCTTTTCCCTCAGGCTAGCCAGCGCGTCCCCCGGGTCGCGGATGGGGGGTACCCCCTCAATATGAGTAATCATGGCGAGGGTAGCTTCGAATAACCAATAAGAAGCCGTGGACGATGAGGAACCAAATATGAAAAATGAATAATACAGGAAAAAGATGCTGGAAAGGTACTGACCAGGATAAAACGGTCCCCTCAGCTCGTTTCTGCACTAGGCGGGCTGTTGAGAGCGATGGTGCAGCTTCGTCTTCGAGTGTCACAAACACTCAACCGGGATCCCCATCAGACCAGCACAGATCTGGTCCTGGGCCCCAACAAGATCAAAAAAGGACTAAACGGTATACGAGAAAAGAAGAAACTGTAAAATGGTCCCTTGATGAGAAGAAAGTTATTCTGTCCTGCTACGCCTATTCAAGGTATGAGAAGTGGGGCAGAAGGAAAAAGCATGTATTTGAGGAGAAGATCAGAGAATCCGAGCTACCACCAGAAAAGAAAGCAGCCACCACCATCTCCAAATTAACATCTATAGTCTCTCAGGTCTCAAAATACTTACAACAAGAAGAAATAGAAAAGATCAAATATGAAGCTCAAGCCCAAGCAATAAAAGACTATCAAGATGCCAACCTATTTGAACAACAAGAATACAAACAAAGTCAGTGGAGCATGGAGGAAAGATGGGTTTTAATATGGGCAACCGAGTACGCCAAGATGAAACACAGCAACCAGCGGGAACGATGCAATGAGTGGCAGCGAATCTTTTTCCATCACTGCCCGGATAAAGCTGGCGTACCCCGAGCCAAACTCACAACCCAGAGACACAACTTCCTCACCCAAAGGTACTTCACAGAGCAACAATTGGAGTACATGCACACTGAAATAGGAAAAATGGCACAGAATAACATCTGCCCAGTTGAGTGTCCGCTACCATTACCATTAACTGAAAAACCTCTGGAGCAACCTTGTCAAACACACCCTACAGAGGTGCCACCAGGCCACCCAGGCGAATCCCCTGCAACTTCGGGCTCAGAATCAGAACATCCTGATGAAGCAACAAGGGGGAGTGTAGACCAGGATCCAATAAGGAAACAGATCAACCCCCAAATAGAAATGAACCAACATCAACTAGAAATGGAAGAGGAACTTGCCAACAAAATAGAAGAAACAAAAAAAATGACAATGAAAGAACGTCCTAGATTAATTAAGCTAAAAGAGAATAAAGAATTCAAATTACTACTGCAAAAGGTCAACAGAGGCCTATGTGACCTTGTACCTCAGGGGGTCAGTTTGACAGAGCTTAACTGCATAAACTTTGGTGCAGCGTGGTATGTGCAGAGTAAGCTAGCTCCACAGCATAAAGAAAAAACTGAACGTCAAACCAAAACAAAAATCTCTACACCCATTTGGAAAAATAAACTTCAAGGAAAAATTAATCAATTTAGGGCAGAAATTTCTCAAATGACTTACTACATACAGAACCAAAACTGCAATACTAAATTACTGAGAGTAATCAACAGAATCCAAAAAAAATACAACATTAGGAAAGAGCAAATAATAGGAAAAATAGCAGAGCACCAGGCGCAAGTCAAGGCCCTAGCAGCTCAAATCAGAAACAGGCAACGGAGAGAGAACTCAAAACTGATAAATAAATTATTTGCACAGAACCCAAAGCAAGTCTACAGGAGGTTGATAGATGAAACTATTGAAGTAGAGGTACCTCCTGAGAAAACCCAACTGGAAACATTCTGGAGAAATCTGTTTGAGGACCCAGTTCAACATAAAAATAATAATTGGATTCAAACCATTGCTGAGAAAAATAAAGGAAAACAACAGATGCCCTCACTAAAAATCACAGAAGAAACAGCTCAAGAAAAAATCAGGAAATACCTTAACTTCAAATCCCCTGGAATAGATAAAATACCAAACTTTTGGCTCAAAAAAATAACAGCACTACACAAACACTACGCAGAGGCATTTAACCGACTTGTTGGGGGAGAGGAAGAAGCACCAGAGTGGCTCACATATGGAAACACCATACTCCTGCCCAAGAGTCTTGAAACCCAACAAGTCAATAAATACAGACCCATCTGTTGCCTCCCGACCACATACAAATGGCTGACAGGAATCATTACTGAGGCCATTTATGAACATCTGGACTCAGAAAACTACTTGCAGCCACAGCAAAAAGGCTGCATAAGAAATAAGCTGGGAGCCAAAGAACAACTACTCATTAATAAAACCATCCTGGAAGACTGCAAGAGGCGTGAGAGAAATTTAAGCGTGGCGTGGATCGACTACAAAAAGGCATTCGACAGCATCCCCCACTCCTGGATAATACGCTGTCTGGAGCTGTATAACATCAGCCCAGAGATTAAAACTTTTCTGGAGGTCCAGATGGCTAAGTGGAAAACTACAATTACACTTAACCACAAAGAAGGACAAATAACAATTCCAGACATCAGGATCCAGCGAGGAATATTTCAGGGGGACAGCCTTTCGCCACTGCTCTTCTGTCTTTGTGTCGACCCCTTAAGCAAAATCTTATCGGACCTTGACATCGGGTATGACCTAAGCAAAGGCAGAACAAAAAAAGGGAGCAAGAGAGTGAATCATCTACTCTACATGGACGACCTCAAGCTCTATGCAGAATCTGAACAGAAACTGAATCAACTTGTCAGTACCGTTCACATGTTTTCAAAAGACATCTGCATGGAATTTGGACTTGACAAGTGTGCAAAATGTACAATAAAAAAAGGAAAGAAAACGGCATCAGAAAATATCCAAATAGAAGACAATAAGCATATCAAAGACCTGGCAGGGGAATCGGCATATAAATATCTGGGCATAGAAGAAAACGCAACTATTGAACACAGAAAAATGAGGGAAATGGTCAAAAAAGAATACCAACATCGCCTAAAGAAAATCTGTAAATCAAATTTAACACCTAAAAATAAGATCACTGCAATAAACCAGTTGGCAGTACCAGTTGCCACATATGGATTTGGGGTGATAGACTGGCCACAAGGGGAACTGGATAAGTTGGATGTTCGGACCAGGAAGACCCTAACCCTTCATAAGGTAACATACAGAAACCAATGCCTAGATAGGATATATATGCCACGTAAAGAGGGAGGGCTGGGCCTAATTGAAATGAACCAGGCCTACAGGGCAACAATAATAAGCATTGGTCAATACCTAAAAAGCGCTAATGATGAGACGATGGAAAAGGTCACCCAACATCATGAAACCCTCAGTATTAACACATCTATAACTAAACAAGCCGAGACCTTTGCAGCAGATTTATTAGATAACATGAAAGCCAATCAGCAAAACCCAGCAACAAAAATAGCTAGAAAGACGAGAGAAAAATACAGTAAAAGGACACAGGAGGAAAGAAAAGAAAGATGGAAACAACATAAGCGAGCAGGACGTTTCCAGGAGGAACTCAATAGGGATTATATTGATAGGGAAGAGACATTGCGCTGGATCAGGAATGGAGATCTGGGGTACGACGAGGAGAGACTAGTGGTTGGAGCACAAGACCAGGGACTTCTAACCAATGGTTTTAAAAAAATGGCAGGATTGTCACAGAGTGACAAATGTCGATTCTGTCATGTAGCGGTGGAGAGTGTAAGCCACCTGCTCTCCGGCTGCCAGGTCCTCATGGCTGATGGACACTACACTGCTCGCCACAATAAGATCTGCCGTTATATACACTGGAAAATATGCAAAGAATTCAAAATAGAAGTAAAAGGACCAGTATGGGAGCACGATCCAGAGCCAGTTAGCTCCAACGGAGATATTACCATCTTTTATGACAAGGAAATCCCAACTGGAAGACACATTGAAGGAGGAGCAATAAAACCGGACATAGTTATCTTGAACAAAAAGGGCAAAACTGCCCAATTAATCGATGTAACTATACCAAACGACTACGGCCTCAACAGAGCAGAAAGAGAAAAAATAACAAAATATCAAGACCTCAAAAACGATCTAAGGAGCACCTGGAATCTGCAGGATGCAGATATTATACCTGTGGTGGTGGGAGCAACTGGGATGGTTAAGAAGAACTTGAAAAAATATCTACAAGCAATACCCGGCTGCCCTAGCATCTGTGAAATACAGATCTCAGCAATCAGAGGAACAGTCTCTATCTTAAAGAGAGCCCTTGGATACAAAGCTTTTTAATTTAAAGTGTAATCATAGACCCCTGGCTGGGGCCCATTGCACTTGTAAGGAAATGAGATGCAAATAAATAAAACAGTGAGAAGCCATTTTCTTGTGAAACATGTGCGAAGAGATTTAAGCAACGTCATACATGGAAACGACACATGAGAATTCACACACGTGAGAAGATGTAGTCTTATAAAATGTGCGGGAAACGCTTCATTCAGTGTTTTGGTTTATCACACGAGAACTCACAGTTGAAGTGCTGTAGTCCAGTTACGTCTGTACAGTGCATCTGGAACGTGTTCACAGTGTGTCACTTTTTTTCCACATTTTGTAATGTTACAGCCTTATTCCAAAAGGGATTAAATTCATTTTTTTTCCTCAAAATTCTACACACAATGCCCCATAATGACAATGTGAAAAAAAGTTTGAGATTTTTGCAAATTTATTAAAATTAAAAAAACTAAGAAATCAACCTGCTGTCAGCTCCTTTCAATCGGTGGATTTCTGTGTTTTGGTGATCGGTTTTTGACTACTGTTCTGGCTTCTGATAACCGAGTTTGGATTACGGACTGAACATCGTCGTTTGGACCCCTGCCTGATCTAAGATGGCGATAACCGCATTTACAGACTGGGAAAACGGTGAGCGGCCCGCCACTCAGCTAGCTAAACAGCTGTTCAGTTAGCTGTTTAGTCAACAATCCAGGATCATGGTTCCTAAGATAGCTCAGCAGGCTGAGGAGGTGGACGATATTAAAAGGTCGCTCGACTTCTTAGCTGAAGAGGGTTTTGCTGTTAAGCTGCAGCAAAAGAACATTCCACGCTGCTATGTCGCTCTGCGGCAGCGGTAGTATAATCTACCTCTGCGCGGACTGGCGCTATTACCGCGCGAGAGAGGCAGTCTGCCACTACATTGAGTTTACCCGCTACGTGTTGAATATCAGTAGTAAATTCCGAAATTGCGGCCAGCTGCCTCTGCTGCTGGCCTGACCAAGGTTCCGAAATTTTGGCCATCGCAAAAGTGAGCGGTTTGTGGTCGACAAACACGGTGAAACGCCGACCTTCCAGCCAGAATTGGAAGTGGCGAATGGCTAAGTGGAGCGCTAACAGCTCCCTGTCAAACACGCTGTATTTTCGCTCGGCTTCGCGCAAGGATCTGCTGAAAAAAGCCAGCGGCTGCCAAACCCCGGCAATGTGCTGCTCCACAACCGCCCCTATGGCCAAATCTGATGCATCAGTGGTGAGCGCTATGCGAGCCGTAGGGTCTGGGTGAGCTAACAATGCAGCGTCTGCAAGGGCTTTTTTTACCTCCGCCAATGCACGCTCCCACTCCGGGGACCAATCGATTGCATTGGCGGGTTTTTGCTTTTTAAGCGCAGCATATAGTGGCTGCATGAGCTGTGCTGCGTGGGGTAGGAAACGGTTATAAAAATTCACCATTCACCAAATTCACCATTCCTAAAAACTGGACGACCAAAATGTCGTCCAGGTAGACGAACACAAAAGGGAGATCGCGCAACACGGCATCCATCACGCATTGGAAGGTTTGCGCGGCGCCTTTGAGGCCAAACGGCATGCGCAAAAACTCAAAAAGTCCAAACGGGGTTATCACCGCTGTTTTGGGAATGTCCTCAGCTCGGACTGGGACTTGATGATAGCCGCGGACCAGGTCTATTTTAGAAAAAATGCGCGCCCCCGCCAGATGCACCGAAAAATCCTGGATGTGTAGGATTGGGTAGCGGTCATGCGCTGTGGCGTTGTTCAACCTGCAGTAATCACCACAAGGTCTCCACGAGCCGTCAGCTTTAGGGACCATATGCAGTGGGGAGGCCCATGGGCTGTTCGAACGGCGAATGATGCCCAGCCTTTCTAGGTTGGCGAACTCCTTGCGCGCTATGGAGAGTTTAGCTGCATCCAAGCGCCAAGCTTTCGCGAAGACGGGGGGGCCGGCTGTGGTGATAAAGTGCTCCGCCCCGTGTTTCGCAACTGTTGCCGAAAATGTGGGAACTGTGAGCGCTGGAAACTGGGTGAGGAGTGTGTGAAACTTACCGCCTGCTGTGGCGACGTTGGTCTGTGCTGGTGGCGGGGACACCCGAGCTGCACAAGGAATGGAATAAAAAGAGAGTGCATTAACCAGGCGTCTATTGGCAAGATCAACTATCAACCCATGTGAGCACAGAAAATCAGCACCTAACATGTTGAAACTCACTGCCGCTATAATAAAAGTCCATAAGTGCGGCTGTGCAAGGACAGAAGCAGAGTCCTTTCGCCGAATGTCTTAATGCTCAAGCCGTTCGCCGCTGTTGCTCCGTCACCACGGGGGCCTGCGAGCCGGTCAGCGTAGGTTGGGGTGATGAAATTCACTTGGGCGCCCGTGTCCACGAGGAAGTGCCGCCCAGAGCGCGCATCCGTGAGGTAGAGCAGCTTGTTCTGTTCGCTGAGGGCCAATGCTGCTAACGACTCCCGGTCCTGGCGTTTCCCGAGCTCTTGAAGTTGCATGGCGGCACACACCTGCGCGCCCTCTCTGCGAAACGCCGATGGTAAAAGCAGAGGTCGTCTCCTCCGCTGCATCGGGACCGCGCCGCTGCCATTGTTGGCAGGATCGATTCCGCTGCCTCTGGCCTTCCGCTGCTCCCGGCCGCCGCTCCGAGGTCTGCCGCTGCTGCGGTGGCCGTCTGCTCCCCGCAGGAGTCGAGGATCTGCTGCGCTTCTCGGGCCAGCACACGGAAGTCCCGCTGGGTCACACAATGAGTGCCCGATAGAGTCGCCCTCATCTGCGTCGGAAGGGTTCTCAGGAAGATGTGCTTGAACAGGAAATCATCATTGTCTGTGTCCCTCAGCTGTAGCATGTCTTCCATCAGGTCGACTGGCCTGCGTCCTCCCAAGTCGTGTAGAGCCAGGAGCCTCCTAGCTCTCTCCTCGGCTGAGAGCGTGAAACACTGGATGACAAATTCAAACAAATACAAATACAAATACAAACACTGGATGACAAATACAATGAGCCTTCAGCTCATTGTATTTGTCGCCAGCGGGTGGCTGCTGCACCAGGCTCCGCACGCATCAAGCTGTGCGGTTGTCGAGCTTGGCGATGACGTGGTAGAATTTTGTGTCATCCGCCGTTATTCCCCCGAGTGCGAAATGTGCTTCGGCCTGGAGGAACCACGAGTCTGGGTTGTCCTGCCAGAACTCTGGTACCTTGATTGAGACGGCACTCGCTCGAGCGGTCCCTGACGAGTCTGATTTGGGGGAATTGTTTCTAGACATTGCACGTCTTCGGTCACCAATGTGGAGAGCGTGAAATAAAGAGGCTGAATTATTTCTCAATTCAGATTTATTGTCGATCTTACATCTCCAGCATTCTCTCAACAGTAAAAGAGACCGAACTCCCCCAAAACCCCCACTTTTATACATGGGACATCAAAGGAAGAATCACATTGTCATCACATCCCCCAAGTCCCTTCGTCCTCCATCCGACCCCAGGAGGTCAGGAAATCCTCTCTGAGTCTTCACCGATGGCACCTCCACCTCCTGCTGTAATCCCCAGGAGGTCCAGACACATTGTCTCTTCTAAGACGTGAGGTTACAGAATACATATGCAATCCTAAGCATCTCAATCCTGTGCTATGCATATGCAGTCAAAATATGTTTGCCACAGTAGGTCTTTATTTTTAGGATGAAGTCTGTTTTGTGTGAAGGAATTGTTCTGTATGTTTCTGAGGCTTTAAAGTAAATACAAATTTTGTAAAAAAGTCAGTTATCAGGTCATCTTTTTATTCACTCTGCTTTGGACCCTCAGATCTCTAATCTTTAATGTTCTGGATGCATGGACGTCATGAGCATTTTTGATAAGGGGGGCATTGTTGTCAGAGTCTGGAGTGTCCTCCCCACCATAAAGATTAAATGGAGTAGATGCCATTTCCAGCAATTGTATATTTTAGTTGCTTATTAGTTTATTGAATACTTTATGTTGAACATGTAAATGGAAAAAATAATCAATTACAATGTTAAACAGCAAAAGTGCATTGTGAACTGATGAACCAAGGAAAAAAGATACCGTCATGCCTTCAGAATTATATACAGTCCATGTATGGCATGCATTGTATAAAAAAAATTAAGAAGTTTTTTAGATGAAGGAACACATTAACTTTAAATATCTTTTTTAAATATGGAGTTAATGATTTCTTCTCTGAGTTCTCTTACTGCTAATGATGTAGTCCAGTTTGCTCTAAGTCCATATTGACTGTCAGAGTAGTTGGTGTTGGCCTATAAACTTTTCTAATATTTTGCAGTTTTAATTTTATTATTGTTTGGAATGATCAGTTGAAGATGTGAGTTAGTGGTTTGGAAATTCCCTCAATGACCTATTTCACTGTTTTCATGTGTGTGTCACCACAATCACTTGATGTTTGGTTTTAACATTTATTAACAATTTCTCTCATTTATTTTTCTTCAACTGTTCTAATGATTTAACTCGGATTTCTTAATCAATATCATTTTTTTCTGTGGATGTCAGTGTCAAATTTATCCCAACACTTCCAAAATATCTGAACTATCATATTCATTTGTTAATATTGCTATCGTTTTAAAGAAAGCTTTATTACAAGTATGTTTTTTTTAAAATACTGAATGTACTGTAGAAGAGCTTGAAATGATGAGGCGATTTGATATATAAACCAAAGTTTATTTATCAGCTCTCCTAACAAGTCTCATCTAGTGCAGAGGTAGCAGAAGGAAAAAGAGACCGAATATCTCCGGCTCTCTGACTTTATACTTGCACATAACAAAAGACATGCATATCAAAGGCTGACATCCCTCATTATCTTAATCCCTCCATTGTCTTGGTACTTCCTCTCTTCGCCCTAGGGGGGTGAGGGTAGCTCCTCCGGTCTCCACCGCAGTGTCTGGGAACGTCTTTGTTCTTCACTTGGCGGTTGAGAGTCTTTGTCCTTTCAGAGGTGTGAAGTTGCCTTACATATGTAATCACCAAACATTCCCACATGCTTCAACATATGTAGGTTATGGAATATATGATTAATATAGTCCACAGCCCCCCCCCCCAAACGACTAAGAAAGGACAATAGAAAAATTCACAGTCTAAGATAATTACTATGACATACTAACTGTTACACCTCTTGCCACAGAAGAAACTTTCCAGCAGCCATGCCCCTAAGAGAGTTCAGTGGTAATCATAACAGCATAGTAAAATCACAAGTCGGTCCTAAACTGTTAAAGCACAATCAGTGAACAACTGTGGAGTAGTTTGCATCAGTCCCTGTGCTGTCTGGGTTTTAATCTTCTCCCAAAACTGCTGTGGGTTTGTTTAGGCATCCTGCTGGGACCTTCTTGTAAGGAATCTGCAGTGTGGGAAGGAGAGTGGTTAATTGTTCCCTGCAGGGGGGCTGAGTCTTTTCTCTTGGGGGGGTCTACCCCGCCGATGTGCTCTCGCCAACTGTGCAGGCTCGTCTTTCAACAAGAAGGCAGGTTTAAGTCTGTCAATGCTGACTGTTTCTTTTCTATCCCCAAAATCAAGCACAAAGTGTTTATCACCAGGTTCCAGCACTCTGAATGGCCCATCGTATGCTGGGCGGAAAGTTGGTTTTAAAGCTTCATGCCTAACAAAAACGAACTCAGCGTTCTTTAAAGCTTGAGGGACAAAAACCCGTGGAAAGGAGTGATGAGCTGGACCGGGGAGAGAGTCCGGTCCGTTGCTGCCTAAAAACCTTGGGACTGGAAGATGCCCTGGCTCTGGGTTCTCTGGTAAAAATTCACCTGGGAGCCTGAGAGGTTGTGCAAAAACTAATTCTGCCGGAGAGGCGTCTAGATCCTCTTTAGGCGCAGCACGCAACCCCAATAAAACCCAGGGAAGTTTATTTACCCAATTTGTATCCGTTAGTGAGGCTCTGAGGGCGGCCTTTAAAGACCTGTGAAAACGCTCGCATAACCCATTAGCCTGAGGGTGATAAGCGGTGGTGCGGTGAATTGTCGCCCCTAAGCTGCTGGACATGGCTGACCAAAGCTCTGAGACAAATTGAGGTCCTCTATCGGACGTGATGTCCGACGGGATGCCGAAACGTGCCACCCAGTTTGTCAAAAAAACGCGAGCGACTTCCTCCGCTGTAGTTGACGCTAGAGGGACTGCCTCTGGCCAGCGCGTGGTGCGGTCTATCATTGTTAACAGGTGTGTGAAACCTTGGGAGGAAGGTAGTGGCCCCACGAGGTCGACATGAACGTGGTCGAACCTTCTAGCAGGGATTGGAAAAGGCTCCAGAGGGGCTTTAGTGTGTTTGTGTATTTTGGCGCGCTGACAAGAAATGCAAGTTTTTGCCCATTCTTTTATGTTTTTGCGCAGGCCCGGCCACACAAACTTTTCGGCGACCATTTTAACCAAGGCGCGCACACCTGGGTGCACGAGGGAGTGAATTGAGTCGAAAATACGGCGGCGCCATGTAGCTGGGACTAACGGGCGAGGTCGGCCGGTTGAAATATCGCATATTAGGGGGGGCACGCCGTCGCATAAACCCTTTTCCTCCAGCCTTAACCCTGTTGGTCCAGACAAGAGTGCGCGCACGTCCGCGTCGCTGCTTTGTTCCTCTGCCATGGCTGCATAATCTATCCCTGCATGGATAGGTGCTGCGTATGTGTCCGCGTTAGTGAAAAGTTCTGCGGCTGAGGCAGTATAATCTGTCTCCTCGCGCTCTGGTGATGTCACAGCGCGAGAGAGGCAGTCTGCTACCACGTTAAGTTTGCCTGCCACATGTCGAATGTCTGTGGTGAACTCTGAAATCGCAGCCAGCTGTCTTTGTTGCCTGCCTGACCATGGTTCTGAAATTTTAGCCATAGCAAAGGTGAGCGGTTTATGGTCTACAAAAGCCGTGAAACTCCGCCCTTCTAACCAGAACTGGAAGTGGCGGATGGATAAATGAAGCGCTAGCAGCTCCCTGTCAAAAGTGCTGTACTTACGCTCAGTTTGATTTAGCGATTTGCTGAAGAATGCTAAAGGTTGCCAGATCCCGCTGACATGTTGTTCTACAACTGCCCCTATAGCTAGGTCCGAAGCGTCTGTGGTTAGCGCAATGCGGGCCGAGGGATCGGGGTGAACTAACAATGTGGCATTAGCTAGGGCGCTCTTTACTTCCGCGAAGGCGCGTTCGCGCTCCGGGGTCCATTCGACCGCGTTGGAAGCTTTCTTTTTTCTGAGTGCGTCATATAGGGGCTGCATGAGCTAAGCTGCGTGGGGGAGGAAACGGTTGTAAAAGTTAACCATTCCTAAAAATTCTTGCAGCGATTTGACTGTTTGTGGCCGTGGGAAACTTTTTATCGCTTGAACTTTGTCTGGAAGTGGAACTGCCCCGTTCGGAGAGACTCTGTGTCCCAAAAAATCAATTTGTGACACGCCGAATTTGCATTTGGCTGGGTTGATTATTAACCTGTGCTCTTCTAGCCTCTGAAAAACCGTAGTGAGGTGCTGCTCGTGTTCTTCCTCAGACGAGCTGGCTACCAGCATGTCGTCGAGGTAGACGAAAACAAAAGGAAGGTCGCGTAATACCGCGTCCATCATCCGCTGAAAAGTTTGAGCGGCGCCTTTGAGGCCGAAAGGCATTCGCAGGAATTCAAAAAGGCCGAAAGGGGTTATTACAGCTGTTTTAGGAATGTCCTCTGCTCGAACTGGGACTTGATGATAACCGCGGACCAGGTGTATTTTTGAAAAAATGCGCGCACCCGCCAGATGCAGTGAAAAATCCTGAATGTGAGGAATTGGGTAGCGGTCATGCGCTGTCGCATTGTTTAATCTGCGGTAATCTCCGCACGGTCTCCAAGAACCGTCAGGTTTCGGAACCATGTGAAGTGGTGAGGCCCAAGGGCTCTTCGAGCGTCTAACAATGCCTAATTTTTCAAGGGTAGTAAACTCATCCCGAGCTATGGTGAGTTTGGCCGTGTCTAAGCGGCGAGCTTTGGCAAATACGGGTGGGCCCGTTGTGGGAATAAAGTGTTCATCCCCGTGTTTAGCCACAGTGGCTGAGAATTTGGGAATTGTGAGTGCTGGAAATTGGGTGAGGAGTTGATCAAACTTACCTCTTGCCGTGGTGACGCTGGCCTGCACAGGTGGTGGAGAAACTCGGGCTGAGCAGGGAATAGAAGCAAAGGACAGTGCATTAACCAAGCGCCTGTTCGCTAGATCCACTAATAACCCATGTGCACACAAAAAATGTGCGCCTAACAAGTTAAACCTCACCGCCGCTACAACAAATGTCCATCTGTAGTTGCGGCCGTGGGTGTGGAGGTGCAGGCTCTTTTCGCCGAAGGTGTCAATGCTGGAGCCGTTGGCTGCCACCGCTCCGTTGCCCCGTGTGCCCATGGCTCGATCTGCTTGGGAGGGCATGACGAAACTCAGTTGAGCTCCTGTGTCAATAAGGAACTGCTTGCCGGTGTGTCCATCCGTCACATATAACAGCTTACTCTTCTCGCCGAGAACCGCTGCCGTTAACGGCTCTCGGCTTTGGCGTTTAAATTTGCAGGGGGGAACACATTTGTGAGCCCTCTCGGCGAAACGGTGGTGATAATAACAGACGTCGCTCCGTCTGTTACGTTTTGGCCGTGTCGCTGTCACCGCGGGCTGGATCTGCTCAGTGGGTTGTGGCTCTTCGTGGTTCTGGGCATCAGCGTTGAGGTCTGAGGTTGAGGTGGGCAGCACGGTGGTGCAGTGGTTAGCACTGTTGCCTTACAGCTAGAAGGTTCCTGGTTCGAATCCCCAGGCTGGCAGGGGTTGGAACCTTTCTGTGTGGAGTTTGCATGTTCTCCCTGTGCTGCGTGGGTTTACTCCGGGGGCTCCGGTTTCCTCCCACAATCCAAAGACATGCATGTTAGGTTAATTGGCTGTTCTAAATTGTCCCTAGATATCGGTTTCCTATAGGCCCTTAGAATAGAGGGTTAGTACTAGTGAAAGCGCTTTGAGTGGTCTTTGTGACTAGAAAAGCGCTATATAAGTGCAGGTTAGTTAGTTAGTGAGTAGTTAGGTCTGCAGATGCTGCTGTGGGTGTCTGCTCCTTGCAGGCGTTGACGAGCCGTTGAGCTTTGTTGGCGAGCACGCGGAAGTCTTGCTGGGTGCTGCATCTCATGTTGGCGAGTGTCCCTCTCATGTGTGGCGGCAGCGTGCTGAAGAATATGAATTGTAAGAGGAAGTTGTCGTTGTCCTCTTCTTTAAGCTGCAGCAAATCCTCCATGAGGGCTTTAGGTTTACACCCTCTGTGGCCGTAGACCGCCAGGATCTTCTCGGCTCTCTCTTCAGCTGAGGGGACGTAATTTGCCACGATGGTTGCTTTCAGTGTTTCATATTTGTCTTGGACCGGCGGCCGCCGGATCATGCTCCGCACACACCTCGAAGTGGCGGCGTCGAGTTTGGAGACGATATGATAGAATTTCGGATCGTCAGCCGTGATGCTCGCCAGTGCAAACTGGGCTTCAGCTTGTTGAAACCACGAGGCGGGGTCTTCCTGCCAGAAGTCTGGCAGCTTGACAACGACGGCATTCGTGTAGACCATCACTGCTGTGCCCGCAGGGTGAGAGTGCCTTGCTTCAGCTCTCTCAGCGGCGCTGGTGCTCGGTTGAGCCCTCTCAATCCCTTCTGCATGGGGGGGAAAGTCGTCCATCTGTTCCCCTGTCTGCGTGGGCGCTGGCGTCTGCCTGGGTCGCCACAGATGAGTCGATTGCGGGGGAACGCCTCAGGTCCATACTCGCGTCAGGGGTCACCAGTGTAGAAGAGCTTGAAATGATGAGGCGATTTGATATATAAACCAAAGTTTATTTATCAGCTCTCCTAACAAGTCTCATCTAGTGCAGAGGTAGCAAAAGGAAAAAGAGACCGAATATCTCCGGCTCTCTGACTTTATACTTGCACATAACAAAAGACATGCATATCAAAGGCTGACATCCCTCATTATCTTAATCCCCCCATTGTCTTGGTACTTCCTCTCTTCACCCTAGGGGGTGAGGGTAGCTCCTTCGGTCTCCACCGCAGTGTCTGGGAACGTCTTTGTTCTTCACTTGGCGGTTGAGAGTCTTTGTCTTTTCAGAGGTGTGAAGTTGCCTTACATATGTAATCACCAAACATTCCCACATGCTTCAACATATGTAGGTTATGGAATATATGATTAATATAGCCCACATGTACGTTTAATATTATTTTTTTTCCACAATATCTTTATTGAACCTTTTTTTTTAACAAACATGACACAAACAATCAAACACTAACACTAAAGAATTACAAAAAAAAAATGCACTAAAAACACCAGCAACCACCAACAAAATCAAGTCTTCAACAATGCTCCTCTGTTTAGTCTAGACAATCCATTACATAAGTATACATATTATGTTCACCAGTTTGGAATTTACAAGGTCCACACACATCATTCACCTTCTTCTTCAAGAGTTATGTTTAAATTTTTTACATAATCAATAAAAGGTCTCCATATATTCTCAAACACACTTTCCTTTGATTTCAGTATGTATGTTATTCTTTCTAATGGAAGGTTTGTTAACATCTGTCTTAACCACTGAGTCACATCTGGTCTATGAGTCTTTTTCCATAATAGTGCAATACATTTTTTGGCATTAAGCAAACTGAGGTCTATGAATGTTCTTTCACTTTTATTAAAGTTATGCTTTTTTGGGTACAGACCCAACAAAAACAGTTTAGGATTCAATATGATTTGTTTTGAAATTATTTTTTCAATTGTTACCCTCACCTCTTCCCAAAACATTCTAATTATTCTACATTCCCATAAACAATGAAATAGGGTTCCTTTACTTTCCATGCATTTTGTGCATGTATCTGGTATGTTTTTGTTATATCTATTTAACTCCACCGGTGTAACATACATCCGCATTAACCATTTAAAATGTATCAATTTAAGACGTACATTTATTGATTTGGTTTGAGCTTCTGTACAAGCCAATTCCCATTGTTCCTCTGAAATTTCAGTTTGCAGATCTTCTTTCCAGTAGTTTAATCTTTTCTGTGAGTTTTCACTTGAGGATAGTGTCAATGAGTTATAAAACTCTGAAATAATACCCTTTCTTTTACTATCTTTCATCAACATTTTTTCCAAGGATGAGTAAATAGGTCGAGTGAGAGCATTATTTTGATTTGATCGAATAAAGTTCCTAAGTTGAAGATATTTAAAAAAATGTGTTCTATTAAGATTAAATTTGATCCTCAGCTCTTCAAAAGACATTATGTTATCTGCACATGACAGATATAAATCTTGAATCTTTTGAATCCCTTTTAAATTCCATACTTTAAATACAGCATCCGCTCTCCCTGGTTTAAAATATTGATTACCCCATATTGGGCTAAATTGTGACAGTAAGTGTGGTTCTTTTAAATAGTTTTTAGTTTCACACCATATTTTGATCATATGCTTTACAAATGGATTTTTAACTTGTTTTTGTAATTTTTTTGCCAAATCTGAGTATATGAATATGGGAAGAGGTAAAGGTAAATTGTATGATTCCATTTCAGTCCAGTGAGGGAGATCATTTGATGAAAAATAATATGTCATAGACCTCAGTTGTGCCGACCAATAATACAACATAAAATTTGGACATTTCAGACCTCCACGATCAAATGGTAAATATAATAAAGACAGACGTAATCTAGCCCTCCTGTTGTTCCATATAAATTCCACTAACTTTTTTTTAATTCTTGAGAATAAATCTAAAGGTGGTGGTAAGGGAATGTATTGAAATAAAGTATTTTAGGTAAGATATTACTTTTAAGTATATTGATTCTCCCGATCATCGACATTGGTAGTGACATCCATCTCTGAAGTAACTCATTAATATCTGTCATTAAGGCTTCATAATTGACACTGGCGACTGATTCTAGCTTAGGCACAATTTGGATTCCTAAATATTTAAACTGATTTACAACATTGAATTGATTTACCTCAGGGGCTGGGTAATTTCTCTGGGTCTCATTTAGCATTAATATTGAAGATTTAGTTTTATTTATTTTATATCCTGATATTTCCCCAAAATTCTTTATTAAAATTCAACAAGGTCGGAATTGATTTTTTAAGATTCGACATAAACAAAATTATGTCATCGGCATACAAGGAGATTTTATGTTCTGTTGGTCCAACTTTAATTCCATATATTTGTGACTGTAGACGTATCGCCATCGCTAAAGGTTCAATTGCCATAGTAAACAGTAAAGGTGAAAGTGGACAGCCTTGTCGACATCCTCTATTGATTTTTATTGATTTTGAAATATTGTTATTTGTTAGGATTTCTGCTGGAGCATTATTATATATTATCTGAACCCATTTTATGAAATTATTTCCAAGTCCAAACCTTTGTAAGACTTCAAAAAGAAAGGGCCATTCGACTCTATCAAAGGCCTTTTCGGCATCCAGTGATAGGAGAGCTGTATCCAATGCTTCTTTATTAGAATAAATAATATTAAATAGTCTTCTTACATTATGGAAGCCTTGTCTTCCCTTTATAAAGCCATTCTGATCTCGATTAATAATATTTGGTAAAATTTCTTGTATTCGTCTTGCTAAAATTTTACAGATTATCTTAAGGTCGGCATTTAATAGGCTTATTGGTCTCACATTTTCATATTTATTAGAGGGCTTACCTGGTTTTGGCAACAGTATAATTAAGGCATTATTCATGTATGATGGTAAATTACTATTTTGAAATGCTTCTAAAACCATTTCCAAAAAAGGTTTTATTAATTTATTTTTAAATTTTTTATAAAGGTCAACTGGAAGACCATCTGGTCCTGCACTTTTTCCTGATTTCATATTATCAATGGCTAGTCCAACTTCTTCTTGACTAATTTTAGACTCCAGTATCTCCCTGTTTTCATTTGGAATACACGGTATAAATAGTTTGTTCAAAAAACCATGTAGTTTTGTTAAGTCAGATTCATTTTTGGTATCATATAATTTTTCATAGTAATCTCTAAAGGCTCTATTAATTTCTAAAGGATCTATAACTACCTGTCCGTTACTTATAATACTGGTAATTGGTGTTTTAAATTCTAATTGTTTAATCTGCCATGCCAATAACTTTCCTGATTTTTCACCTTGTTCATAAAAAGATTGTTTCAATCTTAGAAGACTCGAGGCAGCTCTATTCGCTGATTTTTTGTCATATTCAGCTCTCAAAATCAGTAATTCGTTCTCCAACCTTGGATCACTTCCTGCATACACTCTTTCTTGAAGAATTTTTATTTTATGTTCCAATTGGACTCTCTCCTCTCGAGTCTTCTTAGATTTTGAACCTGTATAACTAATAATATGTCCCCTAATAAAAGCTTTGAAAGCCTCCCACTTTACACATGCTGATGTTTGTGTAGTATTGATGTCAAAGAACTCATCTATCTGTTTTTCTATGTACTTAACAAATTCCTCATCCTGAAGCCATTTATGCTGAAATTGCCATCTACCTGGTTCCTTTGTCAATTTCTTATCTACATATATTAGACAGCAGGGTGCATGATCAGAGATAACGATGTTATCATAAAAACAGTTTTGAATCTTGGACCTTAATTCTGTGGAGATCAAAAAGTAATCAATACGTGAGAATGTCTTGTAGGTATTGGAATAACAAGAGTAGGCTTTAACTTGTGGTTTCATTTCTCTCCATATATCTAGCAATTTCAATTCTTTCATAAAATGATTAATGGTCATCCTACATCCATTGTGCGTACAGTCCAGTCCTGTTGATCTATCTATACCGGGATTCAATGTACAATTAAAATCCCCTGCTATTATATGTTGCCCTGTAAGTGATGATAAGATAAGAAATAAATTAGCAAAGAACTTTTGATCATCTATATTGGGATTGGGATAAGTTCACCAAATTTATATTTTCTAATAGCAAAGATCTTTGAATGATTACATATCTTCCAAATTTGTCTCCAGTTACATTTTTCACTTGAAATGGGACTGATTTATGTATGAGAGTCATAACTCCCCTGGCTCGGGATGAAAATGATGAGGTGAAAACACTTCCTTGCCATCTACTCCTAATTCTTTTTACATCCTCCTCTATTAGATGAGTTTCTTGTAAAAACACAATTTTTGAACCCATGTCTTTTATTTTATTCATAACTTGTTTAAGTTTTTTTAAATTTTGTAGACCTCTGCAATTCCATGAAGTTAAATTAAGATTAACGCTTTGGTTTATGATCAATAGGGAGTTTGGGATTACCTTGCAGTGCAAACATGCTCAAACAGAGAAGCAAAAAAAATGAGTGGTTGAACATTCACCCTACAAACTACACACAAACAAATTCCCCCTTCCCACATTTGTGGCGATCCCCCCAAAATCAAAAGAAAAATTCCGTCTCCCGATATAGCCATCGACCGCTCCACACCCACAAGGATCAGCCAAAGCCACTCCTTCTTCATCCTCCCAATCACCCTAACTCTACTGCTTTTAATAACGTAACATTAACTCTCTTCTGTAATTTTCCAATTTAACTCCAAAATTTTATAGCAATTTTGTACTTTTTTTTTTAATATGTAATACAATCTATATTTTGTAATCTTGCTATATGCTTCAAATCAGTTAAATGCCTATGTAAATGCTCAAATATTCTACCCTATATTCTGTTCATGCTTAGCTCCCACCAGTCTCTTCCTGGATCTTCTTGATGAGCTCCTGCGCCTCCTCAGGGGTCTTGAAGATGTGTGTTCTGCCCTCATATGTGACCAGAAGTCTTGCAGGGTGGATCACTCCATGACGAATCCCAAGGTTGCGCAGTTCTTTACGGATGGGGTCAAACTGCTTCCTTAATTGTTGGATTCCTGAGGCCAAATCTGGGTAGAACCACACCTGTTGATCTTGGTATTTAATTTCTCCTTTGGCCCGCACCGCGTTGGAGATCGTCATCCTGTCTCTGTAGCTGAGGAACTTCATAATTAGCGTCCTCGGTGCTGCCTTGTTATCTCTCGGTGGGCGAATTCGGTGGGCGCTTTCCAAGACGACTGATGAATTTAGCTCCGCGTTGTTCAACGCCTCCGGGATCCACCCCTCCAAAAAGGAGCATGAATCACGACCTTCGGCTCCCTCCGGTAGACCCACCAGCCTCAGGTTGTTCCGTCTCGACCGGGACTCCAAGTCCAGAACATTATTTTCCAGACATTTATTTTTTTTTTCCAAAGTGTCACCTTTAATTGAAGTCCGCTGATTTCATCCTCCGCACTGGAAACACGAAGCTCCACCTGCGTCACTCGCTCCACGCAGTCACCCAACTCCTTTCTCATTGCATCCAACGCTGCCATAATCCCATCAAGTTTAGCGGAAAAGTCTGCTCTCATTGAGCTAATGGCAGCCAGCACTGCACCTGTGCCGCCATCATCAGCAGTTACCGCACCACCGCTAGTTTCATCCGCCATATCCGCAGCTTTTCCTGCTGCGCCACAGACGTGAAAGTCTGTTAATTTGGACTGCTTCGGCGGTTCAATTTTTCCCCCACCTGATTTCCCAGCCTTAGGCTTCACCGGCATATCCTCGCCCAAACGCTGAGAAAAGTTCTGTTCCAAATGAGAGAGTTATTTGCCGAATCTTTATCTCCAGGAGCAGAGCAGAGTGATACGTGTCCTTCTAGGTGGCCGCCATAACCGGAAGTCTCACGTTTAATATTATTTTACTTTTTTCTAATATTTTACTGTATTATTTCTTACAAATATCCATAATATCAGTTAATTTATTGTTACATTTCTTTTTATTTTCTGTTTCTTTTGTTCAATATTGTATAAATTCTTTCTATAATTATTATGATTGTTGTTTATTTCCAGCACCACAGGAGTTGGCAGCCCTTTTTGCAGCAGTGGCTCAGTTCTGACTTTTTCTCCTTTTTTATTTACTATCCATTTTTTTCTTGCCTAAACTTTCTGATCCTGTTACTCCATATCCATCACAGACACCAAGGACACATATCGCTGCACTGGCATTAATATTGACCATCTTTCTGCTCATATCAGCAATGACTTCTGACCCAGTGAGTGGAGGAGCTATTGTTTACAATGGAAGCCAGCTGTTAGCATTGGGCTGCCCCACGATGCTTACGCCAAGACCCAATATCCCATGAGAAATCAGGCAAAAATACCGGGGTGAATTGAGCTGGAGTGAAGCGATGCGTGAGGAGAATAAGGTACAGACCCGTCCTACCATTTGTTATTATGGGAAATGTGAGTCACTGCTTAACAAGACGGACGAACTGGCAGCTGTGTCCCAGTATGAGAGCGTCTTCAGAGAGATTAGCATTGTATTGTTTACTGAAACATGGCTGCCAGAACTAGCAACAGATGCTAACATCAGACTGGAGTGTTTCCACTAAATATGGGCAGATTTGACATCAGATAGCAGGAAGAGCAGATAATGTATGTGAATAACAGATGGTGTAATCCTGGGCACATCACAATGAAAGAGCAACACTGCAGCAAGGACATTGAGCTGCTAGCTGTTAGTATGCGACGGCATACCTCCCCAGAGAATTCTCACATGTCATTGAGATTGATTTTTATGTACCCCCCTCTGCGAGTGCTGAGGCAGAGTGTGACGTCATCCACTCAGTCACTAGCAGGCTGCAGACACAGCACCCAAATGGTCTCCCGTTCATCTCAGGTGAGTTCAACCATACTTCACTGTCCTCCATTCTGCCCACTTTCACCCAGTATGTCACGTGCCACACCAGAGACAATAAAACACTGGACTTATTTTATGCAAACACCAAGAAGGCTTACACCTCATCGCCACTCCCCTCTTCCCCTCCTGAAGATCAGACCACAACTTGGTTCACCTTCTGCCAGTGTACAAACCTCTGGTACACAGACAACCTTCTGTTACATTCCACAGTGACGATATGGTCTGAGGAGGTGGAGGATGCTCTGAAGGACTTTTTTGAATCCACTGTATGGGAACAGCTTTGTGAACTACATGGTGAGGACATAGAGGGCTTCACACACACCATCACAGACTACATCAACTTCTGTATGGACAACACCGTACACACCAAGACCACAAGGTGTTTCCCAAACAACAAACCCTGGATCAACCCTGAGATGAAGTCATGGCTGAAGGAGAAGAAAAGGATCTTCAGGTCAGGAAACAAGGAGGAGCTGAAGTCCATACAGACGGAACTAAGGAGGAAGATCGGAGGGGGGGCAGCTACAGGAAAAAGATGGAGGACAAGCTGCAACAGAGTGGCATCAGCGGTGTCTTGAGAAGCCTCAAAACCATCTGTGGGAACCAGAATACCTCCTCCCAGGCCATGGGGGGTAGGGAGTGGGTGAACAACCTAAACCTGTTTTTAACAGGCTTGTCCAACCGCTCTCTTCTCCACCTGCCCACCAACCACTTCTGCCTCCACCTTCATCTAGTCCCGCTGTCCACGGCCCTCCCCCACTGCCCCTCATACATCCCCACTCCCCCCCCCACAGACCCCCCCCCCCCCAAGCACAAAGCCCCACGGCCCCAATCTGACCCTCACCCAGGTGAGAGCTGGGCTGAGGAAGATCAAGTCGAGGAAGGCTGGAGGTCCAGACGGCATCAGCTTGAGGCTGCTCAAGTCCTGTGCAGACCAGCTGTGTGGGATCATGGAGCGCATCTTCAGCCTGAGCCTGAAGCTGGGGAGGGTACCACAGCTGTGGAAAAAGTCCTGTGTGGTACCCGTAGCGAAGACTCCTCACCCTAGGGCCCTGAACAGCTACAGACCCATGGCCCTCACATCACACCTAATGAACACCCTGAAGAGGCTGCTCCTCACCCACCTCCGCCCCCTGGTGGGACCAGTGATTGATCCACTTCAGTTCACCTACCAGCATGGTATCAGGGTGGAGGATGCAGTGATCTTCCTCCTTCATCATTCCCTGTCCCACCTGGAGAAGCCTGGGAGCACCATGAGGATCATGTTCTTTGATTTGTCCAGTGCTTTCAATACCATCCAACCAGTGATCTGAGGGACAACCCACTGTGCGCATGGGTGGACCAGCACTTGTCTTAGTGGATCCTGGACTACCTCACAAACCGACCACAGTTTGTGAGATCCCAGGACTGTGTGTCTGACACCATCATCTGCAGTACAGCCACCCCCCCACCCCCACCGGGAACAGTTCTGGCTCCCTTCCTGTTCACCCTTTACACTGCTGACTTTTCACAGAACACATCACACTGCCATCTACAGAAGTTCTCTGACGACTCTGCGATCGTCAGCCTCATCTTGGATAGGGGATGATGCAGAGTACAGAAGACTTATACATGACTTCGTGGACTGGTGCCTACGGAACTGCCTCCAGACCAATGTGAGGAAAACTGAAGAACTGGTGGTGGACTGCTGCAGGCGAGGACAACCTCCCACAGCACCAGTCAACATCCAGGGAACAGACACTGAGATGGTGACATCTTCCAAGTACCTTGGTGTTCATCTGAACAATAAACTGGACTGGTCACACAACACCAATGCGCTCTAAGAAGGGGCAGCGCAGGCTGTTCCTCCTGAGGAGACTCAGGTCCTTTGGAGTGCAAGGGGCCCTCCTGAAGACTTTCTACATTTCAGTGGTGGCATCAGCCATCACATTTGGAGTGGTCTGTTGGAGCAGTGGCATCACGGCAGCAGACAGGAAGAGACTGAACAGGTTGATCAAAATAGCTAGCTCTGTTCTGGGGCAACACCTCGACCCAGTGGAGGAGATAGAAGAGAGGAGGATGGTGGCTAAGCTGTCATCTCTGCTGGAGTCCGAGTCCCACCCCATGCGGGACACACTGAACGCACTGAGGAGCTCATTAAGTGTTAAGCTAAGCCATCCTAGGTGCACGAGGGAGGGGTTCCGCAGGTCCTTCCTACCTACAGCAATCAGACTTTATAACCTAACCAAGGCTGCTCGTAGAGGTCGTATTAAACGTACTAAATGTAACACCTAGCTACCTAGCCACGCAGCTAGCCACCAAGGCTGCTCAAAAAAAAGTGCTTCGGCCACCGGCGGAGTGAAGAAGCCTCACCGTTACAGGCCCGGTACCGTGGCTCTGAGAGAGATCCATCACTACCAGAAATCCACGGAGCTGCTCATCCGTAGGCTGCCCTTCCAGCGCCTGGTGAGGGAGATCGCTCAGGACTTCAAGACCGACCTGCGCTTCCAGAGCTCCGCCGTCATGGCTCTGCAGGAGGCCAGTGAGGCCTACCTGGTGGGTCTCTTCGTGGACACCAACCTGTGTGACATCCACGCCAAGAGGGTCACCACCATCATGCCCAAAGACATCCAGCTGGCCCGCCGCACCCGCGGAGGGAGAGAGAGCTTAGACTTTCTGCTGCACATTCACCAACCATAATGCTCTGCACTGTCTCTCTCTCTCTCTCTCTCTCTCTCTATATATATATATATATATACTGTATATATATATATACTGTATATATATATATATATATATATATATATACAGTATAAATATGTACATATGTGTACTAGCTGCTCTTGTTTTTTTCTTGCCTTCTGATTATTGCTCTGAGTGTTGCTATCCCTGTGCTGTTGCAATCCTGGAATTTCCCCATTGTGGGACTAATAAAGGCTTATCTTATCTTATCTTATCTTAGCTTAGCTTATCTTAGCTTAGCTTACCTTTGCACAATAGAGATCACCCCCTCCAATACACAACTAGGACAATAACAATTGTTCTTGTAGTGGCAACAACACAGTGATTCAAATGTGAAATATATTGTCTAGGCCCACATTAATATTATGCTTACTTACTTACTTATCCTTTTAGTCCCAGGTGGGACATAAGGCCGCAACAAGCAATGCCCACTTTGCCCTGTCCTTTGCAACATGTTGAGCTTGTCCCCAGGTGTATCCCATCTCCTGTAGTTCAGCTTGGACTGTTCTTCTCCAGGTGATTTGTGGTCTGCCTTGCTTTCTTTTCCCTGGTGGTGTCCAGTTTAGAGCAACTTTTGGTGTTTGTCATTTGACATTCTTAGCACGTGCCCTAGCCATCTGAATCACCATTGTTTGAGCTCTATAGAAGTTCTTTTAGTATTACATCTTTTCCAAAGTTCTTCATTTGAAATTTTGTTGGGCCAGTAGCTTCTCAAGATCTTGCGGAGACGGGTGCTGTGGAAAGCCTCTATTTTTTGCATATCACTCTGTGTGATTTGCCAGCATTCCGATCCATATCACAAAACAGATTTAACATTGCTGTTAAATAAGTGGTGCTTAGTTTTTGTGCTGTACTTATTTGATTTCCAGATGGGCTGAAATTTGGCGAATGCTGCTCTAGCTTTTGCTAGTCTTGCTCTGATATCCTTTTTAGTACCATTGTCTCTGCTGACAATACTTCCCAGGTAGGTGAAATCATCTACATTTTCTATGGGCATGTTGTTGATGGTGATAGGATATTGTATATCTACATTTTTTAATCATTGTTTTATTTTTTGCTACATTTACATTTAAACCTGTACTTTGTGCATATGCATTCAAAATAATTGTTTTTACTTGTTATTGGTGCCTAGTTGTTGAGATTTCAACTAGGTCGTCAGCGAAATCAAGGTCTTCAAGCTGGCTGAATAGCCCCCACAGGATACCATTTCTTTTTGATGTCGTTTTCCTCTGTATCCAGTCACCTTCAGAAATAGTACGGGTGACAATATGCAACCTTGCCTCACACCAGACCTTACTTCAAACGACTCAGAGATGGTCTTTCCCATGATGACGCTACATTCAAAGCTAGTATAAAAGGTCTTTATGAGTGATGGAATGCCATATGCCTTTCATATTTTCCACAAGGTGTCTGGATGCTATCAAAAGCTTTTCGAAAATCTGTAAAATTGATGAAAAGAGGCATGTTCCACTCAGTGCTTTGTTTGATGATATTTCTTAAAGCAAAGATCTGGTCAATACAGCCTATTGCTTTCCTAAAACCAACTTGTTCTTCTCTTAGCTTTTTGTTTATTGCTTCATTCAATTCAACTTTATTTATATAGCGCCATTTCACAACAACAGTCATCTCATAGCACTTTCAACTGTAGGGGAAACCCCCACAATTGCAGAAAGACCCCAGCAATCAGGCGATCCCCTGTGAGAAAGCGCTTGGCAACGGTGGAGCGGAAAAACTCCCTTTTAACGGGAAGAAACCTCCAGCAGAACCAGGCTCAGGGAGGGGCAGTCATCTGCTGCGACTGGCTGGGGGGTGAGGGTATAGAGAAGATGAAAAGAACAGACATGTAGAGAGCAAACAGCACGATGGGGACTCAATCTATGGGAGAGAACAAACAGACGTTAATGACCAGCAAAAAAAATATTTCATTTAGAGTGAAGAAAGGAGCAAAGCCCAGTGTATTATTGGAGGTACCCCGGTTGTCTAAACCTATTAGCAGCATAACTAAGGGAGGGTTCAGAGACACATGATCCCTCCCTAATTGTCGGCCTCCGTCGGTCTATGATGATCATGGAAGAGAATCCTAAACGTCTACTCTGCTGGAACAGCACCGCCTGTGGCTGAACAGGCCGATGCGCGAATGACAGTCCCTGTCACACAGGTCGCACTTGTGGGTGGTCTCCGTGCTGCTGGGTCTGTGGCAGTTCTTCCTGCGGGTCCTTTTTTCATCTGCTGCAGCAGTCAGTCTCTCTTCACCCGCCTTGAGCTGTCTGGTCAGGGTGCCTCTCCATTTGGAGCGGTCCGTTGCAAGGTCCTCCCAGCGCTCTGTGTTGATCTCCAGGGCCTTCATGTCTCTCTTGCAGACGTCTCTAAAGCGCAGCTGTGGGCGGCCAACGTCTCTCCTGCCAGTCGCCAGTTCTCCGTAGGGGACGTCTTTGGGGATTCTGCCATCCTCCATACGGTGAACGTGGCCTAGCCAGCGGAGCCTGCACTGCCTGAGTAGAGTGAACATGGAGGGAAGGCCGGCGCGGGACAGAACTTCTGTGTTGGGCACTTCGTCCTGCCAGGATATGTCCAGGATGTGGCGAATGCAGCGCAAGTGGAAGGAGTTCAGTCTCTTTTCCTGCCGGGCGTATGTTGTCCACGTCTCACTCCCATAGAGCAGTGTGCTGATGACGCAGGCGTTGTACACTGCCATCTTCGTCTTGACAGAGAGTTTGGGATTCTCCCACACTCGTGTGGTGAGGCGAGCGAGTGTGAAGGCTGATTTTCCAATCCTCTTGTTGATCTCTGTATCAAAAGAGAGGTTGTTGCTGATCGTGGCCCCCAGGTACGTGAACTGATTCACGACCTCCAGCCCGTAGTCGTCGATAGTGATGGTTGGTGGTGCTTCCGTGCTTTGCGCCAAGACGTTAGTCTTCTTCAGGCTGATGGTAAGCCCGAAGTCCTTGCATGCCTGGGAGAAGCGGTCCATCAGGATCTGAAGCTCCTGCTGTGTGTGGGTTGCGACTGCAGCGTCGTCTGCGAACAGCATGTCTCTGATTAGAGCCTCGCGTACTTTGGTTCTGGCTTTCAGGCGGGCGAGGTTGAAAAGCCTGCCGTCAGATCTTGTGTGCAGGTAGATTCCCTCTGTTGCTGTGCTGAAGGCATGCCTCAGGAGCATAGCAAAGAAAATCCCAAAGAGGGTTGGCGCAAGTACACAGCCCTGTTTCACTCCGCTGCGTATGTTGAATGGCTCTGAGACGTTGCCATCGTGCTGCACCATCCCCTGCATGTTGGTGTGAAACGATTCGATGAGGCTTTGCAACTTTGGTGGGCATCCTATCTTTGGCAGGATCTTGAAAAGGCCCTCTCTGCTGACCAGATCGAACGCTTTGGTGCCTCTCCAGTGATCCGGTGTTCTACCTTCCAGCGTTGGGTGTTGGTAGGGTTCAAGCCTGGGCAGGAAGATATGGAGGACAAGATGTTGCCCATGCAGCATGTCCCCCCTCTCCACGTCACTGATGAATCCAAAGGAACAGCAGGGCTGCTACAGTTTGGCACCAGCGCCGTTGCAGGAGCTGCCAGAACGATGTTGAGCACAACATAAAACTGCCTTAGGGGCTCCGACTCCAGATTTTTCCTCAGGGTTGACTCCCGAAACCTTTTCCGTGACCGGGTATGCCGCAAGGCAGCGGAGGTTTGAAATCAGGGTTTACCTTCCCCTAGCTGGGCTACCTTCCCAGGTTGACGAGCCACCATCTACCCGAAGCATCTGGTTTTAAGGCACCAGAGATCCGCCCTCGCCCCTTCTCCTATTAGTAAAAGCAGTTCCGCCGGGCTTAGAGACTAAACCACACGGGCAGGCTAGGAGTTGGACTTAGTTGTCAGAGGCCTTTCGAGACGCACGCCATAAGGAGCATTTTATGAGCACTGGGAGCTTAACCCCAGTGCCGCTCCTGGCTATGACAACCTTGGAGGCTATATCAAAAAGGAAGGTTTTAACCCTATTCTTAAAAACAGAGCTCGAGTCTGACTCCTGAATCCAGATTGGCAGCTGGTTCCACAGGAAAGGAGCGATAACTGAAGGCTCTGCCCCCCATTGTACTTTTGGAGGTTCTAGGTATTACAAGTAATCCAGCATTTTGTTAGCATAGTGCTCTGTTAGGATAATAGGGTAGTATCAGATCTTTTTAAACAAAAAGGGACCTGATTGTTTATAGCTTTGAAAGTGAGAAGAAGGACTTTAAACTTAATTCTAAACTCTATGGGAAGCCAATGAAGGGAGGCCAGAACCGGAGAGATATGATCTCTCTTTCTAGAACCTGTTAAAACTCTTGCTGCAGCATTTTTGGATCAACTGAAGACTTTTTAGAGATGTTTTAGGACAACCTGATAATAAAGAGTTACAATAATCTAATCAAGAGCTAACAAAAGCGTGGATCAGTTTCTCAGCATCACTGAGACAAGATGCTCCTAATCTTTGCAATATAAGTAATCATTGTAATGCAATTTCTTTATTCATTCAGTGTATATTCACAGGTGAAAACTCTCATCTCAGCCCCACTGCCCTTGGCAGCCTTTTTTTGGAAACTTTATTAACCCACAAAAATGGTGGTGTTAGTTCCTCCTCATGGCTGTCATTTAAAAATGGCCAACGCATGCCAATTTATCACATCCTTTTTAATGTAAATTAGAAACATTCTGTTGTAAATGTGAGGATTTTTCTCAGAAATTTGCAGGATTTTCCTTCAGAGTTGCAGCCATTTTACTCAGAAATGTGCAGCTTCTTACTTGAAAATTTGCAGCTTTTTATTATTCATCATTTTGCAGCTTTTCCCTCATGAATTTAGAACTTTTCTTACTCTTGAATTTGCAGTTTAAAAAAAAAAACGCTTAAATTTGCAGCATTTTACTCAAATCTTATATTTGCAGCATTTTAGGTTGTAAACAGTAATTTAAACCTCTTCAGTATTCCAGAGACGTGTTACTGCAGCTAACCATGGATCATCCAGCGTCTGTGACTGAGGTTGTGCCGCAACTGCCAAACTTTATTTTAAGAGACTTTCACGGATACAGCAATGAAAAGAGAGACAAGAGGAGGAAATGCGGAAAGCATGGAGCCGTAAGATTAAACCTGAGGAGACGTCGGGTTAACCGCATTCCTCTTCCTTCCATTATTATGGGGAACGTACAATCCCTGAGAAATAAAGTGGATGAAATTCAAGGAAATGTTCGATATCAGAAGGATTTCAAGAACTGCTGTGTCATGGCTTACACAGAGACACGGCTTTCAGATTATGACCGGCACCCGGACCTGTGTATTGATGGTTTTGGAGCCCCACTTCACTTGGATCGGCAGGAAGAGGTAACGGGGAAATGTCAGGGAGGTGGTGTATGTTTGTATATTAATAAACAGCACTGTACATCTGTCACGGTCAGAGAGCACATCTGTACACCAGATGTGGAGCTTCTGTCTGTATCGCTATGCCCCTTTTATCTGCCCCGCGAGTTCCCCCACCTTTTCATAACAATCGTGTACATTCACCTGAGGGCGGATGCTGCCCTCACCTCCAGCACCATCTTTGATGTGGTACAACGGTTGTAGTTTATTTCCGCAGAGGCTCCAAATTTTATCCTTGGGGATTTTAACCATGTGTCTTTAAAGAAGACACTTAAAAGCTTTTATCAGTACGTCTCCTACCCAAGTAGGAGTTACAAGTTTGTAGAAACCTGTGATGTTAATTAGAGGACACATCTTGGTTGAACATGTCCCTGTGGTCACATTATTTTCAATCTTTTCTAGGGGTACCATCATTTTTGTCCAGGCCTGTTTCATGAGTTTGTTTTTTTAAAGTAATTCTGTTGAACCACAATTCAAAAGCATTGTTTGATTTTCATTGGTTAATTTTCATAGAATTTTTATCTATTACCACTTTTGTCAGATTCAAGTTATTTCTGACCATTGTGGGTTTTTCTTTCATTAACAGAGGGGTACCAACAATTTTGTTCATGGCTGTATATAACATCATAAAGACACATTTGTCAATGTTCTGTCATATAGGCATCACGAGTCGTCCTATGATGCCTGAGTTCATGGTCTATATGACATCATAAAGACATCTGTCGATCATAAAGACACATTTGTCTATGTGTCCTATGATGCTTGAGTTCATAGGATGGCCTATGATGTTCAGGCAGAGATCATAGGCCGTCCTATGAAGCGTGACAGACACACAGATTTCTTGCTTTTATCGAGTGAAGTGATGATGAAGAAGAGTGATGTGTTTTCGCCGTCTTCCTTTTCTGCTCTTGTCACTGTGTGATTTAGCTTTGTTTGTTGTAGTTGGAGGATCTTCGTCTTCCTAAAGCTGCTGAGGTTTTACTCTATTTTTCCTTTAGTGTTCCTGTCGCAACAAAGAAACAGAAAAAAACAGGCTGTGAACATTCAGTGCTGTGAAAAAACTATTTCAAAAAAGTATTCCACACATTCATTGATGTGGAAACCTGTCATGAATCTGGGTTCAACCCAATTCTATTTATTACGTTTTGCCCTATTTTCCACCTGGCGCTTCAGGGAGCTCTTTGGCCTCTGCTCCCTGACATCCTGCCAAGTGCCATCAGCTGTACTGTCACGGGTGTTCACATACATACACACATCCACACACATGCACACACTCCACTCATCCCCATTCATATGCTCACACACGCTCTCTCACACACCAGGTTCCAATCAGTTCAGCCCATGCTTTCTCACACCAGCAATCTCTTTCCTCGTTAGCTTCAGGAGTATTTGTTTGCTGCTATTGTGGAAACAGATTGTCGGAGCATTCACCTCGATACGCGGCAGCTAGCTCTCCACGTATGAGTTGTCATTCCCTTCATTGTATTCAGCCCAGCACCTTAAGTTCGGTTAACCCCTTGGTGGGATCTGCTGACCCTGCTCACCTTCCTCATCCCCCAGACTGCACGGATCGCCCCGGGATCGCTCCAGCTCCATAAGTGTCATGATCGCCTTTCCCTCTGTGCTTATAGCAGACTTGAGGCACTAGGCTTCCATTGACCGGGCTGTAGAGCATCCGGCTGGCGCCCTGCATGTCAGGTGGCCTTAATTACATCATCTGCGTCTCTCTGTATTTTTGTGGTCAAGCTGAACTGGGGAGAGGGAGTCTGGGCTTCTCTGCTTGAACTGCTGCCTCCGCGACCCGGACCTCCGGAAAAGCGGTAGAAGATGGATGGAAGCTGAACTGGTTATCTTGTGGAATAATCTAATAAATATCACACCTTCTACTCACGCGATTGGGTTTTTCATTCTCTCCCTCGTGAGCCGTACAATGGCGCACGGGGAATTGTGACAGAAACCTACTTGTCTATCAACTTGACAGACATTGAAAACATTTAATGTTTGATGGAAATATTCATCGTTCAAATATACCAAAACTATATGAAAAGTACAGTTACTTTTCTGAAGCAATCGATTCCATTTACAGTTATTTTCCAAGATTTCACAAAGTAATTGATGAGTATTTGGACCCAATGCTGCTATTTATATACAGTGGTGCCTGAAAGTTTGTGAACCCTTGAGAATTTTCTGCATAAATATGACCTAAAACAACATCAGATTTTCACACAAGTCTTAAAAGTCAGTAAAGAGAACCCAGTTAAATAAGTGAGACAAAATATTTGACTTTTTCATTTATTTTTTGAGGAAAATGATCCAATATTAAATATCTGTGAGTGGCAAAAGTTTGGGAACCTCTGATGTCAGTATTTGGTGTGACCACCCTTTTGCAGCAATAACTGCAACTAAATGTTTCCAGTAACTGTTGATCTGTCCTGCAAATCAGCTTGGAGGAATTTTAGCCCTTTCCTCCATACTGACCAGCTTCACCTCTGGGATGTTGGTGGGTTTCCTCTCGTGAACTGCTCACTTCAGGTCCTTCCACAACATCTCAGTTGGATTAAGGTCAAGACTTGACTTGGCCATTCCAAAACATTAACTTTATTCTTCTGTAACCATTCTTTGGTAGAACAACTTGTGTGCTTAGGATCGTTGTTTTGCTGCATGACCCACTTTCTCTTTGAGATTCAGTTCATGGACAGATGTCCTGACATTTTCCTTTAGTATTTGTTGCTATCATGGGTGGTGTTCCCATTCCCTACCTAAACTTTGTCTGCAGACGATCAGCTGCAACACTGATCGTCACTTCCTTGTGGTAACGTATCGTCACTTCCTGTTTTGCTGTCTGCCTGTGTGGTTTGCTCTCCAGCCACTAGCTAGCCATTAGCTATGGCTACTACCTCTCTTTCCTCTCCTCCTCTGGTGTGCTCTCTCTGTCAGATGTTTAGCTACACCTCTGCCTCTTTTAGCGATAACGGTAAATGTAATAAATGTTGTCTTTTTGAGGCGCTCGAGGCGAGGTTGTCTGATTTGGAATCCCGGCTCCGCTGCATTGAAACACCGTCTGCGCCAGTTAATCTCGACGGAGGCCCATTAGCTGCAGCGGAGCTAGCTAGCTTAGGTCCCACTGTCAGCGGTTCCCCGGCTCTCCTCAGCAGCGAGGAGACTGGGTGGGTGACGGTGAGAAGGAAGCGTAGTCGCAAAGCCCCGGTTCACCACCAACCTGTTCACGTTTCTAATCGTTTTTCCCCGCTCAGCGACACACCCGCTGAGGAAAAAACTCTGATCATTGGCGACTCTGTAGTCAGAAACGTGAACCTAGAGACTCCAGCGGCCATAGTCACATGCATTCCTGGGGCCAGAGCAGGCGACATCGAGTCAAATTTGAAAATGCTGGCTAAAAGTAACTCTAAATATTCCACAATTGTTATTCACGCCGGCATTAATGACATCCGTCTCCGGCAGTCGGAAGTCACGAAACTTAATATAGAATCGGTGTGTGACTTTGCAAAAACGATGTGTACCACTGTAGTATTCTCTGGACCCCTCCCCAATCTGACCAGTGATGACATGTTTAGTCGCTCGTCATCCTTGAACCGCTGGCTGTCTGTGTGGTGTTCTAAAAATGATGTGGGCTACATTGACAATTGGAGCTCTTTTTGGGGAAAACCTGGTCTTATGAGACGAGACAGCATTCATCCCACTTTGGATGGTGCTTCTCATTTATCTAACAATCTGGCATCTTTTTTATCCAAATTTCCCAAACCATGACTACTCAGAGTTGGGACCAGGAAGCACAGTCGCAGTCTTACACGCCTCTCTGCAGCTCCTCTTCATCCGCCACCCCTCAGCTTAGCCCCTGTCTTCCCCATCAGAGTATCGTTGTCTGCTCCCTCCAAAGTAAATAAAAATATAATGTATAAGCATCCCAAAGTGATAAAGCAAAATATTGGTAAAACTCAAATTAAACATAAAGCCTCTAAATTGAATGATTTGGCCTCTGTTCCTCCTCATAATTTAAAAATTAAATGTGGTTTATTAAATATTAGGTCTCTAACTCCCAAGTCTCTGTTAGTCCATGATCTGTTAATTGATCATCAGATTGATTTAATTTCCCTTACAGAGACTTGGTTAGGACAAGAGGATTATGTTGGTTTAAATGAATCAACTCCCTCTGGTTATTTAAACTGTCAAAATCCCAGAAATTCTGGTCGTGGAGGAGGAGTAGCAACAATTTACCATTCCAAATTACTAGTTAATGTAAAGCAAAAAACATGTTATAATTCCTTTGAGGGCCTGGTCCTCAGTATTGGGCACTTTAGCAATTTCAGGTTAAACCCAATTTTATTTGCCATAGTTTATCGTCCCCCATCAACCTATTCAGAATTTTTATCCGAATTTGCTGATTTCTTAGCTGATTTAGTGCTGAAATCTGATAGAATAATTATAGTAGGGGACTTTAATATACATGTGGATGTAGATAGTGACTGCCTTAATGTGGCTTTTAATTCAATATTAGACTCGACTGGGTTTTCTCAGAAAGTAGGAAATTCTACTCATTACCTCCACCATACATTGGACCTTGTTCTGACATATGGCATAGAAATAGAAAATCTTGTAGTGTCTCCTCATAACCCTGTACTGTCAGACCATTGTCTGTTAACCTTTGATTTTACTATTTCTGACTATTTGGCTCCTAAAGAAAAATATTATCACAGTAGATGCCTCTCAGATGATGCTGTTTCCAAATTTATGCAGATTGTTTCCTCTATGCCATGTGTCAACACAACGGAAATAAGCTATAGACAGCTTGCGCCTTCTGTAATTGATAACACGGTGGATAGTGTTTCAGCTTCTCTGCATCAGGCTCTAGACTTGGTGGCCCCCTTAAAAAAGAAAAAGTCTAATCAGAGATTTTTAACTCCTTGGTTCAACACAGAAACTCGTAGCTTAAAACAGAAGACTCGTCAATTAGAAAGAAAATGGCACTCTACTAATTTGGATGAAATCTATTTAGCTTGGAGAAATCATCTTTTAATTTATAAAAAATCTCTTAGAAAAGCTAGAACGAGTTATTACTCTGCATTAATAGAAGAGAACAAGAATAATCCCAGGTTTCTTTTCAGTACTGTAGCCAGGTTGACAAAGAGTCAGGACTGTCAATCCTAGCATCCCCTTAGAGCTTACTAGTCAGGACTTTATGAACTTTTTCAATAATAAAATTTCATCCATCAGAGATAAAATCAATCAGATTCTTCCCACAGTTAACTTAAATACTGTAACTACTACAACTCCTTCTATTGATGTCTGTCTTGATGAGTTTACTCCAATCGACCTTTGTGAGTTAGACAAAATAGTTTCCTCATCCAAACCTTCAACTTGTCTTTTAGACCCTATTCCTACCAGGTTATTTAAAGAAGTCTTCCCACTTATTGGGAGCTTTATTCTTCATATAATCAATTCTTCATTGACTTTAGGCCAGGTACCGCAGGCTTTTAAAACGGCTGTAATTAAACCCTTATCAAAAAGCCAACGCTAGATCCAGGAGCTTTAGCTAACTATAGACCAATCTCTAATCTCCCTTTCATTTCAAAAATCTTAGAAAGAGTTGTTGCTACGCAATTATTTGACCACCTGCAGGAAATGGTTTACTTGAAGAGTTTCAATCTGGGTTTAGAATCCATCATAGTACTGAAACAGCCTTAGCGAAGGTCACTAACGACCTCCTCATTGCATCTGATAATGGACTAGTTTCTGTACTTGTCCTTTTAGATCTTAGTGCAGCTTTTGATACTATTGATCATAATATTCTACTTGATAGATTAGAACACTATGTTGGACTTAATGGAACTTCGTTGCAGTGGTTTAGATCTTATTTATCTGATAGGTTCCAGTTTGTTCATGTAAATGATGAGTTTTCTTTCAGCTCAAAGCTTAGTCATGGAGTTCCACAGGGATCTGTGCTAGGCCCTACTCTTTTTAGTTTATATATGCTTCCGTTAGGCAACATTATTAGAAAGCACTGTATACATTTTCATTGTTATGCAGATGACACACAATTATACCTGTCAATGAAGCCAGATGATACTAATCAATTAGCCAAGTTAGAAGCCTGTCTTAAGGAAATCAAAGCTTGGATGACTTGTAATTTCCTGCTATTAAATTCAGGTAAGACTGAAGTCATTCTTGTTGGTCCAAAAAACCTTAGAAATTCCTTTCCAAATCAAACTTTCAGTTTGGATACAGTTACTCTTTCTCTTAATAGCTCTGTGAGGAACCTTGGAGTTATTTTTGATCAGGATTTGTCCTTCAATTCACATATTAAATTTGTTTCTAAGACTGCCTTCTATCATTTGCGTAATATTGCCAAGATTAGGAGCATCTTGTCTCAGAGTGATGCTGAGAAGCTGATCCACGCTTTTGTTAGCTCGAGATTAGATTATTGTAATTCTTTATTATCAGGCTGTCCTAAAACATCTTTAAAAAGTCTTCAGCTGATCCAAAATGCTGCAGCAAGAGTTTTAACAGGTACTAGAAATAGAGATCATATCTCTCCGGTTCTGGCCTCCCTTCATTGGCTTCCCATAGAGTTTAGAATTAAGTTTAAAATCCTTCTTCTTACTTACAAAGCTCTAAACAATCAGGCTCCTTTTTATTTAAAAGATCTGATACTACCGTATCATCCTAACAGAGCACTACGCTCCCAAAATGCAGGATTACTTGTAATACCTAGAATCTCCAAAAGTACAATGGAAGGCAGAGCCTTCAGTTATCAAGCTCCTCTCCTGTGGAATCAGCTGCCAATCTGGATTCGGGAGTCAGACTCGATCTCTGTTTTTAAGAATAGGGCTAAAACCTACCTTTTTGATATAGCCTACAATTAGGGAGGGATCATGTGTTTCTGAACCCTCCCTTAATTATGCTGCTAATAGCTTTAGTCAGCCGGGGGACCTCCAGTAATGCACTGGGTCTCACTCCTTTCCTCACTCTCTATGAAATATTTTTTTTTTTGCTGGTCATTAACATTTGTTTGTTCTCTCCCATAGATTGAGTCCCCATCGTGCTGTTTGCTCTCTACATGTCTGTTCTTTTCTTCTTCTCTATCCCCTCACCCCCCAGCCAGTCGCAGCAGATGACTGCCCCTCCCTGAGCCTGGTTCTACTGGAGGTTTCTTCCTGTTAAAAGGGAGTTTTTCCTCTCCACCGTCGCCAAGTGCTTGCTCACAGGGGATCGCCTGATTGCTGGGGTCTTTCTGCAACTGTGGGGGTCCCCCCTACAGTTGAAAGTGCTATGAGATGACTGTTGTTGTGAAATGGCGCTATATAAATAAAGTTGAATTGAATTGAATTGAATTGGTGTCTCAGCACTCCTAAATACTGGAGTGACAAAAGTTGTGATTATAAAATTTTAGTTCGTCTTTAATGAGCTGAAATAACAAAAACATTCAGTAGTTTGTTGTAGATGCCCCCCCCCCACACACACACGCAAATGGAATGATCCCTCCTCTCACACAGGTTCTCTCCCCTGTACCTGCACGCGCTGCCCTTGAGCACACACAGAGAGGTCCTTCCTATCCCAGCTGCGGGAGGCTGCTGCAGCTTTTCTACAGGTAACAAACTCACAATAATGTATGACGCCAGCCTCAGCTGGAATATTCTGCAATGTTATGAATAGTCTTTGGCTGAAATTCTTTCTTTTATTTTCACAAAGTCACTTCAGCTTCATAGAGTCCCCCATCTTTGGAAAGACTGTTCTAGTCCTGCATTGTACAGCAGGCATGTTTCATGTACCTTTTCAGGTCACCATCTAGTCATCTATGATGTATCCAAGTTACTTAGCAGTTTTACTTTCCATGGGTAATCCCTTTGTCTATTTGCTGTGTGTATTTCTGTTGTTTTGGTCACCTAATGTCATGCTGCTGTTACACTGTAATTTCCCAGTTTGGGATCAGTAAAGTACATCTATCTTTTTGTACATGTGCCCAAAATTAGAAACCCCAAATTTCTTAATGACTTTCTGCCTGGAGCCTTAACTTCACTTGTTATGAAGTTCTTTGAAAAAATAGTTAAGAATGAGATTTTGTGTGAAATTGAGGGAAAGTTGGATCCCCTCCAATTTACTTATAGGGCAGGCAGAGGTGTGGAGGATGCTGTAGGAACCCTACTCCACCGAGTCCTAGGGCATTTGGATGTTGGGAAATCTTTTGTATGACTTTTCTTCTGCTTTTAATTGTATCCAACCTCAAATTTTAGCAGACTGACTCACCTGTTTTTATAACATTAATCCTGGTCTAGTTTGTTGGCTCATTGATTTTTTTAACCGTTAGGTCCCAGAAGGCGAGAGTCAATGGAGTTTTATCCAGTGTTCTTTTATCTTCCACTGACTCCCCCCAAAGGATGTGTTCTTTCACCGCTTTTATTTGTTTTATACACAAATGAGTGTCAAAGTCAACATGAGTGCAGATCCATCATTAACTTTGCAAATGATTCTGTAATAGTGTCCTTGCTTAATGATGAAGATCTTGTCCCTGGTCCAGTGGTGGATGATTTTATTGAGTGGTGTAAACTTTCCTTTTTGGACATTAATGTGACCAAAACTAAAGAAATGATTATTGATTTTCGAAGAAACCCTTCCCCTGTCCACCCTGTCAGGATGCATGGTCAGACTGTTCACATGGTTGATCAGAACAAATATCTGGGAACATTAACTGACAACAAATTTTCTTTTGACCACAGTGTCGATGCTATTTGTGCAAAGGCCCACCAGCGCATGTATTTTTATTGTAAACTTTGTAGTTTTAATGTTGACACTTTTTTATGAAAATGTTCTCCTCTTGTTTTATTGGGTCTGTTTTAACCTTCTCTTTAATTATGAGGTATACAACTGACAATGTGTCCCAGCGGTGAAGCCTTATAACAGCCATCTCTCAAGAACTCCCCACGGACTCAGAAGTGGTGCAAACAGCAGGGATTATAACAGCTAGTCCTTTCATCAAACCTTTATTTGTGGGGTGACCCAGTGACTGTGGCAAAGGGCAGCTGACAATCAGGGAAAGACCTGATGACGGCTTGGAGAGACAGCTGACAGGAGGGAATAGACCCCAACAGGGCTGGTGTGGGTTTGCGGCTCAAACCAGCAGGACCCATCGCTGATTAGCATTCTTGGATCCACCCGTTATTGCTACAAAGTTCAAGGAGGAAGAAACACCCCTCTATGGTCTGTGAGAGCGGGGACGCAAGATGACCCATCATGGATGGATCTTACAGTAACAGACCATGGAATGGAACTGACAACAACCAGCACTACAACTGATGAACTGTTTACACTGGCAAGACAAAGCTGCAGAGCTGCATATGTGGCTGGTCAAAGCCAACAACAGAGAAGGGCCCTAAAATCCACCAGGGCAGGAAAATACTACGGCGAGCTCAGCAAGAGGCCTCGCATTGACCAGTACTTCTTCGGAAGGAGGCCAAGTCAGTCGAGTGAAGCCCAGAGGCAGGTGAACCTCCACAGTCCTCAGGGTATCAGCACCTCACATGAAGCTCAGCTTGGACCCTCTTGCAGTCTCCAGCCTGGAGCCCAACCAGTCAGAGACCTGGCCTTGATCAACCTGTGGTGGGTCTGCCTCGAAGGGGGTTGTTGCATCATCAGAACATCGAAGAAATCTGGCACCATATAGTCTTCATAGGACATCACCATTTCCTATGATCTATAGGCTATCAAGAGCTGGTCGAGAGTTGCCATGGTCAAGATATGTAGCGTGATGATATAGAGTGAAGTACGAGGAGACAAAGTGATGTCTGATGATAGAGCTACGGCCAAGATGTGTAGTGATGATATAGAGTGAAGTGATGATACAGAGTGAAGTACGAGGAGATGAAGAAGAGTGATGTCTGAAGATAGAGTTGAGGTTCTTCTTCATTTAGATTTGATTGGCGGTTGGCAATCAGCTTACAGGTGCATTACTGCCACGTACTTCACTCTATATCACTCTATCTGGTCAGGAGCTGTAGTCCTATCATCATTGCTGTGTCCAATCGAACCTCAACTCTATCTTCAGACATCACTCTTATTCGATTCAAAGGACTACAGCTCCTGACCAGATAGAGTGATGATATACAGTGAAGTTCAAGGAGACGAGGCTGTTGTAACTGTGTGACATTGTCCAAGCAGTTTGGTCCACTTGAGTGAAGTGCTGTGTGAATGCAAACCGAACTAAATGAAGGTGTGAAAATTCTCGCCATCCCCTGCCGAGTCGAACAGAGACTCTTGGACTATCCTGGTGTGAAAGCACCCTTAAAGACCTTGGCGTGGTGGCAACATATTTTTCTGGGGGGGGGGGGGAGGGAAGGAACATGACATGATTGGAACCAGAATATGTTAATTTCATACTATTGATTTCTTTTTTTTTGTTTTGTTTTGTTTGTTTTTTTAATTTTGCACAGTAACTCTGCATATGGAACTTAGTGTTTGAAGTATTGTACAACCAAGGCTTGAATGTTGGAATATTGGGACAGTTGGGGTCCCACCCACACATGCTGTGTTTGGACTTTTTAGTGGCATCATCTTTCTTTCTTTCCTTCCTCTGCTCTCACCTCTCCTGGACCCTCTGCTTGAACACTTTGCTCTCCTTGGCTCCTCTTTTCTGTCTCATCTTACCCTCTCTGAGCTCTGTCTAATTCAGATTGTCTCTCTGTCTATGTTGGTATATAAACAGGTTAGAAAAAATCAAGTGTCATGTTTTGTCCTGCAGGATTTTTTTGGTCAGATTTACATAAATGACAAAAAATGTGTGGGTTTTTTTTTGTATCTTTATTCTAATGTTTCTTTTTTCCCCATTGAGAGAGTAAGGAAGGGAAAAAAACATTCATAATAGTAGTTTACTCATGCATACATAAATTATATGACCAGAGGTGGGTATAGTAGCCAGAAATTCTATTCATGTAAAAGCAGTGCTTTGAAATTAATAATTAAAAGTAGTCAACAAAACATTTCTAGTTAAGGGTACAAAGAGCACCCACTTAAAAACTTGAGTAATGACTTCAATCTTGAAGGTGAGGTTTTTCTCCAAAATTTATAACAATTTTCTGATAGTTTTCTACTTTTCTCTGTAAATTTGTCTAAATTTGAAACCATTTTCTTCAAATTTGTAATTTCCTCTTGTGAAATGGACTTTTCTTGTTCGGCGCATGCGCACACAGCGACCGGCAGCTGGTGAAAAAGTCCGTCGTATGTGTGTCTTGTTTTTATACATTTTAATGTGTTTTTATGAAATTCTCTGTGTCGTTTCTGTCCTGGAATGTTCGTGGACTGTATGGTAAAGAGCTCCCTGGTTCTATCAACATGGACTTCCTCCCCTTTTTTGCATTGCTGCTACTTTTCCTCCGGCTCTTTGTCTCTGAGGTAAACGCTAACGGCATCATGGCGGGCAGGATACATTATTCCAGGGACATGTTACTGCATTTAAACACGGTTGATGCAGCGGCTGTGATTGAGCCTAAACCGCAACTGCCGGACTTTATTTTGAGAGACGGACACAGCGGTGAAAAGAGGGACGGGCGAAACGGGAGAAGGAAACGCAGAAAGCGTGGAGGCGTGAAATTGCGCCTGAGAAGACGTCAGTTTGGTAACATTCCTCTTCCTTCTATGATTTTTGGGAACGTACAATCTCTGAGAAACAAGGTGGATGAAATTCAAGGGAATGTACGCTACCAGAAGGACTTTAACCTCTTGCACTCCCGTGTACCGCGGGCGGACACGTCTCTGCGTCCTAGAGCGCACGAGGGCGCTCTCGTGCTCTCTAGGACGCACAGCGCTGCCTCCAAGCGTGCACTGAAAAAAAAAAAAAAAGTTCTCCCACTACAGACACAGCCGCGAACAGATTGGAGATGATTGACCTCTCATTCGACTAATAAGAGCCTTGAATTGGGTTTCTGAAACTTTGAATAACCAATGACTGAAAACCTAGGAAGGAGGACCCGCCTACTGTGAATGCAGGAGCCAATTGAAGCACAGAAGTTCGGGCTGGGTGAAAAGAGACTTACTGCTGCAACAGATGAAAAAAAGGACGCAGGAAGAACCTGCTACAGACCCAGCAGCACGGAGACCACCCACAAGTGCGACCTGCACTCATTCCAGCAGAATAGACGTTTAGGATTCTCTTCCGTCATCACAGACCGACGGAGGCCGACGACAAAGGTCGTAAGTCATTCGCCAAAACCGCAATAATGGAATTATGTTTTGACCGGGATCCACGAGCGGACCAGCGTCGCGTTCGTCTGACAATGGGGAAGAGAAATTCGCCAGGACACTGCTGCTGTGAAGAGGTAAGGTGTTATAAGCTAAATTATTATTTATCCCTGAAAATTGTAATCAAAAAATGACTTTTGACCGATCGGTAAATTACAACTGTACAGCGCACGAAGTACGAAGTGCGTGCGCCGCGATAAACGGTTCATTTGCCGTGTTCGGACTGTGAACGCCCCTCCACCCCGCTCCTCTTCTGTAGCGGGGGGGGAGCCGCGGTGACTGCGCAGCGGTTGCCACATAGCCATATGAGTCTATTCCATCATGTAGCGATGGCTGATGGCCGTCCTCTGTAGCGAGGGGGGGGGACAAACCCCCCCCCCCCGCACACACACAGTAGCAGGGGGGGGGAAGCTGCGGTGACAGCGCCGCTGTGGCCACACCGCCACATCCGAGTGTAATCCATCATGTAGCGAGGGCCGATCTCCGTCCTCTGTAGCGGGGGGGGGGGGAGGACAACCCCCCCCCACACACACACACATACACACACAGACACAGCCCTGAGTGTGAGCTTTCATTAGAGCCCAAAATGAAGCTTCTACATTGAATCATTCAAAAGTTACAGACGTTTTTCCAAACTGTGCCATTTGGCACAATTTGGCACAGTTCCAAAACGCCTGGGAACAGCCTGAGTATAAAGCTGTGTAATATATTCATTTTTTGTGGTATTGTTACAAAATTTGGACCTCAGCTGGATAACACTTGGTTCTACATTTCTGTTGCATTTTCCAGCCCGGATCTGAAGCTGTGTGTTATTTGCAAGCATTTGTATCCAAAAAAACATCCAGGCCAAATTTATTTTCTTCAAGTTCAGTATGTTTAGATGACTGTAACTCAGTGGCCGGAGGACTTAGAGAGATTATGACTGTTTTGCCAAAAAATTCAAAGTGTTTTCTTTTAAATGAGACCAACCCCATGAAGATGCTGCAAAGGGTTGAATAACAGCTTTCGATTTACTTTGGGCACATTATTTTTTGGCGTTTTTAGGAAAATTGACCGGAGTGCAAGGGGTTAAGAACTGCTGTGTCATGGCTTTCACAGAGTCTTGGCTTAATGCGCATGACTGAGATGCAGACCTGTGGATTGATGGCTTCGGAGCCCCACTGAGCTCGGATCGGCAGGAAGAGGTAACAGGGAAACGTCAGGGGGGCAGCGTTTGTTTATACATTAATAAGCAGTACTGCACATCTGTCACAGTCAGAGAGCGCATCTGTACACCCGATGTGAAGCTGCTGTCTGTGTCACTACACCCCTTTTATTTGCCTCGCGAGTTCCCCCAGCTTTTCATCACAACTGTGTACAATCACCCGAGGGCAGACGCTGACTCCGCCTCCAGCACCGTCTTTGATGTGATCCAGCGGCTGCAATCAATTTCTCCAGAGGCGCCAAACTTCATTCTTGGGGATTTTAACCATGTTTCTTTAAAGAAGACACTTAAAAACTTTTATCAGTATGTCTCCTGCCCAACCAGGCGAAAAAAGACATTGGACTTGTGCTATGGATCCATAGAGAGAGCCTATAAATCACTCCCCCTTCCTCCTGTAGGATCCTCAGATCACAACTGTGCACATTTGCTGCCCACATATAAAACTGCTCTCAGAAGAGGCGAGGTGGAGACGAGAGACACTGATGTGTGGACAGAGGATTCAGTGCACAGCCTCCAGGAATGCTTTGACTGTACAGACTGGGAGATGTTCACACTGGCCTGCGGGGATGATTTGGACTCTTTGGTGGACGTCACATGCTCATACATGGCTTTCTGTAAAAATAAGATCGTTCCACGTAAACGTGTCAAAATATATCCCAACAACAAGCCATGGGTTACAAAATCAGTTAAATCCTGCTTACAGAGGAAAGCACTTGCCTTTAAACAGGGGTCTGTTTCTGAGCTACAGGTTGCCACAAAAGAGCTGAAGTCTGAAATTTTAAGAGCAAAACAGAATTATAAATCAGAATTGGAAAGCAAGATGGCAACAAAGAAACTTGGTTAAGCCTGGGCCAGTATGAAAACTATTGCAGGCCTTCAGAGCACAGAGCGCAGTAATCGTGTGTTTTTAGATGGTTTTAATTCAGACACAGAGCTGGCTAATGCTCTTAATTGTTTTTATGGTCATTTTGACTCCTTTGATTTTAGCACAGAAACTGACATGTTCTAGACCCAGGAAACAGACACTGACACGAGCAGATATAGACAATTATTCTTTATTGTATAGTGAGGGAGTGTAGTGCGTGTGTGAGTGCAAGTATCAAAGTCTGGTCACTGGAACTGAGCAGTTCAGATGGCGACCTGGCAACCCTGGAACACACAAGCAGAAACAATTACAGCTGTTCAACGATGGCGGGTAATTGTAGGTAGTTAGGCTTACTTGGATATGCCACAGGTAATGTTCTGCTGACTTCCAGTGTCCGTGCAGCATGGTGGTGAAAGTGCCCGTAGCCGTGGTGGTGATTGCACCTGTAGATGTGATGATGATTGCTCCCGTAGCAGAGGTGGTGGTTGTACCAGTATCCGTGATGACAATAGCTCCTGTAGCTGTAATGATGCTAGCTCCTGTAGCTGTGATGATGGTTGTACCCGTAGCTGTGGTGGTAATGAGGAGCTCCGTGAAGGAGGTGGCAATGCCCCGTCAGCTGGGGAAGTTGGTCCGCCGCCTGGGAAGTCCACCTGTGCACAGGGGTAAAGGCAAGGGGTTGAAAAGCAAATCGTTCTCTTACGTGGCTGATCCTGACGAGACGTTCTTGGCTTGACTTGGGAACGAAGTTCTGGCTCATACTCTGACGAGGAAGACAGACGACTCCGTGCCGGGCTGTCAGCAACACTGGCTTTTAACAGCCGCTGATTAGCACCTGCTGGTCTGTGCGCAGCTGGAGCTGATGAGGCAGATGACAGCCCAGTGGCCGTCATGACAGTACTCCCCCCTCTAGCAGTGCCTCCAGGCACCTGCCCAATTCTACCTGGATTCGACCGATGGAAATCGCGGATCAACTGCTTATCCAGGATCAGCGCTGGGCGAATCCAAGAATGATCCTTCGGTCCAAAGCCCTCCCAGTCCACCAAATACTGAAGACCATGACCCCGCCTGCGAACGTCCAGGATGGCAGTCACCCCCCAGGCCGGATGGCCATTGATCATCCTCGGGGGGGGCAGGAGCCGCGGGGGGCGGGCACAGGGGGTCAGAGATGTACGGTTTAACCTGGGAGACATGAAAGGTGGGGCAGATGTGCATGGAAGAGGGGAGAGACAAGCGCACAGACACAGGATTGACAATTCGAGAGATGGTGTAAGGACCAATGAAGCGCTTAATGAGCTTGCACTTCTCAGCCGGTACACCAATATTCCAGGTAGACAACCAAACTTTCTGACCCACCTTGTAGTCCGGGGCAGGTCTCCTGTGATGGTTGGCTACCTGGATGTTGCGTTCAGTGGTCTTCAAAAGAGGTCTGCGGGCGATGGACCATACTCGCCGACAGCGCTTAATGTGGGCTTGGACAGACGGGACCGCTACCTCCTTCTCCTCCTCCGGGAACAGTGGTGGATCAAACCCAAACGATGCCTTAAAAGGAGAGAAACCCGTGGCCATAGAGATCATGGTGTTATGGGCGTACTCTATCCAAGGAAGGTGCTTGCTCCAAGAGGACGAACAGGAGGAGATGACACAACGCAGCGCGGCCTCAAGCTCCTGGTTAGCCCGCTCACACTGGCCATTACTCTGTGGATGATAACCTGAAGAGAGGCTAGCTGTGGCTCCCAGCGCTGCACAGAACGCTTTCCAGACCTGAGAGATGAACTGTGGTCCCCGGTCCGACACTATGTCGGCAGGGATGCCGTGGAGATGGACCACATGTTGGACACGGAGGTCCGCTGTTTCCTGAGCCGAAGGCAAACCCCGAAGGGGCACAAAATGGGCCACCTTCGAGAAACGGTCCACGATAGTCAAAACTGTGGTAAAATTATCTGAGGGGGGCAAACCAGTCACAAAATCCATGACAACATGGGACCAAGGGCGGGAAGGGACTGGCAGAGGATGTAACAGACCCGCCGGGGGGGATGATGTTGTTTTCCCAGTGGCGCATTGAGTGCAAGCCCGGATGTAACTCACAACGTCCTTCCGCAGCCCAGGCCACCAGAAGGTCCTCTGGAGAAAGTCCACAGTCCGACCCACCCCCGGATGACAAGCCAACTTGGAGGCGTGACCCCACTCAATCACTTGACCCCGAATAGAGCGTGGAACAAACAGGCGGCCCGGGGGACCCCCCCCCAGATCTGGCTCCGTCTTCAGTGCTCTACGGACTGTCCTACACATGCCCCAGGACAGGGCGCCCACGACACAGGAGGGCGGCAGGATGGGTGCTTCCTGATCCTCAGAGGATGGTCCGTCGAACTGCCGCGAGAGGGCGTCCGGCTTACCGTTCTTGCTTCCCGGCCGATAAGTAATGGTAAAATTAAATCGGCCAAAGAAAAGGGACCAACGAGCCTGGCGTGCGTTCAGGCGCTTCGCCGTCCTGAGGTACTCCAGGTTACGGTGATCAGTCCATACCACGAACGGCTGAGCAGCCCCCTCCAGCCAGTGTCTCCATTCCTCCAAGGTGAGTTTCACCGCCAGCAGCTCCCTGTCTCCTATGCTATAATTCCTCTCCGCTGGTGACAGGCGATGAGAGAAGTAGGCGCATGGGCGGATCTTACCATCTTCAGGAGAAAGTTGGGAAAGCACCGCTCCTACCCCTGAATCAGAGGCGTCCACCTCCACCAAGCACTGTAGCTTCGGGTCCTCCTGGGTTAGAACACGGGCAGAAGCAACCTCCTCCTTAAGTTTCTTAAACGCCCTGGCTGCCTCCTCACTCCAGCAAAACGGGGCCTTTGGGGAGGTGAGCGCAGTCAGGGGCCAAGCAATATTTCCAAAATTGGGCACAAACCTCCGATAGAAATTAGCAAAGCCCAAGAATCCCTGAAGCTGCTTCCTAGAGGTTGGTGCGGGCCAATCCACTACTGCCTTGACCTTGGCCGGGTCGGGGAGCACCTGGTTCCTAGCTATGATGAACCCAAGGAAGGAGGTCTGGTCAGTGTGAAACTCACACTTCTCTGCCTTGACGAACAGTTGGTTCTCCAGGAGGCGCTGTAACACTTTACGGACGTGCACCTGGTGCTCTTCTAATGTGTGAGAGATTAGTATATCATCAAGATACACAAATACAGACGAGTTAAGGAAGTCCCGCAAAACATCGTTTATTAGTCGCTGGAAGACGGCTGGAGCGTTGGTTAACCCAAACGGCATTACCAGGCACTCGAAGTGACTGCTTGGGGTCCGGAAAGCCGTCTTCCACTCGTCACCTTCTCTGATGCGCACCAGGTGATAGGCGTTCCTGAGATCCAGTTTGGTAAACCAGGACGCCCCCTGGAGGGAGTCAAAGGCTGTGTTCATCAAAGGCAGAGTGTACTTGTCTTTCACCGTAATCTCGTTAAGGCCCCAGAAGTCGATGCAGGGGCGTAATGAGCTGTCCTTCTTCCCAACGAAGAAGAAACCGGCACCCACGGCCGAAGACGACGGGCGGATGATTCCAGAGGCCAGGGATTCCTTGATGTAGGTGTCCATGGCCTCGCGCTCCGGGGCTGATAGGCTGTACAGGCGGCTAGCAGGAAGAGGGGCCCCAGCCTTCAGATTTATAGCACAGTCGTAAGGTCGATGGGGGGTAGAGACAACGCCCGAGACTTGCTAAATACTAACCCCAAGTCATGGTAAACCTCCGGTACCTTGGACAGATCCGGTGGTGATGTAGAGGGTGGAGGCACCTTGACAGATGGGGCGCACGCCGCAGATTGGAGGCAGGCACTCAGACAGAACGTACTCCACGCTGTAATACTCCCTGCTTGCCAGTCAATGGTGGGATTGTGCAGCCGAAGCCAGGGGTACCCCAGGATGATGGGCGAGGATGAGACGGGCAGAACCAGGAACCTAATCTCCTCCCTGTGGTTACCTGAAACGATCACAGAAACTGGGGCCCTCTGATAGGCGACGGTGGTCAGTGACGCCTTGGACAGGGTGATGAGATTGACAGGGGGATCCAGAGTCTGACAGCTGAGGCCCATCCGGGTTGCCAGGTCTCTGGAAACAAAGTTCTGCTCAGCTCCTGAGTCTACTAAAGCCAGCGTGGAATGTTCTGTATGCGTGTGAATTAATCTGATGGGTATGCGGAAACTAGTGAGGGGTTTTTCTAAGTTCTTGTCCGTGAATCCCCCTACTGCGATCCACGGACCTTCCCTTTTAACCGACTGGGACATTCAAATACCCCATGTGACTCTTTCCCGCAATAGAAACAAAGGCCAAGATCCCTGTGGCACTGTCTCTCAGCCGCTGACACTTTAGACTGCCCTATTACCATAGCCTCTTGGTCCGGGAGTTCCTCTGACGTGGGTAGAGCGAGCAGAGGGGAGCTAGTGGAGCGAGGGCGGGGTTTAGCTGAACGGGAAGTAGTTCGCCGCTCGGCCGCTCGCTACCTTAATCTGCTATCTAGGCTTATAGTAAGAGCAATTAATTCACTCAAATTATCCGGTTTGTCCCGTGCCGCTAACTCATCCTTTAACTCGGCGTTGAGACTGCGAAGGAAGATACCACAAAGTGACGGTTCCCCCCACCCAATCTCTGCGGCCAGGACCCGGAAGTCAATAGCGTAGTCAGCAGCTGATCTGTTACCCTGCTGCAGACTCAACAGCCGTTCTGTCAACACCACACCCCTATCTGAATGATCAAACAACGACATGAACTCCGCCACAAACTCTTGGTAAGTTAACACAGGATAACTTGGTTTAGCCATTACTGTATATGCCCAATCTAAGGCTCTACCCCCCAACAAGTTGATGATATAACCAATCTTACTTGAGTCTATGGCGAAGTCTCCCGGAACGCGGAGGAAAACTGATTCACATTGTAGAATGAACCCTCGGGCTTCCCCGAGTTTTCCGCTAAACCGGGCAGGAGTGGGAACAGGGGTGAGGCGAGGAGATGATGAGATGTTAGTTTGACCTGTCGCTAAGCCTGCAGGGGTTGAAACACTAGTGGTCGGGGAGAATGTCTGGTGTCCCTCCAGACGATCCAGCCGACTGTTAATTAGAGTCAGTTGGTTTAGAATAACTGTCTGTTGGTGTGATAACATATCTACCCGAGCGCTAAATGTGTTTAGTTTGCGCGACAGTGTACTGTCCGCTGGGTCAACGTGACGGAGTCGTACTGACATGTTCTAGACCCAGGAAACAGACACTGACACGAGCAGATATAGACAATTATTCTTTATTGTATAGTGAGGGAGTGTAGTGCGTGCGTGAGTGCAAGTATCGAAGTCTGGTCACTGGAACTGAGCAGTTCAGATGGCGACCTGGCAACCCTGGAACACACAAGCAGAAACAATTACAGCTGTTCAACGATGGCAGGTAATTGTAGGTAGTTAGGCTTACTTGGATATGCCACAGGTAATGTTCTGCTGACTTCCAGTGTCCGTGCAACATGGTGGTGATAGTGCCCGTAGCCGTGGTGGTGATTGCACCTGTAGCTGTGATGATGATTGCTCCCGTAGCAGAGGTGGTGGTTGTACCAGTATCCGTGATGACGATAGCTCCTGTAGCTGTAATGATGCTAGCTCCTGTAGCTGTGGTGATGGTTGTACCTGTAGCTGTGGTGGTAACGAGGAGCTCCGTGAAGGAGGTGGCAACGCCCCGTCGGCTGGGGAAGTTGGTCCGCCGCCTGGGAGGTCCACCTGTGCACAGGGGTAAAGGCAAGGGGTTGAAAAGCAAATCTCTTACGTGGCTGATCCTGACGAGACGTTCTTGGCTTGACTTGGGAACGAAGTTCTGGCTCATACTCTGACGAGGAAGACAGACGACTCCGTGCCGGGCTGTCAGCAACACTGGCTTTTAACAGCTGCTGATTAGCACCTGTTGGTCTGTGCGCAGCTGGAGCTGATGAGGCAGATGATGGCCCAGTAGCCGTCATGACAGAAACCCAAGATTTGAAACAGAAACTCAAAGACAATCAGCACTTTAATATTGAGGTGCAGGATGTTAAAAGGGAGTTCTGCGCTGTAAAAGTGAACAAAAGTCAGGGCCCTGATAATATATGTGGGCGCTTGGTAAAGTCCTGTGCACATGAACTGAGTCCTATATTTCATTACATTTTCAATAAGTCCTTACAGACACAGCATGTGCCTAAGATCTGGAAAGAAGCCGTGGTTGTTCCCATTCCAAAATCCAGCTGTCCTAAAATGGTAAACGACTTTAGACCAGTTGCTTTGACTTCAATTTTAATGAAAATTTTTGAAAAACTGGTCAGATTTGAGGTCCTAAAGCAGACTGAGCATGCATTGGATCCTCTGCAGTTTGCCTATAGGCCTCACAGAGGAGTGGAGGATGCCACTGTCACTCTGTTTAACATGCTTTTTAAACATCTGGATTTTAATGGGACACACGCCAGACTTTTATTTGTGGACTTTTCCTCCGCCTTTAATACAATCCAACCTCATATCTTAGTTGAAAGGCTCCTGCAACAATTTGATTTGAGCAATAATCTGGTGGGTTGGATTCTGGATTTCTTAACCAACAGGACGCAGAGAGTAAGGGTCAATGGTACATTGTCTGACCTAAAGTGCTTTTCTACTGGCTCTCCTCAGGGTTGTGTGTTGTCACCACTACTCTTCATCCTGTACACAAACATGTGTCGGAGTAGACATGGTAACAGACACATTATAAAGCAGGGGTCACCAACGCGGTGCCCGCGGGCACCATGTCGCCCGCAAGGACCACATGAGTCGCCCGCAGACCTGTTCTAAAAATAGCACAACTCGCAAGTGAGCTGCGTCTAAGATGTCATTTTTTCTGCCGCTATTTTTTAAAATCACACTTGCATTTATATAGATTTTAAAATGACAATGTCTTAAAACTAAAAAAAATGAAAATATGTTTATTATACGTAAAGTTAAGGTGAACTCTGACCTAGTTCAAAGGTCAGTATTGTGCGCATGACAAAACCTTCGCGCTTGTGGAGAGTAAGCTAGCGGGCAGTGAAGATGGTGACCGCAGTGCAGTTTCCTAGCCCATAAACATGGCAAAAAAAAAAAAAAAAAGACAGAAAATTTATCATTTTCAAAGTGAGCAGGGGGAAGAGTTCTTTTTTCCTATCGTGAAAGGAAGCTGCGTGTGTTTCATTTGCGGGGAGACGGCAAAGCGGCACTATGAGGACCTTGTTCTCAATAAAGTTTTTGGACAAAAAAAAAAACTTCAATACGCGTCATGAAACTGCTGCCCACTCTTTTTTTTTTTGTTGTTGTACCCGTAGGTAGATTTGTTCTGCAGTCCGGTGACAAGCCTTAACTCCCTAACCTGCATGTTTTTGGCATGTGGGAGGAAACCCACGCAAACACGGGGAGGACATGCAAACTCCACACAGATCACTGTTGGCCGGGGGCAGGGATCGAACCCACGATCCCCGCGATCCCGCGGCCGAGTGTAAACTGCTGCCGCGGTGCTGGTTATTACTCAGCATGATTCTTGGCAAGAACTGTATGGATATAATTCCAGTGAAGAAGAACACACAAAAGTGTGTTTATTAAATGTAACAGATTTTGAGCAGAATTGCAGCAGATTTGTTCAGTTAAAAATGTGATAAGATTTATTCAATATGAAAGTTGATTTTTCTTAAATGTTGCATAACTTTTTCAAACATGGTTCAACATAGTTCATGAATTAAAAGGGTTTAGTTTTTTATGGTTAAAAGGGACTGGTGAAAACTGGACATTTTTTTAATGAAATGTAGAAGTGATCATCTAAACAATTGCTGAGATTAATAAAAATAAAGTGTTGAATATTGATCTTGTCTGTTACCCACTCTAAGTTATTGATAATTATTTATTTATGTATATCCATCCATCCATCTTCTACCGCTTTTCCGGAGGTCCGGGTCGCGGAGGCAGCAGTTCAAGCAGAGAAGCCCAGACTTCCCTCTCCCCAGCCACCTGCTCCAGCTCTTCAGAGGGGATACCAAGGCATTCCCAGACCAGCTGGGAGACATAGTCTCTCCACCGAGTCCTGGGTCTGCCCCGGGGTCTCCTCCCAGTGGGACGTACCTGAAACACCTCAAGTGGGAGGCGTCCAGGAGGCATCGTAATCAGATGCCCAGACCACCTCAACTGACTCCTTTCAATGTGGAGGAGCAGCGGTTCTACTCTGAGCCTCTCCCGGATGACTGAGCTCCTCACCTTATCTCTGAGGGTGAGTCCAGCAATCCTACGGAGAAAGCTCATTTCAGCCGCCTGTATCCGCGATCTCGTTCTTTCGGTCATTACCCAAAGCTCGTGACCATAGGTGAGAGTAGGAACATAGATTGACTGGTAAATCGACAGCTTTGCCTTGGAACTAAGCTCCCTCTTCACCACAACAGACCGGTACAACGTCCGCATCACTGCAGATGCTGCTCCAATCCGTCTGTCGATCTCCCACTCCATTTTCCCCTCACTCGTGAACAAGACCCCAAGATACTTAAACTCCTCCACTTGGGGCATGAGACTGTCCCCAACCCGGAGAGGACAATCCACCTTTTTCCGGCTGAGGACCATGGACTCGGACTTGGAGGTGCTGATTCTCATCCCAGCCGCTTCACACTCAGCGGCAAACCGTCCCAGCAAGAGCCGTAGGTCATTGCTGGATGAAGCCAACAGGACAACATCATCTGCAAACAACAGAGATGAGATCCTGTGGTCACCAAGCATGACACCCTCCATTCCCTGGCTGCGCCTAGAAATCCTGTCCATAAAAATTATGAACAGGATCGGTGACAAAGGGCAGCCCTGGCGGAGTCCAACTCTCACTGGGAATGACTCCGACCGAGTGTTGGCAATACGAACCAAACTCTCACAACGGTCGTACAGAGACCAAATAGCTCGTAACAACAAGCCTGATACCCCATACTCCCGAAGCACCCCCCACAAAAATCCACGAGGGACGCGGTCAAATGCCTTCTCCAAGTCCACAAAACACATGTAAACTGGTTGGGCAAACTCTCACGAACCCTCCAAGCTCCCCATCCACACTGTGTATGGTGCGGATGGGACACTGTTGACTTCAACTGGGGATATCGTCGGGCGGTGGAAGGAATACTTCGAGGATCTCCTCAATCCCACTGATACGCCTTCCACAGAGGAAGCAGGGTTTGGGGACGATGGGGATGACTCGCCTATCACAGGGGCTGAGGTCGCCAAGGTGGTTAAAAATCTCCTTGGTGGCCAGGCCCCGGGGGTGGACGAGATTCGCCCTGAGTACCTCAAGGCCCTGGATGTTGTTGGGTTGTCATGGTTGACACGCCTCTGCAACATTGCGTGGAGGTCGGGGGCAGTGCCTTTGGCATGGCAAACCGGGGTAGTGGTTCCTCTCTTCAAAAAAGGGGACCGGAGGGTGTGCTCCAACTTTAGAGGGATCACACTCCTCAGCCTCCCTGGGAAGGTCTGTGCCAAGGTACTGGAGAGGAGAGTCCGGCCGTTGGTCGAACCTCGGATTCAGGAGGAGCAATGTGGTTTTCGTCCTGGCCGTGGCACATCGGACCAGCTCTTTACCCTCTCGAGAATTCTTGAGGGTTCATGGGAGTTTATTTATGTATATATATATATATATGTGTGTGTGTGTGTGTGTGTGTATACAATTTGTTATTTTAGAGGAGTGTGTCAAGTTGGTGCCCTTCACATGACTCGATACCCACGGAGTAGCTCTTGGTTTCAAAAAGGTTGGTGACCCCTGTTATAAAGTATGCTGATGATTCAGTTATTGTCAGTCTCCTCCAGGATGGTGAGAGTGGCCACGGCCCAGTAGTTGATGATTTTGTTCACTGGTGTGAGGATTCCTACCTGCAGCTGAATGCAACAAAAACTAAAGACATGATTATTGACTTTAGGAGGAAAACTCCCAGGCACAAAGTCACCGTACTAAAAGGCCAGACCACTGAATGTGTATAATCCTACAAATATCTTGGGACGATTATTGATAGTAATTTAAACTTTGAAGAGAACTGTGAAAGGGTGTGCAAAAAGGGTCAGCAACATTTGCATTGCTTGAGAAAACTTGCACGCTTCCAAATTGACCGAACCATAATGACAATGTTTTATCGGGCTTTTATTGAATCTGTTTTATCCTTTTCTTTAGTGTCATGGTTTGGTCAGATAAAACTGAAACAGAGGAAATCCTTGGATCAGGTAGTTAGATGGTCCAGTCGTTTGCTTGGTGAGTCACAGCTGAGCCTGACATCCTTGTACACCAGACAAGTACAGAGGATGGCTACCTCCATTTTAAATGATGACTCCCACCCTTTGCACTGCAACTTTCAGCTTCTTCCCTCCAGACGGAGGTTTGCTGTCCCAAAAAGTAAAACCCAGCACTACAAAAACAGCTTTGTTCCTGCTGCTGTCAAAGAGTTGAACAAGCTGTAACAATATATTGCACATAATTTAGGTACCTATTTGTTAACTCCATTTTATATTTACTTATTTTTGTAGGATGTTACTTGGGTTCTAAATATTTTATTGGGTTTTAGACCTTTGAGTTTTTAACCTGTTGCATTCCTGTGTACCGCAGACGGGCACGTCTCTGCGTCCTAGAGCGCACGAGGGCGCTCTCGTGCGCTCTAGGACGCACGAGGGCACTGCGTCCAAGCGCGCACTGAAAAAAAAAGCTGCATTTCCGTTCTTCCACTACAGACACAGCCGCGAACAGATTAGATCATCTGATTGACCTCTCATTCGACTAATAAGAGCCTTGAATTGGGTTTCTGAAACCTTGAAGAACCAATGACTGAAAATCTAGCAAGAAGGACCCGCCTACCAACGCTGTGAATGCAGCGAGCCAATTGAAGCACAGAAGTTCGCAAGCTGTTTTGTGTAAGGCTGGGTGAAGACACACTGCTGCAGCAGATGAAAAAAGGACCCGCAGGAAGAACCTGCCACAGACCCAGCAGCACGGAGACCACCCACAAGTGCAACCTGTGTGACAGGGACTGCCATTCGCGCATCGGCCTGTTCAGCCACAGGCGGTGCTTTTTTTTTTTTTATTCCAGCAGAATAGACGTTTAGGATTCTCTTCCATGGTCATCATAGACCGACGGAGGCCAACGACGAAGGTCGTAAATCATTCGCCAAAACTGCAATCATGGAAGCGCAAAATCGCAATAATGGAATTATGTTTTGACCGGGTCGCGAGACCAGAACCACGAGTCCGTAACAAGGGACCAGCGTCGCGTTCGTCTGACAATGAGGAAGAGAAGTTCGCCAGGACACTGCTGCTGTGAAGAGGTAAGTGTTATAAGCTAAATTATTCTTTATCTCTGAAAATTGTAATCAAAAATGACTTTTGACTGATCGGTAAATTACAGCTGTGCGGCGCACAAAGTCCGAAGTCCGTGCGCTGCGGTGCACGAACCGTGTACCGCGTCCGGACCGTGAACGCCCCCCCCCCCCGCTACTCTTCTGTAGTAGGGTGACTGCGCCGCGGTCGCCACATGACTATTCCGTCATGTAGCGATGGCCAATGTCCGTCCTCTGTAGCGAGGGGGGGACAACCCCCCCCCACACACACACAGAGCCCTGAGTGTCACCTTTCATTAGAGCCCAAGATGAAGCTTCTATATTGAATCATTCAAAAGTTACAGACGTTTTTCCAAACTGTGCCATTTGGCACTATTTGGCACAGTTCAAAAACGTCTGGGAACTACCTGAGGAAAAAGCTGTGTAATATATTCAGTTTTTGTGGTATTGTTACAAAATTTTGACCTCAGCTGGATAACACTTGGTTCTACATTTCTGTTGCATTTTCCAGCCCGGATCTGAAGCTGTGTGTTATTTGCAAGCATTTGTATCCAAAAAAACACCCAGGCCAAATTTATTTTCTTCAAGCTCAGTATGTTTAGATGACTGTAACTCAGTGGCCAGAGCACGTAGAGAGATTATGACTGTTTTGTCAAAAAATTCAAAGTGTTTTCTTTTAAATGAGACCAACCCCATGAAGATGCTGCAAAGGGTTGAATAACAGCTTTCGATTTACTTTGGGCACATTATTTTTTGGCGTTTTTAGGGAAATTGACCGGAGTGCAAGGGGTTAACCTCTTTGACTAGTTTTTAACTTTTAATATGACTCTTCTCTCTTACCTCTTGTTTTTCTCCCATCTCTTTGTCTTTTTATACCTTGATTGATGGAGCCTTGAGTATTTTTATTATGTTTATAGTCAATTTCATGTGTGCCTGTGTTTTGTGTTTTTATTGAATGTAATTGTGGTTTGTAAATATGGATGTCACCAGACTGCAAAACAAATCTACCTATGGGTACAAATAAAGTAACCTGAACCTGAACCTAATTATAAATTTGTGGATTATTTTATGGCTAATTTCTGTCTATTTTTTAAAATAAAATTCCTGTTTTGTTTTTTTTTTAATAAATTTGAAATAGACTGTGGTAATATTTTTAACTTTTGCCTTATAACAAGTTACATTTTTGACCATAATTTTCCAAAGCCAGAACAATAATTTAACTCTGATGCCAAAGAAAAAATGTTAATAAAACTGTACTTAATGAAATAAATTCACTTAAATGACCAAAGATGCAGTTATTGATATGACTGCTTGACCCAGGAGACAGACACTGACACGAGTAGACCGTTTAGACAATTATTTATTAAATCAAGAGTGTAATGTCTGTGAAGGTGTGAGTGAGTGCGATGCTGAGGATCCGCTGGAGCTGAGCGAATCCCGTCGCAACCTGGCAACCCTGGAAACACACAAGCACAGATGGATTAGTGCTGTTCGCAGTACGGAGGTGTAATAGCAAGTACTGCTTACTTGCAGGTGACGCTGGGAGACTCTTGCTGGCTCTGCGGCTCACTGTGGCTCGGTGAGTGTGACGCTTGGTGCTGTGGTGAGGTGGAGGAGTTCCAAGGTGGGGGAGGAGAGGCTCCGTTACTTGGGGAGACAAGTCCGCCGCCAGGGAAGTCCACCTGTGCACAGGGGATAATACTTTGGCAAGGTAAGATGTCTTGGTTCTTACGTGACAAGGCTTGACAAGGATGCGTCGTGGATGCTTTGGCTCGAGGATGAATCTGTGACGCATCGCGTGGCGAAGAAGGCAAACGACTCCGTGCTGAGCCAATAGCAACGCTGGCTTTTAAGGCCTGCTGGTGATTGGCAGCAGGTGTGTTCGCAGCCGGGGCTGATGACAGCCCAGTGGCCGCCATGACAGTACTCCCCCCTCTAGAGGTGCCTCCAGGCACCTGCCCAATCTTACCTGGATGCGCCCGATGGAAATCGCAGATGAGTTGTTTACCCAAAATTAACGCTGGGCGAATCCAGGAACGGTGCTCAGGACCAAACCCCTCCCAGTCCACCAAATACTGAAGACCCCGGCCCCGCCAACGGACGTCCAAGATGGCAGTAACCCCCCAAGCCAGGTGGTCGTCGATCATCCTCGGGGGGGGGCGCCGCAGGGGGAGGGCACAGGGGGTCGGAGATGTAGGGCTTCACCTGGGAGACATGGAAAGAGGGGCAAATGCGCATGCAAGGGGGGAGAGCTAGGTGCACAGTCACTGGGTTAATGATCCGAGAAATCACATATGGACCGATGAAACGCTTAGTCAACTTGTGTTTCTCGGCTGGCACAATGATATTTTTCGTGGATAGCCAAACCCGCTGACCCACCTGATAATCCGGAGCAGGTCTCCTATGATGGTTGGCCACCTGGATATTGCGTTCCACGGTCTTGAGGAGAGCTTTGCGGGTGATGGTCCAGATCCGGCGACAACGCTTGGCATGGGCCTGCACAGAGGGGACAGCCACCTCCTTCTCCTCCTCCGGGAATAGCGGGGGGTCATACCCCAAAGATGCCTTGAATGGAGACATTCCCGTTGCTGAGGATACCGTGGCGTTGTGTGCGTACTCAATCCAGGGCAGGAAAGCACTCCAGGACGAGGAACAAGACGAGATGACGCAGCGGAGCGCAGCCTCCAGCTCCTGGTTGGCTCGCTCGCACTGACCATTACTCTGTGGGTGATACCCTGAGGAAAGGCTCGCCGTGGCCCCCAACGTCGTGCAGAACGCCTTCCAGACCTGGGAAACGAATTGTGGGCCTCGATCCGAGACGATGTCTGCAGGGATGCCGTGGAGGCGGACCACATGCTGAACCAGAAGGTCCGCCATCTCCCGGGCCGAAGGCAGCCCCCGGAGTGGTACAAAATGGGCAGCCTTGGAAAAGTGATCGACTATTGTCAGCACCACAGTGAAATGGTCCGAAGGGGGCAGGCCTGTCACAAAATCCAGAGCCACATGGGACCAGGGGCGAGAAGGGACCGGTACAGGATGGAGAAGACCTGCCGGGGGGCGCAGGCCCGGACATAGTTGGTAACATCCTTCCTCAGCCCTGGCCACCAGAAGGCTCTCTGGAGCAAGTTGATGGTGCGGGAGATTCCCGGGTGGCACGCCAACTTGGAGGCGTGGACCCACTGGATAACTTCACCCCTGACTGACGAGGGGACAAACAAACGGCCCAGGGGACCCCCACCCGGGTCGGGCTCATTCTCCTGTGCCTTCCTGACTCTGCCCCGGATCTCCCACATGAGGGCGCCCACCACACAGGACGCTGGCAGGATGGTCTCGTCATGGTCCCCAGACGACTCTACCTCAAACTGCCTGGAGAGGGCGTCCGGTTTGGTGTTCTTGCTCCCTGGCCGGTAGGTGATGGTAAAGTTAAACCGCCCAAAGAAGAGAGACCAGCGAGCCTGGCGGGAGTTTAGCCGCTTGGCCGTCCGGAGATACTCCAGGTTCTTATGATTTGTCCAGACGATGAACGGCTGGGCAGCCCCCTCCAGCCAGTGCCTCCACTCCTCCAGGGCGAGTTTGACAGCCAGCAACTCCCTGTCCCCGATGCTGTAGTTCCTCTTGGCGGGCGTCAGCCAGTGGGAGAAGAAAGCACACGGGCGAATCACCCCGTCCACAGGGGAGCGCTGGGAAAGGACCGCCCCAACTCCAGAGTCCGAGGCATCCGCCTCCACCAAGCACTGCAGGTCCGGGTCCACCTGGGTCAAAACGCGGGCAGAGGCGAACTCCTCCTTCAGCTTCCCGAACGCCGCGGCAGCCTCCTCGCTCCAGCGGAAGGGGGTCTTGGGGGACGTAAGGCTGGTCAGGGGGCGAGCGATGATCCCGAACTTCGGCACAAACCGACGGTAAAAGTTGGTAAAGCCCAAAAACCCCTGTAATTGCTTCCTGGACATAGGAGTGGGCCAATCCACCACCGCCTTGACCTTGGCCGGATCCGGGAGCACTTGGTTATGGGCGATGATAAATCCCAAAAAGGACGTTGAATTTGTGTGGAATTCGCACTTCTCGGCCTTGACGAATAGCTGGTTCTCCAGGAGGCGCTGCAGGACCCGTCGAACATGCACCTGGTGCTCCTCCAACGTGCGTGAAAAGATCAGGATGTCGTCCAAATACACAAACACGAAGGAATTCAGAAAGTCCCGGAGGACATCATTGATCAAACGCTGGAAAACGGCCAGAGCGTTGGTTAACCCAAACGGCATCACAAGGTATTCAAAGTTGCCGCCTGGGGTCCGGAAAGCCGTCTTCCATTCGTCGCCCTCCCTGATGCGCACCAGATGATAGGCGTTGCGAAGGTCCAGCTTCGTGAACCATGACGCCCCCGAGGGAGTCAAAGGCCGAGTTCATCAAGGGCAGTGTATACTTGTCCTTAATGGTGATCTCATTAAGGCCCCGAAAGTCGATGCAGGGGCGCAGGGAACTGTCCTTCTTTCCCACAAAAAAGAATCCTGCCCCCACCGCCGAAGAGGATGGATGGATGATTCCGGAGCTGAGGGACTCCTTAATGTACGTGTCCATGGCCTCCCGCTCCGGAGCTGACAGGCTGTATAATCAACTTGCCGGTAGTGGGGCCCCCGCCCGGAGGTTGATCGCACAGTCATAGGGTCGGTGGGGGTGGTGGTGGTGGTGGGGACAGCGCCCGTGACTTACGAAATACCATTCCCAGATCGTGGTAGACCTCTGGTACTCTGGATAGATCCGGGGGCGGCAGCGTGGGAGGGGTCACCGAGACAGAGGGGGCACACGCTGCAGACTGGAGACAGGTGCTGAGGCTAAAGGAATCAAAAGTGGGGTTGTGAAGGCATAGCCATGGATAACCCAGGATAACAGGCAATGTGGAGATGGGCAGCACCCAGAACCGGATATCCTCCCAGAGGTAATCACTGAAACAGGGGCCGTCTGGCGGGAAACAGTGGTGAGCGGGGTCTTAGACAGCGTGACAAGGTTGACAGGAGGGTGGAGGGGTTGACAGCTGAGGCCCAGATGGGTTGCCAGGTCTTCAGAAATGAAGCTTTGCTCAGCCCCAGAGTCAATAAGAGCGTGTGTTGTATGTTCCCTGTGTTTGTAGATTAGTGAGCGTGTGTTGTATGTTCCCTGTGTTTGTAGATTAGTCTAATGGCTATGAGACAATGGGTGAGGGGCTTTTTCTGGTCTATGTCCGTGAGTCCCCCTACTGTGACCCACGGGCCTCCCCTTTTAACCGATTGTTACACTCAGCCACCCCGTGGGACCCACTACCACAGTAAAAACACAGGCCCAGATTCCTTTGGCGCTGTCTCTCAGCCGCCAAAACACCCGACTGTCCTACAATCATCTCCTCCTGCCCCGGAAGTCCCTCCAGCGGAGGCAGAGCCGGCAGGGATGGCCGAGAGGAGCGGGGGCGTGGTTTAACCGAGCGGCTGGCAGCCCTACGTTCTGCTGCCCGCTCCTTCAGCCTGTTGTCAACACTAACAGCTAGTGAGATTAATTCACTTAGTCTATCTGGTTTTTCCCGTGCCGCTAACTCATCCCTCAGCTCTGAGCTAAGGCCGCGGAGGAAAATACTACACAGAGCAGAGTCCCCCCACCCCGCCTCTGCAGCTAAAACCCGGAAGTCCACAGCAAAATCAGCTGTAGATTTACTGCCCTGCTGAAGATTTACTAGGCGGTCAGCTAACACTGCGTCACGATCCATGTGGTCAAAAGTCTCCAAAAAATCTGCTACAAATTGTTGGTAAGTTAACTGAGCATAGCTGGGTTTCGCCATAATCGCGTATGCCCAAGCTAACACTCTTATCTCGAGCAGATTGGAAATAAACCCTATCTTGCTATGATCTGTGGGAAAATCGCCGGGAACACGATGAAACACTGTTTAACACTGCAGCAGGAAACCTCGTGCCTCCCCGAGTTTGCCGCAAAAGCGGGCGGGGGTAGGTACGGGAGTGAGGCGGGGTAAGGGAGGTTGGTGGGCCTGACTAGCCGGTAAATTAGCAGGGGCTGGTGATGCCCTGGTGACCGGGGGAACACCTGGTGTCCTTCCAGGCGTTCCAGCCGGTTGTTAATTAGGGTTAACTGATTTAAAATAACTGTCTGTTGATGGGCTATTAGGTCTACCCGGGTGCTAAGAGTGTTAAGACGGCGCAACAGCACACTGTCTGCTGGGTCGTCTTGACGGAGTCGTACTGACATGATTGCTTGACCCAGGAGACAGACACTGACACGAGTAGACCGTTTAGACAATTATTTATTAAATCAAGAGTGTAATGTGTGTGAAGGTGTGAGTGAGTGCGATGCTGAGGAACCGCTGGAGCTGAGCGAATCCCACCGCGACCTGGCAACCCTGGAAACACACAAGCACAGGTGGATTAGTGCTGTTCGCAGTACGGAGGTGTAATAGCAAGTACTGCTTACTTGCAGGTGACGCTGGGAGACTCTTGCTGGCTCTGCGGCTCACTGTGGCTCAGTGAGTGTGACGCTTGGTGCTGTGGTGAGGTGGAAGAGTTCCGAGGTGGAGGAGGAGAGGCTCCGTTACTTGGTGAGACAAGTCCGCCGCCAAGGAGGTCCACCTGTGCACAGGGGATAATATTTTGACAAGGTAAGATATCTTGGTTCTTACGTGACAAGGCTTGACAAGGATGCGTTGTTGATGCTCTGGCTCGAGGATGAATCTGTGACGTGTCGCGTGGCGAAGAAGGCAGATGACTCCGTGCTGAGCCAACAGCGACGCCGGCTTTTAAGGCCTGCTGGTGATTGGCGGCAGGTGTGTGCGCAGCCGGGGCTGATGACGGCCCAGCGGCTGCCATGACAGTTATTTCTGTTATAATATTTCTATATATTTATAGATTATTTTTTTTTTTAAATCTCCTCACCACCCAGACAGCAGAAAAAAACTCCCTTATTTTGAACTCCAAATGTTTCTACATTTAGTCTGTCTGAAGGCTGCTGATGGATTAAAGTCACTGACTTTGTGAATTTCGGTCATCATAATGTGCCAGGTACCTCAGCACGGTGGCGCAGTGGTTAGCACAGTGGCAGCACAGCGAGAAGGTCATGGGATCGATCCCACCCCCAGACCATCGGTGACCCTTCTGTGTGGAGTTTGCATGTTCTCCCCGTGTCTGCGTGGGTTTACTCCGGGCACTCCGGTTTCCTCCCACATGCCAAAAACATGCAAGTTAGGTTAATTGGCATCAACTGGGGATTTTAAATTGTCCTTAGGTATGACTGTGAGAGTGAATGGTTGTCTGTCTCTCTGTGTTGGCCCTGCGATGGACTGGCGATCTGTCCAGGGTGTACCCTGCCTCTCGCCCAAAGACGCTGGGATAGGCTCCAGCCCGCCCGCGACCCGAAAAGGATTAAGCGGTAGAAGATGGATGGATGGATGGATAATGTGCCAGGTACATAATAATGAACATAAAATTAGTTAATATTAACTGAGATAAAGATAAAAACAGCTCCTTTTCATTCTTGGCTGAAATAAGAAAAACAAAAAAAATATTAATTAAAAAGAAGATAAAATGAACCAACTCGAGCTCCTAACCACACCTGTTAGCTAAGTGACTCTTCCATTATTGCTCCCATTACAAGCGGACTAAAACCATGATAAATGCCTTCACTGCTTACATACCTCTCTGCTTTTTTCCCCCCCATGTTTAAAGTACTTTAATAAGCTCATGCTTCTGTTGGACAGTGATACTGGTAGCGAGACAATCTAAGTGGCGACTGGAGCGGTCACGCTGATGTGGCACTTCTGAACTCCGTGCAAATGACGGTCGCGCGTGTTGTCTGTGTGCACACTTGTGGACCGTCATTCCTTCATTTTTTTTTTTCTTACATTTATATTTCCACATAGAGTGGCGGGAAATTTTCAAGTGTGGCGGGCCACCACTGGGAAATGTTACCAGAGGAAACCCTGTTAATGCCACATAATATTCAGACATACACTACCGTTCAAAAGTTTGGGGTCACCCAGACAATTATTTTGTGTTTTCCATGAAAAGTCACACTTATTTATCACCATGAGTTGTAAAATGAATAGAAAATATAGTCAAGACATTGACAAGGTTAGAAATAATGATTTGTATTTGAAATAATAATTTTTTCCTTCAAACTTTGCTTTCGTCAAAGAATCCTCCATTTGCAGCAATTACAGCAATGCACACCTAACATGATTGCACAAGGGTTTTCTAATCATCCATTAGCCTTCTGATGCAATGAGCAAACACATTGTACCATTAGAACACTGGAGTGATAGTTGCTGGAAATGGGCCTCTATACACCTATGTAGATATTACACCAAAAACCAGACATTTGCAGCTAGAATAGTCATTTACCACATTAGCAATGTATAGAGTGTATTTCTGATTAGTTTAAAGTTATCTTCATTGAAAAAAAGTGCTTTTCTTTCAAAAATAAGGAAATTTCTAAGTGACCCCAAACTTTTGAACGGTAGTGTATATATATATGTATATATACTGTATATATGTATATATATATATATATATACACACACACACACACAGTGGGGCAAAAAAGTATTTAGTCAGCCACCAATTGTGCAAGTTCTCCCACTTAAAAGATGAGAGAGGTCTCCAATTTTCATCATAGGTATACCTCAACTATGATAAGATAAGATAAGCCTTTATTAGTCCCACAACGGGGAAATTCCAGGATTGCAACAGCACAGGGATAGCAACACTCAGAGCAACAATCAGAAGGCAAGAAAAAAAACAAGCAAGCAAGAGCGGCTAATATACATATGTACATATTACTATAAAATAAATATATACACACACACACACAGACACACAGTGCAGAGCATTGTAGCTGGATGGAATAAATATATGAGTATATGAACACACAGTGCAGAGCATTGTAGCTAGATGGAATAAATATGTAAATATATAAACACCCACAGTACGGAGCATTGCAGCTAGGTGGAATAAATATAAGATAAGATAAGATAAGATAAGCCTTTATTAGTCCCACAACGGGGAAATTCCAGGATTGCAACAGCACAGGGATAGCAACACTCAGAGCAACAATCAGAAGGCAAGAAAAAAAAACAAGCAAGCAAGAGCAGCTAATAAACATATGTACGTATTACTATAAAATATATATATATACACACACACACAGACACACAGTGCAGAGCATTGTAGCTGGATGGAATAATATATGAATATATGAACACACAGTGCAGAGCATTGTAGCTAGATGGAATAAATATGTAAATATATAAACACCCACAGTACGGAGCATTGCAGCTAGATGGAATAAATATGCAAGTATATAAACACACACAGTGCGGAGCAATGTAGCTAGATGGAATAACATGTAGATATATAAATATATAAACACCCACAGTACGGAGCATTGCAGCTAGACGGAACAAATATGCAAATATATAAACACACACAGTGCAGAGCATTGCCGCTAGATGGAATGAAACAGCATAACCGTCTACCCAGCTATCCTGCATGGTATGATTATGTGCCCATACACACTCTCACCCTCCATAGCGACCGGCATGCTCCTAGTTGTATGCCGGAGAGGACCACTGTGTAAGTCTATTGCATCTTCTGCATTCAAAAAACTATTAGTTTGTTACGTCTTTTTTGCTATCTCTGCGAGCAGCCCTGCTTAGGTTGTACAGTCTGACAGCCGTTGGTAGGAAGGACCTACGAAACCTCTCGGTTGTGCACCTGGGATGATGTAGTCTGCTGCTAAATGAGCTCCTCAGTGCATTCAGTATGTCCTGCATAGGGTGGAACTCGGACTCCAGCAGAGATGACAGTTTAGCCACCGTCCTTCTCTCTCCTATCTCCTCCATCGGATCAAGGCGCTGCCCCAGGACAGAGCTAGCTTTCTTAATCAGTTTGTTCAGTCTCTTCCTATCGGCTGCAGTAATGCCACTGCCCCAGCAGACCACTCCAAAAGTGATGGCTGATGCCACCACCGTGTCATAGAATAAAATATGCAAGTATATAAACACACACAGTGCGGAGCAATGTAGCTAGATGGAATAATATGTAGATATATAAAAACACAGTGCGGAGCATTGTAGCTAGATGGAATAAATATGTAAATATATAAACACACACAGTGCAGAGCATTGTTGCTAGATGGGATGAAACAGCATAACAAGACAAAGAGAGACAAAAAGAGAAAAAAAAATCCAGAAAATCACAGTGAATGATTTTTAATGAATTAATTGGTAAATTCCTCGGTCAAATAAGTATTTGGTCAATAACAAAAGTTCATCTCAATATTTTGTTATATACCCTTTGCTGGCAATGACAGAGGTCAAACGTTTTCTGTAAGTTTTCACAAGGTTTTCACACACTGTTGCTGGTATTTTGGCCCATTCCTCCATGCAGATCTCCTCTAGAGCAGTGATGTTTTGGGGCTGTCGCTGGGCAACACAGACTTTCAACTCCCTCCAAAGATTTTCTATGGGGTTGAGATCTGGAGACTGGCTAGGCCACTCCAGGACCTTGAAATGCTTCTTACGAAGCCACTCCTTCGTTCCCTGGGCAGTGTGTTTGGGATCATTGTCATGCTGAAAGACCCAGCCACGTTTCATCTTCAATGCCCTTGCTGATGGAAGGAGGTTTTCACTCAAAATCTCACGATACATGGCCCCATTCATTCTTTCCTTTACGCGGATCAGTCGTCCTGGTCCCTTTGCAGAAAAACAGCCCCAAAGCATGATGTTTCCACCCCATGCTTCACAGTAGGTATGGTGTTCTTTCTCCTCCAAACACGACAAGTTGAGTTTTTACCAAAAAATTCTATTTTGGTTTCATCTGACCATATGACATTCTCCCAATCCTCTTCTGGATCATCCAAAGGCTCTCTAGCAAACTTCAGACGGGCCTGGACATGTACTGGCTTAAGCAGGGGGACACATCTGGCACTGCAGGATTTGAGTCCCTGGTGGCGTAGTGTGTTTCTGATGTAGCCTTTGTTACTTTGGTCCCAGCTCTCTGCAGGTCATTCACTAGGTTCCCCCGTGTGGTTCTGGGATTTTTGCTCAGTGTTCTCGTGATCATTTTGACCCCACGGGGTGAGATCTTGCGTGGAGCCCCAGATCGAGGGAGATTATCAGTGGTCTTGTATGTCTTCCATTTTCTAATAATTGCTCCCACAGTTGATTTTTTCACACCAAGCTGCTTACCTATTGCAGATTCAGTCTTCCCAGCCTGGTGCAGGTCTACAGTTTTGTTTCTGGTGTCCTTTGACAGCTCTTTGGTCTTGGCCATAGTGGAGTTTAGAGTCTGACTGTTTGAGGTTGTGGACAGGTGTCTTTTATACTGATAACGAGTTCAAACAGGTGCCATTAATACAGGTAATGACTGGAGGACAGAGGAGCCTCTTAAAGAAGAAGTTACAGGTCTGTGAGAGCCAGAAATCTTGCTTGTTTGTAGGTGACCAAATACTTATTTTACTGAGGAATTTACCAATTAATTCATTAAAAATCCTTCATTGTGATTTTCTTGTTTTTTTTCTCATTTTGTCTCTCATAGTTGAGGTATACCTATGATGAAAATTGGAGACCTCTCAAGTGGGAGAACTTGCACAGTTGGTGGCTGACTCAATACTTTTTTGCCCCACTGTGTGTATATATATATATATATATATATATAAACTTTGCAATCAACATAACTTTTATTTTATAGGTCAAAATGCTGTTGTGGCCCTCAGCTACTTCTATTTTAGTCAGAGACCGGAAAAATGGCTCTTTGGTTGGCAAAGGTTGCAGACCCCTGCTCTATACCATCCATTAGATTTTTCTGTAACCCTACTAACAAAAAATGTCATCAAAAACAGAAATTGCTGCACCACGGCAATGTAAAAGTGTGGATGATGACGGACCACAGGCATACCCATACCCATCCTTCCTGGATGGACATCTGCTTCCTCCTGGGTTTTACATGGTGGTAGAAGAAGTTCAGTCGAGCGTGTTGTGTGGTCACTGCTGCTCCAACACGAGAGAAATAATGGGTTCTCAACCAGAAGAACCAGGCAGAGTGTTCACTGTGTGAGAAAAGAAAGAATCAAGAGGATTTTCCCACACTGTTTTGTCTTATTAGTAATATTGGATTTGGATTGGGAAGGTGAAAACTTGAAAGAAAAAAAGGTAGTAAATTTATTCAGAAAACAAAGCAAAGTTAAAAACAAAATAAAATGATTTGCAAATCCTTTTAAACCTATATTCAGTTGAATATACTACAAAAACAAGATATTTGTGCTACTTCCGGGGGAGCTTCACTGTGTGCGACCCAGCAGTCACCCAGTGTACGTTTTGTTTTTTAAGTGGTTTTTTTTTAACCAATTTTAATCAGGTTTTTAAACATCGGGTCTCCTCAATTTTCATGTTGTCTGTGGGAAAACTTCAGTGATCGAGAGATGGGGTTTATGGAAACACGTGTCAAGTGTTTGGGACTTTATGTGGCAATGCTACTTTTGTGCTTCTCCACCTGTCATGGTGTGGAGCCAGAATGCTGGGAACTGGAGAGAATCACTCTCTGGCTGTGTCTCAATTCAGGTATTGCAGCCTCGTTGACCACGGCCATGTTGGCCAGAACACTCCACGGTCGGGTAGGCAGCATCTAAAGGCTGATTTTTGGCTGTTAAATGAGACGATCTCCTTAGGTATGACTGTGAGAGTGAATGGTTGTCTGTCTCTCTGTGTTGGCCCTGCGATGGATTGGCGATCTGTCCAGGGTGGACCCTGCCTCTTGCCCAAAGATGCTGGGATAGGCTCCAGCCCCCCGCGACCCGAAAAGGATTAAGCGGAAGAAGATGGATGGATGGATGGATGGATGGTCAGTCTTTGGAGGACATATGGCACTCGGGTGACTTGGACATTCTACGCCAGCATGGAATACTATCGGAGGTTTCGCTGGCAGCTACCCGGGAGAGGAGGAAGCGTAAGCGGCACAAACGCAAACAAGGGAAAGAGAGCCGGGATTCATGCTAGGCTAAAGGCTAACCCCTCCAGACCAGCAGTACCATCGCTGCTACTTTCCAATGTCCGCTCCCTCGACAACAAGCTGGACGAGCTGCGTCTGCTGAGAGAAAACCTGAGAGAGTGGAGGGACTGCTGTGTGTTTGCGTTCACAGAGACATGGCTCCATGACAACATCCCAGACACGGCCATTCAGCTGGAAAGGATGACATCGTTCCGGGCGGACAAGGAGGCTGCTAGCTCCGGTAAGAGCCAAGGAGGGGGGGGAGGGGCTATGTATCTACAGTATATGAACAAGAACTGGTGTGTAAATGCCACGTAAGCAAATAAACACTGCTCTCCATTGGCGGAGTTCCTTATTGTGAATTGCCGGCCATTCTACCTGCCGAGGGAATTCACCAATATGTTTGTAGCTGCTGTTTACATCGCTTCTAGCACTAATGCTAACGAGGCACTCGGAGAGCTGCACGATGCTATCAGTGAATTTCAAACTTCACAGACAGTTTTGTGGTGGTTGCAGGGGATTTTAATCACACCAGTTTAAAGACTGTGTTCCCCAAGTTCAAACAATGTGTGGACTTTAAGACAAGAGGAGAAAATATGTTGGACTTGGTGTATTCAAACTTCCCAGATGCATATAAGGCAACATCTCGCCCCCACCTTGGTCATTCTGACCACCTATCCGTGATGCTGGTGCCTGCCTACAAACCTTTACTGAAGTGCAGCAGGCCAGTAGAGAAACAAATCAGGATTTGGCCAGAGGGTGCAGCCTCGGCACTTCAGGACTGTTTTCTGCACACAGACTGGGAGGTTTTCAAAATAGCAGCCTCCCAGGGAGACAGGACAGATGTGGAGGAGTATGCTGAAACGGTCACCAGCTACATCGCAAAGTGCACAGCGGATATCACTATAGTGAAGACTTTCACTGCACGGGGCAACTATAAACCCTGGATGACTGCAGAGGTGCACTCGCTGCTCATAGCCAGAGATGCAGCCTTCAGAGCGAAGGACAGGATCGCCCTCCACTCAGCCAGGTCTGCGCTCTCAAAGGGAATCAAGACGGCAAAATGCACCTATGCGGAGAAAATCCAGGGACACCTCTGTGACACAGGGAACACCAAATGGATGTGGCAGGGAGTTCAGGTGTTGACGGATTATAAGTCTAGGCAGGGGGTCGATGATGATGACGCTTCGCTTCCAGACAGGCTCAACAACTTCTTTGCACGTTTTGAAGCATCAAACCCGACAGAGGGAGGGCTGCCCCATCTCCACCATCTGTTGGGCCAGCTATCATCATCAATGCAGCGGATGTAAAGCCCCTTAAAAAGGGAAAAATGACAAGGATGAATACAGTGCGTGCGTCTTCCTCACTCGCTTGTATTAAAAGTGAGGAAGTTGCGCGCGCACTCCCCTTGCTGGAGCTCTAAGACGTAACTAATAGAGTGACGGTTTCATGATCACAGTCTCTAAATCAAACACCGATAGCATTGCTGAATAATCAATAATAACTCTCACTCAATCAGATACAAGAATGACCAAATAAACAGCTAAATCCATTACAAATAACATCCTAAGTAACAAATATTTATCTTGAATGCTTGAGTAACAAATACAAATATAGTAACAGTATCTTATATGGCAAATGTCTTTCCATCTATCACATACTCCCCCTCAATGTTAAATGTTGTCCTCAACATCAAAACCCTCGACCCCTAGCGCAAATCAGGTATTCAAACTTCTCATGACCAAAATACTCAAATCACATATTAGTTCAATGCTCCTATTGCAACATCTAACACTTAGAATGTATTGTTACAGACTGGAACTCTTTTCATACACTCTATCATGCAAGAAACAAATACTCATTGTCCAGTGTTTCTTGTGTATGCATTTTGTTACAGACTGGAACTCTTTTGATACATTCAATTTTGAGTCCAAATAACACGTTTGACAGACTGGAAGTCTTTAGATACATTCAATTTTTCTCAGAATGCAACTTACCAGTCTACATCCCGTATACACATATGGGCTGGTAGTGATGTGGCTGCGCTGAGTAATGAACCCTTGGATAAAGGCGCGATGCAGCAGCACTGTAACAGGATGGAGTTCCTATTTGATCATACCTGAAGATCTTTGGTGGCCTATGGTTCCTCTGAGGCCGCTGCTGTTCCTGATTCTGGTTCTTGTTCCTTTCAACCGACAGGAAAGGGGTGTCTTCGGCAGGCTGGTCTTCTGTCAAGTCTTCTCCTGTGTCTGATGGAATGTCACTGTGTGGCTCCTGGCTTACTGAGGGATTATCGTTGTTGCTTTCTAGCTGGGGAGCAAGTTCTCGCCAGTCAAATTCAGCTGCTCTTTCTGTACTGGCAGGAGTCGCTGTCCATGGTCCTGGCGACTGAGGTTGGTACTGAGGTGGTATGGGAAAATAATCATCATCGTCGTCATCTTCCTCTTCCTCGGGGCTGTCCCTAGCTTTTGCAGTCTGTGCTGTTGATTTTTTTTTGTTTTACAGGTGAATACGTTCTTGTCTCCAGCGGCAGGTGATCATATGGCATAAGAAGGTTCCAATGCAGGGTCCTGGGCTCTTCTTTCCCTTGCTCCGGCCTCAGTTCATAGATGGGACTATCCTGCCCAACTTGCCTTACCACAGTATGAATTGTGTCTTCCCAGTCATTTTGCAGCCTACCAGTTCTTCCACGGGGAGGGCCTCTCCTCCTGGGGTAGCACCTATAGCGGCTCCTGTCAGCGGCATACCTGCTTCCTTGAACTGCAGTGCCTCCTGGGCCAGTAACATTTGCCGCCTCTGCTCCCTTTTCTCCCTCAACTACATCAAACTCCACAGTTTCGCCATCTCCAACACTGCGAAGGTATTTCCTCGGGTTGTTCTTTTTGATGGCTGTCCGGTGTACAAAAACGTCTTCTTTGGTGTCATTCCTATTGATGAAACCATATCCATTCCTGACGTTGAACCATTTGACTGTACCCAAGACTTTTGTTGCGATGACCTTCTTATTCCCCGCTGGGGCTGCGGCTGCTGGGCTGGATGGGCTACTGTCTTTCGGGCTCTCTACTTTCCTCTCTCTTCTCCCCCAGCTAGCACGACCTTGGGACTTCATAACAAAGCCGGTCACTCCCTGTCCCTCGGGGGCAACCGCTCTCCGTTTAAAGAGCTCTCTCTTGCAGCATTATGCTCCCTATATGCTCTACAGCCTGCCTGAAAATGCTCACTACTCCCACACCTATAACAATGTTGGCAGTATTCCTCACCCCTGTGCTGGCATGCAGAGCACCTCGGCTGCACACGTGGCATTGGATATCTCTGGGGTGCAAATCTCTGCTGAAGCTGCACTGTTCCTCTGTGGAACACTGGACCCCTGGGGAACCACGATTCCTGAACTGGTCCACCTGAAAGTTGGGGTGGGGCACTTTGGTCATTCAGGGAGGGGTACTGTGGCTGGACATACAGCGGAGGGTAAGTGACTCCATAGCTGGATTCTCTGGTTACATCAGGATACATCTTTGGTATGTTTTCTGTCTTACTCATGGACTCTGTTATTTGTGACACCTGTGCTTTAAGGTCTTTTAACAGTGTCATGTCTGCTTTCATTTCTTTCAGGTCAGACAACACATTTGGGGGAAGTGTAGCTACACTTTGCTGGGCTACACACTTATCTTTGCTGTTATCACTAGACTGGATAGTGTGTACACTAATTGGTCGCTGTGGCACGGACTGTCTCCTTTTATCCTGCCTCTCTTTTTCATGTGCACATGCTATGTTCAATCTTTCTAACAACAGTTCATCTGAGGTTGTTGTCTGCAAAAGGAGGGGCTGAAGGTCACTCCTGATACTATCATTTTGCAGCCCTGTTAATACTGTGTGCATGAACATGCTTTGCACAAGAGCTGGGTCATATTTGAGACTAGACTCGGCTTCCTGTGATGCAAACAATATTTTTTGCCTTAAATCCATTGTTCGAATTAAAAAGTTCTGTGGGGTCTCCCTATTGCTCTGGACCTCTGCACTCAACTGCTTGTAAAGCTCTGTGGCACTTCTCTCTTGGTAATGTGACCTAAGAATTCTCCCAAGGGTAGGGAGAGACAGGTCGCTTTTACCTTCAAGGTAACTCCTAAATTGCAAACCCGGCACAATGGCTCTGATGACCGCATCCACTATTTCTGACTCAGGATATCCTTTGCTGAGGCCGTTCTCAATTTGGCGAGCTAAACTGGAGAAAGTGAGTCTGTCTTTCTGTCCAGGTTCACCAATCTGACCAGAAATCTTATAGTCTTTATGCCAGAGTGGATTGGTTATAACAACAGGGGCTGTGTGGCGTGGGGCAGTCTCATTATTTGCTAAAACTTGCATTTCAGCTTCTTTTCGCTGCACTGCCAATTTCAGCGGCTCCAACTCTTTCATTACATTTTCCTTTGCATGCGTTGTTTGTGACACATCATTTATATTACTCTGGTTCACACTTTTTCTTGTATCTTGTATGCTCAACAGTTCTGACATACCTTCATCTTCCCGTTGTTTTAATTCGTCACGTTCGATGTGCTGAATGATATAAGACACCAACGCACAGCGAGTTTTTCTTGTTATTTTCTCTCGATTGTCTCCTGAGATCTCACTCAAATCACATATTTTCACTAGCTGATCCGTAGTAAGCTGGCATAGAGCTCCTTTCATTTCAAACAACAGATTTTCAATCTCTGACTCCATTTTGGGCAAGTGAGTAACAGACAGTGTGGACACGTGGTGCTGAGACCTGATGCTGAAGGCTTTGCAGCTCGTCGGTGGCTGTTCTACACCTTAGGATGCACGTTGCTCCTCGCTGGCCTCGTAACTACCACCGATCTGTTCTGCTGAAACACTCCCCTGCCTGGGTTGTTTTTTGGGATGAAAAACGTAAGATGGCTCCCTTCATGTTGTGGTGTCTGCCTCACGTTTTTCATCCCAGCGGTGTCTCCAAATGTAAAGCCCCTTAAAAAGGGAAAAATGACAAGGATGAACACAGTGCGTGCGTCTTCCTCACTCGCTTGTATTAAAAGTGAGGAAGTTGCGCGCGCACTCCCCTTGCTGGAGCTCTAAGGCGTAACTAATAGAGTGACGGTTTCATGATCGCAGTCTCTAAATCGAACACCGATAGCATTGCTGAATAATCAATAATAACTCTCACTCAATCAGATACAAGAATGACCAAATAAACAGCTAAATCCATTACAAATAACATTATCCTAAGTAACAAATATTTATCTTGAATGCTTGAGTAACAAATACAAATATAGTAACAGTACCTTATATGGCAAATGTCTTTCCATCTATCACACGGACACACAGAGGACCCTAATTAGGGTCAACCCACGTAAAGCTGCAGGTCCAGACAACATCCCAGGATGTGTGCTAGGAGTCTGCGCGAGCAAGTTGGCGGATGTCCTGACTGACATTTATAACATCTCCCTGAGTCAGGCCATCGTTTCCAGATGCTTTAAGACCTCTACCATAGTACTGGTGGCATAGAAACCAGTTGTGTCCTGTCTGAATGACAATCGTCCTGTCGCACTGACACCAATTGTGATGAAGTGTTTTGAACGGCGTGTCAAACCATACATCACAGCCTGCCTCCCTGCATCACATGATGCACTCCAGTTTGCGTATCGTTCAAATCGCTTCACGGAGGATGCTATAGTCACCACCCTGCACTCTGTCATCACCCACCTGGATCAGAAAGACACCTACGTCAGACTCCTGTACATTGATTTCAGTGCAGCATTCAACACCATTATTCCCCAGAGACTGATGCGAGAAATTACTCCTTCTCGGTCTGAACACCGCCACATGTCTCTGGATCCTGGACTTCCTGACCGAGAGACCTCAGTCTGTCTGTGTTGGAAACAACATCTCCAGCTCTATCATGCTGAGCACTGGATCCCCTCAAGGCTGCGTACTCAGTCCACTGTTGTTTACACTTCTAACACATGACTGTGTATCCAGACATGAGGGGAACCAGATTATTAAGTTTGCGGATGACACCACAGTGGTGGGACTTATTCAGAGGAATGAGGAATCAATGTAAAGGGAAGAAGTTAGAGACCTTGAGGACAAAACGAAGGCGATGATTATCAACTTCCGGTGGTCATGGCCTGAACACATCCCTCTCAGCATCAGCGGCCATTTGGTGGAGAGAGTGGAGAACATCAAGTTCCTCGGAGTGAAGATCTCGCAGGACCTGACCTGGAGCAAGAATTCCTTGGGGATCAGGAGGCGAGCCCAGCAGAGACTGCACTTCTTGAGGAAACTCAAACAGGCCTCTCTCCCCATCTGCATCCTCAGGACCTTCTACAGAAGTGTGGTGGAGAGTGTTCTGACATACTGCATTGCTCCATGGTACTCCAGCTGCAGTATATCAGACAAAAAAGCCCTGCTGAGGATAGTTAAGGGAGCTGAGAGAGTAATTGGAGTTTCCCTCCCCTCTGTCCAAGAACTTTTTCAGAGCCATTGTAGGCACAGGGCACTGAACATTGTCAAGGATCACTCTCACTCTCTGCATAAACACTTTGAACTTCTGCCATCTGGCAAACTATTCCGGAGCATCGAAGGCAGAACCACCAAACTGATTAACAGCTTCCTTCCACAAGCTGTCAGGATGCTGAACAGTTGAGCCGGAATCTTTCATACATACGACTGCACCTTATGGACATTATGTATATTATATGTACGTATATAGTTCTAGTTAGTTTCAAGTATGCCTCAGGGATGTGTGAATGGCTGTGTTGGGGTGGGGGGTGAGGGTGTGTGTGAGTGTGTCTTAAATTATGCTCTTTTTACTTATATGGATGCCTAGAGAAACGTAATTTCACTTTGCCTGCACTACAGTTGTACGTACAGCAACATGACAAAAGTTGATTTGATATGTTTGCGTGACCATCCACAACCCTGTTGCCTAGCAACCATGATGGCATCAGTTGAGGGTTTTTTTCCCTGACATTTTTGACAGAGAGAACTTTATTTTGATCTTAATTAATGTATTTTCTTTATCCTTTACCTGAGAATTTTCACCAGACACAGAGGACCATGACAGATAAAATAAGACTTTAACTCATGTTAAAGTCAGCAGGTAAAATTAAGGTAAGTTAAAACCACAAAATAAATTAATTTTTACTACTTTAAATGTGTATACAACTTAGACTGAACTCTAAAATTTACTCTTACAGTTTACTGTTGTCATTTCTGACCATGACAAGATATATATACAGTATATTCATATAGATAATGCAATTATTGAAAATGCTAAGGCGATCAAATTTTGGGGTGTAATACTAGATGATAAATTAGTTGGAAACCACACTTCAGATACATACAAAACAAAGTGGCAAAAAATATTGCAATTATACTGTAAATAAAATTAAGCAAGTCCTAGATTACAAATTGCTTCATATTTTGTACTGTTCATTAATACTTCCATACTTGACCTATTTTATAAAGATCTGGGGTAACAATTATAAAAGTGCACTTAATTCATTGCTAATATTACAAAAAAAAGGTCAGTCCGTGTTATACACAAAGTCGGGTATCTTGAGCATACAACATATAAAGAAATGATTCGTGAACAAGGTTCAGGTTCAGGTTCCTTTATTTGTACTCGTAGATTTATTTTGCTGTCAGGTGATATCCATATTTACAAACCACAATTACATTCAACATGAACACAAACACAGGCACACATGAAGCTGACTATAAACATGATAAAAGTACTCAAGGCTCCACCAATCAGGACATAGGACAAAGAGATAAGAGAAAAAACAAGGAGATAAGAGTGAAGGGTCATATTAAAAAGTTAAAGACTAGTCAAAGAGGTTAAAAATTCAAAAGTCTAAAACCCAATAAAATATTTAGAACCCCAATAAAAGCCTACAAAAAATAAGTAAATATAAAATAAAATTAATAAATAGGTAACTTAATTATGTGCAAAATATTGCTACATCTTGTTCAACTCTTTGACAGCAGCAGGAACAAAGCTGTTTCTATAGCGCTGGGCTTTACTTTTTGGGACAGCAAACCTCCGTCTGGAGGGAAGAAGCTGAAAGTGGCAGTGCAAAGGGTGGGAGTCATCATTTAAAATGGAGGTAGCAATCCTCTGTACCTGTCTGGTGTACAGGGATGTCAGGCTCAGCTGTGATTCACCAAGCAAACGACTGGACCATCTAACAACCTGATCCAAGGATTTCCTCGGTTTCAGTTTTGTCTGACCAAACCATGACACTAAAGAAAAAGATAAAACAGATTCAATAAAAGCCTGATAAAACATTATCATTATGGTTCGGTCAATGTGGAAGCGTGCCAGTTTCCTTAAACAATGCAAATGTTGCTGACCCTTTTTGCACACCCTTTCACAGTTGTCTTCAAAGTTTAAATTACTATCAATAATCATCCCAAAATATTTGTAGGATTGTACACATTCAGTGGTCTTGTGGGGAATGTGAAAGTGACGAGGCAGAGTTTATCTCACGAGTCAGGTTTATTCACATTCTCCAACATCAGCAAAAACAGAAAGAGAAAGAAACCCCCAGACATCCATCCCTTTTATACCCCAGGACATCAAAGCACACAGTCACATTGTATTTAATCCCAAGTAACCATGCGTCTTCTTCCAGGTCTTAACACCTCCACCTCCAGTCTCTGGCCGCCAGGCGAAATCCCCCAAGGCCGTCTCTTTGCCTGCCAAAGACTAAATTCTCACATCCTCGTGTTATCTCCCAAAAAGGCTCAGTCCTTTGTTCGATCTAAGATGTGAAGCCTATGGTGGTATACATATGAAGGATAAAGTGACATACATATGTGCATATGTGTCCCACATGACCCCCCCCCAAACGTCTAAGATGGAACAACGTATTAACAGTCTGCATGTCATGATAAAATCACTACACATCAGTCCACATGCTGCTTGGGCCTCAGTCTCCTCCCGTATCTGCTGTAAGCGGGCTTTACCACCTCTGCGGTGCCATCCTGCTGTGGAGCTGCTGTCTGAGGACGAGAACTGTTAGTCAATTCCTGTGGGTATTCTGGGGAATGCTCCCTAGGGGGTCTGCCGCGCCGAGGAGCCCTGGCCAACAGCACATCCTCGTCGGCCACCACAAAAGCGGGTTTGAGCCTGTTTATGCCAATCTTTTCTTTCCTGCCCCCCAAATCTAGCAAAAAATGCTTATCCCCTGTTTCCAGCACTCTAAATGGTCCATCATAAGGCGGTCGCAACGGTGGGCGATGGGCATCGTGTCTGACAAAAACAAACTCCGCATTTTTTAAAGCCTTAGGCACAAAAACGCGCGGAAAACTGTGGTGAACGGGGCCAGGCAGCGTGCTCGATTCCGTGCTACTCTGCAACCACTGAGCCGGGGAGCATTCCGGCGCAGGATTATCTGGGAGAAATTCCCTGGGCAGCCGAAGAGGCTGCGCAAAAACTAGCTCAGCCAGGGAGGCTTCTAAATCCTCTTTAGGTGCAGAACGCAACCCCAATAAAACCCATGGTAGCCTGTCCACCCAATTTGTATCCGTAAGCGATGCTCTGAGGGCCGGCTTCAATGTCCTATGAAAACGCTCGCATAACCCATTAGCCTGCTGGTTGTACGCGGTCGTGCGGTGGATCGTTACCCCCAGGCTGCGGGCCATCGCTGACCAAAGTTTGGAAACAAATTGAGGACCTCTGTCGGACATAATGTCTGAAGGGACTCCAAAGCGCACTACCCATGCCGTTAAAAACGTGCGCGCCACCTCCTCGGCTGTGGTTGACGACAGTGGGACCACTTCCGGCCAGCGCGTGGTGCGGTCTACCATGGTCAGAAGATGTGTGCACCCCTGTGATGGCGGAAGGGGGCCTACGAGGTCCACGTGAACATGATCGAACCTCTTGACCAGGATGTGGAACGGCTCCAAGGGAGCTCTCGTGTGTCTGTGTACCTTGGCTCGTTGACAAGCCATGCAGGCTACTGCCCACTCTCTAACTTGTTTGCGCAGGCTCGGCCATACAAATTTCTCTCCCACCATTTTGACCAACGCGCGCACTCCCAGGTGCGCCAGAGAATGAATCGAGTCAAAAACGCAGCGGCGCCACGCGGCCGGTACCACAGGACGCGGTTGCCCAGTGGAGACATCGCAGATTAGGGGGGGCATACCTTCTTGCAGAACCCTGTTCTCCAGCCTTAACCCTGTTGGTCCAGACTGGAGCGCGGGCACATCCGCATCGCTACCCTGATCCGCGGCCATGGCTGCATAATCTATCCCTACGCGGACTGGAGCCGCTACGGCGCGCGAGAGACAGTCTGCCACTACATTCAGTTTACCCGCCACATGTTGAATATCGGTAGTAAACTCTGAGATTGCGGCCAGCTGCCTCTGCTGCTGGCCTGACCACGGTTCTGAAACCTTGGCCATCGCGAACGTCAGCAGCTTGTGGTCAATGAACGCGGTGAAACTGCGTCCCTCCAGCCAGAACTGGAAGTGGCGAATGGCCAAGTGGAGAGCCAACAACTCCCTGTCGAATGCGCTGTATTTTCGTTCACTATCGCGCAAAGTCCTGCTGAAAAAGGCGAGTGGCTGCCAAGCCCCGGCTACACTTCGATGGGTTGATTATTAACCCGTGCTCTCCCAACCTCCGGAAAACTGTCGTGAGGTGGTTTTCGTGTTCGTCTTCGGACGCGCTGGCCACTAAGATGTCGTCCAGGTAGACGAACACGAAGGGGAGATCGCGCAACACCGCGTCCATCATGCGCTGGAACGTCTGCGCAGCGCCTTTAAGCCCAAACGGCATGCGCAAAAACTCGAATAGGCCAAACAGAGTTATTACCGCTGTTTTGGGTATGTCCTCAGCGTGCACTGGGACTTGGTGGTAACCGCAGACCAAGTCTATCTTAGAAAAAACGCGCGCCCCCGCCAAACGAACGGGAAAATCTTGGATATGCGGGATTGGGTAGCGGTCGTGCGCCGTAGCGTTGTTCAACCTGCGGAAATCTCCGAAAGATTGCCATGAGCCATCAGCTTTAGGGACCATGTGAAGTGGGGAAGCCCATGGGCTGTTCGAATGCCTGATGATGCCCAACTTTTCCAGGTTGGCGAACTTCTCGCGCGTTATGGTCAGTTTAGCTGAATCCAAGCGCCGAGCTTTTGCAAAAACGGGCGGTCCGGTGGTAGTAATAAAATGTTCCACTCCGTGTTTAGCGATGGCTGCTGAAAATGTGGGAACCGTGAGTGCTGGGAACTGAGTGAGCAGTGTGTGGAACTTACCGCTTGCCATTGCGACGTTGGCTTGTGCTGTGGGCGGGGTCACTCGGGCTGCACAGGGAATAGAATAAAAAGAAAGTGCATTAACCAAGCGCCTGTTAGTGAGATCAACCAACAAACCATGTGAGCACAAAAAATCAGCCCCCAGCATATTGAAATTCACTGCTGCTATGATAAAAGTCCACTCGAATGTAAGGCCCTGCAGAGACAGAAGTAGAGTCTTCTCACCAAAGGTCTTAATCCCCGAGCCGTTCGCTGCTACCACCCGGGGACCTTTGGAACCTGCTAGCCTGTCTGCGTAGGAAGGTGTGATGAAACTCAGCTAGGAGCCTGTGTCCATGAGGAAATGCCTCCCCGAGCGGGCGTCCAACAAATAAAGCAGCTTGTTCTCCTCCCTGAGGGCCACAGCTGCTACTGACCCCCAGTCTTGGCATTTCCCGAACGCCCGAACTGGCATGGTGGTACACATTTGCGTGCCCTCTCTGCGAAGCGGCGATGGTAGAAACAAAGGACGTCGTCTGATCCGTGTTTCTTGGCCCCTGCCGCCGCCGTCGTCGGTGAGTCTGGTACTGCTGTCTCTGGCCCCCTGCCATCTCTGGACATTGCGCCGAGCTCTGCTGCCGCGGCCGTGGCTGCGCGCCGTTTGGTGGCGTTGACGATTCGTTGCGCCTCCTGGCCCAGCATGCGGTAGTCTCGTTGGGCCAACAGTGGCGAACTGGCCAGGGTCGCTCTCACCGCTGACGGTAGGGTCCTGAGGAAGAGGTGGGTGAAGATAAAGTGATCATCGTCAGAGTCTTTCAACCTCAACAGCTTCTCCATCAGGTCCGCGGGCCTGTCGCTTTCAAATTCAGCCAGTGCCAGAAGCCCCTCTGCTCGCTCCTCCGCCGAGGGGGTGAAGTACCGGATGAGTGCAGCCTTTAACGCACCGTACTTGTTGCTGTCCGGCGGCTGGTCGATCAGGCTCTCCACATGCTGGGCTGTGTGGTTGTCCAGTTTTGCAACCACATGGTAGAACTTTTTGGCATCTACCGAAATCCCCCGGAGGTTGAACTGCGCCTCAACCGCATTAAACCAGGAGCGTGGATTGTTCTGCCAGAAGTCCGGTAGCTGGACTGTGGCTGCATTCGCTTGGCTGGCTCCTGATGAGTCTGGCTCGGGGGAATTTCTTTCACTCATGATACATCTTAGGGTCACCAGTGTGGGGAATATGAAAGTGACGAGGCAGAGTTTATCTCACGAGTCAGGTTTATTCACATTCTCCAACATCAGCAAAAACAGAAAGAGAAAGAAACCCCCAGACATTCGTCCCTTTTATACCCCAGGACATCAAAGCACACAGTCACATTGTATTTAATCCCAAGTAACAATGCGTCTTCTTCCAGGTCTTAACACCTCCACCTCCAGTCTCTGGCCGCCAGGCGAAATCCCCCAAGGCCGTCTCTTTGCCTGCCAAAGACTAAATTCTCACATCCTTGTGTTATCTCCCAAAGAGGCTCAGTCCTTTGTTCAATCTAAGATGTGAAGCCTATGGTGGTATACATATGAAGCATAAAGTGACATACATATGTGCATATGTGTCCCACAGTCTAGCCTTTTAGTACAGTGACTTTGTGCCTGGGAGTTTTCCTCCTGAAGACAATAATCATATCTTTAGTTTTTGTCGTATTCAGCTGCAGGTAGGAATCCTCACACCAGTGAACAAAATCATCAACTACTGGGTCATGGCCACTCTCACCATCCTGGAGGAGACTGACAACAACTAAATCACCAGCATACTTTATAATGTGTCTGTTGTCATGTCTGCTCCGACACATGTTTGTGTACAGGATGAAGAGTAGTGGTGACAACACACACCCCTGAGGAGAGCCAGTAGAAGAAGACTTTTGGTTAGACAATGTACCATTGACCCTAACTCTCTGTGTCCTGTTGGTTAAAAAAATCCAGAATCCAACCCACCAGATTATTACTTAAATCCAATTGTTGCAGGAGCCTTTCAACTAAAATATGAGGCTGGATTGTATTAAAGGCGGAAGAAAAGTCCACAAATAAAAGTCTGGCGTGTGTCCCATTAAAATCCAGATGTTTAAAAAGTATGTTAAACAGACTGACAGTGGCATCCTCCACTCCTCTGTGAGGCCTATAGGCAAACTGCAGAGGATCCAGTGCATGCTCAGTCTGCTTTAGGACCTCAAATCTGACCAGTTTTTCCCAAAAATTTTCATTAAAATTGAAGTCAAAGCAACTGGTCTAAAATAATTTACCGTTTTAGGACAGCTGGATTTTGGAACGGGGACAACCACAGCATCTTTCCAGATCTTAGGCACATGTTGTGTCTGTAAGGACTTATTGAAAATGTAGTGAAACACAGGACTCAGTTCATGTGCACAGGATTTTACCAAGCGCCCACATATATTATCAAGCCCTGACTTTTGTTCACTTTTACAGCGCAGAACTCCCTTTTAACATCCTGCGCCAAGTGCTGATTGTCAGAATCTGAAAACTCAGAGTGATCGTATGTCAGTTCGTTACCTCAATTAAGATTCATGACACAGAATATTAGTTCTCATATACTGTATATATTTACTGCAGGAGTGCATACCTTTAACAGAATTTTCAGCACTTAAGAGTTTAACAATTCAGAGACTTTTTATACATCGTCAGTCATATAATCACAAGAGAACATCTGCTGAATGTCATAATATCATATACAGTCATAGCAGAAATATGCAAAGATTGGCCCGAAAGGAGAACAACATGACCTTGCAGGTGTGCTAAGTCCAGACTCCAAGCTAATCATAGTCACAGCATTTCATAGGAAAACAAGATTAATTTTCCCTTATTCCCAGACCCCTTATCATGTACATAGTTTTGTCTAGTGAGACAGTTTTATTTCTCAAACTAAGCACATCTTAGTTTTGCACATGAAGGACATTCAGGAAGTCTTCTCAATATACAAAAATGAAACAGTGTGTAATAAACTTATGGTTTATAAAAGATGGTAATATGCATACAATATACACTTGAGTATATAAAATGGATATAAAATGATAACATGTATATACAATTTTCTGACAGTCTTTGAGTTTCTGTTTCAAATCTTGAGTTTCTGTGCTAAAATCAAAGGAATCAAAACGACCATAAAAACAATTAAGAGCATTAGCCAGCTCTGTGTCTGAATTAAAACCATCTAAAAACACACGATTACTGCGCTCTGTAGGCCTGCAATAGTTTTCATACTGGCCCAGGCTGAACCAAGTTTGTTTGTTGCCATCTTGCTTTCCAACTCTGATTTATAATTCTGTTTTGCTCTTAAAATTTCGGCCTTCAGCTCTTTTGTGACAACCTGCAGCTCAGAAACAGACCCCCCGTTTAAGAGCAGGTGCTTTCCTTTGTAAGCAGGATTTAACTGATTTTGTAACCCATGGCTTGTTGTTGGGATATAGTTTGACACGTTTACGTGGAATGATCATGTCTCTGCAGCAAGCCATGTATGAGCATGTCACGTCCACTAAAGAGTCCAAATCTTCTCCGCAGGTGAGTGTGAACACCTCCCAGTCTGTAAGGTTAAAGCATTGCTGGAGGCAGTGCACTGAATCCTCTGTCCACACGTTTATGTCTCTGGTCTTTGCCTTGCCTCTTCTGAGAGCAGTTTTATATGTGGGCAGCAAATGTACATAGTTTTGATATGAGGATCCTAAAGGAGGAAGGGGAAGAGATTTAAAGGCCCTCTCTATGGATCCGTAGCACAGGTCCAATGTCTTTTTTCGCCTGGTTGGGCAGGAGACATACTGATAAAAGTTTTTAAGTGTCTTCTTTAGGGACACATGGTTAAAATCCCCAAGGATGAAATTTGGAGCCTCTGGGGAAATCGACTGCAACCGCTGGACCACCTCAAAGACGGTGCTGGAGGCGGAGGCAGCATCCGCTCTCGGGTGAATGTACACAGTCATTATGAAAAGTTGGGGGAACTCGCGGGGTCGATAAAAAGGGCGTAGTGACACAGACAGCAGCTCCACATCTGGTGTACAGATGCGCTCTCTGACTGTGACAGATGTACAGTACTGTTTATTACTATATAAACATACGCCGCCCCCCTGACGTTTCCCTGTTACCTCTTCCTGCCAATCCAAGTGAAGTGGGGCTCCAAAGCCGTCAATACACAGGTCTGCATCCTGGTCATGCGCCGTAAGCCACATCTCCATGTAAGCCATGACACAGCAGTTCTTGAAATCCTTCTGATATCAGACACTTCCTTGAATTTCATCCACTTTATTTCTCAGGGATTGTACGTTCCCCATAATAATGGAAGGAAGAGGAATGCGGTTAAACTGACACCTCCTCAGTTTTAATCTTACACCTCCACGCTTTCCGCGTTTCCTCCTCTTGTCACTCTTTTCATCACTGTGTCCATGAAAATCTCTTAAAATAAAGTCCAGCTGTTGTGGCACAGACTCAAACACAGATACTGTGTTATCCATGTTTAAATGCAGTAACATTTCTCTGGAATACTGTATTCTTCCCGGCGAGATCGCCATCGCACTTACCTCCAAGACAAAGAGCCGGTAAGAAAGAAACGACAAAAAGTGCAAAAACAAGAAGGAAATCCATACTGATGGAACCAGGGAGCTCTTCGTTATATAGTCCACAAACATTCAAGGACAAAAACGGCACAGAGAATTACATTAAAACACATTAAAATGCATAAAAACAGAGACACAGATGTCGAACTTTTTTCACCCGCTGCCGGTCACTGCATGCACATGCACCTAGTATAAATAGTATAAATGGATTATACTATACTACTGGACTATGAGACATCCACTGATTATAAGAGATTACAAAATGTCTCGAAAAAGAAAAATACATTGTAGAGAATTTATACAATATAGAGCTGAAGAAGCAGAAAATAAAGAAGAAATATTAAAACAAATCAAGTGATATGAATATTTGTCAGAAGGATTACAGTAAAATATTTAAAAAAAAAGTCAAAATAACATTGAAGGTACAAGCAGAACAAGAATAATCATAAATTTTCCTAGACAAGTGAATTAGCCTCAACATTTTATTGACAATGAAACAATATTAACAAGTGAATGTGATGCTAAGTTTTACAGAAAACAATGACATTGATTTTATAGAAAGAAATCTTAGTTCAGTCTTAAAGCAACTGAAGAACAATAAAACAGAGATATTGCTAATATGTGGAGCCCATAATTATAACCTATGTGACTCACATGTGGCTGGCTGAATTCAGCCAAGAGAGACTTTGAGCTAGCCATGTGTATTGACTTCACACCTCAAGAGGAAGATGTGTCTGCACCCCCTAGGGACTCAAGAGAGAGGAGAAGATTACCCGGCCTGACCTTTTGGGGTCAAGAAGGAGAACAGAAGGACTCTGGGTGTTCTATTACAGATGAAAGGATGTAGCTGAGTATTGTGACTTTTGTGTGATGTATTTGTAGAGATGAGTGTATAAATGTATGTGTGTGACTGCGTCCTGTCTCTTTTCACTCAGATCGAGAGAGGACGTAGGATGGATGAGAATTAAAGCAGATTCTGGAAAATCATCCAGTCTCCTCAATTCTTGACTCCTACAATTGGTGACCTACGCATGAATCTGAGCACACCGAGGCTGGAGGACAGCCTCGTGATCGATATGGAAGAGCTGGGAGACAGCCGCTCAGACCCGGATTCACCGGGGAATGCCAGCAGGGGCCCAAGACTGATTAAGCTCCCCGAGTTCTGGCAAAACGACCCGCACTCGTGGTTCCAGCATGTGGAGTCGCGGTTCCTGCAAGGAGGAGTTTCAGCGGATGACATTAAATTCCATAATGTCATCGCGACGCTCGACAGCCGCACGGCTCGGTGTGTACGGAGCCTGGTGCAGCAACCACCTGCTGCCGGCAAATACGACGCGCTGAAAGCCACCCTCATCAGGAGCTTCGTGCCGTCGGCGGAGGCAAGAGCCAGGCAGCTACTGGACCTGCGCGACAGAGGTGGACGCAGGCCGACTGTCCTCATGGAGGACATGCTACAGATGATCGGGACGGACAACGATGCATTCCTTTTCAAGCATATTTTCCTGAGAACCCTCCCAGCGCACACGAGAGGTTCCCTGTCCAGCAGACGGTGTGTGAACCAGCAGGACTTCCGCGAGCTGGCCCAGTAGGCAGAGCGGCTCCTCAACGCCTGCGACGAGCAAGAGACCTCCGTGGCAGCGGCAGACTTCGGCACGACGGCCAGGGGCAGTGTGGAGCCAGAGGCAGCAGATCCCACCCCAGCGACGACAGCGGCGACGAGATCCCGAGCCAGGGGGCATGACAACCCCTGCTATTACCACCGTCGCTTCGCCGAGAAGGCGCACAGATGCATCCCGCCGTGCAGTTTCAAAAAGCGGGGAAATGACCGGGCCGGGAGTCGTTAGCAGCTTCCACTCTCGGCGAACGGACCAAGCTGCTTTATTTGACAGATGCGGGCTCCGGGCGGCAATTCCTCGTGGACACCGGAGCCCAGAGGAGCTTCATCACTGCAACTTATGCAGATCGGGTGGCTGGACCCCGCGGAGACGGAGCAACAGCGGCCAACGGCTCCAGCATCAAGACTTACGGAGAGAGAACCTGGTCTCTGTCCTTCCACGGCCGCGCTTATGAGTGGACCTTCATCATAGCGGCAATGAGCTTTAAAATGTTAGGTGCTGATTTTCTGTGTTCACGTGGTTTGTTAGTCGATCTGGCCAACAAACGCCTAGTAAATGCACTCTCTTTCTGTTCTATCCCTTGTGCAGCTCGGGTGTGCCCGCCGCCAGTACAGACCAACGTCGCCGCAGCAAGGGGTAAGTTTCACAGCCTTCTACACCAGTTTCCAGCACTCACAGTTCCCACTTTTTCAGCTAAGGTGGCGAAACATGGGGTGGAGCACTTCATAACCACGAGTGGCCCACCAGTTTTTGCTAAAGCTCGGCGCTTGGATGCAGCTAAGCTCTCCGTGGCACAGGAGGAGTTCGCCAACTTGGAAAGGTTGGGCATAATTCGCCGCTCGAAGTCCGCTTGGGCCTCCTCCCTGCATATGGTGCCTAAAGCTGACGGCTCGTGGAGACCTTGCGGTGATTATCGCAGGTTGAACAATGCCACAGCTCAGGATCGCTGCCCGATTCCGCATATCCAGGATTTCTCATTGCACCTGGCAAAATCGCGCATTTTTTCTAAAATAGACCTGGTCCGTGGTTATCATCAGGTCCCGGTTCAACCAGAGGAGATTCCCAAAACAGCGGTAATAACCCCGTTCTGACTTTTTGAGTTTTTACGCATGCCTTTTGGCCTTAAAGGCGCCGCGCAAACCTTTCAACGGATGATGGACGCAGTACTGCGCGACCTTCCGTTTGTTTTTGTCTACTTGGACGATATTTTAGTGGCCAGCGCCTCAGAGGAGGAACACGAGAAGCACCTCACTACAGTTTTTCAAAAGTTGGAAGCACACGGGTTGATAATCAACCCAGCCAAGTGCCAGTTTGGCGCAGCACAAATTGATTTTCTGGGGCACCGTGTCTCACCATAGGGAGCAGTTCCTCTGCCGGCAAAAGTGCGCGCGGTGGCTGAGTTTCCCCAGCCACAGACAGTGAAAGCGTTGCAGGAATTTTTGGGGATGGTGAATTTTTATAACCGTTTCATACCCCGCGCGCAGCACAACTCATGCAGCCATTATACACCATGCTTAAAAGACAGAAGCCTGCCAATGTGATCGAGTGGTCCCCGGAGCGGGAGCGCGCGTTCACAGCGGAAAAAAAAGCACTCGCTGACGCAGCACTGCTGGCACACCCAGACCCGGCAGCCCGCATAGCGCTAACCACAGACGCATCAGAGGTAGCGATAGGGGCCATGGTAGAGCAGCAGGTCGCTGGAGTTTGGCAACCTCTCGCCTTTTTCAGCAGATCCCTACGTGAGGCTGAGCGGAAATACAGCGCATTTGACAGGGAACTCCTGGCGCTCCACTTAGCCATTCGACATTTCCAGTTCTGGCTGGAAGGGCGGCATTTCACCGCGTTTGTCGACCACAAACCGCTCACTTTTGCGATGTCCAAAACTTCAGAACCGTGGTCAGGGCGGCAGCAGAGACAGCTGGCCGCAATTTCTGAATTTACCACCGATATTCAGCACGTAGCTGGTAAAATCAATGTGGTGGCAGACTGTCTGTCACGCGCAGTAACAGCACCCGTCTGCGCGGAAACGGATTGCGCGGCTGCTTACCCAGAGCGCGGTAACAGTGCGGACACGCGCGCGGCTCCGGTCCACGTGGGAATAGATTATGCAGCCATGGCGGCGGAGCAGAGCGAGGACGCGGACGTGCGCGCGCTCCTGTCTGGACCAACAGGATTAAGGCTGGAACACAAAAATCTACAAACCGGTTTCCCCCCGCTTATCTGCGATGTATCCACAGGGCAACCCCGCCCGGTGGTGCCAGCCGCGTGGCGCCGTCGCGTTTTTGACGTCGTGCACTCCCTAGCGCACCCAGGGGTGCGCGCTTCGGTGAAAATAGTGGTGGAGAAGTTTGTTTGGCCGAGCCTGCGCAAGCACGTGAAGGAGTGGGCTAAGGCCTGCATGGCTTGCCAGCGGGCTAAAATTCACAGGCACACTAAAGCGCCCTTAGAACCGTTCCACATTCCGGCTAAAAGGTTCGATCACGTGCACGTGGACCTCGTGGGCCCCCTACCCACATCACAAGGGTTCACGCATCTCTTGACGATGGTGGACCGAACCACTCGTTGGCCGGAAGTGGTCCCGTTAACATCGACCACAGCGGCAGAGGTGGCACGCGCTTTTTTAACAGCCTGGGTAGCACGGTTCGGGGTCCCGTCAGATATTACGTCTGATAGGGGACCTCAATTTGCGTCGGAACTGTGGTCAGCAGTGGCCAGCGGCTAAGGAGCGACAGTACATCGCACGACCGCTTATCATCCCCAGGCCAACTGTTTATGCGAGCGTTTTCACAGGTCTTTGAAGGCAGCCCTCAGAGCGTCACTGACGGACACAGATTGGGTAAACAAACTACCATGGGTTTTATTGGGGTTGCGTTCGGCACCCAAAGAGGATCTACATGCCTCACCAGCAGAATTGGTCTTTGCACAACCACTCAGGCTGCCAGGCGAGTTTTTACCCGACCACACGGCACCAGGGCCCCCCCCCGATCCGGGGGTCTCTGAGTAACACGGGAGAAGAAATGCTCCCGGGCCCCGCTCATCACTCTTTCCCGTGTGTTTTCGTGCCCCAGGCTTTACGAGACGCAGAGTTTGTTTTTGTCAGGCACGATGCGCAGCGGCATAGCCTCCGCCCACCTTATGACGGTCCATTTCGAGTGCTGGAAACCGGGGAGAAATATTTTGTGCTAGATTTGGGGGGCAGGAGGGAGACGATCAGTATCGATAGATTAAAACCTGCTTTTGTGCTGCATAACGAGTCTGTACGGCCGGCGGGCGCGCCTCGACGCGGCAGGCCTCCAAAGGGGCAGCCCCGGGACCCCCCACGGGGGGCAAATAACCCTTCTCGCCCTCACTCCACAGATGCACAGCAGGACGGCCCAACACAGAGCAGGAGACCTGCATACAGCAGATTCGGGAGAAGATTGAAACCTAAGCTGCATGCGGAATGATGTGTTTTTTTGGTCAGGTTGTTTAGGTTGCTGTGAGATTCTGTTGGGGGGGTGACGTGCTGTATGACTGTTGTATGACTGTATGTGGGTGCCCAGTCTTTCGCGTGGAAGGAGGGAGTGATGTGGAGCCCATAGTTATAACCTATGTAACTCACATGTGGCTGGCTGAATTCAGCCAAGAGAGACTTTGAGCTAGCCATGTGTATTGACTTCACACCTTAAGAGGAAGACATGTCTGCACCCCCTGGGGACTCAGGAGAGAGGAGAAGATTACCCGGCCTGACCTTTGGGGGTCAGAGAGGAGAACAGAAGGACTCTGGGTGTTCTATTACAGATGAAAGGATGTAGCTGAGTATTGTGACTTTTGTGTGATGTATTGTTAGAGATGAGTGTATAAATGTATGTGTGTGACTGCGTCCTGTCTCTTTTCACTCCGATCGAGAGAGGACGTAGGATGAATGAGGATTAAAGCAGATTCTGGAAAATTATCCAGTCTCCTCAATTCTTGACTCCTACAAATAAATGTTAAAACAAAACATGTTCTGGAGGGCTGTGTGTGGGCATGGTAGGGGACTTCTCCACCCAGTGAAGAAAGTAACTGGGGAAGGGGGGGGGGGAACAATGGACCGAAAGAGAATGTGTCACCGGGGGGTATCAGACAGGACAGTAAGGACTATGCACCCCCCCAGGGAGAGGAGTAACTGCCGGAGCCGCTGGAGGAAAAAAGGGTGTGACAGCGGCGCCAGCGTTATGTCATGTTAAGGTGCAACACAGGCTTTGTTCTAAACACAATGTATGATTGTCAGAAGTTGCGGGTCTCAATGCTTGGTATTAAAAATAAAAAAGAGGAATGCATAGAGACCCGGGAGCTCACTGGTGAACATTTCCTCGAGTTTTCATAATGACCTCATGAATGTGCCGGGTTTGTGTTGAAAAATGTCCGCTTGCCTGAAAGCACCTCCGTCTTGGGAGCGCGTGCAAACCACACAAAAAACAAGTGAATCTAAAATTACAGCAAGTGTTGTAATGGTTTATACGTCTTTAGAAGTAAAAGTCACTACTACATCTTGTCAGTGAGTTTTAAATTTGTGTTCCGGCCCCGGATTATGAGCTGCATTTTGGTGTGCAATAACTGATGTTTGACACATCTTTAATGTCCTTGCTTTTGACTTTAATGCATCAAACACCGTAAAGACTGAAACATATCAAACACAAGAAACATTATTTTAGCTGTGGACACAAAATTCTAGTATTACAGAAATTAAATCATACTGCATACACACAAATGTAAACATTTATGATCTCAAATTGATAGATTTTTTAGGTTTACTGAGTTGTTGCAAGAAAGCTACCAGCAAAAATTATGCAGCATTTACTGTAAACAAATACAACAGATTATCAAATCCACATTTAAAATTGTATGGTTTGTGCACATCAGATTTTCATATTAGAAACACACACAAAAGTTTCTATTCTTTGGACATGTGCATATTCAAACAACCATCATTAAACTTCAACAGAGTTAAACATTTCACTAACCACTTTGCCGGATTGCAGCCTTCCGAGGGCAGAAATTCCTTGCAGGCTCTCACATTTTGTCTGCAATTAATAGCCCGGAATAAATACCTTGTAAATTGGTATTTCAGCTAATTTAAAGTCAAGATGTCAATTCAAAACATAACAATAAAATTGACTAGAACTAGGCATCTAGTAAATAATGAAGGATTGCCAGATTTGCACTTCTAAAAGCTACCAAGGCCCTGCAGGCCGGGAATTGTAGCAGTGACTGACCAGAATAATACTGCATTTACTTCAAGTCAAAAATAGATCCCTATTCACAGAATGAAGCTTCAAAAATTACTTTTTCACAACTATTACAGTTTTTCGCACATGCATGGAGACTAGGTGAAATGTTACATAGGCATGGATTACCACTGACAGTCACATGGTCTAGTCACACTTCAACAAACTTCAAAAACATCATCATCTCTCAAACAACCTACGAAATATCAGGTAGATAATTGGATATGAGGGATTATTTCATCATTATGACAGTTTCACCCTACCTGGGCTGAGGTAAGCAACTGGATGGCTTGGATTTTGTTTTAGCCAGCCATGCTCAATCTGTCCGTAGTCATGTTCTGCTGGGCAGGAAGTCTCAAAATCGTCTATTTCCTGTTGTGAATAATACTTATACTTCATGTATTTTTGATGGCAAATTATTTCAATAATTCTTAAATCTCAAAGGACAAATTTCCAAACCTAAGTTTTAAAAGAAAATATGGAGGGAATAAATAAATAAAAGGTAGGGAGTTCCCAAGGGATTCCCCAGAGGTCAAAGGTCATTTCCGGGTTGGGGGTTCCCCCAGACACAAAGTAAACAACTTTTGACTGGCACACAGAGCCAGGCTGTGAGTACATATATACCTGCCAAAACAAATCTTTGGGAGGCATTGCTGTACAACCAAAGGTCAAATACTAGAAAGGATGTCACTGTTGACATATATAGCGGGGAAATTACAACAGTCACAAGAATTGCCATGTTTCTCACATGGATCAAACAAACACAGCTGCTGCCGCTACACTCCCACCAAAATCTTTATGATGGAAGACTATAAAGTCATGCCAACATAAAATTTTCACAATGTCACCTAATCTTTAACCGGCAGCAAGAGCACAACCTTTTGCACTGGTCTTTCCAGTTCGGAGACTGGCTTAATCTTCTCCCCACGAGCCACACTTCTGGCGTTCGAAATTCTCAGCCTCACTTTTCGGACAAGTCCGTCCTTGTCGGCCATTGCACTCGTCACAAGTCCAAGTGGCCACTGGTTTCTCGCCAACCCTTAATCCATCATGAGAACAATGTCTCCTGTTTGGAGGTTTCTTTGTGGTTTGCACCACTTTTGGCGATGTTGGAGATTCAGTAAGTATTCTTGTTTCCATCTGCTTCGAAAGAGCTGACTCAGGTGTTGAACACGCCTCCAGCGTTTCCGTGCATAAACGTCCTGGGCGCAGAAGGCTCCTGGTGGAGGTAAGACTCCCTCAAGCTTGCCATGAAGTAGAGCGTTTGGCGTTATGGGAGGTTCGGCGAGTGGGTCATTCAAAGACGTTGGAGACAATGGACGACTGTTCACGATGTATGCTGCCTCATAGAACAGTGTTCTTAAGGAGGCGTCGTCTAGTCGTGTGTTCGCAAAGTCTATCACCGACTTCAGCGTCTTCCTCACTGTGCGGATCTGTCTTTCCCATACGCCACCTTGCTCACTAGCATGAGGAGCATTGAACTTGAACTCCACTTGCTTGTTTGCTAGAACTGTCTCCAGCTTGTCATGATCCAATTCGGCGAGAGCTTGTTTCAGTTCATTGTCAGCACCGATGAAGTTGGAACCTTGATCGCAGAGTATGCTTCTAACCACACCTCGCAATGCCAAGAAGCATCTTAGGGCATTGATGAAACAGTCAGTTGAGAGGTCGTCTAGAAGCTCCAGGTGAATTGCACGACTGTACAGACACGTGCACAGCAGTCCGTAGCGCTTGATTTCTGATCTTCCGCGTTTGATGAGATACGGGCCAAAAACATCCATTCCAGACTTGTAGAATGGAGGATGCGCTTCTGTACGTTCTTGTGGCAAGTCAGCCATCTTCTGACTCTCCGCTGGTCTTCTTTGCTTGCGACACATGATACAGTTGCGTATCACTTGAGCCACTGTCTTGGAGCCCCTTTGTACATAATATCCTTGAGATCGTAGTTCATTCAAAGTTGAGCTGCGACCTCCATGATTGGTCTTTTGATGTACATGCCCGATGATGGCCTCGGTGACATGTGATTTTCTTGGAAGGATAATGGGGTGACATTCTTCCTTGGTGATGTCTTCTGCTTCACGAACTCTTCCCCCAACCCTTAGCAGGCCTTCTTCATCCAACATGGGATCTAGAGTCTTCAAGCAGCTTGACGTTGCTATGTTTCCACCTTTCCCCAGGGTTGTGATCTCTTCAGGAAACTCTTTGGCTTGTAACCACTTGATGGCTAGATTACGTGCTTTTCTGTCTTGGAGTAGACGGCTTGTCTTCGAAGACACTCTTCTTATCATAGTTCCCAAGATGTTGATCATGGTCTGCCACTTCGAAATTCTTTGTAGTACATCCAACAGTCCTGTTGGTAGAACAACGCTAGATGCCCCGAGACACTGTGCTTTTACTTCAGGGTCGCCAAGGTTGAGAGTATTGTCCGGCGAAGTCAGTGGTAGCTCTGCTTTGTAGAGAAATTCTGGGCCTTTCAGCCACATAGAGGTGCCCAGTTCTTTGGCTGACACTCCTCTCGAAGCTAGATCGGCTGGATTCGACTTGGTCGGTACGTGGTGCCATTGTTGCACTTCAGTGTTCTCCCGAATGTACTGTACACGGTTGCTGACAAACACGTGAAACCGCTTTGCACTGTTGGCGATGTATCCCAGCACGACCTTGCTGTCTGTCCAAAAATATTCCTTGGTGACCTGGATCTCGAGCTCTCTTCTGAGGAACTTGCTGATTTTCACTGACGTTGTTGCTGCTGTCAATTCAAGCCGAGGAATGGAGACAACTTTTTTTTTCTCCACAATATCTTTATTGAACCTTTTTTTTTTTTTAACAAACATGATACAAACAATCAAACACTAACGCTAAAGTACTACAAAAAAAAAAAAAATGCACTAAAAATACCAACAACCACCAACAAAATCAAGTCTTCAACAATGCTCCTCTGTTTAGTCTAGACAATCCAATACATAAGTATACATATTATGTTCACCAGTTTGGAATTTACAAGGTCCACACACATCATTCACCTTCTTCTTCAAGAGTTATGTTTAAATTTTTTACATAATCAATAAAAGGTCTCCATATATTCTCAAACACAATTTCCTTTGATTTCAGTATATATGTTATTCTTTCTAATGGAAGGTTTGTTAACATCTGTCTTAACCACTGAGTCACATCTGGTCTATGAGTCTTTTTCCATAATAGTGCAATACATTTTTTGGCATTAAGCAAACTGAGGTCTATGAATGTTCTTTCACTTTTATTAAAATTATGCTTTTCTGGGTACAGACCCAACAAAAACAGTTTAGGATTCAGTATGATTTGTTTTGAGATTATTTTTTCAATTGTTACCCTCACCTCTTCCCAAAACATTCTTATTAATCTACATTCCCATAAACAATGAAATAGGGTTCCTTTACTTTCCATGCATTTTGTGCATGTATCTGGTATATTTTTGTTATATCTATTTAACTCCTCCGGTGTAACATACATCCGCATTAACCATTTGAAATGTATCAATTTAAGGCGTGCATTTATTGATTTGGTTTGAGCTTCTGTACAAGCCAATTCCCATTGTTCCTCCGAAATTTCAATTTGCAGATCTTCTTTCCAGTAGTTTAATCTTTTCAGTGAATTTTCACTTGAAGATAGTGTCAATGAGTTATAAAACTCTGAAATAATACCCTTTCTTTTACTATCTTTCATCATCATTTTTTCCAAGGATGAATAAATAGGTCGAGTGAGAGCTTTATTTTGATTTGATCGAATAAAGTTTCTAAGTTGAAGATATTTAAAAAAATGTGTTCTATTGAGATTAAATTTGATCCTCAGCTCTTCAAAAGACATTATGTTGTCTGCACATGGCAAATATAAATCCTGAATCTTTTGTATCCCTTTTAAATTCCATACTTTAAATACAGCGTCCGCTCTCCCTGGTTTAAAATATTGATTACCCCATATTGGACTAAATTGTGACAATAACTGTGGTTCTTTTAAATAGTTTTTAGCTTCACACCATATTTTGATCATATGCTTTACAAATGGATTTTTAACTTGTTTTTGTAATTTTTTTGCCGAATCTGAGTATATGAATATGGGAAGAGGTAAAGGTAAATTGTATGATTCCATTTCAGTCCAGTGAGGGAGATCATTTGATGAAAAATAATATGTCATAGACCTCAGTTGTGCCGACCAACAATACAACATAAAATTTGGACATTTCAGACCTCCACGATCAAATGGTAAATATAATAAAGACAGACGTAATCTAGCCCTCCTGTTGTTCCATATAAATTCCACTAACTTTTTTTTTATTCTTGAGAATAGATCTAAAGGTGGTGATAAGGGAATGTATTGAAATAAATAAAGTATTTTAGGTAAAATATTACTTTTAAGTATATTGATTCTCCTGATCATCGACATTGGTAGTGACATCCATCTCTGAGTTAACTCATTGATATCTGACATTAAGGCTTCATAGTTGACGCTGGCGACTGATTCTAGCTTAGGCATAATTTGGATTCCTAAATATTTAAACTGATTTACAACATTGAATTGATTTGCCTCAGGGGCTGGGTAATTTCTCTGGGTCTCATTTAGCATTAATATTGAAGATTTAGTTTTATTTATTTTATATCCTGATATTTCCCCAAAATTCTTTATTAAATTCAACAAGGTTGGAATTGATTTTTTTAGATTCGACATAAACAAAATTATATCATCGGCGTACAGGGAGATTTTATGTTCTGTTGGTCCAACTTTAATTCCATATATTTGTGAATGTAAACGTATCGCTATCGCTAAAGGTTCAATTGCCATAGTAAACAGTAAAGGTGAAAGTGGACAGCCTTGTCGACATCCTCTATTGATTTTTATTGGTTTTGAAATATTGTTATTTGTTAGGATTTCTGCTGTAGCATTATTGTATATTATTTGAACCCATTTTATGAAATTATTTCCAAGTCCAAACCTTTGTAGGACTTCAAAAAGAAAGGGCCATTCAACTCTATCAAAGGCCTTTTCGGCGTCCAATGATAGGAGAGCTGTATCCGGTGCTTCTTTATTAAAATAAATAATATTAAATAGTCTTCTTACATTATGGAAGCCTTGTCTACCCTTTATAAAGCCATTCTGATCTCGATTAATAATATTTGGTAAAATTTCTTGTATTCGTCTTGCTAAAATTTTACAGATTATCTTAAGGTCGGCGTTTAATAGGCTTATTGGTCTCATATTTTCACATTTATTAGAGGGCTTACCTGGTTTTGGCAGCAGTATAATTAAGGCATTATTTATGTATGATGGTAAATTATTATTTTGAAATGCTTCTAAAACCATTTCCAAAAAAGGTTTTATTAATTTATTCTTAAATTTTTTATAAAGGTCAACTGGAAGACCATCTGGTCCTGCACTTTTTCCTGATTTCATATTATCAATGGCTAGCCCAACTTCTTCTTGACTAATTTTAGACTCCAATATCTCCCTGTTTTCATTTGGTATACACGGTATAGATAGTTCGTTCAAAAACCCATTTAGTTTTGTTAAATCAGGTTCATTTTTGGTATCATATAATTTTTCATAGTAATCTCTAAAGGCTCTATTAATTTCTAAAGGATCTATAACTACCTGTCCGTTACTTATAATACTGGTAATTGGTGTTTTAATTTCCAATTGTTTAATCTGCCATGCTAATAATCCTGATTTTTCACCTTGTTCATAAAAAGATTGTTTCAATCTTAGAAGACTCGAGGCAGCTCTATTCGCTGATTTTTTGTCGTATTCAGCTCTCAAAATCAGTAATTCATTCTCCAACCTTGGGTCACTTCCTGCATACACTTTTTCCTGAAGACTTTTTATTTTATGTTCCAATTTAGCTCTCTCCTCTCGAGTCTTCTTAGATTTTGATCCTGTATAACTAATAATATGTCCCCTAATAAAAGCTTTGAAAGCCTCCCACTTTACACATGCTGATGTTTGTGTAGTATTGATGTCAAAGAACTCGTCTATCTGTTTTTCTATATACTTGACAAATTCCTCATCCTGAAGCCATTTATGCTGAAATTGCCATCTACCTGATTCCTTTGTCAATTTTTTATCTACATATATTAGACAACAGGGTGCATGATCAGAGATCACGATGTTATCATAAAAGCAGTTTTGAATCTTGGACCTTAATTCTGTGGAAATCAAAAAATAATCAATACGTGAGAATGTCTTGTAGGTACTGGAATAACAAGAATAGGCTTTAACTTGTGGTTTCATTTCTCTCCATATATCTAACAATCTCAATTCTTTCATAAAATGATTAATAGTCATCCTACATCCAATGTGCGTACAATCCAGTCCTGTTGATCTATCCACACCTGGATTCAATGTACAATTAAAATCCCCTGCTATTATATGTTGCCCTGTAAGTGATGATAAGATGAGAAATAAATTAGCAAAGAACTTCTGATCATCTATATTGGGACCATATAAGTTCACAAGATTTATATTTTCTAATAGCAAAGAACCTTGAATGATTACATATCTTCCAAATTTGTCTCCAATTACATTTTTCACTTGAAAAGGAACTGATTTATGTATGAGAGTCATAACTCCCCTGGCTCGGGATGAAAATGAAGAGGTGAATACACTTCCCTGCCATCTACTCCTAATTCTTTTAACATCCTCCTCTATCAGATGAGTTTCTTGTAAAAACACAATTCTTGAACCCATGTCCTTTATTTTATTCATAACTTGTTTAAGTTTTTTTAAATTTTGTAGACCTCTGCAATTCCATGAAGTTAAATTAAGATTAACACTTTGGTCCATGATCAATAGAGAGTTTGGGATTACCTTGCAGTGTAAACATGCTCATACAGAGAAGCAAAAACATGAGTGGTTGAACATTCATCCTACAAACTACACACAAACAAATTTCCCCTTCCCACACTTGTGGCAAACCCCCCAAAATCAAAAGAAAAATTCTGTCTCCCGATATAGCCATCGACCGTTCCACACCCACGGGGAACAGCCTAAGCCACTCCTTCTTCATCCTCCCAATCACCCTAACTCTACTGCTTTTAATGACGTAACATTAACTCTCCTCTGTAGTTTTCCAACTTAACTCCAAAATTTTTAACAACTTTGTACATCATAGTTTTTTTTTTGTTTGTTTGTTTTGTTTTTGTTTTGTTTTTTTTAATATATAATACAATCTATATTTTGTAAACTTACTATTTACTTCAAGTCAGTCAGATGCCTGTGCAAATGCTTAATTATTCTACCTTATATTTTGTTCATGCTTAGCTCCCACCAGTCTCTTCTTCTTCTTTGATCTTCTTGATGAACTCCTGCGCCTCCTCTGGGGTCTTGAAGATGTGGGTTCTGCCCTCATACGTGGTCAGCAGTCTCGCAGGATAGATTACACCATGACGAATCCCAAGGTTGCGCAGCTCCTTACGTACGGGATCAAACTGCTTCCTCAATTGCTGGATTCCTGTGGCCAAATCTGGGTAGAACCGCACCTGCTGGTCCTGGTGTTTAATCTCTCCTTTTTTAGCTCGTGCAGCGTTGAAGATCTTCATCCTGTCTCTGTTGCTAAGAAACTTCATAATTAAGGTCCTCGGCGGTCCCTTGTCTCTCCGTGGGCCAATACGATGTGCTTTTTCCAGAACCACTGCTGATTGCAACTCCTCGCTGCCCAGCACCTCCGGAATCCACTTTTCCAGAAAGGAACATACGTCCCGACCTTCTGATTCCTCTGGAAGACCCACCAGCCTCAAATTATTCTGTCTCGACCGAGATTCCAAATCCAAAATATTATCTTCCAGAGATTTTTTTTTTTTTTCCAAAGTGCGCACCTTTAATTGAAGACGGGTGACGTCATCTTCAGCACTAGCGAGACGGAGCTCCATCTGCGCCGTTCGTTCTACACAGTCACCCAATTCCTTTCTTATTCCTTCCAACGCTGTCATAATCCCATCAAATCTAGAGGAAAAGTCCGCTCTCATTGAACTCATGGCAGCCATCAGCGCATCTGCGCCATTCCCCGCAGATATCGCAGCGTTGCCAGCCTCCTCCGCCATATATGGAGTTTTGTTTACTGCGTCACAGACCTGAAAGTCCGTTAATTTGGACTGTTTCGGCGGCTCGCTTTTTCCTTTTCCTGGTTTTCCAGCCTTAGGCTTCGCCGACATATCTTCGCCCAAATGCTGGGATACGTTCTGTCCCAAATGAGAGAGTTATTTGCCGATTTTTTTTTTTTCCAGGAGCAGAGCAGAGCGAGACACGTCCGTCCTACGTGGCAGCCATAACCGGAAGTCCGGAGACAACTTTTGATGGTGCCACTCTCGCTTTGCTCATGAGCAAGGCGCAGTCTATGTTTCCATCTTGGTCACACATTCTGACATACGAGCACTGCCCATAACCTTGAGTGCTGGCATCACTGAAATGATGCAACTCGAAAGATTTCACTTCCTTGTCAGGCTTGAAACATCTGGGTATTTTCAGATCCTCCAGTTCCTGAATATTTGCTTTCCAGCTCTCCCACCGTTCAATTATGACAGGCTCGACAGGTTCGTCCCAGGATTTCTTTTGCTTGCACAGTTCTTGCAGGATCTTTTTCCCTTGCAACACCACAGGGCAAACAAATCCATTTGGGTCATAGACTGACATGACTGTAGAGAGGATGCCTCTTCTTGTGTTGGGTTTATCCTGTAGTGTTATCTTGAACCCGAAGCAGTCATTTTGAACATCCCATCTTGTTCCAAGTGTGCGCTCAACCGGGAGAGGTTCCAGTTCCAAGTTTATTTCGGAGACGGTAGTGGCTCTTTCTGAAGGTGGTATAGATTCCAGGACGTCTATGCTGTTCAACAGGAACTTATGGAGTCTAACTTTGCCCCTTTTGCATATTTCAGTGGCCTGGCAGATTAGCTCCTTCGCTTCATCTTTGGTGTCGCTGAAATCTTGGTTGAGAACCTTCAGGATCTCACAGGGTGGTGGCACTATCAATTCTTTGGCGACAATCCTATGGCATACACCATTGTTGCCTTGTTCATAATAAGGACCTCCAATGATGCTCCATCCCAAGTCTGTTTTCACAGCAAAGGCTTCTTCGGGATTTCCGGAGACTATCTCCACCGGTCTGAGTGCTTGTGGGCAGGAGTATCCAATGAGCAGTCCCACTTCACAGTCTTGAATAGGAGGAATGAAGGGGGCTATTCGAGCCAAATGAGGCATCATACTTGCCGCTACCTTTGAAGGAATGTGCTCCCTGTTGTGAGGGATGTGGTCTCTTGTGTAGCACGACTTGACTCGGACTTCGACAGTCGAGTCGTATCCTCTCAGTTTGATGTCTGAGAACTTCTTACAATAGACCACCGATGAAGATGTCATAGTTGTTATCTTCATTCTTGTTATTTCATGTGGCATGCACAGCTTGGCTGCCAGATCCTCTGTGATATAGGAGCTGTCGCTCTGGGAATCAATCAGTGCATAAACCAATACTTCTTGCGAGCCTGCTTGGCCTGTCTTGACCCAAACAGGTACGATCATTGAAGTATAACTCTTCATGTAATCTTGGTTGGTTTTGTTTGAAATAGATTCAAATGTGTTTTCATCTTTGTCGGCTTCTGACTCTGCAAGCTTTGTGTCTGCTTTCTTCTTGTCTAGGTGCAGCAGAGTTTGGTGTTTGCCTTTGCACGTGTTGCAGGACACTTTAACTAGACACTTCTTTGATGTGTGGCCACGTCTGAGACATTTGAAGCAAAGGGCCTTGCTTTGAATGCTTTGTATTTTGTCATCATAAGGCAACTCTTTGAAAGCATTGCACTTGTAGATGAGGTGATCTTTGTCGCAGTAGGTGCAAACTGGAGAATTTTTGGCTCCACTTTTAGGGGTTTCTTTTTCAGCACTGGTGTTGGTGTTGGTGGCATGAGTAATGCCAGGTGCTCGTTTTGTCTTTGCCCTAGACTTGTTTCCTCTATTCGCGGTTGGCAACTTGTCTTGGTTTTGAGCGACCACGCATATAGGGTTGGTAGCCACTCTGGCTTCTCTGGCTACGAAGTCGACAAATTCTTGAAACGAAGGGTAGCCCTTTCCAACATCTATGTCTTCTGTAACACGCCGTGTCCACCTAGTGTTACAATACTCGGGTAACTCGGTTGCTGTTTCTTGGATTTGGACGCAATCGTTCAAAACTTCAAGACCTTTCACGTAGGGGATAGCTTCTTTGAGGGTGCTCAGGAAATCGCTGAAATCTTGAAGACCTTTCTTGTCTTTGCCTGTTACTTTGGGCCAGTCTCTCAACTTGCTTCTCAAGGAGAGTTGAACGGTGAAGGGGTGTCCGAACCGCTCTTCCAACGTGGTCCATGCACGGTTGTAGGCAGCTTCATCACTTCCGAAAAAACAACCTTCTACTGCCGCTCTGGCTTCTCCTGCAAGGTACTGCTGCAGATAATACAGCTTGTCTGATGGTGGAATTCCTTTGTTCTCAACAAGTGTCACAAAACTTTTGCGAAAGTTGATGAACTTGAGTGGGTCACCATCAAACACAGGAGGTGTGGGAACAGGCAGCCTTGATTTGCTGACGCTATCTGAGAATGTTTGGGCGATGAAGGCCAACTGTGACTCTACTTGGCTCGCGCAATCTTCAGCTCTTGGTGATCTGGCCTCAGGAGAAAAAGCAGGTGCCTCTGGATTCAGATAACCTTTACTAGGCTTGTCACTGCAACAAGAGATGTCATCTGACCTTTGGACTCTTTCCTCTTCTTCTGCTATTTCTAATTGTTCACGACAACTTTCCAAGGCCACCTTGTATTTCCTTATCTTTGCGTGAAGTTCTGCACACTTTCGCTTAGCGCTCAATTCAGCCAGCTTCCTGGCCCTTTCTGAGGCATTACTTGATCCTGTTGAAGAGCCTGTTGAAGATTCTGAAATCTGTGCACTTACAGATACCTTTGACTGAATGGAGACTTTAGACTTGGCAGAAATATCAGACTCATAGTCTAACTTGCTTCCAAAGAGAGACCTGGAATAATTCATTCCCCAAGTAGTCTTGAGAAGGCTTTTTCTCTCCTTGTCTGCCATCATTGGATTCTCTCCAATTTGTTTCAAGGCTTTCGCCATGTCTGAGCACATTTGCTTAGCGCTGTCGACTCTGCGCCGCATCTCGTTGTCTGGCGGGCACAAATCTCGACAGGCTTCATATGTAGCTGTCATTTCTTTGTCCAGGCGAATCAGGTCTTCCAAGTCATCTTCAGTTGTGTCCAAGACCTCATCTTTGTATGCATAAAAAAGAGCGAACACAGCCTTCTTTACTTTACTGTATGTTCGCATAAACCTTTTGTTTGCTCTGTCTACCTGTGCTTCTTGTTCTTCTTTTTCACTGATGACAGCATCTAAAGTCGCAATTTTGTCATTGAGGCTGTCGTATTCAGCAGAAATCTCTGGTGAGACAGACTTATCCTCTCCCTTTGCTTTCACTAACCGCCTGACTTCTTTCAGTCTCTTCATGCATGTCTCTCGTCTTTGCTTCAGCTCATGAAGTGGGACATGCCTGAGTTTTGTTTAAGATAAGATAAGATAAGATAAGCCTTTATTAGTCCCACAATGGGGAAATTCCAGGATTGCAACAGCACAGTGATATATATGTACGTATGTACGTATGTATGTGTATATAGTGTATACATATGTACATATTACTATAAAATATATATATATACACACACACACACACACAGACACACAGTGCAGAGCATTGTAGCTGGATGGAATAAATATATGAATATATGAACACACAGTGCAGAGCATTGTAGCTAGATGGAATAAATATGTAAATATATAAACACCCACAGTACGGAGCATTGCAGCTAGGTGGAATAAATATGCAAGTATATAAACACACAGTGCGGAGCAATGTAGCTAGATGGAATAATATGTAGATATATAAAAACACAGTGCGGAGCATTGTAGCTAGATGGAATAAATATATAGATATATAAATATAAACACACCCAGTGCTGAGCATTGTAGCTAGATGGAATAAATATATAGATATATAAATATAAACACACCCAGTGCAGAGCATTGTAGCTAGATGGAATAAATATGTAAATATATAAACACACACAGTGCAGAGCATTGTTGCTAGGTGGGATGAAACAGCATAACCGTCTATTTAGTTATCCTACATGGTATGATTATGTGCCCATACATATTCTCACCCTCCATAGCGACCGGTATGTTCCTAGTTGTATGCCGGAGAGGACCATTGTGTAAGTCTATTGCATCTTTTGCATTCAAAAAAAACTATTAGTTTGTTACGTCTTTTTGCTATCTCTGCGAGCAGCCCTGCTTAGGTTGTACAGTCTGACAGCCGTTGGTAGGAAGGACCTACAAAACCTCTCGGTTGTGCACCTGGGATGATGTAGTCTGCTGCTAAATGAGCTCCTCAGTGCATCCAGTATGTCCTGCATAGGGTGGAACTCGGACTCCAGCAGAGATGACAGTTTAGCCACCGTCCTTCTCTCTCCTATCTCCTCCATCGGATCAAGGCGTTGCCCCAGGACAGAGCTAGCTTTCTTAATCAGTTTGTTCAGTCTCTTCCTATCGGCTGCAGTAATGCCACTGCCCCAGCAGACCACTCCAAAAGTGATGGCTGATGCCACCACCGTGTCATAGAATGACTTCAGCAGCGCCCCTTGTACACCAAAAGACCTGAGTCTCCTCAGCAGGAACAGCCTGCGCTGTCCCTTCTTGTAGAGTGCGTCAGTATTGTGTGACCAGTCTAGTTTATTGTTCAGATGAATACCCAGGTACTTGTAGGATGTCACCATCTCGATGTCTGTTCCCTGTATATTTACTGGTGCTGTGAGGGGCTGCCCATGCCTGCGGCAGTCCACCACCAGCTCCTTAGTTTTCCTCGCGTTGATCTGGAGGCAGTTCCGATGGCACCAGTCCACAAAGTCCTGGATAAGCCCTCTGTACTCAGCTTCATCTCCGCTGGAGATGAGACCAACGATCGCAGAGTCATCAGAGAACTTCTGTAGATGGCAATGTGTTGTGTTGTGTGAGAAGTCCGCAGTATAAAGAGTGAACAGGAAGGGAGCCAGCACCGTTCCCTGGGGGGCCCCCGTGCTACTGATGATCGTGTCGGAAACACAGTCCCGGGTTCTCACAAACTGAGGCCGGTTCGTGAGGTAGTCCAGGATCCATGATGACAGGTGCTGGTCCACCCCTGCGCGCAGCAGCTTGTCCTTCAGGATCATCGGTTGGATGGTGTTGAAAGCACTGGAGAAGTCAAAGAACATGATCCTCACCATATTCCCGGGCTTCTCCAGGTGGGACAGAGAACGGTGAAGGAGGAAGATCACCGCATCCTCCACCCCAATGCCATGCTGGTAGGCGAACTGGAGTGGATCCATCGCTGGTTCCACCAGGGGGCGGAGATGAGCAAGGAGCAGTCTCTCCAGGGTCTTCATCAAGTGGGACGTCAAGGCCACCGGTCTGAAGCTGTTCAGGTCTTTGGGGTGGGAAGTTTTTGGTACAGGTACCACACAAGATGTTTTCCACAGCTGTGGTACCCTCCCCAGTTTCAGGCTCATGTTGAAGATATACGTCACAATCCCACACAGCTGGTCTGCACAGGACTTGAGGAGCTTTGCGCTGATGCCGTCCGGTCCCGACGCCTTCCTCGCCTTGATCTTCCTCAGCTCCGTCCTCACCTGGGTCTTGGTCAGGGTCAGGATGGGGGGCTGTGTGTTGGGAGTGGGGGGGGTGTCGGTGGAGTGGGGAGTGGGCAGCAGGACTTGATTTCTTAGAGGCAGCAGTGGTTGTTGTGCAGACAGGGGGGAGGGCGGTTGGTCAAATCTATTGAAAAACAGATTCAGGTTGTTCGCCCACTCCCTGCCCCCCGTGGCCTGGGGGGAGGTATTCTGGAGCCCCGAGATGGTTTTGAGGTTTCTCCAGACCCCGCTGATGTCGCTCTGTTGCAGCTTGTCCTCCATCTTCTTCCTGAAGCTGTCCTTGCCTTCTCTGATCTTTCTCCTCAGCTCCCTCTGTACGGACTTCAGCATCTCCCTGTTCCCCAACCTGAAGATCCTCTTCTTCTCTCTCAGAAGTGTTTTTATCTCAGGGTTGATCCAGGGTTTGTTGTTTGAGTGACGCCGTATGGTCTTGGTGGGAACGGATTTGTCCACACAGAAGCTGAGGTAGCCCGTGAAGGTGTGAATGAGGCCATCGATGTCCTCACCATGTGGATCGCAGAGCTGCTTCCAGGCAGTGGCTTCAAAACAGTCCTTTAGAGTGTCCATTGTCTCCTCAGACCATAACTCCACAGTGTGCATGGCCGGAGGTTGTCTGTGCACTAGGGGTTTGTACACCGGTCGGAGATGAACCAAGTTGTGATCCGATCTCCCAAGTGGGGGGAGTTGTGATGAGGTGTACGCCTCCTTAGTGTTTGCGTAGAACAAATCCAGTGTTTTATTGTCTCTAGTGTGGCATGTGACATACTGGGTGAAAGTGGGCAGAATGGGAGACAGTGAAACGTGGTTGAAATCGCCTGAGATGAGGAGAAGAGCATCTGGGTGTTCTGTCTGCAGCCTGCTGGTTACTGAATGGATGACGTCACGCGCTGTCCCAGCGTTCGCCGTCGGATTTGCATAAACAACAATGCAGATCACGTGTGAGTGTTCTCTCGGGAGATATGTAGGCCTCATGCTAACAGCTAGCAACTCAATGTCTTTGCTGCAGTGTCGTTGTTTAACAGTGATATGTCCCGGTCTGCACCAGTTGTTGTTAACATACATTATCACTCCACCGCCCCTAGTTTTGCCACTCTCTGGTGTTCGGTCAGCTCGTATCATGTGAAAACCCTCCAGCTCAATGTTAGCATCTGCTGCTAGTTCAGTTAGCCACGTCTCAGTAAACAAAAGGAGAGAGCACTCCCGGTAAGTGCTATCATAACGGGAGATAGCCGCTAGCTCATCTAACTTTCCCAGTATCGACCGTACATTTCCCATGACAACAGATGGAAGGGAGGGTCTGTACCTTATATTTTTTGTCCTCCGCCTTACTCCAGCCCGGCAGCCGCGGCGTTTTCGCCTCAATTCTCTCGGTATGTCGAGTTTTTCCAGTGGGACCGGGTGGCGGTTAAATGCTAGCAGCTCTTCCCTGTTGTATCGTATCCTGCTATAAACAGTGGCTCCGTCCACCGGCTCAGGAGACATTTGGGACGATCTGTGTGTCCGTGATATAAGTGGGGTGAAAAAAAAAGTGATCAAAAGAGAGAGGAAGAGAAAAAAAAACTCGGAATCGAGCCGCTGTTGCAAAAGGCAGCCGACTGGTCTGGTTAGTCTTGCCAGTGGCGCCATCTTCTGGATCACTTGCATCTTCTTTTTCTTGGACTCCAGCCACCGCATTCTCTCCTTCTGGTTGCTTCTTGTCACCATTATTCTTTTCTTGTTCACTGATTGTAGCCAACTCCATTTCAAGAGTTTCTATTGCATCATGTACTGTTTCTGCATCAGTGTTGAGTTGAGCTCGCTCTTCCTCAGACAAGGTTTCAACTGCCAAGTCAGCATTTATGGCTTGTAATTGCTCTTTGGCAGCTGTGATCTGCTCTCGCAATTCTTGCTCAGTTGCATTTTTGGCAGCTGCAGCCATTTTGTTGCAGTACAGTGTTTACGGAAAATAGTGAGGAAATGGGACAAAAAAATGAAATGGTAATTTATATTACCTCTTTGAATAAAGTGAGTTTCGATTGCCGGCAGTATTACATACACTTGTCAACTGTTTCAGTGAGTTGGTGAACTCTTTGTGACAGCATATGCCACCGGACAGTCGTTTGGCAATCTAATGACCGTAAAAAAAATGTTTAGTAAATCTGGATGGTCTGACAGACAATGCTAGCCAGGCTTGGTAATTGGGATTTTCACCAACCAGATTTCTTGAGTGAAAACCTGGAGATAAAAAATATTATGCAAACCTGAAACACAATGTGTTTTTTATGTTTACCTTGTGGCGGTTCGTAGTGCAGCGGCATGAAAAAATAAGCAGCTATGCTGTGGTTTTAAGCAGGTTTTATTAAATCATACCGCCGTCACAAAGCTCCACTCCCGGCGCCGTGCATGAGCGCCGGGAGCGAGCTCACGGCTCTCAGAGAGGCGGACACGTGTGTGTCTACCAGTTGCAGGATCAGAGTGAGAGAGAGAGATTGCGTTACAGAGTTGCGCCTTAAATACTTGACCATAACAATACATGAAAGAGACATACCCCACAGTTAGAATGATCAAAGGTATAACAGAACAGGCAGGAGGTATTTGCATTTGTAAGACATACATCACAATGGGCAGATTAGCTAGACCTCGCTCTAGGTGCAAGACAAAGAGGCTAACAAGCACATCTACATATTGATCTGAGTCTCTAGGTCACAGTAAGGACAGGACGCATTAGTACAATGGATGAAAGGCAATAATTAACGTCCAGGGGTGAGACAGAAGAAACTCGTCTACCTGTAGACATTAATACACCAAAGCACATCTACATATGTAAGATGCTCAGAAAAAGCACAGTAAGGACAAGCCATATGCACACTATACAGAATGGCGCATTACATCACAACACATGCATGTTTGCATCACAAATACATGAATGGCACATTGCATCTCAGAAGTGCAGCAGGAAAACAGAGAAAAGAGGGCTGAGTGTCCTTAGTCTGTTGTGGGGTTAAAACGAACCGCCACACGCTCCCCCCCAGAGGATGCGGCAGGGGGCCGCGACCTCGATAATCCATCTGTGTGAGCGAGCTGTGGGAGAAGCTCGCTGCAGGCGGAGGGGGAGGGAGGGGAGGGGTGGTAAGTGCCGGCAGGAGCTGTGAAATCGTCCTGAGCCGCGCAAAAATTGCTTGCTGCTCCGTGACGTCGAGGGGTTGTCCTGTTGCACTTGCGGAGATCACAAGAAGAAAAACTAGTCTCTGACTCCTCTCGTGGCCATGAAGAAAAGCAGGGGCGGCTGTAAGAAAAAAAGTAAACAAAGCATAGGGACTGTTGGCTTTGGGTGCTGAAGCAACCCCAAAGCTCCCGGGAGCAGCTGACGGCTGAAATCCCTTTGTGCCGTGGTTAAGACCATTAAAAAATCCAGTGGCGAGCTGCGTGCTTGCTTCAGGTGAACGAGCAGCCCTGAAGGTTCTGTGAGCAGCGGCGGAGGACGATGGCGGTCTCTGGCGTGGCTGAGACTGTTAACAAATCCTTCCAGTATGCTGCATGCGTGCCTCAGGTGAGCGAGCAGCCCTGAAAGGCAGCGGCGAAGGAGGAAGGCAGTCTGTGGAGCAGTTACTTGTCCCGTGCGTGATGCGCCGTCCTTGTAACTCCCCGAGCGTGCGCGGGGGTTCCGTGGCGTGGGTGGGCCGCTGGAGTGGCGAGTCAGGGTGCAGAAACTTGGTGAAAATCGGCGCAGACGGCGGCGATAAAATATAGGTTGAGCTGTTGCTGTAGATTGGCCATGGTGCGTTGGAGCGGTGAGAGGAAATAGACGATCTTTAGTCCCTCAGGCCCGTGCAGATGCGTTGGAGCGGCGGGAGGGAATAGACGATCTTTTGTTCCTCAGGCTCATGCAGCTGCGTTGGAGCGGTGTGAGGAAGTAGACGATCTCCGTCCCTCGGGCTCGTGGAGACGCGTTGAAGCGGTGCGAGGCAATAGACGATCTTTGTGCCCCGGGCTCGTGCAGCTGCGTTGGAGCGGTGAGAGGGAGGAGACGATCGTTGTCGCTCGTGCGGCCATGGTGCGTTCAGTTCCACGCGCTGCGCTCCCCGTCGGCCCTGGAGGTTGCCGTCGTGGAGAGAGGACGAGGTGCGTGCGCTCTCAGTGAGAGCGGCCGGTCCAGCGTGGACGTCCCGATCTCAGGCGAGGGTCGCGCCATGACGTTTTCTGCAGTTTACCGGTCGTGAGTGATGTCCGGAGAACGGCTCGCCTGTGTTGGCTCCGCGTCGAAGTCTCCCTGAAGCCGCAGGGAGGGCGGACCAGTAGGCCGCTGCGACGGAGCATTCATGCCCGGGTGTTGCGTTCGCTGGCCGCTCGTTTTTTTCAGCGTCGGTTCGCCGGCGTGGCCATCCAAATCAGAAGGCTGCGTCGCACAAAACGTGTGTGTCTTCAAGGGGTCACAAGCGCAGCTGTGCGGCTGTCCAGCTCGGAAGGTTGCATTCGCACAAAACGTGTGCGTGTTCGAGGGGTCACCAGTGCAGCGGCATGAAAAAATAAGCAGCTATGCTGTGGTTTTAAGCAGGTTTTATTAAATCATACCGCCGTCACAAAGCTCCACTCCCGGCGCCATGCATGACCGCCGGGAGCGAGCTCACGGCTCTCAGAGAGGCGGACACGTGTGTGTCTACCAGTTGCAGGATCAGAGTGAGAGAGAGAGATTGCGTTACAGAGTTGCGCCTTAAATACTTGACCATAACAATACATGAAAGAGACATACCCCACAGTTAGAATGATCAAAGGTATAACAGAACAGGCAGGAGGTATTTGCATTTGTAAGACATACATCACAATGGGCAGATTAGCTAGACCTCGCTCTAGGTGCAAGACAAAGAGGCTAACAAGCACATCTACATATTGATCTGAGTCTCTAGGTCACAGTAAGGACAGGACGCATGAGTACAATGGATGAAAGGCAATAATTAACGTCCAGGGGTGAGACAGAAGAAACTTGTCTACCTGTAGACATTAATACAACAAAGCACATCTATATATGTAAGATGCTCAGAAAAAGCACAGTAAGGACAAGCCATATGCACACTATACAGAATGGCGCATTACATCACAACACATGCATGTTTGCATCACAAATACATGAATGGCACATTGCATCTCAGAAGTGCAGCAGGAAAACAGAGAAAAGAGGGCTGAGTGTCTGTTGTGGGGTTAAAACGAACTGCCACAACCTCAAAATTTCCACTCAAAATAACTGAATGGAAACTATACTTGAATTAGGGAATTCTTATCTTTGGGGTATATGATTCCCTAAATACTTTAAGCTTGTACTTGATTTGATTAATTCAAAATTGAATTAAATTTGAGGAATCTTGAAATATACTTATATCATTGGATTGAAGCTCAACCAGCCCTTACCTCAGCCCTTGATCTTACTTGATCTTACTAGCCTGATTTAAATTGATGTTCAAAAATACTGATTGAAATACGTTAGCAACAGGATGTGCACAAGCAGTACATGTACAATGAAAACAGAATAATGCAAACACTTCTCTCAACATCAGCACAAAATAAACACAGTATTCAGTGACTAATAAACTTGACTTTGCACTTGAGAAACACAAACTTGACTTGACTTGACTTAAAATGTGTCCTCAAGGTTCAATCACTGGATACATGTCCTTCACTTACAGGCTGTAGCAGAAAAGTGAATGTCTCTTACTTAATTGTCATATACTAGCACTAGCACACTGGTGAGTGGTACCGACAGGATGTCACCATCACGATCTCGATGACACGGCACGACCCAACCTCTTGAATCTGCAGCATTCTTTGCTTGCACACCCACGCTCGTCCACGATGACTTGGTACAGGCGAGTATGAGGTAGTGTCTTTACTGTTCCGGCCCCGGATTATGAGCTGCATTTTGGTGTGCAATAACTGATGTTTGACACATCTTTAATGTCCTTGCTTTTGACTTTAATGCATCAAACACCACAGGTGTTTGATGCTTGGTGACACCACAGGTGTCACCAAGCATGACACCCTCCATTCCCTGGCTGCGCCTAGAAATCCTATCCATAAAAATTATGAACAGGATCGGTGACAAAGGGCAGCCCTGGCGGAGTCCAACTCTCACTGGGAATGACTCCGACCGAGTGTTGGCAATACGAACCAAACTCTCACAACGGTCATACAGAGACCGAATAGCTCGTAACAACAAGCCCGATACCCCATACTCCCGAAGCACCTCCCACAAAAATCCACGAGGGACGCGGTCAAATGCCTTCTCCAAGTCCACAAAACACATGTAAACTGGTTGGGCAAACTCCCACAAACCCTGGAGAATTCTCGAGAGGGTAAAGAGCTGGTCCGATGTGCCACGGCCAGGACGAAAACCACATTGCTCCTCCTGAATCCGAGGTTCGACCAACGGCCGGACTCTCCTCTCCAGTACCTTGGCATAGACCTTCCCAGGGAGGCTGAGGAGTGTGATCCCTCTAAAGTTGGAGCACACCCTCCGGTCCCCTTTTTTAAAGAGAGGAACCACCACCCCGGTTTGCCATGCCAAAGGCACTGCCCCCGACCTCCACGCAATGTTGCAGAGGCATGTCAACCATGACAACCCAACAACATCCAGGGCCTTGAGGTACTCGGGGCGAATCTCGTCCACCCCTGGGGCCCGGCCACCAAGGAGATTTTTAACCACCTTGGCGACCTCAGCCCCTGTGATAGGCGAGTCATCCCCCTCGTCCCCAAACCCTGCTTCCTCTGTGGAAGGCATATCAGTGGGATTGAGGAGATCCTCGAAGTATTCCTTCCACCGCCCGACGATGTCCCCAGTCGAAGTCAACAGTATCCCATCCGCACCATACACAGTGTGGACGGGGAGCTGCTTTCCCCTCCTGAGCCGCCGGACAGTTTGCCAGAATCTCTTTGAGGCCGACCGAAAGTCTTGTTCCATTGCCTCACCAAACTCCTCCCATACCCGGGTTTTTGCTTCAGCAACCACCCGAACTGCACTCCGCTTGGCCTGCCGGTACACCTCAGCTGCTTCGGGAGTCCCACAAGCCAACCAAGCTTGATAGGACTCCTTCTTCAGCTTAATGGCCCCCCTCACCACTGGTGTCCACCACTTGGTTCGGGGGTTGCCACCACGAGATGCACCGACCACCTTGCGGCCGCAGCTCTGGGCAGCCGCTTCAACAACAGAGGTGGAGAACATGGCCCATTCAGACTCCATGTCTCCAGACTCCCTCGGAATGTGGTTGAAGTTCTTCCGGAGGTGGGAGTTGAAGACCTCCCGGACGGGGGCCTCAGCCAGACGCTCCCAGCACACCCTCACTATACGTTTGGGTCTACCAGGTCTGAATGGCTTCCTCCCCTGCCATCGGATCCAACTCACCACCAGGTGGTGATCAGTTGACAGCTCTGCACCTCTCTTTACTCGGGTGTCCAAGACATACGGTCGCAGGTCTGATGACACGATAACAAAATCGATCATCGACCTGCGACCTAGGGTGTCTTGGTGCCAGGTGCACATATGGACACCCTTATGCTTGAACATGGTGTTCGTTATGGACAGACTGTGGTTAGCACAGAAGTCCAATAACTGAACACCACTCGGGTTCAGATCGGGCAGGCCGTTCCTCCCAATCACCCCCCTCCAGGTTTCACTGTCGTTGCCCACGTGCGCATTGAAGTCCCCCAGTAGGACAATGGAGTCTCCAAGAGGAGCACCCTCCAGCACCCCAGTCACAGACTCCAAAAAGGGTGGGTACTCTGAAACATCATTTGGTGCATAGGCACAAATGATGGTCAGGACCCGTTTCCCAACCCGAAGGCGCAGGGAAGCAACCCTTTCGTCCACCGGGGAAAACTCCAATATAGAGGCAGCAAGGTGGGGCGATACAAGAATACCCACCCCTGCTCGTCGTCTCTCGCCCGGGGCAACTCCAGAAAAGGCCAAGCTCCAGCCCCTCTCCAGGAGACTGGTTCCGGAACCAGAGCTGTGTGTTGAGGTGAGGCCGACTATATCTAGCCGGTATCTCTCAACCTCGTACACCAGCTCAGGCTCCTTCCCCACCAGAGAGGTGACATTCCACGTACCAAAAGCCAGTTTAGAAAGCTTGGGATCAGTCCGCCAAGGTCTCCGCCTTTGACCGCCACCTGATCCACATAGCACCGGACCCCCATGATCCCTCCTGCAGGTGGTGAGCCCACTGGAGGGCGGACCCATGTAACTCCTTCGGGCTGAGCCCGGCCGGGTCCCATGGGTGGAAACCCGGCCACCAGACGCTAGCCTTCGAGCCCCTCCCCCAGGCCTGGCTCCAGGGTGGGGCCCCGGTAACCCCATACCGGGCGGGGTACACTGAATCCTTGATATACAATTCAACCTGTGACCACAGGATCTCATCTCTGTTGTTTGCAGATGATGTTGTCCTGTTGGCTTCATCCAGCAATGACCTACAGCTCTTGCTGGGACGGTTTGCCGCTGAGTGTGAAGCGACTGGGATGAGAATCAGCACCTCCAAGTCCGAGTCCATGGTCCTCAGCCGGAAAAAGGTGGATTGTCCTCTCTGGGTTGGGGACAGGCTCCTGCCCCAAGTGGAGGAGTTTAAGTATCTTGGGGTCTTGTTCACGAGTGAGGGGAGAATGGAGCGAGAGATCGACAGACGGATTGGAGCAGCATCTGCAGTGATGCGGACGTTGTACCGGTCTGTTGTGGTGAAGAGGGAGCTTAGTTCTAAGACAAAGCTGTCGATTTATCAGTCAATCTACGTTCCTACTCTCACCTATGGTCACGAGCTTTGGGTAATGACCGAAAGAACGAGATCGCGGATACAAGCGGCTGAAATGAGCTTTCTCCGTAGGATTGCTGGACTCACCCTCAGAGATAGGGTGAGGAGCTCAGTCATCCGGGAGAGGCTCAGAGTAGAACCGCTGCTCCTCCACATTGAAAGGAGTCAGTTGAGGTGGTATGGGCATCTGATTAGGATGCCTCCTGGACGCCTCCCACTTGAGGTGTTTCAGGCACGTCCCACTGGGAGGAGACCCCGGGGCAGACCCAGGACTCGGTGGAGAGACTATGTCTCCCAGCTGGTCTGGGAACGCCTTGGTATCCCCTCTGAAGAGCTGGAGCAGGTGGCTGGGGAGAGGGAAGTCTGGGCTTCTCTGCTTGAACTGCTGCCTCCGCGACCCGGACCTCCGGAAAAGCGGTAGAAGATGGATGGATGGATGGATGGATGGCATCAAACACCGTAAAGACTGAAACATATCAAACACAAGAAACATTATTTTAGCTGTGGACACAAAATTCTAGTATTACAGAAATTAAATCATACTGCATACACACAAATGTAAACATTTATGATCTCAAATTGATAGATTTTTTAGGTTTACTGAGTTGTTGCAAGAAAGCTACCAGCAAAAATTATGCAGCATTTACTGTAAACAAATACAACAGATTATCAAATCCACATTTAAAATTGTATGGTTTGTGCACATCAGATTTTCATATTAGAAACACACACAAAAGTTTCTATTCTTTGGACATGTGCATATTCAAACAACCATCATTAAACTTCAACAGAGTTAAACATTTCACTAACCACTTTGCCGGGTTGCAGCCTTCCGAGGGCAGAAATTCCTTGCAGGCTCTCACATTTTGTCTGCAATTAATAGCCCGGAATAAATACCTTGTAAATTGGTATTTCAGCTAATTTAAAGTCAAGATGTCAATTCAAAACATAACAATAAAATTGACTAGAACTAGGCATCCAGTAAATAATGAAGGATTGCCAGATTTGCACTTCTAAAAGCTACCAAGGCCATGCAGGCCGGGAATTGTAGCAGTGACTGACCAGAATAATACTGCATTTACTTCAAGTCAAAAATACATCCCTATTCACAGAATGAAGCTTCAAAAATTACTTTTTCACAACTATTACAGTTTTTCGCACATGCATGGAGACCAGGTGAAATGTTACATAGGCATGGATTACCACTGACAGTCACATGGTCTAGTCACGCTTCAACAAACTTCAAAAACATCATCATCTCTCAAACAACCTACAAAATATCGGGTAGATAATTGGATATGAGGGATTATTTCATCATTATGACAGTTTCACCCTACCTGGGCTGAGGTAAGCAACTGGATGGCTTGGATTTTGTTTTAGCCAGCCATGCTCAATCTGTCCGTAGTCATGTTCTGCTGGGCAGGAAGTCTCAAAATCGTCTACTTCCTGTTGTGAATAATACTTATACTAAATGTATTTTTGATGGCAAATTATTTCAATAATTCTTAAATCTCAAAGGACAAATTTCCAAACCTAAGTTTTTAAAAGAAAATATGGAGGGAATAAATAAATAAAAGGTAGGGAGTTCCCAAGGGATTCCCCAGAGGTCAAAGGTCATTTCCGGGTTGGGGGTTCCCCCAGACACAAAGTAAACAACTTTTGACTGGCACACAGAGCCAGGCTGTGAGTACATATATACCTGCCAAAACAAATTTTTGGGAGGCATTGCTGTACAACCAAAGGTCAAATACTAGAAAGGATGTCACTGTTGACATATATAGCGGGGAAATTACAACAGTCACAAGAATTGCCATGTTTCTCACATGGATCAAACAAACACAGCTGCTGCCGTTACAATTTGGGACTCTCCAGGCTGGACATGAGCCAATGGGTGATTCAGGCAATCCTCCAAGAGAGCCCTGCAACTTACCGCAACAATTGAAAAAAAAAAAAAATCCCACGACATCCTGGAGGCACTGATTTTTATAACCGTTTCCTTCCCCGGGCAGCTCAGCTGATGCAGCCATTGTATGTCACGAGTCAAATAAAGAAGCCCGCAGAAACCATTGACTGGACTCCTGAGTGAGTCCAGGCTTTAACAAACATCAAAACAGCACTTGTAGATGCCGCGTTGCTAGCCCTGGATAGCATGGATAGCACCGACTACGGACGCGTCTGATGTTGCCATCGGGGCAGTAGTGAAGCAGTACGTCTCAGGTTTGTGGCAGCCTCTCGCACTTTTCAGCTGAACTTTGTGCAACAACGAACACAAATACAGCACACTCGATAGAGAATTGCTTCCTCTCCACCTGGCAACGTGCCATTTCCAATTGTGGCTAGAGTGGCGTGAATTCACCGTGTTCGTGGACCATAAGCTGCTGATGTACGTGATGTCCAAGGTCTCGGAACCATGGTTGGCCCGGCAGCAACGACACTTGGCCGCAATTTCAGAGTTTACTACCGACACTCAACATGTCGCCGTTAAGCTCAACGTTGTGGCTGATTTTCTGTCACGTGCTTAAGTCTCCCCAGTCGACATGGGAATAGATTTCCCTGCGATGGCCATGGACCAAGCCGGGAACATGGATATTTGCGCACTCCAGTCTGCACCTACTGGATTATGGCTGGAAAGCATGGTGGTGCAAGAGGGGTGCCCTCCCTTGCTCTGCAACGTCTCCACTGGCCACCTGCGTCTGGTGGTTCTGAGCTCTTGGTGCTGTCACTTTTGGATTCAGTACCATCCTTTTTGCATCAAGGAGTGTGCTCTTCGGTGAAGCTAGTGTGGGCGAAATTCATCTGGCCGTGCTTGTTCAAGGACGTTAAAGAGTGGGCTGCAGCTTGCGTCGCGTGCCAGTGGGCCAAATTGCACAAGCATACAAGAGCTCCCCTCGAGCCTTTGAAAATCCTGGACAGGAGGTTTGACCATATCAATGTTGATTTGGTGGGACCCCTCCTGTCATCGTAAGGTTTCATGCACCTTTTAACAATCGTGGACTGCACAACGCGCTGGTCTGAAGTGGTCCCGCTGGCTTCTGCCACGTCTGCAGAAGTGGCTTGTGCTTTTTTGTCAGCTTGGGTTGCAAGATTCCGATCCCTGTTGGACATCACTTCCGACAGGGGTCAACAATTCGTTTTGGAACTCTGGACCGCGATAGCCCACAGCCTGGGGGTCAAAATTCAACATACTTACGCGTACAACCCCCAGGCTAATGGGTTATGCAAGCATTTTCATAAGTCACTTAAAGAAGCGCTCACAGCTTCACTCACGGATACAAACAATGTCTGCCACTGTAGTATTCTCTGGCCCCTCCCCAATCTGACCAGTGATGACATGTTTAGCCGCTCGTCATCCTTGAACCGCTGGCTGTCTGTGTGGTGTCCTAAAAATGACGTGGGCTACATTGACAATTGGAGCTTTTTTTGGGGAAAACCTGGTCTTATGAGACGAGACAGCATTCATCCCACTTTGGATGGTGCTTCTCATTTATCTAACAATCTGGCATCTTTTTTATCCAAATTTCCAAAACCTTGACTACTCAGAGTTGGGACCAGGAAGCAGAGTCACAGTCTTACACGCCTCTCTGCAGATCCTCTTCATCCGCCACCCCTCAGCTTAGCCCCTGACTTCCCCATCAGAGAATCGTTGTCTGCTCCCTCCAAAGTAAATAAAAATATAATGCATAAGCATCCCAAAGTGATAAAGCAAAATATTGGTAAAACTCAAATCAAACATAAAGCCTCTAAATTGAATGATTTGGCCTCTGTTCCTCCTCATAATTTAAAAATTAAATGTGGTTTATTAAATATTAGGTCTCTAACTCCCAAGTCTCTGTTAGTCCATGATCTGTTAATTGATCATCAGATTGATTTAATTTCCCTTACAGAGACTTGGTTAGGGCAAGAGGATTATGTTGGTTTAAATGAATCAACTCCCTCTGGTTATTTAAACTGTCAAAATCCCAGAAGTTCTGGTCGTGGAGGAGTAGTAGCAACAATTTACCATTCCAAATTACTAGTTAATGTAAAGCAAAAAACATGTTATAATTCCTTTGAGGGCCTGGTCCTCAGTATTGGGCACTTTAGCAATTTTAGGTTAAACCCAATTTTATTTGTCATAGTTTATCGTCCCCCATCAACCTACTCAGAATTTTTATCCGAATTTGCTGATTTCTTAGCTGATTTAGTGCTGAAATCTGATAGAATAATTATAGTAGGGGACTTTAATATACATGTGGATGTAGATAGTGACTGCCTTAATGTGGCATTTAATTCAATATTAGACTCGATTGGGTTTTCTCAGAAAGTAGGAAATTCTACTCATTACCTCCACCATACATTGGACCTTGTTCTGACATATGGCATAGAAATAGAAAATCTTGTAGTGTCTCCTCATAACCCTGTACTGTCAGACCATTGTCTGTTAACCTTTGATTTTACTATTTCTGACTATTTGGCTTCTAAAGAAAAATATTACTACAGTAGATGCCTCTCAGATGATGCTGTTACCAAATTTATGCAGATTGTTTCCTCTATGCCATGTGCCAACACAACGGAAATAAGCTATAGACAGCTTTCTCCTTCTGTAATTGATAACATGGTGGATAGTGTTTCAGCTTCTCTGCATCAGACTCTAGACTTGGTGGCCCCCTTAAAAAAGAAAAAGTCTAATCAGAGATTTCTAACTCCTTGGTTCAACACAGAAACTCGTAGCTTAAAACAGAAGACTCGTCAATTAGAAAGAAAATGGCGCTCTACTAATTTAGATGAAATCTATTTAGCTTGGAGAAATCATCTTTTAATTTATAAAAAATCTCTTAGAAAAGCTAGAACGAGTTATTACTCTGCATTAATAGAAGAGAACAAGAATAATCCCAGGTTTCTTTTCAGTACTGTAGCCAGGTTGACAAAGAGTCAGGACTCTGTCAATCCTAGCATTCCCTTAGAGCTTACTAGTCAGGACTTTATGAACTTTTTCAATAATAAAATTTCATCCATCAGAGATAAAATCAATCAGATTCTTCCCACAGTTAACTTAAATACTGTAACTACTACAACTCCTTCTATTGATGTCTGTCTTGATGAGTTTACTCCAATCGACCTTTGTGAGTTAGACAAAATAGTTTCCTCATCCAAACCTTCAACTTGTCTTTTAGACCCTATTCCTACCAGGTTATTTAAAGAAGTCTTCCCACTTATTGGTAGCCTTATTCTTCATATAATCAATTCTTCATTAACTTTAGGCCATGTACCGCAGGCTTTTAAAATGGCTGTAATTAAACCCCTACTCAAAAAGCCAACGCTAGATCCAGGAGCTTTAGCTAACTATAGACCAATCTCTAATCTCTCTTTCATTTCAAAAATCTTAGAAAGAGTTGTTGCCACGCAATTATTTGACCACCTGCAGGGAAATGGTTTACTTGAAGAGTTTCAGTCTGGGTTTAGAATCCATCATAGTACTGAAACAGCCTTAGCGAAGGTCACTAACGACCTCCTCATTGCATCTGATAATGGACTAGTTTCTGTACTTGTCTTTTTAGACCTTAGTGCAGCTTTTGATACTATTGATCATAATATTCTACTTGATAGATTAGAACACTATGTTGGACTTAATGGAACTTCGTTGCAGTGGTTTAGATCTTATTTATCTGATAGGTTCCAGTTTGTTCATGTAAATAATGAGTTTTCTTTCAACTCAAAGCTAAGTCATGGAGTTCCACAGGGATCTGTGCTAGGCCCTACTCTTTTTAGTTTATATATGCTTCCGTTAGGCAACATTATTAGAAAGCACTGTATACATTTTCATTGTTATGCTGATGACACACAATTATACCTGTCAATGAAGCCAGATGATAGTAATCAATTAGCCAAGTTAGAAGCCTGTCTTAAGGAAATCAAAGCTTGGATGACTTGTAATTTCCTGCTATTAAATTCAGATAAGACTGAAGTCATTCTTGTTGGTCCAAAAAACCTTAGAAATTCCTTTCCAAATCAAACTTTCAGTTTGGATGCGGTTACTCTTTCTCTTAATAGCTCTGTGAGGAACCTTGGAGTTATTTTTGATCAGGATTTGTCCTTCAGTTCACATATTAAATTTGTTTCGAAGACTGCCTTCTATCATTTGCGTAATATTGCCAAGATTAGGAGCATCTTGTCTCAGAGTGATGCTGAGAAACTGATCCACGCTTTTGTTAGCTCGAGATTAGATTATTGTAATTCTTTATTATTAGGCTGTCCTAAAACATCTTTAAAAAGTCTTCAGCTGATCCAAAATGCTGCAGCAAGAGTTTTAACAGGTACTAGAAAAAGAGATCATATCTCTCCGGTTCTGGCCTCCCTTCATTGGCTTCCCATAGAGTTTAGAATTAAGTTTAAAATCCTTCTTCTTACTTACAAAGCTCTAAACAATCAGGCTCCTTTTTATTTAAAAGATCTGATACTACCGTATTATCCTAACAGAGCACTACGCTCCCAAAATGCAGGATTACTTGTAATACCTAGAATCTCCAAAAGTACAATGGGAGGCAGAGCCTTCAGTTATCAAGCTCCTCTCCTGTGGAATCAGCTGCCAATCTGGATTCGGGAGTCAGACTCAATCTCTGTTTTTAAGAATAGGGCTAAAACCTACCTTTTTGATATAGCCTACAATTAGGGAGGGATCATGTGTTTCTGAACCCTCCCTTAGTTATGCTGCTAATAGGTTTAGTCAGCCGGGGGACCTCCAGTAATGCACTGGGCCTCACTCCTTTTCTCACTCTCAATGAAATATTTTTTTTTGCTGGTCATTAACATTGGACCGGACGTTGTACCGGTCTGTTGTGGTGAAGAGGGAGCTCAGTTCTAAGGCAAAGCTGTCGATTTACCAGTCAATCTACGTTCCTACTCTCACCTATGGTCACAAGCTTTGGGTAATGACCGAAAGAACGAGATCACTGATACAAGCGGCTGAAATGAGCTTTCTCCGTAGGATTGCTGGACTCACCCTCAGAGATAGGGTGAGGAGCTCAGTCATCCGGGAGAGGCTCAGAGTAGAACCGCTGCTCCTCCACATTGAAAGGAGTCAGTTGAGGTGGTATGGGCATCTGATTAGGATGCCTCCTGGACGCCTCCCACTTGAGGTGTTTCAGGCACGTCCCACTGGGAGGAGACCCCGGGGCAGACCCAGGACTCAGTGGAGAGACTATGTCTCCCAGACCAGCTGGGAGACATAGTCATAGACATAGACATAGACATAGACATAGAAGAGCTGGAGCAGGTGGCTGGGGAGAGGGAAGTCTGGGCTTCTCTGCTTGAACTGCTGCCTCCGCGACCCGGACCTCCGGAAAAGAGGTAGAAGATGGATGGATGGATGGATGGTCATTAACATTTGTTTGTTCTCTCCCATAGATTGAGTCCCCATCGTGCTGTTTGCTCTCTACATGTCTGTTCTTTTCTTCTTCTCTATCCCCTCACCCCACAGCCAGTCGCAGCAGATGACTGCCCCTCCCTGAGCCTGGTTCTGCTGGAGGTTTCTTCCTGTTAAAAGGGAGTTTTTCCTCTCCACCGTCGCCAAGTGCTTGCTCACAGGGGATCGCCTGATTGCTGGGGTCTTTCTGCAACTGTGGGGGTTCCCCCTACAGTTGATAGTGCTATGAGATGACTGTTGTTGTGAAATGGCGCTATATAAATAAAGTTGAATTGAATTGAAAATTGGGTCGACCGCCTGCTCTGGGTTCTTTTAAGGTTGTGCTCCCCACCTCAGGAGGATTTGGCAGCCTCCCAGGCAGAACTTTTTTTCTAAGCAGCTGCGGATCACCGGAGAGTTTTTACCTGAAAACCCCGCACCCGAGGCTGATTAGCCCACGCAATTTTTGCACAGTACGGAGGCTTTTAATGTACCGGGCCAGGCCAACCATTGTTTTCCCAGCACCTTCATTCCAAAAAGCTTGCAGAATGTCAGTTTTGTTTTTGTCAGGCATGATGCGCACCGGACCCCGCTGCGCCCACCGTACGACGGACCGGTCAGGGTGTTGGAACCTGGGGTGAAGCATTTTATGTTACACTTGAGGGAACGTAGGGAGACTGTCTGCATCGACAGGCTGAAGTCCACTTTTGGTGGCGTTGGCCCAAGCTCCCTGGCGCAGACACCCACCACTGGTGGCTCCGCAAGTTGGTGATCCTTCGGCAAGGACCTGGACTCACGAAGCTGATGTGTTCTCTCCCTCTCCCCTCTTCCCTTCAAAGACTGACGTGCCCTGTTGTACACCCTTCCAGCAGGGCGGTTCGAATGGATCGGCAACCCCGCGCTACAGCCGCTATGGGCGCCAGCTCAAGCCCAGAGAACGGGGCGATAAGTGTCCATTCTGGGTGTTCGGGGGAGGGGCTGTGTGGGGGCATGGTGTGGGATTTCTCCACACAGAGAAGGCAGCTGGGGAAGGGGGGAAACAATGGACCGAAAGATGAAGTGTCACCAGGGGGTCTCAGATGGGACAGTAAGGACTATAAATATTAGACCAAGAAAACACAAGTAAACACAAAATGGAGTTTTTAAATGAAGCTGTTTATAATTAAGGGGAAAAAAAATCCAAACCTACATGACCCTGTGTGAAAAAGTGATTGCCCCCTAAACCCAATAACTGGTTTGGCCAACCTTAGCAGCAACAACTGCAATCAAGCGTTTGTGATAACTGGAAATGAGTCTTTTACAGCATTGTGGAGGAATTCTGGCCCACTCATCTTTGCAGAATTGTTGTAATTCAGCCACACTGGAGGATTTCTGAACATGGACCGCCTTTTAAAAGTTATGCCAAAGTATCTCTATCAGATTCAGGTCAAGACTTTGACAAGGCAACTCCAAAGTCTTCATTTTGTCTTTCTTCAGCCATTCAGAGGTGGACTTGCTGCTGTGTTTTGGATCAATGTTCTGCTGCAGAACCCAATTGCTTCAGCTTAAGGTCACGAACAGATGGCCAGACATTCTCCTTTAGGATATTTTGGTAGACAGCAGAATTCATGGTTCCATTTACCACAGAAAGTCGACAAAAACTTCCCACCCCAAAGACCTGAAATCTGTATATTTATTCCATCTAGCTACAATGCTCCGCACTGTGTGTTTATATATCTACATATTATTCCATCTAGCTACATTACTCCGCACTGTGTGGGTTTATATATTTACATATTTATTCCACCTAGCTGCAATGCTCCGTACTTTGGGTGTTTATATATCTACATATTTATCCCATCTAGCTACAATGCTCCGCACTGTGTGTTTATATATTCATATATTTATTCCATCCAGCTACAATGCTCTGCACTGTGTGTCTATGTGTGTGTGTATATATATATTTTATAGTAATATGTACATATGTATATTAGCTGCTCTTGCTTGCTTGCTTTTTTCTTGCCTTCTGATTGTTGCTCTGAGTGTTGCTATCCCTGTGCTGTTGCAATCCTGGAATTTCCCCGCTGTGGGACTAATAAAGGCTTATCTTATCTTATCTTAGGTCCTGAAGCAGCAAAACAGCCCCAGACCATCACACTACCACCAACATATTTTACTGTTGGTATGATGTTCCTTTTCTCAAATGCAGTGTTACTTTTACGCCAGATGTAATGGGACACACACCTTCCAAAATGTTCAACTTTTATCTCGTCAGTACAGAGAGTATTTCCCAAAAAAATCTTGGGGATCATCAAGATATTTTCTGGCAAAACTGAGATAAGCCTTTATGTTCTTTTTCACTCAGCAGTGGTTTTCCTCTTGGAACTCTGCCATGAAGGCCATTTTTGCCCAGTCTCTTTCTTATGGTGGAGTCATGAACACTGACCTGATCTGAGGCAAGTGACGCCTGCAGTTTTTCGGATGCAGTCGTGGAGTATTGTGACCTCTTGGATGAGTCGGCGCTGTGCTCTTGGGGTAATTTTAGTTGGCTGGCCACTTCTGGGAAGGTTCACCACTGTTCCATTTTTTTGCCATTTGTGGATAATGGCTCTCACTGTGGTTCGCTGGAGTCCAAAAGCTTTAGAAATGGCTTTATTGTGGCGCATATATTGAACTCATATTCCCCACATATGCATGACTGTATATGTATTGGGGGCTTCACGTCTCAGAGGACAAAGGAGGTCTGGGCCTGCAGAGACCTGCAGGAGATGACAAGGAGGTGTGAGTTCGGGCCTTTGTCTTGGAGAGGATGCCCCGGTGGGAGTCCCGGAACATCGAGGGATAAGAGACAATAAGAGAAGATCAAAGAGGCATTGTGACTGAGATTATGTACCATGGATTGTATGTTTGCATAATCATCATGTGACTTAGGTTGTGTGACTTCTGCAGAGTATAAGAAGTGTGTTACGTGCTTGTTCAGCCTCTTCTGTTTTGAGAGATTGATAGAGGATGTGTGCTTTCAATAAAACTGATCCTGAGAAATAAACTCAGTCTCGTCCTTGAACGCATCCTCTACACTGGTGACCTACGACAAATTATGGCCGGTGACGACCTTCACGCACCGGACTCGTCAGGAGCCAACCGGGCTGACGCAGCTACTGCAGTCCAGCTGCCCGATTTCTGGCAGCACAGCCCGCGCTCCTGGTTTACCACTGTGGAGGCGCAGTTCCATCTTCGGGGAATTTCAGCGGACACAACGAAGTTCTACCACGTTGTCGCAAAGTTGGACAGCCCCACAGTGCAGCGGGTGGAGAGCCTGGCTAACCACCCACCACGCGACGACAAGTACGGCGCACTGAAAGCCGCCCTCATCCATGCTTTCACCCCCTCGCTGGGAGAGTGAGCAGAGAAGCTCCTGGCGTTGACTGAAGGCGAGGCAGACAGACCAGCGGACCTGATGGCGAGGATGCTAAGTCTGAGAAGCGATGATGATGACAGTTTTATCTTCGTCCATCTTTTCCTCAGAACTCTACCGTCAGCGGTGAGAGTCACCCTGGCCAGCTCGCAGCTGCTGTCCAACCGAGAGTACCACGAGCTGGGCCAGGAGGCACAGCGACTCGTCGACGCCCATAGACGGCACATGGCCACGACGGCGGCAGCGGAGCTGAGCGCATCACCGAGAGACGGCAGGAGGCCAGAGGCGGCAGCACCGGATTCGCTGACGTCAGCAGCGGTGGAGACCAGGAGAAGCGGAGCGGACGGCGCCCTCTGCTTTTATCATCAACGTTTCGCCGAGAAGGCACGCAAGTGCATTCCACCGTGCCGGTTCAAACGCTCGGGAAACGCCAAGACCGAGTCGGTAGCAGCTGCTGCGCTCGGCGCAAAGAATAAGCTGCTCTTCATCACAGACGCGAAGTCAGGGAGGCAGTTCCTGGTGGACACAGGCTCCCAGCTGAGTTTCATCACGCCTTCCCACGCTGAACGGCTGGCACCTTCCAGCGGACCACTGGTGTTAGCGCCGAACGGCTCGACGATCAAGACCTTCGGGGAGAAGACCCTCCTCCTGTCTTTTCACGGTCGGACATTCGAGTGGACCTTCGTCGTAGCTGCAGTCAGCAATAATATGTTAGGTGCTGATTTTTTGTGCTCAAATGGTTTATTGGTTGATCATGCTAATAGACGTATGGTTAATGCACTGTCTTTCCACTCCATTTCCTGTACAGCTCGGGTGGCCGAGCTGTACAGGAAACACATCCCAACACTGCACATCCCAACGTCACAGCTGTGGGTGGTAAGTTTCAAGCACTACTCACTCAGTTCCCAACACTCACGGTCCCAACGTTTTCGGCGTCAGTAGCTAAACACGGGGTGGAACATTTCATAACTACCACTGGCCCCCCCCTCCATTTTTGCAAAAGCTCAGCGCTTGGACCCAGCTAAACTGGCCATTGCACGTGAGGAATTCGCTAACCTGGAAAAACTGGGCATCATTAGGCGCTCTAACAGCCCCTGGTCCTCACCACTGCATATGGTCCCCAAGGCTGATGGCTCGTGGCGGCCTTGCGGTGATTTCCGCAGGTTAAATAATGCTTCAGCACACGACCGCTACCCGATTCCGCACATCCAGGATTTTTCGGCGCATTTGGCGGGGGCGCGCATTTTTTCTAAAATAGATTTGGTGCGCGGTTACCACCAAATCCCAGTCCGCGCTCAAGACATACCCAAAACAGCGGTAATAACTCCTTTTGGACTTTCTGAGTTTTTGCGCATGCCTTTTGGACTCAAAGGTGCCGCGCAGACGTTCCAACGCATGATGGATGCAGTTTTACGCAGCCTTCCTTTCGTGTTCGTCTACTTGGATGATATTTTGGTAGCCAGCACATCCGAAGACGAACACGAAAGCCGTCTCACAGCGGTTTTTCAGAGGCTAGCAGAGCACGGGTTAATAATTAACCCAGCGAAATGCCAGTTCGGGGTGACGCAAATAGATTTTTTGGGGCACCGTGTTTCTCCAGAAGGAGCGGTCCCGCTGCCCGATAAAGTACGCGCAATAACGGAGTTTCCCCAACCTCAGACGGTCAAAGCATTGCAGGAATTTTTGGAAATGGTTAATTTTTATAATCGTTTCCTCCCCAGCGCAGCGCAGCTCATGCAACCACTGTACGCGGCACTTAAAAAACAAAAACCTGCAAATAAAATCGAGTGGTCCCCGGAGCGGGAGCGCGCATTCTCCCAGGTCAAATCAGCCCTGGCAAATGCTGTTTTGTTGGCACACCCAGTGCCAACGGCTCGTATGGCGCTCACCACGGACGCTTCCGATTTAGCGGTGGGGGCGGTCATCGAGCAGTTTGTGGCAGGAAGCTGGCAACCTCTTGCGTTTTTCAGCAAAACCTTGCGCGATAACAAGCGGAAATACAGCGCGTTCGATAGGGAGCTGTTGGCCCTGCATTTGGCCATCCGCCATTTCCAGTTCTGGCTGGAAGGGCGACGTTTCACTGCGTTTGTAGACCATAAGCCGTTAACGTTTGCGATGGCCAAGATTTCAGAGCCTTGGTCAGGCCGGCAACAAAGACAGCTGGCTGCAATTTTGGAGTTCACCACCGATATTCAGCATGTCGCGGGCAAACATAATGTAGTGGCAGATTGTCTCTCGCGTGCAGTAGCAACGCCAGGCCCCCAGGGGGCAGACTCGGCAGCCGTGGCCGCGGGCCAGGTTTGTGGCACAGAAGCATTCGCAGCCCCAGTCTGCGTAGGTTTAGATTACGCAGCCATGGCCGCGGAGCAGGTTGATGACGCGGATGTGCGCGCGCTCCAGTCTGGACCAACAGGGTTAAGGCAGGAGCACAGGGTGCAGCAGATAGGTATGCCCCCTCTAATCTGCGATGTCTCCACGGGGCGCCCTCGCCCCGTAGTTCCAGCTGCATGGCGCCGCCGCGTTTTTGACTCAATCCATTCTCTGGCACACCCGGGGGTGCGCACATCGATTAAAATGGTGGGGGAAAAATTTGTTTGGCCGGGGTTGCGTAAACAGGTCAAGGAATGGGCCGCAGCCTGCGTAGCATGTCAACGAGCCAAAATACACAAGCACACTAGGGCCCCTTTGGAGCCTTTTCATATTCCGGCTAAACGTTTTGATCATGTGCATGTCGATTTGGTGGGCCCCCTCCCGTTGTCGCAGGGGTTCACACACCTTTTGACGATGGTGGATCGCACCATGCGCTGGCCAGAGGTGGTCCCTCTGGCGTCAGCTACGGCAGCAGACGTTGCACGTGCGTTTTTAATGGCTTGGGTTGCGCGTTTTGGAGCTCCGTCGGACATAACGTCTGACAGAGGTCCCCAATTCGTTTCCGAACTCTGGTCATCCATGGCCCACAGCCTGGGGGTGAAAATTCACCGCACTACCGCGTATAACCCCCAAGCTAACGGTTTGTGCGAACGCTTTCATAGGTCATTGAAAGCAGCCCTCAGAGCGTCTCTTACGGATACAAATTGGGTGGATAAACTTCCATGGGTTTTATTAGGGTTGCGTTCTGCACCTAAGGAAGATTTGCAAGCCTCTCCGGCTGAACTAGTTTTTACCCAACCCCTCCGTTTGCGGGGCGAATTCCTTCCGGACAACCCCGCACCAAATTGCCCCCTCGCTCAGCTGTTGCAGAGCGACACGGGATCAAACACCCTTCCTGGCCCAGTTCATCACAGTTTTCCACGCGTTTTTGTGCCTAAAGCTTTAAAAAATGCAGAATTTGTTTTTGTCAGACACGATGCTCAAAGGCCAGGTTTGCGACCGCCTTTCGACGGGCCTTTCAGAGTGTTGGAAACAGGGAAGAAACATTTTTTGCTTGATTTAGGAGACAGAAGAGAGTTGGTCTGCGTTAACAGACTCAAACCCGCCTTTGTTTTGGCTGATGAACACGTGCAGTTGGCCAGGGCCCCCTGCTGTGGCAGGCCGCCGGGAAGACATTGTTCCAAGCCACCACAGGGATGCACTAATGACTCTGATTCACAGATGCAAGGAGCTGCTGCAGAAGGAGCAAAACCCACTCACAGCAGATATGGCAGGAGGTTTAAGCCCAAGCAATTGGGGATGGAGTTGTGACATGTTGTGATATTTTCTGCTCTTTGTGATATGTTGTGATATTTTCTGCAATGCATCTTGGAGTATGCTTTGTCCCTGAATAGACGTTGGGGGGGGGGGGGTTATGTGGCGCATATATTGAACTCATATTCCCCACATATGCATGACTGTATATGTATTGGGGGCTTCACGTCTCAGAGGACAAAGGATGTCTGGGCCTGCAGAGACCTGCAGGAGATGACAAGGAGGTGTGAGTTCGGGCCTTTGTCTTGGAGAGGATGCCCCGGTGGGAGTCCCGGAACATCGAGGGATAAGAGACAATAGGAGAAGATCAAAGAGGCATTGTGACTGAGATTATGTACCATGGATTGTATGTTTGCATAAGCATCATGTGACTTAGGTTGTGTGACTTCTGCAGAGTATAAGAAGTGTGTTACGTGCTTGTTCAGCCTCTTCTGTTTTGAGAGATTGATAGAGGATGTGTGCTTTCAATAAAACTGATCTTGAGAAATAAACTCAGTCTCGTCCTTGAACGCATCCTCTACATTATAACCTTTTCCAGACTGATAGATCTCCATTACTTTGTTTCTCATTTGTTCCTGAATTTCTTTGGATTGCGGCATGATGTCTAGCTTTTGAGGATCTTTTGGCCTACTTCAGTTTGTCAGGCAGGTCCTATTTAAGTGAGTTCTTGATTGAGAACAGGTGTGTCAGTAATCAGGCCTGGATGTGGCTAGAGAAATTGAACTCAGCTTTGGGAAGATGTGATAAAACACAGTTAATTTGTGTTTTAACGGGGGCGGGGGGGGGGGCACTTTTTCCACACAGGGCAGTGTTGGTTTGGATTTTGTTTTTACCCTTAATAATAAACACCTTCTTTTAAAAACTGCATTTTGTGTTTACTTGTGTTTTCTTTGTCTAATATTTAAATTTGATGATCTGAAACATTTAAGTGTGTGTTATTTTGGACTGGAAAAAGTTTTTAATTTTTATCTAAAGCCTAAATATTAAATGTTTAAGCTTCTAGCCTCAGCCAGGTTTCAAACAGGATGGACTAGTTTGTTATTTTCTTTTTGACTTTAATGAGTTGAAGACTATTACTCCAGTTTGTTTTGAACAGTAGAGTTACAGCAGCCCTGTATGGTGCTGTAGAAGCTGATATTTGAGTTTTAATAGACTGAATGAGACTGAATTATTTCTCAATTCAGGTTTATTGAAGATTTCACATCCCCAGCATTCTCTCAAAACAAGAAGAGAGTGAACTCCCCAAAAAAACCCACATTTATACATGGGACATCAAAGGCAAAATCACACATTGTCGCCAAACCCCCATTGACAATAATTCTCCCCCCGACTCCCTTCGTCGTCTGTCTGACCCCAGGAGGTCAGGAAGTCCTCTCAGAGTCTTCATCACGGCACCTCCGCCTCCTGCCGTTATCCTCAGGAGGTCCAGACGTATTGTTCCATCCCAGACGTGAGGTCAAACAACACATGCAGTCCTAAGCATCTCACTCCTGTGCTTAAACATATGCAGTCAAAATATGTGAGCCACATAATCCCCCCCAAACGTTGAAGAATGAACAATACAGCATAGTCCACACAACATGATAAAATCAACAGCATAGTCTACACAACATGATAAGATCACACATCAGTCCGTACGCCGTCTGGGCTTCAAACGTCTTCCAAACTTGCTGTAAGCGGGCTTTGCAGCCCCTGCGGCGCCGTCTTGCAGTGAATCTGCTAACTGAGGAAGAGAATCGTTATTTGATCCCTGCGGGGGCTCCAGGACATGCTCCCTGGGGGGTCTGCCCCGTCGAGGGGCCCTCGCCACCCGTACAGACTCGTCGTTCATCACAAAAGCAGGCTTTAGTCTGTCAATACTAACTGTTTCCCTTCTGTCCCCCAAGTCTAGCACAAAATGTTTATCACCTGTTTCCAGCACCCTAAATGGACCATCGTAGGGTGGGCGCAGGGCCGGGCGCATAGCCTCGTGCCTGACAAAAACAAATCTGGCATTTTTTAAAGCTTTGGGAACAAAAACACGTGGAAAAGTGTGATGAACGGGACCCGGAAGCATGTCTGCTCCCGTGCCGATCAGTGGCCACTGAGCCGGGGGACGTCCCGGCGCCGGATGATCCGGTAGGAACTCGCCTGGCAGCCGGAGAGGCTGCGCAAAGACCAACTCTGCTGGGGAGGCATTTAAGTCCTCCTTGGGCGCACAACGCAACCCCAATAAAACCCATGGTAGTTTGTTTACCCAATTTGCATTCATAAGCGACGCTCTGGGGGCTGCCTTCAAAGATCTATGAAAACACTCGCATAAACCATTAGCCTGGGGGTGGTAAGCGGTAGTGCGGTGAATTGTCGCCCCTAAGCTGTTGGCCATCGCTGACCAAAGCTCAGACACAAATTGAGGTCCTCTGTCAGACGTAATATCCGACGGAACCCCGAAACGCGCTATCCAGGCCGTCAAAAATGCGCAGGCCACTTCTGCAGCCGTGGTCGATGCCAGTGGGACCACTTCCAGCCAACGTGTGGTTCGGTCCACCATTGTCAAAAGATGTGTGAACCCCTGCGATGACGGTAGGGGGCCCACGAGGTCGACATGCACATGATCAAATCTCTTGGCCGGGATGTGAAACGGTTCTAAGGGGGCTTTTGTGTGCTTGTGAATTTTGGCCCGCTGGCAAGCCATGCAGGGTCTTGCCCACTCTTTCACGTGCTTGCGCAGGCTCGGCCAAACAAACTTCTCCGCTACCATTTTCACAGAAGCGCGCACCCCTGGGTGTGCCAGGGAGTGAACCGAGTCAAAAACGCAGCGGCGCCAAGCGGCTGGTACCACCGGGTGCGGTCGCCCGGTAGAGACATCGCAGATTGGGGGGGGGGGGGGGGCATACCGGTTTGCAAACTCCTGCTCTCCAGCCTTAACCCTGTTGGTCCAGACTGGAGCGTGCACACGTCCGCATCTCTGCTCTGATCCGCTGCCATGGCTGCATAATCTATCCCCACGTGAACTGGGGCCGCGTGCGCTTCCGCGCTGCTATCTTGCTCTGCGCCAGTGGTAGTATAATCTACCTCTGCGCGGACTGGTGCTGTTACTGCGCAAGAGAGGCAGTCTGCCACTACATTGAGTTTACCCGCTACGTGCTGAATATCAGTAGTAAATTCCGAAATTGCGGCCAGCTGCCTCTGCTGCCAGCCCAAGCAAGGTTCCGAAATTTTGCCCATCGCAAAAGTGAGCGGCTTGTGGTCGACAAACGCGGTGAAACGCCGACCTTCCAGCCAGAACTGGAAGTGGCGAATGGCTAAGTGGAGCGCTAACAGCTCCCTGTCAAACGCGCTGTATTTTCGCTGGGCTTCGCGCAAGGATCTGCTGAAAAAGGCCAGCGGCTGCCAAACCCCAGCAACATGCTGCTCCACAACCGCCTCTATGGCCAAATCTGACGCGTCGGTGGTGAGCGCTATGCGGGCCGTTGGGTCTGGGTGAGCTAACAGCGCAGCGTCTGCAAGGGCTTTTTTTACCTCTGCGAATGCGCGCTCCCGCTCCGGAGACCAATCGATTGCATTGGAGGGTTTTTGCTTTTTAAGCGCGGCATATAGTGGTTGCATGAGCTGCGCTGTGTGGGATAGGAAACGGTTATAAAAATTCACCATTCCTAAAAACTCCTGTAATGCTTTGACCATTTGTGGCCGGGGAAAATCTGCCACTGCGCGCACCTTGTCCGGTAGCGGAACCGCCCCTTCTGGGGAGACACGGTGCCCCAAAAAATCAATCTGCGCCACCCCGAACTGGCACTTAGCTGGATTGATTATTAACCCGTGCTCTCCCAACCTCCGAAAAACTGCTGTGAGGTGTTTTTCGTGTTCCTCTTCGGATGTGCTGGCGACCAAAATGTCGTCCAGGTAGACGAACACAAAAGGGAGATCGCGTAACACGGCGTCCATCATGCGTTGGAAGGTTTGCACGGCGCCTTTAAGGCCAAACGGCATGCACAAAAACTCAAAAAGTCCAAACGGGGTTATCACCGCTGTTTTGGGAATGTCCTCAGCTCGGACTGGGACTTGATGATAGCCGCGGACCAGGTCTATTTTAGAAAAAATGCGCGCCCCCGCCAGATGCACCGAAAAATCCTGGATGTGTGGGATTGGGTAGCGGTCATGCGCTGTGGCGTTGTTCAACCTGCGGTAATCACCACAAGGTCTCCACGAGCCATCAGCTTTAGGGACCATATGCAGTGGGGAGGCCCATGGGCTGTTCGAACGGCGAATGATCCCCAGCCTTTCCAGGTTGGCAAACTCCTCGCGCGCTATGGAGAGTTTAGCTGCATCCAAGCGCCGAGCTTTCGCAAAGACAGGGGGGCCAGCTGTGGTGATAAAGTGCTCCACCCCGTGTTTCGCAACTGTTGCCGAAAATGTGGGAACTGTGAGTGCTGGAAACTGGGTGAGGAGTGTGTGAAACTTACCGCCTGCTGTGGCGACGTTGGTCTGTGCTGGTGGCGGGGACACCCGAGCTGCACAAGGAATGGAATAAAAAGAAAGTGCATTAACCAGACGCCTATTGGCAAGATCAACTAACAACCCATGTGAGCACAGAAAATCAGTATCTAACATGTTGAAACTCACCGCCGCTATAATAAAAGTCCATTCATAAGTGCGGCCGTGCAAGGACAGAAGCAGAGTCCTTTCGCCGAAGGTCTTGATGCCCAAGCCGTTCGCCGCCGTTGCCCCGTCACCACGGGGGCCTGCCAGCCGGTCAGCATAGGTCGGGGTGATGAAACTCACTTGGGCGCCGGTGTCCACGAGGAAGTGCCGCCCGGAGTGCGCATCCGTCAGGTAGAGCAGCTTGTTTTTCTCGCCGAGGGCCGATGCTGCTAACGACTCCCGGTCCTGGCATTTCCCGAGCTCTTGAAGTGGCACGGCGGCACACACCTGCACGCCTTCTCTGCGAAACGCCGATGGTAAAAGCAGAGGTCATCTCCTCCGCTGCGCCGGGACCTCGCCGCTGCCATCGTTGGTGGGATCGATTCCGCTGTCTCTGGCCCCCCGCTGCTCCCGGCCACCGCACCGTGGTCTGCCGCTGCCGCGGTGGCCGCCTGCTCGCCGCAGGAGTCGAGGATCCGCTGCGCCTCTCGGGCCAGCGCAAGGAAGTCCCGCTGGGTAACACAACGAGTGCCCAACAGGGTCGCCCTCATCTGCGTCGGAAGGGTTCTCAGGAAGATGTGCTTGAACAGGAAATCATCATTGTCTGTGTCCCTCAGCTGCAGCATGTCTTCCATCAGGTCGACTGGCCTGCGTCCTCCCAAGTCGTGTAGAGCCAGGAGCCTCCTCGCTCTCTCCTCGGCTGAGGGCGTGAAACACTGGATGAGGGCAGCCTTCAGCTCGCTGTATTTGTCGCCAGCGGGTGGCTGCTGCACCAGGCTCCGCACGCATCGAGCTGTGCGGTTGTCGAGCTTGGCGATGACGTGGTAGAATTTTGTGTCATCCGCCGTTATTCCCCCGAGTGCGAACTGTGCTTCGGCCTGGAGGAACCACGAGTCTGGGTTGTCCTGCCAGAACTCTGGTAGCTTGATCGAGACGGCGCTCGCTCGAGTGGTCCCTGACGAGTCTGGTTCGGGGGAATTGGTTCTAGACATTGCACGTCTTTAGTCACCAATGTGGGGAGCGTGAAATAAGGAGACTGAATTATTTCTCAATTCAGGTTTATTGAAGATTTCACATCCCCAGCATTCTCTCAAAACAAGAAGAGAGTGAACTCCCCAAAAAACCCCACATTTATACATGGGACATCAAAGGCAAAATCACACATTGTCGCCAAACCCCCATTGACAATAATTCTCCCCCCGAGTCCCTTCATCGTCCGTCTGACCCCAGGAGGTCAGGAAGTCCTCTCAGAGTCTTATCATGGCACCTCCGCCTCCTGCCATTATCCTCAGGAGGTCCAGACGTATTGTTCCATCCCAGACGTGAGGTCAAACAACACATGCAGTCCTAAGCATCTCACTCCTGTGCTTATACATATGCAGTCAAAATATGTGAGCCACAGTGGGAACTTTTTATAACAGGCTGTTCAAACTTCTATTGTTGCACTTGTCTCCATCGTTCATTTCCTAAAAAGAGAATTTATTTATTGTACACATTTTTAATGTTATTTAAGAATTTTTTTTATTGGAGAATTTACTGCTGACAGTTTGCAGTTTTTTGTCACTAAAGCTATTCTCACACAAAAGAAAAGCAGTTATATGTTTTGCATTTTGATTCCTCACTGTAACGAAAATGAACCGAACCGTGACCTTAAAACCAAGGTACGTACCGAACCGTGATTTTAGGCGTACCGTTACACCCAATGCAAAAGTCATTCATGATATACTGTATATCTGGTGACAAGTAGCACTTCACAGTTTTCTCTCTTTTTTTGGTGAACTGTATTAATCCCAGAAGGAAATTACAGGCCATCCACCTGGATGGATGAGGCAGCCACGGTGCAGCACCAATCCCTTCACCATTCACACACACATTCACACCTAGGGCCACTTTACAGTCTCCAATTAACCTAACTTGCATGTTTTTGGTCTGTGGGAGGAAACCGGAGTACCCGGGGTAAACCCACGCAGACACGGGGAGAACATGCAAACTCCCCACAGCAGGGTCAGAATCAGAATCAGAAAGCTTTATTGCCAAGCATGTTTAAACATACGAGGAATTTGACTTGACATTGGGCGCGCTGAATAAGCGCATCTAATTCAATTCAATTCAATTCAACTTTATTTATATAGCGCCATTTCACAACAACAGTCATCTCATAGCACTATCAACTGTAGGGGGGAACCCCCACAGTTGCAGAAAGACCCCAGCAATCAGGGATCGCATCCCTGATTGCTGATCCCGAACCCCAGCAATCGCATCTCAATGACGCGGCAGCCATAAGGGCGCCTGTCACGATGGTCAGGGGGTGGGATCGATCCCGTGATGAGCTGCTCTTCTGACAGTTGTCAGAGATTCTAAAAAAATTTCTGTGAAGGATTAGAGAAGTTTATAGAGCAACACAAGCTACTGTCTGACAGTCAATATGGATTTAGAGCAAATTGGTCGCCATCATTAGCATTAACAGAACTCAGAGAAGAAATCCTTAATTCCACAGATAAAGACATTGACAGTTGGAGTATTTCTTGATCTAAAAAACTTCTTGATCTTAAAGAAAATTTGATCCAAGCACACATTAACTGTGTGTACGCATGAAAGATATTTCAGTATCTTTTTTTCCTCTGTTCATCAGTTCACAATGAACTTTTGTGGTTTACCATTTTAATGGATTATTCACATGTTCAAAATTAAGAATTCAGTCAATTAATGAGTTACTAAAATACACAAATGGAAGAAATGCCATCTACTCCATTTAATTTTTATGGTGGGGAGGACACTCCAGACCCTGACAACAATGCCCCCCCCTCATCAAAAATGCTCATGATGTCCATGCATCCAGTACATTAAAGATGAGAGGTCTGAGGGTCCAAAGCAGAGTGAAGAAGCAGATTATCTGATAATAGACTTTTATACAAAATTAATATTTGCATTAAAGCCTCAGAAATTTAAATAACATTTCATTCACATAAAAGATACTTAATCCTGAAAATAAAGATTTACAGACACTACTGGACTACAGCAGCTCAACTGTGAATTCTCATGTGATAAACCAAAACACTGAATGAAGTATTTCCCACATATTTGGGCTGCACGGTGGCGCACGGTGGCGCAGTGGTTTAGCACTGTGGCAGCACAGTTTTACCCTCGGCCGGGGGAGCGCGGGGATCATGAGATTGTGGGTTCGATCCCAGCCCCCGACCAACAGTGAGCTGTGTGGAGTTTGCATGTTCTCCCCGTGTTGCGTGGGTTTACTCCGGGATTTCTCCGGTTTCCTCCCGCATACCAAAAACATGTAGGTTTAGGGCGCTCGCGCACGCAGTGACCAGCAGCCAGTGGCTTGTCACCAGACTGCAAACCAAATCTACCTACGGGTACAAATAAGTAACAAAAAAAAAAAAAAAATTTTTTCAAGACTACAGCTTCTCACTTGTGTGAATTTTCATGTGTTTTCAAATGAGCACTTTGATTAAATCTCCGCCCACATGTTTCACAGGAAAATGGTTTCTCACCTGTGTGAATTCTTATGTGCTTTTTCAAAGTACCACGCTCATTAAATCTCTGCCCACATGTTTCACAAGAAAATGGTTTCTCACCTGTGTGAATTCTCAAGTGACTCTTCAAAGTACAATGTACACTAAATCTCTTCCCACATCTGTCACAAGAAAATGGCTTCTCACCTGTGTGGTGTCTCATGTGAGTTTTCAAATTATCAAGTCGATTAAAACTCAGCCCACATGTTTCACAAGAAAATGGCTTCTCACCTGTGTGAATTCTCATGTGCTTTTTCAAAGTACAATGTACATTAAATCTCTGCCCACATATTTCACAAGAAAATGGCTTCTCACCTGTGTGAATTCTCATATGAGTTTTCAAAGTACCACGCTCATTAAATCTCTGCCCACATGTTTCACAAGAAAATGGTTTCTCACCTGTGTGAATTCTCAAGTGATTCTTCAAAGCATGATGTACAATAAATCTCTTCCCACATCTGTCACAAGAAAATGGCTTCTCACCTGTGTGGCGTCTCATGTGAGTTTTCAAATTATCAAGTTGATTAAAACTCAGCCCACATGTTTTGCAAGAAAATGGTTTTTCACCTGTATGAATTCTCATGTGAGTTTTCAAACGATGAAGTCGATTAAAACTCAGCCCACATGTTTCACAAGAAAATGGCTTCTCACCTGTGTGGCTTCTCATGTGAGTTTTCAAATGACTACGTTGATTAAAACTCAGCCCACATCTTTCACAAGAAAATGGTTTCTCACCTGTGTGAATTCTCATGTGAGTTTTCAAATTACTACGCTCATTAAATCTCTGCCCACATGTTTCACAAGAAAATGGTTTCTCACCTGTGTGAATTCTCAAGTGATTCTTCAAAGTATGATGTACAATAAATCTCTTCCCACATCTGTCACAAGAAAATGGCTTCTCACCCGTGTGGCGTCTCATGTGAGTTTTCAAACTATCAAGTCGATTAAAACTCATCCCACATGTTTCACAAGAAAATGGCTTCTCACCTGTGTGAATTCTCTCATGATATGATAAATGCTGCTTCTGCCTGAATCTTTTCCCACATGTGTTGCAAACATGTGACTTAACAGTGTGATGTTTGTCCTTCTTGGACTCATTTTTACAGTCTTTGTCATTATCACAACATTTTACAGACTTTTCTCCTGTGTCAGTATCACACTGATTCTTTGACATGGAGGAGTTGTCTACATTGTTACGGTCACTTCTGTTTCTGTCAAGTCTCTTCTTTGGCTCTTCATGTTTACTTGATCCTGGCTTTACATTCTTACCTGCTCCCTGGTCTTGGCTCTCAGTGACAGCAGAGTTGTGAGAGAGGAGCTGCTCACTGTTTGCTTCAGTTTCACTCTTGTCATTGTCCTCATCAGTACGAGTCACCATGAAGGTATCAGTCTCTTCTTTCAGTTCAAAGTCTTCTTCCTCCTGACTGCTACAGAGTTCTTCTTCTTCTTTAACCTGTGCAGCATCTTGTTCCTCCTGGTCCAGACTGGAGTTCCTCTCCTGGTTACAGAGCTGCTGGACAGTGAGAACCTCCTCCTCCTTACAGTCATGTAGCTGTGGAGCATCTGGAGGGACAAAGAGACACAGAAAATGCTAGTAGTAGAAAAACCAGAAAGAATAAAAACACTGACTGGCTAAAAAGTCACCACCTCATAACCAATAGTTCTTATCCTTGCATGTGATAATTACAGCACTGATGAATCTGTTTCAGATTCAACAAGTAATTTAAAGGGGACAAAATTATTTTTCCACATGCTAACATGGTTCCCCGAGGTCGAAAAGAAGACACAGGATGAAAACTTTAAATTTTTAAGTATTTTTGCACATTAATTTGTCTATCTGGAGTGGCTATCAATAAAAATATTCCAAAAAACAACCCTGTTGCTTTGTTAGGGTCCACCATGATCTCACTAACATTTCTGATATGTCACCAGTTGTGACGTGACGGAGAGCCCGTTCCCAGCACATCAACAGTGGTATAAATGTACTATTTATTAGTAATTCTGTTTTATACGTCTCTTCTAGTCAGTCCAACTTCTATTTCTGAACATGTCACTATGGTGGATTTATACACAAATAACCAAATACTGCATTGATTCCTGTTGGAGTTGCCAGCAGGGGCTAATGGCTAACTGGCTAGAGCAGACAATTATTCCACCTGGTACAATGAAGAAAAAGAAAAACTCATTTGAAGTGAAAACTACAGTGGATCTGAAAAGAATTCACAGCACTTCACTTTTTCCACATTTTGTTATGTTACAGCCTTATTACAAAATAGATTAAATTCATTTAGTCCTCAAAAATTCTACACACAATATCCTATAATGACAACATGAAAAAAGGTTTTTGTTTAGATTTTTAAATAAAAAACTAAGAAATCACATGTACATAAGTATTCACAGCCTTTGCTCAGTACTTTGTTGATGCATCTTTGGCAGCAATTACAGCCTCAAGTTTTTATGAATATGATGTCACAAGCTTGGCACACCTATCTTGAATAAATGAATGAATGAATGAATGAATCTAAATTTCGGATAGTACAGGTTAAAATAAACTGAATAATATAACAAAGGGGGAAAGAAAATCCAACAAGGTCAACAAGGTCATCTTTGGGCAGTTTCACCCATTCCTCGTTGCAGCACCTCTCAAGCTCCATCAGGTTGGATGGGAAGCGTCGGTGCACAGCCATTATCAGATCTATCCAGAGATGCTCAATTGGATTCAAGTCTGGGCTCTGGCTGGAAGACTCAAGGACATTCACAGAGTTGTCCTGAAGCCACTCCTTTGATATCTTGGCTGTGTGCTTAGGGTCGTTGTCCTGCTGAAAGACGAACTGTCACCCCAGTCTGAGGTCAAGAGCACTCTGGAGCACGTTTTAATCCAGGATGTCTCTACATTGCTGCATTCATCTTTCCCTCTATCCTAACTAGTCTACCAGTTCCTGCTGCTGAAAAACATCCCCACAGCATGATGCTGCCACCACCATGCTTCACTATAGGAATGGTATTGGCCTGGTGATGAGTGGTGCCTGGTTTCCTCCAAACATGACGCCTGGCATTTACACCAAAGACTACAATCTTTGTCTCATCAGACAAGAGAATTTTGTTTCCCATGGTCTGAGAGTCCTTCAGGTGCCTTTTCATTAACCCCAGCTGGGCTGCCATGAGCCTCTTACTAATGAGTGGCTTCCGTCTGACCACTCTACCATACTGGCCTGATTAGTGGATTGCTGCACAGATGGTTGTCCTTCTGGAAGGTTCTTCTCTCTCCACAGAAGAACGCTGGAGCTCTGACTGAGTGACCATTGGGTTCTTGGTCACCTCTCTAACTAAGGCCCTTCTCCCCCGATGGCTCAGTTTAGATATCCAGAAAGGTATATGAAGAGTCTTGGTGGTTCTGAACTTCTTCCATTTATGGATGATGGAGGTCACTGTGCTCATTGGGACCTTTAAAGCAGCAGAAATTTTTCTGTACCCTTCCCCACATTTGTGCCTCGAGACAATCCTGTCTCGGAGGTCTACAGACAATTCCTCTGACTTCATGCTTGCTTTGTGCGCTGACGTGCACTGTCAACTGTGGGACCTTATATAGACAGGCATGTGCCTTTCCAAATCATGTCCGTCGTCGTCGTCCTCCGTCGGTCTATGATGACCATGGAAGAGAATCCTAAACGTCTACTCTGCTGGAACAGCACCGCCTGTGGCTGAACAGGCCAATGCGCGAATGACAGTCCCTGTCACACAGGTCGCACTTGTGGGTGGTCTCCGTGCTGCTGGGTCTGTGGCGGTTCTTCCTGCGGGTCCTTTTTTCATCTGCTGCAGCAGTCAGTCTCTCTTCACCCGCCTTGAGCTGTCTGGTCAGGGTGCCTCTCCATTTGGAGCGGTCCGTTGCAAGGTCCTCCCAGCGCTCTGTGTTGATCTCCAGGACCTTCATGTCTCTCTTGCAGACGTCTCTAAAGTGCAGCTGTGGGCGGCCAACATCTCTCCTGCCAGTTGCAAGTTCTCCGTAGAGGACGTCTTTGGAGATTCTGCCATCCTCCATACGGTGAACGTGGCCTAGCCAGCAGAGCCTGCGCTGCCTGAGTAGAGTGAACATGGAGGGAAGGCCAGCGCGGGACAGAACTTCTGTGTTGGGCACTTTGTCCTGCCAGGATATGTCCAGGATGTGGCGAATGCAGCGCAAGTGGAAGGAGTTCAGTCTCTTTTCCTGCCGGGCGTATGTTGTCCACGTCTCACTCCCATAGAGCAGTGTGCTGATGACGCAGGCGTTGTACACTGCCATCTTCGTCTTGACAGAGAGTTTGGGATTCTCCCACACTCGTGTGGTGAGGCGAGCGAGTGTGAAGGCTGATTTTCCAATCCTCTTGTTGATCTCTGTATCAAGGGAGAGGTTGTTGCTGATCGTGGACCCCAGGTACGTGAACTGATTCACGACCTCCAGCTTGTAGTCGTCGATGGTGATGGTTGGTAGTGCTTCCGTGCCTTGCGCCAAGACGTTAGTCTTCTTCAGGCTGATGGTAAGCCCGAAGTCCTTGCATGCCTGGGAGAAGCAGTCCATCAGGGTCTGAAGCTCCTGCTGTGTGTGGGTTATGATTGCAGCGTCATCTGCAAACAGCATGTCTCTGATTAGAGCCTCGCGTACTTTGGTTCTGGCTTTCAGGCGGGCGAGGTTGAAAAGCCTGCCATCAGATCTTGTGTGCAGGTAGATTCCCTCTGTTGCTGTGCTGAAGGCATGCCTCAGGAGCATAGCAAAGAAAATCCCAAAGAGGGTTGGCGCAAGTACACAGCCCTGTTTCACTCCGCCGCGTATGTTGAATGGCTCTGAGACGTTGCCATCGTGCTGCACTATCCCCTGCATGTTGGTGTGAAACGATTCGATGAGGCTTTGCAACTTTGGTGGGTATCCTATCTTTGGCAGGATCTTGAAAAGGCCCTCTCTGCTGACCAGATCGAACGCTTTGGTGAGGAGAAATGCAGAGAACAAAACATGCCTCTGTACATCGCCTTCATCAAATCATGTTCAATCAACTGAATTTACCACAGGTGGACTCCAGTTCAGCTGTAGAAACATCTCAAGAATGATCAGTGGAAACAGGATGAACCTGAGCTCAATTTTGAGCTTCACGGCAAAGGTTGTGAATACTTACAGACGTGCACAAAATTGTTGGTACCCCTCTGTTAAAGAAAGAAAAACCCACAATGGTCACAGAAATAACTTGAATCTGACAAAAGGGTAATAAATAAAAATTCTATGAAAATTAACCAATGAAAATCAGACAGTGCTTTTGAATTGTATTTTCAACAGAATTACTTTAAAAAACAAACTCATGAAACAGGCCTGGACAAAAATGATGGTACCCCTAGAAAAGATTGAAAATAATGTGACCATAGGGACATGTTCAACCAAGATGTGTCCTCTAATTAACATCACAGGTGTCTACAAACTTGTAATCAGTCAGTCGGCCTATTTAAAGGGTGACAAGTAGTCACTGTGCTGTTTGGTGACATGGTGTGTACTGTGTCTCAGGAGATTAGAAAGAAAATTATAGACAAGCATGTTAAAGTTAAAGGCTATAAGACCATCTCCAAGCAGCTTAATGTTCCTGTGACTACAGTTGCACATATTATTCAGAAATTTAAGATCAACGGGACTGTAGCCAATCTCCCTGGACGTGGCCGCAGGAGGAGACACATAATACGAATGGTAACAAAAGAGCCAGAACAACCTGTAAACACATTCATGGTGAACTCCAAGGTCAAAGTACATCAGTGTCAGATCGCACCATCTGTCGTCGTTTGAGCCAAAGTGGACTTCATGGGAGACGACCAAGGAGGACACCATTCTTGAAAACAAATGATAAAAATGCCAGACTGGAATTTGCTAAACTGCATGTTGACAAGCCACAAAGCTTCTGGGAGAATGTCCTATGGACAGACAAAACTAGAACTTTTTGGCAAGGCACATCAGTTTTATGTTCACTGATGCAAAAATGAAGCATACCAAGAAAAGAACACTGTCCCTACTGTGAAACATGGAGGAGGTTCTGTTATGTTCTGGGGCCGCTTTGCTGCATCTGGCACAGGGTGTCTTGAATCTGTGCAGGGTACAATGAAATCTCAAGACTATCAAGGTATTCTAGAGAGAAATGTGCTGCCCAGTGTAAGACAGCTTGGTCTCAGTCGCAGGTCATGGGTCTTGCAACAGGATAATGACCCAAAACACACAGCTAAAAACACCCAAGAATGGCTAAGAGTAAAACATTGGAGTGTTTTAAAGTGGCCTTCTATGAGCCCTGATCTAAATCCTATTGAACAATCTGTGGAAGGAGCTGAAACATGTCGTCTGGAGAAAGCACCCTTCAAACCTGAGACAACTGAAGCAGTTTGCTCATGAGGAGTGGGCCAAAATACCTGCTGAGAGGTGCAGAAGTCTCATTGACAGTTACAGAAATCATTTGATTGCAGTGATTGCCTCAAAAGGTTGTGCAACAAAATATTAAGTTAAGGGTACCATCATTTTTGTCCAGGCCTGTTTCATGAGTTTGTTTTTGAAAATAATTCTGTTGAACCACAATTCAAAAGCATTGTCTGATTTTCATTGGTTAATTTTCATAGAATTTTTATTTATTACCACTTTTGTCAGATTCAAGTTATTTCTGTGACCATTGTGGGTTTTTCTTTCATTAACAGAGGGGTACCAACAATTTTGTCCACGTCTGTATGTACGTGTGATTTCTGAGTTTTTTTATTTTTAATAAATTTGCAAAAATCTAAAAAAAAAAAAAAAAAAAAAAACCCAAAACAAACTTTTTTCAGGTTGTCATTACGGGGTATTGTGTGTAGAAGTTTGAGGAAAAAATGAATTTAATCCCTTTTGAAATAAGGCTGTAACATTACAAAATGTGGAAAAAGTGACGTGCTGTGAAGCAGGGATGTGATTTGGGGTTGGTGAAATTATCTGAAAATTTTGCAGGGGGTCTGGGGGACGCAGTCCCTCAGCGGGGTTTGGGGCAGATCCCTGGTGAGGGGGGTTCAGTGGGCTTTGCCCCCCAAAGCTCCTGGGTTTTTATGATTTTTAAGTACCAGAACTGTGCTTAAATGACATAAAACAAACAGCTGAATTCCACTTATTACCTCCGCCAAGGAAGTTATGTTTTCATTGACGTTGGTTTGTCTGTCTGTCTGTTTGTTTGTTAGCAAGATAACTCAAAAAGTTATGCACGGATTTTCATGAAATTTTCAGAGATTGTCAGAAATGGGGTATCCTACAGATGATTATTACTGTATAATATTGACTTATGTTCCAAGAAGATAGCATTCCTAAAATATTCCAACAAGCATTATCCATCACATGCTTTAACACTTGATCAAATCAAAATCAGTTAATTTTATCTATTCCATAATAGAAATAAAATTCCAACATACCATTACTTTTTATAATTTCAGCATTCATTTCAGATCCCCAGTTTCAATCTCCATTGAGTCTTGAGCAGTTCATTTTGCACAATCACTGATGGAGCCAAGTCTTAGAAATATTCAAAAGTTATGAGTCAATGTCCACTGTGCACTGCGTTAAAAATATTTTAAAAATAAAATCCAAAACATCTTCAGCAGGCAAGATGAAGAAAATATTAACTAGATGACATGTATACAAAAATATATCTTCACATACCTCAAAATTCACTACTCTATCCGCAACTGGCACTGGTTGTTGGGGTGGATCATTCCTTTCGATTTCCATGTCCAATCGTGTCGTTAACAAATGGTGGAGGCCGTATGGTTTTGATGGTTTTTTCTGAACACCGAAAGTTCCAGCAATTGAATAATTAGTGGACCTCGATTTGACCTCTTGTACATGTTTTTTGCTCCTTCTTGTACATGTTTTCCGCGCCTTCCCGGCATGGTCGATTTTCCATATAAAATTGCTAAACAAATTTGTCATAGTTTTCTTCGCAACATCCGTTGCAATCTCCTTTTCTAGCCAATCCCAACGAAATTTGTTTTTCACGATCTTGTCAATTTCTTTAATTCTCGGAGCATCTTTACATTCAATCACCAACATCACTGCAACAGCCGCATTCATTGGTCACTGCAAGGACGATCAGCCAATCAGGCGCGTCGTTTCATTACGGTTAGGGAATTACTAAAAGTCGGAATCTGGTATATACTCATATGTTTGGGGTTTTTTTTATTTTGGAAGATAAAAAAAGCGGAATTCCACAAATTAGCGGAAAAATCACATCCCTGAGTAAAACACGGATATGTCTTCCGATATTCCTCTTTGAACCTTTGGTTGTGTGCATTTACTCTTTGTTTCTTCTTCGGCGGCGTGGTAGCCTCTGCCATTTTGCTTTGTTTACATACGGGTTCTCTCAGGCATTCGGAAAACATCGATAAACCTCGGCACACTGATGCGCAGTTTATACCCTCGAGGCCCTAAGATCATACACGGACATTCAAAATGCTCTTAGCACGTCGATGTCGGCTTATTTTATCCACCGTCAAAATTTATTTATTTTTGACAAAATAAAAGCGGAGTTTTTCACAGGTAAAGCGAGGGCGGATTTTATGTCTGGAAATCGGAGTAACTCCGCCAAAATCGGAGTGATTGGCATCTCTGCTAGAGCTGCTACAGTCCCAGATCCTCACTTTGTTAAATGATCTACAACCACAAATGAAATTTTTCACAGTGATTGACATCAGCAATGCTTTTTTCAGCATTCCCATTCATCCAGATCATCAGTTTTGGTTTGCATTCCCATTTGAAAATAAAAGGTACAACATTCACTAGGTTACCACAAGGCAATTGTGAGTCACCAACCATTTTTTCACAGGTAATGTCAGCAAACTTGGCACAGTTTGTTCCTCCTCATGGAAGTCAGTTGCCCCTATATGTTGATGACACTTTGGTGGCTGCATGGTGGCGGAGTGGTTAGCAGTGTGGCAGCACAGTTTTACCCTCGGCCGGGGGAGCGCAGGGATCGTGAGATCATGGGTTCGATCCCAGCCCCCGACCAACAGTGATCTGTGTGGAGTTTGCATGTTCTCCCCGTGTTGCGTGGGTTTACTCCGGGATTTCTCCGGTTTCCTCCAACATACCAAAAACATGCAGGTTAGGGATACGGGGCGCTTGCGCACGCAGCGACTGGCAGCTGGTGGCTTGTCACCAGACTGCAAAACAAATCTACCTACGGGTACAAATAAGTAACAAAAAAAAAAAAAAAAATCTCCTGATGAAAACACGTGCAAAAAGGACACCATTGCCCTATTGAAATTTCTAGCTGAGCAAGGTCACGAAGTAAACAAAGCCAAATTGCTATTGTGAAAAGCAGAAGTCAAGTACATAGGCCACATTTTGTCAGCAGAGGGCAGACATGTTGATCCCGCCCGTAAAGAGGCTATTTTGTCAGCACCAAAACCGATCACAAAGAGAGAGATGATGTCATTTTTGGCAACTCTAAATTACTGTCACTCCTGGATTGCAAATTATTCATTTGAAGTGCAACCATGGTCTGATCTCATTTACAAAAAGCCCATGGCACAGGTGGACAAAATTGAGTGAAAAACCTGAGGCAGAAGAGGCATTTGTCAGGATGAAAAAACTTTTGGTCAGCACTGCCGTTTTGGCACTCCCTGACTACAAGAAGCCATTTATTCAAATGGCTGATTGTAGGGAGGGACACATGATGCCAGTGCTCCTTCAACCAAGCGGTACAAAAATGCGTCCAGTGGACTACTACTCCACAAGGCTTGACCCTGTTGCAAGGGCCCTGCCTCTGTGTGTGCAGGCCGTAATAGCTGCATCGATGGCAGTTCAAGCATCAGCAGGGATTGTTCTTTTCCATCCCTTGACCCTAAAGGTCACACGTGCAGTGTCAGTCATTTTGTCCCAGAGCAAAATATCAGTTCTCTCCCCATCCAGACACCTTGCACGAATGAGAGTGTTACTGTCACAGCCTCATTTAACCATTGAACGTTGCACAGTGACAAATCCAGCAAGCCTCTTGCTAATTTCCACAGAGGGTGAACCTCATGACTGTTTGGCAGAAATTGAAAATGAAACACTACCAAGTCCCGATTTACAGGACAAGCTAGGGCTGGGAACGATCCCTAATTTCCAGAATCGATTTGATTCCGATTCTTCAGATTCTGAATCGATTCAATTCCGATTTGATTCGATCTGGGGAATTACCATTTTAATAGCCATTTTACTTCCCATGAAACAAAAATCTTTGAGACCTAATGCTGCAAATTGTACCAAGAATCTTCTAACTTTGTTAATACATAAATTATCACATATAGAACTGACCCAAAATCAGTTACAATAATGCACTTTTTATTATTTAACTTATCATTTCATAAAGTGCTCACAGGTGCTTTCTTTAGTGCAAAGGGTGTGTCGTGTCAAGTTCACCACCCAGAGTAAGGAAACAAATTCAATGCATGAACCATGCAGACATAATCTCACTGTATTTCAGTCCCTCCAGGATTTTGTCAGCTGTTTTTGTGATTGTTGTGGCCCAAAAAGCCTGGATTTGTGGGAGCTTTTCCAAAAAGTTATGGCACTTTTAGAGTTTTTTTGCACTCAAAGTTGTGTGAGGAAGTACAAATTTTAAAGCAGCTGCTTTTTCCATAGTTTACAGTGATGCTATTCTATGTGATACCACAAAAAAGTACAGGATTGCCAAAAATTTCTTGTTAAACAGTGATTTATTTAGAATTAAATGCTTAGTAAAATTGTAAAAAAAAAAATGACCAATATTGTGTACTTGCTGAGAACTTTAAAAAAAGAAATAAAAGAATTTGTCATTACAACAACTAAATTGCATTGAATGCATGTTAGTGTGGAGAAAATGATGGCAGCACCTCCTTGAATCTTGAATTTGAAGGTCTTCTTCTGTGCTGAAATCCACATGAAGCAGGGATGCTCCTCCACTGATGACCTCTGACCTTCAGAAGGTCTCAGTGAGGATGAAGCTTCCAGTCTTCACACATCTGAAGGCAGATAAAAAGAATAGATTTCACAGTAAAATTAACATTCATATTTTTAGATCACCACACCACAGTAGGGTTTAATAATTTAGGTTTTTTTTTTATATTTTAACTAACTAACTAACTAACCTGCACTTATATAGCGCTTTTCTAGTCACAAAGACCACTCAAAGCGCTTTCATTAATACTAACCCTCTATTCTAAGGGCCTATAGGAAACAGATATCTAGGGACAATTTAGAACAGCCAATTAACCTAACATGCATGTTTTTTGGCATGTGGGAGGAAACTGGAGAAATCCCGGAGTAAACCCACGCAACACGGGGAGAACATGCAAACTCCACACAGATCACTGTTGGTCGGGGGCTGGGATCGAACCCACGATCCCACGATCCCCACAATCCCCCGGCCAAGGGTAAACTGTGCTGCCGCAGTGCTAACCACTGCGCCACCGTGCAGCCGTTTTTTATTTTAACTACAAATTAACTTTCAATGTTTGAAAAGGGTTTCAATTCATTTCCTGAGAAGGTTTGTTCATTTCAATTTAGTTCTACTGAGTAAAAATAGCTTGTTGTACTGCAGCCTTTATTAATTATATTGTGACTTATTCTCTTCACATGTCTTAAGTGGCAGAAGTCCATAATCTCATAAAATATACCTTAATTCTGCATTTATTCACAGCGCTTAACCAACAGTTCTCTCTGTGTCCATAGTTTGTAAAAGAAACCATCATCATGCTGGATAAATTATTAATTGACGACACAAACGTTAAAAAAAAACAAATATTATACTTACAGTCTCAGCAGCAACAAGTCTCCCTCTGCTTCACGGGTTTCAGTCTCCGCGCATTTTCTGTTTATCAGTCGTCAACTTTATGTTTCAACACAGCGCTGCACGGAGTAAAAGTCCGTTTATCCCCGCTTTATGAAAAATATTAAGAAGCTGTTGAGGACAGTCTTTACGGTGACTTTTGCTGCTAAATTAAGAGACACGCACGTTATTAACTCCGCGTCTTGTAAACACAAAAGACGTGTGCACGCGCCGCAGGGAACACAGAAGTTTTATTTATGAAAAATATTCAGAAGCTGTTGAGGACAGTCTTTACGGTGACTTTTGTTGCGAAATTAAGAGACGCACGTTATTATCTCCGCTCGTGTAAACACGAAAGGCGTGTGCACGCGCGGCAGGAAACTCTTGCCGGATGAGAACCGTTTTAACACCACAGAAAAAGAACTAGCATATCCGTTAGCTTGCTAGCTCCGTTAGCATGTCGGTTGTTTATGGTTCTCGGCCGTTGTTCCTGGCTCACTGACCCGGTTTCGACCCGATTATACTCAGCAGACGTTCAAAAACGTAAAAATATTATATTAAAATATATTAATATTGCTGCAATGCTCCGTACCGTGGGTGTTTATATATTAACATATTTATTCCATCTAGCTACAATGCTCCACACTGTGTGTTTATATATTCATATATTTATTCCATCCAGCTACAATGCTCTGCACTGTGTGTCTGTGTGTGTGTATATATATATTTTATAGTAATATGTACATATGTATATTAGCTGCTTTTGCTTGCTTGTTTTTTTTCTTGCCTTCTGATTGTTGCTATCCCTGTGCTGTTGCAATCCTGGAATTTCCCCGTTGTGGGACTAATAAAGGCTTATCTTATCTTATCTTAGCTTAATATTAAAAGATCGATCCGCGGATTTTGTGGATCGATATCGGCTCAGTCAAACATGGATCGATCCATATCGATATATTGATCTTTTGAACCCACCCCTACGACACGCCTTTGGATGATTCAGATCTCACACTTTTTGTAGACGGATCATCAAAACGTGACTGTGATGGGTCAAATCTGTCTGGTTATGCAGTTGTCACTTATGACACTGTTTTGAAAGCCCATAAACTTCCATCACATTACTCAGCACAAGCAGCAGAGCTGATTGCTCTGACTGAAGCATGTAAATTAGGCTAAAATAAACTCATTGTCTACACTGATAGCCAGTATGCATTTTCAACCAATCATCACTTTGCACAGCAGTGGAAAAACAGAGGCTTGATCACATCAACAGGAAAGCCAATTCAGCATAAAGATCTGATTTTGGAGCTGCTTGAAAGTTTCAAACTTCCATCACAACTAGCCATATGCAAATGTGAAACACACACAAATGGCACTGATCCTGTCTCTCAAGGCAATCACTTTACAGATCAATCAGCAAAAGCTGTTACACAAGGCTTACAACCAACACAAGACAAATCTGATTCCATGCTGACACTGACTGGAGTTATCACATGACATTCTCATTAAGGCACAAAAAGCAGCACTACAAGCTGAAATCTACAGGTGTATCAAAAAGGGAGCCACCTTTGATGACACCTCAAAGCTCTACAAATGTAACAAAAACAAGCCAATTCTGCCACGCAAACTGTTTCATCAGGTCTCCACTTTGCTGCATGGCGTTTCACATGTAGCACGGGGGGAGGGGGGGCAGCGGGGTCGATGGCCAACTTTCCTCATTGAAAAGCAAGTTAGGATCTTTTGCAATAAAATGCTTCTTGCATAAAACACACCACCATAATGTTTCATCTCTGATGCTTTTTTAAGCACGGGGTGGGGGGGGGGGGGAATAATTTCAGATTCCTCTATATTATTCTTTCAAATTTTATGTCTGATATATTTTTGGTGCATTTTGTGAGCAATTATTCTCTATGTGTGGCCTTCATGCCCCAGAGTCTGAGCAGATGTGCGAGTGAGTGCACGTCAGCAGAGACGTGAATGATGACACAGGCTACAACTGATGATCTCTGTTTTATGAACTTTCTCTGCTAGTTTCTCGTGTGACCAAGGAATGTGCCAAAACTCCCAGTTCCTGGGAGATTAGATTTATGGACACTTTGCCAGTCTCCAGATGTACCCCAAGAACGTCTCCTTCTTTGTTTATCTGTTCTGAGGGCTATAAAATTCCAAGCTCAGAGTGAATGGTTAGAATGGTGCATGAACGACTTTGAGGGCTGTTCAATGTATCTTTCTCCTGGCCAGGAGTAAATTTGCTCACAACTCCAGAATCCGCTGATTGAAATTTTGACTCAGTCTCATTTAATTCAATTTTAATCTATCAGTATGAATGTATATAAATGTTCAGAAGTGGTCTGACAGGTCGTTGGCGCAGACTGCCAGCCATGCTTCCATCAGTCTAGCTCAGGGCAGCTGTGGCTACAGCAGTAGCTTACCACTATTAATGTTTGTCTGGAGTGAATGAATAATGGACTCACTGTAAGCGCTCTGAGATGTCACTTGACATGTAAAGTGCCATATAAATCTAATCGATGACGACGACGACGACTAGCCACCAGCTAGCTACAGGCATTGGCTATGTTTTGAGCTTGGGTCTTCTGCAGTACCGACTCAACAGGTATGTTTTATAAACACTTACTACTTTTGCACTTGACAATATTTAATTTGTTTACATGTGTGTGAAATGACAATAGATGTCTTCATGCTGATTGAGATATTTAGCAACAGTTACTGGCTACATTTAGAAGGGACGGGTTTTTTTCTCAGCTGTGCAAAATAACTGTTTAAACAAATAAATTATAATATTTTGTCCAGTATTGCTGTCATTTAGTTAATTGTGCATGCAGAACTGTTGTATAAAAGCAATATTACACTTGAGGTTGTTACAGTATCATGAATATACTAACTATGGGTGTGGTACTCTAATGCTCTCCTAGACGTATCATATCCGCAGTTACAATATTCATTGATACCGTACTCCCTCTCGTGTAATATTGCTTAAGTAATTCTATTTTATACATCTCTTCTAGTTAGTCGTACACACAGCATTGTCCAACTTCTAGTTCTGAACATGTCACTATGGTGTTTTTAGACACAAATAACCACATACTGCACTGTTTCCTGTTGGAGTTGCTAGCAGTGGCTAACTGGCTAGAGCTGACAATTCCTCCACTTGGTACAATGAACCAAAAGAAAAACTCATTGGAACTGCAAACTATAACTGTACAGTCAAAGAGATTAAATTATTTTTCCACTGGGTTAGATCAGTCAAAGTCAAACGCAAACTACACCAGGACAAGTACCTCAGATTTATGGAGTTACTGAAAATATTACTTCAATATGATTATTTTATTTTAGGACAGTTTCTCAAAGACTCAACCTGAACATTTTCTAACTTTTTACCTATTTCATTCTCACAGAGAGTCTCTGAGGTCAGAGTCGTCATCACTGTTACTGTAACTTCCTGTTTTCAGTCATCTCTTCTTTGGTTTGGGTTCTTCTGTAATGGATCCCGAGTCTACATGCTGGCTTCCTTCCTCATCTTGGATCTCAGTTCCAGCAGAATTGTGAGAGAGGAGCTGCTCACCGTTTGGTTCTGCTTCACTCTGCTCCTTTTCTTCTTCTTTTTCTTCTTTTAGATGTGATTGGCGATTGGCAACCAGCTTACAGGTGCATTACCGCCACTGACTTGATTATCATCCCTCTATATCTTTGTATAAGGAGTTCTGAACAACTCCCCATGTGTGGAAAAAATTATCAGTCCTTGGACTGTGTCTGAGGTGCGGCCGAGGGTTTCCTCAGAAATAACAGTCACCATGAAGGTATCGACCTCCAGCTTCACTACCAGCTGTTCTCCCTCCTGACTGATGCAGAGCTCCTCCTGTTCCTCTTTAACCTGTGGCGCTTCTGGTTCCTCCTGCTCCTCTTTTACCGATTGAGATTCTGGTTCCTCCTGTTCATTTTTTTTTTTCCTCATTTCAATGATCTCTTCCTGTTGTTTCAAAGGTTTCCACAGCAGTATGGATAATTTTTCTCCACTACTGTTGGTCAGTTCCTTGTGTTTCCCATGTCCTGAAATTAAACTTTCCTTCTTTCATGTATGACTTCAATGAGTCCTTCTACCATTTGATCCGTTTTCCAGATTTTCTCTGACCTTGATGGAGTTCGGAAAAGACAACCTGTTTCGGGAGTCAGCCATACAAAGACGGTGGCCAGCCCACCAGAATTGATGCTTTATGATGCGAGTGTCAATACATCTTCTTCTTTTAGATTTGATTGGCGGTTGGCAACAAGCCTACATGTGTATTACCGCCACTGACTTGATTATTGTCACTCTACATCTTTGTATAAGTTCTTATAAGGAGTTCTGAACAACTCCTTATGTGTGAAAAATTATCCGTCCATGGACTGTGTTCTAGGAGCAGCTGAAGAGCTCCCAGTCCTCCTGCCTCCTGTCACTGCTTCTTCTAGAATGCTTAGGTTAGCGTGATAATCTTCCCAAGAGATTTTCAGTATTCTTCAACGACATCTTTGATGGAATAATTCAAGACTTCTTAGTTGTTTATGACATGTTTTCTATGTTTCAGAATCATAGAGTACAACAGGTATGAGAACTGCATTGTAAACATCAAGCTTTATTTTTCTAGTGAGTTCTGTTTTCAAACACTGCCTTTTTCAATTTGGCAAAGACTGCTCCTGCACCCTCACAGACTCTCCCATCACCACTGCGGATTCCTTCCGCTTCCTGGGCACCACCATCACTCGGGACCTCAAGTGGGAGCCGACCATCAGCTCCCTCATCAAAAAGGCCCAGCAGAGGATGTTCTTCCTGCAGCAGCTGAGGAAGCTCAAGCTGCCCACCAAGATGTTGGTGCAGTTCTACACGGCCATCATCGAGTCCATCCTCACCACCTCCATCACCGTGTGGTACGCAGGAGCCACCGCCAGGGACAGACTAAGACTGCAGCGCGTTGTGCACGCTGCTGAGAAGGTGATCGGCTGCAAGCTCCCATCCCTCCAGGACCTGTACATCTCCAGGACCCGGAGGCGTGCAGGTCGGATCATAGCCGACCCTTCACACCCTGGACACGCACTGTTTGCCCCCCTCCCCTCAGGCAGAAGACTTCGGTCCATTCAGACTAAAACCTCCCGCTACATGAACAGCTTCTTCCCCTCTGCCATCAGACTGCTGAACACTAAGTGACTTATTAGACTCGTGCACTACGTACAGCAGCTCAACCGGACTCATGACAATTATCACTGTTTTCTTTTTGCACTACCGACTGCACGATGTGGAACTCCACAATATCTGCTGCTTGTTAATATATTTAAAAATTGCATAGATTAGTATTACTTAGTCATATTCTACCTTTTATTGCATGCATAGTTTTTTATTTTTATCTTTAGTGCTACTCCATGTTTAATGTTGCAGCATTGCACCGAGACAAATTCCTAGTTTGTGTACTACATGAACAATGGCAATAAATCTCATTCTGATTCTGATTCTGATGGTTTCAGCAATGGAGGTTTGAACTGCTGTTTTGATGTCCCATGTTTCTGCAGGATTTGAGCCAGTTGTCTGACGTAGTACTTTGGAGTTTAGAGATGTTGCAAACGCTTGTCTAATTTCGGGATCCTTCAGGACTGCTGCATTGATCTTCTGGGGTTTGTTGTTCCTTTCCAAGTGTTGTCTTAGAGCTAGGAACAAGTTCATTTTTGTGATGACCAGGCGGTGATCAGTCCAACAATCTTCAGAGCCTGGAATTGCTTTTGTGATATGCACATCTTTGATGTCATATCTGTGTACAATGACGTAGTCTATCACATGTCAAACCTTGGCTCTTGGGTGTTTCCAGGATGTTTTGAGATGATTTTTGAGCCTGAAGACGGTGTTGGTGACAGTGAGTTCACGTTTAGTGCATTTTGTAAGTAGAAACAGTCCACTGTCAATCATGTGTCCTACTCCATTTCTTCCAATTGTACCATTCCAAATATGTTGGAAAGTCCCAATATGTAAAGTACATTAAAATCTCCAAGAAGAATAATCTTGTCTGATGGATTGATCTGTCACAAGATATTGTCCAGGTCTTGATAAAAAGGTTTCTTTGATGTCATCTTCAGCATCTAATGTTGGTGCGCAAGCACTGATGATGTTAGCATGTTTTTTGTTGAGAAGTTTCAATTGGAGTGTCATGAGCCGTTCATTTATGCTGGTTGACAATTCCATAATTCTGGGTGACAGCTTATTCCGGATCACAATGCCTACCCCATGGATTCAATGGTAATCCTTGGGTTTCCCTTTCCAATAAAAGGTGAAACTGGATTCTTTGATGTTTCCTCCATCTGGTCTATGAGGTTGACTGAAGGCTGCAATGTCAACATGATGTTTTTCAAGTTCTAGTCCTACTATTGTGGATCGTCATTCAGGTCTTGTTGAACAGTCACTTTTGTCAGTGCTGGTTTGTTGGTTGTCATTTTCCTTGTCCATTAGTGTTCTTACATTCCAGGTAGCAAGTATCATTTGTTTGTTTTTTTATTTCGAAAGTAGCAACAATACAGTCAGAAGGAATGACCTGATGGAGCCCTCACTGAATTTGTAACTGCTTTTCTGCAGAGAACAGAGGGAGGGGGGATGAAGAAAAAAGAAAGACTAGGGCTGCCCCAGACTAAAGATTTTCCTGATCGACCAGGAAGCACAATTTAAAGCAAATGGCCCAATATTTGTAGCACTTTTATGACAGATATATTCATTTCTTCACTGGTTCCAGCTGAGATTCTCACTCATCTTATTTCTTTTCACTTTTTCCAGGAAACCTGGGGACACCTGTGGGATCATGTGATCTCTGGCTACTGATAAGGGCCTGGTTAGGTTCCGCCTCTCTGTCTCTTCTCAGCATGGAAGCCACGGCTGCAGAACTGCTGTTCACCACCTTTATCTTTTTTCTAATAAACTTTGTTTAAGTTCTACTAGTGGGTTGGACTCGTTTATACCGATCCCTTCAATCCAGGCTGGATTTATGGCACATCATTGAATATTGAGGTATTTTAGTCATTCTTCTTACATAACATTCATTTTTATCATTTAACTATCCATGTCATTGACTTTAAGTCAACAGAGTTTCAATTCTATTTCACCACATCATTTTTTTTTTTTTGTCTTGTTAGAACTTTCTGATCTAAAAGTACTTTGTCTTTCCTCATGTGAACTGCTCTCATGTCATTTTTCAGTTCACTTCTTCTGTCTCATTTCTCTCTCATCAATCACTGAGTGGAACCTTGACCTGCACTCACCTTCATCAAAGGTTTGGGTCTCCTGCTTCAGTCCAAACTGCTCTTCCTCCTGACTGATACAAACATCCTCCTGTTCCTCCTTAATCTGGGAACAATCTGCTCCCACCTGAACAACAATGAATTTTCTCTCCAGGTGAAGAAGCTGCTGTTCATCCAGAACCTCCTCCTGGTTAAAGTCATTTTGCTGTGGGAAGTCTGAAGGGACAAAAATACACAAGAAATGTGTTAGAATATGGTTCTGACAAAAAGACATAACTCCTTGGACTCCATGCACAGGCTAGGAAGAAAGATGGAAAATAAAAACATTTATTTTATTGTTCATAAAGAAGGAAAAAGAAGAAATTTGGCAACAGAGTAAAGCCTCCCCAACTTGCACGGAGACTGAAACATGGGTAAGAAGTTGACAGAACGAAGGAGCTCCAAAGACGCATGTCTTCAGTCACAGAGGAGCATCTGTAACTCAGCCCAACTAGTTTCTGTTTTTATTTCTTCTGATAATGATTGGTCAGTTTTCTATTGGTTCATTAAATGTTTGGAGGAGCATTAAGGACATTATTAAAAGGAAAACACTTTTCCTGTTTTGGAAAGAGCAAAACTGTTAGTTTTACAAGAGACTCGTTCTGCTGAAGTGAACCCCTACTGAACCCCCTATTGAACCCCTAATCAAAAAGCCAACGCTAGATCCAGGCGATTTAGCTAACTATAGGCCAATCTCTAATCTCCCTTTCATCTCAAAAATCTTAGAAAGAGTAGCTGCTACTCAATTATTTGACCACCTGCAGGGAAATGGTTTACTTGAAGAATTTCAATCTGGGTTTAGAATCCATCATAGTACTGAAACAGCCTTAGCGAAGGTCACTAACGACCTCCTCATCGCATCTGATAATGGACTAGTTTCTGTACTTGTCCTTTTAGACCTTAGTGCAGCTTTTGATACTATTGATCATAATATTCTACTTGATAGATTAGAACATTATGTTGGACTTAATGGAACTTAATTGCAGTGGTTTAGATCTTATTTATCTGATAGGCTCCAGTTTGTTCATGTCAATAATGAATTTTCTTTCAACTCAAAGCTCATTTATGGAGTTCCACAGGGATCTGTGCATATGCTTCCGCTAGGCAACATTATTAGAAAGCACTGTATACTGTCTGCAGCTGTTGGTGTGTGTCTGGGGTGGGTGGTTGTGGGCCTGCGTGGGCGCTCGGGTGTGTCGCCTGGCGTGTTGGGCGCTGTGTGGGTCCGGCCCATTGTTCACTATTGTGACTGTTGTTGGCCATGTTCGTGTGTGTAAGATGAGTGGTAGTATGTTTGGCTGCCCCGTCATGTTAGTGGTGCTGGAGTGCCGGGACGTGATGCTGGTGGGTCCTGGGTTGTTTCCACTGGCGGCCCTCGCCCTGGGTTGGGATTTGGGGGCAGTGGGTGGCCTCACATGCCAGTCTGCAAGCTGGCTTCTTGGGGGGGGGGGGGGCGCCTTGTTTTTGGACCGCCTACCTCCCAGTCTTATTTCCCACCCTCCTCCTCCCCCTGATCTTTTTTGTTACATTTAGGGCTTTGGGGTGGGGGTGTGTCGCACTGTGTCGGTGAAGGGGATACCTTTGCCGCGTGGTGGGGCTGCACTCACCTCAATTTTAATTGCATTTTAGACACTGAGGGCTTGGGGGGATGGGGGCTCTGCTGCCCATCACAGTGGCTAACGATGCTTCAATTACTATCCCCCCAATTTTAATTGCACTTTAGTAGTCCACACATTTATACACAATTATATCATATAACTGACACACACACACCATGTTCTGTGCGGGGGGAGGAGGTGGGGGTCTTCCCCCACCCCTGTTGCCCTGTCTTGTTGGGGGCGTGGGGGCCTGGTGGGGAGCCTGGGACCTATCATGTTGTAAAAATCCCTGGATGCTACTAATATATAGATACAACCAAGGAAGTGACGGGGGGCTGAATGAGTTTAAGTGTGAGTGAGAGGGTGATGAATGGAGGTGGTGATGGTGGGTCGGTTTTGTGCGGCGCTTTGCATGCCGGGTGGCATCTTGGGGCGCCTGCGGTGGTCTGCTGATTGTTCACTCAGATGGGCGCCGGGGGGTGGGGGTCTGCTTCTGTGGCCTGCGCCGGTGGCCTCCCTGGTCACTGCTGCATGTTCAGGCTCACTGCATCTGCCCACTGCACAGCCGGCTTTTGAAATAAAGGTGTATGAGGAGTGAATTTAAGTGGGTACTGGAGTGAGAGAGAATGGGTCGGTCTGGCTGAGTGAGAGGGGTGTGATTGGGAACATGTGGGTGTGAAGGTATGGGGAGGGGTGTGCCTGCGAGTCGGGAGGGGCTGGATTAGGGGGGTAGTGCCTCTCGGCAATGTGGGCTCACCTGGGCGAGGGGACTTCTTTGGACGTGGGGGTCCCCGGGGTGTGTGGCCGAGGTGCTGGGGCGGGACCGCTGTGGGGGTACCTGGGGGGGCTCGCGCCGGGGGGCGCTGGCTGGTCTCTGTCCTGGGGGGTGGGGTCGCTGGCCTCCTGGTGCCTGGGGCCCGGGGGCGGATGTTGGCCCCGCTGGGGGGGGTTGGGGGTTGGGCAGGTCCAGGGGTGTGGGCTCACCGCGCCGGCCGCCGGGCAGCCTGCCCTCCCTTGATCGTCTCTCCGGGGGTGGATGCTTGGCTTTCCTGGAGCTTGCTGACCTCGGGGCTGGGGGTTGGTGGCGCTGCCTTGCCTGCTCGGGGTCCTCGGGGGGAGTGCTGCTGCGACCGGCCCTCCGCTCGTATGTTTCCTGACAAACCACTCACATGCACACACTTATTTTGCGCGCGTTCTCATATATAGACACACAGACATACATGTACAAGTGTCTCTCCTTTAACAGGTGCAGAAACCAGACTCGTGTTGAGACATCTCCGGTGGAAGAAGCAGTTTGTCTTTTGTTTGTTTTAGTTGTCTTTTTTTTTTTTTTTTTGTCTGTTCCCCTCCCTTTTCTTCCCCCCCTTCACACACTTCCTTTCCCTCTTCCCCATCCTGTTGGGTCTTCCATGGGTAAAACAATTAAAATAAAGTATTAAAAGTTATTACAGGAGGAGTTTACAACAATATACAGTGCAAAGTTAGGCACTATATAGGCTCCTCTTGGCAAAGTAAATCTGTTTTGGCACAGTAGGGTGACAGATCCCTGTTCTGTTTGCCTAGCTGCCTGACAGGACAAAAAAAAAAAAAGCACTGTATACATTTTCATTGTTATGCAGATGGCACACAATTATACCTGTCAATGAAGCCAGATGATAGTAATCAATTAGTAAAGTTAGAAGCCTGTCTTAAGGAAATCAAAGCTTGGATGACTTGTAATTTCCTGCTGTTAAATTCAGAGAAGACTGAAGTCATTCTTGTTGGTCCAAAAAACCTTAGAAATACCTTTCCAAATCAAACTTTCAGTTTGAATGCGGTTACTCTTTCTCTTAATAGCTCTGTGAGGAACCTTGGAATTATTTTTGATCAAGATCTGTCCTTCAATTCACATATTAAATTTGTTTCTAAGACTGCCTTCTATCATTTGCGTAATATTGCCAAGATTAGGAGCATCTTGTCTCAGAGTGATGCTGAGAAACTGATCCACGCTTTTGTTAGCTCTAGGTTAGATTATTGTAATTCTTTATTATCAGACTGTCCTAAAATATCTTTAAAAAGTCTTCAGCTGATCCAAAATGCTGCAGCAAGAGTTTTAACAGGTACTAGAAAGAGAGATCATATCTCTCCGGTTCTGGCCTCCCTTCATTGGCTTCCCATAGAGTTTAGAATTAAGTTTAAAGGCCAAATGTCACGTATTTTTTTTTTCTAAATGACAACAAATTTTGATAAAATACACATAGCTTAAGCCAAATATTCATACCGGAGACCATATCACCCACCCGTATTTACATAATTGCACAAAATACACCAGGCGAAGTCCTCGCCTTGCTCGCTGGCTTGTGACAGCCAATCCAGACCACGCCCATGTTTTTGACGTCACAAATTTCACCCTGGCTGCCCTGCCTATCCACATTCACACTTATCAACATTGGACAATCCTGACGGAAAGTGACAGCGATTGTGAACAAATTAGTTTAGTTTTGTCTTTTTTTTTTGTCTTTTTTTTGTCAGTGGTTCAGACAGTGACAGAGGCATAGAACCTTACAGGTTCGAGCCGTCCGAGACGGAGTCAGATGCTTTGTCTGATGACAACAGTTCCGACGATGACCAGAGAGCAGAACCAGTGGAAAATGTCATTGAACTGGACATTAATCGCCTCCAGAATTGGGAAGCCGAAGGGGGTCTGTCGAGGGCGCCCCATAAATATTGATTTTTCGGAAGCCATTATTATTACAGTGGAGGAGAGCTGCTGCTGTCAAGAAATTGGCCAGATCAATATGAAAATGGAGGCGCATACCTGTCAAGTGAGACGTTTTCGCCGTATTTTAATATGGGGAAAATGCAATTTTTGCAAATACGGGCGTATTACCATTACTGTACGCCCAAAAGAAAAATATACGGGAAAAAAAATTATTGAGTGTGTTGAGGAACACGTCGTGTGTGTGAGACCCACAGCTAGGGGGCTGGCAGATGGCTCAGCGGAAGCTATTATCACTACAATGAGAAGTGTGGACTCAATCATTAGGCTGATCGCTCAGCGGGAGCTATTATCACTACAATGAGAAGTCATTAGGCTGATGGCTTAACTCTTTCAGCTGTCCTGCGGCTGCGGAACAGAGAGGAATCGCCTTACAAATACAGAATTCTGCTTTTTTTATTTTGAGCCGGACGCTGAGTTGTGTTGTTGTTGTGTTGTTATTGTCAAATATCCATGAATCCTTAAAATATTTGACAATAACAACACGAATTACATTTAAAACATTTCCCAGAAAAGTGTCCCTTATTACCCCGCCGTCCCTTATAGCCGCGCTTTACGGTATTAAAATACGGCGAAAACATCTCACTTGACAGGTATGAAAACATTTCGCAGAAAAGTGTCCCTTATTACCCCGCCGTCCCTTATAGCCCCGTTTTACGGTATTAAAATACGGCGAAAAAGTCTCACTTGACAGGTATGAAAACATTTCCCAGAAAAGTGTCCCTTATTACCCAGCTGTCCCTTATAGCCCCGTTTTAAGGTATGGGTGAAATATCCAGTTTTTTTCTTTCTTGTTGCTCACTTCAATCTTCCAGTCTCCATATAAACAATCAATCGGGATACCCCAAGCATCAAACTAAGGTACAATCAATTTCGTCACTTACGCCTTCTTCCCCAGGCGATTCCAGGGGCCGTGAGTAGGAACGTCAGGCCAAGCGCGGCAGTTTTAAATTAACGAATATTCCGGCGTTACTGAAGCATATGCACCAAGACCCGAACGGATCGGTTCCCTTTTATATCTAGTTTCAAGACATTTAAAGTACCCTGTTACGTGACATTTGGCCTTTAAAATCCTTCTTCTTACTTACAAAGCTCTAAACAATAAGGCCCCTTTTTATTTAAAAGATCTGATACTACCGTATTATCCTAAGAGAGCACTACGCTCCCAAAATGCAGGATTACTTGTAATACCCAGAATCTCTAAAAGTACAATGGGAGGCAGAGCCTTCAGTTATCAAGTTCCTCTACTGTGGAATCAGCTGCCAATCTGGATTCGGGAGTCAGACTCACTCTCTGTTTTTAAGAATAGGGTTAAAACCTTCCTTTTTGATATAGCCTACAATTAGGGATGGATCATGTGTTTCTGAACCCTCCCTTGTGAGGGTTCTGAACCCTCCCATGTGATGAAAATGTAAACAATGTAACGACCTGTATACCCTTTACAAAAACTTAAATAAAAAAAAAAAAAAAAAAAAAAAAAAAAAGGTAATTCCCCAGATCGAATCGGGATCAAATTGAATCGAATCGGATCCATTCAGAATCTCAAGAATCGGAATCGAATCGATTCTGGAAATTAGGGATCGTTCCCAGCCCTACTGGGGAGAGGGAAGTCTGGGCTTCTCTGCTTGAACTGCTGCCTCCGCGACCCGGACCTCCGGAAAAGCGGTAGAAGATGGATGGATGGATGGATGGATGAAATAAATTAACTTAAATGACCAAGGATGCTGTTATTTCTGTTATAATATTTCTTTATAGTTATAGTTTTTTTTCAGAAATCTCCTCACCACCCAGACAGCAGGAAGAACCTCCCTTATTTTGAAATCAAATGTTGACACGTTCAGTTTGTCTGAAGGCTGCTGACAGATTAAAGTCATTGACTTTGTGAATTTCGGTCAGCTTAACCTGCCAGGTACATAATAGGGAACTGTAGCGGACTCTAAAGACATAATTCACCACAATATGTGTTCATGTACAGAATGATCTGTTTAGGCAGTTGTAGTTGTGCTCTCAGGCTTTCTCATCAGGCACCTCTCTAGGCAGCCGCAGAAGGACCTCAGTTTAGAGCTAGTGTTTTTAGCTGTTGCTTTTTGTCACTGCCGCTGGAGAATTAAAACAGCACGCCTGCTCATGCGAGAAAAGAGGAATTGCCAGTCTCTTCATTCCGGCAATTCCTACAGAACATAACTTAATATTATAGTGGCTGGTGAAATATATCCTCAGCAGTTCATCAGTCCCCCTGCCTTTCCCTTCACATGAAGCCGGCTGCATATGAATTCTAACGTCTGTTAGCTAAGTGACTCTTCCATTATTGCTCCCGCTAACAGTGGGTTAAAACCATAATAAATGCCTCCAGTGCTTACATATATACCTCTTCTGATTTTTTTCTGCGTTTAAAGTACTTAAACAAACTCATGTTTTTGTCGACAGTCACGCTTAGCGAGACAATGCCTGCTGACTTTAGTCGAGAACTCGCATGGGCGGGGCGCTTCTAAACTTTGCGCAGATGACAGCCACGCGCGTTGTTCGTGTGTGCATTTGCAGAAAGTCATTGCTCCATGTATTTTTTATTAATAAAATCATATCGGCTTGGTGTGGCGGTAGAATTTCTGGCAAGCGGGCCGCCACGGAGAAACGTTGCCAGAGGAAACCCTGCATCACCAGCAGATGGGCCCACACAATGTGAGCTGAGAACAGCCACATTCACATCACCCCCACCTTCCTGGTCAGTCGCCGGTGGACGGGAGATTGGTTGTTAGTAAAAATTAAACACATATTTGGCAACTACACATTTATCTCTCACCTCAAACATTTTCAGAAAAATGTTTGGCTTTTTACTTTTGAAGATATTTATGTAGACTTTTTCCGGTTTCGGTTCCGCCGGACCAGCGGCGCCACACGAGTTGGCTGCCCTTTGCAACTGCCTTTTTTTTTTATCTTCCTTCTTCTTTCTACACCTTTCACTCTATATATCTATCACGGACACACAGATCGCCCTAAAGGTCTCCCGAGTCGGCGGACGGAGCCACTGTTTACAGCAGGAGACGATACAGCAGGGAAGAGCTAGTGCTAGCTAGCACTCAACCGCCACCTGGTGCTAACGGAGAAGCTCGACATACCGAGGAACTGTAGCGAAAACAATGCGGGTGCCGGGCTGGAGTTTAGGCGGCGTGCAAGAAATATAAGACAGAATAATAAAGAGTGATGGCAAGAACCAAGCAGACCGCCCGTAAATCTACTGGAGGAAAAAGCCCCCCAGGAAGCAGCTAGCCACCAAGGCCGCTTGGAAAAAGTGCTCCGGCCACCGGCGGAGTGAAGAAGCCTCACCGTTACAGGCCTGTGGTTCTGAGAGAGATCCGTCGCTACCAGAAATCCACGGAGCTGCTCATCCGTAAGCTGCCCTTCCAGCGCCTGGTGAGGGAGATCGCTCAGGACTTTAAGACCGACCTGCGCTTCCTGAGCTTTGCCGTCATGGCTCTCCAGGAGGCCAGCGAGGCCTACCTGGTGGGTCTCTTCTCTTCGTGGACACCAACCTGTGCGCCATCCACGCCAAGAGGGTCACCATCATGCCCAAAGACATCCAGTTGGCCCGCCGCATCCGCGGAGAGAGAGCTTAGACTTTCTGCTGCACATTCACCAACCACAATGCTCCGCACTGTGTGTCTATATATATATATATATATATATTTATAGTAATATGTACATATGTATACTAGCTGTTCTTGTTTTTTCTTGCCTTCTGATTGTTGCTCTGAGTGTTGCTATCCCTGTGCTGTTGCAATCCTGGAATTTCCCCATTGTGGGACTAATAAAGGCTTATCTTATCTCATCTTATATAGGCAATACTTTAATGTCCGGAAGCGTCGTGAACAGACTAGCAGCCCAACAACCAGGAGTCGCCGCGACCAATCACGTGCAAGCCCTGCAGGCTACTGATTAGACTATTCATAGATCCATGCATACTTAAGTAGGTAAAAGATTTAAAAGCTTTTTCTCTAAGTCAATGAAAGTCTTTTTGTGGGTGAAAAGCCACAGTATACTATTTTGGCCAATACATACAGTGGTACCTCTACTTACGAAATTAATTCGTTCCGGAAGTATTTCCGTAACGTGAAAATTCCGTAAGTAGAGACGCGTTTTACATGTAAATGCCGTAATCCGTTCCAAGCCCCCAAAATTCGGGCATAAATTTTTTATAAATCATAAAAACGCATCAAAACATGTAACAAATACATGTTACAATTAGATTACTGCACAATAAACATTTAAAATGAGAGTTGTAATTTAAAAAAAACAAAGAATAAAGTATAAAGTAAAGAATAATAAAAATTATGTTCGTTTACCTTTTAACTGCTATCGTCGTCGTCGTCACCTTTTGCCTTCTTTGGTTCATGTTCTCTCTCATCAGTGGTTTTTGCCTGACGTTTTGTGAAGAACCGATCCAAGGACGTTTGCTTTTGTTGGCCTAGCATAGCACAGCATTGGCTATGCTAGGCGATAGCCAATGGCAGAGCAGCTACAGGTATGTTTACGTTCGGTAAACTACGGGAGCTGCGAGGAGCGTGTACTTTTTTGCCTTTCGTACCCTGAAATTTCTTTCGTAACAACAGGCAATATTTTCCCGTTGAGGCGTCTCGTAACCTGAAAATTCTGTATGTAGAGACGTTCGTAAGGAGAGGTACCACTGTATTTGTGACCCGTGCTGGCAAAATGAGTTGGAATACATACAGGCTAATTACGATTTGCAGGCACTCTAAGTCAAAAATCATGATTTTCTTTGCTTGCTGGCGGCAAGTCCCGGGAAAACCACCGTCAGTGCCTGGTATCAGTGTAAAGCTTTCATTTTGAAGGTCTTTCAGCACAGAATATGAAAATAACAATACCTCAGTTTTGAAAATTTCCTCATTGTGACTCATTTTACCAGCACAGGCCACATCTGTTTCTGAGGTGCTTTTAGAATGCTGGAGTGCATCTTTAATGTCTGGATATAAATATGTACACTTAAATCAAATTGTCTGAAAACAAGTTAAATGGTCAGTTACTGTCAGAAAGTTGTTCTGCTGAGATTTTCTTGTGTTGCAGTTTTTATGTCGCACCATCAGTGTGAGCGTTGTTGTGGGGAGAGAATAAACTCAGTCAAAGATGGCTGCAGGTTTCATCACTGAAGTGTGTTGAACCTCCTGCTAAAAGCTATTAATGCTACAACAGCAAGGCTGCTTATCCTCGTCAAATCCTGGTGGAGCATTCCATTTTTTTCATAACCGATCCCCTAGCTCCAGTTCCATATTCTCCCTTATTTGAGACCAATCACATCTCTGGATCTGCATCTTTTACACAGAAACCAATCACATCCCTGCATTCACATTATTGTCCACCTATCACATCCCTAGATCTGAATTATATTTGCTTCAATGGCCTGTGCAGCAAAATCACTGATTTTGGAAGCTGAACCTGACCTGTTCAAGGTTACAACAAAAATTACTCTTTCTGGTTATACATATACTAAGCCTTTTAAAACAAAGTAATTATAGCACTGAAGTGGCCCTTATGTATTTATCTTTTTTTAATTATTATTTTCTCCTGTTTTGTGAACAACTGTAACAAAGAAACAGTCACTACTGTGGGCTATATTAATCATAGATCCCATAACCTAGATATGTTTAAGCATGTGAGAGTGTTTAGTGATTACATATGTAAAGCGACTTCACACCTCAGAACAGGACAAAGGGTCTCAACCGCCAGTGAAGATCAAAGAGCATCCCAGGCGCTGCGGTGGAGACCGGATGGGTTGCCCTGACCCCCCAGGGCCAGGTGGAGGAGTACGAAGACAAAAGAGGGGATTAAGATAGTGAGGGATGTCAGCTTTTGATATGCATGTCTTTTGTTATGTGCGAGTATAAGTTCGTAGAGCCGAAGGTGTTCGCTCTCTTTTCTTCTTCTGCTGCTGCACCTAGATGAGACTTGTTAGAGGAGCTGATAATAAACTTTGGTTTATATATCACATCGCCTCGTTCTTTCAAGCTCCTCTACACTGGTGACCCTGACGCGAGAATGGACCAGAGGCGTTCCCCCGTGATCGACTCATCTGTGGCGACCCAGGCAGACGCCGGCGCCCATGCAGACAGGGGAACAGATGGACGACGTTCCCCCACGGCAGAAGTGATAGAGAGGGCTCAACCGAGCACCAGCGCCGCGGAGAGAGCCGAAGCAAGGCACTCTCATCCTGCGGACACATCAGTGACGGTCCACACAAACGCCGTCACCGTCGAGCTGCCGGACCTCTGGCAGGAAGACCCCGCCTCGTGGTTTCAGCAAGCTAAAGCCCAGTTTGCACTTGCGGGCATCGCGGCTGACGATACAAAGTTCTATCACATCATCGCCAAACTCGACGCCGCCACTTCGAGATGTGCGCGGAGCATAATCCAGCGGCCACCGGCCCAGGACAAATATAAAGAACTGAAAGCGACCATCGTGGCAAATTACATCCCCTCAGCCGAGGAGAGAGCCGAGAGGATCCTGGCGGTCTACGGCCACAGAGGATGCAGACCCAAGGCCCTCATGGAGGACTTGCTGCAACTTAAAGAAGAGGACAATGACAACTTCCTCTTCCAATTCATATTCCTCAGTACGCTGCCGCCACACATGAGAGGGACGCTTGCCAACATGCGATGCAGCACCCAGCAAGACTTCCGCACGCTGGCTCACGAAGCTCAACGGCTCGTCAACGCCTGCAAGGAGCAGACACCCACAGCAGCATCCGCAGACCTCAACGCTGATGTCCGGAGCCACGAGGAGCCACAAATCACCGAGCAGAATTAGCCCGCGGTGACAGCGACACGGCCAGGACGCAACAGATGGAGCGACGTTTGTTATTACCACCACCGCTTCGCCGAGAAGGCTTACAAATGCGTTCCCCCCTGCAAATTCACGATTTCGGGAAAACGCCGAAGCCGAGAGCCGTTAACAGCGGCGGTTCTTGGCGAAAAAAGCAAGCTTTTATATGTGACGGACGGACACACCGGCAAGCAGTTCCTTATCGACACGGGAGCTCAACTAAGTTTTGTCATGCCCTCCCAAGCAGACCGGGCCATGGGCCCCCGGGGCAATGGAGCGGTGGCAGCCAACGGCTCCATCATCGACACTTTTGGCGAAAAGAGCCTGCCCCTCTGCATCCACGGCCGCAACTACAGATGGACATTTGTTGTAGTGGCGGTGAGTTTTAACTTGTTGGGCGCAGATTTTTTGTGTGCACATGGGTTATTAGTTGATCTAGCGAACAGACGCTTGGTTAATGCACTGTCCTTTGCTTCTATTCCCTGCTCAGCGCGAGTTTCTCCACCACCCGTGCAAGCCAGCATCACCACAGCAGGAGGTAAGTTTGATCAACTCCTCACCCAATTTCCAGCACTCACAATTCCCAAATTCTCAGCCACAGTGGCTAAACACGGGGTCGAACACTTTATTCCCACAACAGGCCCACCCGTATTCGCCAAAGCTCGGCGCTTAGACGCGGCCAAGCTCACCATAGCTCGGGACGAGTTTACCACCCTCGAAAAATTAGGCATTATTAGACGCTCAAAAAGCCCCTGGGCGTCACCACTTCACATGGTCCCGAAATCCGACGGTTCCTGGAGACCGTGCGGTGATTACCGCAGATTAAACAATGCGACAGCGCATGACCGCTACCCAATTCCTCACATTCAAGACTTTTCACTACATCTGGCGGGTGCGCGCATTTTTTCAAAAATAGACCTGGTCCGCGGTTATCATCAAGTCCCAGTTCGAGCAGAGGACATTCCTAAAACAGCTGGAATAACCCCCTTCGGTCTTTTTGAATTTTTGCGGATGCCTTTCGGCCTCAAAGGCGCTGCTCAAACCTTTCAGCGGATAATGGACGCAGTATTACGCGACCTCCCTTTTGTGTTCGTCTACCTCGACGATATGCTGGTAGCAAGCTCGTCTGAGGAAGAACACGAGCGGCATCTCACTATGGTTTTTCAGAGACTAGAAGAGCACGGGTTAATAATCAATCCAGCCAAATGCAAATTCGGCGTGTCACAAATTGATTTTTTAGGACACAGAGTTTCTCCGAAGGGGGCAGTCCCACTGCCAGACAAAGTTCACGCAGTAAAAAGTTTCCCACGGCCACAAACGGTCAAATCGCTGCAGGAATTTTTGGGCATGGTTAATTTTTACAACCGTTTCCTCCCCCACGCAGCTCAGCTCATGCAGCCCCTATATGACGCTCTCAGAAAACAAAAACCTTCCAACGCGGTCGAATGGACCCCGGAGCGCGAACACGCCTTCGCGGAAGTAAAAAGCGCCCTAGCTAATGCCACATTGTTGGTTCACCCCGATCCCTCGGCCCGCATTGCGCTAACCACAGACGCTTCAGACCTGGCCATAGGGGCAGTTGTAGAACAACACGTCGGCGGAATGTGGCAACCTTTGGCATTCTTCAGCAAATCGCTAAACCAAACTGAGCGTAAATACAGCACTTTTGACAGGGAGCTGCTAGCGCACCATTTATCCATCCGCCACTTCCAGTTCTGATTAGAAGGGCGGCGTTTTACGGCTTTTGTAGACCACAAACCGCTCACCTTTGCTATGGCTAAAATTTCCGAACCGTGGTCAGGCAGGCAACAATGACAGCTAGCTGCGATTTCAGAGTTCACCACAGACATTCGACATGTGGCAGGCAAACTTAACGTGGTAGCAGACTGCCTCTCTCGCGCTGTGACATCGCCAGAGCGCGAGGAGACAGATTATACTGCCTCAGCCGCAGAACTCTTCGCCAACGCGGACACATACGCAGCACCAATCCACGCAGGGATAGATTATGCAGCCATGGCAGAGGAGCAAAGTAGTGACGCGGATGTGCGCGCACTCCTGTCTGGACCAACAGGGTTAAGGCTGGAGAAAAGGGGTTTACGCGACGGTGTGCCCCCCCTAATATGCGACATCTCAACCGGCCGACCTCGCCCGTTAGTTCCAGCTGCATGGCGCCGCCGTATTTTCGACTCGATTCACTCCCTCGCGCACCCAGGTGTGCACGCTTCAGTTAAAATGGTCGCCGAAAAGTTTGTGTGGCCTGGCCTGCGCAAAAACGTAAAAGAATGGGCAAAGACTTGCATTTCTTGTCTGGAGCCTTTTCGAATCCCTGCTAGAAGGTTCGACCACGTTCATGTCGACCTCGTGGGGCCACTATCTTCCTCCCAAGGTTTCACACACCTGTTAACAATGATAGACCGCACCACGCGCTGGCCAGAGGCAGTCCCTCTGGCGTCAACCACAACGGAGGAAGTCGCTCGCGTTTTTTTGACAAACTGGGTGGCACGTTTCGGCGTCCCATCGGACATCACGTCCGATAGGGGGCCTCAATTTGTCTCGGAGCTTTGGTCAGCCATGTCCAGCAGCTTAGGGGCAACAATTCACCGCACCACCGCTTATCACCCTCAGGCTAATGGGTTATGCGAGCGTTTTCACAGATCTTTAAAGGCCACCCTCAGGGCCTCACTAACGGATACAAATTGGGTAAATAAACTTCTCTGGGTTTTATTGGGGTTAAGTGCTGCACCTAAAGAGGATCTAGATGCCTCCCCAGCAGAATTAGTTTTTGCACAACCTCTCAGGCTCCCAGGTGAATTTTTACCAGAGAACCCAGAACCAGGGCATCTCCCAGCCCCGAGGTTTTTAGGCAGCAACGGACCGGACTCTCTCCCCGGACCGGCACATCACTCTTTTCCACGGGTTTTTGTCCCCCAAGCTTTAAAAAACACTGAATTCGTTTTTGTTAGGCATGAAGCTTTAAAACCAACCTTCCGCCCACCATACGATGGGCCATTCAGAGTGCTGGAACCTGGTGATAAGCATTTTGTGCTTGATTTTGGGGATAGAAAAGAAACAGTCAGCATTGACAGACTTAAACCTGCCTTCTTGTTGAAAGACGAGCCTGCACGGTTGGCCAGAGCACCTCGGCGGGGTAGACCCCCCAAGAGAAAAGACTCAGCCCCCCTGCAGGGAACAAATAATCACTCTCCTTCCCAAGCTGCAGATTCCTTACAGGAAGGTCCCACCAGGACGCCCAAGCGGACCCACAGCAGATTCGGGAGAAGATTAAAACCCAGACGGCACAGAGACTGATGCAAACTACTCAACAGTTGTTCACTAATTGTGCTGTAACAGTTTAGGACTGACTTGTGATTTTACTATGCTGTTATGATTACCACTGAACTCTCTTAGGAGCATGGCTGCTGGAAAGTTTCTTCTGTGGCAAGAGGTGTAGCAGTTAGTATGTCATAATAATTATCTTAAACTGTGAATTTTTCTATTGTCCTTTTCTTAGTCGTTTGGGGGGGGGGGCTGTGGGCTATATTAATCATACATCCCATAACCTACATATGTTTAAGCATGTGAGAGTGTTTAGTGATTACATATGTAAAGCGACTTCACACCTCAGAACAGGACAAAGGGTCTCAACCGCCAGTGATGATCAAAGAGCATCCCAGGCGCTGCGGTGGAGACCGGATGGGTTGCCCTGACCCCCCAGGGCCAGGTGGAGGAGTACGAAGACAAAAGAGGGGATTAAGATAGTGAGGGATGTCAGCTTTTGATATGCATGTCTTTTGTTATGTGCGAGTATAAGTTCATAGAGCCGAAGGTGTTCGCTCTCTTTTCTTCTTCTGCTGCTGCACCTAGATGAGACTTGTTAGAGGAGCTGATAATAAACTTTGGTTTATGAATCACATTGCCTCATTCTTTCAAGCTCCTCTACAACTACCGGTATGATAGCAAAATCTGCTGCCCAGAGAATGCTCAGCTCTCTCTTGACGAGAGACGATGCCACAGAAGAGAAAAAAGCCACAGGCGCAGGTGAAATGTGAGGTACCAATGAGACTGTAAGGTGCAGTATGGCAGCATAGTTATGACCAGAATTCAACATCAGAGTGAGTAATTGGAGAGTTAAATGACATGTGGCAGAAAAGACTTCCTGTTCCTCACCGTTCGGCAGTGAAGCTGTAGCAGTCTGCTGGAGAAAGTTCTCCGCTGTCTGTCCAGGTGGAGGGGTGATCAGGACTGTCCACGATGGATAACAGTTTGTTCAGTTTGTCCACCAGTCTCAAAGGTCTCCGGCCTCAGACCAATCACCAGTTTATTTTATATTGATTTCATATTTATTTTATTGTATTTTATATAGGCCTATATGTTGTCACGTCAGTCAAGGAATGTCATGTTGCAAATGCAGCTGTTTCTTCTTTTTCTTTTTAAATCTATAACTGTAAAAACTACAAGTGTGTGAACAAATTGGAATTCCCTTTTAGGTCGATCGTTGACCTTTATTTCTTTTTTTAATATAAAATATATTGTTGTCAGTTTTATACACATGTCTAATACCAAAGTAATGTGGAAGTTCACAGTTTAAAGTCAGTATATGGTAAATGAAGATATGTGAAATAGTACATGTACCTTTTATTGTATTTTAAAATATATTTGGTAGGAGTGGGAAAAAAGATCATTTCAGTGATGGATCACCATACTTGGCACTGGCAACAATGCATCGATCCAGAAACGCACGGATCGATCTTTTATTCTTAAATAAATGCACACATATAGACTTTTGGGTCATCAGTTAATCAATGGCGTTTTCAGGCCACTAGATGGTGCAAAGTAAACACCCAGTCAAGTGAAGTCAGAGCTCGTCTCAGAGATTTGCAGCCAACTTTGAAAGTTAGAAAGCAGTTAGATCAAATGTGGGGCCTTTTTTGGATTTTATAACAAATATGGAAGCAAAGACCTTGACATGACACACAACCCACAAGAAGTGCTGCACGAAAAAAAAAAACACTCAGAACAAGGCGGGCCAGCACACGTCTCAGAGCAGCATTAAAATGCAAGATTAAAATCATTTAAAACCATCGGACTTACCATTAAAAAGCAGTTGAAATGCAACGGAAACCTTAGTTAAACAAAAACGTTTTCAGCTGCTGTTTAAAAGAGTCCACAGAGTCAGCTAAACGTATCTGGAGTGGGAGTCTGCTCCAAACGCCGTCCACCGTCCTCCCTGTGCGCAGAGACATGTCTCCGTGGAAAATGAAGCCCCGAGAATACTTTATGATATGAAAGAGCTGTCAACAGTTTTACTTTGGGACATGATTTGAGGTTGAATAAGGTGAAAAAACATGAAATATATGGGATCGCAGTACTCGATTATCATGATATTGTGATTATCGTTGAATCATGATAGAATTGAATCATGATAGAACTGAATCATGATAGAATTGAATCGTGACCCAAGTATATTTATTATCTTTATTTTATTTCTTCTCAAACAGAGGTTGACTAATTCCAGGATTTGTAAGACCTTTAAAATGCAGATTTAAAGATTATATTTTTTTAATTATCATTATAGCCTTAAATTTCGATGAAACAAAGACTTTGTCAGGATCTGCAGACTCTGAGCCCTGAAATCAGGGCTTAAAAAATATGATTTAATTAATTATAAGAAGCTGCAGCACATTTAATTTGGATCATTTCTGAAGAAAGTAATATGTTTCAAAGAAAAAGTCGGAGACCCACAATAGCCGGTCACAGGTTTTAATTTCAAAGAAATTAAAAGTGTGGTTAAAATAGATGGATTGAAAATACTTATTATTAATGAAACTGTAACACTGAAAATTAAAAAAAAAAACCTCTCCTCCCTTGCAGAAAAAAAAATATGGTCAGACATTCAGAAATTTCAACAAACTATAGAAAGTGAGGCTGCTGAGTTAAGGTGCGTTCACACCAAACGTGAAAATGCGGCACAAATCCATACAAAGTGAATGGAAAGAGGCAAGTACACACGAAATGGGCTGCACGGTGGCTGCACAGTGGCGCAGTGGTTTAGCACTGTGGCAGCACAGTTTTACCCTCGGCCGGGGGACCGCGGGGATCATGAGATCGTGGGTTCGATCCCAGCCCCCGACCAACAGTGAGCTGTGTGGAGTTTGCATGTTCTCCCCGTGTTGCGTGGGTTTACTCCGGGATTTCTCCGGTTTCCTCCCGCACACCAAAAACATGTAGGTTTAGGGCGCTCGCGCACGCAGCGACCAGCAGCCGGTGGCTTGTCACCAGACTGCAAACCAAGTCTACCTACGGGTACAAATAAGTAACAAAAAAAAAAAAAAAAAAAAAAAAAAAAAAAAAAAAAAGAAATTGCACATTTGCAAGTCCAAAGCTAGCTAGCTAGCTAGCTGCTAGCTTTGAAATTCTATCGTCACCGGAGTAAAAGTATCAAAACTAGTTTGAAACTGAGACTCACTCACCTGGAGACAGAAGGACCGGGAGCTCTTCAGCGGAGTCAGGATTTCAGAGTTATTTTCCCATGGCTTCCTGCCACGGACGTGCTAAACAAGGCTAGCAAACCAGCAACGGAAACGCCCATCGTCTTGTGAAGTTTTGGAGGCAGCACAACTTTTTCAGGTGAGCCTTCTGTCGGATAACGTAAACCTGAGCAGGACGTTATTTTGGGAATTTCCACAGCAGGTTGAACACTGCTGCAGAAGTAATAAAGGCAACTTTGCCGGTCTGCAGCTCACTCAGAAGGGGAATTCATGTCTGTTCGCCTCTTCACATCGAGTCATAATGTACTCGTGCTGCGTGAAAAATTCACCCGTTCGCATTCGGTGTGAACGCACCTTTAGGCTGGATTCATGCTGCACTTCCACTGTCTGCGTACGTGTAACCAGAAACCTCATGTGATGAAATTTAGGTCATTGTCTCCAGCCCGCTAGTGTCCGCAGGGCTCTACTGCGGACGACCACATGTAGCCAATATTTTATGACTGCGCAGTCTGCCCACAACCTGAAAGCGTTGACAGTGCATGCGCAAAACTGAACATCACATTCACGAGGTGGCGCTACCAACACAGCACACAAAGACAAAGTAGACGAGGAAGACAACGAGGACACGGAAGACGAGAATAAACATCCATGAATCCTTTTGCAGCAGCAGCAGCTTAAGCCGAGAAGAGCACTGGAAAAATGGTAATTCCTCCTTTTCCTTGAAATGACGCCATTGTTGTTGCTGCAAAAAAAATGTGCGTCGCTCTCGTGTTTATAGCCGGTGAACAAACTGGTGTGCTAGCGCACTTGTGCTACCCATAGGGCTGGGGCAAAACTACAAATAACAGTTGTGTGGATGTGTCAACCGCTTGGTCTGGTAGATGAAAAAAGTGAGCATAAACAATGCCACATGCTCGCCGGTCTCGTCCAAAGCGCACGTGGACCAAAGTGGACCAGAGAGGAAACGCAGCTCGTTGGCTGTGCCCCACCACAGGCCATCGCTTGATGGGACGAGTTGGTTATGGGGGACTTGACAGTAAACCATTTCTATGTGATATTATGTGTGCTGGCCCACATCACTAGGTGGCGATAGAGGCCCATCCTTGATGGAGCAAGCTTGTCAAGGCATGAGCAGGTTGGGGCAGCTGCAGCAACTGGGACAAGTTTGTTTTGGTGCGACCTGCCAGTAAACCTGTGAATCAATTTTGACGATGTTAAAACCCACCATCTTTCATTTTCCTTAATTTTCTAACATAATCAGGCATCGTTCCTGACAATGAGTGCTGTTTATTTCATGTAATATTCAACTCCTTGCGCAAAAATTCAGAAAATGCAGTAAATGCCTGTGTGACTCTGTGGGGTGTTGGTTTCTCTCATCTGCACCAACACGCGTCCACGCTTGGCCACCTAAAACTAGCCTGGTGGCTAGCGATGACCACTCTAGCCTATGAGATCTCTGTGGGCTAAGCTAGTTAAGCTAGCTGGTTTTAGCTTGGTTCACCCTTCTTTTAAATCCTGCATGAAAGCAGAACCGGAACCAGAACCTTCTCCGGGTCAGCTTAGTTGTCTCCCAAATATTTCTCACGTGTTGGTGACTAACCAGAGTCTTTTTAACAGTTTTAGCAGCAAGTCTCTGTTCAGGCCTCACAGCTCCACTGCTTAGTCTTCCTGGGAGGCTGCAAGTCACTCCGTCCCGATGGCATCAATAAAAACTGGCTATTAGGGACATGAGCGAGCCTGGGGAGACATTAATCTGCTGACAAACACAGGAAGTCTTTTTGAAGTATCCGCGGACACAGGAGGAGGCTAACGTTAGCTTAGCATCACGGTTGGTGTTTCCATGGTAACAGGAAGTAAACTAACCTTCTCTCTTCGGCTCCATTTCAGATTTTAAATCCACTTCAGTCGATTCTCGGTGTCGGTCCACCTCTGCTCTGTCCACAGAACCAGACTCTGACGGAGATTCTGGATCCTGCTGCCATTCAACAACGTAACCGGAAGTAGCACATAGCTAGCTAAGAGTCGCATCCACCCTATGCAGGACATACTGAACGCACTGAGCAGCTCATTTAGCAGCAGACTACATCATCCTAGGTGCACAACCGAGAGGTTTCGCAGGTCCTTTCTACCAACGGCTGTCAGACTGTACAACCTAAGCAGGGCTGCTCGCAGAGATAGCAAAAAGACGTGACAACCTAATAGTTTTTGAATGCAAAAGACGCAACAGACTTACACAGTGGTCCCCTCCGGCATACAACTAGGAAAATACCGGTCGCTATGGAGGGTGAGAATATGTATGGGCACATAATCATACCATGTAGGATAACTAAGTAGACGGTTGTGCTGTTTCATCCCAGATAAAAGACTCCATCTTCATAAAGAACACTGACGAAAGAGAGGTCATTGAAATTGTTAAATCGTTCAAAAGTAAAACATCTACGGACTGTGATGGTATTGACATGCTACTAGTCAAAACTGTTATCGAATGCATAGTAAAACCACTGACGTATATCTGCAACCTGTCTCTCCAATCAGGTATATTTCCCAATGCAATGAAAATAGCTAAAGTAATTCCGATATACAAGACGGGCGACAGAGGGGAACTCTCAAACTATAGACCAATTTCACTATTACCGCAATTTTCCAAGATACTTGAAAAAATATTCTATGAGAGAATTGACAACTTCATACTGAAGAATGATTTATTGTGTGAGCAGCAATATGGGTTCAGACACAAGAGGACAACTGCATATGCCCTAATGGAATTTACAGAAAAAATATCAACAGCCATTGAAAATAAAGAGTATTCAGTTGGAGTATTCCTAGATCTTAAAAAAGCATTTGATACAGTAGATCATAATTTATTATTAAAGAAACTACAAAATTCTGGTATTAGAGGGGTAGCACTGTCCTGGTTAAGTAGTTACTTAAAGAACAGATATCAGTATGTATGTGTTAGCAACAAAAACTCAGAGTTACTGAAGGTCACCTGTGGAGTCCCACAGGGTTCAGTTTTGGGACCATTATTATTCAATATGTATATAAACGATATATGTAAAGTTTCAGAAAAAATGGACTTAATATTGTTTGCCGATGACACTAATCTGCTATGCAGTGGAAACAATTTGGAACAACTTCTGGATACACTCGGGAAGGAATTAGAAAAGCTTAAACTGTGGTTTGATTCAAACAAATTAACGCTCAGTTTAAGTAAGACAAAATTTATAGTCTTTAACAACCATCACAACAATCCAGTACCCAAACTCAGTGTAAATGGTGTAGAGATTGAAAGGGTATCTGAAACTAAATTCCTTGGAGTAATAATTGATAACAAACTATGTTGGAAGTCACATATTAATTATATTAAAGGTAAAGTTTCCAAATCAATTGCAATATTACACAGAGTGAAATATTTGTTGAATCAACCCACACTATACACCTTGTATCATTCATTAATACTCCCATACATGACATATTGTAATGAAGTATGGGGAAATACATACAAAACAAACATATATCCACTCTTTATGCTTCAAAAGAGAGCTATTAGAATAATAAAGCAGCTTACAGGGAACCAACAAACCCACTTTTTCTTAAACAAAAAACTCTCAAGTTGAAAGATCTGGTTGACTTTAAAACCGCAATAATAATGTTCAAAGTGAAGAATTTATCACTGCCCGCAAATATCCAAAAGTTGTTCCAAACAAGGGAGAAACAATATCACTTCAGAGGAACATGTATATTTCAAAAGCCTACAGTGAGAACAACCACCAAGCAACACTGTGTTTCAGTGCTAGGAGTCAGATTATGGAACGATTATGGACCTGAATTAAAATCATGTACAACGCTTGGACAATTTAAACAAAAACTAAAGGAAGAAATACTCCAAACATATTTACAAGACGACATGTAAACTCACATAAGGATTGACATTTCCAGCCTGTGTTGTGTTGTAGCTTAGTTTTGTTTTTTTTTTCCCTCTGTGACATTCTGTCTTAGATTTGTCTTGAAGAGTAACCGCTTAACTTAGCTTAGCTTACTTCTTTTTTTTTTTTTTTTCTCTCAGTCACACTTTGTCTTAGCTTTGTGCTAAATTGTAATCACTCTTGTCTTGTTTACTCTTTTTTCTTTTGAATTCTTGGATGGAATATGGGTGGGCAATATAAGCTGCGGCTTCAGCCATCACCCATTTCGGATAACTCACGTGGAATTGTTTAGTAGAAGGAGTCTTTGTCTAATTTGACCTTGTTGTTATATTATACAGTTTCTTTTAACCTGTACTGTATTATCCGAAATAAATAAATTCATTCATTTATTCAATGCTCCGCACTGTGTGTGTTTATATATTTACATTGTGGAGTGTGTGAAATCACAAGCAGGTTCATTTCAAAATGATTTTATTTCACACTCACATCTCACGAGCACAGAACAGACTGAACTTTTTTACCGGAGACTCTCCTCTTAAGTTTCACGGCTTACATCACACACAATAGGACATTTACATCACACTGCATTCAGCCCCCTACATCCTTGACTCCTTCCCACTCTCTAACCAGGAGACTCCTCTCTTTTGTCTCCCATGCTTATTCACTCTCTCTCATCTGAGATGCTAGACTCTGACTCTCCCAAGGTGCTACAAATACCCCCCCCCCCCCAGCATCTTAGATAGGACAATAAAATAACAGTCCACATGCTGTGATAGAACAACAGAACATCAGTCCACATGCTGTTTGGGCTTCCGTCTCCTCCCGTATCTGCTGTAACTGGGTTTTACCGCCTCCACGGCGCTGTCGTGGCGATGGGAGGTTGCTGGGAGGGGGGCCACTTCGGTCTGTCCGTGTGGCTGCTCTGGCGAATCGTTTCCCTGGGGAGCTCTCCGTGGGGGTCTTCCACGCCGAGGGGCCCTAGCCAATAGCACTTGCTCGTCTGCCACAATGAAAGCGGGTTTGAGTCTGTCTATGCCAATTTTTTCCCTCCTAACCCCCAAGTCTAGCAAAAAATGCTTATCCCCTGTTTCCAACACTCTGAACGGTCCATCATAGGGTGGGCGCAATGGAGGGCGGTGGGCATCGTGTCTGACAAAACAAACTCTGTGCTCTTCAAAGTTTTAGGCACAAAAACACGCGGAAAACTGTGGTGGGCAGGGCCCGGCAGCGTGCCTGTGTCAGCGCTACGCTGCAAAAGCTGAGACAAGGAGCTGCCCGGAGCGGGATTATCTGGTAGAAATTCCCTGGGCAGCCGTAGTGGCTGCGTGAAAACGAGCTCTGCCGGGGAAGCTTCTAGATCCTCTTTCGGCGCGGAACACAACCCCAATAAAACCCACGGCAGCCTGTCTACCCAATTTGCATCCGTCAATGAGGCCCTGAGCGCTGCTTTGAGTGATCTATGAAAACGCTCGCATAACCCATTGGCCTGTGGATTAAGGCTGCGGGCCATCGCAGACCAGAGTTCGGAAACAAATTGAGGGCCCCTGTCAGACGTAATGTTCGACGGGATTCCAAAACGCGCCACCCATGCTGTTAAAAAAGCACGCGCTACATCTGTGGACGTGGTTGCCGCCAGCGGAACCGCTTCTGGCCAGCGCGTGGTGCGGTCTACTATGGTCAGGAGGTGCGTGCACCCCTGTGATGGCGGGAGGGGGCCCACGAGGTCCACGTGAACATGGTCGAACCTCTTAGCCGGAATAGAAACGGCTCCAAAGGAGCCTTCGTGTGTCTGTGTACCTTGGCTCGTTGGCACGCCACGCAGGCTGCAGCCCACTCTTTCACTTGTCTGCGTAGGCTTGGCCACACAAACTTCTCTCCCACCATTTTGACCGACGCCCGCACTCCTGGGTGCGCCAGAGTGTGAACCGACTCAAACACGCGGCGGCGCCACGCAGCCCGGACCACGGGACGCAGGCAACCCGTGGAGACATCGCAGATTGGGGGGGGGGGGGCATGCCGTCTTGCAGCACCCTGCTCTCCAGCCTTAACCCTGTTGGTCCAGACTGGAGCGCGCGCACGTCTGTATCGCTAATCTGCTCCGCGGCCATGGCTGCGTAATCTATCCCCACGCAGACCGGGGCCACCACGGCGCACAAGAGGCAGTCCGCCACTACATTCAGTTTACCCGACACATGCTAAATATCGGTAGTAAACTCTGAGATCGCGGCCAGCTGTCTCTGCTGCCGGCCCGTCCATGGTTCTGAAACCTTGGCCATCACGAATGTTAGCAGTTTGTGGTCCACGAACGAGGTGAAACTGCGCCCTTCCAGCCAGAACTGGAAGTGGCGAATGGCCAGGTGGAGAGCCAGCAACTCTCTGTCGAACACGCTGTATTTACGTTCACTGTCGCGCAAAGTTCTGTTGAAAAAGGCGAGCGGCTGCCAAGCCCCGGGGACGCGCTGCTCCACGACAGCCCCTATGGCCACGTCTGAAGCGTCGGTGGTGAGTGCTATGCGGGCGTCGGGTCTGGATGTGCCAGCAGTGCGGCATTTGCCAGGGCTGCTTTAACTTCTGAGAACGCCCGCTCTCGCTCCGGGGTCCATTCGACCCTATCCGTGGGTTTCTGTTTTTTGAGCGCAGCGTACAATGGTTGCATGAGCTGCGCCACGTGGGGGAGGAAACAGTTATAAAAGTTCACCATTCCCAAAAATTCTTGTAGCGCTCTGACCGTTTGAGGCCGGGGAAAATCCGCTACGGCGCGCACTTTGCCGGGCAGCGGGATCGCTCCTTCTGGAGAGATGCGGTGCCCCAAAAAATCAATCTCCGTTACGCCGAACTGGCATTTCGCTGGGTTGATTATTAACCCGTGCTCCTCCAACCTCCGGAAAACCGTCATGAGGTGGGTTTCATGTTCGTCTTCGGACGCGCTGGCTACCAGGATATCGTCCAGGTAGACGAACACAAACGGGAGATCACGCAGCACTGCATCCATCATGCGCTGGAACGTCTGTGCCGCTCCTTTTAACCCGAATGGAATGCGCAGGAACTCGAATAAACCGAATGGAGTTATTACCGCTGTTTTAGGTATGTCCTCATCACGCACTGGGACTTGGTGGTAACCGCAGACCAGGTCTATTTTGGAAAAAATGCTTGCCCCGGCGAGGTGAACGGAAAAATCCTGTATGTGGGGAATTGGGTAGCGGTCGTGCGCCGTGGCGTTGTTCAACCTGCGGAAATCACCGCACGGTCGCCACTATCCCTCAGCCTTAGGGACCATATGTAGCGGCGAAACCCATGGGCTGTTCGAGCGCCTGATGATGCCCAACCTTTCCAGGTTGGCGAACTCCTCGCGCGCTATGGCCAGTTTAGCTGCGTCCAAGCGCCGAGGTCTAGCAAAAACGGGCGGCCCGGTGGTGGTGATAAAGTTCTCCACCCCGTGTTTAGCGATGGCCGCAGAAAACGTCAGGACCGTGAGTGCTGGGAACTGAGTGAGCAGTGTGTGGAACTTACCACCTGCAGCTGTGACATTGGCTTGTGCTGTTGGCCGGGTCACTTGAGCTGTACAGGGGAGAGAATCGAAGGACAGTGCATTAACCAGGCGCCTGTTAGCAACATCAACCAATAAACCATGTGCACACAGAAAATCAGCCCCCAGTATATGGTAATTCAGTGCTGCTATGACAAAAGTCCACTCATATGTACGGCTGTGTAGAGATAAGAGCAGAGTCCTCTCACCAAAGGTCTTAATCTCCGAGCCGTTTGCTGCCACTATCTCGGGGCCGCTAGATCTTGCCAGCTGGTCAGCGTAGGTCGGCCGGATGAAGCTCTTCTGGGCTCCGGTGTCCATGAGGAAATGCCTCCCCGAACATTTCCTCCCCATGAGGTAGACCATTTCCTCCCCATGAGGAAATGGTCTACCTAACTGCGTCCGTTAGGTAGAGCAGCTTGTTCTCTTCACCGAGGGTCGCCGCTGCTACCGGCCCTCGACCTTGGCGTTTTCCCGAGTGCTGGAATTGGCACGGTGGCGTACATCTGCGTGCGTTCTCTCCGAAGCAGCGGTGGTAGGAACAGAGCGTGTCTCTCTGGCGCTCCCTGGTCCCCGCTGCTGCTACCGTCGGTGGCTCCTCGCCTCCTCTGGTCGTCTCGCTGGGCTCCGCCGCTGCTGCATTGACTGTGGTCGCCCTGGTGGCGATGATGATCCGGTCTGCTTCCTGGGCCAGCGCACGGTAGTCTCGCGCGGCCAGCCACGGCGAATTGGCCAGAAGCGCTCTCGCTACCATCGGAAGGTTCCGGAGGAAGAGGCGGGTAAACAAAAAGTGGTCGTCGTCCGTGCCCCTTAACGTCAGCATTCTCCATGAGGTCTATGGCCGACTCGTCTCCCAACTCGGTCCGCGTCAGGAGCCTCTCTGCTCTCTCACCGTCCAAGAGTGTGTAGCGCTGGATGAGCGCAGCCTTAAGCGCCTCGTACTTGTTGTTGGTTGGTGGCTGATCGAGCAGGCTCGCTACGTGCTGAGCTGTGCGACCGTCAAACACTGCGACCACATAGTGGAATTTGGTGTCATCTGCCGTTATCCCTCGGAGGGCGAACTGCGCCTCGATGAGGTGGAACCAAGAGCGCGGGTTGTGCTGCCAGAAATCCGGTAGCTTGACTGCGACCGCACATGCGTGGCTGGAGGTTCCCATCGAGGTCGGCTCCGGGGATCTTAACTCGTGTTCCATGATACGTCTTGGGTCACCAGTGTGGAGTGCGTGAAATCACAAGCAGGTTCATTTCAAAATTGATTTTATTTCACACTCACATCTCACGAGCACAGAACAGACTGAACTTTTTTACCAGAGACTCTCCTCTTAAGTTTCACGACTTACATCACACACAGTAGGACATTTACATCACACTGCATTCAACCCCCTACATCCTTGACTCCTTCCCACTCTCTCACCAGGAGACTCCTCTCTTTTGTCTCCCATGCTTATTCACTGTCTCTCATCTGAGATGCTAGAATCTGACTCTCCCAAGGTGCTACAACATATTTATTCCATCTAGCTACAATGCTCCGCACTGGGTGTGTTTATATATCTAAATATTATTCCATGTAGCTACAATGCTCCACACTGTGTGTTTATATACTCATATATTTATTCCATCCAGCTACAATGCTCTGCACTGTGTGTCTATATATATATATATATATATATATATATATATATATACATATATACATATATATATATATATATATATATATATATATATATATATATATATATATATATATATATATATATATATATATATACAGTGGGGCAAAAAAGTATTTAGTCAGCCACCAATTGTGCAAGTTCTCCCACTTAAAAGATGAGAGAGGTACCCAATTTTCATCATAGGTATACCTCAACTATGAGAGACAAAATGAGAAAAAAAAATCCAGAAAATCACATTGTCTGATTTTTAAAGAATTTATTTGCAAATTATGGTGGAAAATAAGTATTTGGTCACCTACAAACAAGCAAGATTTCTGGCTCTCATAGACCTGTAACTTCTTCTTTAAGAGGCTCCTCTGTCCTCCACTCGTTACCTGTATTAATGGCACCTGTTTGAACTCATTATCAGTATTAAAGACACCTGTCCACAACCTCAAACAGTCAGACTCCAAACTCCACTATGGCCAAGACCAAAGAGCTGTCAGAGGACACCAGAAACAAAATTGTAGACCTGCACCAGGCTGGGAAGACTGAATCTGCAATAGGTAAGCAGCTTGGTGTGAAGAAATCAACTGTGGGAGCAATTATTAGAAAATGGAAGACATACAAGACCACTGATAATCTCCCTCGATCTGGGGCTCCACGCAAGATCTCACCCCGTGGGGTCAAAATGATCATGAGAACAGTGAGAAAAAATCCCAGAACCACACGGGGGGACCTAGTGAATGACCTGTAGAGAGCTGGGACCAAAGTAACAAAGGCTACCATCAGTAACACACTACGCCGCCAGGGACTCAAATCCTGCAGTGCCAGACGTGTCCCCCTGCTTAAACCAGTACATGTCCAGGCCCGTCTGAAGTTTGCTAGAGAGCATTTGGATGATCCAGAAGAGGACTGGGAGAATGTCATATGGTCAGATGAAACCAAAATAGAACTTTTTGGTAAAAACTCAACTTGTCGTGTTTGGAGGAGAAAGAACACCATACCTACTGTGAATCGTGGGGGTGGAAACATCGTGCTTTGGGGCTGTTTTTCTGCAAAGGGACCAGGACGACTGATCCGTGTAAAGGAAATAATGAATGGGGTCATGTATCGTGAGATTTTGAGTGAAAACCGCCTTCCATCAGCAAGGGCATTGAAGATGAAACATGGCTGGGTCTTTCAGCATGACAATGATCCCAAACACACCGCCCGGGCAATGAAGGAGTGGCTTCGTAAGAAGCATTTCAAGGTCCTGGAACGGCCTAGCCAGTCTCCAGATCTCAACCCCATAGAAAATCTTTGGAGGGAGTTGAAAGTCCATGTTGCCCAGCAACAGTCCCAAAACATCACTGCTCTAGAGGAGATCTGCATGGAGGAATGGGCCAAAATACCAGCAACAGTGTGTGAAAACCTTGTGAAGACTTACAGAAAACGTTTGACCTCTGTCTTTGCCAACAAAGGGTATATAACAAAGTACTGAGATGAACTTTTGTTATTGACCAAATACTTATTTTCCACCATAATGACCCCACCGCAGCCAGGCTACAGCAAGCCCCAAGGCCCAATTCCCCTATGTCACCCCCTCCCCCCCGGAAAAACAAGAACACAAATGAAACATTCAAACAGGTAAGATAACTATAAACATTCATGACCAGTGAACACAACAACACTGTACACAAGTCCCTTCTTTATACAGCAGAGCCGTTCTTAACCATACTGGTCACAAAATCGTCTAAGTACCTGGGTTTCTGATGCTCTCTAGCTGGATGTCCCTCACTAGGGCACTCTGCCTCCGTCACCGTCGGCTCCAGCTGAGGGCTGGCATCTGTCCGGACCCTCCAGTCCCAACTGTCACTTAAACTGTCCATGGCAGGGTCACTCGCCACCTCCGGTGGGGACCTCCATAGTCTACTTGCATACCATCGGGACCCATCGTCCAGTTCAAAAGTGTCAAGTCCTCTCCATCTCATGATCGTCCGCGGCCTAACCCAAAGCGGCTGAAGCTTGTGGGCGCGGATGGGGTACGTAATCCAGACCCAATCCGCTACTTCAAGGCTGTGCCCTCTCACTCGATGTTTCCTGTCAAACAGTTCCTTCATTTTCCGTTGGCGCTCAGTGACCCGGCGCCTCAGCACCCCTGAGTCCTCACCCCACTCCCTCTGTGCCAGCCCCAGTCATCTCACTGGAAGCGGCAATTCCCGTTCCAGCATCAGTGCAGCCGGAGAGCACCCTGTCGTGGCGTGCACCGATGCTCTATAATGGAGCAGGGTGTTGTTCAGGGCGTCAGCGAATGTAAACCCATCCGCTAGGTGAGCCCTCAGACAATTCTTAAGCATCCTGTTTATCCTCTCACCCCCCCCCCCCCCCATTAGCCTGCGGGTGGTACACCGCCGTCTTGATGTGCTCGACCCCTCTGACTCTCAGGAACTCCTCAAAAGCCCCTTGCTAACCTGAGGTGTTAACTCCAACTGGGCCACTGACTCCTCTCTTTTTACCAGTTCCAGCACTTCCTCCAATGATGGCGGCTCTTTGGCTACTAGTAACTCAGTTGCTAGCCGTATGCAACTGGTGCCTTATGCTAGCTTGTCCCTGACTATTCCATAAGCTCCCGCCCCAAAGTCGCACTTCTGTGCTAAGCTAAGGAGCTCCAGTAGAAACAAATGTAGCGACTCACCCTTCCATTGCCGCCTTCTGAAGAATTCACACCAACTTTTCGCAACCATGGAGGGGTCACCAAACGTGTTGTCCACGGCCTTCAGACCTTCCTCCAGCCAGCCACCCCGGCACTGCTCGAAAAAGTTTCACTGTCCCTCAGTGCCGAGACACTGAATCAAAACACTCCTTCGTCTCTCCTTGCTGACCGATCCCAGGCCCGCCATTGTCATATATATTGAAGCTGCACTTCCATCGAGCCCATGGAACCGCCAGCAAGCCCGGGCGCTCTAGAAACACTGACATCCGTCCTATGTATGCTGCCATTGTTCTCCTCATCGCCAAAATGTTACATCTAAATAATGAAGAATTCAATTCAATTCAATTCATCCATCCATCCATCCATCCATCTTCTTCCGCTTAATCCTTTTTCGGGTCGCGGGGGGGCTGGAGCCTATCCCAGCATCTTTGAGCGAGAGGCAGGGTATACCCTGGACAGATCGCCAGTCCATCGCAGGGCCAACACAGAGAGACAGACAACCATTCACTCTCACAGTCATACCTAAGGACAATTTAGAATCCCCAGTTTGATGCCAATTAACCTAACTTGCATGTTTTTGGCATGTGGGAGGAAACCGGAGAAATCCCAGAGTAAACCCACGCAGACACGGGGAGAACATGCAAACTCCACACAGATCACTGTTGGTCGGGGGCTGGGATCGAACCCAGGATCCGCCGGTCAAGGGTGAGCTGCTGTGCTGCTGCAGTGCTAACCACTCTTCCACCGCGCCACCCCAAGGGACGGCAGGAAGTGCATGAAGTGTGGCATGCTGTTCTGTCAAATTCACAACCACGTTTTAATCCTACCACGGACTGACCCCAGAACAGAGTCTGACGAAGAATCGTCCTCCTCTGAGGAGCAGAACAAGCACGGCGATTTGATACCGGACACCAGTCTGCCAGATGAGCCGGAAACAAGTCAGACTACTGAAATAAATGACTGCACCCTGAGTTCACAGACTCTTGCTCATCCGTTAACAACTTCTGCTGCGCCTATGCTTATAGTTTCTGGAGTTTCACCAGACAACAATAAGTCCCCACCTCCTACCTCATGGTCTGAACTCCTAAGACCAGCAGTGCTGAAACCATCTCCTATGCCCCTTCCACCTCCCCAACTCAGTAATCCCCAGTACACAGACCCCTCATTTCAGATGAACTCATTGGTGCCCAACTCTCCTTCAGCTGCACCACAGCATCTCCAGTATCCAGAACTCCCATCCTCACTGAAGATCTTCTCACCTCAGTACCTGACTTCTGCTTTTTTAGGGGTCAAGAGGAATTATGAATACATTTTAAGCAAACCAAAAAAAAAGCAATGGTAGAAATGCTACAGAGGATGAACAGTCTGAGCAACCTACCAAAAAGGAAAGGATTGCTTATGATCTTGAGATTGTGCTCTGATGATCTAATACTTTCTAAATGCAGATTTTGCTTAAATTTTTACCAGAAGTGTTCCTTGGGCTACAGATGAACCCATTACATTTTCGAAGTGATCTATGAACAAATACCTCCGCCAAGGCCCTATCTTGCAATGTACGGTCGGACTGCAGTATAGATGGACAAAGAGATGTCATAATTGAGGGAGGAAGGGAAGGACAGGCAAACGGAGCCTTGGCAGAGGTATGTATGTGCTTTCTGAGTGCCCTCTAGTTTTTATTTTTTTGGGGTGATAACCGACATGCCGATTTTTTATTTTTTTTTTTAATATACTCACTGCCAATGAAAATGCAACACTCTACAAAAGTTTGATGTTTTTATCCCCTGCTGGTCGAAGTCCAAAGGGGTCAAAGAGCAGCTCAGTGGCACAGTGGTTAGCACTGTGGCAGCACAGTAAGAAGGTCACAGGATCACTTCCACCCCCGACCATCAGTGGCCCTTCTATGTGGAGTTTGCATGTTCTCCCCGTGTTTGTGTGGGTTTACCCAGGGTACTCCGGTTTCTTCCCACAGGCTAAAAAAAACCATGCAAGTTAGGTTAATTGGAAACTCTAAAGTGGCCCTAGGTGTGAATGTGTGTGTGAATGGTGAAGGGATTGGCGCCATACCATAGTTTCCTCATTCATCCAGGTGGATGCCCTGAATTTCCCTCTGGGGATTAATAAAGTATACAAAAAAAAAACGATATCAGAGATCGGCAAATGAAAATCTGTGGGTCAACAATTTTCAAAATTGAACAAAATAGAAGCACCCTCCATCCATCCATCCATCTTCTACCGCTTTTCCGGAGGTCCGGGTCATGGAGGCAGCAGTTCAAGCAGAGAAGCCCAGACTTCCCTCTCCCCAGCCACCTGCTCCAGCTCTTCAGAGAGGATACCAAGGCGTTCCCAGACCAGCTGGGAGACATAGTCTCTCCACTGAGTCCTGGGTCTGCCCCGGGGTCTCCTCCCAGTGGGACGTGCCTGAAACACCTCAAGTGGGAGGCGTCCAGGAGGCATCCTAATCAGATGCCCAAACCACCTCAAATGACTCCTTTCAATGTGGAGGAGCAGCGGTTCTACTCTGAGCCTCTCCCGGATGACTGAGCTCCTCACCCTATTTCTGAGGGTGAGTCCAGCAATCCTACGGAGAAAGCTCATTTCAGCTGCTTGTATCCGCGATCTTGTTCTTTCGGTCATTACCCAAAGCTCGTGATCATAGGTGAGAGTAGGAACGTAGATTGACTGGTAAATCGACAGCTTTGCCTTAGAACTCAGCTCCCTCTTGACCACAACAGACCGGTACAACGTCCGCATCACTGCAGATGCTGCTCCAATCCGACTGTTGATCTCTCTCTCCATTCTCCCCTCACTCATGAACAAGACCCCAAGATACTTAAACTCCTCCACTTGGGGCAGGAGCCTGTCCCCAACCAAGAGAGGACAATCCACCTTTTTCCGGCTGAGGACCATGGACTCGGACTTGGAGGTGCTGATTCTCATCCCAGCTGCTTCACACTCAGCGGCAAACCATCCCAGCAAGAGCTGTAGGTCATTGCTGGATGAAGCCAACAGGACAACATCATCTGCAAACAACAGAGATGAGATCCTGTGGTCACCAAGCATGACACCCTCCATTCCCTGGCTGCACCTAGAAATCCTGTCCATAAAAATTATGAACAGGATCGGTGACAAAGGGCAGCCCTGGCGGAGTCCAACTCTCACTGGGAATGAGTCCAACCGAGTGTTGGCAATACGAACCAAACTCTCACAACGGTCGTACAGAGACCGAATAGCTCGTAACAACAAGCCCGATACCCCATACTCCCGAAGCACCCCCCACAAAAAACCACAAGGGACACAGTCAAATGCCTTCTCCAAGTCCACAAAACACATGTAAACTGGTTGGACAAACTCTCACGAACCCTCAAGAATTCTCAAGAGGGTAAAGAGCTGGTCCGATGTGCCACGGCCAGGATGAAAACCACATTGCTCCTCCGGAATCCGAGGTTCGACCAACAGCCGGACTCTCCTCTCCAGTACCTTGGCATAGACCTTCCCAGGGAGGCTGAGGAGTGTGATCCCTCTAAAGTTGGAGCACACCCTCCGGTCCTCTTTTTTGAAGAGGGGAACCACCACCCTGACTTTCCAAAATCACCACAAAACGTCTGTCAATTCAATTCAATTCAACTTTATGTACATAGTGCCATTTCACAACAACAGTCATTTCATAGCACTTTCAACTGTAGGGGAAACCCCCACAATTGCAGAAAGACCCCAGCAATCAGGCGATCCCCTGTGAGCAAGCGCTTGGCAACGGTGGAGAGGAAAAACTCCCTTTTAACAGGATGAACCCTCCAGCAGGACCAGGCTCAGGGAGGGGCAGTCATCTGCTGCGACTGGCTGGGGGGTGAGGGGATAGAGAAGAAGAAGAAAAGAACAGACATGTAAAGAGCAAACAGCACAATGGGGACTCAATCTATGGGAGAGAACAAACAGATGTTAATGGCAAGCAAAAAAAAAAAAAAATATATTAATTGAGAGTGAAGAAAGGAGTGAAGCCCAGTGCATTATTGGAGGTCCCCCGGCTGACTAAACCTAATAGCAGCATAACTAAGGGAGGGTTCAGAAACCCATGATCCTGTTACAATCCGAGTGCCGGTTCCGTCCGCACTCGGATCTTATATCATTTCCAGGCTTTGACAGCAGAGGATTCCTTCTAGCTCCCCGGGCTCTTATTGTGACAGCGCCCGGTGGAGCTCCCTGCTGTCAGAGTCAACAGCTGTGCTGCATTTGGGGTCATTAGTGACCGGGGTTAAAAGCAGGCGCTGAATGCACCCCGATGCAGCAGTCTCTGTTTGGATACGTTGTAGAGGATGACTTCACAAACGAGACTGAGTTTATTTCTCAGGAAAGCTTTATTTGGAGTCACATCCTCTATCATCAAGTATCTCAACAAAAGAGAGAGAACAAATTTCCCTCACAGCTTTTATACCCCCAGAGATACTAAACCCCCACATCAAATACATCACACCTTCACTCCACAGTCAGTTCAGTAAACATATGAACCCACAGTCCTTCAGTCACATAGCCTCCGAGACTTGCTGGTGTCTCTGTTCCCTTCTCCACTCGGGGGCTCCTGCTGGGACATTGTCTCTGACTTCCCGTCTCCCCAGCACCCACCTCCTAGCCGAGGTCTTTGCCGGGGCATGTCCCTTTGGACGTTTGAGCTGTAGAGTATGCACTGTCATGTCTACTAAATACATGTGGGAGAAAATGCGTACCATACAAGCATGCCATATATGCGCCTTAAATATGCGCCATATAACCCCCCCCCCCCAAACGTTCAAATAAGGACAAGTTACACCTCAAATGCATAGAATCATGACACATCACACAGAACGAGAGAGGAAAAAAACTTGGCACAACAGATCATACATCCCACTGTCTGGGCTTCAACTCCCTGCCATATCTGCTGTGAGCAGGTCTCGCTCTGCCTGTGGCTGTCTCCTGCATCTGTGAATCAGAATCATTAGCACATCGTAGGGAAAACTTAGCAGAGCGTCTCCCCGGCGGCCTGCCGCGGCGGGGGGCTCTGGCCAACTGTACCGGGTCATCAGCTAACACAAAAGCGGGTTTGAGTCTGTTAATGCAGACTAAGTCCCTCCTGTCTCCCAAATCGAGCAAAAAATGCTTTTCCCCGGTTTCTAACACTCTGAACGGTCCATCGTAAGGTGGTCTTAAACCTAACCTCTGTGCGTCGTGTCTAACAAAGACGAATTCTGCATTCTTTAAGGCTTTGGGCACAAAAACGCGTGGAAAACTGTGATGAACTGGACCGGGGAGGGTGTGTGACCCCGTGTCGCCCTGCAGCAGCTGAGCGGGGGGGCGCTCTGGAGCGGGGTTCTCAGGGAGGAAATCTCCCGGTAACCGGAGGGGTTGGGCGAAGACAAGTTCGGCCGGAGAGGCTTGCAAATCTTCTTTAGGTGCTGAACGCAACCCTAATAAAACCCATGGAAGCTTATCAACCCAGTTTGTGTCTGTGAGAGCCGCTCTGAGGGCTGCTTTCAATGACCGGTGGAAACGTTCGCACAAACCGTTGGCCTGGGGGTTATACGCGGTCGTGCGATGAATTTTCACCCCCAGGCTGAGTGCCATGGACGACCAGAGCTCGGAAACAAACTGGGGTCCTCTGTCAGACGTTATGTCTGACGGGACACCAAAACGCGCGACCCAAGCTGTTAAAAAAGCGCGCGCAACGTCTACTGCTGTGGTTGCCGCCAGAGGAGCCGCTTCTGGCCAGCGCGTAGTGCGGTCCACCATGGTTAGAAGGTGTGTGAACCCCTGTGACAGCGGAAGAGGTCCCACCAAGTCGATATGCACATGATCAAAAGGTTTGGCTGGGATGTGAAAAGGTTCTAGAGGGGCTCGTGTGTGTTTGTGTACCTTTGCTCTTTGACACGCTGCGCAGGCTGCAGCCCACTCTTTGACTTGTTTACGCAGCCCCGGCCAAACAAACTTCTCTCCTACCATTTTGATCGACGCGCGGACGCCCGGGTGTGTCAGCGAATGTATTAAGTCAAAAACACGGCGACGCCACGCAGCCGGGACCACGGGACGGGGGCGCCCCGTGGAGGTATCGCAGATTAGGGGGGGTATGCCTCTTTGAAGCACCCTGTGCTCCAGTCGTAGCCCTGTTGGCCCAGACTAGAGCGCGCGCACGTCCGCATCGTTAACCTGCTCAGCGGCCATGGCTGCGTAATCTAACCCAACGCAGACCGGGGCTGTGAGCGCTTCCGCGCCGCAAGCCTGGCCCGCATCTACAGCCGCCGAGTCTGCCCCCTGGGGGCCTGTCATTGCAACTGCACGCGAGAGACAATCTGCCACTACATTGTGTTTACCCGCCACGTGTTGAATGTCGGTAGTAAACTCTGAAATTGCAGCCAGCTGCCTCTGTTGTCGGCCCGATCAAGGCTCTGAAACCTTAGCCATTGCAAAAGTTAAGGGTTTATGGTCCACAAACGCGGTGAAACGGAGCCCTTCCAGCCAAAACTGAAAGTGGCGGATGGCCAAATGCAGGGCCAAAAGCTCCCTGTCAAACGCGCTGTATTTACGCTCGTTATCGCGCAATGTTTTGCTGAAAAACGCGAGTGGTTGCCAGCACCCTGCCACCAGCTGCTCGACCACCGCTCCCACTGCCACGTCGGAGGCGTCCGTAGTTAGCGCCATGCGAGCTGCTGGCACCGGGTGTGCCAATAACGCAGCGTTCGCGAGGGCTGATTTGACCTGTGAGAAAGCGCGCTCCCGGTCCGGGGACCACTCGACCTTAGATACAGGTTTTTGCTTCTTTAATGCCGCGTACAATGGGTGCATGAGCCGTGCCGCGTTTGGGAGGAAACGGTTATAAAAATTGACCATCCCCAAAAATTCCTGTAGCGCCTTAACTGTCTGCGGTTGGGGGAAATCCGTTATCGCGCGCACTTTATCCGGCAGCAGGACCGCGCCCTCTGGCGACACGCGGTGTCCCAAAAAATCGATTTGCGCTACCCCGAATTGGCACTTCGCTGGGTTAATGATCAGCCCGTGCTCTGTCAGCCTCTGAAAAACGGCTGTGAGGTGGCTTTCGTGCTCGGCCTCGGATGCGCTGGCTACCAAAATGTCATCCAAATAAGCGAACACGAAAGGGAGGTCGCGCAGCACTGCGTCCATCATGCGTTGGAACGTCTGCGCAGCGCCCTTGAGGCCGAAAGGCATGCGCAAAAACTCAAAAAGCCCGAAAGGGGTTATAACTGCCGTTTTGGGTATGTCCTGCGCACGGACTGGGACTTGGTGATAACCGCGCACCAAATCTATTTTGGAAAAGATGCGCGCCCCCGCCAAATGCGCTGAAAAATCCTGAATGTGCGGAATCGGATAGCGGTCGTGGGCTGAAGCATTATTTAATCTACGGAAATCACCGCAAGGGCGCCACGAGCCGTCAGCCTTGGGCACCATGTGCAGGGGTGACGACCAAGCGCTGTTCGAGCGTCGAACAATGCCCAGTTTTTCCAAGTTGGCGAATTCCTCGCACGCAATGGCCAGTTTAGCTGGGTCCAAACGCCGAGCCTTTGCAAAAACAGGGGGGCCAGAGGTACTTATGAAATGCTCTACCCCGTGTTTGGCAACTGACGCTGAAAATGTCGGGACCGTGAGTGTTGGAAACTGGTTGAGTAATGCATGAAACTTACCACCCGCAGCTGTGACATTGGAATGTGCAGAAGGCAGGGCCACCCGAGCTGTGCAGGAGATAGAGTAGAAAGACAGTGCATTTACAATACGTCTATTAGCAAGATCAACTAACAAACTGTTTGAGCATAAAAAGTCAGCACCTAGCATGTTGTTGTTAACTGTAGCAACAACGAAGGTCCACTCGAAGGTGCGCCCGTGGAGGGACAGGAGGAGCGTCTTCTCCCCATAGGTTTTGATCGTGGAGCCGTTCGCCGCTAACACCAGGGGTCCGCTGGCAGGCGCCAGCGTGTCTGCATAGGTAGGCTTGACAAAACTTAGCTGGGAGCCCGTGTCCACCAGGAATTCTTTCCCTGAATTCGCGTCCGTTACAAAAAGCAGCTTGTTCTTCGTGCCGAGAGTCGCAGCTGCTACCGGCTCCCGGTCTTGGCGTTTCCCTGGCGCTGGTACCGGCACGGTGGAACGCATCTGCGCGCTTTCTCGGTGAAAGGCCGATGGTAGAAGCAGAGGGTGTTGTCAGCTCCACCTCTCCTGGCCTCTGCCGCTGCTGCCGTCAGTGGATCCGGTGCCGCAGCCTCTGGTCTCCCCCCGTCTCGCGGAGGGGCGTTCAGCTCTGCTGCTGCCGTCGTGGCTGCGCGCCGTCTATGGGAATCGACGAGCCGCTGCGCCACCTGGCCCAGCTCGTGGTAGTCACGGTTGTCGCGCGGCTGCGAGCTGGCCAGGGTGACTCTCACTGCTGGCGGGAGCGTTCTGAGGAAAAGGTGGGCGAAGATAAAGCTGTCGTCATCTTCACCTCTCAGGCTCATCATCTTTGCCATCAGATCCGCTGGCCCGTCTGCTTCTCCCTCTGTCAGCGCCAGGAGCTTCTCTGCCCGCTCTTCCAGTGAGGGAGTGAAGGCTCGAATGAGGGCGGCTTTCAGTGCGCCATACTTGTTGTCTTGGGGCAGGTGGTTGGTCAGGCTCTCCACCCGCTGCACTGTGAGGCTGTCCAGCTTCGCGACGACATGGTAGAACCTCGTTGCGTCCGCTGAGATTCCCCGAAGGTGGAACTGCGCCTCCACAGTGGTAAACCAGGAGCGCAGGTTATGTTGCCAGAAATCGGGCAGCTGTAGTATGGCAGCTGCGTTAACCCGGTTGGCCCCTGAAGAGTCCGGTGCGGAAAGCTCACCGTCACTGGCCATCGTGAGTCGTAGGTCACCAGTGTAGAGGATGACTTCACAAACGAGACTGAGTTTATTTCTCAGGAAAGCTTTATTTGGAGTCACATCCTCTATCATCAAGTATCTCAACAAAAGAGAGAGAACAAATTTCCCTCACAGCTTTTATACCCCCAGAGATACTAAACCCCCACATCAAATACATCACACCTTCACTCCACAGTCAGTTCAGTAAACATATGAACCCACAGTCCTTCAGTCACATATAGCCTCCGAGACTTGCTGGCGTCTCTGTTCCCTTCTCCACTTGGGGGCTCCTGCTGGGACATTGTCTCTGACTTCCCGTCTCCCCAGCACCCACCTCCTAGCCGAGGTCTTTGCCGGGGCATGTCCCTTTGGACGTTTGAGCTGTAGAGTATGCACCGTCATGTCTACTAAATACATGTGGGAGAAAATGCGTACCATACAAGCATGCCATATATGCGCCTTAAATATGCGCCATAACGTCTCTGTTATGCTTACTGTTATGCTTCCTGTTAAGGTATGTTCTGTATGACATCTCCTGTTATTATACGGTAGATAGATAGATAGTTTATTTCGAACACAAAAATATAACAAAAAACAAGCAAATGGCAAATGCAATAAAGTTACAGTATACACTGTTTGAAAGGGAGAAGGAAGCTGTGAACACTTATTAATTCCAACTCCTCTTTTCCATAGATACACCCAAGTGAATTTTATACAAATTACCACCTTTAAGACCCCAAGTAAACAATTTACTGTTTTTTCAAATCAGCATTTTTTATTTATTTAGCGAATGCAAAGTCCTTAAGCCAAGCAGTTGCCTCCTGGTTTGCTGTATGGAGGGTGTGTAACCCTCCTTCCAGTCTTTGGAGCGGGCAAGCCTCTATGATGTGTTCCATAGTTTGCTCCTCTCCACATGCGCACAGTGGGCTAGGGCTACTGCCCCATCTGTGAAGGCTGGCCAAGCAGGGGCCATGTCCAGTCCTGAAGCGATTGAGTGTAGACCACTGTCTCCTTGGGAGGTTGGTGCCCAGGACCTGTTGGTTGGGGTTTATCACCAGCTGTTTGTTTGGGACCTCCTTGGTCTCCCATTCCTCTTGCCAAGCTGTCTGGATGGTAAAGTCAGCTGGGGGAGGGTTTTTCCAAATCGGCCGTCTGGATGAAAGTCGGGCAGTGGGTGGGGTGTAGATATCTGCATGGATTGGTAAGTGAGGAAAATCTTTAACTTTTTGGAGCATCCTTTGAGTTAATGCTGCTCGCCGGATGTGTGGAGGGGCTATGTTTGACAGTACAGAGAGCCAGGGGAGTGGTGTTGAGCGGATTGTTCCAGTTATAGTTCTCATGGTTGAGTTGAGCTGGGTGTCTACATGGTGTGTGTAAAATGACCTGGACCAGACAGGGGCACAATATTCTGTTACAGAGTATGAAAGGGCCAGTGCTGAGGTGCGCAGGGTGGAGACTGCCGCCCCCTATTTTGCACCAGCGAGCTTGCAGAGCAGGTTGTTTTGTACTTTCACCTTAGCAGCCGTCCCCTTTAGATGTTCCTTGAAGGATAAGGTCCTATCAAGGGTCACTCCAAGATAAGTTGGATTTGGGGCATGCTTAAGCTTGAGTCCGCTCAGGTGGATGTTTAGTTCTCTGGCAGCTTTTGCATTGTGGAGATGAAATACACTGGAGACGGTTTTTTCTGGGCTTGGTTTTAGGCGCCAGATTTTGCAGAACTGGTCCAGTTTAGCAAGATCTTCCGTGAGCACCCGTTCCAGTGGTTCAAAGTCTGGTGCTTGGAATGCCAAACAGATGTCGTCTGCATAGATGAATTTGCGGGATTTTGTAGTAGGCAGGTTGTTTATGTAGAGGTTGAACAGAGTTGGAGCTAGAACTGAGCCTTGTGGGAGTCCGTTTTTCTGCATTCTCCATGCACTTGTGTTCTGACTGAGGTGGACTCTGAACCTTCGGTTGGTCAGCAGGGTTTTTATAATTGCTGTTGCCCAAGCAGGGATCGCCTTTATAAGTTTCAGGAGGAGGCCTTTGTGCCAGACCGTATCATAGGCGGCTGTAAGATCGAGAAACACAGCCCCTGTCTTCAGTCTGCTCTCGAAGCCATTTTCAATGAAGGTGGTTAGGGCCAGTACTTGTTCTCCTGTACTGCGGTCCTTGCGGAAACCTGCTTGATCCACACTTAGAATATCCTCTATTTCTGGGGAAATGCGTTGCAGTATTAGGCGCTCCATGATTTTGTAAGGAACGCTGAGTAGGGAGATTGGGCGGTAGCTTGCTGGTAGTTTGTGGTCTTTGCCAGGTTTTGGGATGGCAATGACCTTTGCTGTCCGCCATTTCTTTGGGATAGAGTTTGTTTGTGTGATCCTTGTGTAGAATTGTGTCAACCAGGTTAGGGCTCGGGGGCCAAGATTTTTCATGAATTCTGGGAAGATGTTATCGTATCCTGCTGCCTTTCCACATTTCAGGCCCTGTAGGACTTTCTCCAGTTCAGCAGCCTCGAAGGGTTCAGGGTTCGTTTCCTCTACAGGCATTTTTTGGTGTTTTTTTAGCTCAGTTGTAACTGCTCTTCTGGTGTCTTTGTCTTGGGGTGCTTTGGCGATAGTCAGTAGGTGGGATGCAACTTGGTTGGGTGTGACGGATGCTCGGCTTTGGCTAGGGGGCTTCTGTGTAGCTCCTAGGCGACGGATGAGGCTCCAACATTTCCTGCTAGAGTGGGTAAAGCTCCGGTCAGCAACTGTCTCCTCCCATTTCTTTCGCCGAGCTGTATTTAGCGAATCAATGAGATGGTCTGCTATCTCTGGGTCCCCTGATGTTTGATAGGATTGTAGGAGGGCAGCACTTTCTCCGTCCAAACATGGGACATAGAGGGGTCGGTAGCCTCGTGGGATTGCAGTATGGGCAGCCTTGAAGATTGCGCTGCAGAAGCGGTTGTATGCTTCATCTACAGTGATGGTGTGGAGTGGGATGGTAACAACGCTCCGGTCCAGAGTTTCACTGAATTTCTTCCAGTTGGCTTTGCGGAAGTTCCAGCGCATCTTCCTTGGGCTGTATATGACTGGAAGTTGTAGGCCAATGTGTACAAGCAGGGGCCGGTGTTGGCTGTGTGGAAAATCATCAAGAATGAGGATCTGTGTAGGATATACAGCATTAACACCCATCCATTCTAACATACAATGAAGTCCATACATCAAAACCAGCCTCAAACAACACAGATATACACAGTGCTGTCCCACCCACCATTCCATAGTGTCCCATAATGTCCCAGAGTGAACATAATGAATCGTACATATAAATACTACCCTTCTAACATATATCCTTTCAGCAAATGGTGCTTATACCTCTTTTTGAATTGATTTCTGTTTGTACATAGTTTCAGTTCCAGCTCCAGACTGTTCCACAAATCCACCCCACAGACAGATATACACAGACTTTTCTTGGTTGTTCGTATCTTGGGTTTAGTAAAGTTTAAGTCTCCTCTCAAATTATGATCATTGTCTCTTTTTTAAATATTATTTGTGTATTAGTTGGGAGTTGATTGTTAATTGCCCTGTACATTACTTGTGCTGTCTTAAATTTAACTAAATCGATGAACTTTATGACATGTGACTTTAAGAACAACGCATTGGTATGGTCTCTATATCCTGCATTGTTTATTATCCTTATCGCTCTTTTTTGTGATGTGCATATTGACTGTAGGTTGGTCTTGTAGGTGTTTCCCAGACTTCTACACAGTAGTTAAGATAAGGTAAAAACAGTGAATTGTACAATAAGACCAATGATTTATAGTCCAAAATGTCAGAATCAGAATCAGAATCAGAATCAGAATCAGGTTTATTGCCATTGTTCATGTAGTACACAAACTAGGAATTTGTCTCGGTACAATGCTGCAACATTAAACATGATAAGATAAGAGAAATAAACTATACATGTAATAAAGTGTAGGATAAGATTAAGTGATACTGGTCAACAGTTAAAATATATATTAGCCAGCAGCAGATACTGTGGAGAACTATATAGTGCAGTCGGTAATGCAGGAAGAAAACAGTGATGATTGACATGAGTCTGGTTGAGCTGCTGTACATGGTGCACGAGAGTCACTTAGTGTTCAGCAGTCTAATGGCAGAGGGGAAGAAGCTGTTCATGTGACGGGAGGTTTTAGTCTGGATGGACCGAAGTCTTCTACCAGAGGGGAGGGGGGCAAACAGTACATGACCAGGGTGTGAGGGATCGGCTATGATCCGGCCAGCACGCCTCCGGGTCCTGGAGATGTACAGATCCTGGAGAGATGGGAGCTTGCAGCCGATCACCTTCTCAGCAGTGCGCACGACGCGCTGCAGCCTTAGTCTGTCCCTGGCAGTGGCTCCTGCGTACCACACGGTTATGGAGGTGGTGAGGATGGACTCGATGATGGCTGTGTAGAACTGCACTAACATCTTGGTGGGTAGCTTGAGCTTCCTCAGCTGCCGCAGGAAGAACATCCTCTGCTGGGCTTTTTTGATGAGTGAGCTGATGGTCAGCTCCCATTTGAGGTCCCTGGTGATGGTAGTGCCTAGGAAGCGGAAGGAATCAGCAGTGGTGATGGGAGAGCTTGAGAGGGTGAGGGGGGGCAGAGGAGTAGTGACTTTCCTGAAGTCTACAATCATCTCCACTGTCTTCAGAGCGTTCAGCTGCAGGTTGTTATTGCTGCACCAGGACGCCAGCTGGGCCACCTCTCTCCTGTAGGCGGACTCGTCGCCGTTGGAGATGAGCCCGATGAGGGTGGTGTCGTCCGCAAACTTGATCAACTTGACAGACTGGTGGCTGGAGGTGCAGGAGTTGGTGTAAAGGGAGAAGAGTAGGGGGGAAAGTACACAGCCCTGGGGTGATCCGGTGCTGATGCTAGTATAGTCTGAGACAGTCTTTCCCAGCCGCACATGCTGCCTCCGGTCCGTCAGGAAGTCGATGATCCACCTGCAGAGGGAGTCAGGCACGTTGAGCAGGGACAGCTTGTCCCGGAGCAGAGCGGGGCGGATGGTGTTGAATGCGGAGCTGAAGTCCACAAACAGGATCCTGGCGTAGGTTCCCGGGGAGTCCAGGTGCTGCAGGATGGAGTGGAGGGCCAGGTTGACTGCATCGTCTACAGACCTGTTGGCTCGGTAGGCAAACTGCAGCGGGTCCAGGAGAGGGGTGGTGATGGACTTGAGGTGGGACAGGACCAGGCGCTCAAAGGACTTCATGACTACAGAGGTGAGCGCTACAGGTCTGTAGTCATTAAGTCCAGTGATCCGTGGCTTCTTGGGGACAGGGATGATGGTGGAGGATTTGAGGCAGGACGGCACGTGGCATAACTTAAGGGAGGTGTTAAAAATGTCTGTGAATACAGGAGCCAGCTGTTTCGCACAGAGTCTCAGGGTGGAGGGAGACACGCCGTCTGGGCCGGGGGCCTTGCGCGGGTTCAGTCTGGAGAACTGTTTGAGCACATCCTGCTCACTGATGAGAAGGGGAGGGGGGGAGGTGGGGGGGGGTGCCTTAAATGAAGTAGGGAATGTGGAGGCTGTGGAGCTGGAGGGAGGGGGGGAGTTGGACACAGATGACGAGGTGTCAAAACGGGCATAGTGTTGGGACAGTCTCTGACAAAGGGCTTTGTCATCCTGACCTTTAGGAGCCTGAGGCCGATAGTTGGTGATCTGCCTCAGTCCTCTCCACACGGAAGCCGAATCATTAGCAGTGAACTGCTGCTGGAGTCTCTCTGAGTACATGAGTAAATGTGTCTTGTCTTCCCCAGTATGCCTATACATTTTGCTAATTTGGCCCGGATGTGACTGATGTGAGGTTTCCAGCAGATTTTATTGTCTAGCATCACCCCCAGAAACTTATTTTCCTGTACTGTTTCTATTCTGGTATCATCTATCGTTACCATTATTTCATGATTTATTCTATAATTTCCAAACACCATAATCTTTGTTTTTTTTAGATTTAGAGATAATTTATTTTTGTTGAACCACTGCGTTAATTTTTCCATTTCAGTTGTGACCACCTCTAAAACCTGCTGCAAATTCTCACCAGTGCAAAGGATATTTGTGTCATCCGCAAACAAAATAAATTTCAGAATTTTTGATACTTGGCATATGTCATTTATATACAAAATAAAGAGTTTGGGTCCCAAAACTGACCCCTGGGGCACACCACAAGTGATGTCCATGAAGGGTGATTTGTGCTCTCCAATTTGTACAAATTGTTGTCTGTGTGGTTTATATTAATCATATATTCCATACCTACATATGTATAGACATATTAAGATGTTTAGTGATTACATGTGTGGAATGACCTCACGCCTCAGAACAGGACAGCGGTGGAGACCAGATCGATCTCCCTGACCACCCAGGGTCAGGTGGAGGAGACGGAGGACAAAGGAGGGGGGATTAAGTTAATGCAGGATGTCAGCTTTGATATGCAATGTCTTTTGTTGTGTGTAGGTATAAGTATAAAGGTCTGACTGTGTTCGACCTCTTATTCTGCTTCTGCACTGAGATGAGGCTTGTTAGAGGAGCGAAGCTGATATTAAACTTTGGTTTATAAATCACATCGCCTCGTTATTTCAAGCTCTTCTACACTGGTGACCCTGACGCGAGGATGAAACAGAGACGTTCTCCCGCGATTGACTCATCAGAGGCGACCCAGGCAAGCGCCGGCGCCCATGCAGACAGGGGAACAGATGGACGACGTTCCCCCATGGCAGAAGCTACAGAGAGGGCTCAACCGAGCACCAGCCCCGCCGTGAGAGCTGAAGAAAGGCGCTCTCACCCGGCGGACACATCAAGGACGGCCCACACAAGTGCCATCACCGTCAAGCTGCCAGACTTCTGGCAAGAAGACCCGAGCTCGTGATTCCAGCAAGCTGAGGCTCAGTTTGCACTGGCGGGCATAACGGCAGACGACACAAAATTTTATCACATCGTCGCCAAACTCGACGCTGCCACGTCGAGATGTGCGCGCAGCATAATCCAACGGCCGCCCGCCCATGACAAATATAGAGAACTTAAGGCGACCATCGTCGAGAACTTCGTCCCCTCAGCCGAAGAGAGAGCAGAGAAGATCCTGGCGATCTACGGCCACAGAGGATGCAGACCCAAGGCCCTCATGGAGCACATGCTGCAGCTTAAGGAAGAGGACAACGACAACTTCCTTTTCCGATATATCTTCCTCAGCACTCTGCCGCCACACATGAGAGGGACGCTGGTCAACATGCGGTGCAGCACCTAGCAAGACTTCTGCGCGCTGGCCCGAGAAGCGCAGCGACTCATCAACGCCTGCGGCAAACAGATGGCCACAGCAGCATCTGCAGATCTCAGCACGGATGCCCAGAGCAGCGGAGAACCACAGACAACCGAGCAGAGCCCGCCCACCATGGCGGCAACACGACCAAGACGCAGCAGGCGGAACGACATCTGCTATTACCACCACCGTTTCGCCTAGAGGGCGTACAAATGCGTTCCCCCCTGCAAGTTCAAAAGTTCGGGAAAACGCCAAAGCCGAGAACCATTAACGGCTGCGGTTCTCGGCGAAAAAAATAAGCTTCTTTATGTGACTGACGGACACACCGGGAGACAGTTCCTGATCGACACCGGAGCTCAACTGAGTTTTATCACCCCTTCCCACGCAGATCGGGCCATGGGTCCCCGGGGTAATGTGGCAATGGCAGCCAACGGCTCGATCATCGACACTTACGGTGAAAGGAGCCTGCCTCTTTGCATTCACGGCCGCAACTATAGATGGACATTTATTGTAGCGGCGGTGAGTTTTAACTTGTTGGGCGCTGATTTTTTGTGTGCACATGGGTTGTTAGTCGATCTAGCAAATAGACGCTTGGTTAATGCACTGTCATTTTCTTCTATCCCCTGCTCAGCTCGAGTCTCTCCACCACCCGTGCAGGCCAACGTCACAACAGCAGGAGGTAAGTTTGACCAACTCCTCACCCAATTTCCAGCACTCACAGTTCCCAAATTTTCAGCAACAGTAGCGAAACACGGGGTTGAACACTTCATTCCCACAACGGGCCCACCCGTGTTCGCCAAAGCTCGGCGCTTAGACGCGACCAAGCTCGCCATAGCACGGGACGAGTTTACCACCCTGGAAAAATTAGGCATTATTAGACACTCGAAAAGCCCCTGGGCATCGCCACTCCACATGATCCCGAAAACCGACGGTTCTTGGAGACCGTGCGGCGATTACCGCAGATTAAACAATGCGACAGCGCATGACCGCTACCCAATTCCTCACATCCAAGATTTCTCACTACATTTGGCGGGTGTGCGCATTTTTTCTAAAATAGACCTGGTCCGCGGCTATCACCAAGTCCCCGTTCGAGCGGAAGACATTCCTAAAACGGCTGTAATAACCCCTTTCGGTCTTTTTGAATTTTTGCGGATGCCGTTTGGCCTCAAAAGCGCTACTCAAACCTTTCAGCGTATGATGGACGCGGTATTACGCGACCTCCCCTTCATGTTCGTCTACCTCGACGATATGCTGGTAGCCAGCCCGTCAGAGGAAGAACACGAACAACACCTCACTACAGTTTTTCAGAGACTAGAAGAGCACAGGTTAATAATCAACCCAGCCAAATGCAAATTCGGCGTGTCACAAATTGATTTTTTGGGGCACAGAGTTTCACCGAAGGGGGCAGTCCCATTGCCAGACAAAGTCCACACGGTAAAAAATTTTCCACGACCACAAATGGTCAAATCGCTGCAAGAATTTTTGGGAATGGTGAATTTTTACAACCGTTTTCTCCCCCGCGCAGCTCAACTCATGCAGCCCCTGTATGCCGCGCTCAGAAAACAAAAGCCTTCCAACGTGGTCGAATGGACCCCGGAGCGCGAACACGCCTTCGCGGAAGTAAAAAGTGCTCTAGCGAATGCCACATTGTTGGTTCACCCCGATCCCTTGGCCCGCATAGCGTTAACCACAGACGCTTCAGACCTGGCCATAGGGGCAGTCGTGGAACAACATGTTGGCGGAACCTGGCAACCTTTAGCATTTTTTAGCAAGTCTTTAAACCAAACTGAGCGTAAATACAGCACTTTTGACAGGGAGCTGCTAGCGCTTCATTTATCCATCCGCCACTTCCAGTTCTGGTTAGAAGGGCGGCGTTTCACGGCTTTTGTAGACCACAAACCGCTCACTTTTGCGATGGCTAAAATTTCAGAACCATGGTCAGGCAGGCAACAAAGACAGCTAGCTGCAATTTCAGAGTTCACCACAGACATTCGACATGTGGCAGGCAAACTTAACGTGGTAGCAGACTGCCTCTCTCGCGCTGTGACATCGCCAGAGCACGAGGAGACAGATTATACTACCTCAGCCGCAGAACTCTTCGCCAACGCAGACGTGTACGCGGCCCCAATTCACGTAGGGATAGATTACGCAGCCATGGCAGAGGAACAAAGCAGCGACGCGGACGTGCGCGCGCTCCTGTGTGGACCAACAGGGTTAAGACTGGAGGAAAGGGGTTTACGTGACGGTGTACCCCCCCAATCTGCGACGTTTCAACCGGCCGACCTCGCCCGGTAGTCCCAGCTGCATGGCGCCGCCGCATTTTCGACTCGGTTCACTCCCTCGCGCACCCAGGGGTGTGCGCCTCGGTTAAAATGGTCGCCGAAGAGTTTGTGTGGCCGGGCCTGCGCAAAAATGTAAAGGAATGGGCAAAAACTTGCATGTCTTGTCAGCGCGCCAAAATACACAGACACACAAAAGCCCCTCTAGAGCCTTTTTGAATCCCAGCCAGAAGGTTTGACCACGTTCATGTCGACCTCGTGGGACCACTACCTTCGTCTCAAGGCTTCACACACCTGTTAACGATGATAGACCGTACTACGCGCTGGCCTGAGGCGGTCCCTCTGGCGTCAACCACAGCGGCGGAAGTTGCTCGCGTTTTTGTGACAAACTGGGTGGCACGTTTCGGCGTCCCATCGGACATCACGTCCGATAGGGGGCCTCAATTTGTCTCAGAGCTCTGGTCAGCCATGGCCAGCAGCTTAGGGGCGACAATTCACCGCACCACCGCTTATCACCCTCAGGCTAATGGGTTATGCGAGCGTTTTCACAGATCTTTAAAGGCCGCCCTCAGCGCCTCGCTAACGGATACAAATTGGGTAAATAAACTTCCCTGGGTTTTATTGGGGTTGCGTGCTGCGCCTAAAGAGGATCTAGACGCCTCCCCAGCAGAACTAGTTTTTGCACAACCTCTCAGACTCCCAGGTGAGTTTTTACCAGAGAACCCAGAGCCTGGGCATCTTCCAACCCTGAGGCCTTTAGGCAGTAACGGACCAGACACTCTCCCCGGACTGGCACATCACTCTTTTCCACGGGTTTTTGTCCCCCAAGCTTTAAAAAACGCCGAGTTTGTTTTTGTTAGGCATGAAGCTTTAAAATCAACCCTCCGTCCACCATACGATGGACCATTCAGAGTGCTGGAACCTGGTGATAAGCATTTTGTGCTTGATTTAGGGGACAGAAAAGAAACAGTCAGCATTGACAGACTTAAACCTGCCTTCTTGTTGAGAGACGAACCTGCACGGGTGGCGAAAGCACCTCGGCGGGGTAGACCCCCCCAAGAAAAAAAACTCGACCCCACTGCAGGGAACAAATAACCACTCTCCTCCCCAAGCTGCAGATTCCTTACAGGAGGGTCCCACCAGGACGCCAAAGCGGACCTACAGCAGATTCGGGAGAAGATTAAAACCCAGATGGCACAGGGACTGATGCAAATCAACCAAGAGTTGTTAACTATGTTATCAGATTGTGCCGTGACAGTATTAAGGCTGATTTGTGATATTACTACACTGTTATGGTTACCACTGAATTCTCTACAGGAGCATGACTGCTGGAAAGATTCTTCCTTGTTTTCCCTGTCAAGAGGTTTAACAGTATAGTATGTCATAGAGATTATCTTAAACTGTAGACTTACTTTGATTGTCCTTTTCTTAGTCGTTTGGGGGGGGGGGCTGTGGTTTATATTAATCATATATCCCATACCTACATATGTATAAGCATATTAGAATGTTTAGTGATTACATATGTGCAATGACCTCACGCCTCAGAACAGGACAAGAGGTCTCGACCGCCAGTGAAGATCAAAGAGCATACGGAGTCGCAGCGGTGGAGACCAGATCGATCTCCCTGACCACCCAGGGTCAGGTGGAGGAGACGGAAGACAAAGGAGGGGGGATTAAGTTAATATAAACACACCCAGTGCAGAGCATTGTAGCTAGATGGAATAAATATGTAAATATATAAACACACACAGTGCAGAGCATTGTTGCTAGGTGGGATGAAACAGCATAACCGTCTATTTAGTTATCCTACATGGTATGATTATGTGCCCATACATATTCTCACCCTCCATAGCGACCGGTATGTTCCTAGTTGTATGCCGGAGAGGACCATTGTGTAAGTCTATTGCATCTTTTGCATTCAAAAAAAACTATTAGTTTGTTACGTCTTTTTGCTATCTCTGCGAGCAGCCCTGCTTAGGTTGTACAGTCTGACAGCCGTTGGTAGGAAGGACCTACGAAACCTCTCGGTTTCCATCTAGCTACAATGCTCTGCACTGGGTGTGTTTATATTTATATATCTATATATTTATTCCATCTAGCTACAATGCTCCGCACTGTGTTTTTATATATCTACATATTATTCCATCTAGCTACATTGCTCCGCACTGTGTGTGTTTATATACTTGCATATTTATTCCACCTAGCTGCAATGCTCCATACTGTGGGTGTTTATATATTTACATATTTATTCCATCTAGCTACAATGCTCTGCACTGTGTGTTCATATATTCATATATTTATTCCATCCAGCTACAATGCTCTGCACTGTGTGTCTGTGTGTGTGTGTGTGTATATATATATTTTATAGTAATATGTACATATGTATATTAGCTGCTCTTGCTTGCTTGTTTTTTCTTGCCTTCTGATTGTTGCTCTGAGTGTTGCTATCCCTGTGCTGTTGCAATCCTGGAATTTCCCCGTTGTGGGACTAATAAAGGCTTATCTTATTAAGTTAATGCGGGATGTCAGCTTTGATATGCAATGTCTTTTGTTGTGTGTAGGTATAAGTATGAAGGTCTGAATGTGTTTGACCTCTTATTCTGCTTCTGCACAGAGATGAGGCTTGTTAGAGGAGCGAAGCTGATATTAAACTTTGGTTTATAAATCACATCGCCTCGTTATTTCAAGCTCTTCTACAGTGTTTGGATTTCTTTCCTCTATTTCATTCACAGAACCACTGTGGTTTGTTTCTGGTGTCACTATTGATTTTGCTAATTCAGGACCAACGTTTACAAAAAATTTATTGAAACCACTGACCACATCTTCCATATTATTAATCAAACTGCCATTTTTGATAAAATATTCTGGGTAATTTGCATTCTTAGGACGATTACTAATAATCCCATTGAGTACTTGCCATATTCCTCTTATGTTATTTTTGTTATCCTCTAGTATTCTGTTGTAATATTCTTTCTTACAGGTCCTCATTATAGTAATAAGCTTATTTTTATATCTTTTATATTTGATCTCAGCTTCCACCCTTCTGCATTTAATGAATTGTTTATATAATGTATTCTTCTTTTTACATGCATTTATTAACCCCTTGGTGACCCAAGGAATATTTTTTTTTTTTGTTGTCTGTCACTGTATTGTTTTATAGGACAGTATTTATTGTACAATGATTGAAATATTTGTAAAAATTTATCATATGCTCTATTTATGTCATTTTCATCATAAACTATCTTCCAATCTTGTATTAATAATTCCTTTGTCAGTAAACACATTGATTCTTCGGTTCTTATTCTTTTATATTTAATATTTTTGGTATACTTTTTCTTCCTATAATCACATTGATAGACAACAAAAATCGACGGTCTGTTGAGATACCGTCTGTTATGCTCCCTGTTATGATATCATCTGTTATTCCTCGTCTGTGATTCTACTGTCACATCGTCTGACGCATCGGGCGTTCCCCGGCTCAGACGCTCTGTTGTGTATATTATTCTCTGTTGCTGCACTTCCCAATAAACATCACTGCAACTCACTGGTGACTGCTGGCATCTTATGGTGGCTCGTGAGGGCCACTGTGACAGATCCCTCCCTAATTGTAGGCTATATCAAAAAGGAAGGTTTTAACCCTATTCTTAAAAACAGAGATCGAGTCTGACTCCTGAATCCAGATTGGCAGCTGGTTCCACAAGAGAGGAGCTTGATAACTGAAGGCTCTGCCCCCCAATGTACTTTTAGAGATTCTAGGTATTATAAGAAATCCAGCATTTTGGGAGCGTAGTGCTCTGTTAGGATAATAGGGTAATATCAGATCTTTTAAATAAAAAGGGGCCTGATTGTTTATAGATTTGAAAGTGAGGAGAAGGATCCATCCATCCATCCATCTTCTACCGCTTTTCCGGAGGTCCGGGTCGCGGAGGCAGCAGTTCAAGCAGAGAAGCCCAGACTTCCCTCTCCCCAGCCACCTGCTCCAGCTCTTCAGAGGGGATACCAAGGCGTTCCCAGACTAGCTGGGAGACATAGTCTCTCCACCGAGGGTGGAGAGACTATGTGGTGGAGAGGAGAAGGATTTTAAACTTAATTCTAAACTCTATGGGAAGCCAATGAAGGAAGACCAGAACTGGAGAAATAGGATCTCTCTTTCTAGTACCTGCTAAAACTCTTGCTGCAGCATTTTGGGTCAACTGAAGACGTTTTAGAGATGTATTAGGACAACCTGATAAAAAAGAGTTACAGTAATCTAATCTAGGGCTAACAGAAGTGTGGCTCAGTTTCTCAGCATCACTCTGAGACAAGATGCTCCTAATCTTGGCATTCATTCATTCATTCATTCATTCATCTTCTTCTGCTTAATCCTTTTCGGGTCGCGGGGGGGCTGGAGCCTATCCCAGCGTCTTTGGGCGAGAGACAGGGTACACCCTGGACAGATCGACAATCCATCACAGAATCTTGGCAATATTATGCAAATGATAGAAGGCAGTCTTAGAAACAAATTTAATATGTGAATTGAAAAACAGATCTTGATCAAAAATAACTCCAAGGTTCCTCACAGAGCTATTAAGAGAAAGAGTAACTGCATCCAAACTAAAAGTTTGATTTGGAAATTAATTTCTTAGGTTTTTTGGACCAACAAGAATAACTTCAGTCTTATCTGAATTTAATAGCAGCAAATTACAAGTCATCCAAGCTTTGATTTCCTGAACACAGGCTTTTAACTTGGCTAACTGATTACTATCATCTGGCTTCATTGACAGGTATAATTGTGTGTCATCTGCATAACACTGAAAATGTATACAGTGCTTTCTAGTAATGTTGCCAAACGGAAGCATATATAAACTAAAAAGAGTAGGGCCTAGCACAGACACCTATGGAACTCCATGACTCATTACTGACATGAACAAACTGGAACCTATCAGATAAATAAGATCTAAACCACTGCAATTTCAATTCAATTCAACTTTATTTATACAGCGCCATATCACAACAGCAGTCATTTCATAGCACTTTCAAATGTAGGGAAAACCCCACAATTGCAGAAAGACCCCAGCAATCAGATAATCCCCTGTGAGCAAGCACTTAGCGAAGGTGGAGAGGAAAAACTCCCATTTAACAGGAAGAAACCTCTAGCAGAACCAGGCTCAGGGAGGAGCAGTCATCTGCTGCAACTGGCTGGGGGGTGAGGGGATAGAGAAGATGAAAAGAACAGACGTAAAGAGAGCAAACATTAAGAACCAGCTAAAACTCTTGCTGCAGAATTTTGGATCAACTGAAGACTTTTTAAAGATATATATATATTTTTTTTTTGATTTTGTATACCTTATTGATCCCCAGAGGGGAAATTGAGGGCATCCACCTGGATGGATGAAGCAGCCACCGGCGCTATCCCTTAACCATTCACACATACATTCACACCTAGGGCCACTTTCGAGTCTCCAACTAACCTAACCTGCATGTTTTTGGTCTGTGGGAGGAAACCGGAGAAATCCCGGAGTAAACCCACGCAGACACGGGGAGAACATGCAAACTCCACACAGATCACTGTTGGTCAGGGGCTGGGATCGAACCAGGGATCCCATGGCCAAGGGTGAGTTGCTGTGCTGCCACAGTGCTAACCACTGCGCCACCGCACCATGGTTTTAGGACAATCTGATAAGAACGAGTTACAATAATCTAATCTAGAGCTAACAAAAGCGTGGATTAGTTTCTCAGCTTCACTCTGAGACAAGATTCTCCTAATCTTGGCAATATTGTGCAGATGATAGAAGGCAGTCTTAGAAACAAATTTAACATGTGAATTAAAAAACTGATGTGGCAGTTCGGTTAACCCCCACAACAGATTAAGGACACTCAGCTCTCTTCTCTTGGTTTTTTCCGCTGCACTACTGAGATGTAATGTGCCATGCATGTATTGTGATGCAATGTGCCACGCATGTATTGTGATGTAATGTGCCATTCATGTATAGTGTTCATGCGTCCTGTCCTTACTGTGACCTAGAGACAGTTCAATATGTAGATGTGCCTTGTAACCTCTTTGTCCTGCAAGCCGGAGCAGAGGCTGCATCTGCCTATTGTTATGTAGGTCTTACAAATGCAAATGTCTCATGCCTGTTCTGCAGTCCCTTTGATCAGACCAACTGCTGTGAATCTGCTTTGATGTATTGTTTGAGTTTGGTATAAATACTGCACAGGTTCTGTAACTCGCCCTCTCAATTCCACTTCTGCATCTGCTGCTGCTGGACACAGACTCTTGTGTCCTCCTTCTCTGAGAACCGTGGGCTCGCTCCCGGCGCGCATGCACGGCGCCGGGAGCGGAGCCCGTGACAGCAGTATGATAATAAAGCTCTACTTAAAACCTACAGCACAGCTGCTTATATTTTATCATGCCGCCGCACTGATCTTGATCAAAAATAACTCCAAGGTTCCTCACAGAACTATTCAAAGTAAGAGTAGCCGCATCCAAGTTAAGAGTTTGATTTGGAAAGGTATTTCTAAGGTTTTTTGGACCAACAAGAATGACTTCAGTCTTATCTGGGTTTAATAGCAGAAAATTGCAAGCTACCAAGCTTTAATTTCCTTAAGACAGGCATCTTCATTCATTCATCTTCTTCCGCTTAATCCTTTTCGGGTTGCGGGGGGGGGCTGGAGCCTATCCCAGCATCTGTGGGCGAGAGGCAGGGTACACCCTGGACAGATCGCCAGTCCATCACAAGACAGGCATCTAACTTGGCTAATTGATTACTATCATCTGGCTTCATTGACAGGTATAATTGTGTGTCATCTGCATAACAATGAAAATGTATACAGTGCATTCTAATGATGCTGCCTAATGGAAGCATATACAGTATAAACTAAAAAGAGTATGGCCTAACACAGATCCCTGTGGAACTCCATGACTGAGCTTAGAGTTGGAAGAAAATTCATTATTGATATGAACAAACTGAAGTCTATCAAACAAATAAGATCTAAACCACTGCAGCGAAGTTCCATTTAGTCCAACATAGTGTTCTAATCTATCAAGTAGAATATCATGATCGATAGTATCAAAGGCTGCACTAAGATCTAAAAAGACAAGTACAGAAATGAGTCTATTATCAGATGATAAGGAGGTCATTAGTGACCTTCACTAAGGCTGTTTCAGTGCTTTGATGAATTCTGAACCCAGATTGAAACTCTTCAAATAAACCTTTTCCCTGCAAGTGGTCAAATAACTGCGTAGCAACAACTCTTTCTAAGATTTTTGAAATGAAAGGCACATTAGAGATTGGTCTATAGTTAGCTAAAACTCCTGCATCGAGCGTTGGCTTTTTGAGTAAGGGTTTAATTACAGCAATTGATTACAGCAATTTAATTACAGCAACATGACCTAAAGTTAAAGAAGAATTGATTATTTGAAGAATACGGCTACCAATTAATGGGAAGACTTTTTTAAATAACCTGGTAGGAATAGGGTCTGAAAGACAGGTTGAAGGCTTGGATGAAGAGATTATTTTATCAAACTCTAAAAGGTCAATTGGAGTAGCCTTATCTAAACAGACATCAGTTGAAGGAGTTGAAGTAGTTGCTGTACCTAAGTTTACGATGGGAAGAATCTGACTGATTTTATCTCTGATAGATAAAATTTTATGATTGAAAAAGTTCAAAAAGTCCTGACTACAAGGCTCTAGGGGGATGCGAGGATTAACAGAGTCCTGACTCTTTGCCAGTCTGGCTATAGTGTTGAAAAGAAACCTGGGATTATTCTTATTCTCTTTTATTAGTGCAGAGTAATAACTTGTTCTAGCTTTTCTAAGAGATTATTTATAAATTAGGAGATGATTTCTCCAAGCTAAATAGAATTCATCTAAATTAGTGGAATGCCATTTTGTTTCTAATTGACGAGTCTTCTGTTTTAAGCTACGAGTTTCTGTGTTAAACCAAGGAGTTAGAAATCTCTGATTTTACTTTTTCTTTTTTTAAAGGGGCCATCTGACATATTGTCGGCCCAGGAAACATGCACGCAGGCTCAGGTAGATTTGAAAGCTTTATTAAACAACAAGGTGAGTGTATGGATGCGTGTATGAGAGCTTAGTGTGTGATGCGGGTGGAGGATGCAAGCCAGGACAGAGCAGCACGTCGTGCGGCCAGACAACCCTATAGGAGAGAGGAGAAAAGGGGTTAGCTAGGCAACCACACGGGAACGTGATCAAGAGCTGTGCTTACTTGCAGAGATGCGGTGGCTGGCGTTGGCAGGTCCCAAGCCTGGGAGACAACGTCCTGCTGTGCGTCCGGGTGAAGCGGCGAGGCAGAGGAGCGGCGGAACGATGGGAGGTAAGTCTGCCGCCGGGTAATCCACCTGTGCACAGGGGAGGCTGATAGAAGAAGATGAGCAGACAATAATGACAGCTTACGTGCCCGTTAGCGTAGATCAGCAGGCCTGAAGAGGAGGAAGCTGCTGGGAGATTTCAATGTTGGGAGACAGATGGCTCCAGGCTGCAGCTCAGGGCAGGATGGAATAAATAGCAGCACACTAACAAGGAGCAGGTGTGCGCGCAGCTGAGGTGGAAGCCCGTGAGCTGCGGGTGATGACAGTACTCCCCCCCCCCCCCCACCAACGCCTCCTGGCGCTGGCTTACCTGAGTGTGTCCGGTGAAACTCCGCGATGAGGTCTGGATCCAACACCCACGAAGAACGCACCCAGGATCTCCACTCTGGCCCATAGCCCTCCCAATCCACCAAGTATTGCAGCCCGCGACCTCGACGTCGGGAGTCCAGAATGGCCATAACACCCCACGCCGGGTCACCGTCGATCATCCTAGGCGCGGGAGGAGACCTAGAAGGAGGGCAGAGTGAATTGGACACAACAGGCTTAAGCTTGGAGACGTGGAAAGTGGGACACACACGGAGAGAGGGGGGGGAGGGCCAAACGCACAGCCACCGGGTTGATGATTTTGGAGATCACAAAGGGGCCGAGGAATCTCGGGGCCAATTTCTTCTTTTCTCCTTTCAGGTTGATGTCTTGAGACGACAGCCACACCCGCTGACCCACCTGGTAAGCAAGAGTTGGTATCCTGTGATGATTGGCGGTGGAACTGTTGCGCGCCGCTGTGCGTAAAAGCGCGTCCTTAGTTTTGGCCCAAATCCTCCGACAGCGCCTGATGTGCGCCTGGACGGAGGGGACGGCTAGCTCACCCTCCTGCTCAGGGAAAACAGGGGGGTTATACCCCAAGGACGCTTCAAAGGGTGACACTCCAGTTGCCGTGGACTGGGCCGAATTATGAGCGTATTCTACCCAGGTCAGGTAGGAGCTCCAGGATGAAGGATTGGAGGATGTTACGCAACGCCGAGTGGCTTCCAACTCCTGGTTCATGCGTTCGCACTGCCCGTTGGATTGGGGGTGGTGACCTGAGGAGAGACTCACCGTGGCCCCTAAGGTGCTGCAAAAACTCCTCCAGACCTGGGAGACAAACTGCGGACCTCTGTCCGAGACCACGTCCAGCGGGATACCATGCAGTCTGACGACATGGTTGACCAGTAGATCGGCCATCTCGCGTGCTGAAAGGAGACCCTGAAGGGGCACAAAATGGGCGGCTTTGGAGAATCTGTCCACAATTGTCAGGACCGTGTCATAGGTGTTAGAGACTGGTAAACCGGTGACGAAGTCAAGGGCGATGTGCAACCAGGGCCTGCCCGGGATTAGCAGGGGCTGGAGTAGGCCTGCAGGTGGAGAGTTCTGGGTCTTACCGGTTGTGCACTGGGGACAGGCCCAGACATAGTTGGTAACGTCTTTATGGAGACCTGGCCACCAAAATGAGTGCTGCAGCCAACTCACCAGGCGGGTAATGCCGGGGTGACAAGCGAGTCTGGAGGTGTGGGCCCAATGGATCACCTCACCCCGAACTGCAGATGGAACAAAGAGCCTCCCCTCCGGCCCCCCGCCAGGATCCGGTTCCGTCTTCTGAGCGTCCAGAATCTTGTCCTTAATGGGCCAGGCGATCACTCCTACGACGCACGACATGGGCAGGATGGTATGACCGGATTCTTCTGGGCCTTCGGGGGCAAACTGTCTGGAGAGGGCGTCGGGCAGCCCATTCTTCGAGCCTGGACGGTACGTGATGGTGAAGTTGAAACAAGCAAAAAATAGAGACCAGCGCACCTGGCGGGCATTCAGACGCCTCGCTGACCTCAGGTACTCGAGGTTTTTGTGGTCCGTCCAGACCACAAAGGGTTGGGCTGCCCCCTCCAACCAGTGACACCATTCCTCTAGTGCGAGCTTGACAGCGAGAAGCTCCCTGTCGCCGATGTCATAGTTACGCTCCACCGCCGTCAGCCGTCGAGAGAAGAAGGCGCAGGGACGCTTGACTCCATCCACCGGCGAGCGCTGAGAAAGCACCGCCCCCACCCCCGTGTCAGACGCGTCAACCTCCACTAAGCACTGAAGTGCAGGATCGACCTGGGTCAGGACCCGGGAGGACGAAAATTCCACCTGGAGGGTCTTGAAGGCGGTGGCCGCTTCCTCAGACCACTGGAAAGGCACCTTCGATGACATGAGGTGGGTCAGGGGGGAGACGATGGCGCCGAAATTAGGGATAAAGCGCCGGTAGAAATTTGCAAAGCCAATAAACTGCTGCACCTGCTTACTGGACGTGGGCGTGGGCCACTTGACCACTGCTTTAACCTTCACGGGGTCGGGGAGGATCTGGTTATGCGAAATGACGAACCCCAGGAAGGAGGTGGTACGGGCATAAAACTCGCATTTCTCAGCTTTAATAAACAGCCGGTTCTCCAGCAGCCGTTGCAGGACCCGCCTCACATGGGCCTGGTGTTCATCTCGTGCCTTGGAGAAGATGAGTATATCATCCAGATATACAAAGACAAACACTCCCAGAAAGTTCCAGAGGACGTCGTTGATTAGACGTTGGAAGATGGCAGGTGCGTTGGTGAGCCCAAACGGCATCACGAGATACTCGAAGTGGCCGCTGGGCGTCCTAAAGGCCGTCTTCCACTCGTCTCCCTCCCGGATCCTAACGAGATGGTAAGTGCTGCGGAGGTCAAGCTTGGTGAACCAGGTCGCCCCCTGGAGGAAGTGGAAGGCAGTGTCCATAAGGGGCAGTGTGTAACGGTCCTTAATGGTGATGTCGTTCAGGGCTCTGAAGTCAATACAGGGGCGTAGGGACCCATCCTTCTTTGCCACGAAGAAGAATCCTGCGCCAAGTGGGGACGATGAGGGGCGGATGATCCCAGCGCTGAGCGACTCCTTAATGTACGTGTCCATTGCTTCTCGCTCCGGTGCAGAGAGGCTGTACAGACGGCCTGACGGCAAGGGGGCCCCCAGGCGGATGTTGATCGCGCAGTCGTAGGGTCAATGTGGGGGAAGAGACAAGGCTCTGGACTTACTGAACGCTGCCCCTAAGTCGTGGAACTCCTGCGGCACCAGGATCAGGTCTGGAGGTTCGGAGACGGGCGCTGATGGAGGGGAGGACGGCGCGCAGGGTGCCGACTGGAGGCAGGTGCCCAAGCAGAAGGTGCTCCAGGACAGGATGCTGCCGGTCCTCCAATCCAGGACAGGGTTATGCAGCCGCAGCCAGGGGTATCCCAGGATGACACGGTCCGACAAGGAGGGCAGGACGTAAAGGGACAAATCCTCCCAGTGGTTGCCGGAGACTATGATGGGGACTGGCTTCGTGCGATGTGTAACAGTTCCCAGGGGAGAATGGGAGAGAGTGACCAAGTTCAGGGGGGTAGGCAGTGGTTGACATGGTATGCCCAAACGGGTTGCCAGGCTCTTAGAAATAAAGCTCTGCTCTGCCCTGGAATCCACCAGTGCGTGAATGGAGTGCCCAGTGGAGTTGTGGCAGAACCGTAAGGGCAGTGTACAAGAGGATAGGGAGTTAGATCGGTTAGAGTCCGCGAGGCCCCCTATAGTGACTCGCGGACCTCCCCGTTTGGCTTAACCGGGCACAGCTCCACGGGATGGTGGTCATCTCTGCAATACATGCAGAGACCCTGTTCCCGTCAGCATTGTCTCTCCACTAGAGGGAGCCTAGTGCACCCGATAGCCATGGCCTGTGGTTCATCCTCGGACTCCGGAGCCGGTAACGCCAGGGGGTGAGACTGAGCTGGGCGGAGGGAAGCTCCGCGCGAGCGGCTGGCAGACTTCCGCTCCGCAGCCCGCTCACGTAGCCTGTTGTCCAGGCTAATCATGAGTGAGATTAGCTCAGAGAGTCACCCTGGGAGGTCCCGGCCAGCTAGCTCATCCCTCAGACCAGAGTTGAGGCTACGGAGGAAAATGCTGCAGAGAGATACCTCTCCCCAGCCCATCTCCTCCGCTGCCACCCGGAAGTCGACCGCGTATTCCGCCGCTGACCGGCCTCCCTGTTGGAGACCGAGAAGCCGGTCAGCGAGGAGGCTGTCGAGATGGGAATGGTCAAAAACCTCTAGAAAGTCCCGCACAAACCGGTCATACGAGAGGTTAGCGTAGCTGGACTTCGTCATTACGGCATAAGCCCAAGCTAATGCTCGCCTCTCGAGAAGATTGGCCATGTAACCGATTCGGCTGCGGTCTGAGGGGAAATTCCCGGGGACGTGCAGAAACACCGACTCACACTGCAGGATAAACCCCTTCGCTCCACCGCGTTTCCCGTTGAAGCGAGTGGGGGTTGGGATGGGTGTGAGATGGGTTGGCACCCCCGAGCCAGGCTGGCCGGCCGAGGAGACAGCCGGAGCCATGGCACCAGGAGGATCCAGAGGAAAGGACCGTGGAGGATCCAGGCGGTCTAACCGGTCAGTAATTAATGTCAATTGATTTAATATCACAAAAAATGGCATGCGAGCCCGCTGTCCGCTGGGCCGCTTTGCTGGAGCAGTTCTGACATATTGTCGGCCCAGGAAACACGCACGCAGGCTCAGGTAGATTTGAAAGCTTTATTAAACAACAAGGTGAGTGTATGGATGCGTGTATGAGAGATTAGTGTGTGATGCGGGTGGAGGATGCAAGCCAGGACAGAGCAGCACGTCGTGCGGCCAGACAACCCTATAGGAGAGAGGAGAAAAGGGGTTAGCTAGGCAACCACACAGGAACGTGATCAAGAGCTGTGCTTACTTGCAGAGATGCGGTGGCTGGCGTTGGCAAGTCCCAAGCCTGGGAGACAACGTCCTGCTGTGTGTCCGGGTGAAACGGCGAGGCAGAGGAGCGGCGGAACGATGGGAGGTAAGTCCGCCGCCGGGTAATCCACCTGTGCACAGGGGAGGCTGATAGAAGAAGATGAGCAGACAATAATGACAGCTTACGTGTCCGTTAGCGTAGATCAGCAGGCCTGAAGAGGAGGAAGCTGCTGGGAGATTTCAATGTTGGGAGACAGACGGCTCCAGGCTGCAGCTCAGGGCAGGATGGAATAAATAGCAGCACACTAACGAGGAGCAGGTGTGCGCACAGCTGAAGTGGAAGCCCATGAGCTGCGGGTGATGACACCATCAAGTCTAGAGTCTGATGCAGAGAGGCTGTAACACTATCTACCACGCTATCAATTACGGAAGGAGCAAGCTCTCCATCTTTCATTTCCGTTGTGTTGACCCATGGTATAGAGGAGACAATCTGCAAAAATCTGGTAACAACGTCATCTGAAAGACATCTGCTGTAGTAATATTTTTCTTTAGGAGTCAAATAATCAGAAATAGTGAAATCAAGGGTTAACAGACAATGGTCTGACAGTACAGGATTATGAGGTGACACTACCAGATTTTCTATTTCTATACCATAAGTCAGAACAAGGTCCAATGTGTGGTGGAGATAATGGGTAGAATTTTCTACTTCCTGGGAAAACCCCATTGAGTCTAATATTGAATTGAACACCTTATTAAGACAGTCACTATGTACATCACCATGTATATTAAAATCCCCTACTATAATAAAAGGGAGTTTTTCCTCTCCACCGTCGCCAAGTGCTTCTCACAGGGGATCGCCTGATTGCTGGGGTCTTTCTGCAACTGTGGGGGTCCCCCCTTCAGTTGATAGTGCTATGAGATGACTGTTGTTGTGAAATGGCGCTATATAAATAAAGTTGAATTGAATTGAATTGAATTGAATAATCTGATTTCAGCACAAAATCAGCTAAAAATTCAGCAAATTCGGATAAAAACTCTGAGTAGGCTGAGGGAGCACGGTAAATGATGGCAAAGAAAATTGGGTTTAAGCTAAGATTGCTAACATGCCCCATACTGAGGACCAGGCCCTCAAAGGAATTAAAACATGATTTTTGCTTTACATTAACTAGTAATTTAGAATGGAAAATTGCCGCTTCTCCACCTCCGCGACCAGATTTTCTGGGATTTTGATAGTTTAGATAACCAGAGGGAGTTGATTCATTTAAACCAACAAAGTTCCATTAAGTCCCACATAGTGTTCTAATCTATCAAGTACAATATTATGATCGATAGTATCAAAAGCTGCACTAAGGTCTAAAAGGACAAGTACAGAAACAAGTCCATTATCAGATGCGATCAGGAGGTCATTAGTGACCTTCACTAAGGCTGTTTCAGTACTATGATGGATTCTAAACCCAGATTGAAACTCTTCAAATAAACCATTTCCCTGCAAGTGGTCAAATAATTGCGTAGCAACAACTCTTTCAAAGATTTTTGAAATGAAAGGGAGATTAGAGATTGGTCTATAGTAGACAGACTTCCCCGCAGCGACTCCTACGGTTATTCATACCGTCTCCCCGAGCACAGATGGACGTATTTATTGCAACATTTTGCTGGACATCGTAGAAGTGCCGTTGATGGACACTGGAGCAGTGGCTTCAGTGTTGAACTGGTCTACTGTGAGGAGTCTGTTCCTACATCATAGCATGAGCGACCTGTCGACACCCTATTTTGGCTATGGTGGAATCAAGTTGGCCATCGTGGGTTCATTGGAACTGACGGTGAGGTACAAGTCGGCGATGATGGCGAACGTCCATTTTGTGGTGACTGCCACCGGGTCGAACATCATGGGGTGTGATATGTTCTATGACCTGGGGTTCACGACCACCAGCGGCATCGGAGAAGAGTGGTTGGGCTGTGGATTATGGGACCGACCTACTCCACATGTGGAGGATGACGCGGTTTGGGACAGTGACTGGCCTAGTGTTATGGGAGGTGTACAAGACCAGCACCGTGAAGCGCCATCTCGGGACGGTTCCGATACCAATGTCCAAGTTACCCTGGATGTGGGAACTGGACGGCATGGCAGAACTCCCGGGATGGCAGATGGAGCCAGGAGGGTAGCTTCCTTGACTTCCAGAGTTTGTCCTGGTGATACCGGAGAGCAAGGAGCTGCAGGGGCTGTGCCGGCGTTTAAGGAGAAGGAGAGTGGGGCAGGACCAGCTGGCACGACGGTACGACACGGCAAACATCGACATTCGAGGAGGGCTTCGAACCGGTTAGTGGAACGATCCGACCCAGGAAGGAGGCCCGGTCATGACATGGTGAACAATGGTGAGCTGAAAGCTAAATCGAACTCCCCTGCGCATTGGTGAAAAGGTCCGGCCTAGGGTAGATGCTTAGCTGAGGGGTGTCCACAGGAAAACAGAGCAGCAAGATTACCAGGGGCAGCTGTGAGTGGTGGCCGCCTGGGAGGACGGCTAGTTGGGGCTATCTGATGAGTCGTGGCGACACCCCAATGAGCTGTGGCGCGTGGAGGAGAGAAAGCACTGACGTGGCTCATCCCCAGAGATGAAGAGGCGAAGGCACTTTGGGAGGGATCCGCCAGACGGTAATCCAGGGGGTGGGTTCTCCAGCTGGACTATGTATGACATATGTATGACAGTATGACAGATGTGATACAGTATGACATCTGTCATACTGTATCACATCTTGGTCACAAACATCTCAAATTACACTAAAACCCATAACTGCAATATAGATAGATAGATTAGTTTATTTGACAGGGACAGTGCAATAAACATAGACAATTAATCATAGACAATCAATCTGATGTGTTGCACATAGAGTGTATAGCTATTAGCTAATTTGCAACTCTTGTCCCTGGATGGGCTTTAGATATATATATATCTGGATGGGCTTTATATATATATATATATATATATATACACTGTATATATATATATATACTGTATATATATATAAACAGGCTATAAAAATCTTGGACTGCAAACCAATGTGGTGGCATCACTGTGATATTTTAGTCAAGCACAATCTTTTTACTTTTGAAAATTTTATTATCTTCTGTAATATCAGACTGGTTTTTAAATGTCTATGCAATCTTGTTTCACTTCCTTTCTCTGGTTTGATGGCTAGACGCTCGAGCTCTAGCAGAGCAAGCACACGAGCTTCCATCAACGGTGACTGCATTGTCACCATGTCTAGAACTTCATTTGGTCAGTCTGCTTTCTCCATAAAAGGGGCAAACTTATGGAACTCTCTGCCAACTCACTTAAAATTGGAGACAAATGCCAACCTCTTCAACAGAGGCGTTAAAGATTGGCTAAAATCCCACCAGCAATGTGTACATATCTAGTCTGAATTATTATGTTTGTTGTGATCATGGATCTCTTGCTCTTTTTATAATTTGTAATGTATTTGTAATTTTAATTAGCTTATAAATTTTGTATGCATAGGCATACACAGTCATAAAGTCACATGTCATAAAGTTCATCGATTTAGTTAAATTTAAGACAGCACAAGTAATGTACAGGGCAATTAATAATCAACTCCCAACTAATACACAAAAAATATTTAAAAAAAGAGAAAATGATCATAATTTGAGAGGAGACTTAAACTTTACAAAACCCAAGATACGAACAACCAAGAAAAGTATGTGCATATCTGTCTGTGGGGTGGATTTGTGGAACAGTCTGGAGCCGGAACTGAAACTATGTACAAACAGAAATGAATGAATGAATGAATGAATGAAAAATCAATTCAAAAAGAGGTATAAACACCATTTGCTGAAAGGATATATGTTAGAAGGGTAGTATTTATATGTACGATTCATTATTTTCACTCTGGGACATTATGGGACACTATGGAATGGTGGGTGGGACAGCACTGTGTATATCTGTGTTGTTTGAGGCTGGTTTTGATGTATGGACATCAATGTATGTTAGAATGGATGGGTGTTAATGTTGATTTGTAAAAAATACAGTAAATTGTTTACTTGGGGTCTTAAAGATGGTAATTTGTATAAAATTCACATGGGTGTATATATGGAAAAGAGGAGATGGAATTAATAAGTGTTCACTTCTTCCTTCTCCCTTTCGAACAGTGTATACTGTTACTTTATTGCATTTGCCATTTGTTTGTTTTTGTTATTTCTTTTGTTCGAAATAATCTATCTATCTATCTATCTATCTATCTAACTTATGACCTATATAAGCCACCTATGGACTGGTGTTGAGAATTAGCACTTGTGCTATATACACCTATGCAAAACATCTGGTCTCTCCTTGTGATTGTACTAATGTAATTTGTTATGTCCATATTAAATAAAGAGTAAAAAAAAAGTGACTGTGGGGGAACTGTTAAAAGTATTGTTAGAATGTTATTGTTTTGTGCTCGAAAGTCATGGTGTTAATATGCTTTAAATACCCTTGTTGTGAATGCCCTGTTTAAAAAACAAAGATAGATAGATAGATAGATAGATAGATAGATAGATAGATAGATAGATAGATAGATAGATAGATTCACTTCCGGCTTTCAGAGTGTCAGAATCTTGAAACTTTAGAGTGATCGTATGTTGGTTCGTTACCTCAAATAAGATTCATGACACAAGTATATTCCTCATATGAGCTCTTTACTTGCAAGGAGTGCCATACCTTTAACAGAAAATGCAGCACTGGCAATAAAAAACAACCAGGAAGTATTTATACATAGTCAGTCACACAAACATCTACTGGATACAATTCACAGTCATAATATGAGTATACAAAACATTGGCCTGGACTGAAAACAATATGGCCTTGCAGGTGTGCCCCAGACTCCAAGTTAATCATAGTCACAGCATTTCATAGGAAAACAAGATTAATTCTCCCTCACTCCCAGACCCCTTATCATGCACATAGTCTGATCTGGTGAGACACTTTGACTTCTAAGCACATCTTAATGAAGGACACTCAATAGGTCCACTTATTACCCAGAAACAATACAGTATGCTATAGACTCATAGAAGATGCATGCAGTATACATTTTAATCATATAAGATGGTTATGCAATGATAATGATAATGATGTTAGTAACAGCAATTATAAAATGATAAACAATGATGTATTTACAATTTTCTGACATTTCCCTCCTGTTTTATCATTTTTATCACAGTTTTTATTTAGGGATGCCTTTATTCATCAGAAACATGTAACTTCTCTCGATTTTCTACATGCCCATCATTTGCATCATATTCCAATTACACAGGAGATTAATCACAGTCCTCTTTGTGAATACAGTCAGTTTGCAACAGAAAAGTATGATGAGCAATGGCCTGTGTAATCATAGATCTCATACAGGGAATAACACACATGAAGAGCACACTGAATAAGACCAATATCACAATCAATGGGGTCAACCACTTCAAAAGAATTTGCCACCAAGTTCCAATCCCAGGGACCCCAACCCTTATCTTCATCTAAAGTATGTTGTAAGTGTAAAATGTCATTTAAATGGCTAATAACGTGAGAAAGATTCTGATTTAAGTGTGAATTTCAGTTTGATCAGGATGGTAATAATGGAAGTATGATGTTTTCGTTTTATGTGTGAGATTTGAACTTATGCTAATGTGTGGGATTAAAATAGCCATGTAGCATCTGCCACACCACCCTGGAGGAAGTAATGAATAAACATTAGATCCTAAACATCCATACCCATCATCATTTGGCCAAAAAAAACAGTAGGATTATCACTACATTTAGCAGTACAATTCTTGCTTTTTAAGGTGAAATTTCCAGCAGAAATGCATTTCCACAAACAGAATCATGGTGAATGAATGAATGAATGAATTTTATTTATTTCGGATAATACAGTACAGGTTAAAAGAAACTGTATAATATAACAACAAGGTCAAATTAGACAAAGACTCCTTCTACTAAACAATTCCACGTGAGTTATCCAAAATGGGTGATGGCTGAAGCCGCAGCTTATATTGCCCACCCATATTCCATCCAAGAATTCAAAAGAAAAAAGAGTAAACAAGACAAGAGTGATTACAATTTAGAACAAAGCTAAGACAAAGTGTGACTGAGAGAAAAAAAAGAAAACTAAGCTAAGCTAGGTTAAGCGGTTACTATTCAAGACAAATCTAAGACAGAATGTCACAGAGAGAAAAAAAAAAAAAAAAAAAAGGGTATCTTACTATGGTATGGTATCTTACTCCACAGGTTGCCTCCTTTACATCATTACACCTTGGTGAAAAACCTAGATTGAAAGTATTTTCATTACAAGCTTTATTTAAAACAGATTGGAGAAGTAAACAGTGTAGGATTTACCTTCATCAAGGGCTTTTTAACAGCAAGCAAAGACTTCCCAATTCCAGTAGTACTGAATATTCTTAACTTAGACCCAGTGTAATCAGTAACAGTGACATTCAATTTATTCAGATATCCTTCAGACAAATTTCTTACCAACCAATGTCTAACACCATTACTTGAATTTAGCAGATTGAGACGTGAGGTCATCGCTATTGTCACTCCAGCTGTCTCCTCTTCGCTCAGCGGCACAGGGATCATGGGGATTGCAGTCTTGTGTGAATGGGGTAGCAATGAACACACATAGCAGGAAGTGTTGATTCCCAGTCCTCTCACCGAAACCACCATTGTTTGGTACCACAGGTTGTGCGTATAGTCCACATATTGTCCATTGTCCATTGTCCATGTCTTGCGGTCCATGTTTTGCGGGCTCCTCGTCCTGGAATCAGAAATGGTCCCCCACCCCACAGTCATGAAAAGTATGGAACACAGAGTCATCAGTACCTTTGGTGCCATGCCTCCACCTGAGAGAGTACCCATCCGGGCCCCTATCTTCACCAGGTTTGAGACGGCTCTGTCCTTAGAAGGACAAAGCCCCCTTTGTAACTGGACTTACTCAGGGAAACAAGTTAGTTCACTTACAGGCACCCGCAGTCTCTTAACGTGTGAAAGGTGAATCCAAGATGGTCGTTCAGCAATACGTATGGCAGTGGGAGTGGGAGTGTCCAGTGTTGTCGGTGGTGGTTCTTTATGAAGACATAGTCTCCAGGTTGCAATGGGTTATCCGCTTTCTTTCTGTGGAGTAGAGAGAGCTCTTGACAGAATCAATGTGCTCTGAGATGTATTTGTTAGACGTGATTAGTGGTGAGAGGTCAGGCAATACATAAGGACGGTATAGGGTTAATCATTAGTTTGATTGTACCATTTTTCTTTTTACAAAACCTGTACTTTGTGGGTGGTAGGCACTATGAAATTTGATCTTACTTCTTACAGCTTGGATTAAGTCTTGAACTGTTTGTGCTGTAAAATGAGTTCCATTATCTGCATAAATCAGTTCTGGAACCCCAACGGCGGGAAAAACATGATTCCTTTGCTGCATTTGCTGAGGATGTGGGGTGAATTTCTGTCCACCTTGTGAGGGTGTCAATCAACACCAAGCAATATCGTAGCTTCTCATTCCTCCTTGAGCATTATTTTATAAACAAATGATGCACTTTTGGCATGTTTTTGTTACTTCTTTCAAAATATTAGGACAGTTTTCCCAACATGCTCATCATTCCCTCCTGTTGGCACATGAATAGTTCATGTGCCACCAGGGCAGCCCATTTGTATAACGTGGGTGGCAAAACAATTTTTCCATCAGGCAAGCCACATGTAACAGGAGGGAGGTCCAAATTATTTTAACAGTCTTTTAAAACATCAACATCAACATTATTAAAAAACAGACGGTTCTTAAAAAATCAATAGCAGTATAATGAGCAGCGATATCAGCCAAGCGATTACTGGTTTTCCTGTGGAGGTGACAAACCCCCGCAGGTTCAAGGTAGCGGTATGCAGGCAGCATGCGTTATAAGCACATTTACTGTCTGTACAGATAGTTGCTTTTAGGTTAGTAGCTCATGTCCAATAGTTCAGCCATTGGAGGTGATGCAGGTTGTGGAATTTTACACAATCAGGACCCCAGACAATGTTGTCACAGCATAAGCAGTGGATGTTGACCCATCGGGCTTTTTTAAAGATGAGCCATCAGTAAATAGCTACAAGAAATGTATGGCTGTGACGACAACAGTCTAGCTGGTGACAATATGGAATGGTTGTTCTGCTGTGAAACTCCCTCCATGGCGTGGGGAATGTGTAGGATAATAGAGGGCCTGATCTTGCTATTATCCCATAAATAATAAGAAAGTGGTCTGTATTGCCCAGCATGTATTTGAGTTATAATTGCAGCCATATGCTTATCCTGGGCACTACAGAAAAACAGAAAATGAAATAAAATAAAAGTCCTGTCCTAATTTAGCAAAGCTAACACACATAAGCATCAATAAGCTCTTTATGTTCAGTCCTCAATTCTAAATTGGAGGCTGGTGTAACGTTTGCATTTTTTTTCCTCTCTCCTCAAAATGTCATATGCTGTAGCAATTTTTCTTCATTTTCCCTCCTCTTTAGAGAAAATGACACTTCATTTATTTAGATGAAATCTATTTAACTTGAAGAATTTTTTTTATTTTTTTTTTAGAAAACATAAAACAAGTCATTAGTCTGCATTAAGAGAAGAAAACAAAGGTAATCTCAGTTTTTTCTTTCTTCTTTTCTCAGCACTGTAGCTAGGCTGTCAGTTCTGCAAGTATGGGGGTGCAAATATGGGAGGCGCAAGTATGGGGGTTCCCCCTATAGCTCAAAGTGCAATGAGGTGTTATGAAAATAAAGTTGAATTGAATTCATTTATTTATTCATTTATTGATAATTTTTATGCATTATCTATTTTTCTGAGGGTTACTAATTATTTGCTAATTAATTTCTTTGATACCCCCTGCTTTGATACATGAAGACGCACATGCAGCAAAGTTACAGAGTATTTGCTTGATAAAAAGTGTGGGTAGCCCAGTTCCTTCAAAAATAACATATAGAAAAATAACATAGCCTTTTTTGTGACTTTTCTTGAACTAGTTTACAGATTCCATTTAAGAGAAACAAATAACTATCTGTGCATTTTTGATATGCTTCAGCATTGATGAATAAGATCAGTTTGTCCAGTTGAACACAGATGGGTTGAATTTGAATAAACGAATAAAGATTGTATCACACTCTTTCAGTCAACGGAAAGGTGGACCTTTTGCCTAATTAGAACTTGATTTAAATTTTTACCAGGAATATACAAAATTGCGGCAGATGATAAAATAAGGCAGCGATGCTGAGGTTTTAAGCAGGTTTTACTAATCATACCGCCGTCACGGGAACTCAGCTCCAGCCCATAGCGTGAGCAGGCTGAAGCCGAATTCCTCAGGCTCTCAGTGAAGAGGGGACACAAAGTCTGTGTCCTGCAGCAGCAGTTGCAGAGTGAGATTGAGAGGATGAACAGGAAATTCAGACAGCTTATATACTCAGCTACAACAATACATCAAAGCATTCACAGCAGTTGGTATGATCAAAGAGATAACAGAACAGGCATGAGACATTTGCATTTGAGAGACATATTGATCTCAGTCCCTAGGTCACAGTAAGGACAGGATGCATGAACACAATGCATGAAAGGCAACATTAACATCACAGAAGTGAGCCAGACGAAGCGGGGCTGCCTGTAGACATTAATACACATTTCACTGTTCTGTTATTTGCTCTAGCCGAGCGCTGTGTTTGACCAGTCTGTTTGTGGGGGTTTACACCAAACTGCCACAAAAATGACTTTTATATATTCCTTGGTAAATTATGGGGTGAATGTAGTTTACCCCGACCTAGCTTGGCCACTGCCGAATCAGGAAAAACACATTCCTCCTTACTGTCACATATCTGAAATATGATGTTACCACACCATTTGTGGTGAGTAATATCAAAATAAAATCATATAAACATTACATTTGTAAAGTCGAAGTCATTTGAATCAGTACACCTTATGTTATCTACAATGTCATACAAAGTCATACTTGGCTTCAAAAAATGTTTATCAACAAGGATCCTTTCTCCAAGATCTTTGTCTGATAATCCATAGCCCCTGGCAAATCATATGTGTCACACGTCAGTCCTGCACTGTCATGTTTCAGTCAAAGGAAAAAAGGTCGGTAATGCGTCAAAATTGCTTTTAAAAATATGTAAACAGTTTATCACGTACGCAACATTAATCAAGACCCCACAAAGTTAGATTGAAAAGATAAAAATCCCAAACCTTGTAAAAATACCCATATTTAGACCACTTTTTCCACACAGATCAACCACACACACACAGAGGATTGTTTTTATTTCCACAAGGTCGAAGCAGCTCCTTCCATTCTCTCCACACTCTGCCATAACACAAAACTAGTCAACTCCTTCTGCTCAAGGCCACTATTTTCAGATACCTATAATTTCAAACATTTCTCAGAAGGATAACAATTAGACAATCAATCCTTTTATACCAAAAATTACAAACAGTTTAAAAACCTGCTCCCTCCGCCTTCGCAGAGAACTCAGAACTCTCATCCCTTTTCCTCACACTGGAGCCGTTTACAGAAACAAAAACAATCCAAGCTGCAGCTGCCTCTGTCTAAGGCTCACACACACAAAAATTATCCATGGCCACACGGGGCCCAACCCAGAAAAAATCTCAAAATCGTTCAGACACAAATCACCAAACGCAATCAGTTCTTTTAAAGAGGACTTGCTGAAGCAAGACTGGACAGAAGTCTATGTCCATCCATCCATCCATCCATCTTCTACCGCTTTTCCGGAGGTCCGGGTCGCGGAGGCAGCAGTTCAAGCAGAGAAGCCCAGACTTCCCTCTCCCCAGCCACCTGCTCCAGCTCTTCAGAGGGGATACCAAGGCGTTCCCAGACTAGCTGGGAACATGGATACCCCCTCATGGATCGTCACCTTATCGTGGTGGGGGGGTTTGCGTGCCCCAGTGATCCCAGGAGCTATGTTGTCCGGGGCAATTTGCCTCTGATAGGGTCTCCCAAGACAAACTGGTCCTGGGTGAAGGGCCAGACGAAGAACGATCCAACAGACTCTCATGATAAATTGTATATCAAGGATTCAGTGTACCCCGCCCGGTATGGGGTTACCGGGGCCCCACCCTGGAGCCAGGCCTGGGGGAGGGGCTCGAAGGCTAGCGTCTGGTGGCCGGGTTTCCACCCATGGGACCCGGCCGGGCTCAGCCCGAAGGAGTTACATGGGTCCGCCCTCCAGTAGGTTCACCACCTGCAGGAGGGATCATGGAAGTCCGGTGCTATGTGGATTAGGTGGCAGTCAAAGGCGGAGACCTTGGCGGACTGATCCCAAGAAGTCTATGTATCAGATGTAAATGAAGCCTATGACACATTTACAAACATTGTAACCACTCTTTATGAAAAAAACTGCCCATTAGTTAAAAAAAAGCTTAAACACAAATTTACTGACAAACCATGGCTAACCAAAGGACTACAAAAGGCGTGTAAAAAGAAAAATTTATTATATAAAGCTTTCATAAAGAAAAGGACAAAAGAAGCAGAGCAGCGGTATAAAACATACAAAAATAAGTTAACATATATAATAAGATGTAGTAAAAGAGACTATTACAGTAAAGAACTGGAAAAAAACAAAGACAATATTAAAAATACATGGACAATAATCAACAGTATCCTTGGAAATAAAAGCAGAAATACCAGCTACCCAACTAACATTCCAAAAAATAATAAATCTACTCCGAATGTGAATATAGCTTCACCTGCAGATGAATTTAATAATTTTTTTGTTAACATTGGACCTAAACTGGCCCGAGAAATACCCACTACGATGCCAACAGGTGATTCAATATGCAATAACACTGCTGTAAAAGACACCATCTTCATAAAGAACACAGACGAAAGAGAGGTCATTGAAATTGTTAAATCGTTCAAAAGTAAAACATCTACTGACTGCGATGGTATTGATATGCTACTAGTCAAAACTGTTATCGAATGCATAGTGAAACCACTGACGTATATCTGTAACCTGTCTCTCCAATCAGGTATATTTCCCAATGCAATGAAAATAGCTAAAGTAATTCCGATTTACAAGACAGGCGACAGAGGGGAACTCTCCAACTACAGACCAATTTCACTATTACCGCAATTTTCCAAGATACTTGAAAAAATATTCTATGAGAGAATTGACAACTTCATACTGAAGAATGATTTATTGTGTGAGCAGCAATATGGGTTCAGACACAAAAGGACAACAGCATATGCCTTAATGGAATTTACAGAAAAAATATCAACAGCCATTGAAAATAAAGAGTATTCAGTTGGAGTATTCCTGGATCTTAAAAAAGCATTTGATACAGTAGATCACAATCTATTATTAAAGAAACTACAAAATTGTGGTATCAGAGGGGTAGCACTGTCCTGGTTAAGAAGTTACTTAAAGAATAGATATCAGTTTGTATGTGTTAACAACAAAAACTCAGAGCTACTGAAGGTCACCTGTGGAGTCCCACAGGGTTCAGTTTTGGGACCATTATTATTCAATATGTATATAAATGATATATGTAAAGTTTCAGAAAAAATGGACTTAATATTGTTTGCTGATGACACTAACCTGCTATGCAGTGGAAACAATTTGGAACAACTTCTGGATACACTGGGAAAGGAATTAGGAAAGCTGAAACTGTGGTTTGATTCAAACAAATTAATGCTCAATTTAAGCAAGACAAAATTTATAGTCTTTAACAACCATCACAACTACCCAGTACCCAAACTCAGTGTAAATGGTGTAGAGATTGAAAGGGTATCCGAAACTAAATTCCTTGGAGTAATAATTGATAACAAACTGTGCTGGAAGCCACATATTAATTATATAAAAGGTAAAGTATCCAAATCAATTGCAATATTACACAGAGTGAAAAATTTGCTGAATCAACCCACACTATACACCTTGTATCATTCATTAATACTCCCATACATGACATATTGTAATGAAGTATGGGGAAATACATATAAAACAAACATATATCCACTCTTTATGCTTCAAAAGAGAGCTATTAGAATAATAAAGCAGCTTACAGGGAACCAACAAACCCACTTTTTCTTAAACAAAAAACTCTCAAGTTGAAAGATCTGATCGACTTTAAAACCGCAATAATAATGTTCAAAGTGAAGAATCTATCACTGCCCGCAAATATCCAAAAGTTGTTCCAAACAAGGGAGAAACGATATCACTTCAGAGGAACATGTATATTTCAAAAGCCTACAGTGAGAACAACTACCAAGCAACACTGCATTTCAGTGCAAGGTGTCAGATTATGGAACGATTTTGGACCTGAATTAAAATCATGTACAAAGCTTGGACAATTTAAACAAAAACTAAAGGAAGAAATACTCCAAACATATTTACAAGACGACATGTAAACTCCCCCTCATGGATCGTCACCTTATCGTGGTGGGGGGGTTTGCGTGCCCCAGTGATCCCAGGAGCTATGTTGTCCGGGGCAATTTGCCTCTGATAGGGTCTCCCAAGACAAACTGGTCCTGGGTGAAGGGCCAGACGAAGAACGATCCAACAGACTCTCATGATAAATTGTATATCAAGGATTCAGTGTACCCCGCCCGGTATGGGGTTACCGGGGCCCCACCCTGGAGCCAGGCCTGGGGGAGGGGCTCGAAGGCTAGCGTCTGGTGGCCGGGTTTCCACCCATGGGACCCGGCCGGGCTCAGCCCGAAGGAGTTACATGGGTCCGCCCTCCAGTAGGTTCACCACCTGCAGGAGGGATCATGGAAGTCCGGTGCTATGTGGATTAGGTGGCAGTCAAAGGCGGAGACCTTGGCGGACTGATCCCAAGCTTTCTAAACTGGCTTTTGGTACGTGGAATGTCACCTCTCTGGTGGGGAAGGAGCCTGAGCTGGTGTACGAGATTGAGCGATACCGGCTAGATATAGTTGGCCTCACCTCAACACACAGCTCCGGTTCCGGAACCAGTCTCCTGGAGAGGGGCTGGAGCTTGGCCTTTTCTGGAGTTGCCCCGGGCGAGAGGCGACGAGCAGGGGTAGGTATTCTTGTATCGCCCCACCTTGCTGCCTCTATATTGGAGTTTTCCCCGGTGGACGAAAGGGTTGCTTCCCTGCGCCTTCGGGTTGGGAAACGGGTCCTGACCATCATTTGTGCCTATGCACCAAATGATGTTTCAGAGTACCCACCCTTTTTGGAGTCTGTGACTGGGGTGCTGGAGGGTGCTCCTCCTGGAGACTCCATTGTCCTACTGGGGGACTTCAATGCGCACGTGGGCAACGACAGTGAAACCTGGAGGGGGGTGATTGGGAGGAACGGCCTGCCCGATCTGAACCCGAGTGGTGTTCAGTTATTGGACTTCTGTGCTAACCACAGTCTGTCTATAACGAACACCATGTTCAAGCATAAGGGTGTCCATATGTGCACCTGGCACCAGGACACCCTAGGCCGCAGGTCGATGATCGATTTTGTTATCGTATCATCAGACCTGCGACCGTATGTCTTGGACACCCGAGTAAAGAGAGGTGCAGAGCTGTCAACTGATCACCACCTGGTGGTGAGTTGGATCCGATGGCAGGGGAGGAAGCCATTCAGACCTGGTAGACCCAAACGTATAGTGAGGGTGTGCTGGGAGCGTCTGGCTGAGGCCCCTGTCCGGGAGGTCTTCAACTCCCACCTCCGGAAGAACTTCAACCACATTCCGAGGGAGTCTGGAGACATGGAGTCTGAATGGGCCATGTTCTCCACCTCTGTTGTTGAAGCGGCAGCCCAGAGCTGCGGCCGCAAGGTGGTCGGTGCATCTCGTGGTGGCAACCCCCGAACCAAGTGGTGGACACCAGTGGTGAGGGGGGCCATTAAGCTGAAGAAGGAGTCCTATCAAGCTTGGTTGGCTTGTGGGACTCCCGAAGCAGCTGAGGTGTACCGGCAGGCCAAGCGGAGTGCAGCTCGGGTGGTTGCTGAAGCAAAAACCCGGGTATGGGAGGAGTTCGGTGAGGCCATGGAACAAGACTTTCGGTCGGCTTCAAAGAGATTCTGGCAAACTGTTCGGCGGCTCAGGAGGGGAAAGCAGCTCCCCGTCCACACTGTGTATGGTGCGGATGGGACACTGTTGACTTCAACTGGGGATATCGTCGGGCGGTGGAAGGAATACTTCGAGGATCTCCTCAATCCCACTGATACGCCTTCCACAGAGGAAGCAGGGTTTGGGGACGAGGGGGATGACTCGCCTATCACAGGGGCTGAGGTCGCCAAGGTGGTTAAAAATCTCCTTGGTGGCCGGGCCCCGGGGGTGGACGAGATTCGCCCCGAGTACCTCAAGGCCCTGGATGTTGTTGGGTTGTCATGGTTGACACGCCTCTGCAACATTGCGTGGAGGTCGGGGGCAGTGCCTTTGGCATGGCAAACCGGGGTGGTGGTTCCTCTCTTCAAAAAAGGGGACCGGAGGGTGTGCTCCAACTTTAGAGGGATCACACTCCTCAGCCTCCCTGGGAAGGTCTATGCCAAGGTATTGGAGAGGAGAGTCCGGCCGTTGGTCGAACCTCGGATTCAGGAGGAGCAATGTGGTTTTCGTCCTGGCCGTGGCACATCGGACCAGCTCTTTACCCTCTCGAGAATTCTTGAGGGTTCGTGGGAGTTTGCCCAACCAGTTTACATGTGTTTTGTGGACTTGGAGAAGGCATTTGACCGCGTCCCTCGTGGATTTTTGTGGGGGGTGCTTCGGGAGTATGGGGTATCGGGCTTGTTGTTACGAGCTATTCGGTCTCTGTACGACCGTTGTGAGAGTTTAGTTCGCATTGCCAACACTCGGTCGGAGTCATTCCCAGTGAGAGTTGGACTCCGCCAGGGCTGCCCTTTGTCACCGGTCCTGTTCATAATTTTTATGGACAGGATTTCTAGGCGCAGCCAGGGAATGGAGGGTGTCATGCTTGGTGACCACAGGATCTCATCTCTGTTGTTTGCAGATGATGTTGTCCTGTTGGCTTCATCCAGCAATGACCTACAGCTCTTGCTGGGACGGTTTGCCGCTGAGTGTGAAGCGGCTGGGATGAGAATCAGCACCTCCAAGTCCGAGTCCATGGTCCTCAGCCGGAAAAAGGTGGATTGTCCTCTCCGGGTTGGGGACAGGCTCCTGCCCCAAGTGGAGGAGTTTAAGTATCTTGGGGTCTTGTTCACGAGTGAGGGGAAAATGGAGCGAGAGATCGACAGACGGATTGGAGCAGCATCTGCAGTGATGCGGACGTTGTACCGGTCTGTTGTGGTGAAGAGGGAGCTTAGTTCTAAGGCAAAGCTGTCGATTTACCAGTCAATCTACGTTCCTACTCTCACCTATGGTCACGAGCTTTGGGTAATGACCGAAAGAACGAGATCGCGGATACAAGCGGCTGAAATGAGCTTTCTCCGTAGGATTGCTGGACTCACCCTCAGAGATAGGGTGAGGAGCTCAGTCATCCGGGAGAGGCTCAGAGTAGAACCGCTGCTCCTCCACATTGAAAGGAGTCAGTTGAGGTGGTATGGGCATCTGATTAGGATGCCTCCTGGACGCCTCCCACTTGAGGTGTTTCAGGCACGTCCCACTGGGAGGAGACCCCGGGGCAGACCCAGGACTCGGTGGAGAGACTATGTCTCCCAGCTAGTCTGGGAACGCCTTGGTATCCCCTCTGAAGAGCTGGAGCAGGTGGCTGGGGAGAGGGAAGTCTGGGCTTCTCTGCTTGAACTGCTGCCTCCGCGACCCGGACCTCCGGAAAAGCGGTAGAAGATGGATGGATGGATGGATGGACATGTAAACTCACATAAGGATTGACATTTCCAGCCTGTGTTGTGTTATAGCTTAGTTTTTCTTTTTTCTCTGTGACACTATGTCTTAGATTTGTTTTTGAATAGTAACCGCTTAACTTAGACTAGCTCAGTTTTCTTTTTCTCTCAGTCATATTTTGTCTTAGCCTTGTTTTAAATTGTAATCGCTCTTGTCTTGTTTTCTCTTTTTTCTCCTTTGAATTCTTGGATGGAATATGGGTGGGCAATATAAGCTGCGGCTTCAGCCATCACCCATTTCGGATAACTCACGTGGAATTGTATAGTAGAAGGAGTCTTTGTCTAATTTGCCCTTGTTGTTATATTATACAGTTTCTTTTAACCTGTAATGTACTATCCGAAATAAATAAATTCATTCATTCATTCATTCATTCATTCAAAAAAAAATAAAATAACTGTTTCTCATTGTCCGTTTTAGCATTATCCGGTTCCGTTGCCACTTAACCCGACCGTCTTTAGATCTTATAGTCTAGTATCAATATCTTATAACATAGAGTAAAGTTATTATTATGATTTTATTTACTTCCTCCTTCTCCCAACCTCTTGGGCTTCTTTTAATAATTTGCTGTATGGACCCTCCTTAGGATCCGTTACAGGATATGGGGGGGGAGCGCTCGGCTTTTCTCTGTTTAGTTTTTTGCTTATTCTCTTTTTTCCCCACACAGTTACCCATTTTTCCCTTTTTTTATGCTGTTTTTGTTATTTTTTAAACCCCTTGATAATTCCACAGGAATTAAAATGCTTTACCAGGAAAAGTGTGAAGCGCCGTCACACTACCATTACATCATAACCGCGACCTGATATTTATTTTTAGTTCCAAACCCGGGAATTTCAACCCAAAACTTATTTTCAGTTCCAAAACTCGGGGATCTTAACCCCAAACTTATTTTTGTCTTCAACCCACTTTTTACCTCGTTGCAACTACTTCCGCGCACTTTATTTACTTTTTGCGTTAGTCACTCGTAGTTGGATTTGGAGAGTCTTGTAACATATTTAAGAATACATTCTATTTTACATTATTCACTCAAGGCTGGATTTTAGAGAGTCTTCTAAACGCACACATAGTAAATAATAAAAAGACATCACTTACTTTTCTTTCTTTTAATCGAGGAGGATGGGCTTCACTAGACGACGTCTAGAGTCCCGCACAATCCAGATTTCCTCAATGGGGAGTCCAATACTGACTGTATGCAGTCAGACCATGTGCATGGATTTCCAACCTGGAGAGCGCGCCGCCTCTATCCGCCGTCCAGATATTGCCCATCCGGGTCACGGCACCAAGTATGTCAGAATCTTGAAACTTTAGAGTGATCGTATGTTGGTTCGTTACCTCAAATAAGATTCATGACACAAGTATATTCCTCATATGAGCTCTTTACTTGCAAGGAGTGCCATACCTTTAACAGAAAATGCAGCACTGGCAATAAAAAACAACCAGGAAGTATTTATACATAGTCAGTCACACAAACATCTACTGGATACAATTCACAGCCATAATATGAGTATACAAAACATTGGCCTGGACTGAAAACAACATGGCCTTGCAGGTGTGCCCCAGACTCCAAGTTAATCATAGTCACAGCATTTCATAGGAAAACAAGATTAATTCTCCCTCACTCCCAGACCCCTTATCATGCACATAGTCTGGTCTGGTGAGACACTTTGACTTCTAAGCACATCTTAATGAAGGACACTTAATAGATCCACTTATTACCCAGAAACAATACAGTATGCTATAGACTCATAGAAGATGCATGCAGTATACATTTTAATCATATAAGATGGTTATGCAATGATAATGATAATGACGTTAGTAATAGCAATTATAAAATGATAAACAATGATGTATTTACAATTTTCTGACACAGAGAGAGCAGACGCTTTTTCTCTCCTCTCCTCTTTCCTCCCTGATACTATTCCCTGCTTGCGATGTCTGTGTCTTTCGCTCTTCTTCTGGCTGAATCTTAATCCAAACGGAAATTATGAAATTATGGATCTGGAAAAGCGGCTTATATGCGATTGTCACCACTTTAAAAGAAGAAGCTCGGGTCAGGGGGAACCCAAGGGGAAGACTCATGGACATTGGAATTCATGTGTCTGTATGATTCGACTGGAGATGCAGAAGACATCTATTGGCTATGATCACAGGATTTCTATTTTTGGCTCTGGAGTTTCCTGATGTTTCAGAAATTGAGGAAGGTGGAGAGCTGTTCAAATGCGGACCCAGGCAAGCTCCTTCACCAATTCGACCAGTTGGGGAGTGCACGAGGCGGCATGGTGAACTGAATTGGTGATTCAGATGGTGGAATACATCTTGAAGTCGCTAGTGCTCTCCAGAGAATGTGTTTTTTTAAGCCTGTATGGAAATTATGAAGCACAGAATCGAAGAGAGGAAATTTTATTCTCTGAGTGCACTGTGCAGATTTGACCTTGTTTTTTGGTGCCCTGTTTACATTCCTCCTTGATGAAGATAAGGCTGGAGAAGTGGCTAACCCAAACAATCGACAATTGCTGTTGTTTCAGCAGACCGAGCTCCAAGGACAGCATTACCATGTGTCTGGACTATAGAACACATGACTGAATAATATCTATCCGTTGCCAGAGGGTGCCCTCTGCTCTTCACTAGCAATGACACACCTACACTACACACTGCATACAACATTACATGACTGATACATGTATACTGACACAAATACACACATACTGTCTCTCTCAACTCTTTGTAATGTGTGACCTATTGTCTGCTAATTGTGCATAGAGGGTTTTTTTTCTGTGTAATCATAATTTGGCTCATTTGAGCTTATATGAGCTTATACGAGCGTCATTGTGATAACTAAGTTTTTTTCTCTCTGCCTATTGTGTTTTCCCTGACCCTGACCCTTGCCCTCTTTACCCTTCTGTTCGACTGGCGCCTTCGGGCTGCCGCGGCTATGGGACGCGCTTATAGAGCGCGCCCAATGTCAAGTCAAATTTCAATTCTCCTGTATGTATTGCACATATGGTAGTATTGACAATAAACCTTTTTTTCATTCATTCATTCATTCATTCATTCATTTCATTCATTCATAGATAGATAGATAGTGGGGAACCTAGACATTACATTCTCCACTCAGACTGAATGGTACAGGAGGAGAGAAGCCGATGGCGAGTTGAGACGGGACAGCAGGGGTGGAGACGCTAAAAGGCTGTTAGGCGGATATGCAGGGCAGACTGTGGCTTCTCCTCCAGACTGCATGATAATGTGCCGAGAGGCTTGGTGACAACGCAGATTGTAATTGTGTGTATTGTAGTGTGAACCCCCCAGGACGCTAGGCGAGGATGTAAGGTATAAAAGAGAGATGCCCAGAGACCTGGGTTAAGTTTCTTGTTGACTTATGGATAGAGAGAGAATAAAGTCCACTCTGATCCAGCTCACTGCCTCGCCTGCTCATTTCTCTCTCTACACTGGTGACCTTTGACGTATAATGGAACTTGAGGCAAACACCCATGAGATGAAAACCAACTCACAGGTGCTCCATACAGGCCAAGGGGTCGACGGCAAAAGTGACCGTGTCCCTTCTGGCCATGCCCTTTCTACAATATATACACTACCGTTCAAAAGTTTGGGGTCACTTAGAAATTTCCTTATTTTTGAAAGAAAAGCACTGTTTTTTTCAATGAAGATAACTTTAAACTAATCAGAAATACACTTTATACATTGCTAATGTGGTAAATGACTGTTCTAGCTGCAAATGTCTGGTTTTTGGTGCAATATCTACATAGGTGTATAGAGGCCCATTTCCAGCAACTATCACTCCAGTGTTCTAATGGTACAATGTGTTTGCTCATTGCATCAGAATTCTCCAGATTACCTCAACAAATTAACAGCTAGAATGCCAAAGGTCTGCAATGCTGTAACTGCTGCAAATGGAGGATTCTTTGACGAAAGTAAAGTTTGAAGGAAAAAAATTATTATTTCAAATACAAATCATTATTTCTAACCTTGTCAATGTCTTGACTATACTTTCTATTCATTTTACAACTCATGGTGGTAAATAAAAGTGTGACTTTTCATGGAAATCACAAAATTGTCTGGGTGACCCCAAACTTTTGAATGGTAGTGTATATTGTATATACGGTAATGTATATTGTATATACACTACCGTTCAAAAGTTTGGGGTCACCCAGACAATTATTTTGTGTTTTCCATGAAAAGTCACACTTATTTACCACCATGAGTTGTAAAATGAATAGAAAATATAGTTTTGGATTTCTTCTTCCGGCTATCAGAGAGAGCAGACGCATTTCTTCTCCTCTCCCCTCTCCCCTCTCCTCCTCCCTTCACTGATCCCAGCTTGCTGTGTCCTGTCTGTGTCTCGCTCTTCTTCTCACTGCATCTCGACCCAAACGGAAAATTATGGAATTGGTGAGCTGGGCTTTAAATGCAATTGACACCACCTTTTCAAACAGAAAATCGGGCCCGGGGGAGCCCAAGTGTCCTGCAGGCACTTCTGCTGCGGGTTATGTGAGAGACTCATAGGACAATTGGAAACTCATGTGTCTGTGTGATCTTTCGATTGAAGATGTGGAAGACATCTACCTGTTTGGCTTCATGATCACAGGATTTCTGCTGTTTGGCTTTGGAGTTTTCCTGGTATATCGGAAATTAAAGAAGTTGAAAGAGCTGGTCAAAATGTGGACCCGGCGAAGCTCCTTCAACAATTCGACCAGTTGGGGAGGGCACTGATAGCGGCTAATGGTGAACTGAATCGGAAGGTGGGAAACATCTCGGAGTCGCTGGGTGCTCTCCAGGGAATGATTTTAAAGCCTGGGAATGTAAATGTAAATTGCTGCACAGAATCGCATGAGAGGTGAAAATTCTATGCTCTAAGTGAACTGTGCTTATCAGGCCTTGATTCGGCGTCCTTGGGAGAACTCATTCCTCCAGGAGAAAAGATAAGGCAGAAGGGAGTTTTGGCTTTTCTCTAACCCAAACATTCTGATGTGCAGCAATCTGAACTCTCTATGGACAGCATCATCATGTGACTAGCATGGAATTTTACCATCTGACATGCACTGAAGAGAGATGAACTCTGTGGACATGTTATCTATGTTTAGGATACCATGGACATAACATCTAGTCGTTGCTTAGGAGAGGAATTTTGTGGTTCACCAGTAACTGATACTTCACACTGCATTCACATTGCATCCATGAATATCACATGACTGACACACACACACACTGGTCTCTCTCAACTTGCTCTGTTAATGTGTGGAACTGTAACTTGTCTGCTAAGTGTGCAATTAGAGGTTTTTTTTCGATGTGATCATAATCTTACTCACTTGAGCTCTATTTTGATAACTATGCTTTTTTCTCTCTGCCCAATATGTCACCCCCTCCCCCTCCCCCTCTTTACCCCCACTGTATGAGGCGCCTGTCGGCTGCTGCATCATTAGGGAGTGCTTAACATGAGCGCACCTTAATAAGATAAGATAAGATAAGATAAGCCTTTATTAGTCCCACAACGGGGAAATTCCAGGATTGCAACAGCACAGGGATAGCAACACTCAGAGCAACAATCAGAAGGCAAGAAAAAAAAGCAAGCAAGCAAGAGCAGCTAATATACATATGTACATATTACTATAAAATATATATATACACACACACAGACACACAGTGCAGAGCATTGTAGCTGGATGGAATAAATATATGAATATATAAACACACAGTGCGGAGCAATGTAGCTAGATGGAATAAATATGTAGATATATAAACACCCACAGTACGGAGCATTGCAGCTAGGTGGAATAAATATGTAAATATATAAACCCACACAGTGCGGAGCAATGTAGCTAGATGGAATAATGTGTAGATATATAAACACACAGTGCGGAGCATTGTAGCTAGATGGAATAAATATATAGATATATAAATATAAACACACCCAGTGCAGAGCATTGTAGCTAGATGGAATAAATATGTAAATATATAAACACACACAGTGCAGAGCATTGTTGCTAGATGGGATGAAGCAGCATAACCGTCTACTTAGTTATCCTACATGGTATGATTATGTGCCCATACATATTCTCACCCTCCATAGCGACCGGTATTTTCCTAGTTGTATGCCGGAGGGGACCATTGTGTAAGTCTATTGCATCTTTTGCATTCAAAAAACTATTAGTTTGTTACGTCTTTTTGCTATCTCTGCGAGCAGCCCTGCTTAGGTTGTACAGTCTGACAGCCGTTGGTAGGAAGGACCTGCGAAACCTCTCGGTTGTGCACCTGGGATGATGTAGTCTGCTGCTAAATGAGCTCCTCAGTGCATTCAGTATGTCCTGCATAGGGTGGAATTCGGACTCCAGCAGAGATGACTATTTAGCCACCGTCCTTCTCTCTCCTATCTCCTCCACCGGATCAAGGCGCTGCCCCAGGACAGAGCTAGCTTTCTTGATCAGTTTGTTCAGTCTCTTCCTATCGGCTGCAGTAATTCCACTGCCCCAGCAGACCACTCCAAAAGTGATGGCTGATGCCACCACCGTGTCATAGAATGTCTTCAGCAGCGCCCCTTGTACACCAAAAGACCTGAGTCTCCTCAGCAGGAACAGCCTGCGCTGTCCCTTCTTGTAGAGTGCGTCAGTATTGTGTGACCAGTCTAGTTTATTGTTCAGATGAACACCCAGGTACTTATAGGATGTCACCATCTCGATGTCTGTTCCCTGTATATTTACTGGTGCTGTGAGGGGTTGCCCATGCCTACGGCAGTCCACCACCAGCTCCTTAGTTTTCCTCGCGTTGATCTGGAGGCAGTTCCGATGGCACCAGTCCACGAAGTCCTGGATAAGCCCTCTGTACTCAGCTTCATCTCCATTGGAGATGAGGCCAACGATCGCAGAGTCATCAGAGAACTTCTGTAGATGGCAGTGTGTTGTGTTGTGTGAGAAGTCCGCAGTATAAAGAGTGAACAGGAAGGGAGCCAGCACCGTTCCCTGGGGGGCCCCCGTGCTACCGATGATCGTGTCGGACACACAGTCCCGGGTTCTCACAAACTGAGGCCGGTTCGTGAGGTAGTCCAGGATCCATGATGACAGGTGCTGGTCCACCCCTGCGCGCAGCAGCTTGTCCTTCAGGATCATCGGTTGGATGGTGTTGAAAGCACTGGAGAAGTCAAAGAACATGATCCTCACCATATTCCCGGGCTTCTCCAGGTGGGATAGAGAACAGTGAAGGAGGAAGATCACCGCATCCTCCACCCCAATGCCATGCTGGTAGGCGAACTGGAGTGGATCCATCGCTGGTTCCACCAGGGGGCGGAGGTGAGCAAGGAGCAGTCTCTCCAGGGTCTTCATCAAGTGGGACGTCAAGGCCACCGGTCTGTAGCTGTTCAGCTCTTTGGGGTGGGAAGTTTTTGGTACAGGTACCACACAAGATGTTTTCCACAGCTGTGGTACCCTCCCCAGCTTCAGGCTCAGGTTGAAGATGTACGTCACAATCCCACACAGCTGGTCTGCACAGGACTTGAGGAGCTTTACGCTGATGCCGTCCGGTCCCGACGCCTTCCTCGCCTTGATCTTCTTCAGCTCCGTCCTCACCTGGGTCCTGGTCAGGGTCAGGATGGGGGGCTGTGTGTTGGGAGTGGGGGGTGCTGGTGGAGTGGGGAGTGGGCAGCAGGACTTGATTTCTTTAGAGGCAGCAGTGGTTGTTGTGCAGTCAGGGGGGAGGGCGGTTGGTCAAACCTATTGAAAAACAGATTCAGGTTGTTCGCCCACTCCCTGCCCCCCGTGGCCTGGGGGGAGGTATTCTGGAGCCCAGAGATGGTTTTGAGGTTTCTCCAGACCCCGCTGATGTCGCTCTGTTGCAGCTTGTCCTCCATCTTCTTCCTGAAGCTGTCCTTACCTTCTCTGATCTTTCTCCTCAGCTCCCTCTGTACAGACTTCAGCATCTCCCTGTTCCCCAACCTGAAGATCCTCTTCTTCTCTCTCAGAAGTGTTTTTATCTCAGGGTTGATCCAGGGTTTGTTGTTTGAGCAACACCGTATGGTCTTGGTGGGAACGGATTTGTCCACACAGAAGCTGAGGTAGTCCGTGATGGTGTGAGTGAGGCCATCGATGTCCTCACCATGTGGATCGCAGAGCTGCTTCCAGGCGGTGGCTTCAAAACAGCCCTTTAGAGTGTCCATTGTCTCCTTAGACCATAACTCCACTGTGCGCATGGCCGGAGGTTGTCTGTGCACTAGGGGTTTGTACACCGGCAGGAGATGAACCAAGTTGTGATCCGATCTCCCGAGTGGGGGGAGTTGTGATGAGGCGTACGCCTCCTTAGTGTTTGCGTAGAATAAGTCCAGTGTTTTATTGTCTCTAGTGTGGCATGTGACATACTGGGTGAACGTGGGTAGAATGGGAGACAGTGAAACATGGTTGAAATCGCCTGAGATGAGGAGAAGAGCATCTGGGTGTTCTGTCTGCAGCCTGCTGGTTACTGAATGGATGACGTCACGCGCTGTCCCAGCGTTCGCCGTCGGATTTGCATAAACAACAATGCAGATCATGTGTGAGTGTTCTCTCGGGAGATATGTAGGCCGCATGCTAACAGCTAGCAACTCAATGTCTTTGCTGCAGTGTCGTTGTTTAACAGTGATATGTCCCAGTCTGCACCAGTTGTTGTTAACATACATTATCACTCCACCGCCCCTTGCTTTGCCACTGTCTGGTGTTCGGTCTGCCAGTATCATGTGGAAACCCTCCAGCTCAATGTTAGCATCTGCTGCTAGTTCAGTTAGCCAAGTCTCAGAAAACAAAAGGAGAGAGCACTCCCGATATGTGCTATCGTAACGGCAGATAGCCGCTAGCTCATCTACCTTTCCCAGTAACGACCGTACATTTCCCATGACAATAGATGGAAGGGAGGGTCTGTACCTTATATTTTTTGTCCTCCGCCTTACTCCAGCCCGGCAGCCGCGGCGTTTTCACCTCAGTTCTCTCGGTATGTCGAGTTTTTCCAATGGGACCGGGTGGCGGTTGAATGCTAGCAGCTCTTCCCTGCTGTATCGTATCCTGCTATAAACAGTGGCTCCGTCCACCGGCTCAGGAGACATTTGGGACGATCTGTGTGTCTGTGATATAAGTGGAGTGAAAAAAAGACGGCTCAAAAAGAGAGAGGAAGGGAAAAAGACTCGGAATCAAGCCGCTGTTGCAAAGGGCGGCCGACTCGTGTGGCGCCGGGAGAGAAAAAAAAAAATGTCAAGTAAAATTCCTCGTATGTGTAAAAACATGCTTGGCAATAAAGTTCATTCTGATTCTGATTCTGATTCTGAAAGACATTGACAAGGTTAGAAATAATGTTTTGTATTTGAAATAATTTTTTCCTTCAAACTTTGCTTTCGTCAAAGAATCCTCCATTTGCAGCAATTACAGCATTGCAGACCTAACATGATTGCACAAGGGTTTTCTAATCATCCATTAGCCTTCTGACGCAATGAGCAAACACATTGTACCATTAGAACACTGGAGTGATAGTTGCTGGAAATGGGCCTCTATACACCTATGTAGATATTGCACCAAAAACCAGACATTTGCAGCTATAATAGTCATTTACCACATTAGCAATGTATAGAGTGTATTTCTGAATAGTTTAAAATTATCTTCATTGAAAAAAAGTGCTTTTCTTTCAAAAATAAGGAAATTTCTAAGTGACCCCAAACTTTTGAACGGTAGTGTGTATATATATATATATATATATATATATATATGTATGTGTGTGTGTGTGTACACACACACATACATACATACATACATATATACAGTATATATACACATACATCCCCAACACTTATTGTTTAAAAATATGTTTTGTGTGAAGTGCCCAGGTTGTGGGGTGGGTGTGTTGGTGTGGGGGCTAATGATAGGTTGTGGGTGTGCATATTAATTGTTTGTGTTATTGGCATAGTCCTGATTGTTTATGTGTTCTGGGATTAGTTTTAGTTTTAGGAACACGGACATTTTATTTTCATGGACTTTATAATTTCAGAGACGGCAGAATAACCCATCTAGCCATGTTGAGGTGGGTTGGCAGTCTCCCTGGCCCCCTCTAGTTTATGTTGTGTGAATGGATAGGCTGTATATTTATTTCTGTACATATGCATTTTACTGTTAGTGTATGAGTCGGGTCTAAATTTGGGAGGGCCTACTTGATGTGTTTGGCGTTTTTCTACGGGGGGGGGGTGTAGTAATATGGCGCTGGGTACACCCTGGGTGTACTGGAGGTGACGGCCCCGCCTTTGCGGTTCCGCCGTCACTCCAGGGTAGAAAGGGCATGGCCAGAAGGGACATGGTCTCTTTTGCTGTCGACCCCTTGGCCTGCACACCTGTGAGTTGGTTCTGGTTATAATAAAGTTACGTTTGCTGCACCTCCTGCCTGGTTTATTGTATGCTCAAGTTCTGGACATAACACCCAGGACTCTCTTTTGTTGTACATTATGTTGGAGAAGGAATAAAGTTTCTGTGTCATCCAGGTCGTTGCCTCGACGGCCTCCTTTCTCCACAATATTACTGTTTTGAGCCGCAAGAGGCCATGTTCCCACATTTCTGATGCCAAAGTCATTGTTTTTAAACAAGGAAAAGTGTCCCGTTTCAGTGACAGCCATACGTTCTAAACTAGTACCAGAAGTTGCTACCATAATTCATGCAAGGCATCATGAGGCCTAGAAATAAGGTGGATAATAATAATTATTATTATTTTGCTGAAGTAGAGGATTGGTATCCCAGCCCAGATTTCACACCAGTTGGTGGCGGTAAATGCACTCAAATACTATGTGCCAACCGCCAGAAAACCCTCAAAGAAGACTTTTACCTTGAAACGCCTACCGGATGCGACTCTTAGCTAGCTGTACGGTACTTCCGGTTATCTTGTCAAAAGGCAGCAGGATCCAGAATCTCCATCAGAATCCGGTTCTGTGGACAGAGCAGATGTGGACCGACACCGAGAATCGGCTGAAGTGGATTTAAAATCTGAAATGGAGCCAAAGAGAGAAGGTTAGTTTACTTCCTGTTACCATGGAAACACCAACCGTGATGCTAAGCTAACGTTAGCCTCCCCCTGTGTCCGCAGATGCTTCAAAAAGACTTCCTGTGTTTGTCAGCAGATTAATGTCTCCTCAGGCTCGCTCATGTCCTTAATAGCCAGTTTTTATTGATGCCATCGGGACGGAGTTACTTGCAGCCTCCCAGGAAGACTAAGCAGTGGAGCTGTGAGGCCTGAACAGAGACTTGCTGCTAAAACTGTTAAAAAGACTCTGGTTAGTCACCAAAACGTGAGAAATATTTGGGAGACGACAACTAAGCTGACCCGGAGAAGGTTCTGGTTCCGGTTCTACTTTCATGAAAGCTAAAACCAGCTAGCTTAGCCCACAGAGATCTCATAGGCTAGAGTGGTCATCGGTAGCCACCAGGCTAGTTTTAGGTGGCCAAGTGTGGACGCATTGTAGCTCTCTTCACGACAACAGACACAGGTTGGTTCCTTTAAACGGGCGTTTATTGGGACTTATGCACCTCCCTCATGGTCACGCTGTGAGAACTGTATAGGCAAACATAACGCATAACCATATATACAGTACAGAGCGAAATTACATAAAGAATTTACAAAACAATTATACCTCGTTGGCCGCTTGTCATGAAAAGAGTTCCGAAGGTAAAACAAACTGCTTGGCTTCAATCTTCAATCAAACTTAAGTGCCAGATAGCTGAATAACGTGGCACAGCGTTCTTCTTATTTCCGCTATGTGCTACAATAAAAACAATCCCAGCGGCACTCCAGACGGAAACATCAGTTCCAGTCAGGAAACAATAAATTTTAACAAACTATACAGTTGCAACAACCAACACGTAACGTACAGAAAATATATAATTTTATAACAACACTTACACTCCCACCAAATCACTCATTGATTTAAATGCGGGATTTCCTTTAAACACAGATTATAAATGGAATCAATGGCTTGGGTTGTTTTAACTCTGAAAGAATGTGACCCACTTTTGTTTAATTTCTACTTAATTTGCCTCAAGCAAGGTAACCACCTTGTGAATGGGCCTTTCAAGGTAAACCAGTCTAGGTTTTCCTTTGTCAAGTGTAGCGTCACTAACTTGTAGTTTCAGCTTTCGTACCATGCCATCTGTACTAGGATGAGTTTCTACAACTCTGGCGAGCTTCCACTGATTTCTTGGTGAGTTGTCATCTTGTAGAATCACAATGTCATCTACTTGTGAATTTCGTGTTGGTTTTTGCCATTTCTGTCGTTGCTGGAGGTTTAGAAGATATTCTCGTTTCCATCTTTGCCAGAATTCATTGGCTAGGAACTGCACCCTTTTCCACCTCTTATGCAGATAGAGGTCTTCCTTGCAGAACTGTCCCGGGGGGGGGGGGCAGTATTATTGAAGACTTCATAGTTAAGATGTGGTTCAGAGTGAGAGGTTCTGGACCAGTAGGATCCTGAAGATGTTCAACACTCAGTGGCCTGCTGTTGATTATGGCCATTGTTTCATAGAGAAATGTCCTCAGAGTTGTAGTGTCGAGTCTACTTGCAGACTTGTCAAGCATGGCAGTCAAGATGTTTCTGATTGTGCGGATTTGGCGCTCCCAGACTCCTCCCATGTAGCTTGCTGAGGGGATATTCACTACAAACTCGCAACCGATTGCTCATTGACGTTCTTGATCCATTGTCTTGAGCAGTTGAGAAAACTCTCTCTTGGCACCCATGAAATTTGTTCCTTGATCGCATCTTAGTTGCCGCACAGGTCCCCTGATGGCTACAACTATTCGAAGCGCATTCATGAAGGCATCTGTTGTCAAATCATCTAGGGTTTCTATGTGTACTGCTCTGGAACATAAGCAGGTAAACAACAATCCATATCGTTTCATTTCCTTTCTTCCTTCCTTCATAATAAAGGGGCCAAAACAATCAAGACCACAGTAAGTAAAGGGAGGGGATGTCTCAGTTCTCTCTTCTGGCAGGTCTGCCATTTGCTGGACCTCTGTAGTTCGTCTGTATCTCCTACATCTTACACATTTGTAAATGTGCGAGGACACAACATTTCCACATCCTAAGATCCATATTCCGTTTGCACGCCAACTCATTCATGGTTATACCTCTTCCTTGGTGGTGTACACGCTCATGATGATGCTTGACAAGCAGTGTTGAAACATGGGATTTCTTTGGAAGGATCGCCGGATGTTTTACATCATGGTGCAAGGCTGACTGGGACAATCGTCCTCCTACCCTTAGGACATTGGTCTTGTCCAAGAAGGCGTTCAACTTATATAACTTGCTGTACTTGTTCAAAGTGTCTCCCTTCTGAGCTTTGATTTTTTTTATGTCCACAGCAAAGGCATCTTCTTGCACTAGCCTGATGATATAAAGCTTTCTGCTTCCTTTCTTTCTTCAAGACTAGTTGCTTCATTTGTTCTTGGCTGAAGTCCTTTGATTTCTTTGGCAAATCTCTTGAGCCTAGCAATGGCTCTAACGGCCCTGGACCAGTCAGAGAATTTGGTGAGGCGTTTCGCCACTGACTCTATTCCTTTCATCATGACTGTATGGACATGGGCTTTGCAAAGTTCAGGGTCAGTTCTTTCAACATCTCCCACCATTTCCTCTTCATGTGGAAGATTCTGGTGCCATAGAAAATCAGGTCCTGTCAGCCAATCAGACTCTTTTAACTGAGCTGCACTCAGTCCTCTTGAAGCGCAGTCAGCTGGGTTGTTTTCAGTGCTGACATGTCACCATTGTGCGGGATCTGTGCTAGATCTTATGCATTGGATCCGGTTGGCTACGAATGTGTGGAATCTCTTTGCATTATTGTAGTTAGCTTCGGGATTTGCACAGCCGACAATACTCCAGCTAAGATCAGTTCGCTGCGCATATGGATGATTGTCTTTCCCAAACAGAATTTCTCTTGGAAGAAGGGCTTGTTGGCAGTTGTAGCCGATTAGTAGTCCTACTTCACAATCTAGTGGTGGTGGAATCTTGTCTACCAGTTGTTCAAGATGAGGCCACTTTAGTGCTGTTTCAGAGGTTGGAATGTGTGACCTATCTGCTGGGATGAACTCTCGTGTGAAAAGTGCTGGCAATGGAATTCTTCTCTCTAAGCTGTATCCTCTCACTTGCAAGTTTGTCAGTTTCTGAGAGGTTATGACTACTGATTTTGTAGTCATTGTGGATAGCCACAAGTTGACATTCTCTTTGCTTGTATCGAGGTCTTGGGCTATTTCATCTAGGATGAAAGTTGTATCGCTTTGAGTGTCTAAGAGTGCATACACAAGAACTTCGTGGTCTGGGTGCTTTGTAGACGAGATCCAGACTGGTACGATTGAGGATGTTTGTGTGTTTGGACCCTCTTGTATGACTCTGTTGGTAGTTGCTGTCGCAGCTACTTCTTTGATCTCTGCTTTGTCCTTTGAGTTATCTTCTCCTTTTGGAGCAGTCAGCCTTTGACGGTCTTTAAACTTCTCCTCATGCAAACATGTTGGATGTCTTCTTTGGCACCTCTGACATGTACTTCTGTTGTCACACTCCTTTGAGTGATGTCCTACATTCAGACATCCAAAACAAAGCTTCTCTGCTTGCACAAACTTGACACGATCTTGAACTGTCTTTTCACCGAACTTTCTGCACTTAGCAAGGTCATGTCCTGTTCTTTTGCAGAAAACACATGATGGAATGCTGCTCTGTTTTGTATCTGTGGCCAGTGTCTTTGCTTGAATAGTTTGGCTTTGGGTGTGTTTGCTCACTTTCCACACTTTTGAGCGCTTGCATTGAGTATATGGGATCACAAGCAAGGTCTGCTTCCTTAGACAGGAAGTCTACAAACTCTTTAAATGGTGGATAATCAGCGTTTGCTTGTCTGACTTCCATCACTTTACGGTTCCATCTGGATACCAGCCAATCTGGTAACTTCAGCAGAATTTTTTGGCTTTCATTACAGTCATTAAGAATTTCTAATGTCTTCATGTGGGGCATTGCAGCCTCACAGCTCTTAAGGAAGTCTGCAAATTCCCTTAATTCACAACCATCCTTTGAGCTTATTTTTGGCCATCCATGTAGTTTGTCCCTGAAGGATTTCCCAATTATAAATGGGTCTCCAAAATGTTTTTCCAAAAGCTGCCAGGCCGAGTCATATGCAGCTTCAGTGCCCAATAAGAAGAATCCTTCAACGGCCTTTTTTGCAGCACCACCTAAATACTTCCTTAGGTAATACAGTTTTTCATTCTTTGGGATGTTTTTCCTGTCAATCAGTGTTTCAAAAGAGAGTTGCCAGTCCTTGAATCTCAAGGGGTCTCCAGTGAATAATGCAGGCTCTGGTGTTGGAAGACGATTCGCATTTATAGCTTCTGTTAGCATGCAGACCAAATCTGAGGTGTTCTGTACTGTAGGAATGGGTGGAGCTTGAGCTGTGACTGGCAGGGACTGAGGAATGAAGGAGGGACTTGAGGCATTGAGGGCTTGTGTGGTGACTGGCAGAGACTGAGGGATGAAGGAGGGACTTGAGGCATTGAGGGCTTGTGTGGTGATTGGCAGAGACTGAGGGATGAAGGAGGGACTTGAGGCATTGAGGGCTTGTGTGGTGACTGGCAGAGACTGAGGGATGAAGGAGGGACTTGAGGCATTGAGGGCTTGTGTTTCTCCAAATTCAACATCATACAGCAATTCAGCTGTTTTAAAATTTTCTTCAACTTGATCATAGACCATTACTCGTGCTCTTGCAGCATTTAACTTCTTCACTTCTTCCAAGCGTTTAAGCCTTCTACGTTTGTCTTGCATTTCTTGTTGTCTGGCAAAGGTTTCAGATTCAAATTGTGCAAGCTGTTGTTTATCTTCAGCCTCTAGCCTTTGGAGTTCAGCCTCTTCTCTTTCTTGTTCATCCAATACTGCTAAGACTTCCTGGGATGCGGCAGCCTCCACTGCAGCCTCACATCTTTTGGCTGAGTTAGTACTAGAACGAATAGAACATTTTGATTGATGAGATGGTGGCCTTGATAAGGAGCGAGTTGAGTTTAGAACTGATCCAACATCGGGCCAAGGTTCATCCTCTTCTTCTGTTTTAGGCTTCTTAAGCTGCCCTTTTGCCTTTTGAATGATTAACTCTGAGAGTGAAACGCAGGTGTCTACTCTGCGTCGCAGATCTGGCTCAGGAGTTTGTATTTTGCGTAATGTTCCATATATGGCTTTTACATCGGAGCAAGTGCTGCTTATATTTTCAATCAGCTCACTCAATTCATCCTCTGAGGCTTCATTGGTCAGTATTTCCTTGCCTATTCTAGCATGGTACCTCCATTTCTCATAAATGATTCTGTACCGTCGTTGGATACTTTTCATCTTGTCTTCTTGAAGTTCTCTCCCCTTCTCTGTGAGGGTTCGAATTCTTTCGCCTCTTCGCAGCCCTTCTGCTTCTGCAGATTTGGTAACTTCAGGTTGGGCAGATGAGTCAGCCATCTTGTGGCAGGTCTCAGTGTTTGTGTCAGACATTCTGAGATAACTTGAACAACAGTGAAACAACTGGATGATGACTAGTTTGTAATTATACTGACTTCAATACTGCATTAAGATAACTGTATAAACATTTAAACTTAGCCACTTTTCAGCTAACTTCAATTTCAAAGCAAGAATAAGAACAGTGAAATTACTTTAACACAATATGTAAATATGAACTTTAACAGCTGAGATAATATGTTTAGAAATGCATTAAATTGCTTATTTTACAAGATAGGAAAACAGAGTTGGGTTAAGTGCCCTTTAACGTCACTGAAAATGCCCTTTAAGCTTGTTGAAATTTTATAGACACAAAGCTTGCATAAATCTTAGTTTCAGATTAAAATGTCCTTATTTTTTAACGTTCATCAAAGATTGTTAATTTACATATAAATTTAACATCGACTTTAACCTTGTAACATGAAGCAACTGTGAAAATCAGGACATCTGATAATCTCCAACCACAACAACTAAATAGCACACAAGTTGATAGATCTGAGTCCTTATTGCAATGTCCAAGTTGAACCACTTCTCATACCACCTTAACTTGAAACTTGAGGTGGAGCGCTTTCTGGCTTTAACTTGTAAAGTTGCGCTTTAACACAGTCTAACGGCCGTTACTTGCGGTTGCTATGACGACAGTGCGGTATGGACTTGCTTAACTGACGACCTGGATCTTCCTCTCCTCGCTACCCGCCGTGATCTCGGAGTCCTTGTTACCCGTGTTGAGCAGGCGAGTTCTCACTGTAGCTCTCTTCACGACAACAGACACAGGTTGGTTCCTTTAAACGGGCGTTTATTGGGACTTATGCACCTCCCTCATGGTCACGCCGTGAGAACTGTATAGGCAAACATAACGCATAACCATATATACAGTACAGAGCGAAATTACATAAAGAATTTACAAAACAAATACCTCGTTGGCCGCTTGTCATGAAAAGAGTTCCGAAGGTAAAACAAACTGCTTGGCTTCAATCTTCAAGCAAACTTAAGTGCCAGATAGCTGAATAACGTGGCACAGCGTTCTTCTTATTTCCGCTATGTGCTACAATAAAAACAATCCCAGCGGCACTCCAGACGGAAACATCAGTTCCGGTCAGGAAACAATAAATTTCAACAAACTATACAGTTGCAACAACCAACATGTAACGTACAGAAAATATATAATTTTATAACAACACTTACATGCATATTGGTGCAGATGTATGACTGTGAGAGTGAATGGTTGTCTGTCTCTCTGTGTTGGCCCTGTGATGGACTGGCGATCTGTCCAGGGTGGACCCTGCCTCTCGACCAAAGATACTGGGATAGGCTCCAGCCCCCCCGCGACCCGAAAAGGATTATGTGGAAGAAGGTGAATAAATGAATGAATGAAACAAACGCCCCACAGAGTCACATAGGTATTTACTGCATTTTCTGAATTTTTGCACAAGAAGTTGAATATTCCATGAAATAAACAGCACTCATTGTCAGGTACAATGCCTGATTATGTTAGAAAATGAAGGAAAATAAAAGATGGTGGGTTTTAACAACGTCATTAAAGCGTACCTGTGGTGGTCGTGAAAAAAAAGATATTATATTGAACCCCTGTCTCACGTTCTAGTTCAAGTTTAAGTTGAAATTCACGTTCAAAGCAATTTGATATAAATCCATTGCTGATCTGCTGGTTCAGCTATGTCAGCAAAACATGGGTGCAGCCATACTAGCGGCTACAGGGACTTCCAGGACGCTTCCTGTGATGTAATTTCGTTGACACCACGATCTGGATCAGTATTGGCTGAGCCTCGAGTACCCGGATGTGGAGCGGCTTCGGGGATATTCAAATTCAAACGTTTATTTCAAACTCAGGATTCATATTAAATGCAGAACTAAAACGAGTAGAAAATAAATAAATAAATGCTTAAATTCAGCGGCTTGTGTCATCTGATCTCGGAAGATGATTCTAAAACTATCTACAGAGCAGCAGACACTCGTTGCTCTTTTAAAAACAAAAACATACAATGCGATATGGATATCGCAACATGGCGGAATGTAAAGCCTTTGGATGTCTGAATAATAAGCGAAAAAAACAAAGAAACACTTTTTTTGTGTACCCAAACCCAGCTCACCTTGTCAGAAGATCGGAGTGGAAACAGGGCACAGACGAATAATTTCAGACGAAATTGCATTGTGTGTGAGGACCACTTCGTCACTTTAACCCTCAGAAGACCTTTCTGGCTCAAACCTGTAGCCATGTTGGACAAATTCTTCCTCGGAGTCCGACAATTCAGCCATAATAGAATAAAAACACTCACAACAGCACCCTAGTCTCTCATACAGGCGGAGCATTGACTGTTGAGTATCAACGAAGTGACGTCACATCCGCATGTGTCATGGCTGCGCCCACAGTTTTCATTGGCTGCCCATGGCCAAGGTCCTATTTGAATATATGTCTGGTGGTATATGGCTGGCAAAAATTATTTACCAAAATAAGAAATACTTTTTCATAATGTTTTCAAGTCAAATGCGTCTTCACGACCACCAGAGGTACGCTTTAATTAGTCAAAGGTTTACTGGCAGGTCACACCAAAACAAATTTTGTGACCACACCACCTGCCCACGACCTGAACGTGTTGATGCGCAAGACTGTACATCCCATTCATGAGGTGGCAGTATCGACACAGCATACATCAGTAGACAAAGAAGACAACGAGGCGGTGGAAAACGAGAATAAAAACATATACATGAATCATACATACATATTTTCTTTAACAGCAGCAGCAGCATCTTCGTGGAAAAGGAGTGAAAACCGGGAAGTCAAACAGTAGAAATGGACTCTATATTTGAAGAGAAACTTTGTGAACAAGTCTGCCGTTTCTTTGTTGGTGAAAATCCTGGCACTTCAGTGCCTTGGCGCTACCTACCGGACGGGAGTGAAACTACAAATGATGGTTGTGTGCATGCATCAACCGCTTGGCCTGGGTAGATGAAAAAAGTGAGCATGAACAGAGCTGTGTGCGTGCCAGGCTCGTCCAAAGTGTACGCGGACCAAAGTGGACTAGAAGGGAAATGAAGCATGAAGCAGGCTTTACCGTCAAGTCCCCCACAACAAACTCACTCCAGCTCATCACGTCAAATGATGGCCTGTGGTGGGGTACAGCCAACGAGCTGCATTTCCCCTCTGGTCCGCTTTGGTCCACGTGCACTTTGGACGAGCCCAGTGCACACGCAGCATTGTTTATGCTCACTTTTTTCATTTACCAGACCAAGCGGTTAACACATGCATCATCATTGAACTGGGGGGTTTCCACGCAATACGGGCAGACCGGACACCAGACGGTGGGAAGTCAAGGGGCGGAGGAGTGATAATGTATGTCAATAACAACTGGTGCAGACCGGGACATATCACAGTTAAACAACAACACTGCAACAAAGACATTGAGTTGCTAGCTGTTACCATGCGGCCTACCTACTGTATCTCCCGAGCGAATACTCACACGTGATCTGCATTGTTATTTATGCAAATCCGACAGCGAACGCAGGGACAGCACGTGACGTCATTCACTCAGTAACTGGCAGGCTGCAGACAGAATACCCAGATGCTCTCCTCCTCATCTCAGGTGGTTTCAACCATATTTAACTGTCCCCCATTCTGCCCACGTTCACCCACTATGTCACATGCCACACTAGAGTCAATAAAACACTGGACTTATTCTATGCAAACACTAAGGAGGCGTACACCTCATCACCACTCCCCCCACTCGGGAGATCAGATCACAACTTGGTTCATCTCCTGCCGATGTACAAACCCGTAGTTCACAGACAACCTCCGGTCATGCACACAGTGAAGTTATGGTCTGAGGAGGCAGTGGATGCTCTAAAGGACTGTTTTGAAACCAATGCCTGGGAGCAGCTCTGCGATCCACATGGTGAGGGCATCAATGGCCTCACTCACACCATCACGGACTACGTCAGCTTCTGTGTGGACAACACCGTACCCACCAAGACCATAAAGTGTTGCTTGAACAACAAACCCTGGATCAACCCTGAGATAAAAACACTTCTGAGAGAGAAGAAGAGGATCTTCAGGTCGGGGAACAGGGAGATGTTGAAGTCCGTACAGAGGGAGCTGAGGAGGAAGATCAGAGAAGGCAAGGACAGCTTCAGGAAGAAGGTGGAGGACAAGCTGCAACAGAGCGACATTGGCGGGGTCTGGAGAAACCTCAAAACCATCTCTGGGCTCCAGAAAACCTCCTTCCAGGCTGTTTTTTTAATAGGTTCGACCAACCGCCCTCCCCCCCTCGACTGCACAACAATCACTGCTGCCTCTAAAGTCATCGAGACCTGCTGTCCACACCCTACTCCACCAACACCCCCCCACTCCCAGCACACAGCCCCCCCAACCTGACCCTCACTAAGACCCAGGTGAGGGTGGAGCTGAGGAAGATCAAGGCAAGATCTTCCTCAGCTCCCGTCAGTGGGACCAGACGGCATCAGCGTGAAGCTCCTCAAGTCCTGTGCAGACCAGCTGTGTGGGATTGTAGAGCACATCTTCAACCTGAGCCTGAAGCTGGGGAGGGTACCACAGTTGTGGAAAACATCTTGTGTGGTACCTGTACCAAAGACTTCCCACCCCAGAGACCTGAACAGCTACAGACCAGTGGCCCTGACGTCTCACATGATGAAGACCCTGAAGAGACTGCTTCTTGCTCACCTCCGCCCCCCGGTGGGACCTGCGATGGATCCACTCCACTTCACCTACCAGCATGGCATTGGGGTGGAGGATGCAGTGATCTTCCTCCTTCACCGTTCCCTGTCCCACCTGGAGAAGCCTGGGAATGCGGTGAGGATCATGTTCTTTGACTTCTCCAGTGCTTTCAACACCATCCAACCAATGATCCTGAAGGACAAGCTGCTGTGCGCAGGGGTGGACCAGCACCTGTCATCATAGATCCTGGACTACCTCACTAACCGGCCACAGTTTGTGAGAACTTGGGATTGTGTGTCCGACACAATCATCGGTAGCACAGGGCCCCCCCCCAGGGAACGGTTTTGGCTCCCTTCCTGTTCACCCTTTATACTGTGGACTTCTCACACAACACAACACACTGCCATCTACAGAAGTTCTCTGACGACTCTGCGATCATCGGCCTCATCTCCAACGGAGATGAAGCTGAGTACAGAGGACTTAGTCAGGACTTCGTGGACTGGTGCCATCGGAACTGCCTCCAGATCAACGCGAGGAAAACTAAGGAGCTGGTGGTGGACTGCCACAGGCAAGGACAACCCTTCACAGCACCAGTAAACATCCGGGGAACAGACATTGAGATGGTGACATCCTACAAGTACCTGGATGTTCATCTGAACAATAAACTAGACTGGTCACACAATACTGACTCACTCTACAAGAAGGGACAGCGCAGGCTTTTCCTACTGAGGAGGCTCAGGTCTTTTGGTGTACAAGGGGCGCTGCTGAAGACATTCTACGACACGGTGGTGGCATCAGCCATCACTTTTGGAGTGGTCTGCTGGGGCCAGTGGCATTACAGCAGCCAATAGGAAGAGACTGAACAAACTAATCAAGAAAGCTAGCTCTGTCCTGGGGCAACGCCTTGACCCAGTGGAGGAGATAGGAGAGAGAAGGATGGTGGCTAAACTGTCATCTCTGCTGGAGTCCGAGTCCCACCCTATGCAGGACATACTGAATGCACTGAGGAGCTCATTTAGCAGCAGACTACATCATCCTAGGTGCACGACCGAGAGGTTTTGCAGGTCCTTCCTACCTACGGCTGTCAGACTGTATAACCTAAGCAGGGCTGCTCACAGAGATAGCAAAAAACGTGACGACCTAATAGTATTGAATGCAAAAGACGCAACAGACTTACACAAATGGTCCTCTCCAATATACAAGTAGGACAATATCAGTCGCTGCGGAGGGTGACAATATGTATGGGTACATATTCATACCATGTAGGATAACTAAATAGACGGTTATGCTGTTTATTCTATCTAGCTACAATGCTCCGCATTGTGTATATACTGTATATTTATATGCATATTCACTGCTCTTGTTTTTCTTATCTTCTAAATTATTTCTCTGAGTGTTGCTATCCCTGTGTTGTCGCAATCCTGGAATTTCCCCATTGTGGGACTAATAAAGGCTTATCATCATCATCATCATCATCATCATCATCATCATCATCATCATCATAGCAGTCTGTCATGGGCGACAATGACTGTTTCATTTAGGTCTGATCAGATTCCTCCACACAGCTCTGTCCTTAGCCTTCCGCTGCCAGCAACTCCTGTCTACGTATGTCCAACTTCTTCAAGTTTCTTTTTACAGTGTCTTTAAATCTGAGCCTTGGTCTACCCTGATTGTGTTTGCCCTCACACAACTGTGAGTAGAGTAACTGCCGAGGGAGACGCTGGTGGTCCATCCTCTCAACATGTCCAAGCCATCTCAGGTTTGTCTGTATTAGCATGTCCTCCATTAATGGTAGACCAGCTCATTTCAACACTTCTATGTTGGTTATCTTGTCTTTCCATGAGATGTTCATTATGGCTCAAAGGTGTCTCATCATGTACGCGTGGAGTTTCTTCACCTGCACTCTGTAGACAGTCCAAGTTTCAGCACCATACAATAGAGTAGCCAGTACTGTCTCTCTGTACACTTTGCATTTCACACGGATAGACACATGTCGGTTGTTCCACAGTCTCCCTCAAGTTTCCAAACACAGCGCTCGCTCTTCCCATTCTGAGAGATGGTTCATCCTCCAGCCTAGCATTCTCTGAAACGGTACTCCCTAGGTACTTGAAAGTCTTGCACTTGACTAGTGGCTCTGTAGCAATGCTGATCTCTTCTGGTAGTGATGTTGATAACTGGAACTTTGGTTGTTGATAAAGGCACTCTGTCTTCTTGATGTTGATTTTGAGGCTGAATTGGCTAGCTGCTTTTGCAAATTTCTCCACTAAAGCTTGCATATCTTCCATGCTGTGTGCAACTAGAGCACTGTCGTCGGCAAAGAGCATTTCTCTTACTACTTTTATTGATGTCTTACTCTTGGCTTTAAACTGTGCCACATTGAACAAGTCTGCTTCTTTCCTTGTTTGAATGTATACTCCTTCTGAAGTGTCTTTGAAGGCCACCTCAAGCATGGCTGCCAGATATAGCGAGAAGAGTGTAGGTGCCAGCACACACCCTTGTTTCACCCCGTTGCTTACTGAAAAGTCTTTAGATACTGAACCACTCATTGCCACATTTTAAATTAAATAAATTAACTCACCCTTTATTGTCATTCAACTGTACAACCAATCATGTACAGCAGAACGAGATTGTGCTTTACCTATCCACCGTGTCAATCACCCCCCCCCCAAGTGTAGAATCAGAGGACCGCTGCCATGCAAGGCGCCGCCACAAATTTCCCTCCTCCATTCCATTTTTGCTGAGCACCAAGCTGGATGGCAGGAAGTTCCACTTTTATATGGTCTTCGGCATGACCCGGCCGGGATTTGAACCCCTGCCTCCCGGGTGTGGGGCGGATGCTCTACCAACTGAGCCACCACTCTGGTACGGTATATTTGCTTGCATACCTGTATGGAGTGCCTCAATCAGGCTGACAAACTTCTCTGTACAACCTTATTTCTTGAGTACCTGCCAAAGTCCTTGTCGCATAACAGTATTGAAGGCTTTACTGAAGTCTATGAAGACTACATAAAGCAGCATGTTCTGTTCGATACACTTTTCTTGAACCTGTTTCAAGCAGACAATCATGTCCATTGTGCTTCTTCCACTTCTAAAGCCGCACTGGGTTTCCGGTAATACATTCTATGAGATGTGTTCACTGAGTCTGTTAAGTAGTACACATGAGAGAATCTTACCAACAGTGGCTAGCAGTGATATACCTCGGTAATTTCCACAGTCTTTCCTGTCACCTTTCTTGAACAAAGGCACAATACTTGCATGATACTTGCATAATACAATACTTGCACAATACTTGTATCCATGGTCCACCTCATTCCCACATACAGACAGAGACTGAAGCTCACTAAACCTGTTGTGAGCACTACGAAGAAATGGACCAGTGAAGCTGAGGAGAAGCTGGAAACGTGCATGGAAATAACTGATTGGGGCATGTTTAAAGGAGCCACGCATGATCTGGATGAGTACACGGACACTGTGAACTCATACATCCACTTTTGTGAGGAGAGCATTCTTCCATCGCGCACCAGGGTGAGGTACTCTAATGATAAGCCCTGGTTCACTGCTAAGCTCAGACAGATCAGGAAGGAGAAGGAAGCAGCGCTGAAAAGTGGAGACAGGGGCTGCTACAGGGAGGTTAAATATCGGTTTAACAGAGAGCTGAGGAGAGCTAAATCTGTGTATTCTGAGAGACTCCAGCAGCAGTTCACTGCTAATGACTCGGCTTCTGTGTGGAGAGGACTGAGGCAAATCACCAATTATCGGCCTCAGGCTCCTAAAGGTCAGGATGACAAAGCCCTTTGTCAAAGATTGTCCCAACACTATGCCCGTTTTGACACCCCGTCATCTGTGTCCAACTCCCCCCCTCCCTCCAGCTCCACAGCCTCCACGATCCCTACTTCATCAAAGGCGCCCCCCTCCTCCCCCCCTGCCCTTGTCATCAGTGAGCAGGACGTGCTCAAACAGTTCTCCAGACTGAACCCCCGCAAGGCCCCCGGTCCGGACGGCGTGTCTCCCTCCACCCTGAGACACTGTGCGAAAGAGCTGGCTCCTGTCTTCACAGACATTTTTAACACCTCCCTTAAGCTATGCCACGTGCCGTCCTGCCTCAAATCCTCCACCATCATCCCTGTCCCCAAGAAGCCACGGATCACTGGACTTAACGACTACAGACCTGTAGCGCTCACCTCTGTAGTCATGAAGTCCTTTGAGCGCCTGGTCCTGCCCCACCTCAAGTCCATCACCACCCCCCTCCTGGACCCGCTGCAGTTTGCCTACCGAGCCAACAGGTCTGTAGACGACGCAGTCAACCTGGCCCTCCACTCCATCCTGCAGCACCTGGACTCCCCGGGAACCTACGCCAGGATCCTGTTTGTGGACTTCAGCTCCGCATTCAACACCATCCGCCCCGATCTGCTCCGGGACGAGCTGTCCCTGCTCAACGTGCCTTACTCCCTCTGCAGGTGGATCACCGACTTCCTGACGGACCGGAGGCAGCATGTGCGGCTGGGAAAGACTGTCTCAGACTCTGCTAGCATCAGCACCGGATCACCCCAGGGCTGTGTACTTTCCCCCCTACTCTTCTCCCTTTATACCAACTCCTGCACCTCCAGCCACCAGTCTGTCAAGTTGATCAAGTTTGCGGACGACACCACCCTCATCGGGCTCATCTCCAACGGCGACGAGTCCGCCTATAGGAGAGAGGTGGCCCAGCTGGCGTCCTGGTGCAACAACAACAACCTGCAGCTGAACGCTCTGAAGACAGTGGAGATGATTGTGGACTTCAGGAAAGTCACAACCCCTCTGCCCCCCCTCACCCTCACAGGCTCTCCCATCACCACTGCTGATTCTTTCCGCTTCCTAGGCACCACCATCACCAGGGACCTCAAGTGGGAGCCGACCATCAGCTCCCTCATCAAAAAGGCCCAGCAGAGGGTGTTCTTCCTGCGGCAGCTGAGGAAGCTCAAGCTACCCACCAAGATGTTAGTGCAGTTCTACACAGTCATCATCGAGTCCATCCTCACCACCTCCATAACCGTGTGGTATGCAGGAGCCACGGCCAGGGACAGACTAAGGCTGCAGCGCGTCGTGCGCACTGCTGAGAAGGTGATCGGCTGCAAGCTCCCATCTCTCCAGGATCTGTACATCTCCAGGACCCGGAGGCGTGCTGGCCGGATCATAGCCGATCCCTCACACCCTGGTCACGTACTGTTTGCCCCTCTCCCCTCAGGTAGAAGACTTCGGTCCATCCAGACTAAAACCTCCCGTCACATGAACAGCTTCTTCCCCTCTGCCATCGGACTGCTGAACACTAAGTGACTTATTGACTCTCGTGCACTATGTACAGCAGCTCAACCAGACTCATGTCAATCATCACTGTTTTCTTCCTGCATTACCGACTGCACTATATGGTTCTCCACATTATCTGCTGCTCGCTAATATATTTAAACTGCTGACTAGTATTACTCACTCTTATTCTACACTTTATTGCATGTATAGTTTATTTCTTTTATTTTATCATGTTTAATGTTGCAGCATTGCACCGAGACAAATTCCTAGTTTGTGTACTACATGAACAATGGCAATAAATCTGATTCTGATTCTGATCCTTCCAGTCTTGAGGTACTTTCTGGGCATCCCATATCTCTTGGATGAGCTTGTGCAGGCAGTTGGCCAGCTAAACACCATCAAATTTCCACACTTGTGCTGGAATTCCATCCCTTCCTGGAGCTTTACCATCCTGTGTTGTCCAGATAGCTGCCATTAGTTCATCAAAATTTGGTGGTTCATCCAGACTTGATACAGCTGGTAGCTGCACTAGAGCTTCTTTAGCCTCTTCAGTGAGATCTCCAGGGTCGTTTAGTAGTTGGTCAAAGTGGTCTGCAAATCTGTCCAGGATCTTGTCTTTCTCCTGCAAAACCGTTTCACCATCCATAGCCTTTAGTTGGATCAATCTTCTTGGTTTAGGGCCATAGATTTCTCTCAAACCTGTGAAGAATGTTTTCATGTCCTTCCTGTCTGCTGCAGTTTGAAGTTTCTCCGCTTTTTCATCCCACCAGTTGGACTTCATCTCTCTGGTGTGCTTCTGTAGCTCACTCTGAGCCTTTGAGTATTTCTTCTTCTTCGACCTTGTGTTACAATGTAGGTTTTCCTGCCTAGTTGTATTCCTCACTTCTAGTAGTTTCTTCAGGTGTTCATCATGCTCATCAAACTAATCTTGATGTTTCCTCTCGGGGTAGCCTAATACATCACTCGCAGTCTGATACACCGTATCCTTCAGTGTTGCCCATTTCTCTTCTATGTCATTCTCTGAGTTGTTGCTGTCCCAGTCTTTCAAGTTTTCATCCATTTCCTGTGTAAGTTCTTCCTGCTTCTTTCGGCCTTTCAGTGCACTAGTGTTTAGCTTCTGTGATGGCTTCGCACCTGTCCTACAGTACTGTTTTCATCTGCAAATCCTTAATCTAGATCTCAGCATAACATGATCAGTACCACAGTCCATGCCTCTCATTGCTCTGGTGTCCAATACATCCCTTATGTCTCTCTTCCTGACTATGATGTAGTCTAATAAGTGCCAGTGCTTGGATGTTGGGTGCATCCATGTCTTCTTGTGTGTGTCCTTGTTCTCTAAATAGTGTTGGTTATCACAAGGTTGTACTCTGAACATAGTGCAAGTAGAAGTTCTCCCATTGTACTTTTGGAGATTTTAGGTATTACAAGTAATCCTGCATTTTGGGAGCGTAGTGCTCCGTTAGGATAATAGGGTAGTATTGGATCTTTTAAAGAAAAGGGGGCCTGATTATTTAGAGCTTTGTATGTGAGAAGGATTTTAAACTTAATTCTAAACTCTATGGGAAGCCAATGAAGGGAGGCCAGAACCAGAGAGATGTGATCGCTCTTTCTAGTACCTGTTAAAACTCTTGCTGCAGCATTTTGGATCAGCTGAAGACTTTAAAGATTTTTTAGGACAACCTGATAATAAAGATTTACAGTTTTCTAATCTATAGCTAACAAAAGCATGGATTAGTTTCTCAGCTTCACTGTGAGACAAGATTTTTCTAATCTTGGCACTATTCCACAAATGATTGAAGGCAGTCTTGGAAACAAGTTTAATATGTGAATTGAAAAACAGATCTTGATCAAAAATAACTCCAAGGTTCTTCACAGAACTGTTAAGAGAAAGAGTAACCACATCCAAACTAAGAGTTTGATTTGGAAAGGTATTTCTAAGGTTTTTTTGACCAACTAGAATGACTTCAGTCTTATCTGAATTTAATAGCAGGAAATTACAAGTCATCCAAGCTTTGATTTCCTTAAGACAGGTCTCTAACTTGGCTAACTGATTGCTATTATCTGGCTTCATTGACAGGTACTGTATAATCGTGTGTCATCTGCATAACAATGAAAATGTATACAGTGCTTTTTAATAATGTTGCCTAGCGGAAGCATATATAAACTAAAAAGAGAAGGGCCTAGCACAGATCCCTGTGGAACTCCGTGACTGAGCTTTGAGTTGGAAGAAAACTCATTGACATGAACAAACTGGAACCTATCAGATAAATAAGATCTAAACCACAGCAATGAAGTTCCATTATGTCCAACATGGTGTTCCAATCTATCAAGTAAAATATTATCACTGATAGTATCAGAAGATGCTAAAGTCTAAAAGGGCAAGTACAGAAACAAGTCCATTATCAGATGCAATAAGGTGGTCATTAAATGTCAATCAATGATTCATGTTAATCAAGAATACAATAAAGACAGAATTACATTTTTATGTCAATTGAAGTCATTTCAGGTGTGAAGTTCCTCTTCTTCCCACATGTAGACATGATTTCTGATCCTGCAGTGAGGAGACTGTCACATTTGGTGCATATTTGCATATTCAAATTGAGGTGTGTCAAGGCAGGAGTCTGGTATTCCCTCGTGTGCACTCAGTTCCAGGTAGACTGGGGTGTACAAAGGAAATCTGCTTGGAATCATACATCTGGATGTTTTTGTGCGTACGCCGTTTTCTTGATTTTAAACGTACATCATCTCTCAGTAGGAAATCCACACAAGTCTTTGTACATGAGGCCTCAGGTCTCCATTCAGTTTACACCAGGAAAAAGTTTTTATTCCAGGGATGAAGTCCCTCCATATGTGTCAACTAAGATATTAACATTTTTGAAGTTTCCAATTATCATCACTCTATATTAATATAGATATTAATATATACACTATATTAATATATTAATCAAACCACTGACTCATCTCATTAATCTCTCCATTAGGTCTAGTACATTTCCATCTGGCTGGAAAAAAGCTGTCGTCATACCAGTTCATAAATCAGGCAGTAAAGACGATATATGCAATTACTGCCCAATCTCTATTTTACCAGTCCTGTCTAAGGTTCTTGAAAAAGTTGTAGCTACACAGCTGATGGACTATTTACAAGACAGTCAACTTCTTCATCCACATCAATTTGGTTTTAGACCAGGATACTCAACAGAAACAGCAAATTGTTGCCTCATTGAAAATGTCAAACAGTCCTTGGACAGGGGTAATGTGGTAGGAGCTGTTTTTCTAGATCTCAAAAAGGCTTTCGATACTGTAAACCACAGTTTGCTTTTATCCAAAATGGTATGTTTTAACTTCTCTCCAGATACATTAGAATGGTTTGCATCTTATCTCCAGAATAGAGAACAGTGTGTAAAAGTTCACCAGGATAAATCCTCATTTTTAAACAACCGCATGTGTATCCTACAAGGGTCCATTCTTGGTCTTTTACTTTTCAGCATTTTTATTAATGACTTGCCGCTACACTGCTCAGCTGCAACATGCCAACTTTATGCAGATGATGCAGTTATTTACACAGCTGCCAAGACTCCAGCACAGGCTGCAGATGTACTGTCTACAAGTATGGTTGATGTCCAAGAGTGGCTCCTCCAGAACCATCTATTGCTGAACCTTCAGAAAACAGTTTCAATGTGCTTTTCAATCAAAAAAATGTAACCTGCAACGTTTTAAAGTTAATATACATGATCAAGACATCAGTTTAGTTACAGAATTCAAATACCTTGGCATTGTACTAGATCCTCAACTCAAATTTAATCTTCATATAAAGAACATTTCAAAAACAGTAAAAAAAAAAAAATCTGAACTGCTTTAAATTAATTAGATACTGTATTACATACCATGCGAGGCAGCTGTACTATATATGCATTCTATGGTTTTTCTCTCATATATCATACTGTTTGACAGTCTGGGCTCAAGCAGCCCCTTCCACAATAAGACATATAGGTTCATTATATAATCAAACTCTAAAAATCTTGGACAAAAAGCCCATTAGGTGGCATCACTGTAATATTTAAAAAAAATACAACCTATTGAGTTTTGAGAGTTTCATTGACCTCTGTTTTCTGAAATTAACTTTCAAATGTTTCCATAAATCAGCACCCGAGCCACTTGCTGGTTTCATCCAAAGACAGGACAGCAGCAGAGCCACCAGGAGTTCTGTTAACAATAACTGTAAAATATTCCACCGCAGAGCCACATTTGGACAAACGGCTTTCTCTATAAAGGGCAGTCACATCTGGAACACAATGCCAAATGAAATTAAAATAATAACGGACTTTAAAACATTCACTAAAAAGGTTAAAAACTGGCTGAAAAATAAACAAGATTGTACCCATGTATGAAATGATTGTCTGCAGGGTGAGAGTGAATGAAGGGAAGGAATGAATGTGTTTGTTTATAGTGAGTGACAAAGGGAGGGAGGCCTGAAATAGGCAAATGTGACTCAGGTTGTTATATTTGTGTATTTATAATATTTATAATATTTATAATTGTGTATTTATAATGTATTTACAATCTTTTTTGCATTGATGTATGTGGTTATTGTTTATTCTGTTTTCTTTTTTTAATCTTTTCCTTTCCTTTTTTTCTTTTTACTTGTTTCTCCCTTCTAAAGCCCATCCAGGGACAAGAGTTGCAAATTAGCTAATAGCTATACACTCTTTGTGCAACACATCAGATTGATTGTCATTGATTAATTGTCTGTTTATTGCACTGTCCCTGTCAAATAAACAAATAATCTAAATCTATAAATTCAAGAAATCTGTCGGTGTGTGTGTGTGTGTCTGTCACAATCATAGGACCGCCTATGATGTTCCTATGATGTCTACATGATGCCCTATGATGTTCCTATGATGTCGGTGACCATAGGGACCGTCTACATGATGCCTATATGACATCAGATAAACCGTACTCTATACTTGTGCACCAACATCCAGGTAGTTGCCGATTGCGGATACGCCAAAGGAATGTATGAGGGCATCAAAACAGCTATTGGGCCCACAAGCATCAAAACAGCACTGCTCAAAGCTAAGACAGGCGAAACCATCACTGACAAGAGCAAGCAACTCCAGCATTGGGTCGAGCATTATCTTGAATTGTACTCGACCCAGAACATCGTGACAGACGTTGCCCTCGACGCCTTGCCTGGCCTACCAGTCATGGAAGAGCCTGATGAAATGCCCACGCTAGAAGAGCTCAGCAAAGCCATAGACTGCCTCGCCTGTAGCAAGTCTCCAGGGAAAGACGGTATCCCCCCAGAAGTTCTGAAACACAGGAAAACAGCCATCTTACAACCACTATATGATCTCCTCTGCCTTTGCTGGGAGCAAGGTCACATTCCCCAAGATATGAGAGATGCCAACATAGTCACGCTGTATAAGAACAAAGGCAACCACAGTGACTGCAACAATTACTGTGGCATCTCTCTTCTGAGCATAGTTGGCAAAGTCTTTGCCCGGGTCACCCTGTTCCGCCTGCAGAGCCTCGCTTCACGTGTCTATCCTGAGTCCCAGTGTGACTTCAGTGCGGGAAGGTCCACAGTGGATATGATCTTCTTCCTCTGTCAGCTGCAGGAGAAGTGTCAAGAGCAGCAGCAGCCATTGTTCCTTGCGTTTGTGGACCTAATCAAAGCCTTTGACTTAGTTGAAGCGGGCTCTTCCAGATCCTGCAAAAGATCGGTTGTCCCCCAAAGCTCCTTGCAATCATCTCCTCCTTCCAGATGGACATGCGTAGTACTGTTTACTTTGATGGAGCCACCTCAGATGCCTTCCCAGTCAGCAGCGGAGTGAAGCAGGGTTGCGTTCTAGCACCGACTCCCTTTGGGATTTTTTTTCTCAATGCTCCTCCACTACGCCTTTGCCAACTGTTGTAAAGGTGTCTACGTCCGCAGGAGAGCAGATGGAAAACTCCTCAACATTGCAAGACTTCGTGCTAAAACCAAAGTCTATGAGGCCCTCATATGTGAGCTGCTGTTTGCAGATGACGCTGCTCTAGTATTGCACAGCGAGGAGGGGCTGCAGCACCTGGTCGACAAACTGTCCCACGCCTGCAAGGAGTTTGGGCTCATGATCAGCCTTAAGAAAACCAACATCATGGCGCAAGATATAGATAGATGTACTTTATTGATCCCAAACTGGGAAATTACAGTGTAACAGCAGCACGACGGTAGACAACCAAACAACAGAAACACACACATGACAGACAAAGGGATTACCCATGGAAAGTAAAAACTAACACGACTATAAAACCTATATACATCATGGCTTAATATATGATGACCCGTATAAACACATAAATCATCCCATTGCACAAAGGACTATCAGGAGCAGAGTGAAATATGAGGTACTAGTTAGTCTGTAAGGTACAGTGTGGCAGCATTGTTATGACCAGAATACAACATCATAGTGAGTTATTGTCCAGTGAAATTGCATGTGGCAGGAAAGATTTCCTGTACCTGGCTGTTCGACAGCGAAGCTGTAGTAGTCTACTGGAGAAAGTGCTTCGCTGTCTGTCTAGCGTGTGGTGGAGGGGGTGATCAGGATTGTCCATGATGGATAACAGTTTGTTCAGTGTCCTCCTCTCCACCACAGTCTCAAAGGTCTCCGGTCTGAGACCAGTTACAGAGCCAGCCATCTTGATAATCTTGTCAAGTCTGTTGGTGTCTCTGGCCCTGATACTGCTACCCCAACAGACAGCAGCAAAGAAGATGACGCTGGCGACAACGGTCTGGTAGAAAAGCTCCAGCATTCTGCTGCACACGTTGAAGGATCTCAGCTTCCTCAGGAAGTAGAGTCTGCTCATCCCCTTCTTGTGCGCAGCATCGGTGTTTGATCTCCAGTCCAACCCGCTGCTGATCCTGACACCCAGATATTTGTAGTCCTCAACCACTCCCACATCCCCCCCCCCAATCTGCAGTGGCTGAGAAGGTGTCTTCCTCTTCCTGAAGTCAATCACATCTCTCTGGTCTTGCTGACATTCAACCTCAGGTGATTCTGCTCCGTCCACTCCACAAATCTGTCTACCAGTGTCCTGTACTCCCCCTCCTCTCCTCCTCTTATACACCCCACAACAGCTGAGTCGTCAGAGAATTTCTGCAGGTGGCATGACTCTTGAGTTGTACTGAAAGTCAGTGGTGTATAAGGTAAAGGGAAAAGGAGAGAGCACAGTCCCCTGTGGAGCTCCCGTATCACAAGACATTGCCCAGCTGGACAAACTGTGGTCTGCCTGTCAGGTAGTCGGTAATCCAGGAGATCACAGAGCTGTCAACCCCCATCACCCGCAGCTTCTCACCCAGCAGCAGTGACTGGATGGTATTAAAGGGACTGGAGAAATCAAAAAAAGTGATTCTCACAGTATCTCCTCCACCATCCAGGTGCTGATGGGCTCGTTGCAGCAGGCAGATAACAGCATCTTCAACTCCTAAATGGGGCTGATATGCAAACTGCAGAGGGTCCAGCCATGTCTTCACCTGCGGTCTCAGGTGGGCTAAGACCAGTCTCTCCAGGACCTTCATCACGTGAGATGTGAGGGCAACTGGTCGATAGTCACTCAGGTCTGATGGAGATGACTTCTTGGGGACAGGAACTAGGCAGGATGTCTTCCACAGCACAGGTACTCTCTCCAGACTCAGGCTCAGGTTGTACAGGTGTTTCAGTACCGGAACTAGATGGTTGGCACAGGTCCTCAGGGTCCTGGTGGAGATGCCATCAGGGCCCGCCGCCGTCTGCTGACGGAGTCTCTCCAGCGGTTTCTCCACCTGGTCTGTAGTCACCATGAAGTGAGGGAGGGTCCTGGTGCCCCCTGAGGAGGAGGAGGGGGGAGATGGAGAGAGGTTCTGCACAGGAGGGTGGGTGTGTGGGGGTCTGGTTGTGTTGCTGGGGTGACAGACTGTGAGTTGAACCTATTAAGAAACAGATTCAGTTCCTCAGCTCTCTCCTGGCTCCCAGATGGCTGCCTGACTCTCCCCTTGCACCCAGATATTTGCTTCATTCCCTCCCACACATCTTTAGCATTGTTTTGCCTGAGTTTATCTTCCAACTTCCTCCTATAATTGTCCTTGCACCTCCTCAGCATCTCTCTGAGCTCATGCTGCACTCCCTTCAGCTTCTCCTTGTCTCCAGCCCTAAAAGCTCTCTTCTTTTTGTTCAAAAGTGCTTTCAGGTCACTTGTGACCCAAGGTCTGTTGTTGGAGAAGCAGTGTACAGTCTGAGCTGGCATGGTCATGTCTTCACAGAATCTAATGTATTCTGTGATGCAGTCGGTCATATTGTCTATGTCCACCCCATGTGGTTCACAGAGTACGCTCCAGTCTGTCATCTCGAAGCAGTCCTGAAGTGCATCAGCAGCCTCTTGTGTCCACCTCCTCACAGTCCGTGTATGAGTAGGCTGCCTGTGCACAAGGGGAACGTACTTGGGTGTTAACATGACCATGCAGTGATCTGATTTGCCAATGGGGGGTAGAGCTGTGGCACTATATGCATCACTGACATTGGCATACAGTAAATCCAGTGTTTTGTGATTAAGTTTGTGATTAAGATGCTGTCTCCTCTCCTGTCATTACACATTGACAACACACGGATGGAGGTTGTGGACACCTTCACCTACCTAGGGTCCACTGTTTGAAACACGCTCTCACTGGACACCGAGATCAGCTCCAGAATCGCCAAAGCAGCTGCTGTCATGGACAAACTCAACAAGCGTGTTTGGGACAACAATCTGCTGAGTTTGAAAACCAAGTTACTTGTATACCAAGCTTGTGTCCTGTCCACTCTCCTATACAGCAGCAAGTCCTGGACAGCCTATGCCAGGCAGGAGAAGTGGTTAAACAGGCTCCACCTCCGCTGTCTTCGGCGCCTTATGCACATCAAGTGGCAGGACAGAGTCCCCAACACCGAGGTCCTTGAGCGTGCTGACTTGCCAAGCATCCCTGCATTTCTCAGCCAGAGATGACTCTGGTGGCTTGACCACGTGCACCGCATGGAACCTGACCGTCTGCTGAGAGAAACCCTTTATGGAGAATTGTGGGTGGACGTCCGCCGTGTGGGCCACCGCTGTTGCCTTTTAAAGATGTCTGCAAACGCGACATGCGGTGTGCGCAGATCAATGCCAATAACTGGGAGGTTATTGCCAAAGACCGAGCCACCTGGTGCCACAGTGTCAAAGAGGGTGTTCTCAAGATGGAAGTGAACACGAGAGTCCAGATGGCAATGAAGCATGCGGTGAAGAAAGAATGCGCAGCATCAGCACGTGCGCCATCAATCTTCATCTGCGCGAACTGCTCCAAAGACTGCCACTCAAGGATTGGGCTGTATATTCTCTCCAGGTGCTGCTCCAACCCTTGACGCGCTAACCATCGCCTCTTTGAGATGAGGATGCCAGAGAGAGATATGATGTCAGATAAACCGCAAGGCTGATGTTCCTATGATCTCTGAAGGATGTCTATATGGCGCCATACAGACCGCAGGACTCCCTACAAGACATCACTCTGTCACTCTATAAATTCAAGATCTCTGTGTGTCTGTCATGTGTGTCATGTTTATAGGACATCATAGGACTGCCTACGTTTATAGGACATCATAAGACGACCTATGATGTCTGCCTGATGTCCTATGATGCATCATAGGACGTCCTATGATCTCAGGCATCATAGGACTTGCAATGCCGTCATAAAGATATGATGTCTATGTGACGGCGCATAGATAGGCCATCTACAGTATATAGATAGGCCGTCTACAGTATATACGTAGACTCTATATACTGTAGGCACTGTGTATATTGACACAGGTAATCAACATAACAGAACAGTAACAAGCAGGAGAAGTAACAAGCAGGGGCAAACAGAGATGGCAGGGCATGGTTACAGAAAATGGGATAGGCGGGGCTGCACAGATAATCACACACAGGGGACCAGAGGGAAGACAAGACCAAAGCAATAATGATAATGACGATAATAATATAATAATACCGATAAACTTAAAGTAAGAGGAAGACCAATGAAGAAACAAATAAGCAAGACAGAATAAGAATGACAATAATAGCAATCCATAATAATAATAATAATAATAATAATAATGATGTGAAATACAGAAAATCCCAACTTAAAGCAAAGATGTGGGCTGGGACCCATGCCCTGGAGACAAGGAATATCACTCTATATAAAATTCAAGAAATCTCTGTCCCGATGTCATAATGTCACAATCATAGGACTCGCTAAAAGATCATAGGACTTGCTACGAGATCAAAGGCAGGCATTACTCATGATCATAGCACTCGCTATGACATTATTAAGGATCAAAGGCATGCATCAACGAACGAGTGGTGACGTCAAAGATCCAAGGCAGGTTTCACCATGGTTGCTGTTGCCATGGTAACAGTAACTTTCTACGTTCATGCAGATTTGTTTGCTTACACTTGCTTTCTATGGGCACACATGGGTATGCACAGGTATGCACTAGTATATATAGACACAGGTAATCAACATGGCACAGAACAGTAACAGGCAGAAGAAGTAACAAGCAGGGACAAACAGACGGCAGGGCATGGTTACAGAAAACGGGATGGGCGGGGCTGCACATTGTGTCAGTGTGTCATGATCATAGGACCGCCTATGCTGTTCCTATGATGTCTGTATGGTGTCCTATGATGTTCCTATGACCTGAGGGATCATAGGACTCGCAATGCCGTCATATAGACAATAGGATTGGCTAAAAGATCGTAGGACTGCCTATGATGTCTACATGATGCCTATATGACGACATACAGTATAGACACCATAGTATAGAGTCGCCTATGATGTTCCTGTGATGTCTACATGATGTCTATGATATAGACACCGTGTAGACTCTACACGGTGTCTATACCGACACCGTGTCTACAGTGTAGACCAGGGGTGGGCAGCGAGGGCCATTCCACTGCAGGTTTTCTGTCCCACCTAGTCTCTTCAGCAGGTGTTTGCGCTGATCAGCTTCAAGGATTGCTAATCAGTGAAAACACCTGCTGAAGAGACTGGGTGGAATAGAAAACCTGCAGTGGAATGGCCCTCCATGGCACATGATTGCCATGGAGGGCACATGTAGACTCTACAGCAGGGGTGTCAAACTCATTCCATGGAGGGCCAAGACCCTGCAGGTTTTACTTCCACCCAGTCTCTTCAGCAGGTGTTTTCACTGATCAGCAATCAGTAGGAAGAAATTCAGAGAAATCACCTGTTGAAGACACTGGGTGGAAGTAAAACCTGCAGGGTCTTGGCCCTCCATGGAATGAGTTTGACACCTGTGCTCTACAGTGTAGAGTCTACACTGTAGAGTCTACGATTCGTTGACTGATTCCAGAAAATCTGTGTGTGTGTCATAGTGTCTATGCCTAATGGTGTCATCAAAGGCACATCGTAGGCTCAGTGATGCATCAAAACTTTGTTAAACAAGCAAAACAAGACAACAATAATGCACTGGCAATGGCAAGTATTGGCATTAAGGAGATCCCTGCTTCAACCCAGGCATACATATACAAGGTAAAGTTTATCATTACATTGTTAAACAAGCAAAACAATACAACAGTGCGTTGGCAATGGGAAATACTATTTCCATTAAGGAGATCCCTTTGCCTGGCTTCAAGCCAGACGTACATATACAAGGTAAAGTTTATCATTTCATGGATGCTTCTCTTCCTGAACAGGGTCAAAAGCCACTTTTTGCTCAGATCTATTTTCATGATCCTGTCCATGAACTGGAATTACGACGAACCTATCCCTCAACCAATGGTCTGAATGAAGAAGAGGAGGAGGAGAAGAAGAAGACCCACAAGATGGAGCACAATCGAGTGAGGAGAACTGCTACACTCCAGAAAAGATGCCGTGAAGATGAAACACCTGAGGTTCGAGCAGTACGTCACAGGCATGACTGTGAACAACACAGCCGTCTGAGACAGGAGGAGACCCTTCAGCAACAGGCATGTAGAAATCACAATAAATTCAAGAAATCTCTGTGTGTATGTGTGTCTGTCACGATCATGGGCTGCCTATGATGTTCCTATGATGTCTGCATGATGTCAGCGATCATGATGACATGTTCCTATGATGTCTGCATGATGTCTGCATGATGTCAGCGATCATAGGACCGTCTACAATGTAGACGGCCCTATGATCGCTGACATGGCGATCTATATGTCATATATGACATCAAATCAGAATCAGAATCAGAATCAGAATCAGAATCAGAATCAGAATCAGCTTTATTGGCCAAGTATGCACAACACATACAAGGAATTTGACTTTGGCTAAAAACTTGCTCTCGTTGTTCAGGTGGAGGATTTAAATAAGGATTCAATGACAACAGAGTATGTACAGTAAATTACAGTCTTTTTTTTTTTTTTTTTTTTTTTGTTACTTATTTGTACCCGTAGGTAGATTTGGTTTGCAGTCTGGTGACAAGCCACCGACTGCTGGTCGCTGCGTGCGCGAGCGCCCTAAACCTACATGTTTTTGGCGTGCAGGAGGAAACCGGAGAAATCCCGGAGTAAACCCGCGCAACACGGGGAGAACATGTTTCTGTCTGTCCACATGTGAGTCTGTCCACGTTTCTATAAAAGGATGCAAATATATACAGGAATATATGCAGTTATTTACTCAGACTAACCACACTTTGCAGAAATATATGAAAAAATATACAATCACACAGTATTTCAATGTGGACTCAGATTCAGTGATATAATGTGAATGAAGTAAAAAGCAGTGTGAGAGTTATGTGCAATGTAATAATGGATGAAAAGTCATGAGTACAGCAAACAGGTAGGACTAGGTGAATGTTAGGAGTTCATCAGAGTGATGGCTTGAGGAAAGAAACTGTTCCTGTGACGGGTGGTTTTGACCTTCAGTGATCTGTAACGACGACCAGAAGATAGAAGTTCAAACAGTTTGTGGCCGGGGTGTGATGGGTCAGCACAGATGTTTCCCGCCCGTTTCCTGGTTATGGACCAATATAAGTTCTCAATGGAGGGTAGGTCGGTACCAATGATCCTCTCCGCAGACTTAATGATCCGCTGCAGTCTGGTCTTGTCCTGTTTAGTGGCAGATCCAAACCAGACAGTGATGGAAAAGCAGAGGACAGATTGGATGATGGCGGTGTAGAAGACAACCAGCAGCTCCTGAGGCAATTCAAACTTCTTGAGCTGACGCAGAAAAAACAACCTCTGCTGGGCCTTTTTCCGGACAGTGTCTATATGGGAGGACCACTTCAGGTTCCGGGAGATTGTGGTACCCAGAAACTTGAAGGAGTCCACAGTGGACACTGTGCTGTTGAGGATGGTGAGTGGGGGGAATGAAGGGGGGTGTCGCCTGAAATCCGCAGTCATCTCCACCGTTTTGGCTGGGTTAAGTTCAAGATAGTTCTGGCCGCACCAGAGGATCAGCTGCTCCACCTCCCGCCTGTATGCAGACTCATCACCATCCCGGATCAAACCGATGACTGTGGTGTCGCCCGCAAACTTCAGGAGCTTCACCGAAGGGTCCTCTGAGGTGCAGTCGTTGGAGTAGAGGGAGAAGAGCAGTGGGGAAAGGACACATCCTTGGGGGGCGCCAGTACTAATTTTTCGGGAGCTGGATGTAAATCTCCCTAGCTTCACCTGTTGCCACCTGTCAGTCAGAAAGCTGGAGATCCACTGGCAGGTGGAGGGGGGCACCTTGAGCTGGAGGAGTTTCTGATGAAGAATGCCTGGGATGATGGTGTTGAACGCTGAGCTGAAGTCGACAAACAGGATCCTGGCGTACGTCCCTGGGGAGTCGAGGTGTTGCAGGATGTAATGTAGTCCCATATTCACTGCATCATCCACTGACCTGTTTGACCGGTAGGCAAACTGCAGTGGGTCCATCAGGGGGCCTGTGATGACCTTCAGGTGGTTCAGCACCAATCTCTCCAAGGATTTCATGACCACAGAGGTCAGGGCAACAGGTCTGTAGTCGTTTAATCCTGTAATAGAGGGTTTCTTGGGAACTGGAATGATGATGGAGCGTTTGAAGCAGGAAGGCACTTCACGCAGCTCCAGTGATCTGTTAAAGATCCGGGTGAAGATGGGGGCCAACTCGTTGGAGCAGACTCTCAGGCAGGACGGAGACACACCATCAGGTCCTGCAGCCTTCTTGATCTTTTGTCTCTGAAAGACCCGGCGCACCTCCTCTTCACAGATCATTAGTGCTGGTGGGAGGTCAGTGTGGAGGAGGGATGGAGTTCCTGGGGCTGCAGATAATCCTTTTGTGTGGGTGGGAGGTGAGAACTGTAGGTTCTTTTCAAACCTGCAGTAAAAACTGTTTAGGTCATTAGCCAGCTGGAGGTTTTCCGCAGGGTGGGGGGATGGTCTCCTGTAGTTGGTGATATTCCGTAGGCCTCTCCAGACAGAAGCAGAGTTGTTAGCTGAGAAGTTTTTTTGTAACTTCACACTGTAGCTCCTCTTAGCAAGCCTGATCTCCTTCGTCAGCATGTTTCTGGCCCGCTTGTACAGAGTCCAGTCACCAGTCCTGTAGGCCTCCTCCTTGGTCTGACGTAGCTGCTTCAGTTTAGGAATGAACCAGGGTTTATTGTTGTTGTATATGCAGAAGGTCTTGGTCTGCACACACATGTCCTCGCAGAAACAGATGTATGACGTCACAGTGTCAGTGAGTTCATTTAGGTTAATGGCTGCAGCTTCAAAAACACTCCAATCTGTACAGTCAAAGCAGGCTTGTAACTTCAGCTTTGATTCCTCAGTCCATTTCTTCACAGTCCTTACAACAGGCTTGGAAGTTTTTAGTTTCTGTCTGTATGTTGGAATAAGATGGAGCAGACAGTGGTCAGAAAAACCCAGAGCTGCACGGGGGACGGCATGATAGGCATTCCTTAAAACTGTGTAACAGTGGTCAAGTGTATTTGTGTCCCTGGTGGGACATTTAATATGCTGTCTGTATTTAGGAAGCTCATTTGTGAGATTAGCTCTATTGAAATCACCCAGAATGATAAGCAGAGAGTCTGGATGTTTTTCCTCCACCTCTGCTATCTGGTCAGCGAGGTGCTGCAGTGCCTCCGTTGTACAAGCAGCAGGTGAGATATAAATTCCGACTAGAATAAATGAGGAGAACTCTCGCGGTGAATAAAAGGGTTTACAGTTTATGAACAGTGACTCTAGGTTAGGACTACAAAACTTCTTCAACACTGTGACATCAGTACACCAACCTTCGTTTATGTAGAAGCAGATTCCACCACCCTTAGTCTTTCCAGAGAATTCTTGGCTGCGATCAGCGCGAAACAGTTGGAATCCGTCCAGACGCACCGCGCTGTCCGGGATGTGTTCACTCAGCCAGGACTCCGTGAAACAAAGGGCGCCAGATCTGCTAAAATCCCGGTTTTTGTGAGTCAGGAGCAGCAGTTCATCCATTTTGTTCGCCAAACTACGGATATTTGCCAGATGGATCGATGGGAGCGGCGTGCGAAATCCTCGTTTCTTCAACCTGACTAGCGCACCGGCACGTTTACCACGCCGCCTTCGTTTCCGGCCAGCGCCAATAGCCGCTGCTCCCACAGCTAAGATCGACTGAAAAAACTTCAGATCAGCAGCAGTAACTGGCGGAGAAGTTGCATTGGGAGGTAGTCTGAGTGAAAGTAGTTCCTCCCTTGAATAGGTGAGTCGGACAGAAGAGCAGAAGTCCAAAAAAACACACAAAATTATCAAAAACATCAGAGAGCAGAAGCCAGTGGCTGCCATCCGCGGCGCCATCTTGGATTTTTTTTTTTTTATGTCTATATGTCTATATGACATCATTTTTTTCTCTCCCGGCGCCACACGAGTCGGCCGCCCTTTGCAACAGTGGCTCGATTCCGAGTCTTTTTCCCTTCCTCTCTCTTTTTGATCCGTCTTTTTTTCCACTCCACTTACATCACGGACACACAGATCGTCCCAAATGTCTCCTGAGCTAGTGGACGGAGCCACTGTTTATAGCAGGATACGATACAGCAGGGAAGAGCTGCTAGCATTCAACCGCCACCCGGTCCCATTGGAAAAACTCGACATACCGAGAGAACTGAGGCGAAAACCCCGTGGCTGCCGGGCTGGAGTAAGGCGGAGGACAAAAAATATAAGGTACAGACCCTCCCTTCCATCTATTGTCATGGGAAATGTACGGTCGTTACTGGGAAAGGTAGATGAGCTAGCGGCTATCTGCCGTTACGATAGCACATATCGGGAGTGCTCTCTCCTTTTGTTTACTGAGACGTGGCTAACTGAACTAGCAGCAGATGCTAACATTGAGCTGGAGGGTTTCCACATGATACGGGCAGATCGAACACCAGACAGTGGCAAAGCAAGGGGCGGTGGAGTGATAATGTATGTTAACAACTGGTGCAGACCGGGACATATCACTGTTAAACAACGACACTGCAGCAAAGACATTGAGTTGCTAGCTGTTAGCATGCGGCCTACATATCTCCCGAGAGAACACTCACACGTGATCTGCATTGTTGTTTATGCAAATCCGACGGCGAACGCTGGGACAGCGCGTGACGTCATCCATTCAGTAACCAGCAGGCTGCAGACAGAACACCCAGATGCTCTTCTCCTCATCTCAGGCGATTTCAACCATGTTTCACTGTCTCCCATTCTACCCACGTTCACCCAGTATGTCACATGCCATACTAGAGACAATAAAACACTGGACTTATTCTACGCAAACACTAAGGAGGCGTACACCTCATCACAACTCCCCCCACTCGGGAGATCGGATCACAACTTGGTTCATCTCCTGCCGGTGTACAAACCCCTAGTGCTCAGACAACCTCCGGCCATGCGCACAGTGGAGTTATGGTCTGAGGAGACAATGGACACTCTAAAGGGCTGTTTTGAAGTCACCGCCTGGAAGCAGCTCTGCGATCCACATGGTGAGGACATCGATGGCCTCACTCACACCTTCACGGACTACCTCAGCTTCTGTGCGGACAAATCCGTTCCCACCAAGACCATACGGTGTTGCTCAAACAACAAACCCTGGATCAACCCTGAGATAAAAACACTTCTGAGAGAGAAGAAGAGGATCTTCAGGTCGGGGAATAGGGAGATGCTGAAGTCCGTACAGAGGGAGCTGAGGAGAAAGATCAGAGAAGGCAAGGACAGCTTCAGGAAGAAGATGGAGGAAAAGCTGCAACAGAGTGACATCAGCGGGGTCTGGAGAAACCTCAAAACCATCTCTGGGCTCCAGAATACCTCCCCCCAGGCCACGGGGGGCAGGGAGTGGGCGAACAACATGAATCTGTTTTTCAATAGGTTTGACCAACCGCCCTCCCCCCTGACTGCACAGCAACCACTGCTGCCTCTAAAGAAATCAAGTCCTGCTGCCCACTCCTCACTCCACCAACGCCCCCCCCCCCCACTCCCAACACACAGCCCTCCATCCTGACCCTGACCAGGACCCAGGTGAGGACGGAGCTGAGGAAGATCAAGACGAGGAAGGCGTCGGGACCGGACGGCATCAGCGCAAAGTTCCTCAAGTCCTGTGCAGACCAGCTGTGTGGGATTGTGACGTACATCTTCAACCTGAGCCTGAAGCTGGGGAGGGTACCACAGCTGTGGAAAACATCTTGTGTGGTACCTGTACCAAAAACTTCCCACCCCAAAGAGCTGAACAGCCACAGACCCACCGGTCTGTAGCTCCAGGGTCCCACTTGATGAAGACCCTGGAGAGACTGCTCCTTGCTCACCTCCGCCCCCTGGTGGAACCAGCGATGGATCCACTCTAGTTCGCCTACCAGCATGGCATTGGGGTGGAGGATGCAGTGATCTTCCTCCTTCACCGTTCTCTGTCCCACCTGGAGAAGCCCGGGAATATGGTGAGGATCATGTTCTTTGACTTCTCCAGTGCTTTCAACACCATCCAACCGATGATCCTGAAGGACAAGCTGCTGCGCGCAGGGGTGGACCAGCACCTGTCATCATGGATCCTGGACTACCTCACGAACCGGCCTCAGTTTGTGAGAACCCGGGACTGTGTGTCCGACACGATCATCGGTAGCACGGGGGCCCCCCAGGGAACGGTGCTGGCTCCCTTCCTGTTCACTCTTTATACTGCGGACTTCTCACACAACACAACACACTGCCATCTACAGAAGTTCTCTGATGACTCTGCGATCGTTGGCCTCATCTCCAATGAAGATGAAGCTGAGTACAGAGGGCTTATCCAGGACTTCGTGGACTGGTGCCATCGGAACTGCCTCCAGATCAACGCGAGGAAAACTAAGGAGCTGGTGGTGGACTGCCGCAGGCATGGGAAACCCCTCACAGCACCAGTAAATATACAGGGAACAGACATCGAGATGGTGACATCCTATAAGTACCTGGGTGTTCATCTGAACAATAAACTAGACTGGTCACACAATACTGACGCACTCTACAAGAAGGGACAGCGCAGGCTGTTCCTGCTGAGGAGACTCAGGTCTTTTGGTGTACAAGGGGCGCTGCTGAAGACATTCTATGACACGGTGGTGGCATCAGCCATCACTTTTGGAGTGGTCTGCTGGGGCAGTGGCATTACTGCAGCCGATAGGAAGAGACTGAACAAACTGATCAAGAAAGTTAGCTCTGTCCTGGGGCAGCGCCTTGATCCGGTGGAGGAGATAGGAGAGAGAAGGACGGTGGCTAAACTGTCATCTCTGCTGGAGTCCGAGTTCCACCCTATGCAGGACATACTGAATGCACTGAGGAGCTCATTTAGCAGCAGACTACATCATCCCAGGTGCACAACCGAGAGGTTTTGCAGGTCCTTCCTACCAACGGCTGTCAGACTGTACAACCTAAGCAGGGCTGCTCGCAGAGATAGCAAAAAGACGTAACAAACTAATAGTTTTTTGAATGCAAAAGATGCAATAGACTTACACAATGGTCCCCTCCGGCATACAACTAGGAAAATACCGGTCGCTATGGAGGGTGAGAATATGTATGGGCACATAATCATACCATGTAGGATAACTAAGTAGACGGTTGTGCTGTTTCATCCCATCTAGCAACAATGCTCTGCACTGTGTGTGTTTATATATTTACATATTTATTCCATGTAGCTACAATACTCCGCACTGGGTGTGTTTATATTTATATATCTATATATTTATTCCATCTAGCTACAATGCTCCGCACTGTGTGTTTATATATCTACATATTATTCCATCTAGCTACATTGCTCCGCACTGTGTGTGTTTATATACTTGCATATTTATTCCACCTAGCTGCAATGCTCCGTACTGTGGGTGTTTATATATCTACATATTTATTCCATCTAGCTACAATGCTCTGCACTGTGTGTCTGTGTGTGTGTATATATATATTTTATAGTAATATGTACATATGTATATTAGCTGCTCTTGCTTGCTTGCTTTTTTTTTTTTCTTGCCTTCTGATTGCTGCTCTGAGTGTTGCTATCCCTGTGCTGTTGCAATCCTGGAATTTCCCCGTTGTGGGACTAATAAAGGCTTATCTTATCTTATCTTATCTCATCAGAGAAACCATAAGGCTGATGTTCCTATGACCTCTGAAGGCTGGATGGCTGGCACAGCTATTGACGCCCCCAAGGACACAGTCCAAGGACGAATAATTTTTTCACCTTATGAGTGATGATAATCAAGTCAGTGGCGGTAATGCACCTGTAAGCTGGTTGCCAACCGCCAATCAAATCTAACAGAAGAAGAAGAAGAAGAAGAAGAAGTCTATATGACGTCATACAGACCACAGGACTCCCTACAAGACGTATATATAGACACAGGTAATCAACATAACACAGAACAGTCACAGGCAGGAGAAGTAACAAGCAGGGGCAAGCAAGAGACGGCAGAACATGGTTACAGAAAACGGGATGGGCAGGGCTGCACAGATAATCGCACACAGGGGACCAGAGGGGAGACAAGACCAAGGCAGGAATGATAATGACAACAATAATAATAATAATAATGCTGATAAACTTAAACTAAGAGGAAGACCAATAAATAAATATGCAAGACAGAATCAGTCCTATTATTATTATCACTCTATTAAAGCAAGAAATCTGTCACATTTATAGGACATCATAGGACGACCTATGATCTCTGCCTGATTATCATAGGACATCCCATGAACTCAGGCATCATAGGACTCGCACTGCTGTAATAAAGATATGTCTATATGACGGGACATAGACAAATGTGTCTTTATATTTAGACCTCGTGATGCTGTCATAAAGATATGTCTGTATGACGGCACATAGACAAATGTGTCTTTATGATGTCATATGGCTCAAAATTGGCAAGGTGAATAAGTCACAGGTCCAGTCTTTACAGTGCGTTCATGTTTTCTGCACAACAGATTTCTGCAGCATTGGCCAATTCTACGTTGCCGCGAGCAGAGTTGCCAGATCAAGCAGTCTTCATATTGTTGCTCAAGATGAAGAAACTAAGCAAAAGCGTCACTTTCTCGGCAACGTCATTTTTAAAGAGGTGCTGACAGTAAAAATGTGTAACCTTGAAGAATGCCAGTCTATACTTGTTAAACCACACATCACAGCCTGCCTCCCTGCATCACATGACCCGCTCCAGTTCGCGTACCGTTCAAATCGCTCCACAGAGGACGCGATAGTCACCACCCTGCACTGTGTCATTACCCGCCTGGATCAGAAAGACACCTGTGCCAGACTCCTGTACATTGATTTCAGTTCAGCATTTAACACCATTATTCCCCAGAGACTGATGGAGAAATTTACTCCTTCTCGGTCTGAACACTGCCACATGTCTCTGGATCCTGGATTTCCTGACCGAGAGACCTCAGTCTGTCCGGGTTGGAAACAACATCTCCAACTCCATCACGCTGAGCACTGGATCCCGTCAAGGCTGTGTACTCAGTCCACTATTGTTTACACTTTTAACACATGACTGTGTGTCCAGACATGAGGGGAACCAGATTAAGTTTGCAGATGACTTATTCAGAGGGATGAGGAATCAAGGTACAGGGAAGAAGTTAGAGACCTGGAGGGCTGGTGCAGGGAGAACAATCTGGTGCTCAACGTGGACAAAACAAAGGAGATGATTATCGACTTCCGGCAGTCACGGCCTGAACACGCCCCTCTCTGCCTCAGTGGCCATTCGGTGGAGAGAGTGGAGAACATCAAGTTCCTCGGAGTGCAGATCTTGCAGGACCTGACCTGGAGCAAAAATTCCTTGGGGATCAGGAAGCGGGCGGAGCAGAGACTGCACTTCTTGAGGAAACTCAAACAGACCTCTCTCCCCATCTGCATCCTCAGGACCTTCTACAGAGGTGTGGTGGAGAGTGTTCTGACGTACTGCATTGCAACATGGTACTCCAGCTGCAGTATATCAGACAAAAAAGCCCTGCAGAGGATAGTTAAGGGAGCTGAGAGGGTAATTGGAGTTTCCCTCCCCTCTGTTCAAGAACTTTTTCAGAGCCATTGTAGGAGCAGGGCACTGAACATTGTCAAGGATCACTCTCACCCTCTGCATAAACACTTTGAACTGCTGCCATCTGGCAAACGATTCTGGAGCATCAGAGGCAGAACCACCAGACTGATGAACAGCTTCCTTCCACAAGCTGTTAGGATGCTGAACAGTTGATCCGGAATCTTTTATACATATTACTGCACTTTATGGACATTATGTATATTATATGTATATTATAGTTTTAGTCAGTCTCAAGTATTTATTTCTCTTAGCTACTTAGATTCACTTAGACATTTTAATTGTTTTTTTTTTATACATAGGCAGTTATTTTAACTGCAACTGTAATAAGTTAACATTACTGTAAAATCCAAATGTGTCTCAGGGATGTGTGAATGACTGTCGGGGTGATGGGATGTGTGAGTGTGTTTTTCAGTTGTGTTCTTTTTACAGTACAGATGCCCATCCATCCATCCATCCATCCATCCATCCATCCATCTTCTACCGCTTTTCCAGAGGTCCGGGTTGCGGAGGCAGCAGTTCAAGCAGAGAAGCCCAGACTTCCCTCTCCCCAGCCACCTGCTCCAGCTCTTCAGAGAGGATACCAAGGCGTTCCCAGACCAGCTGGGAGACATAGCCTCTCCTCTGAGTCCTGGGTCTTCCCCAGGGTCTCCTCCCAGTGGGACGTGCCCGAAACACCTCAAGTGGGAGGCGTCCAGGAGGCATCCTAATCAGAGGCCCATACCACCTCAACTGACTCCTTTCAATTTGGAGGAGCAGCGGTTCTACTCTGAGTCTCTCCCGGATGACTGAGCTCCTCACCCTATCTCTGAGGTTGAGTCCAGCAATCCTATGGAGAAAGCCGCTTGTATCCGCGATCTTGTTCTTTCGGTCATTACCCAAAGCTCGTGACCATAGGTGAGAGTAGGAACATAGATTGACTGATAAATCAACAGCTTTGCCTTAGAAATCAGCTCCCTCTTCACCACAACAGACCGGTACAACATCCGCATCACTACAGATGCTGCTCCGATCCGTCTCGCTCCATTTTCCCCTCACTTGTGAATAAAAACCCAAGATACTTAAACTCCTCCACTTGGGGCAGGAGCCTGTCCCCAACCCAGAGAGGACAATCCACCTTTTTCCGGCTGAGGACCATGGACTCAGACTTGGAGGTGCTGATTCTCATCCCAGCCACTTCCCACTCAGCGGCAAACCGTCCCAGCAAGAGCTGTAGGTCATTGCTGGATGAAGCCAACAGGACAACATCATCTGCAAGCAACAGAGATGAGATCCTGTGGTCACCAAGCATGACACCCTCCATTCCCTGGCTGCGCCTAGAAATCCTGACCATAAAAGTTATGAACAGGATCGGTGACAAAGAGCAGCCCTGGCGGAGTCCAACTCTCACTGGGAATGAGTCCGACCGAGTGTTGGCAATACGAACCAAACTCTCACAACGGTCGTACAGAGACCGAATAGCTCGTAACAACAAGCCCGATACCCCATACTCCCGAAGCACTCGCCACAAAAAAACCACGAGGGATGCAGTCAAATGCCTTCTCCAAGTCCACAAAACACATCAAAACAGGTTGGGCAAACTCCCACGAACCCTCGAGAATTCTCGAGAGGGTAAAGAGCTGGTCCGATGTGCCACGGCCAGAATGAAAACCACATTGCTCCCCCTGAATCCGAGGTTCAACCAACGGCCGGACTCTCCTCTCCAGTACCTTGGCATAAACCTTCCCAGGGAGGCTGGTGTGCTCCAACTCTAAAGTTGGAGCACACCCTCCGGTCCCCTTTTTTTTGAAGAGAGGAACCACCACCCCGGTTTGCCATGCCAAAGGCACTGCCCCTGACCTCCATGCAATGTTGCAGAGGCGTGTCAACCATGGCAGCCCAACAACATCCAGGGCCTTGAGGTACTCAGGGCGAATCTCATCCACCCCTGGGGACCGGCCACCAAGGAGATTTTTAACCACCTTGGCGACCTCAGCCCCTGTGATAGGCGAGTCATCCCCCTCGTCCACAAACCCTGCTTCCTCTGTGGAAGGCATATCAGTGGGATTGAGGAGATCCTCGAAGTATTCCTTCCACTGCCTGACGATATCCCCAGTCAAAGTCAACAGTGCCCCATCCGCACCATACACAGTGTGGATAGGGAGCTGCTTTCCCCTCCTGAGCTGCCGGACAGTTTGCCAGAATCTCTTGGAGGCCGTACGAAAGTCTTGTTCCATGGCCTCACCGAACTCCTTCCATACCCGGGTTTTTGCTTCAGCAACCACTCGAGCTGCACTCCGCTTGGCCTGCCAGTACACCTCAGCTGCTTCGGGAGTCCCACAAGCCAACCAAGCTTGATAGGACTCCTTCAGCTTAATGGCCCCCCTCACCACTGGTGTCCACCACTTGGTTCGGGGGTTGCCACCACGAGATGCACCGACCACCTTGTGGCCGCAGCTCTGGGCCACTGCTTCAACAACAGAGGTGGAGAACATGGCTCATTCAGACTCCATGTCTCCAGACTCCCTCGGAATGTGGTTGAAGTTCTTCCGGAGGTGGGAGTTGAAGACCTCCCGGACAGGGGCCTCAGCCAGACGTTCCCAGCACACCCTCACTATACGTTTGGGTCTACCAGGTCTGAATGGCTTCCTCCCCTGCCATCGGATCCAACTCACCACCAGGTGGTGATCAGTTGACAGCTCTGCACCTCTCTTTACCCGAGTGTCCAAGACATACGGTCGCAGGTCTGATGACACGATAACAAAATCGGTCATCGACCTGCGACCTGGGGTGTCCTGGTGCCAGGTGCACATATGGACACCCTTATGCTTGAACATGGTGTTCGCTATGGACAAACTGTGGTTAGCACAGAAGTCCAATAACTGAACACCACTCAGGTTCAGATCGGGCAGGCCGTTCCTCCCAATCACCCCCCTCCAGGTTTCACTGTCGTTGCCCACGTGCGCATTGAAGTCCCCCAGTAAGACAATGGAGTCTCCAAGAGGAGCACCCTCCAGCACCCCAGTCACAGACTCCAAAAAGGATGGGTACTCAGAAACATCATTTGGTGCATAGGCACAAATGATGGTCAGGACCTGTTTCCCAACCCGAAGGCACAGGGAAGCAACCCTTTCATCCACCGGGGAAAACTCCAATATAGAGGCAGCAAGGTGGGGCGATACAAGAATACCCACCCCTGCTCGTTGCCTCTCGCCCGGGGCAACTCCAGAAAAGGCCAAGCTCCAGCCCCTCTCCAGGAGACTGGTTCCGGAACCAGAGCTGTGTGTTGAGGTGAGGCCGACTATATCTAGCCGGTATCTCTCAACCTCGTACACCAGCTCAGGCTCCTTCCCCACCAGAGAGGTGACATTCCACGTACCAAAAGCCAGTTTAGAAAGATTGGGATCAGTCCGCCAAGGTCTTCAACTTTGACCGCCACCTAATCCACATAGCACCATCGGACCCCCATGATCCCTCCTGCAGGTGGTGAGCCCACTGGAGGGCGGACCCATGTAACTCCTTCGGGCTGTGCCCGGCCGGGTCCCATGGGTGGAAACCCGGCCACCAGACACTAGCCTTCGAGCCCCTTCCCCAGGCCTGGCTCCAGGGTGGGGCCCCGGTAACCCCATACCGGGCGGGGTACACTGAATCCTTGATCTAGAATATATCATGAGAGTCTGTTGGATCGTTCTTAGTCTGGCCCTTCACCCAGGACCAGATACAGATGCCTCGAGAAACGCAATTTCATCTTGCTTGCACTACAGTTGTATGCATAGCATTTTGACAATAAAGGTTGATTGATTGATTGATTGATATACTACAAATGTGTAAAATGCCAAGCAAAGCGCTGATTTTCTCTGGGTGCTCCGGTTTCTTGGTTTCTACGGGCATGCACGGGCCTTCCTGAACAGGGTCAAAAGCCACTTTTTGCTCAGATTTCATGATTCTGCCCATGAACTGGAACTGCGACGCACCTATCCCTCAGCCAGTGGTCTGAACAAGGAAGACCCACCAGATGGAGAGCAATAGAATGAGGAGAACTGCTGCACGTCAGAAAAGATGCTGTGAAGATGAAACACTTCAGGTTCCAGCAGTACGCTGCAGGCATGACTGTGAACAACACAGCCGTCTGAGACAGGAGACCCTTCAGCAATGGGCATGCAGAAATACTTGCTTATACTTGGTTTCTACGGGCATGGATGGGTATGCACGGATAATGACGAGAATAATAACAATGCTAATAAACTTAAACTAAGAGGAAGACCAATGAAGAAATAAATATGCAAGACAGACTAATAATAACAACATTAAGAGCAACCCAGGATAATAATAGTAATGTTAAATATAGAAAATCCCAACTTCAAACAAGGATGTGGGGCTGGGACCCATGCCCTGGAGACGAGAAATATCATCACTCTATACAGTATATAATTCAAGAAATCTCAGTCAAGATGTCACAATCATAGGACTCGCTAAAAGATCATAGGACGTGCTTTGAGATCAAAGGCAGGCTGCACTCATGATCATAGGACTCGCTATGACATTATCAAAGATCAAAGGCAGCCGCCGTAGATCAAAGGCAGGCATCAATGAACGAGTGGTGACGTCAAAGATCCAAGGCAGGTTTCACCATGGTTGCTGTTGCCATGGTAACAGTAATCACACACAGGGAACCAGAGGGGAGACAAGACCAAGGCAATAATGATAATGACGATGATAATAATAATGCTGATAAACAAACTAACAGGAAGACCAATGAAAAAATAAATATGCAAGACAGAATAAGAATGATAATAACAGCAACCCAGGATAATCACTCTATAAATTCAAGAAACTAGTACATGCCCGTAGAAACCAAGTATAAGCAAGTATTTCTGCATGCGCGTTGCTGAAGGGTCTCCTCCTGTGTGAGACGGCTGTGTTGTTCAGTCATGCCGCAGGCATCACTGACAGAGATTTCTTGAATTTATAGAGTGCCTTATGCCTTACTGAGTGAGATTTCCCAATGTCCTGGTTTGAATGGGTGTGGTTTAAAGTAGTGTGCCGTATTTGGTCTCAGCTTCTCTGTGCCTTGCCTGGCGTGCAGTGTTGGTGGCCAGCCAACTATTCCGCATCTCCTGGGTCTCAGCTTGTCTGTGCCTTGCGTGGCGTGCAGCGTTGCTCACTTTGCAGCCATTTCGGGCTTCAAGTGACTCAGCACATGCATGGCGCACTTCCACACGTTTCCTGTCTGTCTGTGCATCCCTTGTCTATTGTACCCTATGCTGGTGAACGGTCTCCTCCTGTGGCAGGCATCATAGGACACTACATCATAGGTAGGCGGGCATTGTGAGTGATGGTCTACATGACATCCTAAAGACATCCAAGCTGGCATCATAGGACACTACATCACAGGTAGCCAGTCCTATTGCCTATATGACTGCATTGCTTGTATGACATCATCACAAGTCCTATGTACCCTGAGATCATAGGATCATCATAGGACATCTTGCAGACATCATAGGACGCCCTATGATGTCTTATGATCGTGACAGACACACAGACATTTCTTGAAGAGTGACGTCTTTATGATGTCATATAGACCATCACTCATGATGCCTGCCTACCTACAATGTAGTGTCCTATGATGCCTGCCACAGGAGGAGTGGCCGCCAATGCTGCACGCCAGGCAAGGCACAGACAAGCTGAGACCGAATAGGACAAACTACTTTAAACCACACCCATTCGAAGCAGGACATCGGGAAATCTCACTAAGGCAGAAGGCACTCTATAAACTCAAGAAATCTCTGTCACGATGTCACAATGTCGTGATCATAGGACTCGCTAAAAGATCATAGGACGTGCTATGAGCTCAAAGGCAGGCTGCACTCACGATCATAGCACTCGCTATGACATAATCAAATATCAAAGGCAGCCATCACAGATCAAAGGCAGGCACCAATGAACGAGTGGTGACGTCAAAAGATCCAAGGCAGGTTTCACCATGGTTGCTGTTGCCATGGTAACAGTAACTTTCTACGGCCATGCAGAAATGTTTGCTTACACTTGCTTTCTATGGGCATGCACAGGCATGTACTAGTATCATTAATTCTGGGTTTTCCAGTTCTTGGGGCCATCTGCCATTTCATTCATCTGGTGTCATATTCAATTCCTCTCCCACCAAAATATACTTAGTACTAGGGTACAGGATTTTCACTTCTGAAAGTACATTTGTTGTTGTTGTGCCTCAATGAAGAGGCGTACGGTAGTGTGTCAACGTGTCTGTCCGCACCAAGGCATTGTTGTGGATTTTCTTTATATTAATAAATGTCTCTTGTGAATCTGGTGAATGAATAAATGCAGTCAGAGATGCCTTTTTTGTATTTTCTATTCTTGATCAAGAGGAAGATTTCATGCAGCGGTTCAGCAGGAATGTTCACAGTCAGAATGGTGTAGGCAGATTTTATACCTTGGAGCAAACAAAGATAATATTTTATGAGAACATTCTGTGGGAGTACAGAGCCTCGCTGTCTTCTGGGACTGACCTTGACAGGCCAGAGTCTCAGTGTCTGAGGAAGAAACATGATATACTGTGTCTAGGAGCATAATGTCAGGGACACAGTGTAATATTAATTGATAAAATAAGGAAATCTTCCACAGCACCAGCACCTATGGTGCTTTAATATCCATCAGATTTTTTGTTCAGAGCGTCATGGTTGTATCTGTAAACATTAATTAAAGTATAAATTGTGTTCTCAGTTTTTAGAACAGCAGCTATAACCAGTGACCCTCTTCATCAGCTTTATGTGTTAGAATCTCCCCAGGGAATTTGTGAAAGCACATCACCACTCCACCACATCTGCTGGATCCATGAGTAAATAAAATCTTTTCACCCCACTGATTAGTCCAGAAGGTAGCGTCCACTTCAGCAGAATGAGTCTCTAGTAAAACTAAACACTGACATTTTTGCTCTTTACAAAACAGAAAAATTGTTTTCCTTTTAATGATGTCGTTAATGTTCCTCCTAACATTTAACAAACCAACAGAAAACTTACCAACCATTATCAGAACAAATAAAAACAGAAACTAGTTGGGCTGAGTTACAGATGCTCCTCTGTGACTGAAGACATGCATCTTTGGAGCTCCTTCGTCCCGTCTAGCCTGTGCACAGTGTCCAAGGAGTTATTTCTTTGTGTCAGAACCATATTCTAACACATATCTTATGTCTCTTTGTCTTTCCAGATGTCCCACAGCAAAATGATTTTAACCAGGAGGAGGTTCTGGATGAACAGCAGCTTCTACACCACGAGAGAAGCTTTATTGTTGTTCAGGTGGGAGCAGATTGTTCCCAGATTAAAAAGGAACAGGAGGATGTCTGTATCAGTCTGGAGGAAGAGCAGTTTGGACTGAAGCAGGAAACCCAAACCTTTGAAGGTCAGTGCAGGTCAAGGTTCCACTCAGTGATTGATGAGAGAGAAATGAGACAGAAGAAGTGAACTGAAAAATGACATGAGAGCAGTCCACATGAGGAAAAACAAAGTACTTTTAGATCAGAAAGTTGTAATAAAAAAGACAAAAAAATGATGTGGTAAAATAGAATTGAAACTCTGTAGACTTAAAGTCAATGACATGGATAGTTAAATGATGAAAATGAATATGTAATATAAGAAAAATGACTAAAATACCTAAATATTCAATGATGTGCCATAGATCCAGCCTGGATTGAAGGGATCAATATAAAGGAGTATAATCCACCAGTAGAACTTTAACAAGGTTTATTAGAGAAAGATAAAGGTGGTGAACAGCAGTTCTGCAGCCATGGCTTCCATGCTGAGAAGAGACAGAGAGGCGGAACCTAACCAGGCCCTTATCGGTAGCCAGAGATCACATGATCCCACAGGTGTCCCCAGGTTTCCTGAAAAAGTGAAAAGAGATAAGATGAGGAGTAAGAATCTCGGCTGGAATCAGTGAAGAAATGAATATATCTGTCATAAAAGTGCTACAAATATTGGGCCATTTGCTTTAAATCGTGACTCCTGGTCCATCCATCCATCCATCCATCTTCTACCGCTTTTCCGGAGGTCCGGGTGGCGGAGGCAGCAGTTCAAGCAGAGAAGCCCAAACTTCCCTCTCCCCAGCCACCTGCTCCAGCTCTTCAGAGGGGATACCAAGGCATTCCCAGACTAGCTGGGAGACATAGTCTCTCCACCGAGTCCCGGGTCTGCCCCGGGGTCTCCTCCCAGTGGGACGTACCTGAAACACCTCAAGTGGGAGGCGTCCAGGAGGCATCCTAATCAGATGCCCATACCACCTCAACTGACACCTTTCAATGTGGAGGAGCAGCGGTTCTACTCTGAGCCTCTCCCGGATGACTGAGCTCCTCACCCTATCTCTGAGGGTGAGTCCAGCAATCCTACGGAGAAAGCTCATTTCAGCCGCATGTATCCGCAATCTCGTTCTTTCGGTCATTACCCAAAGCTCGTGACCATAGGTGAGAGTAGGAACGTAGATTGACTGGTAAATCGACAGCTTTGCCTAAGAACTAAGCTCCCTCTTCACCACAACAGACCGGTACAACGTCCGCATCACTGCAGATGCTTCTCCAATCCGTCTGTCGATCTCTCGCTCCATTTTCCCCTCACTCGTGAACAAGACCCCAAGATACTTGACTCCTGGTCAGCCAGGAAAATCTTGAGTCTGGGGCAGCTCTAGTCTTTCTTGTTTCTTCAAACCTCCTCCCTCTGTTCTCTGCAGAAAAGCAGTTAAAATTTCAGTGAGGGCTCCATCAGGTCATTCCTTCTGACTGGATTATTGCTGCTTTCAGAATCAAAAGAAAGAACAAACGATATTTGCTACATGGAATGTAAGAACACTAATAGACAAGGATAATGACAACCAACAAACCAACATTGACAAAAGTGACTGTTCAACAAGACCTGAACAAAGAACCACAATAGTAGGACTAGAGCTTGAAAAACACCGTGTTGACTTTGCAGCTCTCAGTCAAACTCATAGACCAGACGAAGGAAATATCAAAGAATCCAATTACACCTTTTATTGGAAAGGGAAACCTAAGGACTACTATTGAATCCATGGGGTAGGCATTGTGATCCGGAATAAGCTGTTACCCAGAATTATGGAATTGTCAGCCGGCATAAATGAACGGCTCATGACACTCCAATTGAAACTTCTCAACAAAAAGCATGCTAACATCATCAGTGCTTGTGCACCAACATTAGATGCTGAAGATGACACCAAAGAGACCCTTTTAGACCTCAAGGAACCATGTCAGCATGTGGAAAATTAATTTTGACCCCTTTAAATAACATGTTGAATCTGAAACAAATTCATCACATGTGAGTCTTCTGCATGTTTACATTAAGTTTATACGAATGTATTTATGCCACACGTTCACATTCAGTGTGAATGCACCTTAACTACTATTGGTTACCAGGCGGTGACTTTTTGGCCAGTCAGTGTATTTATTCTTTCTGGTTTTTCGACTACTGGCATTTTCTGTGTCTCTTTGTCCCTCCAGATGCTCCACAGCTACATGACTGTAAGGAGGAGGAGGTTCTCACTGTCCAGCAGCTCTGTAACCAGGAGAGGAACTCCAATCTGGACCACGAGGAACAAGATGCTGCACAGGCTAAAGAGAAGGAAGAAGAACACTGTAGCAGTCAGGAGGGAGAAGACTTTGGACTGAAAGAAGAGACTGATACCTTCATGGTGACTCCTACTAATGAGGACAATAACAAGAGTGAAACTGAAGCAAACAGTGAGCAGCTCTTCTCTCACAACTCTGCTGGAACTGAGAGCCAAGACCAGGGAGCAGGTAAGACTGTAAAGCCAGGATCAAGTAAACATGAAGAGCCAAAGAAGAGACTTGACAGAAACAGAAGTGACCGTAACAATGTAGACAACTCCACCATGTCAGAGAGTCAGTGTGATACTGACACAGTTGAAAAGTTTGTAAAATGTTCCGATAATGACAGACTGTAAAAAGGAGTCTCAGAAGAAGAAACATCACACAGTTAAGTCACATGTTTGCAACATATGTGGGAAAAGATTTGGGAATAAGAGTGATGTATCATGTCATGAGAGAATTCACACAGGTGAGAAGCCATTTTCTTGTGAAACATGTGGGCAAAGTTTTAATCAATGTGGTGATTTGAAAATTCATGAGAATTCACACAAGTGAGAAACCATTTTCTTGTGAAACATGTGGGCAGAGTTTTAATCAACTTCATAGTTTGAAAACACATGAGAATTCATACAGGTGAAAAACCATTTTCTTGCAAAACATGTGGGCAGTGTTTTAATCGACTTGATAATTTGAAAACTCACCTGAGAATCCACACAGGTGAGAGGCCATTTTCTTGTGAAACATGTGGGCAGAGATTTAAGGAAAGTGGCACTTATAAAACTCACATGAGAGTTCACACAGGTGAGAAGCCATTTTCTTGTAAAACGTGTGGGCAGAGTTTTAATCAGTGTGGTACTTTGAAAACTCACATGAGAATTCACACTGGTGGCCTTTTCCCTCAGGCGCTGGTGGCCTTTTCCCTCAGGTTAGCCAGCGCGTCACCCGGGTCGCGGATGGGGGTACCCCCTCAATATGAGTAATTGTGGCGAGGGTAGCTTTGAATAACCAATAAGAAACCATGGACGATGAGGAACCCAATATGAAAAATGAATAATACAGGAAAAAGATGCTGGAAAGGTACTGACCAGGATAAAACGGTCCCCTCAGCTCGTTTCTGCACTAGGCGGGCTGTTGAGAGCGATGGTGCAGCTTCGTCTTCGAGTGTCACAAACACTCAACCGGGATCCCCATCAGACCAGCACAGATCTGGTCCTGGGCCCCAACAAGATCAAAAAAGGACTAAACGGTTTACAAGAAAAGAAGAAACTGTAAAATGGTCCCTTGATGAGAAGAAAATCATTCTGTCCTGCTACGCCTATTCAAGGTATGAGAAGTGGGGCAGAAGGAAAAAGCATATATTTGAGGAGAAGATCAGAGAATCCGAGCTACCACCAGAAAAGAAAGCAGCCACTACCACCTCCAAATTAACATCTATAGTCTCTCAGGTCTCAAAATACTTAAGACAAGAAGAAATAGAAAAGATCAAATATGAAGCTCAAGCCCAAGCAATAAAAGATTATCAAGATGCCAACCCATTGGAACAACAAGAATACAAACAAAGTCAGTGGAGCATGGAGGAAAGATGGGTTTTAATATGAGCAACCGAGTACGCCAAGATGAAATACAGCAACCAGCAGGAACGATGCAATGAGTGGCAGCGAATCTTTTTCCATCACTGCCCGGATAAAACTGGCGTACCCCGAGCCAAACTCACAACCCAGAGACACAACTTCCTCACCCAAAGGTACTTCACAGAGCAACAATTGGAGTACATGCACACTGAAATAGAAAAAATGGCACAGAATAACATCTGCCCAGTTGAGTGTCCACTACCACTACCACTAATTGAAAAACCTCTGGAACAACCTTGTCAAACACACCCTACAGAGGTGCCACCAGGCCACCCAGATGAATCCCCTGCAACTTCTGGCTCAGAATCAGAACATCCTGATGAAGCAACAAGGGGGAGTGTAGACCAGGATCCAATAAGGAAACAGATCAACCCCCAAATAGAAATGAGCCAACATCAACTAGAAATGGAAGAGGAACTTGCCAACAAAATAGAAGAAACAAAAAAAATGACAATGAAAGAACGTCCTAAATTAATTAAGCTTAAAGAGAATAAAGAATTCAAATTACTACTGCAAAAGGTCAACAGAGGCCTATGTGACCTTGTACCTCAGGGGGTCAGTCTGACAGAGCTTAACTGCATAAACTTTGGTGCAGCGTGGTATGTACAGAGTAAGCTAGCTCCACAGCATAAAGAAAAAACTGAACGTCAAACCAAAACAAAAATCTCCACACCCATTTGGAAAAACAAACTTCAAGGAAAAATTAATCGATTTAGGGCAGAAATTTCTCAAATGACTTATTACATACAGAACCAAAACTGCAATACTAAATTATTGAGAGTAATCAACAGAATCCAAGAAAAATACAACATTAGGAAAGAGCAAATAATAGGAAAAATAGCAGAGCACCAGGCGCAAGTCAAGGCCCTAGCAGCTCAAATCAGAAACAGGCAACGGAGAGAACTCAAAACTGATAAATAAATTATTTGCACAGAACCCAAAACAAGTCTACAGGAGGTTGATAGATGAAACTATTGAAGTAGAGGTACCTCCTGAGAAAACCCAACTGGAAACATTCTGGAGAAATCTGTTTGAGGACCCAGTTCAACATAAAAATAATAATTGGATTCAAACCATTGCTGAGAAAAATAAAGGAAAACAACAGATGCCCTCATTAAAAATCACAGAAGAAACAGCTCAAGAAAAAAATCAGGAAATACCTTCACTTCAAATCCCCTGGAATAGATAAAATACCAAACTTCTGGCTCATAAAGATGACAGCACTACACAAACACTACGCAGAGGCATTTAACCGACTTGTTAGGGGAGAGGAAGAAGCACCAGAGTGGCTCACATATGGAAACACCATACTCCTGCCCAAGAGTCTTGAAACCCAACAAGTCAATAAATACAGACCCATCTGTTGCCTCCCGACCACATACAAATGGCTGACAGGAATCATTACTGAGGCCGTTTATGAACATCTGGACTCAGAAAACTACTTGCAACCACAGCAAAAAGGCTGTATAAGAAATAAGCTGGGAGCCAAAGAACAACTACTCATTAATAAAACCATCCGGGAAGACTGCAAGAGGCGTGAGAGAAACTTAAGCATGGCATGGATTGACTACAAAAAGGCATTCGACAGCATCCCCCACTCCTGGATAATACGCTGTCTGGAGCTGTATAACATCAGCCCAGAGATTAAAACTTTTCTGGAGGTCCAGATGGCTAAGTGGAAAACCACAATTACGCTGAACCACAAAGAAGGACAAATAACAATCCCAGACATCAGGATCCAGCGAGGAATATTCCAGGGGGACAGCCTTTCGCCACTGCTCTTCTGTCTGTGTATTGACCCCTTAAGCAAAATCTTATCAGACCTTGACATCGGGTATGACTTAAGCAAAGGCAGAACAAGAAAAGGGAGCAAGAGAGTGAATCATCTGCTCTACATGGACGACCTCAAGCTCTATGCAGAATCTGAACAGAAACTGAATCAACTTGTCAGTACCATTCACATGTTTTCAAAAGACATCTGCATGGAATTTGGACTTGACAAGTGTGCAAAATGTACAATAAAAAAAGGAAAGAAAACAGCATCAGAAAATATCCAAATAGAAGACAATAAGCATATCAAAGACCTGGCAGGGGAATTGGCATATAAATATCTGGGCATAGAAGAAAACACAACTATTGAACACAGAAAAATGAGGAAAATGGTCAAAAAAGAATACCAACATCGCCTAAAGAAAATCTGTAAATCAAATTTAACACCTAAAAATAAGATCACTGCAATAAACCAGTTGGCAGTACCAGTTGCCACATATGGATTTGGGGTGATAGATTGGCCACAGGGGGAACTGGACAAGTTGGATGTTTGGACCAGGAAGACCCTAACCCTTCATAAGGTAACATACAGAAACCAATGCCTAGATAGGATATATATGCCACGTAAAGAGGGAGGGCTGGGCCTAATTGAAATGAACCAGGCCTACAGGGCAACAATAATAAGCACTGGTCAATACCTAAAAAGCGCTAATGATGAGACGATGGAAAAGGTCACCCAACATCATGAAACCCTCAGTATTAACACATCCATAACTAAACAAGCCGAGACCTTTGCAGCAGATTTATTAGATAACATGAAAGCCAGTCAGCAAAACCCAGCAACAAAAATAGCTAGAAAGACGAGAGAAAAATACAGCAAAAGGACATAGGAGGAAAGAAAAGAAAGATGGAAACAACATAAGCGAGCAGGACGTTTCCAGGAGGAACTCTATAGGGATTATATTGATAGGGAAGAGACATTGCGCTGGATCAGGAATGGAGATCTGGGGTACGACGAGGAAAGACTAGTGGTTGGAGCACAAGACCAGGGACTTCTAACCAATGGTTTTAAAAAAATGGCAGGATTGTCACAGAGTGACAAATGTCGATTCTGTCATGTAGCGGTGGAGAGTGTAAGCCACCTACTCTCCGGCTGCCAGGTCCTCATGGCCGATGGACACTACACTGCTCGCCACAACAAGATCTGCCGTTATATACACTGGAAAATATGCAAAGAATTCAAAATAGAAGTAAAAGGACCAGTATGGGAGCATGATCCAGAGCCAGTTAGCTCCAACGGAGATATTACCATCTTTTATGACAAGGAAATCCCAACTGGAAGACACATTGAAGGAGGAGCAATAAAACCGGACATAGTTATCTTGAACAAAAAGGACAAAACTGCCAAATTAATTGATGTAACCATACCAAACGACTACGGCCTCAACAGAGCAGAAAGAGAAAAAATAACAAAATATCAAGACCTCAAAAACGACCTAAGGAGCACCTGGAATCTGCAGGATGCAGATATTATACCTGTGGTGGTGGGAGCAACTGGGATGGTTAAGGAGAACTTGAAAAAATATCTACAAGCAATTCCCGGCTGCCCTAGCATCTGTGAAATACAGATCTCAGCAATCAGAGGAACAGTCTCTATCTTAAAGAGAGCCCTTGGATACAAAGCTTTTTGATTTAAAGTGTAATCATAGACCCCTGGTTGGGGCCCATTGCACTTGTAAGGAAATGAGATGCAAATAAATAAAACAGTGAGAAGCCAGTTTCTTGTCAAATATGTGAGCAAACATTTAGTTCACGTGGTTATGTGAAAACTCACATGAGAATTCACACAGGTGAGAAACCATTTTCTTGTGAAACTTGTGGGCAGAGTTTTAATCAGTGTGGTACTTTGAAAACTCACATGAGAATTCACACAGGCTGGTGGCCTTTTCCCTCAGGCTAGCCAGCGCTGGTGGCCTTTTCCCTCAGGCTAGCCAGCGCGTCCCCCGGGTCGTGGATGGGGGTACCCCCTCACTATGAGTAATCATGGCGAGGGGAGCTTTGAATAACCAATAAGAAGCCGTGGACGATGAGGAACCCAATATGAAAAATGAATAATACAGGAAAAAGATGCTGGAAAGGTACTGACCAGGATAAAACGGTCCCCTCAGCTCGTTCCTGCACCAGGCGGGCTGTTGAGAGCAATGGTGCAGCTTCGTCTTCGAGTGTCACAAACACTCAACCGGGATCCCCATCAGACCAGCACAGATCTGGTCCTGGGCCCCAACAAGATCAAAAAAGGACTAAACGGTATACAAGAAAAGAAGAAACTGTAAAATGGTCCCTTGATGAGAAGAAAGTTATTCTCTCCTGCTACGCCTATTCAAGGTATGAGAAGTGGGGCAGAAGGAAAAAGCACATATTTGAGGAGAAGATCAGAGAATCCGAGCTACCACCAGAAAAGAAAGCAGCCACCACCACCACCTCCAAATTAACATCTATAGTCTCTCAGGTCTCAAAATACTTAGGACAAGAAGAAATAGAAAAGATCAAATATGAAGCTCAAGCCCAAGCAATAAAAGATTATCAAGATGCCAACCTATTTGAACAACAAGAATACAAACAAAGTCAGTGGAGCATGGAGGAAAGATGGGTTTTAATATGGGCAACCGAGTACGCCAAGATGAAATACAGCAACCAGCGGGAACGATGCAATGAGTGGCAGCGAATTTTTTTCCATCACTGCCAGGATAAAACTGGCGTACCCCGAGCCAAACTCACAACCCAGAGACACAACTTCCTCACCCAAAGGTACTTCACAGAGCAACAATTGGAGTACATGCACACCAAAATAGAAAAAATGGCACAGAATAACATCTGCCCAGTTGAGTGTCCACTACCACTACCACTAATTGAAAAACCTCTGGAACAACCTTGTCAAACACACCCTACAGAGGTGCCACCAGGCCACCCAGGTGAATCCCCTGCAACTTCTGGCTCAGAATCAGAACATCCTGATGAAGCAACAAGGGGGAGTGTAGACCAGGATCCAATAAGGAAACAGATCAACCCCCAAATAGAAATGAGCCAACATCAACTAGAAATGGAAGAGAAACTTGCCAACAAAATAGAAGAAACAAAAAAAATGACAATGAAAGAACGTCCTAAATTAATTAAGCTTAAAGAGAATAAAGAATTCAAATTACTACTGCAAAAGGTCAACAGAGGCCTATGTGAACTTGTACCTCAGGGGGTCAGTGTGACAGAGCTTAACTGCATAAACTTTGGTGCAGCGTGGTATGTGCAGAGTAAGCTAGCTCCACAGCATAAAGAAAAAACTGAACGTCGAACCAAAACAAAAATCTCCACACCCATTTGGAAAAATAAACTTCAAGGAAAAATTAATCGATTTAGGGCAGAAATTTCTCAAATGACTTATTACATACAGAACCAAAACTGCACTATTAAATTACTGAGAGTAATCAACAGAATCCAAGAAAAATATAACATTAGGAAAGAGCAAATAATAGGAAAAATAGCAGAGCACCAGGCGCAAGTCAAGGCCCTAGCAGCCCAAATCAGAAACAGGCAACGGAGAGAGAACTCAAAACTGATAAATAAATTATTTGCACAGAACCCAAAACAAGTCTACAGGAGGTTTATAGATGAAACTATCGAAGTAGAGGTACCTCCTGAAAAAACCCAACTGGAAACGTTCTGGAGAAATCTGTTGGAGGACCCAGTTCAACATAAAAATAATAATTGGATTCAAACCATTGCTGAGAAAAATAAAGGAAAACAACAGATGCCCTCATTAAAAATCACAGAAGAAACAGCTCAAGAAAAAAATTAAGAAATACCTTAACTTCAAATCCCCTGGAATAGATAAAATACCAAACTTCTGGCTCAAAAAGATAACAGCACTACACAAACACTACGCAGAGGCATTTAACCGACTTGTTAGGGGAGAGGAAGAAGCACCAGAGTGGCTCACATATGGAAACACCATACTCCTGCCCAAGAGTCTTGAAACCCAACAAGTCAATAAATACAGACCCATCTGTTGCCTCCCGACCACATACAAATGGCTGACAGGAATCATTACTGAGGCCATTTATGAACATCTGGACGCAGAAAATTACTTGCAACCACAGCAAAAAGGCTGTATAAGAAATAAGCTGGGAGCCAAAGAACAACTACTCATTAATAAAACCATCCTGGAAGACCGCAAGAGGCGTGAGAGAAATTTAAGCATGGCGTGGATCGACTACAAAAAGGCATTCGACAGCATCCCCCACTCCTGGATAATACGCTGTCTGGAGTTGTATAACATCAGCCCAGAGATTAAAACTTTTCTGGAGGTCCAGATGGATAAGTGGAAAACCACAATTACGCTTAACAACAAAGAAGGACAAATAACAATCTCAGACATCAGGATCCAGCGAGGAATATTCCAGGGGGACAGCCTCTCGCCATTGCTCTTCTGTCTGTGTATTGACCCCTTAAGCAAAATCTTATCAGACCTTGACATCGTTGCAATCCTGGAATTTCCCCGTTGTGGGACTAATAAAGGCTTATCTTATCTTACATCGGGTATGACTTAAGCAAAGGCAGAACAAGAAAAGGGAGCAAGAGAGTGAATCATCTGCTCTACATGGACGACCTCAAGCTCTACGCAGAATCTGAACAGAAACTGAATCAACTTGTCAGTACCGTTCACATGTTTTCAAAAGACATCTGCATGGAATTTGGACTTGACAAGTGTGCAAAATGTACAATAAAAAGAGGAAAGAAAACAGCATCAGAAAACATCCAAATAGAAGACAATAAGCACATCAAAGACCTGGCAGGGGAATCAGCATATAAATATCTGGGCATAGAAGAAAACACAACTATTGAACACAGAAAAATGAGGGAAATGGTCAAAAAAGAATACCAACATCGCCTAAAGAAAATCTGTAAATCAAATTTAACACCTAAAAATAAGATCACTGCAATAAACCAGTTGGCAGTACCAGTTGCCACATATGGATTTGGGGTGATAGACTGGCCACAGGGGGAACTGGACAAGTTGGATGTTTGGACCAGGAAGACCCTAACCCTTCATAAGGTAACATACAGAAACCAATGCCTAGATAGGATATATATGCCACGTAATGAGGGAGGGCTGGGCCTAATTGAAATGAACCAGGCCTACAGGGCAACAATAATAAGCATTGGTCAATACCTAAAAAAGCGCCAATGATGAGACGGTGGAAAAGGTCACCCAACATCATGAAACCCTCAGTATTAATACATTCATAACTAAACAAGCCGAGACCTTTGCAGCAGATTTATTAGATAACATGAAAGCCAGTCAACAAAACCCAGCAACAAAAATAGCTAGAAAGACGAGGGAAAAATACAGCAAAAGGACACAGGAGGAAAGAAAAGAAAGATGGAAACAACATAAGCGAGCAGGACGTTTCCAGGAGGAACTCAGTAGGGATTATATTGATAGGGAAGAGACATTGCGCTGGATCAGGAATGGAGATCTTGGGTACGACGAGGAGAGACTAGTGGTTGGAGCACAAGACCAGGGACTTCTAACCAATGGTTTTAAAAAAATGGCAGGATTGTCACAGAGTGACAAATGTCGATTCTGTCATGTAGCGGTGGAGAGTGCAAGCCACCTTCTCTCCGGTTGCCAGGTCCTTATGGCCAATGGACACTACACTGCTCGCCACAACAAGATCTGCCGTTATATACACTGGAAAATATGCAAAGAGTTAAAAATAGAAGTAAAAGGACCAGTATGGGAACAAGATCCAGAGCCAGTCAGCTCCAACGGAGATACCACCATCTATTATGACAAGGAAATCCCAACTGGAAGACACATTGAAGGAGGAGCAATAAAACCGGACATAGTTATCTTGAACAAAAAGGACGAAACTGCCAAAATAATAGATGTAACCATACCGAACGACTACGGCCTCAACAGAGCAGAAAGAGAAAAAATAACAAAATATCAAGACCTCAAAAATGACCTAAGGAGTACCTGGAACCTGCAGGAAGCAGACATAATACCTGTGGTGGTGGGAGCAACTGGGATGGTGAAGCAAAACCTAAAAAAATACCTACAGGCGATACCCGGCTGTCCTAGTATCTGTGAAATACAGATCTCGGCACTAAGAGGAACAGTCTCTATCTTGAAGAGAGCCCTCGGATATAAAGCTTTCTGATTTAAAGTGTAACCATAGACCCCTGGTTGGGGCCCATTACACTTGTAATGAAATGAGATATAAATAAATAAAACAGTGAGAAGCCATTTTCTTGTGAAACATGTGGGCCGAGTTTTAATTGACTTGATAATTTGAAAACTCACATGAGACACCACACAGGTGAGAAGGCATTTTCTTGTGACAGATGTGGGAAGAGATTTATTGTACATTGTACTTTGAAGAGTCACTTGAGAATTCACACAGGGGAGAAACCATTTTCTTGTGAAACATGTGGGCAGAGATTTAATGAGCGTGGTACTTTGAAAAAGCACATAAGAATTCACACAGGTGAGAAACCATTTTCCTGTGAAACGTGGGCGGAGATTTAATCAAAGTGCTCATTTGAAAAGTCACATGAAAATTCACACACGTGAGAAGCTGTAGTCTTGTAAAATATGTGGGAAATACTTCATTCAGTGTTTTGGTTTATCACATGAGAATTCACAGTTGAGCTGCTGTAGTCCAGTAGTGTCTGTAAATCTTTATTTTCAGGATTAAGTTTCTTTTATGTGAATGAAATGTTCTTTAAATTTCTTAGGCTTTAATGCAAATATTAATTTTGTATAAAAGTCTATGATCAGATAATCTGCTTCTTCACTCTGCTTTGGACCCTCAGACCTCTCATCTTTAATGTACTGGATGCATGGACATCATGAGCATTTTTGATGAGGGGGGGGCATTGTTGTCAGGGTCTGGAGTGTCCTCCCCACCATAAAAATTAAATGGAGTAGATGGCATTTCTTCCATTTGTGTATTTTAGTAACTCATTAATTGATTGAATTCTTTATTTTGAACATGTAAATAATCCATTAAAATGGTAAACCACAAAAGTTCATTGTGAACTGATGAACAGAGGAAAAAAAGATACTGAAATATCTTTCATGCGTACACACAGTTAATGTGTGCTTGGATCAAATTTTCTTTAAGATCAAGAAGTTTTTTAGATCAAGAAATACTCCAACTGTCAATGTCTTTATCTGTGGAATTAAGGATTTCTTCTCTGAGTTCTGTTAATGCTAATGATGGCGACCAATTTGCTCTAAATCCATATTGACTGTCAGACAGTAGTTTGTGTTGCTCTATAAACTTCTCTAATCCTTCACAGAAATTTTTCTAGAATCTCTGACAACTGTCAGAAGAGCAGCTCATCACGGGATCGATCCCACCCCCTGACCATCGTGGCAGGCGCCCTTATGGCTGCCGCGTCATTGAGATGCGATTGCTGGGGTTCGGGATCAGCAATCAGGGATGCGATCCCTGATTGCTGGGGTCTTTCTGCAACTGTGGGGGTTCCCCCCTACAGTTGATAGTGCTATGAGATGACTGTTGTTGTGAAATGGCGCTATATAAATAAAGTTGAATTGAATTGAATTGAATTAGATGCGCTTATTCAGCGCGCCCAATGTCAAGTCAAATTCCTCGTATGTTTAAACATGCTTGGCAATAAAGCTTTCTGATTCTGACCCTTCTGTGGGGAGTTTGCATGTTCTCCCCGTGTCTGCGTGGGTTTACCCCGGGTACTCCGGTTTCCTCCCACAGACCAAAAACATGCACGTTAGGTTAATTGGAGACTGTAAAGTGGCCCTAGGTGTGAATGTGTGTGTGAATGGTGAAGGGATTGGTGCTGCACCGTGGCTGCCTCATCCATCCAGGTGGATGGCCTGTAATTTCCTTCTGGGATTAATACAGTTCACCAAAAAAAAAGAGAGAAAGCTGTGAAGTGCTACTTGTCACCAGATATACGTATATCATGAATGACTTTTGCATTGGGTGTAACGGTACGCCTAAAATCACGGTTCGGTACGTACCTTGGTTTTAAGGTCCCGGTTCGGTTCATTTTCAAGGAAATTTTCAAGGTTCATTTTCACTTCAAGGAAGTGATCGTCACTTCCTTGTGGTAACGTATCGTCACTTCCTGTTTTGCTGTCTGCCTGTGTGGTTTGCTCTCCAGCCACTAGCTATGGCTACTACCTCTCTTTCCTCTCCTCCTCTGGTGTGCTCTCTCTGTCAGATGTTTAGCTACACCTCTGCCTCTTTTAGTGATAACGGTAAATGTAATAAATGTTGTCTTTTTGAGGCGCTCGAGGCGAGGTTGTCTGATTTGGAATCCCGGCTCCGCTGCATTGAAACACCGTCTGCGCCAGTTAATCTCGACGGACGCCCATTAGCTGCAGCGGAGCTAGCTAGCTTAGGTCCCACTGTCAGCAGTTCCCTGGCTCTCCTTAGCAGCGAGGAGACTGGGTGGGTGACGGTGAGAAGGAAGCCTAGTCGCAAAGCCCCGGTTCACCACCAACCTGTTCACGTTTCTAATCATTTTTCCCCGCTCAGCGACACACCCGCTGAGGAAAAAACTCTGATCATTGGCGACTCTGTAGTCAGAAACGTGAACCTAGAGACTCCAGCGGCCATAGTCACATGCATTCCTGGGGCCAGAGCAGGCGACATCGAGTCAAATTTGAAAATGCTGGCTAAAAGTAACTCTAAATATTCCACAATTGTTATTCACGCCGGCATTAATGACATCCGTCTCCGGCAGTCGGAAGTCACGAAACTTAATATAGAATCGGTGTGTGACTTTGCAAAAACGATGTCTGCCACTGTAGTGTTCTCTGGGCCCCTCCCCAATCTGACCAGTGATGACATGTTTAGTCGCTCGTCATCCTTGAACCGCTGGCTGTCTGTGTGGTGTCCTAAAAATGACGTGGGCTACATTGACAATTGGAGCTCTTTTTGGGGAAAACCTGGTCTTATGAGACGAGACAGCATTCATCCCACTTTGGATGGTGCTTCTCATTTATCTAACAATCTGGCATCTTTTTTATCCAAATTTCCAAAACCATGACTACTCAGAGTTGGGACCAGGAAGCAGAGTCGCAGTCTTACACGCCTCTCTGCAGCTCCTCTTCATCCGCCACCCCTCAGCTTAGCCCCTGTCTTCCCCATCAGAGAATCGTTGTCTGCTCCCTCCAAAGTAAATAAAAATATAATGTATAAGCATCCCAAAGTGATAAAGCAAAATACTGGTAAAACTCAAATTAAACATAAAGTCTCTAAATTGAATGATTTGGCCTCTGTTCCTCCTCATAATTTAAAAATTAAATGTGGTTTATTAAATATTAGGTCTCTAACTCCCAAGTCTCTGTTAGTCCATGATCTGTTAATTGATCATCAGATTGATTTAATTTCCCTTACAGAGACTTGGTTAGGACAAGAGGATTATGTTGGTTTAAATGAATCAACTCCCTCTGGTTATTTAAACTGTCAAAATCCCAGAAGTTCTGGTCGTGGAGGAGGAGTAGCAACAATTTACCATTCCAAATTACTAGTTAATGTAAAGCAAAAAACACGTTATAATTCCTTTGAGGGCCTGGTCCTCAGTGTTGGGCACTTTAGCAATTTCAGGTTAAACCCAATTTTATTTGCAATAGTTTATCGTCCCCCATCAACCTATTCAGAATTTTTATCCGAATTTGCTGATTTCTTAGCTGATTTAGTGCTGAAATCTGATAGAATAATTATAGTAGGGGACATTAATATACATGTGGATGTAGATAGTGACTGCCTTAATGTGGCTTTTAATTCAATATTAGACTCGATTGGGTTTTCTCAGAAAGTAGGAAATTCTACTCATTACCTCCACCATACATTGGACCTTGTTCTGACATATGGCATAGAAATAGAAAATCTTGTAGTGTCTCCTCATAACCCTGTACTGTCAGACCATTGTCTGTTAACCTTTGATTTTACTATTTCGGACTATTTGGCTCCTAAAGAAAAATATTATCACAGTAGATGCCTCTCAGATGATGCTGTTTCCAAATTTATGCAGATTGTTTCCTCTATGCCATGTGTCAACACAACGGAAATAAGCTATAGACAGCTTGCTCCTTCTGTAATTGATAACATGGTGGATAGTGTTTCAGCTTCTCTGCATCAGGCTCTAGACTTGGTGGCCCCCTTAAAAAAGAAAAAGTCTAATCAGAGATTTTTAACTCCTTGGTTCAACACAGAAACTCGTAGCTTAAAACAGAAGACTCATCAATTAGAAAGAAAATGGCGCTCTACTAATTTAGATGAAATCTATTTAGCTTGGAGAAATCATCTTTTAATTTATAAAAAATCTCTTAGAAAAGCTAGAACGAGTTATTACTCTGCATTAATAGAAGAGAACAAGAATAATCCCAGGTTTCTTTTCAGTAATGTAGCCAGGTTGACAAAGAGTCAGGACTCTGTCAATCCTAGCATTCCCTTAGAGCTTACTAGTCAGGACTTTATGAACTTTTTCAATAATAAAATTTCATCCATCAGAGATAAAATCAATCAGATTCTTCCCACAGTTAACTTAAATACTGTAACTACTACAACTCCTTCTATTGATGTCTGTCTTGATGAGTTTACTCCAATCAACCTTTGTGAGTTAGACAAAATAGTTTCCTCATCCAAACCTTCAACTTGTCTTTTAGACCCTATTCCTACCAGGTTATTTAAAGAAGTCTTCCCACTTATTGGGAGCTTTATTCTTCATATAATCAATTCTTCATTGACTTTAGGCCATGTACCGCAGGCTTTTAAAACGGCTGTAATTAAACCCTTACTCAAAAAGCCAACGCTAGATCCAGGAGCTTTAGCTAACTATAGACCAATCTCTAATCTCCCTTTCATTTCAAAAATCTTAGAAAGAGTTGTTGCTACGCAATTATTTGACCACCTGCAGGGAAATGGTTTACTTGAAGAGTTTCAATCTGGGTTTAGAATCCATCATAGTACTGAAACAGCCTTAGCGAAGGTCACTAACGACCTCCTCATTGCATCTGATAATGGACTAGTTTCTGTACTTGTCCTTTTAGATCTTAGTGCAGCTTTTGATACTATTGATCATAATATTCTACTTGATAGATTAGAACACTATGTTGGACTTAATGGAACTTCGTTGCAGTGGTTTAGATCTTATTTATCTGATAGGTTCCAGTTTGTTCATGTAAATAATGAGTTTTCTTTCAGCTCAAAGCTTAGTCATGGAGTTCCACAGGGATCTGTGCTAGGCCCTACTCTTTTTAGTTTATATATGCTTCCGTTAGGCAACATTATTAGAAAGCACTGTATACATTTTCATTGTTATGCAGATGACACACAATTATACCTGTCAATGAAGCCAGATGATACTAATCAATTAGCCAAGTTAGAAGCCTGTCTTAAGGAAATCAAAGCTTGGATGACTTGTAATTTCCTGCTATTAAATTCAGATAAGACTGAAGTCATTCTTGTTGGTCCAAAAAACCTTAGAAATTCCTTTCCAAATCAAACTTTCAGTTTGGATGCAGTTACTCTTTCTCTTAATAGCTCTGTGAGGAACCTTGGAGTTATTTTTGATCAGGATTTGTCCTTCAATTCACGTATTAAATTTGTTTCTAAGACTGCCTTCTATCATTTGCGTAATATTGCCAAGATTAGGAGCATCTTGTCTCAGAGTGATGCTGAGAAACTGATCCACGCTTTTGTTAGCTCGAGATTAGATTATTGTAATTCTTTATTATCAGGCTGTCCTAAAACATCTTTAAAAAGGCTTCAGCTGATCCAAAATGCTGCAGCAAGAGTTTTAACAGGTACTACAAAGAGAGATCATATCTCTCCGGTTCTGGCCTCCCTTCATTGGCTTCCCATAGAGTTTAGAATTAAGTTTAAAATCCTTCTTCTTACTTACAAAGCTCTAAACAATCAGGCTCCTTTTTATTTAAAAGATCTGATACTACCGTATTGTCCTAACAGAGCACTACGCTCCCAAAATGCAGGATTACTTGTAATACCTAGAATCTCCAAAAGTACAATGGGAGGCAGAGCCTTCAGTTATCAAGCTCCTGTCCTGTGGAATCAGCTGCCAATCTGGATTCGGGAGTCAGACTCGATCTCTGTTTTTAAGAATAGGGCTAAAACCTACCTTTTTGATATAGCCTACAATTAGGGAGGGATCATGTGTTTCTGAACCCTCCCTTAGTTATGCTGCTAATAGGTTTAGTCAGCCGGGGGACCTCCAGTAATGCACTGGGCCTCACTCCTTTCCTCACTCTCTATGAAATATATTTTTTTTTGCTGGTCATTAACATTTGTTTGTTCTCTCCCATAGATTGAGTCCCCATCGTGCTGTTTGCTCTCTACATGTCTGTTCTTTTCTTCTTCTCTATCCCCTCACCCCCCAGCCAGTCGCAGCAGATGACTGCCCCTCCCTGAGCCTGTTCTGCTGGAGGTTTCTTCCTGTTAAAAGGGAGTTTTTCCTCTCCACCGTCGCCAAGTGCTTGCTCACAGGGGATCGCCTGATTGCTGGGGTCTTTCTGCAACTGTGGGGGTCCCCCCTACAGTTGATAGTGCTATGAGATGACTGTTGTTGTGAAATGGCGCTATATAAATAAAGTTGAATTGAAATGAATTGAATTGAATTTTCGTTACAGTGAGGAATCAAAATGCAAAACATATAACTGCTTTTCTTTTGTGTGAGAATAGCTTTAGTGACAAAAAACTGCAAACTGTCAGCAGTAAATTCTCCAACAAAAAAAATTCTTAAATAACATTAAAAATGTGTACAATAAATAAATTCTCTTTTTAGGAAATGAACGATGCAGACAAGTGCAACAATAGAAGTTTGAACAGCCTATTATAAAAAGTTCCCACTGTGGCTCACATATTTTGACTGCATATGTATAAGCACAGGAGTGAGATGCTTAGGACTGCATGTGTTGTTTGACCTCACGTCTGGGATGGAACAATATGTCTGGACCTCCTGAGGATAATGGCAGGAGGCGGAGGTGCCGTGATAAGACTCTGAGAGGACTTCCTGACCTCCTGGGGTCAGACGGACGACGAAGGGACTCGGGGGGGGGAGAATTATTGTCAATGGGGGTTTGGCGACAATGTGTGATTTTGCCTTTGATGTCCCATGTATAAATGTGGGGGTTTTTGGGGAGTTCACTCTCTTCTTGTTTTGAGAGAATGCTGGGGATGTGAAATCTTCAATAAACCTGAATTGAGAAATAATTCAGTCTCCTTATTTCACGCTCCCCACATTGGTGACTGAAGACGTGCAATGTCTAGAACCAATTCCCCCGAACCAGACTCGTCAGGGACCGCTCGAGCGAGCGCCGTCTCGATCAAGCTACCAGAGTTCTGGCAGGACAACCCAGACTCGTGGTTCCTCCAGGCCGAAGCACAGTTCGCACTCGGGGGAATAACGGCGGATGACACAAAATTCTACCACGTCATCGCCAAGCTCGACAACCGCACAGCTCGATGTGTGCGGAGCCTGGTGCAGCATCCGCCCGCTGGCGACAAATACAGCGAGCTGAAGGCTGCCCTCATCCAGTGTTTCACGTCCTCAGCCGAGGAGAGAGCTAGGAGGCTCCTGGCTCTACACGACTTGGGAGGACGCAGGCCAGTCGACCTGATGGAAGACATGCTACAGCTGAGGGACACAGACAATGATGATTTCCTGTTCAAGCACATCTTCCTGAGAACCCTTCCGACGCAGATCAGAATCAGAATCAGAATCAGAATCAGAATCAGCTTTATTGGCCAAGTATGCACAACACATACAAGGAATTTGACTTTGGCTAAAAACTTGCTCTCGTTGTTCAGGTGAAGGATTTAAATAAGGATTCAATGACAACCAGAGTATGTACAGTAAATTACAGTCTGTCCACGTTTCTATAAAAGGATGCAAATATATACAGGAATATATGCAGTTATTTACTCGGACTAACCACACTTTGCAAAAATATATGAAAAAATATACAATCACACAGTATTTCAATGTGGACTCAGATTCAGTGATATAATGTGAATGAAGTAAAAAGCAGTGTGAGAGTTATGTGCAATGTAATAATGGATGAAAAGTCATGAGTACAGCAACAGGTAGGACTAGGTGAATGTTAGGAGTTCATCAGAGTGATGGTTTGAGGAAAGAAACTGTTCCTGTGACGGGTGGTTTTGACCTTCAGTGATCTGTAACGACGACCAGAAGATAGAAGTTCAAACAGTTTGTGGCCGGGGTGTGATGGGTCAGCACAGATGTTTCCCGCCCGTTTCCTGGTTATGGACCGATATAAGTTCTCAATGGAGGGTAGGTCGGTACCAATGATCCTCTCCGCAGACTTAATGATCCGCTGCAGTCTGGTCTTGTCCTGTTTAGTGGCAGATCCAAACCAGACAGTGATGGAAAAGCAGAGGACAGATTGGATGATGGCGGTGTAGAAGACAACCAGCAGCTCCTGAGGCAAATCAAACTTCTTGAGCTGACGCAGAAAAAACAACCTCTGCTGGGCCTTTTTCCGGACAGTGTCAATATGGGAGGACCACTTCAGGTTCCGGGAGATTGTGGTACCCAGAAACTTGAAGGAGTCCACAGTGGACACTGTGCTGTTGAGGATGATGAGTGGGGGGAATGAAGGGGGGTGTCGCCTGAAAATCCACAGTCATCTCCACCGTTTTGGCTGGTGATGAGGGCGACCCTGTCGGGCACTCGTTGTGTTACCCAGAAGGACTTCCGTGCGCTGGCCGGAGAGGCGCAGCGGATCCTCGACTCCTGCGGCGAGCAGGCGGCCACCGCGGTAGCGGCAGACCTCGGTGCGGTGGCCGGGAGCAGCGGGGGGCCAGAGACAGCGGAATTGATCCCGCCAACGATGGCAGCGGCGAGGTCCCGGCGCAGCGGAGGAGATGACCTCTGCTTTTACCATCGGCGTTTCGCAGAGAAGGCGTGCAGGTGTGTGCCGCCATGCCACTTCAAGAGCTCGGGAAACGCCAGGACCGGGAGTCGTTAGCAGCATCGGCCCTCGGCGAGCAAAACAAGCTGCTCTACCTGACAGATGCGCGCTCCGGGCGGCACTTCCTCGTGGACACCGGCGCCCAAGTGAGTTTCATCACCCCGACCTATGCTGACCGGCTGGCAGGCCCCCGTGGTGACGGGGCAACGGCGGCGAACGGCTCGGGCATCAAGACCTTCGGCGAAAGGACTCTGCTTCTGTCCTTGCACGGCCTCACTTATGAATGGACTTTTATTATAGCGGCGGTGAGTTCCAACATGTTAGATGCTGATTTTCTGTACTCACATGGGTTGTTAGTTGATCTTGCCAATAGGCGTCTGGTTAATGCACTTTCTTTTTATTCCATTCCTTGTGCAGCTCGGGTGTCCCCGCCACCAGCACAGACCAACGTCGCCACAGCAGGCGGTAAGTTTCACACACTCCTCACCCAGTTTCCAGCACTCACAGTTCCCACATTTTCGGCAACAGTTGCGAAACACGGGGTGGAGCACTTTATCACCACAGCTGGCCCCCCCCGTCTTTGCGAAAGCTCGGCGCTTGGATGCAGCTAAACTCTCCATAGCGCGCGAGGAGTTTGCCAACCTGGAAAGGCTGGGCATCATTCGCCGTTCGAACAACCATGGGCCTCCCCACTGCATATGGTCCCTAAAGCTGACGGCTCGTGGAGACCTTGTGGTGATTACCGCAGGCTGAACAACGCCACAGCGCATGACCGCTACCCAATCCCACACATCCAGGATTTTTCGGTGCATCTGGCGGGGGCGCGCATTTTTTCTAAAATAGACCTGGTCCGCGGCTATCATCAAGTCCCAGTCCGAGCTGAGGACATTCCCAAAACAGCGGTGATAACCCCGTTTGGACTTTTTGAGTTTTTGTGCATGCCGTTTGGCCTCAAAGGTGCCGCGCAAACCTTCCAACGCATGATGGACGCCGTGTTACGCAATCTCCCTTTTGTGTTTTTCTACCTGGACGACATTTTGGTCGCCAGCACATCCGAAGAGGAACACGAAAAACACCTCACAGCAGTTTTTCGGAGGTTGGGAGAGCACGGGTTAATAATCAGTCCAGCCAAGTGCCAGTTCGGGGTGGCGCAGATCGATTTTTTGGGGCACCGTGTGTCCCCAGAAGGGACGGTTCCGATACCGGACAAGGTGCGTGCAGTGGCAGATTTTTCCCGGCCACAAACGGTCAAAGCATTACAGGAGTTTTTAGGAATGGTGAATTTTTATAACCGTTTCCTACCCCACGCAGTGCAGCTCATGTAACCACTATACGCCGCGCTTAAAAAGCAAAAACCCTCCAATGCAATCGATTGGTCTCCGGAGCGGGAGCGCGCATTCGCGGAGGTAAAAAAAGCCCTTGCAGACGCTGCGCTGTTAGCTCACCCAGACCCAACGGCCCGCATAGCGCTCACCACCGACGCGTCAGATTTGGTCATAGGGGCGGTTGTGGAGCAGCATGTTGCTGGGGTTTGGCAGCCGCTGGCCTTTTTCAGCAGATCCTTGCGCGAAGCCGAGCGAAAATACAGCGCGTTTGATAGGGAGCTGTTAGCGCTCCACTTAGCCATTCGCCACTTCCAGTTCTGGCTGGAAGGTCGGCGTTTCACCGCGTTTGTCGACCACAAGCCGCTCACTTTTGTGATGGCCAAAATTTCGGAACCTTGGTCGGGCCGGCAGCAGAGGCAGCTGGCCGCAATTTCGGAATTTACTTCTGATATTCAGCACGTAGCGGGTAAACTCAATGTAGTGGCAGACTGCCTCTCCCGTGCGGTAACAGCACCAGTCCGCGCAGAGGTAGATTATACTACCGCTGCCGCTGCCGCAGAGCAAAATAGCAGCGCGGAAGCGCACGCGGCCCCAGTTCACGTGGGGATAGATTATGCAGCCATGGCAGCGGATCAGAGCAGAGATGCGGACGTGTGCGCGCTCCAGTCTGGACCAACAGGGTTAAGGCTGGAGAGCAGGAGTTTGCAAACCGGTATGCCCCCCCCTAATCTGTGATGTCTCTACCGGGCGACCGCGCCCGGTGGTACCAGCCGCTTGGCGCCGCCGCGTTTTTGACTCGGTTCACTCCCTGGCACACCCAGGGGTGCGCCCTTCTGTGAAAATGGTAGCGGAGAAGTTTGTTTGGCCGAGCCTGCGCAAGCACGTGAAAGAGTGGGCAAGAGCCTGCATGGTTTGCCAGCGGGCCAAAATTCACAAGCACACAAAAGCCCCCTTAGAACCGTTTCACATCCCGGCCAAGAGATTTGATCATGTGCATGTCGACCTCGTGGGCCCCCTACCGTCGTCGCAGGGGTTCACACATCTTTTGACAATGGTGGACCGAACCACACGTTGGCCGGAAGTGGTCCCACTGGCATCGACCATGGCTGCAGAAGTGGCCCGCGCATTTTTGACGGCCTGGATAGCGCGTTTCGGGGTTCCGTCGGATATTACGTCTGACAGAGGACCTCAATCTGTGTCTGAGCTTTGGTCAGCGATGGCCAACAGCTTAGGGGGCGACAATTCACCGCACTACCGCTTACCACCCCCAGGCTAATGGTTTATGCGAGTGTTTTCATAGATCTTTGAAGGCAGCCCCCAGAGCGTCGCTTACGGATGCAAATTGGGTAAACAAACTACCATGGGTGTTATTGGGGTTGCGTTCTGCGCCCAAGGAGGACTTAAAAGTGGAGTTGGTCTTTGTGCAGCCTCTCCGGCTGCCAGGCGAGTTCCTACCGGATCATCCGGCACCGGGGCGTCCCCCGGCTCAGTGGCCACTGATCGGCACGGGAGCAGACATGCTTCCAGGCCCCGTTCATCACACTTTTCCGCGTGTTTTTGTTCCCAAAGCTTTAAAAAATGCCGAATTTGTTTTTGTCAGGCACGAGGCTATGCGCCCGGCCCTGCGCCCACCCTACGATGGTCCATTTAGGGTGCTGGAAACAGGTGATAAACATTTTGTGCTAGACTTGGGGGACAGAAGGGAAACAGTTAGTATTGACAGACTAAAGCCTGCTTTTCAAATCAAATCAAACTTTATTGTCATATTGCTGTACATACAACTGTAGTGCAGGCAAGATGAAATTGCGTTTCTCTCGGCATCCATATAAGAAGCATGATTTAAGACACATTCCCACATAGCTTCCCCCCACCCCCCCATCCATTCACACATCCCTGAGACATACTTGGGGAAAAAGAAGAATAACTAACTGTAATATACAAAATGACCGTAGGTGCAGTAGTGTGTATGAGAGATTCCGGGTCAGCTGTTCAGCATCCTGACAGCTTGTGGAAGGAAGCTGTTGATCAGTCTGGTGGTTCTGCCTCTGATGCTCCGGAATCGTTTACCAGATGGAAGAAGTTCAAAGTGTTTATGCAGAGGGTGAGAACGGTCCTTGACAATGTTTAGTGCCCTGCTCCTACAACGGTTCTGAAAAAGTTCTTGGACAGAGGGGAGGGAGACTCCAATTACCCTCTCCGCCCCCTTGAATATCCTCTGCAGGGCTCTTTTGTCTGACATACTGCAGCTGGAGTACCATGTAGCAATGCAGTACGTCAGAACACTCTCCACCACACCTCTGTAGAAGGTCCTGAGGATGCAGATGGGGAGAGAGGCCTGTTTGAGTTTCCTCAAGAAGTGCAGTCTCTGCTGAGCCCGCTTCCTGATCTCCAAGGAATTCTTGCTCCAGGTCAGGTCCTGCGAGATCTGCACTCCGAGGAACTTGATGTTCTCTACTCTCTCCACTAAACGGCCGCCGATGCTGAGGGGGGCGTGCTCAGGCTGCGACCGCCGGAAGTCGATAATCATCTCCTTCGTTTTGTCCACGTTGAGCACCAGATTGTTCTCCCTGCACCAGCCCTCCAGGTCTCTCACTTCTTCCCTGTACATTGATTCCTCATCCCTCTGGATAAGTCCCACCACCGTGGTGTCATCTGCAAACTTAATAATCTGGTTCCCCTTTTGTGATGAACGACGAGTCTGTACGGGTGGCGAGGGCCCCTCAACGGGGCAGACCCCCCAGGGAGCATGTCCTGGAGCCCCCGCGGGGATCAAATAACGATTCTCTTCCTCAGTTAGCAGATTCACTGCAAGATGGCGCCGCAGGGGCTGCGAAGCCCGCTTCCAGCAAGTTTGGAAGACGTTTGAAGCCCAGACGGCGTACGGACTGATGTGTGATCTTATCATGTTGTGTAGACTATGCTGTTGATTTTATCATGTTGTGTGGACTATGCTGTATTGTTCATTCTTCGACGTTTGGGGGGGGGGGGGTTATGTGGCTCATATATTTTGACTGCATATGTATAAGCACAGGAGTGAGATGCTTAGGACTGCATGTGTTGTTTGACCTCACGTCTGGGATGGAACAATACGTCTGGACCTCCTGAGGATAACGGCAGGAGGCGGAGGTGCCGTGATAACACTCTGAGAGGACTTCCTGACCTCCTGGAGTCAGACGGACAACGAAGGGACTCGGGGGGAGAATTATTGTCAATGGGGGTTTGGCGACAATGTGTGATTTTTGCCTTTGATGTCCCATGTATAAATGTGGGTTTTTTTGGGGAGTTCACTCTCTTCTTGTTTTGAGAGAATGCTGGGGATGTGAAATCTTCAATAAACCTGAATTGAGAAATAATTCAGTCTCCTTATTTCAAGCTTCCCACACCACAGCTAAATAAAATAATGACTCATGAAACATGACTTGGAAACTTGAACTTAACAGCTTAATCAGAAGTTTTTGTAGCAACACAATTAAATAACCGACATTCAAGTTTGGCCTTTTGGCCTTTTAACCCAAAGACTAAAGAAATGCAGTGTGGAAATGCAGGCAGTGGCTCAGGAGGTAGAGCAGGTGGTCTAATAACCCGATGGTTGGCGGTTCGAATCCCGCTCTCCCCAGATATCCTGCCGTTGTGTCCCTGGGCAAGACACTTCACCCGCATTGCCTCCAGTGCCCATAACACTGGGTATGAATGTGTATAAATGTTCAGTGGTGGCCGGAAAGGCCGTTGGCGCAGATTGGCTACCACGTTTCCGTTAGCCTGCCCCAGGGAAGCTGTGGCTGCAGAAGTAGCTTGCCACTACCATTGTCTGTCTGGAGTGAATGAATAATGTACCTATTTGTAAAGCGTCTTGGAGTATATATGATAAAGCACTATATAAAATCGATGTATTATTATTATTATTATTATTATTATTAAAACTCAAATATCAGCTTCTACAGCACCATACAGGGCTGCTGTAACTCTACTGTTCAAAACAAACTGGAGTAATAGTCTTCAACTCATTAAAGTCAAAAAGAAAATAACAAACTAGTCCATCCTGCTTGAAACCTGGCTGAGGCTAGAAGCTTAAACATTTAATATTTAGGCTTTAGATAAAAATTAAAAACTTTTTCCAGTCCAAAATAACAGTCACACTTAAATGTTTCAGATCCATCCATCCATCCATCCATCTTCTACCGCTTTTCCGGAGGTCCGGGTCGCGGAGGCAGCAGTTCAAGCAGAGAAGCCCAGACTTCCCTCTCCCCAGCCACCTGCTCCAGCTCTTCAGAGGGGATACCAAGGCGTTCCCAGACTAGCTGGGAGACATAGTCTCTCCACCGAGTCCTGGGTCTGCCCCGGGGTCTCCTCCCAGTGGGACGTGCCTGAAACACCTCAAGTGGGAGGCGTCCAGGAGGCATCCTAATCAGATGCCCATACCACCTCAACTGACTCCTTTCAATGTGGAGGAGCAGCGGTTCTACTCTGAGCCTCTCCCGGATGACTGAGCTCCTCACCCTATCTCTGAGGGTGAGTCCAGCAATCCTACGGAGAAAGCTCATTTCAGCCGCTTGTATCCGCGATCTCGTTCTTTCAGTCATTACCCAAAGCTCGTGACCATAGGTGAGAGTAGGAACGTAGATTGACTGGTAAATCGACAGCTTTGCCTTAGAACTAAGCTCCCTCTTCACCACAACAGACCAGTACAACGTCCGCATCACTGCAGATGCTGCTCCAATCCGTCTGTCGATCTCTCGCTCCATTTTCCCCTCACTCGTGAACAAGACCCCAAGATACTTAAACTCCTCCACTTGGGGCAGGAGCCTGTCCCCAACCCGGAGAGGACAATCCACCTTTTTCCGGCTGAGGACCATGGACTCGGACTTGGAGGTGCTGATTCTCATCCCAGCCGCTTCACACTCAGCGGCAAACCGTCCCAGCAAGAGCTGTAGGTCATTGCTGGATGAAGCCAACAGGACAACATCATCTGCAAACAACAGAGATGAGATCCTGTGGTCACCAAGCATGACACCCTCCATTCCCTGGCTGCGCCTAGAAATCCTGTCCATAAAAATTATGAACAGGACCGGTGACAAAGGGCAGCCCTGGCGGAGTCCAACTCTCACTGGGAATGACTCCGACCGAGTGTTGGCAATGCGAACTAAACTCTCACAACGGTCGTACAGAGACCGAATAGCTCGTAACAACAAGCCCGATACCCCATACTCCCGAAGCACCCCCCACAAAAATCCACGAGGGACGCGGTCAAATGCCTTCTCCAAGTCCACAGATCATCAAATTTCAGATCATCAAATTTAAATATTAGACAAAGAAAACACAAGTAAACACAAAATGCAGTTTTTAAAAGAAGGTGTTTATTATTAAGGGTATAAACAAAATCCAAACCAACATTGCCCTGTGTGGAAAAAGTGCCCCCCCCCCCCGTTAAAACACAAATTAACTGTGTTATATCACATCTTCCCAAAGCTGAGTTCAATTTCTCTAGCCACACCCAGGCCTGATTACTGCCACACCTGTTCTCAATCAAGAACTCACTTAAATAGGACCTGCCTGACAAACTGAAGTAGGCCAAAAGATCCTCAAAAGCTAGACATCATGCCGCAATCCAAAGAAATTCAGGAACAAATGAGAAACAAAGTAATGGAGATCTATCAGTCTGGAAAAGGTTATAATGTAGAGGATGCGTTCAAGGACGAGACTGAGTTTATTTCTCAGGATCAGTTTTATTGAAAGCACACATCCTCTATCAATCTCTCAAAACAGAAGAGGCTGAACAAGCACGTAACACACTTCTTATACTCTGCAGAAGTCACACAACCTAAGTCACATGATGCTTATGCAAACATACAATCCATGGTACATAATCTCAGTCACAATGCCTCTTTGATCTTCTCCTATTGTCTCTTATCCCTCGATGTTCCGGGACTCCCACCGGGGCATCCTCTCCAAGACAAAGGCCCGAACTCACACCTCCTTGTCATCTCCTGCAGGTCTCTGCAGGCCCAGACCTCCTTTGTCCTCTGAGACGTGAAGCCCCCAATACATATACAGTCATGCATATGTGGGGAATATGAGTTCAATATATGCGCCACAATAAAGCCATTTCTAAAGCTTTTGGACTCCAGCAAACCACAGTGAGAGCCATTATCCACAAATGGCAAAAAAATGGAACAGTGGTGAACCTTCCCAGAAGTGGTCAGCCAACTAAAATTACCCCAAGAGCACAGCGCCGACTCATCCAAGAGGTCACAATACTCCACGACTGCATCCAAAAAACTGCAGGCGTCACTTGCCTCAGATCAGGTCAGTGTTCATGACTCCACCATAAGAAAGAGACTGGGCAAAAATGGCCTTCATGGCAGAGTTCCAAGAGGAAAACCACTGCTGAGCGAAAAAGAACATAAAGGCTTATCTCAGTTTTGCCAGAAAATATCTTGATGATCCCCAAGATTTTTTTGGGAAATACTCTCTGTACTGACGAGACAAAAGTTGAACATTTTGGAAGGTGTGTGTCCCATTACATCTGGCGTAAAAGTAACACTGCATTTGAGAAAAGGAACATCATACCAACAATAAAATATGTTGGTGGTAGTGTGATGGTCTGGGGCGGTTTTGCTGCTTCAGGACCTGGAAGACTTTCTGTGGTAAATGGAACCATGAATTCTGCTGTCTACCAAAATATCCTAAAGGAGAATGTCTGGCCATCTGTTCGTGACCTCAAGCTGAAGCATTTGGGTTCTGCAGCAGAACATTGATCCAAAACACAGCAGCAAGTCCACCTCTGAATGGCTGAAGAAAGACAAAATGAAGACTTTGGAGTTGCCATGTCAAAGTCCTGACCTGAATCTGATAGAGATACTTTGGCATAACTTTTAAAAGGTCGTCCACGTTCAGAAATCCTCCAGTGTGGCTGAATTACAACAATTCTGCAAAGATGAGTGGGCCAGAATTACTCCACAATGCTGTAAAAGACTCATTTCCAGTTATCACAAATGCTTGATTGCAGTTGTTGCTGCTAAGGTTGGCCAAACCAGTTATTGGGTTTAGGGGGCAATCACTTTTTCACACAGGGTCATGTAGGTTTGGATTTTTTTCCCCCTTAATTATAAACAGCTTCATTTAAAAACTCCATTTTGTGTTTACTTGTGTTTTCTTGGTCTAATATTTAAATTTGTTTGATGATCTGATACAGTTAAGTGTGACAAACACTTTTTCACACCATTGTTCAGTGAAATATTTAAGCTGTTTTATTTGTGATGATTATGGTTCTTTTATTTAAATTAAATTACAAATCATGGTATTCTATTTTACTGAGATTCACCAATATTCAGAGTGAGGGCTTATTACCGTGACAGCAATAGAGACGATTAAAAACAGCCAGCTACTCATGTAATTCACTCATTTGCTGGCAGTTAACACGTTACCAGCAGAAGTGAAACAACTCGGCTGTCAGTAAACATCATTCCAAAAAGATTATTGTCCGACAAGTAATGTTAGCGCATGCTAACAGTTTAATCAGTTTTCTAAAGCTGAGACAGTCGCTCATTGACAATAAGAAGCGGTAACGTTACTCGCTTAAAAACTGCCTAACCTTACCAGTGTTGTGTTTAGAAGTCGCCCACTTTCAGTCACTCTTCACTGGGGCGGAACGCTGCAGAAGTCTGCTGACAGGTGGCTGGAGAGAAACAGACAGGTGAAGGGGACGTGACTTGACCATTGCATTTTCTGTAACCGTCTGAACCGTACCGAAAAATCTCAATACAAGTACCATGACACCACTACTTTTGTAGTTTTTATTAGGAAATTGTCCCGTTTGGAATGATAAGTTGAAGATGTGAGTTAGTGGCTTGGAAATTTCCTCAATTACCTATTTCACTGTTTTCATGTCTGAGTCATCACATTCACTTAATGTGTGGAGAAAGGAAGAAGGCGAGGCAACGAGCTGAGCGACACAGAAACTATTCCATCTCCAACATACAGCACAGTAAAAGAGCTCAGACCCGGAACTTCCAACCGTAATACATTGTTGTTTAGAACAAAGCTTTTGTGGCACATTCACATGACATAACACCAGCACCGCAATCACACCCTTCTTCTTCCAGCAGCTCCGGCAGTTACTCCTCTTCCTGGGGGGCACATAGTCCTTACTGTCCCATCTGAGACCCCCTGGTGACACTTCGTCTTTCGGTCCATTGTTTCCCTCCTTCCCCAGCTGCCTTCTCTGTGTGGAGAAATCCCACACCATGCCCCCACACAGCCCCTCCCCCGAACACCCAGAATGGACATTTATCGCCCCGTCCTCTGGGCTTGAGCTGGCGCCCATATCGGCTGTAGCGCGGGGTTGCCGATCCATTCGAACCGCCCTGCTGGAAGGGTGTACAACAGGGCACGTCAGTCTTTGAAGGGAAGAGGGGAGAGGGAGAGAACACATCAGCTTCGTGAGTCCAGGTCCTTGCCGAAGGATCACCAACTTGCGGAGCCACCAGTGGTGGGTGTCTGCGCCAGCGAGCTTGGGCCAACGCCACCAAAAGTGGGCTTCAGCCTGTCGATGCAGACAGTCTCCCTACGTTCCCTCAAGTGTAACATAAAATGCTTCACCCCAGGTTCCAACACCCTGACCGGTCCGTCGTACGGTGGGCGCAGCGGGGTCCGGTGCGCATCATGCCTGACTAAAACAAAACTGACATTCTGCAAGCTTTTTGGGATGAAGGTGCTGGGAAAACAATGGTTGGCCTGGCCCGGTACATTAAAAGCCTCCGTACTGTGCAAAAATTGCGTGGGCTAATCAGCCTCGGGTGCGGGGTTTTCAGGTAAAAACTCTCCGGTGATCCGCAGCAGCTTAGAAAAAAAGTTCTGCCTGGGAGGCTGCCAAATCCTCCTGAGGTGGGGTGCACAACCTTAAAAGAACCCAGAGCAGGCGGTCGACCCAATTTGTATCCGTGAGTGAAGCTGTGAGCGCTTCTTTAAGCGACCTATGAAAATGCTTGCATAACCCATTAGCCTGGGGGTTGTACGCGTAAGTATGGTGAATTTTGACCCCCAGGCTGTGGGCTATCGCGGACCAGAGTTCCAAAACTTACCGTCGACCCCTGTCGGAAATGATGTCCAACAGGGATCGGAATCTTGCAACCCAAGCCGACAAAAAAGCACAAGCCACTTCTGCAGACGTGGCAGAAGCCAGCGGGACCACTTCAGACCAGCGCGTTGTGCAGTCCACGATTGTTAAAAGGTGCATGAAACCTTGCGATGACAGGAGGGGTCCCACCAAATCCACATTGATATGGTCAAACCTCCTGTCCAGGATTTTCAAAGGCTCGATGGGGGCTCTTGTATGATTGTGCAATTTGGCCCACTGGCACGTGACGCAAGCTGCAGCCCACTCTTTAACGTCCTTGAACAAGCATGGCCAGATGAATTTCGCCCACACTAGCTTCACCGAAGAGCACACTCTTTGATGCAAAAAGGATTGTACTGAATCCAAAAGTGACAGCGCCAAGAGCTCAGAACCACCAGATGCAGGTGGCCGGTGGAGATGTTGCAGAGCAAGGGAGGGCACCCCTCTTTGCACCACCATGTTTTCCAGCCATAATCCAGTAGGCGCAGACTGGAGTGCGCAAATATCCATGTCCCTGGCTTGCGCTGCGGCCATCGCAGGGAAATCTATTCCCATGTCGACTGGGGAGACTTACGCACGTGACAGAAAATCAGCCACAACGTTGAGCTTAACGGCGACATGTTGAGTGTCGGTAGTAAACTCTGAAATTGCGGCCAAGTGTCGTTGCTGCCGGGCCAACCATGGTTCCGAGACCTTGGACAGCACGTACATCAGCAGCCTATGGTCCACGAACACGGTGAATTCGCGCCACTCTAGCCACAATTGGAAATGGCGCGTCGCCAGGTGGAGAGGAAGCAATTCTCTATCGAGTGTGCTGTATTTGTGTTCGTTGTTGCACAAAGTTCAGCTGAAAAGTGCGAGAGGCTGCCACAAACCTGAGATGTACTGCTTCACCACTGCCCCGATGGCAACATCAGACGCGTCCGTAGTCGGTGCTATCCATGCTATCCAGGGCTAGCAACGTGGCATCTACAAGTGCTGTTTTGATGTTTGTTAAAGCCTGGACTCACTCAGGAGTCCAGTCAATGGTTTCTGCGGGCTTCTTTATTTGACTCGTGACATACAATGGCTGCATCAGCTGAGCTGCCTGGGGAAGGAAACGGTTATAAAAATCAGTGCCTCCAGGATGTCATGGGATTTTTTTTTTTTTTTCAATTGTTGCGGTAAGTTGCAGGGCTCTCTTGGAGGATTGCCTGAATCACCCATTGGCTCATGTCCAGCCTGGAGAGTCCCAAATTTAAAACTCACTGACAAGATGTAGTAGTGACTACTACTTAGTAGTGACTACTAAGATGTAGTAGTGACTTTTACTTCTAAAGACGTATAAACCATTACAACACTTGCTGTAATTTTAGATTCACTTGTTTTTTGTGTGGTTTGCACGCGCTCCCAAGATGGAGGTGCTTTCAGGCAAGCGGACATTTTTCAACACAAACCCGGCACTTCATACACGTGGTCATTACGGAAACTCGGGGAGACGTTCGCCGGTGGGCTGGAGGAAACGGCTGAAGGAACGATGTGGGACAGCTCGCAGGTGAGTGTTGTTTATTTTTAAATCACACACTGTTTTTTGCTGATGTGTTCAGTATATACTTAATGTAAACACAGAAGTGAGTGCGGTGCAGTGTCGCATTTGATTGGTCAGACTGATGATGTACACATCTGCGCGCTACTGAGAGACAAATTTGATTGGCGAAATTGGCGGAACTTGACAACAATTGGCCAAAATTGCGGTAAAGTTGTGGTGATTGGAGAAAATTCAAATTATGCAGGACCTACTGAAGTCGCAGGAATTGGTAGAATCGCAACTTTGTGAAATCCTGAAGGGTTTGAAAAATTAACCATTCCCAAAAACTGCTGTAGTGCTCTCATGGTCTGCGGATGAGGAAAGTCCGACACCGTGCACCTTATCCGTTAACGGAATCACGCCTGCTGACGAAATGCAGTGGCCCAAAAAATCAATCACTGGCATACCGAACTGGCACTTTGCGGGGCTAACTAGCAGCCTGTGCGCCTCCAACCTCTGGATAACTGTCTTGGGATGGCCAGTGTGCTCCTCCTTGGACGCACTAGCTACCAGAATGTCATCTAAGTAGACAAAAACGAAGGACAAGTCACGACGCACTGACGAGATGTAGTAGTGACTTTTACCTCTAAAGATATATAAACCGTTACAACGCTTGCTGTAATATTAGATTCTTTTTTGTGTGTGTGTGGTTTCATGGCGTGTCTGGCCGCACGCGCTCCTGAGATGGAGGTGCTTTCAGGCAGGCGGACGTTTTTCAACACAAACCCAGCACATTCATGCGGTCATTACGAAAACTCGAGGAAATGTTCACCAGTGAGCTCCCGGGTCTCTATGCATTCCTCTTTTTTATTTTTAATACCAGGCATTGAGACCCGCAACTTCTGACAATCATACATTGTGTTTAGAACAAAGCCTGTGTTGCACCTTAACATGACATAACGCTGGCGCCGCTGTCACACCCTTTTTTCCTCCAGCGGCTCCGGCAGTTACTCCTCTCCCTGGGGGGGTGCATAGTCCTTACTGTCCTGTCTGATACCCCCCGGTGACACATTCTCTTTCGGTCCATTGCCCCCCCCCCCTTCCCCAGTTACTTTCTTCACTGGGTGGAGAAGTCCCATACCATGCCCACACACAGCCCCCCAGAACATGTTTTGTATTAACATTTATTAACAATATCTCTGTTTTATTGTTCTTCAGTTGCTTTAATAAAGACTGAACTAAGATTTCTTTCTATAAAATCAATGTCACTGTTTTCTGTAAAACTTAGCATCACATTCACTTGTTAATATTGTTTCATTGTCAATAAAATGTTGAGGCTAATTCACTTGTCTAGGAAAATTTATGATTATTCTTGTTCTGCTTGTACCTTCAATGTTATTTTGACTTTTTTTAATATTTTACTGTAATCCTTCTGACAAATATTCATATCACTTGATTTGTTTTAATATTTCTTCTTTATTTTCTGCTTCTTCAGCTCTATATTGTATAAATTCTCTACAATGTATTTTTCTTTTTCGAGACATTTTGTAATCTCTTATAATCAGTGGATGTCTCATAGTCCAGTAGTATAGTATAATCCATTTATACTATTTATACTAGGTGCATGTGCATGCAGTGACCGGCAGCGGGTGAAAAAAGTTCGACATCTGTGTCTCTGTTTTTATGCACTTTAATGTGTTTTAATGTAATTCTCTGTGCCGTTTTTGTCCTTGAATGTTTGTGGACTATATAACGAAGAGCTCCCTGGTTCCATCAGTATGGATTTCCTTCTTGTTTTTGCACTGTCGTTTCTTTCTTACCGGCTCTTTGTCTTGGAGGTAAGTGCGATGGCGATCTCGCCGGGAAGAATACAGTATTCCAGAGAAATGTTACTGCATTTAAACATGGATAACACAGTATCTGTGTTTGAGTCTGTGCCACAACAGCTGGACTTTATTTTAAGAGATTTTCATGGACACAGTGATGAAAAGAGTGACAAGAGGAGGAAATGCGGAAAGCGTGGAGGTGTAAGATTAAAACTGAGGAGGTGTCAGCTTAACCGCATTCCTCTTCCTTCCATTATTATGGGGAACGTACAATCCCTGAGAAATAAAGTGGATGAAATTCAAGGAAGTGTCTGATATCAGAAGGATTTCAAGAACTGCTGTGTCATGGCTTACATGGAGATGTGGCTTACGGCGCATGACCAGGATGCAGACCTGTGTATTGACGGCTTTGGAGCCCCCCTTCACTTGGATTGGCAGGAAGAGGTAACAGGGAAACGTCGGGGGGGTGGCGTATGTTTATATAGTAATAAACAGTACTGTACATCTGTCACAGTCAGAGAGCGCATCTGTTCACCAGATGTGGAGCTGCTGTCTGTGTCACTACGCCCTTTTTATCGACCCCGCGAGTTCCCCCAACTTTTCATAATGACTGTGTACATTCACCCGAGAGCGGATGCTGCCTCCGCCTCCAGCACCGTCTTTGAGGTGGTCCAGCGGTTGCAGTCGATTTCCCCAGAGGCTCCAAATTTCATCCTTGGGGATTTTAACCATGTGTCCCTAAAGAAGACACTTAAAAACTTTTATCAGTATATCTCCTGCCCAACCAGGCGAAAAAAGACATTGGACCTGTGCTACGGATCCATAGAGAGGGCCTTTAAATCTCTTCCCCTTCCTCCTTTAGGATCCTCATATCAAAACTATGTACATTTGCTGCCCATATATAAAACTGCTCTCAGAAGAGGCAAGGCAAAGACCAGAGACATAAACGTGTGGACAGAGGATTCAGTGCACTGCCACCAGCAATGCTTTAACCTTACAGACTGGGAGGTGTTCACGCTCACCTGCGGAGAAGATTTGGACTCTTTAGTGGACGTGACATGCTCATACATGGCTTGCTGCAGAGACATGATCATTCCACGTAACCGTGTCAAACTATATCCCAACAACAAGCCATGGGTTACAAAATCAGTTAAATCCTGCTTACAAAGGAAAGCACTTGCTCTTAAGTGGGGGGTCTGTTTCTGAGCTGCAGGTTGCCACAAAAGAGCTGAAGGCTGAAATTTTAAGAGCAAAACAGAATTATAAATCAGAGTTGGAAAGCAAGATGGCAACAAACAAACTTGGTTCAGCCTGGGCCAGTATGAAAACTATTGCAGGCCTACAGAGCGCAGTAATCGTGTGTTTTTAGATGGTTTTAATTCAGACACAGAGCTGGCTAATGCTCTTAATTGTTTTTATGGTCGTTTTGATTCCTTTGATTTTAGCACAGAAACCCAAGATTTGAAACAGAAACTCAAAGACTGTCAGAAAATTGTATATACATGTTATCATTTTATATCCATTTTATATACTCAAGTGTATATTGTATGCATATTACCATCAAACCATAAGTTTATTACACACTGTTTCATTTTTGTATATTGAGAAGACTTCCTGAATGTCCTTCATGTGCAAAACTAAGATGTGCTTAGTTTGAGAAATAAAACTGTCTCACTAGACAAAACTATGCACATGATAAGGGGTCTGGGAATAAGGGAAAATTAATCTTGTTTTCCTATGAAATGCTGTGACGATGATTAACTTGGAGTCTGGACTTAGCACACCTGCAAGGTCATGTTGTTCTCCTTTCGGGCCAATCTTTGCATATTTCTGTTATGACTGTATATGATATTATGACATTCAGCAGATGTTCTCTTGTGATTATATGACTGACGATGTATAAAAAGTCTCTGAATTGTTAAACTCTTCAGTGCTGAAAATTCTGTTAAAGGTATGCACTCCTGCAGTAAATATATATATGAGAACTAATATTCTGTGTCATGAATCTTAATTGAGGTAACGAACTGACATACGATCACTCTGAGTTTTCAGATTCTGACAAAGACAATCAGCACTTTAATATTGAGGCGCAGGATGTTAAAAGGGAGTTCTGCGCTGTAAAAGTGAACAAAAGTCAGGGCTTGATAATATACGTGGGCGCTTGGTAAAATCCTGTGCACATGAACTGAGTCCTGTGTTTCACTACATTTTCAATAAGTCCTTACAGACACAACATGTGCCTAAGATCTGGAAAGATGTTGTGGTTGTCCCCGTTCCAAAATCCAGCTGTCCTAAAACGGTAAATTATTTTAGACCAGTTGCTTTGACTTCAATTTTAATGAAAATTTTTGGGAAAAACTGGTCAGATTTGAGGTCCTAAAGCAGACTGAGCATGCATTGGATCCTTTGCAGTTTGCCTATAGGCCTCACAGAGGAGTGGAGGATGCCACTGTCACTCTGTTTAACATGCTTTTTAAACATCTGGATTTTAATGGGACACAGGCCAGACTTTTATTTGTGGACTTTTCTTCCGCCTTTAATACAATCCAACCTCATATTTTAGTTGAAAGGCTCCTGCAACAATTGGATTTGAGTAATAATCTGGTGGGTTGGATTCTGGATTTTTTTTAACCAACAGGACACAGAGAGTTAGGGTCAATGGTACATTGTCTAACCAAAAGTCTTCTTCTACTGGCTCTCCTCAGGGGTGTGTGTTGTCACCACTACTCTTCATCCTGTACACAAACATGTGTCGGAGCAGACATGACAACAGACACATTATAAAGTATGCTGGTGATTCAGTTGTTGTCAGTCTCCTCCAGGATGGTGAGAGTGGCCATGGCCCAGTAGTTGATGATTTTGTTCACTGGTGTGAGGATTCCTACCTGCAGCTGAATGCGACAAAAACTAAAGATACGATTATTGACTTCAGGAGGAAAACTCCCAGGCACAAAGTCACTGTACTAAAAGGCCAGACTGTGGGACACATATGCACATATGTATGTCACTTTATGCTTCATATGTATACCACCATAGGCTTCACATCTTAGATTGAACAAAGGACTGAGCCTCTTTGGGAGATAACACAAGGATCTGAGAATTTAGTCTTTGGCAGGCAAAGAGACGGCCTTGGGGGATTTCGCCTGGCGGCCAGAGACTGGAGGTGGAGGTGTTAAGACCTGGAAGAAGACGCATTGTTATTTGGGATTAAATACAATGTGACTGTGTGCTTTGATGTCCTGGGGTATAAAAGGGACGAATGTCTGGGGGTTTCTTTCTCTTTCTGTTTTTGCTGATGTTGGAGAATGTGAATAAACCTGACTCGTGAGATAAACTCTGCCTAGTCACTTTCACATTCCCCACACTGGTGACCCTAAGACGTATCATGAGTGAAAGAAATTCCCCCGAGCCAGACTCGTCAGGAGCCAGCCAAGCGAATGCAGCCACAGTCCAGCAACCAGACTTCTGGCAGAACAATCCACGCTCCTGGTTTAATGTGGTTGAGATGAGATGAGATTCAACTTTGTCATTACACATGTATGAATACAAGGTAACGAAACGTGACTTGGCATTTGGGCACGCTCTGCAGAGCGCATTCAAGGCCGGGGCAGCCGCTAGGCGCCAGTCATAGTGGTGATAAAGAAAGAAAAAGGGAAGGGATATGGAATGACACAGTAGGCGAGAGAAAAAAACATGTTTATCAAAATGGCGCTCAGTTAGTGAGCGAAATTTTGATTGCAGGAAAAAAAAAAACCCTCAATGCACATTTAGCAGACAACAAAACCAAAAGTCAGAGAGGATCAGTGAATGAATGGATGTAATTCCGTATATGTGAATCAGTGTGTTCGTGTATGTTGAATGCAGGTGGGTGTTTATCAGTTACTGGAGGCAGCAAATCTCTCCCAGCCGAGATGTTTTGTCTTAGTGTCTGAAACTCGGAAGCATGTCCTTGAGGCATGGCAGATGGAAATTTCCTGAGCCAGTCACTGTCCTTGAGAGTTCAGATTGCAGCACACCAGAATGTTTATGAAGAGAAGCACAATCTTCTGTTTTGTCTTAATCCAGGAGGAAAATAGTCAACAGGGCACCGAATTCAAGGTCTGATAACACAGACCACTCAGAGCATAGAATTTACAGCTCTTGCAATCCTGTGTTCATAATTTCCATACATAGGCTTTAAATCCATTCTTGGAGGGCACCAAAACGACTCCAGATGTTTCCCTTCTAAACATGGGAAGCATGTCCGGCAGAGTCCATCCCTCTACAGTGCATGCCAGATGGTAATTTCCATGTTAGTCTTGCCGTTAGTTAGTGCTCTCCCCCGTCTAGTTGAATTGTTGAAGAAGCAGCTACGCCGGGACCGCTTTGATTAGCTCTTCTAGTTAAATTTTCGATACACCAGGAAAACTGCTGCACGGTGGCGCAGTGGTTTAGCACTGTGGCAGCACAGTTTTACCCTCGGCCGGGGGATCGCGGGGATCATGAGATCGTGGGTTCGATCCCAGCCCCCGACCAACAGTGAGCTGTGTAGAGTTTGCATGTTCTCCCCGTGTTGCGTGGGTTTACTCCGGGATTTCTCCGGTTTCCTCCCGCATACCAAAAACATGTAGGTTTAGGGCGCTCGCGCACGCAGCGACCGGCAGCCGATGGCTTGTCACCAGACTGCAAACCAAATCTACCTACGGGTACAAATAAGTAACAAAAAAAAAACAAACAAACTCCAGAGCCAATCAGCAGAAAAATCCTGTGATCGTGCCAAACCAGATAGATGTTTCCACATCATCAGTCGAATCATGCAGACACATGTGTTCCAATCCATGGGTCTCTCCATAGGGGCTCCCCCTGGCCCAAATTTATGTAAAAAGTTGTTAATTTTATTAAAGCCGCTCACCAAATCCATTTTTTTCATTTGGATCAAGATTCAGCCAGAAGAACAGCGACGCAGACAAGACAGCAAGCTGGGATTCTCAGTTAGGAAGAGTGGAGGAGGGTGAAAGAGGGAGCAGAGGAAAAAGCAACCGTTCTCTCTGAAGGGCAGGAAGAAATTGAAATTTCTTTGAAATTGAGGTTGAGGCGCAGTTCAACCTCCGGGGGATTTCGGTAGATGCCACAAAGTTCTACCATGTGGTTGCAAAACTGGACAACCACACAGCCCAGCATGTGGAGAGCCTGATCGACCAGCCGCCGGACAGCGACAAGTATGGCACGTTGAAGGCTGCACTCATCCGGTACTTCACCCTTTCGGCGGAGGAGCGAGCAGAGGGGCTCCTGGCGCTGACTGAATTTGAAAGCGACAGGCCCGCGGACCTGATGGAGAAGCTGTTGAGGTTGAAAGACTCCGACGATGATCACTTCATCTTCACCCACCGCTTCCTCAGGACCCTACCGTCAGCGGTGAGAGTGACCCTGGCCAGTTCGCCACTGTTGGCCCAACGAGACTACCGCGTGCTGGGCCAGGAGGCGCAACGAATCGTCAACGCCACCAAACAGCGTGCGGCCACGGCCGCGGCAGCAGAGCTCGGCGCAATGTCCAGAGATGGCAGGGGGCCAGAGACAGCAGTACCAGACTCACCGACGACGGCGGCGGCAGGGACCAAGAAACACGGATCAGACGACGTCCTTTGTTTCTACCATCGCCGCTTCTCAGAGAGGGCACGCAAATGTGTACCACCGTGCCAGTTCGGGCGTTCGGGAAATGCCAAGACCGGGGGTCGGTAGCAGCTGTGGCCCTCAGGGAGGAGAACAAGCTGCTTTATTTGTTGGACGCTCGCTCGGGGAGGCATTTCCTCATGGACACAGGCTCCTAGCTGAGTTTCATCACACCTTCCTACGCAGACAGGCTAGCAGGTTCCAAAGGTCCCCGGGTGGTAGCAGCAAACGGCTCGGGGATTAAGACCTTTGGTGAGAAGACTCTACTTCTGTCTCTGCAGGGCCGTACATTCGAGTGGACTTTTATCATAGCAGCAGTGAATTTCAATATGTTGGGGGCTGATTTTTTGTGCTCACATGGTTTGTTGGTTGATCTCACTAACAGGCGCTTGGTTAATGCACTTTCTTTTTATTCTATTCCCTGTGCAGCCCGAGTGACCCCGCCCACAGCACAAGCCAACGTCGCAATGGCAAGCGGTAAGTTCCACACACTGCTCACTCAGTTCCCAGCACTCACGGTTCCCACATTTTCAGCAGCCGTCGCTAAACACGGAGTGGAACATTTTATTACTACCACCGGACCGCCCGTTTTTGCAAAAGCTCGGCACTTGGATTCAGCTAAACTGACCATAGTGCGCGAGGAGTTCGCCAACCTGGAAAAGTTGGGCATCATCAGGCATTCGAACAGCCCATGGGCTTCCCCGCTTCACATGGTCCCTAAAGCTGATGGCTCGTGGCGACCTTGCGGAGATTTCCGCAGGTTGAACAACGCTACGGTGCACGACCGCTACCCAATCCCGCATATCCAAGATTTTTCCGTTCATTTGGCGGGGGTGCGCGTTTTTTCTAAGATAGACTTTGTCCGCGGTTACCACCAAGTCCCAGTGCACGCTGAGGACATACCCAAAACAGCGGTAATAACTCTGCTTGGCCTATTCGAGTTTTTGCGCATGCCGTTTGGGTTTAAAGGCGCTACGCAGACGTTCCAACGCATGATGGACGCGGTGTTGCGCGATCTCCCCTTCGTGTTCGTCTACCTGGACGACATCTTAGTGGCCAGCGCGTCCGAAGACGAACACGAAAACCACCTCACGACAGTTTTCCAGAGGTTGGGAGAGCACGGGTTAATAATCAACCCAGCGAAGTGTCAGTTCGGGGTGATGCAGATTGATTTTTTGGGGCATCGTGGCTCCCCAGAAGGAGCGGTTCCGCTGCCTGACAAAGTGCGCGCGGTAGCAAATTTTCCCCAGCCACAAACAGTCAAGGCGTTACAGGAGTTTTTGGGAATGGTGAATTTTTATAACCGTTTCCTCCCCCGCGCAGCGCAGCTCATGCAACCATTGTATGCCACACTAAAAAAAACAAAAACCCGCAAATAAGATCGAATGGTCTCCGAAGCGAGAGCGAGCATTCTCGGAGGTTAAAGCAGCCCTGGCAAATGCTGCGTTGTTAGCACATCCGGACCCAACGGCCCGCATAGCACTCACTACTGACGCGTCAGATGTGGTCATAGGGGGCGGTCGTGGAGCAGCATGTAGCCGGGGCTTGGCAGCCGCTCGCCTTTTTCAGCAGGACTTTGCACGATAGTGAACGAAAATACAGCGCATTCGACAGGGAGTTGTTGGCTCTCCACTTGGCCATTCGCCACTTCCAGTTCTGGCTGGAGGGACGCAGTTTCACCGTGTTCGTTGACCACAAGCTGCTGACGTTCGCGATGGCCAAGGTTTCAGAACCGTGGTCAGGCCGGCAGCAGAGGCAGCTGGCCGCAATCTCAGAGTTTACTACCGATATTCAGCATGTGGCGGGTAAACTGAATGTAGTGGCAGACTGTCTCTCGCGCGCCGTGGCGGCTCCAGTCCGCGTAGGGATAGATTATGCAGCCATGGCCGCGGATCAGGGTAGCGATGCGGATGTGCGCGTGCTCCAGTCTGGACCAACAGGGTTAAGGCTGGAGAACAGGGTTCTGCAAGAAGGTATGCCCCTCCTAATCTGCGATGTCTCCACTGGGCAACCGCGTCCTGTGGTACCGGCCGCGTGGCGCCGCTGCGTTTTTGACTTGATTCATTCTCTGGCGCACCCGGGAGTGCGCGCGTCGGTCAAAATGGTGGGAGAGAAATTTGTATGGCCGAGCCTGCGCAAACAAGTTAGAGAGTGGGCGACAGCCTGCATGGCTTGTCAACGAGCCAAGGTACACAGACACACGAGAGCTCCCTTGGAGCCGTTCCACATCCCGGCCAAGAGGTTCGATCATGTTCACATGGACCTCGTAGGCCCCCTCCCGCCGTCACAGGGGTGCACACATCTTCTGACCATGGTAGAACGCACCACGTGCTGGCCGGAAGTGGTCCCACTGTCGTCAACCACAGCCGAGGAGGTGGCGCGCGCGTTTTTAACGGCATGGGTAGTGCGCTTTGGAGTCCCGTCAGACATTACGTCCGACAGAGGTCCTCAATTTGTTTCCAAACTTTGGTCAGCGATGGCCCGCAGCCTGGGGGTAACGATCCACCGCACGACCGCGTACAATCCGCAGGCTAATGGATTATGCGAACGTTTTCATAGGTCATTGAAGGCGGCCCTCAGAGCGTCGCTTACGGATACAAATTGGGTGGACAGGCTACCATGGGTTTTATTGGGGTTGCGTTCTGCACCTAAAGAGGATTTAGAAGCCTCCCCGGCTGAGCTAGTTTTTGCGCAGCCACTTCGGCTGCCCGGGGAATTTCTCCCAGATAATCCTGCGCTGGAATGTTCCCCGGCTCAGTGGTTGCAGAGTAGCACAGACTCGAGCACGCTGCCTGGCCCCGTTCACCACAGTTTTCCGCGCGTTTTTGTGCCTAAGGCTTTAAAAAATGCGGAGTTTGTTTTTGTCAGACACGATGCCCATCGCCCACCGTTGCGACCGCCTTATGATGGACCATTTAGAGTGCTGGAAACAGGGGATAAGCATTTTTTGCTAGATTTGGGAGGCAGGAAAGAAAAGATTGGCATAAACAGGCTCAAACCCGCTTTTGTGGTGGCCGACGAGGATGTGCTGTTGGCCAGGGCTCTTCGGCGCGGCAGACTCCCTAGGGAGCATTCCCCAGAACACCCACAGGGATTGACTAACAGTTCTCATCCTCAGACAGCAGCTCCCCAGCAGGATGGCACCGCAGAGGTGGTAAAGCAGTTTACAGCAGATACGGGAGGAGACTGAGGCCCAAGCAGCATGTGGACTGATGTGTAGTGATTTTATCATGACATGCAGACTGTTATTACGTTGTTCCATCTTAGACGTTTGGGGGGGGGGGGTCATGTGGGACACATATGCACATATGTATGTCACTTTATCCTTCATATGTATACCACCATAGGCTTCACATCTTAGATTGAACAAAGGACTGAGCCTTTTTGGGAGATAACACGAGGATGTGAGAATTTAGTCTTTGGCAGGCAAAGAGACGGCCTTGGGGGATTTCGCCTGGCGGCCAGAGACTGGAGGTGGAGGTGTTAAGACCTGGAAGAAGACGCATGGTTACTTGGGATTAAATACAATGTGACTGTGTGCTTTGATGTCCTGGGGTATAAAAGGGATGGATGTCTGGGGGTTTCTTTCTCTTTCTGTTTTTGCTGATGTTGGAGAATGTGAATAAACCTGACTCGTGAGATAAACTCTGCCTCGTCACTTTCACATTCCCCACAAGACCACTGAATGTGTACAATCCTACAAATATTTTGGGATGATTATTGATAGTAATTTAAACTTTGAAGACAACTGTGAAAGGGTGTGCAAAAAGGGTCAGCAACATTTGCATTGTTTAAGGAAACTGGCACGCTTCCACATTGACCGAACCATAATGATAATGTTTTATCAGGCTTTTATTGAATCTGTTTTATCTTTTTCTTTAGTGTCATGGTTTGGTCAGACAAAACTGAAACCGAGGAAATCCTTGGATCAGGTTGTTAGATGGTCCAGTCGTTTGCTTGGTGAATCACAGCTGAGCCTGACATCCCTGTACACCAGACAGGTACAGAGGATTGCTACCTCCATTTTAAATGATGACTCCCACCCTTTGCACTGCAACTTTCAGCTTCTTCCCTCCAGACGGAGGTTTGCTGTCCCAAAAAGTAAAGCCCAGCGCTATAGAAACAGCTTTGTTCCTGCTGCTGTCAAAGAGTTGAACAAGATGTAGCAATATTTTGCACATAATTAAGTTACCTATTTATTAATTTTATTTTATATTTACTTATTTTTTGTAGGTTTTTATTGGGGTTCTAAATATTTTATTGGGTTTTAGACTTTTGAATTTTTAACCTCTTTGACTAGTCTTTAACTTTTTAATATGACCCTTCACTCTTATCTCCTTGTTTTTTCTCTTATCTCTTTGTCCTATGTCCTGATTGGTGGAGCCTTGAGTACTTTTATCATGTTTATAGTCAGCTTCATGTGTGCCTGTGTTTGTGTTCATGTTGAATGTAATTGTGGTTTGTAAATATGGATATCACCTGACAGCAAAATAAATCTACGGGTACAAATAAAGGAACCTGAACCTGAACCTTGTTCACGAATCATTTCTTTATATGTTGTATGCTCAAGATACCCGACTTTGTGTATAACACGGACTGACCTTTTTTTTTGTAATATTAGCAATGAATTAAGTGCACTTTTATAATTGTTACCCCAGACCTTTATAAAATAGGTCAAGTATGGAAGTATTAATGAACAGTACAAAATATGAAGCGATTTGTAATCTAGGACTTGCTTAATTTTATTTACAGTATAATTGCAATATTTTTTGCCACTTTGTTTTGTATGTATCTGAAGTGTGGTTTCCAACTAATTTATCATCTAGTATTACACCCCAAAATTTGATCGCCTTATGAATATATAGATATCTTGTCATGGTCAGAAATGACAACAGTAAACTGTTATATTTTCTACTGGTCATGTAATTAAGAATAAATTTTAGAGTTCAGTCTAACTTGTATACACATTTAAAGTAATAAAAATTAATTTATTTTGTGGTTTTAATTTACCTTAATTTTACCTGCTGACTTTAACATGAGTTAAAGTCTTATTTTATCTGTCATGGTCCTCTCTGTCTGGTGAAAATTCTCACGTAAAGGGTAAAGAAAATACATTAATTAAGATCAAAATAAAGTTCTCTCTGTCAAAAATGTCAGGGAAAAAAACCCTCAACTGATGCCATCATGGTTGTTAGGCAACAGGGTTGTGGATGGTCACGCAAACATATCAAATCAACCTTTGTCATGTTGCTGTACGTACAACTGTAGTGCAGGCAAAGTGAAATTACGTTTCTCTAGGCATCCATATAAGTAAAAAGAGCATAATTTAAGACACACTCACACACACCCTCACCCCCCACCCCAACACAGCCATTCACACATCCCTGAGGCATACTTGAAACTAACTAGAACTATATACGTACATATAATATACATAATGTCCATAAGGTGCAGTCGTATGTATGAAAGATTCCGGCTCAACTGTTCAGCATCCTAGCAGCTTGTGGAAGGAAGCTGTTAATCAGTCTGGTGGTTCTGCCTTCGATGCTCCGGAATAGTTTGCCAGATGGCAGAAGTTCAAAGTGTTTATGCAGAGAGTGAGAGTGATCCTTGACAATGTTCAGTGCCCTGTGCCTACAATGGCTCTGAAAAAGTTCTTGGACAGAGGGGAGGGAAACCCCAATTACCCTCTCAGCTCCCTTTGTCATAACCTTGGACTCAGGGAACACACGCACACGGGCTCGGGAAGATTTAATGCTTTTATTTACAGACAAGGGTGTATGAGTGCGTGAATGGGAATGGAGATGTGGTGTGGGCGGACACCGTGTCAGGTGCGCGGAACAGCTCGCCGTTCGACCAGGTAACCCTGAGGGGAGAGCAGAGCAGGAGGTTAGATGTAGCCGACCACACCGTGGGAATAATCTGTTACGTTTGCTCACGTACAGGGGAATGCGTGGCTGGCGTTGGCTTGACAGCTGTGTCCTGGAAGACAGCGCGGCTGTGCGCCCTTGACGCGTCGGAGCCATGCAGGCGGAGAAGAGGCGAGGAGGAGGAAAAGCCACCACCTGGGAATCCACCTGTGCACAGGGGAAGGACTGAAGAGAAAGTAAGGGAATGATGAGTTGCTTACGTGTAGAGAGCGATGACGGTAGAGACCGGATCTGTCGCCGTGTAGAGGAGTAGATGCGAAGACGACTCCAGGCCGAAGCAGAGGGCAGAGGGGAAGATATAGCTCACCGCCGATGAGGCGCAGGTGTGCGCGCAGCTGGTGATAATGATCGGCGAGAGCCAGGTGTAACAGTACTCCCCCCCACTCCCGAGCAGCGCCTCCCGGCGCTGGCTTACTAACCTGCACTTATATAGCGCTTTTCTGGGTGCATCCGATGGAACTCCGTGATGAGACTGTCGTCCAGCACCCAGGACGGCGGCACCCAGGACCTGTGCTCCGGGCCATATCCCTCCCAGTCCACCAGGTACTGGAGACCGCGACCACAGCGGCGGGAGTCCAGGATGGCCGTGACACTCCAAGCAGGATCTCCATCAAGCAACCTGGGGGGAGGAGGGGTCTTGGGAGGAGGACAGAGAGGGTCAGTCAGCACAGGTTTAACACGAGACACATGGAAGGTAGGATGGACCCGGAGGGAGGGGGGGAGGGCCAAGCGCACAGCCACCGGGTTAACGATCTTGGTGATGGTATACGGCCCGATGAACCGTTGCGCCAGCTTCCTCTTCTCCGCCTTCAACTTGATGTCTTTGGTTGACAGCCAAACGCGCTGACCCACCTGGTACTCAGGAGCGGCCCTCCTGTGGCGATTGGCGAAGCGAGAGTTGCGCTCCGCTGTACGTAACACAGCCTGGCGCGTACTAGTCCAAATGCGCCGGCAGCGCCTTACATGAGCCTGGACCGACGGAACCACCACCTCCTTCTCCTCCTCCGGGAACAGCGGCGGATCGTACCCCAAGGATGCCCGGAACGGGGACATGCCGGTGGCCGAAGAAAGGGTGGAGTTGTGGGCGTACTCGACCCAGGGCAGGCAGGTGCTCCAGGAGGACAGATTGGACGAGGTGACGCAGCGCAGGGTTGCCTCCAGCTCCTGGTTTGTGCGCTCACACTGGCCGTTGGTCTGGGGATGGTGGCCAGAGGACATGCTCACCATGGCCCCCAGCACGCTGCAGAGGGCGCCCCATACCTTGGAAACAAACTGGGGACCCCAATCCGAGACCACGTCCAACGGGATCCCATGCAGCCTCACCACATGCTGAGTCAGCAGCTCGGCCATTTCCCGTGCCGAGGGGAGCCCACGGAGAGGCACAAAGTGGGCCGCCTTGGAGAACCGGTCGACAATAGTCAAGATGGTGTCGTAGGAATTAGACTTAGGGAGGCCCGTAACAAAATCCAAGGCCACATGGGACCACGGTCTCCCAGGAACCGGTAACGGGTGGAGAAGACCCGCTGAGGGGGAAGTGGAGGTCTTACCCACGGCGCACTGAGGACAGGCACGGACGTAGTTGGAGACGTCACCTCTGAGACCCGGCCACCAGAAGGACCGCTGAATAAGCTCCACCAGCCGAGAAGTACCAGGATGGCAGGCGAACTTGGACGTGTGGGCCCAATGGATGACGTCGCCCCGAACCGATGATGGGACGAACAACCTCCCGACTGGGCCGCCGCCAGGATCAGGCTCAGCTTCTTGTGCCTTTCGGACCTTAGCCCTTATTCCCCATGCAACAGCTCCCACCACACACGAGGACGGGAGGATGGTATGCTCACGGTCCGCCGGTTCCTCGGGTTCGAACTGCCTGGAGAGCGCGTCTGGTTTGCCGTTCTTAGATCCAGGCCGGTAGGTGATGGTGAACCTGAAGCGACCAAAGAACAGCGACCAACGCGCCTGGCGGGCGTTCAGGCGCTTGGCCGTCCTCAGGTACTCCAGGTTTTTGTGGTCGGTCCAGACCACGAACGGCTGAGAAGCCCCCTCCAACCAATGGCGCCACTCCTGAAGAGCCAGCTTCACCGCTAGGAGCTCCCAATCCCCGATGTCATAGTTCCGTTCAGCGGGGGAGAGACGACGAGAGAAGAAGGCGCAGGGGCGTACCTGCCCATCCACTGGCGAGTGCTGGGAAAGCACTGCTCCCACCCCTGTGTCAGATGCGTCCACCTCGACCATGCACTGGAGAGCAGGGTCCACCTGGGTGAGGACCCGGGAGGAAGCGAACTCCGTCTTCAGGGCCCTGAAGGCCGAGGCAACCTCTTCGTTCCACCTGAACGGCACCTTGGGGGAGGTGAGGCGGGTCAGGGGGGCGGAAATGGCGCTGTACTTGGGTACGAAGCGGCGGTAGAAATTAGCAAAGTCTAGGAACTGTTGCACCTGCTTCCTAGAAGAGGGGGTAGGCCACTCCACCACCGCTTTAACCTTAGCTAGGTCGGGGAGGACCTGATTATGAGCAATTACAAACCCCAAAAAGGAAGTCTGGTTGGTGAAAAATTCACATTTCTCCGCCTTTACATACAACCTTTTCTCCAGGAGACGCTGAAGGACCCGCCTCACGTGGACCTGGTGTTGCTCCCTGGACCGGGAGAAGATCAGAATGTCATCCAGGTACACAAACACGAAGACCCCCAGGAAATCCCGAAGAACGTCGTTAATTAGCCGTTGGAAGACGGCCGGAGCGTTGGTAAGCCCAAACGGCATAACCAGGTACTCGAAATGGCCGCTGGGTGTCCGGAACTCCGTCTTCCATTCGTCGCCCTCCCGGATCCGTACAAGATGGTAGGCACTGCACAGGTTGAGCTTGGTGAACCAGGTAGCCCCCTGGAGGGAGTCGAAGGCGGAGTCCATTAGGGGCAGCATGTACTTGTCTCTGATGGTGATGTCATTCAGCGCCCGGAAGTCGATACACGGGCGCAGGGACCCGTCCTTCTTCCCCACAAAGAAGAACCCAGCACCAACCGGGGACGAGGATGGTCGGATAATGCCTGCGCTGAGCGACTCCTTGATGTAGACATCCATGGCCTCACGCTCCGGGGCAGACAGGCTGTAGAGGCGACCAGATGGTAACGGCGCCCCCGGGTGGAGGTTTATGGCGCAGTCGTAGGGACGGTGGGGGGGGGGGAGAGACAGTGCTTTAGTTTTACTGAATACCTGTCTGAGATCATGGAACTCAGGAGGCACCAGGGATAAGTCCGGAGGCGGGGAGTCCGGCGTCGGGTGCGGCACCGAGGGGGCACAGGCGGCAGACTGGAGACAGGAGCTCATACAGAACGTGCTCCAGGAGAGAACGCTGCCGGACTGTCAGTCTAGGACGGGGTTGTGGAGCCGCAGCCAGGGGTAACCCAAGATGACAGGAGAAGACGAGGTGGGTAGCACGATCAGGCTGAGGTCCTCCCTGTGATTGCCGGAGATGATCACTGGGACTGGTTTAGTCTTATGGGTAGCAGTCACTAAGGGCGAGTGAGCAAGGGTAACGAATTTCAAGGGAGATGACAGGGCTTGCATCGGTGGGCGCACGGTGGCGCAGTGGTTAGCACTGCAGCAGCACAGTTTACCCTTGGCCGGGGGATTGTGGGATCGTGGGTTCGATCCCAGCCCCCGACCAACAGTGATCTGTGTGGAGTTTGCATGTTCTCCCCGTGTTGCGTGGGTTTACTCCGGGATTTCTCCGGTTTCCTCCCACATGCCAAAAAACATGCATGTTAGGTTAATTGGCTGTTCTAAATTGTCCCTAGATATCTGTTTCCTATAGGCCCTTAGAATAGAGGGTTAGTATTAATGAAAGCGCTTTGAGTGGTCTTTGTGACTAGAAAAGCGCTATATAAGTGCAGGTTAGTTAGTAGTTAGTTAGCTTGGCAGGGGATGCCCAAGCGGGTTACCAGGCCTTGTGAAATAAAATTTTGTTCCGCCCCTGAGTCCACCAGTGCATGTGTGGCGTGCGCAGTGGAGTTGTGGCAAAACCTAACTGGGAGGATGCATTTGGTGAGGGTGCTTGAACGGGAGGCGTCCGCGAGACCCCCAAGAGCAACTCGCGGAAGTTCCCCTCTTGGCCGAACCGGGCAATTCTCCACTGAGTGCTGATCCCCTCCACAATACATGCAGAGAGACAGCTCTCGGCGGCGCTGTCGTTCCGCAGGAGAAAGCCTGGCCCTACCCACCTGCATTGCCTCCGGGGCATCAGCGGACCCAGGAGCGGGAACCACCAGGGGGTGAGACTGAGGAACCCGGGCGGAAGCTTCGCCAGAGCCACCGGAAGTACGGCGCTCGGCGGCCCGCTCCCTCAGCCTGTTGTCAATACTAATGGCTAAGGATGTTAAATCAGCTAATTTGTCCGGCAGCTCCTGGGAAGCCAGCTTGTCCTGAAGGGAGGAGTTCAGACTGCGAGCGAAGAGGCCACAGAGCGCCGCTTCGCCCCAACCAGCTTCCTCCGCTGCCACCCGGAAGTCGACAGCGTAGTCGGCAGCAGACCGGCTACCCTGACGAAGGTTTAACAACCGGGTGCCAAAGGTGTTATCGTGAGCGGGATGGTCAAACACCTCCTTAAACTGTCGCACGAATTGGGCATAGGTCAGGCTCGCGTAGCTGGGTCTTGCCATGACGGCATAGGCCCAAGCTAACGCTCGCCCTCCCAGAAGGTTAGCTACGTACCCAATTTGGCTGTGATCGGACGGAAAGTCTCCGGGGACACGCTCAAACACCGACTCACACTGCAGGAGGAACCCCCTCGCCTCACCGGGTCGCCCGGTGAAGCGCGCTGGGGTTGGGATTGGTGTGAGTTGGGTCAGTGGACCCACACTACCGAGACTGACCGAGGAGGAGATGGAAGCTGAACCGCCGGAAGGTGCCGGAGGAGCCAAGCGGCTCATTCGCTGGACAATTTGGGTAAGCTGATTGTTAATTGTCTGTTGCTGTTGAGCAATTAAATCAACCTGAGCCTGTAGGTTGGAAAAGCGGCGTGCCAGCCCGCTGTCCGCTGAGTCTCTTTGCTGGAGTCGTACTGTCATAACCTTGGACTTAGGGAACACACGCACATGGGCTCAGGAAGATTTAATGCTTTTATTTACAGACAAGGGTGTATGAGTGCGTGAGTGGGAATGGAGATGTGGTGTGGGCGGACACCGTGCCAGGTGCGCGGAACAGCTCGCCGTTCGACCAGGTAACCCTGAGGGGAGAGCAGAGCAGGAGGTTAGATGTAGCCGACCACACCGTGGGAATAATCTGTTACGTTTGCTCACGTACAGGGGAATGCGTGGCTGGTGTTGGCTTGACAGCTGTGTCCTAGAAGACAGCGCGGCTGTGCGCCCTTGACGCGTCGGAGCCATGCAGGCGGAGAAGAGGCGAGGAGGAGGAAAAGCCACCACCTGGGAATCCACCTGTGCACAGGGGAAGGACTGAAGAGAAGGTAAGGGAATGATGAGTTGCTTACGTGTAGAGAGCGATGACGGTAGAGACCGGATCTGTCGCCGTGTAGAGGAGTAGATGCGAAGACGACTCCAGGCCGAAGCAGAGGGCAGAGGGGAAGATATAGCTCACCGCCGATGAGGCACAGGTGTGCGCGCAGCTGGTGATAATGATCGGCGAGAGCCAGGTGTAACACCCTTAACTATCCTCTGCAGGGCTTTTTTGTCTGATATACTGCAGCTGGAGTACCATGTAGCAATGCAGTATGTCAGAACACTCTCCACCACACTTCTGTAGAAGGTCCTGAGGACGCAGATGGGGAGAGAGGCCTGTTTGAGTTTCCTTAAGAAGTGCAGTCTCTGCTGGGCTTGCCTCCTGATCCCCAAGGAATTCTTGCTCCAGGTCAGGTCCTGCGAGATCTTCACTCAGAGGAACTTGATGTTCTCCACTCTCTCCACCAAATGGCCGCTGATGCTGAGAGGGATGTGTTCAGGCCATGACCACCGGAAGTCGATAATCATCGCCTTCGTTTTGTCCTCAAGGTCTCTAACTTCTTCCCTGTACATTGATTCCTCATTCCTCTGAATAAGTCCCACCACTGTGGTGTCATCCGCAAACTTAATAATCTGGTTCCCCTCATGTCTGGATACACAGTCATGTGTTAGAAGTGTAAACAACAGTGGACTGAGTACGCAGCCTTGAGGGGATCCGGTACTCAGCATGATAGAGCTGGAGATGTTGTTTCCAACACGGACAGACTGAGGTCTCTCGGTCAGGAAGTCCAGGATCCAGAGACATGTGGCGGTGTTCAGACTGAGAAGGAGTAATTTCTCGCATCAGTCTCTGGGGAATAATGGTGTTGAATGCTGAACTGAAATCAATGTACAGGAGTCTGGCGTAGGTGTCTTTCTGATCCAGGTGGGTGATGACAGAGTGCAAGGTGGTGACTATAGCATCCTCCGTGAAGCGATTTGAACGATACACAAACTGGAGTGCATCATGTGATGCAGGGAGGCAGGCTGTGATGTATGGTTTGACAAGCCGTTCAAAACACTTCATCACAATTGGTGTCAGTGCGACAGGACGACTGTCATTCAGACAGGACACAACTGGTTTCTATGCCACCAGTACTATGGTAGAGGTCTTAAAGCATCTGGAAACGATGGCCTGACTCAGGGAGATGTTATAAATGTCAGTCAGGACATCCGCCAACTCGCTCGCGCAGACTCCTAGCACACGTCCTGGGATGTTGTCTGGACCTGCAGCTTTACGTGGGTTGACCCTAATTAGGGTCCTCTGTGTGTCCGTGTGATAGATGGAAAGACATTTGCCATATAAGATACTGTTACTATATTTGTATTTGTTACTCAAGCATTCAAGATAAATATTTGTTACTTAAGATAATGTTATTTGTAATGGATTTAGCTGTTTATTTGGTCATTCTTGTATCTGATTGAGTGAGAGTTATTATTGATTATTCAGCAATGCTATCGGTGTTCGATTTAGAGACTGCGATCATGAAACCGTCACTCTATTAGTTACGCCTTAGAGCTCCAGCAAGGGGAGTGCGCGCGCAACTTCCTCACTTTTAATACAAGCGAGTGAGGAAGACGCACGCACTGTGTTCATCCTTGTCATTTTTCCCTTTTTAAGGGGCTTTACATTTGGAGACACTGCTGGGATGAAAAACGTGAGGCAGACACCGCAACATGAAGGGCGCCATCTTACGTTTTTCATCCCGAAAAACAACCCAGGCAGGGGAGTGTTTCAGCAGAACAGATCGGTGGTAGTTACGAGGCCAGCGAGGAGCAACACGCATCCTAAGGTGTAGAACAGCCATCGACGAGCTGCAAAGCCTTCAGCATCAGGTCTCAGCACCACGTGTCCACACTGTCTGTTACTCACTTGCCCAAAATGGAGTCAGAGATTGAAAATCTGTTGTTTGAAATGAAAGGAGCTCTATGCCAGCTTACTACGGATCAGCTAGTGAAAATATGTGATTTGAGTGAGATCTCAGGAGACAATCGAGAGAAAATAAGAAAAACTCGCTGTGCGTTGGTGTCTTATATCATTCAGCACATCGAACGTGACGAATTAAAACAACGGGAAGATGAAGGTATGTCAGAACTGTTGAGCATACAAGATACAAGAAAAAGTGTGAACCAGAGTAATATAAATGATGTGTCACAAACAACGCATGCAAAGGAAAATGTAATGAAAGAGTTGGAGCAGCTGAAATTGGCAGTGCAGCGAAAAGAAGCTGAAATGCAAGTTTTAGCAAATAATGAGACTGCCCCACGCCACACAGCCCCTGTTGTTATAACCAATCCACTCTGGCATAAAGACTATAAGATTTCTGGTCAGATTGGTGAACCTGGACAGAAAGACAGACTCACTTTCTCCAGTTTAGCCCACCAAATTGAGAACGGCCTCAGCAAAGGATATCCTGAGTCAGAAATAGTGGATGCGGTTATCAGAGCCATTGTGCCGGGTTTGCAATTTAGGAGTTACCTTGAAGGTAAAAGGGACCTGTCTCTCCCTACCCTTGGGAGAATTCTTAGGTCACATTATCAAGAGAGAAGTGCCACAGAGCTTTACAAGCAGTTGAGTGCAGAGGTCCAGAGCAATAGGGAGACCCCACAGAACTTTTTAATTCGAACAATGGATTTAAGGCAAAAAATATTGTTTGCATCACAGGAAGCCGAGTCTAGTCTCAAATATGACTTATCATTCCAAACGGGACAATTTCCTAATAAAAACTACAAAAGTAGTGGTGTCATGGTACTTGTATTGAGATTTTTTGGTACGGTTCAGATGGTTACAGAAAATGCAATGGTCAAGTCACGCCCCCTTCACCTGTCTGTTTCTCTCCAGCCACCTGTCAGCAGACTTCTGCAGCGTTCCACCCCAGTGAAGAGTGACTGAAAGTGGGCGACTTCTAAACACAACACTAGTAAGGTTAGGCAGTTTTTAGCGAGTAACGTTACCGCTTCTTATTGTCAATGAGCGACTGTCTCAGCTTTAGAAAACTGATTAAACTGTTAGCATGCGCTAACATTACTTGTCAGACAATAATCTTTTTGGAATGATGTTTACTGACAGCCGAGTTGTTTCACTTCTGCTGGTAACGTGTTAACTGCCAGCAAATGAGTGAATTACATGAGTAGCTGGCTGTTTTTAATCGTCTCTATTGCTGTCACGGTAATAACTCTGAATGAATGAATGAATGAATTTATTTCGGATAGTACAGTACAGGTTAAAAGAAACTGTATAATATAACAACAAGGTCAAATTAGACAAAGACTCCTCCTACTATACAATTCCACGTGAGTTATCCAAAATGGGTGATGGCTGAAGCCGCAGCTTATATTGCCCACCCATATTCCATCCAAGAATTCAAAAGAGAAAAAAGAGAAAACAAGACAAGAGCGATTACAATTTAAAACAAAGCTAAGACAAAATGTGACTGAGAGAAAAAAGAAAACTAAGCTAGGCTAAGTTAAGCGGTTACTATTCAAAAACAAATCTAAGACAAAATGTCACAGAGAAAAAAAAAGAAAAAAAAGAAAAAAAACTAAGCTACAACACAACACAGGCTGGAAATGTCAATCCTTATGTGAGTTTACATGTCGTCTTGTAAATATGTTTGGAGTATTTCTTCCTTTAGTTTTTGTTTAAATTGTCCAAGCGTTGTACATGATTTTAATTCAGGTCCAAAATCGTTCCATAATCTGACTCCTTGCACTGAAATACAGTGTTGCTTGGTAGTTGTTCTCACTGTAGGCTTTTGAAATATACATGTTCCTCTGAAGTGATATCGTTTCTCCCTTGTTTGGAACAACTTTTGGATATTTGCGGGCAGTGATAAATTCTTCACTTTGAACATTATTATTGCGGTTTTAAAGTCAACCGGATCTTTCAACTTGAGAGTTTTTTGTTTAAGAAAAAGTGGGTTTGTTGGTTCCCTGTAAGCTGCTTTGTTTATTATTCTAATAGCTCTCTTTTGAAGCATAAAGAGTGGATATATGTTTGTTTTATATGTATTTCCCCATACTTCATTACAATATGTCATGTATGGGAGTATTAATGAATGATACAAGGTGTATAGTGTGGGTTGATTCAGCAAATATTTCACTCTGTGTAATATTGCAATTGATTTGGATACTTTACCTTTAATATAATTAATATGTGACTTCCAACACAGTTTGTTATCAATTATTATATTATCAATTATATTATTATTGTTATAATATTGGTGAATCTCAGTAAAATAGAATACCATGATTTGTAATTTAATTTAGAACCATAATCATCACAAATAAAACAGCTTAAATATTTCACTGAACAGTGGTGTGAAAAAGTGTTTGTCACACTTAACTGTATCAGATCATCAAACAAATTTAAATATTAGACCAAGAAAACACAAGTAAACACAAAATGGAGTTTTTAAATGAAGCTGTTTATAATTAAGGGGGAAAAAAATCCAAACCTACATGACCCTGTGTGAAAAAGTGATTGCCCCCTAAACCCAATAACTGGTTTGGCCAACCTTAGCAGCAACAACTGCAATCAAGCGTGTGTGATAACTGGAAATGAGTCTTTTACAGCATTGTGGAGGAATTCTGGCCCACTCATCTTTGCAGAATTGTTGTAATTCAGCCACACTGGAGGATTTCTGAACATGGACGGCCTTTTTAAAGTTATGCCAAAGTAGCTCTATCAGATTCAGGTCAGGACTTTGACAAGGCAACTCCAAAGTCTTCATTTTGTCTTTCTTCAGCCATTCAGAGGTGGACTTGCTGCTGTGTTTTGGATCAATGTTCTGCTGCAGAACCCAAATGCTTCAGCTTGAGGTCACGAACAGATGGCCAGACATTCTCCTTTAGGATATTTTGGTAGACAGCAGAATTCATGGTTCCATTTACCACAGAAAGTCTACAAAAACTTCCCACCCCAAAGACCAGAAATCTATATATTTATTCCATCTAGCTACAATGCTCCGCACTGTGTGTTTATATATCTACATATTATTCCATCTAGCTACATTACTCCGCACTGTGTGGGTTTATATATTTACATATTTATTCCACCTAGCTGCAATGCTCCGTACTTTGGGTGTTTATATATCTACATATTTATCCCATCCAGCTACAATGCTCTGCACTGTGTGTCTGTGTGTGTGTATATATACTGTATATTTTATAGTAATATGTACATATGTATATTAGCTGCTCTTGCTTGCTTGCTTTTTTCTTGCCTTCTGATTGTTGCTCTGAGTGTTGCTATCCCTGTGCTGTTGCAATCCTGGAATTTCCCCGTTGTGGGACTAATAAGGGCTTATCTTATCTTATCTTAGGTCCTGAAGCAGCAAAACAGCCCCAGACCATCACACTACCACCAACATATTTTATTGTTGGTATGATGTTCCTTTTCTCAAATGCAGTTGTAACGGATGCCAACTAGTGCTGTTCGGCATAGAACGTTAGTAAAACCTCCCTCCCAAAGCCTCATACAGTATCGGTAGCGCTGAGCTACCGGTCGGACCTTTAGCTCAGCACGATCGTGCTGTGTGTGTCTCTGACCAGTTAACTGTGAGGTCGCGGGTTCGTGTCCTGTGTAGGGCGAACTGCGCTGATGACCTCAGTTACAAAGTGGTGCTGTGAGCCCCAGATGGTAGCGCTGAGCTACCGGTCGGACCTTTAGCTCAGCGCGATCGTGCTGTGTCTCCCATGCTCGAACTGTGTAGTTGACTGAGAGGTCGCGGGTTCGTGTCCCGTGTGGGGCGAACTGCGCAGGATGGAAATATCTGACTGGGGCATGCTTAAAGGAGCCACGCATGATCTGGATGAGTACACGGACACTGTGAACTCATATATCCACTTTTGTGAAGAGAACATTCTTCCATCACGCACCAGGGTGAGTTACTCTAATGACAAACCCTGGTTCACAGCTAAGCTCAGACAGATCAGGAAGGAGAAGGAAGCAGCGCTGAAAAGTGGAGACAGGGACTGCTACAGGGAGGTTAAATACCGGTTTAACAGAGAGCTGAAGAGGGCTAAATCTGTGTACTCAGAGAGACTCCAGCAGCAGTTCACTGCTAATGATTCGGCTTCCGTGTGGAGAGGACTGAGGCAGATCACCAACTATCGGCCTCAGGCTCCTAAAGGTCAGGATGACAAAGCCCTTTGTCAGAGACTGTCCCAACACTATGCCCGTTTTGACACCTCGTCATCTGTGTCCAACCCCCCCCCTCCCTCCAGCTCCACAGCCTCCACATTCCCTACTTCATTTAAGGCACCCCCCCCCACCTCCCCCCCTCCCCTTATCATCAGTGAGCAGGATGTGCTCAAACAGTTCTCCAGACTGAACCCGCGCAAGGCCCCCGGCCCAGACGGCGTGTCTCCCTCCACCCTGAGACTCTGTGCGAAACAGCTGGCTCCTGTATTCACAGACATTTTTAACACCTCCCTTAAGTTATGCCACGTGCCGTCCTGCCTCAAATCCTCCACCATCATCCCTGTCCCCAAGAAGCCACGGATCACTGGACTTAATGACTACAGACCTGTAGCGCTCACCTCTGTAGTCATGAAGTCCTTTGAGCGCCTGGTCCTGTCCCACCTCAAGTCCATCACCACCCCTCTCCTGGACCCGCTGCAGTTTGCCTACCGAGCCAACAGGTCTGTAGACGATGCAGTCAACCTGGCCCTCCACTCCATCCTGCAGCACCTGGACTCCCCGGGAACCTACGCCAGGATCCTGTTTGTGGACTTCAGCTCCGCATTCAACACCATCCGCCCCGCTCTGCTCCGGGACAAGCTGTCCCTGCTCAACGTGCCTGACTCCCTCTGCAGGTGGATCATCGACTTCCTGACGGACCGGAGGCAGCATGTGCGGCTGGGAAAGACTGTCTCAGACTATACTAGCATCAGCACCGGATCACCCCAGGGCTGTGTACTTTCCCCCCTACTCTTCTCCCTTTACACCAACTCCTGCACCTCCAGCCACCAGTCTGTCAAGTTGATCAAGTTTGCGGACGACACCACCCTCATCGGGCTCATCTCCAACGGCGACGAGTCCGCCTACAGGAGAGAGGTGGCCCAGCTGGCGTCCTGGTGCAGCAATAACAACCTGCAGCTGAACGCTCTGAAGACAGTGGAGATGATTGTAGACTTCAGGAAAGTCACTACTCCTCTGCCCCCCCTCACCCTCTCAGGCTCTCCCATCACCACTGCTGATTCCTTCCGCTTCCTAGGCACTACCATCACCAGGGACCTCAAATGGGAGCTGACCATCAGCTCACTCATCAAAAAAGCCCAGCAGAGGATGTTCTTCCTGCGGCAGCTGAGGAAGCTCAAGCTACCCACCAAGATGTTAGTGCAGTTCTACACAGCCATCATCGAGTCCATCCTCACCACCTCCATAACCGTGTGGTACGCAGGAGCCACTGCCAGGGACAGACTAAGGCTGCAGCGCGTCGTGCGCACTGCTGAGAAGGTGATCGGCTGCAAGCTCCCATCTCTCCAGGATCTGTACATCTCCAGGACCCGGAGGCGTGCTGGCCGGATCATAGCCGATCCCTCACACCCTGGTCATGTACTGTTTGCCCCCCTCCCCTCTGGTAGAAGACTTCGGTCCATCCAGACTAAAACCTCCCGTCACATGAACAGCTTCTTCCCCTCTGCCATCAGACTGCTGAACACTAAGTGACTCTCGTGCACCATGTACAGCAGCTCAACCAGACTCATGTCAATCATCACTGTTTTCTTCCTGCATTACCGACTGCACTATATAGTTCTCCACAGTATCTGCTGCTGGCTAATATATATTTTAACTGTTGACCAGTATCACTTAATCTTATCCTACACTTTATTACATGTATAGTTTATTTCTCTTATCTTATCATGTTTAATGTTGCAGCATTGTACCGAGACAAATTCCTAGTTTGTGTACTACATGAACAATGGCAATAAACCTGATTCTGATTCTGATTCTGATTCTGATGATCTCTGTCACACTGGTGCCGTGAACCCGGCATGGGAGTGAGGTTTAAGGGGGAGAGTGTAACGGATGCCAACTAGTGCTGTTCGGCGTAGAACGTTAGTAAAACCTCCCTCCCAAAGCCTCATACAGTATCGGTAGCGCTGAGCTACCGGTCGGACCTTTAGCTCAGCACGATCGTGCTGTGTGTGTCTCTGACCAGTTAACTGTGAGGTCGCGGGTTCGTGTCCTGTGTAGGGCGAACTGCGCTGATGACCTCAGTTACAAAGTGGTGCTGTGAGCCCCAGATGGTAGCGCTGAGCTACCGGTCGGACCTTTAGCTCAGCGCGATCGTGCTGTGTCTCCCATGCTCGAACTGTGTAGTTGACTGAGAGGTCGCGGGTTCGTGTCCCGTGTGGGGCGAACTGCGCAGGATGATCTCTGTCACACAGTGTTACTTTTACGCCAGATGTAATGGGACACACACCTTCCAAAATGTTCAACTTTTATCTCGTCAGTACAGAGAGTATTTTCCAAAAAAATCTTGGGGATCATCAAGATATTTTCTGGCAAAACTGAGATAAGCCTTTATGTTCTTTTTCACTCAGCAGTGGTTTTCCTCTTGGAACTCTGCCATGAAGGCCATTTTTGCCCAGTCTCTTTCTTATGGTGGAGTCATGAACACTGACCTGATCTGAGGCAAGTGACGCCTGCAGTTTTTCGGATGCAGTCGTGGAGTATTGTGACCTCTTGGATGAGTCGGCGCTGTGCTCTTGGGGTAATTTTAGTTGGCTGGCCACTTCTGGGAAGGTTCACCACTGTTCCATTTTTTTGCCATTTGTGGATAATGGCTCTCACTGTGGTTCGCTGGAGTCCAAAAGCTTTAGAAATGGCTTTATTGTGGCGCATATATTGAACTCATATTCCCCACATATGCATGACTGTATATGTATTGGGGGCTTCACGTCTCAGAGGACAAAGGAGGTCTGGGCCTGCAGAGACCTGCAGGAGATGACAAGGAGGTGTGAGTTCGGGCCTTTGTCTTGGAGAGGATGCCCCGGTGGGAGTCCCGGAACATTGAGGGATAAGAGACAATAAGAGAAGATCAAAGAGGCATTGTGACTGAGATTATGTACCATGGATTGTATGTTTGCATAAGCATCATGTGACTTAGGTTGTGTGACTTCTGCAGAGTATAAGAAGTGTGTTACGTGCTTGTTCAGCCTCTTCTGTTTTGAGAGCTTGATAGAGGATGTGTGCTTTCAATAAAACTGATCCTGAGAAATAAACTCAGTCTCGTCCTTGAACGCATCCTCTACACTGGTGACCTACGACAAATTATGGCCGGTGACGACCTTCACGCACCGGACTCATCAGGAGCCAACCGGGCTGACGCAGCTACCGCAGTCCAGCTGCCCGATTTCTGGCAGCACAGCCCGCGCTCCTGGTTTACCACTGTGGAGGCGCAGTTCCATCTTCGGGGAATTTCAGCGGACACAACAAAGTTCTACCACGTTGTCGCAAAGTTGGACAGCCCCACAGTGCAGCGGGTGGAGAGCCTGGCTAACCACCCACCACGAGACGACAAGTACGGCGCACTGAAAGCCGCCCTCATCCGTGCTTTCACCCCCTCGCTGGGAGAGTGAGCAGAGAAGCTCCTGGCGTTGACTGAAGGCGAGGCAGACAGACCAGCGGACCTGATGGCGAGGATGCTAAGTCTGAGAGGCGATGACGACGACAGTTTTATCTTTGTCCATCTTTTCCTCAGAACTCTACCGTCAGCGGTGAGAGTCACCTTGGCCAGCTCGCAGCTGCTGTCCAACCGAGAGTACCACGAGCTGGGCCAGGAGGCACAGCGACTCGTCGACGCCCATAGACGGCACACGGCCACGACGGCGGCAGCGGAGCTGAGCGCATCACCGAGAGACGGCAGGAGACCAGAGGCGGCAGCACCAGATTCGCTGACGTCAGCAGCGGTGGAGACCAGGAGAAGCGGAGCGGATGGCGCCCTCTGCTTTTATCATCGACGTTTCGCCGAGAAGGCACGCAAGTGCATTCCACCGTGCCGGTTCAAACGCTCGGGAAATGCCAAGACCGAGTCGGTAGCAGCTGCTGCGCTCGGCGCGAAGAATAAGCTGCTCTTCATCACAGACGCGAAGTCAGGGAGGCAGTTCCTGGTGGACACAGGCTCCCAGCGGAGTTTCATCACGCCTTCCCACGCTGAACGGCTGGCACCTTCCAGCGGACCCCTGGTGTTAGCGCCGAACGGCTCGACGATCAAGACCTTCGGGGAGAAGACCCTCCTCCTGTCTTTTCACGGTCGGACATTCGAGTGGACCTTCGTCGTAGCTGCAGTCAGCAATAATATGTTAGGTGCTGATTTTTTGTGCTCAAATGGTTTATTGGTTGATCTTGCTAATAGACGTATGGTTAATGCACTGTCTTTCCACTCCATTTCCTGTACAGCTCGGGTGGCCGAGCTGTACAGGAAACACATCCCAACACTGCACATCCCAACGTCACAGCTGCGGGTGGTAAGTTTCAAGCACTACTCACTCAGTTCCCAACACTCACGGTCCCAACGTTTTCGGCGTCAGTAGCTAAACACGGGGTGGAACATTTCATAACTACCACTGGCCCCCCCGTTTTTGCAAAAGCTCAGCGCTTGGACCCAGCTAAACTGGCCATTGCATGTGAGGAATTCGCTAACCTGGAAAAACTGGGCATCATTAGGCGCTCTAACAGCCCCTGGTCCTCACCACTGCATATGGTCCCCAAGGCTGATGGCTCGTGGCGGCCTTGCGGTGATTTCCACAGGTTAAATAATGCTTCAGCACATGACCGCTACCCGATTCCGCACATCCAGGATTTTTCGGCGCATTTGGCGGGGGTGCGGATTTTTTCTAAAATAGATTTGGTGCGCGGTTACCACCAAATCCCAGTCCGCGCTCAAGACATACCCAAAACAGCGGTAATAATTCCTTTTGGACTTTTTGAGTTTTTGCGCATGCCTTTTGGACTCAAGGGTGCCGCGCAGACGTTCCAACGCATGATGGATGCAGTTTTACGCGGCCTTCCTTTCGTGTTCGTCTACTTGGATGATATTTTGGTAGCCAGCACATCCGAAGACGAACACGAAAGCCACCTCACAGCAGTTTTTCAGAGGCTAGCAGAGCACGGGTTAATAATTAACACAGCGAAATGCCAGTTCGGGGTGACGCAAATAGATTTTTTGGGGCACCGTGTTTCTCCAGAAGGAGCGGTCCCGCTGCCCGATAAAGTACGCGCAATAACGGAGTTTCCCCAACCTCAGACGGTCAAAGCATTGCAGGAATTTTTGGAAATGGTTAATTTTTATAATCGTTTCCTCCCCAGCACAGCGCAGCTCATGCAACCACTGTACGCGGCACTTAAAAAACAAAAACCTGCAAATAAGATCGAGTGGTCCCCGGAGCAGGAGCGCACATTCTCCCAGGTCAAATCAGCCCTGGCGAATGCTGTTTTGTTGGCACACCCAGTGCCAACGGCTCGTATGGCGCTCACCACGGACGCTTCCGATTTAGCGGTGGGGGCGGTCGTCGAGCAGTTTGTGGCAGGAAGCTGGCAACCTCTCGCGTTTTTCGGCAAAACCTTGCGCGATAACGAGCGGAAATACAGCGCATTCGATAGGGAGCTGTTGGCCCTGCATTTGGCCATCCGCCATTTCCAGTTCTGGCTGGAAGGGCGACGTTTCACTGCGTTTGTAGACCATAAGCCGTTAACGTTTGCGATGGCCAAGATTTCAGAGCCTTGGTCAGGCCGGCAACAAAGACAGCTGGCCGCGATTTCGGAGTTCACCACCGAATTACTAGTCAGGATATAAAGTCCTGACTAGTAAGCTTAGAGCTTACTAGTCAGGACTTTATGAACTTTTTCAATAATAAAATTTCATCCATCAGAGATAAAATCAATCAGATTCTTCCCACAGTTAACTTAAATACTGTAACTACTACAACGCCTTCTATTGATGTCTGTCTTGATGAGTTTACTCCAATCGACCTTTGTGAGTTAGACAAAATAGTTTCCTCATCCAAACCTTCAACTTGTCTTTTAGACCCTATTCCTACCAGGTTATTTAAAGAAGTCTTCCCACTTATTGGTAGCTTTATTCTTCATATAATCAATTCTTCATTAACTTTAGGCCATGTACCGCAGGCTTTTAAAACGGCTGTAATTAAACCCTTACTCAAAAAGCCAACGCTAGATCCAGGAGCTTTAGCTAACTATAGACCAATCTCTAATCTCCCTTTCATTTCAAAAATCTTAGAAAGAGTTGTTGCTATGCAATTATTTGACCACCTGCAGGGAAATGGTTTATTTGAGGAGTTTCAATCTGGGTTTAGAATCCATCATAGCACTGAAACAGCCTTAGCGAAGGTCACTAACGACCTCCTCATTGCATCTGATAATGGACTAGTTTCTGTACTTGTCCTTTTAGATCTTAGTGCAGCTTTTGATACTATTGATCATAATATTCTACTTGATAGATTAGAACACTATGTTGGACTTAATGGAACTTCGTTGCAGTGGTTTAGATCTTATTTATCTGATAGGTTCCAGTTTGTTCATGTAAATGATGAGTTTTCTCTCAGCTCAAAGCTTAGTCATGGAGTTCCACAGGGATCTGTGCTTGGCCCTACTCTTTTTAGTTTATATATGCTTCCGTTAGGCAACATTATTAGAAAGCACTGTATACATTTTCACTGTTATGCAGATGACACACAATTATACCTGTCAATGAAGCCAGATGATACTAATCAATTAGCCAAGTTAGAAGCCTGTCTTAAGGAAATCAAAGTTTGGATGACTTGTAATTTCCTGCTATTAAATTCAGATAAGACTGAAGTCATTCTTGTTGGTCCAAAAAACCTTAGAAATTCCTTTCCAAATCAAACTTTCAGTTTGGATGCAGTTACTCTTTCTCTTAATAGCTCTGTGAGGAACCTTGGAGTTATTTTTGATCAGGATTTGTCCTTCAATTCACATATTAAATTTGTTTCTAAGACTGCCTTCTATCATTTGCGTAATATTGCCAAGATTAGGAGCATCTTGTCTCAGAGTGATGCTGAGAAGCTGATCCACGCTTTTGTTAGCTCGAGATTAGATTATTGTAATTCTTTATTATCAGGTTGTCCTAAAACATCTTTAAAAAGTCTTCAGCTGATCCAAAATGCTGCAGCAAGAGTTTTAACAGGTACTAGAAAGAGAGATCATATCTCTCCGGTTCTGGCCTCCCTTCATTGGCTTCCCATAGAGTTTAGAATTAAGTTTAAAATCCTTCTTCTTACTTACAAAGCTCTAAACAATCAGGCTCCTTTTTATTTAAAAGATCTGATACTACCGTATCATCCTAACAGAGCACTACGCTCCCAAAATGCAGGTTTACTTGTAATACCTAGAATCTCCAAAAGTACAATGGGAGGCAGAGCCTTTAGTTATCAAGCTCCTCTCCTGTGGAATCAGCTGCCAATCTGGATTCGGGAGTCAGACTCGATCTCTGTTTTTAAGAATAGGGCTAAAACCTACCTTTTTGATATAGCCTACAATTAGGGAGGGATCATGCGTTTTCTGAACCCTCCCTTAGTTATGCTGCTAATAGGTTTAGTCAGCCGGGGGACCTCCAGTAATGCACTGGGCCTCACTCCTTTCCTCACTCTCTATGAAATATTTTTTTTTTTGCTGGTCATTAACATTTGTTTGTTCTCTCCCATAGATTGAGTCCCCATCGTGCTGTTTGCTCTCTACATGTCTGTTCTTTTCTTCTTCTCTATCCCCTCACCCCCCAGCCAGTCGCAGCAGATGACTGCCCCTCCCTGAGCCTGGTTCTGCTGGAGGTTTCTTCCTGTTAAAAGGGAGTTTTTCCTCTCCACCGTCGCCAAGTGCTTGCTCACAGGGGATCGCCTGATTGCTGGGGTCTTTCTGCAACTGTGGGGGTCCTCCCTACAGTTGATAGTGCTATGAGATGACTGTTGTTGTGAAATGGCGCTATATAAATAAAGTTGAATTGAATTGAATTGAATTGAATCGATATTCAGCATGTCGTGGGCAAGCATAATGTAGTGGCAGATTGTCTCTCGCGTGCAGTAGCAACGCCAGGCCCCCAGGGGGCAGACTTGGCAGGCGTGGCCGCGGGCCAGGTTTGTGGCGCAGAAGCACTCGCAGCCCCGGTCTGCGTAGGTTTAGATTACGCAGCCATGGCCGCGGAGCAGGTTGATGACGCGGATGTGCGCGCGCTCCAGTCTGGACCAACAGGGTTAATGCTGGAGCACAGGGTGCAGCAGATAGGTATGCCCCCTCTAATCTGCGATGTCTCCACGGGGCGCCCTCGCCCCGTAGTTCCAGCTGCATGGCGCCGCCGCGTTTTTGACTCAATCCATTCTCTGGCACACCCGGGGGTGCGCACATCGATTAAAATGGTGGGGGAAAAATTTGTTTGGCTGGGGTTGCGTAAACAGGTCAAGGAATGGGCCGCAGCCTGCGTAGCGTGTCAACGAGCAAAAATACACAAGCACACTAGGGCCCCTTTGGAGCCTTTTCATATTCCGGCTAAACGTTTTGATCATGTGCATGTCGACTTGGTGGGCCCCCTCCCATTGTCGCAGGGGTTCACACACCTTTTGACGATGGTGGATCGCACCACGCGCTGGCCAGAGGTGGTCCCTCTGGCGTCAACTACGGCAGCAGACGTTGCACGTGCGTTTTTAACGGCTTGGGTTGCGCATTTTGGAGTTCCGTCGGACATAACGTCTGACAGAGGTCCCCAATTCGTTTCCGAACTCTGGTCATCCATGGCCCACAGCCTGGGGGTGAAAATTCACCGCACTACCGCGTATAACCCCCAAACTAACGGTTTGTGCGAACGCTTTCATAGGTCATGCTTCAAAAGAGAGCTATTAGAATAATCAACAAAGCAGCTTACAGGGAACCAACAAACCCACTTTTTCTTAAACAAAAAACTCTCATGTTGAAAGATCTGATTGACTTTAAAACTGCAATAATAATGTTCAAAGTGAAGAATCTATCAATGCCCGCAAATATCCAAAAGTTGTTCCAAACAAGGGAGAAACGATATCACCTCAGAGGAACATGTATATTTCAAAAGCCTACAGTGAGAACAACCACCAAGCAACACTGTATTTCAGTGCAAGGAGTCAGATTATGGAACGATTTTGGACCTGAATTAAAATCATGTACAACGCTTGGACAATTTAAACAAAAACTAAAGTTAGAAATACTCCAAACATATTTACAAGACGACATGTAAACTCACATAAGGATTGACATTTCCAGCCTGTGTTGTGTTGTAGCTTAGTTTTTCTTTTTTTCTCTGTGACATTATGTCTTAGATTTGTTTTTGAATAGTAACCGCTTAACTTAGACTAGCTCAGTTTTCTTTTTTCTCTCAGTCACATTTTGTCTTAGCCTTGTTTTAAATTGTAATCGCTCTTGTCTTGTTTTTCTCTTTTTTCTCCTTTGAATTCTTGGATGGAATATGGGTGGGCAATATAAGCTGCGGCTTCAGCCATCACCTATTTCGGATAACTCACGTGGAATTGTATAGTAGAAGGAGTCTTTGTCTAATTTGACCTTGTTGTTATATTATACAGTTTCTTTTAACATGTAATGTACTATCCGAAATAAATAAATTCAATTCAATTCAATTCAATTCATAGAAAGCAGCCCTCAGAGCGTCTCTTACGGATACAAAGTGGGTGGATAAACTTCCATGGGTTTTATTAGGGTTGCGTTCTGCACCTAAGGAAGATTTGCAAGCCTCTCCGGCTGAACTAGTTTTTACCCAACCCCTCCGTTTGCGGGGCAAATTCCTTCCGGACAACCCCGCACCAAATTGCCCCCCCCCCCCGCTCAGCTGTTGCAGAGCGACACGGGATCAAACACCCTTCCTGGCCCAGTTCATCACAGTTTTCCACGCGTTTTTGTGCCTAAAGCTTTAAAAAATGCAGAATTTGATTTTGTCAGACACGATGCTCAAAGGCCAGGTTTGTGACCGCCTTACGACGGGCCTTTCAGAGTGTTGGAAACAGGGAAGAAACATTTTTTGCTTGATTTAGGAGACAGAAGAGAGTTGGTCTGCGTTAACAGACTCAAACCCGCCTTTGTTTTGGCTGATGAACACGTGCAGTTGGCCAGGGCCCCCCGCCATGGCAGGCCGCCGGGAAGACAACGTTCCAAGCCACCACAGGGATGCACTAATGACTCTGATTCACAGATGCAAGGAGCTGCTGCAGAAGGAGCAAAACCCACTCACAGCAGATATGGCAGGAGGTTTAAGCCCAAGCAATTGGGGATGGAGTTGTGATATGTTGTGATATTTTCTGCTCTTTGTGATATGTTGTGATATTTTCTGCTATGCATCTTGGAGTATGCTTTGTCCCTGAATAGACGTTTGGGGGGGGGGGGGGTTATGTGGCGCATATATTGAACTCATATTCCCCACATATGCATGACTGTATATGTATTGGGGGCTTCACGTCTCAGAGGACAAAGGAGGTCTGGGCCTGCAGAGACCTGCAGGAGATGACAAGGAGGTGTGAGTTCGGGCCTTTGTCTTGGAGAGGATGCCCCGGTGGGAGTCCCGGAACATCGAGGGATAAGAGACAATAAGAGAAGATCAAAGAGGCATTGTGACTGAGATTATGTACCATGGATTGTATGTTTGCATAAGCATCATGCGACTTAGGTTGTGTGACTTCTGCAGAGTATAAGAAGTGTGTTACGTGCTTGTTCAGCCTCTTTTGTTTTGAGAGATTGGTAGAGGATGTGTGCTTTCAATAAAACTGATCCTGAGAAATAAACTCAGTCTCGTCCTTGAATGCATCCTCTACATTATAACCTTTTCCAGACTGATAGATCTCCATTACTTTGTTTCTCATTTGTTCCTGAATTTCTTTGGATTGCGGCATGATGTCTAGCTTTTGAGGATCTTGTGGCCTACTTCAGTTTGTCAGGCAGGTCCTATTTAAGTGAGTTCTTGATTGAGAACAGGTGTGGCAGTAATCAGGCCTGGGTGTGGCTAGAGAAATTGAACTCAGCTTTGGGAAGATGTGATAAAACACAGTTAATTTGTGTTTTAACGGGGGGTGGGGGGGGACTTTTTCCACACAGGGCAATGTTGGTTTGGATTTTGTTTTTTGTTTTTTTCCACAATATCTTTATTGAACCTTTTTTTTTTAACAAACATGATACAAGCAAACACTAACACTAAAGTAGTACAAAAAAAAAAAAAAAAGATGCACTAAAAACACCAACAACCACCAGCAAAATCAAATCTTCAACAATGCTCCTCTGTTTAGTCTAGACAATCCAATACATAAGTATACATATTATGTTCACCAGTTTGGAATTTACAAGGTCCACACACATCATTCACCTTCTTCTTCAAAAGTTATGTTTAAATTTTTTACATAATCAATAAAAGGTCTCCATATATTCTCAAACACACTTTCCTTTGATTTCAGTATATATGTTATTCTTTCTAATGGAAGGTTTGTTAACATCTGTCTTAACCACTAAGTCACATCTGGTCTATGAGTCTTTTTCCATAATAGTGCAATACATTTTTTGGCATTAAGCAAACTGAGGTCTATGAATGTTCTTTCACTTTTATTAAAATTATGCTTTTCTGGGTACAGACCCAACAAAAACAATTTAGGATTCAATATGATTTGTTTTGAGATTATTTTTTCAATTGTTACCCTCACCTCTTCCCAAAACATTCTTATTAATCTACATTCCCATACACAATGAAATAGAGTTCCTTTACTTTCCATGCATTTTGTGCATGTATCTGGTATATTTTTGTTATATTTATTTAACTCCTCCGGTGTAACATACATCCGCATTAACCATTTGAAATGTATCAATTTAAGGCGTACATTTATTGATTTGGTTTGAGCTTCTGTACAAGCCAATTCCCATTGTTCCTCTGAAATTTCAGTTTGCAGATCTTCTTTCCAGTAGTTTAATCTTTTCAGTGAATTTTCACTTGAAGATAGTGTCAATGAGTTATAAAACTCTGAAATAATACCCTTTCTTTTACTATCTTTCATCATCATTTTTTCCAAGGATGAATAGATAGGTCGAGTGAGAGCTTTATTTTGATTTGATCGAATAAAGTTTCTAAGTTGAAGATATTTTAAAAAATGTGTTCTATTGAGATTAAATTTGATCCTCAGCTCTTCAAAAGACATTATGTTATCTGCACATGGCAAATATAAATCCTGAATCTTTTGTATCCCTTTTAAATTCCATACTTTAAATACAGCGTCCGCTCTCCCTGGTTTAAAATATTGATTACCCCATATTGGACTAAATTGTGACAATAACTGTGGTTCTTTTAAATAGTTTTTAGCTTCACACCATATTTTGATCATATGCTTTACAAATGGATTTTTAACTTGTTTTTGTAATTTTTTTGCCGAATCTGAGTATATGAATATGGGAAGAGGTAAAGGTAAATTGTATGATTCCATTTCAGTCCAGTGAGGGAGATCATTTGATGAAAAATAATATGTCATAGACCTCAGTTGTGCCGACCAATAATACAACATAAAATTTGGACATTTCAGACCTCCACGATCAAATGGTAAATATAATAAAGACAGACGTAATCTAGCCCTCCTGTTGTTCCATATAAATTCCACTAACTTTTTTTTTATTCTTGAGAATAAATCTAAAGGTGGAGATAAGGGAATGTATTGAAATAAATAAAGTATTTTAGGTAAAATATTACTTTTAAGTATATTGATTCTCCCGATCATCGACATTGGTAGTGACATCCATCTCTGAGTTAACTCATTGATATCTGACATTAAGGCTTCATAATTGACACTGGCGACTGATTCTAGCTTAGGCACAATTTGGATTCCTAAATATTTAAACTGATTTACAACTTTGAATTGATTTACCTCAGGGGCTGGGTAATTTCTCTGGGTCTCATTTAGCATTAATATTGAAGATTTAGTTTTATTTATTTTATATCCTGATATTTCCCCAAAATTCTTTATTAAATTCAACAAGGTTGGAATTGATTTTTTTAGATTCGACATAAACAAAATTATGTCATCGGCGTACAGGGAGATTTTATGTTCTGTTGGTCCAACTTTAATTCCATATATTTGTGAATGTAAACGTATCGCTATCGCTAAAGGTTCAATTGCCATAGTAAACAGTAAAGGTGAAAGTGGACAGCCTTGTCGACATCCTCTATTGATTTTTATTGGTTTTGAAATATTGTTATTTGTTAGGATTTCTGCTGTAGCATTATTGTATATTATTTGAACCCATTTTATGAAATTATTTCCAAGTCCAAACCTTTGTAGGACTTCAAAAAGAAAGGGCCATTCAACCCTATCAAAGGCCTTTTCAGCGTCCAGTGATAGGAGAGCTGTATCCGGTGCTTCTTTATTAGAATAAATAATATTGAATAGTCTTCTTACATTATGGAAGCCTTGTCTTCCCTTTATAAAGCCATTCTGATCTCGATTAATAATATTTGGTAAAATTTCTTGTATTTGTCTTGCTAAAATTTTACAGATTATCTTAAGGTCGGCGTTTAATAGGCTTATTGGTCTCATATTTTCACATTTATTAGAGGGCTTACCTGGTTTTGGCAGCAGTATAATTAAGGCATTATTTATGTATGATGGTAAATTATTATTTTGAAATGCTTCTAAAACCATTTCCAAAAAAGGTTTTATTAATTTATTCTTAAATTTTTTATAAAGATCAACTGGAAGACCATCTGGTCCTGCACTTTTTCCTGATTTCATATTATCAATGGCTAGCCCAACTTCTTCTTGACTAATTTTAGACTCCAATATCTCCCTGTTTTCATTTGGAATACACGGTATAGATAGTTCGTTCAAAAACCTATTTAGTTTTGTTAAATCAAATTCATTTTTAGTATCATATAATTTTTCATAGTAATCTCTAAAGGCTCTGTTAATTTCTAAAGGATCTATAACTACCTGTCCGTTACTTATAATACTAGTAATTGGTGTTTTAATTTCTAATTGTTTAATCTGCCATGCCAATAATTTTCCTGATTTTTCACCTTGTTCATAAAAAGATTGTTTCAATCTTAGAAGACTCGAGGCAGCTCTATTCGCTGATTTTTTGTCGTATTCAGCTCTCAAAATCAGTAATTCATTCTCCAACCTTGGATCACTTCCTGCATACACTTTTTCCTGAAGACTTTTCATTTTATGTTCCAATTTAGCTCTCTCCTCTCAAGTCTTCTTAGATTTTGATCCTGTATAACTAATAATATGTCCCCTAATAAAAGCTTTGAAAGCCTCCCACTTTACACATGCTGATGTTTGTGTAGTATTGATGTCAAAGTACTCGTCTATCTGTTTTTCTATATACTTGATGGATTTTGTTTTTACCCTTAATAATAAACACCTTCTTTTAAAAACTGCATTTTGTGTTTACTTGTGTTTTCTTTGTCTAATATTTAAATTTGATGATCTGAAACATTTAAGTGTGACTGTTATTTTGGACTGGAAAAAGTTTTTAATTTTTATCTAAAGCCTAAATATTAAATGTTTAAGCTTCTAGCCTCAGCCAGGTTTCAAGCAGGATGGACTAGTTTGTTATTTTCTTTTTGACTTAAATGAGTTGAAGACTGTTTGTTTTGAACAGTAGAGTTACAGCAGCCCTGTATGGTGCTGTAGAAGCTGATATTTGAGTTTTAATAATAATAATAATAATGCATCGATTTTATATAGCGCTTTATCATATATACTCCAAGACGCTTTACAAATAGGTACATTATTCATTCACTCCAGACAGACAATGGTAGTGGCAAGCTACTTCTGCAGCCACAGCTTCCCTGGGGCAGGCTAACGGAAACGTGGTAGCCAATCTGCGCCAACGGCCTTTCCAGCCACCACCGAACATTTATACACATTCATACCCAGTGTTATGGGCACTGGAGGCAATGCGGGTGAAGTGTCTTGCCCAGGGACACAACGGCAGGATATCTGGGGAGAGCGGGATTCGAACCGCCAACCATCGGGTTATTAGACCACCTGCTCTACCTCTTGAGCCACTGCCTGCATTTCCACACTGCATTTCTTTAGTTTTTGGGTTAAAAGGCCAAACTTGAATGTCGGTTATTTAATTGTGTTGCTACAAAAACTTCTGATTAAGCTGTTAAGTTCAAGTTTCCAACTCATGTTTCATGAGTCATTATTTTATTTAGCTGTGGTGTGGGGAGCGTGAAATAAGGAGACTGAATTATTTCTCAATTCAGGTTTATTGAAGATTTCACATCCCCAGCATTCTCTCAAAACAAGAAGAGAGTGAACTCCCCAAAAACCCCCACATTTATACATGGGACATCAAAGGCAAAATCACACATTGTCGCCAAACCCCCATTGACAATAATTCTCCCCCCGAGTCCCTTCATCGTCCGTCTGACCCCAGGAGGTCAGGAAGTCCTCTCAGAGTGTTATCACGGCACCTCCGCCTCCTGCCGTTATCCTCAGGAGGTCCAGACGTATTGTTCCATCCCAGACGTGAGGTCAAACAACACATGCAGTCCTAAGCATCTCACTCCTGTGCTTATACATATGCAGTCAAAATATGTGAGCCACATACCCCCCCCCCAAACGCTGAAGAATGAACAATACAGCATAGTCCACACAACATGATAAAATCAACAGCATAGTCTACACAACATGATAAGATCACACATCAGTCCGTACGTCGTCTGGGCTTCAAACGTCTTCCAAACTTGCTGGAAGCGGGCTTCGCAGCCCCTGCGGCGCCGTCTTGCAGTGAATCTGCTAACTGAGGAAGAGAATCGTTATTTGATCCCTGCGGGGGCTCCAGGACATGCTCCCTGGGGGGTCTGCCCCGTCGAGGGGCCCTCGCCACCCGTACAGACTCGTCATTCATCACAAAAGCAGGCTTTAGTCTGTCAATACTAACTGTTTCCCTTCTGTCCCCCAAGTCTAGCACAAAATGTTTATCACCTGTTTCCAGCACCCTAAATGGACCATCGTAGGGTGGTCGCAGGGCTGGGCGCATAGCCTCGTGCCTGACAAAAACAAATTCGGCATTTTTTAAAGCTTTGGGAACAAAAACACGCGGAAAAGTGTGATGAACGGGGCCCGGAAGCATGTCTGCTCCCGTGCCGATCAGTAGCCACTGAGCCGGGGGACGCCCCGGTGCCGGATGATCCGGTAGGAACTCGCCTGGCAGCCGGAGAGGCTGCGCAAAGACCAACTCCGCTGGGGAGGCATTTAAGTCCTCCTTGGGCGCAGAACGCAACCCCAATAACACCCATGGTAGTTTGTTTACCCAATTTGCATCCGTAAGCGACGCTCTGGGGGCTGCCTTCAAAGATCTATGAAAACACTCGCATAAACCATTAGCCTGGGGGTGGTAAGCGGTAGTGCGGTGAATTGTCGCCCCTAAGCTGTTGGCCATCGCTGACCAAAGCTCAGACACAAATTGAGGTCCTCTGTCAGACGTAATATCTGACGGAACCCCGAAACGCGCTATCCAGGCCGTCAAAAATGCGCGGGCCACTTCTGCAGCCGTGGTCGATGCCAGTGGGACCACTTCCGGCCAACGTGTGGTTCGGTCCACCATTATCAAAAGATGTGTGAACCCCTGCGATGACGGTAGTGGGCCCACGAGGTCGACATGCACATGATCAAATCTCTTGGCCAGGATGTGAAACGGTTCTAAGGGGGCTTTTGTGTGCTTGTGAATTTTGGCCCGCTGGTAAGCCATGCAGGCTCTTGCCCACTCTTTCACGTGCTTGCGCAGGCTCGGCCAAACAAACCTCTCCGCTACCATTTTCACAGAAGCGCGCACCCCTGGGTGTGCCAGGGAGTGAACCGAGTCAAAAACGCGGCGGCGCCAAGCGGCTGGTACCACCGGGCGCGGTCGCCCGGTAGAGACATCGCAGATTGGGGGGGGCATACCGGTTTGCAAACTCCTGCTCTCCAGCCTTAACCCTGTTGGTCCAGACTGGAGCGCGCACACGTCCGCATCTCTGCTCTGATCCACTGCCATGGCTGCATAATCTATCCCCACGTGAACTGGGGCCGCGTGCGCTTCCGCGCTGCTATTTTGCTCTGCGGCAGTGGTAGTATAATCTACCTCCGCGCGGACTGGTGCTGTTACCGCGCGAGAGAGGCAGTCTGCCACTACATTGAGTTTACCCGCTACGTGCTGAATATCAGAAGTAAATTCCGAAATTGCGGCCAGCTGCCTCTGCTGCCGGCCCGACCAAGGTTCCGAAATTTTGGCCATTGCAAAAGTGAGCGGCTTGTGGTCGACAAACGCGGTGAAACGCCGACCTTCAAGCCAGAACTGGAAGTGGCGAATGGCTAAGTGGAGCGCTAACAGCTCCCTGTCAAACGCGCTGTATTTTCGCTCGGCTTCGTGCAAGGATCTGCTGAAAAAGGCCAGCGGCTGCCAAACCCCAGCAACATGCTGCTCCACAACCGCCCCTATGGCCAAATCTGACGCGTCGGTGGTGAGCGCTATGCGGGCCGTTTGGTCTGGGTGAGCTAACAGCGCAGCGTCTGCAAGGGCTTTTTTTACCTCCGTGAATGTGCGTTCCCGCTCCGGAGACCAATCGACTGCATTGGAGGGTTTTTGCTTTTTAAGCGCGGCATATAGTGGTTGCATGAGCTGCGCTGCGTGGGGTAGGAAACGGTTATAAAAATTCACCATTCCTAAAAACTCCTGTAATGCTTTGACCATTTGTGGCCGGGGAAAATCTGCCACTGCGCGCACCTTGTCCGGTAGCGGAACCTCCCCTTCTGGGGAGACACGGTGCCCCAAAAAATCGATCTGCGCCACCCCGAACTGGCACTTGGCTGGATTGATTATTAACCCGTGCTCTCCCAACCTCCGAAAAACTGCTGTGAGGTGTTTTTCGTGTTCCTCTTCAGATGTGCTGGCGACCAAAATGTCGTCCAGGTAGACGAACACAAAAGGGAGATTGCGTAACACGGCGTCCATCATGCGTTGGAAAGTTTGCGCGGCGCCTTTAAGGCCAAACGGCATGCACAAAAACTCAAAAAGTCCAAACGGGGTTATCACCGCTGTTTTGGGAATGTCCTCAGCTCGGACTGGGACTTGATGATAGCCGCGGACCAGGTCTATTTTAGAAAAAATGCGCGCCCCCGCCAGAAGCACCGAAAAATCCTGGATGTGTGGGATTGGGTAGCGGTCATGCACTGTGGCGTTGTTCAACCTGCGGTAATCACCACAAGGTCTCCACGAGCCGTCAGCTTTAGGGACCATATGCAGTGGGGAGGCCCATGGTTGTTCGAACGGCGAATGATGCCCAGCCTTTCCAGGTTGGCAAACTCCTCGCGCGCTATGGAGAGTTTAGCTGCATCCAAGCGCCGAGCTTTCGCAAAGACGGGGGGGCCAGCTGTGGTGATAAAGTGCTCCACCCCGTGTTTCGCAACTGTTGCCGAAAATGTGGGAACTGTGAGCGCTGGAAACTGGGTGAGGAGTGTGTGAAACTTACCGCCTGCTGTGGCGACGTTGGTCTGTGCTGGTGGCGGGGACACCCGAGCTGCACAAGGAATGGAATAAAAAGAAAGTGCATTAACCAGACGCCTATTGGCAAGATCAACTAACAACCCATGTGAGCACAGAAAATCAGCATCTAACATGTTGAAACTCACCGCCGCTATAATAAAAGTCCATTCATAAGTGAGGCCGTGCAAGGACAGAAGCAGAGTCCTTTCGCCGAAGGTCTTGATGCCCGAGCCGTTCGCCGCTGTTGCCCCGTCACCACGGGGGCCTGCCAGCCGGTCAGCATAGGTCGGGGTGATGAAACTCATTTGGGCGCCGGTGTCCACGAGGAAGTGCCGCCCGGAGCGCGCATCCGTCAGGTAGAGCAGCTTGTTTTGCTTGCCGAGGGCCGATGCTGCTAACGACTCCCGGTCCTGGCGTTTCCCGAGCTCTTGAAGTGGCACGGCGGCACACACCTGCACGCCTTCTCTGCGAAACGCCGATGGTAAAAGCAGAGGTCATCTCCTCCGCTGCGCCGGGACCTCGCCGCTGCCATCGTTGGCGGGATCGATTCTGCTGTCTCTGGCCCCCCGCTGCTCCCGGCCACCGCACTGAGGTCTGCCGCTGCCACGGTGGCCGCCTGCTCGCCGCAGGAGTCGAGGATCCGCTGCGCCTCTCGGGCCAGCGCACGGAAGTCCCACTGGGTAACACAACAAGTGCCCGACAGGGTCGCCCTCATCTGGGCGAAGGGTTCTCAGGAAGATGTGCTTGAACAGGAAATCATCATTGTCTGTGTCCCTCAGCTGTAGCATGTCTTCCATCAGGTCGACTGGCCTGCGTCCTCCCAAGTCGTGTAGAGCCAGGAGCCTCCTAGCTCTCTCCTCGGCTGAGGGCGTGAAACACTGGATGAGGGCAGCCTTCAGCTCGCTGTATTTGTCGCCAGCGGGTGGCTGCTGCACCAGGCTCCGCACACACTGAGCTGTGCGGTTGTCGAGCTTGGCGATGACGTGGTAGAATTTTGTGTCATCCACCGTTATTCCCCCGAGTGCGAACTGTGCTTCGGCCTGGAGGAACCACGAGTCTGGGTTGTCCTGCCAGAACTCTGGTAGCTTGATCGAGACGGCGCTCGCTCGAGTGGTCCCTGACGAGTCTGGTTCGGGGGAATTGGTTCTAAACATTGCACGTCTTCGGTCACCAATGTGGGGAGCGTGAAATAAGGAGACTGAATTATTTCTCAATTTAGGTTTATTGAAGATTTCACATCCCCAGCATTCTCTCAAAACAAGAAGAGAGTGAACTCCCCAAAAACCCCCACATTTATACATGGGACATCAAAGGCAAAATCACACATTGTCGCCAAACCCCCATTGACAATAATTCTCCCCGAGTCCCTTCGTCGTCCGTCTGACCCCAGGAGGTAAGGAAGTCCTCTCAGAGTCTTATCACGGCACCTCCGCCTCCTACCATTATCCTCAGGAGGTCCAGACATATTGTTCCATCCCAGACGTGAGGTCAAACAACACATGAAGTCCTAAGCATCTCACTCCTGTGCTTATACATATGCAGTCAAAATATGTGAGCCACAGTGGGAACTTTTTATAATAGGCTGTTCAAACTTCTATTGTTGCACTTGTCTGCATCGTTCATTTCCTAAAAAGAGAATTTATTTATTGTACACATTTTTAATGTTATTTAAGAATTTTTTTTATTGGAGAATTTACTGCTGACAGTTTGCAGTTTTTTGTCACTAAAGCTATTCTCACACAAAAGAAAAGCAGTTATATGTTTTGCATTTTGATTCCTCACTGTAACAAAAATGAACCGAACCGTGACCTTAAAACCAAGGTACGTACCGAACCGTGATTTTAGGCATACCGTTACACCCAATGCAAAAGTCATTCATGATATATATCTGGTGACAAGTAGCACTTCACAGATTTCTCTCTTTTTTTGGTGAACTGTATTAATCCCTGAAGGAAATTACAGGCCATCCACCTGGATGGATGAGGCAGCCACGGTGCAGCACCAATCCCTTCACCATTCACACACACATTCACACCTAGGGCCACTTTACAGTCTCCAATTAACCTAACTTGCATGTTTTTGGTCTGTGAGAGGAAACCGGAGTACCCGGGGTAAACCCACGCAGACACGGGGACAACATGCAAACTCCCCACAGAAGGGTCAGAATCAGAATCAGAAAGCTTTATTGCCAAGCATGTTTAAACATATGAGGAATTTGACTTGACATTGGGCGCGCTGAATAAGCGCATCTAATTCAATTCAATTTTATTTATATAGCGACATTTCACAACAGTCATCTCATAGCACTATCAACTGTAAGGGGGAACCCCCACAGTTGCAGAAAGACCCCAGCAATCAGGGATCGCATCCCTGATTGCTGATCCCGAACCCCAGCAATCGCATCTCAATGACGCGGCAGCCATAAGGGCGCCTGTCACGATGGTCAGGGGGTGGGATCGATCCCGTGATGAGCTGCTCTTCTGACAGTTGTCAGAGATTCTAGAAAAATTTCTGTGAAGGATTAGAGAAGTTTATAGAGCAACACAAGCTACTGTCTGACAGTCAATATGGATTTAGAGCAAATTGGTCGCCATCATTAGCATTAACAGAACTCAGAGAAGAAATCCTTAATTCCACAGATAAAGACATTGACAGTTGGAGTATTTCTTGATCTAAAAAACTTCTTGATCTTAAAGAAAATTTGATCCAAGCACACATTAACTGTGTGTAAGCATGAAAGATATTTCAGTATCTTTTTTTCCTCTGTTCATCAGTTCACATTGAACTTTTGTGGTTTACCATTTTAATGGATTATTTACATGTTCAAAATAAAGAATTCAATCAATTAATGAGTTACTAAAATACACAAATGGAAGAAATGCCATCTACTCCATTTAATTTTTATGGTGGGGAGGACACTCCAGACCCTGACAACAATGCCCCCCCCCCATCAAAAATGCTCATGATGTCCATGCATCCAGTACATTAAAGATGAGAGGTCTGAGGATCCAAAGCAGAGTGAAGAAGCAGATTATCTGATAACAGACTTTTATACAAAATTAATATTTGCATTAAAGCCTCAGAAATTTAAAGAACATTTCATTCACATAAAAGATACTTAATCCTGAAAATAAAGATTTACAGACACTACTGGACTACAGCAGCTCAACTGTGAGTTCTCATGTGATAAACCAAAACACTGAATGAAGTATTTCCCACATATTTTACAAGACTACAGCTTCTCACGTGTGTGAATTTTCATGTGACTTTTCAAATGAGCACTCTGATTAAATCTCCGCCCACATGTTTCACAGGAAAATGGTTTCTCACCTGTGTGAATTCTTATGTGCTTTTTCAAAGTACCACGCTCATTAAATCTCTGCCCACATGTTTCACAAGAAAATGGTTTCTCACCTGTGTGAATTCTCATGTGAGTTTTCAAATTACTACGCTCATTAAATCTCTGCCCACATGTTTCACAAGAAAATGGTTTCTCACCTGTGTGAATTCTCAAGTGTTTCTTCAAAGTATGATGTACAATAAATCTCTTCCCACATCTGTCACAAGAAAATGGCTTCTCACCTGTGTGAATTCTCATGTGCTTTTTCAAAGAACAATGTACATTAAATCTCTGCCCACATATTTCACAAGTAAATGGCTTCTCACCTGTGTGAATTCTCATATGAGTTTTCAAAGTACCACAATCATTAAATCTCTGCCCACATGTTTCACAAGAAAATGGTTTCTCACCTGTGTGAATTCTCAAGTGATTCTTCAAAGTATGATGTACAATAAATCTCTTCCCACATCTGTCACAAGAAAATGGCTTCTCACCTGTGTGGCGTCTCATGTGAGTTTTCAAATTATCAAGTCGATTAAAACTCTGCCCACATGTTTCGCAAGAAAATGGCTTCTCACTGTTTTATTTATTTGCATCTCATTTCCTTACAAGTGCAATGGGCCCCAGCCAGGGGTCTATGATTACACTTTAAATTAAAAAGCTTTGTATCCAAGGGCTCTCTTTAAGATAGAGACTGTTCCTCTGATTGCTGAGATCTGTATTTCACAGATGCTAGGGCAGCCGGGTATTGCTTGTAGATATTTTTTCAAGTTCTTCTTAACCATCCCAGTTGCTCCCACCACCACAGGTATAATATCTGCATCCTGCAGATTCCAGGTGCTCCTTAGATCGTTTTTGAGGTCTTGATATTTTGTTATTTTTTCTCTTTCTGCTCTGTTGAGGCCGTAGTCGTTTGGTATAGTTACATCGATTAATTGGGCAGTTTTGCCCTTTTTGTTCAAGATAACTATGTCCGGTTTTATTGCTCCTCCTTCAATGTGTCTTCCAGTTGGGATTTCCTTGTCATAAAAGATGGTAATATCTCCGTTGGAGCTAACTGGCTCTGGATCGTGCTCCCATACTGGTCCTTTTACTTCTATTTTGAATTCTTTGCATATTTTCCAGTGTATATAACGGCAGATCTTATTGTGGCGAGCAGTGTAGTGTCCATCAGCCATGAGGACCTGGCAGCCGGAGAGCAGGTGGCTTACACTCTCCACCGCTACATGACAGAATCGACATTTGTCACTCTGTGACAATCCTGCCATTTTTTTAAAACCATTGGTTAGAAGTCCCTGGTCTTGTGCTCCAATCACTAGTCTCTCCTCGTCGTACCCCAGATCTCCATTCCTGATCCAGCGCAATGTCTCTTCCCTATCAATATAATCCCTATTGAGTTCCTCCTGGAAACGTCCTGCTCGCTTATGTTGTTTCCATCTTTCTTTTCTTTCCTCCTGTGTCCTTTTACTGTATTTTTCTCTCGTCTTTCTAGCTATTTTTGTTGCTGGGTTTTGCTGACTGGCTTTCATGTTATCTAATAAATCTGCTGCAAAGGTCTCGGCTTGTTTAGTTATAGATGTGTTAATACTGAGGGTTTCATGATGTTGGGTGACCTTTTCCATCGTCTCATCATTAGCGCTTTTTAGGTATTGACCAATGCTTATTATTGTTGCCCTGTAGGCCTGGTTCATTTCAATTAGGCCCAGCCCTCCCTCTTTACGTGGCATATATATCCTATCTAGGCTTTGGTTTCTGTATGTTACCTTATGAAGGGTTAGGGTCTTCCTGGTCCGAACATCCAACTTATCCAGTTCCCCTTGTGGCCAGTCTATCACCCCAAATCCTTCTCACCTGTGTGGCTTCTCATGTGAGTTTTCAAATGACTACGTTGATTAAAACTCAGCCCACATCTTTCACAAGAAAATGGCTTCTCACCTGTGTGGCTTCTCATGTGAGTTTTCAAATGACTACGTTGATTAAAACTCAGCCCACATCTTTCACAAGAAAATGGCTTCTCACCTGTGTGAATTCTCATGTGAGTTTTCAATTTACTACGATCATTAACTCTCTGCCCACATGTTTCACAAGAAAATGGTTTCTCACCTGTGTGGCTTCTCATGTGAGTTTTCAAATGACTACGGTGATTAAAACTCAGCCCACATCTTTCACAAGAAAATGGCTTCTCACCTGTGTGAACTCTCATGTGAGTTTTCAAATTACTACGCTCATTAAATCTCTGCCCACATGTTTCACAAGAAAATGGTTTCTCACCTGTGTGAATTCTCATGTGAGTTTTCAAATTACTACGTTCATTAAATCTCTGCCCACATGTTTCACAAGAAAATGGTTTCTCACCTGTGTGAACTCTCAAGTGTTTCTTCAAAGTATGATGTACAATAAATCTCTTCCCACATCTGTCACAAGAAAATGGCTTCTCACCCGTGTGGTGTCTCATGTGAGTTTTCAAACTATCAAGTCGATTAAAACTCATCCCACATGTTTCACAAGAAAATGGCTTCTCACCTGTGTGAATTCTCTCATGATATGATAAATGGTGCTTCTGCCTGAATCTTTTCCCACATGTGTTGCAAACATGTGACTTAACTGTGTGATCTTTCTTCTTCTGGGACTCATTTTTACAGTCTTTGTCATTATCACAACATTTTACAGACTTTTCTCCTGTGTCAGCATCACACTGATTCTCTGACATGGAGGAGTTGTCTACATTGTTACGGTCACTTCTGTTTCTGTCAAGTCTCTTCTTTGGCTCTTCATGTTTACTTGATCCTGGCTTTACATTCTTACCTGCTCCCTGGTCTTGGCTCTCAGTGACAGCAGAGTTGTGAGAGAGGAGCTGCTCACTGTTTGCTTCAGTTTCACTCTTGTCATTGTCCTCATCAGTACGAGTCACCATGAAGGTATCAGTCTCTTCTTTCAGTCCAAAGTCTTCTTCCTCCTGACTGCTACAGAGTTCTTCTTCTTCCTCTTTAACCTGTGCAGCATCTTGTTCCTCCTGGTCCAGACTGGAGTCCCTCTCCTGGTTACAGAGCTGCTGGACAGTGAGAACCTCCTCCTCCTTACAGTCATGTAGCTGTGGAGCATCTGGAGGGACAAAGAGACACAGAAAATGCTAGTAGTAGAAAAACCAGAAAGAATAAAAACACTGACTGGCCAAAAAGTCACCACCTCATAACCAATAGTTTTTATCCTTGCATGTGATAATTACAGCACTGATGAATCTGTTTCAGATTCAACAAGTAATTTAAAGGGGACAAAATTATTTTCCCACATGCTAACATGGTTCCCTGAGGTCTAAAAGAAGACACAGGATGAAAACTTTAAATTTTTAAGTATTTTTACACATTAATTTGTCTATCTGGAGTGGCTATCAATAAAAATATTCCAAAAAACAACCCTGTTGCTTTGTTAGTGTCCACCATGATCTCACTAACATTTCTGATATGTCACCAGTTGTGACGTGACGGTGAGCCCGTTCCCAGCACATCAACAGTGGTATAAATGTACTATTTATTAGTAATTCTGTTTTATACGTCTCATCTAGTCAGTCCAACTTCTATTTCTGAACATGTCACTATGATATTTTTATACACAAATAACCAAATACTGCATTGATTCCTGTTGGAGTTGCCAGCAGGGGCTAATGGCTAACTGGCTAGAGCAGACAATTATTCCACCTGGTACACTGAAGAAAAAGAAAAACTCATTTGAAGTGAAAACTACAGTGGATCTGAAAAGAATTCACAGCACTTCACTTTTTCCACATTTTGTTATGTTACAGCCTTATTCCAAAATAGATTAAATTCATTTAGTCCTCAAAATTCTACACACAATATCCTATAATGACAACATGAAAAAAGGTTTTTGTTTAGATTTTTAAATAAAAAACTAAGAAATCACATGTACATAAGTATTCACAGCCTTTGCTCAGTACTTTGTTGATGCATCTTTGGCAGCAATTACAGCCTCAAGTTTTTATGAATATGATGTCACAAGCTTGGCACACCTATCTTGAATGAATGAATGAATGAATGAATGAATCTTTATTTCGGATAGTGCAGGTTAAAATAAACTGAATAATATAACAAAGGGGGAAAGAAAATCCAACAAGGTCATCTTTGGGCAGTTTCACCCATTCCTCGTAGCAGCACCTCTCAAGCTCCATCAGGTTGGATGGGAAGCGTCGGTGCACAGCCATTATCAGATCTCTCCAGAGATGTTCAATTGGATTCAAGTCTGGGCTCTGGCTGGAAGACTCAAGGACATTCACAGAGTTGTCCTGAAGCCACTCCTTTGATATCTTGGCTGTGTGCTTAGGGTCGTTGTCCTGCTGAAAGACGAACCATCACCCCAGTCTGAGGTCAAGAGCGCTCTGGAGCACGTTTTAATCCAGGATGTCTCTACACTGCTGCATTCATCTTTCCCTCTATCCTAACTAGTCTCCCAGTTCCTGCTGCTGAAAAACATCCCCACAGCATGATGCTGCCACCACCATGCTTCACTGTAGGGATGGTATTGGCCTGGTGATGAGTGGTGCCTGGTTTCCTCCAAACATGACGCCTGGCATTTACACCAACGAGTTCAATCTTTGTCTCATCAGACAAGAGAATTTTGTTTCCCATGGTCTGAGAGTCCTTCAGGTGCCTTTTCGTAAACCCCAGGTGGGCTGCCATGAGCCTTTTACTAATGAGTGGCTTCCGTCTGACCACTCTACCATACAGGCCTGATTAGTGGATTGCACAGATGGTTGTCCTTCTGGAAGGTTCTTCTCTCTCCACAGAAGAACACTGGAGCTCTGACTGAGTGACCATTGGGTTCTTGGTCACCTCTCTAACTAAGGCCCTTCTCCCCCGATGGCTCAGTTTAGACATCCAGAAAGGTATACGAAGAGTCTTGGTGGTTCTGAACTTCTTCCATTTATGGATGATGGAGGTCACTGTGCTCATTGGGACCTTTAAAGCAGCAGAAATTTTTCTGTACCCTTCCCCACATTTGTGCCTCGAGACAATCCTGTCTCGGAGGTCTACAGACAATTCCTCTGACTTCATGCTTGCTTTGTGCGCTGACGTGCACTGTCAACTGTGGGACCTTATATAGACAGGCATGTGCCTTTCCAAATCATGTCCGTCGTTGTCGTCCTCCGTCGGTCTATGATGACCATGGAAGAGAATCCTAAACGTCTACTCTGCTGGAACAGCACCGCCTGTGGCTGAACAGGCCGATGAGCGAATGACAGTCCCTGTCACACAGGTTGCACTTGTGGGTGGTCTCCGTGCTGCTGGGTCTGTGGTGGTTCTTCCTGCGGGTCCTTTTTTCATCTGCTGCAGCAGTCAGTCTCTCTTCACCCGCCTTGAGCTGTCTGGTCAGGGTGCCTCTCCATTTGGAGCGGTCCGTTGCAAGGTCCTCCCAGCACTCTGTGTTGATCTCCAGGGCCTTCATGTCTCTCTTGCAGACGTCTCTAAAGTGCAGCTGTGGGCGGCCAACATCTCTCCTGCCAGTTGCAAGTTCTCCGTAGAGGACGTCTTTGGGGATTCTGCCATCCTCCATACGGTGAACGTGGCCTAGCCAGCGGAGCCTGCGCTGCCTGAGTAGAGTGAACATGGAGGGAAGGCCAGCGCGGGACAGAACTTCTGTGTTGGGCACTTTGTCCTGCCAGGATATGTCCAGGATGTGGCGAATGCACCGCAAGTGGAAGGAGTTCAGTTTCTTTTCCTGCCGGGCATATGTTGTCCACGTCTCACTCCCATAGAGCAGTGTGCTGATGACGCAGGCGTTGTACACTGCCATCTTCGTCTTGACAGAGAGTTTGGGATTCTCCCACACTCGTGTGGTGAGGCAAGCGAGTGCGAAGGCTGATTTTCCAATCCTCTTGTTGATCTCTGTATCAAGGGAGAGGTTGTTGCTGATTGTGGACCCCAGGTACGTGAACTGATTCACGACCTCCAGCTTGTAGTCGTCGATGGTGATGGTTGGTAGTGCTTCCGTGCCTTGCACCAAGACATTAGTCTTCTTCAGGCTGATGGTAAGCCCGAAGTCCTTGCATGCCTGGGAGAAGCGGTCCATCAGGGTCTGAAGCTCCTGCTGTGTGTGGGTTACGACTGCAGCGTCGTCTGTGAACAGCATGTCTCTGATTAGAGCCTCGCGTACTTTGGTTCTGGCTTTCAGGCGGGCGAGGTTGAAAAGCCTGCCATCAGATCTTGTGTGCAGGTAGATTCCCTCTGTTGCTGTGCTGAAGGCATGCCTCAGGAGCATAGCAAAGAAAATCCCAAAGAGGGTTGGCGCAAGTACACAGCCCTGTTTCACTCCGCCGCATATGTTGAATGGCTCTGAGACCATTGTGCTGCACTATCCCCTGCATGTTGGTGTGAAACGATTCGATGAGGCTTTGCAACTTTGGTGGGCATCCTATCTTTGGCAGGATCTTGAAAAGGCCCTCTCTGCTGACCAGATCGAACGCTTTGGTGAGGAGAAATGCAGAGAACAGAACATGCCTCTGTACATCGCCTTCATCAAATCATGTCCAATCAACTGAATTTACCACAGGTGGACTCCAGTTAAGCTGTAGAAACATCTCAAGAATGATCAGTGGAAACAGGATGAACCTGAGCTCAATTTTGAGCTTCACGGCAAAGGTTGTGAATACTTACAGACGTGCACAAAATTGCTGGTACCCCTCTGTTAAAGAAAGAAAAACCCACAATGGTCACAGAAATAACTTGAATCTGACAAAAGGGTAATAAATAAAAATTCTATGAAAATAAACCAATGAAAATCAGACAATGCTTTTGAATTGTTTTTCAACAGAATTACTTTAAAAAACAAACCCATGAAACAGGCCTGGACAAAAATGATGGTACCCCTAGAAAAGATTGAAAATAATGTGACCATAGGGACATGTTCAACCAAGATGTGTCCTCTAATTAACATCACAGGTGTCTACAAACTTGTAATCAGTCAGTCGGCAATTTAAAGGGTGACAAGTAGTCACTGTGCTGTTTGTTGACATGGTGTGTACTGTGTGTACTGTGTACTGTGTCTCAGGAGATTAGAAAGAAAATTATAGACAAGCATGTTAAAGTTAAAGGCTATAAGACCATCTCCAAGCAGCTTGATGTTCCTGTGACTACAGTTGCACATATTATTCAAAAATTTAAGATCAACGGGACTGAAGCCAATCTCCCTGGACGAGGCCGCAGGAGGAGACACATAATACGAATGGTAACAAAAGAGCCCGGAACAACCTCTAAACACATTCATGGTGAACTCCAAGGTCAAAGTACATCAGTATCAGATCGCACCATCTGTCGTCGTTTGAGCCAAAGTGGACTTCATGGGAGACGACCAAGGAGGACACCATTCTTGAAAACAAATGATAAAAATGCCAGACTGGAATTTGCCAAACTGCATGTTGACAAGCCACAAAGCTTCTGGGAGAATGTCCTATGGACAGACAAGACAAAACTGGAACTTTTTGGCAAGGCACATCAGTTTTATGTTCACAGATGCAAAAATGAAGCATACCAAGAAAAGAACACTGTCCCTACTGTGAAACATGGAGGAGGTTCTGTTATGTTCTGGGGCCGCTTTGCTGCATCTGGCACAGGGTGTCTTCAATCTGTGCACGGTACAATGAAATCTCAAGACTATCAAGGTATTCTAGAGAGAAATGTGCTGCCCAGTGTCAGACAGCTTGGTCTCAGTCGCAGGTCATGGGTCTTGCAACAGGATAATGACCCAAAACACACAGCTAAAAACACCCAAGAATGGCTAAGAGTAAAACATTGGACCGTTTTAAAGTGGCCTTCTATAAGCCCTGATCTAAATCCTATTGAACAATCTGTGGAAGGAGCTGAAACATGCCGTCTGGAGAAAGCACCCTTCAAACCTGAGACAACTGGAGCAGTTTGTTCATGAGGAGTGGGCCAAAATACCTGCTGAGAGGTGCAGAAGTCTCATCGACAGTTACAGAAATCTGTCACGCCTCGCCGCCCATCAGCGGCGCCAGCTGCACGCACATCTGCACCTCGTCAGCGGCGAGGGAATTAAGCCGCCTCGCCCTGGGCTTCGGCCTGAAGCCGTCAGTCTTCATTCGCTTCCCTTGCTGCAAGGAATCCCTACCGCCAAGCAAGCATTCAAGTAAGAATCTCTTACCTCCTTCTTCTCCCAGTCTGCTCCCCTGTGCACAGGTGGATTTCCCGGCGGCGGACCACTCCCCTCTGCCACCGTTCCCTCGCTGCTGCACCGGGCGCTCCAGGTCGCTGTCTTCCGGGCTTCACCCTTGCTGTGCCAGCCACCTGCCATTACCAAGTAAGCCTGTCATCATTATCATATCTCCTGTGTTGGTGTGGTGCCCATTACCCTTCTCCCTTTGCTTCTCCCATAGGGTTGTCCGGCTGTACGGCCTCCTGCCTCCGTGCCTGACGCAGACGCCACCACCAACACATTTACATCTCGCAGACACACACTCGTACACACTTGTTGCTAATAAAGCTATTAGATCTACCCTGAGCCTGCGTGTGATTCTCCTGAGCCGTGCATTATGTCAGTACGGCTTCAGCAGAGCGGCTCGGCAGACAGCGGGCTCACACGCCGACTTTCCACCCTCGAGGCTCGGGTGGACCTAATAGCCCACCAGCAACAGGTGATTTTAAATCAATTATCCATCATCACTAACCGATTGGACCGCTTGGACCCCCAACAGCCGTTCCCCCCGGCTCGTCAGGGCGGCGCGGCTCCTGCTGCTCCAGCGGCCGTCCAGTCTGCTCTGGCAGCACCGGTTCGGCTCACACCCATTCCGACCCCCGCCCGCTTTAGCGGTAAGCCCGGCGGAGCACGGGGGTTTATAATGCAATGTGAGTCCGTGTTCCACCGTGTGCTCGGCGATTTTCCCTCAGACCATAGCCGAATTGGCTACATAGGGAACCTCCTGGAGGGGCGAGCGCTTACTTGGGCTTACGCCGTAATGGCGAAGCCCAGTTACGCCACCCTCACCTATGGCCAATTCGTGAGACTGTTCCTGGAGGTCTTTGATCATTCTCGTACAGACAGCATTCAGGTCGATCGGCTTCTCAGCCTCCAGCAGGGAAGCCGGTCGGCAGCTGATTACGCGATCGACTTCCGGGTAGCGGCGGAAGAGGTTGGCTGGGGAGAACGTTCTCTCTGCAGCATCTTCCTCCGCAGTCTCAGTGATGGTCTGAGGGACAAACTGGCTGGACGGGACATCCCGGAGACTTTAGCGGAGCTAACGTCCCTAGCCATCAGCCTGGATAACAGGTTGCGCGAGCGCACCTCGGAGCGGAAGTCGTCTTCTTCTCGCCCTCGTGGTGCCTCGTCGCGCCTGTCCCAAGCTCGCCCCCTGGCGTTGCCGTCACCATCGCGCTCCGAGGAGTCGTAGCCGATGGTGACAGGCTGGACAAAGCTCCCTCCTGCGGAGAAACAACGCCGCCGTGAGTTGGGTCTCTGCATGTATTGCGGAGACAGCCAACACACGGTGGAGCTTTGTCCACAGAAGCCAAACGGGGAGGTCCGCGAGTCACTGTAGGGGGCCTCGCGGACATCAATCGGTTAAATCCCCTCTCTCAATTGAAGCTGCCCATCCGGTTTTGTCACAACCCCACCGGGCACCTCACCCACGCACTGGTGGATTCGGGCGCGGAGGGCAGCTTTATTTCACAAAGCCTGGCAACCCGACTGGGCATCCGTTGCCAAGTCCTCAAATCTCCTCTCGCCCTGGTCAACCTCTCCCATGTCTCCCTGGGGAGAGTTACACACCAGACCGTCCCTGTCCCTGTGATCATCTCTGGGAACCACCGGGAGGAAATCACCTTCTATGTCCTCCCCAACTCTGTGTCGCCCGTCATCCTGAGGTACCCCTGGCTTCGCCTCCACAACTCCGTCCTGGATTGGAAGTCCGCCAGGGTGTCGGCATGGAGTTCCTTTTGTATGAGCACCTGCCTTCAATCCGCTGCCTGCTCCCCGTCCTCTTCTCTAACTCCCAAGGACGCCGCACCTCCGGATCTCTCCCTGGTGCCATCAGAGTTTCACGACCTGGGTATGGTATTCAGCAAGTCCAAGGCGATGTCTCTTCCTCCACACAGGCCTTACGACTGTGCAATAAACATCCGCCAAGGGGCACCCTTACCCTCTAGGCGACTCTACAGCCTGTCGGCGCCGGAGAAGGAGGCTATGAACTCCTACCTCAAGGAATCGCTGAGTGCTGGAATTATCCGTCCCTCGTCATCACCATTAGGCGCTGGATCTTCTTCGTGGGCAAGAAGGACGGTTCCCTCCGTCCTTGTATCGACTACCGCGCCCTGAATGACATCACGGAGAAGGATCGCTACACCCTGCCACTAATGGACACCGCCTTCCACTCCCTCCAGGGGGCGACTTGGTTCACCAAGCTGGATCTTCGCAGCGCATACCACCTCGTCCGGATCCGGGAGGGAGACGAGTGGAAGACAGCCTTCCGTACCCCGAACGGCCATTTCGAGTACCTGATGATGCCGTTCGGGTTGACCAATGCTCCAGCCGTCTTTCAGCGCCTTATAAATGACGTCCTCCGGGATTTCATCGGCCTGTTTGTGTTCGTCTACCTGGATGACATCCTCATCTTCTCCAGATCCAGGGACGAGCACCGGGTCCATGTGAGGCGGGTCCTCCAAAGGCTGCTGGAGAACTGGTTATATGTGAAGGCAGAAAAGTGTGAATTTTACGCTAAAACCACGTCCTTCCTCGGGTTCATCATCTCCCATGACCAGGTGCTTCCGGATCCAGTGAAGGTGAAAGCGGTGGTGGAATGGCCCACACCTACATCAAGGAAACAGGTGCAACAGTTTATTGGGTTTGCAAACTTCTACCGCCGCTTCGTCCCGAATTTTGGTACCGTCTTCGGCCCTCTGACCCGCCTCACGTCCCCTAAGGTCCCGTTCCGGTGGACTGAAGAGGCCGCAGCCGCTTTCCAGGCGCTGAAGGCGGAGTTCTCCTCCTCCCGGGTCCTCAGCCAAGTCGATCCCTCGCTGCAATGCATCGTGGAGGTGGACGCTTCGGACACGGGGGTGGGGGCGGTTCTATCTCAGCGGTCACCTGATGACGGAGTCAAACGGCCCTGCGCCTTCTTCTCCCGGCGCTTGTCCCCGGCGGAACGGAACTACGACGTGGGGGACAGAGAGCTCCTCGCCATCAAGCTCGCGCTGCAGGAGTGGCGTCACTGGCTAGAGGGGGCGGACTTGCCGTTCGTGGTCCTGACTGACCACAAGAACTTGGAGTACTTAAGATCTGCCAAGCGTCTGAACACCCGCCAGGCGCGTTGGTCCTTGTTCTTTGCCAGGTTCCGCTTTAACATCACCTTCAGGCCTGGCTCCAAGAACGGCCTGCCTGACGCCCTCTCTAGGCAATTTGCCCCTGAGACGTCTGAGGACGCGGTCCACACCATCTTGCCCAGGTCGTGCATCGTAGGAGCCGTCACATGGGACATTGAAAGTAAGATCCGGAAGGCGCAGGAATCGGAACCTGACCCTGGCGGCGGACCGGAGGGGAGGCTTTTTGTGCCGTCCACGGTCCGGGGGGAGGTAATCCACTGGCTGCACACATCTAAGCTCACCTGTCACCCTGGTTCCTCCCGGATGATCGACCTTCTCCAACGGTCCTTCTGGTGGCCGGGCCTGCGGAAGGACGCTGCCCGCTACGCCCGGGCCTGCCCTGTATGTGCCACCAGTAAATCAGGTAATGCCCCTCCAGCAGGTTTGCTCCAGCCTCTGCCCGTCCCTGGCAGGCCCTGGTCGCATATCGCCCTGGACTTCGTCACCGGACTCCCAGTCTCAAACACGTTCGACACTGTCCTGACCATCGTAGACCGTTTCTCCAAGGCGGCGCACTTCATCCCTTTACGAGGGCTTCCATCTGCCCTGGAGACGGCGGACCTCCTAATCCAACACGTGGTCAGGCTGCACGGGATTCCGGTGGACGTGGTCTCGGACCGGGGGCCCCAATTTTCCTCAGAGGTTTGGAGGTCCTTTTGTAACGCCCTGGGAGCCAAGGTAAGCCTCTCCTCCGGCCATCACCCCCAAACCAACGGGCAGTGTGAGCGGACCCATCAGGAGCTGGAGGCTGCGCTCCGCTGCATCACTGCGTCCAAGCCTGCGTCCTGGAGCAACCATCTCGCCTGGGTTGAGTACGCCCACAACACCACCCACTCTTCTGCCACTGGGATGTCTCCCTTTAAGGCGTCCCTGGGCTACGACCCCCCTCTGTTCCCAGCGCAGGAGAGTGAGGTAACTGTCCCCTCAGTTCGGGCGCACCTCAGGCAGTGCCGTTCCATCTGGGCGTCGGCGCGCAATGCACTTTTACGCACGGCAGAGCGCAACAAATCCACGGCGGACCGGCACAGAAGACCTGCCCCAGCGTACCAGGTGGGCCAGCGTGTCTATGTGTCAACCCAGGACATCATTTTAAAGGGTGAGAGGAGGAAGCTGGCACAGCGTTTCATGGGCCCATACCCCATCACCAGGATTATCAACCCGGTGGCTGTGCGTGTAGCTATTCCCCCCTCCCTCCGCATCCATCCCACCTTCCACATTTCCAAGGTGAAGCTGGCAGTCTCCGACCCCCTTTGCCCTCCTCCTGCTGCGCAGCCCGCGCCCCAGATGATTGATGGTCATCCGGCCTGGCCTGTCTCTTCCATCCTGGACTCCCGGCGCCGGGGTCGCGTGTTGCAGTACTTGGTGGACTGGGAGGGTTATGGGCCTGAACATCGGCAATGGGTACCCTCGTCGTTTGTGTTGGACCCGTCCCTCATTACTGAGTTCCACCGAGCGCACCCGGAGAAACCATCGCCAGGAGGCGCTGCTAGAGGGGGGAGTACTGTCACGCCTCGCCGCCCATCAGCGGCGCCAGCTGCACGCACACCTGCACCTCGTCAGTGGCGAGGGATTTAAGCCGCCTCGCCCTGGGCTTCGGCCTGAAGCCGTCAGTCTTCATTCGCTTCCCTTGCTTCAAGGAATCCCTACCGCCAAGCAAGCATTCAAGTAAGAATCTCTTACCTCCTTCTTCTCCCAGTCTGCTCCCCTGTGCACAGGTGGATTTCCCGGCGGCGGACCACTCCCCTCTGCCACCGTTCCCTCGCTGCTGCACCGGGCGCTCCAGGTCGCTGTCTTCCGGGCTTCACCCTTGCTGTGCCAGCCACCTGCCATTACCAAGTAAGCCTGTCATCATTATCATATCTCCTGTGTTGGTGTGGTGCCCGTTACCCTTCTCCCTTTGCTTCTCCCACAGGGTTGTCCGGCTGTACGGCCTCCTGCCTCCGTGCCTGACGCAGACGCCACCACCAACACATTTACATCTCGCAGACACACACTCATGCACACTTGTTGCTAATAAAGCTATTAGATCTACCCTGAGCCTGCGTGTGTGTCCCCTGAGCCGTGCATTATGTCTAAATCATTTGATTGCAGTGATTGCCCCACAAGATTGTGTAACAAAATATTAAGTTAAGGGTACCATCATTTTTGTCCAGGCCTGTTTCATGAGTTTGTTTTTGAAAATAATTCTGTTGAACCACAATTCAAAAGCATCGTCTGATTTTCATTGGTTAATTTTCATAGAATTTTTATTTATTACCACTTTTGTCAGATTCAAGTTATTTCTGTGACCATTGTGGGTTTTTCTTTCATTAACAGAGGGGTACCAACAATTTTGTCCATGTCTGTATGTACGTGTGATTTCTGAGTTTTTTATTTTTAATAAATTTGCAAAAATCTAAAAAAAAACCCAAAAAACCCCAAACAAACTTTTTTCAGGTTGTCATTACGGGGTATTGTGTGTAGAAGTTTGAGGAAAAAATGAATTTAATCCCTTTTGAAATAAGGCTGTAACATTACAAAATGTGGAAAAAGTGACGTGCTGTGAAGCAGGGATGTGATTTGGGGTTGGTGAAATTATCTGAAAATTTTGCAGGGGGTCTGGGGCACGCAGTCCCTCAGCGGGGTTTGGGGCAGATCCCTGGTGAGGGGGGTTCGGTGGGCTTTGCCCCCCGAAGCTCCTGGGTTTTTATGATCTTTAAGTACCAGAACTGTGCTTAAATGACATAAAACAAACAGCTGAATGCCACTTATTACCTCCGCCAAGGAGGTTATGTTTTCATTGGCGTTGGTTTGTCTGCCTGTCTGTCTGTTTGTTTGTTTGTTAGCAAGATAACTCAAAAAGTTATGCACGGATTTTCATAAAATTTTCAGAGATTGTCAGAAATGGGGTATCCTACAGATGATTATTACTGTATAATATCGACTTATGTTCCAAGAAGATAGCATTCCTAAAATATTCCAACAAGCATTATCCATCACATGCTTTAACACTTGATCAAATCAAAATCAGTTAATTTTATCTATTCCATAATAGAAATATAATTCCAACATACCATTACTTTTTATAATTTCAGCATTCATTTCAGATCCCCAGTTTCAATCTCCATTGAGTCTTGAGCAGTTCATTTTGCACAATCACTGATGTAGCCAAGTCTTAGAAATATTCAAAAGTTATGAGTCAATGTCCACTGTGCACTGCGTTAAAAATATTTTTAAAATAAAATCCAAAACATCTTCAGCAGGCAAGATGAAGAAAATATTAACTAGATGACATGTATACAAAAATATATCTTCACATACCTCAAAATTCACTACTCTATCCGCAACTGGCACTGGTTGTTGGGGTGGATCATTCCTTTCGATTTCCATGTCCGATCGTGTCGTTAACAAAGGGTGGAGGCCGTATGGTTTTGATGGTTTTTTCTGAACACCGAAAGTTCCAGCAATTGAATAATTAGTGGACCTCGATTTGACCTCTTGTACATGTTTTTTGCTCCTTCTTGTACATGTTTTCCGCGCCTTCCCGGCATGGTCGATTTTCCATATAAAATTGCTAAACAAATTTGTCATAGTTTTCTTCGCAACATCGGTTGCAATCTCCTTTTCTAGCCAATCCCAACGAAATTTGTTTTTCACGATCTTGTCAATTTCTTTAATTCTCGGAGCATCTTTACATTCAATCACCAACATCACTGCAACAGCCGCGTTCATTGGTCACTGCAAGGACGATCAGCCAATCAGGCGCGTCGTTTCATTACGGTTAGGGAATTACTACAAGTCGGAATCTGGTATATACTCATATGTTTGGGTTTTTTTTTATTTTGGAAGATAAAAAAAGCGGAATTCCACAAATTAGCGGAAAAATCACATCCCTGAGTAAAACACGGATATGTCTTCCGATATTCCTCTTTGAACCTTTGGTTGTGTGCATTTACTCTTTGTTTATTCTTCGGTGGCGTGGTAGCCTCCGCCATTTTGCTTTGTTTACATACGGGTTCTCTCATGCATTCGGAAAACATCGATAAACCTCGGCACACTGATGTGTAGTTTATACCCTCGAGGCCCTAAGATCATACACGGACATTCAAAATGCTCTTAGCACGTCGATGTCGGCTTATTTTATCCACCGTCAAAATTTATTTATTTTTGACAAAATAAAAGCAGAGTTTTTCACAGGTAAAGCGAGGGCGGATTTTATGTGTGGAAATCGGAGTAACTCCGCCAAAATCGGAGTGATTGGCATCTCTGCTAGAGCTGCTACAGTCCCAGATCCTCACTTTGTTAAATGATCTACAACCACAAATGAAATTTTTCACAGTGATTGACATCAGCAATGCTTTTTTCAGCATTCCCATTCATCCACATCATCAGTTTTGGTTTGCATTCCCATTTGAAAATAAAAGGTACAACATTCACTAGGTTACCACAAGGCAATTGTGAGTCACCAACCATTTTTTCACAAGTAGTAGTAGATTAGTTTATTTGACAGGGACAGTGCAATAAACATAGACAATTAATCAAAGACAATCAATCTGATGTGTTGCACATAGAGTGTATAGCTATTAGCTAATTTGCAACTCTTGTCCCTGGATGGGCTTTAGAAAAAAGAATCAAGATAAAAAATAGACACAATAACCACATACATCAATGCAGAAAAATTATAAATACACAATTATAAATATTATAAATATTATAAATACACAAATATAACAGCCTGACTCACATTTAACATAAATATTATAAATATTATAAATACACAGATATAACAGCCTGACTCACATTTAACACATATAACATAACTCACATTTGCCTATTTCAGGCCTTCCTCCCTCCGTCACTCACTATAAACAAACACATTTATTCCTTCCCTTCATTCACTCTCACTTTGCAGACAATTAATTCATACATGAGTACATTCTTGTTTATTTTTCAGCCAGTTTTTAACATTTTTAGTGAATGTTTTATAAGTCTGTTATTATTTTAATTTCATTTGGCATTGTGTTCCAGATGTGACTGCCCTTTATAGAGAAAGCTGTTTGTCCAAATGTGGTTCTGCGGTGGAATATTTTACAGTTATTGTTAACAGAACTCCTGGTGGCTCTGCTGCTGTCCTGTCTTTGGACGAAACCAGCAAGTGGCTCGGGTGCTGATTTATGGAAACATTTGAACGTTAATTTCAGAAGACAGAGGTCAATGAAGCTCTCAAAACTCAATAGGTTGTATTTTTTTAAAACATTACAGTGATGCCACCTAATGGGCAAATGTCAGCAAACTTGGCACAGTTTGTTCCTCCTCACGGAAGTCAGTTGCCCCTATATGTTGATGACATTTTGGTGGCTGCACGGTGGCGGAGTGGTTAGCAGTGTGGCAGCACAGTTCTACCCTCGGCCGGGGGAGCGCGGGGATCGTGAGATCATGGGTTCGATCCCAGCCCCCGACCAACAGTGATCTGTGTGGAGTTTGCATGTTCTCCCCGTGTTGCGTGGGTTTACTCCGGGATTTCTCCGGTTTCCTCCCACATACCAAAAACATGCAGGTTAGGGATACGGGGCGCTTGCGCATGCAGCGACTGGCAGCTGGTGGCTTGTCACCAGACTGCAAAACAAATCTACCTACGGGTACAAATAAGTAACAAAAAAAAAAAAAAATCTCCTGATGAAAACACATGCAAAAAGGACACCATTGCCCTATTGAAATTTCTAGCTGAGCAAGGTCACGAAGTAAACAAAGCCAAATTGCTATTGTGAAAAGCAGAAGTCAAGTACATAGGCCACATTTTGTCAGCAGAGGGCAGACATGTTGATCCCGCCCGTAAAGAGGCTATTTTGTCAGCACCAAAACCGATCACAAAGAGAGAGATGATGTCATTTTTGGCAACTCTAAATTACTGTCACTCCTGGATTGCAAATTATTCATTTGAAGTGCAACCATGGTCTGATCTCATTTACAAAAAGCCCATGGCACAGGTGGACAAAATTGAGTGAAAAACCTGAGGCAGAAGAGGCATTTGTCAGGATGAAAAAACTTTTGGTCAGCACTGCCGTTTTGGCACTCCCTGACTACAAGAAGCCATTTATTCAAATGGCTGATTGTAGGGAGGGACACATGACGCCAGTGCTCCTTCAACCAAGCGGTACAAAAATGCGTCCAGTGGACTACTACTCCACAAGGCTTGACCCTGTTGCAAGGGCCCTGCCTCTGTGTGTGCAGGCCGTAATAGCTGCATCGATGGCAGTTCAAGCATCAGCAGGGATTGTTCTTTTCCATCCCTTGACCCTAAAGGTCACACGTGCAGTGTCAGTCATTTTGTCCCAGAGCAAAATATCAGGTCTCTCCCCATCCAGACACCTTGCACAAATGAGAGTGTTACTGTCACAGCCTCATTTAACCATTGAACGTTGCACAATGACAAATCCAGCAAGCCTCTTGCTAATTTCCACAGAGGGTGAACCTCATGACTGTTTGGCAGAAATTGAAAAGGAAACACTACCAAGTCCCGATTTACAGGACACGCTAGGGCTGGGAACGATCCCTAATTTCCAGAATCGATTCGATTCTGATTCTTGAGATTCTGAATCGATTCGATTCGATCTGGGGAATTACCATTTTAATAGCCATTTTACTTCCCATGAAACAAAAATCTTTGAGACCTAATGCTGCAAATTGTACCAAGAATCTTCTAACTTTGTTAATACATAAATTATCACATATAGAACTGACCCAAAATCAGTTACAATAATGCACTTTTTATTATTGAACTTATCATTTCATAAAGTGCTCACAGGTGCTTTCTTTAGTGCAAAGGGTGTGTCGTGTCAAGTTCACCACCCAGAGTAAGGAAACAAATTCAATGCATGAACCATGCAGACATAATCTCACAGTATTTCAGTCCCTCCAGGATTTTGTCAGCTCTTTTTGTGATTGTTGTGGCCCAAAAAGCTTGGATTTGTGGGAGCTTTTCCAAAAGGGTTATGGCACTTTTAGAGTTTTTTTGCACTCAAAGTTGTGTGAGGAAGTACAAATTTTAAAGCAGCTGCTTTTTCCATAGTTTACAGTGATGCTATTCTATGTAATACCACAAAAAAGTACAGGATTGCCAAAAATTTCTTGTTAAACAGTGATTTATTTAGAATTAAATGCTCAGTAAAATTGTAAAAAAAAAATGACCAATATTGTGTTCTTGCTGAGAACTTTAAAAAAAGAAATAAAAGAATTTGTCATTACAACAACTAAATTGCATTGAATGCATGTTAGTGTGGAGAAAATGATGGCAGCACCTCCTTGAATCTTGAATTTGAAGGTCTTCTTCTGTGCTGAAATCCACATGAAGCAAGGATGCTCCTCCACTGATGACCTCTGACCTTCAGAAGGTCTCAGTGAGGATGAAGCTTCCAGTCTTCACACATCTGAAGGCAGATAAAAAGAATAGATTTCACAGTAAAATTAACATTCATATTTTTAGATCGCCACACCACAGTAGGGTTTAATAATTTTGGGGTTTTTTTTATATTTTAACTACAAATTAACTTTCAATGTTTGAAAAGGGTTTCAATTCATTTCCTGAGAAGGTTTGTTCATATCAATTTAGTTCTACTGAGTAAAAATAGCTTGTTGTACTGCAGCCTTTATTAATTAAATTGTGATTTATTCTCTTCACATCTCTTAAGTGGCAGAAGTCCATAATCTCATAAAATATACCTTAATTCTGCATTTATTCACAGCGCTTAACCAACAGTTCTCTCTGTGTCCATAGTTTGTAAAAGAAACCATCATCATGCTGGATAAATTATTAACTGACGACACAAACGTTAAAACAAACAAATATTATACTTACAGTCTCAGCAGCTCCAAGTCTCCCTCTGCTTCATGGGTTTCAGTCTTCGCGCATTTTCCCTTTATCAGTCGTCAACTTTATGTTCCAACACAGCGCTGCACGGAGTAAAAGTCCGTTTATCCCCGCTTTATGAAAAATATTCAGAAGCTGTTGAGGACAGTCTTTACGGTGACTTTTGTTGCTAAATCAAGAGACGCACGTTATTATCTCCGCTCGTGTAAACACGAAAGGCGTGTGCACGCACGGCAGGAAACTCTTGCCGGATGAGAACCGTTTTAACACCACAGAAAAAGAACTAGCATATCCGTTAGCTTGCTAGCTCCGTTAGCACGTCGGTTGTTTATGGTTCTCGGCCGTTGTTCCTGGCTCACTGACCCGGTTTCGACCCGATTATACTCAGTAGACGTTCACAAACGTAAAAATATTATATTAAAATATATTAATATTAAAAGATCGATCCGCGGATTATGTGGATCGATATCGGCTCAGTCAAACGTGGATCGATCCATATCGATATATTGATCTTTTGAACCCACCCCTAGGACACGCCTTTGGATGATTAAGATCTCACACTTTTTGTAGACGGATCATCAAAACGTGACTGTGATGGGTCAAATCTGTCTGGTTATGCAGTTGTCACTTATGACACTGTTTTGAAAGCCCAAAAACTTCCATCACATTACTCAGCACAAGCAGCAGAGCTGATTGCTCTGACTGAAGCATGTAAATTAGGCTAAAATAAACTCACTGTCTACACTGATAGCCAGTATGCATTTTCAACCAATCATCACTTTGCACAGCAGTGGAAAAACAGAGGCATGATCACATCAACAGGAAAGCCAATTCAGCATAAAGATCTGATTTTGGAGCTGCTTGAAAGTTTCAAACTACCATCACAACTAGCCATATGCAAATGTGAAACACACACAAATGGCACTGATCCCGTCTCTCAAGGCAATCACTTTACAGATCAATCAGCAAAAGCTGTTACACAAGGCTTACAACCAACACAAGACAAATCTGATTCCATGCTGACACTGACAGGAGTTATCACATGACATTCTCATTGAGGCACAAAAAGCAGCACTACAAGCTGAAATCTACAGGTGTATCAAAAAGGGAGCCACCTTTGATGACACCTCAAAGCTCTACAAATGTAACAAAAACAAGCCAATTCTGCCACGCAAACTGTTTCATCAGGTCTCCACTTTGCTGCATGGCGTTTCACATGTAGCACGGGGGGGGGGGGGCAGCGGGGTCGATGGCCAACTTTCCTCATTGAAAAGCAAGTTAGGATCTTTTGCAATAAAATGCTTCTTGCATAAAACACACCACCATAATGTTTCATCTCTGATGCTTTTTTAAGCACGGGGTGGGGGGGGGGGAAATAATTTCAGATTCCTCTATATTATTCTTTCAAATTTTATGTCTGATATATTTTTGGTGCATTTTGTGAGCAATTATTCTCTATGTGTGGCCTTCATGCCCCAGAGTCTGAGCAGATGTGCGAGTGAGTGCACGTCAGCAGAGACGTGAATGATGACACAGGCTACAACTGATGATCTCTGTTTTATGAACTTTCTCTGCTAGTTTCTCGTGTGACCAAGGAATGTGCCAAAACTCCCAGTTCCTGGGAGATTAGATTTATGGACACTTTGCCAGTCTCCAGATGTACCCCAAGAACGTCTCCTTCTTTGTTTATCTGTTCTGAGGGCTATAAAATTCCAAGCTCAGAGTGAATGGTTAGAATGGTGCATGAACGACTTTGAGGGCTGTTCAATGTATCTTTCTCCTGGCCAGGAGTAAATTTGCTCACAACTCCAGAATCCGCTGATTGAATTTTTGACTCAGTCTCATTTAATTCAATTTTAATCTATCAGTATGAATGTGTATAAATGTTCAGAAGTGGTCTGACAGGTCGTTGGCACAGACTGCCAGCCATGTTTCCATCAGTCTGGCTCAGGGCAGCTGTGGCTACAGCAGTAGCTTACCACTATTAATGTTTGTCTGGAGTGAATGAATAATGGACTCACTGTAAGCGCTCTGAGATGTCACTTGACATGTAAAGTGCCATACAAATCTAATCGATGACGATGACGACGACTAGCCACCAGCTGGCTACAGGCATTGGCTATGTTTTGAGCTTGGGTCTTCTGCAGTACCGACTCAACAGGTATGTTTTATAAACACTTACTACTTTTGCACTTGACAATATTTAATTTGTTTACATGTGTGCGAAATGACAATAGATGTCTTCATGCTGATTGAGATATTTATAATATTTATATTTTAAAATATTTATATTTTATAATTTTCTTTTTCTTTTCTTTTTTTTCTCCCGGTGCCACACGAGTCGGCTGCCCTTTGCAACAGCGGCTCGATTCCGAGTCTTTTTCCCTTCCTCTCTCTTTTTGATCCGTCTTTTTTTCACTCCACTTATATCACGGACACACAGATCGTCCCAAATGTCTCCTGAGCCGGTGGACGGAGCCACTGTTTATAGCAGGATACGATACAGCAGGGAAGAGCTGCTAGCATTCAACCGCCACCCGGTCCCATTGGAAAAACTCGACATACCGAGAGAACTGAGGCGAAAACGCTGCGGCTGCCGGGCTGGAGTAAGGCGGAGGACAAAAAAATATAAGGTACAGACCCTCCCTTCCATCTGTTGTCATGGGAAATGTATGGTCGTTACTGGGAAAGGTAGATGAGCTAGCGGCTATCTGCCGTTACGATAGCACATATCGGGAGTGCTCTCTCCTTTTGTTTTCTGAGACGTGGCTAACTGAACTAGCAGCAGATGCTAACATTGAGCTGGAGGGTTTCCACATGATAAGGGCTGACCGAACACCAGACAGTGGCAAAGCAAGGGGCGGTGGAGTGATAATGTATGTTAACAACAACTGGTGCAGACCGGGACATATCACTGTTAAACAACGACACTGCAGCAAAGACATTGAGTTGCTAGCTGTTAGCATGCGGCCTACATATCTCCCGAGAGAACACTCACACGTGATCTGCATTGTTGTTTATGCAAATCCGACGGCGAACGCTGGGACAGCGCGTGACGTCATCCATTCAGTAACCAGCAGGCTGCAGACAGAACACCCAGATGCTCTTCTCCTCATCTCAGGCGATTTCAACCATGTTTCACTGTCTCCCATTCTACCCACGTTCACCCAGTATGTCACATGCCACACTAGAGACAATAAAACACTGGACTTATTCTACGCAAACACTAAGGAGGCGTACACCTCATCACAACTCCCCCCACTCGGGAGATCGGATCACAACTTGGTTCATCTCCTGCCGGTGTACAAACCCCTAGTGCACAGACAACCTCCGGCCATGCGCACAGTGGAGTTATGGTCTGAGGAGACAATGGACACTCTAAAGGGCTGTTTTGAACCCACCGCCTGGAAGCAGCTCTGCGATCCACATGGTGAGGACATTGATGGCCTCACTCACACCTTCACAGACTACCTCAGCTTCTGTGTAGACAAATCCGTACCCACCAAGACCATACGGTGTTGCTCAAACAACAAACCCTGGATCAACCCTGAGATTAAAACACTTCTGAGAGAGAAGAAGAGGATCTTCAGGTCGGGGAACAGGGAGATGTTGAAGTCCGTACAAAGGGAGCTGAGGAGAAAGATAAGAGAAGGCAAGGACAGCTTCAGGAAGAAGATGGAGGACAAGCTGCAACAGAGCGACATCAGCGGGGTCTGGAGAAACCTCAAAACCATCTCTGGGCTCCAGAATACCTCCCCCCAGGCCACGGGGGGCAGGGAGTGGGCAAACAACCTGAATCTGTTTTTCAATAGGTTTGACCAACCACCCTCCCCCCCTGACTGCACAACAACCACTGCTGCCTCTAAAGAAATCAAGTCCTGCTGCCCACTCCCCACTCCACCAACACCCCCCCACTCCCAACACACAGCCCCCCATCCTGACCCTGACCAGGACCCAGGTGAGGACGGAGCTGAGGAAGATCAAGGCGAGGAAGGCGTCGGGACCGGACGGCATCAGTGCAAAGCTCCTCAAGTCCTGTGCAGACCAGCTGTGTGGGATTGTGACACACATCTTCAACCTGTGCCTGAAGCTGGGGAGGGTACCACAGCTGAGGAAAACATCTTGTGTGGTACCTGTACCAAAAACTTCCCACCCCAAAGACCTGAACAGCTACAGACCGGTGGCCTGGACGTCCCACTTGATGAAGACCCTGGAGAGACTGCTCCTTGCTCACCTCCGCCCCCTGGTGGAACCAGCGATGGATCCACTCCAGTTCGTCTACCGGCATGGCATTGGGGTGGAGGATGCGGTGAGCTTCCTCCTTCACCGTTCTCTGTCCCACCTGGAGAAGCCCGGGAATATGGTGAGGATCATGTTCTTTGACTTCTCCAGTGCTTTCAACACCATCCAACCGATGATCCTGAAGGACAAGCTGCTGCGCGCAGGGGTGGACCAGCACCTGTCATCATGGATCCTGGACTACCTCACGAACCGGCCTCAGTTTGTGAGAACCCGGGACTGTGTGTCCGACACGATCATCGGTAGCACGGGGGCCCTCCAGGGAACGGTGCTGGCTCCCTTCCTGTTAACTCTTTATACTGCGGACTTCTCACACAACACAACACACTGCCATCTACAGAAGTTCTCTGATGACTCTGCGATCGTTGGCCTCATCTCCAATGGAGATGAAGCTGAGTACAGAGGGCTTATCCAGGACTTCGTGGACTGGTGCCATCGGAACTGCCTCCAGATCAACGCGAGGAAAACTAAGGAGCTGGTGGTGGACTGCCGCAGGCATGGGCAGCCCCTCACAGCACCAGTAAATATACAGGGAACAGACATCGAGATGGTGACATCCTATAAGTACCTGGGTGTTCATCTGAACAATAAACTAGACTGGTCACACAATACTGACGCACTCTACAAGAAGGGACAGCGCAGGCTGTTCCTGCTGAGGAGACTCAGGTCTTTTGGTGTACAAGGGGCGCTGCTGAAGACATTCTATGACACGGTGGTGGCATCAGCCATCACTTTTGGAGTGGTCTGCTGGGGCAGTGGCATTACTGCAGCCGATAGGAAGAGACTGAACAAACTGATCAACAAAGCTAGCTCTGTCCTGGGGCAGCGCCTTGATCCGGTGGAGGAGATAGGAGAGAGAAGGACGGTGGCTAAACTGTCATCTCTGCTGGAGTCCGAGTTCCACCCTATGCAGGACATACTGAATGCACTGAGGAGCTCATTTAGCAGCAGACTACATCATCCCAGGTGCACAACCGAGAGGTTTTGTAGGTCCTTCCTACCAACGGCTGTCAGACTGTACAACCTAAGCAGGGCTGCTCGCAGAGATAGCAAAAAGACGTAACAAACTAATAGTTTTTTGAATGCAAAAGATGCAATAGACTTACACAATGGTCCCCTCCGGCATACAACTAGGAAAATACCGGTCACTATGGAGGGTGAGAATATGTATGGGCACATAATCATACCATGTAGGATAACTAAGTAGACGGTTATGCTGTTTCATCCCATCTAGCAACAATGCTTTGCACTGTGTGTGTTTATATATTTACATATTTATTCCATCTAGCTACAATGCTCCGCACTGGGTGTGTTTATATTTATATATCTATATATTTATTCCATCTAGCTACAATGCTCCGCACTGTGTGTTTATATATTTACATAATTATTCCACCTAGCTGCAATGCTCCGTACTGTGGGTGTTTATATATTTACATATTTATTCCATCCAGCTACAATGCTCTGCACTGTGTGTCTGTGTGTGTGTATATATACACTCACCGGCCACTTTATTAGGTACACCTGTCCAACTGCTCGTTAACACTTAATTTCTAATCAGCCAATCACATGGCGACAACTCAGTGCATTTAGGCATGTAGACATGGTCAAGACAATCTCCTGCAGTTCAAACCGAGCATCAGTATGGGGAAGAAAGGTGATTTGAGTGACTTTGAACGTGGTATGGTTGTTGGTGCCAGAAGGGCTGGTCTGAGTATTTCAGAAACTGCTAATCTACTGGGATTTTCACGCACAACCATCTCTAGGGTTTACGGAGAATGGTCCGAAAAAGAAAAAATATCCAGTGAGCGGCAGTTCTGTGGGCGGAAATGCCTTGTTGATGCCAGAGGTCAGAGGAGAATGGCCAGACTGGTTCGAGCTGATAGAAAGGCAACAGTGACTCAAATAACCACCCGTTACAACCAAGGTAGGCAGAAGAGCATCTCTGAACGCACAGTACGTCGAACTTTGAGGCAGATGGGCTACAGCAGCACAAGACCACGCCGGGTGCCACTCCTTTCAGCTAAGAACAGGAAAGTGAGGCTACAATTTGCACAAGCTCATCGAAATTGGACAATAGAAGATTGGAAAAACGTTGCCTGGTCTGATGAGTCTCGATTTCTGCTGCGACATTCGGATGGTAGGGTCAGAATTTGGCGTCAACAACATGAAAGCATGGATCCATCCTGCCTTGTATCAATGGTTCAGGCTGGTGGTGGTGGTGTAATGGTGTGGGGAATATTTTCTTGGCACTCTTTGGGCCCCTTGGTACCAATTGAGCATCGTTGCAATGCTACAGCCTACCTGAGTATTGTTGCTGACCATGTCCATCCCTTTATGACCACAATGTACCCAACTTCTGATGGCTACTTTCAGCAGGATAATGCGCCATGTCATAAAGCTGGAATCATCTCAGACTGGTTTCTTGAACATGACAATGAGTTCACTGTACTCAAATGGCCTCCACAGTCACCAGATCTCAATCCAATAGAGCATCTTTGGGATGTGGTGGAACGGGAGATTCGCATCATGGATGTGCAGCCGACAAATCTGCGCCAACTGTGTGATGCCATCATGTCAATATGGACCAAACTCTCTGAGGAATGCTTCCAGCACCTTGTTGAATCTATGCCACAAAGAATTGAAGCAGTTCTGAAGGCAAAAGAGGGTCCAACCCGTTACTAGCATGGTGTACCTAATAAAGTGGCCGGTGAGTGTATATTTTTATAGTAATATGTACATATGTATATTAGCTGCTCTTGCTTGCTTGTTTTTTTCTTGCCTTCTGATTGTTGCTCTGAGTGTTGCTATCCCTGTGCTGTTGCAATCCTGGAATTTCCCCGTTGTGGGACTAATAGAGGCTTATCTTATCTTATCTTATTTAGCAACAGTTACTGCCTACATTTAGAAGGGACGATTTTTTTTTCTCAGCTGTGCAAAATAACTGTTTAAACAAATAAATTATAATATTTTGTCCAGTATTGCTGTCATTTAGTTAATTGTGCATGCAGAACTGTTGTATAAAAGCAATATTACACTTGAGGTTGTTACAGTATCATGAATATACTAACTATGGGTGTGGTACTCTAATGCTCTCCTAGACGTATCATATCCGCAGTTACAATATTCATTGATACCGTACTCCCTCTCGTGTAATATTGCTTAAGTAATTCTATTTTATACATCTCTTCTAGGTAGTCGTACACACAGCATTGTCCAACTTCTAGTTCTGAACATGTCACTATGGTGTTTTTAGACACAAATAACCACATACTGCACTGTTTCCTGTTGGAGTTGCTAGCAGTGGCTAATGGCTAACTGGCTAGAGCTGACAATTCCTCCACTTGGTACAATGAACCAAAAGAAAAACTCATTGGAACTGCAAACTATAACTGTACAGTCAAAGAGATTAAATTATTTTTCCACTGGGTTAGATCAGTCAAAGTCAAACGCAAACTACACCAGGACAAGTACCTCAGATTTATGGAGTTACTGAAAATATTACTTCAATATGATTATTTTATTTTAGGACAGTTTCTCAAAGACTCAACCTGAACATTTTCTAACTTTTTACCTATTTCATTCTCACAGAGAGTCTCTGAGGTCAGAGTCATCATCACTGTTACTGTAACTTCCTGTTTTCAGTCATCTCTTCTTTGGTTTGGGTTCTTCTGTAATGGATCCCGAGTCTACATGCTGGCTTCCTTCCTCATCTTGGATCTCAGGTTCTGCTTCACTCTGCTGCTTTTCTTCTTCTTTTTCTTCTTTTAGATGTGATTGGCAGTTGGCAACCAGCTTACAGGTGCATTACCGCCACTGACTTGATTATCATCCCTCTATATCTTTGTATAAGGAGTTCTGAACAACTCCCCATGTGTGAAAAAATTATCAGTCCTTGGACTGTGTCTGAGGTGCGGCCGAGGGTTTCCTCAGAAATAACAGTCACCATGAAGGTATCGACCTCCAGCTTCACTACCAGCTGTTCTCCCTCCTGACTGATGCAGAGCTCCTCCTGTTCCTCTTTAACCTGTGGCGCTTCTGGTTCCTCCTGCTCCTCTTTAACCTATTGAGATTCTGGTTCCTCCTGTTCATTTTTTTTTTCCCTCATTTCAATGATCTCTTCCTGTTGTTTCAAAGGTTTCCACAGCAGTATGGATAATTTTTCTCCACTACTGTTGGTCAGTTCTTTGTGTTTCCCATGTCCTGAAATTCAACTTTCCTTCTTTCATGTATGACTTCAGTGAGTCCTTCTACCATTTGATCCGTTTTCCAGATTTTCTCTGACCTTGATGGAGTTCGGAAAAGACAACCTGTTTCGGGAGTCAGCCATACAAAGACGGTAGCCAGCCCACCAGAATTGATGCTTTATGATGCGAGTGTCAATACATCTTCTTCTTTTAGATTTGATTGGTGGTTGGCAACAAGCCTACATGTGTATTACCGCCACTGACTTGATTATTGTCACTCTATATCTTTGTATAAGTTCTTATAAGGAGTTCTGAACAACTCCTTATGTGTGAAAACATTATCCGTCCTTGGACTGTGTTCTAGGAGCAGCTGAAGAGCTCCCAGTCCTCCTGCCTCCTGTCACTGCTTCTTCTAGAATGCTTAGGTTAGTGTGATAATCTTCCCAAGAGATTTTCAGTATTCTTCAATGACATCTTTGATGGAATAATTCAAGACTTCTTAGTTTTTTATGACATGTTTTCTATGTTTCAGAATCATAGAGTACAACAGGTATGAGAACTGCATTGTAAACATCAAGCTTTATTTTTCTAGTGAGTTCTGTTTTCAAACACTGCCTTTTTCAATTTGGCAAAGACTGCTCCTGCACCCTCACAGACTCTCCCATCACCACTGCGGATTCCTTCCGCTTCCTGGGCACCACCATCACCCGGGACCTCAAGTGGGAGACGACCATCAGCTCCCTCATCAAAAAGGCCCAGCAGAGGATGTTCTTCCTGCGGCAGCTGAGGAAGCTCAAGCTGCCCACCAAGATGTTGATGCAGTTCTACACGGCCATCATCGAGTCCATCCTCACCACCTCCATCACCGTGTGGTACGCAGGAGCCACCGCCAGGGACAGACTAAGACTGCAGCGCGTTGTGCACGCTGCTGAGAAGGTGATCAGCTGCAAGCTCCCATCCCTCCAGGACCTGTACATCTCCAGGACCCGGAGGCGTGCAGGTCGGATCATAGCCGACCCTTCACACCCTGGACACGCACTGTTTGCCCCCCTCCCCTCAGGCAGAAGATTTCGGTCCATTCAGACTAAAACCTCTCGCTACATGAATAGCTTCTTCCCCTCTGCCATCAGACTGCTGAACACTAAGTGACTTATTAGACTCGTGCACTACGTACAGCAGCTCATCCGGACTCATGACAATTATCACTGTTTTCTTTTTGCACTACCGATTGCACGATGTGGAACTCCACAATATCTGCTGCTTGTTAATATATTTAAAAATTGCATAGATTAGTATTACCTCCTCATGGATCGTCACCTTATCGTGGTGGGGGGGTTTGCGTGCCCCAGTGATCCCAGGAGCTATGTTGTCCGGGGGCAATTTGCCTCTGATAGGGTCTCCCAAGACAAACTGGTCCTGGGTGAAGGGCCAGACTAAGAACGATCCAACAGACTCTCATGATAAATTGTATATCAAGGATTCAGTGTACCCCGCCCGGTATGGGGTTACCGGAGCCCCACCCTGGAGCCAGGTCTGGGGGAGGGGCTCGAAGGCTAGCGTCTGGTGGCCGGGTTTCCACCCATGGGACCCGGCCGGGCTCAGCCCGAAGGAGTTACATGGGTCCGCCCTCCAGTGGGTTCACCACCTGCAGGAGGGATCATGGGGGTCCGGTGCTATGTGGATTAGGTGGCGGTCAAAGGCGGAGACCTTGGCGGACTGATCCCAAGCTTTCTAAACTGGCTTTTGGTACGTGGAATGTCACCTCTCTGGTGGGGAAGGAGCCTGAGCTGGTGTACGAGGTTGAGCGATACCGGCTAGATATAGTCGGCCTCACCTCAACACACAGCTCCGGTTCCGGAACCAGTCTCCTGGAGAGGGGCTGGAGCTTGGCCTTTTCTGGAGTTGCCCCGGGCGAGAGGCGACGAGCAGGGGTGGGTATTCTTGTATCGCCCCACATTGCTGCCTTTATATTGGAGTTTTCCCCGGTGGACGAAAGGGTTGCTTCCCTGCGCCTTCGGGTTGGGAAACGGGTCCTGACCATCATTTGTGCCTATGCACCAAATGATGTTTCAGAGTACCCACCCTTTTTGGAGTCTTTGACTGGGGTACTGGAGGGTACTCCTCCTGGAGACTCCATTGTCCTACTGGGGGACTTCAATGCGCACATGGGCAACGACAGTGAAACCTGGAGGGGGGTGATTGGGAGGAACGGCCTGCCCGATCTAAACCCCGAGTGGTGTTCAGTTATTGGACTTCTGTGCTAACCACAGTCTGTCCATAACGAACACCATGTTCAAGCATAAGGGTGTCCATATGTGCACCTGGCACCAGGACACCCTAGGTCGTAGGTCGATGATCGATTTTGTTATCGTATCATCAGACCTGCGACCGTATGTCTTGGACACCCGAGTAAAGAGAGGTGCAGAGCTGTCAACTGATCACCACCTGGTGGTGAGTTGGATCCGATGGCAGGGGAGGAAGCCATTCAGACCTGGTAGACCCAAACGTATAGTGAGGGTGTGCTGGGAGCGTCTGGCTGAGGCCCCTGTCCGGGAGGTCTTCAACTCCCACCTCCGGAAGAACTTCAACCACATTCCGAGGGAGTCTGGAGACATGGAGTCTGAATGGGCCATGTTCTCCACCTCTGTTGTTGAAGTGGCAGCCAAGAGATGCGGCCGCAAGGTGGTCGGTGCATCTCGTGGTGGCAACCCCCGAACCAAGTGGTGGACACCAGTGGTGAGGGGGGCCATTAAGCTGAAGAAGGAGTCCTATCAAGCTTGGTTGGCTTGTGGGACTCCCGAAGCAGCTGAGGTGTACCAGCAGGCCAAGCGGAGTGCAGCTCGGGTGGTTGCTGAAGCAATCACGCGGGTATGGGAGGAGTTCGGTGAGGCCATGGAACAAGACTTTCGGTCGGCTTCAAAGAGATTCTGGCAAACTGTTCGGCGGCTCAGGAGGGGAAAGCAGCTCCCTGTCCACACTGTGTATGGTGCGGATGGGACACTGTTGACTTCAACTGGGGATATCGTCGGGCGGTGGAAGGAATACTTCGAGGATCTCCTCAATCCCACTGATACGCCTTCCACAGAGGAAGCAGGGTTTGGGGACGAGGGGGATGACTCGCCTATTACAGGGGCTGAGGTCGCCAAGGTGGTTAAAAATCTCCTTGGTGGCCGGGCCCCGGGGGGTGGACGAGATTCGCCCTGAGTACTTCAAGGCCCTGGATGTTGTTGGGTTGTCATGGTTGACACGCCTCTGCAACATTGCGTGGAGGTCGGGGGCAGTGCCTTTGGCATGGCAAACCGGGGTGGTGGTTCCTCTCTTTAAAAAAGGGGACCGGAGGGTGTGCTCCAACTTTAGAGGGATCACACTCCTCAGCCTCCCTGGGAAGGTCTATGCCAAGGTACTGGAGAGGAGAGTCCGGCCGTTGGTCGAACCTCGGATTCAGGAGGAGCAATGTGGTTTTCGTCCTGGCCGTGGCACATCGGACCAGCTCTTTACCCTCTCGAGAATTCTTGAGGGTTCGTGGGAGTTTGCCCAACCAGTTTACATGTGTTTTGTGGACTTGGAGAAGGCATTTGACCGCGTCCCTCGTGGATTTTTGTGGGGGGTGCTTCGGGAGTATGGGGTATCGGGCTTGTTGTTACAAGCTATTCGGTCTCTGTACGACCGTTGTGAGAGTTTGGTTCGTATTGCCAACACTCGGTCGGAGTCATTCCCAGTGAGAGTTGGACTCCGCCAGGGCTGCCCTTTGTCACCGATCCTGTTCATAATTTTTATGGACAGGATTTCTAGGCGCAGCCAGGGAATGGAGGGTGTCATGCTTGGTGACCACAGGATCTAATCTCTGTTGTTTGCAGATGATGTTGTCCTGTTGGCTTCATCCAGCAATGACCTACAGCTCTTGCTGGGACGGTTTTCCGCTGAGTGTGAAGCGGCTGGGATGAGAATCAGCACCTCCAAGTCCGAGTCCATGGTCCTCAGCCGGAAAAAGGTGGATTGTCCTCTCCGGGATGGGGACAGGCTCCTGCCCCAAGTGGAGGAGTTTAAGTATCTTGGGGTCTTGTTCACGAGTGAGGGGAAAATGGAGCGAGAGATCGACAGACGGATTGGAGCAGCATCTGCAGTGATGCGGACGTTGTACCGGTCTGTTGTGGTGAAGAGGGAGCTTAGTTCTAAGGCAAAGCTGTCGATTTACCAGTCAATCTACGTTCCTACTCTCACCTATGGTCACGAGCTTTGGGTAATGACCGAAAGAACAAGATCGCGGATACAAGCAGCTGAAATGAGCTTTCTCCGTAGGATTGCTGGACTCACCCTCAGAGATAGGGTGAGGAGCTCAGTCATCCGGGAGAGGCTCAGAGTAGAACCGCTGCTCCTCCACATTGAAAGGAGTCAGTTGAGGTGGTATGGGCATCTGATTAGGATGCCTCCTGGACGCCTCCCACTTGAGGTGTTTCAGGTACGTCCCACTGGGAGGAGACCCCGGGGCAGACCCAGGACTCGGTGGAGAGACTATGTCTCCCAGCTGGTCTGGGAACGCCTTGGTATCCCCTCTGAAGAGCTGGAGCAGGTGGCTGGGGAGAGGGAGGTCTGGGCTTCTCTTCTTGAACTGCTGCCTCCGCGACCCGGACCTCCGGAAAAGCGGTAGAAGATGGATGGATGGATGGATAGATTAGTATTACTTATTCATATTCTACCTTTTATTGCATGCATAGTTTTTTATTTTTATCTTTAGTGCTACTCCATGTTTAATGTTGCAGCATTGCACCGAGACAAATTCCTAGTTTGTGTACTACATGAAAAATGGCAATAAATCTCATTCTGATTCTGATTCTGATTCTGATTCTGATGGTTTCAGCAATGGAGGTTTGAACTGCTGTTTTGATGTCCCATGTTTCTGCAGGATTTGAGCCAGTTGTCTGACGTAGTACTTTGGAGTTTAGAGATGTTACAAACGCTTGTCTAATTTCGGGATCCTTCAGGACTGCTGCATTGATCTTCTGGGGTTTGTTGTTCCTTTCCAAGTGTTGTCTTAGAGCTAGGAACAAGTTCATTTTTGTGACGACCAGGCGGTGATCAGTCCAACAATCTTCAGAGCCTGGAATTGCTTTTGTGATATGCACATCTTTGATGTCATATCTGTGTACAATGACGTAGTCTATCACATGCCAAACCTTGGCTCTTGGGTGTTTCCAGGATGTTTTGAGATGATTTTTGAGCCTGAAGACGGTGTTGGTGACAGTGAGTTGACGTTTAGTGCATTTTTGTAAGTAGAAACAGTCCACTGTCAATCATGTGTCCTACTCCATTTCTTCCAATTGTACCATTCCAAATATGTTGGAAAGTCCCAATATGTAAAGTACATTAAAATCTCCAAGAAGAATAATCTTGTCTGATGGATTGATCTGTCACAAGATATTGTCCAGGTCTTGATAAAAAGGTTTCTTTGATGTCATCTTCAGCATCTAATGTTGGTACGCAAGCACTGATGATGTTAGCATGTTTTTTGTCTGGTTGACAATTCCATAATTCTGGGTGACAGCTTATTCCAGATCACAATGCCTACCCCATGGATTCAGTGGTAATCCTTGGGTTTCCCTTTCCAATAAAAGGTGAAACTGGATTCTTTGATGTTTCCTCCATCTGGTCTATGAGGTTGACTGAGGGCTGCAATGTCAACATGATGTTTTTCAAGTTCTAGTCCTACTATTGTGGGTCTTCATTTAGGTCTTGTTGAACAGTCACTTTTGTCAGTGCTGGTTTGTTGGTTGTCATTTTGCTTGTCCATTAGTGTTCTTACATTCCAGGTAGCAAATATCATTTGTTTGTTTTTTTATTTCGAAAGTAGCAACAATACAGTCAGAAGGAATGACCTGATGGAGCCCTCACTGAATTTGTAACTGCTTTTCTGCAGAGAACAGAGGGAGGGGGGATGAAGAAACAAGAAAGACTAGGGCTGCCCCAGACTAAAGATTTTCCTGATCGACCAGGAAGCACAATTTAAAGCAAATGGCCCAATATTTGTAGCACTTTTATGACAGATATATTCATTTCTTCACTGGTTCCAGCTGAGATTCTCACTCATCTTATTTCTTTTCACTTTTTCCAGGAAACCTGGGGACACCTGTGGGATCATGTGATCTCTGGCTACTGATACGGGCCTGGTTAGGTTCCGCCTCTCTGTCTCTTCTCAGCATGGAAGCCATGGCTGCAGAACTGCTGTTCACCACCTTTATCTTTTTTCTAATAAACTTTGTTTAAGTTCTACTAGTGGGTTGGACTCGTTTATACCGATCCCTTCAATCCAGGCTGGATTTATGGCACATCATTGAATATTGAGGTATTTTAGTCATTCTTCTTACATAACATTCATTTTTATCATTTAACTATCCATGTCATTGACTTTAAGTCAACAGAGTTTCAATTCTATTTCACCACATCATTTTTTTTTGTCTTGTTAGAACTTTCTGATCTAAAAGTACTTTGGTCTTTCCTCATGTGAACTGCTCTCATGTCATTTTTCAGTTCACTTCTTCTGTCTCATTTCTCTCTCATCAATCACTGAGTGGAACCTTGACCTGCACTGACCTTCATCAAAGGTTTGGGTCTCCTGCTTCAGTCCAAACTGCTCTTCCTCCCGACTGATACAGACATCCTCCTGTTCCTCCTTAATCTGGGAACAATCTGCTCCCACCTGAACAACAATGAATTTTCTCTCCAGGTGAAGAAGCTGCTGTTCATCCAGAACCTCCTCCTGGTTAAAGTCATTTTGCTGTGGGAAGTCTGAAGGGACAAAAATACACAAGAAATGTGTTAGAATATGGTTCTGACAAAAAGACATAACTCCTTGGACACCATGCACAGGCTAGGAAGAAAGATGGAAAATAAAAACAGATATTTTATTGTTCATAAAGAAGGAAAAAGAAGAAATTTGGCAACAGAGTAAAGCCTCCCCAACTTGCACGAAGACTGAAACATGGGTAAGAAGTTGACAGAATGAAGGAGCTCCAAAGACGCATGTCTTCAGTCACAGAGGAGCATCTGTAACTCAGCCCAACTAGTTTCTGTTTTTATTTCTTCTGATAATGATTGGTCAGTTTTCTATTGGTTCATTAAATGTTTGGAGGAGCATTAAGGACATTATTAAAAGGAAAACACTTTTTCTGTTTTGGAAAGAGCAAAACTGTTAGTTTTACAAGAGACTCGTTCTGCTGAAGTGAACCCCTACTGAACCCCCTATTGAACCCCTAATCAAAAAGCCAACGCTGGATCCAGGAGCTTTAGCTAACTATAGGCCAATCTCTAATCTCCCTTTCATCTCAAAAATCTTAGAAAGAGTAGTTGCTACCCAATTATTTGACCACCTGCAGGGAAATGGTTTACTTGAAGAATTTCAATCTGGGTTTAGAATCCATCATAGTACTGAAACAGCCTTAGCTAAGGTCACTAACGACCTCCTCATCGCATCTGACAATGGACTTGTTTCTGTACTTGTCCTTTTAGACCTTAGTGCAGCTTTTGATACTATTGATCATAATATTCTACTTGATAGATTAGAACATTATGTTGGACTTAATGGAACTTAATTGCAGTGGTTTAGATCTTACTTATCTGATAGGCTCCAGTTTGTTCATGTCAATGATGAATTTTCTTTCAACTCAAAGCTCATTTATGGAGTTCCACAGGGATCTGTGCATATGCTTCCGCTAGGCAATATTATTAGAAAGCACTGTATACATTTTCATTGTTATGCAGATGACACACAATTATACCTGTCAATGAAGCCAGATGATAGTAATCAATTAGTCAAGTTAGAAGCCTGTCTTAAGGAAATCAAAGCTTGGATGACTTGTAATTTCCTGCTGTTAAATTCAGAGTAGACTGAAGTCATTCTTGTTGGTCCAAAAAACCTTAGAAATACCTTTCCAAATCAAACTTTCAGTTTGAATGCGGTTACTCTTTCTCTTAATAGCTCTGTGAGGAACCTTGGAATTATTTTTGATCAAGATCTGTCCTTCAATTCACATATTAAATTTGTTTCTAAGACTGCCTTCTATCATTTGCGTAATATTGCCAAAATTAGGAGCATCTTGTCTCAGAGTGATGCTGAGAAACTGATCCACGCTTTTGTTAGCTCTAGGTTATTGTAATTCTTTATTATCAGACTGTCCTAAAACATCTTTAAAAAGTCTTCAGCTTATCCACAATGCTGCAGCAAGAGTTTTAACAGGTACTAGAAAGAGAGATCATATCTCTCCGGTTCTGGCCTCCCTTCATTGGCTTCCCATAGAGTTTAGAATTAAGTTTAAAATCCTTCTTCTTACTTACAAAGCTCTAAACAATCAGGCCCCTTTTTATTTAAAAGATCTGATACTGATGACTTCCGGTTAGGGCTGCCACGTAAGACGGACGTGTCTCACTCTGCTCTGCTCCTGGAGAAAAAAATCGGCAAATAACTCTCTCATTTGGGACAGAACGTATCCCAGCGTTTGGGCGAGGATAAGTCGGCGAAGCCTAAGGCTGGAAAACCAGGTAGAGGAAAAAGCGAGCCGCCGAAACAGTTCAAATTAACGGACTTTCAGGTCTGTGACACAGCAAAAAAAACTCCATATATGGCGGAGGAGGCTGGCAACGGTGCGATGTCTGCGGGGAGCGGCGCAGATGTGCTGATGGCTGCCATGAGTTCAATGAGAGCGGACTTTTCCTCTAGATTTGATGGGATTATGGCAGCGTTGGAAGGAATAAGAAAGGAATTGGGTGACTGTGTAGAACGAACGGCGCAGATGGAGCTCCGTCTCTCTAGTGCTGAAGATGACGTCACCCGTCTTCAATTAAAGGTGCGCACTTTGGAAATAAAAAATAAATGTCTGGAAGATAATATTTTGGATTTGGAATCTCGGTCGAGACGGAACAACTTGAGGCTGGTGGGTCTTCCAATGGAATCAGAAGGTCGGGACGCATGTTCCTTTCTGGAAAAGTGGATTCCGGAGGTGCTGGGCAGCGCGGAGTTGCAATCAGCAGTGGTTCTGGAAAATGCACACCGTATTGGCCCACGGAGAGATAAGGGACCGCCGAGGACCTTAATTATGAAGTTTCTCAGCAACAGAGACAGGATGAAGATCTTCAACGCTGCACGAGCTAAAGGAGAGATTAAACACCAGGACCAGCAGGTGCGGTTCTACCCAGATTTGGCCACAGGAATCCAACAATTGAGGAAGCAGTTTGATCCCATACGTAAGGAGCTGTGCAACCTTGGGATTCGTCATGGTGTAATCTATCCTGCGAGACTGTTGACCACGTATGAGGGCAGAACCCACATCTTCAAGACCCCAGAGGAAGCGAAGGAGTTCATCAAGAAGATCAAAGAAGAAGAAGAGACTGGTGGGAGCTAAGCATGAACAAAATATAAGGTAGAATAATTAAGCATTTGCACAGGCATCTGACTGACTTGAAGTAAATAGCAAGTTTACAAAATATAGATTGTATTATATATTAAAAAAAACAAACAAACAAAAAAAAAACTATGATGTACAAAGTTGCTAAAAATTTTGGAGTTAAGTTGGAAAACTACAGAGGAGAGTTAATGTTACGTCATTAAAAGCAGTAGAGTTAAGGTGATTGGGAGGATGAAGAAGGAGTGGCTTAGGCTGTTCCCCATGTATGTGGAGCGGTCGATGGCTATATCGGGAGACGGAATTTTTCTTTTGATTTTGGGGGGTTTGCCACAAGTGTGGGAAGGGGGAATTTGATTGTGTGTAGTTTGTAGGATGAATGTTCAACCACTCATGTTTTTGCTTCTCTGTATGAGCATGTTTACACTGCAAGTTAATCCCAAACTCTCTATTGATCATAAACCAAAGCGTTAATCTTAATTTAACTTCATGGAATTGCAGAGGTCTACAAAATTTAAAAAAACTTAAACAAGTTATGAATAAAATAAAAGACATGGGTTCAAAAATTGTGTTTTTACAAGAAACTCATCTAATAGAGGAGGATATAAAAAGAATTAGGAGTAGATGGCAAGGAAGTGTCTTCACCTCATCATTTTCATCCCGGGCCAGGGGAGTTATGACTCTCATACATAAATCAGTCCCTTTTCAAGTGAAAAATGTAATTGGAGACAAATTTGGAAGATGGGTAATCATTCAAGGTTCTTTGCTGTTAGAAAATATAAACCTTGTGAACTTATATGGTCCCAATATAGATGATCAAAAGTTCTTTGCTAATTTATTTCTTATCTTATCATCACTTACAGGGCAACATATAATAGCAGGGGATTTTAATTGTACATTGAATCCAGGCATAGATAGATCAACAGGACTGGATTGTACGCACAATGGATGTAGAATGACTATTAATCATTTTATGAAAGAATTGAGATTGTTAGATATATGGAGAGAAATGAAACCACAAGTTAAAGCCTATTCTTGTTATTCCAGTACCTACAAGACATTCTCATGTATTGATTATTTTTTGATTTCCACAGAATTAAGGTCCAAGATTCAAAACTGCTTTTATGATAACATCGTGATCTCTGATCATGCACCCTGCTGTCTAATATATGCAGATAAAAAATTGACAAAGGAATCAGGTAGATGGCAATTTCAGCATAAATGGCTTCAGGATGAGGAATTTGTCAAGTATATAGAAAAACAGATAGATGAGTTCTTTGACATCAATACTACACAAACATCAGCGTGTGTAAAGTGGGAGGCTTTCAAAGCTTTTATTAGGGGACATATTATTAGTTATACAGGATCAAAATCTAAGAAGACTTGAGAGGAGAGAGCCAAATTGGAACATAAAATAAAAAGTCTTCAGGAAAAAGTGTATGCAGGAAGTGATCCAAGGTTGGAGAATGAATTACTGATTTTGAGAGCTGAATACGACAAAAAATCAGCGAATAGAGCTGCCTCAAGTCTTCTAAGATTGAAACAATCTTTTTATGAACAAGGTGAAAAATCAGGAAAATTATTGGCATGGCAGATTAAACAATTAGAAATTAAAACACCAATTACCAGTATTATAAGTAACGGCAGGTAGTTATAGATCCTTTAGAAATTAACAGAGCCTTTAGAGATTACTATGAAAAATTATATGATACCAAAAATGAATCTGATTTAACAAAACTAAATGGGTTTTTGAACGAACTATCTATACCGTGTATTCCAAATGAAAACAGGGAGATATTGGAGTCTAAAATTAGTCAAGAAGAAGTTGGGCTAGCCATTGATAATATGAAATCAGGAAAAAGTGCAGGACCAGATGGTCTTCCAGTTGACCTTTATAAAAAATTTAAGAATAAATTAATAAAACCTTTTTTGGAAATGGTTTTAGAAGCATTTCAAAATAATAATTTACCATCATACATGAATAATGCCTTAATTATACTGCTGCCAAAACCAGGTAAGCCCTCTAATAAATGTGAAAATATGAGACCAATAAGCCTATTAAATGCCGACCTTAAGATAATCTGTAAAATTTTAGCAAGACAAATACAAGAAATTTTACCAAATATTATTAATCGAGATCAGAATGGCTTTATAAAGGGAAGACAAGGCTTCCATAATGTAAGAAGACTATTTAATATTATTTATTTTAATAAAGAAGCACCGGATACAGCTCTCCTATCATTGGATGCCGAAAAGGCCTTTGATAGAGTTGAATGGCCCTTTCTTTTTGAAGTCTTACAAAGGTTTGGACTTGGAAATAATTTTATAAAATGGGTTCAGATAATATACAATAATGCTACAGCAGAAATCCTAACAAATAACAATATTTCAAAATCAATAAAAATCAATAGAGGATGTCGACAAGGCTGTCCACTTTCACCTTTACTGTTTACTATGGCAATTGAACCTTTAGCGATAGCGATACGTTTACATTCACAAATATATGGAATTAAAGTTGGACCAACAGAACATAAAATCTCCCTGTACGCCGATGACATAATTTTGTTTATGTCGAATCTAAAAAAATCAATTCCAACCTTGTTGAATTTAATAAAGAATTTTGGGGAAATATCAGGATATAAAATAAATAAAACTAAATCTTCAATATTAATGCTAAATGAGACCCAGAGAAATTACCCAGACCCTGAGGTAAATCAATTCAAAGTTGTAAATCAGTTTAAATATTTAGGAATCCAAATTGTGCCTAAGCTAGAATCAGTCGCCAGTGTCAACTATGAAGCCTTAATGTCAGATATCAATGAGTTAACTCAGAGATGGATGTCACTACCAATGTCGATGATCGGGAGAATCAATATACTTAAAAGTAATATTTTACCTAAAATACTTTATTTATTTCAATACATTCCCTTATCACCACCTTTAGATTTATTCTCAAGAATTAAAAAAAAGTTAGTGGAATTTATATGGAACAACAGGAGGGCTAGATTACGTCTGTCTTTATTATATGTACCATTTGATCGTGGAGGTCTGAAATGTCCAAATTTTATGTTGTATTATTGGTCGGCACAACTGAGGTCTATGACATATTATTTTTCATCAAATGATCTCCCTCACTGGACTGAAATGGAATCATACAATTTACCTTTACCTCTTCCCATATTCATATACTCAGATTTGGCAAAAAAATTACAAAAACAAGTTAAAAATCCATTTGTAAAGCATATGATCAAAATATGGTGTGAAGCTAAAAACTATTTAAAAGAACCACAGTTATTGTCACAATTTAGTCCAATTTGGGGTAATCAATATTTTAAACCAGGGAGAGCGGACGCTGTATTTAAAGTATGGAATTTAAAAGGGATACAAAAGATTCAGGATTTATATTTGCCATGTGCAGATAACATAATGTCTTTTGAAGAGCTGAGGATCAAATTTAATCTCAATAGAACACATTTTTTTAAATATCTTCAACTTAGAAACTTTATTCGATCAAATCAAAATAAAGCTCTCACTCGACCTATTTATTCATCCTTGGAAAAAATGTTGATGAAAGATAGTAAAAGAAAGGGTATTATTTCAGAGTTTTATAACTTATTGACACTATCTTCAAGTGAAAATTCACTGAAAAGATTAAACTACTGGAAAGAAGATCTGCAAACTGAAATTTCAGAGGAACAATGGGAATTGGCTTGTACAGAAGCTCAAACCAAATCAATAAATGCACGCCTTAAATTGATACATTTCAAATGGTTAATGCGGATGTATGTTACACCGGAGGAGTTAAATAGATATAACAAAAATATACCAGATACGTGCACAAAATGCATGGAAAATAAAGGAACCCTATTTCATTGTGTATGGGAATGTAGATTAATAAGAATGTTTTGGGAAGAGGTGAGGGTAACAATTGAAAAAATAATCTCAAAGCAAATCATATTGAATCCTAAACTGTTTTTGTTGGGTCTGTACCCAGAAAAGCATAATTTTAATAAAAGTGAAAGAACATTCATAGACCTCAGTTTGCTTAATGCCAAAAAATGTATTGCACTATTATGGAAAAAGACTCATAGACCAGATGTGACTCAGTGGTTAAGACAGATGTTAACAAACCTTCCATTAGAAAGAATAACATATATACTGAAATCAAAGGAAATTGTGTTTGAGAATATATGGAGACCTTTTATTGATTATGTAAAAAATTTAAACATAACTCTTGAAGAAGAAGGTGAATGATGTGTGTGGACCTTGTAAATTCCAAACTGGTGAACATAATATGTATACTTATGTATTGGATTGTCTAGACTAAACAGAGGAGCATTGTTGAAGATTTGATTTTGTTGGTGGTTGTTGGGTGTTTTTAGTGCATTTTTTTTGTAGTACTTTAGTGTTAGTGTTTGATTGTTTGCATCATGTTTGTTAAAAAAAAAAAAAAAGGTTCAATAAAGATATTGTGGAAAAAAAAAAGATCTGATACTACCGTATTATCCTAAGAGAGCACTACGCTCCCAAAATGCAGGATTACTTGTAATACCCAGAATCTCTAAAAGTACAATGGGAGGCAGAGCCTTCAGTTATCAAGTTCCTCTACTGTGGAATCAGCTGCCAATCTGGATTCGGGAGTCAGACTCAATCTCTGTTTTTAAGAATAGGGTTAAAACCTTCCTTTTTGATATAGCCTACAATTAGGGAGGGATCTTGTGTTTCTGAACCCTCCCTTAGTTATACTGCTAATAGGTTTAGACAGCCGGGGGACCTCCAATAATGCACTGGGCCTCGCTCCTTTCTTCACTCTCAATGAAATTTTTTTTTTTGCTGGTCATTAACATCTGTTTGTTCTCTCCCATAGATTGAGTACCCATCGTGCTGTTTGCTCTCTACATGTCTGTTCTTTTCATCTTCTCTGTCCCCTCACCCCCCAGCCAGTCGCAACAGATGACTGCCCCTCCCTGAGCCTGGTTCTGCTGGAGGTTTCTTCCTGTTAAAAGGGAGTTTTTCCTCTCCACCGTCGCCAAGTGCTTGCTCACAGGGGATCGCCTGATTGCTGAGGTCTTTCTGCAACTGTGGGGGTTCCCCCTACAGTTGAAAGTGCTATGAGATGACTGTTGTTGTGAAATGGCGCTATATAAATAAAGTTGAATTGAATTGAATTGAAGTGGACGCTACCTTCTGGACTAATCAGTGGGGTGACAAGATCATGGATCCAGCAGATGTGGTGGAGTGGTGATGTACTTCAACAAATTTCCTTGGGAGATTTTAACACATAAAGCTGATGAAGAGGGTCACTGGTTATAGCTGCTGTTCTAAAAACTGAGAACACAATTTATACTCTAATGTTTACAGATATAACCATGATGCTCTGAACAAATATCTGATGGATTTTAAAGCACTATAGGTGCTGATGCTGTGAAAGATTTCCTTATTTTATCAATTAATATTACACTGTGTTCCTGTTATTATGCTCCTAGACACAGTATATCATGTTTCTTCCTCAGACACTGAGACTCTGGCCTGTCAAGCTCAGTCCCAGGAGACAGCGAGGCTCTGTACTCCCACAGAATGTTCTCATAAAATATTATCTTTGTTTGTTCCACGGTATAAAATCTGCCTACACCATTCTGACTGTGAACATTCCTGCTGAACCGCTGCATGAAATCTTCCTCTTGATCAAGAATAGAAAATACAAAAAGGCATCTCTGACTGCATTTATTCATTCACCAGATTCACAAGGGACATTTATTAATATAAAGAAAATCCACAACAATGCCTTGGTGCAGACAGACACACAGACACGTTGACACACTACCGTACGCCTCTTCATTGAGGCAAAAAAACAATAAATGTACTTACAGAATTAAAAATCTTGTACCCTAGTACTGAGTATATTTTGGTGGGAGGGATGTGAATATGACACCAGATAAATGGAATGACAGATGACCCCTGGAACTGGAAAACCCAAAATTAATGATATAATTGGAAACTTCATAAACATTAACATCTTAGTTGATACATATGGAGGGACGTCATCCCTTGAATAAAAACTTATTCCTGGTTTAAACTGAATGGAGACCTGACCTCATGTACAAAGACTTGTGTGGATTTCCTACTGAGAGATGATGTACGTTTAAATCAAGAAAACGGCGTACGCACAAAAACATCCAGATGTATGAAATGTTGTGTATGCAGGAATCAAAGCAGATTTCCTTTGTACATCCCAGTCTACCTGGAACTGAGTGCACATGAGGGAATACCATACTCCTGCCTGGGCACGCCTCCAATTTGAATATGCCAATAGATGTAAATATGCACCACATGTGAGATTCTCCTCATTGCAGAATCAGAAACCTTGTCTACACGTGGGAAGAAGAGGAACTTCACACCTGAAATGACTTCAATTGACATAAAAATGTAATTCTGTCTTTATTGTACTCTTGATTGACATTTAATGACCTTATTGCATCTGATAATGGACTTGTTTCTGTACTTGTCCTTTTAGACCTTAGTGCAGCTTTTGATACTATTGATAATAATATTTTACTTGATAGATTAGAACACCATGTTGGACTTAATGGAACTTGGTTGCAGTGGTTTAGATCTTATTTATCTGATAGGTTCCAGTTTGTTCATGTCAATGAGTTTTCTTCCAACTCAAAGCTCAGTCATGGAGTTCCTCAGGGATCTGTGCTAGGCCCTATTCCTTTTAGTTTATATATGGTTCTGCTAGGCAACATTATTAGAAAGCACTGTATGCATTTTCATTGTTATGTAGATGACACACAATTATACCTGTCAATGAAGCCAGATGATAGTAATCAATTAGCCAAGTTAGAAGCTTGTCTTAAGGAAATCAAAGCTTGGATGACTTGTAATTCCCTGCTATGATTCAGATAAGACTGAAGTCATTCTCGTTGGTCAAAAAAACCTTAGAAATACCTTTCCAAATCAAACTCTTAGTTTGGATGCAGTTACTCTCTCGTAACAGTTCTGTGAGGAACCTTGGAGTTATTTTTGATCAAGATCTGTTTTTTAATCCATATATCAAACTTGTTTCTAAGACTGCCTTCTATCATTTGTATAATATTGCCAAGATTAGGAGCATCTTGTCTCAGAGTGATGCAGAGAAACTAATCCACGCTTTTGTTAGCTCTAGATTAGATTACTGTAACTCTTTATTATCAAGATGTCCTAAAACATCTTTAAAAAGTCTTCAGCTGATCCAAAATGCTGCAGCAAGAGTTTTAACAGGTACTAGAAAGAGAGATCATATCTCTCTGGTTCTGGCCTCCCTTCATTGGCTCCCCATAGAGTTTAAAATTAAGTTTTGAGGACTTCCGGTCTGGACACCATGGTGATAGCAGCTTAACGCTGAAGCTCCCAGACCCAATCCAGGAAAATATCTTGAAAATCAGATTTAACGGATTTTTGGAAGAGTGAAAATCAAAAGACAAAGTCATCATGCCTAAAGGAAAACAGAAGAAATCGACATTTACCAGGCCAGGACACGCATCGGCCAAAGAATCTGATCCGGAGGATTTCCATTCAGAAGACGAGGAGCTGAATGAAGTTAACAAAAAGGTTAGCTTGAAAATGGTACTTAAAGAATTAAGATGATTTCGCTGAGAGTGTTGGGCCGAATTTCGTGAAATCAAAGAAGAATTAAAAAGGACAAACAGCAGAGTGGACCAGGCCGAGGACCGAATCTTGGAAGCAGAGGAAAGAATAAAAGGGCTGGAAGATTCTCAGAATCAGAAAAGATTTATTGCCAAGTACATTAACAGATCACTGATAACATACGAGAGAATTTGACTTGACACAGAAAATGAACCTGCATTTCCAGTGACGCTGGAAATGTGCTGGATCTACACAAAAGGCAGTCAAGACTGGAGGCTAAGCTAACCGACCAAGAAGGAAGACTGAGAAGAGACAACATAAGAACTCATGGTCTGAAAGAAGGAGTCGAGGATGGTTTCACCACAATGGCGGCATGCGTGGAATCCTTACTGAGAGAGAAGTTGGATATTCCCCAATCCACCGACTTGAAGATAGAAAGGGCGCACCGTACATTAGCCCCTAGGCCGGCGGTGGAAGCGCCACCACGATCGGTGGTGGTGAGGTTCTCCAACTCCAAAATAAAACAAGAGGTTGTAAGACTGGCTTGGCAGAAAAAAGGATTTATGCACCAAGACAGAAAAGTTTTCGTGGAACACGATTACACCCCGGAGGTCCTTAAAAAGCGTCGGGAATACAACGACACGAAAAAGGTACTACGAGAGAAAAAACTGCGCTTCCAGACACCATTTCCGGCGAAGCTGCGCGTCTTCGATGAGACTTGTCTCTACAATTCGGTGGAAGAAGCAACCGCGGATATGGCGAGGAGAGGGCTCCCGGTAACGGTGTTTAAACTCACAGCAGACCCGAGCGAAAGAATCAAGGCTCAAATGTGGTCCACACAGAGACCCTCAAAATCCACGGGCCAGCAGCGGGAAACCCAGCATCAGAGCTACAAGGAAAAACTGGCCGTTTACAGGAGGGAATAGCAACCTTTTTTTTTAAGTCAGTCTGCACATCCAACCCCCCTCCTACAAGGTAACAAACATTAAAGGAGATGCAGAATCAGCATGTGGTAAAACATTTCATGGAACAGTCATAATATTAGAAACAAATAAGTCTTTAAAAAAAAAAAAAAAACTTGTTAAAATAGAAATGTGACAATGATCCACATGTTCTCCCCACACTAACAAATACTGTATTAGCGTGAATGTTTGCTGTGATGGTGGTGGGAGGGTGCACACAATTTCATAGGGTATAGGCATAAAAAAAAAAAAAATCATTACAAGTTCGAATTGGGATCTGAAATTCACGTTAAAAACATGGGACAACTTACAGGGGTAAGAGAGGGCCCTCAACACGTAACATAGTTTGAGGAATTTCCCTCAGAGCCTACACTCCATCAAGGCTCTTCCAGGGTCTCTAAAAAGACCTCAGCTCAGGAAGTTCTTTTGTCAGTTTTTTGTTTTAAAGTTTTATACACTATGTTCTTAATGTTTTTTATGTTCTTAATGTTCTTTTAGTTTCTGAGTAGCATAAAAAAGGGCCACCACACTGTTATACTAAATAAGACAATACAATGGAGAAACAGGGTGTAACCAAAATAATCTCATATAATGTAAAAGGGATCCTGAATCCAGTTAAAAGATCCAAGATTCTAGGCAAAATGAATAAAGACAAAGCAGGAATAATATTTTTACAAGAAACCCACCTAACAGATGTGGAGCACACTAAACTCAATAGACAAGGGTTTAAATGAGCTCTTCATCTTCATATAAGTCAGGGAGGAGGAGGGGAGTAGCGACATTGATATCAACCAAAATTACATTTGAAAAAAAATCAGAACACAAAGATAAAGAAGGGAGATACAGTTTGGTACTTGGGCGGCTAGAGGGAGAAGATATCACCCTGCTGAATGTATATGCACCTCCAGGGTCTAACTGGAAATTTTATAAAAATGTATTTGACCTAATGATAACTAAAGCCCAAGGTTTACTGATATGTGGTGGAGACTTCAATCTAAGACTGAATCCATACTGGGATGCATCAGGTAATTCTCCACATCAAAATAACACTCAAAGTAGGAAAACTCGGATGCTACTAAAAGAAATGGGAATCTGTGATGTGTGGAGGGAATTCAAACCCAGTGTAAAAGATTATACATTTTACTCAGCACCACATTCATCATACTCAAGGATTGACTATTTTTTTTATGTTTAATAGAGACATTGGAAGAGTAAAAACATGTAAAATAGGACTGATGGATCTCTCTAACCACAGTCCGATCTATATGGACTTAAGTATCCAAAAATACACAAATAATACATTTTCTTGGAGGTTAAATTCAAATGTCCTGAAAGGACCACTGAAAGATGAATTGGAATCAGATATTCTCAGATATTTGGAAGAAAATGATAATGGAGAAGTATCCCCTTTAATACTGTGGGATGCGTGCAAAGCTGTAATAAGGGGAAAGATTATTGCAAAACTGGCAATCCAAAAGAAACTGAGACAAGAAAAACTACCCACATTAGAGTCAGAACTTAAGAACCTAGAAAAAGAGCACAAAGACAACACTCATTCTAATGACTCGCTCAAAATTAAGGAAATTTAAAAACAAATAAATGAGATCTACACAACAGAAATCCAGAAGAAACTTACATTTCTGAAACAAAAATACTATGAAGCAGGCAGCAAATCGGCAAAATTACTAGCCTATAAATTGAGGAAACAACAAACGGAGAGAGCAGTCTACAAAATCAGAGACCCAGTATCAAAGGAAATAAAATTCAGAATTCAGGATATTCTTAAAAGCTTCGAGAACTACTATAAGAACTTGTACTCCCTCAAAAAACATAAAAACGCATCCGAAGCATTCCTAAACACATTAAACCTTCCCCAACTTACTGAGTCTAAAAAAAAAACACTACTGTGAGAAATACAACCTAAAGAATTAGAAAAAGCAATTATGAAACTTAAAGCTAACAAATCCCCAGGAGCAGATGGCTATACAGCAGAGTGGTACAAAACCTTTAAACAGCAACTATCTCCTCTCCTCCTGAAAACATTTAACTATGTCCTCCACACAGGGGAAATCCCCCCCTCCTGGAGAGAAGGGGTCATTGCAGTCATACCTAAACCTGAAAAGGATAAACTAGAATGCTCCAACTACAGACCAATCAGTGTATTAAATCAGGACTATAAGCTTTTTACTACTATCCTTGCCAAAAGGTTAGAAAATATACTGACAGACTTAATTCATTTAGACCAAACAGGTTTTATAAGACAAAGACAGACACAAGACAACATTAGACGCACTTTACACATAATTCATCATATAAAAAAATATAACTTAAATGCAGTCATATTGGGATTAGATGCTGAAAAAGCATTCGATTTGGTTGACTGGTCTTTCCTATATAGAATCTTATCCAGTTTCAATTTTCATAACAACTTCATAAGAATTATCCAGGCATTATATAAAAAACCAACAGCTAAAATAAGGATTAACGGTAATTTATCATCATCTTTTGAGCTGCAAAGAGGATGTCGTCAGGGCTGCCCCTTGTCTCCACTGCTCTTTGCAATCTTCATAGAACCTCTGAGCCAATGGGTAAGACAGAATCAAAAAATTCAAGGTACAGTGGGGTAAAAAAGTATTTAGTCAGCCACCAATTGTGCAAGTTCTCCCACTTAAAAGATGAGGTCTCCAATTTTCATCATAGGTATACCTCAACTATGAGAGGCAAAATAAGAAAAAAAAAATCCAGAAAATCACATTGAAGGATTTTTAATGATTTAATTGGTAAATTCCTCGGTAAAATAAGTATTTGGTCAATAACAAAAGTTCATCTCAATACTTTGTTATATACCCTTTGTTGGCAATGACAGAGGCCAAACGTTTTCTGTAAGTTTTCACAAGGTTTTCACACACTGTTGCTGGTATTTTGGCCCATTCCTCCATGCAGATCTCCTCCAGAGCAGTGATGTTTTGGGGCTGTCGCTGGGCAACACAGACTTTCAACTCCCTCCAAAGATTTTCTATGGGGTTGAGATCTGGAGACTGGCTAGGCCACTCCAGGACCTTGAAATGCTTCTTAAGAAGCCACTCCTTCATTGCCCAGGCGGTGTGTTTGGGATCATTGTCATGCTGAAAGACCCAGCCACGTTTCATCTTCAATGCCCTTGCTGGTGGATGGAGGTTTTCACTCAAAATCTCACGATACATGGCCCCATTCATTCTTTCCTTTACATGGATCAGTCGTCCTGGTCCCTTTGCAGAAAAACAGCCCCAAAGTATGATGTTTCCACACCCATGCTTCACAGTAGGTATGGTGTTCTTTCTCCTTCAAACACGACAAGTTGAGTTTTTACCAAAAAGTTCTATTTTGGTTTCATCTGACCATATGACATTCTCCCAATCCTCTTCTGGATCATCCAGATGCTCTCTAGCAAACTTCAGATGGGCCTGGACATGTACTGGCTTAAGCAGGGGGACACGTCTGGCACTGCAGGATTTGAGTCCCTGGCGGCGTAGTGTGTTTCTGATGTAGCCTTTGTTACTTTGGTCCCAGCTCTCTGCAGGTCATTCACTAGGTCCCCCCGTGTGGTTCTGAGATTTTTGCTCACCGTTCTCGTGATAATTTTGACCCCACGGGGTGAGATCTTGCATGGAGCCCCAGATCAAGGGAGATTATCAGTGGTCTTGTATGTCTTCCATTTTCTAATAATTGCTCCCACAGTTGATTTCTTCACACCAAGCTACTTACCTATTGCAGATTCAGTCTTCCCAGCCTGGTGCAGGTGTACAATTTTGTTTCTGGTGTCCTTTGACAGCATTTTGGTCTTGGCTATAGTGGAGTTTGGAGTCTGACTGTTTGAGGTTGTGGACAGGTGTCTTTTATACTGATAACGAGTTCAAACAGGTGCCATTAATACAGGTAATGAGTGGAGGACAGAGGAGCCTCTTAAAGAAGAAGTTACAGGTCTGTGTGAGCCAGAAATCTTGCTCGTTTGTAGGAGACCAAATACTTATTTTACTGAGAAATTTACCAATTAATTCATTAAAAATCCTTCAATGTGATTTTCTGGATTTTTTTTTTCTCATTTTGTCTCTCATAGTTGAGGTATACCTATGATGAAAATTGGAGACCTCTCTCATCTTTTAAGTGGGAGAACTTGCACAATTGGTGGCTGACTAAATACTTTTTTGCCCCACTGTATTACACTTGGTCAGAAGGAACATAAAATAGCACTCTTTGCTGATGACATTTTAATATACCTGGGGCAGCCGGACACCTCTTTTCCAGAACTAATCTCAGTTTTTTTCAGAGTATGGAGATTTATCGGGGTACGAACTAAACATGCATAAAACCCAAGTTTTAACATTCAACTATGACCCAAATCATTATTTACTAAGCAAACTCAAAACTAACTGGGAGATGGAATCTATGAAATATCTGGGGGTCAATATCCCGAAACAACTCAACAAAATTATAACACTAAACTATGATCCACTGGTGGCAAAAATGAAATCTGATCTAGCAAGATGGAATATGATACCATTCTTGGGTACTGCACAAAGAATTGAAGCAGTCAAAATGAATATACTTCCACGTCTTCCATACCTTTTCCAAACAATACCGGTAGAACCTCCCAAAAAAACATGGCAGGAACTGGACAGAAGGATCTCAAGATTCATATGGCAGGGCAAGAGACCTAGAATCAGATATAGAACCCTACAGCTAAACAAAGACAAAGGTGGGCTCGCGCTGCCAAATATCAGGGACTATTTTAAAGCCGCACAAATTAAAACTTTAGTAGAGATATGTAACCCAGTCTACACTGCACAATGGAAGGAAATGGAATGCCAAATAACAAGTGACATCCCCCTACAGGTGATAATAGGGAACAATGCCTTTCCTAAACTTTTGAATAACACTAACCCGTGGATAGAGACCCCGCTAAAAATTTGGTTTAAGATAGTCAGAGAGAATCAAACTAAAGAGCCCTATCGATTTCTGCAATGGATTGCCTATGATCAAGACTTTACTCCTAATAAAACAGACACTAGATTTAAAAAGTGGAAAGAGAACGGACTGATAAAATACTACGATTTTTTTTAAAGGGCAAATTTTAAGTAGTTTTGAAGATTTGAAAAAACAAGGTCTAATAAATCAAGACCTTTACAGGTTCTTTCAGCTTAGGCACCACATAAACAATATACTTAAAGGTCTGATGACACGTTTTTGACTTCATCTTATTTTTCAACACATAATACAATATGACGAAATAGGTTGGTCTGTGCAGTTCTAAGTCAAACAGGCTTATTTTCATGCGAATATCCGAAGATTTCATGAGTGCCACGTCACCAATTGCGTCAGCGGCTGCTGCCCTTCATTTGGTGGGCGGCACCACAGTCCGTCAGTGACTGCGGTTTTTTGATGAGAACTAGTTTATGCAGGCGCGGTTGTAAATATTATATTGATCATGGACAATGACTTTTGGGTTTACACAACATGCTAAAAAATGTCAAAATCGTGTCATCAGACCTTTAAAAAGGAGGATTTGGAAAGGGCCCAGTCAGGTGTTCTGAAGGTCTTCTTAATGGCTTATAAAGGGATCCCAGGGATCAGATACATCTCTAAAATATACCAAGGTCTTCAAGACTTAAAAGGAGACAACACATCATATATAAAACAGAGATGGGAAAAAGAGGGGAATTTCACTTTACAACTGGAAATATGGGAAAAGCTAAATAAACAGCAATGGAAAAGTACCTCATCCCTGCAGTGGAGAGAATTTGGATGGAAAAATTTGGTAAGATTTTTCAGAACACCTGCACAAAACAAATTTACTCATAAGGGGTTGAATTGTTGGCGCTTGTGTGGTGAAGAGACTGCAAATCATTTTCATGTGTTTTGGTCATGCCCAGTTATCCACCAATATTGGAACAATGTACAGACAATATTGGGGAAAATATTCAAAATAACAGTCCCCTTTTCTTTTGTAACTTTGTATTTGGGTTTACTACCGGATTCACTGGAAAGACGAGGAGAAAAATACTTATTCACTGTTTTAATATTGGCAAGTAAAAAAGCCCCAACTAAAAAATGGATGCTGAAGGACTGTCCTACACCTGAAGATTGGATTAACGTGATCCAAGACATTTACTCGATGGAAAAGTTGACATTCGCACTGAGACAGGACATGGATGGGTTGTTGAACTTTTGGCAACCCTGGATCACATACGTATGTGTCTTCCATTAGATCTAATCTTTGACAAATACCATTTCAATATTGGCACCACTCTTTGTTCCAACGCTACTCAGATGCGCTTTTATTTTTATTTAGTTATTTTTATTTTTTTGTTGTTGTTTGTTTTTTGCTCTTTTTTTGTTCTCTTTAATTTCACTTTTTCTTTCACTTAAAAAATGGGGGTGTTGTAATAATTATTCTTCCAATGTTGTCAAATAACAAAAAATAAGGGAACATGTGATGAAAATGTAAACAATGCAGTGCTGTAATGACGTGTATACCCTTTACAAAAACTTAAATAAAAAAAAAATTAAGTTTTGAAATCCTTCTCACTTACAAAGCTCTAAATAATCAGGCCCCTTTTTTAAAAAAAAAGATCTGATGCTACCCTATTATCCTAACAGAGCACTACACTCCCAAAATGCAGGATTACTTGTAATACCTAGAATCTCCAAAAGTACAATGGGAGGCAGAGCCTTCAGTTATCAAGCTCTTCTCCTGTGGAACCAGCTGCCATTCTGGATTCAGGAGTCAGACTTGATCTCTGTTTTTAAGAATAGGGTTAAAAACTTCCTTTTTGATATAGCCTACAATTAGGGTGGGATCATGTGCCCCTGAACCCTCCCTTAGTTATGCTGCACATAGGTTTAGACAGCCGGGGGACCTCCAATAATGCACTGGGCTTCACTCCTTTCTTCACTCTCAATGAAATATTTTTGCTGGTCATTAACATCTGTTTGTTCTCTCCCAAAGATTGAGTCCCCATCATGCTGTTTGCTCTCTACATGTCTGTTCTTTTCTTCTTCTTCTCTATCCCCTCACCTCCCAGCCAGTCGCAGCAGATGACTGCCCCTCCCTGAGCCTGGTTCTGCTGGAAGTTTCTTCCTGTTAAAAGGGAGTTTTTCCTCTCCACCATCGCCAAGTGCTTGCTCACAGGGGATTGCCTGATCGTTGGGGTCTATCTGTAATTGTGGGGGGTTCCCCTTCAGTTGAAGTGCAATGAGATGACTGTTGTTGTGAAATGGCACTATATAAATAAAGCTGAATTGAACTGAATTCAAATTGACTGAGAACGTTGAAAATAGATACTGTAGCATTCTGGGGACTGCAACCACAAGGGCTGATGGGAAATGATTAAAGTGACACTGGCTATGTTTACATGGACACAAGTAACCGAATTAAAAGCCTGATTGAAATAAAGATGTTTCATGTAAACATGGCAATCTGAATATTGTAACCCGATCACGCTCATTTGGATCAAAATTTCATTCCAATTGAGAGGGGTGGGTTATGCTGATTATTAGTCGGAATGGTGCGCATGAAAACACTTATTCTGAACGTAGGGCAGAAAATGTTTACTGCACATGTCTGTACACCAGCCGCACGTCGACGTGATGTATTTCTGCCTTAGCAGCAGCTAGCGGAAAACATAGCGGGAGCAAAACAAAACTGGTCTGTATTGTCCTGCTGTCTCCCTCTGTTTGTCATATGCAGAAGTATGTACTTGAAGTTTCATTACGGAGACCAGCAGAAGCAAAAGTACAGTCTGTATAACATAATACAGGTCCATTTCGACACAAAGCGGGGCTTGCTAACACCGGAAGTTGCTTCTTCTACTATTTTCGGTCTTCGATCCAAGATGGCGCCCACAGCGGTCGACATGGTGCTTCGCTGCGCTCTTTGTTTGTTTTTGTTTGTCAATTGTGTGTCTGCTTGCACTTATACCCGTGAAGAGCTTTTAAATATCAGGACTTTGACCCCCACGGACCTCCTCCCAGTTTTTCTAGCCCCTGCCGCCGATCTGGTTTATTGTTTGGCTCGGAAAGTGAGACGGCGGAAGAGAGGAAGACGAGCGGGCGCTCTCGTACGACTTCGCAGGAGAGGCTCGCGAACGGCGCAGCCTGGCATATTTCTGTCCAATACCAACTCTCTCTCTAACAAGGTAGATGAACTGAGACTGCTGATGCGTTTTAAGGACCTCGCCTCCTCAGCTGTCCTCTGCTTTACTGAGACCTGGCTCCGGGAAAATATACCGGACAGCGCGCTGCGCCTCGACGGCTTTCAGCTCTTCCGTGCTGATCGTGACACAGAGCTTTCCGGCAAGACCACAGGAGGCGGTGTCTGCTTCTACATCAACTGCAGCTGGTGCTCTGATGTAACGGTAATTTCCAAACACTGTTCTCCTGCCTTGGAATTTCTTGTTATCAATTGCAAGCCCTTCTATTCCCCGCGGGAGTTTGCTTCTTTCATAATGATCGCTGTGTACGCCCCTCCCGACGCGGACACGCGCGAAGCTCAGCGCGTGCTCGCGGATCACATTCAACACACAGAGCAGAGTTTTCCAGACTCGCTGATTATTGTGGCTGGCGACTTTAATCAGTGCAATCTGAGCCACGATCTCCCCCGCTACAAACAGTTTATTAAATGCCCCACCAGAGGATTAAACACACTGGATCACTGTTACACCACAGTGAAAGACGCATATCGCGCTGTCCCTCGAGCTGCGCTGGGATTATCTGATCACGTGATGGTTCACCTCATTCCCACATACAGACAGAGATTGAAGCTCACTAAACCTGTTGTGAGCACTACGAAGATACGGACCAGTGATGCTGAGGAGAAGCTGGAAAAGTGCATGGAAATATCTGACTGGGGCATGCTTAAAGGAGCCACGCATGATCTGGATGAGTACACGGACACTGTGAACTCATATATCCACTTTTGTGAAGAGAACATTCTTCCATCACGCACCAGGGTGAGTTACTCTAATGACAAACCCTGGTTCACAGCTAAGCTCAGACAGATCAGGAAGGAGAAGGAAGCAGCGCTGAAAAGTGGAGACAGGGACTGCTACAGGGAGGTTAAATACCGGTTTAACAGAGAGCTGAAGAGGGCTAAATCTCTATACTCAGAGAGACTCCAGCAGCAGTTCACTGCTAATGATTCGGCTTCCGTGTGGAGAGGACTGAGGCAAATCACCAACTATCGACCTAAGGCTCCTAAAGGTCAGGATGACAAAGCCCTTTGTCAGAGACTGTCCCAACACTATGCCCGTTTTGACACCTCGTCATCTGTGTCCAACTCCCCCCCTCCCTCCAGCTCCACAGCCTCCACATTCCCTACTTCATTTAAGGTACCCCCCCTCCTCCCCCCCTCCCCTTATCATCAGTGAGCAGGATGTGCTCAAACAGTTCTCCAGACTGAACCCGCGCAAGGCCCCCGGCCCAGACGGCGTGTCTCCCTCCACCCTGAGACTCTGTGCGAAACAGCTGGCTCCTGTATTCACAGACATTTTTAACACCTCCCTTAAGTTATGCCACGTGCCATCCTGCCTCAAATCCTCCACCATCATCCCTGTCCCCAAGAAGCCACGGATCACTGGACTTAATGACTACAGACCTGTAGCGCTCACCTCTGTAGTCATGAAGTCCTTTGAGCGCCTGGTCCTGTCCCACCTCAAGTCCATCACCACCCCTCTCCTGGACCCGCTGCAGTTTGCCTACCGAGCCAACAGGTCTGTAGACGATGCAGTCAACCTGGCCCTCCACTCCATCCTGCAGCACCTGGACTCCCCGGGAACCTACGCCAGGATCCTGTTTGTGGACTTCAGCTCCACATTCAACACCATCCGCCCCGCTCTGCTCCGGGACAAGCTGTCCCTGCTCAACGTGCCTGACTCCCTCTGCAGGTGGATCATCGACTTCCTGACGGACCGGAGGCAGCATGTGCGGCTGGGAAAGACTGTCTCAGACTATACTAGCATCAGCACCGGATCACCCCAGGGCTGTGTACTTTCCCCCCTACTCTTCTCCCTTTACACCAACTCCTGCACCTCCAGCCACCAGTCTGTCAAGTTGATCAAGTTTGCGGACGACACCACCCTCATCGGGCTCATCTCCAACGGCGACGAGTCCGCCTACAGGAGAGAGGTGGCCCAGCTGGCGTCCTGGTGCAGCAATAACAACCTGCAGCTGAACGCTCTGAAGACAGTGGAGATGATTGTAGACTTCAGGAAAGTCACTACTCCTCTGCCCCCCCTCACCCTCTCAGGCTCTCCCATCACCACTGCTGATTCCTTCCGCTTCCTAGGCACTACCATCACCAGGGACCTCAAATGGGAGCTGACCATCAGCTCACTCATCAAAAAAGCCCAGCAGAGGATGTTCTTCCTGCGGCAGCTGAGGAAGCTCAAGCTACCCACCAAGATGTTAGTGCAGTTCTACACAGCCATCATCGAGTCCATCCTCACCACCTCCATAACCGTGTGGTACGCAGGAGCCACTGCCAGGGACAGACTAAGGCTGCAGCGCGTCGTGCGCACTGCTGAGAAGGTGATCGGCTGCAAGCTCCCATCTCTCCAGGATCTGTACATCTCCAGGACCCGGAGGCGTGCTGGCCGGATCATAGCCGATCCCTCACACCCTGGTCACGTACTGTTTGCCCCTCTCCCCTCTGGTAGAAGACTTCGGTCCATCCAGACTAAAACCTCCCGTCACATGAACAGCTTCTTCCCCTCTGCCATTAGACTGCTGAACACTAAGTGACTCTCGTGCACCATGTACAGCAGCTCAACCAGACTCATGTCAATCATCACTGTTTTCTTCCTGCATTACCGACTGCACTATATAGTTCTCCACAGTATCTGCTGCTGGCTAATATATATTTTAACTGTTGACCAGTATCACTTAATCTTATCCTACACTTTATTACATGTATAGTTTATTTCTCTTATCTTATCATGTTTAATGTTGCAGCATTGTACCGAGACAAATTCCTAGTTTGTGTACTACATGAACAATGGCAATAAACCTGATTCTGATTCTGATTCTGATTTCGGAATGTCGACGTGCGACATGCATGTCAAAATGATTTACAGTGATCCCTCGCTACTTCGCGCTTCACCTTTCGCGCCCTCAGTGCATCGCGGATTTTTCAAAAATATTCATCAAAAATTCAAAATTGAGAAAAAATGGGCGGGCGCTAGCAGAAGGCAGGGAGACTACATTAGAACATCAGGTATCAACACGGAGAGCCGGCACAACTCAAAATCCACCTCTCTGTTCGCTGTTCTCGTGTTGGCTCGGCTCGGGAATCTCGCAAGCTGATTGGCCGAGATGTTTTACCCAGCTTCTCTCCCTGCCGAGCGCCCATACCCAGCGAAGGAAGACCGCATTCATTGTTCTTTATCGCTCGTGTTGCTTAGTCTCGCCACGTGGAACTTTTCGCTGTTCTCTTGTGCCTTTTTGTGCGAAATAGTCTTCCCGTCGAGCCACTACGCCGCCTCCTGCAGCTTCTCCAGCTCTATCGGAAGCTGCCCTCGACGATCCTGCGCCTCTAGCACCTGACGATGAGGCATCACCTGAGGAGCAGTAAAGCTCTCATTAACCTGTGCAGTAAATCATCTTCATCTTGAGTTACGTATCTTGTTATAAGAATAAAAGAGTTCTAAAAACATATTTATGTACACTTTATTTACATCTACGTATGTATGTACACTTACACACACACACACACACGTATCATATGAGAGAGAGAGTGAGAGAATGAACGTACGTATTATTTATGGGTGACATCATTAGGGGTGACGCTACTTCGCGGTTTTTCACTTTTCGCGGTCGGTTCTGGAACCCATTAACCGCGATAAGTGAGGGATCACTGTATTCCGTTCAAACGTGTGACACATGGAAACGCACGTCCAAATCTGATCAGCTTTTTCCAGGATCCATCTAAACGGTAAAATTCTGATCTGGATTGTAATCAGACTGAAGAAATTTTGCCCATGTAACTGTGGCCACTCCGGCAAAAATCAAGTTTTTTCTGTTGTCAACATGTCTGCAACATGTTTTTTGTGACTTACAAGACATATCAAGTGTTTTTCTTCTGTGAATTTCCAGTTTGGTGATGCCCCCCCCCCCCTTAAATGGGCAAGTTTGGACAGACCGTTTCTGGCTATGTAAGCATTCCTGCTTAGCCTGGTTGGTGATAACATTAACCAATCAGACAGATACTATTGGCTACATTGGGGAAGAGTGGGGAGCCGAGGAGCAGCAGGATTGAGGCAGAGTGGGTTGGGGTAGCAGCAGAGAGAGAGAGCGGAGAGAGGCAGAGAGGTGTGTGGAAGACACGTTCAAATCGAGCTACTCTTAACTTACCTCATGACAGTGTTTCCTCTGGCTTAAAGACCTTGGTGCGGCGGCAACATATCCCCCCCCCCCTCGGGGGGGATGGTAAACATACCGGAATATTTTAATTTATACTATTTATGTCTTTTTAAAATTTTACACAGTTGCATATGGAACTTACCATTTGAAGTATTGTACAACCGAGGCTTGAATATTGGGCCAGTTGGGGCCCCACCCAGATGTCCTGTGTTTAGACTTTTTAGTGGTGTTATCCTTCTCTCCTTCCTCTGCATGAACACTTCCCTCTCCTTGGCTCCTCTCTTCTGTCTCATCTTGCTCTCTCTGAGCTCTGTCTAATTCAGCTTCTCTCTCTGTCTATACAAACAGGTTAGAAAATATCAAGTGTCATCAAATCAAATCAAACTTTATTGTCATATTTTGTCATATTTTTATTTGTCATGTTTTGTCCTGCAGGATTTTTTTTGTCATGGTTTACATAAATGACAAAAATATGTGTATTTTTTGTATTTTTATCCAAGTGTTTCTTTTTTCCATTGAGAGAGTAGGGAAGGGAAAGAAACATTCATAACAGTAATGTACTCATGCATACTTAAATTATATGATCAGGTGGGTATAGTAACCAGAAATTCTACTCATGTAAAAGCAGTGCTTTGAAATTAATAATTAAAGTAGACAACCAAACATTTTTAGTTAAGGGTACAAAGGACCCTTAACTAAAAGGACATGTGTGTGCAGACCAAGACCTTCTGCACATACAACAACAATAAACCCTGGTTCATTCCTAAACTGAAGCAGCTACGTCAGACCAAGGAGGAGGCCTACAGGACTGGTGACTGGACTCTGTACAAGCGGGCCAGAAACATGCTGACGAAGGAGATCAGGCTTGCTAAGAGGAGCTACAGTGAGAAGTTACAAAAAAACTTCTCAGCCAACAACTCTGCTTCTGTATGGAGAGGCCTGCAGAATATCACCAACTACAGGAGACCATCCCCCCACCCTGTGGAAAACCTCCAGCTGGCTAACGACCTAAACAGCTTTTACTGTAGGGTTGAAAAGAACCTACAGTTCTCACCTCCCACCCACACAAAAGGTTTATCTGCAGCCCCAGGAACTCCATCCCTCCTCCACTCTGACCTCCCACCAGCACTAACGATCTGTGAAGAGGAGGTGCGCCGGGTCTTTCAGAGACAAAAGATCAAGAAGGCTGCAGGACCTGATGGTGTGTCTCCGTCCTGCCTGAGAGTCTGCTCCAATGAGTTGGCCCCCATCTTCACCCGGATCTTTAAAGGTGACGGACAGTGACATTTTTTTATTGAACCAATCAAATGATTGTATGAAAATATTACATTCAGCCCATTCCCCTGATTTAATATGTGTCACCATCCTCCATAAATGACAATATTTGGTCATAGCCCATTTTTCACTCAGTGATGCTGCAGTACCGCCATCTCCCGATAGGTGCGGGCAGTCGTGACGTCCTTTCGGTTTGGCCGAGAAAATGTCTGAACGAGAGCAAAGTGATTCCGACAGCGATTACTTTCTCGACCACAATATAAATGATGACATTGACAACGAAGAATCTGATGATGAAGTAGTTTTGGGTGGTGCTGAGAGGGGTATTCAGCCTTATTTGTTCGAGCCAGAGGGAGAGGATGAAGAAGAAACGGCGATGGGAACAGACCACGTTGACCAGGATCGGCTTCAAGATTTGTCTTGGTAAACTACGCTTAGAAATATTTTTTTTTTTGGCGACATGCATGGTCACACACTTAATTTTCAAACTAAAATTACCAATTAGTCACTCTCTGCCCGATTTGGCGACTTAGAAACATTACAAACATTTAGAATCATTTTCATCCGAAATAAATGGATAATCTATGTGAGTTTTTTTTCAACCAGTGTGCCCTGGTACGTTCAGGTTTTTGTGGGAAATTATCTAATTTCACTTCTTAATTGGTACAAGAAATGCAAATACTTTGCCATTGTTGTGCATGTGTTCTGTAGGGCCTACAGAACACATTTGCATTTCTTGTACCAATTAAGAAGTGAAATTAGATAATTTCCCACAAAAACCTGAACCTCCCAGGGCACACTGGTTGAAAAACACTTTTTGACATGTTGTTAATCATCATCATGTTAATACTTGTCTCAAAAGCAACTTAATACTCTAAGAGATTGATGGGTCATGTTTAAGAATTATAGTGATTCATTAAAGGAAAAAAAAAAATCTTTTTAAAATAGAAATGTAACAATGACCCACATGTTCTCCCCACACTAACAAATACTGTATTAGAGTGAATGTTTGCTGTGTTGGGGGTGGGAGGGTGCACACAATCTCATAGGGTTATAGGCATAACAAAAAAAAATAAATAAATAAATCATTACAAATTCGGATTGGGATCTGAAATTCACATTTTTTTTTTTTACTATAAATTTTCTTTCGGGTGAAAATTTTTTACATGTTTTTAATGTTTTCTAATCAAACTTCATAGACCAATTTATGTAGCACTCCAACGAGTCATTAGTTTATTCTATGGATCTAATTATACCTTTATTTTGCACAGGTGCACTTGTGAGAAATGTCAGGCTATGCCAACCTCAAGTGAATGTCGGTGCTGCCAGGAGATAATGAAGGTCAAGGAGAAAATAGAAGAACTGAGGGGCTGTGGATACACCGATGACAATCTACCAAAGTGTATCACTGCTCACCCCGGTTTTGGTTCTGTCTGTCTGGACATCTGGGTTTTACAGACAGCTTATCTGGCCTACAGACAGCGATATGGAGATCATGACACAAGTCAACACGAGTGAGTTTTTAAACAATATTCATGTGATTTCATTTTCAAGATGAATTATGAAAAAATCATTCAATAAATTCAGTAATCAATGCAAACGGAATAATCAATGCCGACCCCATATTTTTCAGGCGATACAGATGCATAGCATACAGGCAGCTGGTCCGGTGGTGTTGCGGATTTCTTGGGAAAGAAGTGAGGGTGATGTTGCCTGCCTGTGCTGTGACCCTCATCAGAGAAACATTCCCATCGGATCAATACAAGGGATTTTGCCTACCCAGATTAGATTTGTGAACAATTGTATTAAAATAAAGTTTTCTAAAATCATGTATTGAGTTTATTAATATTCATGTCAATGTTATAATTCTCATATTTCAGCATTCATCTAATTCGCACGTCATATACATTTGAGTAATTTGTCTACCATTATATGGTATAAAATTAGTGTTCCACTTTTTTAAAGCACATTTATCTTACAATGTTTGGATTATATTTGTTTTTCTTAGAAAATATGTTGCTTCTCTAAAAATTGAAAGCTGAAATTTCATTTGTAATTGGAAAGGTATTCTACTTTTACATTTTTGATTTTAAAAACCTAGATACATGTTGCTCAACAGCATCAGCTTTGATGGGACGCTGAAAAGTGGAACTCAATGTGGCGGGAACTCTGGCTTGTACATCTTTCCACTCCTCACATAAGTGGGTTGGATCAACCAAGGTTTTTTGGAACACAGTATTCATCAGATCATCCACATATTCTGAAAAAACAAAAAAATTCAATAAAAATTAGACATCCATTTGACTAGAGTATGAAATAAAAATTTGCCCCAAATTAACAAAGTTTGAGAAAAGAGATGCAATGTGAAAGTGAAGACCAACCCTCCACCCACTGTAAATGTATACAAGCCTAGAAAATAATTCTAATATTTCGTATACTCACCGAAAGTTGGATGAACTTTCTTTGCTTGCAGTGTATATCCGCCGTTCTTGAATTTTGGGTACCTGATGATGAATACCAGCTCACCGTCACGATTCTTGGCCTGCTTGCGGCCTGCATTTTCATTATAGTGCATTGCAGCTAAACAAAGTCTGTAATTAGAATATTGTCACAATGATTCATTTTTGGACATATAAGTGATCTGTCTATCAGCAGAAACTCTATGTAAATGGCATTGTTATTATAATTGCATTTCATGTTTTTGGTGATATATTGCATCGCCTCACCTTGTCAACATTCCAAGGAATGAGAAGTGTACACTCTTTGGTGCAAACCGAATAATCAGACTGTGGAAAGCCTCCACATTCGAAGTTTGCTGCCCTGGACTCAGCTTTCGCACATCCCTGAGGACCCGTGTTTTGTTGATCATATCAACAACTTTTTCACAGCCCTTTGTGCCTGGAATAAATAAATTTTAGGTGTGACATATGTCACCAAAAAGGATGAAAATCAATGGGATAATTTGTATATATATAATACATGCACTACAGATCGATACATAGTTATTTGAAATAATACATAACCACACTCACTGGGTTTGAGCCACTTCTTGGGTTTTGTTTGCGTTCCAGGGTCGTCATGGAGGCAAGCAGGGAATAGAGGGCCATGATTGCTGTGCTTGTTCTGGATGTGGTTTCCAAGTGATTGCCACTTGGCAACAATCACATCTGGAGATTGACCATGGCTTGAGGCCGCACACCAATACATGTGGTTGGAGATAGATTTCAACCATGGCTTGACTTCAGGACATTCCTTTGACACTTTTTCAATACTTCTGATGAAGCCTATGTAAGAGGCAAAGATTAATAACATTAATCGTTTAGAAGCCATAATTATTAATCATTCGATATATTTTTAGGTTAATATAATATTTGTGCAGTGATTGAAAAGCACAAGATAATTAATCAGATTGAAATGCACAATATAATTATACAGACCCTTTGCAACATGCCACACATCATAGTAGTGTGTGACATCCGGCATGTTTTCTCTCATATACTTGGTGAGGCATTCATTTATGGAGGCTGGTGACACATATTAAATCAGGGGAATGGGCAGAATGGAATATTTTCATACAATCAGTTGATTGGTTCAATAAAAAAATTTCACTGTCCGAGGCCTTTAAAAAGTTTAGTAAACATTTGCAGTGAATATTAAAAATAAAAAACTTACCCGGTTTCCTTCTCTTTTTCTGAAAGCTGATCGCATAGGTACATCACCCTTGCTTTTCACGCCACTGTCACTGACCCGTTTCTCAGAGTCAGACTTGGAAATGGACGGATATATAGTTGGAACAGCCGTTTTTTTAATCAGCAATCTTTTTGCAAATTTCATTTCAACTTGCATCTTATTCTTAAAATCGCTGTCCACGAAATGTCTACTGCACATGTACGGTGTTTTACCAACATCAGTCCAATTTTTTCGCGTTTTCTTGACGAATTTCACCCAGGCAGTTCTGATTTTCACAGGGAGTGGAAATTCAAAAACACTCACAGCATGCTCCGCTGGTATACCGTCGCACCCGTACACAACACAACGACAAACCATAATTAATTCGATTCCTGAAATCCTAATGTTACTAAATAATCTATTTGTAATCCACTAGTATTCTGATAAATATCCGTAATCGCCGATTTTAAACGTAAACATTCACAATAATGGCCGCGACCGTGTGCGTCTGTCTCACCGAAATGACGTCACACAGACAGTGGCCATTTTAGGCTGTGATAATTTGGCTGGGTCAGCCAGATCTCCACAACAGCGAATTGGCACCTTATGCGAAATTCGTTGAGAAAAAAACATGTGTGGTTCAAATTAACTCATCTCAGACAAATATTTGAGATATGATTTATTTATATTGATTTTTCGTCTGTCCGTCACCTTTAACAGATCACTGGAGCTGCGTGAAGTGTCTTCCTGCTTCAAACGCTCCATCATCATTCCAGTTCCTCAAGAAACCCTCTGTTACAGGATTAAACGACTACAGACCTGTTGCCCTGACCTCTGTGGTCATGAAATCCTTGGAGAGATTGGTGCTGAACCACCTGAAGGTCATCACAGGCCCCCTGATGGACCCACTGCAGTTTGCCTACCGGTCAAACAGGTCAGTGGATGATGCAGTGAATATGGGACTACACTACATCCTGCAACACCTCGACTCCCCAGGGACGTACGCCAGGATCCTGTTTGTTGACTTCAGCTCAGCGTTCAACACCATCATCCCAGGCATTCTTCACCAGAAACTCCTCCAGCTCAAGGTGCCCCCCTCCATCCGCCAGTGGATCGCCAGCTTTCTGACTAACAGGTGGCAACAGGTGAAGCTAGGGAGATTTACATCCAGCTCCCGAAAAATTAGTACTGGCGCCCCCCAAGAATGTGTCCTTTCCCCACTGCTCTTCTCCCTCTACTCCAACGACTGCACCTCAGAGGACCCTTCGGTGAAGCTCCTGAAGTTTGCGGACGACACCACAGTCATCGGTTTGATCCAGGATGATGATGAGTCTGCATACAGGCGGGAGGTGGAGCAGCTGATCCTCTGGTGCAGCCAGAACCATCTTGAACTTAACCCAGCCAAAACGGTGGAGATGACTGTGGATTTCAGGCGATACCCCCCTTCATTCCCCCCACTCACCATCCTCAACAGCACAGTGTCCACTGTGGACTCCTTCAAGTTTCTGGGTACCACAATCTCCCGGAACCTGAAGTGGTCCTCCCATATAGACACTGTCCGGAAAAAGGCCCAGCAGAGGTTGTTTTTTCTGCGTCAGCTCAAGAAGTTTGATTTGCCTCAGGAGCTGCTGGTTGTCTTCTACACCGCCATCATCCAATCTGTCCTCTGCTTTTCCATCACTGTCTGGTTTGGATCTGCCACTAAACAGGACAAGACCAGACTGCAGCGGATCATTAAGTCTGCGGAGAGGATCATTGGTACCGACCTACCCTCCATTGAGAACTTATAGATAGACAGATAGATTAGTTTATTTGACAGGGACAGTGCAATAAACATAGACAATTAATCAATGACAATCAATCTGATGTGTTGCACATAGAGTGTATAGCTATTAGCTAATTTGCAACTCTTGTCCCTGGATGGGCTTTAGAAAAGAGAATCAAGTAAAGAAAAAAAAAAAAACACACAATAATCACATACATGAATGAATGAATGAATTTATTTCGGATAGTACAGTACAGGTTAAAAGACACTGTATAATATAACAACAAGGTCAAATTAGACAAAGACTCCTCCTACTATACAATTCCACGTGAGTTATCCGAAATGGGTGATGGCCGAAGCCGCAGCTTATATTGCCCACCCATATTCCATCCAAGAATTCAAAAGAGAAAAAAGAGAAAACAAGACAAGAGCGATTACAATTTAAAACAAAGCTAAGACAAAATGTGACTGAGAGAAAAAGAAAACTAAGCTAGGCTAAGTTAAGCGGTTACTATTCAAAAACAAATCTAAGACAAAATGTCACAGAGAAAAAATCAATGCAAAAAGATTATAAATACACAATTATAAATATTATAAATATTATAAATACACAAATATAACAACCTGACTCACATTTGCCTATTTCAGGCCTCCCTCCCTTCGTCACTCACTATAGACACATTCATTCCTTCCCTTCATTCACTCTCACCTTGCAGACAATCAATTCATACATGAGTACATTCTTGTTTAATTTTCAGCCAGTTTTTAACCTTTTTAGTGAATGTTTTAAAGTCCGTTATTATTTTAATTACATTTGGCATTGTGTTCCAGATGTGACTGCCCTTTATAGAGAAAGCTGTTTGTCCAAATGTGGTTCTGCGGTGGAATATTTTACAGTTATTGTTAACAGAACTCCTGGTGGCTCTGCTGCTGTCTTGTCTTTGGATGAAACCAGCAAGTGGCTCGGGTGCTGATTTATGGAAACATTATCGGTCATTATATCGGTCCATAACCAGGAAACGGGCAGGAAACATCTGTGCTGACCCATCACACCCCGGCCACAAACTGTTTGAACTTCTATCTTCTGGTCGTCGTTACAGATCACTGAAGGTCAAACCACCCGTCACAGGAACAGTTTCTTTCCTCAAGCCATCACTCTGATGAACTCCTAAAATTCACCTAGTCCTACCTGTTGCTGTACTCATGACTTTTCATCCATTATTACATTGCACAGAACTCTCTCACTGCTTTTTACTTCATTCACATTATATCACTGAATCTGAGTTCACATTGAAATACTGTGTGACTGTATATTTTTTCATATATTTCTGCAAGTGTGGATAGTCTGAGTAAATAACTGCATATATTCCTGTATATATTTGCATCCTTTTATAGAAACGTGGACAGACTGTAATTTACTGTACATACTCTGTTGTCATTGAATCCTTATTTAAATCTTATTTAAATCCTCCACCTGAACAACGAGAGCAAGTTTTTAGCCAAAGTCAAATTCCTTGTATGTGTTGTGCATACTTGGCCAATAAAGCTGATTCTGATTCTGAAGAGCAGCCACTTAAAAACTTGAGTAATGACTTCAGTCTTGAAGGTGTGAGGTTTTTCTCAAAAATTTATAACAATTTTCTTGTAGTTTTCTACTTTCCTCTGTAAATCTATCTAAGGTTGAAACCCTGTTCCTCAAATTTGTAATTTCCTCTAGTAAAATGGACTTTAATTACACATTTGAAACTTTTATTATAAATTTGTGGATTATTTTGTGTCTAATTTTTGTCTGTTTTTTAAAATAAAATTAGTTCTTTTTTTAGATAAATTTAAAACAGACTGTGGTAATTTTTTTTTTTTACTTTTTCCTTATGACAATTTACATTTTTGACCATAATTTTGCAGTCAGAACAGAACAACAATTTAACTCTGATTACAAAGAAAAAAATATTAATAAAATTGTATTTAATGAAATAAATTCCACGTACCAGGGTACTGGAGAGGAGAGTCCGGCCGTTGGTCGAACCTCGGATTCAGGAGGAGCAATGTGGTTTTCGTCCTGGCCGTGGCACATCGGACCAGCTCTTTACCCTCTCGAGAATTCTCGAGGGTTCGTGGGAGTTTGCCCAACCAGTTTACATGTGTTTTGTGGACTTGGAGAAGGCATTTGACCGCGTCCCTCGTGGATTTTTGTGGGGGGTGCTTCGGGAGTATGGGGTATCGGGCTTGTTGTTACGAGCTATTCGGTCTCTGTACAACCGTTGTGAGAGTTTGGTTCGTATTGCCAACACTCGGTCGGAGTCATTCCCAGTGAGAGTTGGACTCCGCCAGGGCTGCCCTTTGTCACCGATCCTGTTCATAATTTTTATGGACAGGATTTCTAGGCGCAGCCAGGGAATGGAGGGTGTCATGCTTGGTGACCACAGGATCTCATCTCTGTTGTTTGCAGATGATGTTGTCCTGTTGGCTTCATCCAGCAATGACCTACAGCTCTTGGTGGGACGGTTTGCCGCTGAGTGTGAAGCGGCTGGGATGAGAATCAGCACCTCCAAGTCCGAGTCCATGGTCCTCAGCCGGAAAAAGGTGGATTATCCTCTCCGGGTTGGGGACAGGCTCCTGCCCCAAGTGGAGGAGTTTAAGTATCTTGGGGTCTTGTTCACGAGTGAGGGGAGAATGGAGCGAGAGATCGACAGACAGATTGGAGCAGCATCTGCAGTGATGCGGCCGTTGTACCGGTCTGTTGTGGTGAAGAGGGAGCTTAGTTCTAAGGCAAAGCTGTCGATTTACCAGTCAATCTACGTTCCTACTCTCACCTATGGTCACGAGCTTTGGGTAATGACCGAAAGAATGAGATCGCGGATACAAGCAGCTGAAATGAGCTTTCTCCGTAGGATTGCTGGACTCACCCTCAGAGATAGGGTGAGGAGCTCAGTCATCCGGGAGAGGCTCAGAGTAGAACCGCTGCTCCTCCACATTGAAAGAAGTCAGTTGAGGTGGTATGGGCATCTGATTAGGATGCCTCCTGGACGTCTCCCACTTGAGGTGTTTCAGGCACGTCCCACTGGGAGGAGACCCCGGGGCAGACCCAGGACTCGGTGGACAGACTATAGGCGCTTTTCCACTAGCCCCACTCAGCCCCGGTTTGAAAACCCGGCTCTACTCACTTCGGTTCGGTTCAGCCTCAGTTGCTTTTCAACTACTGCTGGCGCACCTGCTGGCACACCTGCTGTGGGTGGGATTTGTTGAACAGCAGGCGGCGCCACACCCTTGTGACGTGAAACACACGCGACTGAATCCTCCACAACAAACATGGCTGATGACGAGGAGAGAAGGAAGGAGGAATGACTGTGACATGAAACTGGTTAAATCTATGGTGCTGACTTGTTGTGCTCTGCACAATCTGTGTGAGAGTCATGGAGAGACGTTTGACACTACATTGGATGATGCAGTAGATGAACCAGTGGTGGCAGTGGCACAGAGAGCAGAGGAGCAGGGTGGAGATATTGTAGCGAACTCAATATAAGCACCCTACTTGGCTTGACAAGTGGGTTGACCCTATTGGCGACACAGGTAGAGTGTGGGACTCCGGAGCGGGAGGCGTGAGTTCAAACCTCCTGGTGGGACATCACCATGTCAAGCTGCACGTTACAATATAATACGTGATGCAATACTTGTGTATTTTGTCCACATTTATGTGCATACATATTTCAAAAATGTTTTTTGTAAATAAAATGTTGTGCATGGTCCATCTACCTGTCCTCTTGTTCATAATGCTTATCTGTTAAGAAGGTGCAAAGCAATCAGCCTAATGATGAGTCCACACTTCTCACTGTTGTGATAATTGCTCACGCTGAGCGCTCTGCCCGCCCGTACGCTGTGGGGTCACACACGACGTGTTCCTCCCCACACTCTCAATTTTTTTTCCTGTATATTTTTCTCTTTGGCGTACAGAAATGGCAATACGCCCGTATTTGCTAAAACTGCATTTTCCCCGTATTAAAATACGGCAAAACCATATCACTTGACAGGTATGTAATTACATGCAGAAACACCGCACAGGCCATCTTCACAAAAATCCAGCTCGACAAGCCACTTTTGCTTAGGTGGAAATGCAAATTGAACTATAAATCATGTGCTGATACATGTCATATTTTCCCATGTAAAGGTCTCCCACTTTTACTTACAAATTGATTTTTAATTTTTGGGAAAAGGGAATATAAATTTTGCACTTGTTGGTAACAACAGTTGTGTGCAACAAAAACACAGTTGTGTATCCTTGTCCGATCTGTCTACTGTTATTAGTGCCAAATTTTTGCTAGATTCCTTCTTAATTTATTAAATTTGGACTGGCGATGCAACATTCAACTTACATGTACTTACCTTTATCAGTGTCTACAAGTTCAAGCACACCTGTACAACTGCTTATAACCTAAAAAATGTACCCGTTCAAGAGAAATGGATTCCGCATTGCAAATGTTTAAAATAAAAAAAAAAAACCTACCAAGACATTACGTTTCGTTGTGTTGTTAAAAATTAAATTACCATTAGAAGGCTATACACCTGACCTGATGAACAGCAGCATGTGGAGTGAACAGAGAATGGAATGTGTATGTAATTATTGGCTTTTCTCATACGGTGTCATAACAGATAAACCAGACTTTTGATGCAAACAATACAATTTTATTCCCGAAGCAAAATTTACAAACAAAAAAACAGACTGGGCGATGACATCTCTGCGAGCTCTTCCCTTCATAACGCAGCGTCCTGTTCCAGGGCTTCACGCGCATCTGCCCGCACATCTGCGGCCACCTGTCACAAATGCTGCATGTACTCCTGATTCTTGCCGCTGGTCATGTTGCCGTTCCAAGAGCCGCATCTCTTCGTCATGCATGTTGACCATCGCTAATGTAAGGTCAGCGATGGGAGTTGTCTGTTTTCGTCTTGCCTAGGTGGAAAGACAGAAAGGCATGGTCGGTAAAGCTGGATCACTACATATATTATGGAATTACACAGGTGAAAGTCTGTGGTGGAATGTCACTATTATATTATGCTTCATTGCTGTATATAAGCTGAACTGTCATGTTGCTGCCCCTCAGTAGAGCAGATTTTGCAACACGCAGGGTGCTGTCTTCGGCTGCAGCCCCCCTGCAAAACCAAAAAGGATTAAGATTAAGAATATGGATGGATGGATGGGTAATGTTTAAACTAGTTGCTTGTAGTGTGGCCGCAGAAATCTGAATGGGTTAATACAGTCAGCTGACGCGAAGCATTTCAATGAAGCATGTTGATTTCAACGGCAGTTCATCAGCTTTATTTGTTTGTCTAAAACAGGAGTTACAACAGCACGTCAATCACCACACCTAAAAATGGTTGTGGAACACCGATAAGTGAAGACCAAAGAATAACCTTTTTGTACATTTAAAAAGACATTTTCAATTAATTAATATGCAGCTACAGGAAATTGCATTAATCAATTTGGTACATAACTTGTTAGGCTCCAGCCCCACTGCAACCTGTAAAGGATTAAGCGGTAGAAGATGGATGGATTTTCGACCCTGGTTTCCGCTGCTGGACCTGTTTCAACCAAAAAAAAAAATTGTGGTTATTGTGCCTTACCGGCACTTGAACGTGATCCAGATGGAGCTGGTGATGTGGAGCTGATCCAGCTGGCACTCAGCCAGACGCACACGCAGACGCAGCGCCAGGAGAGTCCGCTGTTTCAGTCATCTCCACTGAGGTGGACCCCTGTGATATGAAATGCGATTCTAGAAAGAAAATGCACGCAATTTAAAACTTAACACCAAAGTGCAACATGTACACAACACTCTCAAGTTTTTAACCGTAATACAATAAGCGTAATTCAGCGTTTTGTTCGCGCTAATACTTAACACAAAGCAAGCGTGAATCTGCAGTTGGCTGCAAAACAATACGCAAGCCTCAGTAACAACCATTACCCACAATCTAACAACCTTCCTATTTCTTAAAAACAGTGAGCTTGGCATAGAACGGATCAAGTGGCAAACAGATGCGCAATATCAAATAAACACTCACCATCCACGGTTTCCAAGGGCCGTGACCGTGACGGTGGCCGTGACAGTGACGTGTCGAGCCCAATGTCTCTCAGCGAACCACTTCCACTCCTTCCATCCGCTGAACTTCGAACAATGTGGTCCTTCACTGCTCGGTAATCGCTTTTCAGCTTTTTCAGCTTCTCCCGACACTGTTTGGCAGTACGGATGTGCCCTTGAGAAGCCATCTGCTCGGACACCTGCATTTCGAGTAGATCCGTCCAACTCGCGCTGGATGCGATCGTCGCCTAATATAGAAAGAAAATTGCGCACCTCCTAATATTATTATTATATAAGTATATTATACAGTATATTAATATAATATACCGTATTAAAGGGGCACACTGTGTTCACTGCTGAACAATTACAAATGGCGGTCGTGGAGTAAATTCAGCAGAAAAAGTCGCTTTCATGACGTTACAACCTGACCAATCAGCGGCGACCAGTCTCTTAAAGTTATATCACAGCCATACTCAGCCCTGCTCGGCCCGGTTAGACACCTGCCCTGGATCAGGTACGAAAAAAGTACCTGCTAACCGGTGCTGGGGCTAGTAGAAAAGCGCCTAAAGCGGGCTGAGTGGTGCGGTGTAGGGCCAAGTGAGGCTATTGGAAAAGGGCCTTATGTCTCCCAGCTGGTCTGGGAACGCCTTGGTATCCTCTCTGAAGAGCTGGAGCAGGTGGCTGGGGAGTAGGGGTGGGTTCAAAAGATCAATATATCGATATGGATCGATCCACGTTTGACTGAGCCGATATTGATCCACAAAATCCGCGGATCGATCTTTTAATATAATATTAATATATTTTAATATAATATTTTTACGTTTGTGAACGTCTGCTGAGTATAATCGGGTCGAAACCGAGTCAGTGAGCCAGGAACAATGGCCGAGAACCATAAACAACCAACACGCTAACGGAGCTAGCAAGCTAACGGATATGCTAGTTCTTCTTCTGTGGTGTTAAAACGGTTCTCATCCGGCAAGAGTTCCCTGCCGCGCGTGCACACGTCTTTCATGTTTACACGAGCGGAGTTAATAACGTGCGTTTCTTAATTTAGCAACAAAAGTCACCATAAAGACTGTCCTCAACAGCTTCTGAATATTTTTCATAAAGCGGGGATAAACGGACTTTTACTCCATGCAGCGCTGTGTTGGAACATAAAGTTGACGACTGATAAAGGGAAAATGGGTGGAGACTGAAACCTGTGAAGAAGAGGGAGACTTGGAGCTGCTGAGACTGTAAGTATAATATCATTTGTTTGTTTTAACGTTTGTGTCATCAATTAATAATTTATCCGGCATGATGGTGGTTTCTTTTACAAACTATGGACACAGAGAGAACTGTTGGTTAAGCGCTGTGAATAAAAGCTGAATTAAGGTATATTTTATGAGATTATGGACTTCTGCCACTTAAGAGATGTGAATGGGAATGGGAATGGGAGACCAAGGAGGTCCCAAACAAACAGCTGGTGATAAACCCCAACCAACAGGTCCCGGGCACCAACCTCCCAAGGAGACAGTGGTCTACACTCAATCGCTTCAGGACTGGACATGGCCCCTGCTTGGCCAGCCTTTACAGATGGGGCAGTAGCCCTAGCCCACTGTGCGCATGTGGAGAGGAGCAAACAATGGAACACATCATAGAGGCTTGCCCGCTCCAAAGACTGGAAGGAGGATTACACACCCTCCATACAGCAAACCAGGAGGCAACTGCTTGGCTTAAGGACTTTGTATTCGCTAAATAAATAAGAGATGTGAAGAGAATAAATCACAATAAAATTAATAAAGGCTGCAGTACAACAAGCTATTTTTACTCAGTAGAACTAAAGTGAAATGAACAAACCTCAGGAAAGGTTGAAACCCTTTGCAAACATTGAAAGTTAATTTGTAGTTAAAATATTTGTAAAAAAAAAACTAAATTATTAAACCCTACTGTGGTGTGGCGATCTAAAAATATGAATGTTAATTTTACTGTGAAATCTATTCTTTTTATCTGCCTTCAGATGTGTGAAGACTGGAAGCTTCATTCTCACTGAGACCTTCTGAAGGTCAGAGGTCGTCAGTGGAGGAGCATCCCTGCTTCATGTGGATTTCAGCACAGAAGAAGACCTCAACTTTTTCAGGGTCTTAGTTTTCAAATTCAAGATTCAAGGAGGTGCTGCCATCATTTTCTCCAGACTAACATGCATTCAATGCAATTTAGTTGTTGTAATGACAAATTCTTTTATTTCTTTTTTTTTTAAGTTCTCAGCAAGAACACAATATTGGTCATATTTTTTTTTTTTTTTTTTTACAATTTTACTGAGCATTTAATTCTAAATAAATCACTGTTTAACAGGAAATTTTTGGCAATCCTGTGCTTTTCTTGTGGTGTTACATAGAATAGCATCACTGTAAACTATGGAAAAAGCAGCTGCTTTAAAATTTGTACTTCCTCACACAACTTTGAGTGCAAAAAAAACTCTAAAAGTGCCATAACTTTTTGGAAAAGCTCCCACAAATCCAGGCTTTTTGGGCCACAACAATCACAAAAACAGCTGACAAAATCCTGGAGGGACTGAAATACAGTGAGATTATGTCTGCATGGTTCATGCATTGAATTTGTTTCCTTACTCTGGGTGGTGAACTTGACACGGCACACCCTTTGCACTAAAGAAAGCACCTGTGAGCACTTTATGAAATGATAAGTTAAATAATAAAAAGAGAATTATTGTAACTGATTTTGGGTCAGTTCTATATGTGATAATTTATGTATTAATAAAGTTAGAAGATTCTTGGTACAATTTGCAGCATTAGGTCTCAAAGATTTTTGTTTCATGGGAAGTAAAATGGCTATTAAAATGGTAATTCCCGGACTTCCGGTCTGGACGCCATGGCGACTGCAGCTTAACGCTGAAGCTCTCAGACCCAATCCAAGAAAATACCTTGAAAATCAAACTTAACGGATTTTTGGAGGAGTGAAAATCAAAAGACAAAATCATCATGTCTAAAGGAAAACAGAAGAAACTGAAATTTTCCAGGCCAGGACACGTATCGGCCGGAGAATCTGAACTGGAAGATCTCCGTTCAGAAGACGAGGAACTGGTTGTAGCTAACAAAAAGGTTAGCTTGAAATCACTATTTGAAGAGCTAAGACGATTTCGCCGAGAGGTTACGGCCGAATTTCGGGAATTCAGAGACGAATTAAAAAGGACAAACAGCAGAGTGGACCAGGCCGAGAACCGAATCTTGGAAGCAGAGGAACGAATAAAAGTGCTCGAAGATTCTGTGCTGGACCTACGCAAAAGACAAGCATCTATAGAGGCTAAGCTAACCGACCAAGAAGGAAGACAGAGAAGAGACAATATAAGAATTCATGGCCTGATAGAAGGAGCCGAAAACGGTTTTAACTCAATGGCAGAATGCGTGGAATCTTTACTAAGAGAGAAATTGGATATTCCACAAACCACCGACTTGAAGATAGAAAAGGCACATCGTTCATTAGCCGCTAAACCAGCGGCGGAAGCGCCCCCACGTTCGGTGTTGGTAAGATTTTCCAATTTCAAAATAAAACAAGAGGTTGTAAGACTGGCTTGGCAGAAAAAAGGATTTATGCACCAGGAGAGAAAAGTCTTCGTGGAACACGATTACGCCCCGGAGGTCCTTAAAAAGCGCAGGGAATACAATGACGCCAAAAAGGTACTACGTGAGAAGAAATTGCGCTTTCAGACGCCATTTCCTGCGAAGTTAAGGGTCTTCTACGGCGAAGAAACATTCAATTCAACTTTATTTATTTATTTATATAGCGCCATTTCACAACAACAGTCATCTCATAGCACTATCAACTGTAGGGGGGAACCCCCACAGTTGCAGAAAGACCCCAGCAATCAGGCGATCCCCTGTGAGCAAGCACTTGGCAATGGTGGAGAGGAAAAACTCCCTTTTAATAGGAAGAAACCTCCAGCAGAACCAGGCTCAGGGAGGGGCAGTCATCTGCTGCGACTGGCTGGGGGGTGAGGGGATAGAGAAGAAGAAAAGAACAGACATGTAGAGAGCAAACAGCACGATGGGGACTCAATCTATGGGAGAGAACAAACAGATGTTAATGACCAGCAAAAAAAAATATTTCATAGAGTGAGGAAAGGAGTGAGGCCCAGTGCATTACTGGAGGTCCCCCGGCTGGACTAAACCTATTAGCAGCATAACTAAGGGAGGGTTCAGAAACACATGATCCCTCCCTAATTGTAGGCTATAACAAAAAGGTAGGTTTTAGCCCTATTCTTAAAAACAGAGATCGAGTCTGACTCCCGAATCCAGATTGGCAGCTGATTCCACAGGAGAGGAGCTTGATAACTGAAGGCTCTGCCTCCCATTGTACTTTTGGAGATTCTAGATATTACAAGTAATCCTGCATTTTGGGAGCGTAGTGCTCTGTTAGGATAATACGGTAATATCAGATCTTTTAAATAAAAAGGAGCCTGATTGTTTAGAGCTTTGTAAGTAAGAAGAAGGATTTTAAACTTAATTCTAAACTCTATGGGAAGCCAATGAAGGGAGGCCAGAACCGGAGAGATATGATCTCTCTTTCTAGTACCTGTTAAAACTCTTGCTGCAGTATTTTGGATCAGCTGAAGACTTTTTAAAGATGTTTTAGGACAGCCTGATAATAAAGAATTACAATAATCTAATCTCGAGCTGGTGGCGCAGTGGTTAGCACAGTGGCAGCACAGCAAGAAGGTCATGGGATCGATTCCACCCTTGACCATCGTGGGTTCGATCCCACCCCCAGACCATCGGTGACCCTTCTGTGTGGAGTTTGCATGTTCTCCCCGTGTCTGCATGGGTTTACTCCGGGCACTCCGGTTTCCTCCCACATGCCAAAAACATGCAAGTTGGGTTAATTGGCATCAAAACTGGGGATTCTAAATTGTCCTTAGGTATGGATGTGAGAGTGAATGGTGTTTTGTCTCTCTGTGTTGGCCCTGCGATGGACTGGCAATCTGTCCAGGGTGTACCCTGCCTCTCGCCCAAAGATGCTGGGATAGGCTCCAGCCCCCCCGCGACCCGAAAGGATTAAGCGGTAGAAGATGGATGGATGGATGGCTAATCTCGAGCTAACAAAAGCGTGGATCAGTTTCTCAGCATCACTCTGAGACAAGATGCTCCTAATCTTGGCAATATTACGCAAATGATAGAAGGCAGTCTTAGAAACAAATTTAATATGTGAATTGAAGGACAGATCTTGATCAAAAATAATTCCAAGGTTCCTCACAGAGCTATTAAGAGAAAGAGTAACCACATCCAAACTGAAAGTTTGATTTGGAAAGGAATTTCTAAGGTTTTTTGGACCAACAAGAACGACTTCAGTCTTATCTGAATTTAATAGCAGGAAATTACAAGTCATCCAAGCTTTGATTTCCTTAAGACAGGCTTCTAACTTGGCTAATTGATTACTATCATCTGGCTTCATTGACAGGTATAATTGTGTGTCATCTGCATAACAATGAAAATGTATACAGTGCTTTCTAATAATGTTGCCTAACGGAAGCATATATAAACTAAAAAACATGTCTCTATAATTCGGCGGAAGAAGCAACAGCTGACACGGCAAGAAGAGGGCTCCCGGTAACGGTATTTAAACCCGCAGCAGACCCGAGTGAGAAGATCAAAGCGCAAACATGGACAACACAGAGACTTTCAAAATCCACGGGCCAGCAGCGGGAAACCCAGCGCCAGAGCATCGCGGATAAACTGGCCATTTTCAGGTTGGAATAGCGACCTTTTTTTTTTTTTTTTTTTTTTTTTTTGAGTCAATCTGCACATCCAACCCCCCTCATACAAGGTAACAAACATTAAAGGAGATGCGTATTCAGCATGTGATAATACATTTCATGGAACAGTCATAATATTTGAAACAAATAAGTCTTTTTAATTTAAAAAAAAAAAAAAAAAACTTGTTAAAATAGAAATGTGACAATAATCCACATGTTCTCCCCACACTAACAAATACTGTTTTTGCGTGAATGTTTGCTGTGATGGGGGTGGGAGGGTGCACACAATTTTACAGGGTATAGGCATAAAGGGGAAAAAAAAAATCATTACAAGTTCGGATTGGGATCTGAAATTCCCGTTAAAAACATGGGACAACCTACAGCGGTAAGAGAGGGCCCTCAACACGTAACAGAGTTTGAGGAATTTCCCTCAGAGCCTACACTCCATCAGGGCTCTTCCAGGGTCTTTAAAAAGACCCCAGCTCAGGAAGTTCTTTTGACAGTTTTTTGTTTTAAAGTTTTATACACTATATTCTTAATGTTTTTCTTGTTCTTAATGTTCTTTCAGTTTCTGAGTAGCACAAATGAGGGCCACCACACAGTTATACTAAACAAAACAACACAATGGAGAAACAGGGTGTAACCAAAATAATTTCATATAATGTAAAAGGAACCCTGAATCCAGTTAAAAGATCCAAGATTCTAGGCAAAATGAAAAAAGACAAAGCAGGAATAATACTTTTACAAGAAACCCACCTAACAGACGTGGAGCACACTAAACTCAGTAGACAAGGGTTTAAAATGATCTCTTCATCTTCATATAAGTCAGGGAGGAGGAGGGGAGTAGCGACATTGATATCTACCAAAATCAGAACACAAAGATAAAGAAGGGAGATACAGTTTGGTAACTGGGCAGCTAGAGGGAGAAGATATCACCCTGCTGAATGTGTATGCTCCCCCAGGGGCTAACTGGAAATTTTATAAAAATGTATTTGACCTAATGATAACTAAAGCTCAAGGTTTAGTGATATGTGGTGGGGACTTCAATCTTAGACTGAATCCATACTGGGATGCTTCTGGTAATTCTCCACATCAAAGTAACACCCAAAACAGGAAGACTCGGATGCTACTAAAAAAAATGGGAATCTGTGATGTGTGGAGGGAACTCAACCCCAGTGTAAAAGACTATACATTTTACTCAACTCCACATTCATCTTATTCAAGGATTGACTATTTTTTTTATGTTTAATAGAGACATTGGAAGAGTAGAAACATGTAAAATAGGACTGACGGATCTCTCCGACCACAGTCCGATCTACATGGACTTAAATATCCAAAAATACACAAATAATACATTTTCTTGGAGGTTAAAATCAAATGTCCTGAAAGGACCATTGAAAGATGAATTGGAATCAGATATTCTCAGATATTTGGAAGAAAACGATAATGGAGAAGTATCCCCTTTAATACTGTGGGATGCATGCAAAGCTGTAATAAGAGGAAAGATTATTGCAAAACTGGCAACCCAAAAGAAACTAAGACAAGAAAAAACTATCCACATTAGAGTCAGAACTTAAGAACCTAGAAAAAGAACACAAAGGCAACACTCATTCTTCTGACTTGCTCAAGATTAAGGAAATTAAAAACCAAATAAATGAGATCTACACAATAGAAATCCAGAAGAAACTTACATTTTTGAAACAAAAATACTATGAAGCAGGCAGTAAATCGGCAAAATTGCTAGCCTATAAATTGAGGAAACAACAAACAGAAAGAGCAATCTACAAAATCAGAGACCCAGTATCAAAGGAAATAAAATTCAGAATTCAGGATTATTCTTAAAAGCTTCGAGAATTACTATAAGAACTTATACTCCCACAAATAAACATAAAAACGCATCCGAGGCATTCCTAAACACACTAAACCTGCCCCAACTTACGGAGTCACAAAATAAAACACTACTGTCAGAAATACAACCTAAAGAATTGAAAAAGCAATTATGAAACTTAAAGCTAACAAATCCCCAGGAGCAGATGGCTATACAGCAGAGTGGTACAAAACCTTTAAACAGCAACTATCTCCTCTCCTCCTGAAAACATTTAATTATGTCCTCCACACAGGGGAAATCCCCCCCTCCTGGAGAGAAGGGGTCATTGCAGTTATACCTAAACCTGAAAAGGATAAACTAGAGTGCTCCAACTACAGACCAATCGGTGTATTAAATCAGGACTATAAGCTTTTTACCATTATCCTTGCCAAAAGGTTAGAAAATATACTGACAGACCTAATTCATTTAGACCAAACAGGTTTTATAAGACAAAGACAGACACAAGACAACATTAGATGCACTTTACACATAATTCATCATATAAAAAAATATAACTTAAATGCAGTCATATTGGGATTAGATGCTGAAAAAGCATTCGATTCGGTTGACTGGTCTTTTCTATATAGAATCTTATCCAGTTTCAATTTTCATAACAACTTTATTAGAACTATCCAGGCATTATATAAAAAACCAACAGCTAAAATAAGGATTAACGGTAATTTATCATCATCTTTTGAGCTGGAAAGAGGATGTCGTCAGGGCTGCCCCCTGTCTCCACTGCTCTTTGCAATCTTCATAGAACCTCTGAGCCAATGGATAAGACAAAATCAAAAAATTCAAGGTATTACACTTGGTCAGAAGGAACATAAAATAGCACTGTTTGCTGATGACATTTTAATATACCTAGGGCAGCCGGACACTTCTTTACCAGAACTAACCTCAGTTTTTTCAGAGTATGGAGATTTATCGGGGTGCAAATTAAACATGCATAAAACCCAAGTTTTAACATTCAACTATGACCCAAATCATTATTCACTAAGCAAACTCAAAACTAACTGGGAGTCGGAATCTATGAAATATCTGGGGGTCAATATCCCGAAACAACTCAACAAAATTATATCACTAAACTATGATCCACTGGTGACAAAAATAAAATCTGACCTAGCAAGATGGAATATGATACCATTCTTGGGTACTGCACAAAGAATTGAAGCAGTCAAAATGAATATACTTCCACGTCTTCCATACCTTTTCCAAACAATACCGGTAGAACCTCCCAAAAAAACATGGCAGGAGCTGGACAGAAGGATCTCAAGATTCATATGGCAGGGCAAGAGACCTAGAATCAGATATAGAACCTTACAGCTAAACAAAGACAAAGGTGGGCTTGCGCTGCCAAATATCAGGGACTACTTTAAAGCCGCACAAATTAAAACTTTAGTAGAGATATGTAACCCAGTCTACACTGCACAATGGAAGGAGATCGAATGCCAAATAACAAGTGACATTCCCCTACAGGCGATAATAGGGAACAATGCCTTACCTAAACTTTTGAATAACACTAACCCGTGGATAGAGACCCCGCTAAAAATTTGGTTTAAGATAGTCAGAGAGAATCAAACTAAAGAGCCCTATCGACTTCTGCAATGGATTGCCTATGATCAAGACTTTACTCCTAATAAAACAGACACCAGATTTAAAAAGTGGAAGGAGAAAGGGCTGATAAAATATTACGATTTTTTTAAAGGGCAAATTTTAAGAAGTTTTGAAGATTTGAAAAAACAAGGTCTAATAAATCAAGACCTTTACAGGTTCTTTCAGCTTAGACACCACATAAACAATATACTTAAAAAGGAGGATTTGGAAAGGGCCCAGTCAGGTGTTCTGAAGGTCTTCTTAATGGCATATAAAGGGATCCCAGGGATCAGATACATTTCTAAAATATACCAAGGTCTTCAAGACTTAAAAGGAGACATCACATCATATATAAAAGAGAGATGGGGAAAAAGAGGGGAATTTCACTTTACAATTGGAAATATGGGAAAAGCTAAATAAACAGCAATGGAAAAGTACCTCATCCCTGCAGTGGAGAGAATTTGGATGGAAAAACTTGGTAAGATTTTTCAGAACACCTGCACAAAACAAATTTACTCATAAGGGGTTGAATTGTTGGCGCTTGTGTGGTGAAAAGACTGCAAATCATTTTCATGTGTTTTGGTCATGCCCAGTTATCCACCAATATTGGAACAATGTACAGACAATATTGGGGAAAATATTCAAAATAACAGTCCTCTTTTCTTTTGTAACTTTGTATTTGGGTTTACTACCGGACTCACTGGAAAGATGAGGAGAAAAATACTTATTCAATGTTTTAATATTGGCAAGTAAAAAAGCCCTAACTAAAAAATGGATGCTGAAGGACTGTCCTACACCTGAGATTGGATTAACGTGATTCAAGACATTTACTCGATGGAAAAGTTGACATTCGCACTGAGACAGGACATGGATGGGTTCATGAACTTTTGGCAACCCTGGATCGCATATGTGTCTTCCATTAGATCTAATCTTTGACAAATACCATTTCAATAATGGTTCCGCTCTTTGTTCCAACGCTACTCAGATGCTCTTTTATCTTTATTGACTTATTTTTTTCTTTTTGTTTTTTTGCTGGTTTGTTTGTTTGTTTGTTTTATTTTATTCTCTTTAATTTCACTTTTTCTTTCACTTTAAAAAAAAAAAGGGGGTGTTGTAATAATTATTCTTCCAATGTTGTCAGATATCAGAAAAAAAGGGAACATGTGATGAAAATGTAAACAATGCAATGCTGTAACGACCTGTATAACCCTTTACAAAACTTAAATAAAAAAAAAAAAAAAAGGTAATTCCCCAGATCGAATCGGGATCGAATCGAATCGGATCGATTCAGAATCTCAAGAATCGGAATCGAATCGATTCTGGAAATTAGGGATCGTTCCCAGCCCTACTGGGGAGAGGGAAGTCTGGGCTTCTCTGCTTGAACTGCTGCCTCCGCGACCCGGACCTCCGGAAAAGCGGTAGAAGATGGATGGATGGATGGATGAAATAAATTAACTTAAATGACCAAGGATGCTGTTATTTCTGTTATAATATTTCTTTATATTTATAGTTTTTTTTTCAGAAATCTCACCACCACCCAGACAGCAGGAAGAACCTCCCTTATTTTGAAATCAAATGTTGACACGTTCAGTTTGTCTGAAGGCTGCTGACAGATTAAAGTCATTGACTTTGTGAATTTCGGTCATCTTAACCTGCCAGGTACATAATAGGGAACTGTAACGGACTCTAAAGACATAATTCACCACAATATGTGTTCATGTACAGAATGATCTGTTTAGGCAGTTGTAGTTGTGCTCTCAGGCTTTCTCATCAGGCACCTCTCTAGGCAGCCGCAGAAGGACCTCAGTTTAGAGCTAGTGTTTTTAGCTGTTGCTTTTTGTCACTGCCGCTGGAGAATTAAAGCAGCACGCCTGCTCATGCGAGAAAAGAGGAATTGCCAGTCTCTTCATTCCGGCAATTCCTACAGAACATAACTTAATATTATAGTGGCTGGTGAAATATATCCTCAGCAGTTCATCAGTCCCCCTGCCTTTCCCTTCACATGAAGCCGGCTGCATATGAATTCTAACGTCTGTTAGCTAAGTGACTCTTCCATTATTGCTCCCGCTAACAGTGGGTTAAAACCATAATAAATGCCTCCAGTGCTGACATATTTACCTCTTCTGATTTTTTTCTGCGTTTAAAGTACTTAAACAAACTCATGTTTTTGTCGACAGTCACGCTTAGCGAGACAATGCCTGCTGACTTTAGTCGAGAACTCGCATGGGCGGGGCGCTTCTAAACTTCGCGCAGATGACAGCCACGCGCGTTGTTCGTGTGTGCGCTTGCAGAAAGTCATTGCTCCATGTATTTTTTATTAATAAAATCATATTGGCTTGGTGTGGCGGTAGAATTTCTGGCGAGCGGGCCGCCACGGAGAAACGTTGCCAGAGGAAACCCTGCCTCACCAGCAGATGGGCCCACACAATGTGAGGAGAGAACAGCCACATTCACATCACCCCCACCTTCCTGGTCAGTCGCCGGTGGACGGGAGATTGGTTGTTAGTAAAAATTAAACACATATTTGGCAACTACACATTTATCTCTCACCTCAAACATTTTCACAAAAATGTTTGGCTTTTTACTTTTGAAGATATTTATGTAGACTTTTTCTGGTTCCGGTTCTGCCGGACCGGCGGCGCCACACGAGTTGGCTGCCCTTTGCAACTGCCTTTTTTTAATCTTCCTTCTTCTTTCTACACCTTTCACTCTATATATCTATCACGGACACACAGATCGCCCTAAAGGTCTCCCGAGTCGGCGGACGGAGCCACTGTTTACAGCAGGAGACGATACAGCAGGGAAGAGCTAGTGCTAGCTAGCACTCAACCGCCACCCGATGCTAACGGAGAAACTCGACATACCGAGGAACTGTAGCGAAAACAACGCGGGTGCCGGGCTGGAGTTTAGGCGGCGTGCAAGAAACATAAGACAGAATAATAAAGAGCAATGGCAAGAACCAAGCAGACCACCCGTAATCTACTGGGAGGAAAAAGCCCCCCAGGAAGCAGCTAGCCACCAAGGCTGCTCGGAGAAAAAGCGCTCCAGCCACCGGCGAGTGAAGAAGCCTCACCGTTACAGGGCCCGTGGCTCTGAGAGAGATCCTGTCGCTACCAGAAATCCACGGAGCTGCTCATCCGTAAGCTGCCCTTCCAGCCGCCTGGTGAGGGAGATCGCTCAGACTTTAAGACCGACCTGCGCTTCCTGAGCTCGCCGTCATGCGCTCCAGGAAGGCCAGCGAGGGCCTACCTGGTGGGTTCTCTTCTCTTCGTGGACACCAACCTGTGCGCCATCCACGCCAAGAGGGTCACCATCATGCCCAAAAGACTTCCCAGCTGGCCCGCCGCATCCGCGGAGAGAGAGCTTAGACTTTCTGCTGCACATTCACCAACCACCATGCTCGCACTGTGTCTTATATATATACGTATATATATAATATATATATATATATATATAGATATTATAATATATTTATAGTAATATGTCATATGTATACTAGCTGTTCTTGGGTTTTTCTTGCCTTCTGATTGTTGCTCTGAGTGTTGCTATCCCTGTGCTGTTGCAATCCTGGAATTTCCCCATTGTGGGACTAATAAAGGCTTATCTTATCTTATCTTATCTTATATAGGCAATACTTTAATGTCCGGAAGCGTCGTGAACAGACTAGCAGCCCAACAACCAGGAGTTGCTGCGACCAATCACGTGCAAGCCCTGCAGGCTACTAATTAGATTATTCATAGATCCATGCATACTTAAGTAGGTAAAAGATTTAAAAGCTTTTTCTCTAAGTCAATGAAAGTCTTTTTGTGGGTGAAAAGCCACAGTATACTATTTTGGCCAATACATATTTGTGACCCGTGCTGGCAAAATGAGTTGGAATACATACAGGCTAATTACGATTTGCAGGCACTCTAAGTCAAATCATGATTTTCTTTGCTTGCTGGCGGCAAGTCCCGGGAAAACCACCGTCAGTGCCTGGTATCAGTGTAAAGCTTTCATTTTGAAGGTCTTTCAGCACAGAATATGAAAATAACAGTTTTTTTCAGTTTTGAAAATTTCCTCATTGTGACTCATTTTACCAGCACAGGCCACATTTGTTTCTGAGGTGCTTTTAGAATGCTGGAGTGCATCTTTAATGTCTGGATATAAATATGTACACTTAAATCAAATTGTCTGAAAACAAGTTAAATGGTCAGTTACTGTCAGAAAGTTGTTCTGCTGAGATTTTCTTGTGTTGCAGTTTTTATGTCGCACCATCAGTGTGAGCGTTGTTGTGGGGAGAGAATAAACTCAGTCAAAGATGGCTGCAGGTTTCATCACTGAAGTGTGTTGAACCTCCTGCTAAAAGCTATTAATGCTACAACAGCAAGGCTGCTTATCCTCGTCAAATCCTGGTGGAGCATTCCATTTTTTCATAACCGACCCCCTAGCTCCAGTTCCATATTCTCCTTATTTGAACCAATCACATCTCTGGATCTGCATCTTTTACACAGAAACCAATCACATCCCTGCATTCACATTATTGTCCACCTATCACATCCCTGGATCTGAATTATATTTGCTTCAATGGCCTGTGCAGCAAAATCACTGATTTTGGAAGTTGGACCTGACCTGTTCAAGGTTACAACAAAAATTACTCTTTCTGGTTATACATATACTAAGCTTTTTAAAACAAAGTAATTATAGCACTGAAGTGGCCCTTATGTATTTATCTTTTTAATTATTATTTTCTCCTGTTTGTGAACAACTGTAACAAAGAAACAGTCACTACTGTGGGCTATATTAATCATAGATCCCATAACCTAGATATGTTTAAGCATGTGAGAGTGTTTAGTGACTTACATATGTAAAGCGACTTCACACCTCAGAACAGGACAAAGGGTTCCAACCGCCAGTGAAGATCAGAGAGCATCCCAGGCGCTCGGGTGGAGACCGGATGGGTTTGCCCTGACCCCCCAGGGCCAGGTGGAGGAGTACGAAGACAAAAGAGGGGATTAAGATAGGGAGGGATGTCAGCTTTTGATATGCTTGTCTTTTGTTATGTGCGAGTATAAGTTCGTAGAGCCGAAGGTGTTCGCTCTCTTTTCTTCTTCTGCTGCTGCACCTAGATGAGACTTGTTAGAGGAGCTGATAATAAACTTTTGGTTTATATATCACATTGCCTCGTTCTTTCAAGCTCCTCTACACTGGTGACCCTGACGCGAGAATGGACCAGAGGCGTTCCCCCGCGATCGACTCATCTGTGGCGACCCAGGCAGACGCCGGCGCCCATGCAGACAGGGGAACAGATGGACGACGTTCCCCCACGGCAGAAGTGATAGAGAGGGCTCAACCGAGCACCAGCGCCGCGGAGAGAGCCGAAGCAAGGCACTCTCACCCTGCGGACACATCAGTGACGGTCCACACAAACCCCGTCACCGTCAAGCTGCCAGACTTCTGGCAGGATGACCCCGCCTCGTGGTTTCAGCAAGCTGAAGCCCAGTTTGCACTTGCGGGCATCACGGCTGACGATACAAAGTTCTATCACATCGTCGCCAAACTCGACGCCGCCACTTCGAGATGTGCGCGGAGCATAATCCAGCGGCCACCGGCCCAGGACAAATATAAAGAACTGAAAGCGACCATCGTGGCAAATTACATCCCCTCAGCCGAGGAGAGAGCCGAGAGGATCCTGGCGGTCTACGGCCACAGAGGATGCAGACCCAAGGCCTTCATGGAGGACTTGCTGCAACTTAAAGAAGAGGACAATGACAACTTCCTCTTCCAATTCATATTCCTCAGTACGCTGCCGCCACATGAGAGGGACGCTTGCCAACATGCGATGCAGCACCCAGCAAGACTTCCGCACGCTGGCTCACGAAGCTCAACGGCTCGTCAACGCCTGCAAGGAGCAGACACCCACAGCAGCATCCACAGACCTCAACGCTGATGTCCGGAGCCACGAGGAGCCACAAATCACCGAGCAGAATCAGCCCGCGGTGACAGCGACACGGCCAGGACGCAACAGACGGAGCGACGTTTGTTATTACCACCACCGCTTCACCGAGAAGGCTTACAAATGCGTTCCCCCCTGCAAATTCCCGAAATGGTGAATTTCCCGAAATTCACGATTTCAGGAAAACGCCGATTTTCGGGAAAACGCCGAAGCCGAGAGCCGTTAACAGCGGCGGTTCTTGGCGAAAAAAGCAAGCTTTTATATGTGACGGACGGACACACCGGCAAGCAGTTCCTTATCGACACGGGAGCTCAACTAAGTTTTGTCATGCCCTCCCCTGTCATGTCCTCCTCATCTGGCGGGTGCGCGCATTTTTTCAAAATAGACCTGGTCCGCGTTATCATCAAGTCCCAGTTCGAGCAGAGGACATTCCTAAAACAGCTGGAATAACCCCCTTCGGTCTTTTTGAATTTTTGCGGATGCCTTTCGGCCTCAAAGGCGCTGCTCAAACCTTTCAGCACATGATGGACGCAGTATTACGCGACCTCCCTTTTGTGTTCGTCTACCTCGACGATATACTGGTAGCCAGCTCGTCTGAGGAAGAACACGAGCGGCATCTCACTATGGTTTTTCAGAGACTAGAAGAGCACGGGTTAATAATCAATCCAGCCAAATGCAAATTCGGCGTGTCACAAATTGATTTTTTAGGACACAGAGTTTCTCCGAAGGGGGCAGTCCCACTGCCAGACAAAGTTCACGCAGTAAAAAGTTTCCCACGGCCACAAATGGTCAAATTGCTGCAGGAATTTTTGGGCATGGTTAATTTTTACAACCGTTTCCTCCCCCACGCAGCTCAGCTCATGCAGCCCCTATATGACGCGCTCAGAAAACAAAAACCTTCCAACGCGGTCGAATGGACCCCGGAGCGCGAACGCGCCTTCGCGTAAGTAAAAAGCGCCCTATCTAATGCCACATTGTTGGTTCACCCCGATCCCTCGGCCCGCACTGCGCTAACCACAGACGCTTCAGACCTGGCCATAGGGGCAGTTGTAGAACAACACGTCGGCGGAATCTGGCAACCTTTGGCATTCTTCAGCAAATCGCGAAACCAAACTGAGCGTAAATACAGCACTTTTGACAAAGAGCTGCTAGCGCACCATTTATCCATCCGCCACTTCCAGTTCTGGTTAGAAGGGCGGCGTTTTACGGCTTTTGTAGACCACAAACCGCTTACCTTTGCTATGGCTAAAATTTCCGAACCGTGGTCAGGCAGGCAACAAAGACAGCTAGCTGCGATTTCAGAGTTCACCACAGACATTCGACATGTGGCAGGCAAACTTAACGTGGTAGCAGACTGCCTCTCTCGTGCTGTGACATCGCCAGAGCACGAGGAGACAGATTATACTACCTCAGCCGCAGAACTCTTCGCCAACGCGGACACATGACACATACGCAGCACCAATCCACGCAGGGATAGATTATGCAGCTATGGCAGAGGAGCAAAGTAGTGACGCGGACGTGCGCGCACTCCTGTCTGGACCAACAGGGTTAAGGCTGGAGAAAAGGGGTTTACGCGACGGTGTGCCCCCCCTAATATGCAACATCTCAACCGGCCGACCTCGCCCGTTAGTTCCAGCTGCATGGCGCCGCCGTATTTTCGACTCAATTCACTCCCTCGCGCACCCAGGTGTGCACGCTTCAGTTAAAATGGTCGCTGAAAAGTTTGTGTGGCCTGGCCTGTGCAAAAACGTAAAAGAATGGGCAAAGACTTGCATTTCTTGTCAGCGCGCCAAAGTACACAAACACACAAAAGCCCCTCTGGAGCCTTTTCGAATCCCTGCTAGAAGGTTCGACCACGTTCATGTCGACCTCGTGGGACCACTACCTTCCTCCCAAGGTTTCACACACCTGTTAACAATGATAGACCGCACCACGCGCTGGCCAGAGGCAGTCCCTCTGGCGTCAACCACAGCGGAGGAAGTTGCTCGCGTTTTTTTGACAAACTGGGTGGCACGTTTCGGCGTCCCATCGGACATCACGTCCGATAGGGGGCCTCAATTTGTCTCGGAGCTTTGGTCAGCCATGGCCAGCAGCTTAGGGGCAACAATTCACCGCACCACCGCTTATCACCCTCAGGCTAATGGGTTATGTGAGCGTTTTCACAGATCTTTAAAGGCCGCCCTCAGAGCCTCACTAACGGATACAAATTGGGTAAATAAACTTCTCTGGGTCTTATTGGGGTTGCGTGCTGCGCCCAAAGAGGATCTAGACGCCTCCCCAGCAGAATTAGTTTTTGCACAACCTCTCAGGCTCCCAGGTGAATTTTTACCAGAGAACCCAGAACCAGGGTATCTCCCAGCCCCGAGGTTTTTTGGCAGCAACGGACCGGACTCTCTCCCCGGACCGGCACATCACTCTTTTCCACGGGTTTTTGCCCCCCAAGCTTTAAAAAACGCTGAATTCGTTTTTGTTAGGCATGAAGCTTTAAAACCAACCTTCCGCCCACCATACGATGGACCATTCAGAGTGCTGGAACCTGGTGATAAACACTTTGTGCTTGATTTTGGGGATAGAAAAGAAACAGTCAGCATTGACAAACTTAAACCTGCCTTCTTGTTGAGAGACGAGCCTGCACGGTTGGCGAGAGCACCTCGGCGGGGTAGACCCCCCAAGAGAAAAGACTCAGCCCCCCTGCAGGGAACAAATAATCACTCTCCTCCCCAAGCTGCAGATTCCTTACAGGAAGGTCCCAGCAGGACGCCCAAGCGGACCCACAGCAGATTCGGGAGAAGATTAAAACCCAGACGGCACAAGGACTGATGCAAACTACTCAACAGTTGTTCACTAATTGTGCTGTAACAGTTTAGGACTGACTTGTGATTTTACTATGCTGTTATGATTACCACTGAACTCTCTTAGGAGCATGGCTGCTGGAAAGTTTCTTCTGTGGCAAGAGGTGTAGCAGTTAGTATGTCATAATAATTATCTTAAACTGTGAATTTTTCTATTGTCCTTTTCTTAGTCGTTTGGGGGGGGGGGCTGTGGGCTATATTAATCATACATCCCATAACCTACATATGTTTAAGCATGTGAGAGTGTTTAGTGATTACATATGTAAAGCGACTTCACACCTCAGAACAGGACAAAGGGTCTCAACCGCCAGTGATGATCAAAGAGCATCCCAGGCGCTGCGGTGGAGACCGGATGGGTTGCCCTGACCCCCCAGGGCCAGGTGGAGGAGTACGAAGACAAAAGAGGGGATTAAGATAGTGAGGGATGTCAGCTTTTGATATGCATGTCTTTTGTTATGTGCGAGTATAAGTTCGTAGAGCCGAAGGTGTTCGCTCTCTTTTCTTCTTCTGCTGCTGCACCTAGATGAGACTTGTTAGAGGAGCTGATAATAAACTTTGGTTTATGAATCACATTGCCTCATTCTTTCAAGCTCCTCTACAACTACCGGTATGATAGCAAAATCTGCTGCCCAGAGAATGCTCAGCTCTCTCTTGACGAGAGACGATGCCACAGAAGAGAAAAAAGCCACAGGCGCAGGTGAAATGTGAGGTACCAATGAGACTGTAAGGTGCAGTATGGCAGCATAGTTATGACCAGAATTCAACATCAGAGTGAGTAATTGGAGAGTTAAATGACATGTGGCAGAAAAGACTTCCTGTTCCTCACCGTTCGGCAGTGAAGCTGTAGCAGTCTGCTGGAGAAAGTTCTCCGCTGTCTGTCCAGGTGGAGGGGTGATCAGGACTGTCCACGATGGATAACAGTTTGTTCAGTTTGTCCACCAGTCTCAAAGGTCTCCGGCCTCAGACCAATCACCAGTTTATTTTATATTGATTTCATATTTATTTTATTGTATTTTATATAGGCCTATATGTTGTCACGTCAGTCAAGGAATGTCATGTTGCAAATGCAGCTGTTTCTTCTTTTTCTTTTTAAATCTATATCTGTAAAAACTACAAGTGTGTGAACAAACTGGAATTCCCTTTTAGGTCGATCGTTGACCTTTATTTCTTTTTTTAATATAAAATATATTGTTGTCAGTTTTATACACATGTCTAATACCAAAGTAATGTGGAAGTTCACAGTTTAAAGTCAGTATATGGTAAATGAAGATATGTGAAATAGTACATGTACCTTTTATTGTATTTTAAAATATATTTGGTAGGAGTGGGAAAAAAGATCATTTCAGTGATGGATCACCATACTTGGCACTGGCAACAATGCATCGATCCAGAAACGCACGGATCAATCTTTTATTCTTAAATAAATGCACACATATAGACTTTTGGGTCATCAGTTAATCAATGGTGTATTCAGGCCACTAGATGGTGCAAAGTAAACACCCAGTCAAGTGAAGTCAGAGCTCGTCTCAGAGATTTGCAGCCAACTTTGAAAGTTAGAAAGCAGTTAGATCAAATGTGGGGCCTTTTTTGGATTTTATAACAAATATGGAAGCAAAGACCTTGACATGACACACAACCCACAAGAAGTGCTGCACGAAAAAAAACCCCACTCAGAACAAGGCGGGCCAGCACACGTCTCAGAGCAGCATTAAAATGCAAGATTAAAATCATTTAAAACCATCGGACTTACCATTAAAAAGCAGTTGAAATGCAACGGAAACCTTAGTTAAACAAAAACGTTTTCAGCTGCTGTTTAAAAGAGTCCACAGAGTCAGCTAAACGTATCTGGAGTGGGAGTCTGCTCCAAACGCCGTCCACCGTCCACCGTCCTCCCTGTGCGCAGAGACATGTCTCCGTGGAAAATGAAGCCCCGAGAATACTTTATGATATGAAAGAGCTGTCAACAGTTTTACTTTGGGACATGATTTGAGGTTGAATAAGGTGAAAAAACATGAAATATATGGGATTGCAGTACTCGATTATCATGATATTGTGATTATCGTTGAATCATGATAGAATTGAATCATGATAGAATTAAATCGTGACCCAAGTATATTTATTATCTTTATTTTATTTCTTCTCAAACAGAGGTTGACTAATTCCAGGATTTGTAAGACCTTTAAAATGCAGATTTAAAGATTATATTTTTTAATTATCATTATAGCCTTAAATTTCGATGAAACAAAGACTTTGTCAGGATCTGCAGACTCTGAGCCCTGAAATCAGGGCTTAAAAAATATGATTTAATTAATTATAAGAAGCTGCAGCACATTTAATTTGGATCATTCCTGAAGAAAGTAATATGTTTCAAAGAAAAAGTCGGAGACCCACAATAGCCGGTCACAGGTTTTAATTTCAAAGAAATTAAAAGTGTGGTTAAAATAGATGGATTGAAAATACATATTTTTAATGAAACTGTAACACTGAAAATTAAAAAAAAAAAAACTCTCCTCCCTTGCAGAAAAAAAAATATGGTCAGACATTCAGAAATTTCAACAAACTATAGAAAGTGAGGCTGCTGAGTTAAGGTGCGTTCACACCAAACGTGAAAATGCGGCACAAATCCATACAAAGTGAATGGAAAGAGGCAAGTACACACGAAATTGCACATTTGCAAGTCCAAAGCTAGCTAGCTAGCTAGCTGCTAGCTTTGAAATTCTATCGTCACCAGAGTAAAAGTATCAAAACTAGTTTGAAACTGAGACTCACTCACCTGGAGACAGAAGGACCGGGAGCTCTTCAGCGGAGTCGGGATTTCAGAGTTATTTTCCCATGGCTTCCTGCCACGGACGTGCTAAACAAGGCTAGCAAACCAGCAACGGAAACGCCCATCATCTTGTGAAGTTTTGGAGGCAGCACAACTTTTTCAGGTGAGCCTTCTGTCGGATAACGTAAACCTGAGCAGGACGTTATTTTGGGAATTTCAACAGCAGGTTGAACACTGCTGCAGAAGTAATAAAGGCAACTTTGCCGGTCTGCAGCTCACTCAGAAGGGGAATTCATGTCTGTTCGCCTCTTCACATCAAGTCATAATGTACTCGTGCTGCGTGAAAAATTCACCCGTTCGCATTCGGTGTGAACGCACCTTTAGGCTGGATTCATGCTGCACTTCCACTGTCTGCGTACGTGTAACCAGAAACCTCGTGTGATGAAATTTAGGTCATTGTCTCCAGCCCGCTAGTGTCCGCAGGGCTCTACTGCGGACGACCACATGTAGCCAATATTTTATGACTGCGCAGTCTGCCCACAACCTGAAAGCGTTGACAGTGCATGCACAAAACTGAACATCACATTCACGAGGTGGCGCTAGCAACACAGCACACAAAGACAAAGTAGACGAGGAAGACAACGAGGACACGGAAGACGAGAATAAACATCCATGAATCCTTTTGCAGCAGCAGCAGCTTAAGCCGAGAAGAGCACTGGAAAAACGGTAATTCCTCCTTTTCCTTGAAATGACGCCATTGTTGTTGCTGCAAAAAAAATGTGCGTCGCTCTCGTGTTTATAGCCGGTGAACAAACTGGTGTGCTAGCGCACTTGTGCTACCCATAGGGCTGGGGCAAAACTACAAATAACAGTTGTGTGCATGTGTCAACCGCTTGGTCTGGTAGATGAAAAAAGTGAGCATAAACAACGCCACATGCTCGCCGGTCTCGTCCAAAGCGCACGTGGACCAAAGTGGACCAGAGAGGAAACGCAGCTCGTTGGCTGTGCCCCACCACAGGCCATCGCTTGATGGGACGAGTTGGTTATGGGGGACTTGACAGTAAACCATTTCTATGTGATATTATGTGTGCTGGCCCACATCACTAGGTGGCGATAGAGGCCCATCCTTGATGGAGCGAGCTTGTCAAGGCATGAGCAGGTTGGGGCAGCTGCAGCAACTGGGACGAGTTTGTTTTGGTGTGACCTGCCAGTAAACCTGTGAATCAATTTTGACGATGTTAAAACCCACCATCTTTCATTTTCCTTAATTTTCTAACGTAATCAGGCATCGTTCCTGACAATGAGTGCTGCTTATTTCATGTAATATTCAACTCCTTGCGCAAAAATTCAGAAAATGCAGTAAATGCCTATGTGACTCTGTGGGGTGTTGGTTTCTCTCATCTGCACCAACACGCGTCCACGCTTGGCCACCTAAAACTAGCCTGGTGGCTAGCGATGACCACTCTAGCCTATGAGATCTCTGTGGGCTAAGCTAGTTAAGCTAGCTGGTTTTAGCTTGGTTCACCCTTCTTTTAAATCCTGCATGAAAGCAGAACCGGAACCAGAACCTTCTCCGGGTCAGCTTAGTTGTCTCCCAAATATTTCTCACGTGTTGGTGACTAACCAGAGTCTTTTTAACAGTTTTAGCAGCAAGTCTCTGTTCAGGCCTCACAGCTCCACTGCTTAGTCTTCCTGGGAGGCTGCAAGTCACTCCGTCCCGATGGCATCAATAAAAACTGGCTATTAAAGACGTGAGCGAGCCTGGGGAGACATTAATCTGCTGACAAACACAGGAAGTCTTTTTGAAGCATCCGCGGACACAGGAGGAGGCTAACGTTAGCTTAGCATCACGGTTGGTGTTTCCATGGTAACAGGAAGTAAACTAACCTTCTCTCTTCGGCTCCATTTCAGATTTTAAATCCACTTCAGTCGATTCTCGGTGTCGGTCCACCTCTGCTCTGTCCACAGAACCAGACTCTGACGGAGATTCTGGATCCTGCTGCCGTTCAACAACGTAACCGGAAGTAGCACATAGCTAGCTAAGAGTCGCATCCACCCTATGCAGGACATACTGAACGCACTGAGGAGCTCTTCTTCTTCTTCTTCTGTTTTTTGGCGGGGGCACCCAACTTAAAGGCGCATTTCCGCCATCCAGCGTTGGCGTGTGGACCAGACATTATACTCCAAGAAAAAAAAAACAAACAAACTATATTCTATTAATTAGCCCCGTATCTTTAAGGTAGACCAACAGCTTTCTTACCCCATCCCCCACCATCATGCTTAAGTTAGCATCACCCACCCCTAATTCTCTAATTCCCTCCACTAATCTGTCTCTCTCCTGGGTTTACTTCTGGCAGTGGAAAATGACCTGCTCCACACTTTCTTCCTCTCTCTCACAATAATCGCACATCCCTGTCGGGTGCTTACCTACCAGATGCAAAGTTTTGTTTAACCTAGTGTGTCCCATCCTTAGCCTAGATAAAATATTCTCTTCCTTTGTACTTCTTGTCCCCATCCTGCCCTTCACTCCAACCGCACTCTGGATAGCATACAAATGTCGCCCTGTTTCCCCTGTGTCCCACCTATGCTGCCACTCCTGCCTAATATACTCTTTAATCAGCGTTTTTGCCTCAGATTTACTCAGTGAAATATCCCACACCTTCCAGTGTCCCAGAGCCTGTTTAGCCAATTTATCTGCGACCTCATTTCCCTTAACCCCCCTGTGAGCTGGAACCCACATAAACACCACAGCCACCCCTTTGTTTCTGAGTCTATATAAAGTCTCATATATCTCATAGACCAAGTCCTGCCTGCTGTCAGATGACCCTGATTTTATTGACAGCAAGGCTGCACTGGAATCCGAACAGAGGACAAAACCCTTGATCATCAGCTCCTCAATCCTCTGCAATGCAGCCACCAAAGCCAACAATTCGACTGTATACACAGACAGATGGGAAGATGTTCTTCTATTAGCAGATATTTTTAAGGCAGGGATATGGAAAGCAAACCCAGTGCAGCCCGTGTCAGGATCCTTTGATCCATCTGTGAATACTGGGGTAAGGGAGTGATATATTGTATCCAACCGATCCTCTACTTAAACTGCAGCATTTCCAAATTCTCTGCACCCTCGCATCTTTTCCAAAAAAAACCAAATCAACTGACACTGGGTAGAAAAACCATGGAGGAGTGACTGGCAAAGGAACTGATGGGATATATGTTCTGTCACATAACTTCATATCCCTGGCCACTCTCCCAGTGTGAAATGCAAAATTCTCCCCTTTACCTCTTTCCCCCTCCCAACAAGGCAACAACACTCTGACTGTAGGGTGTTTCTCTAGAGCGTGCCCCTGCAGATTGACCCAGTAACTCATCATCATCTGCTTATGCCTGATACTTAATGGCATTTCCCCCATTTCCACCTGGAGGGCAGCAACAGGAGTTGTTTTAAAAGCCCCATAGCAGATCCTCAGTGCTTGGGCCTGGATGACATCCAACTTGCTCAACGTGGTTTTAGCAGCAGATCCATATACAATACACCCATAATCCAATATAGACCTAATTAACGCAACATAAATGTTTCTCATAGCCGTTCTGCTAGCACCCCACTCAACCCCTGTCAAACACCTCATCACATTCAGTACTTTTTTGCACCTAGCTGACATCTTCTGAATATGCTCCCTCCAAGTTAGATTAACATCAAACCAGATACCCAGGAACCTGAAAACTTTGACTTGTTCCAATTCCTGAGCGTACAATGTTAACTGGGCATCAGCTACCCTTTTCCTTGTAAACACTACCACCTTTGTTTTCTCAACAGAGAATTTAAATCCCCAGGAATATGACCACCCCTCCACTGCACTTATCGCTTCTTGTATTCTCCCTCTTATATACTTAAAATTACTCCCTCTTTTCCATAATGCCCCATCATCAGCAAATAAAGAACGGCCAATGTCATTGCTCACAACAGAAAAAACATCATTTATCATAATAGAAAAAAGTACTGGGCTTATAACACTACCCTGGGGGGTGCCATTTTCCACCAAGTACCTATCTGACATGGCTCTGCCCACTCTAACTTGAATGTACCTATTAAACAAAAAATCCTTTATCCAGTTAAATGTTCTCCCAGATATTCCTATCATACTTAGCTTTATCATCAGCCCCTCCTTCCACAACATGTCATACGCTTTTTCCACGTCAAAGAATACCGCAATTACCGACTCTTTGTTTACCTGAGCCTTCCGTACCTCTGTCTCCAAACACACAACAGGATCCATAGTTCCTCTTCCTTTTCTAAATCCACTCTGATGTGGCGACAAAATTCCCCTACTTTCAAGATAGAAAGCAATCCTATCTGTGATCATTCTCTCCATTATTTTCCCCAAATGCGATGTTAAAGCTATAGGCCTGTAACTCGCTGGGTCTGAGGGATCCTTTCCAGGTTTCCTTATCGGAACAATCACAGCTTCTTTCCATGCAGTTGGGAGCTTTCCCTTTTCCCACACTTTGTTGTAGACTTCCAATAGTTTCTTCCTTGCCAAAGTCCCTAAGTGTTTCACCATGATGTAACAAATACTATCTTTCCCAGGGGATGTTAACCCTGATTTGTTTACCGCTCTTTCCATTTCATCTAAAGTGAAAGGAGAATCCAACGGGCTACTAAAATCATACCTTTCCTCCAAAACCCCAGGGTGTGCTAAACTCGTCTTACTTCTTCCTCTTTTACCCTCTTCAGTCAAATTACCTGAGCTATGAATTTGAGTCAGGCTCTTTGCTATCATTGTTGCCTTCTCCCCATCAGTTATTGCAATCTCTCCCCCACTTTTTAATATTGGGTACTGCCATTCCCTCCTGACTCCCCTCATAGCCTTGATCATGCTCCATACATCTCCCACGGCTGTTGATCTACCTACAGTGCTGCAGTATCTCTGCCAACTTTCTCTCTTGGCCCTCTGGATAGTTTTCCTGGCTTTTGCCAGTGCTCTCTTATAATTAATCAAGTTTTGCCAATTGTGAGTTCTCCTTAGGACCTTAAGCATCTTATTCCTCTCTTTAACAGCTCTAGTGCACTCCTCTGTCCACCAAGGCACTGCTTTCTTTAATCTTTTCCCTTTACTTTTAGAAATTAACTGATTGGCTGCTTCCAGAAAAATAGTTTTAATACTTTCCTCCATGCTTTCGATGTCTTCACTGACCTCTACTAGGGGAAGGTCTCTCTCACAAATAAACTTAAATAATTTCCAATTAGCAGTGCTAAAAACCCACCTCCCTTCCCTGTGACCACTTACCCTATTTACTGAAATGAAAAGATTACAATATACTGGAAAATGATCACTTCCCACTGAAGACTCCTCCAAAACCTCCCACTCACACACACTTGCAATATTACTAGTCACCAATGTCAAATCAAGAACTGAACCACTCCCCGTATGCACATCAATTCTAGTTGCTCTACCATTATTCAAACACACTAGCTTCTTCTCTTCCAAGAGTTCCTCAATAATCTCACCATTTATGTCTGTATAATTTGCCCCCCATAACACATTATGGGCATTAAAGTCCCCACAAACTACCACCCTGCTCCCACCTATCCCCCCCATCTGAGATAATTGACTCAATGTCAGTGTCCTACAAGGATTGTACAAATTAACGACTACTAATTCCCCCTCTTTAGTCCAAATTTCAACTACCACGTATTCCAGCTCATCCCCTTTACCTACCTCTCTAAACTGAATTCCCTCCCTCACAAATGTTGCACACCCACCTCCCATTCCCTCCTTCCTATCATTCCGAATAGAAACATATCCCATTATTTTAAAATCCAGATTAGGTTTCAACCACGTCTCCTGAACACAAATGACATCTGGTTTGTCTGAAAGTTCCTCAATATATCTTTTGAATTCCTGCCCATTTGCCACCAAACTTCTTGCATTCCATTGAATCACTATAACCATCCTCACAATTCCTTTCCAATCGATGCTTGATCCTGACTTGTCTGGCTACTGAGCCCACTCCTCACCTCCTCCCAAGTTAAACCACTGAAACCAAGATGATTAGCTGCTGCCTTCACTATTATTTGAATTCTTTCAGTTTTAGACTTTACTTCCATTGTGGCATTCACAACTCCTGCTATAAAGATAACCAGTCTCTTCAAATCAACCTGAATTTCCCCATTCCGTACCAGCTCTCTTTCCCCTACAGGCAGCCTCCCCCCAGTCCTTTGCCCATTCCCTCCTCCCTGGTCCATCCTTTTCACTGCTTCAGCATATGAAACTTTACTCTGTACTCTGACTCGCTGAATTTCCCTCTCTCTCATCATACTTTCACAGCCTCCATAGGCCACACTATGATTCCCGCCACAGTTACAACACTTTGGCGTTTCTTGCTTACATTCTCCATACTGGTGGTTGCCCCCACACCTTGCACACCTTTTCCTCCATCTACAAGTGTTAGCTATGTGCCCAAACCTTTGGCAATTATAGCACCGAATTGGATTAGGGACAAGTTCTCTTACCCCATACCTCAAAAAGCCCAAACTTACACTTTTGGGGAGCACTTCTCCTTCAAACTCAACCACCACGCCCTCAGTGTCTCTCCTCTGTCCTTCCCGGGTGGCCTGTAGCCTACGAGCTGCCTTTACTACCCCCCCTTTTAAATTAGCTTTAACTTCTTCCATTGTCATTCCTATTGGTACCCCCCAAATTACACCCTTGTTCCACTTTGATCCGTTATCAATAATGCTTGTATTTTTCACTTTAAATCGCCCAACCTCCCTCATTTTTTCAGCTCTTTCCCTTTGCTCCTCACTCCTGCACACAATCAGTAGATTTCCGTCTCTCAATACCTTTGCCATGTATATATCTCCCACCTGATTTTTCAATATTGTTGTTAACTTAATTGGACTCATTGTGGATATCCCCTTTTCGTCCTCAAACCTTACAATAATTTTTAACTCGGCTCCTTCCTGCCCTCCTCCCTCCGCACCACCACTACTTCTAACCTTTTTTGCATTATTACCGGGAAAGTTATTCTCCCTTTTCTCTCTTCCTTTCCCGCTTCCCTGCCCAGTATCCATACTATCCTCACTGTCCCACAAATCAGAATCTCCCCAGTCTGGCCCATTCACAACGCTGCTGCGCCGACCCGCCACACCTGTCTTTACCCTGCTCCTCCTCTCCATTTTCCCATGTCCGCAGACTCCAGTCCCGTCACCCAACCTCCTTGCCAAACCGCCCGACAAACTTCTCTGGCTCTCTCTCGGAGATCTGACCATCCGTCGCTTCCTTTCGTTTGATGAAGTTCAAAGTTTCGGCCGAAACCACTGAGGAGCTCATTTAGCAGCAGACTACATCATCCTAGGTGCACAACCGAGAGGTTTCGCAGGTCCTTCCTACCTACGGCTGTCAGGCTGTACAACCTAAGCAGGGCTGCTCGCAGAGATAGCAAAAAGACGTGACAACCTAATAGTTTTTGAATGCAAAAGACGCAATAGACTTATACAATGGTCCCCCCCGGCATACAACTAGGAAAATACCGGTCGCTATGGAGGGTGAGAATATGTATGGGTACATAATCATACCATGTAGGATAACTATAAGTAGACGGTTATGCTGTTTCATCCCATCTAGCAACAATGCTCCGCACTGTGTGTGTTTATGTATTTACACTGTGGAGTGTGTAATTGACGAGGCAGATTTGTCTCAGGCAGTTTATTACACGTCTCCAACATGAGCATAGCAGAAAGAGGACATCACAGAAAAAAACTTGTCCCTTATATACCCAGGTCTCCCCACAGCTCACAAGTCACATTGCATTAACATCAAAGGTAACATTGCATTTCCTCTTTAATCCCTTAGCATCCCCCTCACAGTCTTTGGCCCACAAAGGATCCTCCAAGCAGTCTCTCACACACAAAAGATTACACTTTCTCAGCTTCCTGTTATCTCCAAGGAAACTCTGCACTTTGTTCTTATCTAAGATGTGAGGCATTATGTAAGGCATTAAGTAAGTCACATGTGTGGCTACACCCCCCCCCCCCCCGAGCATTTTGGATCGAACAAAAGAATAACAGTCTGCATGCTGTGATAGAATCATTACACATCAATCCACATGCTGCTTGGGCTTCAGTCTTCTCCCGTATCTGCTGTAACCAGGATTCACCGCCTCCGCGGCGCTGTCATGCTGGGGAGCTGCTGTCTGGGGATGAAAACCTTCTGTCAGTCCCTGCGGGTGTTCTGGGGAAATTTTACTCTGGGAAGCTCCCCGTGGGGGTCTTCCACGCCGAGGGGCCCTCGCCAACAGCACTTGCTCGTCCACCACCACAAAAGCGGGTTTGAGTCTGTTTAAGCCAACCTTTTCCCTCCTACTCCCCAAATCTAGCAAAAAATGCTTGTCCCCTGTTTCCAGCACTCTGAACAGTCCATCATAAGGCGGTCGCAGTGGGGGGCGATGTGCATTGTGTCTGACAAAAACAAACTCCGCGTTTTTCAAAGTTTTAGGTACAAAAACCCACGGAAAATTGTGGTGGGCAGGGCCCGGCAGCGTGCTTGTGTCGATGCTACGCTGCAACAGCTGAGATGGGGAGCTGCCTGGCGCAGGATTATCCGGGAGAAACTCCCCGGGCAACCGAAGCGGCTGCACAAAAACAAGTTCAGCTGGGGAAGCCTCCAAGTCCTCTTTAGGCGCAGAACGTAACCCCAATAAAACCCACGGTAGCTTGTCTACCCAATTTGCATCCGTCAGTGATGCTCTGAGAGCTGCTTTCAATGACCTATGAAAACGTTCGCATAACCCATTAGCCTGTGGATTGTACGCGGTTGTACGGTGAATTGTGACACCCAGGCTGCGGGCCATTGTTGACCAAAGTTCGGAAACAAATTGAGGGCCTCTGTCGGACGTAATGTCCGATGGGACTCCAAAACGCGCCACCCATGCTGTTCCAAATGCGCACGCCACCTCCTCGGCTGTGGTTGACGCCAGTGGAACCACCTCCGGCCAGCGCGTGGTGCGGTCCACCATCGTCAGAAGGTGCGTGCACCCCTGTGATGGCGGGAGGGGGCCCTCGAGGTCCACGTGAACATGGTCAAACCTCTTAGCCAGGATGTGAAATGGCTCCAAGGGAGCCCTCGTGTGTTTGTGTACCTTGGCTCATTGGCACGCCATGCAGGCTGCTGCCCACTCTTTCACTTGTTTGCGAAGGCTTGGCCACACAAATTTTTCTCCTACCATTTTGACCGACGTGCACACTCCCGGGTGCGCCAAAGAATGAATTGAGTCAAAAACGCGGCGGCGCCACGCTGCCGGTACCACGGGATGCAGTCGCCCCGTGGAGACATCACAGATTAGGGGGGGCATACCGTCTTGCAGCACTCTGCTCTCCAGCCTTAACCCTGTTGGTCCAGACTGGAGCGGGCACACATCTGCGTCACTAACCTGCTCCACGGCCATGGCTGTGTAATCTATCCCCACTCGGACAGGGGCAGCCACGGCACGCGAGAGGCAGTCTGCCACTACATTCAGTTTACCCGACACATGCTGAATATCGGTAGTGAACTCTGAGATCGCAGCCAGCTGCCTCTGCTGCCGCCCTGACCACAGTTCTGAAACCTTGGCCATCGCGAATGTTAGTGGCTTGTGGTAGACGAACGTGGTGAAACGGCGCCCTTCCAGCCAGAACTGGAAGTGGCGAATGGCCAAGTGGAGAGCCACCAACTCCCTGTCGAACGCACTGTATTTACGTTCACTATCGCGCAAAGTCCTGCTGAAAAAGGCAAGCGGCTGCCAAGCCCCGGCTACACGCTGCTCCACGACCGCCCCTATGGCCACATCTGACGCGTCAGTGGTGAGCGCTATGCGGGCCGTTGGGTCTGGATGTGCCAACAACGCAGCGTTTGCCAGGGCTGCTCTGACTTCCAAGAACGCTCGCTCTTGCTCCGGGGACCACTCGATCTTATTCACGGGTTTCTGTTTTTTGAGCGCGGCATACAGTGGTTGCATGAGCTGCGCTGCGCAGGGGAGGAAACGGTTATAAAAATTCCCCATTCCCAAAAACTCCTGTAACGCTTTGACCGTTTGTGGCTGGGGAAAATTTGTTACTGCGCGCACTTTGTCAGGCAGAGGAACCGCTCCTTCTGGAGAGACGCGATGCCCCAAAAAATCAATCTGCGTCACCCCAAACTGACACTTCGCTGGGTTGATTATTAACCCGTGCTCTGCCAACCTCCGGAAAACTGCCGTGAGGTGGTTTTCGTGTTCGTCTTCGAACGCGCTGGCTACCAAGATATCGTCCAGGTAGACGAACACAAAGGGGAGATCGCACAACACCGCGTCCATCATGCGTTGGAACGTCTGCGCCACGCCTTTAAGCCCAAACGGCATGCGCAAAAACTCGAAAAGCCCGAACGGAGTTATTACCGCTGTTTTGGGTATGTCCTCAGCGTGCACTGGGACTTGGTGGTAACCGCGGACCAAGTCTATTTTAGAAAAAACGCACGCTCCTGCCAAATGAACTGAAAAATCTTGGATGTGCGGGATCGGGTAGCGATCGTGCGCTGTGGCGTTCTTCAACCTGCGGAAATCACTGCAAGGTCGCCATGAGCCATCAGCTTTCGGGACCATGTGGAGCGGTGAAGCCCATGGGCTTTTCGAACGCCTGATGATGCCCAACTTTTCCAGGTTGGCGAACTCCTCGCGCGCTATGGTCAGTTTAGCTGCGTCCAAGCGCCAAGGTTTTGCAAAAACGGGCGGCCCAGTGGTGGTAATAAAATGTTCCACCCCGTGTTTAGCCACGGTCGCCGAAAATGTTGGGACTGTGAGTGCTGGGAACTAAGTGAGCAGTGTGTGGAACTTACCACTTGCAGCTGTGACGTTGGCTTGTGCTGTTGGCGGGGCCGCTCGAGCTGTACAGGGAACAGAATCAAAAGAAAGTGCATTAACCAGACGGCTGTTAGCGACATCAACCAACAAACCATGGGAGCACAAAAAATCAGCCCCCAATATATTGAAATTCAATGCTGCTATGACAAAAGTCCACTCAAATGTACGGAGAAGACTGAGGCCCAAGCAACACGTGGACTGATGTGTAGTGATTTTATTATGACATGCAATCTGTTATTATGTTGTTCCATCTTAGACGTTTTGGGGGGGGGGGGTCATGTGGGACACATATGTGGGTTTCATATGCTTCACATGTATATTACTGTATGCTTATTGTATGCTTCACGTCTCAGAGGAACAAAAGGGCTAAACCTCCTAGGGGTAACAGGAGGATGTGAAATGTGGCCTTTTGTATGCAAAGAGATGACCTTGAGGGATTTCCTGACCACCAGTGATTTTAGGTGGAGGTGAGAAGACCTGGAAGAAGACACATTGTGACTTAGGATTAAAAGACAATGTGACTGTGTGCTTTGATGTCCTGGGGTATAAAAGGGACAGATGTAGGGGGATTCTTTCTCTTTCTGTTTTTGGATGATGTTGGAGAATGGAATAAACCTGACTCGTGAAATAAACTCAGCCTCGTCTTTCCACATTCTCCACAATGTAACATTATTTCCATATTCTGTTTTGAAAGACCTTCAAAGTGATATTTAATTTGTAGGTAATGCGCAAAAACTGACCCAGAAAAAGACGATTTGTTTATATTTTAGCTAGGTTGAAAACTCGCGTTCACTCCTTTTACATCTAAATAATGGAGAGTCAAGAAGTAGCTGGTCTGAACATTCTCTCTTTATTGAACTGAGTTCACATATATTTATATCCCCAACCGTAGCCCACCTGACATCACTCTGACCCCACCCCAGCCAGGCTACAGCAAGCCCCAAGGCCCAATTCCCCTATGTCACCCCCCCCCCCCCCGGAAAATCAAGAACACAAACGAAACATTCAAACAGGTAAGATAACTATAAACATTCATGACCAATGAACACAACAACACTGTACACAAGTCCCTTCTTTATACAGCAGAGCCGTTCTTAACCATACTGGTCACAAAATCGTCTAAGTACCTGGGTTTCTGATGCTCTCTAGCTGGATGTCCCTCACTAGGGCACTCTGCCTCCGTCACCATCGGCTGCAGCTGAGGGCTGGCATCTGTCCGGACCCTCCAGTCCCAACTGTCACTTAAACTGTCCATGGCAGGGTCACTCGCCACCTCCGGTGGGGACCTCCATAGTCTACTTGCATGCCATCGGGACCCATCGTCCAGTTCAAAAGTGTCAAGTCCTCTCCATCTCATGATCGTCCGCGACCTAACCCAAAGCGGCTGAAGCTTGTGGGCGCGGATGGGGTACGTAATCCAGACCCAATCCGCTACTTCAAGGCTGTGCCCTCTCACTCAATGTTTCCTGTCAAACAGTTCCTTCGTTTTCCATTGGCGCTCAGTGACCCGGCCCCTCAGCACCCCTGAGTCCTCACCCCACTCCCTCTGTGCCAGCCCCAGTCATCTCACTGGAAGCGGCAATTCCCGTCCCAGCATCAGTGCAGCCGGAAAGCACCCTGTCGTGGCGTGCACCGATGCTCTATAATGGAGCAGGGTGTTGTTCAGGGCGTCAGCGAATGTAAACCCATCCGCTAGGTGAGCCCTCAGACAATTCTTAAGCATCCTGTTTATCCTCTCACAACCCCCCCCCCCCCCCCGTTAGCCTGCGGGTGGTACACCGCCGTCTTGATGTGCTCGACCCCTCTGACTCTCAGGAACTCCTCAAAAGCCCCTTGCTAACCTGAGCTGTTAGCCCCAACTGGGCCAATGACTCCTCTCTTTTTACCAGTTCCAGCACTTCTTCCAATGACGGCGGCTCTTTGGCTACTAGTAACTCAGTTGCTAGCCGTATGCAACTGGTGCCTTATGCTAGCTTGTCCCTGACTATTCCATAAGCTCCCGCCCTAAAGTCGCACTTCTGTGCTAAGCTAAGGAGCTCCAGTAGAAACAAACATAGCGACTCACCCTTCCATTGCTGTCTTCCGAAGAATTCACACCAACTTTTCGCAACCATGGAGGGGTCACCAAACGTGTTGCCCACGGCCTTCAGACCTTCCTCCAGCCAGCCACCCCGGCACTGCTCGAAAAAGTTTCACTGTCCCTCAGTGCCGAGACACTGAATCAAAACACTCCTTCGTCTCTCCTTGCTGACCGATCCCAGGCCCGCCATTGTCATACAGTGGGGAGAAAAAGTATTTAGTCAGCCACCAATTGTGCAAGTTCTCCCACTTAAAAGATGAGAGAGGTCTCCAATTTTCATCATAGGTATACCTCAACTATGAGAGACAAAATGAGAAAAAAAAAATCCAGAAAATCACATTGAAGGATTTTTAATGAATTAATTGGTAAATTCCTCGGTAAAATAAGTATTTGGTCAATAACAAAAGTTCATCTCAATACTTTGTTATATAGCCTTTGTTGGCAATGACAGAGGCCAAACGTTTTCTGTAAGTTTTCACAAGGTTTCACACACTGTTGCTGGTATTTTGGCCCATTCCTCCATGCAGATCTCCTCTAGAGCAGTGATGTTTTGAGGCTGTCACTGGGCAACACGGACTTTCAACTCTCTCCCAAGATTTTCTATGGGGTTGAGATCTGGAGACTGGCTAGGCCACTCCAGGACCTTGAAATGCTTCTTACGAAGCCGCTCCTTCGTTGTCCGGGCAGTGTGTTTGGGATCATTGTCATGATGAAAGACCCAGCCACGTTTCATCTTCAATGCCCTTGCTGGTGGAAGGAGGTTTTCACTCAAAATCTCACAATACATGGCCCCATTCATTCTTTCCTTTACACGGATCAGTCGTCCTGGTCCCTTTGCAGAAAAACAGCCCCATAGTATAATGTTTCCACCCTCATGCTTCACAGTAGATATGTTCTTTCTTGTCCAAACATGACAAGTTGAGTTTTTACCAAAAAGTTCTATTTTGGTTTCATCTGACCATATGACATTCTCCCAATCCTCTTCTGGATCATCCAAATGCTCTCTAGCAAACTTCAGACGGGCCTGGACATGTACTGGCTTAAGCAGGGGGACACATCTGGCACTGCAGGATTTGAGTCCTTGGCGGCATAGTGTGTTACTGATGTAGCCTTTGTTACTTTGGTCGCAGCACTCTGCAGGTCATTCACTAGGTCCCCCGTGTGGTTCTGGGATTTTTGCTCACCGTTCTCATGATCATTTTGACCTCACGGGGTGAGATCTTGCGTGGAGCCCCAGATCAAGGGAGATTATCAGTGGTCTTGTATGTCTTCCATTTTCTAATAATTGCTCCCACAGTTGATTTCTTCACACCAAGCTGCTTACCTATTGCAGATTCACTCTTCCCAGCCTGGTGCAGGTCTACAATTTTGTTTCTGGTGTCCTTTGACAGCTCTTTGGTCTTGGCCATAGTGGAGTTTGGAGTCTGACTGTTTGAGGTTGTGGACAGGTGTCTTTTATACTGATAATGAGTTCAAACAGGTGCCATTAATACAGGTAATGAGTGGAGTACAGAGGAGCCTCTTAAAGAAGAAGTTACAGGTCTGTGAGAGCCAGAAATCTTGCTTGTCTGTAGGTGACCAAATACTTATTTTACTGAGGAATTTACCAATTAATTCATTAAAAATCCTTCAATGTGATTTTCTGGATTTTTTTTTTCTCATTTTGTCTCTCATAGTTGAGGTATACCTATGATGAAAATTGGAGACCTCTCTCATCTTTTAAGTGGGAGAACTTGCACAATTGGTGGCTGACTAAATACTTTTTTGCCCCACTGTATATATATTGAAGCTGCACTTCCGTCGAGCCCATGGAACCGCCAGCAAGCCCGGGCGCTCTAGAAACACTGACATCCGTCCTATGTATGCTGCCATTGTTCTCCTCATCGCCAAAATGTTACATCTAAATAATGAAGAATTCAATTCAATTCAATTCATCCATCCATCCATCTTCTTCCGCTTAATCCTTTTTCGGGTCGCGGGGGGGCTGGAGCCTATCCCAGCATCTTTGAGCGAGAGGCAGGGTATACCCTGGACAGATCGCCAGTCCATCGCAGGGCCAACACAGAGAGACAGACAACCATTCACTCTCACAGTCATACCTAAGGACAATTTAGAATCCCCAGTTTGATGCCAATTAACCTAACTTGCATGTTTTTGGCATGTGGGAGGAAACCGGAGAAATCCCGAAGTAAACCCACGCAGACACGGGGAGAACATGCAAACTCCACACAGATCACTGTTGGTTGGGGGCTGGGATCGAACCCAGGATCCCCCGGCCAAGGGTGAGTTGCTGTGCTGCCGCAGTGCTAACCACTCTTCCACTGCGCCGCCCCAAGGGACGGCAGGAAGTGCATGAAGTGTGGCATGCTGTTCTGTCGAATTCACAACCACGTTTTAATCCTACCACGGACTGACCCCAGAACAGAGTCTGACGAAGAATCGTCCTCCTCTGAGGAGCAGAACAAGCACAGCGATTTGATACCGGACACCAGTCTGCCAGATGAGCCGGAAATAAGTCAGACTACTGAAATAAATGACTGCACCCTGAGTTCACAGACTCTTGCTCATCCGTTAACAACTTCTGCTGCACCTATGCTTATAGTTTCTGGAGTTTCACCAGACAACAATAAGTCCCCACCTCCTACCTCATGGTCTGAACTCCTAAGACCAGCAGTGCTGAAACCATCTCCTATGCCCCTTCCACCTCCCCAACTCAGTAATCCCCAGTACACAGACCCCTCATTTCAGATGAACTCATTGGTGCCCAACTCTCCTTCAGCTGTACCACAGCATCTCCAGTATCCAGAACTCCCATCCTCACTGAAGATCTTCTCACCTCAGTACCTGACTTCTGCTTTTTTAGAGGTCAAGAGGAATTATGAATACATTTTAAGCAAACCAAAAAAAAAGCAATGGTAGAAATGCTACAGAGGATGAACAGTCTGAGCAACCTACCAAAAAGGAAAGGATTGCTTATGATCTTGAGATTGTGCTCTGATGATCTAATACTTTCTAAATGCAGATTTTGCTTAAATTTTTACCAGAAGTGTTCCTTGGGCTACAGATGAACCCATTACATTTTCGAAGTGATCTATGAACAAATACCTCCGCCAAGGCCCTATCTTGCAATGTACGGTCGGACTGCAGTATAGATGGACAAAGAGATGTCATAATTGAGGGAGGATGGGAAGGACAGGCAGACGGAGCCTTGGCAGAGGTATGTATGTGCTTTCTGAGTGCCCTCTAGTTTTTATTTTTTTGGGGTGATAACCGACATGCCGATTTTTTTTTTTTTTAATATACTCACTGCCAATGAAAATGCAACACTCTACAAAAGTTTGATGTTTTTATCCCCTGCTGGTCGAAGTCCAAAGGGGTCAAAGAGCAGCTCAGTGGCACAGTGGTTAGCACTGTGGCAGCACAGTAAGAAGGTCACAGGATCACTTCCACCCCCGACCATCAGTGGCCCTTCTATGTGGAGTTTGCATGTTCTCCCCGTGTTTGTGTGGGTTTACCCAGGGTACTCCGGTTTCTTCCCACAGGCTAAAAAAACCATGCAAGTTAGGTTAATTGGAAACTCTAAAGTGGCCCTAGGTGTGAATGTGTGTGTGAATGGTGAAGGGATTGGCGCCATACCATAGTTTCCTCATTCATCCAGGTGGATGCCCTGAATTTCCCTCTGGGGATTAATAAAGTATACAAAAAAAAACGATATCAGAGATTGACAAATGAAAATCTGTGGGTCAACAATTTTCAAAATTGAACAAAATAGAAGCACCCTCCATCCATCTTCTACCGCTTTTCCGGAGGTCCGGGTCACAGAGGCAGCAGTTCAAGCAGAAAATCCCAGACTTCCCTCTCCCCAGCCACCTGCTCCAGCTCTTCAGAGAGGATACCAAGGTGTCCCCAGACCAGCTGGGAGACATAGTCTCTCCACCGAGTCCTGGGTCTGCCCCGGGGTCTCCTCCCAGTGGGACGTGCCTGAAACACCTCAAATGGGAGGCGTCCAGGAGGCATCCTAATCAGATGCCCATACCACCTCAACTGACTCCTTTCAATGTGGAGGAGCAGTGGTTCTACTCTGAGCCTCTCCCGGATGACTGAGCTCCTCACCCTATCTCTGAGGGTGAGTCCAGCAATCCTACGGAGAAAGCTCATTTCAGCTGCTTGTATCCACGATCTCGTTCTTTCGGTCATTACCCAAAGCTCGTGATCACAGGTGAGAGTAGGAACGTAGATTGACTGGTAAATCGACAGCTTTGCCTTAGAACTAAGCTCCCTCTTCACCACAACAGACTGGTACAACGTCCGCATCACTGCAGATGCTGCTCCAATCCGTCTGTCGATCTCTCTCTCCATTTTCCCCTCACTCATGAACAAGACCCCAAGATACTTAAACTCCTCCACCTGGGGCAGGAGCCTGTCCCCAACCCAGAGAGGGTAATCCACCTTTTTCCGGCTGAGGACCATGGACTCGGACTTGGAGGTGCTGATTCTCATCCCAGCCGCTTCACACTCAGCGGCAAACCGTCCCAGCAAGAGCTGTAGGTCATTGCTGGATGAAGCCAACAGGACAACATCATCTGCAAACAACAGAGATGAGATCCTGTGGTCACCAAGCATGACACCCTCTATTCCCTGGCTGCGCCTAGAAATCCTGTCCATAAAAATTATGAACAGGATCGTGACAAAGGGCAGCCCTGGCGGAGTCCAACTCTCACTGGGAATGACTCCGACCGAGTGTTGGCAATATGAACCAAACTCTCACAACGGTCGTACAGAGACCGAATAGCTCATAACAACAAGCCCGATACCCCATACTCCCGAAGCACCCCCCACAAAAAACCACAAGGGACACGGTCAAATGCCTTCTCCAAGTCCACAAAACACATGTAAACTGGTTGGGCAAACTCCCACGAACCCTCAAGAATTCTCGAGAGGGTAAAGAGCTGGTCCGATGTGCCACGGCCAGGATGAAAACCACATTGCTCCTCCTGAATCCGAGGTTCGACCAACGGCCGGACTCTCCTCTCCAGTATCTTGGCATAGACCTTCCCAGGGAGGCTGAGGAGTGTGATCCCTCTAAAGTTGGAGCACACCCTCCGGTCCCCTTTTTTGAAGAGAGGAACCACCACCCTGACTTTCCAAAATCACCACAAAACGTCTGTCAATTCAATTCAATTCAATTCAACTTTATGTACATAGTGCCATTTCACAACAGCAGTCATCTCATAGCACTTTCAACTGTAGGGGAAACCCCCACAATTGCAGAAAGACCCCAGCAATCAGGCGATCCCCTGTGAGCAAGCGCTTGGCAACGGTGGAGAGGAAAAACTCCCTTTTAACAGGATGAAACCTTCAGCAGGACCAGGCTCAGGGAGGGGCAGTCATCTGCTGCGACTGGCTGGGGGGTGAGGGGATAGAGAAGATGAAAAGAACAGACATGTAAAGAGCAAACAGCACAATGGGGACTCAATCTATGGGAGAGAACAAACAGATGTTAATGACAAGCAAAAAAAATAAAAAAATTAATTGAGAGTGAAGAAAGGAGTGAAGCCCAGTGCATTATTGGAGGTCACCCGGCTGACTAAACCTAATAGCAGCATAACTAAGGGAGGGTTCAGAAACACGTGATCCTGTTACAATCCGAGTGCCGGTTCCGTCTGCACTCGGATCTTATATCATTTCCAGACTTTGACAGCAGAGGATTCCTTCTAGCTCCCCGGGCTCTTATTGTGACAGTGCCCGGTGGAGCTCCCTGCTGTCAGAGTCAACAACTGTGCTGCATTCGGGGTCATTAGTGACCTGGGTTAAAAGCAGGCGCTGAATGCATCCCGATGCAGCAGTCTCTGTTTGGATACGTCTCTGTTATGCTTACTGTTATGCTTCCTGTTAAGGTACGTTCTGTATGACATCTCCTGTTATTATACGGTCTGTTGAGATACCGTCTGTTATGCTCCCTGTTATGATATCATCTGTTATTCCTCATCTGTGATTCTACCGTCACATCGTCTGACGCATCGGGCATTTCCCGGCTCAGACACTGTTCATTCATCATCCTTTAAGTTATCCTGTGATTGTCCTACCCGCACTGTTGTGTATATTATTCTCTGTTGCTGCACTTCCCAATAAACATCACTGCAACTCACTGGTGACTGCTGGCATCTTATGGTGGCTCGTGAGGGCCACCGTGACAGATCCCTCCCTAATTGTAGGCTATATCAAAAAGGAAGGTTTTAACCCTATTCTTAAAAACAGAGATCGAGTCTGACTCCCGAATCCAGTTTGGCAGCTGGTTCCACAAGAGAGGAGCTTGATAACTGAAGGCTCTGCCCCCCAATGTACTTTTGGAGATTCTAGGTATTATAAGAAATCCAGCATTTTGGGAGCGTAGTGCTCTGTTAGGATAATAGGGTAATATCAGAATCAGAATCAGAATCAGAATCAGAATCAGCTTTATTGGCCAAGTATGCACAACACATACAAGGAATTTGACTTTGGCTAAAAACTTGCTCTCGTTGTTCAGGTGAAGGATTTAAATAAGGATTCAATGACAACCAGAGTATGTACAGTAAATTACAGTCTGTCCACGTTTCTATAAAAGGATGCAAATATATACAGGAATATATGCAGTTATTTACTCGGACTAACCACACTTTGCAGAAATATATGAAAAAATATACAATCACACAGTATTTCAATGTGGACTCAGATTCAGTGATATAATGTGAATGAAGTAAAAAGCAGTGTGAGAGTTACGTGCAATGTAATAATGGATGAAAAGTCATGAGTACAGCAACAGGTAGGACTAGGTGAATGTTAGGAGTTCATCAGAGTGATGGCTTGAGGAAAGAAACTGTTCCTGTGACGGGTGGTCCTGACCCCCAGTGATCTGTAACGACGACCAGAAGATAGAAGTTCAAACAGTTTGTGGCCGGGGTGTGATGGGTCAGCACAGATGCTTCCCGCCCGTTTCCTGGTTATGGACCGACATAAGCTCTCAATGGAGGGTAGGTCGGTACCAATGATCCTCTCTGCAGACTTAATGATCCGCTGCAGTCTGGTCTTGTCCTGTTTAGTGGCAGATCCAAACCAGACAGTGATGGAAAAGCAGAGGACAGATTGGATGATGGCGGTGTAGAAGACAACCAGCAGCTCCTGAGGCAAATCAAACTTCTTGAGCTGACGCAGAAAAAACAACCTCTGCTGGGCCTTTTTCCGGACAGTGTCAATATGGGAGGACCACTTCAGGTTCCGGGAGATTGTGGTACCCAGAAACTTGAAGGAGTCCACAGTGGACACTGTGCTGTTGAGGATGGTGAGTGGGGGGAATGAAGGGGGGTGTCGCCTGAAATCCACAGTCATCTCCACCGTTTTGGCTGGGTTAAGTTCAAGATGGTTCTGGCTGCACCAGAGGATCAGCTGCTCCACCTCCCGCCTGTATGCAGACTCATCATCATCCCGGATCAAACCGATGACTGTGGTGTCGTCCGCAAACTTCAGGAGCTTCACCGAAGGGTCCTCTGAGGTGCAGTCGTTGGAGTAGAGGGAGAAGAGCAGTGGGGAAAGGACACATCCTTGGGGGGCGCCAGTACTAATTTTTCGGGAGCTGGATGTAAATCTCCCTAGCTTCACCTGTTGCCACCTGTCAGTCAGAAAGCTGGAGATCCACTGGCAGGTGGAGGGGGGCACCTTGAGCTGGAGGAGTTTCTGATGAAGAATGCCTGGGATGATGGTGTTGAACGCTGAGCTGAAGTCGACAAACAGGATCCTGGCGTACGTCCCTGGGGAGTCGAGGTGTTGCAGGATGTAATGTAGTCCCATATTCACTGCATCATCCATTGACCTGTTTGACCGGTAGGCAAACTGCAGTGGGTCCATCAGGGGGCCTGTGACGACCTTCAGGTGGTTCAGCACCAATCTCTCCAAGGATTTCATGACCACAGAGGTCAGGGCAACAGGTCTGTAGTCGTTTAATCCTGTAATAGAGGGTTTCTTGGGAACTGGAATGATGATGGAGCGTTTGAAGCAGGAAGGCACTTCACGCAGCTCCAGTGATCTGTTAAAGATCCGGGTGAAGATGGGGGCCAACTCGTTGGAGCAGACTCTCAGGCAGGACGGAGACACACCATCAGGTCCTGCAGCCTTCTTGATCTTTTGTCTCTGAAAGACCCGGCGCACCTCCTCTTCACAGATCATTAGTGCTGGTGGGAGGTCAGAGTGGAGGAGGGATGGAGTTCCTGGGGCTGCAGATAATCCTTTTGTGTGGGTGGGAGGTGAGAACTGTAGGTTCTTTTCAAACCTGCAGTAAAAGCTGTTTAGGTCATTAGCCAGCTGGAGGTTTTCCGCAGGGTGGGGGGATGGTCTCCTGTAGTTGGTGATATTCCGTAGGCCTCTCCAGACAGAAGCAGAGTTGTTAGCTGAGAAGTTTTTTTGTAACTTCACACTGTAGCTCCTCTTAGCAAGCCTGATCTTCCTTCGTCAGCATGTTTCTGGCCCCCTTGTACAGAGTCCAGTCACCAGTCCTGTAGGCCTCCTCCTTGGTCTGACGTAGCTGCTTCAGTTTAGGAATGAACCAGGGTTTATTGTTGTTGTATATGCAGAAGGTCTTGGTCTGCACACACATGTCCTCGCAGAAACAGGTGTATGATGTCACAGTGTCAGTGAGTTCATTTAAGTTAATGGCTGCAGCTTCAAAAACACTCCAATCTGTGCAGTCAAAGCAGGCTTGTAACTCCAGCTTTGATTCCTCAGTCCATTTCTTCACAGTCCTTACAACAGGCTTGGAAGTTTTTAGTTTCTGTCTGTATGTTGGAATAAGATGGAGCAGGCAGTGGTCAGAAAAACCCAGAGCTGCACGGGGGACGGCATGATAGGCATTTCTTAAAACTGTGTAACAGTGGTCAAGTGTATTTGTGTCCCTGGTGGGACATTTAATATGCTGTCTGTATTTAGGAAGCTCATTTGTGAGATTAGCTCTATTGAAATCACCCAGAATGATAAGCAGAGAGTCTGGATGTTTTTCCTCCACCTCTGCTATCTGGTCAGCGAGGAGCTGCAGTGCCTCCGTTGTACAAGCAGCAGGCGAGATATAAATTCCGACCAGAATAAATGAGGAGAACTCTCGCGGTGAATAAAAGGGTTTACAGTTTATGAACAGTGACTCTAGGTTAGGGCTACAAAACTTCTTCAACACTGTGACATCAGTACACCAACCTTCGTTTATGTAGAAGCAGATTCCACCACCCTTAGTCTTTCCAGAGAATTCTTGGCTGCGATCAGCGCGAAACAGTTGGAATCCGTCCAGACGCACCGCGCTGTCCGGGATGTGTTCACTCAGCCAGGACTCCGTGAAACAAAGGGCGCCAGATCTGCTAAAATCCCGGTTTTTGTGAGTCAGGAGCAGCAGTTCATCCATTTTGTTCGCCAAACTACGGATATTTGCCAGATGGATCGATGGGAGCGGCGTGCGAAATCCTCGTTTCTTCAGCCTGACTAGCGCACCGGCACGTTTACCACGCCGCCTTCGTTTCCGGCCAGCGCCAATAGCCGCTGCTCCCACAGCTAAGATGGACTGAAAAAACTTCAGATCAGCAGCAGTAACTGGCGGAGAAGTTGCATTGGGAGGTAGTCTGAGTGAAAGTAGTTCCTCCCTTGAATAGGTGATTCGGACAGAAGAGCAGAAGTCCAAAAAAACACACAAAATTATCAAAAACATCAGAGAGCAGAAGCCAGTGGCTGCCATCCGCGGCGCCATCTTGGATTTTTTTTTTCAGATCTTTTAAATAAAAACTGATTGTTTATAGATTTGAAAGTGAGGAGAAGGATTTTAAACTTAATTCTAAACTCTATGGGAAGCCAATGAAGGGAGACCAGAACCGGAGAAATATGATCTCTCTTTCTAGTACCTGCTAAAACTCTTGCTGCAGCATTTTGGGTCAACTGAAGATGTTTTAGAGATGTATTAGGACAACCTGATAAAAAAGAGTTACAATAATCTAATCTAGAGCTAACAGAAGCGTGGCTCAGTTTCTCAGCATCACTCTGACACAAGATGCTCCTAATCTTGGCATTCATTCATTCATTCATCTTCTTCCGCTTAATCCTTTTCGGGTAGCGGGGGGGCTGGAGCCTATCCCAGCGGCTTTGGGTGAGAGGCAGGGTACACCCTGGACAGATCGCCAGTACATCACAGAATCTTGGCAATATTACGCAAATGATAGAAGGCAGTCTTAGAAACAAATTTAATATGTGAATTGAAAAACAGATCTTGATCAAAAATAACTCCAAGGTTCCTCACAGAGCTATTAAGAGAAAGAGTAACTGCATCCAAACTAAAAGTTTGATTTGGTTTTTTGGACCAACAAGAATAACTTCAGTCTTATCTGAATTTAATAGCAGGAAATTACAAGTCATCCAAGCTTTGATTTCCTGAACACAGGCTTTTAACTTGGCTAACTGATTACTATCATCTGGCTTCATTGACAGGTATAATTGTGTGTCATCTGCATAACAATGAAAATATATACTGTGGAGCGTGTAAATGAAGAGGCAGATTTGTCTCAGACGATTTATTACACACTCTCACATCTCAAGCATAGACAGAATGACATTCCAGTAGAAACTCCTCTCTTAAATAACATGGCATTCTTCCAGCATTTTCTAACACACAAAAGATGACCTTTGCGTCACATCACATTCAACCCCCTCATCCGTCACACCTCAACTGTTATCTCACTAGGAGACCCCTGCTCTTTGTTCACACAGTCTCCTGTCTGAGATGGTAGATAATCAGGCTCTCCCCAGGTGCCACCTCCCCCCCCCCAGCATCTAAGATAGGATAATAAGATAACAGTCCACATGCTGTGATCAAACAATTAAACATCAGTCCACATGCTGCTTGGGCTTCAGTCTTCTCCTGTATCTGCTGTAACCTGAATTCCCTGCCTCGACGGCGCCGCCGTGCCTATGGGGGGTTGTTGTTTGGGGGGAAAACAACTTCTGTCTGTCCGTGTGACTGCTCTGGTGAATCGTTTCCCTGGGGAGCTCTCCGTGGGGGTCTTCCACGCCGAGGGGCCCTCGCCAACAGCACCTGCTCGTCCGCCACAACGAAAGCGGGTTTGAGTCTGTCTATGCCAATTTTTTCCCTCCTACCCCCCAAGTTTAGCAAAAAATGCTTATCCCCTGCTTCCAGCACTCTGAATGGTCCATCATAGGGTGGGCGCAGTGGAGGGCAGTGGGCGTTGTGTCTGACAAACACAAACTCCGCGTTCTTCAAAGTTTTAGGCACAAAAACGCGCGGAAAACTGTGGTGGGCAGGGCCTGGCAGCGTGCCTGTGTCTGCGCTACGCTGCAAAAGCTGAGACGGGCAACTGTCCGGCGCGGGGTTATCTGGCAGAAATTCCCCGGGTAGCCGAAGTGGCTGTGCCAAAACGAGTCCAGCCGGGGAAGCTTCCAGATCCTCTTTAGGCGCGGAGCGCAACCCCAATAAAACCCACGGTAGCCTGTCTACCCAATTTGCATCCGTCAATGAAGCCCTGAATGCCGCTTTCAATGATCTACGAAAACGCTCGCATAACCCATTAGCCTGTGGGTTGTACGCGGTTGTACAGTGAATTGTAATACCCAGGCTGCGGGCCATTGTGGACCAGAGTCGGAAACAAATTGAGGGTAATGTCCGACGGGACTCCAAAACGCGCTACCCATGCTGTTAAAAAAGTGCGCGCCACCTCCTCGGACGTGGTTGTCGCCAGCGGAACCACTTCCGGCCAGCACGTGGTGCGGTCCACCATTGTCAGGAGGTGCGTGCACCCCTGTGATGGCAGGAGGGGGCCCACGAGGTCCACGTGAACATGGTCGAACCTCTTAGCCGGAGTACGAAACGGCTCCAAGGGGGCCTTCGTGTGTCTGTGTACTTTGGCTCGTTGGCACGCCACGCAGGCTGCAGCCCACTCTTTCACTTGTTTCCGAAGGCTCGGCCACACAAATTTCTCTCCTACCATTTTGACCGAAGCGCACACTCCTGGGTGCGCCAAAGAGTGAACCGACTCAAACATGCCGCGGCGCCACGCGGCCGGGACCACGGGACGCGGGCGACCCGTGGAGGCATCGCAGGTTGGGGGGGCATGCCGTCTTGCAGCACCCTGCTCTCCAGCCTTAACCATGTTGGTCCAGACTGGAGCGCGCGCATGTCTGCATCGCTAATTTGCTCCACGGCCATGGCTGCGTAATCTATCCCCACGCAGATCGGGGCCACCACGGCGCGCGAGAGGCAGTCCGCCACTACATTCAGTTTACCGGACACATGCTGAATATTGGTAGTAAACTCTGAGATCGCAGCCAGCTGTCTCTGCTGCCGGCCCGACCACAGTTCTGAAACCTTGGCCATTGCGAATGTTAGCGGCTTGTGGTCCACGAACGCGGTGAAACTGCGCCCTTCCAGCCAGAACTGGAAGTGGCGAATGGCCAGGTGGAGAGCCAGCAACTCCCTGTCGAACGCGCTGTATTTATGTTCACTGTCGCGCAAAGTCCTGCTGAAAAAGGTGAGCAGCTGCCAAGCCCCGGCGACGCGCTGCTCCACGACAACCCCTATGGCCACATCTGAAGCGTCAGTGGTGAGCGCTATGCGGGCCGCCAAGTCTGGATGAGCCAGCAATGCGGCATTTGCCAGGGCTGCTTTAACTTCCGAGAACGCCCGCTCTCGCTCCGGGGACCATTCGACCCTATCCGCAGGTTTCTGTTTTTTGAGCGCGGCGTATAATGGTTGCATGAGCTGCACTGCGCGGGGAAGGAAACGGTTATAAAAGTTCACCATTCCCAAAAATTCTTGTAGCGCCCTAACCGTTTGAGGCCGGGGAAAATCCGCCACGGCGCGCACCTTGTCGGGCAGCGGGACCGCGCCCTCTGGAGAGACGCGGTGCCCCAAAAAATCAATCTCCGTTACGCCGAACTGGCATTTTGCAGGGTTGATTATTAAGCCGTGCTCCTCCAACCTCCGGAAAACCGTTGTGAGGTGGGTTTCGTGTTCGTCTTCGGACGCACTGGCTACCAGGATATCATCCAAGTAGACGAACACGATTGGGAGATCGTGCAGCACTGCATCCATCATGCGCTGGAATGTCTGTGCCGCTCCTTTTAACTCAAAAGGCATGCGCAGGAACTCGAATAGACCGAATAGAGTTATTACCGCTGTTTTAGGTACGTCCTCAGCGCGCACTGGGACCTGGTGGTAACCACGGACCAGGTCTATTTTGGAAAAAATGCGTTCCCCGGTGAGGTGAATGGAAAAATCCTGTATGTGGGGAATCGGGTAACGATCGTGCGCCATGGCGTTGTTCAACCTGCGGAAATCACCGCACGGCCGCCACGATCCCTCAGCCTTAGGGACCATGTGTAGCGGGGATGCCCAAGGGCTGTTTGAGCGCCTGATGATGCCTAACCTTTCCAGGTTGGCAAACTCCTCGCGCGCTATGGCCAGTTTAGCTGTGTCCAAGCGCTGAGGTCATGCAAAAACGGGCGGCCCGGTGGTGGTGATAAAATGCTCCACCCTGTAGCTCATGTATTTTTGCCTACATATGCATAAGCACAAGTGGGATGCTGGAGATTGCATGTGTGGATTGACCTCACGTCTTGGATGGGACAATATGTCTGGACCACCTGTGGATAACAACAAGAGGACGGCGGTACGGCGATAAGGAGCTGAAAGGACTTCCCGACCTCCTAGGAGCCAGGTGGAGGACTGAAGGACTTGAGGGGGAGTTAATTTCAATAGGGGGTTTTGACAGTGATATGTGATTCTTCCTTTGTGTGAGATGTATAAATGTGAAGGTCTGATGCAGCTCATCCTCTTCTGTTTCTTGAGAGATAGCTGGGGATGTAGTGCAACAATAAAACCTGAATTAAGAACTAATTCAGCTTCGTTATTTCACGCTCCCCACATTGGTGACCAGAGATGTGTGAGAATGCCGGGAAATGATTCCCACAATCCAGACTCGTCAGAGTCTGCCCTAGCGAGCGCCATCGCCGTCAAACTGCCAGAATTCTGGCAGGACAACCCAGACTCGTGGTTCCTCCAGGCTGAGGCACAGTTCAGGCTCGCAGGAATAACAGCGGATGACACTAAGTTCTACCACATCATCGCTAGGCTCGACAACCGCACAGCTCGATGCGTGCGGAGCTTGGTACAACAGCCACCCGCTGACAACAAATACGGCGAGTTGAAGGCTGCCCTCACCGAGTGTTTCACGCCCTCAGCCGAAGAGAGGGCTAGGAGGCTCCTGGCTATGCTCAACCAAGGAGGGCACAGGCCAGTCGCCCTGATGGAAGACATGCTGCAGCTGAGGGAATCAGACAACGATGATTTCCTATTTAAGTACATCTTCCTGAGTAACCTCCCGACGCACATGAGAGGAACTCTGTCCAGCATGCGTTGTGAGACCCAGCGGGATTTCCGTGCACTGGCCCAAGAGGCGCAGAGGCTCCTCAGCTCCTGCGGCGAGCAGACAACCGCGGCGGCGACCCGAGGCAACGAAGAGCCGGAGACAGCGGAGCCAACCCCACCAACAATGGCAGCGGCGCAGCCCCGACGCGGCGGAGGAGATGGCCTAATGGCAGAGGCGCGGCCCCGACGCAGCGGAGGAGATGGCCTCTGTTTTTATCATCGGCGTTTCGCAGAGAAGGCGCACAGGTGTGTGCCGCCGTGCAGCTTCAAGAGCTCGGGAAACGGCAGGACCGAGAATCGTTAGCAGCTTCGGCTCTCGGTGAAAGAAATAAGCTGCTCTACATCACAGATACTAGCTCCGGGCGGCACTTCCTCATAGACACCGGAGCCCAAGTGAGTTTCATCACTCCAACCTATGCTGACCGGCTGGCTGGCCCCCGTGGTAACGGGGCAACGGCGGCGAACGGCTCGAGCATCAACACCTACGGGGAAAGGACTTTTTTTTTTTTTTTTTTTTGTTACTTATTTGTACCCATAGGTAGACTTGGTTTGCAGTTTGGTGACAAGCCACCGGCTGCTGGTGGCTGCGTGCGCGAGCGCCCTAAACCTACATGTTTTTGGTGTGTGGGAGGAAACCGGAGAAATCCCGGAGTAAACCCGCGCAACACGGGGAGAACATGCAAACTCCACACAGCTCACTGTTGGTCGGGGGCTGGGATCGAACCCACGATCTCATGATCCCCGCGGTCCCCCGGCCGAGGGTAAAACTGTGCTGTCACAGTGCTAAACCACTGCGCCACCGTGCAGCCCACGGTGACGCAGGACTTTGTCTCTGTCCTTACATGGCCGCACTTATGAATGGACTTTTGTCATAGCAGCGGTGAGTTTCAACATGTTAGGTGCTGATTTTCTGTGCTCACATGGTTTGTTAGTTGATCTTGCCAATAGGCGGCTGGTAAATGCACTCTCTTTTTATTTTATTCCTTGTGCAGCTTGAGTGTCCCCGCCACCAGTGCAGACCAACGTCACCACAGCAGGCGGTAAGTTTAACACACTCCTCACCCAGTTTCCAGCGCTCACGGTTCCCACATTTTCGGCAACGGTTGCGAAACACGGGGTGGAGCATTTTATCACTACAACTGGCCCCCCAGTCTTCGCGAAAGCTCGGCGCCTGTATGCTGCTAAGCTCTCCATAGCACGCGAGGAGTTCGCCAGCCTAGAAAGGCTGGGCATTATTCACCGTTCGAAAAGCCCATGGGCTTCGCCGCTGCATATGGTCCCGAAAGCCGACGGCTCCTGGAGACCTTGCGGCGATTACCGCAGACTAAACAACGCCACAGCACACGATCGCTACCCCATCCCACACATCCAGGATTTTTTGGTGCATCTAGCGGGGGCACGCATTTTTTCTAAAATAGACCTGGTTCGCGGCTACCATCAGGTTCCAGTCCAGCCTGAGGACATTCCTAAAACAGCGGTAATAACCCCTTTTGGACTTTTTGAGTTTTTGCGCATGCCGTTAGGTCTTAAAGGCGCCGCACAAACATTCCAACGTATGATGGATGCCGTGTTACGCGATCTCCTTTTTTAAGGATCTTTTTTTAACACCTCCCTTAAGCAATGTCACGTGCCGACCTGCCTCAAATCCTCCACCATCATCCCTGTCCCCAAGAAGCCACGGATTACTGGACTTAACGACTACAGACCTGTAGCGCTCACCTCTGTAGTCATGAAGTCCTTTGAGCGCCTGGTCCTGTCTCACCTCAAGTCCATCACCACACCCCTCCTAGACCCGCTGCAGTTTGCCTACCGTGCTAACAGGTCTGTGGACGACGCAGTCAACCTGGCCCTCCACTCCATCCTGCAGCACCTGGACTCCCCGGGAACCTACGCCAGGATTCTGTTTGTGGACTTCAGCTCCGCATTCAACACCATCCGCCCCGATCTGCTCCAGGACAAGCTGTCCCTGCTCAACGTGCCTGACTCCCTCTGCAGGTGGATCACCGACTTCCTGACGGACCGGAGACAGCATGTGCGGCTGGGGAAGTCCGTCTCAGACTCTGTTAGCATCAGCATTGGATCACCCCAGGGCTGTGTACTTTCCCCCCTACTCTTCTCCCTTTATACCAACTCCTGCACCTCCTCCCACCAGTCTGTTAAGCTGATTAAGTTTGCGGACGACACCACCCTCATCGGGCTCATCTCCAACGGCGACGAGTCCGCCTACAGGGAAGAGGTGGCCCAGCTGGTGTCCTGGTGCAGCCACAACAACCTGCAGCTGAATGCTCTGAAGACAGCGGAGATGATTGTGGACTTCAGGAAAGTCACATCCCCCCTGCCCCCCCTCACCATCACAGGCTCTCCCATCACCATTGCAGATTCCTTCCGCTTCTTGGGCACCACCATCACCCGGGACCTCAAATGGGAGCCAACCATCAGCTCCCTCATCAAAAAGGCCCAGCAGAGGATGTTCTTTCTGCGGCAGCTGAGGAAGCTCAAGCTACCCACCAAGATGTTAGTGCAGTTCTACACGGCCATCATCGAGTCCATCCTCACCTCCTCCATAACTGTGTGGTATGCAGGAGCCACTGCCAGGGACAGACTAAGGCTGCAGCGCGTCGTGCGCACTGCTGAGAAGGTGATAGGCTGCGAGCTCCCATCTCTCCAGGACCTGTACATCTCCAGGATCCGGAGGCGTACTGGCCGGATCATAGCCGATCCTTCACATCCTGGTCACGTGCTGTTTGCCCCCCTCCCCTCAGGTAGAAGGCTTCGGTCCATTCGGACTAAAACCTCCCGGCACATGAACAGCTTTTTCCCCTCTGCTATCAGACTGCTGAACACTAAGTGACTTTTGACTCTCGTGCACTATGTACAGCAGCTCAACCAGACTCATGTCAATCATCACTGTTTTTCTGTTGCATTATTGTCTGCACTATGTGGTACTTCACATTATCTGCTACATGCTAATTTTTTAAAACTGCCTTGACTAGTACTACTCATTATTACTAGTATTATTATTATTATTACTTATTATTACTTATTTTTCTACACTTATAGCACGTTTCAAGTCCTTTAGTTTTTTAGTTTATCCCTTTTTCTCATTATGTTCTTAATGTTGCAGCATGGCACCGAGACAAATTCCTAGTTTGTGTATTACATGAACAATGGCAATAAATCTGATTCTGATTCTGATTCTGATTCTGATTCTCCCTTTTGTGTTCGTTTACCTTGATAACATTTTGGTCGCCAGTACTTCAGAGGAAGAACACGAAAAACACCTCACTGCGGTTTTTCGGAGGTTGGGAGAGCACGGCTTAATAATTAATCCAGCCAAGTGCCAGTTTGGCGTGGCGCAGATCAATTTTTTTGGGGCACCGTGTTTCCCCAGAAGGGGCAGTCCCGCTACCGGATAAGGTGCGCGCAGTGGCAGATTTTCCCTGACCACAAACGGTCAAATCATTGCAAGAATTTTTAGGAATGGTAAATTTTTATAACCGTTTCCTGCCCCATGCAGCGCAGCTCATGCAACCATTATACGCCGCGCTCAAAAAACAAAAACCCTCCAATACGATCGAGTGGTCCCCGGAGCGGGAGCGCGCATTCGCGGAGGTAAAAAAAGCTCTTGATGACGCCGCGCTTCTAGCTCATCCAGATCCATCGGCCCGCATCGCGCTCACCACCGACGCATCAGATTTGGCCATAGGGGCGGCTATAGAACAGCACGTTGCCGGGGTTTGGCAGCCGCTGGCATTTTTCAGCAAATCCTTGAGCGAAGCCGAGCGGAAGTACAGCACGTTTGACAGGGAGCTGTTAGCGCTCCATTTGGCCATTCGCCATTTCCAGTTCTGGCTGGAAGGTCGACGTTTGACCGCTTTTGTCGACCATAAGCCGCTCACTTTTTCGATGTCCAAAATTTCAGATTCGTGGTCGGGCCAGCAGCAGAGGCAGCTGGCTGCAATTTCGGAATTTACCACTGATATTCAGCACGTAGCGGGTAAACTCAATGTAGTAGCAGACTGCCTCTCTCGCGCGGAGGCAGATTATACTACCGCAGCCGCAGGGCAAAATAGCAGCGCGGAAGCGCACGCGGCCCCAGTTCACGTGGGGATAGATTACGCAGCCATGGCAGCGGAGCAGGGTAGAGATGCGGACGTGCGCGTGCTCCAGTCTGGACCAACAGGGTTAAGGCTGGAGAGCAGGTGTTTGCAAACCGGTATGCCCCCCCTAATCTGTGATGTGTCAACCGGGTGGCCACGCCCGGTAGTCCCGGCTGCGTGGCGCTGCCGCGTTTTTGACTCGGTTCACTCCCTGGCACACCCAGGAGTGCACGCTTCCGTGAAAATGGTAGCGGAGAAGTTTGTTTGGCCGAGCCTGCGCAAGCACGTGAAAGAGTGGGCAAGAACCTGCATGGCTTGTCAGTGGGCCAAAATTCACAAGCACACAAGAGCTCCCTTAGAACCGTTCCACATTCCGGCCAAAAGATTCGATCACGTGCATGTCGACCTCATGGGCCCCCTACCGTCGTCGCAGGGGTTCACACATCTTTTGACAATGGTGGACCGAACCACACGTTGGCCGGAAGTGGTCCCACTGGCATCGACCACAGCTGCAGAGGTGGCTCGCGTTTTTTTGACAGCCTGGGTAGCGCGTTTCGGGGTTCCGTCGGATATTACGTCCAACAGAGGGCCTCAATTTGTCTCTGAGCTTTGGTCAGTGATGGCCAGCAGCTTAGGAGCGAAAATTCATCACACTACCGCTTATCACCCTCAGGCTAATGGTTTATGCGAGCGTTTTCATAGGTCTTTGAAGGCAGCCCTCAGAGCGTCGCTTACGGATGCAGATTGGGTAAATAAACTACCATGGGTTTTATTGGGGTTGTGTTCTGCGCCCAAGGAGGATTTAAATGCCTCCCCAGCGGAGTTAGTTTTTGCACAACCTCTCAGGCTGCCCGGTGAGTTTCTACCAGAGCATCCGGAGCCGGGGCGCTCCCCGGCTCTTTGGCCACTGATTGGCACAGGAGCGGACATGCTCCCGGGCCCCGTTCATCACACTTTTCCGCGCGTTTTTGTTCCCAAAGCTTTGAAAAATGCCGAGTTCATTTTTGTCAGGCATGAGGCTCTAAGACCAACCCTCCGACCGCCATATGATGGTCCATATACGGTGCTGGAAACAGGTGATAAGCATTTTGTGCTAGATTTGGGAGACAGAAAAGAGACAGTTAGTATTGACAGACTAAAGCCTGCCTTTGTGATGAACGACGAGTCTGTACGGGTGGCGAGGGCACCTCAACGTGGCAGACCCCCCAGGGAACACGTCCCGGAGCCCCCGCAGGGATCAAATAACCACTCTCTTCCTCAGTCAGCAGATTCTTTGCAGGACGGTGCCGCAGGGATGGCGAGGCCTGCTTACAGCAGATTCGGAAGACGGTTGAAGCCCAGACGGCGTACGGACTGATTGTTTGATGTGATCATGTGGTATAGACTATGCTATTGATGTTATTACTGATTTTTGATGTGATCATGTTGTATAGAATATGCTATTGATGTTATCATGTTCTGTGAACTTTAATATATTGTCCATTCTTTGACGTTTGGTGGTGGGGGGGGTATGTAGCTCATGTATTTTTGCCTACATATGCATAAGCACAAGTGGGATGCTAGAGATTGCATGTGTGGATTGATCTCACGTCTTGGATGGGACAATATGTCTGGACCACCTGTGGATAACAACAAGAGGACGGAGGTACGGCGATAAGGAGCTGAAAGGACTTCCCGACCTCCTAGAAGCCAGGTGGAGGACTGAAGGACTTGAGGGGGAGTTAATGTCAATAGGGGGTTTTGACAGTGATATGTGATTCTTCCTTTGTGTGAGATGTATAAATGTGAAGGACTGATGCAGCTCATCCTCTTCTGTTTCTTGAGAGATAGCTGGGGACGTAGTGCAACAATAAAACCTGAATTAAGAACTAATTCAGCTTCGTTATTTCACGCTCCCCACACACCCCGTGTTTAGCGATGGCCGCCGAAAACGTTGGGACCGTGAGTGCTGGGAACTGAGTGAGCAGTGTGTGAAACTTACCGCCTGTAGCTGTGACGTTGGCTTGTGCTGTTGGCCGGGTCACTTGAGCTATACAGGGAAGAGAGTCAAAGGACAGTGCATTAACCAGGCGTCTGTTAGCAACATCAACCAGTAAACCATGTGCACACAGAAAATCAGCCCCCAGTATATGGTAATTCAGTGCTGCTATGACAAAAGTCCACTGATATGTACGGCCGTGTAGAGATAAGAGCAGAGTCTTCTCACCGAAGGTCTTAATGTCCGAGCCGTTTGCTGCCAACATCTCGGGGCCGCTAGATCTTGCCAGCCGGTCAGTGTAGGTCGGCCGGATGAAGCTCTTCTGGGCTCTGGTGTCCACGAAGAAATGCCTCCCCGAGCGTGCGTCCATCAGGTAGAGCAGCTTGTTTTCCTCCTCGAGGGTCACAGCTGCTACTGACCCCCGGTCTTGGCGTTTCCCGAGCGTTTGAACTGGCATGGTGGCGTACATCTGCGTGCCTTCTCTCCGAAGCGGCGGTGGTAGAAACAAAGCATGTCTCCCTCGCGCTCCTTGGCCCCTGCTGCTGCTGCCGTCAGTGGCTGCTCGCCTCCTCTGGTCGTCTCGCTGGGCTCCGCCGCTGCCGCGATGACTGTGAACGCCCTGGTGGCGATGATGATCCGGTCTGCCTCCTGGGCTAGCGCACGAAAGTCCCGCGCGGCCAGCAACGGCGAACTGGCCAGGGTTGCTCTCGCCGCCGTCGGAAGGTTTCGGAGGCAGAGGTGGGCAAACAGAAAATTGTCGTCGTCCGTGCCCCTTAACGCCAGCATCTTCTCCATGAGGTCTATGGCCGACCCATCTCCCAACTCGGTCTGCGTCAGAAGCCTCTCTGCTCTCTCGCCGTCCAAGAGTGTGTAGCGCTGGATGAGTGCAGCCTTGAGCGCCTCGTATCTGTTGCTGGTTGGTGGCTGATCGAGCAGGCTCACTACGTGCTGAGCTGTGCGTGCGTCGAGCACTGCGACCACGTAGTAAAACTTGATGTCATCTGCCGTTATTCCCTGGAGGGCGAACTGCGCCTCGATGAGGTGGAACCAGGAGCGTGGGTTGTGCTACCAAAAATCCGGTAGCTTGACTGCAACCGCACATGCGTGGCTGGAGGTTCCTGTCGAGGTTGGATCATGGGATCTTGTCTCGTGTTCCATGATATGTCTTGGGTCACCAGTGTGGAGCGTGTAAATGAAGAGGCAGATTTGTCTCAGACGATTTATTACACACTCTCACATCTCAAGCATAGACAGAATGACATTCCAGCAGAAACTCCTCTCTTAAATAACATGGCATTCTTCCAGCATTTTCTAACACACAAAAGATGACCTTTGCATCACCCCTTTTTTTTTTTTTTTTTTTTTTTTTTTTTTTGAATGCAAAAGATGCAATAGACTTACACAATGGTCCTCTCCGGCATACAACTAGGAACATACCGGTCGCTATGGAGGGTGAGAATATGTATGGGCACATAATCATACCATGTAGGATAACTAAATAGACGGTTATGCTGTTTCATCCCACCTAGCAACAATGCTCTGCACTGTGTGTGTTTATATATTTACATATTTATTCCATCTAGCTACAATGCTCTGCACTGGGTGTGTTTATATTTATATATCTATATATTTATTCCATCTAGCTACAATGCTCAGCACTGGGTGTGTTTATATTTATATATCTATATATTTATTCCATCTAGCTACAATGCTCCGCACTGTGTTTTTATATATCTACATATTATTCCATCTAGCTACATTGCTCCGCACTGTGTGTGTTTATATACTTGCATATTTATTCCACCTAGCTGCAATGCTCCGTACTGTGGGTGTTTATATATTTACATATTTATTCCATCTAGCTACAATGCTCTGCACTGTGTGTTCATATATTCATATATTTATTCCATCCAGCTACAATGCTCTGCACTGTGTGTCTGTGTGTGTGTGTGTATATATATATTTTATAGTAATATGTACATATGTATATTAGCTGCTCTTGCTTGCTTGTTTTTTTTTTTTGTTTTTTTTTTCTTGCCTTCTGATTGTTGCTCTGAGTGTTGCTATCCCTGTGCTGTTGCAATCCTGGAATTTCCCCATTGTGGGACTAATAAAGGCTTATCTTATCTTATCTTATCTTACATCACATTCAACCCCCTCATCCATCACACCTCAACTGTTATCTCACTAGGAAACCCCTGCTCTTTGTTCACACAGTCTCCTGTCTGAGATGGTAGATAATCAGGCTCTCCCCAGGTGCCACAATACAGTGCTTTCTAGTAATGTTGCCAAACGGAAGCATATATAAACTAAAAAGAGTAGGGCCTAGCACAGATCCCTGTGGAACTCCATGACTCATTATTGACATGAACAAACTGGAACCTATCAGATAAATAGGATCTAAACCACTGCAATTTCAATTCAATTCAATTCAACTTTATTTATACAGTGCCATATCACAACAACAGTCATTTCATAGCACTTTCAAATGTAGGGAAAACCCCACAATTGCAGAAAGACCCCAGCAATCAGACAATCCCCTGTGAGCAAGCACTTAGCGACGGTGGAGAGGAAAAACTCCCATTTAACTGGAAGAAACCTCTAGCAGAACCAGGCTCAGGGAGGGGCAGTCATCTGCTACAACTGGCTGGGGGTTGAGGGGATAGAGAAGATGAAAAGAACAGACATAAAGAGAGCAAACATTAAGAACCAGCTAAAACTCTTGCTGCAGAATTTTGGATCAACTGAAGACTTTTTAAAGATTTTTTTTTTATTATTTTATGATTTTGTATACTTTATTGATCCCCAGAGGGGAAATTGAGGGTATCCACCTGGATGGATGAAGCAGCCACGGTACGGCGCTATCCCTTAACCATTCACACATACATTCACACCTAGGGCCACTTTCGAGTCTCCAATTAACCTAACCTGCATGTTTTTGGTCTGTGGGAGGAAACCGGAGAAATCCCGGAGTAAACCCATGCAGACACGGGGAGAACATGCAAATTCCACACAGATCACTGTTGGTCAGGGGCTGGGATCGAACCAGGGATCCCATGGCCAAGGGTGAGTTGCTGTGCTGCCACAGTGCTAACCACTGTGCCACCGCACCGTGGTTTTAGGACAATCTGATAATAACGAGTTACAATAATCTAATCTAGAGCTAACAACAGTGTGGATTAGTTTCTCAGCTTCACTCTGAGACAAGATTCTCCTAATCTTGGCAATATTGCGCAGATGATAGAAGGCAGTCTTAGAAACAAATTTAACATGTAAATTAAAAAACTGATCTCGATCAAAAATAACTCCAAGGTTCCTCACAGAACTATTCAAAGTAAGAGTAGCTGCATCCAAATTAAGAGTTTGATTTGGAAAGGTATTTCTAAGGTTTTTTGGACCAACAAGAATGACTTCAGTCTTATCTGGGTTTAATAGCAGAAAATTACAAGTCACCAAGCTTTGATTTCCTTAAGACAGGCATCTTCATTCATTCATCTTCTTCTGTTTAATCCTTTTCGGGTCGCGGGGGGGGGGGGGGGGGGGGGCGGGAGCCAGGGTACACCCTGGACAGATCGCCAGTCCATCACAAGACAGGCATCTAACTTGGCTAATTGATTACTATCATCTGGCTTCATTGACAGGTATAATTGTGTGTCATCTGCATAACAATGAAAATGTATACAGTGCTTTCTAATGATGCTGCCTAATGGAAGCATATACAGTATAAACTAAAAAGAGTATGGCCTAACACAGATCGCTGTGGAACTCTATGACTGAGCTTAGAGTTGGAAGAAAATTCATTATTGATATGAACAAACTGAAGTCTATCAAACAAATAAGATCTAAACCACTGCAGCGAAGTTCCATTTAGTCCAACATAGTGTTCTAATCTATCAAGTAGAATATCATGATCGATAGTATCAAAGGCTGCACTAAGATCTAAAAAGACAAGTACAGAAATTAGTCGATTATCAGATGATAAGGAGGTCATTAGTGACCTTCACTAAGGCTGTTTCAGTGCTTTGATGAATTCTGAACCCAGATTGAAACTCTTCAAATAAACCTTTTCCCTGCAAGTGGTCAAATAACTGCGTAGCAACAACTCTTTCTAAGATTTTTGAAATGAAAGGCAGATTAGAGATTAGTCGATAGTTAGCCAGAACTCCTGCATCGAGCGTTGGCTTTTTGAGTAAGGGTTTAATTACAGCAATTTTAAAAGCCTGCGGTACATGACCTAAAGTTAAAGAAGAATTGATTATTTGAAGAATACGGCTACCAATTAATGGGAAAACTTTTTTAAATAACCTGGTAGGAATAGGGTCTAAAAGACAAGTTGAAGGCTTGGATGAAGAGATTATTTTATCAAACTCTAAAAGGTCAATTGGAGTAACCTTATCTAAACAGACATTAGTTGAAGGAGTTGAAGTAGTTGCTGTACTTAAGTTTACGATGGGAAGAATCTGACTGATTTTATCTCTGATAGATAAAATTTTATGATTGAAAAAGTTCAAAAAGTCCTGACTACAAAGCTCTAGGGGGATCCAAGGATTAATAGAGTCCTGACTCTTTGTCAGTCTGGCTATAGTGTTGAAAAGAAACCTGGGATTATTCTCTTCTATTAGTGCAGAGTAATAACTTGTTCTAGCTTTTCTAAGAGATTATTTATAAATTAGGAGATGATTTCTCCACGCTAAATAGCATTCATCTAAATTAGTGGAATGCCATTTTCTTTCTAACTGACGAGTCTTCTGTTTTAAGCTACGAGTTTCTGTGTTAAACCAAGGAGTTAGAAATCTCTGATTAGACTTTTTTTTTTTTAAAGGGGCCATCAAGTCTAGAGTCTGATGCAGAGATGCTGTAACACTATCTACCACGCTATCAATTACGGAAGGAGCAAGCTCTCCATCTTTCATTTCCGTTGTGTTGACCCATGGTATAGAGGAGACAATCTGCAGAAATCTGGTAACAACGTCATCTGAAAGCCATCTGCTGTAGTAATATTTTTCTTTAGGAGTCAAATAATCAGAAATAGTGAAATCAAGGGTTAACAGACAATGGTCTGACAGTACAGGATTATGAGGTGACACTACCAGATTTTCTATTTCTATACCATAAGTCAGAACAAGGCCCAATGTGTGGTGGAGATAATTGGTAGAATTTTCTACTTTCTGGGAAAACCCCATTGAGTCTAATATTGAATTGAATGCCTTATTAAGACAGTCACTATGTACATCAACATGTATATTACAATTTCAGCTAAGTTCAGCGATTTCAGCAATAAATCAGCTAAAAATTCAGCAAATTTAGATAAAAACTCTGAGTAGGCTGAGGGAGCACGGTAAACGATGGCAAAGAAAATTGGGTTTAAGCTAAGATTGCTAACATGCCCCATACTGAGGACCAGGCCCTCAAAGGAATAAAAACATGATTTTTGCTTTACATTAACTAGTAATTTAAAATGGAAAATTGCCGCTACTCTACCTCCGTGACCAGAACTTCTGGGATTTTGATAGTTTAGATAACCAGAGGGAGTTGATTCATTTAAACCAACAAAGTTCCATTAAGTCCAACATAGTGTTCTAATCTATCAAGTAGAATATTATGATCGATAGTATCAAAAGCTGCACTAAGGTCTAAAAGGACAAGTACAGAAACAAGTCCATTATCAGATGCGATCAGAAGGTCATTAGTGACCTTCGCTAAGGCTGTTTCAGTACTATGATGGATTCTAAACCCAGATTGAAACTCTTCAAATAAACCATTTCCCTGCAAGTGGTCAAATAATTGCGTAGCAACAACTCTTTCAAAGATTTTTGAAATGAAAGGGAGATTAGAGATTGGTCTATAGTAGACAGACTTCCCCGCAGCGACTCCTACGGTTATTCATACCGTCTCCCCGAGCACAGATGGACGTATTTATTGCAACATTTTGCTGGACAGCGTAGAAGTGCCGTTGATGGACACTGGAGCAGTGGCTTCAGTGTTGAACTGGTCCACAGTGAGGAGTCTGTTCTTACATCATAGCGTGAGCGACCTGTCGACACCCTATTTTGGCTATGGTGGAATCAAGTTGGCCATCTTGGGTTCATTGGAACTGACGGTGAGGTACAAGTCGGCGATGATGGCGAACGTCCATTTTGTGGTGACTGCCACCGGGTCGAACATCATGGGGTGTGATATGTTCTATGACCTGGGGTTCACGACCACCAGCGGCATCAGAGAAGAGTGGTTGGGCTGCGGATTATGGGACCGACCTGCTCCACATGTGGAGGATGACGCGGTTTGGGACAGTGACTGGCCTAGTGTTATGGGAGGTGTACAAGACCAGCACCGTGAAGCGCCATCTCGGGACGGTTCCGATGCCAGTGTCCAAGTTACCCTGGATGTGGGAACTGGACGGCATGGCAGAACTCTCGGGATGGCAGATGGAGCCAGGAGGGTAGCTCCCTCGACTTCCAGAGTTTGTCCTGGTGATACCAGAGAGCGAGGAGCTGCAGGGGCTGTGCCGGCGTTTAATGAGAAGGACAGCGGGGCAGGACCAGCTGGCAAGACGGTACGACACGGCAAACATCGACATTCGAGGAGGGCTTCGAACCGGTTGGTGGAACGATCCGACCCAGGAAGGAGGCCTGGTCATGACATGGTGAACTGCTGAAAGCTAAATCAAGCTCCCCTGCGCATTGGTGACAAGGTTCCGCCTGGGGTAGAAGGTCAGCTGAGGGGCGTCCACAGGAAAACAGAGCAGTGAGATGACCAGGGGCGGCTGTGAGTGGTGGCCGCCTGGGAGGACGGCTAGTTGGGGCTATCTGATGAGTCGTGGCGACACCCCAATGAGCTGCGGTGCGTGGAGGAGAGAAAGTGCTGACGTGGCTCATCCCCAGAGATGAAGAGGCGAAGGCACTTTGGGAGGGATCCACCAGACAGTAATCCAGGGGGTGGGTTCTCCAGCTGGACTATGTATGACATATGTATGACAGTATGACAGATGTGATACAGTATGACATCTGTCATACTGTATCACATCTTGGTCACAAACATCTCAAATTACACTAAAACCCATAACTGCAATATATAAACAGGCTATAAAAATCTTGGACTGCAAACCAATGGGGTGGCATCACTGTGATATTCTAGTCAAGCACAATCTTTTTACTTTCGAAAATTTTATTATCTTCTGTAATATCAGACTGGTTTTTAAATGTCTATACAATCTTGTTTCACTTCCTTTCTCTGGTTTGGTGGCTAGACGCTCGAGCTCTAGCAGAGCAAGCACACGAGCTTCCATCAACGGTGACTGCATTGTCACCATGTCTAGAACTTCATTTGGTCAGTCTGCTTTCTCCATAAAAGGGGCAAACTTATGGAACTTTCTGCCAACTCACTTAAAATTGGAGACAAATGCCAACCTCTTCAACAGAGGCGTTAAAGATTGGCTAAAATCCCACCAGCAATGTGTACATATCTAGTCTGAATTATTATGTTTGTTGTGATCATGGATCTCTTGCTCTATTTATAATTTGTAATGTATTTGTAATTTTAATTAGCTTATAAATTTTGTATGCATAGGCTAACTTATGACCTATATAAGCCACCTATGGACTGGTGTTGAGAATTAGCACTTGTGCTATATACACCTATGCAAAACACCTGGTCTCTCCTTGTGATTGTACTAATGTAATTTGTTATGTCCATATTAAATAAAGAGTAAAAAAAAAGTGACTGTGGGGGAACTGTTAAAAGTATTGTTAGAATGTTATTGTTTTGTGCTCGAAAGTCACGGTGTTAATATGCTTTAAATACCCTTGTTGTGAATGCCCTGTTTAAAAAAAAAATAGATAGATAGATAGATAGATAGATAGATAGATAGATAGATAGATAGATAGATAGATAGATAGATAGATAGTGGGGAACCTAGATGTTACATTCTCCATTCAGACTGAATGGCACAGGAGGAGAGAAGCCGACGGCGGGTTGAGACGGGACAGCAGGGGTGGAGACGCTAAAAGGCTGTTAGGCGGATATGCAGGGCAGACTGTGGCTTCTCCTCCAGACTGCATGATAATGTGCCGAGAGGCTTGGTGACAACGCAGATTGTAATTGTGTGTATTGTAGTGTGAACACCCCAGGGCGCTAGGCGAGGATGTAAGGTATAAAAGAGAGATGCCCAGCGACGTGGGTTAAGCTTCTTGTTGACTTATGGATAGAGAGAGAATAAAGTCCACTCTGATCCAGCTCACTGCCTCGCCTGCTCATTTCTCTCTCTACACTGGTGACCTTTGACGTATAATGGAACTTGAGGCAAACACCCATGAGACGAGAATCAACTCACAGGTGCTCCGTACAGGCCAAGGGGTCGATGGCAAAAGTGACCGTGTCCCTTCTGGCCATGCCCTTTCTACTATATATATACAATATATATACTGCATATATATACTGTATATATATATATATATATATATATATATATATATATATATATATATATATATGTGTGTGTGTGTGTGTGTGTGTGTGTGCGCGCACGCGCACACACACACACACACACACTACCGTTCAAAAGTTTGGGGTCACCCAGACAATTTTGTGTTTTCCATGAAAAGTCACACTTTTATTTACCACCATGAGTTGTAAAATGAATAGAAAATATAGTCAAGACATTGACAAGGTTAGAAATAATGATTTGTATTTGAAATAATATTTTTTTCCTTCAAACTTTGCTTTCGTCAAAGAATCTTCCATTTGCAGCAATTACAGCATTGCAGACCTTTGGCATTCTAGCTGTTAATTTGTTGAGGTAATCTGGAGAATTCTGACACAATGAGCAAACACATTGTACCATTAGAACACTGAAGTGATAGTTGCTGGAAATGGGCCTCTATACACCTATGTAGATATTGCACCAAAAACCAGACATTTGCAGCTAGAATAGTCATTTACCACATTAGCAATGTATAGAGTGTATTTCTGATTAGTTTAAAGTTATCTTCATTGAAAAAAATCAGTGCTTTTCTTTCAAAAACAAGGAAATTTCTAAGTGACCCCAAACTTTTGAACGGTAGTGTACATACATATATACAGTATATATACAGTTAGGCCCAGAAATATTTGGACAGTGACACAACCTTCATGATTTGGGCTCTGCATGCCACCACATTGGATTTGAAATGAAACGACTACAACGGAATTGAAGTGCAGACTTCAAGGTTTAATTCAAGGAGTTGAACAAAAATATATGATTAAACATGTAGGAATTGTAGCTATTTTTATACAAACACTCCTCATTTCAGGGGCTCAAAAGTAATTGGACAAATAAACATAACCCTAAGTAAAATGTTACTTTTCAATATTTTGTTGAGAATCCTTTGCAGGCAATGACTGCCTGAAGTCTGAAACCCATGGACATCACCAAACGCTGGGTTTCCTCCTTTGTGATGCTTTGCCAGGCCTTTACCGCAACTGTCTTCAGTTGTTGCTTGTTTGTGGGTCTTTCTGCCTTAAATTTTGTCTTGAGCAAGTGAAATACATGCTCGATTGGGTTGAGATCTGGTGATTGACTCGGCCATTGCAGAATATTCCACTTTGTTGCTTTAAAAAACTCCTGGGTTGCTTTTATGTTTTGGATCATTGGTGAAGTGCCCTCCCATCAACTTTGCTACATTTGGCTGAATCTGAGCAGAAAGTATATCCCTATACACTTCAGAATTCATCCGGCTGCTTCTATCTTTTGTCACATCATCAATAAACACAGGTGACCCAGTGCCATTGGAAGCCATGCATGTCCATGCCATCACACTGCCTCCACCATGTTTTACAGAAGATGTAGTGCTTTGGATCATGAGCTGTTCCAATTCTTCTCCACACTTTCTTCTTCCCATCATTCTGGTACAGGTTGATCTTAGTCTCATCTGTCCAAAGAATGCTGTTCCAGAACTGGGCTGGCTTCTTCAGGTGTTTTTTGGCAAAGTCAATTCTGGCCTTTCTATTTTTGAGACTGATTCATGGTTTGCACCTTGTGGTGAATCCTTTGTATTTACTCTGATGAAGTCTTCTCTTTATGGTAGACTTAGACGTTTTCTCTGTTTTCTCTTTTTTCTCTTTTGAATTCTTGGATGGAATATGGGTGGGCAATATAAGCTGCGGCTTCAGCCATCACCCATTTCGGATAACTCATGTGGAATTGTATAGTAGGAGGAGTCTTTGTCTAATTTGACCTTGTTGTTATATTATTCAGTTTCTTTTAACCTGTACTGTACTATCCGAAATAAAATTCATTCATTCATTCATTCATTCATTCATTCATTCATTCACTTAGATACTGATACACCAACTTCCTGGAGAGTGTTCTTTACTTGAGTGGATGTTGTGAAGGGGTTGTGAAAGGATTCTGTGATCATCCACCACTGTTGTCTTCCGTGGACGTCCAGGCCTTTTTGAGTTCCCAAGCTCACCAGAGCACTCTTTTTTTCTCAGAATGTGCCAAACTGTTGATGTGGCCACTCCTAACATTTCTGCTATCTCTCTGATTGATTTCTTCTTTTTTTTTCAGCCTCAGGATGGTCTCTTTCACCTCCATTGAGAGCTCCTTTGACCGTATGTTGTGTGTTCACAGCAACAGCTTCCAAATGCAAACGCCACACCTGGAATCAACTCCAGACCTTTTAACTGCTTAATTGATGACAGGTTAATGAGGGAACAGTCCATGCAGCCTGGTTATTTATTTTTTTTTTTTTGCAGCCTTCTGAGTCAATTGTCCAATTACTTTTGGTCCCTTGAAAAAGAGGCGGCTACGTATTAAAGAGCTATAATTCCTAAACCCTTGCTCCAATTTGGATGTGAATACTCTCAAATTACAGCTGAGAGTCTGCACTTTAAGCCCATATTGATGATATAATTGTATCCTGAATATGTTTTCGTAAACACCTAAAATAACAAAACTTGTGTCACTGTCCAAATATTTTTGGGCCTAACTGTATACACATACATCCCCAATGTGGGGAGACTTGAATAACGAAACCGAATTGTCTTTCATTCCAGTTTATTCAAGTAATCATTCCACTGTCTGCTCTCATTCTTGAGCAGCGAACAAAGAGAGTGAACACACCAAAGTTCTCTCATTTAAACATTCTGACATCAAACCATTTCCCTCGCGGGGGAAATCACACATCTCTCTCAAAATCTCTTTATTCACATTCATTAGCCTTTTATTTACATAACTCCCCCTTCTCTCTTCTCGAGCCTCAGTGGTCAGGAAGTCTTCTGTCCCCTGTCCTCCGCAGGGGGTCCAGGCTCTGTGGCTCCGCACCGCAGGGGGCTGGCTCTCCTTCATCGTAGTTAAATCACATATGCAGTGTCCAACATATACATGTCTCACAACACAGCCATACCCAACACTATTTGTTTTACATTTAAAAAAAATATGTTTTGTGTGAAGTGCCCAGGTTGTGGGGTGGGTGTGTTGGTGTGGGGGCTAATGATAGGTTGTGGGTGTGCATATTAATTGTTTGTGTTATTGGTATAGTCCTGATTGTTTATATGTTCTGGGATTAGTTTTAGTTTTAGGAACACAGACATTTTATTTTCATGGACTTTATAATTTCAGAGACGGCAGAATAACCCATCTAGCCATGTTGAGGTGGTTTGGCAGTCTACCTGGCCCCCTCTAGTTTATGTTGTGTGAATGGATAGGCTGTATATTTATTTCTGTACATATGTGTTTTACTGTTAGTGTATGAGTCGGGTCTAAATTTGGGAGGGCCTACTTGATGTGTTTGGTGTTTTTCTACCGGTGGGGGGGGGGTAGTAATATGGCGCTGGGTACACCCTGGGTGTACTGGAGGTGACGGCCCCGCCTTTGCGGTTCTGCCTTAACTCCAGGGTAGAAAGGGCATGGCCAGAAGGGACATGGTCTCTTTTGCTGTCGACCCCTTGGCCTGCACACCTGTGAGTTGGTTCTGGTTATAATAAAGTTACGTTTGCTGCAGCTCCTGCCTGGTTTATTGTATGCTCAAGTTCTGGACATAACACTCAGGACTCTTTTTTGCTGTAAATTATGTTGGAGAAGGAATAAAGTTTCTATGTCGTCCAGGTCGTTGCCTCGATGGCCTCCTTTCTCCACAATATTACTGTTTTGGAGCTACAAGAGGCCGTGTTCCCGCATTTCTGATGCTGAAGTCATTGTTTTTAAACAAGGAAAAGTGTCCCGTTTCAGTGACAGCCATACGTTCTAAACTAGTACCGGAAGTTGCTACCATAATTCACGCAAGGCATCATGAGGCCTAGGAATAAGGTGGATAATAATCGTGGCTCACATATTTTGACTGCATATGTATAAGCACAGGAGTGAGATGCTTAGGACTGCATGACCTCACGTCTTTGATGGAACAATACGTCTGGACCTCCTGAGGATAACAGCAGGAGGTGGAGGTGCCGTGATGAAGACTCTGAGAGGACTTTCTGACCTCCTGGGGTCAGACGGACGATGAAGGGACTCGGGGGGAGAATTATTGTCAATGGGGGGTTTGGCGACAAAGTGTGATTCTGTTCTTTGATGTCCCAGGTATAAAAGTGGGGGTTTGGGGGAGTTCGCCTCTTCTTCTGTTTAGAGAATACTGGAGATGTGAAATCTTCAATAAATCTGAATTGAGAAATAAATTCAGCCTCCTTATTTCACGCTCTCCACAATAATAACTAGAAAAGCACTCGGAGAGCGCAGACCTCCGCCAAGCGCCGCAGTTCCCCCTGTTAACCGTTCCTGCTTCTCGTCTCCTAACCGTGGTTGGGGGACGCAGGGGAGATCTGTCTTCTCCAGGGCCGGAGGCGCTTTTCCTCCTCCGGGGTCAACTCCCGAGTAAAACCTCACTCTTGTTAAACAGGAGATATGGTGGTACACAGAGGCACAGGCCGTATTGCTGAAGCATTGGGGCTTTATTTACAGACTGCAATATTGTTAGCAACCATTTCTACCTGCTCCGGTCGCCTCGCTCTCTTCTCTCATCCGCCCAAAATCATACACACCGTTCACTCGTCGGGGCCATTCCACACACCCCTGGGGCGCGCCTCGGCTGCGCGCACGCACTCACTCACGTTCACGCACTGAGCTGTCCTTTCTAAACACCTGTATTAGGCACATCTTACAACACCCCCATACAGTCTTCAGATTCCTTGATCATGAAAACATATGACAAGCAGTGGTTCAGTAGTTATCCACGAAAATGGCATTTTCCGTAATGGCGGCCACAGTTCCTCCCATACAGTGTTTGTGTGTACGTTTTCAGATTCCTTGACCATGAAAAGATATGACTAGCAATTGGATTGACAATGATAGGATTAGTGGTTCAGTAGTTATTCACGAAAATGGCATTTTCCGTAATGGCGGCCACAGTTCCCCCCATAGAGTGTTTGTGTGTATGTTTTCAGATTCCTTGACCATGAAAACATATGACAAGCAATTGGATTGACAATGATAGGAGTAGTGGTTCAGCAGTTATTGAGGAAAATGGCATTTTCCGTAATGGCGGTTTAGCGCCACAGTTCCCCCCATACAGTGTTTGTGTGTACGTTTTCAGATTCCTTGACCATGAAAACAATTGGATTCACAATGATAGGATGAGTGGTTCAGTAGTTATTCTTGAAAATGGCCTTTTCCGTAATGGCGGCCACAGTTCCCCCCATACAGTGTTTGTGTGTACGTTTTCAGATTCCTTGACCATGAAAATATATGACTAGTGTGGCTTATATTAATCATATATTCCATACCTACATATGTATAGACATATTAGAATGTTTAGTGATTACATATGTGGAATGACCTAACGCCTATGAACAGGACAAGAGGTCTCAACCGCCAGCGAGGATCAAAGAGCAGACAGAGTCGCAGCGGTGGAGACCGGATCGATCTCCCTGACCACCCAGGGTCAGGTGGAGGAGACGAAGGACAATGGAGGGGGGATTAGGTTAATGCGGGATGTCAGCTTTGATATGCAATGTCTTTTGTTGAGTGTGGGTATAAGTATGAAGGTCTGACTGCGTTCGACCTCTTATTCTGCTTCTGCACCGAGATGAGATGTTAGGGAGGTGAAGCTGATATTAAACTTTGATTTATAAAGCCATATCGCTTCTTCATTTCTAACTCCCTACACTGGTGACCAGACGTGAGGATGGAACAGAGACGTTCTCCCGCGAGTAACTCATCAGAGGCGACCCAGGCAAGCGCCGGCGCCCATGCAGACAGGGGAATGGATGGAAGACGTTCCCCCACGGCAGAAGCTACAGAGAGGGCTCAACCGAGCACCACCCCCAGCCCCGCCGTGAGGACAGAAGAAAGGCGCTCTCACCCGGCGGACACATCAGGGACGGCCCACACAAGCGGCGTCACCGTCAAGCTGCCAGAATTCTGGCAAGAAGACCCGAGCTCGTGGTTCCAGCAAGCTGAGGCTCAGTTTGCACTGGCGGGCATAACGGCGGACGAGACGAAGTTTTATCACATCGTCGCCAAACTCGACGCTGCCACGTCAAGATGTGCGCGGAGCATAATCCTACAGCCGCCCGCCCATGACAAATACAGAGAGCTTAAAGCGACCATCGTCAAGAACTTCGTCCCCTCAGCCGAGGAGAGAGCAGAGAGGATCCTGGCGATCTACGGCCACAGAGGATGCAGACCCAAGGCCCTCATGGAGGACATGCTGCAGCTCAAAGAAGAGGACAACGACAACTTCCTCTTCCAACACATCTTCCTCAGCACTCTGCTGCCACACATGAGAGGGACGCTGGTCAACACGCGATGCAGCACCCAGCAGGACTTCCGCACGCTGGCCCGAGAAGCGCAGTGGCTCATCAATGCCTGCGAGGAACAGATGGCCACAGCAGCATCCGCAGATCTCAGCGCGGAAGCCCAGAGCAGCGGAGAACCACAGACAACCGAGCAGAGCCCGCCCACCATGACGGCAACACGACCAAGGCGCAGCAAGCGGAACGACATCTGCTATTACCACCACCGTTTCACCGAGAAGGCATACAAATGCGTGCCCCCCTGCAAATTCAAAAGTTCGGGAAACGCCAAAGCCGAGAACCGTTAACAGCTGCGGCTCTCGGCGAAAAAAATAAGCTGCTTTATGTGACTGACGGACACACCGGGAGACAGTTCCTGATCGACACCGGAGCTCAGCTGAGTTTTATCACCCCCTCCCACGCAGACCGGGCCATGGGTCCCCGGGGAAATGGAGCGATGGCAGCCAACGGCTCGATCATCGACACCTTCGGTGAAAGGAACCTGCCTCTTTGCATCCACGGCCGCAACTATAGATGGACATTGATTGTAGCGGCGGTGAGTTTTAACTTGTTGGGCGCTGATTTTTTGTGTGCACATGGGTTGTTAGTCGATCTAGCAAGTAGGCGCTTGGTTAATGCACTGTCATTTTCTTCTATCCCCTGCTCGGCTCGAGTTTCTCCACCACCTGTGCAGGCCAGCGTCACAACAGCAGGAGGTAAGTTTGACCAACTCCTCACCCAATTTCCAGCACTCACAGTTCCCAAATTTTCAGCGACAGTAGCGAAACACGGGGTTGAACACTTCATCCCCACAACAGGCCCACCCGTGTTCGCCAAAGCTCGGCGCTTAGACGCGACCAAGCTCGCCATAGCACGGAACGAGTTTGCCACCCTTGAAAAATTAGGCATTATTAGATGCTCGAAGAGCCCCTGGGCATCGCCACTCCACATGGTCCCGAAAACCGACGGTTCTTGGAGACCTTGCGGCGATTACCGCAGACTAAACAATGCGACAGCGCATGACCGCTACCCAATCCCTCACATCCAAGATTTTTCACTACATCTGGCAGGTGCGCGCATTTTTTCTAAAATAGACCTGGTCCGTGGCTACCACCAAGTCCCCGTTCGAGCAGAAGACATTCCTAAAACGGCTTTAATAACCCCGTTTGGTCTTTTTGAATTTTTGTGGATGCCGTTCGGCCTCAAAGGCGCTGCTCAAACCTTTCAGCGTATGATGGACGCGGTATTACGCGACCTCCCCTTCGTGTTCGTCTACCTCGACGATATGCTGGTAGCCAGCCCGTCAGAGGAAGAACACGAACAACACCTCACTGCAGTTTTTCAGAGACTTGAAGAGCACGGGTTAATAATCAACCCAGCCAAATGCAAATTCGGCGTATCACAAATTGATTTTTTGGGACACAGAGTTTCACCAGAGGGGGTAGTCCCATTGCCAGACAAAGTCCGCGCGGTAAAAAATTTTCCACGACCACAAACAGTCAAATCGCTGCAAGAATTTTTGGGAATGGTGAATTTTTACAACCGTTTCCACCCCCGCGCAGCTCAACTCATGCAACCCCTGTATGCCGCGCTCAGAAAACAAAAGCCTTCCAACGCGGTCGAATGGACCCCGGAGCGCGAACACGCCTTCGCGGAAGTAAAAAGTGCTCTAGCTAATGCCACATTGTTGGTTCACCCCGATTCCTCGGCCAGCATAGCGTTAACCACAGACGCTTCAGACCTGGCCATAGGGGCAGTCATGGAGCAACATGTTGGCGGAACCTGGCAACCTTTAGCATTTTTTAGCAAATCCTTAAACCAAACCGAGCGTAAATACGGCACTTTTGACAGGGAGCTGCTAGCGCTTCATTTATCCATCCGCCACTTCCAGTTCTGGTTAGAAGGACGGCGCTTCACGGCTTTTGTAGACCACAAACCGCTCACTTTTGCAATGGCTAAAATTTCAGAACCATGGTCAGGCAGGCAACAAAGACAGCTAGCTGCAATTTCAGAGTTCACCACAGACTGCGTTTCCTGAGCTTCGCCGTCATGGCTCTGCAGGAGACCAGCGAGGCCCACCTGGTGGGTCTCTTCTTCGCTAAGGGGGTCACCATCATGCCCAAAGACTTCCAGCTGGCCCGCTGCATCCGCGGAGAGAGAGCTTAGACTTTCTGCTGCACATTCACCAGCCATAATGCTCTGCACTGTGTGTCTATATATATACATTTATAGTAATATGGACATATGTTTACTAGATGTTGTTTTTTCTTGCCTTCTGATTGTTGCTCTGAGTGTTGCTATCCCTATGCTGTTGCAATCCTGGAATTTCCCCATTGTGGGACTAATAAAGGCTTATCTTATCTTATCTTATCTTAGACATTCGACATGTGGCAGGCAAACTTAACGTGGTAGCAGACTGCCTCTCTCGTGCTGTGACATCGCCAGAGCACGAGGAGACAGATTATACTACCTCAGCCGCAGAATTCTTCGCCAACGCGGACGCGTACACGGCCCCAATTCACGTAGGGATAGATTACGCAGCCATGGCAGAGGAACAAAGCAGCAACGCGGACGTACGCGTGCTCCTGTCTGGACCAACAGGGTTAAGACTGGAGGAAAGGGGTTTACGTGACGGTGTACCCCCCCTAATCTGCGACGTTTCAACCGGCCGACCTCGCCCGGTAGTCCCAGCTGCATGGCGCCGCCGCATTTTCGACTCGGTTCACTCCCTCGCGCACCCAGGGGTGCGCGCCTCGGTTAAAATGGTCGCAGAAAAGTTTGTTTGGCCGGGCCTGCGCAAAAATGTAAAGGAATGGGCAAAAACTTGCATGTCTTGTCAGCGCACCAAAATACACAAACACACAAAAGCTCCTCTAGAGCCTTTTCGAATCCCAGCCAGAAGGTTCGACCACGTTCATGTCGACCTTGTGGGACCACTACCTTCGTCTCAGGGTTTCACACACCTCTTAACGATGATAGACCGTACTACGCGCTGGCCTGAGGCGGTCCCTTTGGCGTCAACCACAGCTGCGGAAGTCGCTCGCGTTTTTTTAACAAACTGGGTGGCATGTTTCGGTGTCCCATCGGATATCACGTCCGATAGGGGGCCTCAATTTGTCTCAGTCCTTTGGTCAGCCATGGCTAGCAGCTTAGGGGCGACAATTCACCGCACCACCGCATATCACCCTCAGGCTAATGGGTTATGCGAGCGTTTTCACAGATCTTTAAAGGCCGCCCTCAGGGCCTCACTAACGGATACAAATTGGGTGAATAAACTTCCCTGGGTTTTATTAGGGTTGCGTTCTGCGCCTAAAGAGGATCTAGATGCCTCCCCAGCAGAATTAGTTTTTGCACAACCTCTCAGACTCCCAGGTGAGTTTTTACCAGAGAATCCAGAGCCTGGACATCTTCCAGCCCTGAGGCCTTTAAGCAGCACCGGACCGGACACTCTCCCCGGACCGGCACATCACTCTTTTCCACGGGTTTTTGTCCCCCAAGCTTTAAAAAACGCTGAGTTCATTTTTGTTAGACACAAAGCTTTAAAATCAACCCTCCGTCCACCATACGACGGACCATTCAGAGTGCTGGAACCTGGTGATAAGCATTTTGTGCTTGATTTAGGGGACAGAAAAGAAACAGTCAGCATTGACAGACTTAAACCTGCCTTCTTGTTGAGAGACGAACCTGCATGGGTGGCGAGAGCACCTCGACGGGGTAGACCCCCCAAGAAAAAAAACTCAGCCCCCCTGCAGGGAACAAATAACCACTCTCCTCCCCAAGCTGCAGATTCTTTACAGGAGGGTCCCACCACGACGCCAAAGCGGACCCACAGCAGATTCGGGAGAAGATTAAAACCCAGACGGCACAGGGACTGATACAAATTGACTAAGAGTTGTTAACTGTGTTATCAACTTGTTTCTGCGAGGACATGTGTGTGCAGACCAAGACCTTCTGCACATACAACAACAATAAATCCTGGTTCATTCCTAAACTGAAGCAGCTACGTCAGACCAAGGAGGAGGCCTACAGGACTGGTGACTGGACTCTGTACAAGCGGGCCAGAAACATGCTGACGAAGGAGATCAGGCTTGCTAAGAGGAGCTACAGTGTGAAGTTACAAAAAAACTTCTCAGCCAACAACTCTGCTTCTGTCTGGAGAGGCCTGCAGAATATCACCAACTACAGGAGACCATCCCCCCACCCTGTGGAAAACCTCCAGCTGGCTAACGACCTAAACAGCTTTTACTGCAGGTTTGAAAAGAACCTACAGTTCTCACCTCCCACCCACACAAAAGGATTATCTGCAGCCCCAGGAACTCCATCCCTCCTCCACTCTGACCTCCCACCAGCACTAACGATCTGTGAAGAGGAGGTGCGCCGGGTCTTTCAGAGACAAAAGATCAAGAAGGCTGCAGGACCTGATGGTGTGTCTCCGTCCTGCCTGAGAGTCTGCTCCAACGAGTTGGCCCCCATCTTCACCCGGATCTTTAACAGATCACTGGAGCTGCGTGAAGTGCCTTCCTGCTTCAAACGCTCCATCATCATTCCAGTTCCCAAGAAACCCTCTGTTACAGGATTAAACGACTACAGACCTGTTGCCCTGACCTCTGTGGTCATGAAATCCTTGGAGAGATTGGTGCTGAACCACCTGAAGGTCATCACAGGCCCCCTGATGGACCCACTGCAGTTTGCCTACCGGTCAAACAGGTCAGTGGATGATGCAGTGAATATGGGACTACATTACATCCTGCAACACCTCGACTCCCCAGGGACGTACGCCAGGATTCTGTTTGTCGACTTCAGCTCAGCGTTCAACACCATCATCCCAGGCATTCTTCATCAGAAACTCCTCCAGCTCAAGGTGCCCCCCTCCACCTGCCAGTGGATCTCCAGCTTTCTGACTGACAGGTGGCAACAGGTGAAGCTAGGGAGATTTACATCCAGCTCCCGAAAAATTAGTACTGGCGCCCCCCAAGGATGTGTCCTTTCCCCACTGCTCTTCTCCCTCTACTCCAATGACTGCACCTCAGAGGACCTTTCGGTGAAGCTCCTGAAGTTTGCGGACGACACCACAGTCATCGATTTGATCCGGGATGATGATGAGTCTGCATACAGGCGGGAGGTGGAGCAGCTGATCCTCTGGTGCAGCCAGAACCATCTTGAACTTAACCCAGCCAAAACGGTGGAGATGACTGTGGATTTCAGGCGACACCCCTCTTCATCCCCCCCACTCACCATCCTCAACAGCACAGTGTCCACTGTGGACTCCTTCAAGTTTCTGGGTACCACAATCTCCCGGAACCTGAAGTGGTCCTCCCATATAGACACTGTCCGGAAAAAGGCCCAGCAGAGGTTGTTTTTTCTGCGTCAGCTCAAGAAGTTTGATTTGCCTCAGGAGCTGCTGGTTGTCTTCTACACCGCCATCATCCAATCTGTCCTCTGCTTTTCCATCACTGTCTGGTTTGGATCTGCCACTAAACAGGACAAGACCAGACTGCAGCGGATCATTAAGTCTGCGGAGAGGATCATTGGTACTGACCGACCCTCCATTGAGAACTTATATCGGTCCATAACCAGGAAACGGGCGGGAAACATCTGTGCTGACCCATCACACCCCGGCCACAAACTGTTTGAACTTCTATCTTCTGGTCGTCGTTACAGATCACTGAAGGTCAAAAACACCCGTCACAGGAACAGTTTCTTTCCTCAAGCCATCACTCTGATGAACTCCTAACATTCACCTAGTCCTACCTGTTGCTGTACTCATGACTTTTCATCCATTATTACATTGCACATAACTCTCACACTGCTTTTTACTTCATTCACATTATATCACTGAATCTGAGTTCACATTGAAATACTGTGTGACTGTATATTTTTTCATATATTTCTGCAAAATGTGGTTAGTCTGAGTAAATAACTGCATATATTCCTGTATATATTTGCATCCTTTTATAGAAACATGGACAGACTGTAATTTACTGTACATACTCTGTTGTCATTGAATCCTTATTTAAATCCTCCACCTGAACAATGAGAGCAAGTTTTTAGCCAAAGTCAAATTCCTTGTATGTGTTGTGCATACTTGGCCAATAAAGCTGATTCTGATTCTGATCAGATTGTGCCGTGACAGTTCTAAGGATGATTTGTGATATTACTATGCTGTTGTTGTTACCACTGAATTCTCTACAGGAGCATGACTGCTGGAAAGATTTTTCCTTGTTTTCCCTGTCAAGAGGTTAACAGTATAATATGTCATAGAGATTATCTTAAACTGTAAACTTAATTTGATTGTCCTTTTCTTAGTCGTTTGGGGGGGGGGCTGTGGCTTATATTAATCATATATTCCATACCTACATATGTATAGACATATTAGAATGTTTAGTGATTACATATGTGGAATGACCTAACGCCTATGAACAGGACAAGAGGTCTCAACCGCCAGCAAGGATCAAAGAGCAGACAGAGTCGCAGCGGTGGAGACCGGATCGATCTCCCTGACCACCCAGGGTCAGGTGGAGGAGACGGAGGACAATGGAGGGGAGATTAGGTTAATGCGGGATGTCAGCTTTGATATGCAATGTCTTTTGTTGAGTGTGGGTATAAGTATGAAGGTCTGACTGCGTTCGACCTCTTATTCTGCTTCTGCACCGAGATGAGATGTTAGGGAGGTGAAGCTGATATTAAACTTTGATTTATAAAGCCATATCGCTTCTTCATTTCTAACTCCCTACAACTAGCAATTGGATTGACAATGATAGGATTAGTAGTTCAGTAGTTATTGAGGAAAATGGCATTTTCCGTAATGGCGGTTTCGCGCCACACTTCGGCCCATACAGTGTTTGTGTGTACGCTTTCAGATTCCTTGACCATGAAAACATATGACTAGCAATTGGATTCACAACAACTGGATTGACAATGATAGGATTAGTGGTTTAGTAGTTATTCACAAAAATGGCATTTTGCGTAATGGCGGTTTTCTTGTGGACGGTGATCCGGATCACCACCAAAATGTAATCATCTGTAGGATACCCCATTTCTGACAATCTGTGAAAATTTCACAAAAATCCGTCCATAACTTTTTGAGATATCTTGCTAACAGACAAACAAACAGACAAACAAACAAACAGACAAACCAACGCCGATGATCACATAACCTCCCCCTTTGGCGGAGGTAATTATTATTATTATGCTGATGCAGAGGATTGGTATCCCAGCCCAGATTTCACACCAGTTGGTGGCGGTAAATGCACTCAAATACTATGTGCCAACCGCCAGAAAACCCTAAAAGAAGACTTTTACCTTGAAACGCCTACCGGATGCGACTCTTAGCTAGCTGTACGGTACTTCCGGTTGTCTTGTCGAAAGGCCGCAGGATCCAGAATCTCCGTCAGAATCCAGTTCTGTGGACAGAGCAGATGTGGACCGACACCGAGAATCGACTGAAGTGGATTTAAAATCTGAAATGGAGCCGAAGAGAGAAGGTTAGTTTACTTCCTGTTACCATGGAAACACCAACCGTGATGCTAAGCTAACGTTAGCCTCTTCCTGTGTCCGCGGATGCTTCAAAAAGACTTCACGTGTTTGTCAGCAGATTAATGTCTCCTCAGGCTCGCTCATGTCCTTAATAGCCAGTTTTTATTGATGCCATCGGGACGGAGTAACTTGCAGCCTCCCAGGAAGACTAAGCAGTGGAGCTGTGAGGCCTGAACAGAGACTTGCTGCTAAAACTGTTAAAAAGACTCTGGTTAGTCACCAACACGTGAGAAATATTTGGGAGACAACTAAGCTGACCCGGAGAAGGTTCTGGTTCCGGTTCTGCTTTCATGCAAGCTAAAACCAGCTAGCTTAACTAGCTTAGCCCACAGAGATCTCATAGGCTAGAGTGGTCATCGCTAGCCACCAGGCTAGTTTTAGGTGGCCAAGCGTGGACGCATATTGGTGCAGATGTATGACTGTGAGAGTGAATGGTTGTCTGTCTCTCTGTGTTGGCCCTGTGATGGACTGGCGATCTGTCCAGGGTGGACCCTGCCTCTCGCCCAAAGATGCTGGGGTAGGCTTCAGCCCCCCCCCACGACCCAAAAAGGATTAAGCGGAAGAAGATGGATAAATGAATGAATGAATGAAACAAACACCCCACAGAGTCACCTAGGCATTTACTGCATTTTCTGAATTTTTGCACAAGAAGTTGAATATTCCATGAAATAAACGGCACTCATTGTCAGGTACAATGCCTGATTATGTTAGAAAATTAAGGAAAATAAAAGATGGTGGGTTTTAATGTCATTAATTGAGTCAAAGGTTTACTGGCAGGTCACACCAAAACAAATTTTGTGACCACACCACCTGCCCACGACCTGAACGTGTTGATGCGCAAGACTGTACATCCCATTCATGAGGTGACAGTATCGACACAGCATACATCAGTAGACAAAGAAGACAACAAGGAGGTGGAAAACGAGAATAAAAACATATACATGAATCATACATACACATTTTCTTTAACAGCAGCAGCAGCATCTTCGTGGAAAAGGAGTGAAAACCGGGAAGTCAAACAGCAGAAATGGACTCTATATTTGAAGAGAAACTTTGTGAACAAGTCTGCCATTTCTTCGTTGGTGAAAATCCTGGCACTTCAGTGCCTTGGCGCTACCTATCGGACGAGAGTGAAACTACAAATGATGGTTGTGTGCATGCATCAACCGCTTGGCCTGGGTAGATGAAAAAAGTGAGCATGAACAGAGCTGTGTGCGTGCCAGGCTCGTCCAAAGCGTACACGGACCAAAGTGGACTAGAGGGGAAATGAAGCATGAAGCAGGCTTTACCGTCAAGTCCCCCACAACAAACTCACCCCAACTCATCCCATCAAATGATGGCCTGTGGTGGGGTACAGCCAACGAGCTGCATTTCCCCTCTGGTCCGCTTTTGTCCACGTGCACTTTGGACGAGCCCAGTGCACACGCAGCATTGTTTATGCTCACTTTTTTCATTTACCAGACCAAGCGGTTAACACATGCATCATCATCGAACTGGAGGGTTTCCACGCAATACGGGCAGACCGGACACCAGACAGTGGGAAGTCAAGGGGCGGAGGAGTGATAAAAGTATGTCAATAACAGCTGGTGCAGACCGGGACATATCACGGTTAAACAACAACACTGCAACAAAGACATTGAGTTGCTAGCTGTTAGCATGCGGCCTACCTACTGTATCTCCCGAGCGAATACTCGCACGTGATCTGCATTGTTATTTATGCAAATCCGACGGCGAACGCGGGGACAGCACATGACGTCATTCACTCAGTAACTGGCAGGCTGCTGACAGAACACCCAGATGCTCTCCTCCTCATCTCAGGTGGTTTCAACCATATTTCACTGTCCCCCATTCTGCCCACGTTCACCCAGTATGTCACATGCCACACTAGAGACAATAAAACACTGGACTTATTCTATGCAAACACTAAGGAGGCGTACACCTCATCACCACTCCCCCCACTCGGGAGATCGGATCACAACTTGGTTCATCTCCTGCCGATGTACAAACCCGTAGTTCACAGACAACCTCCGGTCATGCACACGGTGAAGTTATGGTCTGAGGAGCCAATGGATGCACTAAAGGACTGTTTTGAAACCAATGCCTGGGAGCAGCTCTGCGATCCACATGGTGAGGGCATTGATGGCCTCACTCACACCATCATGGACTACATCAGCTTCTGTGTGGACAACACCGTACCCACCAAGACCATACAGTGTTGCTTGAACAACAAACCCTGGATCAACCCTGAGATAAAAACACTTCTGAGAGAGAAGAAGAGGATCTTCAGGTCGGGGAACAGGGAGATGCTGAAGTCCGTACAGAGGGAGCTGAGGAGGAAGATCAGAGTAGGCAAGGACAGCTTCTGGAAGAAGATGGAGGACAAGCTGCAATAGAGAGACATTGGCGGGGTCTGGAGAAACCTCAAAACCATCTCTGGGCTCCAGAATACCTCCCCCCAGGCCACGGGGGGCAGGGAGTGGGCGAACAATCTGAACCTGTTTTTTAATAGGTTTGACCAACCGCCCTCCCCCCCCGACTGCACAACAACCACTGCTGCCTCTAAAGTCATCGAGACCTGCTGTCCATACCCTACTCCACCAACACCCCCCCACTCCCAGCACACAGCCCCCCATCCTGACCCTGACCAGGACCCAGGTGAGGACGGAGCTGAGGAAGATCAAGGCGAGGAAGGCGTCGGGACCAGACGGCATCAGCGTGAAGCTCCTCAAGTCCTACGCAGACCAGCTGTGTGGGATTGTGGAGCACATCTTCAACCTGAGCTTGAAGCTGGGGAGGGTACCACAGTTGTGGAAAACATCTTGTGTGGTACCTGTACCAAAGACTTCCCACCCCAGAGACCTGAACAGCTACAGACCAGTGGCCCTGACGTCTCACATGATGAAGACCCTAAAGAGACTGCTTCTTGCTCACCTCCGCCCCCCGGTGGGACCTGCGATGGATCCACTCCAGTTCGCCTACCAGCATGGCATTGGGGTGGAGGATGCAGTGATCTTCCTCCTTCACCGTTCCCTGTCCCACCTGGAGAAGCCTGGGAATGCAATGAGGATCACAGCACAGCAAGGATCGTCACTTCCTGTTTTGCTGTCTGCCTGTGTGGTTTGCTTTGTGGTTTGCTCTCCAGCCATTAGCTATGGCAACTAGCTCTCCTTCCTCTCCTCCTCTGGTGTGCTCTCTCTGTCAGATGTTTAGCTACACCTCTGCCTCTTTTAGCGATAACGGTAAATGTAATAAATGTTGTCTTTTTGAGGCGCTCGAGGCGAGGTTGTCTGATTTGGAATCCCGGCTCCGCTGCATTGAAACACCGTCTGCGCCAGTTAATCTTGACGGACGCCCATTAGCTGCAGCGGAGCTAGCTAGCTTAGGCCCCCCTGTCAGCGGTCCCTCGGCTCTCCTCAGCAGCGAGGAGACTGGGTGGGTGACGGTGAGAAGGAAGCCTAGTCGCAAAGCCCCGGTACACCACCAACCTGTTCACGTTTCTAATAGTTTTTCCCCGCTCAGCGACACACCCGCTGAGGAAAAAACTCTGATCATTGGCGACTCTGTAGTCAGAAACGTGAACCTAGAGACTCCAGCGGCCATAGTCCAATGCATTCCTGGGGCCAGAGCAGGCGACATCGAGTCAAATTTGAAAATGCTGGCTAAAAGTAACTGTAAATATTCCACAATTGTTATTCACGCCGGCATTAATGACATCCGTCTCCGGCAGTCGGAAGTCACGAAACTTAATATAGAATCGGTGTGTGACTTTGCAAAAACGATGTCTGCCACTGTAGTGTTCTCTGGGCCCCTCCCCAATCTTACCAGTGATGACATGTTTAGTCGCTCGGCATCCTTGAACCGCTGGCTGTCTGTGTGGTGTCCTAAAAATGACGTGGGCTACATTGACAATTGGAGCTCTTTTTGGGGAAAACCTGGTCTTATGAGACGAGACAGCATTCATCCCACTTTGGATGGTGCTTCTCATTTATCTAACAATCTGGCATCTTTTTTATCCAAATTTCCAAAACCGTGACTACTCAGAGTTGGGACCAGGAAGCAGAGTCGCAGTCTTACACGCCTCTCTGCAGCTCCTCTTCATCCGCCACCCCTCAGCTTAGCCCCTGACTTCCCCATCAGAGAATCATTGTCTGCTCCCTCCAAAGTGAATAAAAATATAATGTATAAGCATCCCAAAGTGATAAAGCAAAATATTGGTAAAACTCAAATTAAACATAAAGCCTCTAAATTGAATGATTTGGCCTCTGTTCCTCCTCATAATTTAAAAATTAAATGTGGTTTATTAAATATTAGGTCTCTAACTCCCAAGTCTCTGTTAGTCCATGATCTGTTAATTGATCATCAGATTGATTTAATTTCCCTTACAGAGACTTGGTTAGGACAAGAGGATTATGTTGGTTTAAATGAATCAACTCCCTCTGGTTATTTAAACTGTTAAAATCCCAGAAGTTCTGGTCGTGGAGGAGGAGTAGCAGCAATTTACCATTCCAAATTACTAGTTAATGTAAAGCAAAAAACATGTTATAATTCCTTTGAGGGCCTGGTCCTCAGTATTGGGCACTTTAGCAATTTTAGGTTAAACCCAATTTTATTTGCCATAGTTTATCGTCCCCCATCAACCTACTCAGAATTTTTATCCGAATTTCCTGATTTCTTAGCTGATTTAGTGCTGAAATCTGATAGAATAATTATAGTAGGGGACTTTAATATACATGTGGATGTAGATAGTGACTGCCTTAATGTGGCATTCAATTCAATATTGGACTCGATTGGGTTTTCTCAGAAAGTAGGAAATTCTACTCATTACCTCCACCATACATTGGACCTTGTTCTGACATATGGCATAGAAATAGAAAATCTTGTAGTGTCTCCTCATAACCCTGTACTGTCAGACCATTGTCTGTTAACCTTTGATTTTACTATTTCTGACTATTTGGCTCTTAAAGAAAAATATTATTACAGTAGATGCCTCTCAGATGATGCTGTTTCCAAATTTATGCAGATTGTTTCCTCTATGCCATGTGTCAACACAACAGAAATAAGCTATAGACAGCTTGCTCCTTCTGTAATTGATAACATGGTGGATAGTGTTTCAGCTTCTCTGCATCAGACTCTAGACTTGGTGGCCCCCTTAAAAAAGAAAAAGTCTAATCAGAGATTTCTAACTCCTTGGTTCAACACAGAAACTCGTACCTTAAAACAGAAGACTCGTCAATTAGAAAGAAAATGGCGCTCTACTAATTTAGATGAAATCTATTTAGCTTGGAGAAATCATCTTTTAATTTATAAAAAATCTCTTAGAAAAGCTAGAACGAGTTATTACTCTGCATTAATAGAAGAGAACAAGAATAATCCTAGGTTTCTTTTCAGTACTGTAGCCAGGTTGACAAAGAGTCAGGACTCTGTCAATCCTAGCATTCCCTTAGAGCTTACTAGTCAGGACTTTATGAACTTTTTCAATAATAAAATTTCATCCATCAGAGATAAAATCAATCAGATTCTTCCCACAGTTAACTTAAATACTGTAACTACTACAACTCCTTCTATTGATCTGTCTTGATGAGTTTACTCCAATCGACCTTTGTGAGTTAGACAAAATAGTTTCCTCATCCAAACCTTCAACTTGTCTTTTAGACCCTATTCCTACCAGGTTATTTAAAGAAGTCTTCCCACTTATTGGTAGCTTTATTCTTCATATAATCAATTCTTCATTAACTTTAGGCCATGTACCGCAGGCTTTTAAAACGGCTGTAATTAAACCCTTACTCAAAAAGCCAACGCTAGATCCAGGAGCTTTAGCTAACTATAGACCAATCTCTAATCTCCCTTTCATTTCAAAAATCTTAGAAAGAGTTGTTGCTACGCAATTATTTGACCACCTGCAGGGAAATGGTTTACTTGAAGAATTTCAATCTGGGTTTAGAATCCATCATAGTACTGAAACAGCCTTAGCAAAGGTCACTAACGACCTCCTCATTGCATCTGATAATGGACTAGTTTCTGTACTTGTCCTTTTAGACCTTAGTGCAGCTTTTGATACTATCGATCATAATATTCTACTTGATAGATTAGAACACTATGTTGGACTTAATGGAACTTCGTTGCAATGGTTTAGATCTTATTTATCTGATAGGTTCCAGTTTGTTCATGTAAATAATGAGTTTTCTTTCAACTCAAAGCTTAGTCATGGAGTTCCACAGGCATCTGTGCTAGGCCCTACTCTTTTAGTTTATATATGCTTCCGTTAGGCAACATTATTAGAAAGCACTGTATACATTTTCATTGTTATGCAGATGACATACAATTGTACCTGTCAATGAAGCCAGATGATAGTAATCAATTAGCCAAGTTAGAAGCCTGTCTTAAGGAAATCAAAGCTTGGATGACTTGTAATTTCCTGCTATTAAATTCAGATAAGACTGAAGTCATTCTTGTTGGTCCAAAAAACCTTAGAAATTCCTTTCCAAATCAAACTTTCAGTTTGGATGCGGTTACTCTTTCTCTTAATAGCTCTGTGAGGAACCTTGGAGTTATTTTTGATCAGGATTTGTCCTTCAATTCACATATTTAATTTGTTTCTAAGACTGCCTTCTATCATTTGCGTAATATTGCCAAGATTAGGAGCATCTTGTCTCAGAGTGATGCTGAGAAACTGATCCACGCTTTTGTTAGCTCAAGATTAGATTATTGTAATTCTTTATTATCAGGCTGTCCTAAAACATCTTTAAAAAGTCTTCAGCTGATCCAAAATGCTGCAGCAAGAGTTTTAACAGGTACTAGAAAGAGAGATCATATCTCTCCGGTTCTGGCCTCCCTTCATTGGCTTCCCATAGAGTTTAGAATTAAGTTTAAAATCCTTCTTCTTACTTACAAAGCTCTAAACAATCAGTCTCCTTTTTATTTAAAAGATCTGATACTACCGTATTATCCTAACAGAGCACTACGCTCCCAAAATGCAGGATTACTTGTAATACCTAGAATCTCCAAAAGTACAATGGGAGGCAGAGCCTTCAGTTATCAAGCTCCTCTCCTGTGGAATCAGCTGCCAATCTGGATTCGGGAGTCAGACTCGATCTCTGTTTTTAAGAATAGGGCTAAAACCTACCTTTTTGATCTAGCCTACAATTAGGGAGGGATCATGTGTTTCTGAACCCTCCCTTAGTTATGCTGCTAATAGGTTTAGTCAGCCGGGGGACCTCCAGTAATGCACTGGGCCTCACTCCTTTCCTCACTCTCTATGAAATATTTTTTTTTTTGCTGGTCATTAACATCTGTTTGTTCTCTCCCATAGATTGAGTCCCCATCGTGCTGTTTGCTCTCTACATGTCTGTTCTTTTCTTCTTCTCTATCCCCTCACCCCCCAGCCAGTCGCAGCAGATGACTGCCCCTCCCTGAGCCTGGTTCTGCTGGAGGTTTCTTCCTGTTAAAAGGGAGTTTTTCCTCTCCACCGTCGCCAAGTGCTTGCTCACAGGGGATCGCCTGATTGCTGGGGTCTTTCTGCAACTGTGGGGGTTCCCCCCCCTACAGTTGATGGTGCTATGAGATGACTGTTGTTGTGAAATGGCGCTATATAAATAAAGTTGAATTGAATTGAATCATGTTCTTTGACTTCTCCAGTGCTTTAAACACCATCCAGCCGATGATCCTGAAGGACAAGCTGCTGTGCACAGTGGTGGACCAGCACCTGTCATCATGGATCCTGGACTACCTCACTAACCGGCCACAGTTTGTGAGAACTCGGGATTGTGTGTCCGACACAATCATCGGTAGCACAGGGGCCCCCCAGGGAACGGTTTTGGCTCCCTTCCTGTTCACCCTTTATACTGCTCACACAACACAACACACTGCCATCTACAGAAGTTCTCTGATGATTCTGCGATCATCGGCCTCATTTCCAAAGGAGATGAAGCTGAGTACAGAGGACTTATCCAGGACTTTGTGGACTGGAGCCATCGGAACTGCCTCCAGATCAACGTGAGGAAAACTAAGGAGCTGGTGGTGGACTGCCACAGGCAAGGACAACCCCTCACAGCACCAGTTAACATCCAGGGAACAGACATTGAGATGGCGACATCCTACAAGTACCTGGGTGTTCATCTGAACAATAAACTAGACTGGTCACACAATTCTGATGTACTCTACAAGTAGGGACAGCGCAGGCTGTTCCTACTGAGGAGGCTCAGGTCTTTTGGTGTACAAGGGACGCTGCTGAAGACATTCTACAACACGGTGGTGGCATCAGCCATCACTTTTGGAGTGGTCTGCTGGGGCAGTGGCATTATAGCAGCCGATAGGAAGAGACTGAACAAACTAATCAAGAAAGCTAGCTTTGTCCTGGGGCAACGCCTTGACACAGTGGAGGAGATAGGAGAGAGAAGGATGGTGGCTAAACTGTCATCTCTGCTGGAGTCCGAGTCCCACCCTATGCAGGACATACTGAACGCACTGAGGATCTCATTTAGCGGCAGACTACATCATCCTAGGTGCGCAACCGAGAGGTTTTGCAGGTCCTTCCTACCTATGGCTGTCAGACTGTATAACCTAAGCAGGGCTGCTTGCAGAGATGGCAAAAAAAAACAATGTGACGACCTAATAGTATTGAAAGCAAAAGATGCAATAGACTTACACAAATGGTCCCCTCCAGTATACAACTAGGACAATATCAGTCGCTACGGAAGGTGACCATATGTATGGGTACATATTCATACCATGTAGGATAACTAAATAGACGGTTATGCTGTTTATTCCATCTAGCTACAATGCTCCGCACTGTGTATATATATTTATATATTTATGTGTACATATGTATATTCACTGCTCTTATTTTTCTTATCTTCTAAATTATTGCTCTGAGTGTTGCTATCCCTGTGCTGTTGCAATCCTGGAATTTCCCCATTGTGGGACTAATAAAGGCTTATCTTATCATCATCATCATCATCATAGCAGTCTGTCGTGGGCGACAATGACTTTCATTTAGGTCTGATCAGATTCCTCCACACAGCTCTGTCCTTAGCCTTCCGCTGCCAGGAACTCCTGTCTACTGTATGTCCAACTTCTTCAAGTTTCTTTTTACAGTGTCTTTAAATCTGAGCCTTGGTCTACCCTGATTGTGTTTGCCCTTGCACAACTGTGAGTAGAGTAACTGCCGAGGGAGACACTGGTGGTCCATCCTCTCAACATGTCCGAGCCATCTCAGGTTTGTCTGAATTAGCATGTCCTCCATTGATGGTGGACCAGCTCATTTCAACACTTCTGTGTTGGTTATCTTGTCTTTCCATGAGATGTTCGTTATGGCTCGAAGGTGTCTCATCATGTACGCGTGGAGTTTCTTCACCTGCACTCTGTAGACAGTCCAAGTTTCAGCACCATACAATAGAGTAGCCAGTACTGTCGCTGTGTACACTTTGCATTTCACACTGATAGACACATGTCGGTTGTTCCACAGTCTCTCCCTCAAGTTTCCAAACACAGCGCTCGCTCTTCCCATTCTGAGAGATGGTTCATCCTCCAGCCTAGCATTCTCTGAAACAGTACTCCCTCGGTACTTGAAAGTCTTGCATTTGACTAGTGGCTCTGTAGCAATGCTGATCTCTTCTGGTAGTGATGTTGATAACTGGAACTTTGGTGGTTGATAAAGGCACTCGGTCTTCTTGATGTTGATTTGGAGGCTGAATTGGCTAGCTGCTCTTGCAAATTTCTCCACTAAAGATTGCATATCTTCCATGCTGTGTGCAACTAGAGCACTGTCGTCGGCAAAGAGCATTTCTCTTACTACCTTTATCGATGTCTTACTCTTGGCTTTAAACTGTGCCACATTGAACAAGTCTGCTTCTTTCCTTGTTTGAATGTATACTCCTTCTGAAGTGTCTTTGAAGGCCACCTCAAGCGTGGCTGCCAGATATAGCGAGAAGAGTGTAGGTGCCAGCACACACCCTTGTTTCACCCCGTTGCTTACTGAAAAGTCTTTAGATACTGAACCACTCATTGCCACATTTGCTTGCATACCTTTATGGGGTGCCTCAATCAGGCTGACAAACTTCTCTGTACCACCTTATTTCTTGAGTACCTGCCAAAGTCCTTGTCGCGAAACAGTATCGAAGGCTTTACTGAAGTCTATGAAGACTGCATAAAGCGGCATGTTCTGTTCGATCATCCCACCAGTTGGACTTCATCTCTCTGGTGTACTTCTGTAACTCACTCTGAGCCTTTGAGTATTTCTTCTTCTTCGACCTTGCATTACACTGTAGGTTTTCCTGCCTAGTTGTATTCCTCACTTCTAGTAGTTTCTTCAGGTGTTCATCATGCTCATCAAACTAATCTTGATGTTTCCTCTCAGGGTATCCTAATACATCACTCGCAGTCTGATACACCGTATCCTTCAGTGTTGCCCATTTCTCTTCTATGTCATTCTGAGTTGTTGCTGTCCCAGTCTTTCAAGTTTTCATCCATTTCCTGTGTAAGTTCTTCCTGCTTCTTTTAGCCTTTCAGTGCACTAGTATTTAGCTCCCGTGATGGCATCGCACCTGTCCTGCAGTGCTGTTTTCGTCTGCAAATCCTTAATCTAGATCTCAGTATAACATGGTCAGTACTACAGTCCACGCCTCTCATTGCTCTGGTGTCCAATACAGCCCTTATGTCTCTATGCCTGACTGATGTAGTCTAATAAGTGCCAGTGCAGGATCCCAGCTTGCTGTTGTCTGTCTGCGTCTACTGCTGATTATCGAAAAGAAATTATGGAATTGATAAGCTGGGCTTTGAACGCAATTGACACTATTTTTTCAACAAGGAATAGTGCTCCGGGGGAAGCTGTTTGCCCCGCAGGGACGGCTCCAGCGGGCTATTTACGGGTGACAAGTGTTTGGAGGATCTTGTGCCTGAGTAATCTCTCTATCGAAGATATTGAAGATTTGTATATCTTCGTAATAATGGTGACTGGGATCGTTCTGATTGGAACTGGGATTGTCCTGGTGTACCGCAAATTGCTGAAGATGGATACAACCTATCAAAATGCTGGCCACGCGAGGTGCATCCATCAAATTGGAAAAATGGAGGAGACTTTGATAGCGACAAATGGAGAACTGTCTCGGAAGGTGGATTACATCTACGCTTAAGTCTATCCACGACGGACTCAAAGCCCTCGCAATGAAGGATTAAACACTGAATCTGCAGAAGAAAATAAAGTTCTTTCTCTGTGTTCAGTCTATTTGGCTCAATTTCCCTTACAAAAATCCTCCTGATAATCCCCAGTCTTTGTTTTTCAAAACACTGAGCACACGGCCTCTGGACAGTAGCTGCTTGGGACAATTGCCAAGGACAATTGCTGCAGCCAGACAAAACATCTTCTGCCAAAGTGTCCTTGTGCTCATATTGATACAACATTGCTTCAACACTACATCCACACTGACCCAGAAACTGACAACAAGATAACATTCACTGCTCTCCTTGTGTCCTGTGGACTCTGGTCTTGAATGTGCATCGTGGGCTTTTTTTGTCTTTGTAATCATAATATTGATTACTTATGGTCAATATTCTGAATTCAATGATTTTTTTGCTCCTTCCTATTGTATGATTTCTTATCTGTACCATCCTATTGGCAGGCGCGTCCCCGATGCAGCCGTGTCACTGGAAATGCAGGTTCATTTTCTGTGTCAAGTCAAATTCTCTCGTATGTTATCAGTGATCTGTTAATGTACTTGGCAATAAATCTTTTTCTGATTCTGATTCTGATTCTGCTTGGATGTTGGGTGCATCCATGTCTTCTTGTGTGTGTCCTTGTTCTCTAAATAGTGTTGGTTATCACAAGGTTGTACTCTGAACATAGTGCAAGTAGAAGTTCTCCCATTGTACTTTTGGAGATTTTGGGTATTACAAGTAATCCTGCATTTTGTGAGCGTAGTGCTCTGTTAGGGTAATAGGGTAGTATTGGATCTTTTAAATAAAAAGGGGCCTGATTATTTAGAGCTTTGTATGTGAGAAGGATTTTAAACTTAATTCTAAACTCTATGGGAAGCCAATGAAGGGAGGCCAGAACCAGAGAGATGTGATTGCTCTTTCTAGTACCTGTTAAAACTCTTGCTGCAGCATTTTGGATCAGCTGAAGACTTTTTAAAGATTTTTTAGGACAACCTGATAATAAAGATTTACAGTTATCTAATCTATAGCTAACAAAAGCATGGATTAGTTTCTCAGCTTCACTGTGAGACAAATTTTTTCTAATCTTGGCACTATTCCACAAATGATTGAAGGCAGTCTTGGAAACAAGTTTAATATGTGAATTCAAAAACAGATCTTGATCAAAAATAACTCCAGGGTTCTTCACAGAACTGTTAAGAGAAAGAGTAACCGCATCCAAACTAAGAGTTTGATTTGGAAAGGTATTTCTAAAGTTTTTTGGACCAACAAGAATGACTTCAGTCTTATCTGAATTTAATAGCAGGAAATTACAAGTCATCCAAGCTTTGATTTCCTTAAGACAGGTCTCTAACTTGGCTAACTGACTGCTATTATCTGGCTTCATTGACAGGTACTGTATAATTGTGTGTCATCTGCATAACAATGAAAATGTGTACAGTGCTTTCTAATAATGTTGCCTAACGGAAGCATATATAAACTAAAATGAGTAGGGCAGATCCCTGTGGAACTCCGTGACTGAGCTTTGAGTTGAAAGAAAACTCATTATTGACATGAACAAACTGGAACCTATCAGATAAATAAGATCTAAACTACGGCAACAAAGTTCCATTAAGTCCAACATGGTGTTCCAATCTATCAAGTAAAATATTATCACTGATAGTATCAGAAGCTGCACTAAGGTCTAAAAGGGCAAGTACAGAAACAAGTCCATTATCAGATGTGATAAGGTGGTCATTAAATGTCAATCAATGACTCATGTTAATCAAGAATACAATAAAGACAGAATTACATTTTTATGTCAATTGAAGTCATTTCAGGTGTGAAGTTCCTCTTCTTCCCACATGTAGACATGATTTCTGATCCTGCAATGAGGAGACTGTCACATTTGGTGCATATTTACATATATTTGCATATTCAAATTGAGGTGTGTCAAGGCAGGAGTCTGGTATTCCCTCATGTGCGCTCAGTTCTAGGTAGACTGAGGTGTACAAAGGAAATCTGCTTGGAATCATACATCTGGATGTTTTTGTGCGTACGCTGTTTTCTTGATTTTAAAAGTACATCATCTCTCAGTAGGAAATCCACACAAGTCTTTGTACATGAGGCCTCAGGTCTCCATTCAGTTTAAACCAGGAATAAGTTTTTATTCCAGGGATGAAGTCCCTCCATATGTGTCAACTAAGATATTAACGTTTTTGAAGTTTCCAATTATCATCACTCTATAAATTCAAGAAATCTGTGTCTCTGTCCGTCTGTCTGTCTGTCACAATCATAGGTCCGCCTATGATGTTCCTATGATGTCTGCATGATGTCCTTTGATGTTCCTATGAATGCTCCTTATGCCTATATGACATCAGATAAACTGTACTCTATACTTGTGCACCAACATCCAGGTAGCTGCCGATTGCGGATACGCCAAAGGAATGTATGAGGGCATCAAAACAGCTATTGGGCCCACAAGCATCAAAACAGCACTGCTCAAAGCTAAGACAGGTGAAACCATCACAGACAAGAGCAAGCAACTCCAGCGTTGGGTAGAGCATTATCTTGAATTGTACTCGACCCAGAACATCATGACAGATGTTGCCCTCGACGCCTTGCCTGGCCTACCAGTCATGGAAGAGCCTGATGAAATGCCCACACTAGAAGAGCTCAGCAAAGCCATAGACTGCCTCGCCTGTAGCAAGTCTCCAGGGAAAGACGGTATCCCCCCAGAAGTTCTGAAACACAGGAAAACAGCCATCTTACAACCACTATATGATCTCCTCTGCCTTTGCTGGGAGCAAGGTCACATTCCCCAAGATATGAGAGATGCCAACATAGTCACGCTGTATAAGAACAAAGGCGACCACAGTGACTGCAACAATTACTGTGGCATCTCTCTTCTGAGCATAGTTGGCAAAGTCTTTGCCCGGGTCACCCTGTTCCGCCTGCAGAGCCTCGCTTCACGTGTCTATCCTGAGTCCCAGTGTGACTTCAGAGCGGGAAGGTCCACAGTGGATATGATCTTCTCCCTCTGTCAGCTGCAGGAGAAATGTCAAGAGCAGCAGCAGCCGTTGTTCCTTGCATTTGTGGACCTAATCAAAGCCTTTGACTTAGCTGAAGTGGGCTCTTCCAGATCCTGCAAAAGATCGGTTGTCCCCCAAAGCTTCTTGCAATCATCTCCTCCTTCCAGATGGACATGCGTAGTACTGTTTACTTTGATGGAGCCACCTCAGATGCCTTCCCAGTCAGCAGTGGAGTGAAGCAGGGTTGCATTCTAGCACCAACTCCCTTTGGGATTTTTTTTTCTCAATGCTCCTCCACTACACCTTTGCCAACTGTTGTGAAGGTGTCTACGTCCGCAGGAGAGCAGATGGAAAACTCCTCAACATCGCAAGACTTCATGCTAAAACCAAAGTCTATGAGGCCCTCATATGTGAGCTGCTGTTTGCAGATGACGCTGCTCTAGTATTGCACAGCGAGGAGGGCCTGCAGCTCCTGGTCGACAAACTGTCTCACGCCTGCAAGGAGTTTGGGCTCATGATCAGCCTTAAGAAAACCAACATCATGGCGCAAGATATAGATAGATAGATGTACTTTATTGATCCCAAACTGGGAAATTACAGTGTAACAGCAGCATGACGGTAGACAACCAAACAACAGAAACACACACATGACAGACAAAGGGATTACCCATGGAAAGTAAAAACTAACACGACTATAAAACCTATATAAATCATGGCTTAATATATGATGACCCGTTAAAACACATAAATCATCCCATTGCACAAAGGACTATCAGGAGCAGAGTGAAATGTGAGGTACCAGTTAGTCTGTAAGGTACAGTGTGGCAGCATCGTTATGACCAGAATACAACATCATAGTGAGTTATTGTCCAGTGAAATTGCATGTGGCAGGAAAGATTTCCTGTACCTGGCCGTTCGACAGCGAAGCTGTAGTAGTCTACTGGAGAAAGTGCTTCGCTGTTTGTCTAGTGTGTGGTGGACGGGGTGATCAGGATTGTCCATGGTGGATCGCAGTTTATTTAGTGTTCTCCTCTCCACCACTGTCTCAAAGGTCTCCGGTCTGAGACCAATTACAGAGCCAGCCCTCTTGATAATCTTGTCAAGTCTGTTGGTGTCTCTGGCCCTGATACTGCTACCCCAACGGACAGCAGCAAAAAAGATGACGCTGGTGACAAAGGTCTGGTAGAAAAGCTCCAGCATCCTGCTGCACACGTTGAAGGATCTCAGCTTCCTCAGGAAGTAGTCTGCTCATCACCTTCTTGTGCGCAGCATCGGTGTTTGATCTCCAGTCCCACCTGCTGCTGATCCTGACACCCAGATATTTGTAGTCCTCAACCACTCCCACATCCTCCCCCCGCAATCTGCAGTGGCTGAGAAGGCGACTTCCTCTTCCTGAAGTCAATCACATCTCTCTGGTCTTGCTGACATTCAACCTCAGGTGATTCTGCTCCATCCACTCCACAAATCTGTCTACCAGTGTCCTGTACTCCCCCTCCTCTCCTCCTCTTATACACCCCACAACAGCTGAGTCGTCAGAGAATTTCTGCAGGTGGCATGACTCTGTGTTGTACTGAAAGTCAGTGGTGTATAAGGTAAAGGGAAAAGGAGAGAGCACAGTCCCCTGTGGAGCTCCCGTATCACAAGACTTTGCCCAGCCGGACAAACTGTGGTCTGCCGAGCCAACAGGTCTGTAGACGATGCAGTCAACCTGGCCCTCCACTCCATCCTGCAGCACCTGGACTCCCCGGGAACCTACGCCAGGATCCTGTTTGTGGACTTCAGCTCCGCATTCAACACCATCCGCCCCGCTCTGCTCCGGGACAAGCTGTCCCTGCTCAACGTGCCTGACTCCCTCTGCAGGTGGATCATCGACTTCCTGACGGACCGGAGGCAGCATGTGCGGCTGGGAAAGACTGTCTCAGACTATACTAGCATCAGCACCGGATCACCCCAGGGCTGTGTACTTTCCCCCCTACTCTTCTCCCTTTACACCAACTCCTGCACCTCCAGCCACCAGTCTGTCAAGTTGATCAAGTTTGCGGACGACACCACCCTCATCGGGCTCATCTCCAACGGCGACGAGTCCGCCTACAGGAGAGAGGTGGCCCAGCTGGCGTCCTGGTGCAGCAATAACAACCTGCAGCTGAACGCTCTGAAGACAGTGGAGATGATTGTAGACTTCAGGAAAGTCACTACTCCTCTGCCCCCCCTCACCCTCTCAGGCTCTCCCATCACCACTGCTGATTCCTTCCGCTTCCTAGGCACTACCATCACCAGGGACCTCAAATGGGAGCTGACCATCAGCTCACTCATCAAAAAAGCCCAGCAGAGGATGTTCTTCCTGCGGCAGCTGAGGAAGCTCAAGCTACCCACCAAGATGTTAGTGCAGTTCTACACAGCCATCATCGAGTCCATCCTCACCACCTCCATAACCGTGTGGTACGCAGGAGCCACTGCCAGGGACAGACTAAGGCTGCAGCGCGTCGTGCGCACTGCTGAGAAGGTGATCGGCTGCAAGCTCCCATCTCTCCAGGATCTGTACATCTCCAGGACCCGGAGGCGTGCTGGCCGGATCATAGCCGATCCCTCACACCCTGGTCACGTACTGTTTGCCCCCCTCCCCTCTGGTAGAAGACTTCGGTCCATCCAGACTAAAACCTCCCGTCACATGAACAGCTTCTTCCCCTCTGCCATTAGACTGCTGAACACTAAGTGACTCTTGTGCACCATGTACAGCAGCTCAACCAGACTCATGTCAATCATCACCGTTTTCTTCCTGCATTACCGACTGCACTATATAGTTCTCCACAGTATCTGCTGCTGGCTAATATATATTTTAACTGTTGACCAGTAGTGCCAAAGATCGAGCCACCTCAAGATGGAAGTGAACACGAGAGTCCAGATGGCAATGAAGCATGCGGCGAAGAAAGAATGCGCAGCATCAGCACGTGCGCCATCAATCTTCATCTGCGCGAACTGCTCCAAAGACTGCCACTCAAGGACTGGGCTGTATATTCTCTCCAGGTGTTGCTCCAACCCTTGACGCGCTAACCATCGCCTCTTTGAGACGAGGATGCCAGAGACAGATATGATGTCAGATAAACCGCAAGGCTGATGTTCCTATGATCTCTGAAGGATGTCTATATGGCGCCATACAGACCGCAGGACTCCCTACAAGACATCACTCTGTCACTCTATAAATTCAAGATCTCTGTGTGTCTGTCATGTGTGTCACGTTTATAGGACATCATAGGACTGCCTACATTTATAGGACATCATAAGATGGCCTATGATGTCTGCCTGACGTCCTATGATGCATCATAGGACTCGCAATGCCGTCATAAAGTATGTCTACATGACGGCACATAGATAGGCATCATAGGACTGTCTATATACTGTAGACATTGTACTGTATATTGACACAGGTGATCAACGTAACAGAACAGTAACAAGCAGGGGCAAACAGAGACGGCAGGGCATGGTTACAGAAAATGGGATGGGCGGGGCTGCACAGATAATCAGAATCAGATTTATTGCCATTGTTCATGTAGTACACAAACTAGGAATTTGTCTCAGTGCAATGCTGCAACATTAAACATGATAAAATAAAAGAAATAAACTAGACATGCAATAAAGTGTAGAATAAGAGTGAGTAATACTAGTCAGCAGTTTAAATATATTAGCGAGCAGCAGATAATGTGGAGAACCATATAGTGCAGTCGGTAATGCAGGAAGAAAACAGTGATGATTGTCATGAGTCTGGTTGAGCTGCTGTACATAGTGCCCGAGAGTCAATAAGTCATTTAGTGTTCAGCAGTCTGATAGCAGAGGGGAAGAAGCTGTTCATGTGACGGGAGGTTTTAGTCTGGATGGACCGAAGTCTTCTACCTGAGGGGAGAGGGGCAAACAGTACGTGACCAGGGTGTGAAGGATCGGCTATGATCCGGCCAGCACGCCTCCGGTCCTGGAGATGTACAGCTCCTGGAGAGATGGGAGCTTGCAGCCGATCACCTTCTCAGCAGTGCGCACGACGCGCTGCAGCCTTAGTCTGTCCCTGGCAGTGGCTCCTGCGTACCACATGGTTATGGAGGTGGTGAGGATGGACTCGATGATGGCTGTGTAGAACTGCACTAACATCTTGGTGGGTAGCTTGAGCTTCCTCAGCTGCCGCAGGAAGAACATCCTCTGCTGGGCCTTTTTGATGAGGGAGCTGATGGTCGGCTCCCACTTGAGGTCCCTGGTGATGGTCACAGGGGACCAGAGGGAAGACAAGACCAAGGCAATAATGATAATGACGATAATAATATAATACCGATAAACTTAAAGTAAGAGGAAGACCAATGAAGAAATAAATAAGCAAGACAGAATAAGAATGACAATAATAGCAATCCATAATAATAATAATAATGTGAAATACAGAAAATCCCAACTTAAACCAAAGATGTGGGCTGGGACCCATGCCCTGGAGACAAGGAATATCACTCTGTATATAATTCAAGAAATCTCTGTCACGATGTCATAATGTCACAATCATAGGACTTGCTAAAAGATCATAGGACTTGCTACGAGATCAAAGGCAGGCATTACTCATGATCATAGCACTCGCTATGACATTATCAAGGATCAAAGGCATGCATCAACGAACGACTGGTGATGTCAAAGATCCCAGGCAGGTTTCACCATGGTTGCTGTTGCCATGGTAACGGTAACTTTCTACGTTCATGCAGAAATGTTTGCTTACACTTGCTTTCTATGGGCACGCATGGGTATGCACAGGTATGCACTAGTATATATAGACACAGGTATCAACATGGCACAGAACGGTAACAGGCAGAAGTAACAAGCAGGGACAAACAGACAGCAGGGCATGGTTACAGAAAACGGGATGGGCGGGGCTGCACAGTGTGTCAGTGTGTCATGATCATAGGACCACTTATGCTGTTCCTATGATGTCTGTATGGTGTCCTATGATGTTCCTATGACCTGAGGGATCATAGGACTCGCGATGCCGTCATATAGACAATAGGATTGGCTAAAAGATCATAGGACTGCCTATGATGTCTACATGATGCCTATATGACGACATATACAGTAGACGCCATAGTATAGAGTCGCCTATGATGTTCCTGTGATGTCTACATGATGTCTATGATATAGACACCGTGTAGACTGAGTCCAGAAAATCTCTGTGTGTGTGTCATAGTGTCTGTGCCTATGGTGTCATCAAAGGCACATCATAGGCTCAGTGATGCATCAAAACTTTGTTAAACAAGCAAAACAATACAACAATAATGCACTGGCAATGGCAAGTATTGGCATTAAGGAGATCCCTGCTTCAACCCAGGCATACATGTACAAGGTAAAGTTTATCATTACATTGTTAAAAAAGCAAAACAGTACAACAGTGTGTTGGCAATGTGAAATATTTCCATTAAGGAGATCCCTCTGCCTGGCTTCAAGCCAGGCGTACATATACAAGGTAAAGTTTATCATTTCATGGATGCTTCTCTTCCTGAACAGGGTCGAAAGCCACTTTTTGCTCAGATCTATTTTCATGATCCTGTCCATGAACTGGAATTACGACGAAGTTATCCCTCAACCAATGGTCTGAATGAAGAAGAGGAGGAGGAGAAGAAGAAGACCCACGAGATGGAGCACAATCGAGTGAGGAGAACTGCTGCACGTCAGAAAAGATGCTGTGAAGACGAAACACCTGAGGTTCGAACAGTACGTTGCAGGCATGACTGTGAACAACACAGCTGTCTGAGACAGGCGGAGACCCTTCAGCAACAGGCATGTAGAAATCACTATAAATTCAAGAAATCTCTGTATGTCTGTCATGATCATAGGCTGCCTATGATGTTCCTATGATGTCTGCATGATGCCCTGTCAGCGATCATAGGACCGTCTACATGATGTCTATATGACGTCAGAGAATCCATAAGGCTGATGTTCCTATGACCTCTGAAGGCTGGCTGGCTGGCACAGCTATTGACGCCCCCAAGGACACAGTCCAAGGACGGATAATTTTTTCCACCTTATAAGAACTACTTACAGTATACAAAGATATAGAGTGGTGATAATCAAGTCAGTGGCGGTAATGCACTTGTAAGCTGGTTGCCAATCAAATCTAACAGAAGAAGAAGAAGATGTCTATATGGCTTCATACAGACGGCACCATACGTGTATATATAGATATATACACATACGTGTATACAGTATATCTATACACGTATATACTGTATGTCTTGTAGGGCCTACAAGACATATATACGTGTATAGATATATAGACACAGGTAATCAACATAACACAGAACAGTCACAGGCAGGAACAGTAACAAGCAGGGGCAAACAGAGATGGCAGGACATGGTTACAGAAAACGGGATGGGCAGGGCTGCACAGATAATCGCACACAGGGGACCAGAGGGGAGACAAGACCAAGGCAGGAATGATAATGATAATGACAATAACAATAATAATACTGATAAACTAAGAGGAAGACCAATAAATAAATATGCAAGACAGAATCACTCTTATTATTATTATAATCACTCTATTAAACCAAGAAATCTCTGTGTGTCACATTTATAGGACATCATAGGACGGCCTATGATCTCTGCCTGATTATCATAGGACATCCTATGAGCTCAGGCATCGTAGGACTCGCACTGCCATAATAAAGATATGTCTATATGACGGGACATAGACAAATGTGTCTTTATGATATTTAGACCTCGTGATGCTGTCATAAAGATATGTCTATATGACGGCACATAGACAAATGTGTCTTTATGATGTCATATAGACCATCACTCACGATGCCTAGACTAATGTGTCTTTATGATGTCATATGGCTCAAAATTGGCAAGGTGAATAAGTCACAGGGCCAGTCTTTACAGCGCGTTCGTATTTTCTGCACAACAGATTTCTGCAGCAATGGCCAATTCTACATTGCCGCGAGCAGAGTTGCCAGGTCAAGCAGTCTTCGTATTGTTGCTCAAGATGAAGAAACTAAGCAAAAGCGTTGCTTTCTCGGCAACGTTATTTTTAAAGAGGTGCTGACACAGTAAAAATGTGTAACCTTGAAGAATGCCAGTCTATACTAGTCTATACTTGTTAAACCACACATCACAGCCTACCTCCCTGCATCACATGACCCGCTCCAGTTTGCGTATCGTTCAAATCGCTCCACAGAGGACGCTATAGTCACCACCCTGCACTCTGTCATTACCCACATGGATCAGAAAGACACCTATGCCAGACTCCTGTACATTGATTTCAGTTCAGCATTCAACACCATTATTCCCCAGAGACTGTTGGAGAAATTGCTCCTTCTCTGTCTGAACACCGCCACATGTCTCTGGATCCTGGATTTCCTGACTGAGAGACCTCAGTCTGTCCGGGTTGGAAACAACATCTCCATCTCCATCACGCTGAGCACTGGATCCCCTCAAGGCTGTGTACTCAGTCCACTGTTGTTTACACTTTTAACCCCTTGCACTCCGGTCAATTTCCCTAAAAACGCCAAAAAATAATGTGCCCAAAGTAAATCGAAAGCTGTTCTTCAACCCTTTGCAGCATCTTCATGGGGTTGGTCTCATTTAAAAGAAAACACTTGGAATTTTTTGGCAAAACAGTCATAATCTCTCTAAGTGCTCCGGCCACTGAGTTACAGTCATCTAAACATACTGAACTTGAAGAAAATAAAATTGGCCTGGGTGTTTTTTTGTTTTTTTTTTATACAAATGCTTGCAAATATCACACAGCTTCAGATCCGGGCTGGAAAATGCAACAGAAATGTAGAAACAAGTGTTATCCAGCTGAGGTCCAAATTTTGTAACAATACCACAAAAAATGAATATATTACACAGCTTTTTCCTCAGGTTGTTCACAGGCATTTTGGAACTGTGCCAAATGGTGCCAAATGGCACAGTTTGGAAAAATGTCTAACTTTTGAATGATTCAATGTAGAAGCTTCATTTTGGGCTCTAATGAAAGGTGACACTGAGGGCTGTGTCTGTGTGTGTGTGTGTGTGGGGGGGGGGGGTTGTCTCCCCCCCCCCACTACAGAGGACGGACATCGGCCATCGCTACATGACGGAATAGACTCATGTGGCGACAGCGGCGCAGTCACCGCGGCTCCCCCCCCCCCCCACTACAGAAGAATAGCGGAGGGGGGGCGTTCACGGTCTGGACGCGGCGCATGACCTGTGTACCGCGGCGCACGAACTTCAGACTTCGTGCGCACAGTTGTAATTTACAACTTCCGCACAGTTGTAATTTACCGATCGGTCAAAAGTCATTATTGATTACAATTTTCAGGGATAAAGAATAATTTAGCTTATAACACCTTACCTCTTCACAGCAGTGTCCTGGCGAACTTCTCTTCCTCATTGTCAGACGAACTCGACGCTGGTCTGCTCGTGGTTCTGGTCTCGCGACCCTTTCAAAACATAATTTCATTATTGCGGTTTTGCGCTTCCATGATTGCGGTTTTTGGCGAATGATTTTTCAAAACAAATAACAGTAGTAATTAAAAAAAGACTGGCGAAGGCGTGTGTGTCACTCAGCCTTCGTCGTCGGCCTCCGTCGGTCTATGATGACCATGGAAGAAAATCATAACGTCTACTCTGCTGGAACAAAAACAAAATAAGCACTGCCTGTGGCCGAACATGCCGATGTGCGAATGGCAGTCGCTGTCACACAGGTTGCACTTATGGGTGGTCTACATGCTGCTGGGTCTGTGACGGTTCTTCCTGCGGGTCCTTTTTTTTATCTGCTGTAGCAGTCTGTCTTCACCCAGCCTTAAAAAAAACAGCTCGCAAACTTCTCTGCTTCAATTGGCTCACTGCATTCACAGCTTTAGTAGGCGGGTCCTTCTTGCTAGGTTTTCAGTCATTGGTTCTTCAAGGTTTCAGAAACCCAATTCAAGGCTCTTATTAGTCGAATGAGAGGTCAATCAGATGAACTAATCTGTTCGCGGCTGTGTCTGCAGTGGAGGAAACTCAGCTTTTATTTTCAGTGCGCGCTTGCAGCTCCATCGTGCGTCCAAGCGCGCACGAGGGCGCACGAGAGCGCCCTTGTGCACTCTGGGACGCAGAGACTTGCCCGCCCGCGGTACAACGTCTTGCACTCCGTTGTACCGTGGACGGGCAAGTCTCTGCGTCCCAGAGCGCACGAGGGCGCTCTCGTGCGCTCTAGGACGCATGATGGAGATGGTGATGGCGTCCAAGCGCGTACTGAAAATAAAAGCTGCAGACACAGCCGCGAACAGATTAGTTCATCTGATTGACCTCTCATTTGACTAATAAGAGCCTTGAATTGGGTTTCTGAAACCTTGAAGAACCAATGACTGAAAACCTAGCAAGAAGGACCCGCCTACCAACGCTGTGAATGCAGTGAACCAATTGAAGCAGAGAAGTTCGCAAGCTGTTTTTTTTTTTTTTTTTTTTTAAGGCTGGGTGAAGACAGACTGCTGCAGCAGATGACAAAAAGGACCCGCAGGAAGAACTCCACAGACCCAGCAGTACGGAGACCATCCACAAGTGCAACCTTTGTGACAGCGACTGCCATTCGGCATGTTCGGCCAGGCGGTGCTTATTTTGTTTTTGTCCCAGCAGAATAGATATTAGGATTGTCTTCTATGGTCATCATAGACCGACGGAGGCCGACGACGAAGGCTGAGTGATACACACGCGTTTGCCAGTCTATTTTTAATTACTACTGTTATTTGTTTTGAAAAATCGTTCGCCAAAAACCGCAATCATGGAAGCGCAAAACCGCAATAATGGAATTATGTTTTGATCGGGTCGCGAGACCAGCATCGCGTTTGTCTGACAATGAGGAAGAAGTTCGCCAGCTCCGCTTCTACTGTGAAGAGGTAAGGTGTTCTAAGCTAAATTACTCTTTATCCCTGAAAATTGTAATCAAAATGACTTTTGACCGATCGGTAAATTACAGCTGTGCGTCATCGCTGCATGACGGACCGTGGCTCAACGGGCGATGTCTTTCCTCTGTAGCGACACACACAGACACAGCCCTGAGTGTCACCTTTCATTGGAGCCCAAAATGAAGCTTCTACATTGAATCATTCAAAAGTTAGACGTTTTTCCAAACTGTGCCATTTGGCACAATTTGGCACAGTTCTCAAAACGCCTGGGAACTACCTGAGGAAAAAGCTGTGTAATATATTCATTTTTTGTGGTATTGTTACAAAATTTTGACCTCAGCTGGATAACACTTGGTTCTACAGTTCTGTTGTATTTTCCAGCCCGGATCTGAAGCTGTGTGTTATTTGCAAGCATTTGTATCCAAAAAAACACCCAGGCCAAATTTATTTTCTTCAAGTTCAGTATGTTTAGATGACTGTAACTCAGTGGCCAGAGCACTTAGAGATATTATGACTGTTTTGCCAAAAAATTCCAAGTGTTTTCTTTTCAATGAGACCAACCCAATGAAGATGCTGCAAAGGGTTGAAAAACAGCTTTCAATTTACTTTGGGCATGTTATTTTTTGGCGTTTTTAGGGAAATTGACCGGAGTGCAAGGGGTTAACATTTCTGTAAAATCCAAATGTGTCTCAGGGGTGTGTGAATGGCTGTCGGGGTGGGGGTGAGGGGGTGTGTGAATGCGTTTTTCCATTATGTTCTTTTTACAATACAGATGCCTATCCATCCATCCATCTTCTACCACTTTTCCGGAGGTCCGGGTCACGGAGGCAGCAGTTCAAGCAGAGAAGCCCAGACTTCCCTCTCCCCCGCCACCTGCTCCAGCTCTTCAGAGAGGATACCAAGGCGTTCCCAGACCAGCTGGGAGACATAAGGCACTTTTCCATTTGGAACTCAAAGGCCTCCTTTAGAACGGTTCCGGCTCCATTGTCCGCTTTTCCTTTTGGAACCCAAAGGCCTCACAGTTCGCTTTTTCGGAACTGTTCCAGTTTTATCGACACTATTTTCGGCACCGTTAAAAGCAGGTCCGAAGGGTACCGGCACCGTTTCTTCACGCCACTGCTGGCCATTCATTGGTCTGTGCGTAGCGTCATGAGAGTGGGCGTTACGCTGACTTTCGAGAATCGCTTGCTGGTCGCCATTTGCAATTTTTCGTCAGTGAGCCCGTGAGCAAGTGATATTATAAACCACAACGATAGAATGGCTTAACAGAAATCAGCAGAAATCTAACACCGCAGTCCAGCAGAGTTTCCTGTGCGTTTCGGCTGATGAGAGAATGCAGAGGGAAGCAGACTGAGCTTGCAGTGGTGTGCACAAACAGACGCACCAGAAATTACGTGGAGACGCACCGGGAATTAGAACCAGCCACCCGAATTGAATTGAATGTACAGCTGCGACGCACCCAACTTCTGCAGTTGAAGCCGTGATATTGTGATATACAGGACGGTGAGTGATGTGATATTCATGCTTTATTTTTTCCAACAGTGGAAAGTTCACTTAGGACAGACGAAAACTTCCATCCATCCATCCATCCATCCATCCATCTTCTACCGCTTTTCCGGAGGTCCGGGTTGTGGAGGCAGCAGTTAAAGCAGAGAAGCCCAGACTTCCCTCTCCCCAGCCACCTGCTCCAGCTCTTCAGAGGGGATACCAAGGCGTTCCCAGACCAGCTGGGAGACATAGTCTCTCCACCGAGTCCTGGGTCTGCCCCGGGGTCTCCTCCCAGTGGGACGTGCCTGAAACACCTCAAGTGGGAGGCATCCAGGAGGCATCCTAATCAGATGCCCATACCACCTCAACTGACTCCTTTCAATGTGGAGGAGCAGCGGTTCTACTCTGAGCCTCTCCCGGATGACTGAGCTCCTCACCCTATCTCTGAGGGTGAGTCCAGCAATCCTACGGAGAAAGCTCATTTCAGCCGCTTGTATCCGCGATCTCGTTCTTTCGGTCATTACCCAAAGCTCGTGACCATAGGTGAGAGTAGGAACGTAGATTGACTGGTAAATCGACAGCTTTGCCTTAGAACTAAGCTCCCTCTTGACCACAACAGACCGGTACAACGTCCGCATCACTGCAGATGCTGCTCCAATCCGTCTGTCGATCTCTCGCTCCATTCTCCCCTCACTCGTGAACAAGACCCCAAGATACTTAAACTCCTCCACTTGGAGCAGGAGCCTGTCCCCAACCCGGAGAGGACAATCCACCTTTTTCCGGCTGAGGACCATGGACTCGGACTTGGAGGTGCTGATTCTCATCCCAGCCGCTTCACATTCAGCGGCAAACCGTCCCAGCAAGAGCTGTAGGTCATTGCTGGATGAAGCCAACAGGACAACATCATCTGCAAACAACAGAGATGAGATCCTGTGATCACCAAGCATGACACCCTCCATTCCCTGGCTGAGCCTAGAAATCCTGTTCATAAAAATTATGAACAGGATCGGTGACAAAGGGCAGCCCTGGCGGAGTCCAACTCTCACTGGGAATGACTCCGACCGAGTGTTGGCAATACGAACCAAACTCTCACAACGGTCGTACAGAGACCGAATAGCTCGTAACAACAAGCCCGATACCCCATACTCCCGAAGCACCCCCCACAAAAATCCACGAGGGATGCGGTCAAATGCCTTCTCCAAGTCCACAAAACGCATGTAAACTGGTTGGGCAAACTCCCACGAACCCTCGAGAATTCTCGAGAGGGAAAAGAGCTGGTCCGATGTACCACGACCAGGACAAAAACCACATTGCTCCTCCTGAATCTGAGGTTCGACCAACGGCCGGACTCTCCTCTCCAGTACCTTGGCATAGACCTTCCCAGGGAGGCTGAGGAGTGTGATCCCTCTAAAGTTGGAGCACACCCTCCGGTCCCCTTTTTTAAAGAGAGGAACCACCACCCCGGTTTGCCATGCCAAAGGCACTGCCCCCGACCTCCACGCAATGTTGCAGAGGCGTGTCAACCATGACAACCCAACAACATCTAGGGCCTTGAGGTACTCAGGGCGAATCTCGTCCACCCCCGGGGCCCGGCCACCAAGGAGATTTTTAACCACCTTGGTGACCTCAGCCCCTGTGATAGGCGAGTCATCCCCCTCGTCCCCAAACCCTGCTTCCACTGTGGAAGGCGTATCAGTGGGATTGAGGAGATCCTCGAAGTATTCCTTCCGCCGCCCGACGATGTCCCCAGTCGAAGTCAACAGTGTCCCATCCGCACCATACACAGTGAGGACGGGGATCTGCTTTCCCCTCCTGAGCCGCCGGACAGTTTGCCAGAATCTCTTTGAGGCCGACCGAAAGTCTTGTTCCATGGCCTCACCGAACTCCTCCCATACCCGGGTTTTTGCTTCAGCAACCACCCGAACTGCACTCCGCTTGGCCTGCCGGTACACCTCAGCTGCTTCGGGAGTCCCACAAGCCATCCAAGCTTGATAGGACTCCTTCTTCAGCTTAATGGCCCCCCTCACCACTGGTGTCCACCACTTGGTTCGGGGGTTGCCACCACAAGATGCACCGACCACCTTGCGGCCGCAGCTCTGGGCCGCCGCTTCAACAACAGAGGTGGAGAACCTGGCCCATTCAGACTCCAAGTCTCCAGACTCCCTCGGAATGTGGTTGAAGTTCTTCTGGAGGTGGGAGTTGAAGACCTCCCGGACAGGGGCCTCAGCCAGACGCTCCCAGCACACCCTCACTATACGTTTGGGTCTACCAGGTCTGAATGGCTTCCTCCCCTGCCATCGGATCCAACTCACCACCAGGTGGTGATCAGTTGACAGCTCTGCACCTCTCTTTACTCGGGTGTCCAAGACATACGGTCGCAGGTCTGATGATACGAAAACAAAATCGATCATCGACCTGCGACCTAGGGTGTCCTGGTGCCAGGTGCACATATGTAGTAGTAGTAGATTAGTTTATTTGACAGGGACAGTGCAATAAACATAGACAATTAATCAAAGACAATCAATCTGATGTGTTGCACATAGAGTGTATAGCTATTAGCTAATTTGCAACTCTTGTCCCTGGATGGGCTTTAGAAATTTTGGGCTGCACGGTGGCGCAGTGGTTTAGCACTGTGGCAGCACAGTTTTACCCTCGGCCGGGGGACCGCGGGGATCATGAGATCGTGGGTTCGATCCCAGCCCCCGACCAACAGTGAGCTGTGTGGAGTTTGCATGTTCTCCCCGTGTTGCGCGGGTTTACTCCGGGATTTCTCCGGTTTCCTCCCGCACACCAAAAACATGTAGGTTTAGGGCGCTCGCGCACGCAGCGACCAGCAGCCGGTGGCTTGTCACCAGACTGCAAACCAAGTCTACCTACGGGTACAAATAAGTAACAAAAAAAAAAAAAGAAAGGCTTTTATGGACACCCTTATGCTTGAACATGGTGTTCGTTATGGACAGACTGTGGTTAGCACAGAAGTCCAATAACTGAACACCACTCAGGTTCAGATCGGGCAGGCCGTTCCTCCCAATCACCCTCCTCCAGGTTTCACTGTCGTTGCCCACGTGCGCATTGAAGTCCCCCAGTAGGACAATGGAGTCTCCAAGAGGAACACCCTCCCGCACCCCAGTCACAGACTCCAAAAAGGGTGGGTACTCTGAAACATCATTTGGTGCATAGGCACAAATGATGGTCAGGACCCGTTTCCCAGCCTGAAGGCACAGGGAAGCAACCCTTTCGTCCACCGGGGAAAACTCCAATATAGAGGCAGCAAGGTGGGGCGATACAAGAATACCCACCCCTGCTCGTCGCCTCTCGCCCGGGGCAACTCCAGAAAAGGCCAAGCTCCAGCCCCTCTCCAGGAGACTGGTTCCAGAACCGGAGCTGTGTGTTGAAGTGAGGCAGACTATATCTAGCCGGTATCTCTGAACCTCGTACACCAGCTCAGGCTCCTTCCCCACCAGAGAGGTGACATTCCACGTACCAAAAGCCAGTTTAGAAAGCTTGGGATCAGTCCGCCAAGGTCTCCGCCTTTGACCGCCACCTGATCCACATAGCACCGGACCCCCATGATCCCTCCTGCAGGTGGTGAGCCCACTGGAGGGCGGACCCATGTAACTCCTTCGGGCTGAGCCCGGAAACAATGACCTAGCTTAATGCTATGTCCGTCCTTGTATGTTGTTTTTTTGTGTTGACAATATCTGATGAAATAAGCTAGTTGTGATCCTGGTTAAAAGTTTATTTTATTTATTTTTTTTTTTTTACATGTTGCACTTTCGTGCTGTGCATGTACTTAATTTGTGTGTATTTCATTGTAGAGTCCAAACAGGATCTGCTCAGAATGGCGACGTTTTGACACCAATGTATTGTGACAGGTAAACAACACATCATATTTATAGTCAAATCTTTTGCTTTTTAAAGCGAGGTATTCGGATACGCAAAAGCCGATGGTGTATCGTCGGCCTCCGTTAGTCTATGATGACCATGGAATAGAATCCTAAACGTCTACTCTGCTGGAACAGCACCGCCTGTGGCTGAACAGGCCGATGTGCAAATGGCAGTCCCTGTCACACAGGTCGCACTTGTGGGTGGTCTCCGTGCTGCTGGGTCTGTGGCGGTTCTTCCTGCGGGTCCTTTTTTCATCTGCTGCAGCAGTCAGTCTCTCTTCACCTGCCTTGAGCTGTCTGGTCAGGGTGCCTCTCCATTTGGAGCGGTCCGTTGCAAGGTCCTCCCAGCGCTCTGTGTTGATCTCCAGTTCCTTCATGTCTCTCTTGCAGACATCTCTAAAGTCAGCTGTGGGCGGCCAACGTCTCTCCTGCCAGTTGCCAGTTCTCCGTAGAGGACGTCTTTGGGGAGTCTGCCATCCTCCATACGATGAACGTGGCCTAGCCAGCGGAGCCTGTGCTGCCTGAGTAGAGTGAACATGGAGGGAAGGCCGGCTCGGGACAGAACTTCTGTGTTGGGCACTTTGTCCTGCCAGGATATGTCCAGGATGTGGCGAATGCAGCGCAAGTGGAAGGAGTTCAGTCTCTTTTCCTGCCGGGTGTATGTTGTCTACGTCTCACTCCCATAGAGCAGTGTGCTGATGACGCAAGCGTTGTACACTGCCATCTTCGTCTTGACAGAGAGTTTGGGATTCTCCCACACTCGTGTGGTGAGGCGAGCGAGTGTGAAGGCTGATTTTCCAATCCTCTTGTTGATCTCTGTATCAAGTATTTTCTGGTTCCGGTACCGCCGGACCGGCGGCACCACACGAGTCGGCTGCCCATTGCAACAGCCTTTTTTTATCTTTCTTCTTCTTTCTACACCTTTCACTCTGTATATATATCACGGACGCACGGATCGCCCTGGGGGTCTCCCGGGTCAGAGGACGGAGCCACTGTTTGCAGCAGGAGACGTTGCAGCGGGGAGGAGCTGGTGCTAGCTAGCACTCGGCCGCCGCCCGGTGCTAATGGGAAACTCGACATACCGGGAGCTGTAGCGAAAACGACGCGGGTGCCGGGCTGGAGTTTAGGCGACGTGCAAGAAATATAAGACAGAATAATAGAGCGATGGCAAGAACCAAGCAGACCGCCAGTAAAATCTACTGGAGGAAGAAGCCCCCCAGGAGGCAGCTAGCCACCAGGGCTGCTCAGAGAGGCGCTCCGGCCACCGGCGGAGTGAAGAGGCCTCGCCGTTACAGGCCCGTGGCTCTGAGAGAGATCCGTCGCTACCAGAAATCCACGGAGCTGCTCATCCGTAAGCTGCCCGTCCAGCGCCTGGTGAGGGAGATCGCTCAGGACTTCAAGACTGACCTGCGCTTCCTGAGCTTCACCGTCATGGCTCTGCAGGAGGCCAGCGAGGCCCACCTGGTGGGTCTCTTCTTCGCCAAGAGGGTCACCATCATGCCCAAAGACTTCCAGCTGGCCTGCCGCATCCGCGGAGAGAGAGCTTGGACTTTCTGCTGCACATTCACCAACCATAATGCTCCGCACTGTGTGTATATATATATATATATATATATATATATATAGTAATATGTACATATGTTTATTAGATGTTCTTGTTTTTTCTTGCCTTCTGATTGTTGCTCTGAGTGTTGCTATCCCTTTGCTGTTGCAATCCTGGAATTTCCCCATTGTGGGACTAATAAAGGCTTATCTTATCTTGTCTTAAGGGAGAGGTTGTTGCTGATCGTGGACCCCAGGTACGTGAACTGATTCACGACCTCCAGCTCGTAGTCGTCGATGGTGATGGTTGGTGGTGCTTCCGTGCCTTGCGCCAAGACGTTAGTCTTCTTCAGGCTGATGGTAAGCCCGAAGTCCTTGCATGCCTGGGAGAAGCGGTCCATCAGGGTCTGAAGCTCCTGCTGTGTGTGGGTTGCGACTGCAGCGTCGTCTGCGAACAGCATGTCTCTGATTAGAGCCTCGCGTACTTTGGTTCTGGCTTTCAGGCGGGCGAGGTTGAAAAGCCTGCCGTCAGATCTTGTGTGCAGGTAGATTCCCTCTGTTGCTGTGCTGAAGGCATGCCTCAGGAGCATAGCAAAGAAAATCCCAAAGAGGGTTGGTGCAAGTACACAGCCCTGTTTCACTCCGCTGCGTATGTTGAATGGCTCTGAGACGTTGCCATCGTGCTGCACTATCCCCTGCATGTTGGTGTGAAACGATTCGATGAGGCTTTGCAACTTTTGTGGGCATCCTATCTTTGGCAGGATCTTGAAAAGGCCCTCTCTGCTGACCAAATCGAACGCTTTGGTGAGGTCGATGAAGGCGACGTACAGGGGCATGTTCTGTTCTCTGCATTTCTCCTGGAGTTGGCGGATGGAGAATATCATGTCTACCGTCGATCGCGCAGCGCGGAAGCCACACTGAGACTCGGGGTAGACACGTTCGGCAAGCTTCTGTAGACGAACGAGAACAACTCGTGCATAGACTTAACCAACAACGCTGAGGAGGGAGATGCCCCTGTAGTTGTTGCAGTCGCTTCTCTCCCCTTTGCTTTTGTAGAGGGTGATGATCTTGGCGTCCCTCATGTCCTGTGGTACGGCACCTTCCTTCCAACACTGGCAGAGGACGTCATGCAATGGCAGCAGTAGAGCGGTCTTGCAGTGCTTGATCAGGTCAGGGGGTATGCCGTCGTTGCCGGGTGCCTTGCCAGCGGCCAAGCTATCAATGGCCTTGCTGAGTTTGTTGATGGTTGGCTCGGCGTCAAGTTCGTCCATGGATGGCAGGCAGTCGATGGCATCAAGGGCTGATGGTGTCACAGTGTTCTCTCTGGAGTAGAGGTCGGAGTAGTGTTCCACCCATCTCTCCATCTGCTTGTTCTTTTCTGTGATCATCACCCCAGTGGAGGATTTGAGGGGGGCCATCTTGCTCTGAGCCGGACCAAGTGCTTTCTTGATGCCATCATACATGCCACGAATGTTCCCTGTTATGGCAGCGGTTTGAATGTCTTGGCTGAGCTGAGTCCAGTACTCGTTGGCACAGCGCCGACCAGTCTGCTGAACTTTGCTTCTCGCAGCCCTGAGAATCTGGAGATTCTTCTCGTTTGGGTACTTCTTGTACTCAGCAAGTGCTGAGCGCTTGGCTTCAATGACGGGGGTCATCTCGGTCAACTTGGCATCAAACCAGTCCTGTGACTTCGAGGTCTTCCTCCCAAAGGTAGCCAAGGCTGTGCGGTGGATGGTGTTTCGCAGCTCTTCCCACTTCTGCTTTGCAGATTCTCCTTCTTGTGGTACACCAAGTTCCTTCTCAAAGGTGGAGGCAAACTGCTCAACAAGTTCTGGTTGAGCCATCTTGCTGGTGTCAATCTGTGCCTTTCCAGGCTGTCTATCATGATGGAATTTCTTCAGCTGCAGCTTGACCTTGCAACACACCAATGAATGGTCTGTGTCGCAATCTGCACTCTGGAACGAACGGGTGATTAGCACGTTCTTCAGTGAGGTGCACCTGGTCAGGATCAAGTCCAGCTGGTGCCAGTGCTTTGAGCGCGGATGTTGCCAGGAAACCTTGTGTTGGGGCTTGGTCTTGAAGAACGAGTTTGTGATGCACAGATCGTGATATGTGCAGAACTCGAGCAGCCGCTGTCCGTTGCCGTTCATTCTTCCCACGCCAAAAGGTCCAAGACAGGAGGGCCAGGAGTCGTGGTCAGCACCCACTCTGGCATTGAAGTCTCCAAGGAGGATGAGTTGTTCAGAGTTGGGCATGGTCCTGACAGTTGTTGTGAGATTCTCGTAGAACTCGTCTTTTGTCTCTTGTGTGGCTGTCAGTGTTGGGGCATACACACTGATGAGGGTGACTGGGCCTTGAGTGTTGTTCAGGCAGAGGGTAAGGAGTCGTGCAGAGCCAGTGCTGCCCGGTTCCACCATCTTCAGCAAGGTGTTCTTCACTGCGAAGCCCACTCCGTGTTCCCTGTGTTCGTCACTGCTCTTTCCCTGCCAGTAGAACGTGTAGTCCTTCTATCTTAGTGTGCCTGCGTCAGCCAACCATGTTTCCTGGAGAGTGGCGATATCCACTCCCAGTCTCTTCAGCTCATTATTGATGATGGCAGTCTTACTGGTGTCGCTGATGTCCTTGAGGTTAGCAGCGAGTCCTGTCATCATAGTGCTGACGTTCCAAGTTCCCAGTTTTAGAGTTGGTCTCTTTTGTTTTATTGTCTTGCCTGGTGCGACGGTTCTCAGCCTGCTGTTCGGACTTCTCCTCATCCCCATGCACCCAATGAGGAAAGCAAGCTGTGGCGGGACAACACCTTATTGGCTGGGGGCTGCCCAGCTTGAGGCGGGCAGTAGCTGTCCAGTGAGATCCGATGATCCCTCCCACCGTCGGGAACAACCCCTGACGCCGCGCTCTACGCCAATTGAGCGGTGGCTTATAACCGGTAACTGTCATTCCCCGTGTTTTTTCTACGCCAAAGGCGAAGCTGGAGTATCCTCTCCAGTGATCCGGTGTTCTACCTTCCAGCGTTGGGCATTGGTAGGATTCAAGCCTGGGCAGGAAGATATGGAGGACAAGATGTTGCCCATGCAGCATGTTGCTTCTACTTCCGCTTCTGAGAGAGAGCAGACGCTTTTCTTCCCTCTCCCTCCTAATCCTCTCCCTTCTGATCCCAGCTTGCAATGTCACTCTTCTCCTGGCTGAATCTTAATCCAAATGGAAATTATGGATCTGGAAAGCGGCTTATATGCGATTGTCACCTTTAAAAGAAGAAGCGGGTCAGGGGGAACCCAAGGGAGACTCATGGCATTGGAACTCATGTGTCTGTGTGATTCGACTGAGATTGAACTGATCACAGGATCTTCTGTTTTGGCCCCTGGAGTTTTCCTAGTGTATCGAAATTATCTGGGTGAGCTAATCAAATGCGGACCCCGGCGTAGCTCCCTTAACAAATTCAACAATTCGTCCAGCTGGGGGGAGCACTGACTGTCAGCGGCAGGATTAACATGGAATTTACGACCTGGCATGCATTGAAGAGAGAACGAACTCTCTGGACATGTTTTACCTATGTTTCGGTAGGTGGATAACATCTGTGGATCGCTGAGTGCTCTCCAGAGAATGATCTAAAGTATGATTCAAGCCTGTATGAAATTGAAGCACAGAATCGAAGAGAGAGAAATTTTTTTTTATTCTCTGAGTGCACTGTGCAGATTTGACCTTGTGTTTTGGTACCCTTGTTTACATTCCTCCTCGATAAGATAACGCCAGAGAAGTGGCTTATGTCTACCCATACATCAACAATCAGTTGTTGTCGTCAGCGGATTGGTCTCTCGAGGACAATGCCCATGTGCCTTCTGCAAGGAAGAGGAAAAGAGAGACAGACTCTGATCTCTGGTCTTGTTTATAAGTCACATGATTATAACATCTATCCACTGCCTGGAGGCGCCCTCTGCTGCCCACTAACAACTGTTACACTCACACTACACAATGACATGCAAATATACACACACTGCTCTCCCTCCCTCTGCTGTGTGATTGTATCTATTGTCTGCTAATGCATGAGGGTTTTTTTCTGTGTAGTCAAAATTTGGCTCATATACGAGCGTTTATTCTGATTACTATGTTTTTTCTCTCTCCTATTGTGTTTTCCTCCCCCTCCCCTCCCCTCTTTACCTCCACTGTTGACAGGCGCCTTGTATGGCGACGCGTCATTGGATGCGCCTAACGTGCGCGTCCAATGTCAAGTCAAATTCCTCGTGTGTTTACTTGTAAATATACTTGGCAATAAAGCTGATTCTGATTCTGATTCTGATTCTGTTCCCCCTCTCCACGTCACTGATGAATCCAAAGGAACAGCAGGGCTGCTACAGTTTGGCACCAGCGCCGTTGCAGGAGCTGCCAGAACGATGTTGAGCACAACATAGAACTGCCTTAGGGGCTCCGACTCCGGATTTTTCCTCAGGGTTGACTCCCGAAGCCTTTCTCGTGACCGGGTATGCCGCAAGGCAGCGGAGGTTTGAAATCAGGGTTTACCTTCCCCTAGATGGGCTACCTTCCCAGGTTGACGAGCCACCATCTACCCGAAGCATCTGGTTTTAAGGCGCCAGAGATCCGCCCATGCCCCTTCTCCTATTAGTAAAGGCAGTTCCGCCGGGCTTAGAGACTAAACCACACGGGCAGGCTAGGAGTTGGACTTAGTTGTCAGAGGCTTTTCGAGACGCACGCCATAAGGAGCATTTTATGAGCACTGGGAGCTTAACCCCAGTGCCGCTCCTGGCTATGACAACCTTGGAACCTACACCGATGGTGTATAGAACACGTATATTAGGATGTGAAATGTCGGCATCGAAACTGCTCCCATTTAGCTGTAATTAATATTCAAAAATTATATTTTCGGGAGGAAAGAATTCAATTTAAACAGCCACGGACCAAAAAACGTACATTTGCTCATGAAAGAGGTCATTCACACTTGCAGACAATCGCGCTATATGTGTCTGTAGGATTTTCTTTCCATGCACGCAAAAAAGCATTTTTTTTCCCGGATCCGACTAGGTGCCAAATTTAAAGGAGCACAATTTCCACTTAATATGAAAGGGACTGAATTGAGATTTATTTGTGTGAATATTAATTACAGAGTAATTGAAAATGAATGGCACATCCAATAATAGCCACCATAAAATAAACCGCTTGTTTATTTATTTTTATCAGATCATTTCTGTGATCCTTTATGAGTTCTAGTCATAATAGTGTATGTTGCACCTTGGGGAGTGGGAGATGTTCAGTCACCATTAGAATTTAGTTTATGTGTATAGTATTTCATCTTTAAACTCTTTCAGTAATAGAACACATTACAAATATTTGAGACCCATTGTAGTGCTTCCTTTTATATTTTAGCAATACAAGCACAAAACACCAGCCACACTTGAAACCAGGGTGACACAGCGGTGGCTAAACTTTATTGATAACATTATTTCACACCATCACAACAACTCAGTATTTAAACTCAGTATAAATGGTGTAGAGATTGAAAGGGTATCCAAAATTAAAATCCTTGGTGTAATAATTGATAATAAACTGTGTTGGAAGTCACATATTAATTATATTAAAAGTAAAATATGCAAATCAGTCACAATACTGCGCAGAGTGAAATATTTGCTGAATCAACCCACACTATAGACTTTGTATCATTCATTAATGCTCCCATACATGACATCCATCCATCCATCTTCTACCACTTTTCCAGAGGTCCAGGTCGCAGAGGCAGCAGTTCAAGCAGAGAAGCCCAGACTTCCCTCTCCTCAGCCACCTGCTCCAGATCTTCAGAGAGGATACCAAGGTGTTCCCAGACCAACTGGGAGATGTTGTCTCTCCAGTGAGTTCTGGGTCTGAGAACTACTACCAAGCAACGCTGTGTTTCAGTGCAAGGTGTCAGACTGTGGAACGCTTTTGGACCTGAATTAAAATCATGTACAAAGCTTGGACAATTTAAACAAAAACTAAAGGAATAAATACTCCAAACACACACACGTGGACAAAATTGTTGGTACCCCTCTGTTAATGAAAGAAAAACCCACAATGGTCACAGCACAGTGACTACTTGTCACCCTTTAAATAGGCCGATTGATTACAAGTTTGTAGACACCTGTGATGTTAATTAGAGGACACATCTTGGTTGAACATGTCCCTATGGTCATGTTCATGTCCCTATGGTCTATTTTCAATCTTTCCTAGGGGTACCATCATTTTTGTCCAGGCCTGTTTCATGAGTTTGTTTTTTAAAATAATTCTGTTGAACCACAATTCAAAAGCATTGTCTGATTTTCATTGGTTAATTTTCATAGAATTTTTATTTATTACCACTTTTGTCAGATTCAAGTTATTTCTGTGACCATTGTGGGTTTTTCTTTCATTAACAGAGGGGTACCAACAATTTTGTCCACGGCTGTATATACAAAACGACATGTAAAATCACACAAGGATTATCATATCCAGTCTGTGTTGTGCTGTTGCTTATTTTTTGTCACGTTTTGTCTGTTTCTTTTTTTTTTACAGTTTGAATTTTGCACATTCTAAATAATCTGTAATTTGCTGCTGATTGGAATAAACAATTTAGTGATTTATGTGTTTGCATCATGATTTTCTATTTTGTCTCTTCAGACACCGGTGGGAAAAGAGTCAACAGTACGAACCATTTATCAGTGACTTTGAAAATAATGGCTCATTTTAAGAAAAGTAACCAAAACAATTATTTGCTGAAGACTGTAAAACAAAATAGAGACATCTGCAAAAGTACAAAGGTTTATTGTCAAAATTCCCAGGGCAATACTACATGAATACAAGTATAGTTCACTGTTGATGCAGAGAATATATATTTATACAGTATCTACAGGTAGTCAGCAATACTCAATACGATATATTTCCAGTTAATCCACGTATTTCTCCATGTAACCTTGGGACTGCTTTATTTTAATTACTTCTAATCCTAGATCCATTTGTTTTGGCTTAAAATGCATCATAATTGCTAAATATATCTTATGCCTAACAGTACTGTTTACCTGTTGAAATATATATTTAACGGCTCATATGGCACCTGATCCATGTTTTGCCACGACACCACTGGCTGGAGCAGATAAATTCCATGACGTCTCATCAGTCTCTCCATGATTTTGACATAGATCATGTATTTTTACCTAACCATCTATTTGTCGAGAAAAGTAATTTTTGATATTCATGCGCTGTGAGCCAATAAATGATTAAAATCTAACAATACTTCACTGTCTGATTAATGATTCTGTACAATATATGGGTCTCACTTTCTGACATGAATGTCCAAAAATATTTAACTTTTGCATTATTTTTGGAGATGTATTGCTACATGTTTTGATGTTGATTTTACTGAACAGGAATATGGCACCGCCTCATGGGGGGCGTAGCGCCACCTCCAACTCCCTCCTTCTCCCACCCATGCTATAGTGAGCCTTGTGCTGTGGAAAAACATGGGTGCCGAACGGTATTGTTCCGTTCCAGGCCAAAAGAGGCCTTTGAGTTCCAAATGGAAAAGTGCCTATAGTCTCTCCACCGAGTCCTGGGTCTGCCCCGGGGTCTCCTCCCAGTGGGATGTGCCCAAACACCTCAAGTGGGAGGCGTCCAGGAGGCATCCTAATCAGATGCCCATACCACCTCAACTGACTCCTTTCAATGAATGAATGAATGATGAATGAATGAATGAAAAGGTTTATTGTCAATACTACCATACGTGCAATACATACAGGAGAATTGAAATTTGACTTGACATTGGGCGCGCTTCTGTAAGCGCATCCCATAGCCGCGGCAGCCCGAAGGCGCCAGTCGAACAGGAGGGTAAAGAGGGCAAGGGTCAGGGTCAGGGAAAACACAATAGGCAGAGAGAAAAAAAACATAGTTATCAGAATAACGCTCGTATAAGCTCACATAAGCTCATATAGCTCATATAAGTTCAAATGAGCCAGATTATGATCACACAGGAAAAAAAAACCCTCTATGCACAATTAGCAGACAATAGATCACACATTACAAAGGCAGAGAGAGGCAGTGAATGTATATGTACATCAGTATAAATGAATCAGTCGTGTATGTTGAAAGCAGCAGTGTGTAGTGTAGGTGTGTCATTGCTAGTGAACAGCAGAGGGCACCCTCTGGCAACGGATAGATATTATTCAGTCATGTGTTCTATAGTCCAGACACATGGTAACGCTGTCCTTGGAGCTCGGTCTGTTGAAACAATAGCAAATTGTCGATTGTTTGGGTTAACCACTTCTCCAGCCTTATCTTCATCGAGGAGGAATGTAAACAGGGCACCAAAACAAGGTCAAATCTGTACAGTGCACTCAGAGAATAGAATTTTCCTCTCTTCATGCAATCCTGTGCTTCATAATTTCCATACAGGCTTAAACATTCTCTGGAGAGCACTGGCGACTTCAAGATGTATTCCACCATCTGAATCACCATTCAGTTCACTATGCCGCCTCGTACACTCCCCAACTGGTCGAATTGGTGAAGGAGCTTGCCTGGATCCGCATTTTGAACAGCTCTCCACCTTCCTCAATTTCTGAAACACCAGGAAACTCCAGAGCCAAAAATAGAAATCCTGTGATCATAGCCAATAGATGTCTTCTGCATCTCCAGTCAAATCATACAGACACATGACTTCCAATAATGTCCATGAGTCTTCCCCTTGGGTTCCCTCTGACCCGATCTTCTTCTTTTAAAGTGGTGACAATCGCATATAAGCCGCTTTTCCAGATCCATAATTTCCGTTTGGATTAAGATTCAGCCAGAAGAAGAGCAAAAGACACAGACATCGCAAGCGGGGAATAGTATCAGGGAGGAGAAGAGGAGAGGAGAGAAAAAAGCGTCTGCTCTCTCTGATAGCCCATGTGGAGGAGCAGCGGTTCTACTCTGAGCCTCTCCCGGATGACTGAGCTCCTCACCCTATCTCTGAGGGTGAGTCCAGCAATCCTACGGAGAAAGCTCATTTCAGCCGCTTGTATTCACTATCTTGTTCTTTCGGTCATTACCCAAAGCTCGTGACCATAGGTGAGAGTAGAAACGTAGATTGACTGATAAATCTTCACATCTTCAACCTGAGCCTGAAGCTGGGGAGGGTACCACAGTTGTGGAAAACATCTTGTGTGGTACCTGTACCAAAGACTTCCCACCCCAAAGACCTGAACAGCTACAGACCAGTGGCCCTGACATCTCACATGATGAAGACCCTGGAGAGACTGCTCCTTGCTCACCTCCGCCCCCTGGTGGGACCAGCGATAGATCCACTCCAGTTTGCCTACCAGCATAGCATTGGGGTGGAGGATGCAGTGATCTTCCTCCTTCACCGTTCTCTGTCCCACCTGGAGAAGCCCTGGAATGTGGTGAGGATCATGTTCTTTGACTTCTCCAGTGCTTTCAACACCATCCAACCGATGATCCTGAAGGACAAGCTGCTGTGCGCAGGGGTGGACCAGCACCTGTCATCATGGATCCTGGACTACCTCACTAACCAGCCACAGTTTGTGAGAACCCGGGACTGTGTGTCCGACACGATCATCGGTAGCACGGGGGCCCCCCAGGGAACGGTTTTGGCTCCCTTCCTGTTCACCCTTTATACTGCGGACTTCTCACACAACACAACACACTGCCATCTACAGAAGTTCTCTTGACGACTCTGTGATCGTCAGCCTCATCTCCAACGAAGATGAAGCTGAGTACAGAGGGCTTATCCAGGACTTTGTGGACTGGTGCCATCGGAACTGCCTCCAGATCAACGCGAGGAAAACTAAGTAGCTGGTGGTGGACTGCCGCAAGCAAGGACAACCCCTCACAGCACCAGTAAACATCCAGGGAACAGACATTGAGATGGTGACATCCTACAAGTACCTGGCTGTTCATCTGAACAATAAACTAGACTGGTCACACAATACCGACGCACTCTACAAGAAGGGACAGCGCAGGCTGTTCCTACTGAGGAGACTCAGGTCTTTTGGTGTACAAGGGGCGCTGCTGAAGACATTCTACGACACGGTGGTGGCATCAGCCATCACTTTTGGAGTGGTCTTCTGGGGCAGTGGCATTACAGCAGCCGATAGGAAGAGACTGAACAAACTGATCAAGAAAGCTAGCTCTGTCCTGGGAAAACGCCTTGACCCAGTGGAGGAGATAGGAGAGAGAAGGACGGTGGCTAAACTGTCATCTCTGCTGGAGTCCGAGTCCCACCCTATGCAGGACATACTGAACGCACTGAGGAGCTCATTTAGCAGCAGACTACATCATCCAAGGTGCGCACATCATTGGGCGCATGCGCACGCAGCGACCAGCAGCTTGGTGATAGAGTGCGTGTGTGCGTGTGTGTGTTTTTTGTACTTTTTTACGTTTTTAGAAAATCCTCTGTGTCGTTTCTGCCCTGGAGCGTTGGTGGAATATATGGCGAACAGCTCCCTGGTATCTGCAACATGGATTTCCTGTCATATCTCGCACTACTGCTTTCTGTGCTGTGGCTCTTTGTCTCTGAGGTAAACGCGTTCGGCTCCATGGCGAGCAGAATAGCGGGCAGAATACAATATTCCAGGGACGTGTTGCTGCGCTTTAACACAGCTGGTGCAGAGTCTCTGATTGCGCCCAGATTTCAGCTGCCGGACTTTATTTTGAGAGACGGACACAGCGGTGAAAAAAGAAGCGGCAGGAGGAAGCGTGGAAGACGTGGAGGTGTGAAATTGCGCCTTAGGAGACGTCAGTTTGGTAACATTCCTCTTCCTTCGATCATTTTTGGGAATGCACAGTCTGTGAGAAACAAGGTGGAGGAAATTCAAGGCAACGTACGTTACCAGAAGGATTTTAAGAACTGCTGCGTCATGGCTTTCACTGAATCTTGGCTTACTGCGCATGATCGAGATGCAGACCTGTGGATTGACGGCTTTGGAGCTCCGCTGCGCTCGGATCGGCAGGAAGAGGTAACGGGGAAACGTCAGGGGGGCGGAGTATGTTTATACATTAATAAGCAGTACTGCACATCTGTCACGGTCAGAGAGCGCATCTGTACACCCCATGTGGAGCTGCTGTCTGTGTCGCTTCGCCCCTTTTATTTGCCTCGAGAGTTTCCCCAACTTTTCATCACAACTGTGTACATTCATCCGAGGGCAGACGCTGACTCCGCCTCCAGCACCATCTCTGATGTGATCCAGCGGCTGCAGTCAATTTCTCCAGAGGCGCCAAACTTCATTCTTGGGGATTTTAACCATGTTTCTTTAAAGAAGACACTTAAAAACTTTCATCAGTATGTCTCCTGCCCAACCAGGCGAAAAAAGACATTGGACCTGTGCTATGGATCCATAGAGAGGGCCTATAAATCACTCCCCCTTCCTCCTTTAGGATCCTCAGATCACAACTGTGTTCATTTGCTGCCCACATATAAAACTGCTCTCAGAAGAGGCAAGGTGGAGACCAGAGACATTGATGTGTGGACAGAAGATTCAGAGCACAGCCTCCAGGAATGCTTTGACTGTACAGACTGGAAGATGTTCATAATGGCCTGCGGGGATGATTTGGACTCTCTGGCTGAGCTCACATGCTCATACATGGCTTACTGTCAAAATAAGTTTGTTCCACGTAAGCGTGTCAAAATATATCCCAACAACAAACCATGGGTTACTAAATCAGTTAAATCCTGCTTACAGAGGAAAGCTCTTGCCTTTAAACAGGGGTCTGTTTCTGCACTACAGGTTGCCACTAAGGAGCTAAAGGCCGAAATTTTAAGAGCAAAACAGAATTATAAATCAGAATTGGAAAGCAAGATGGCAGCAAATAAACTTGGTTCGGCCTGGGCCAGTATGAAAAAAATTGCAGGCCTTCAGAGCACAGAGCGCAGTAATCGTGTGTTTTTAGATGGTTTTAGTTCAGACACAGAGCTGGCTAATGCTCTTAATTGTTTTTATGGTCGTTTTGACTCCTTTGATTTTAGCACAGAAATCCAAGATTTGAAACAGAAACTCAAAGACAATCAGCACTTTAATATTGAGATGCAGGATGTTGAAAGGGAGTTCCGCGCTGTAAAAGTGAACAAAAGTCAGGGCCCTGATAATATATGTGGACGCCTGGTAAAGTCCTGTGCACATGAACTGAGTCCTATATTTCACTACATTTTCAATAAGTCCTTACAGACACAACATGTGCCTAAGATCTGGAAAGATGCCGTGGTTGTTCCCGTTCCAAAATCCAGCTGTCCTAAAACGGTAAATGACTTTAGACCAGTTGCTTTGACTTCAATTTTAATGAAAATTTTTGAAAAACTGGTCAGATGTGAGGTCCTAAAGCAGACTGAACATGCATTGGATCCTCTGCAGTTTGCCTATAGGCCTCACAGAGGAGTGGAGGATGCCACTGTCACTCTGTTTAACATGCTTTTTAAACATCTGGATTTTAATGGGACACACGCCAGGCTTTTATTTGTGGACTTTTCTTCTGCCTTTAATACAATCCAACCTCATATTTTAGTTGAAAGGCTCCTGCAACAATTTGATTTAAGCAATAATCTGGTGGGTTGGATTCTGGATTTCTTAACCAACAGGACGCAGAGAGTAAGGGTCAATGGCACATTGTCTGACCTAAAGTGCTCTTCTACTGGCTCTCCTCAGGGGTGTGTGTTGTCACCACTACTCTTCATCCTGTACACAAACATGTGTCGGAGCAGACATGACAACAGACACATTATAAAGTATGCTGATGACTCAGTCATTGTCAGTCTCCTCCAGGATGGTGAGAGTGGCCACGGCCCAGTAGTTGATGACTTTGTTCACTGGTGTGAGGATTCCTACCTGCAGCTGAATACAACAAAAACGAAAGATATGATTATTGACTTTAGGAGGAAAACTCCCAGGCACAAAGTCACCATACTAAAAGGCCAGACCACCGAATGTGTACAATCGTACAAATATCTTGGGACGATTATTGATAGTGGATTGAACTTTGAGGTGAACTGTGAAAGGGTGTGCAAAAAGGGTCAGCAAAATTTGCATTGTTTGAGGAAACTTGCACGCTTCCAAATTGACCGAACCATAATGACTATGTTCTATCGGGCTTTTATTGAATCTGTTTTATCCTTTTCTTTAATGTCATGGTTTGGTCAGATAAAACTGAAACAGAGGAAATCCTTGGATCAGGTAGTCAGATGGTCCAGTCGTTTGCTTGGTGAGTCACAGCTGAGCCTGACATCCCTGTACACCAGACAAGTACAGAGGATGGCCGACTCGATTTTAAATGATGACTCCCACCCTTTGCACTGCAACTTTCAGCTTCTTCCCTCCAGACGGAGGTTTGCTGTCCCAAAAAGTAGAACCCAGCGCTACAAAAACAGCTTTGTCCCTGCTGCTGTCAAAGAGTTGAACAAGCTATAAAAATTATATTGTACATATTTTATATTTACCTATTTTGTAAGATGTGTGCCTGTGTTTGTGTCTATGTTGTTGGATGGATGTCACCAACTGCAAAACAAATCTACCTACGGGTACAAATAAAGTAACCTGAACCTGAACCTGAACCTGAACCTGAACCAACCGAGAGGTTTCGCAGGTCCTTCCTACCTACGGCTGTCAGACTGTATAACCTAAGTGTCATGACCCGAGCACTATGCCTTTGTGCTCGGGTTATTCTTGTCAGGGTTTGACAGCGGCGTTGTTATCCTAGCCCTCTGAGCTCTTATTGTGACAGTGCTCGGGGAGGCTTCCGCTCAGCTGTCAAGCCCTGAACAGCTGTGCTGCATTTGTGGTCGTTAGCGCTCGGACTACTTTAACCCACGCTGGCGACCGCATCCTCACAGCAGTGTCTGCTCACTCTCCGTCATGCTACGGATACTTTGGACTAATTCCTACCTCGTCTGCTTATGGTTTGACCGTCGTTCCTCTGGACCAGTAAGTGAGCTGTATAGCCTTACCCCTCCCGGTGTGAATTGATCGCTGTGTGTCTCTGCCTCAGCAACCTGTGTATCGTTCTTCACCAACCTTGTCTGTCTGTGTTTTGACCGTCTCCTCCTTTGGACCTGTAGTGAGCTGTTAGCCTTACGCCTCCTGTTGTGTGAAGACTTTAGTGTCATTGTCTCAGCAGCCTGTGTTGTACTGTTTTCACCGTAATAAAAACTCTCACTGAACTCTCTGGTGACTGTGTGGCGTCTTATGGTGGCTCGCGAGAGCCACCCTTGACAGTACACTGCTGCCAAAACAGCGTTTACGGTGACGCCAACCCGAGACGCAATTCACCAGTGAGTTCGAGTTTTTTGGACAGTTGCTTTTTCCTGTCTGGGTACTGTGTGTGTGGGGAATGCCATCGCGGAGGGGCCGCGCTTGGAGCCCGAGCCACGAGCTGACAGGGGTTCTGGAAGTCGTGGACGAGATTTTCATCTCTGCTTCCCTGCTGGATTACCATCACAGCATACACTGGTACCTGGACGCTGCTGAAGACGTTCTTCGTCATCTCTCTCCCCGCTGCGCCGACCACCCGGAAGTCGATGCGAGGAGGGTGGATATCGCTGCGCAACGCGAGATATTCCTGATGCTGGAGGAGGAACGCGGCGTGAAGCAGGAGAGGAGGCATTCCTGCTCTTTGCCTACGGATCCTGATCCCGTCCTCGATCCATTCCTGGAGTCCGCACCATCTGGGGGCCGGCGGAGGCGTCGGCGCCTCGGCCGAGCACGTCTTCAGCAAGCTCCGGTTCCGGATCCAGTTCCGGGCCGCCGGAATGACCCACTCAACCAGTCAGCTGTTTCTTCGGCGTCATCTCTAGAGGGAATTTCTGCAGTCCCTTTTGTCGGGCCACCACCCCCTGCTGTACGGTCAACATGCTGTGCTCGGCCCGCTGCGGCTGCCGCTCCCTCGTCCTTGACGTTTCTTCCAGCTGCTGAGAGTGATCAGAGTCCTGCGCCGGCGAGCTCCGTTCATGGGTTCTGTCCTACCACCCAGCGAGCGAGGGAAGGAGCAACGTCACCTACAGCTGGCACCATTTTCCCTCCGGGAGACAGGCAAGTTCAATTTCACTTTCCTACTTATTATAGTGATCAGGGACAGACTAAGGCTGCCAGGGACAGACTAAGGCTGCAGCGCGTCGTGCGCACTGCTGAGAAGGTGATAGCCTGCAAGCTCCCATCTCTCCAGGACCTGTACATCTCCAGGACCCGGAGGCGTGCTGGCCGGATCATAGCCGATCCTTCACATCCTGGTCACGTGCTGTTTGCCCCCCTCCCCTCAGGTAGAAGGCTTCGGTCCATTCGGACTAAAACCTCCCGGCACATGAACAGCTTTTTCCCCTCTGCCATCAGACTGCTGAACACTAAGTGACTTTTGACTCTCGTGCACTATGTACAGCAGCTCAACCAGACTCATGTCATTCATCACTGTTTTTCTGTTGCATTATTGACTGCACTAAGTGGTACTTCACATTATCTGCTACATGCTAATTTTTTAAAACTGCCTTGACTAGTACTACTCATTATTACTAGTATTATTATTATTATTACTTATTATTACTTATTTTTCTACACTTATTGCACGTTTCTAGTCCTTTAGTTTTTTAGTTTATCCCTTTTTCTCATTATGTTTTTAATGTTGCAGCATGGCACCGAGACAAATTCCTAGTTTGTGTATCACATGAACAATGGCAATAAACCTGATTCTGATTCTGATTCTGATTCTGATCTGTCTTGTCTGACTCCTGGGGGTGAGGCTCGGGGTTCACAGCTCCCCAAGCTTCCTTCTCCAGCTGTAGTCATTTGTACCGAACCTGCTGCCTCTGTGTTTCCTCCTGCTGAGCGGTCGTCGGCGTTAGATCCACGCCGTCAAACGAAGAGGAGGCCTGCGGCTCTGGGAAATATCCCGGCCCTGCAGCCTTGTGTTGGACAGAGGAGGAGAACGGACTGCGATGAGGAGCCAGAGCCGACGAGCAAGCGTCCCCAGGTCTCCACAGAGATGCAGCCCGAGCCAGCGGGTCGAGGGTCCCCTGCCCCCACGCCATGCGGGTTATCGGCGTGGACTTCGGCGTGAGAGGATCCAGCTGCAGAAACCATCAGGCCAGCTGTCGAACCCGACACAGCCGAGTGGGAGCCCAACGACAAGCGTCTACCTGAACCCGGATCGACGAAGTCCTGGACGGCTCCAGAGCCCGAGTGCAGGCAAGTGCTCTTCTTTGTTTTCCTTTGTGGTGTGTTAGAGCATTTTTGCCTGCCTCATGGGGAGGCAAGCGAGGGGCAGCCGTCTGCTGCACCCGAGCCCGTCTCGCTGGGCTCTGGCGCTGCCGGTGGAACTGATCCCGGTCCTCTCCTGCTCTCTGAGCCTCTCCACAGTGTTACCGGTTTGGAGTCTGTCGAGGTCGCGGGACTGGTGGTCCCAGGTTCGGGGGTGGAGGTCGTCGCCAGTGCAGTACTGACCCAGTCGGGGTCCGTCCATACTCAGTCGGAGTTCGACGCATGGGCCGAGGTGACCCAATTGGGGTCCAACGTGGGTGTAGCGGTGACCCAATCGGGGTCCGTCCTGACCCAGTTGGGGTCCAACACGTGGGCTGAGGTGACCCAGTCGGGGTCCAATGCGGGTGCAGTGGTGACCCAGTCGGGGTCTGTTCTGACCCAATCGGGGTCCGACGCATGGGCTGAGGTGACCCAATTGGGGTCCGACACGGGTGCAGCTATGACCCAATCGGGGTCCGACGAGGTCCAATCGGGGTCCAGTGGGGGTCCAGTGCAGGTGTGGCTGCGACCCAATCAGGGTTCGAGGAGGTCCAATTGGGGTTTGATGCTGGTGCGGCAGTGACCCAATCGGGGTCCAGCGAGGTCCAGTGGGGGTCCAACGTTGGCGCTGCTGTGACCCAATCGGGGTCCGACGCGGGTGCAGCTGTGATCCAGCCAGGATCTGATACAGGCGGGGCTGCAACGATCGCATCGGTCTGGACCAAGATCGGTGGAGGAGCCGCAGACCCTTTGCCGCCTGATGTCAGGTGGACCCGTTTTCTTGATTGTTCCCCTCTCAGGAGCCACCAGCTGGGGGCCGTTGGAGGTTTTTGTCCGGCAGACTGGCGCTCTCAGGTCTTGTCTTCATTAGGCGGGCTGCATGCTATTCCTCCACGGTTCTGGTGGTTGTGGGATGCGGGTCGGCCACCCGAGGAACTGCTTTGTGCGTTCGGCGTCTTGGGTTGGTCACCCGATAAACTGTGTTTGCTACTCGGTGGCCTGGTTCGGCCACCGGAGGACTTGTTTCTGGGGGCCTGGGACTGGGGCAGGCTGCCTGATCATGTACTGTTTTGTGGGACTATCCGTGGGCCATCGGAGGCAGGGAGGTCGCCGGAGCTCTGCCTGGGGGGCGTTGGATCTCTGCCGATCATCTTTTGTTTTGGCCCATACGGTGTCAGGGTTATGTTAAGGTTATGTAGAGCAATTTAGATTGCCTCAGGGGTGTTTTGCAGTCCATAGTCTGGGTTTTGTTTTTTTGTTTGTTTGTTTTGTCCTCCCCTCTTCCTTTTGAGGGGCTATGGTCAAGTTTTGTTTTTTTTGTTTTGTCCTCCCCTCTTCCTTTTGAGGGGCTATAGTATGGTGTTCTTGTTCCATTGTTATCGGGTGTTTGCATATATTTCTGGCTTCGTTTGTGTTTTTTGTATTTCCATAGTCACCGTGTGTAGCACGTATTTCTTGTTGTCCTTTTTCATAGTTACCATGTGTTTGCATTTATTTTCTTGTTTCTGTTTCCATAGTCACCATGTGTTAGCATGTATTGTTTCTTTTTTCCCATAGTTACCATGTGTTTGCATTTATTATTTTTTTTTGTTTCTGTTTCCATAGTTACCGTCATGGATTTTTTGTTTCCTTTTTTCCATAGTTATCATGTGTTTGCATTTATTTCTTGTTCCTGTTTTCCATAGTTATCGTGTTAGTATGTATTTCTTGATTCCTTTTTTTTCCATAGTTATCATGTGTTTGCATCTATTTTTTTGTTTTGGTTTCCATAGTTACCGTGTGTTTGGGGGTTTATTTTTGGCTAGGTTATGTACACTGGAGTTAGACGAGTTGTCTGTGGTCTCGGTGGGAAAATTTTCGGTGTCAGGTGTTTTTTGCTTTGTATGATTGTTTTTCCCTTGTAGTTATGTCTTGTTTTGTTTTGTTCTTTCTCTGTTATTTTTTTCCTCTCGTCATTGTTCTAGGGAAAATGGGATGGATATGTTTGATGTATTCTTTTCCCTTTCTGTTTGGGGTCTTGTTAGGTTTTGTTTGGTTCCCTCCTTGCCTGTTCTTCAATCCACTCGCCCTGTGGTTGGTGGTGGTGGTGGGGGGGGTTAGGTGTTACTAGACGTTCGGAGCCCGTCAGGTGAGGGGGGGCTACTGTCATGACCCGAGCACTATGTGTTTGTGCTCGGGTTATTCTTGTCAGGGTTTGACAGCGGTGTTGTTATCCTAGCCCTCTGAGCTCTTATTGTGACAGTGCTCGGGGAGGCTTCCGCTCAGCTGTCAAGCCCTGAACAGCTGTGCTGCATTTGTGGTCGTTAGCGCTCGGACTACTTTAACCCACGCTGGCAACCGCATCCTCGCAGCAGTGTCTGTTCACTCTCCGTCATGCTACGGATACTTTGGACTAATTCCTACCTCGTCTGCTAATGGTTTGACCGTCGTTCCTCTGGACCAGTAAGTGAGCTGTATAGCCTTACCCCTCCCGGTGTGAATTGATCTCTGTGTGTCTCTGCCTCAGCAACCTGTGTATCGTTCTTCACCAACCTTGTCTGTCTGTGTTTTGACCATCTCCTCCTCTGGACCTGTAGTGAGCTGTTAGCCTTACGCCTCCTGTTGTGTGAAGACTTTAGTGTCATTGTCTCAGCAGCCTGTGTTGTACTATTTTCACCGTAATAAAAACTCTCACTGAACTCTCTGGTGACTGTGTGGCGTCTTATGGTGGCTTGCGAGAGCCACCCATGACACTAAGCAGGGCTGCTCGCAGAGATAGCAAAAAAACGTGACGACCTAATAGAATTGAATGCAAAAGACGCAACAGACTTACACAATGGTCCCCTCCAGTATACAACTAGGACAATATCAGTCGCTACGGAGGGTGACAATATGTATGGGTACATATTCATACTATGTAGGATAACTAAGTAGACGGTTATGCTGTTTATTCCATCTAGCTACAATGCTCCGCACTGTGTGTATATATATTTATATATTTGTGTACATATGTATATTCGCTGCTCTTATTTTTCTTGTCTCTTGATTGTTGCTCTGGGTGTTGCTGTCCCTGTGCTGTTGCAATCCTGGAATTTCCCCATTGTGGGACTAATAAAGGCTTATCTTATCTGATCTTATCTTATCTTAAATCAACAGCTTTGCCTGAGAACTCAGCTCCCTCTTCACAACAACAGACCGGTACAACATCCGCATCACTGCAGATGCTTCTCCAATCCGTCTGTCAATCTCTCGTTCCATTTTCCCCTCACTTGTGAATAAAACCCCAAGATACTTAAACTCCTCCACTTGGGGCAGGAGCCTGTCCCCAACCCAGAGAGGACAATCCACCTTTTTCTGGCTGAGGACCATGGACTCGGACTTGGAGGTGCTGATTCTCATCCCAGCCGCTTCACACTCAGCAGCAAACCATCCCAGCAAGAGCTGTAGGTCATTGCTGGATGAAGCCAACAGGACAACATCATCTGCAAACAACAGAGATGAGATTCTGTGGTCACCAAGCATGACACCTTCCGTTCCCTGACTGCGCCTAGAAATCCTGTCCATAAAAAGTTATGAACAGGATTGGTGACAAAGGGCAGCCCTGGCGGAGTCCAACTGTCACTGGGAATGAGTCTGACTGAGTGTTGGCAATACGAACCAAACTCTCACATCGGTCATACAGAGACCGAATAGCTCATAACAACAAGCCCGATACCCCATACTCCCCAAGCACCCCCCACAAAAAACCACGAGGGACGCGGTCAAATGCCTTCTCCAAGTCCACAAAACACATATAAACTGGTTGGGCAAACTCCCACGAACCCTCGAGAATTCTCAAGAGGGTAAAGAGCTGGTCCGATGTACCACGGCCAGGACGAAAACCACATTGCTCCTCCTGAATCCGAGGTTCGACCAACGGCCGGACTCTCCTCTCCAGTACCTTGGCATAGACCTTCCCAGGGAGGCTGAGGAGTGTGATCGCTCTAAAGTTGAAGCACACCCTCCAGTCCCCTTTTTTGAAGAGAGGAACCACCACCCCGGTTTGCCATGCCAAAGGCACTGCCCCCGACCTCCACGCAATGTTGCAGAGGCGTGTCAACCATGACAGCCCAACAACATCCAGGGCCTGCACGGTGGCGCAGTGGTTAGCACTGCGGCAGCACAGTTTACCCTTGGCCGGGGGATTGTGGGGATCGTGGGATCGTGGGTTCGATCCCAGCCCCCGACCAACAGTGATCTGTGTGGAGTTTGCATGTTCTCCCCGTGTCGCGTGGGTTTACTCCGGGATTTCTCCGGTTTCCTCCCACATGCCAAAAACATGCATGTTAGGTTAATTGGCTGTTCTAAATTGTCCCTAGATATCTGTTTCCTATAGGCCCTTAGAATAGAGGGTTAGTATTAATGAAAGCGCTTTGAGTGGTCTTTGTGACTAGAAAAGCGCTATATAAGTGCAGGTTAGTTAGCCTTGAGGTACTCAGGGCGAATCTCGTCCACCCCCAGTCCCCGGCCACCAAGGAGATTTTTAACCACCTTGGTGACCTCAGCCCCTGTGATAGGCGAGTCATCCCCCTCGTCCACAAACCCTGCTTCCTCTGTGGAAGGCATATCAGTGGGATTGAGGAGATCCTCGAAGTATTCCTTCCACCGCCCGACGATATCCCCAGTCGAAGTCAACAGCGCCCCATCCACACCATACACAGTGTGGACATGGAGCTGCTTTCCCCTCCTGAGCCGCCGGACAGTTTGCCAGAATCTTTTCGAGGCCAACCGAAAGTCTTCTTCCATGGCCTCACCGAACTCCTCCCATACCCGGGTTTTTCTTCAGCAACCACCCGAGCTGCACTCCGCTTGGCCTGCCAGTACACCTCAGCTGCTTCGGGAGTCCCACAAGCCAGCCAAGCTTGATAGGACTCCTTCTTCAGCTTAATGACCCCCCCCCCCCCCACACCACTGGTGTCCACCACTTGGTTCGGGGGTTGCCACCACGAGATGCACCGACCACCTTGCAGCCGCAGCTCTGGGCCGCCGCTTCAACAATAGAGGTGGAGAACATGGCCCATTCAGACTCCATGTTTCCAGACTCCCTCAGAGTGTTGTTGAAGTTTTTCCGGAGGTGGGAGTTGAAGACCTTCCGGACAGGGGCCTCAGCCAGACGTTCCCAGCACACACTCACTATATGTTTGGGTCTACCAGGTCTGAATGGCTTCCTCCCCTGTCATCGGATCCAACTCACCACCAGGTGGTGATCACTTGACAGCTCTGCACCTCTCTTTACCCGAGTGTCTAAAACATACGGTCGCAGGTCTGATGACATGATAACAAAATCGATCATTGACCTGTGACCTAGGGTGTCCCGGTGCCAGGTACACATATGGACACCCTTATGCTTGAACATGGTGTTCGTTATGGACAAACTGTGGTTAGCATCGAAGTTCAATAACTGAACACCACTCAGGTTCAGATCGGGCAGGCCGTTCCTCCCAATCACCCTCCTCCAGGTTTCACTGCCGTTGCCCATGTGCGCATTGAAGTCCCCCAGTAGGACAATGGAGTCTCCAAGAGGAGCACCCTCCAGCACCCCAGTCACAGACTCCAAAAAGGGTGGGTACTCTGAAACATCATTTGGTGCATAGGCACAAATGATGGTAAGGACCCATTTCCCAACCCGAAGGTGCAGGGAAGCAACCCTTTCGTCCACCGGGGAAAACTCCAATATAGAGGCAGCAAGGTAGGGGGATACAAGAATACCTACCCCTGCTCGTCGCCTCTTGCCTGGGGCAACTGCAGAAAAGGCCAAGCTCCACCCCCTCTCCAGGAGACTGGTTCCAGAACCGGAGCTGTGTGTTGAGGTGAGGCCGACTATATCTAGCCGGTATCTCTCAACCTCGTACACCAGCTCAGGCTCCTTCCCCACCAGAGAGGTGACATTCCACGTACCAAAAGCCAGTTTAGAAAGCTTGGGATCAGTCCGCCAAGGTCTCTGCCTTTGATCGCCACCTAATCCACATGGCACCGGACCCCCATGATCCCTCCTGCAGGTGGTGAGCCCACTGGAGGGCGGACCCATGTAACTCCTTCAGGCCTAGCCCGGCCGGGTCCCATGGGTGGAAACCCGGCCACCAGACGCTAGCCATCGAGCCCCTCCCCCAGTCCTGGCTCCAGGGTGGGGCCCCGGTAACCCCATACTGGGCGGGGTACACTGAATCCTTGATATAGAATTTATCATGAGAGTCTGTTGGATCGTTCTTAGTCTGGCCCTTCACCCAGGACCAGATACAGATGCTTAGAGAAATGCAATTTTATCTTGCTTGCACTACAGTTGTATGCATAGCATCGTGACAATAAAGATTGATTGATTGATTGATATACTACAAATGTGTAAAATGCCAAGCAAAGCGCTGATTTTCTCCGGGTGTTTCGGTTTCTTGGTTTCTACGGGCATGCACGGGCCTTCCTGAACAGGGTCAAAAGCCACTTTTTGCTCAGATTTCATGATTCTGCCCATGAAGTGGAACTACAACTCACCTATCCCTCAACCAGTGGTCTGAACGAAGAAGAAGACCCACCAGATGGAGAGCAATAGAATGAGGAGAACTGCTGCACATCAGAAAAGATGCTGTGAAGATGAAACACTTCAGGTTCCAGCAGTATGCTGTAGGCATTGCTGTGAACAACACAGCCATCTCAGACAGGAGGAGACCCTTCAGCAACGGGCATGCACAAATACTTGCTTATACTTCGTTTCTACGGGCGTGGACAGGTATGCATGGATAATGATGAGAATAATAATAATAATGCTAATAAACTTAAACTAAGAGAAAGACCAATGAAGAAATAAATATGCAAGACAAACTAATAATAATAACATTAAGAGAAACCCAGGATAATAATAAGGTTAAATACAGAAAATCCAAACTTCAAGCGAGGATGTGGGCTGGGACCCATGCCCTGGAGATGAGAAATATCATCACTCAATATATAATTCAAGAAATCTCTGTCAAGATGTCACAATCATAGGACTTGCTAAAAGATCATAGGACGTGCTTTGAGATCAAAGGCAGGCTGCACTCATGATCATAGGACTCGCTATGACATTATCAAAGATCAAAGGCAGCCATCGTAGATCAAAGGCAGGCATCAATGAACGAGTGGTGACGTCAAAGATCCAAGGCAGGTTTCACCATGGTTGCTGTTGCCATGGTAACAGTAATCACACACAGGGGACCAGAGGGGAGACGAGACCAAGGCAATAATGATAATGACGATAATAATAATGCTGATAAACAAACTAACAGGAAGACCAATGAAGAAATAAATATGCAAGACAGAATAAGAATGATAATAACAGCAACCCAGGATAATCACTCTATAAATTCAAGAAACTAGTACATGCCTGTAGAAACCAAGTATAAGCAAGTATTTCTGCATGCACGTTGCTGAAGGGTCTCCTCCTGTGTGAGACGGCTGTGTTGTTCAGTCATGCCGCAGGCATCACTGACAGAGATTTCTTGAATTTATAGCGTGCCTTCTGCCTTACTGAGTGAGATTTTCCGATGTCCTGGTTTGAATGGTTGTGGTTTAAAGTAGTGTGTCGTATTCGGTCTCAGCTTCTCTGTGCCTTGCCTGGCGTGCAGCGTTGGCAGCCAGCCAACTATTCCGCATCTCCTGGGTCTCAGCTTGACTGTGCCTTGCGTGGCGTTCAGCGTTGCTCACTTTGCAGCCATTTCGGGCTTCAAGTGACTCAGCACGTGCATGGCGCACTTCCACACGTTTCCCGTCTGTCTGTGCGTCCCTTGTCTATTGTACCCTATGCTGGTGAAGGGTTTCCTCCTGTGGCAGGCATCATAGGACACTACATCATAGGTAGGCAGGCATTGTGAGTGATGGTCTATATGACATCATAAAGACATCCAAGCTGGCATCATAGGACACTACATCACAGGTAGCCAGTCCTATTGCCTATATGACTGCATTGCTTATATGACATCATTGCAAGTCATGTGTACCCTGAAATCATAGGTAGGATCATCATTGGACATCTTGCAGACATCATAGGACGCCCTATGATGTCTTATGATCGTGACAGACACACAGACATTTCTTGAAGAGTGATGTCTTTATGATGTCATATAGACCATCACTCATGATGCCTGCCTATCTACAATGTAGTGTCCTATGATGCCTGCCACAGGAGGAGTGGCCATCAATGCTGCACGCCAGGCAAGGCACAGACAAGCTGAGACCGAATAGGACAAACTACTTTAAACCACACCCATTCAAAGCAGGACATCGGGAAATCTCACTAAGGCAGAAGGCACTCTATAAACTCAAGAAATCTCTGTCAGTGATGCCTGCGGCATGACTGTGAACAACACAGCCATCTCACATAGGAGGAGACCCTTCAGCAATGGGCATGCAGAAATACTTGCTTATACTTGGTTTCTACGGGCATGGATGGGTATGCACGGGTATGTACTAGTAAGAATAATAATGCTGAGAAACTTAAACTTTAGAGGAAGACCAATGAAGAAATAAATATGCAAGACAGAATAATAACTAGAAAAGCACTCGGAGAGCGCAGACCTCCGCCAAGCGCCACAGTTCCCCCCATACAGTGTTTGTGTGTACGTTTTCAGATTCCTTGACCATGAAAACATATGACTAGCAACTGGATTCACAATGATAGGATTAGTGGTTCAGTAGTTATTGACGAAAATGGCATTTTCCGTAATGGCGGTTTAGCACCATAGTTCCCTCCATACAGTGTTTGTGTGTACGTTTTCAGATTCCTTGACCATGAAAACATATGACAAACAATTGGATTGACAATGATAGGATTAGTGTTTTAGTAGTTATTCAGTGATCCGGATCACCACCAAAATCTAATCATCTGTAGGATACCCCATTTCTGACAATCTGTGAAAATTTCATGAAAATCCATCCATAACTTTTTGAGTTATGTTGCTAACAAACAGACAGACAAACCAACGCCGATGAAAACATAACCTCCTTGGCGGAGGTAATAACAATAATAGCAACCCAGGATAATAATAATAAGGTAAAAGATGGAAAATCCCAACTTAAAGCAAGGATGTGGGCTGGGACCCACGCCCTGGAGACAAGGAATATATATAATTTGAGAAATCTCTGTCACGATGTCACAATGTCAGGATCATAGGACTCGCTAAAAGATCATAGGACGTGCTATGAGCTCAAAGGCAGGCTGCACTCACGATCATAGCACTCGCTATGACATAATCAAATATCAAAGGCAGCCATCACAGATCAAAGGCAGGCACCAATGAACGAGTGGTGACGTCAAAAGATCCAAGGCAGGTTTCACCATGGTTGCTGTTGCCATGGTAACAGTAACTTTCTACGGCCATGCAGAAATGTTTGCTTACACTTGCTTTCTATGGGCATGCACAGGCATGTACTAGTATCATTAATTCTGGGTTTTCCAGTTCCAGGGGTCATCTGCCATTTCATTCATCTGGTGTCATATTCAATTCCTCTCCCACCAAAATATACTCAGTACTAGGGTACAGGATTTTCAATTCTGAAAGTACATTTGTTGTTGTTGTGCCTCAATGAAGAGGCGTACGGTAGTGTGTCAACGTGCCTGTTCGCACCAAGGCATTGTTGTGGATTTTCTTTATATTAATAAATGTCTCTTGTGAATCTGGTGAATGAATAAATGCAGTCAGAGATGCCTTTTTTGTATTTTCTATTCTTGATCAAGAGGAAGATTTCATGCAGCGGTTCAGCAGGAATGTTCACAGTCAGAATGGTGTAGGCAGATTTTATACCTTGGAGCAAACAAAGATAATATTTTATGAGAACATTCTGTGGGAGTACAGAGCCTCGCTGTCTCCTGGGACTGACCTTGACAGGCCAGAGTCTCAGTGTCTGAGGAAGAAACAGGGTATATTGTGTCTTGGAGCATAATGACAGGAACACAGTGTAATATTAATTGATAAAATAAGGAAATCTTCCACAGCACCAGCACCTATGGTGCTTTAATATCCATCAGATTTTTGTTCAGAGCGTCATGGTTGTATCTGTCAACATTAATTAAAGTATAAATTGTGTTCTCAGTTTTTAGAACAGCAGCTATAACCAGTGACCCTCTTCATCAGCTTTTTGTGTTAGAATCTCCCCAGGGAATTTGTGAAAGCACATCACCACTCCACCACATCTGCTGGATCCATGAGTAAATAAAATCTTTTCACCCCACTGATTAGTCCAGAAGGTAGCGTCCACTTCAGCAGAATGAGTCTCTAGTAAAACTAAACACTGACATTTTTGCTCTTTACAAAACAGAAAAATTGTTTTCCTTTTAATGATGTCGTTAATGTTCCTCCTAACATTTAACAAACCAACAGAAAACTTACCAACCATTATCAGAACAAATAAAAACAGAAACTAGTTGGGCTGAGTTACAGATGCTCCTCTGTGACTGAAGACATGCATCTTTGGAGCTCCTTCGTCCCGTCTAGCCTGTGCACAGTGTCCAAGGAGTTATTTCTTTGTGTCAGAACCATATTCTAACACATATCTTATGTTTCTTTGTCTTTCCAGATGTCCCACAGCAAAATGATTTTAACCAGGAGGAGGTTCTGGATAAACAGCATCTTCTACACCACGAGAGAAGCTTTATTGTTGTTCAGGTGGGAGCAGATTGTTCCCAGATTAAAAAGGAACAGGAGGATGTCTGTATCAGTCAGGAGGAAGAGCAGTTTGGACTGAAGCAGGAAACCCAAACCTTTGAAGGTCAGTGCAGGTCAAGGTTCCACTCAGTGATTGATGAGAGAGAAATGAGACAGAAGAAGTGAACTGAAAAATGACATGAGAGCAGTCCACATGAGGAAAAACAAAGTACTTTTAGATCAGAAAGTTCTAATAAAAAAGACAAAAAAATGATGTGGTAAAATAGAATTGAAACTCTGTAGACTTAAAGTCAATGACATGGATAGTTAAATGATGAAAATGAATATGTAATATAAGAAAAATGACTAAAATACTTAAATATTCAATGATGTGCCATAGATCCAGCCTGGATTGAAGGGATCAATATAAAGGAGTATAATCCACCAGTAGAACTTTAACAAGGTTTATTAGAAAAAAGATAAAGGTGGTGAACAGCAGTTCTGCAGCCATGGCTTCCATGCTGAGAAGAGACAGAGAGGCGGAACCTAACCAGGCCCTTATCGGTAGCCAGAGATCACATGATCCCACAGGTGTCCCCAGGTTTCCTGAAAAAGTGAAAAGAGATAAGATGAGGAGTAAGAATCTCGGCTGGAATCAGTGAAGAAATGAATATATCTGTCATAAAAGTGCTACAAATATTGGGCCATTTGCTTTAAATTGTGCTTCCTGGTCAACCAGGAAAATCTTTAGTCTGGGGCAGCTCTAGTCTTTCTTGTTTCTTCAAACCTCCTCCCTCTGTTCTCTGCAGAAAAGCAGTTAAAATTTCAGTGAGGGCTCCATCAGGTCATTCCTTCTGACTGGATTATTGCTGCTTTCAAAATCAAAAGAAAGAACAAACAATGTTTGCTACATGGAATGTAAGAACACTAATAGACAAGGATAATGACAACCAACAAACCAACATTGACAAAAGTGACTGTTCAACAAGACCTGAACAAAGAACCACAATAGGAGTGTTCACCGTGACGTCACGCGAGTATGTCACGTGATGTTAACACAGCGCTGGTGGGCAAGACGCTAACGTGTTGCATGTTGAGCAGACGCTTCTGCCGATTCGGAGACGTTTTGCGGCAAAATGCCACAGTCTTGTGTTGTTAAACACTGTACCAACAGGTGGGAGAAGGGGGGGGGAAATTGTCCTGGAATAGGATTCCTGCAGATCCAGAGCGCAGGCGAGTGTGGCTGGCAGCATTGAACCGCAAAGACTGGGTCCCAGGGGAGGATGTCCGCGTGTGTGATTTTAATAAACTAATTCATCTGCACAACAGTTCTATGGTATAATAAATAATTATGGTCATAATTATAGTGGTACCCTCTTTATATGTCACCATCTTACTAGGGATCTTACTACCCAGTGACCCCTTGGTTTCCGCCTGACATTAACACAAGAATAGTGAAACCATGTAATGTCACAGAATTGACTAGAATTGACTAGATGACTCGCTGTCACTGACACTGACACAGTGACAGTGAGCGTGACTGTCAGGCCAGAGATGGAAACGTGCAGGCAGGTCAGTTTCATCCTTTTTCAGAGAGGGAACCGCAGGACTCAGGCATTGACAAGGAACCTCTGCGATGCCACGATATCTCATAATCTTTGTCGAATAAATGCCAGTGTCTTATTATTTTGTTAACATAAGATATTGAGCAAAATATGAACGTTTCTGTGGATTGTTTCGCTCACCAAACATGGGTCCACGCAAAAGGCGTTGCAATGCTGCAATGTTTTCTTGCCCACCAGCTGACTGCGCATGCGCTAGAATTACGCTTTGTTTACCAACAATGAACACTCCTATAGTAGGACTACAGCTTGAAAAACACCGTGTTGACTTTGCAGCTCTCAGTCAAACTCCTAGACCAGACGAAGGAAATATCAAAGAATCCAATTACATCTTTTATTGGAAAGGGAAACCTAAGGACTACTTTTGAATCCATGGGGTAGGCATTGTGATCCGGAATAAGCTGTTACCCAGAATTATGGAATTGTCAGCCGGCATAAATGAACGGCTCATTACACTCCAATTGAAACTTCTCAACAAAAAACATGCTAACATCATCAGTGCTTGTGCACCAACATTAGATGCTGAAGATGACACCAAAGAGACCCTTTTAGACCTCAAGGAACCATGTCAGCATGTGGAAAATTAATTTTGACCCCTTTAAATAACTTGTTGAATCTGAAACAAATTCATCACATGTGAGTCTTCTGCATGTTTACATTAAGTTTATACAAATGTATTTATGCCACACGTTCACATTCAGTGTGAATGCACCTTAACTACTATTGGTTACCAGGTGGTGACTTTTTGGCCAGTCAGTGTATTTATTCTTTCTGGCTTTTCGACTACTAGCATTTTCTGTGTCTCTTTGTCCCTCCAGATGCTCCACAGCTACATGACTGTAAGGAGGAGGAGGTTCTCACTGTCCAGCAGCTCTGTAACCAGGAGAGGAACTCCAGTCTGGACCACGAGGAACAAGATGCTGCACAGGTTAAAGAGAAGGAAGAAGAACACTGTAGCAGTCAGGAGGGAGAAGACTTTGGACTGAAAGAAGAGACTGATACCTTCATGGTGACTCCTACTAATGAGGACAATAACAAGAGTGAAACTGAAGCAAACAGTGAGCAGCTCTTCTCTCACAACTCTGCTGGAACTGAGAGCCAAGGCCAGGGAGCAGGTAAGACTGTAAAGCCAGGATCAAGTAAACATGAAGAGCCAAAGAAGAGACTTGACAGAAACAGAAGTGACCGTAACAATGTAGACAACTCCTCCATGTCAGAGAATCAGTGTGATGCTGACACAGGAGAAAAGTCTGTAAAATGTTGTGATAATGACATAGACTGTAAAAATGAGTCTCAGAAGAAGAAACATCACACAGTTAAGTCACATGTTTGCAACACGTGTGGGAAAAGATTTGGGAATAAGAGTGATGTATCACGTCATGAGAGAATTCACACAGGTGAGAAGCCATTTTCTTGTGAAACATGTGGGCAAAGTTTTAATCAATGTGGTGATTTGAAAATTCACATGAGAATTCACACAGGTGAGAAACCATTTTCTTGTGAAACATGTGGGCAGAGTTTTAATCGACTTCATAGTTTGAAAACTCACATGAGAATTCATACAGGTGAAAAACCATTTTCTTGTAAAACATGTGGGCAGTGTTTTAATCGACTTGATAATTTAAAAACTCACCTGAGAATCCACACAGGTGAGAAGCCATTTTCTTGTGAAATGTGTGGGCAAAAATTTACTACACATAGTTATTTGAAAACTCATATGAGAATTCATACAGGTGAAAAACCATTTTCTTGTAAAACATGTGGGCACAGTTTTTATCAACGTGGTAAGTTGAAAACTCACATGAGAATTCATACAGGTGAGAAGCCATTTTCTTGTAAAACATGTGGGCACAGTTTCACTCGACTTGGTGGTTTGAAAACTCACATGAGAATCCACACAGGCGAGAAGCCATTTTCTTGTGAAACATGTGGGCAGAGATTTAAGGAAAGTGGCACTTTGAAAACTCACATGAGAATTCACACGGGTGAGAAGCCATTTTCTTGTAAAACGTGTGGGCAGAGTTTTAATCAATGTGGTACTTTGAAAACTCACATGAGAATTCACACAGGTGAGAAGCCAGTTTCTTGTCAAATATGTGGGCAAAAATTTAGTTCACATGGTTATGTGAAAACTCACATGAGAATTCACACAGGTGAGAAACCATTTTCTTGTGAAACTTGTGGGCAGAGTTTTAATCAGTGTGGTACTTTGAAAACTCATATGAGAATTCACACAGGTGAGAAGCCATTTTCTTGTCAAATATGTGGGCAAAAATTTAGTTCAGGTGGCTATTTGAAATCTCACATGAGAATCCACACGGTTGGCCTTCTCCCTCAGGCTAGCCAGCGCGTCCCCCAGGTCGCGGATGGGGGCACCCCCTCACTATGAATAATCATCGCAAAGGAAGCTTTGAATAACCAGTAAGAAGCCGTGGACGATGAGGAACCCAACATGAAAAATGAATAAAACAGGAAAAATATGCTGGAAAGGTACTGACCAGGATAAAATGGTCCCCTCAGCTCGTTTTTGCACCAGGCGGGCTGTTGAGAGCAATGGTGTAGCTTCATCTTCGAGTGTCACAAACACTCAGCCAGGATCCCCATCAGACCAGCACAGATCTGGACCTGGGCCCCAACAAGATCAGAAAAGGACTAAAAGGTATACAAGAAAAGAATAAACTGTAAAATGGTCCCTTGAGGAGAAGAAATTATCCTGTCATGTTTTGCCTACTCAAGGTATGAGAAGTGGGGCAGAAGAAAAAAGCAGGTTTTTGAGGAGAAGATCAGAGACTCCGAGTGACCATCAGAAAAGAAAGCAGCCACCACAACTTCCAAATTAACATCTATTGTCTCTCAGGTCTCAAAATACCTAGGACAAGAGGAAATTGAAAAGATCAAGTCTGAAGATCAAATCCAAGCAATAATATCAAGACGCCAACCTACTTGAGCAACAAGAATACAAGCAAAGTCAGTGGAGCATGGAGGAAAGATGGGTTTTAATATGAGCAATTGAGTACGCCAAGATGAAATGTGGCAACCAGCGGGAATGATGCAATGAGTGGCAACGAATCTACTTCCATCACTGCCCGAATAAAACTGGCGTACCCCGAGCCAAACTTACAACCCAGAGACACAACTTCCTCATCCAAAGGTACTTCACAGAGCCACAACTGGAGCACATGCACACAGAAATAGAAAAAATGGCACAGAACAACACCTGCCCAATTGAGTGTCTGCTGTGACTACCTGAAAAACCTCTGACGGAACAACCCTATCAAACACAACCTATAGAGGTGCCACCAGACTACTCAGGTGACTCCCCTGCAACCTCTAGCTCAGAATCAGAACACCCTGATGAAGCAACAAGGTGAAGTGCAGACCAGGAACCAATAAGGAAGCAGATCAACCCCCAAATAGAACTGAGCCAAGATCAACTAGAAATAGAAGAGGATCTTGCCAACAAAATAGAAGAAACAAAAAACTGACAATGAAAGAGCATCCTAAATTAATTAAGCTTAAAGAGAATAAAGAATTCAAATTATTACTGCAAAAGGTCAACAGAGTCCTAAGTGAACTTGTACCTCAAGGGGTCAGTCTGACAGAACTGAACTGCGTAAACTTTGGAGCAGCGTGGTATATGCAGAGTAAGCTAGCTCCAGAATATAAAGAAAAAAATGAATGTCGAACCAAAACAAAAATCTCCACACCTATTTGGAAAAAGAAACAAAGGAAAAATTAATCAATTCAGGGCCGAAATCTCTTAAATGACTAATTACATACATAACCAAAACTGCACTACTAAATTACTAAGAGTAATCAACAGAATCCAAAAAAATACACTACCGTTCAAAAGTTTGGGGTCACTTAGAAATTTCCTTATTTTTGAAAGAAAAGCACTGTTTTTTTCAATGAAGATAACTTTAAACTAATCAGAAATACACTCTAATATCTAATATACATTGCTAATGTGGTAAATGACTATTCTAGCTGCAAATGTCTGGTTTTTGGTGCAATATCTACATAGGTGTATAGAGGCCCATTTCCAGCAACTATCACTCCAGTGTTCTAATGGTACAATGTGTTTGCTCATTGCGTCAGAAGGCTAATGGATGATTAGAAAACCCTTGTGCAATCATGTTAGCACAGCTGAAAACAGTTTAGCTGGTTAGAGAAGCTATAAAACTGACCTTCCTTTGAGCAGGTTGAGTATCTGGAAAAAATTATTATTTCAAATACAAATCATTATTTCTAACCTTGTCAATGTCTTGACTATATTTTCTATTCATTTTACAACTCATGGTGGTAAATAAGTGTGACTTTTCATGGAAAACACAAAATAATTGTCTGGGTGACCCCAAACTTTTGAACGGTAGTGTATATAACATCAGGAAAGAGCAAATTAAGGAAAAATAGCAGAGCACCAGGTGCAAGTCAAGGCCCTAGCAGCCCAAATTAGAAACAGGCAAAGGAGAGAGAACTCAAAATTGATCACTAAATTATTCGCAGAAAGTTTTTGTGTATGACGTAAGGGGGCGTGCCGCACTGGCCCAGCCAGAGTGTGCCGCCATATTGGATGGCAAGAAACAACAGCAGCAGCAAGGTGAAACAAACAACATAGCTCACGTGTACCTACAAACTCGGCAAAATGGTGTACTCCTGTTGTTCCCCCTGATAAGGGGATAAGCGAAGAATTAAATGGCCGGTGTGAAATGCAAAAAAAAAAAGTTGGATTTTTGAATAATTACCTTCACTGACGTAATCTCTCGCTTTCTCATAACTTTCTGAGTCGGGTCTGGTTTGGGGGCGCCTCTCTGCTTGCTACAAAGGACAATGCACACATGAAAGGCGAGAAAACTATTGTAAATGTGCATAAAATCAGGTACGTTTTAACGCGGCGCGCCGTGGAGAGCCTTTAAAAAAAAAAACACGCAGCGCGCTTCACTCACCTCCGAGTCCGACGAGCTGCTGTTGTTTTCCGACTCGTTCACCAGCGAGGACTTCACATCATCCAGATCCCTTTCCGCTGACACGTTTTCCGATATCTTTTCCTCCTGCCCCCCTTCGTCTTTGAAAGATATCATCTCATCGTTTGCCCCCAAATCATCCCCACCACTTCCGTTCAACTGAGGCATTTCGGCACACCAGAGGAGCGCACGGGAGCAAGATTAAAAACAAACGCGAAAACAATCAACCTTTTTTTTTTGGTTGTTGTTGTCCGATCGGTGTTGTCCAGACGTGCTGCTGCTGTCCTGGGCTGGAAAAGGAAACAGACTACTACAGGGAAACGTCCATGATTCAAAACTCCTCTTTCATCCTCTGATCGTGATCTCGTCCATGTCGGGCGCTGCGTAATTAATCCACATTTAAATTTTGCTCTGCAGTGTGCTAAACGACTAAGGATTTTGGTCTTGAACTTTAAAAAAAAAAAAAAAAAAAGATGTGGCAACCCTATCATGAGCAATGAGAGGCAGAAGGGAGCAGGAAAGCTGGAAAGAAGCTGCAGCAGGACTACTGGACTTGTCTGCTGTTATGACTGCTGACAATGACTCCACTGAGTCTGACACAGACATCGCAGACACAGTGTTAGAAGCCACAGTGTCAGTTGTTGAAGAGGATGATAGGGATGTTATTATGTCAGACTGTGACTGTGTGTTCTCCTCACTCATTCTGATCGCTAAACAGTACAAGTTACGCCTGGGTTCTCACAGTGCACCTGCTGCTCTTGCCATCCAAGATGGCGGCACCTACGGCGTGTTTATGTTTACCCCCGCGAGTCACGTGACTTTTATGGCCCTATGCAAAAACTCCATAGGAGGCTTGCAGAAGAAACCATAGAAGTAGAGGCACCTCCTGAAAAAAACAAGCTGGAAACGTTCTGGAGAAATCTGTTTGAGGACCCAGTACAACATCAAAGTAATAACTGGATTCAAACTATTGCTGATAAAAATAAAGGAAAACGACAGATGTCCTCATTAAAAATTCAATTCAACTTTATTTATATAGCGCCATTTCACAACAACAGTCATCTCATAGCACTTTCAACTGGAGGGGGGACCCCCACAGTTGCAGAAAGACCCCAGCAATCAGGCGATCTCCTGTGAGCAATCACTTTGCAACAGTGGAGAGGAAAAACTCCCTTTTAACAGGAAGAAACCTCCAGCAGAACCAGGCTCAGGGAGGGGCCGTCATCTGCTGCGACTGGCTGGGGGGTGAGGGGACAGAGAAGATGAAAAGAACAGACATGTAGAGAGCAAACAGCACGATGGGGACTCAATCTATGGGAGAGAACAAACAGATGTTAATGACCAGCAAAAAAAAAATATTTCATTGAGAGTGAAGAAAGGAGTGAGGCCCAGTGCATTATTGGAGGTCCCCCGGCTGACTAAACCTATTAGCAGCATAACTAAGGGAGGGTTCAGAAACGCATGATCCCTCCCTAATTATAGGCTATATCAAAAAGGTAGGTTTTAGCCCTATTCTTAAAAACAGAGATCGAGTCTGACTCCCGAATCCAGATTGGCAGCTGATTCCACAGGAGAGGAGCTTGATAACTGAAGGCTCTGCCTCCCATTGTACTTTTGGAGATTCTAGGTATTACAAGTAATCCTGCATTTTGGGAGCGTAGTGCTCTGTTAGGATAATACGGTAGTATCAGATCTTTTAAATAAAAAGGAGCCTGATTGTTTAGAGATTTGTAAGTAAGAAGAAGGATTTTAAACTTAGTTCTAAACTCTATGGGAAGCCAATGAAGGGAGGTCAGAACCAGAGAGATATGATCTCTCTTTCTAGTACCTGTTAAAACTCTTGCTGCAGCATTTTGGATCAGCTGAAGACTTTTTAAAGATGTTTTAGGACAGCCTGATAATAAAGAGTTACAATAATCAAATCTCGAGCTAACAACAGCGTGGATCAGTTTCTCAGCATCACTCTGAGACAAGATGCTCCTAATCTTGGCAATATTATGCAAATGATAGAAGGCAGTCTTAGAAACAAATTTAATATGTGAATTGAAGGACAGATCATGATCAAAAATAATTCCAAGGTTCCTCACAGAGCTATTAAGAGAAAGAGTAACCGCATCCAAACTGAAAGTTTGATTTGGAAAGGAATTTCTAAGGTTTTTTGGACCAACAAGAATGACTTCAGTCTTATCTGAATTTAATAGCAGGAAATTACAAGTCATCCAAGCTTTGATTTCCTAAAGACAGGCTTCTAACTTGGCTAATTGATTACTATCATCTGGCTTCATTGACAGGTATAATTGTGTATCATCTGCATAACAATGAAAATGTATACAGTGCTTTCTAATAATGTTGCCTAATGGAAGCATATATAAACTAAAAATAGTAGGGCCTAGCACAGATCCCTGAGGAACTCCATGACTAAGCTTTGAGTTGAAAGAAAACTCATTATTGACATGAACAAACTGGAACCTATCAGATAAATAAGATCTAAACCACTGCAACAAAGTTCCATGAAGTCCAACATAGTGTTCTAATCTATCAAGTAGAATATTATGATTGATAGTATCAAAAGCTGCACTAAGGTCTAAAAGGACAAGTACAGAAACCAGTCCATTATCAGATGCGATGAGGAGGTCGTTAGTGACCTTCGCTAAGGCTGTTTCAGTACTATGATGGATTCTAAACCCAGATTGAAACTTTTCAAGTAAACCATTTCCCTGCAGGTGCTCAAATAATTGCGTAGCAGCAACTCTTTCTAAGATTTTTGAAATGAAAGGGAGATTAGAGATTGGTCTATAGTTAGCTAAAGCTCCTGGATCTAGCGTTGGATTTTTGAGTAAGGGTTTAATTACAGCCGTTTTAAAAGCCTGCGGTACATAGCCTAAAGTTAATGAAGAATTGATTATATGAAGAATAAAGCTACCAATAAGTGGGAAGACTTCTTTAAATAACCTGGTAGGAATAGGGTCTAAAAGACAAGTTGAAGGTTTGGATGAGGAAACTATTTTGTCTAACTCACAAAGGTCGATTGGAGTAAACTCATCAAGACAAACATCAATTGAAGGAGTTGTAGTAGTTACTGTATTTAAGTTAACTGTGGGAAGAATCTGATTGATTTTATCTTTGATGGATGAAATTTTATTATTAAAAAGTTCATAAAGTCCTGACTAGTAAGCTCTAAGGGAATGCTAGGATTGACAGAGTCCTGACTCTTTGTCAGCCTGGCTACAGTGCTGAAAAGAAACCTGGGATTATTCTTGTTCTCTTCCATTAATGCAGAATAATAACTCATTCTAGCTTTTCTAAGAGATTTTTTATAAATTAAAAGATGATTTCTCCAAGCTATTTTCATCTAAATTAGTGGAGCGCCATTTTCTTTCTAATTGACGATTCTTCTGTTTTAAGCTACGAGTTTCTGTGTTGAACCAAGGAGTTAGAAATCTCTGATTAGACTTTTTCTTTTTTAAGGGGGCCACCAAGTCTAGAGTCTGATGCAGAGAAGCTGTAACTTTATCCACCATGTTATCAATTACAGAAGGAGCAAGCTGTCTATAGCTTATTTCCGTTGTGTTGACACATGGCATAAAGGAAACAATCTGCATAAATTTGGTAACAGCATCATCTGAGAGGCATCTACTGTGATAATATTTTTCTTTAGGAGCCAAATAGTCAGAAATAGTAAAATCAAAGGTTAACAGACAATGGTCAAACAGTACAGGGTTATGAGGAGACACTACAAGATTTTCTATTTCTATGCCATATGTCAGAACAAGGTCCAATGTATGGTGGAGATAATGAGTAGAATTTCCTACTTTCTGAGAAAACCTAATTGAGTCTAATATTGAATTAAATGCCACATTAAGACAGTCACTATCAACATCCACATGTATATTAAAGTCCCCTACTATAATTATTCTATCTGATTTCAGCACTAAATCAGCTAAGAAATCAGCAAATTTGGATAAAAATTCTGAGTAGATTGATGGAGGACGATAAACTATGGCAAATAAAATTGGGTTTAACCTAAAATTGCTAAAGTGCCCAATACTGAGGACCAGGCCCTCAAAGGAATTATAACATGTTTTTTTGCTTTAAGATAAGATAAGATAAGCCTTTATTAGTCCCACAACGGAGAAATTCCAGGATTGCAACAGCACAGGGATAGCAACACTCAGAGCAACAATCAGAAGGCAAGAAAAAAACAAGCAAGCAAGAGCAGCTAATATACATATGTACATATTACTATAAAATAAATATATACACACACAGACACACAGTGCAGAGCATTGTAGCCGGATGGAATAAATATATGAGTATATGAACACACAGTGCAGGGAAAAGCCAGTGTGAACACACAGTGCAGAGCATTGTAGCTAGATGGAATAAATATGTAAATATATAAACACCCACAGTACGGAGCATTGCAGCTAGGTGGAATAAATATGCAAGTATATAAACACACACAGTGCGGAGCAATGTAGCTAGATGGAATAATATGTAGATATATAAAAACACAGTGCGGAGCATTGTAGCTAGATGGAATAAATATGTAAATATATAAACACACACAGTGCAGAGCATTGTTGCTAGATGGGATGAAACAGCATAACCCTCTACTTAGTTATCCTACATGGTATGATTATGTGCCCATACATATTCTCACCCTCCATAGCGACCGGTATGTTCCTAGTTGTATGCCGGAGAGGACCATTGTGTAAGTCTATTGCATCTTTTGCATTCAAAAAACTATTAGTTTGTTACGTCTTTTTGCTATCTCTGCGAGCAGCCCTGCTTAGGTTGTACAGTCTGACAGCCGTTGGTAGGAAGGACCTACGAAACCTCTCGGTTGTGCACCTGGGATGATGTAGTCTGCTGCTAAATGAGCTCCTCAGTGCATCCAGTATGTCCTGCATAGGGTGGAACTCGGACTCCAGCAGAGATGACAGTTTAGCCACCGTCCTTCTCTCTCCTATCTCCTCCATCGGATCAAGGCGCTGCCCCAGGACAGAGCTAGCTTTCTTAATCAGTTTGTTCAGTCTCTTCCTATCGGCTGCAGTAATGCCACTGCCCCAGCAGACCACTCCAAAAGTGATGGCTGATGCCACCACCGTGTCATAGAATGACTTCAGCAGCGCCCCTTGTACACCAAAAGACCTGAGTCTCCTCAGCAGGAACAGCCTGCGCTGTCCCTTCTTGTAGATTGCGTCAGTATTGTGTGACCAGTCTAGTTTATTGTTCAGATGAATACCCAGGTACTTGTAGGATGTCACCATCTCGATGTCTGTTCCCTGTATATTTACTGGTGCTGTGAGGGGCTGCCCATGCCTGCGGCAGTCCACCACCAGCTCCTTAGTTTTCCTCGCGTTGATCTGGAGGCAGTTCCGATGGCACCAGTCCACGAAGTCCTGGATAAGCCCTCTGTACTCAGCTTCATCTCCATTGGAGATGAGGCCAACGATCGCAGAGTCATCAGAGAACTTCTGTAGATGGCAGTGTGTTGTGTTGTGTGAGAAGTCTGCAGTATAAAGAGTGAACAGGAAGGGAGCCAGCACCGTTCCCTGGGGGGCCCCCGTGCTACTGATGATCGTGTCGGACACACAGTCCCGGGTTCTTACAAACTGAGGCCGGTTCGTGAGGTAGTCCAGGATCCATGATGACAGGTGCTGGTCCACCCCTGCTCGCAGCAGCTTGTCCTTCAGGATCATCGGTTGGATGGTGTTGAAAGCACTGGAGAAGTCAAAGAACATGATCCTCACCATATTCCCGGGCTTCTCCAGGTGGGACAGAGAACGGTGAAGGAGGAAGATCACCGCATCCTCCACCCCAATGCCATGCTGGTAGGCGAACTGGAGTGGATCCATCGCTGGTTCCACCAGGGGGCGGAGGTGAGCAAGGAGCAGTCTCTCCAGGGTCTTCATCAAGTGGGACGTCAAGGCCACCGGTCTGTAGCTGTTCAGGTCTTTGGGGTGGGAAGTTTTTGGTACAGGTACCACACAAGATGTTTTCCACAGCTGTGGTACCCTCCCCAGTTTCAGGCTCATGTTGAAGATATACGTCACAATCCCACACAGCTGGTCTGCACAGGACTTGAGGAGCTTTGCGCTGATGCCGTCCGGTCCCGGCGCCTTCCTCGCTTTGATCTTCCTCAGCTCCGTCCTCACCTGGGTCTCGGTCAGGGTCAGGATGGGGGGCTGTGTGTTGGGAGTGGGGGGGTGTTGGTGGAGTGGGGAGTGGGCAGCAGGACTTGATTTCTTTAGAGGCAGCAGTGGTTGTTGTGCAGACAGGGGGGAGGGTGGTTGGTCAAATCTATTGAAAAACAGATTCAGGTTGTTCGCCCACTCCCTGCCCCCCGTGGCCTGGTGGGAGGTATTCTGGAGCCCCGAGATGGTTTTGAGGTTTCTCCAGACCCCGCTGATGTCGCTCTGTTGCAGCTTGTCCTCCATCTTCTTCCTGAAGCTGTCCTTGCCTTCTCTGATCTTTCTCCTCAGCTCCCTCTGTACGGACTTCAGCATCTCCCTGTTCCCCGACCTGAAGATCCTCTTCTTCTCTCTCAGAAGTGTTTTTATCTCAGGGTTGATCCAGGGTTTGTTGTTTGAGTGACGCCGTATGGTCTTGGTGGGAACGGATTTGTCCACACAGAAGCTGAGGTAGCCCGTGAAGGTGTGAGTGAGGCCATCGATGTCCTCACCATGTGGATCGCAGAGCTGCTTCCAGGCGGTGGCTTCAAAACAGTCCTTTAGAGTGTCCATTGTCTCCTCAGACCATAACTCCACAGTATGCATGGCCGGAGGTTGTCTGTGCACTAGGGGTTTGTACACCGGCCGGAGATGAACCAAGTTGTGATCCGATCTCCCGAGTGGGGGAAGTTGTGATGAGGTGTACGCCTCCTTAGTGTTTGCGTAGAACAAATCCAGTGTTTTATTGTCTCTAGTGTGGCATGTGACATACTGGGTGAAAGTGGGCAGAATGGGAGACAGTGAAACATGGTTGAAATCGCCTGAGATGAGGAGAAGAGCATCTGGGTGTTCTGTCTGCAGCCTGCTGGTTACTGAATGGATGACGTCACGCGCTGTCCCAGCGTTCGCCGTCGGATTTGCATAAACAACAATGCAGATCACGTGTGAGTGTTCTCTCGGGAGATATGTAGGCCTCATGCTAACAGCTAGCAACTCAATGTCTTTGCTGCAGTGTCGTTGTTTAACAGTGATATGTCCCGGTCTACACCAGTTGTTGTTAACATACATTATCACTCCACCGCCCCTAGTTTTGCCACTCTCTGGTGTTCGGTCAGCTCGTATCATGTGAAAACCCTCCAGCTCAATGTTAGCATCTGCTGCTAGTTCAGTTAGCCACGTCTCAGTAAACAAAAGGAGAGAGCACTCCCGGTAAGTGCTATCATAACGGGAGATAGCCGCTAGCTCATCTAACTTTCCCAGTATCGACCGTACATTTCCCATGACAACAGATGGAAGGGAGGGTCTGTACCTTATATTTTTTGTCCTCCGCCTTACTCCAGCCCGGCAGCCGCGGTGTTTTCGCCTCAGTTCTCTCGGTATGTCGAGTTTTTCCAATGGGACCGGGTGGCGGTTGAATGCTAGCAGCTCTTCCCTACTGTATTGTATCCTGCTATAAACAGTGGCTCCGTCCACCGGCTCAGGAGACATTTGGGACGATCTGTGTGTCCGTGATATAAGTGGGGTGAAAAAAAAAGACGAATCAAAAGAGAGAGGAAGGGAAAAAGACTCGGAATCGAGCCGCTGTTGCAAAAGGCAGCCTACTCGTGTGGCGCCGAGAGAAAAAAAAAACAAAAAAAAACAAAAAAAAAACATTTACATTAATGTAAATGTTTACATTAATTAATAGTTTGGAATGGTAAATTGTTGCTACTCCTCCTCCACGACCAGAACTTCTGGGATTTTGACAGTTTAAATAACCAGAGGGAGTTGATTCATTTAAACCAACATAATCCTCTTGCCCTAACCAAGTCTCTATAAGGGATATTAAATCAATCTGATGATCAATTAACAGATCATGGACTAACAGAGACTTGGGAGATAGAGACCTAATATTTAATAAACCACATTTTTTTAAATTATGAGGAGAAACAGAGGCCAAATCATTCAGTTTAGAGGCTTTATGTTTAATTTGAGTTTTACCAATTTTTTGCTTAATCACTTTGGGATGCTTATATATTATTTTTTTATTTGCTTTGGAGGGAGCAGACAATGATTCTCTGATGGGGAAGACAGGTGCTAAGTTGAGGGGTGGCGGATGAAGAGGAGCTGCAGAGAGGCGTGTAAGACTGCGACTCTGCTTCCTGGTCCCAACTCTGAGTAGTCAAGGTTTTGGAAATTTGGATAAAAAAGATGCCAAATTGTTAGATAAATGAGACGCACCATCCAAAGTGGGATGGACGCTGTCTCGTCTCATAAGACCAGGTTTTCCCCAAAATGAGCTCCAATTGTCAATGTAGCCCACGTCATTTGCAGGACACCACACAGACAGCCAGCGGTTCAAGGATGACAAGCGGCTAAACATGTCATCACTGGTCAGATTGGGGAGGGACCCAGAGAATACAACAGAGTCCGACATTGTTTTGGCAACGTCACACACCGATTCTACATTAAGTTTCGTGACTTCCGACTGCCGGAGACGGATGTCATTAATGCCAGCGTGAATAACAATTGTGGAGTATTTACAGTTACTTTTAGCCAGCATTTTCAAATTTGACTCGATGTCGCCTGCTCTGGCCCCAGGAATGCATTTGACTATGGCCGCTGGAGTCTCTAGGTTCACGTTTCTGACTACAGAGTCGCCAATGATCAGAGTTTTTTCCTCAGTGGGTGTGTCGTTGAGCGGGGAAAAACGATTAGAAACGTGAACAGGTTGGAGGTGTACCAGGGCTTTGCGACTAGGCTTCCTTCTCACCGTCACCCACCCAGTCTCCTCGCTGCTGAGGAGAGCCGGAGGACCGCTAACGGGGGGGCCTATGCTAGCTAGCTCCGCTGCAGCTAGGGGACGTCCGTCGAGAGTAACTGGTGCAGACGGTGTTTCTATGCAGCAGAGCCGGGATTCCAAATCAGACAACCTCGCCTCGAGCACCTCAAAAAGACAACATTTACAGGGATGAGAATCCTCCTCGGATCCGTGGAATTCCTCGGATTTGATCATGTCTAGGGTCATTCTCGTGAATTGTCTAAATTCGAGGAGAAAATTTTAGGGGGGGGCTGAGGTATGTTATGAGCGGTGAGTCGTATTTTCGATCGGCTGCTAAAATCCACCGCGCAGAACACGCTACCCAGCGAGATCAGTAATGTAATGTAACAAGGCCACTGATTGGCTGATACTTATTGAAGCAACCAATCGGCGATTTTGTTATTCCTTTGTCATATCCAACACACGGAGCGAAATGCAAATGGTGGACAGTTCAATCAACTGAGTTTTCCCGATTTCGGGAAAATGGTGAACCTAAAACTCACGAAAGACAACAAAGCAAGAATTTTAGAAATCGACAAAGGGATAAGGAACAAGTTTCTTTGGGAATGGCTCGAAAAAACTGTGTCAATGACTGTAAAGATCGATAAAAATACCGAAGGTGTGGTTGAAAAAATGGCCGACTTCATAGTGAAATGCGAAGTACCAGGGAAAGCCCAGTGTGTTTATTGTAACGATTACTTGAGTTATGGATCTCGTGGTTGTGTTGCCTTAGCTGAACACTGTTTAAAACAGAAACGTCTCAATATTGTGGCTACAAGGAGATCGAACTACTTGCTCGTGCTGCATTCAAAACAATCGATGGACACGGTCAAATTCAGATGCCAGTTGATCAAAGTTCATGACAATCGGCCCCGATTACAGCAATTAGTGATCAGAAGACACATTCCGAGGTAAGATTTTTTTCTCATTATAAGTAATGTACTTGAGAATTTTCGCGTAATGAATTTGTTATGAAATATTTTTTTTTAGATTTAGTATACTTTATTGATCCCCAGACGGGAAATTGAGGGTCATCCACCACCTGGATGGATGAAGCATCCACAATAAGGCGCTGTCCCTTAACCATTCACACACACATTCACACCTAGGGCCACTTTAGAGTCTCCAATTAACCTAACCTAACCTGCATGTTTTTGGCATGTGGGAGGAAACCGGAGAAATCCCGGGGTAAACCCACACATACACGGGGAGAACATGCAAACTCCACACAGATCACTGTTGGTCAGGGGCTGGGATCGATCCCACGATCCCCACGATCCCCCGGCCAAGGGTAAACTGTGCTGCCGCAGAGCTAACCACTGCGCCAACGTGCAGCTCATGCAAATAGCATGTGTAAGTTGTGACGTCATGCCTGTTTTGAAACACTAATTGCATTTGAATGCTGATAATCGATTGTTAATAGATAAATGTTAATGTTAATGTGTTATATACATGTGTGTTAATGTTAATGGATAAATGTTTGGTGGTGATCCGGATCACCGTCTGGATCCAGGAATTTTTTAAAGGATTCTTTTTTTATTTATTTTTTTTTTTTACCTCTGCCAAGGAGGTAAAAAAAAAAAAAAAGAATCCTTTAAAAAATTCTTGCCAATGGCATTTTTTTCCATGGTCAAGGAATCTATAAAGTTAGACAAAATAAATGTAGGATTCATATTTATGATGTTAAACACTGTATGGGGGAACTGTCTCGCTGGGGGGAGGTCTGCGCTTTCTGAGTGCTTTTCTATTTACATATTTTCTCACAATTTGAAATACAATCTAAGAATTTTGAATATAATTTATCATTTTTTGTTTCACTAGGAGGAGTTACATAATGCATGTGTCAGTTTTTTTGTCATGGGTGGTGATGGGTTGCCTTTCCTAAGATATCTTTGCTTTTATTAGTAAACATAATTTCTTCATGGTCATTGCATAAAAATATTAAACATCTTTTAGGTTTTACTTACTTTCTTAGATTATCTTTCAAATATTAAAATATACTAATATGCAGCTTTTTTATATTCCTAGTAACACTAACAAATGCACACATTAATAAATCAAAATGTTTGCAGAATGTCAGTATATTTTAATAAATGGGTGATGGACTTGGCGATGGAATTTTGTAAATATTTATAATTTATTTTACTTGGTTAAATTATTTTGTCTGTTCTAGAACTATGTAAATGTAATTCTGTGTCAGTTCTAAACATATTAAATAGTAGTAAAATATAATTTAGTATTATTACATCAACATACCATTCAGATATCATAAATTTACACATGTGATGCAGCAGCAGATTAAAAAGGTAAACTATAAATGCATTTGTACTTACTTCTAACTTTAAATATAAGACCACATTTGAGCATTCTAAAACACCAGATTTCGTTAGCTTCCCCAAGACCCCCGGCTTAGTTTCCTCTTTTTTTTTCCCAAACCCCATTCTCATCCCTGCATTTATTACATTTACCGTTATCACTAAAAGAGGCAGAGGTGTAGCTGAACATCTGACAGAGAGAGCACACCAGAGGAGGAGAGGAAGGAGAGCTAGTAGCCATAGCTAATGGCTAACCCAAAGCTCAGGAGAGTGAGGAGAGCAAACCACACGGACAGACAGCAAAACAGGAAGTGACGATACGTTACCACAAGTGGCGTTACCACACGTGATGTTGTGGGAATCACAGAAGAAACTGCTCAAGAAAAAATCAGGCAATGTCTCAACTTCAAATCCCCTGGAATAGATGAAATACCAAACCTCTGGCTCAAAAAGATAGCACTGCACAAACACTCATAGAGGCATTTAGCCAACTTGTTAGGGGAGAAGAAGAAGCAGCAGAGTGGCTCACAAATGGAAATACCATACTCCTGCCCAAGAGCCCTGAAACCCAACAGGTTAATAAATACAGACCCATCTGCTGCCTCCCGACCACATACAAATGGCTGATGGGACTCATTACTGAGGCCATCTATGAACATTTGGGTATTGGAAACTACTTGCAACCACAGCAAAAAGGCTGCATAAGAAATAAGCTGGGAGCCAAAGAACAACTGCTCATTAACAAAACCATCCTGGAAAACTGCAAGAAGCCTGAGAGAAACTTAAGCATGGTGTGGATAGACTACAAAAAAGGCATTTGACAGCGTCCCCCATTCCTGGATAATACACTGTCTGGAGCTGTATAACATCAACCCAGAGGACAAAACCTTTCTGGAGGTCCAGATGGCTAAGTGGAAAACCACAATTACACTTAACCATAAAGAAGGGCAAATAACAGTCCCAGACATCAGGATTCAACGAGGAATATTCCAGGGGGACAGCCTCTTGCCATTGCTCTTCTGTCTGTGTATTGACCCCTTAAGTAAAATCCTATCAGACCTTGATATCGGGTATGATTTAAGCAAAGGCAGAACAAGAAAAGGGAACAAGAGAGTGAATCATCTGCTCTACATGGACGACCTCAAGCTCTACGCAGAATCTGAACAGAAACTGAATCAACTTGTCAGTACTGTTCACATGTTCTCAAAGGACATCTGCATGGAATTTGGACTTGACAAATGTGCAAGATGTACAATAAAAAAGGAAAGAAAACAGCATCAGAGAACATCCAAATAGATGACAATAAGCACATCAGACCTGGCAGATGAATCAGCATATAAATACCTGGGCATACAGGAGAACACAGCTATTGAACACAGGAAAATGAGTGAAATAATGAAAAAAGAATACCAACATCATCTAAAGAAAATCTGTAAATCAAACTTGATACCTAAAAATAAAATCACTGCGATAAACCAGTTGGCAGTACCTGTTGTCATATATGGATTTGGGGCGATAGACTGGCCACAGGGGGAACTGGACAAGCTGGATGTTCGGACCAGGAAGACCCTGACCCTTCACAAGGTAACATATAGAAATCAGTGCTTAGATAGGATATATATATACCCCGTAAAGAGGGAGGGCTGGGCCTAATTGAAATAAACCAGGCCTACAGGGCGACAGTAATAAGCATTGGGCAATACCTAAAAAGCGCCAATGACGAGACAATGGAAAAAGTCACCCAACACCATGAAATCCTGAGTCATTTCACATCTATAACTAAACAAGCCGAGGCCTTTGCAGGAGATTTATTAGATAACATCAAAGCCAGTGAACAAAACCCAGCAACAAAAATAGCTAGAAAGACGCGGGAAAAATACAGCAAAAGGACACAGAGGAAGGAAAAGAAAGATGGAAACACCATAAGCGTGCAGGGCACTTTCAGGAGGAACTCAGTAGGGATTATATTGATAGGGAAGAGACATTGCGCTGGATCAGGAACGGAGATCTCGGGTACGATGAGGAGAGTCTAGTGGTGGGAGCACAAGACCAGGGACTTCTGACTAATGGCTTTAAAAAAATGGCAGGACTGTCACAGAGTGACAAATGTCGATTCTGTCATGCAGCGGTGGAGAGTGTAAGCCACCTACTCTCCGGCTGCCAGATCCTCATGGCCGATGGACACTACACTGCTCGCCACAACAAGGTCTGCTGTTATATACACTGGAAAATATGCAAAGAATTTAAACTAGAAGTAAAAGGACCAGTATGGGAGCACAATCCAGAGCCAGTCGGCTCCAACAGCGATATAACCATCTTTTATGACAAGGAAATCCCAACTGGAAGACACATAGAAGGAGGAGCAATAAAACCGGACATAGTTATCTTGGACAAAAAGGACAAAACTGCCAAATTAATAGATGTAACCATACCAAACGACTACGGCCTCAATAGAGCAGAAAGCGAAAAAATAACAAAATATCAAGATCTTAAAAACGATCTAAGGAGCACCTGGAATCTGCAGGAAGCAGATATTATACCTATGGTGGTGGGAGCAACTGGGATGGTGAAGAAGAACCTGAAAAAATATCTCCAGGCGATCCCCGGCTGCCCTAGCATCTGTGAAATACAGATCTCAGCAATCAGAGGAACAGTCTCCATCTTGACGAGAGCCCTCGGATACAAAGCTTTTTGATTTAAAGTGTAACCATAGACCCCTGGTTGGGGCCCATTGCACTTGTAATGAAATGAGATGCAAATAAATAAAACAGTGAGAAGCCATTTTCTTGTGAAACGTGGGAAGAGATTAAAGCAACGTCATACTTGGAAACGACACGTGAGAATTCACACAAGTGAGAAGCTGTAGTCTTGTAAAATATGCGGGAAACGCTCCATTCAGTGTTTTGGTTTATCACTTGAGAACTCACAGCTGAGGTGCTATAGTCCAGTCACGTTTGTTCAGTGCATCCGTGAAGTCTTCACAGCGCTTCACTTTTTCCACATTTTGTTGTTACAGCCTTATTCCAAAATGGATTAGATTCATTTTTTCCTCAAAATTCTACACACAACACCCCATAATGATGACATGATTTTTTTTATTTTTTTTTTGAGATTTTTGCAAATTTATTCAAAATATAAAACCAAGAAATCATATGTAGATAAGTATTCACAGCCTTTGCCATAAAGTTCAAAATTGAGCTCAGGTGTATCCTGTTTCCACTGATCATCCTTGAGATGTTTCTACAGCTTAACTGGAGTCCACCTGTGGTAAATTCAGTTGATTGGACATGATTTGGAAAGGCACACACCTGTCTATATAAGGTCCCACAGGTGACAGTGCACGTCAGAGGCCAAACCAGACTTGAAGTCAAAGGAATTGTCTGTAGACCTCAGACAGGATTGTCTCAAGGCACAAATCTGGGGAAGGGTACAGAAAAATTTCTGCTGCTTTGAAGGTCCCAATGAGCACAGTGGCCTCCATCATCTGTAAATGGAAGAAGTTTGGAACCACCAGGACTCTTCCTAGAGCAGGCCAGCCATCTAAACTGAGTGATCGGGGGAGAAGGGCCTTTGTTTGGGAGGTGACCAAGAACCCGATGGTCACTCTGTCAGAGCTCCAGCATTCCTCTGTGGAGAGAGGAGAACCTTCCATAAGGACAACCATCTCTGCAGCAATCCACCAATCAGGCCTGTTTTGTAGAGTGGCCAGATGGAAGCCACTCCTTAGTAAAAGGCTCATGGCAGCCCACCTGGAGTTTGCCAAAAGGCACCTGAAGGACTCTCAGACCATGAGAAACAAAATTCTCTAGTCTGATGAGACAAAGATTGAACTCTTTGGCGTGAATGCCAGGCATCGCTCATCACCAGGCCAATGGTGGTGGCAGCATCATGCTGTGAGGATGTTTTTCAGTGGCAGGAACTTGGAGACTTGTCAGGATTGAGGGAAAGATGAATGCAGCAATGTAGAAACATCCTGGATAAAATCCTGCTCCAGAGCGCTCTTGACCTCAGACTGGGGCGAGAGTTCATCTTTCAGCAGGATAACGACCCTAAGCACACAGCCAAGATATCAAAGGAGTGGCTTCAGGACAACTCTGTGAATGTCCTTGAGTGGCCCAACCAGAGCCCAGACTTGAGTCCAATTGAACATCTCTGGAAAAATCTGAAAATGTCTGTGCACCGACGCTTCCCATCTAACCTGATGGAGCTTGAGAGGTGCTGCAAAGAGGAATGGGCCAAACTGCCCAAAGATAGGTGTGCCAAGCTTGTGGCATCATATTCATAAAGACTTGAGGCTGTAATTGCTGCCAAAGGTGCATCAGCAAAGTATTGAGCAAAGGCTGTGAATACTTATGTACATGTGATTTCTTAGTTTTTTATTTTTAATAAATTTGCAAAAATCTCAAACTTTTTTCACGTTGTCACTATGGGGTATTGTATGTAGAATTTTTAGGAAAAAAAGAATTTAATCCCTTTTGGAATCAGGCTGTAACATACCAAAATATGGAAAAAGTGAAGCACAGTGAAGACTTTCCAGATGCACTGTAGGTCTTTATTTTCAGGATGAAGTCTCTTTTGTGTGAAGGAATTGTTCTGTAAGTTTCTGAGGCTTTAAAGAAAATATAAATTTTGTAAAAAAAAGTCAGTTATCAGAGCATCTGTTTATTCACTCTTCTTTAGACCCTCAGACCTCTAATCTTTAATGTGCTGGATGCATGGACGTCATGAGCATTTTTGATGAGGGGGGGCATTGTTGTCAGGGTCTGGAGTGTCCGTCCCACCATAAAAGATTAAACGGAGTAGATGCCATTTCCAGCAATTGTATATTTTAGTTGCTTATTGATTGAATACTTTATTTTGAACATGTAAATGAAAAGATAATTACAATGTTAAACAGTAAAAGTGCATTGTGAACTGATGAACCAAGGAAAAAAGATACCGTCATGCCTTCAGAATTACATACAGTCCATATTTGGCATGCATTGTATCAAAAAAAAATTAGATTAAGACGTTTTTTAGATGAAGGAACACATTAACTGTGAATGTCTTTTTTTTAATCTATGGAATTAATGATTTCTTCTCTGAGTTCTGTTACTGCTAATGATGTAGACCAGTTTGCTCTAAATCCATATTGACTGTCAGAGTAGTTGGTGTTGGTCTATAAACTTTTCTATTCCATCACTGAAGAGTTTGTTTTTATTTTGTAATTTTGACAACTGTGTCATAAGATAAAACTGAAGTGTTACTTGTCACCAGATTGATATAATTGAATGACTTTTGCAGTTTTAATTTTGTTTTTGTTTGGAATGATCAGTTGAAGATGTGAGTTAGTTATTTGGTAATTCCCTCAATGACCTATTTCACTGTTTTCATGTCTGTCACCACAATCACTTGATGCTTGGTTTTAACATTTATTAACAATTTCTCTTTTATTTTTCTTCAACTGTTCTAATGATTTAACTCGGATTTCTTACTCTAAAATCAGTCATTTTTGTCTGTGGATGTCAGTGTCAAGTTTATCCCAACACTTCCAAAATATCTGTTGAACTACCATACTCATTTGTTAATATTGCTATCATTTTAAAGAAAGGTTTATTACAAGTATGTTTTTAACATCCTGAAAGTATATTTAATATTATTTTACTTTTTTCTAATATTTTACTGTATTATTTCTTACAAAAAACCATAATATCAGTTAATTTATTTTTACATTTCTTCTTTTTATTTTCTGCTTCTTTAGTTCTATATTGTATAAACTCTGTCTATAATTATTATGATTGTTGTTTATTTCCAGTGCAACATGAGTCGGCAGTCCTTTTTGCAGCAGTGGCTCAATTCTGAGTTTCTTATTTACTTTGCATTTTTTTTTTCTTGCCTAAACTTTCTGATCCTTTTACCCCGTATCCATCACGGACACCAAGGACACAAATATCACCGCACTGGCATTGATACTGACCATCTTTCTGCTCATATTGCCAATGACTTCTGGCCCAGTGAGTGGAGGAGCTATTGTTTACAATAGAAGTCAGCTGTTAGCATTGGGCTGCCCCACGGTGCTAATGCCAAGACCCGATATCCCACAAAAAATCAGACAAAACTGCCGGGGATGTTGAGCTGGAGTGAAGCGATGCGTGAGGAGAATAAGGTACAGACCCAGGTTCAGGTTACTTTATTTATACCCGTAGGTAGATTTGTTTTGCAGTCAGGTGACATCCATATTTACAAACCACAATTACATTCAACATGAACACAAACACAGGCACACATGAAGCTGACTATAAACATGATAAAAGTACTCAAGGCTCCATCAATCAGGACATAAGACAAAGAGATAAGAGAAAAAACAGATAAGAGAGAAGGGTCATATTAAAAAGTTAAAGACTAGTCAAAGAGGTTAAAAACTCAAGTCTAAAACCCAATAAAAGATTTAGAACCCAAATAAAAACCTACAAAAATAAGTCAATGTAAAATAAAATTATTAATAGGTCCTACCATCCGTTATTATGGGAAATTTGAGTCGCTGCTTAACAAGACAGATGAACTGGTGGCTGTATCCCAGTATGAGGGCGTCTTCAGAGAGCTTAACCTTATATTGTTTGCTGAAATGTGGCTAACAGAACTAGCAACAGATGCTAACATCAGACTGGAGGGTTTCCACTAAATATGGGCAGATGGGACATCAGATAGCAGGAAGAGCAGAGGCCGGGGGGGGGGGGGGCGCTGATAATGTATGTGAATAACAGATGGTGTAATCCTGGGCACATCACCATTAAAGAGTGATAGAAAAATTACATATTATCCACATTATTATTGTTATTAATAATGTATTATTATTATTATACTAATTATTATTATAATTATACTACTAATGAGATCTCCAGTTTATGTGATAACCATGACATTGTGTTGTTACAGGAACACTGGTTGTTCGAAAACGAATTGTTTATTCTGAGCAGATTACATGGTGACTTTATAGGACAAGGTGTTTCTTTTATGGATACGGAAGAACGTGTTATCTTTGGTCGCCCCTATGGCGGCGTCGGTATCCTATGGCGGAAGTCACTTGCGAACAGTTGTGTTGTGAAAACTTACAATTGCGTAAGAGTTACAGGAATTGAAGTCAACCTGGGCGACTTTCACTGTCTTATATTATGTGTATATTTCCCATATGACAGTGTTGAAAACCTGGATGAATACCTACACTGCCTGAGTCTTGTTAAACGCATCACCGAGGATTTTCCAACACCATATGTGTTCACAATTGGTGACTTCAACGCTAACACAGCACGTTCAAGCTGTTTTGGGGACGAACTGGTGTCTTTTTGCGAGAGTTACTCCTTACACATCTCGGACAGGATTATCTTACCAGGTGATACCTTTACTCATGTTAACATGGCTCATGGTTCTACATCATGGATTGACCATTGTGTGACTACATCCTCTGGCCATGATAACATGTCCAATATCAAAGTTCTGTATGACTATGTGAGTTCTGATCATGTACCCTTATCTATAGATATTGAGGTATCTAGTGCTGTAAGTGGCCCCCGGGAAGCTCCCTCAGCTACAACGAGCAGTAGATCATACAAATGGCGTGATGCCACAGCGTCAGACCTGTCCAGATATAAGAATCTTACTCGTAGAAAACTCTGTAACATCCGTGGTCCTATGGATGCCATCAGGTGTCACGACCGTAATTGTGAGGCACACAGGGACGATATTGACAGGTTCTACAGTGATATTGTGGATGCTTTAAATTACTGTGTGAGTAAATGTATTCCTAGTCACAGTGCGGCCACCCAATATAACGTCCCAGGCTGGAATGATGTCGTTAGTGAGGCTCACACAGCTGCTCAGGATGCTTTTTTGTGGTGGAGGAGCAATAGCAAACCACGTTCTGGTCCAATATTTGAAAACATGAAAAATTGCAGGGCTAGGTTCAAATATGCCCTACGAACATGCAGGCACAATGAAGAAAGTATCAAATGTGACCAGCTAGCTAATCACATGAGTGAACTGAACATGGTAGAATTCTGGAAACAAATGAAGGCTATGAGCTCCCACCGGTCTGTCAGATCAAACACTATTGATGGTGTGACTGGTGACGTTAATATTGCAGAAAAGTGGAAATGTCAATATGAAGCTATTTTCAACTCAGTCAAGAATGATTCAATGAAGGATTCTGTTATGCATGATATTCGTCTGTATAACGACATGTTTGATGCCTCTGATATTTCTGCTGTTACTCCTGTTGAAGTTGAATCACTCAATTCAACTTTATTTATTTATATAGCGCCATTTCACAACAACAGTCATCTCATAGCACTATCAACTGTAGGGGGGAACCCCCACAGTTGCAGAAAGACCCCAGCAATCAGGCGATCCCCTGTGAGCAAGCACTTGGCGACGGTGGAGAGGAAAAACTCCCTTTTAACAGGAAGAAACCTCCAGCAGAATCAGGCTCAGGGAGGGGCAGTCATCTGCTGCGACTGGCTGGGGGGTGAGGGGATAGAGAAGAAGAAAAGAACAGACATGTAGAGAGCAAACAGCACGATGGGGACTCAATCTATGGGAGAGAACAAACAAATGTTAATGACCAGCAAAAAAAAAAATTTCATAGAGAGTGAGGAAAGGAGTGAGGCCCAGTGCATTACTGGAGGTCCCCTGGCTGACTAAACCTATTAGCAGCATAACTAAGGGAGGGTTCAGAAACACATGATCCCTCCCTAATTGTAGGCTATATCAAAAAGGAAGGTTTTAACCCTATTCTTAAAAACAGAGATCGAGTCTGGCTCCCGAATCCAGATTGGCAGCTGATTCCACAGGAGAGGAGCTTGATAAGTGAAGGCTCTGCCTCCCATTGTACTTTTGGAGATTCTAGGTATTACAAGTAATCCTGCATTTTGGGAGCGTAGTGCTCTGTTAGGATAATACGGTAGTATCAGATCTTTTAAATAAAAAGGAGCCTGATTGTTTAGAGATTTGTAAGTAAGAAGAAGGATTTTAAACTTAATTCTAAACTCTATGGGAAGCCAATGAAGGGAGGCCAGAACCGGAGAGATATGATCTCTCTTTCTAGTACCTGTTAAAACTCTTGCTGCAGCATTTTGGATCAGCTGAAGACTTTTTAAAGAAGTTTTAGGACAGCCTGATAATAAAGAATTACAATAATCTAATCTCGAGCTAACAAAAGCGTGGATCAGCTTCTCAGCATCACTCTGAGACAAGATGCTCCTAATCTTGGCAATATTACGCAAATGATAGAAGGCAGTCTTAGAAACAAATTTAATATGTGAATTGAAGGACAAATCCTTATCGAAAATAACTCCAAGGTTCCTCACAGAGCTATTAAGAGAAAGAGTAACCGCATCCAAACTGAAAGTTTGATTTGGAAAGGAATTTCTAAGGTTTTTTGGACCAATCACTGATCAAGGTTCTTAAGAAAGGCAAATCAGCTGGCCCTGACTGTCTCACCAGTGAATGCCTCAACAACGCTGATTTCAATTTGTGTATTCTGTTGTCATTATGTTTTAACTGTATGTTTGTTCATGGCTACATGCCAGATATGTTGATGGACTCTGTTATTATTCCCTTGGTGAAAAACAAGTGTGCCAGTCTTTCTGATATGAACAACTACAGACCTATAGCTATTGCAAATGTTACATCTAAACTGTTAGAGGGCCTAATCCTGAACAGAATTGAGGATTGTCTGTGGACAAACGACAATCAGTTTGGTTTCAAGTCAGCTCTTTCTACCGACAAGGCTGTTTACCTGCTCCATGAATTTGTTGACTACTTCAGAAGCCATTCCACTAGTGTCTATGCTACGTTCCTAGATGCTAGCAAAGCCTTTGACAGGATTAACTCTGGTGTTTGTTCAGAAAATTGATCGATCGAGGTATTCCTATCTACATTGTCAGCATTCTGCTATACTGGTACAGAAGGCAGTCTATGGTTGTTAGATGGGGCAATGTCACCTCATCCAAATTTCATGTGACCAACGGTGTTAAGCAAGGTGGTATACTGTCACCCTTGTTGTTCAATGTCTATGTTGATGATCTCAGTGTACTGTTGAACAATACTAATGTGGGTGGCTCCTTTAACGGTACACTGTTAAATCACATTTTCTACGCTGATGACCTCTGTTTGTTAAGTCTGTCTACTGCAGCGATGCAACATCTCCTCTCGGTATGTGAAAAATTTGGAGAAAAAAATGACATCTTGTTCAACTGTACTAAATCTACAGTATATGTATGGCTTTCAAACCAAAGGGTGTCAATACGTCGAATCCTGTTATGCCACTCTGTGGCAATAGCTTGAACTTTGTTGAAAAAGTCAAATACCTAGGTGTGTGGATTGAATCTGATAAGACCAATGCTGATTGTAACAGGCATCTCAGGAAACTGTATGCTCAAACAAATTTACTATTGCGAAATTTCCATAGATGCTCTCCTGATGTCAAATGTATGTTGTTCAAGACCTTCTGTACCTCAATGTACTGCTCGCCTTTATGGTTTAATAGCAATGTCACTGTTAGGAACAAAATCCGCATTGCATATAATAACTCCCTAAGAAGGTTGTTAGGTGTACCACGAAGGTCGAGTGCAAGCATGATGTTTGTGTCTGTGAACATTCCGTCCTTTGGCGAATTGATACGCAAGAATGTTTACAGTTTTATGAGAAGGTTGCTGGCATGTAACAATCATCTTATATCAGCAATTGTCAACTGGTCACTCACACTTCACTCCAGCATTTGGAAGTGGTGGCGCTCCATTTTATACTGAGCCCATTACTGTATGTTATTGTTGTTACAAGAGCGCCGAGTGTCTGCTGATCTGTGTATACTTTTATTTATTTGTTTATATATTTTTTTCTTTTTTCTACTCGTTTTGGTTTTGCTCTTGATATGAACCCTGAGTTTGAAATAAACGTTTGAATTTGAATTTGAATTATTATGTATCATGCCTTTCCTATTTCATGTCTGATGTTTATATGTGCATTCCATGCAGGATAAGTTCATACATTCCTTTGTATTATTCTTCCAAATTATATGTGTGATATGACTTGTGATTCATGTATGGCCTTGAACAGCCCCAGTCTGTGTGTGAGTGTGCCTGAGTTAGCAATTTTAATCACCAGCTGTACTGATACATTTTTAGATGTCTAGTCCTATGTGACCGAGAAGGTATTGGCTCCTTGTTTCCTGGGAGCAAAGGTAAGAACTGTTACCCCCTGTCTTGCCAGATGTATTCAAGGACAGTTTCTCCGTCCTCCCATGGATAACACAGCTTTAAAAGGTAGAACAATGAATGGCTGATTCAGAGGTATGGATGGCCAGACTTGGGGCTGCCTCTGTATTTCTCCCTCATGAGGTATAAATGTACTTAAATCTAAATTTTCTGCCTGATTTTTGACTCAGATTAATTATACTGAAAATTATTCTAACATTTTGGCGCTCCGAACAGCGGATCCACATATCTCCATCTTTCCGGCGCCTCTGCTTGATTTCAGCGAGTACACAGCTGATAAAAGACCTTCCCAGGCTGAGTTTAAAAAAAAAAAAAAAAGGCTGTGTTACTGCAGTGAAGGCATTTCGAACCAGGGCGCTGGAACTGTCTGGGTGACGGATCTGAGAATCCTACAGGTGGCTTGGAAGTAAGTACATTTGTTGATTATTAAAGTTGTTTATGGCCAGTGAGATTGCCTGGACCGGTTGTACATTGCGGAAGCTGAAGGGGTGAAAATTGCGGCCTGATTGCTGTGTTATTTCTACCCACGGTGAGCGATATCGTAATAATCCCTTGGGGGAATGAGGTTTTTCCTCTGCAAATGGTGACCGTTATCGCAAAACCCGGGGAGATTCTTAGAATCCACCGCTTTCTACGCCCTATCAGTGGATGGAGGTGCCGGAAGTGCATGCAAAGAAAAAAGGGAAAGATTTGTGCTCTTTTAACCACTGACATTTTATTGTCTAAATAACTAGGCTCTTGATGTCCTGTGGAAAAGGCACATGATCCCAGAAAAGTAAATTTTCGGGGACAGATTTGTGCCTTTGTGGCCACTTCTGCTTACTGTCCAGTGGTTTGGACTTTCAGCATTTGTGGGGAGGGTACCTGAACCCACTGCGCACCGTGGGCTGCACGGTGGCGCAGTGGTTTAGCACTGCGGCAGCACAGTTTACCCTCGGTCAGGGGATCACGGGGATCATGAGATTGTGGGTTCGATCCCAGCCCCCGACCAACAGTGAGATGTGTGGAGTTTGCATGTTCTCCCCGTGTTGCGTGGGTTTACTCCGGGATTTCTCCGGTTTCCTCCCGCATACCAAAAACATGTAGGTTTAGGGCGCTCGCGCACGCAGCGACCGGCAGCCGGTGGCTTGTCACCAGACTGCAAACCAAATCTACCTACGGGTACAAATAAGTAACAAAAAAAAAAAAAAAAGGTAGATTTTATTTTGAGAATTTGTTGAAGCGCTGGATAAAAGTTACTGCAGTCTGGTTTGTTTTGTCTCCGTGTTATCTGCTCCGGTGTGAAAAAGTGAGAGTTCTCCATGGAGGCGGAAGGAGCAGGTTGTAAAATTGTTGTTTGTGATTTTTTTCTGATATTTGTGGAGCATAAAAGGGTTGATTAGTTAATTGTTATCCTTTTGAGAAGTGTTTAAAATTATAGGTATTTGAAAATAGTAGCCTTGAGCAAAAGGAGTGGACTGGTGTTGTGTTTTCATGGCAGTGTAAAAAAAAAAAAAAAAAGGAGCTTCACGCTGTAATGACAGTGTGGAGGTTGCCATATGTGCATTTTTCCCGCTGGAAGTTGCCAGTTTTGGAACTTAATTGAAGTAATTCTCATGCTGTTTTGGATTTTGGCATGAACCTAACAGTCTTTATTGTATGACCTTGTGGAGATGACGCGAAAAGAGAGCATTTCTGTGTGGGCTCTCTGTGTGTGTGTATGTGTGTGTGTGAGTGTGTGTGTGTGTGTGTCCTTGGGTGAAAGGAACAGGCAGAGAGAGAGAGAAGAAAAGGGATGTGTAGCTACTGATTTGTGTGTAAAGACTTTGTAAAAGGGAAGAGAAGAAAAAAAAAACTATATATGGGTATTTTTGCAAAGTTTTGAGGTTTTCCTTTTTTTTTTCTTTCAGTCTAACTTTGTGGGTTTTCACTCTAATGTTGCGTACGTGATGAATTATTTACATGTTTTTAAAGCCAATATTTTCATTCCCTCCAGTTTTTTTTTCTTTGGAAAATGAAAAACATTGAGCTATTTTTTTATTCAATTTTTTGATGTCTCACTAACTTTTATTGACTCAATTGCCTTATTTCTCTGACTGTAGCATAACCGTGAACTTTACAGGGAAACAGGACACAGGACTAACAATTTCCCCGCTGTCGCCAAAACAACCAGCCTCTGGGACCCGGCCCCTCGCCACTGTCCGTGCCTCCCACGACATGACCACAGGCGCATAGAATACTCAGTTAAGTACAAATGCTTGCATCTTAATCAATGCTACCAGCATGACAATAATGAAATTAACTGAACATTACAATATCATGCTGTCACTTAATAATGCCTAATCACTGAAGGCTTCATGTATACCCTATATTACATGATTCAAAGCATAGAGGTTCAAACTTCAGGCTCGTACTCACTTTTTAATAAATGACATGCAATCTTATTTACATTTTGACACTAGGCCTGTCCATCCATCCATCCATCCATCCATCTTCTACCGCTTTTCCGGAGGTCCGGGTCGCGGAGGAAGCAGTTCAAGCAGAGAAGCCCAGACTTCCCTCTCCCCAGCCACCTGCTCCAGCTCTTCAGAGAGGATACCAAGGCGTTTCCAGACCAGCTGGGAGACATAGTCTCTCCACCGAGTCCTGGGTCTGCCCCGGGGTCTCCTCCCAATGGGACGTGCCTGAAACACCTCAAGTGGGAGGCGTCCAGGAGGCATCCTAATCAGATGCCCATACCACCTCAACTGACTCCTTTCAATGTGGAGGAGCAGCGGTTCTACTCTGAGCCTCTCCCAGATGACTGAGCTCCTCACCCTATCTCTGAGGGTGAGTCCAGCAATCCTACGGAGAAAGCTCATTTCAGCCGCTTGTATCCGCGATCTTGTTCTTTCGGTCATTACCCAAAGCTCGTGACCATAGGTGAGGGTAGGAACGTAGATTGACTGGTAAATCGACAGCTTTGCCTTAGAACTAAGCTCCCTCTTCACCACAACAGACCGGTACAACGTCCGCATCACTGCAGATGCTGCTCCAATCCGTCTGTCAATCTCTCGCTCCATTTTCCCCTCACTCGTGAACAAGACCCCAAGATACTTAAACTCCTCCACTTGGGGCAGGAGCCTGTCCCCAACCCGGAGAGGACAATCCACCTTTTTCCGGCTGAGGACCATGGACTCGGACTTGGAGGTGCTGATTCTCATCCCAGCCGCTTCACACTCAGCGGCAAACCGTCCCAGCAAGAGCTGTAGGTCATTGCTGGATGAAGCCAACAGGACAACATCATCTGCAAACAACAGAGATGAGATCCTGTGGTCACCAAGCATGACACCCTCCATTCCCTGGCTGCGCCTAGAAATCCTGTCCATAAAAATTATGAACAGGATCGGTGACAAAGGACAGCCCTGGCGGAGTCCAACTCTCACTGGGAATGACTCCGACCGAGTGTTGGCAATACAAACCAAACTCTCACAACGGTCGTACAGAGACTGAATAGCTCGTAACAACAAGCCCGATATCCCATACTCCCGAAGCACCCCCCACAAAAATCCACGAGGGACGCGGTCAAATGCCTTCTCCAAGTCCACAAAACACATGTAAACTGGTTGGGCAAACTCCCATGAACCCTCAAGAATTCTCGAGAGGGTAAAGAGCTGGTCCGATGTGCCACGGCCAGGACGAAAACCACATTGCTCCTCCTGAATCCGAGGTTCGACCAATGGCCGGACTCTCCTCTCCAGTACCTTGGCATAGACCTTCCCAGGGAGGCTGAGGAGTGTGATCCCTCTAAAGTTGGAGCACACCCTCCGGTCCCCTTTTTTGAAGAGAGGAACCACCACCCCGGTTTGCCATGCCAAAGGCACTGCCCCCGACCTCCCCGCAATGTTGCAGAGGCGTGTCAACCATGACAACCCAACAACATCCAGGGCCTTGAGGTACTCAGGGCGAATCTCGTCCACCCCCGGGGCCCGGCCACCAAGGAGATTTTTAACCACCTTGGCGACCTCAGCCCCTGTGATAGGCGAGTCATCCCCCTCGTCCCCAAACCCTGCTTCCTCTGTGGAAGGCGTATCAGTGGGATTGAGGAGATCCTCGAAGTATTCCTTCCACCGCCGGACGATATCCCCTGTCGAAGTCAACAGTGTCCCATCCGCACCATACACAGTGTGGACGGGGAGCTGCTTTCCCCTCCTGAGCTGCCGGACAGTTTGCCAGAATCTCTTTGAGGCCGACCGAAAGTCTTGTTCCATGGCCTCACCGAACTCCTCCCATACCCGGGTTTTTGCTTCAGAAACCACCCGAGCTGCACTCCGCTTGGCCTGCCGGTACACCTCAGCTGCTTCGGGAGTCCCACAAGCCAACCAAGCTTGATAGGACTCCTTCTTCAGCTTAATGGCCCCCCTCACCACTGGTGTCCACCACATGGTTCAGGGGTTGCCACCACAAGATGCACCGACCACCTTGCGGACGCAGCTCTGGGCTGCCGCTTCAACAACAGAGGTGGTGAACATGGCCCATTCAGATTCCATGTCTCCAGACTCCCTCGGAATGTGGTTGAAGTTCTTCCGGAGGTAGAAGTTGAAGATCTCCCGGACAGGGGCCTCAGCCAGACGCTCCCAGCACACCCTCACTATACGTTTGGGTCTACCAGGTCTGAATGGCTTCCTCCCCTGCCATCGGATCCAACTCACCACCAGGTGATGATCAGTTGACAGCTCTGCACCTCTCTTTACTCAGGTGTCCAAGACATACGGTCGCAGGTCTGATGATACGATAACAAAATCGATCATCGACCTGCGACCTAGGGTGTCCTGGTGCCAGGTGCACATATGGACACCCTTATGCTTGAACATGGTGTTTGTTATGGACAGACTGTGGTTAGCACAGAAGTCCAATAACTGAACACCACTCGGGTTCAGATCGGGCAGGCCATTCCTTCCAATCACCCCCCTCCAGGTTTCACTGTCGTTGCCCACGTGCACATTGAAGTCCCCCAGTAGGACAATGGAGTCTCCAAGAGGAGCACCCTCCAGCGCCCCAGTCACAGACTCCAAAAAGGGTGGGTACTCTGAAACATCATTTGGTGCATAGGCACAAATGATGGTCAGGACCCGTTTCCCAACCCGAAGGCGCAGGGAAGCAACCCTTTCGTCCACCGGGGAAAACTCCAATATAGAGGCAGCAAGGTGGGGCGATACAAGAATACCCACCCCTGCTCGTCGCCTCTCGCCCGGGGCAACTCCAGAAAAGGCCAAGCTCCACCCCCTCTCCAGGAGACTGGTTCCGGAACCGGAGCTGTGTGTTGAGGTGAGGCCGACTATATCTAGCCGGTATCTCTCAACCTCGTACACCAGCTCAGGCTCCTTCCCCACCAGAGAGGTGACATTCCACGTACCAAAAGCCAGTTTAGAAAGCTTGGGATCAGTCTGCCAAGGTCTCCGCCTTTGACCGCCACCTAATCCACATAGCACCGGACCCCCATGATCCCTCCTGCAGGTGGTGAGCCCACTGGAGGGCGGACCCATGTAACTCCTTCGGGCTGAGCCTGGCCGGGTCCCATGGGTGGAAACCCGGCCATCAGACGCTAGCCTTCGAGCCCCTCCCCCAGGCCTGGCTCCAGGGTGGGGCCCTGGTAACCCCATACCGGGCGGGGTACACTGAATCCTTGATATACAATTTATCATGAGAGTCTGTTGGATCGTTCTTAGTCTGGCCCTTCACCCAGGACCAGTTTGTCTTGGGAGACCCTATCAGAGGCAAATTGCCCTGGACAACATAGCTCCTGGGATCACTGGGGCACGCAAACCCCCCCCCCCTTCCCCACCACGATAAGGTGACGATCCATGAGGGGGCCTAGGCCTGTCCATGTAAAAAACAAAATAGGGGGGGGGGCACAAGAGCAGGATCTGAGACAGTTCATGCTGTGACTTTTCCCTCCTAAAGAACACAGCAAGATGAGAATGCAATTTTTTATTATCGGGAGATGGTAAATTTATGAACAGAAAAGACAGAAATATCACAAGACTTCTAGTAAAATGGAGAAAGGGACTTTCATTTCAATGGACTGATTAGTGGTGGATTTAGTCAGCCAACAGGAGTTGTCAGACTGACCTAGATAAGATAACGGTAAACAGATAGAATCAGCCTTCAAAGGGAAAAAAACACACAGACCACAGATTGTGGTCTTGTGCCATAAATTCCTGAAAACAGATTAGGCCTCCATTTCCAGTTACTAATTCTAATTGCTGCATTGGTTTAAGGCTTCTAATATATGGCACTGTTTTGTTTAAACATAATCCTAAACTAGTGATTACCCATGTCAATTGGTAAAACATTTACTGATTCACAGAATATTTAGCAAATACTTGCTGTGAAAAGCAAAAACACATTCAAATTGTGGAAGCTTTAGGTGTAATTTAAAAGGTTTTCTGCTATTCTTCATTCTTCGTTTTTCAACAGGAAAGGGAAAGCATTCACAATTTTTTTTTTAACTTTCACTAGGAATTAGATTTACCAAATTAAGAAAGAATCATAACATCACCATTACCTTTCAATTTAATAAAGTTAAAATGAAGCATACCAAGAAAAGAACACTGTCCCTACTGTGAAACATGGAGGAGGTTCTGTTATGTTCTGGGGCTGCTTTGCTGCATCTGGCACAGGGTGTCTTGAATCTGTGCAGGGTACAATGAAATCTCAAGACTATCAAGGTATTCTAGAGAGAAATGTGCTGCCCAGTGTCAGACAGCTTGGTCTGAGTCGCAGGTCATGGGTTTTGCAACAGGATAATGACCCAAAACACACAGCTAAAAACACCCAAGAATGGCTAAGAGCAAAACATTGGACTATTCTAAAGTGGCCTTCTATGAGCCCTGGTCTAAATCCTATTGAAGATCTGTGGAAGGAGCTGAAACATGCCGTCTGGAGAAGGCACCCTTCAAACCTGAGACAACTGGAGCAGTTTTCTCATGAGGAGTGGGCCAAAATACCTGCTGAGAGGTGCAGAAGTCTCACTGACAGTTACAGAAATCGTTTGATTGCAGTGATTGCCTCAAAAGGTTGTGCAACAAAATATTAAGGGTACCATCATTTATGTCCAGGCCTGTTCTATGAGTTTGTTTTTTAAAATAATTCTGTTGAACCACAATTCAAAAGCATTGTCTGATTTTCATTGGTTAATTTTCATAGAATTTTTATTTATTACCACTTTTGTCAGATTCAAGTTATTTCTGTGACCATTGTGGGTTTTTCTTTCATTAACAGAGGGGTACCAACAATTTTGTCCACGTGTGTAATGTATTTATGCCAGACGTTCACATTCAATCTGAATGCACCTTAAGAACTATTTACCGGGTGGTGACTTTTTGGCCAGTCAGTGTATTTATTCTTTCTGGTTTTTCTACTACTAGCATTTTCTGTGTCTCTTTGTCCCCCCAGATGCTCCACAGCTATATGACTGTAAGGGGGAGGAGTTTCTGACTGTCGAGCAGCTCTGTAACCAGGAGAGGAACTCCAGTCTGGACCAGGAGGAACAAGATGCTGCAGAGGTTAAAGAGGAAGAAGAAGAACTCTGTAGCAGTCAGGAGGAAGAAGACTTCGGACTGAAACAAGAGACTGATACCTTCATGGTGACATGGTCATTAAACCAGGTTTTGATACTTTTGGCAGTGTGTGTGTGGGGGGGGGGGGGAGTCCTGCTGGAAAATGAAATCAGCTTCTCCATAAAGCTTGTCAGTAGAGATAAGCGGGAAGTCCTCTAAAATTTCCTGGTAGATGACTGCGCTGACTTTGGTCTTGATAAAACACAGTGGACCAACACTAGCAGATGACCTCTGTTCAGATAAAAGTAAATTTTGCGTTTCATTTAGAAATCAAAGTCCCAGAGTCTGAATAAAGAGTGGAGAGGCACAGAATCTATGTTGCTTGAGGTTTAGTGTGACGTTTCCACAGTCAGTGATGATTTGAGGAACCATGTCATCTGCTGGTGTTGGTCCACTGTGTTTTATCAAGACCAAAGTCAGCGTAGTCGTCTACCAGGAAATTTTAGAGCACTTCATGCTTATCTCTGCCATGATAACCATGAAAACTGGTACTACCTGTCTTGTGGGTCGGGCCGTCGGCGACTCAACCGGCATCCCCGCCCTTCCGAGGGCGTGGAGGATGAAACAGGGCATCCTGGCAGAACTATAAACAATATCTGCCCCTGGTCTGTGGTGGACCACTCCCAGTTACATAGGGTGAGACTGGATATCCTGGCAGATAAACACATCTGTCACAAGGTCTGTGGTGGACTGTGCCAGTCGGTGCATTGTGACATGCACTACACAAAGAGCAGAGATAAACAAACCTATCATCTGGTCAGTCACTGCAACAGATACTGGAGTCAGTTTGTCTTGGCTTGTCCTTGCCACTGATAATACCTTTATCTGCCAAGAATGTGCTGCTAGTCCAGCAAAAGCTAGCAGTACTCAAGTACTTGGCAAGCAGTTTCATGAAATGGTCAATCAGAAAGCAACTCATACCAGCTCGGACATCGCCCAGGCTTACAAGGTCCGCACTGATCTGTTCGCACTCCGACAACCAGTGAAAAGTAAGCTAGGAGCAGGAAGACAAAAGAAGAGGAAAACAGCAACCTTGTGTGTAGCAGAATGGAATGTACACACTCTGTTGGACAGAACAACATCACGGCGCCCAGAAAGGCAGACCACGCTTGTGGCCCTGGAAATGAACAGGTACAATGTAGACATAGCTGGACATACCACTACACCACTACATATGTGCATATACCACTTTTGGCAGATCATACAGTTTGAAAATGAAGCGCTGCTCATCATCATCATCATAGCAGTCTGTCGTGGGCGACAATGACTGTTTCATTTAGGTCTGATCAGATTCCTGCATGCAGCTCTGTCCTTAGCCTTTCGCTTCCAGGAACTCCTGTCTATATCCAACTTCTTCAAGTTTCTTTTTACAGTGTCTTTAAATCTGAGCCTTGGTCTACCCTGATTGTGTTTGCCCTCGCATAACTGTGAGTAGAGTAACTGCCGAGGGAGATGCTGGTGGTCTATCCTCTCAACACGTCCAAGCCATCTCAGGTTCATCTGTATTAGCATGTCCTCCATTGATGGTAGACCAGCTCATTTCAACACTTTTATGTCGGTTATCTTGTCTTTCCATGAAATGTTCATTATGGCTCAAAGGTGTCTCATCATGTATGTGTGGAGTTTCTTTACCTGCACTCTGTAGATCGTCCAAGTCTCAGCGATAACTGGCAACAAGTCTTGTACAGCACTGGAGGAATTTTTGCCCACTCATCTTTGCAGAATTGTTGTAAAACAGCCACATTGGAGGGTTTTCAAGCATGAACCGCCTTTTTAAGGTCATGTCACAGCATCTCAATCGGATTCAGGTCAGGACTTTGAATAGGCCACTCCAAAGTCTTCATTTTGTTTTTCTTAAGCCATTCAGAGATGGGCTTGCTGTTGTGTATTGGATCATTGTCCTGCTGCAGAACCCAAGTGTACTTCATCTTGAGGTCACGAACAGATGGCTGGACATTTTCCTTCAGGATTTTTTGGTAGACAGCAGAATTCATGGTTCCATTTACCACAGCAAGTCTCCCAGGTCCTGAAGCAGTAAAACAGCCCCAGACAATCACACTACCACCACCATATTTTACTGTTGGTATGATGTTCCTTTTCTGAAATGCTGTGTTACTTTTACACCAGATGTAATGGGACACACACCTTCCAAAAAGTTCAACTTTTGTCTCATCAGTCCACAGAGTATTTTCCCAAAAATCTTGGGGATCATCAAGATGTTTTCTGGCAAAACTGAGATGAGCCTTTATGTTCTTTTTGCTCAGCAGTGGTTTTCATCTTGGAACTCTGCCATGCAGGCTATTTTTGCCCAGTATAGCTGTGTATTTGTGCATACATATGTTTAGACATAAAGGGGATGTATGTAGCGGTGTATGTGTGCATACGTATGCTAAACATAAGAGAGATGCTGACAGCACATATGTGGATTGACCTCACGGCAAAGAGGACAGTAAGTCTGGACCACCTACGGAGGACAACGAGAGAGGACAGGGGTGCGAACAAAGGACTTCCTGACCTCCAGGACGCAGGTAGAAGACGGAAGGCTGAAAGGGGGAGAAATGTCAATAAAGGGTTTTGACGGGGATATGTGATTCCCCTGTGTGGGAGAAGTCTGTATGAGAAAAGGTATAAATGTGAAACTCTGATGTGGCTCGCTCTCTTGTCTTCCTGCTTATTGGAGAGAGCAGGCTGGGGAAATGAATGTTTGAATAAACTGGAATAAAACACAATTCAGTCTCTTTATTCCACGCTCCCCACACCCAGTCTCTTTCTTATGGTGGAGTCATGAACACTGACCTTAACTGAGGCAAGTAACACCTGCAGTTCTTTGGATGTTGTTGTAGGGACTTTTGTGACCTCTTGGATGAGTCGTTGCTGTGCTCTTGGGGTAATTTTGGTCAGCCGGACACTCCTGGGAAGGTTCACCACTGTTCCATGTTTCCGCCATTTGTGGATAATTGCACTCACTGTGGTTCGCTGGAGTCCCAAAACTTTAGAAGTTGCTTTATTGTGGAGATATGTGGAAGGACGAGGCTGAGTTTATTTCTCAAGACCAGCTTTATTTCCCATTCACATTCTCCAACATGCAAAAACAGAAAGAGAAAGGAATACCCCCACATTTGTCCCTTTAATACCTCGGGACATCAAAACACACAGTCACATGGTCTGTTAATCCCAAATCACAATACATCCCCCTCCAGGTCTTCTTGTCTTCCTCTAAAGTCCTGGTGGTCAGGAAATCCCTCAAGGCCGTCTCTCTGCATACAAAAGGCCAGACTTCACATCCTCCTGTTACCTCTAGGAGGTTCAGACCTTTTGTTCCTCTGAGATGTGAAGCACACAATAAGCATACAGTCACTCACAAGTGAAGCATATGGAGCCCACATATGTGCACCACATGATCCCCCCCCCCAAATGTCTAAGATGGAACAACATAATCACAGATTGCATGTCATAATAAAATCACTACATATCAGTCCACATGCCGCTTGGGTCTAAGCCTTCTCCCGCATCTGCTGTAAGCAGGCTGCACCACTTCCGCGGCGTCTTCCTGCTGTGGAGTTGCTGCCTGGGGGTGAGAACTGTTAGTCAACCTCTGTGGGTGTTCTGGGGAATGCTCTCTAGGGGGTCTGCCGCGTCGAGGAGCCTTAGCCAACTGCACAGCTTCGTCAGCTACCACAAAAGCGGGTTTGAGCCTGTTAATGCCAATCATTTCTTTTCTGCCCCCCAAATCAAGCAAAAAATGCTTATCCCCTGTTTCCAGCACTCTATATGGTCCGTCATAAGGTGGGCGTAAAGGAGGACGATGGGTGTCATGTCTGACAAAAACAAACTCCGCATTTTTTAAAGCTTTAGGCACAAAAACACACGGAAAACTGTGGTGAACAGGGCCAGGTAGCATGCTCGGGCCCGTGCTATTCTGTAACCGCTGAGCCGGGGAGCACTCTGGCGCAGGATTATCTGGGAGAAATTCCCCGGGCAGCCAAAGTGGCTGTGCGAAAACTAGCTCAGCTGGGGAGGCTTCTAAATCCTCTTTAGGTGCAGAACGCAACCCCAATAAAACCCATGGTAGCTTGTCAACCCAATTTGCATCCGTAAGCGACACTCTGAGAGCCGCCTTCAATGACCTATGGAAACGTTCGCATAATCCGTTAACCTGCGGGTTGTACGCGGTCGTGCGGTGGATTGTTGCCCCCAGGCTGCGGGCCATCGCTGACCAAAGTTCGGAAACAAATTGCGGACCTCTGTCGGACGTAATGTCCGACGGCACTCCAAAACGCGCTACCCATGCTGTTAAAAACGCGTGCACCACCTCCTCGGCTGTGGTTGATGACAGCGGAACCATTTCCGGCCACCGCGTGGTGCGGTCAACCATTGTCAGAAGATGTGTGCACCCTTGTGAGGGCGGGAGGGGACCTACGAGGTCCACATGGACATGATCAAACCTTTTTGCTGGGATGTGAAATGGGTCTCTTGTGTCTATGAACCTTGGCCCGCTGACAAGCCATGCAGGTTGCGTCCCACTCTCTAACTTGTTTGCGTATGCTTGGCCATACAAATTTCTCTCCTACCATTTTGACCGACACGCGCACTCCTGGGTGCGCCAGAGAATAGATCGAGTCAAAAACGCGGCGGCGCCACGCAGCTGGAACCACAGGATGCGGCCGCCCAGTGGAGACATCGCAGAATGGGGGGGGGGCATACCGTCTTGCAGCACCCTGTTCTCCAGCCTTAACCCTGTTGGTCCAGACTGGAGCGCACGCACATCCGCATCGCTAATCTGCTCCGCGGCCATGGCTGCATAATCTATCCCCACGCGGACTGGGGCCGCGCGCACTTCCACGTCGCTAACCTGCTCCGCGGCCATGGCTGCAGAATCTACCTCCACGCGGGCTGGAGCTGCTGCGGTGCGCGAGAGGCAGTCCGCCACTACATTAAGTTTACCCGCCACATGCTGGATATCGGTAGTAAACTCCGATATTGTGGCCGGCTGTCTCTGCTGCCGGCCCGACCAAGGTTCTGAAATCTTGGCCATCGCGAAAGTCAGCGGCTTGTGGTCAACGAACGCAGTGAAACAGCGTCCTTCCAGCCAGAACTGGAAGTGGTGAATGGCCAAGTGGAGAGCTAACAACTCCCTGTCGAATGTGCTGTATTTTCGTTCGCTGTCGCGCAGGGTCTTACTGAAAAAGGCGAGCGGTTGCCAGGCTCCGGCTACATACTGTTCCACGACCGCCCCTATGGCCACATCTGACGCGTCAGTAGTGAGCGCCATGCGGGCCGCTGGGACTGGATGTGCCAACAACGCAGCGTTTGCCAGGGCTGTTTTGACTTCAAAAAATGCGCGCTCTCGCTCCGGAGACCATTTGACTTTGTTTGTGGGTTTTTGTTTTTTTAGTGCAGCATACAACGGTTGCATGAGCTGCGCTGCGCGGGGGAGGAAACGGTTATAAAAATTCACCATTCCCAAAAACTCCTGTAACGATTTGACCATTTGTGGCTGGGGAAAATTTGTTACTGCGCGCACTTTGTCAGGCAGATGGACCGCTCCCTCTGGGGAGACGCGATGCCCCAAAAAATCAATCTGCGTCACCCCAAACTGACACTTCGCTGGGTTAATTATTAACCCGTGCTCTGCCAACCTCTGGAAAACTGCCGTGAGGTGGTTTTCGTGTTCGTCTTCAGACGCGCTGGCTACCAATATGTTGTCCAGGCAGACGAACACGAAAGGGAGATCGCGCAAAACCACGTCCCTCGTGCGTTGGAACGTCTGTGCCACGCCTTTAAGCCCAAACGGCATGCGCAAAAACTCGAAAAGCCCGAAAGTGTCATGCGGTGGCCCTCGCGAGCCACCTATAAGACGCACACAAGTCACCAGTGAGTTTTACAGTGAGTTTATTACGGTGAAAAAGGTGTTTACACAAGCTGCTGCGATAATGACAGAGTCTTCGCAGAACAGGAAGCATACTACAGGTCCAAAGCAGGAGACAGTCACACACAGTCAGGCTTGGTAATAATTAGCCACACGGGCTGCTAAGGCAGGGACTTACAGAACAGTTAACACCCGGGGGGAATAAGGCTAACGAGCTCACTTACTGGTCCCGGTGAAAGACGGTCAAGCCCCAAGGCAGCCAAGGTGTGAATATAGTCCAGGCATCCGTGACGATGGGTGAACAGAATAGCGATCAAATAACGATCATGCGATCAGACACTGCTGCGTCGTAATGACGCTAACACACAGCTTAAATAACCAGGACTGATGACAGATGACACACAGCTGACCGACCGTTGACAGGCAGCAACCCCTCCGAGCACTTTCACAATAAGAGCCCGGAGAGGCCAAAATACCACCCGCAGCTGTCAAGGCCGGCAGCGAGACATAACTTTAACCCGAGCGCGATCAGAACCGACGCTCGGGTCATAACAGTACCCTCCCTCCACGGGCGGACTCCGGACGCCCCAAGGGACCACCCTGCCCCCCCCGCCCCCCCAGGGTGGGAGGTAGGGGGACAGGTACGGAGGGAGAGAAACCAACCAACAAAAACAAGACAAGACCAAAACAAGAAATACATACAAACACATGACTCAGGAAAAAAAAAAACAAGACTAAGACCAGACAAAAAAAACATACAGGAAATACATGACTCTAGGGAAAAAAACAAGACTAAGACCAGACAAAAAAAACACAGGAAATACATGACTCTGGGGAAAAACAAGACTAAGACCAGACAAGAAATACATACAACTACATGATTCTGGGGGGAAAAAAAACAAAGACAAAAGAAAACACATGACTAAACAAGGCTATGACAAGACTGAGACTCACAAGGGAAAAAAAAAACAAAAGACAAAAAAAAAAAAATGCTCTAACTAGACAATGGCAAAGACTCACAAGGTAACAAGAGGCAAACACAATTTGCTCAGACTAGACAAAGACAATGATTTACAAGGTAACAAAAATGCTCGAACTTGACTAAGACAATGGCATACAAGGAAACAAGAGGTAATCAAAAATAGCTCGGACTTAACTAAGACTAAGACATACTAAGAAGCAAAGGGTAAACAAAAATTGCTCGGACAAAACCGTGAACAAGACTGTGACTTTGGCTACAACAAAAAACAAGAGGCAATCTAACATTGCTCAGACCTGACTAAGACTTGGGAAACAAGAAAAAAAGAGGCAAACAAAATAGCACAGACCTGACTAAGACTATGACAAACAAAGAAACACGAGACAATTAAAAAAAAAATTGCTCGAACTTGACCTGACTAAGACTATAACTTTGAAAACAAGAAAAAACAAGAGGCAATCTAAAAATTGCACAGACCTGACAAAGACTAAGACAAACAAAGAAACACGAGACAATAAAAAAAAAATTGCTCAAACTTGACCTGACTAAGACTATAACTTTGACAACAAGAAAAAAAAAAACAAGAGGCAATCTAAAATTGCTCAGACCAGACTAAGACTATGACAAACAAAGAAGCACGAGATAATTAAAAAAAATTGCTCGAACTTGACCTGACTAAGACTATGACTGTGAAACACAACAAAAAATTACAAGATGTACAAGACAAGAATTGGCACCATAAGGGCCCACAGAAAATCCCACAGTACATGAAACAGTCAGGTGGCCTGCCCCAGTCCCATGCCCCCAGGAATACGTCCTCTGGTGGCCGAACCAGGTCACCCCGTAACCCACACAGTTTGTTGGGTGGCCAACCCAAGATGCCGAACGCTCCAAGCAGTTCCTCAGGTGGCCGACCCACATACCACAACCAGCAGGACCGTGGAGGGATTGCGTGCAGCCGCTCACCTGAAAACAAAACAGGAGAGCGCCGATCTGTCAAACAAAATCCACCAATGGCCCCCAGCTGGTGGCTCCTGAGAGGGGGACAACCAAAACCCTGGGCCCCCTCGAATCCTGATTGGGTCGCAGCCGCACCTGCGCTGGACCCCCACTGGACCTCGTCGGACCCCGATTGGGTCAGGACGGACCCAGATTGGGTCACCGCTGCACCCACGTTGGACCCCGACAGGGTCACCTCGGCCCATACGTCGGACCCCGACTGGGTCAGGACGAGCCCCGATTGGGTCACCGCTGCACCCACGTTGGACCCCGACTGGGTCACCTCGGCCCATACGTCGGACCCCGACTGGGTCAGGACAGGCCCAGATTGGGTCACCGCTGCACCCACGTTGGACCCCGACCGGGTCTCCTCGGCCCACGCGTCGGACCCCGACCGGGTCACCTCGGCCCACACGTCGGACCCTGACTGGGTCAGGACTGCTCCGGCGACGACCTCCATCTCCGAACCTGGAACCCCCGGTCCCGTAACCTTGACTGGCTCCGAACCGGTAACGCTGTGGAGGTGCTCAGAACACAAGGAAGAACCGGGATCAGTTCCACCGGCAGCGCCAGAGCCCAGCGAGACGAGCTCGGGTGCAGCGGCCGGCTGCCCCTCACTCGCCTCCCCATGAGGCAGGCAAAAATGCTCTAACACACCATACAGGAAAACAAGAAAGAGCACTTGCCTGCACTCGGGCTCTGGAGCCGTCCAGGACTTCGCCGATCCAGGTTCATGAAGAAACTCGTCGTCGGGCTCCCACTCGGCTGTGTCGGGTTCCACAGCCGGCCTGATGGTCTCTGCAGCTGGATCCTCATGCGCTCGCGTCCACGCCAATAACCCGTATGGCGTGGAGGTAGAGGACCCTGGACCTGCTGACTCGGGCTGCATCCCTGAGGAACCCTGGGGACACTCTCTCGTCGGCTCTGGCTCCTCACAGCAGTCCGTTCTCCTCCTCTGTCCAAAGCAAGGCTGCAGGACCGGGACATCTCCCAGAGCTGCAGGCCTCCCCCTCGTTCGACGGCGTGGGACTGACGCCGAGGACCGCTCCGCAGGAGGAGACACAGAGGCAGCAGGTTTAATATAACAGGCTACAGCTGGGGAAAGAAACTCAGGGAGCTGCGAACCCTGAGCTTCACCCCCAGGAGTCAGACAAGACAGATCACTATTATTACTAGGACAGTGAACTTGGACTTGCCTGTCTCCCGGGGGGAGGATGTTGTCAGCTGTAGCGGGCGTTGCTCCTTCCCTCGCTCGCTGGATGGAAAAGGATCCAAGAACGGAGCCCACCGGCACAGGACTCAGCTCACTCTCAGCAGCTGGCTGGTTGAGGGGGTCATCCCGGCGGCCCGGAACTGGATCCGGAGCTGGAGCTTGCCGAAGATGCGCCCGGCCGTGATGCCAACGCCTTCGCCGGCCCCCAGATGGTGCGAACTCCCGAAATGGATCGGAAGCAGGATCAGGATCCATAGGCGAAAAGCAGGAGTGCCTCTTCACCTGCTTCATGCCGCGTTCCTCCTCCATCATCAGGAACAGCTCGCGTTGTGCGGCGATGTCCTCCCTCCTCGTGTCGACTTCCGGGTGGTTGGCGTAGCGGGGAGAGAGATTACAGAGCACATCTTCGGCGGCGTCCAGGTACCAATGTATGCCGTGGTTATAGTCCAACATGGAAGCGGAGATGAGTAGCTCATCCACAGCTTCCAAAACACTCGTCAACACGTGGCTCTTCGGTGACGGCATTCCTCACATACACAGGTCCCAGACAGGGACAAGCAACGTCCAAAACTCAAACTCACCGGTGAAAAGCGTCTCAAAATGGCGTCACCGTAAACGCCGTTTGGGCAGCAGTGTACTGTCATGCGGTGGCCCTCGCGAGCCACCTATAAGACGCACACAAGTCATCAGTGAGTTTTACAGTGAGTTTATTACGGTGAAAAAGGTGTTTACACAAGCTGCTGCGATAATGACAGAGTCTTCGCAGAACAGGAAGCATAGGGCTATACAGCACACTACAGGTCCAAAGCAGGAGACAGTCACACACAGTCAGGCTTGGTAATAATTAGCCACACGGGCTGCTAAGGCAGGGACTTACAGAACAGTTAACACCCGGGGGGAATAAGGCTAACGAGCTCACTTACTGGTCCCGGTGAAAGACGGTCAAGCCCCAAGGCAGCCAAGGTGTGAATATAGTCCAGGCATCCGTGACGATGGGTGAACAGAATAGCGATCAAATAACGATCATGCGATCAGACACTGCTGCGTCGTAATGACGCTAACACACAGCTTAAACAACCAGGACTGATGACAGATGACACACAGCTGACCGACCGTTGACAGGCAGAAACCCCTCCGAGCACTTTCACAATAAGAGCCCGGAGAGGCCAAAATACCGCCCGCAGCTGTCAAGGCCGGCAGCGAGACATAACTTTAACCCGAGCGCGATCAGAACCGACGCTCGGGTCATAACAGAAAGGAGTTATTACCACTGTTTTGGGTATGTCCTCAGCACGCACTGGGACCTGGTGGTAACCGCGTACCAAGTCTATTTTAGAAAAAATGCGTGCCCCCGCCAAATGAACTGAAAAATCTTTGATGTGCGGGATCGGGTAGTGGTCGTGCGCTGTAGCGTTGTTCAGCCTGTGGAAATCCCCGCAAGGCCGCCACGAGCCATCAGCTTTCGGGACCATGTGAAGCGGTGAAGCCCATGGGCTCTTCGAACGCATGATGATGCCTAACCTCTCCAGGTTGGCGAACTCCTCGCGCGCTATGGTCAGTTTAGCTGAATCCAAGCGCCGAGCTTTTGCGAAAACGGGCGGTCCCGTGGTAGTAATAAAATTCTTCCTCTTCACTTCTGGCTTTCAGAGAGAGCAGACGCTTTTTCTCTCCTCTCCTCTTCTCCTCCCTGATACTATTCCCTGCTTGCGATGTCTGTGTTTTTTGCTCTTCTTCTGGCTGAATCTTAATCCAAACGGAAATTATGGATCTGGAAAAGCGGCTTATATGCAATTGTCACCACTTTAAAAGAAGAAGATCGGGTCAGGGGGAACCAAAGGGGAAGACTCATGGACATTGGAACTCATATGTCTGTATGATTCGACTGGAGATGCAGAAGACATCTATTGGCTATGATCACAGGACTTCTATTTTTGACTTTGGAGTTTCCTGATGTTTCAGAAATTGAGGAAGGTGGAGAGCTGTTCAAAATGCGGACCCAGGCAAGCTCCTTCACCAATTCGACCAGTTGGGGAGTGCACGAGGCGGCATGGTGAACTGAATGGTAATTGATTCAGATGGTGGAATACATCTTGAAGTCGCTAGTGCTCTCCAGAGAATGTTTTTTAACCCTGTATGGAAATTATGAAGCACAGAATCGCATGAGAGAGGAAAATTCTATTCTCTGAGTGCACTGTGCAGATTTGACCTTGTTTTTTTGGTGCCCTGTTTACATTCCTCCTCGATGAAAATATGGCTGAAGAAGCGGCTAACCCAAACAATCGACAATTGCTGTTGTTTCAGCAGACCGAGCTCCAAGGACAGCGTTACCATGTGTCTGGACTATAGAACACATGACTGAATGATATCTATCCGCTGCCAGAGGGTGCCTTCTGCTGTTCACTAGCAATGACACACCTACACTACACACTGCATACAACATCACATGACTGATACATGTACACTGACACAAATACACACATACTGTCTCTCTCAACTCTTTGTAATGTGTGATCTATTGTCTGCTAATTGTGCATAGAGGGTTTTTTTTCTGTGTAATCATAATCTGGCTCATTTGAGCTTATATGAGCTTATACGAGCGTTATTCTGATAACTATGTTTTTTTTCTCTCTGCCTATTGTGTTTTCCCTGACCCTGACCCTTGCCCTCTTTACCCTCCTGTTCGACTGGCACCTTTGGGCTGCCGCGGCTATGGGATGCGCTTATAGAGCACGCCCAATGTCAAGTCAAATTTCAATTCTCCTGTATGTATTGCACGTATGATAGTATTGACAATAAACCTTTTCATTCATTCATTCATGTTCCACCCCGTGTTTAGCCACTGTCGCCGAAAATGTTGGGACCTTGAGTGCTGGGAACTGAGTGAGGAGTGTGTGGAACTTACCACCTGCAGCTGTGACGTTGGCTTGTGCTGTTGGCGGGGCCACTCGAGCTGTACAGGGAATAGAAGAAAAAGAGAGTGCATTAACCAGGCGTCTGTTAGCAAGATCGACCAACAAACTATGTGAGCACAAAAAATCAGCCCCTAACATGTTGAAATTGACTGCCGCTATGACGAAAGTCCACTCGAATGTACGGCCGTGTAAAGACAGAAGCAAAGTCCTCTCACCGAAGGTCTTAATCGCCAAGCCGTTCGCTGCTGACACCTGGGGACCACTGGAAGGCGCCAGCCGGTCAGCGTAGGAAGGTGTGATGAAACTCAGCTGGGAGCCCGTGTCCACGAGGAACTGCCTCCCCAAGAGCGTCCCTCAAGTAGAGCAGCTTGTTCTCCTCTCCGAGGGCCGCAGCTGCTACCGACCCCCGGTCTTGGCGTTTCCCGAGCACTTAAAGTGGCATGGTGAAATGCACTTGTGTGGCCTCTCTGCGAAGCGTCGATGGTAGAAGTAAAGGACGTCGTCTGCTCCGTGTTTCCTGGCCCCTGCCGCCGCCGTCGTCAGTGAGTCTTGTGCTGCAGCCTCTGGCCCCCTGCCTTCTCTGGACGTTGCGCCTGGCCCCGCTGCCGCATCCGTTGCCACGCACCGTTTATTGGCGTCGACAAGTCGTTGTGCCTCCTGGCCCAGCTCGTGGTAGTTTCGTTGGGCCAACAGTGGTGAACTGGCCAGGGTCACTCTCACCGCTGACGGTAGGGTTCTGAGGAAAAGGTGGGCGAAGATGAAGCTATCATCTTCGGAGTCTCTCAAACTCAACATCTTCCCCATCAGGTCTGCAGGTCTGTCGCTCTCAAATTTGGTCAGCTCCAGGAGCCTCTCTGCCCGCTCCTCCACCGAGGGGGTGAAGTAACGAATGAGTGCAGCTTTCAACGTGCTGTACTTGTCGCTGTCCGGCAGGTGGTTGATCAAGGTCTCCACTCGCTGGGCTGTGTGGTTGTCCAGCTTTGCAACCACATGGTAGAACTTTGTGGCATCTACCGAAATCCTCCGGAGGTGGAACTGTGCCTCGACTGCGTTAAACCAGGAGCGCGGATTGTTTGGCCAGAAGTCCGGTAGTTGAACTGTGGCTGCATTTGTTTGGCTGGCTCCTGAGGAGTTTGGCTCGGGAGATTCGTCTCCGTTCATGATACGTCTTAAGGTCACCAGTGTGGAGATATGTGGAAGGACGAGGCTGAGTTTATCTCTCAAGACCAGCTTTATTTCCCATTCACATTCTCCAACATGCAAAAACAGAAAGAGAAAGGAATACCCCCACATTTGTCCCTTTAATACCTCGGGACATCAAAACACACAGTCACATGGTCTGTTAATCCCAAATCACAATACATCCCCCTCCAGGTCTTCTTGTCTTCCTCTAAAGTCCTGGTGGTCAGGAAATCCCTCAAGGCCGTCTCTCTGCATACAAAAGGCCAGACTTCACATCCTCCTGTTACCCCTAGGAGGTTCAGACTTTTTGTTCCTCTGAGACGTGAAGCACATGTAACGGATGCCAACTAGTACTGTTCGGCGTAGAACGTTAGTAAACCTCCCTCCCAAAGCCTCATACAGTATCGGTAGCGCTGAGCTACCGGTCGGACCTTTAGCTCAGCGCGATCGTGCTGTGTCTCCCATGCTCGAACTGTGTAGTTGACTGAGAGGTCGCGGGTTCGTGTCCCGTGTGGGGCGAACTGCGCAGGATGATCTCTGTCACACTGGTGCCGTGAACCCGGCATGGGAGTGAGGTTTAGGGGGGAGAGTGTAACGGATGCCAACTAGTACTGTTCGGCGTAGAACGTTAGTAAACCTCCCTCCCAAAGCCTCATACAGTATCGGTAGCGCTGAGCTACCGGTCGGACCTTTAGCTCAGCGCGATCGTGCTGTGTCTCCCATGCTCGAACTGTGTAGTTGACTGAGAGGTCGCGGGTTCGTGTCCCGTGTGGGGCGAACTGCGCAGGATGATCTCTGTCACACACACAATAAGCATACAGTCACACACAAGTGAAGCATATGGAACCCACATATGTGCACCACATTATAACCTTTTCCAGACTTATAGATCTCAATTACTTTTTCTCATTTGTTCTTGAATTTCTTTGGATCGCCGCATGATGTCTAGCTTTTGAGGATCTTTTGGTTTACTTCACTTTGTCAGGCAGGTCCTATTTAAGTGATTTCTTGATTGAGAACAGATGTCGCACTAATCAGGCCTGGGTGTGGCTAAAGAAATTGAACTCAGCTTTCCAAAGATGTGATAAACCACAGTTAATTTATGTCTTAACAGGGGGGGCAATCACTTTTTCACACAGGGCCATGTAGGTTTGGATTTTTTTCCCCCTTTTATAATTAACACCTTCATTTAAAAACTACATTTTGTGTTTACTTCAGTTATCTTTGTCTAATGTTTAAATTTGTTTGATGATTCTATGTAAACACTAAGGAGGCGTACACCTCATCACAACTCCCCCCACTCGGGAGATCGGCTCACAACTTGGTTCATCTCCTGCCGGTGTACAAACCCCTAGTACACAGACAACCTCCAGTCATGCGCACAGTGAAGTTATGGACTGGAGGAGGCAATGGATGCTCTAAAGGACTGTTTTGAAATCACTGCCTGGGAGCAGCTCTGCGATCCACATGGTGAGGACATCGATGGCCTCACTCACACCATCATGGACTACATCAAATTCTGTGTGGACAACACTGTACCCACCAAGATACGCCATACGGTGTTGCTCAAACAACAAACCCTGGATCAACCCTGAGATAAAAACACTTCTGAGAGAGAAGAAGAGGATCTTCAGGTTGAGGAACAGGGAGATGCTGAAGTCCGTACAGAGGGAGCTGAGGAGGAAGATCAGAGAAGGCAAGGACAGCTCCAGGAAGAAGATGGAGGACAAGCTGCAACAGAGCGACATCAGCGGGGTCTGGAGAAACCTTAAAACCATCTCTGGGCTCCTGAATACCTCCCCCCAGGCCACGGGGGGCAGGGAGTGGGCAAACAATCTGAACCTGTTTTTTAATAGATTTGACCAACCCCCCCCCCCCCCCCCCCCCCCCGACTGCACACCAACCACTGCTGCCTCTAAAGTCATCGAGACCTGCTGTCCACACCCCACTCCACCAACAATCTCACACTCCCAGCACACAGCCCCCCAACCTGACCCTCACTAAGACCTAGGTGAGGGTGGAGCTGAGGTAGATCAAGGTGAGGAAGGCCTCAGGACCGGACGGCATCAGTGCGAAGCTCCTCAAGTCCTGCGCAGACCAGCTGTGTGGGATTGTGGAGCTCATCTTCAACCTATAAAGAAAATTTCTAAAACAGTAAAAAAAAACTGAACTGCTTTAAATTAATTAGATATTACATACCATACCAAGCAGCTGTACTGTATATGCATTCTATGGTTTTTTCTCATATATCATACTGTTTGCCACTCTGGGCTCAAGCAGCCCCTTCCACAATAAAACATAAAGGTTCATTATATAATCAAACTCTAAAAATCTTGGACAAAAAGCCCATTAGGTGGCATCACTGTAATATTTTAAAAAAATACAATCTATTGAGTTTTGAGAGTTTCATTGACCTCTGTTTTCTGAAGTTAATTTTCAAATGTTTCCATAAATCAGCGCCTGAGCCACTTGCTGGTTTCATCCAAAGACAGGACAGCAGCAGAGCCACCAGGAGTTCTGTTAACAATAACTGTAAAATATTCCACCACAGAACCACATTTGGACAAACAGCTTTCTCTATAAAGGGCAGTCATATCTGGAACACAATGCCAAATGAAATTAAAATAATAACGGACTTTAAAACATTCACTACAAAGGTTAAAAACTGGCTGAAAAATAAACAAAAATGTACCCATGTATGAAATGATTGTCTGCAGGGTGAGAGTGAATGAAGGGGAGGAATGAATGTGTTTGTTTATAGTGAGTGACAAAGGGAGGGAGGCCTGAAATAGGCAAATGTGAATCAGGTTTTTATTTTGTGTATTTATAATCTTTTTTGCATTGATGTATGTGGTTATTGTTTATTCTGTTTTCATTTTTTCTTTTTCTTTTCCTTTTCCTTTTTTCTTTTTACTTGTTTCTCCTTTCTAAAGCCCATCCAGGGACAAGAGTTGCAAATTAGCTAATAGCTATACACTCTTTGTGCAACACATCAGATTGATTGTCATTTGATTAACTGTCCATGTTTATTGCACTGTCCCTGTCAAATAAACAATCTAATCTAATTTAATCTAACCTGAGCCTGAAGCTGGGGAGGGTACCACAGTTGTGGAAAACATCTTGTTTGGTACCTGTACCAAAGCCTTCCCACCCCAAAGACCTGAACAGCTACAGACCAATGGCCCTGACGTCTCACATGATGATCGATAGATAGATAGATAGATAGATAGATAGATAGATAGATAGATAGATACTTTATTTTGAACAAAAAAGTTAAAACAAAACAAATGACAAGTGCTATAAAGTGACAGTGTACAGTGCTCGAAAGGGAGAAGGAAGAAGTGAACACTTATTAACTCCAACTCCTCTTTTCCATAAATACAACCCATGTGAAATATATACAAATTACCACATTTAAGACCCCAAGTAAACAATTAAATATATTTTGTACATATCAACATTAACACCCATCCATCCCAACATACATTGATGTCCATACATCAAAACCAGCCCCAAACAACACAGATATACACAACACTGTCCCACCCACCATTCCATAGTGTTCCAGAGTGAGCATAGTGAATTGTACATATAAATACTACCCTTCTAACATATATCCTTTCAGCAAATAATGTTTATACCTATTTTTGAATTGATTTCTGTTTGTACATAGTTTCAGTTCCAGCTCCAGACTGTTCCACAAATCCACCCCACAGACAGATATGCACAAACTTTTGTTAGTTGTTCGTATCTTAGGTCTTGTAAAGTTTAAGTCTTCTCTCAAATTATAATCATTGTCTCTTTTTTTGAATATTTTTTGTATATTAGTTGGGAGTTGATTATTAATTGCCCTGTACATGACTTGTGCTGTCTTAAGTTTAACTAAATCAATGAACCTTATGACACGTGACTTTAAAAACAACAAATTAGTATGGTCTCTATATCCTACATTATTTATTATCCTTATAGCTTTTTTTGTAATGTGCATACTGACTGTAGGTTGGTCTTGTAGGTGTTTCCCCAGACTTCTACACAGTAGTTAAGATAAGGTAGAAACAGTGAATTGTACAGTAAGAACAATGATTTATAGTCCAACATGTGTCTTGTCTTCCCCAGTATCCCTATACATTTTGCCAACTTGGCCCGGATGTGACTGATGTGAGGTTTCCAGCAGATTTTATTGTCTAGCGTCACCCCCAGAAACTTATTTTCCTGTACTGTTTCTATTCTGGTATCATCTATCATTTCCATTATTTCATGATTTATTTTATGATTTCCAAACAACATAATCTTTGGGTTTTTTTTTCAGATTTAGAGATAATTTATTTTTGTTGAACCACTGCGTTAACCTTTTCATTTCAGTTGTGACCACCTCTAAAACCTGCTGCAAATTCTCACCAGTGCAAAGGATATTTGTGTCATCCGCAAAAAAATTTCAGAATTTTTGATACTTGGCATATGTCATTTATATACAAGATAAAGAGTTTGGGTCCCAAAACTGACCCCTGGGGCACACCACAAGTGATGTCCATGAAGGGTGATTTGTGCTCACCAATTTGTACTAATTGTTGTCTGTTACTTAAATAACTTTCCACCCAGCTCAGTCCGACCCCTCTTATCCTATACCTTTCCAATTTCCTCAGTAGAATTCTGTGGTCAATGGTGTCAAAAGCTTTCTGTAAATCTATAAATACTCCTACAGCAACCTTTTTTTTATCTATACAACTAGTAATTTCTTCTATAAGTTCGATCAGTGCCAAAGATGTAGATTTATCTGCTCTAAAACCATACTGACTGTAAGGAGGTTGTGTTTTTCAATGAAATCATCCAGTGTCTTCGTGAAGATTTTTTCAAGTATTTTGGAGAATTGTGAGAGTAAAGAGACTGGCCTGTAATTTGTGAAATAATGACTGTCTCCTGTTTTATATAGTGGTATTACTTTTGTTATTTTCATTTTGTTTGGAAATTTACCAGTTTGAAATGACAGGTTACAGATGCGGGTGAGTGGTTTAACAATTCCTCCAATTACTTTTTGTCACTATTGTCATGTCAATTTCATTCCAGTCAGTTGATTTTTTTTGTTCTTAAATTTACTCACAGTCTCGATAATTTCCTTTTCAGTAACTGCACCCAAAAAGATTGTGTTTGGATTTCTATCTTCTATTTCATTTACAGAACCACCGTTGTTTGTTTCTGGTGTCACTACTGATTTTGCTAATTCAAGACCCTGGAGAGACTGCTCCTTGTTCACCTCCGCCCCCTGGTGGGACCAGCCATGGATCCACTCCAGTTTGTCTACCAGTATGCAGGGATGGCAATTTTCCGCCGATCCGTGGATTTCCGCTGATTTATTTTCAAATTGATCATTTCTGTGAATCGTCTAAATCCATTGAGAAAATTTTAGGGGGGTAAGGTACCTTATTGTTACTGATTTTAGCGAAAATCAACATGATTACATAAGCGCTCGGCGCTTCCCCAGGTCAAGTCTCCCGCGATAACCCGAATGTGTTGTGTTCAAGCTACTGCTGTATTGTAAACAGCCCTGCGATTGGATAGTTGCAAACAACTGGGCCAATCAAATGGCTCGTTGTATGCTTTGTCAAAAATTCATGGCGGTGTGTTCTCGGGGATGTGATTTTACCGCTAATTCGCCGAATTCCGCTTTATTTTATCTTCCAGGAAGATAAAGTACGTTAAGTACGTTAGCGGCTTGTGGTCCACGAACGCAGTGAAGGTGCGCCCTTTCAGGCAGAACTGGAAGTGGCGTATGACCAGGTGGAGAGCCATTTACTCTCTGTCGAACACGCTGTCCACGGAGTCCAGTCGACTCTGTCCGCCGGTTTCCGTTTCTTGAGTGCGGCGTACAATGGCTGTATGAGCTGGGCTGCGCGGGGGAGGAAACGGTTATAAAAGTTAACCATTCCCCAAAAACTCCTGCAGCGCCCTGACATTGATGTTGAGGAGAAAAAAATAGCAAAACAATTTAGTTTACTTTTATGATTCCAAACAGTTTGAAATTGACAGTGCACAGTGGACATTGACTCATAACTTTTGAATATTTCTAAGACTTAGCTACATCAGTGATTGTGCAAAATGAACTGCTCACTACTCAATGAAGACTGAAACTGGTGATCTGAAATGAATGCTGAAATTATAAAAAGTAATGGTATGTTGGAATTTTATTTCTATTATGGAATAGATAAAATTAACTGATTTTGATTTGATCAAGTGTTAAAGCATGTGATGAATAATGCTTGTTGGAATATTTTAGGAATGCTATCTTCTTGGAACATGAGTCAATATTATACAGTAATAAGTGGCATTCAGCTGTTTGTTTTATGTCACACAGTTCTGGTACTTAAAAATCATAAAAACCCAGGAGCTTCGGGGGGCAAAGCCCACCGAACCCCCCTCACCAGGGATCTGCCCCAGACCCTCTGCTAAATTTTCAGATAATTTTCCCAACCCCAAATCACATCCCTGGTTCGTGTTGGAATTCTGAGCTTTCGGTATTGTTTTCAGCGGAATTATGAGATTTTTATCGAAGGATCAGGAGTCAAAGGGCTGCCCTTTGTCACCGATCCTGTTCATAATTTTTATGGACAGGATTTCTAGGCGCAGCCAGGGAATGGAGGGTGTCATGCTTGCTGACCACAGGATCTCATCTCTGTTGTTTGCAGATGATGTTGTCCTGTTGGCTTCATCCAGCAATGACCTACAGCTCTTGCTGGGACGGTTTGCCGCTGAGTGTGAAGCGGCTGGGATGAGAATCAGCACCTCCAAGTCCGAGTCCATGGTCCTCAGCCGGAAAAAGGTGGATTGTCCTCTCCAGGTTGGGGACAGGCTTCTGCCCCAAGTGGATGAGTTTAAGTATCTTGGGGTCTTATTCACAAGTGAGGGGAGAATGGAGCGAGAGATCGACAGACGGATTGGAGCAGCATCTGCAGTGATGCGGACGTTGTACCGGTCTGTTGTGGTGAAGAGGGAGCTTAGTTCTAAGGCAAAGCTGTCAATTTACCAGTCAGTCTACATTCCTACTCTCACCTATGGTCACGAGCTTTGGGTAATGACCGAAAGAACGAGATCATGGATACAAGCGGCTGAAATGAGCTTTCTCCGTAGGATTGCTGGACTCACCCTCAGAGATAGGGTGAGGAGCTCAGTCATCCGGGAGAGGCTCAGAGTAGAACCGCTGCTCCTCCACTTTGAAAGGAGTCAGTTGAGGTGGTATGGGCATCTGATTAGGATGCCTCCTGGACGCCTCCCTCTTGAGGTGTTTCAGGCACGTCCCACTGGGAGGAGACCCCGGGGCAGACCCAGGACTCGGTGGAGAGACTATGTCTCCCAGCTGGTCTGGGAACGCCTTGGTATCCTCTCTGAAGAGCTGGAGCAGGTGGCTGGGGAGAGGGAAGTCTGGGCTTCTCTGCTTGAACTGCTGCCTCCGCGACCCAGACCTCCGGAAAAGCGGTAGAAGATGGATGGATGGATGGATCAGGAGTCATCAGTGCTAGAAATAGACAAAAAGTGTCAAAAATAAGTTCCGATGGAATTGGCTTGAGAGAAAAGTGACGGTAAAGGTGAAAATTGGCTCAAAGTTCGACGAGGTAACAGAAACACTCGGACAGTTTCTGAAGAAACCAGAAAAGGAGATGAAGTTCAAAGTTCAGAGACTGACACAGCTTGCTGCCAAAAGGAAGAAAGTTTCACATTAGAAGTGACTTGGTGACCAGTGTAAATAGTGTAATAAACTCTTATAGAACTGTTAAATATGTTGGACTAAAGACAGTGAGACAACATTGAAGAAAAAGTAAGTTAACTTTTCATTAAATTTAATGATTTATCTAAGTCTAGTATTTCATTTTTTTTTTAAATCATTTTTTTCAGTCTAAATTACTTCTGTTTTACTGAAAGCCTCCCAGCTTCAGGGGGGCTGTGCTCCCCCGGCCCCCCCATAAGTCAATCGACCAAATTAGATTTCAGCTGAAATCAGAATTTCCTGTTGCCATCCCTGCAGCATGGCATCGGGGTGGAGGATGCAGTGATCTTCCTCCTTCACCGTTCCCTGTACCACCTGGAGAAGCCTGGGAACGCGGTGAGGATCATGTTCTTTGACTTCTCCAGTGCTTTCAACACCATCCAACCAATGATCCTGAGGGACAAGCTGCTGTGCGCAGGGGTGGACCAGCACCTGTCATCATGGATCCTGAACTACCTCACAAATCGGCCACAGTTTGTGAGAACCCGGGATTGTGTGTCCAACACGATCATCGGCAGCACGGGGGCCCCCCAGGGAACGGTTTTGGCTCCCTTCCTGTTCACCCTTTATACTGCAGACTTCTCACACAACACAGCATACTGCCATCTACAGAAGTTCTCTGATGACTCTGTGATCGCTGGCCTCATCTCCAATGGAGATAAAGCTGAGTACAGATGACTTATCCAGGACTTCGTGGACTGGTGCTATCGGAACTGCCTCCAGATCAACGCGAGGAAAACTAAGGAGCTGGTTTTGGACTGCCGCAGGCAAGGACAACCCCTCACAGCACCAGTAAACATCCAGGGAACAGACATTGAGATGGTGACATCCTACAAGTACCTGGGTGTTCATCTGAACAATAAACTAGACTGGTCACACAATACTGACGCACTCTACAAGAAGGGACAGCGCAGGCTGTTCCTACTGAGGAGGCTAGGGTATTTTGGTGTACAAGGGGTGCTCCTGAAGACATTCTACGACACGGTGGTGGCATCAGCCATCACTTTTGGAGTGGTCTGCTGGGGCAGTGGCATCACAGCAGCCGATAGGAAGAGACTGAACAAACTGATCAAGAAAGCTAGCTCTGTCCTGGGGCAACGCCTTGACCCAGTGGAGGAGATAGGAGAGAGAAGGATGGTGGCCAAACTGTCATCTCTGCTGGAGTCTGAGTCCCACCCTATGCAGGACATACTGAACACAGTGAGGAGCTCATTTATGTAGCAGTAGACTACATCATCCTAGGTGCGAGACCGAGAGGTTTTGCAGGTCCTTCCTACCTACGGCTGTCAGACTTTATAACCGAAGCAGGGCTGCTCGCAGAGATAGTTAAAAAAAAAACAAAAAAAAAAAAACAAAAAACAAAAACGTGACGACCTAATAGTATTGAATGCAAAAGACGCAACAGACTTACACAAATGGTCCCCTCCAGTATACAACTAGGACAATATCAGTGGCTATGGAGGGTGACAATATGTATTGGTACATACTTGTACTATGTAGGGTAACTAGACGGTTATGCTGTTTATTCCATCTAGCTACAATGCTCCGCACTGTGTATATATATTTATGTGTACATATGTATATTCACTTAATGACCGAAAGAACAAGATCGCGGATACAAGCGGCTGAAATGAGCTTTCTCCGTAGGATTGCTGGACTCACCCTCAGAGATAGGGTGAGGAGCTCAGTTATCCGGGAGAGGCTCAGAGTAGAACCGCTGCTCCTCCACATTGAAAGGAGTCAGTTGAGGTGGTATGGGCATCTGATTAGGATGCCTCCTGGACGCCTCCCACTTGAGGTGTTTCAGGCACATCCCACTGGGAGGAGACCCCGGGGCAGACCCAGGACTCGGTGGAGAGACTATGTCTCCCAGCTGGTCTGGGAACGCCTTGGTATTCCCTCTGAAGAGCTGGAGCAGGTGGCTGGGGAGAGGGAAGTCTGGGCTTCTCTGCTTGAACTGCTGCCTCCGCGACCCGGACCTCCGGAAAAGCGGTAGAAGATGGATGGATGGATGGATGGATGTATATTCACTGCTCTTATTTTCTTATCTTCTAAATTATTGCTCTGAGTGTTGCTATCCCTGTGTTGTTGCAATCCTGGAATTTCCCCATTGTGGGGACTAATAAAGGCTTACTATACTGACGTGAAGATTACTCATTCACTGCTCTCTTTGTGTTATTGTATGGATTCTATTGTCTGCTATTTGTGCATTGAGAGTTTTTTTTTCTTGTAATCATAATATTGATCATATATGAACTGTATTCTGATAAACAATGCTTTTTTTCTCTCTCCCACTGTGTTTATCCTCTTTCTTCCCCATTGCTTCCTGTTCCCATTCTGCTGACAGGCGCGCCACTGACGCTGCCGCGTCACTGAAAATGTCAACTATGTCGTTCTCAGTGTCAAGTCAAATCCCTCGTATATTTACCAGTTATTTACTGTGAATGTACTTGGCAATAAATCTTTTTCTGATTTCTGATTTCTGATTTATCTTATCTTATCTTATCTTATCATTGAATTGTGATAGAATCGAATCCTGACCCAAGTAGTGTGAGCCTAATTGAATCACGAGGTCCTTCACGATTCCCACCCCTAATATTTGGGCTTTATTTCTACAGTAGTAACATAATTTATTGTCTTATTTATTATCTTTATTTTATTTCTTCTCAAGCAGAGGTTGACTCATTCCAGTATTTGTCAGCCCTTTAAAATGCAGATTTAACGATTACATTTTTTAATTATAATTATAGCCTTAAATTTCTATGAAACAAAGACTTTGTCACAGTGGCAGTGCACAGTCGAAACATGTTAAGAAGGTAAAGACCTCTCCTTTCTATTTTTGTCTTTAATAAGAACAAAAGGTAAATAATTAAAAGAAGACAAAATGAGCCTACTTGAGCTATTAGATTTAAAAGATATTTCTGGCTTCCTATTTGCATGAAGCCACACACATTTGTGGACCAGTGATGACATGTTTAGCCGCTCGTCATCGCTGAACCCGCTGGCTGTCTGTGTGGTGTCCTAAAAATGACGTGGGCTACATTGACAATTGGAGCTCTTTTTGGGGAAAACCTGGTCTTATGAGACGAGACAGCATTCATCCCACTTTGGATGGTGTTTCTCATTTATCTAACAATCTGGCATCTTTTTTATCCAAATTTCCAAAACCATGACTACTCAGAGTTGGGACCAGGAAGCAGAGTCGCAGTCTTACACGCCTCTCTGCAGCTCCTCTTCATCCGCCACCCCTCAGCTTAGCCCCTGTCTTCCCCATCAGAGAATCGTTGTCTGCTCCCTCCAAAGTGAATAAAAATATAATGTATAAGCATCCCAAAGTGATAAAGCAAAATATTGGTAAAACTCAAATTAAACATAAAGCCTCTAAATTGAATGATTTGGCCTCTGTTCCTCCTCATAATTTAAAAATTAAATGTGGTTTATTAAATATTAGGTCTCTAACTCCCAAGTCTCTGTTAGTCCATGATCTGTTAATTGATCATCAGATTGATTTAATTTCCCTTACAGAGACTTGGTTAGGGCAAGAGGATTATGTTGGTTTAAATGAATCAACTCCCTCTGGTTATTTAAACTGTCAAAATCCCAGAAGTTCTGGTCATGGAGGAGGAGTAGCAACAATTTACCATTCCAAATTACTAGTTAATGTAAAGCAAAAAACATGCTATAATTCCTTTGAGGGCCTGGTCCTCAGTATTGGGCACTTTAGCAATTTTAGGTTAAACCCAATTTTATTTGCCATAGTTTATCGTCCCCCATCAACCTACTCAGAATTTTTATCCGAATTTGCTGATTTCTTAGCTGATTTAGTGCTGAAATCTGATAGAATAATTATAGTAGGGGACTTTAATATACATGTGAATGTAGATAGTGACTGCCTTAATGTGGCTTTTAATTCAATATTAGACTCGATTGGGTTTTCTCAGAAAGTAGGAAATTCTACTCATTACCTCCACCATACATTGGACCTTGTTCTGACATATGGCATAGAAATAAAAAATCTTGTAGTGTCTCCTCATAACCCTGTACTGTCAGACCATTGTCTGTTAAGCTTTGATTTTACTATTTCTGACTATTTGGCTCCTAAAGAAAAATATTATTACAGTAGATGCCTCTCAGATGATGCTGTTTCCAAATTTATGCAGATTGTTTCCTCTATGCCATGTGTCAACACAACGGAAATAAGCTATAGACAGCTTGCTCCTTCTGTAATTGATAACATGGTGGATAGTGTTTCAGCTTCTCTGCATCAGACTCTAGACTTGGTGGCCCCCTTAAAAAAGAAAAAGTCTAATCAGAGATTTCTAACTCCTTGGTTCAACACAGAAACTCGTACCTTAAAACAGAAGACTCGTCAATTAGAAAGAAAATGGTGCTCTACTAATTAAGATGAAATCTATTTAGCTTAGAGAAATCATCTTTTAATTTATAAAAAAATCTCTTAGAAAAGCTAGAACGAGTTATTACTCTGCATTAATAGAAGAGAACAAGAATAATCCCAGGTTTCTTTTCAGTACTATAGCCAGGTTGACAAAGAGTCAGGACTCTCAATCCTAGCATTCCCTTAGAGCTTACTAGTCAGGACTTTATGAACTTTTTCAATAATAAAATTTCATCCATCAGAGATAAAATCAATCAGATTCTTCCCACAGTTAACTTAAATACTGTAACTACTACAACTCCTTCTATTGATGTCTGTCTTGATGAGTTTACTTCAATCGACCTTTGTGAGTTAGACAAAATAGTTTCCTCATCCAAACCTTCAACTTGTCTTTTAGACCCTATTCCTACCAGGTTATTTAAAGAAGTCTTCCCACTTATTGGTAGCTTTATTCTTCATATAATCAATTCTTCATTAACTTTAGGCCATGTACCGCAGGCTTTTAAAACGGCTGTAGTTAAACCCTTACTCAAAAAGCCAACGCTAGATCCAGGAGCTTTAGCTAACTATAGACCAATCTCTAATCCCCTTTCATTTCAAAAATCTTAGGACCACCTGCAGGGAAATGGTTTACTTGAAGAGTTTCAATCTGGGTTTAGTGTCATGACCCGAGCACTATGCCTTGGTGCTCGGGTTATTCTTGTCAGGGTTTGACAGCGGCGTTATGATTCTAGCTCTCCGAGCTCTTATTGTGATAGTGCTCGGGGAGGCTTCCGCCCAGCTGTCAAACTCTCACAGCTGTGCTGCATTTGTGGTCGTTAGCGCTCAGGCTATTTTAACCCACGCGGGCGATCGCATCTCGCAACAGTGTCTGTTCACTTCCTTGTTCACCCTCCGTCATGTTACGGATGCCTGGACTATTTCCCACCTCGTCTGCTTTTGGGTTGACCGTCGTTTCCCGGAACTAGTAAGTGTGCTGTATTAGCCTTATTCCTCCCGGTGTGAATTGATTTCTGTGAGTCTCTGCCTTAGCAGCCTGTGTATCGTTATTATTTTCAACAACCAAGCCTGCCTGTGTATGACCGTCTCCTGCTCTGGACCTGTAGTGAGCTGTATAGCCCTATGCCTCCTGTTGTGAGTAGACTCTTGTGTCATTGTCTCAGCAGACTGTGTTGTCACTATATTTTCACCGTAAATAAAACTCACTGAACTCACTGGCGACTGTGTGGCGTCTTATGGTGGCTCGCGAGAGCCACCCATGACATTTAGAATCCATCATAGTACAGAAACAGCCTTAGCGAAGGTCACTAACGACCTCCTCATTGCATCTGATAATGGACTAGTTTCTGTACTTGTCCTTTTAGACCTTAGTGCAGCTTTTGATACTATCGATCATAATATTCTACTTGATAGATTAGAACACTATGTTGGACTTAATGGAACTTCGTTGCAGTGGTTTAGATCTTATTTATCTGATAGGTTCCAGTTTGTTCATGTAAATAATGAGTTTTCTTTCAACTCAAAGCTTAGTCATGGAGTTCCACAGGGATCTGTGCTAGGCCCTACTCTTTTTAGTTTATATATGCTTCCGTTAGGCAACATTATTAGAAAGCGCTGTATACATTTTCATTGTTATGCAGATGACACACAATTATACCTGTCAATGAAGCCAGATGATACTAATCAATTAGCCAAGTTAGAAGCCTGTCTTAAGGAAATCAAAGCTTGGATGACTTGTAATTTTCTGCTATTAAATTCAGATAAGACTGAAGTCATTCTTGTTGGTCCAAAAAACCTTAGAAATTCCTTTCCAAATCAAACTTTCAGTTTGGATGCAGTTACTCTTTCTCTTAATAGCTCTGTGAGGAACCTTGGAGTTATTTTTGATCAGAATTTGTCCTTCAATTCACATATTAAATTTGTTTCTAAGACTGCCTTCTATCATTTGCGTAATATTGCCAAGATTAGGAGCATCTTGTCTCAGAGTGATACTGAGAAGCTGATCCACGCTTTTGTTAGCTCGAGATTAGATTATTGTAATTCTTTATTATCAGGCTGTCCTAAAACATCTTTAAAAAGTCTTCAGCTGATCCAAAATGCTGCAGCAAGAGTTTTAACAGGTACTAGAAAGAGAGATCACATCTCTCCGGTTCTGGCCTCCCTTCATTGGCTTCCCATAGAGTTTAGAATTAAGTTTAAAATCCTTCTTCTTACTTACAAAGCTCTAAACAATCAGGCTCCTTTTTATTTAAAAGATCTGATACTACCGTATTATCCTAACAGAGCACTACGCTCCCAAAATGCAGGATTACTTGTAATACCTAGAATCTCCAAAAGTACAATGGGAGGCAGAGCCTTCACTTATCAAGCTCCTCTCCTGTGGAATCAGCTGCCAATCTGGATTCGGGAGTCAGACTCGATCTCTGTTTTTAAGAATAGGGCTAAAACCTACCTTTTTTATATATCCTACAATTAGGGAGGGATCATGTGTTTCTGAACCCTCCCTTAGTTATGCTGCTAACAGGTTTAGTCAGCCGGGGGACCTCCAGTAATGCACTGGGCCTCACTCCCTTCCTCACTCTCTATGAAATATTTTTTTTTTTGCTGGTCATTAACATTTGTTTGTTCTCTCCCATAGATTGAGTCCCCATCGTGCTGTTTGCTCTCTGCATGTCTGTTCTTTTCTTCTTCTCTATCCCCTCACCCCCCAGCCAGTCGCAGCAGATGACTGCCCCTCCCTGAGCCTGGTTCTGCTGGAGGTTTCTTCCTGTTAAAAGGGAGTTTTTCCTCTCCACCGTCGCCAAGTGCTTGCTCACAGGGGATCGCCTGATTGCTGGGGTCTTTCTGCAACTGTGGGGGTTCCCCCCTACAGTTGATAGTGCTATGAGATGACTGTTGTTGTGAAATGGTGCTATATAAATAAAGTTGAATTGAACATTTCTGAAGGTTTTCAAGGAGCTGGTAATTTTACCATCAAAGTCTGCATCTAGGATTGAACCAGTAACCTTTGTATCCAAAGCTGCCCAGTGATCAACCTGCAAATTGATAAATTTTTCACAAATTATTGAAATTCAGCGCAAAAAGTAGCATGAAAGTAAGGAGGTGAGGAAAAACATAATTCACCTCTCTTCCTCAATTTTTCTCCAAATTTCTAATTTTTTCTGCTTACCCCTTCCTCCTTCCTTCTTTTCCCCCTCTTCACTCCTGCATACAGATTACTGTTCCCCAGCTTTAGGTCAAATAGTACAACAGTGTCTTGGACACTCGGGTAAAGAGAGGTGCAGAGCCGTCAATTGATCACCACCTGGTGGTGAGCTGGATCCGATGGCAGGGGTGGATGCCATTCAGACCTGGTAGATTCAAATGTATAGTGAGGGTGTGCTTTTAAATTGTAAATGGCATTAACTTGTATAGCGCTTTTTCTCATTTCTGGATGACCAAAGCGCTTTACAGATCCTGCTATCCACCCAGTCGCACACTGATGGCGGCTCATGCACCGGCGCTGGCCTGGCCCACCAGGAGCAACTGGGGGTTCAGTGTCTTGCTCAAGGACACTTCGACATGCAGACTGCAGACAGACTGGGAATCGAATCCCGGACTCGCCAATGAGTAGTTGGCCACACTACACCTTCCCCACAGCCGCCCCCACAGTTAAAGTCTGGCTGAGGCCTCTGTCCAAAAGTTCTTCAACTCCCACCTCTGGAAGAACTTTGACCACATTCCAAGGGAGTCTGGAGACATGGAATCTGAATGGGGGATGTTCTCCACCCCCATTGTTGAAACAGCTGCCCAGAGCTGCGGCCGCAAGGTCGTTGGTGAATCTCATGGTGGTAACCCCCGAACCAAGTGGTGTACACCAGTGGTGAGGGGAGCCATCAAGCTGAAGAAAGAGTCCTATGGACCTTGGTTGGCTTGTGGGACTCCCAAAGCAGCTGAGGTGTACCAATGGACCAAAGGGAATGTAGCTTGGGTGGTTGCTGAAGCAAAAACTCGGTTGTGGGAGGAGTTTGGTGAGACCATGGAACAAGACTTTGGGTCGGCCTCAAAGAGATTCTGGCAAACTGTCCGGCGACTCAGGTGGGGGAAGCAGCTCCCTGTCCACACTGTATATGGTGCGGATGGGGTGCTGCTGACTTCGACTGGGGATATCGTCGGGCGGTGGAAGGAATACCTTGAGGATCTCCTCAATCACACTGACACGCCTTCCACAGAGAAAGCAGGGCTTGTGGATGAGGGGGATGACTCGCCCATCACAGGGTCTGAGGTCACTGGAGTGGTTAAAAAAATCTTTGGTGGCCGGGCCCCAAGGGTGGATGAGATTCGCCTTGAGTACCTCAAGGTCCTGGATGTTGTAGGACTGTCCTGGTTGACACGCCTCTGCAACATTGTGTGGAGGTCGGGGGCAGTGCCTTTGGCATGGCAAACCGGGGTGGGGGTTCCTCTTTTAAGAAGGGAGGCCGGAGAGTGTGCTGCAACTTTAGGGGGATCAAACTTCTCAGCCTACCACCAGTCTATGCCAGCATACTGGAAAGGAGAGTCCGACTGCTGGTCAAACCTTGGATTCAGGAGGAGCAATGTGGTTTTCATCTTGACCGTGGCACACTGGACCAACCTTTTACCCTCTTGAGAATCCTCAAGGGTTCGTGGAAGTTTGCCCAACCCATGTGTTTTGTGGACTTGGAGAAAGCATTCGACCGCGTCCCTTATGATCTCTTGTGGGGGGGTACAGTGGGAGTATGGGATATTGGGCTTGTTGTTAAAAGCTATCTGTTCCCTATATGACTGTTGCAGGAGTTTGGTTTGTGTTGCCAACACCCAGTCAAACTTGTTTCCAGTGAGAGCTGGACTCCGCTAGGGCTGCCCTTTGTCACCGATCCTGTTCATAATTTTTATGGACAGGATTTCAAGGCACACCCAAGGAACAGAGGGTGTCATATTCGGTGACCACAGGATCTCACCTCTGCTGTTTGCAGATGATGTCATGTTGGCATCATCCAGCAATGACCTACGGGTCTTGCTTGGACAGTTTGCTACTGAGTGTGAAGAGGCTGGGATGAGAATCAGCACATCCAAGTCTGGGTCCATGGTCCTCAGCTGGAAAAGGGTGGCTTGTTCTCTCAGGGTTGGGGATAAGCTCCTTCCCCAAGATTCATAGATTTTATTTATCAATACTACTCTACATACAGTACTATATGTATGTACTACTATATGATTCGTGCCAGGTCAGGCATTGGTTTGCTTGCTACTGGATAACCATAAAAACTGGTACTACCTGTCTCATGGGTTGGGTCGTCGGCGACTCAACCAGTATCTCTGCCCTTCCGAGGATGTGGAGGGTGAAACTGGGCATCCTGGCAGAACTAAAAACAATATCTGTCACAAGTCTGTGATGGACCACTCCCAGTTGCATGGGGTGAGACTGGACATCCTGGAAGATAAACACATTTGTCGCAAGGTCTGTGGTGGACTTTTGCCAGTCGGTGCATCGTGACATGCACTGCATAAAGAGCGGAGATAAACAAACCTATCATCTAGTCAGTCACTGCAACAGATACTGGAGTCAGTTTATCTTGGCCTGTTCTTGCCACTGATAATACCTCTATCTGCCAAGAATGTGCCGCTAGTCCAGCAAAAAGGTAGCGATACTCAAACACTTTTTTTTTTTTTTTTTTGTTACTTATTTGTACCCGTAGGTAGATTTGGTTTGCAGTCTGGTGACAAGCCACTGGCTGCTGGTCGCTGCGTGCGCGAGTGCCCTAAACCTACATGTTTTTGGTATGCGGGAGGAAACTGGAGAAATCCCGGAGTAAACCCGCGCAACACGGGGAGAACATGCAAACTCCACACAGCTCACTGTTGGTCGGGGGCTGGGATCGAACCCACGATCTCATGATCCCCGCGATCCCCCGGCCGAGGGTAAAACTGTGCTGCCACAGTGCTAAACCACTGCGCCACCGTGCAGCCCCCACTTTGCAAGCAGTTTCATGAAATGGTCAGTCAGAAAGCAACTCATACCGGCTCGGACGTCACCCGGGTTAATGAGGTCAGGAGTTTGTGGCAGTGGAAGGCGAAGGACAGAGCTGTGTGGAGGAATCTGATCAGACCTAAATGAAACAGTCATTGTCGCCCCCGACAGACTACTATGATGATATGTACAGGACATACAGGAGAATTGAAATGCTGTTTCTCTCTCTTCAGTGGTGTGCACACTAGAAAAAAAGGAATAATGCTGGAAAAACAACAACAGCTGTCTATGTACCGTAATGCTACCCGTAGTGCAAATATCGACAAAAGATAAAATGCAGACATCCCATCGTGTAAATAAAGATAAATGATAAAATGCTGCAATCCTATATACAGACAAAGTAGAGCAGTAATACTCGTAGTTGCAAGTTTGATGCGGTAGTGTAGGTGCACACAGTGACAGATTGGACTGCACATGATCAATATTGCAATAACAGACAGCAGCAGGTATGGCATTTGTGCAAATGGTTGCAGTAAGGTACAGTAACATACAGCAGCAGATGTAATTACTGTTGGTGTGCCAGTCTTTCTGTGCCAACAGGTGAGGTAGTTATTGTGTGGGTGAGTGTGTTACGGTCCCGGGGGTAGTGGACGAAGTTAATGGTCCTGATGGCCTGGGGAACAAAGCTGTTTAGCAGTCTTGTGGAGCAGGCTCGGAGGCTCCGGTAACTTTCCCCCAAGGGCAGAGGACTGAAGAGGGAGTGTGAGGGGTGGGAGGTGTCACTTGCAATGTTGATGGCTCTGCGGGTGAGGTGGGTGAGCTAGATGTCCGAGAGTGGCCGCAGAGGGGCACCGATGATCTTGTTGACTACTTTCATGGTGCGTTGTTTCTTCCGCAGGAGGTGGTGCAGCTTCCATACCACACCATGATGTAGTTGGTGAGGATACTCTCAATGGTGCCCCAGTAGAATGAACACATGATGGGGGAGTGGGACTCATGCTCTCCTTGGTTTGCGGAGGAAGTAGAGGTGAGTTTGAGCCTCGTTGGCAAGTGATGTGGTGTTGTTGGACCAGGAGGGGTCCTCGGAGATGTGCACCCCCAGGAACTTCGTGCTGCTCACCCTCTCCACAACTGCTCCATCAATGATCAGAGGGGGATGCTTTATGCGTCCCCTCCTCAAGCTGAGAACAATCTCCTTGGTTTTTCCCACGTTCAGGAAGAAATTATCTTTACATAACTGGACCAGTTGGCTCACCTCATTTCTGTATTTGGCCTCCTCATTGTTGGTGATGAGGCCCACCACTATCATGTCATCCGCAAACTTGACTATGTATTTGGTGCTGCAGGCTGATACACAGTCATGGGCGGAACAGGATGAAGAGCAGCAGGCTGAGCACGCACCTTTGTGGGGCCCCTGTGCTCACTCTGATGGTCTTGGAGGTGTCGCTGCCAACCTGCAATTCTGTGGCCTCCCTGTGAGAAAGTCCAGCACCCAGTTACAGAGAGAGGTTTTTAGGCCCAAGTGTCTGAGTTTTCATATTAGGTGCTGGGGATAATTGTGTTGAACACTGAACTGAAGTCCAAGAACAGCATTTGCATGTAGGAGTTCTTTGGGTCCAGATGGGTGAGGGCTGGCTGGAGACCAGCAGAGATGGTATCTTCGGTGGATCTGTTTGACCTGTATGCAAACTGAGATGGGTTGTGGGAGGAGGGGAGGATGAACTTGATGTTCTGCATGACCAACCACTCAAAGCACTTCATTATGATGGCAGTCAGTGCTACAGGCACTGTAGCACTGACTGCTATAATCATTGTAGCTGTATGGGACAAGCTTCTTTGGAACTGGTATTATGGTGGCAGTTTTGAAACATGGAACAACAGCTTGACTCAGGGAGATGTTGAAGATGTCGGCCAGGACATTCTTGAGCTCCTCCGCACAGTCCTTCAAAACATGACCTGGTATGTTGTCTGGCCCAGCTGCCTTGCGTGGGTTGATCCTGGAGAGGGTCCTCTTCACGCTAGCTGGATCTAAAATTATTGCCTGCTCGACTGGAGGAGGAGTGGTCTTCCATGCTGTTGTGCTGTTTTGTGTTTCAAAGCGGCCAAAGCAGTAACAGTGTGATGTCACTCGTACAGGTCTGAGCTGGAGGTTTGTAGTTGGTGAGGGTCCATATACCACGCCAGAGAGAACGTGCATCTCTGGTATTGCTGAAGTGTCTGGATATTTTCTTGCTGTACTGTCGTTTTGCCTTCTTGATGCCATGGGACAGGTTGACCCTTGCTGTTGTTAGTCCTGCAGTTTCGCCAGCCCTGAAGACTGCATCCTAAGCCCTCAGGAGCCTGTGGACCTCTGCTGTCATCCATGGCTTTTGGTTAGCATGAACAGTGATGGTTTTGCAGTGAGTGACATCATCAATGCATTTAGCTACGTATGTATGCTACAACAACCTCAGTGTACTCTAGGTTTGTGTGTCCATTGTGAGTGGCTGCATGCTTGAAAGTGTCCCAGTGTGTTGTGCTGAAGCAGTCTTCCAGAGCATTAGAGGCCCCCATCTGGCCACACACGTACCTGCTTTTTTGTTGATCTGATTATTTTCACTCTGGGTCTGTATGCAGGCCTTAGCAAGATGGTGATGTGACCAGAGAGACCGAGGTGGGGGAGCCTCTGTACGCTCTTTTGTGAGTTGTGCACAGCAGGTCCAGCAAATTGTCTCCTCTTGTTGGAAAGTCCACATGTTGGTGTAGTTTTGGTAGGAGGGCCTTTAAATCTGCATGGCTGAAGTCTCCTGCTGTGATGAGGAATCCATCTGAGTGTGCTGTTTTGGTCTCCCTTATAGCCTGATAGAGTTCCTTTAGTGCTTTACTCCTCTCGCCGATGGTGGTGGGCAGGACATACACAGCAACTCACAGAACAGATGTAAATTCTCTCGGTATGTAAAAGGAACAGCACTTGATCACCAATGGAGAACAGTGTTTATGCACAATAGTCGCATCTCAGCACCAAGCATCACTGATGTACCCCCCCCCCCCCCCCGCGGGTCTTCCCTCCTTCCATCAACACCCGATCAGCACAATAGCATTTTAGCCCTGCTAAATGAATGGCAGAGTCTGAGATATTGTCATTTATCCACATTTCCATAAAGATAAAACAGCAGTTCCGCACCTCACGTTGTGTAGTTCTCAGAAGCTGTATGTGGTCTATTATGTTGTCGAGTGAGCATACGTTGGGCAGAATGAGGGAAGGAGTCGGGTGTTTGTGCGGGCTAACTTCCTTTAGATACCTCCGCCTTTACCTCTCTTTTGTCGCTGCTCACACCGTCTACGGCATCTTCCTTTGGGATGGGACACAGCAGTTGAGTCTGTGGGTGTGGAGGTCTGGTGGAGAAGACCTAGACCACGGAGTTCCTCTGTAACACTCTGGTCCAGGACGTAATGTTTGGCCATATTCCTCATCTCCAGAAGGCTGTGGCGACCGTAGCTTGTGTGCAGCATCATACGTACTGTATATGGACATTAAATTCATATGTAATATATGGACATTACATATGAATATATTCATATATTTATTCCATCTTGCTACAACGCTCCACACTGTGTGTGTGTTTATATATTCACATATTTATTCCATCTAGCTACAATGCTCCGCACTGTGTGTGTTTATATGTTCATATATTTAGTCCATCTAGCTACAATGCTCCGCACTGTGTGATTATATATCTATATATTTATTCCATCTAGCTGCAATGCTCCGCATCGTGTGTCTATATATTTATGTTTATATGTACATATGTATACTCGCTGCTCTTGTTTTTTTCTTGCCTTCTGATTGTTGCTCTTGTAACGGACTCGAACTAGTCAGCTACATTAAAATAACAAAATAAAATAAATCTTGGCCGATGCAGAGAAGTAGACATCAGGCAGGGTCTCGATCAGTCAGTAGTCTGTTTATTTCTGAAACAGATTGGGGCAGACAATTTACACATGACACGGGAATGGGGACCAGTGCTGGCATTCCCCTTCCCAGGCTTCCAGCGTGTGAGACATAGCTTACAGCTACTTGGACTACATAACTTTAGATCGTATAGTTACAGTATACCACAAGCAAAGAAAAAGTTTAGCACCAAATACATGACAGCATTACATGACAGAGTTACATGACTGATCGTTTTTTCTATTTTTTACAACAGTACATTTAACATTTTAACATACCTGAAACAGATTGGGGCAGACAATTTACACATGACACGGGAATGGGGACAAGTGCTGGCATTCCTACAGAACAATGGACTCGTTAGCGCCTACTTAACTAGCCATCAATCATCGGTATTTATGACGCTACTTTGAATATTTTACATCGGTATTGCAAACGAAAATGTAACAGAAAATCTTACAATCAAAATTAGTACAATAACTTAAAGAAAACTACAGTAAATCAATCACATTAATCAATTTCGTTCCCTGAGGAATTACACACAACTTACCCCTTCCCAGGCTTCCAGCGTGTGAGGAAGTTCCCAGATGTGTCACACTAATTATCGCCCCATCAGAAACACTTGACATATTTACAACACGGACATTTTGGGAAGTTCATTACTGCAGGAACATATTTATTCTTAAGACTACTACATACTCCCCTCTGAACTTCACCAAAATACCACTACAAGTCAACCACCAAAAAACCACTGGATAAGTATATCCCACAGTATACTGCAACATGTATGTCACCCAATTCAAAGGGAAAGCAACTACGGAGGGCTGCGCAGACCCCCTCCATAGTGTACTTGCTACAGGAGTGCCGTATACACTACCCATATCATACCAGACTAAATACCACCAGTTGACTTCACATGAATTGGAGAAAAGGAAATAAAGAGAAGAAAAAACAAAGAAAAAGAACAAATCTGTCATTCTTCAACTGGACAGAAGGCCTATGTGGTGTGTGTGTGTGTGTGTGTGTGTCTTCCCCTACGGCATCAGTGCCCTAGCCAAACTAAGAACTGAACTGTTTGAGCGTTGAGTATACTGTTGGGCCATGTTCTGAATCAGCCGATTCACTGGTTTAACTACCCTCCCTAACCTGGTTCTCACTGCGCCCACTGTACTACTAGGGGAACTCCCAATGCTGGAAGGCGGCATGGACACTTCAGATCTTTGGTCACCACAAAAACTGGCAGATAGACAGGGCATTTCTGAAAGATCATTGGTCAACTGAACAGTCTCCGCTGTGTTCAACTGCACGGGCAGGTCAAAATCTTGTGTGCATGAAGCCTCTTGTAGCTGATTGGAGGCAGAGGCCCCTGCCACCCAACTGGCTGTCCAAGCAGTCCTGTCGATCTCTGATGCAGCAACATGTGAATCAAGATCATCACCTGACTCATACGACTCACTCAGGGTCACTTCATGAGCAGCACTGTCCATTTCAATTGGCAGAAAGTTGACCAAGAGAAGCAGATTGCGGTGAACAACCCTTTCTTGCCCATTGGTTGTGTTCCTGACACGGTAAGTATGGCACCTAGGGTCGGCAGAGACGATGACATACGGGGTGGACCCCCACTTGTCTGCTAATTTCCTGCGCCCCCGTTCACCCTTGTTTGCCAACAAGACTCGATCACCTTCCACAATGTCACGTCCTTTAGTTCTCCTATTGTACAAGTCTGCTTGACGTTCCTGGCTTGAAAGAGCGTTGGCCTGAGCAGCTGACAGAGCCTCCTTCAGATCTTGTCTCATCCTAGCAACATACTGGTCATAGTCCACAGTGTCGCAGTCCCTTACAGCATTCTGAAACATGACATCCACCGGTAGACGTGGCACTCTGCCATACATTAAAAAGAATGGCGCGTAACCGGTGGATTCGTGTGCAGTGCAGTTGTAAGCAAACGCTAGAGTCTGTAGCATCTGCGGCCATTTCTGCTTTGCTCTAGGGGGAAGGGTTCTTATCATGCTGCCCAAAGTTCTATTGAACCGTTCAACGTTCCCATTCCCCATGGGGTGATAGGCAGTAGTTCGGGACTTTTTGATCCCAGCAACTTGCAACAATTCCCTGATCAGCTCACTTTCAAAATTGGCACCCTGGTCTGAGTGAATTCTGTCAGGGAACCCATACACACAAAAGTATTTGTCCCAGAGCTGGCGGGCAACTTGTTTTGCAGATTGGTCACGGCAGGGGTAGGCATGGACCATTTTAATAAAATGGTCAGTGACCACTAGCACATCCACACTTTTCCCACTGCTGTCCTCCGCGGACCAAAAATCAATGCACACAAGTTCTAATGGGCTCGTTGTCTTAATGCTTTCGAGGGGCGCTCTGGCTTCCGGTTCAGGAGTCTTACTGACCACACAACGCTTGCATGTTTTCACATATTCACGGACATCCCGTTCCATGTCAGTCCAGAAGAACCTCTGCCTTGCCAAGTATAAAGTTCTCTGCTGGCCCTGGTGGCCTGCGTCATCATGGATGCCTTGCAGCACTCGCTGAACCAATGAAGCTGGAACAACATACTGGTGTCTTTTCTTGCCAGTCAGTGGATCTTTGCTCACCCTGTACAGTAGCCCATCTAACATCTTGAGTTTGTCCCACTGCTTCAACATTCTCAAGACGCCATCTGTCTCGTGAAGCCTTTCTCTTCGCGACGGTCGTCTCCCGCGTGTCACAAAAGAGATGACTCTGGAGAGGCAGGCATCTTGCTGTTGCTGGCCTTGCAACTCCTGAATGGAAAACACAGGTAAGGGGTTCTGACCACAGGCAGCCAGCTGCTGCACGTCCTGGACAAGCCAACACGAGGCTCTCTCAGCTGATCCCATCTCCCACTCAGCATGACCCTCGAACACGGCCTTCACTGTTTCGCTGTCGAGTGAGGAACGCTCCAGCCTGGAGACTTGCGAGAGACAACTGACCCCCTGGTGGTTGGCACTCAGTCTAAAGACTTCCTGTATCATATTGTCCTTAATCAGCTGTGCTTCTTCCAGCAGCGCTCCGTATGGCTCAGACACAAGCCTCTTGCTGACACAGCCCTGAACGAAAGGCTGCCTGCTGAGGGCGTCCGCCACAATGTTTTTCTTGCCAGGAATATACTTGATACTGAAGTTGTACGGGGCTAACTTCGCAACCCATCTCTGTTCGCATGCGTCCAACTTTGGCTTAGTCAGTATACGTATATGTCAATGGATTATTATCCGTCCAGACAGTGAACTCATGCCCTTTTAACCAATGACTAAATTTATCACAGACTGCCCACTTAAGGGCCAAGAACTCCAGACGATGCGCTGGGTACTTGGTCTGGGATTGCGTCAGAGACTTGCTTGCGAAAGCAATCGGACGGGCCTTGTTCTCCCCTTCCGGGACTTGAGAGATGACTGCCCCTAACCCATCTAATGACGCATCAGTGGACAGGATAAAGGGACGGCTGAAATCTGGATGAGCTAAGACGACTGACTCGAGTAGGGCCAACTTCAGTTGCTCAAAAGATTTCTGTTGGTCACTTGTCCAGTCACTCGGCTTGAGTTTCTTAAAAGCCACATGCCTTGTCTGGCCTTTACTCTTCTTTGGCGTTGCAGTGAGGGCAAAGAGAGGCTTAGCAATGCTAGAGCAATTCTGAATGAAGCGCTGATAATACATGACCATGCCCAAAAAGGACTTTATTTTTCTTGGGGATGGGGTCACGCCATCTTCATGCATTAGTGCTTGTTCAGTCATGGCAGCAATTGCTTGTACTTTCTCCGGATCAGTCGCTACTCCACTCTCGTCAACGACATGGCCCAGAAACTTCACACTGCGCTGAAGAAAATGGCACTTTTTGGGCGCAAGCTTTAATCCGTGCACACTTAGCCTGCTGAACACTACATCGAGCCGCTTCAGTGCCTCACCTTCGTTCGGCGCGAAAACCAAGAGGTCATCTAAATAACACAACAGAGTCAAAAAATTCTGGTCGTCAAAGATGTTTGTCATGAGGCGCATAAAGCTGGCTGGCCCATTACATAGCCCCTGAGGCATGCGATTGAACTCATGCAGCCCCATGGGCGTGGTAAAGGCAGTCAGTTTCTTATCCTCTTCACACATGGGGATATTGTAATATCCTGATGTTAAGTCCATGGTGCTGAAGAATGCACTCCCCCCAAGAGCAGCCAGGCAATCCGCCTGATGAGGCAATGGGTGGGCATCTTTGATAGTCCTGGAATTCAGCCATCTGTAATCCACACAAACCCTCAGATCACCGTTCTTCTTCCATACGAGTACCAGAGGTGACGCCCACTCACTGGAAGACTTATGGATGATTTCTTTTTCCTCCATCTCAGACAGCACCTGTCTCAGCTTTTGGTAATGACCAGGTGGGACACGTCGATACGGGAGTCTGAATGGCCGAGGATCAGTCAGGTGGATCCGATGAACAAAACCGGTGGCCTCACCGCAGTCCAACTTGTTCCTAGAAAATAGGCTCTCATATTTCCGTATCAAGTCGAACAACTGGCCTTTCCAATAATCTGTAACATCACATGAATCAATGTCGAGGTCACTCAATCCGAGTCGATTCAGAGCATCACTGAAATCAGGGGTAGAGGAGGATGAGTCAGCATCATGTAGGCTCTGGCTGTTCACCAGAAGGTCATTTGGGGGGGTTTTGGAAGTGGGTACATCCAGGTCTTCCAACGCAACACACGGGAACACATCAGCTAACTTAGTGTTTCGCTTCAATGTAATTTGTTTGTCACTTGGATTGATCACTTTAATAGGTACCCATCTGTCCCCTGACATTGTAGCGACAGCCCTCCCCACCATGATACCCTTCTTGTGTGTGTTGGAACTTGGAGCGTCAACGAGAATAGCGCTCCCTGCTGAAACAGGTGAGTTGGCTGGGAGCCTACCCCACACAAGGTGTTCATGATGTGGCAGCAGTGTTACGGCTTGTGTCAGCTTGGCTGTACCTATCATGTCAGGAATCACATTCCCCCTCCATCTGTTAATTCCAGATAACATGTTAAGAAAATGTTCAACCCCTGGGTCATTCGTTGATTCAGGCTTCTCAATCACTTTCCAGTAACTGGAGTTTTGTTTGAGGTGATGAATCAAGTGCTTTATCACGTTGGAGCCCAGGATCATTTCGTCACACTGACCTGGCACGACCAGTGTGGGAACACTCACATCCTGTCCATACACAGTCATCTCCAGCTGATAAATGCACTTCGGCTTCACTTGAACCCCACCACACCCCACCAGTACCATGCCTGTGTCTGCAGTAATGCTCTCAGCACATAAGCCCACACTACGTAGTTTCTGTTCGGCCTCTTCATTCATTGTGCAGGCCATGGACCCACTGTCAATTAATGCATGCAACAAAACTTGGTTCTTCACTGAGACGTCAGTATAAAAGAGACTATCGGAATTTGCTAATTTGTGCACATTTTGATAAACAATCTTATTTCCAGCAGGAGCACACTTGCATTTTTCTTCATAAGTAGATTGCACATCATCTTCAAAACTGAGGGACTGACTAAATGCACCCACATCGTCCCCTCCCACATGTGGGTGGCCTAGTTTCCCTGAACAGGCGCAGTGGTATTGGGCATTGCTGTCCTGCGCTTGGAGCAGTCCTTTTTTTGATGTCCAGTTTCAAAGCAAGCAAGGCATCGCTTTTCTCTCATGCAGTGCGATCTTGTAGAGTGGGTGCTGTCGCCACAGACGCGGCAGGGAGTGACTCGAACCCACTGGGCTGGTTGCGCAACACCCGGTGCTGTGGCCTGGTTTGTCTTCTCCAGCACCCTCTCCAGCATACACAGGACACACTCAAACGCACCCCCCTCCGCACTGGAGGACTCGCTGAATCTGGACGGGCTAGACGCACTAGGCTCACGAACACTCACTTCCTCCTTAACGTCTGGCATGGAGTAAGCGACAGCCGCAGTCACCTTAGATGGTTTAACTTCCACTGGCTTCCTCTTGGACAGGAACTCCCTCTGATACTCATCGATCGCTTCCTGCACCTCTGTCAAAGACCACTTGCTCATAGGTTTACTCTTAAATACACTGGACAGCTCAGGATCATTGCAGTTCCTAATAAACATCATGGATATTTCAGCATTCATGTTCTCCAATTTCCTGCCTTGCTTTTTCAGGAGACGATCTGCCTGCTCTGCTGCTGTATTCAAGCGCACCCAATAATCCACTGGATTCTCACCCACACTGGGCTGAGTGGCATAAAAATCAGCCAACGGTAAGCATGATGCAGGGGACTCACTGAAATGCTTCCGCAGGATATCATAGATCATGTCTGGCTGGACTGCATGGTCTGGGGTTAAGCTACTCCTTATTCCCACTTTAACTATTTTCTTGGCCTTTCCCATCAGATGACTCAGGATCTCATCAACTTGATCTGAAGTGGGGAATTTCTTTTTGCGTAAATACATTTCCATCAGCTCTATCCATTCCTGTACTGAGCATTTATCAGACCCCTCCCCTCTGAACACAGCAGGCTCACGAACATCTGACTTGACTACCACATTGACATTGGTGAGATCAAGAGTGCCACTGATGTTACTAGATTGTTCATGCCTGTCTGGCGCCATTGGAGAGACTGGGTCACATGACTGTGTGACAGGCTGAGTAGAAGGTAACAGCCGACTGGCTATGGAATCTCCAATTCGATTCCCTAATTCAGTAATTAGATCACGCAGCTCAGCTGAGGGGTCATTGCTACCAGGAGGAAACATGGGCGTGGAGGATGCGGGCCCTACCTCACATGCCTGTGCTGGTAAATCCCCCTCCCCATCACTGATATGTGGCTGTGGTGTCTGTACAACATAAATAGCCCCCACTGGGTGTGTATGCATAGTACCACCCTCTCCCACCATGTCAGTGAAAGTTAACTGTTTAACTCCCCCACCCCTCAACAAAAAAAGACCCCTGCCTCTACCTGCCCCAGCTACAGGGGTGTGAGAATAAAGGCTATGAGACATATCACCATCCATTACTAAAAACTAGCTTAATTAATGGTAATAAACACAAAATAGAAATTTCAAAACAGGCTACTCTGATATAACACACATAAAATAAAATTCAAAGCCAAATAATACTGAATGAGCTTCTGTCAAAAACCTTAAGTAACTGAAGGATGCGTTGTGTTGATGAAGACTGGACTCTCCTTGCGAACCTCCACTCAGCAGGCAGCTGGACCCCGGAGATCAGCTGTGGCTGATCAGAAGAATCCTTGAAAGGTCACGGCACCAGTTTATGTAACGGACTCGAACTAGTCAGCTACATTAAAATAACAAAATAAAATAAATCTTGGCCGATGCAGAGAAGCAGACATCAGGCAGGGTCTCGATCAGTCAGTAGTCTGTTTATTTCTGAAACAGATTGGGGCAGACAATTTACACATGACACGGGAATGGGGACAAGTGCTGGCATTCCCCATCCCAGGCTTCCAGCGTGTGAGAAACATAGTTTACAGCTACTTGGACTACATAACTTTAGATCGTATGGTTACAGTATACCACAAGCAAAGAAAAAGTTTAGCACCAAATACATGACAGCATTACATGACAGAGTTACATGACTGATCGTTTTTTCTATTTTTTACAACAGTACATTTAACATTTTAACATACCTGAAACAGATTGGGGCAGACAATTTACACATGACACGGGAATGGGGACAAGTGCTGGCATTCCTACAGAACAATGGACTCGTTAGCGCCTACTTAACTAGCCATCAATCATCGGTATTTATGACGCTACTTTGAATATTTTACATCGGTATTGCAAACGAAAATGTAACAGAAAATCTTACAATCAAAATTAGTACAATAACTTAAAGAAAACTACAGTAAATCAATCACATTAATCAATTTCGTTCCCTGAGGAATTACACACAACTTACCCCTTCCCAGGCTTCCAGCGTGTGAGGAAGTTCCCAGATGTGTCACACTAATTATCGCCCCATCAGAAACACTTGACATATGTATTTACAACACGGACATTTTGGGAAGTTCATTACTGCAGGAACATATTTATTCTTAAGACTACTACACTCTGAGTGTTGCTATCCCTGTGCTGTTGCAATCCTGGAATTTCCCCATAGTGGGACTAATAAAGGCTTATCTTATCTTATCTAATATACACTTAGGTGTAATTTCATCATCATCATCATAGCAGTCTGTCGTGGGCGACAATGACTGTTTCATTTAGGTCTGATCAGATTCCTCCACACAGCTCTGTCCTTAGCCTTCTGCTGCCAGGAACTCCTGTCTATGTCCAACTTCTTCAAGTTTCTTTTTACAGTGTCTTTAAATCTGAGCCTTGGTCTACCCTGATTGCGTTTGCCCTCACATAACTGTGAGTAGAGTAACTGCCGAGGGAGACGCTGGTGGTCCATCCTCTCAACATGTCTGAGCCATCTCAGGTTCATCTGTATTAGCATATCCTCCATTGATGGTAGATCAGCTCGTTTCAACACTTCTATGTTGGTTATCTTGTCCTTTCCTTTCATTATGGCTTGAAGGTGTCTCATCATGTACGCGTGGAGTTTCTTCACCTGCACTCTGTAGACTTTAAACAACACTAAATGGCACAAAACACAAAGAAAGAAGGGAGGCTACTGCGTGTTCATGTGCCACCTAGTGGAGAGTGGAGGATGTTGTTCTTTCCAACAGAGTGCGTACATTCCATTCTGCTACGCACAAGGCTGCTGTTTTCCTCTTCTTTTGTCTTCCTGCTTCTAGCTTACTTTTCGCTGCCTGTCGGAGTGTGAACAGATCAGCGTGGACCTTGTAAGCCCGGGCGACGTCCGAGCCGGTATGAGTTGCTTTCTGATTGACCATTTCATGAAACTGCTTGCAAAGTATTTGAGTACTGCTAGCTTTTGCTGGACTAGCAGCATATTCTTGGCAGATAAAGGTATTATCAGTGGCAAGGACAAGCCAAGACAAACTGACTCCAGTATCTGTTGCAGTGACTGACCAGATGATAGGTTTGTTTATCTCTGCTCTTTGTGTAGTGCATGTCACAATGCACCAACTGGCACAGTCCACCACAGACCTTGCGACAGATGTGTTTATCTGCCAGGATGTCCAGTCTCACCACGTGTAACTGGGAGTGGTCCACCACAGACCTGTGGCAGATATTGTTTATAGTTCTGCCAGGATGCCCTGTTTCACCCTCCACACCCTTGGAAGGGCGGGGATGCCGGTTGAGTCGCAGACGGCCCGACCCATGAGACAGGTAGTACCGGGCTGAAATAGAAAAAAACTTGGTCAAGTCCTTAATCCGAATCTTCCTACCGAACCCTGGTTAATAAAAGACACGCTATATACGGGAATAAGCAGATAGAAACACAAAGACACAACAGAGTTGCTGCTGGTACGGCCGCTCTGCTTCCGGTGCCAGTAGTTAATTAATTAATTAATTAATATATTTATATATACACTATTTTTGTTTCATAATTCTTTCAATAAAGTTTGTTTTAAAAAAAACTTATAGTGTTACCAATGTTACACTCAGGAGGGGCGAAGGGGAGGAAGGATGACTGAGCCAAGCTGTTAGACTTTGCAGCGGCTTTTTTTATTCACTCCTCAGCACACACGGCATGGCCCACACTTACACAGCACATCGCTAGACACCATCTTTTCATAACACACTCTCCGGAACATTCTCTGGAACACTCACTACTCTTCTTCTATTGTGTTCTAACACTATACAGTGTTTCATCACTACTGAGCGCCACCTCTGGCGTAGAAACGCTACTGCTTTCACTGACAGTTCATACTTAAACAGTGCATATTCAGTCCTTTAATAACATTCCCCATAAATGCTCCCATTTAACATTAATCATTAAATTATAGTCTCTCAGGTACATTTATTAAGAATATTTATATTTGCCATTAGCATCTAATCCACACTGTTTTCTGAGGGTTTACTAGAGGTTGTCCAAAATTAACGTTTTCCTACACTCACCCCTCAAAAAGTTAATGTCGTCCCGACATTACACCTTTCTTAAAACTACTGTTTTTTTTCTCTTTTCTTCTTCCAGTTCACATTTGGTAATCATGTATTACATGTAAGTAGAGTATCACTACACAGGAGTCAGTGTTCATTAAAGTCTATAAAGATGCAACTGGCAATTGTCCATAGTACAGCATGTATCTCCTATTCCATGCAATACATTTGCAGAAGAGGTCTTTGTGCACGATAACCTTCAGCCGCTCCATCCATCATGGTGGGTATCTGCATCTTTCCTGAGAGTAAGGGTACTCAATCTAGTCATAGCCTACTAAATAAACCTTGGTGTGATGCCTGTGCCTTAGTAACACACTGTAAGTCTTTTTTGTGTTTTTAAATTTTTTTGTTCTTTTTTTTCCTTTTTTTATCAACCATCACAGTAACTACCAAGTTACTTTTCAAAACATTTATGTCTGAACAATGGTTATCTTTAGCTTCTACACCTTTGTTTTAGACAGATGAAGTGCAATGAAGTGCAAGGTTGGCCTAACTTATCATAAGTCAATCTCAATGGCTGTTTTCTTATTCTTGAAGGATACGTTTTAGCAGGAATCTCATCAGGTCCCTCCTGGTCACTGGAACTGGACTCCGACACCTCATCACTCTGGTCCTGGTCTGCCTCAGCTGGATCTGGAACCACCGGATTGTCGACCTCTGGTGCCAGCTGCACCTGCGTGATGTCATCTGGGTCCTGGTCCTCATCCTCCGGAGTAGTGTCACCGTGCGGGTAGAACTCCGGTGCATCGGCTCTCAGTGGACGCTGCTCTTGAGCCTTCCCAGCTCGTAATCCGATTATGGCATTCCAACCCTCTTCATCTTCATCATCCGTGTTGCTTTGTCTGTCCACATGCCTTTGTCTTTTAGAGTCTCTTTCTCTCTTTTTCTTAGAGGCATGCTCCACTGTTTCCATGGGAAGAAAGTCACAGGGTAGCAAAAGGTTTCTGTGCATGACCCGAGTGCGTCCCTTGCCACTTTCAGGTCTGATTTCATATACTGGACTGTCTGGGTACTTCTTTTGGGTCACGACATACACCTTGTCTTCCCAGATTGATCTTAGTTTTCCTGGCCCACCTTTTTCGGTCAAGTTTCGGACCAATACTCTGGACCCAGGGAGTAACTCAGCACCGTGAACCTTTTTATCATAAAGTGCTTTACTTCTCATCCCTTCTTTGTTTGCTGTTTTAGAAGCGAGTTTGTAAGCTTCAGTCATTGTAGCTCTCCACTTTTCAGCATAGTCCTGCTGAGAAACACTCTGCTCTCTTGTTGTGAGGCCAAACATCAGATCAATAGGCAACTTTGGACTACGGCCAAACAACAGAAAATATGGTGTGTACCCCGTAGCTTCACTACTCGTACAATTATAGGCATGAACCACTTTTGCCAGAGAGGACTTTCAGTCTTCCTTAGCTGCTTCGGGCAAATTTCTGAGCATTGCCAACAGTGTACGATTGAATCGTTCCACCTGCCCATTCCCTTGGGGATGGTAGGGCGTTGTTCGGGACCCCTGCACACCACTGTACGCTTGGAGTTTTGCAAAAAATTTATTTTGGAACTCTCTTCCCTGATCATGATGGAGTCGTGTGGGGAAACCAAACTTGAGGGCAAAATCTCCAAAGATCTTCTCAGCAGCGGTGTGGGCAGCTTTGCTACGACAAGGGTAAGCCTGGGCAAAACGAGTGAAGTGGTCCATTACAACCAGGATATACTCATATCCTCCTTTGCACTTCTCCAAATGCAGGAAATCCACTGACACTAATTCAAATGGGTACGTGGTGACAATGTTAGTCAGTGGTGCCCTTGTTGTCTTATTGGGATGTTTGTTCTTCAAACAACTGCAAACTCTCGTGATGTAGTGCTCCACATCTCTTTGCATGTGAGCCCAATAAAAACGCTCTCTTATCAAGTTCATCACTCTCTCTACCCCTAAATGGCCCATGTTTTCATGGAGCTCTTTGAACATGAGCTTGTGAAACTTCTGGGGTAGGAGTAGCTGGTCATGTGTTGCCGTTCTCCTGTAAAGCAGTCCATCATCTTCCAAGTACAGCTTGTGTTTCTGCCTGACTAACGCTGCAATTTTACTGTTCTGCTGCTTTCCACTTCTTGGCCATTGTTTTGACAACACATAGCGCAACACCTCTTCAATCACGGAGTCTTCTTCTTGAGCTCTTTTTAGATCAGTCTTTGACATTTCAGCTATAGAGCTGGCTTCTTGGTCTGCTTCACTAATGAGAGTAGAAATGGTGACTGAGCAGAGCCATGGTTCATTTTCTTGTGACTTCACCTTGACTGCCTGTGCCACGCAATTCATCACATCAGGATTAATATCCTGTGTACATTTGTTCATGTACTGCTCCATATCTAGGGGCATACGGGAAAGTCCGTCTGCATCTCTGTTTGCTTTTCCAGGGCGATACTTAATCACAAACTGGAAATCAGCTAGTTCTGCTACCCACCTCTGTGTGGTTGAATTTAACTTTGCGGTGGTGAGCACATACGTTAGGGGATTTTTGTCCATATAGACAGTGAATGGTGGAGAATAGTACAGATAATCCCGAAACCTCTCACAGATGGCCCACTTCATGGCAAGAAACTCCAGCTTCCCTGAATGAAGGTGGTAGTTCTTCTCTGAATTTGACAGTGTCCTGGAGCCATATGCTATCACCACCAGTTTGTCTTGTTGCCGCTGGTATAACACCGCCCCAAGCCCCTCCTGTGAAGCGTCACAGTGTAAAATGAAGGGTTCTTCAAAGTTCGGGTAACCTAACACTGGGGGTTGGGTAAGAAGATCAACAAGCTGACAAACTACTGCTTGATGCTCTAGGCGCCACCTGATCACATGGGATGAGGGTAAGTGGCCACCATCGTTCTTTTTGACATGTTTCTTTGAGTTTTTCTTTGCCTTGTCTGTGTGATCGTTAGCCAGAAGGTTGTAAAGAGGCTTTGCTATACAAGAGAAGTTGGGAATATAGCTGCCGCGGGAATATGAAATAAAACCTAGCAATTTCCTTAGTTCTCCAACAGTGGAAGGTTGCTGCTGTTTGAGTGTCTGCACTGGGGCAATGTCCGCAGGGTCCATGGTGTAACCCTGTCCTGTTACCATTTTACCAAGAAAACGTACCTGCTGCTTGAATAACTCACATTTCCGGGGAGTCAGCTTCACCCCATGGCTTTGATAGCGGTGCAGGACGCTTCTCAGGTCTCACAAGTGATCTTCAAAAGTCTGTGAATGAACAAGGTTATCATCGAGGTAAGGCAGACAAATATCATCTCTCAACCCCCACAAGCACTCCTCCATAGATCTCTGGAATGCTGCTGGTGCTGAGGACAAACCAAATGGAATTCTTACCCACCCGAACAAACCCCAGGGAGTGATAAATGCAGTGAGGGGCCTACTTGAATCTTCCAGGAAACCCTGGTGATACGCCTTCCCTTGGTCGAGGACTGAAAACCACACACTCCCATTTAGACTGTTTAGCACACAGGTGTCAAACTCATTCCATGGAGGGCCAAGACCCTGCAGGTTTTACCTCCACCCAGTGTCTTCAACAGGTGATTTCTCTGAATTTCTTCCTACTGATTGTTGATCAGTGAAAACACCTGCTGAAGAGACTGGGTGGAAGTAAAACCTGCAGGGTCTTGGCCCTCCATGGAATGAGTTTGACACCCCTGGTTTAGCATATCTTGTATGCGGGGAATTGGGTGTCTGTCTGGGATAGACTTCTTGTTCAACTCTCTAAAGTCGCAGCACAAACGCAGACCTCCATCTTTCTTTCGCACACAGACGATTGGACTGGAATACGATGACTTGGATTTGGTGATCCAGCCCCTGTTAAGCAGGTCTTCTAAATACTGCTTTACTTCTTTATGAAGTGGTTTGGGAACAGAAACATACGTCTTTTTAACAGGATCGTGATCCTTGAGTCTGATCTTCAACTGTAAAGAGGGAATTGTCCCTACATCATACTCATCACGGGAAAACGCTTGCCGTTCCTCCCGTAGTAACTGTTTTACTTGCTCTTGCTGTATGGGCGAGAGATGATCAAGGGGAACTGGAGGGTCCCACATGTCCATAGTCTCTTTGACAGCACAGTTCATCTTGGTCTCTTTATTTCTTCCTGTTTCTCTCGTCGTCGGGTTGACGGTCGCATGGTTTACAGCAGGGGGTCTAATATCTGCCGGATAAGCAGTTTTAACTCTCTGCGTTTCCCCCAAAATGGTCTTAGCGGGCAGCTGGATATCACGGGACGTACTGTTTGTTATAGGTATTTTGAACATTGATCGTTTCCCTTTCCATAACTGCACCAACCCACTTTGCATCTGCAAACCCTCTGGTAACTGGGTGTACTGACTTGGCTCATATAAGACATCTTGTGTGTCTGGAAGTGAGCCTGCTCTGACACAACCTTTGACTGTTTTGGTTTGGCCAGCAGGGATTGTAACCATCTCACTGCCAACTTTTACCATTCCTTCCCCCAGCCTATCCTCCTCACTTTGCATCACTTTCAAAAACACCTCTGTTTTCTTTCAGTCAAATGAGAAGGCTGCGCTAACAGCTTCACTGATGGCACAAGGGGGTTTAATGCCCATCTTCAGGACATGGTCAATCACGTTGAACCCAATGATAGGCAGCTCTGCCACTCCATCCTCCTTCACCACTAGCACAGGAACTAAGAGTTCCACCAGTGGGCGACTGTCGGCAGCTTAAATGTGACTTCGACCCACCCTGAGAATGGAATTGTGTCTGGTTCACTGCCCTCCCATTCAGGATACTTGGACCCACCAACTCGGCTAAGTCTCTGACGGTGGTGTGTGGCAGGTGCTCCTGTCTCCAGGCGTCATTCATTAAACAAACCTGTGACCCTGTGTCCCACAATGCTTGTGTCTCCTTGTCATCGAGGAAGCAGGTGATGACATATTTTTTTCCAACCAAATTGAGTAACTGTAATTGGCGATTAGGGGACAGTAGATTAACACGGACCGTTTCTTCAGGAGGTGCCTCGGCCTTAGCTACCAGCCTTGCTTCCAATCTTCGAATACTGTCAGTAACGAGCTCATACAGTTCTTGTGTGTTAGCTTGTTCTGATGTGGTTGCGACAGTATTGGCCGCCGTGTCTACTTGCCCTGTTCCTCTTCCAAGTCTCCTCCCTATCTGACATTCCCTTGACATGTGGCCGCTGACTCCACACCTGAAGCAGTGGTTGCATTGTTTGCCATTGCTGGTGGACTGACATCTCTTGCAGCCACGTGTCCTCCTGGCTCTTTGAGTGCGAGGTGCTTTGGGAGACTCACGTATGGCCTTTTTGATCTCCTCCATGTCACTCTTCAGCTGCGTGACTATGTCCAAGAGCTCAGATTCCGTACGGGTCACTGTACTTTGGGATTTAAGGATTTTTCCTTTTGTCGATGGTAGGGGGCGCTCTTGGCCATCCACTTCTCTCTTGGTTGCATACTGACCCGTCAGATTTTCCACTCGGCATTCTCGAACTTTTGGTTCTTTTGTGTGCCTTTTAAATTTTTGATGCCGTTCCCACTCAAGATTGGCTGCTGCATTCGTCTTTGAAATCAGTAGCTCGTCGGTGACGGCAGGATCCTCCAAATAATGCTTCAGTTGATACTTCACATCAGTACTGATCAGTCCTGTTTCCACCGCCCTCAGAAACTTCCTCTGAATAAGATCAGAACTATACTGCTCTTCAGTGTCAGGCTCTCTGGATGCTGCTAAAAGTCTTTCCTTCAGCTCAATGGCACGAAACAGGAAGTTCTGAGGTGACTCATTACTGTCTTGTGTGAGATTTGTCAGACGATGATACAAGTCAGTGGAACTATCTTCTTTATAATGTCCTCGCAGGATTATGCGCAGCTGTGGCAGTGTGAGATCTGACTTAATCTCCAGCATAGCACGCAAACTCAATCCAGGACTCACTGCTCTGACAACAGCCTCAATTATCTCAGCCTCACTGTGCTTCTTCTTTAAGCCCATATCAATTTGGTGAGTGAGATTGGAATAAGACAACTTGTCTTTTTGGCCCCTCTCCCCTATCTGCCCATTTATCTTAAACTCCCGTTTAATGATTACTTCTGGCAGTAGGGGCACTGTGGGGACCGCGGGCTGTATCACAAAATGGCGGCTCGGTGGCGGCGCGGCCTCGGGCTGTGTCACAAAATGGCGGCCCGGTGGCGGCACGGCCTCATCATCCGTCAGCCTTATTATTTCCTCTTCAACCCTTTTAGCTGAATCAATGATGCTTTCATGCAGAGCGGCATACTGGCTCTGTAAACTGGCGAGTGCCTCCGCCTCGTGACTCGTGCTGGCCGCTGTCGCTGCCTGCATCAACGGTTCACTTAGCTTAGCTTCGTTAGCACATGCTATTAGCTTTAGCACAAACTCGCGGGCTACATCCTCCTCTTTGCGTTCAATGGCTTTCTCCACCTCCTCGATTAACAGTCGTATCAGCGTGTACTCCCTCAAAAAGTAATTGAGGGAATTGTTAAGCCACTCACCCACATCTGTAACCTGTCATTTCAAACTGGTACATTTCCAGACAAAATGAAAATAGCAAAAGTAATACCTCTATACAAAACAGGAGACAGTCATCGCTTCACAAATTACAGGCCAGTCTCTTTATTCTCACAATTCTCCAAAATACTTGAAAAATTCTTCACTAAGAGACTGGATGATTTCACTGAAAAACACAACCTCCTTACAGATAGCCAGTATGGTTTTAGAGCAGATAAATCTACATCTTTGGCACTGATCGAACTTATAGAAGAAATTACTAGTTGTATAGATTAAAAAAAAGGTTGCTGTAGGAGTATTTATAGATTTAAAGAAAGCTTTTGACACCATTGACCACAGAATACTACTAAGGAAACTGGAAAGGTATGGGATAAGAGAGGTTGGACTGAGTTGGGTGGAAAGTTATTTAAGTAACAGACAACAATTTGTACAAATTGGAGAGCACAAATCACCCTTCATGGACATCACTTGTGGTGTGCCACAGGGGTCAGTTTTGGGACCCAAACTCTTTATTTTGTATATAAATGACATATGCCAAGTATCAAAAATTCTGAAATTTATTTTGTTTGCGGATGACACAAATATCCTTTGCACTGGTGAGAATTTGCAGCAGGTTTTAGAGGTGGTCACAACTGAAATGGAAAAATTAACGCAGTGGTTCAACAAAAATAAATTATCTCTAAATCTAAAAAAACCAAAGATTATGTTGTTTGGAAATTATAAAATAAATCATGAAATTATGGTAACGATAGATGATACCAGAATAGAAACAGTACAGGAAAATAAGTTTCTGGGGGTGACGCTAGACAATAAAATCTGCTGGAAACCTCACATCAGTCACATCCGGGCCAAATTAGCAAAATGTATAGGCATACTGGGGAAGACAAGACACTTCTTGGACTATAAATCATTGGTCTTACTGTACAATTCACTGTTTTTACCTTATCTTAACTACTGTGTAGAAGTCTGGGGAAACACCTACAAGACCAACCTACAGTCAATATGCACATTACAAAAAAGAGCTATAATAAACAATGCAGGATATAGAGACCATACCAATGCGTTGTTCTTAAAGTCACATGTCATAAAGTTCATCGATTTAGTTAAATTTAAGACAGCACAAGTAATGTACAGGGCGATTAATAATCAACTACCAACTAATATACAAAAAATATTTAAAAAAAGAGACAATGATCATAATTTGAGGGGAGACTTAAACTTTACAAAACCCAAGATACGTACAGCCAAGAAAAGTATGTGCATATCTGTCTGTGGGGTGGATTTGTAGAACAGTCTGGAGCCGGAACTGAAACTATGTACAAACAGAAATCAATTCAAAAAGAGGTATAAGCACCATTTGCTGAAAGGGTATATGTTAGAAGGGTAGTAGTTATATGTACGATTCATTATGTTCACTCTGGGATATTATGGGACACTATGGAATGGTGGGTGGGACAGCACTGTGTATATCTGTGTTGTTTGAGGCTGGTTTTGATGTATGGACATCAATGTATGCTAGGATGGATGGGTGTTAATGTTGATTTAAGCGCTATATAAGTGCAGGTTAGTTAGTTAGTATATATCCAGTAAATCTATGTGTTTTCCATGTGTTTTCCATTTGTAAAAAATACAGTAAATTGTTTACTTGGGGTCTTAAAGGTGGTAATTAGTATAAAATTCACATGGGTGTATCTATGGAAAAGAGGAGATGGAATTAATAAGTGTTCACTTCTTCCTTCTCCCTTTCGAACAGTGTATACTGTTACTTTATTGCATTTGCCATTTGCTTGTATTTATTATATTTTTGTGTTTGAAATTATCTATCTATCTATCTATCTATCTATCTACTTCTTAGACGGTTCGGCTGGGCTTATCTTTGCAAATAAACAGACCTCATTTAGCTGTTCGGCCCGTAACGGCACCAAGGCCTCGCTTAGCGTATCTTGTAGCTGCTCCAGTTCCATCGTTACGGCCTCTTTTTTTTTTATTTGCACTCACTCACCGTCTCAGACACGACTGAACCATCCTCTGCTACCAAGTTTTGTTACACCCAGGAGGGGCGAAGGGGAGGAAGGATGACTGAGCCAAGCTGTTAGACTTTGCAGCGGCTTTTTTTATTCACTCCTCAGCACACACGGCACGGCCCACACTTACACAGCACATCACTAGACACCATCTTTTCATAACACACTCTCTGGAACATTCTCTGGAACGCTCACTACTCTTCTTCTATTGTGTTCTAACACTATACAGTGTTTCATCACTACTGAGCGCCACCTCTGGCATAGAAACGCTACTGCTTTCACTGACAGTTCATACTTAAACAGTGCATATTCAGTCCTTTAATAACATTCCCCATAAATGCCCCCATTTACCATTAATCATTAAATTATAGTCTCTTAGGTACATTTATTAAGAATATTTATATTTGCCATTAGCATCTAATCCACACTGTTTTCTGAGGGTTTACTAGAGGTTGTCCAAAATTAATGTTTTCCTACACCAAGGTAAAGTGAAGTGTGTCCTATTTCTACCATTTTGAGCCCCTTCATCCCCTTACAGCCTGGAACACTCAAGAACTACTGATGGCAGCAGCCTAAAGTCTACAAGGGCTCAGGACCTGAGGGTTTAGGGAAGAGACTGAGGTTCCTCTGAGATTCGCCCAGTCATTAGTGGTGCCTCTGAAACCCAGAACGGAACAGAACCGAACATCTGTGCACGGAACATGAATAAAAGTGTGTGATGTGTATTGATATGTGAAGTTCATATGGAGTCACCACTAGAGGGCAGTATGACCCCGGCCATGACCTGACTATAAGAGGAGTTGTACATGTGCCACTGTGTGGTTAGTTGTTAGTTGCAGTTGAAGTGACAAGTAAAAAGTCCTAACTGACACCCGGTGTGTGCGCCTCGTCATTACATGTTCCAGGAGAACATTACATGGTACCAGGAGTAAATTACATGATACCAGGATAAAACTACGAACCGACGGCGAAGATGAACGTTCTTCGACAGCCGGACGAGTTAAAGTTGACCGGTAACGTCAACGAGAACTGGAAAGTATTCAAACAGAGTTTTGAACTTTATTCGCTTGCTATCGGTCTCCGTGACGAGGAGAGGAAAATAGCATTACTGCTAACAGTAGCAGGGCGAGCGGCGCTAAATGTGTTTAACACATTCATCTTCACGGAAGAAGAAAAAGGCACCTTCGACGCCGTGATGAAGAAATTTGACGATTATTGCACACCGAGAAAGAATGAAACGTACGAGAGGTATGTGTTCAGAAAAAGACTTCAGAAAGAGTCAGAGTCCATCGAGCTGTATGTCACAGACCTACGGTTGAAATGTCAGTCATGCAACTTTGGAACATTGAGTGAGTCAATGATACGGGACCAAATTGTAATAGGGGTCCAAGACAACAAATTGCGGATGCAATTACTGAAAGAGACTAACTTAACGCTGGAGAAAGCGATACAGATTTGCCAAGCGTCTGAGAGTATAAAGGCACAATTAAAGACTTTTAGCAGCAAGGAAAAAGAGACTGCTGAGGTCGGTGCAGTGCAGCGCGCGAAGCCGAAAGGAACGTTGCAGGCAAGAAAAAGGGAGGCAAAACCAGAGCGCACGCGCGGGAACTGCGAGCGGTGTGGAAGGCAACACGCGCTGAAACAGTGTCCAGCATTCGGGAAGGAATGTCGCAAGTGTGGCGGAAAAAATACTTCGCAAAGACCTGCTTCTCAAAGAGGAGGGTGCAACTCGTGGAGAAAAAGAGCGACAGCGAGGAGGATCAGTTTTACGTGGACGCCCTAGAGGGAAAGACGAGCGCTGACAAATGGATAGTGTGCCTGGAGATGAATGGCACGGACATGTCACTGAAGCTCGACACAGGTGCGCAGGTAAACATCCTGCCAATGAAAGAATTTAAAAGACTGAAAAACAAGCCGAAAATAAGAAATAAAAAGATTAATCTGAGAACATATGACGATAAGCCAATACCCACTAAGGGAATGTGCAGGGTTACACTGTCAAACAAAGGTAAAACAGTGAATGCATTGTTTGTACTTGTTGATGGAAATAGACAAGCAATTTTGGGTTTAAAAACATGCGATCAGCTAGGTCTGATCAAAAGGGTGAATGTCATTGATACAGACAAAGTGACAACACGAGAAAATACAGAGGCTACAACAAGTAAGCACAAACACACTGACTGGGTGAAAGAATACAAAGAGGTGTTCAAAGGAATAGGCCGCCTACCAGGCAAACAAAAAATTAGGCTGAAAGAGAATGCAGAGCCAGTCATACATGCAGCAAGAAAAGTGCCAATAGCTCTTAAAAAGAGGCTGAGAGAAACACTAGACTCACTGATAGCAGACGGAGTGGTCAAAAAAATAGAAGAACCAACTGAATGGGTTAACTCACTAGTTATAGTGGAGAAGCCAAATGGAGATTTGAGATTGTGCATAGATCCAAAAGATCTAAATAAAGTAATACAGCGGGAGCATTACAGGCTACCAACAAAATCTGACATAACCAGCACAATGAGTGGAGCAAATTACTTCACAAAATTAGATGCCAAATCTGGGTTTTACCAAATAGTGCTAGATGAGGAAAGCGCTAAATTGTGCACATTTAACACGCCATTCGGAAGGCATTGCTTTCTACGAATGCCGTTCGGGATTAGCTCAGCCCCTGAAATTTTCCATAGAACTGTGCAGCAATTGTTTGACGGAATAGAAGGGGTGGGAGTTTTTCTTGATGATGTGGTAGTCTGGGGAAAAACAAAAGAGGAGCACGACGAAAGGTTGGCAAGAGTTCTCACACAGGCGCAAAAGTCAGGTATGAAACTGAATAAGAGTAAGTGCCAATTCGGGGTACGGGAGATTACATACCTGGGAGAGAAATTATCTGGGGCAGGCGTGCAACCAGATCCGGAAAAAGTGCGGGCCATAGCAGAGCTGCCAGTACCGAAGGACAAAAATGACTTGCAAAGAGCCCTAGGACTAGCCAATTACATGGGAAAATTTATTCCAAATTTATCAGCTAACACAATAGCTCTTAGAAGCTTGTTAGAGACCAATACAATGTGGCAGTGGATGGCAGAGCATGCCAGAGAATGGGAGTGGCTCAAAAGCAGTCTAATAAAGGAGCCAGTGTTAAAATTCTATGATCAGGACAAACTGCTAAAAGTGTCCACAGATGCGTCCAAAGCCGGCCTAGGAGCTGTGCTATTGCAAAAACATGACACAGAGTGGTATCCAGTCGCATACGCATCGCGCACCATGACAAGCGCAGAGAAAAATTACGCGCAAATAGAGAAAGAGACTCTAGGTGCAGTGTTTGGATGTGAGAAGTTTCATGAATATGTGTATGGACGGTCAGTAATACTAGAAACAGACCACAAACCACTGATTGCTATCTCACAGAAGCCACTGGGTGACGCACCACCGCGCATCCAGCGCCTAATGTTAAGATTACAGAAATATGACTTGAAATTTGAGTTTACACCAGGCAAGCAACTAATTGTAGCCGATGCGCTGAGTAGGGCTAGCTTGAGCAACACCAGCAGCACAACAGAGGAAGCTGTGCAAATACATGTAGACTCTATTAAGGCACACATGCCAGTGTCAGATGCAAAATGGACGAAGATAGTGAAAGAAACACAAAAAGATGAGAAACTAAAAAGAGTAATGGAACAGATACATCAGCCAGGACAGGTTATGATTGACAAGCCTTACCAACACTTTAAAGGTGAACTGTCTGTGTTAGATGGGGTTCTGTTAAAAGGTACAAGGATAGTCATACCTACCTCCATGAGATCAGAAATGGATAAATTAGTGCATGAGGGGCATTTGGGTATTGAAAAGTGCAAAAGACGTGCACATGATGTTTTGTATTGGCCCAACATGCACAAGGACATTGAGGCATATGTGCAGCGCTGTGACATTTGCCAGCGCCACAGGTATCAACAGCCAAAGGAGCCTATGAGGCCCCATGAGAAGCCTCAAGGGCCATGGAGAAAAGTGGGCATGGATCTATTTCAGCTTAAGGGCAAGGACTATCTGTTAGTCATGGACTATCATTCCACCTACCCAGAGTTTGCAGGGTTGAGTGACACAACAGCAGAAAAGGTGATTGCACATACAAAGACAATGTTCGCACGCCATGGAATTCCAATGACTGTTGTAAGTGATAACGGACCACAATTCACGAGTCAGTGCTTCAAAGACTTTGCAGACACATATGGGTTCAAGCACGTGACCTCAAGCCCTCTGTACCCACAGTCAAATGGGTTAGCAGAGAAAGGGGTGCAAATAGTGAAGCGCATACTGAAAAAGGCTGCAGACAATGAAGAAGACCCACATCTGGCGATCCTGAATTACCGAGCATCACCACTGGAGAATGGACTGTCCCCAGCAGAAATGCTCATGAACAGAAAACTCAGAACGCGACTTCCATCAGCATCTCAGGTGATGGAAAAGAGAGATGTGAGGCGTGATGAGAGGCAAACTGAACTGTACAACAGAACAGCACGACCTCTGAGACCACTTGCACATGAGAACATTGTGCGAGTGAGATGTGATGGAGAATGGGGACCGCTGGCAAAAGTGGTTAAAGAAACAACTCCCAGATCATATGAAGTCATCACAGAGCATGGGAAAACAATGAGGCGAAACCGACGTCACTTACTGAAAGTGCCTCAGACAAAAATGAGAGTCACAGACAGTGAAACAAGCGACATGCCAATTTACAGCCAAACCGAACAACCAGAAATGGCTGAGAACCAGAACATAGAGACAGACACTAACGAACAGACTGAGGTGACACAAAGGAGATGCTCACAAAGGCAAATTGTGAAACCAAAAAGATTGATTGAGGAAATGTAAGGAGTACTGAGATGAATGAGAAAAAAAAAATAAATAAATGTGTTGATATTGAATTGTAAACAGAGAAAAAAAAATGTGTTGATGTTGAATTGTAAACAGAGAAAAAATTGAACTTGTGATTCAGTGTACAAGGTTGAAAAAAAAAATGTAAATAGAAATGGAGTTATTTTGTATATAGAAATTTGAGAAAAAGTTTATAGTTGGACATGACCTTTACTAGAAAAAAAGGGAGATGTATTGATATGTGAAGTTCATATGGAGTCACCACTAGAGGGCAGTATGACCCCGGCCATGACCTGACTATAAGAGGAGTTGTACATGTGCCACTGTGTGGTTAGTTGTTAGTTGCAGTTGAAGTGACAAGTAAAAAGTCCTAACTGACACCCGGTGTGTGCGCCTCGTCATTACATGTTCCAGGAGAACATTACATGATGTTTTTCTATAATGTTAATATGATATTATTATGTTATGGGTGGTGGCTTCACCTTTCCGGTTCCGCTGCCACTTACAGTATAAAAGGCCGATGTGGAAGAGGTAGTAATCTGGGAGTGACAGCATCACAAACATGGCGGTTGTAACACCGAAGCTCCTCTAGAAAAGAAAACAACAGCGTTTCAACGAGAGCGATATAAGATGGTGACGAGAGGCGGGTGTCATATCCGGCTCTAGGGAGCCGGGCAATCAGAGCCAGGGACAAGCCAGTGAGTCGTGATGGTTTATTTTGGGTAAAGGGGAAGGGATGAGGAGAGCACAGATACTCATGCAGAGGTACACTCACAGGTTGCACAGCGCAGAGGTAAGCAGCTCGTACCGGACGTGGGGGTAGCAAGACGTACATACTCACAGCGGGATACAAACACAGGAATGCTGCAAGAGGAGTATAAGCTGACACCAGACGAAGGGGCTTCAGCTTAGCAATGTGTTTATGTCGCAGCCCCGAGTCATCGAGGCTGCTCCTATTTATCCTCATTGGCAGCGCCCCAGCTGATGAAGACTAATTGGCCCCAGCCGTCCATAATGCTGCCAGCTGGGGGCCAGCTGAGACGCTGCTCAATGGGAAGCAGGGATGAGGGAAAACATGGGCTGAGTGCCGAGACGGCATCTCAACCCATGGTGACAGAGCCCCTCCCTCAAGGTCGGGCTCCTGAACGACCAGGAACATCCCAGCCCCCCCCCCCCCCCCCACCTAGGGTGGGAGGAAGGGAGGCGGACCGGAGGGGAAGAAGCCAAGGGAAGGACAACACCAATGGGGCAATGTAGGGTAGCGGGAAAGAAAAACCCAAATACAATACTGACAAAACAGAATAATTAACCCAGGTACAGATGGGGAGAAGAACTGGGTCAGCACGCCGGTTACATACTACCCAGAGAGTACCAACCATGCGTGACCCAGAGCAAGGAAAAAAGAACCACCAAAAAGGTACAGGGCAAAAAATGCTGAGTACGGTTAAATAAAGGGGAACCTATACACAGCGCTAATTTAAGTACATACACACACAGTCACCAAGAAAAGTGAGGGTGACTGGAACAAATGACAATTATAGAGCATGGTGTTACGGAAAACAAGGCACATGACTCTATAATGAACCAACAGGACAAAAAAGAAATACTGAGTGCAGGCAAAGAAAAACCCACACACACGAATATATAAATACCCAGTCACCTAAAGAAATGAAAGTGACTGGAATAAATGGATAATTGCAGAGCATGGTGTTACGGAAAACAAAACATAACTCTACAATACAAAAAACGAGGCTAAAAACATGGCACAAAAAGTAAAATGCTGAGCATGAGCGATGGAAAACAGCACTATAAAAACGAATCCACCAACAGGACAAAACATTACACCCGAGTGACCTTAATAACAAAAGAAAAAGTGACACCCGAGGTGAATGGCAGGCAGAGTCCAAAAATGGCCGAGATGGCTCCGGAGATCTCCCCGCCCATCGTCCAGCTGGCGAATCAGGGAAAGAGAAGTGTTCGGACAGCGAACTCTGGACCCAGATCCCAGGAATCCAGTCCACCGGCAGCCGAACCAGGCTGCCCAGAGGGAAACAGACCAGTGGGGGGAACCAGATCACCGAACCGAAAGTTCTGTGGGTCGGGTCGTCGACCCGCATCACTCAACCACCAGGACCGTTGAGACGGGCGAAGGATCAGAGCGGATCCCGGTGGAAGAGGCTCAGGGGAGAGCCGATGACGAGGGTGGCGGGCGTCAGGCCGCAGGAAAACGGCCACCTCCTCACCGGACCTGGACAATACTGGGGCAGCACCCACGTCGGACCCCGATCAGGCCTCAGGCGAACCCACGTTGGACCCCGACTGGGTCTCGGGCGAACCCACGTTGAATACTGCACCAGAACCGACCTCCAACGTTGAACCCGGACCCTCCAGCACCACGAGGAACAGCAAGTCCTTGCCGGTGACCCTGGAAGAAGGCTCAGAAGAGAAAACAGAACCGGGATCAGGATCACCGGCAGCGCCAGAACCCGGCGAGACGAGCTCAGACGCAGCGGGCGGCTGCACCCGGCTCGTCTCCCCTGGAGATAGGCTGAAGTGCTCGGGGATAAAAAGAGAGAAAAGAAAGGAGAGCACTCGCCTGATCTCGGGTTCTGACGCCGTCCAGGACTGCGAAGATCCAGGATCCGTCGTCAGGAGGTCGTTGTCAGGCTCCCATCTAGCCGCGTCGGGCCCCGCAGCCAGCACGATGGTCAGCGCAGCTTGAGATCCCTCCAGCTCAGGTAACCCCGCCGACGATCCACTCGGCGTGAAGCCAGAAGAATCTCGTCCCGCCGGACCGAACCGCTCCTCCGTGGAGACCCGGGGACGCTCAGTCGTCGGCGTAGACTCCACGCAGCAGTCAGTCCCCCTCCTCCGTCCGCAATGTAGCTGCGGAACCACAGGCCCTCTCCATATCCCACCACGTTGACCCGGAGCCGGGGACCGCTCGGCGGAGAGAGGCACAGAGGATGCGGGATTAGGAATACAGGTTACAGCAGGTGGGGAGAGTTCAGGGAGCTGCGAACCCTGAACTTCTCCTCCAGGGATGTGACAGAGCAAATCATTAAGCAGGTGTGAAAAAACAATGACTTGCCTGCCCCCTGGAGGTTGAGTATCGCCTGCTGTAGTGGATTCTGCTTCTTCCTCTCCCCGCCCGGCGATAACGGAGGACCCCCCGGGAGTTAGTCTGAGGATCGCTCGCGTTGTCTCCAGCAGAGAGCTCACCAGGCCGGAATTCCAGGCACACACAGCGGTCAGGAAGCGCGTCGAGGAGGGGGGGGAAACAGCCGGGGTGAGCCAGCCCGAATGTCCAGGAATGACAGCGGGGGAACGAGGCTCAAGGGACGAGGCTGTAGAGTCTCCACACTGACGAGGCAAAGGGATGACAGCTGCGTGGGAGGAACGGTCCTGACGATAGCCCAGAACTGGATCCGGACGAGGTTCGTGCAGAGGTGACTCGGCGATGTGATGGCGGCTATTCCCAGGGAACGAAGCGAGGGGGAAACCCAGGATTCGCCGCTCCAGATCAGAGAACGAGGCGAGGAAGGCGCCGAGCACGGGAAAGCTTCGTAGCCCTGAAGTCCACACCATCAATCTCCCTGCCGCCGCCACATGCCTGAAGGTGGTGACAGGAAACACAGTAGAGCTCGCGACAGCCACTCGACCCCGGACATAACTGCTGTCAGCTGCGGCTCCTTGAAGGGAATCCCGAGTGACGTGGCGCAGGTCGGGGAAAGTCCTCTGGTTGGCGCGAACTCCCGGACTGGAATAGCGGCAGGAACGGGACTCCGAAGCGGGGAAAGACGTCGCCCACTTCGACTCCTTGCCGGGATTTCCATCCACCCCGTGGAGCTTCTCTCGCTGTGTACCTGCAGCGTCTATCCTGGCACTGTCCTCCAGATGGTACAGAGAGTGAGGGTGACAGTCCAGGAGTTCCTCAGCACGGCCCGGATGCCAGCGTCTCGCGTTGGAGGTGTCGTGCAGGGTGAAGAGCGTCCCGTCGACAGCCTCCGAGATGGACCTCAGCTCGTCGCCCTGGCGCCGGAAGTGACTCCTGGGAAACGGCATGCTAGCAGCGCTGACACCCGGACAGAAAGGTACATTTCCACAGCGACTCACGGCCGCCGGCAACTCTTCTGGCTGCGACATACTGTCATATCCGGCTCTAGGGAGCCGGGCAATCAGAGCCAGGGACAAGCCAGTGAGTCGTGATGGTTTATTTTGGGTAAAGGGGAAGGGATGAGGAGAGCACAGATACTCATGCAGAGGTACACTCACAGGTTGCACAGCGCAGAGGTAAGCAGCTCGTACCGGACGTGGGGGTAGCAAGACGTACATACTCACAGCGGGATACAAACACAGGAATGCTGCAAGAGGAGTATAAGCTGACACCAGACGAAGGGGCTTCAGCTTAGCAATGTGTTTATGTCGCAGCCCCGAGTCATCGAGGCTGCTCCTATTTATCCTCATTGGCAGCGCCCCAGCTGATGAAGACTAATTGGCCCCAGCCGTCCATAATGCTGCCAGCTGGGGGCCAGCTGAGACGCTGCTCAATGGGAAGCAGGGATGAGGGAAAACATGGGCTGAGTGCCGAGACGGCATCTCAACCCATGGTGACAGCGGGGACCTTTAACCGGAGTGGCACAGCCGGGTTGTGAATGGACAGGAGATGGCAGAGCAGGTAGCGGAAGGTGATAAAGCAGGGAGTGATCTAGGAGGAATGGAGGTAGGAAGCGGGAAAGAGGAAGTTTGGAATTTGGTGAAGTCTAAAAGAAGCAAACGTAAACGGAAGGAAATTCAATCAAGAGCGTTATCAAGTGCTGATGAATCAGAAGATGATCATGGAGACAAAAATCCCAGAATAATCAGAAGGAGTGTAAAGTAATCATTAAACTTACTCAGGAAGGGGCATCATTTCGTGAGTGGAACCCAATTAACCTGTTGCACATCTGTGTACCACGGGCGGGCACGTCTCTGCGTCCTAGAGCGCACGAGGGTGCCCAAGGGCGCTGCGTCCTAGAGCGCACTGAAAAAAAAAGCTGCATTTCCATTCTTCCACTACAGACACAGCCGCAAACAGATTAGATATGATTGACCTCTCATTCGACTAATAAGAGCCTTGAATTGGGTTTCTGAAACCTTGAAGAACCAATGACTGAAAACCTAGCAAGAAGGACCCGCCTACCAACAGCTGCGAATGCAGCGAGCCAATTGAAGCACAGAAGTTCGAAAGTTGTTTTGTGTAAGGCTGGGTGAAGAGAGACTGACTGCTGCAGCAGATGAAAAAAGGACCCGCAGGAAGAACCGCTACAGACCCAGCAGCACGGAGACCACCCACAAGTGTGACCTGTGTGACAGGGACTGCCATTCGCGCATCGGCCTGTTCAGCCACAGGTGGTGCTGTCCCAGCAGAGTAGACGTTTAGGATTCTCTTCCATGGTCATCATAGACCGACGGAGGCCGACGACGAAGGCTGGGTGACACACACGCGTTCGCCAGTCTTTTTTTATTACTACTGTTATTTGTTTTGAAAAATCGTTCGCCAAAACCGCAATCATGGAAGCGCAAAACCGCAATAATGGAATTATGTTTTGACCGGGTCGCGTGACCAGAACCACGAGTCCGTAATAAGCGGACCAGCTTCATGTTCGTCTGACAATGAGGAAGAGAAATTTGCCAGCTACGCTGCTGTTGTGAACAGGTAAGTGTTATAAGCTAAATTATTCTTTATCCCTGAAAATTGTAATCAAAAATGACTTTTGACCGATCGGTAAATTACAACTGTGCGGCACACGAAGTCCGAAGTCCGTGCGCCGCGGTACACGGTTTGTGCGCTGCGTCCGGACCGTGAACACCCCCCCCCCCCGCTACTCTTCTGTAGCGAGGGGGGGGGGGGCGCAGGGACCGCGGGGACTGTGCGCCCCGGTCGCCACATCGCCACATGACTATTCCGTCATGTGGCGATGGCCGATGTCCGTCCTCTGTAGCGGGGGGGTGGGGGTGGGAGTTGTTATCTTCCACATTACAAATATTTTAGAATAATTTTTAGTGCACTGTAGGTTATTTTTTCTTGTAAAAAAAAAAAAAAAGCCACACATTTTTTATGTGGCATGCTTCTTTGTGTGTGGGGGCTTGTTTGTTCATTCATTCATGGATGAATGAATACACAACCCCCCCCCCCCCACACACACACACACACACACAGCCCTGAGTGTCACCTTTCATTAGAGCCCAAGATGAAGCTTCTATATTGAATCATTCAAAAGTTACAGATGTTTTTCCAAACTGTGCCATTTGGCACAATTTGGCACAGTTCAAAAACGCCTAGGAACTACCTGAGAACAAAGCTGTGTAATATATTCATTTTTTTGTGGTATTGTTACAAAATTTGGACCTCAGCTGGATAACACTTGGTTCTACATTTCTGTTGCATTTTCCAGCCCGGATCTGAAGCTGTGTGTTATTTGCAAGCATTTGTATCCAAAAAAACACTCAGGCGAAATTTATTTTCTTCAAGTTCAGTATGTTTAGATGACTGTAACTCAGTGGCCGGAGCACTTAGGGAGATTATGACTGTTTTGCCAAAAAATTCAAAGTGTTTTTTTTAAAGACCAACCCCATGAAGATGCTGCAAAGGGTTGAAGAACAGCTTTTGATTTACTTTGGGCACGTTATTTTTTGGCGTTTTTAGGGAAATTGACCAGAGTGCAAGGGGTTAAGCTAACAAATGCAATTAAGTTACTTGGAGAAGTGTTAAATGCAAAAATTCTTCGTAGTGGTTCGTTACTATTTACAGTACATGTAAAGAGTGTTCAACAAGGAAAAGCAATCAGAGTCAATAAGATGGAGGGGAAAAATGTGCAGTCTTCAGTATTTGAAGGAAATAAAGCAATTAGAGGAGTGATATCGGGCATTTCAACGGCTATTTCAACTGATGAAGTAATGAAAAACTTAACTGGAGCAAAAGTGACAGAGGTACAAAGATTGAAAACTAATAGAAATAGTGAAAAATGTGATAGTCTGTCCGTAATGTTAAAATTTGATGAAACAAGCCTGCCAAGTAAGGTGTATATTAGCTGCATGAGCTATGAAGTCAGACTTTACGTTCCTCCTCCACTCAGATGTTTCAAATGTCAAAAGTTTGGTCATGTAGCAGCGATATGCAAAGGTAGACAACGATGTGCCAGACACTCTGGTCAACATGAATATGGTAAGTGTGAAAGAGGAGCCAAATTAAAGTGCTGTATCTGCGTTGGTCAATATAGCTCTGCATATCGAAGCGGCAAAAGAGCAGCACAAATTCAGCAGATGAGTCTTCCAGGGATTAACATATGCAGAAGCTGCGAAAAGGTGCCAGCTAAAAAAGTGGGAGTCGACTCTAACAGGGAAAATGTGCAGGATTGCAATGCATGCTGTAGAATTAAGGAAGATACTCTGGTTATGAAGGAAAATAATTTTGTCTTATTTATGGTAGATGTGATAAACTGCACTGCGCAGACTTCCAAGAAAACAGAAAAAATCTAAATCATTGTGAAAGCAGAAGAAAAATATCTTGGCATTAAATGGCTACATTGGGAAGCAGTTGAAGACTTGTTAAGTGGGGGGTCTTCAAGCTCACAGACATCATGGACGATTCATTATGCTCACTCTGGGACACTATGGAATGGTGGGTGGGACAGCACTGTGTATATCTGTGTTGTTTGAGGCTGGTTTTCATGTATGGACATCAATGTATGTTAGGATGGATGGGTGTTAATGTTGATATGCACAAAACACAGTTAATTGTTTACTTGGGGTCTTAAATGTGGTAATTTGTATATAATTCACATGGGTGTATTTATGGAAAAGAGGAGATGGAATTAATAAGTGTTCACTTCTTCCTTCTCCCTTTCGAACACTGTATACTGTTACTTTATTGCATTTGTCATTTGTTTGTTTTTGTTATACTTTTTTGTTCGAAATAAAGTATCTATCTATCTATCTATCTAATAATAACTACTTATGGAACCTTTTCCTGTAAAAATTCTAAAGGTATGATTGTTTCAAGTTCTTAAATATGAAAAACTGTCACTTTTTACCTCCGCCAAGGAGGTTATGTTTTCATTGGCGTTGGTTTGTCTGTTTGTTTGTTTGTTTGTTAGCACGATAACTCAAAAAGTTATGGACGGATTTTCATGAAATTTTCAGAGATTGTCAGAAATGGGGTATCCTACAGATGATTACATTTTGGTGGTGATCCGGCTCACCATCTGGATCCAGGAATTTTTTAAAGGATTCTTGGGGAACTGTGGCGCTTGGCGGAGGTCTGTGCTCTCCGAGTGCTTTTCTAGTCTTGTTATTGCATTACAAGTTTTTTTTTTTTTGTTTGTTTGTTTTGTTTGACACACCAAAACATTTGATAAGGTCAGTTTCAGCACTGGGATACTGTGCTGGACATTTCTGACTGTTTTTATGCCTCTGTGAAACAGAGAGGCACATGGTCATCGGTTAATGCGTCTGTGTGTGTGGTTGTATCTGTCTGTCTGTTATCAGCTTTTCAGCTCGCTCAGTCAAAATTAAGTGCAACTAAAGGCTTGTATTATTGTATGACTATATTTTCTTGACTTTTACAGGTACATCTCAAAAAATTAGAATATCATGAAAAAGTTCAATATTTTTTGTCACTCATTTCAGAAAGTGAAACCCATATATTATATAGATTCATTACACAGAGAGTGATATATTTCAAGTGTTTATTTATTTTAATTTTGATGATTATGGCTTGCAGCCCATGAAAACCCCAAATTCAGTTTCTCAAAAAATTAGAATATTCCACAAAATTAATTTTAAAAAGATAGTTTTTGAATACAAATGTGGATCGACTCAAAAGTATGTCCATGTACCACTCAATACTTGGTCGGGGCTCCTTTTGGATTAATTACTGTATCAATGTGGCATGGTTCCAAGGTTGTCATAGCCAGGAGCAGTACTGGGGTTAAGCTCCCAGTGCTCATAAAATGCTCCTTACGGCGTGCGTCTCGAAAAGCCTCTGACAACTAAGTCCAACTCCTAGCCTGCCCATGTGGTTTAGTCTCTAAGCCCGGTGGAACTGCTTTTACTAATAGGAGAAGGGGCGAGGGCGGATCTCTGGCGCCTTAAAACCAGATGCTTCAGGTAGATGGTGGCTCGTCAACCTGGGAAGGTAGCCCATCTAGGGGAAGGTAAACCCTGATTTCAAACCTCTGCTGCCTTGCAGCACACCCGGTCACGGGAAAGGCTTCGGGAGTCAACCTTGAGGAAAAATCCGGAGTCGGAGCCCCTAAGGCAGTTCTCTGTTGTGCTCAACATCGTTCTGGCAGCTCCTGCGACGGCGCTGGTGCCAAACTATAGCAGCCCTGCTGTTCCTTTGGATTCATCAGTGACGTGGAGAGGGGGGACATGCTGCATGGGTAACATCTTGTCCTCCATATCTTCCTGCCCAGGCTTGAATCCTACCAACGCCCAACGCTGGAAGGTAGAACACCGGTGCGCATCGGCCTGTTCAGCCACAGGTGGTGCTGTTCCAGCAGCGTAGACGTTTAGGATTCTCTTCCATGGTCATCATAGACCGACGGAGGCCGACGACGATGCAATGTGGCGTAGCATGGAGGTGATCACCCTGTGGCACTGCTGAGGTGTTATGAAGGTCCAGGTTGCTTTGATAGTGATTTTCAGCTCGTCTGCCTTGTTGGGTCTGGTGTCTCTCATCTTCCTCTTGACAATCCTCCATACATTCTTTATGGGGTTTTAGGTCAGGAGAGTTTGCTGGCCAATCAAACACAGTGATGCCATGGTCACTAAACCAGGTTTTGATACTTTTGGCAGTGTGTGTGTGTGTGTGTGTGTGTGTGTGTGTGTGTGTGTGTGTTGGGGGGGGAGTCCTGCTGGAAAATGAAATCAGCTTCTCCATAAAGCTTGTCAGCAGCGGGAAGCATGAAGTGCTCTAAAATTTCCTGGTAGATGACTGCGCTGACTTGATACTTAATTTACCGGAGTGGTGGCTCAGTTGGTAGAGCATCTGCCCCACACCCGGGAGGCAGGGGTTCAAATCCCAGCCGGGTCATGCCGAAGACCATATAAAAGCGGAACTTCCTGCCGTCCAGCTTGGTGCTCAGCAATAATGGAATGGAAGAGGGAAATCTGTGGTGGCGCCTTGCATGGCAGCGGCCCTTCTGATTCTACTATGGGGTGTGTGTGATTTACACTGTAGATAGGATAAAGCACAATTTCATTCTACTGTACATGATTGGTTGAATGACAATAAAGGGTGATTTTTAAAACACAGTGGACCAACACCAGCAGATGACATGGTTTCTCAAATCATCACTGACTGTGGAAACTTCACACTAAACCTCAAGCAACTTAAGATTCTGTGCCTCTCCACTTTTTCTCCAGACTCTGGACTTTGATTTCCAAATGATTTGATTTTCTGACTTTGGTTTCCAAATGAAATGCAAAATTTACTTTTATCTGAACAGAGGTCATCTGCTGGTGTTGGTCCACTGTGTTTTTTCAAGACCAAAGTCAGCACAGTTGCTTTTGTGGAGAGCATGAAATGAAGAGGCTGAATTTATTTCTCAATTCAGGTTTATTGACGATCTCACATCTCCAACATTCTCTCAAACAGAAAAGAGATTGAACTACCCCAAACCCCCACTTTTATACTTGGGACATCAAAGAACAGAATCACACTGTCAACAAATCCCCCAATCGACAATAACTCTCCCCCCAAGTCCCTTCTTCCTCCACCTGATCCCAGGAGGTCAGGAAGTCCTTTCAGAGTCCTCACCAAAGGCACCTCCACCTCCTGCTGTTATCCCCAGGAGGTCCAGACATATTGTTCCTTCAAAGACGTGAGGTTACAAAATACATATGCAGTCTTAACCACTTGCACTCCGGGCAATTTTCCTAAAAATGCCAAAAAATAACGTGCCCAAAATAAATCGAAAGCTGTTATTCAACCCTTTGCAGCATCTTCATGGGGTTGGTCTCATTTAAAAGAAAACACTTTGAATTTTTTGGCAAAAAAAACATAATCTCTCTACGTGCTCCGGCCACTGAGTTACAGTCATCTAAACATACCGAACTTGAAGAAAAAAAAATTGGACACAGTGTTTTTTTGGATACAAATGCTTGTAAATAACACACAGCTGTCCGATCCGGCTGGAAAATGCAACAGAAATGTAGAACCAAGTGTTATCCAGCTGAGATCCAAATTTGGTAACAATACCACAAAAAATGAATATTTTACACAGCTTTGTTCTCAGGCTGTTCCCAGGCGTTTTGGAACTGTGCCAAATTGTGCCAAATGGCACAGTTGGAAAAACATCTGTAACTTTTGAATAATTCAATGTAGAAGCTTCATTTTAGGCTCTAATGAAAGGTCACACTCAGGGCTGTGTCTGTGTGTGTGTGTGTGGGCGGGGGGTCGCCCCCCCCCCCCGCTACCAAGGACCAACTTCGGCCCTCGCTACATGACGGATTACACTCCTTGCATGTTTCCACAGCGGCTCCACCCCCCCTCGCTAATGTGTGTGTGTGTGGGGGGGGGGGGAACCGTGAACGGACCGTGAACGCCCCCCCCCTCGCTACAGAAGAGGGCCATCGCTACATGATGGAATAGACTGATATGCTTCCCCCTGCAGACCGGGGGGCGTTCGGACCGTGAACGCCCCCCCGCTCCTCTTCTGCAGCGGGGGGGGGGGGCGTTCACGGTCCGAACACAGCAAATGAACCGTTTATCGCGGCGCACGCACTTCGTACTTCGTGCGCAGTACAGTTGTAGTTTACCGATCGGTCAAAAGTCATTTTTGGATTACAGTTTTCAGGGAGAAATAATAATTTAGCTTATAACACCTTACCTCTTCACAGCAGCAGAGTCGCGGCGAACATCTCTTCCCCCATTGTCAGACGAACGCGACGCTGCTCCGCTCGTGGATCCCGATCAAAACATAATTCCATTATTGCCGTTTTGGCGAATGATTTACGACTTTTGTCGTCGGCCTCCGTCTATTCTGCTGGAATGAGTGCAGGTCCCACTTGTGGGTGGTCTCCATGCTGCTGGGTGAGCCTGGGTCTGTAGTAGATTCATCCAGCGTCCTTTGTTTTCATCTGCTGCAACAGTAAATCTCTCTTCACCCAGCCTGAATTTCTGTGCTTCAATTGGCTCCTGCGTTCACAGTAGGCGGGTCCTCCTTCCTAGATTTTCATTCATTGGTTCTTCAAGGTTTCAGAAACCCAATTCAAGGCTCTTATTAGTCGAATGAGAGGTCAATCAGATGAACTAATCTGTTCGCGGCTGTCTCTGCAGTTTTTTTTTGAGTGGCGCTTGGACGCCACTACATCACCATCTCCACCATCATGCGTCATGCGTCCAAGCGCGCACGAGGGCGCAGAGACTTGCCCGCTCGCGGAACAACGGAGTGCAAGTGGTGAAGCATCTCAATCACTGTGCTATAGATATGCAGTCAAAATATGTGTGCCACATAACCCCCCCCAAACATCGAAGAATGAAGCAATACAACATAGTCCACACAACATGATAAAACCACAACATCAGTCCATATGCCGTCTAGGCTTCAAACGTCTTCCAAACTTGCTGTAAGCGGGCTTCGCAGCTCCTGTGGCGCCATCATGCAGTGAATCTGCTAACTGAGGATGAGAACTGTTAGTTGATCCCCGTGGGGGCTCTGGGGCATGCTCCCTGGGGGGTCTGCCACGTCGAGGAGCCCTCACCACTCGTACAGACTCGTCGTTCATCACAAAAGCAGGCTTTGGTCTGTGTATACTAATTGTTTCCCTCCTGTCCCCCAAATCTAGCACAAAATGCTTATCACCTGTTTCCAGCACCCTATATGGGCCATCGTAAGGTGGGTGTAGGGTTGGGCGCAGAGCTTCATGCCTGACAAAAACAAACTCGGCATTCTTTAAAGATTTGGGTACAAAACACGCGGAAAAGTGTGATGAACGGGGCCCGGAAGCGTGTCTGCCCCCGTGCCGATCAGTGACCATTGAGCAGGGGGACGCCCTGGTGCCGGATGATCTGGCAGAAACTCCCCTGGCAGCCGGAGAGGCTGCATAAAAACCAACTCCGCTGGGGAGGCTTTTAAGTCTTCTTTCGGCACAGAACGCAACCCCAATAAAACCCATGGCAGTCTGTTTACCCAATTTGCATCCGTAAGCAATGCTCTGAGGGCTGCCTTCAATGATCTATAAAAACGCTCGCATAAACCATTAGCCTGGGGGTGGTAAGCGGTAGTGCGGTGAATTGTCACACCTAAGCTGTGGGCCATCTCTGACCAAAGCTCAGAAACAAACTGAGGTCCCCTGTCGGACGTAATATCCGACAGAACCCCGAAACGTGCTATCCAAGCAGTCAAAAATGCGCGGGCCACCTCTGCAGCCGTGGTTGATGCCAGTGAGACCACCTCCAGCCAACGCGTGGTTCGATCCACCATTGTCAAAAGATGTGTGAACCCCTGCGACGACGGTAGGGGGCCCACGAGGTCGACATGCACATGATCAAATCTCCTGGCCGGAATGTGAAAAGGCTCCAAGGGGGCTTTTGTGTGCCTGTGAATTTTGGCCCGCTGGCAAGCCATGCAGGCTCTTGCCCACTTTTTCACGTGCTTGCGCAGGCTCGGCCAAACAAACTTTTCTGCCACCATTTTCACAGACGTGCGCATCCCTGGGTGTGCCAGGGAGTGAATCGAGTCAAAAACGCGGCGGCGCCAAGCGGCCGACACTACTGGACGCGGTTGCCCAGTAGAGACGTCGCAGGTTAGGGGGGGCATATCATTTTGCAGGCTCCTGCTCTCCAGCCTTAACCCTGTTGGTCCAGACTGGAGCGCGCACACGTCCGCATCGCTACCCTGATCAGCCGCCATGGCTGCATAATCTATCCCCACGTGAACTGGGGCCGCGTGCGCTTCCGCGCTGCTATTTTGCTCTGCGGCTGCGGTAGTATAATCTACCTCTGCACGGACTGGTGCTGTTACCACGCGAGAGAGGCAGTCTGCTACTACAATGAGTTTACCCGCTACGTGTTGAATATCAGTAGTAAATTCCGAAATTGCAGCCAGCTGCCTCTGCTGCCGGCCCGACCAAGGTTCCGAAATTTTGGCCATCACAAAAGTGAGCGGTTCGTGGTCGACAAACGTGGTGAAACGCCGACCTTCTAGCCAGAATTGGAAGTGGCGAATGGCTAAGTGGAGCGCTAACAGCTCCCTGTCAAACGCGCTGTATTTTCGCTCTGCCTCGCGCAAGGATCTGCTGAAAAAGGCCAGCGGCTGCCAAACCCCAGCAACGTGCTGCTCCACAACCGCCCCTATGGCCAAATCTGACGCATCAGTGGTGAGCGCTATGCGGGCCGTTGGGTCTGGATGAGCTAACAACGCAGCGTCTGCAAGGGCTTTTTTTACCTCCGCGAATGCGCGCTCCCGCTCTGGGGACCATTGGATTGCATTGGAGGGTTTTTGCTTTTTAAGCGCAGCATACAGTGGTTGCATGAGCTGCGCTGCGTGGGGGAGGAAACGGTTATAAAAATTCACCATTCCTAAAAACTCCTGTAGAGCTTTGACTGTTTGTGGCCGGGGAAAATCTGCCACTGCGCGCATTTTGTCCGGTAGTGGAACTGCCCCTTCTGGGGAGACGCGGTGCCCCAAAAAATCGATCTGCGCCACCCCGAACTGGCACTTAGATTTATTGATTATTAACCCGTGCTCTCCCAACCTCCGAAAAACTGCTGTGAGGTGTTTTTCGTGTTCCTCTTCGGACGTGCTGGCTACCAAAATGTCGTCCAGGTAGACGAACACAAAAGGGAGATTGCGTAACACGGCATCCATCATGCGTTGGAAGGTTTGCGCAGCGCCTTTAAGGCCAAACGGCATGCGTAAAAACTCAAAAAGTCCAAACGGGGTTATTACCGCTGTTTTGGGAATGTCCTCAGCGCGCACTGGGACTTGATGATAGCCGCGAACCAAGTCTATTTTAGAAAAAATGCGCGCTCCCGCTAGATGTACTGAAAAATCCTGAATATGTGGAATTGGGTAGCGGTCATGCGCTGTGGCGTTGTTTAACCTGCGGAAGTCACCGCAAGGTCTCCATGAGCCGTCAGCTTTAGGGACCATGTGTAGTGGGGAGGCCCATGGGCTGTTCGAACGACGGATGATGCCCAACCTTTCCAGGTTGGCGAACTCCTCGCGCGCTATGGACAGTTTAGCTGCATCCAAGCGCCGAGCTTTCGCAAAGACGGGGAGGCCAGTGGTAGTCATAAAGTGCTCCACCCCGTGTTTCGCCACTGTTGCCGAAAAAGTGGGAACTGTGAGTGCTGGAAACTGGGTGAGGAGTGCGTGAAACTTACCGCCTGCCGTGGCGACGTTGGTCTGTGCTGGTGGCGGGGACACTTGAGCTGCACAAGGAATGGAATAAAAAGAGAGTGCATTAACCAGGCGTCTATTGGGAAGATCAACTAACAACCCATGTGAGCACAGAAAATCAGCACCTAACTTGTTGAAACTCACCACCGCTACAATAAAAGTCCATTCATATGTGCGGCCATGCAAGGACAGAAGCAGAGTCCTTTCACCAAAGGTCTTAATGCTCGAGCCGTTCGCCGCTGTTGCCCCATCACCACGGGGGCCTGCCAGCCGGTCAGCGTAGGTTGGGGTGATGAAACTCACTTGGGCGCCCGTGTCCACGAGAAAGTGCCTCCCGGAGCGTGCATCCGTCAGGTAGAGCAGCTTGTTTTTCTCGCCAAGCGCCGCCGCTGCTAACGACTCCCGGTCCTGGCGTTTCCCGAGCTCCTGAACTGGCACGGCGGTACACACTTGTGCACCCTCTCTACGAAACAACGATGGTAGAAACAGCAGGCGTCTCCTCCGCTGCGTCGGGACTTCGCTGCCACCATTGTTGGTGGGCCCGCCTCCGTCGTCTCTGGCTCACCGCTGCTCCCGGTCGCCACGCCGAGATCTGCCGCTGCTGTGGTGGCTGCATGCTCATCGCTGGAGTCGAGGATCCGCTGCGCCTCACGGGCCAGCGCGCGGAAGTCCCGCTGGGTCACAAAATGGGTGCCTGCCAGGGTCGTCCTCGTCTGCGATGGCAGGGTCCTCAGGAAGATCTGTGTGAAGAGGAAATCATCGTTGTCTGTGCCTCTCAGCAGCAGCATGTCCTCCATCAGGTCGACAGGCTTGCGTCCTCCCAAGTCATGTAGAGCTAGGAGCCTCCTAGCTCTCTCTTCGGCTGAGGGCGTGAAACGCTGGATGAGGGCAGCTTTCAACCCGCTGTATTTGTCGCCAGTGGGTGGGTGCTGCACCAGGCTCCGCACGTGTCGAGCTGTGCGGTTGTCGAGTTTGGCAATGACGTGGTAGAATTTTGTGTCATCTGCTGTTATTCCCCCGAGTACGAACTGTGCCTCGGCCAGGAGGAACCACGAGTCCGGGTTGTTTTGCCAGAATTCTGGTAGTTTGACTGAGACCGCGCTTGCTCGGGTGGTCTCTGGCGAGCTTGGCTCAGGGGAATCATCTCCAGACATTGCACGTCTTAAGGTCACCAATGTGGAGAGTGTGAAATGAAGAGGCTGAATTTCTTTCCCAATTCAGATTTATTGAACATCTCACATCTCCAACGATCTCTCAAACAGAAAAGAGGTCGAACAACCCCAGACCCTCACTTTTATACTTGAGACATCAAAGAACATAATCCCAATGTCAACAAATCCCCCATCGACAATAACTCTTCCCCAAGTCCCTTCTTCCTCCACCTGACCCCAGGAGGTCAGGAAGTCCTTTCAGAGTCTTCAACAAAAGCACCTCCACCTCCTGCTGTTATCTCCAGGAGGTCCAGAAACATTGTTCCTTCAAAGACGTGGGTTACAAAATGCATATGCAGTCTTAAGCATCCCAATCACTGTGCTATACATATGCAGTTAAAATATGTGTGCCACAGTTGAGACATTTTTCTGCTGTTTTGGGATTAATAAAGGCTTAATTATGTTGTGTGAACATGATGCTCTTCTTTATACCGGATTTAAGAGGCTGTGACATCGTTGTTGGACAAATCTGTAGTTTTTTCAGTATAAATATTTCAATTTCTTGTCACACATCATGGTTATTTTAACATTTATTATGTTACATCTGATCAGTCAAGACTGAATAAAACAACAAACAGAAGAAGAAAAAGAAGACGGCCGCTAGGTTCTGTTAGTTATAATTACATCATTTCTACTTACAAATAAACGTTTGACGGTTTTGACTTTGAAACTCCTACTGGATGTGACTCTTAGCTAGCTATATGCTACTTCCGGTTAGTTTTGTTGTAGGATGTGTCGAGCTCATGTGTTTAGATAGGGCAGCTCAGTGCGTGAATGTGAGTGAATGCGTGCGGCGGCCAAGGTGCCCTATCTAAACACATGAGCTAGACACAACCTACAACAGCTTATTGAACGGCATTTGGATTCAGAATCTACGTCAGAGTCCGGTTCTGTGGACAGAGCAGAGGTGGAATGACACCGAGAATCAGCTGATGTGGATTTAAAGTCTGAAATGGAGCCGAAGAGAGAAGGTTACTTTACTTCAGCGTTACTTTACTTACAGCGATCACACCTTCTGTTCACAGAAGGTGTGATCGTCACTTCCTTGTGGTAACGTATCGTCACTTCCTGTTTTGCTGTCTGCCTGTGTGGTTTGCTCTCCAGCTCTCCAGCTCTCCAGCCACTAGCTATGGCTACTACCTCTCTTTCCTCTCCTCCTGTGGTGTGCTCTCTCTGTCAGATGTTTAGCTACACCTCTGCCTCTTTTAGTGATAACGGTAAATGTAATAAATGTTGTCTTTTTGAGGCGCTCGAGGCGAGGTTGTCTGATTTGGAATCCCGGCTCCGCTGCATTGAAACACCGTCTGCGCCAGTTAATCTCGACGGACGCCCATTAGCTGCAGCGGAGCTAGCTAGCTTAGCCTCCCCTGTCAGCGGTTCCCCGGCTCTCCTCAGCAGCGAGGAGACTGGGTGGGTGACGGTGAGAAGGAAGCCTAGTCGCAAAGCCCCGGTTCACCACCAACCTGTTCACGTTTCTAATCGTTTTTCCCCGCTCAGCGACACACCCGCTGAGGAAAAAACTCTGATCATTGGCGACTCTGTAGTCAGAAACGTGAACCTAGAGACTCCAGCGGCCATAGTCACATGCATTCCTGGGGCCAGAGCAGGCGACATCGAGTCAAATTTGAAAATGCTGGCTAAAAGTAACTGTAAATACTCCACAATTGTTATTCACGCCGGCATTAATGATATCCGTCTCCGGCAGTCGGAAGTCACGAAACTTAATATAGAATCGGTGTGTGACTTTGCCAAAACGATGTCTGCCACTGTAGTATTCTCTGGGCCCCTCCCCAATCTGACCAGTGATGACATGTTTAGCCGCTCGTCATCCTTGAACCGCTGGCTGTCTGTGTGGTGTCCTAAAAATGACGTGGGCTACATTGACAATTGGAGCTCATTTTGGGGAAAACCTGGTCTTATGAGACGAGACAGCATTCATCCCACTTTGGATGGTGCTTCTCATTTATCTAACAATCTGGCATCTTTTTTATCCAAATTTCCAAAACCATGACTACTCAGAGTTGGGACCAGGAAGCAGAGTCGCAGTCTTACACGCCTCTCTGCAGCTCCTCTTCATCCGCCACCCCTCAGCTTAGCCCCTGTCTTCCCCATCAGAGAATCGTTGTCTGCTCCCTCCAAAGTGAATAAAAATATAATGTATAAGCATCCCAAAGTGATAAAGCAAAATATTGGTAAAACTCAAATTAAACATAAAGCCTCTAAATTGAATGATTTGGCCTCTGTTCCTCCTCATAATTTAAAAATTAAATGTGGTTTATTAAATATTAGGTCTCTAACTCCCAAGTCTCTGTTAGTCCATGATCTGTTAATTGATCATCAGATTGATTTAATTTCCCTTACAGAGACTTTGTTAGGACAAGAGGATTATGTTGGTTTAAATGAATCAACTCCCTCTGGTTATTTAAACTGTCAAAATCCCAGAAGTTCTGGTCGTGGAGGAGGAGTAGCAACAATTTACCATTCCAAATTACTAGTTAATGTAAAGCAAAAAATATGCTATAATTCCTTTGAGGGCCTGGTCCTCAGTATTGGGCACTTTAGCAATTTCAGGTTAAACCCAATTTTATTTGCCATAGTTTATCGTCCCCCATCAACCTATTCAGAATTTTTATCAGAATTTGCTGATTTCTTAGCTGATTTAGTGCTGAAATCTGATAGAATAATTATAGTAGGGGACTTTAATATACATGTGGATGTAGATAGTGACTGCCTTAATGTGGCTTTTAATTCAATATTAGACTCGATTGGGTTTTCTCAGAAAGTAGGAAATTCTACTCATTACCTCCACCATACATTGGACCTTGTTCTGACATATGGCATAGAAATAGAAAATCTTGTAGTGTCTCCTCATAACCCTGTACTGTCAGACCATTGTCTGTTAACCTTTGATTTTACTATTTCTGACTATTTGGCTCCTAAAGAAAAATATTATCACAGTAGATGCCTCTCAGATGATGCTGTTTCCAAATTTATGCAGATTGTTCCCTCTATGCCATGTGTCAACACAACGGAAATAAGCTATAGACAGCTTGCTCCTTCTGTAATTGATAACATGGTGGATAGTGTTTCAGCTTCTCTGCATCAGGCTCTAGACTTGGTGGCCCCCTTAAAAAAGAAAAAGTCTAATCAGAGATTTTTAACTCCTTGGTTCAACACAGAAACTCGTAGCTTAAAACAGAAGACTCGTCAATTAGAAAGAAAATGGCGCTCTACTAATTTAGATGAAATCTATTTAGCTTGGAGAAATCATCTTTTAATTTATAAAAAATCTCTTAGAAAAGCTAGAACGAGTTATTACTCTGCATTAATAGAAGAGAACAAGAATAATCCCAGGTTTCTTTTCAGTACTGTAGCCAGGTTGACAAAGAGTCAGGACTCCGTCAATCCTAGCATCCCCTTAGAGCTTACTAGTCAGGACTTTATGAACTTTTTCAATAATAAAATTTCATCCATCAGAGATAAAATCAATCAGATTCTTCCCACAGTTAACTTAAATACTGTAACTACTACAACTCCTTCTATTGATGTCTGTCTTGGTGAGTTTTCTCCAATCGACCTTTGTGAGTTAGACAAAATAGTTTCCTCATCCAAACCTTCAACTTGTCTTTTAGACCCTATTCCTACCAGGTTATTTAAAGAAGTCTTCCCACTTATTGGTAGCTTTATTCTTCATATAATCAATTCTTCATTAACTTTAGGCCATGTACCGCAGGCTTTTAAAATGGCTATAATTAAACCCTTACTCAAAAAGCCAACGCTAGATCCAGGAGCTTTAGCTAACTATAGACCAATCTCTAATCTCCCTTTCATTTCAAAAATCTTAGAAAGAGTTGTTGCTACGCAGTTATTTGACCACCTGCAGGGAAAAGGTTTACTTGAGGAGTTTCAATCTGGGTTTAGAATCCATCATAGTACTGAAACAGCCTTAGCGAAGGTCACTAACGACCTCCTCATTGCATCTGATAATGGACTAGTTTCTGTACTTGTCCTTTTAGATCTTAGTGCAGCTTTTCATACTATTGATCATAATATTCTACTTGATAGATTAGAACACTATGTTGGACTTAATGGAACTTCGTTGCAGTGGTTTAGATCTTATTTATCTGATAGGTTCCAGTTTGTTCATGTAAATGATGAGTTTTCTCTCAGCTCAAAGCTTAGTCATGGAGTTCCACAGGGATCTGTGCTAGGCCCTACTCTTTTTAGTTTATATATGCTTCCGTTAGGCAACATTATTAGAAAGCACTGTATACATTTTCATTGTTATGCAGATGACACACAATTATACCTGTCAATGAAGCCAGATGATACTAATCAATTAGCCAAGTTAGAAGCTTGTCTTAAGGAAATCAAAGCTTGGATGACTTGTAATTTTCTGCTATTAAATTCAGATAAGACTGAAGTCATTCTTGTTGGTCCAAAAAACCTTAGAAATTCCTTTCCAAATCAAACTTTCAGTTTGGATGCAGCTACTCTTTCTCTTAATAGCTCTGTGAGGAACCTTGGAGTTATTTTTGATCAGGATTTGTCCTTCAATTCACATATTAAATTTGTTTCTAAGACTGCCTTCTATCATTTGCGGAATATTGCCAAGATTAGGAGCATCTTGTCTCAGAGTGATGCTGAGAAGCTGATCCACGCTTTTGTTAGCTCGAGATTAGATTATTGTAATTCTTTATTATCAGGCTGTCCTAAAACATCTTTAAAAAGTCTTCAGCTGATCCAAAATGCTGCAGCAAGAGTTTTAACAGGTACTAGAAAGAGAGATCATATCTCTCCGGTTCTGGCCTCCCTTCATTGGCTTCCCATAGAGTTTAGAATTAAGTTTAAAATCCTTCTTCTTACTTACAAAGCTCTAAACAATCAGGCTCCTTTTTATTTAAAAGATCTGATACTACCGTATCATCCTAACAGAGCACTACGCTCCCAAAATGCAGGATTACTTGTAATACCTAGAATCTCCAAAAGTACAATGGGAGGCAGAGCCTTCAGTTATCAAGCTCCTCTCCTGTGGAATCAGCTGCCAATCTGGATTCGGGAGTCAGACTCGATCTCTGTTTTTAAGAATAGGGCTAAAACCTACCTTTTTGATATAGCCTACAATTAGGGAGGGATCATGTGTTTCTGAACCCTCCCTTAGTTATGCTGCTAATAGGTTTAGTCAGCCGGGGGACCTCCAGTAATGCACTGGGCCTCACTCCTTTCCTCACTCTCTATGAAATATTTTTTTTTTTTTTGCTGGTCATTAACATTTGTTTGTTCTCTCCCATAGATTGAGTCCCCATCGTGCTGTTTGCTCTCTACATGTCTGTTCTTTTCTTCTTCTCTATCCCCTCACCCCCCAGCCAGTCGCAGCAGATGACTGCCCCTCCCTGAGCCTGGTTCTGCTGGAGGTTTCTTCCTGTTAAAAGGGAGTTTTTCCTCTCCACCGTCGCCAAGTGCTTGCTCACAGGAGATCGCCTGATTGCTGGGGTCTTTCTGCAACTGTGGGGGTCCCCCCTACAGTTTATAGTGCTATGAGATGACTGTTGTTGTGAAATGGCGCTATATAAATAAAGTTGAATTGAATTGAATTGAACTTCCTGTTTCCATGGAAACACCCACTATGACGTATTTGTTCAGTGTTCATATACTGTTATTATTGGAGCTTTATTTGTGTAGTACGGGATGGTGGCCCCGGTTTCCAGTCCCGCCATCTCCGGTGGTATAAGAGCGGTTGCTGGTAGAGCGATGGGTTTGTCCGCCTTTCCTCTGCCAAGCAGCTGCATGTACGGTCGGGGGTACAGAGTCCTGTTTGTATAATAAAGTTGTGTTCAGCTCCACTCCTGGCTTCATCATTGTCTACAAGTTACGACATAACATTTGGTGACGAGAGGTAAACTCATGGAAGCGTATGGACTACCTCAACCTCTGACACCATTCCTGGAGTACACAGGAGAGCCGGTGATCCTGTGGCTGCAGTGGCGGGCCATGTTTAAGGGATACATCGGGGCACTGGGCCTAAGCAGACTCGATGGGAGGCGACAACAAGCGCTTTTGGCTCACCATCTCGGCGCGGAGGGCCAAAGAATTCTCGGGATGTTGGGTGTGTCGGAGCTGTATGAGGATGCTGTTGAGTGGCTGGCCGAATTTTTCGCCGGGCAGACGAGGACCACAAAGCTGTGGGTGGCGGGAGTGTTGGTGCCAGGAGCAGCTAAGCTAGTTAGCTTGGAGAAGCTAACAGCCCATTCAGTGCCTATGGGCAGGTTAGCCGCTAAGCTAACTGCTCGCTGAAAAAGAGCTCCAAGATGCCAGCTAGACTTTGTGGTGGGACCAGGACTGTGAGAGGCAGAGTCCCTGGTCACTGAAGATGGCGGGCCAGCCACGAAGTGCAGGAAGGTGGAGGACCGGAGGGCTGATGAGTTGGACGGCGCAGTGTGCAACGACAGCGGAGAGGGAGAGCAGCAGGAGTCATCCCCACAGATGGAGGCTAGGCAGCGAGTGAGTGGGACCATGGCGGCTGAGAGCCCCGGGGAAGAGCAGCAACAGCCAGGCATGGAGACGACACAGTGGAGTTCTTGGGATGAAGGTGCCAAGAGCAGCGATGAAATGCCTGGGTTGGAGAGTGACGCTGACAAGAGTGAGGCTGAGAGCCCCGAGGGAGAGCAGCTGCAGCCAGATATGGAGTCGATGCAGCAGAGCGTCTGGAACGAGGGTGCTGAGAGCAACGACGAGATACATGGGTCGGAGAGTGACGCCGACCAGAGTGAAGCTGAGAGTCCCAGGAGAGAGCAGCTATGACCGGGTATGGAGACAGCGGAGCGCCTGGAACGAGGGTGCTGGGAGCAGCAGCAAGGTGCCTGGGTCGGAGAACAACGCCGGTGAAGGTGATACTGTGAGCTCCAGGAGTGAGCAGCAGCGGCCGGACACAGGGGCAGCACATCGGAGCGCCCTGCATGATGCTGCTGGGTGTTATGGTGAGGCACCTGAGGCAGCGAGCGGCACCAACGAGCAGGCTTCGAGTCTCCCCGGAGTTTGGCCACGGGGGCCCGGAATGTTCGGAGCCACGACGGCGGTGTTGAAGGCGGTTGGGCGGTTGGGAGTAGACCGACAAGCACGGAGGGACGGTGTGCCGGACAGCAGCACAGCGGGTCCCGAGCAGTGACGCAGTCAGTGGTGAAGAGGTACGTTATAGTGGGAGAGATTGTTTTTGATCCCGGGGGAAGACGGTGGCCACGGGCACATATGTTGTGGGGCTGCCCAGGACCTCCGAGCCGGTCTTATCTTCAGCGGCCAGGAGAGTGGATGGTTTGGGGCTGTCCTGGGCCTCCGTATCGGTTTTACCCCTGGCTGCCAATGGACATTGGTGTTACTTAAATGTTATAAAGGTTTATTTTTTCCTGAGTTAATAGTTTGGGGATTATTTTAGTCTGGTATATAGGAGGCCAGGCAGCATTTTTTTTTCTTTTGTAGACTTTAAGTCTACCCGTCTCCCCTAATTTTAGTTTTTTGGTGATTTTAGTTTGTTTTTGCTTACCAGATGATTCGGGTTCCAAATTGGGGTGGGTTGATTGTGTGTACTTTGGATTTTTTCTAGGTTGGGGGGGGGATATGATGTAGTTGTTCAATGTTCATTGATAGGGTAAAACTGAATTAAATGAGACTGAGTCAAAAATTCACTTAGGCGGATTCTGGAGTTATGAGCCATTTATTTCTGGGCAGGAGAATGGTACATTGAACTGGCCACAGAGTCGTTCATGCATAACCATACATTCTGAGTTTGGTATTTTTATAGCCCTAAGAGCAGATAAACAAAGAGGAAGACATCCTTGGGGTACATCTGGAGACTGGCAAAGTGTCCATAAATCTAATCTTTATGAACTGGGAGTTTTAGCACATTCCTTGGTCACAGAAACTAGCAGAGCAAGTCAATAAAAACAGAGATTATCAGTGTAGCCTGGGTCATCCTTTATGTCTCTGCTGACCTGCCCTCACATGCATTCACACACACGTCTGCTCAGACTCTGGGGGATGAAAGCCATAGAGAATAATTGCTCATAAATGCACCAAAAATGTATCAGACATAAAATAGAGAAAAGTCATAGAAAAATATAACAATAATATGGAATTTTCTATCATATTCCCCCCTTGATGCTTAATAAAGCATCACAGTTAAAAGAAAAACAATCAAACAAAGTGGTAGTAAAGTAAATTGAATAATAATGAATCGTGATATATACATGTGTAAGGATTTACATGTTATGTGTCTTTGCAGACTCGGAGCAATTTTATGAGGTAGTTTAAACTTAAACAAGGCTATGAAACGTGTGTAGTGTAGCCCATGTATTTTTGTCTACATATGCTTAAGCATTAAGGGAATACTGGAGATTGCATGTGTGGATTGACTTCACGTCCTGAATGGAACAATATGTCTGGACCACCTGCGGTTAACAACAAGAGGACGGAGGTACGGCGACAAGGGACTGAAGGGACTTCCCGACCTCCTGGGAGACAGGTGGAGGACTGAGAGACTGGAGGGGGAGTTAATGTCAAGGGGGGGTTTTGACAGGGATATGTGATTCTCCCTTTGTGTGAGAGGTATAAATGTGAAGGTCTGATGCAGCTCTTCCTCTTTTGTTCCTGAGAGAAGGCTGGGGATGAAGTGCTTAAATAAAACCTGAATAAAGAACCAATTCAGCTTCGTTATTTCACGCTCCCCACATTGGTGACCAGTGACGTGTGAGAATGCCTGGAGATGCTCTCCACGATCAGGACTCATTGGAGTCTGCCCTAGCGAGCGCCATTGCCGTCAAACTGCCGGAATTCTGGCAGGACAACCCAGACTCGTGGTTCCTCCAGGCGGAGGCACAGTTCATGCTCGCAAGCATAACAGCGGATGACACTAAGTTCTACCACGTCATCGCTAGGCTTGACAACCGCACAGCTCGATGCGTGCGGAGCTTGGTACAGCAGCCACCCGCCGAAGACAAATACAGCAGATTGAAGGCTGCCCTCACCAAGTGTTTCACGCCCTCAGCCGAAGAGAGGGCTAGGAGGCTCCTGGCTATGCTCAACCGAGGAGATCACAGGCCAGTCGCCCTGATGGAGGACATGCTGCAGCTGAGGGGGTCAGACGACGACGATTTCCTCTTTAAGTACATCTTCCTGACTAACCTCCCGACGCATATGAGAGGAACGCTGTCCAGCATGCGTTGTGACACCCAGCAAGATTTCCGTGACCTGGCCCAAGAGGCGCAGAGGCTCCTCAGCTCCTGCGGCGAGCAGGCGACCGCGGCGGCAACCCGAGGCAGCGACGAGCCGGAGACAGACGAGCCGAGCCTACCAACAATGGCAGTGGCGCGGCTCCGACGCGGCAGAGGCGATAGCCCAGCGCCAGAAGCGCGGCCCCGACGCAGCGGAGGAGAGGATCTCTGCTTTTATCATCGGCGGTTCACAGAGAGGGCGCACAGGTGTGTGCCACCGTGCAACTTCAAGAAGTCGGGAAATGGCAGGACCGAGAATCGTTAGCAGCTGCGGCTCTCGGCGAAAGAAATAAGCTGCTATACATTACAGATACGAGCTCCGGGCGGCAGTTCCTTATAGAAACCGGAGCCCAAGTGAGTTTCATCACCCCAACCTATGCTGACCGGATGGCTGGCCCCCGTGGAAACGGGGCAACGGCGGCAAACGGCTCGAGCATCAACACCTACGGGGAAAGGACTTTGTCTCTGTCCTTACATGGCCGCACTTATGAATGGACTTTTGTCATAGCGGCGGTGAGTTTCAACATGTTAGGTGCTGATTTTCTGTGCTCACATGGTGTGTTAGTTGGTCTTGCCAATAGGCGGCTGGTAAATGCACTCTCTTTTTACTCTATTCCCTGTGCAGCTCGAGTGTCCCCGCCACCAGTACAGACCAACGTCGCCACAGCAGGCGGTAAGTTTAACACAATACTCACCCAGTTTCCAGCACTCACGGTTCCCACATTTTCGGCGACAGTTGCAAAACACGGGGTGTAGCATTTCATCACTACAACTGGCCCCCCCGTCTTCGCGAAAGCTCGGCGCCTGGACGCTGCTAAACTCTACATGGCGCGCGAGGAGTTCGAGAGGCTGGGCATTATTCGCCGTTCAAAAAGCCCATGGGCTTCGCCGCTGCATATAGTCCCGAAAGCCGACAGCTCCTGGAGACCTTGCGGCGATTACCGCAGGCTAAACAATGCCACGGCACACAATTGCTACCCCATCCCACACATCCAGGATTTTTCAGTGCATTTAGTGGGGGCACGCATTTTTTCTAAAATAGACCTGGTTCACGGCTACCATCAGGTTCCAGTCCGTCCGGAGGACATTCCTAAAACAGTGGTTATAACCCCTTTTGGACTTTTTGAGTTTTTGCGCATGCCGTTTGGCCTCAAAGGCGCCGCACAAACATTCCAACACATGATGGATGCCGTGTTACGCGATCTCCCATTCGTGTTCGTTTACCTCAATGACATTTTGGTCGCCAGTACTTCAGAGGAAGAACACGAAAAACACCTCACTGCGGTTTTTCGGAGGTTGGGAGAGCACGGCTTAATAATTAATCCAGCCAAATGCCAGTTTGGCGTCGCGCAGATCGATTTTTTGGGCCACCGCGTGTCCCCAGAGGGGGCAGTTCCGCTGCCGGATAAGGTGCGCGCAGTAGCAGATTTTCCCCGACCACAAACAGTCAAATCATTGCAGGAATTTTTAGGAATGGTAAATTTTTATAACCGTTTCCTACCCCACGCAGCGCAGCTCATGCAGCAGTTATACGCCGCACTCAGAAAGCAAAAACCCTCCAATACAATCGAGTGGTCCCCGGAGCGGGAGCGCGCGTTCACGGAGGTAAAAAAAGCCTTGGCTGAAGCCGCGCTTCTAGCTCATCTGGACCCATCGGCCCGCATCGCGCTAACTACCGACGCATCAGATTTGGCCATAGGGGCAGTTATAGAGCAGCACGTTGCCGGTGTCTGGCAGCCGCTGGCATTCTTCAGCAAATCCTTGAGTGAAGCTGAGCAGAAATACAGCACGTTTGACAGGGAGCTGTTAGCGCTCCATTTGGCCATCCGCCATTTCCAGTTCTGGCTGGAAGGTTGGCGTTTCACCACTTTTGTTGACCATAAGCCGCTCACTTTCGCGATGTCCAAAATTTCAGATCCGTGGTCGGGCCGGCAGCAGAGGCAGCTGGCCGCAATTTCGGAATTTACCACTGATAGAAGAAGAAGAAGATTAGTTTATTTGACAGGGACAGTGCAATAAACATAGACAATTAATCAAAGACAATATTGATTATTGACAATATTCAGCACGTAGCGGGTAAACTCAACATAGTAGCAGACTGCCTCTCTCGCGCGGCCACAGCACCGGCGCGCGCAGGGGCAGATTATACTACGGCAGCCGCAAAGCAAAATAGCAGTGCGGATGCGCACGCGGCCCCATTGCATGTGGGGATAGATTACGCAGCCATGGCAGCGGAGCAGGGCGGAGATGCGGACGTGCGCGCGCTCCAGTCTGGACCAACAGGGTTAAGGCTGGAGAGCAGGTGTTTGCAAGCTGGTACACCCCCCCTAATCTGTGATGTGTCAACCGGGCGGCCACGCCCGGTAGTTCCGGCCGCATGGCGCTGCCGCGTTTTTGACTCGGTTCACTCCCTGGCACACCCAGGGGTGCGCGCTTCGGTGAAAATGGTAGCGGAGAAGTTTGTTTGGCCGAGCCTGCGCAAGCACGTGAAAGAGTGGGCAAGAACCTGCATGGCTTGTCAGCGGGCCAAAATTCATAAGCACACAAGAGCCCCTTTAGAACCTTTCCACATCCTGGCCAAGAGATTTGATCATGTGCACGTCGACCTCGTGGGCCCCCTACCGTCGTCGCAGGGGTTCACACATCTTTTGACAATGGTGGACCGAACCACACGTTGGCCGGAAGTGGTCCCACTGGCATCGACCACGGCCGCAGAGGTGGCTCGCGTTTTTTTGACGGCCTGGGTAGCACGTTTTGGGGTCCCTTCGGATATTACGTCCGACAGAGGGCCTCAATTTGTCTCTGAGCTTTGGTCAGCGATGGCCAGCAGCTTAGGAGCGAAAATTCACCGCACTACCGCTTATCACCCTCAGGCTAATGGTTTGTGCGAGCGTTTTCATAGGTCTTTGAAGGCAGCCCTCAGAGCGTCACTTACGGATGCAGATTGGGTAAACAAACTACCATGGGTTTTATTAGGGTTGCGTTCTGCGCCTAAGGAGGATTTAAATGCCTCCCCAGCGGAGTTAGTTTTTGCACAACCTCTCAGGCTGCCTGGTGAGTTTCTACCAGAGCATCCGGAACCGGGATGCCTCCCGGCTCTTGGTCCACCGATCGGCACGGGAGTGGACATGCTCCCGGGCCCCGTTCATCACACTTTTCCACGCGTTTTTGTTCCCAAAGCTTTAAAAAATGCTGAGTTCATTTTTGTCAGGCACGAGGCTCTAAGACCAACCCTCGACCGCCATATTATGGGCCATATAGGGTGCTGGAGACAGGTGATAAGCATTTTGTGCTAGATTTGGGAGACAGAAAAGAGACAGTCAGTATTGACAGACTAAAGCCTGCTTTTGTGATGAACGATGAGTCTGTACGGGTAGCGAGGGCACCTCGACGTGGCAGACCCCCCAGGGAACGCGTCCCGGATCCCCCGCAGGGATCAAATAACCACTCTCTTCCTCAGTCAGCAGATTCTTTGCAGAACGGCGCCGCAAGGACGCCGAGACCTGCTTACAGCAGATTCGGAAGACGGTTGAAGCCCAGACGGCGTACGGACTGACTGTTTGATGTTTGATGCGATCATGTGGTATAAACTATACTATTGATGTTATCACTGATTTTTGATGTGGTCATGTGGTATAGACTGTGCTGTTGATATTAACATGTTAATGGGAGTTAATGGGAGTTAATTTTAATATATTGTCCATTCTTCGACATTTGTGGGGGGGGGGGGTTATGTAGCCCATGTATTTTTGTCTACATATGCTTAAGCATTAAGGGGATGCTGGAGATTGCATGTGTGGATTGACTTCACGTCCTGAATGGAACAATATGTCTGGACCACCTGCGGTTAACAACAAGAGGACGGAGGTACGGCGACAAGGGACTCAAGGGACTTCCCGACCTCCTGGGAGACAGGTGGAGGACTGAGAGACTGGAGGGGGAGTTAATGTCAATAGGGGGTTTTGACAGGGATATGTGATTCTCCCTTTGTGTGAGAGGTATAAATGTGAAGGTCTGATGCAGCTCTTCCTCTTGTGTTCCTGAGAGAAGGCTGGGGATGAAGTGCTTAAATAAAACCTGAATTAAGAACCAATTCAGCTTCGTTATTTCACGCTCCCCACATGTAGCAATAAAAGTGAATATGTCATTAAAAGTGATGTGTGAATATAATTAAAATCAATTTAAACTGTCAAGTAAGAACGTAGAAAATGATATGGAAAAAAAAATAGATTTAGACAGCATTGCAAACTTCACACATTTTAAGGGTAGTATCGCCCCTTTACCATCCTTATCATCTGCAGCAATTGCATGAAGACATATCACTATAAAAATCCCTAACAAATTCATGATGAGACTTCTCCATGGAGAGAATCACCAACTTAATCAATTTTCTGCATCAGTGGCATTATTCTAGGCTGCAGAAGCCTGCAAAGCAATGAGGCTGTGTGTAACCGAAGTAATAATATGACCATTTGCATTATTTTCATGGGTAAAAGTACAACAATAACCTTCTATAATAGGGTACACGCCCCTACGGGTGGCAGTTTAATTGACCACGAACCATCCTATTTTGTGTCATAAATTTTACAAATGGTTGTAGCCTATACAGACGTGGACAAAATTGTTGGTACCCCTCTGTTAATGAAAGAAAAACCCACAATGGTCACAGAAATAACTTGAATCTGACAAAAGTGGTAATAAATAACAATTCTATCAAAATTAACCAGTGAAAATCAGACATCGCTTTTGAATTGTGGTTCAAAAGAATTATTTTAAAAAACAAACTCATGAAACAGGCCTGGACAAAAATGATGGTACCCTTAACTTAATATTTTGTTGCACAACCTTTTGAGGCAATCACTGCAATCAAACGATTTCTGTAACTGTCGATGAGACTTCTGCACCTCTCAGCAGGTATTCTGGCCCACTCCTCATGAGCAAACTGCTCCAGTTGTCTCAGGTTTGAAGGGTGCCTTCTCCAGACGGCATGTTTCAGCTCCTTCCACAGATGTTCAATAGTGTGACGTAGGCAAGGTTCACACAAAGAAGAGGAGCAAGATGGTTGTGACGAACAGGCTTTATTTACACACCACCAACCCCAACCACTTCTGAGCACAGGGAGGAGGGGAGGTCATTCTCCCAGACCTCCGTTTCAATCATGGTTACACACACACACGATACATCTTGCCCTAATCCTGCTAAACACTGCTGGGTCATTATAACACAGTTATAATGACACAGCAGTATAATAACTCAGTAATAACACATTTAATACACACACACAGTAACGTTTCCAACTGGCAAAGCATGCTGGGAAATCCCTGCCTCCCTTCACATGGCCCTGACGTTACATTGCCCCCCGTTGGACTAATTACTGTCCCCAGAAAATTCAAAGTCCACTTTCAGAAATTTAACGCGAGTCAGCCCGGTGCCGGGGCGGCACGCACGGGCCATCCAGTGTCCATCTGAGTCTTGGTCGGAGTATCTGGTTGGGGTAGGGTTCCGGTTCGGCCACCAGCGGGCAGATGGACACATCTGACAGCCTCTGTAGGACCACGCACAGTCCCTTCCCTGGCAGCGGGAGTCCCATGCCCGCTCCTGCCGACTCCCACCGCTGCCAGGACCTCCCAGGCGGCCGCTGGCCCGTGTCCAGGCGTCCAGCCCCTGCCGAGCCCGGGAAAAGACCGGATCTATCCTGCTCGCTCCGCTGCTGCTCCGCTCCAAAGGCCTCTGTGACGTCACCGCCGGGGGAAGCATCTGCAGGAGGCGGCTTTTTCTCCGTCCATGCCACCTCGCTCTAATTCAGTGCTTCTCAATTATTTTTTGCAAAGCCCCCCCTAGGAAAGAGAAAATATTTTGCCCCCCCCACTCGCCGCGGTGACTATAAATAAGATCATTATCTATAAAAATTGTATAAGTATACCTAAAATTGTATCCTTTTTAACATTAACAAAAGAAAAAAGCAATATAAATCAACTTTCAACAAATATTAACTTTATTTTGCCACACAGAAACCCTGTTATAGTCTAAAACAGAAAAAAAACAACTTAAAGTGCATCACAGTGCCTGAAATAAAAAAAATATGTCAATCCTTATTTAAACTAGAAACATTTTTGACCAACTGAACCATTTGATGCTGAGAAAAATAATTCAATCAATAAATAACATTAAATGTAAATTGATCTGGAACATTAACACAGGAGCACCAATATATTTAACATTTTAATCTGAAGAAAAAGGTATAAAACATTGTGCTGATTTTTTTCTAAATCACATTAATGAAGTAATCATTAATGGCTACAATGAGCACGTTTTGCGGAGCACAGCTTTTCAAAGCGGGGTTTGAAGCATGATAGTGCAACTCTCAGCTCCTGCTCAATGTTTAGCTGGGACCTGTACTTGGTCTTCAGTGCAGTGTCATTGCACAGTGGGATGGTTTTTATTTTTGCAGCACTTGCGTTGTCAAGCATGACAGAAACCATGTCTACTGCTGCAGGCAGTATCAACTCCTCTGCAATGGTGTGGGGTTTTCTGCACTGTGCAATTTGATGCGCCACTTTAAGTGATGCTAAAAGTGCTCGCTGGTTTACTGATGTAGCGTTCACAAAGCGGGATAATTGTTGGCCGTACTCCGCACGTTTTCGCTGAAAAAAATCAAGCGGCTTATCAACGTATTGAGGATGTAATGTCTGTAGGTGACGTCTTAATTTATTTGGCTTCATGCTGTCCGCTGCCAACATTTTCAGACACACTGAACACACCCGTCTTTCCTCGTCTCCCACCGTAGTCACAGTGAAGCCAAGCACAGTGGTGCAGTGGTTAGCACTGTTGCCTTACAGCTAGAAGGTTCCTGGTTCAAATCCCCAGGGTGGCAGGGGTTGGAACCTTTCTGTGTGGAGTTTGCATGTTCTCCCTGTGCTGCGTGGGTTTACTCCGGGGGCTCCGGTTTCCTCCCACAATCCAAAGACATGCATGTTAGGTTAATTGGCTGTTCTAAATTGTCCCTAGATATCTGTTTCCTATAGGCCCTTAGAGTAGAGGGTTAGTACTAGTGAAAGCGCTTTGAGTGGTCTTTGTGACTAGAAAAGCGCTATATAAGTGCAGGTTAGTTAGTTAGTTAGTTAGTTAGATGAGCTTCGTCATATTTCCTCGTCTTAGCTTTTGGGAGACTTTCATTTGTCTCTTTACCTCTGTCTCTCTCCGCCTTTCTTTTCGTTACTGTTAAATATTTCTCCATGGTGTCTTTCGAGGGGTTTGTTGACAGCAATTTAAAAAGTTTTAAACTCCCGAACAGACTTTGACAATGAGAGCGCCACTGCACCACCTGCTGCCGTGGATGTGCAATTACACTTTACACGGCAAAAGCAAAGCCTGTTCCCCGGGGTCATACGCACCCCCCCTGGCATCGCATCGCGCCCCCCAAGGGGGGCGGGCCCCACTATTTGAGAAGGACTGCTCTAATTTAACGTCGGCGAGGGGCCAGTTTGTCGTGCGCTGCGTGCAGGGCAATACCGTGTGATGTACCCTGGCTCTGCGCAGCAGAAGCCCCCCTTCCTCGCGTCGCCGCTGCTGTCTCCTCCGTGCACGCGCTGCCGTGGTCTGCCGTAGCTCCTCCTCCCACTCACTCTCAGCACGGCGGTTTCCTCCGATGACCAGTCGTTCAGCGCAGCAGCCAACTCGACCTGGGCCAGGTGGTCATCCAACAGGTTCTCGCTGTTGTAGCGGGGAATCTTGGCCCGCTGCCGGATGGATGGGATGGTCACCTCCCGGTTGATCGCCGCTCCTAATCTGGAATCGCCAGCCCGTCCTGCCCTGAAAAGGGCGGGAAACAGGGCTGGTTTGCTCTGCTCGGCCCGCTCTGCCTTGAAAAAGGCAGAGCAGTCCCGTCGGGTCCGCTGCTCCGTCCATCGTGGTGAGCCACTCCGGGGGCCGGCATCTCAGCTCTACGCTCCATTCCCAGCGAAGCGATGAACCGCTCCAGCCGCTGTACCTCCGCCTGGATCCTCATCTTGCTCCATCCCACTTCTGACACCAGTGTGACGTAGGCAAGGTTCACACAAAGAAGAGGAGCAAGATGGTTGTGACGAACAGGCTTTATGTACACACCACCAACCCCAACTACGTCTGAGCACAGACAGGAGGGGAGGTCATTCTCTGGGTCATTATAATGCAGTTACAATGACACAGCAGTATAATAACTCAGTAATAACACACTTAATACACACACAGTAATGTTTCCAACTGGCAAAGCATGCTGGGAAATCCCTGCCTCCCTTAACATGGCCCCGACGTTACACTAGGATTTAGATCAGCGCTCATAGAAGGCCACTTTAGAATAGTCCAATGTTTTGCTCTTAGCCATTCTTGGGTGTTTTTAGCTGTGTGTTTTGGGTCATTATCCTGTTGCAAGACCCATGACCTGCGACTGAGACCAAGCTGTCTGACACTGGGCAGCACATTTCTCTCTAGAATACCTTGATAGTCTTGAGATTTCATTGTACCCTGCACAGATTCAAGACACCCTGTGCCAGATGCAGCAAAGCAGCCCCAGAACATAACAGAACCTCCTCCATGTTTCACAGTAGGGACAGTGTTCTTTTCTTGGTATGATTCATTTTTGCGTCTGTGAACATAGAGCTGATGTGCCTTGCCAAAAAGTTCCAGTTTTGTCTCGTCTGTCCATAGGACATTCTCCCAGAATCTTTGTGGCTTGTCAACATGCAGTTTGGCAAATTCCAGTCTGGCATTTTTATGATTTGTTTTCAACAGGGGTGTCCTCCTTGGTCGTCTCCCATGAAGTCCACTTTGGCTCAAACAACCACGGATGGTGCGATCTGACACTGATGTACCTTGACCTTGGAGTTCACCATGAATGTATTTAGAGGTTGTTCTGGGCTCTTTTGTTACCATTCTTCATCAAGATTCCTCCTGCGGCCACGTCCAGGGAGGTTGGCTACAGTCCCGTGGATCTTAAATTTCTGAATAATATGTGCAACTGTAGTCACAGGAACATCAAGCTGCTTGGAGATGGTCTTATAGCCTTTACCTTTAACATGCTTGTCTATAATTTTCTTTCTAATCTCCTCAGACAACTCTCTCCTTTGTCTCCTCTGGTCCATGTTTAGTGTGGTACACACCATGTCACCAAACAGCACAGTGACTACTTGTCACCCTTTAAATAGGCCGACTGACTGATTACAAGTTTGTAGACACCTGTGATGTTAATTAGAGGACACATCTTGGTTGAACATGTTCCTATGGTCACATTATTTTCAGTCTTTTCTAGGAGTACCATCATTTTTGTCCAGGCCTGTTTCATGAGTTTGTTTTTTAAAATAATTCTGTTGAACCACAATTCAAAAGCATTGTCTGATTTTCATTGGTTAATTTTCATAGAATTTTTATTTTTTACCACTTTTGTCAGATTCAAGTTATTTCTGTGACCATTGTGGGTTTTTCTTTCATTAACAGAGGGGTACCAACAATTTTGTCCACGGCTGTAATTAAGTGTTTCAATCCTACAGCAGTGTTGCAAAGAGTTTGCTTGGTCTACATAATGTGAATGACAATACAGTATACTGTAGGTGAAGGAAAGAGCAGGTACAGAAATGGGATTACTTTTTATGTGTGTGTTGTGGGAGGAGGGAGGAGACACCGGGACAGACCCAGGACACGTTTGAGAGACTATGTCTCCCAACTGGTCTGAGAACATCTTGGTGTCCTCTCTGAAGACCTGGAGGAGGTGGCTGGGGAGAGGGAAGTCTGGGCTTCTCTGATTAGACTGCTCCCTCCACAACCTGGACCCCCAGAAAAGCTGTAGAAGATGGATGGATGGCTGTCTTGTGTTGTGTATTCATTCCTGCTGCAAGACTGGACCTGATTAAAGAAGAGGAACAACATTTTTTTTCTAATTCCACATTCTTGGAACACCAAGTGCACAGGCAGGTTGTGGTTTTAATAAAAATGAAAAGTCTAAGACATTTTCACTGCCAAATTTTGACTGTTGTCCTGAGAAGTTATTCAAAAAAGAAAGAAACAAATATCTGTTTCTTCTACTTTTGGCAAAGTAATCCATAAATATGATTGGTTTGACCAGGTTACTCACTAAATATAAAATAACACTCCTTAACATTTCAAAAACATCCATCCATCCATCTTCTACCGCTTTTCTGGAGGCCCGGGTTGTGAAGGCAGCAGTTCAAGCAGAGAATCCCAGACTTCCCTCTCCCCAGCCACCTGCTCCAGCTCTTCAGAGAGGATACCAAGGCGTTCCCAGACCAGCTGGGAGACATAGTCTCTCCACCGAGTCCTGGGTCTGCCCCGGGGTCTCCTCCCAGTGGGACGTGCCCAAAACACCTCAAGTGGGAGGCGTCCAGGAGGCATCCTAATCAGATGCCCAAACCACCTCAACTGACTCCTTTCAATGTGGAGGAGCAGCGGTTCTACTCTGAGCCTCTCCCGGATGACTGAGCTCCTCACCCTTTCTCTGAGGGTGAGTCCAGCAATCCTACAGAGAAAGCTCATTTCAGCCGCTTGTATCCGCGATCTCGTTCTTTTGGTCATTACCCAAAGCTCGTGACCATAGGTGAGAGTAGGAACATAGATTGACTGGTAAATCGACAGCTTTGCCTTAGAACTAAGCTCCCTCTTCACCACAACAGACCGGTACAACGTCCGCATCACTGCAGATGCTGCTCCAATCTGTCTGTCAATCACTTGCTCCATTTTCCCCTCACTCGTGAATAAGACCCCAAGATACTTAAACTCCTCCACTTGGGGCAGGAGCCTGTCCCCAACTCAGAGAGGACAATCCACCTTTTTCCGGCTGAGGACCATGGACTCGGACTTGGAGGTGCTGATTCTCATCCCAGCCGCTTCACACTCAGCGGCAAACCATCCCAGCAAGAGCTGTAGGTCATTGCTGGATGAAGCCAACAGGACAACATCATCTGCAAACAACAGAGATGAGATCCTGTGGTCAGCAAGCATGACACCCTCCATTCCCTGGCTGCGCCTAGAAATCCTGTCCATAAAAATTATGAACAGGATCGGTGACAAAGGGCAGCCCTGGCGGAGTCCAACTCTCACTGGGAATGAGTCCGACCAAGTGTTGGCAATACGAACCAAACTCTCACAACGGTCGCACAGAGACCAAATAGCTCGTAACAACAAGCCCGATACCCCATACTCCCGAAGCACCCCCCACAAAAAAAACACGAGGGACGCGGTCAAATGCCTTCTCCAAGTCCACAAAACACATGTAAACTGGTTGGGCAAACTCCCACAAACCCTCGAGAATTCTTGAGAGGGTAAAGAGCTGGTCCGATGTGCCACGGCCAGGACGAAAACCACATTGCTCCTCCTGAATCCGAGGTTCGACCAACGGCCGGACTCTCCTCTCCAGTACCTTGGCATAGACCTTCCCAGGGAGGCTGAGGAATGTGATCCCTCTAAAGTTGGAGCACACCCTCCGGTCCCCTTTTTTGAAGAGAGGAACCACCACCCCAGTTTGCCATGCCAAAGGCACTGCTCCCAACCTGGAGCTGGTGGCTGGGGAGAGGGAAGTCTGGGCTTCTCTGCTTGAACTGCTGCCTCTGTGACCCGGACCTCTGGAAAAGTGGTAGAAGATGGATGGATGGCTGGATCCTAATTTTTAGAAGAACATTAAGGCTTACATTGTGCACGTTTCTCAACACTTCGTTGATGTATTATTTTAAACAAAATCTTTGTTTTCATGAAAAAAATATATTTCACCTTTAATTATGTTGTGTGAAATAATGTTATTCATTATATGGTATTTAAGAGGCTGTGACGTTGTTGGAAAAATCTGTAGTTTTTTTCAGTATAAATGTTTCATTAATTTCTTGTCACACCTCATGGTTATTTTAATGTTTATTATGTTGCATCTAAACAGTCAAAAGACTGAATAGCTCGACAAACAGAAGAAGACGGCCGCTAGGTGCTGCTAGTTACAATTACGTCATTTCTACTTACAGATAAACATTTGATGGTTTTGACTTTTACTTTTCTAAAGCCCATCCAGGGACAAGAGTTGCAAATTAGCTAATAGCTATACACTCTATGTGCAACACATCAGATTGATTGTCTTTGATTAATTGTCTATGTTTATTGCACTGTCCCTGTCAAATAAACTAATCTACTTTGAAACTCCTACAGGATGCGATTCCTAGCTGGCTATTTGCTACTTCCGCTTAGCTTGTCGAATGGCAGCAGGATCCAGAATCTCCGTCAGAGTCCGGTTCTGTGGACAGAGCAGAGGTGGACCGATACCGAGAATCGGCTGATGTGGATTTAAACTCTGAAATGGAACCGAGGAGAGAAGGTTAGTTTACTTCCTGTAACCATGGAAACACCAACTACGATGCTAAGCTAACGTTAGCCTCCTCCTGTGTCCGGCCGCGGGGATACAGGTCGGTATCAGGACACTCCGTACCCAAATCGCAACGTACCCTAGCCACTCCGTACCCACTTCCGTACCAGACGCGAACGGGCGAATGTATTGCTTCTGCAGCAGCGTTCAACCTGCTGTGGAAATCCCCAGAATAACATCACGCTTCGCTTTGCATTAACCCACGGGGGGCTCACCTGAAAAAGTTTGTCTTTACCCCCAAAACTTCACAAGATGGGCGTTTTACGCTGCTAGCTTGCTAGCACGTCCGGGTCAGGAGGAATCTGTGGGTAAACGACGACATCCGCCCCTTCGCATTTGGTGTGAAGGCACCACCAGGCACGCAGGGACGGAAGTGGGTACGGAGCGTCCAGACCTAAAGTTGTTGGAAAGACTTTTCCTGGTCACCAAGAAGTGTAATATGTCATCTTACACGCACACATATATGTGGAATATATATATATATATATATATATATATAATATATACTGTATATGCCAGATATGTTGATGGACTCTGTTATTATTCCTCTAGTGAAAAACAAGTGTGCCAGTCTTTCTGATATGAACAACTACAGACCTATAGCTATTGCAAATGTTATATCTAAACTGTTAGAGGGTTTATTCCTGAACAGAATTGAGGATTATCTGTGGAGAAACGACAATCAGTTTGGTTTCAAATCAGCTCTTTCAACTGACAAGGCTGTTTACCTACTCCATGAATTTGTTGACTACTTCAGAAGCCACTCCACTAGTGTCTATGCTACGTTCCTGGATGCTAGCAAAGCTTTTGACAGGATCAACCACTGGTGTTTGTTCAGAAAACTGATCGATCGAGGTATTCCCATTTACATTGTTAGCATCCTGCTATACTGGTACAGAAGGCAGTCTATGGTTGTTAGATGGGGCAATGTCACCTCATCCAAATTTCATGTGACCAACGGTGTTAAGCAAGGTGGTATACTGTCACCCTTGTTGTTTAATGTCTATGTTGATGATCTCAGTGTACTGTTGAACAATACTAATGTGGGCGGCTCCTTTAACGGTGCACTGTTAAATCACATTTTCTACGCTGATGACCTCTGTTTGTTAAGTTTGTCTACTGCAGCGATGCAACATCTCCTTTCAGTATGTGAAAAATTTGGTGAAAAAAATGACATCCTGTTCAACTGTACTAAATCTATGTGTATGGCTTTCAAACCAAAGGGTGTCAATACGTCGAATCCTGTTATGCCACTCTGTGGTAACAGCTTGAACTTTGTTGAAAAAGTCAAATACCTAGGTGTGTGGATTGAATCTGATAAGACCAATGTTGATTGTAACAGGCATCTCAGGAAACTGTATGCTCAAACAAATTTACTATTGCGAAATTTCCATAGATGTTCTCCTGATGTCAAATGTATGTTGTTCAAGACCTTCTGTACCTCAATTTACTGCTCGCCTTTATGGTTTAATAGCAATGTTGCTGTTAGGAACAAAATCCGCATTGCATATAATAACTCCCTAAGAAGATTGTTAGATGTACCACGAAGGTTGAGTGCAAGCAAGATGTTTGTGTCTGTGAACATTCCGTCTTTTGGCAAATTGATACGTAAGAATGTTTACAGTTTTTTGAGAAGGTTGCTGGCATGTAACAATCATCTTATATCAGCAATTGTCAACTCGTCACTCACACTTCATTCCAGCATTTGGAAGTGGTGGCGTTCCATTTTATACTGAGCCCATTATTGTATGTCATTGTTGTTACAAGAGCGCCGAGTGTCTGCTGATCTGTATATACTTTATTTATTTATTTGTTTACCTATTTTCTACTCGTTTTAGTTTTGCTCATAATATGAACCCTGAGTTTGAAATAAACGATTGAATTGAATTGAATATATATATATATGTGTGTGTGTGTGTGTGTGTGTGTGTAAGATGACAATGGACATAGTTTTGGCTCCGTTTCTGCTTTCAAAAGACTTTTCTTCTTTCCCACTGCTGCTGGTCAGGGCTGGCTGGCCCAGATGAAAATCCACAGTCTGTGGGACTAGAATGTTGTGAATGAGGCTTTAGGAAATTATGAATTGGTTTGTAAATCACTGGATTGAATCACTGGCTGCACGGTGGCGCAGTGGTTTAGCACTGCGGCAGCAGTTTACCCTCAGCCGGGGGATCGCGGGGATCATGAGGTCGTGGGTTCAATCCCAGCCCCCGACCAACAGTGAGCTGTGTGGAGTTTGCATGTTCTCCCCGTGTTGCGTGGATTTACTCCGGGATTTCTCCGGTTTCCTCCCGCATACCAAAAACATGTAGGTTTAGGGCGCTCGCGCACGCAGCGACCGGCAGCCGGTGGCTTGTCACCAGACTGCAAACCAAATCTACCTACGGGTACAAATACACTACCGTTCAAAAGTTTGGGGTCACTTAGAAATTTCCTTATTTTTGAAAGAAAAGCACTTTTTTTCAATGACAATAACTTTAAACTAATCAGAAATACACTCTATACATTGCTACTGTGGTAAATGACTATTCTAGCTGCAAATGTCTGGTTTTTGGTGTAATATCTACATAGGTGTACAGAGGCCCATTTCCAGCAACTATCACTCCAGTGTTCTAATGGTACAATGTGTTTGCTCATTGTGTCAGAAGGCTAATGGATGATTAGAAAACCCTTGTGCAATCATGTTAGGTCTGCAGTGCTGTAATTGCTGCAAATGGAGGATTCTTTGACGAAAGCAAAGTTTGAAGGAAAAAATTATTATTTCAAATACAAATCATTATTTCTAACATTGTCAATGTCTTGACTATATTTTCCATTCATTTTACAACTCATGGTGGTAAATAAGTGTGACTTTTCATGGAAAACACAAAATAATTGTCTGGGTGACCCCAAACTTTTGAACGGTAGTGTAAGTAACAAAAAAAAAAATCACTGGATTGAAAATGGACTTGTACATGTATAAACTGGATACCGGTGCTCACTTGGTCAGGGGTCCACTTTACCTGTCACAGTCCGTGGGAAAGGTTTACCATCAAGTCCTCCTATAACCAACTCGCCCCATCAAGTGACGTCCTGTGGTGTGGCACAGTGAACGAGCCGAACTAGGCTGCGTCTCAGTTCAGGTCCTGCAGCCTTGTAGACCGCGGCCCTGGAACCCAGAGCACTCCAAGGTCGGTAGGCTGCATCTAAAGGCTGATTTTTGGCTGTTAAATGAGACGCTCTGGTCTTTGGAGGACGTATGTTTGCATGACCACGTACGACCCTGTTTCCTAGCAACCGTGACAGTGTCACTTGAGGGTTTTTTTGCTGACATTTTTGACAGAGAGAGAACTTTTCACCAGACACAGAGGACCATGACAGATGAAATAAGACTTTAACTCATGTTAAAGTCAGCAGGTAAAATTAAGGTAAATTAAAACCACAAAATAAATAAATCATTTTTTATTTCTTTAAATATGTATACCAATTTGATTAAACTCTAAAATATATTCTTAATTACATGACCAGTAGAAAATATAACGGTTTACTGTTATCATTTCTGACCATTATGTAGCTAAATAGTCAGACGTTCTGCCTTGTATCAGTTCTGATATTTAGTTTTAATGTTCTGCAGCAGACCACAGTCCTGGACTGTAGGATGATGACCCTCAATGATGTTCAGCAGCAGGAGAACAGATTCCATCTTCAGCTTCATCTCAGTTGGACCAGTGAATCTCAGTACATTAGAAAATCATGATTTGTCATTTAATTTGAAAAACTATAATCATTATCATCAATATTAAATTAGGTTTAAAATGTTTCACTCTGTGTGTAATGAATATAAGAAAGTCTCTTTTAGAATTATCTTGCAAAAAAAATCATCTTTTTAAAAAAACTACTTCATTGAAATGCAGTTTTTCTATTAACAGCACACATGCAATGTTTTTATTTAGCTTGTTTCAGTTTGCAAAGTAAACTGCTAAAACATCACAATCAATAAAACAATTCATCAAATCTCTTTTATTGTGTTTTTTCAGTCAAATATCAGTTTTATAATCCAGAGTCCTGCCCGTTCCCTCGACAGCTGATCCTCAGTTCCTGCAGGTTCTCCACCGTGGACCTCAGAAAAAAAAACACAACAGAAAAATCTGATTATCACTTCAGAAGTGAGGGACATTTTTAAGATCAGCATAATCAAATAATTACAGATGTCCTGTCCCTCCTCAGCTTCATTAACTGCTCCGTTTTCTCTAAAAATATCCTTAGCTGTTTTTTTTTCCAGCACCACATAAACAAATAAAGAACATCGACTTCCCGATGTCTCTGCAGGACTTTAAAAGTTATCTTAAAGCAAGTTATTCAGTGTTTCCTCTGGCTTAAAGACCTTGCCGCGGTGGCAACATCTTTTTCCAGGGGTGAGGGGGGGGCAGAAAGCACATATGTATGAATATGTTAATTTTATACGATTCATGCTTGGCCCATTTGAAGTGCTCGATTGGCCGAGCACTTCAAAACTCTGCTAAACAGGCCATCAACAGTCAGTCCTACAGCTCTGGACCAAATCCCTCAACAGCCAGTCAGGGAAGAACTCGACCAACCTCCCACAATCAAGGAGCTTACCAAGGCCATCAATCAGATGAACTCCGACTGGGCACCTGGAAAGGATGGCATTCCAGCAGATATCTATAAAGTTGCTGGTCCAGGAGCTATTGAAGTCTTCCATGACGTAATACAGCTTATCTGGGAGCAAGAGAAGATGCCAGAAGACTTCCATGACACTTTGGTTGTATCACTGTACAAGAACAAGGGCAGCAAAGCCGAATGTGGAAACTACAGGGGCATCTCACTCCTGTCAGTTGCAGGCAAGATCTTCGCTCGGATCATCCTGAACAGACTCACCATGCTGTCAGAGACCAACCTACCAGAGACTCAGTGTGGATTCTGCCCGGGTCGCAGCACAGTCAACATGATATTTACAGTGAGGCAGGTACAAGAGAATGACATGGTTAATTGACTCAGTGAGCAGACTCGGACTCAGGAATAGATACAGTTATATTTATTAAACAACAATGAAAGTGTGTGAGTGTGTGGGTGTGTGGTCTTGTAGCAGCTGGGGGAGAGCAGAATGCCATACAATCTGGCAACCCTAGGGACAGACAGAGGCAGGGACAGTTAGTGGCACATACAGGTGGAGATGTACTGTTTTTAGTCCAGGGCTCACTGTTTGTAGAGATGTTGAGTGGCTCAGGTTCAGCTCGGCGGCTACGGCCAGGAGGACAGTGTCCGCTGATCCAGCTGCTGCTGAAGGAGGTAGATGCATACGAGGTGGAGCAGTGTAGCACAGTCCGCCGCCAGGAAGGAGGGAGGTCCGCCGCCACAGAGCTCCGCCTGTGCACGGGGACTGAGAGAAGATTTAGATAGAATGTGCGAGGGCTTACTTGAGCTGAGGAGGTATTCCTCCAGATGCCAGCTGGCAGGAGGCTGGATGCTAGGACGAGGGTGGACTGAGGCTGGAAACAAGGACGTAGGTAGACTGAGGCTAGGAAACTCAGGAACAACAACGAAGGCGAGAGAAGGTCTCATGGAGAGTAGACAGACGACTCCGCACTGATCCCAGGGCAGCGTGGTTTAAATAGCCCTGGCCGTGGTGAGGAGCAGGTGTGTGCGCAGCTGAGGAGAATAAGCATCCAGAACAGACCATTACAGAGAAATGCCGAGAGGAAAATCTCAACCTCTACTCTGTCTTCATCGATCTGACCAAGGTGTTTGATTCTGTCAGTAGGGAGTCCCTTTGTTCAGTGCTCGCTCGCTTTGGTTGTCCACACAAGTTCATCCAGATCATCAGGCTCTTCCATGATGGGCAGATGCTCTCCAGTGGTGAACAGTCAGAACCCTTTGACATTTCCACCGGGGTGAAACAAGGCTGTGTTCTGGCACCAGTCCTGCTTAATCTGTTCTTCGCCTGTGTCATCAGGCAAGCAGTGCAGGACCTAGAAGAGGGCGTGTACATTCGCTACCATTATGACGGGTCCAAGTTCGACCTGCGCAGACTGACTGCTAAAACAAAGACACTCACCAGTCTCATCCAGGAAGCTCTCTTTACAGATGACTGTGCGCTGATGGCTCACAAGCCAGAGGATCTGAAGACTATGCTGAATAAGTTCTCTGAGGCTTCAGAGCAGTTTGGTCTCACCATTAGCCTGAGAAAAACTGAGATGCTATTCCAGCCTGCACCAAACTCGAATGCTTCACAGCCCACTATTGTGATTGACAACACAGAGCTGAAATCTGTTGACAGCTTCACATACCTCGGAAGTGTAATATTCAGTGATGGCTCTCTGGACAAAGATCTCAGCCAGAATCAGCAAAGCAAGCCAAGCTCTCAGACAACTTCACAACAGGGTACTGAACCATCACAATGTTACTTTGGCCACAAAACTCACACTGTCGTCCTTACCTCACTTCTATATGGCTGTGAGACATGGACAGTTTATCAGAGACATCTGAAACAGTTGGACAAGTTCCATCAATGTGCTTTACGCTCCATCCTTGGCATACGATGGCAGGACAGGGCCACCAACACAGAAGTTTTTGGCAGAGCCAGGTCTGTCCCCATTGAGTCAATGCTTCTGAAGACACGGCTCCGCTGGACAGACCATGTCATCAGGATGGAGGACCACCGCATCCCAAAGCAGCTGCTGTTTGGTGAGCTTCTGCAGGGGCTCAGAAAACGAGGTCACCCCTGCAAACGCTACAAGGATGCCTTAAAAGACAGCCTCAAGTGGTGTGACATCTCCCCCGCTGAACTTGTTCACAAAGTACAAGACAGGCAGTGCTGGTGTGCTCTCATAAAAAGAGCGCCAGCCTCATTAGAGGAGGAGCGCCACAACTAGGCACAGGCTGCCAGAGAATGTCGCCACAGAGCAGCGTCCGTCCCTGCAACAACAGCGGAACTCCTGTGCCTTATCTGTTCCAGGCTCTGCAATTCCAGACTTGGTAATTAGAACCATCTACGTGTCCACAGATAGCTGCACATGCATGTCATCCTCGAGATCGAGAGACCACCATTATTATATTACTATATTACACTATTTATTTCTTTTTTTTAAATTTTGCACAGTAACTTTGCATATAATAATAATAATGCATCAGCTTTATATAGCACTTTATCATAGACACTCAAAGACGTTTTTTATAGATACATTACTCATTCACTCTAGACAGACAATGGTAGTGGTAAGCTACTACTGTAGCCACAGCTGCCCTGGGGCAGGCTGACGGAAACGTGGCTGCCAATCCTGGCCAACGGCCTCTCCGGCCACCACCAAACATTTATGCACATTCATACCCAGTGTTATGGACACTGGAGGCAAGGTGGGTAAAGTGTCTTGCCCAGGGACACAACAGAAGGATATCTGGGGAGAGCGGGATTCGAACCACCAACCATCCGGTTATTGGACGACCCACTCTACCTCCTGAGCCACTGCCATGCATATGGAACTTACAATTTGAAGTATAGTTCAACCAAGGCTTGAATATTGGAATATTGGGCCAGCTGGGGTCCCACCCAGACGTCCTGTATTTGGACTTTTTTTTTTCCACAATATCTTTATTGAACCTTTTTTTTTTTTTTTAACAAACATGATACAAACAATCAAACACTAACACTAAAGTACTACAAAAAAAAATGCACTAAAAACACCAACAACCACCAACAAAATCAAATCTTCAACAATGCTCCTCTGTTTAGTCTAGACAATCCATGACATAAGTATACATATTATGTTCACCAGTTTGGAATTTACAAGGTCCACACACATCATTCACCTTCTTCTTCAAGAGTTATGTTTAAATTTTTTACATAATCAATAAAAGGTCTCCATATATTCTCAAACACAATTTCCTTTGATTTCAGTATATATGTTATTCTTTCTAATGGAAGGTTTGTTAACATCTGTCTTAACCACTGGGTCACATCTGGTCTATGAGTCTTTTTCCATAATACTAACTAACTAACTAGCCTGCACTTATATAGCGCTTTTCTAGTCACAAAGACCACTCAAAGCGCTTTCATTAATACTAACCCTCTATTCTAAGGGCCTATAGGAAACAGATATCTAGGGACAATTTAGAACAGCCAATTAACCTAACATGCATGTTTTTGGCATGTGGGAGGAAACCGGAGAAATCCCGGAGTAAACCCACGCAACACGGGGAGAACATGCAAACTCCACACAGATCACTGTTGGTCGGGGGCTGGGATCGAACCCACGATCCCACGATCCCCACAATCCCCCGGCCAAGGGTAAACTGTGCTGCCGCAGTGCTAACCACTGCGCCACCGTGCAATACATTTTTTGGCATTAAGCAAACTGAGGTCTATGAATGTTCTTTCACTTTTATTAAAATTATGCTTTTCTGGGTACAGACCCAACAAAAACAGTTTAGGATTCAATATGATTTGTTTTGAGATTATTTTTTCAATTGTTACCCTCACCTCCTCCCAAAACATTCTTATTAATCTACATTCCCATAAACAATGAAATAGGGTTCCTTTACTTTCCATGCATTTTGTGCATGTATCTGGTATATTTTTGTTATATCTATTTAACTCCTCCGGTGTAACATACATCCGCATTAACCATTTGAAATGTATCAATTTAAGGCGTACGTTTATTGATTTGGTTTGAGCTTCTGTACAAGCCAATTCCCATTGTTCCTCTGAAATTTCAGTTTGCAGATCTTCTTTCCAGTAGTTTAATCTTTTCAGTGAATTTTCACTTGAAGATAGTGTCAATGAGTTATAAAACTCTGAAATAATACCCTTTCTTTTACTATCTTTCATCATCATTTTTTCCAAGGATGAATAAATAGGTCGAGTGAGAGCTTTATTTTGATTTGATCGAATAAAGTTTCTAAGTTGAAGATATTTAAAAAAATGTGTTCTATTGAGATTAAATTTGATCCTCAGCTCTTCAAAAGACATTATAGGGCCTTTTCCACTAGCACGCTTTAGCGCGACACGGGACGGCTCAGCACGCTTTGTACGCTTTTCCACAAGCCCCAACACGGTTTAACAGCCACAATTCTCAGCCCCGCTCCAGGGCAGGGTACAGCAGTGCTGAGCTGTGCCGTGTTGTGACGTTAACAGACTGGTCGCCGCTGATTGGTCAGGTCGTAACCGGCGCTGATTGGTCAGGCTGTAACCGCCCCTCTCCTCCTCCTCATCTACCAAATCTTCACGACCTTCTCAATAAAGTTTTTGAAAAAAAAAAAAAAAGAATCTTCACGACCGCCTTTACTCAGCACGCAACCACTGTTGGCGGTTCCTTTCAGTGTATTGCTGTGCTATTTTCATTTATTCTCTATCAAAAATGGCTTCGCGTAATAAGGGTGTTCCATGGACCAGTAAGGAGCTGCAGTGTCTGCTCACTGCATTGTCAGACGAACGTATGCAGCGCGAGTTAGACGGAGCCGCCCGGAATGAAAAAATATACCGGGAGGTCTCGACATCGGAGTCCTTTAACGGTGAGTTTTAATTTTTTTTTATTGTGCGTTTTTTCGCAAATATATTCGGTAAGACGCTCAGTTTATTTATGCAATAAAAAAGCTGTTCATTTGTGGATGGATCGCTGCTTTATTGCAGCACACTGCGGACTAAAGCTTTTATTTTAATTATTCATGTGAACAATACGCTGAAATAAGATAAGATAAGATAAGATAAGCCTTTATTAGTCCCGCAACGGGGAAATTCCAGGATTGCAACAGCACAGGGATAGCAACACTCAGAGCAACAATCAGAAGGCAAGAAAAAAAACAAGCAAGCAAGAGCAGCTAATAAACATATGTACGTATTACTATAAAATATATATATATACACACACACACAGACACACAGTGCAGAGCATTGTAGCTAGATGGAATAAATATGTAAATATATAAACACCCACAGTACGGAGCATTGCAGCTAGGTGGAATAAATATGCAAGTATATAAACACACACAGTGCGGAGCAATGTAGCTAGATGGAATAATATGTAGATATATAAATATATAAACACCCACAGTACGGAGCATTGTAGCTAGATGGAATAAATATGCAAATATATAAACACACACAGTGCAGAGCATTGTTGCTAGATGGAATGAAACAGCATAACCGTCTACTTAGTTATCCTACATGGTATGATTATGTGCCCATACATATTCTCACCCTCCATAGCGACCGGTATGTTCCTAGTTGTATGCCGGAGAGGACCATTGTGTAAGTCTATTGCATCTTTTGCATTCAAAAAACTATTAGTTTGTTACGTCTTTTTGCTATCTCTGCGAGCAGCCCTGCTTAGGTTGTACAGTCTGACAGCCGTTGGTAGGAAGGACCTGCGAAACCTCTCGGTTGTGCACCTGGGATGATGTAGTCTGCTGCTAAATGAGCTCCTCAGTGCATTCAGTATGTCCTGCATAGGGTGGAACTCGGACTCCAGCAGAGATGACAGTTTAGCCACCGTCCTTCTCTCTCCTATCTCCTCCATCGGATCAAGGCGCTGCCCCAGGACAGAGCTAGCTTTCTTAATCAGCTTGTTCAGTCTCTTCCTATCGGCTGCAGTAATGCCACTGCCCCAGCAGACCACTCCAAAAGTGATGGCTGATGCCACCACCGTATCATAGAATGACTTCAGCAGCGCCCCTTGTACACCAAAAGACCTGAGTCTCCTCAGCAGGAACAGCCTGCGCTGTCCCTTCTTGTAGAGTGCATCAGTATTGTGTGACCAGTCTAGTTTATTGTTCAGATGAATACCCAGGTACTTATAGGATGTCACCATCTCGATGTCTGTTCCCTGTATATTTACTGGTACTGTGAGGGGCTGCCCATGCCTGCGGCAGTCCACCACCAGCTCCTTAGTTTTCCTCGCGTTGATCTGGAGGCAGTTCCGATGGCACCAGTCCACGAAGTCCTGGATAAGCCCTCTGTACTCAGCTTCATCTCCATTGGAGATGAGGCCAACGATCGCAGAGTCATCAGAGAACTTCTGTAGATGGCAGTGTGTTGTGTTGTGTGAGAAGTCCGCAGTATAAAGAGTGAACAGGAAGGGAGCCAGCACCGTCCCCTGGGGGGCCCCCGTGCTACTGATGATCGTGTCGGACACACAGTCCCGGGTTCTCACAAACTGAGGCCGGTTCGTGAGGTAGTCCAGGATCCATGATGACAGGTGCTGGTCCACCCCTGCGCGCAGCAGCTTGTCCTTCAGGATCATCGGTTGGATGGTGTTGAAAGCACTGGAGAAGTCAAAGAACATGATCCTCACCATATTCCCGGGCTTCTCCAGGTGGGACAGAGAACGGTGAAGGAGGAAGATCACCGCATCCTCCACCCCAATGCCATGCTGGTAGGCGAACTGGAGTGGATCCATCGCTGGTTCCACCAGGGGGCGGAGGTGAGCAAGGAGCAGTCTCTCCAGGGTCTTCATCAAGTGGGACGTCAAGGCCACCGGTCTGTAGCTGTTCAGGTCTTTGGGGTGGGAAGTTTTTGGTACAGGTACCACACAAGATGTTTTCCACAGCTGTGGTACCCTCCCCAGTTTCAGGCTCATGTTGAAGATATACGTCACAATCCCACACAGCTGGTCTGCACAGGACTTGAGGAGCTTTGCGCTGATGCCGTCCGGTCCCGGCGCCTTCCTCGCCTTGATCTTCCTCAGCTCCGTCCTCACCTGGGTCCTGGTCAGGGTCAGGATGGGGGGCTGTGTGTTGGGAGTGGGGGGGTGTTGGTAGAGTGGGGAGTGGGCAGCAGGACTTGATTTCTTTAGAGGCAGCAGTGGTTGTTGTGCAGTCAGGGGGGAGGGCGGTTGGTCAAATCTATTGAAAAACAGATTCAGGTTGTTCGCCCACTCCCTGCCCCCTGTGGCCTGGGGGGAGGTATTCTGGAGCCCCGAGATGGTTTTGAGGTTTCTCCAGACCCCGCTGATGTCGCTCTGTTGCAGCTTGTCCTCCATCTTCTTCCTGAAGCTGTCCTTGCCTTCTCTGATCTTTCTCCTCAGCTCCCTCTGTACGGACTTCAGCATCTCCCTGTTCCCTGACCTGAAGATCCTCTTCTTCTCTCTCAGAAGTGTTTTTATCTCAGGGTTGATCCAGGGTTTGTTGTTTGAGTGACGCCGTATGGTCTTGGTGGGAACGGATTTGTCCACACAGAAGCTGAGGTAGCCCGTGAAGGTGTGAATGAGGCCATCGATGTCCTCACCATGTGGATCGCAGAGCTGCTTCCAGGCGGTGGCTTCAAAACAGCCCTTTAGGGTGTCCATTGTCTCCTCAGACCATAACTCCACAGTGTGCATGGCCGGAGGTTGTCTGTGCACTAGGGGTTTGTACACCGGCCGGAGATGAACCAAGTTGTGATCCGATCTCCCGAGTGGGGGTAGTTGTGATGAGGTGTACGCCTCCTTAGTGTTTGCGTAGAATAAATCCAGTGTTTTATTGTCTCTAGTGTGGCATGTGACATACTGGGTGAACGTGGGTAGAATGGGAGACAGTGAAACATGGTTGAAATCGCCTGAGATGAGGAGAAGAGCATCTGGGTGTTCTGTCTGCAGCCTGCTGGTTACTGAATGGATGACGTCACGTGCTGTCCCAGCGTTCGCCGTCGGATTTGCATAAACAACAATGCAGATCACGTGTGAGTGTTCTCTCGGGAGATATGTAGGCCTCATGCTAACAGCTAGCAACTCAATGTCTTTGCTGCAGTGTCGTTGTTTAACAGTGATATGTCCCGGTCTGCACCAGTTGTTGTTAACATACATGATCACTCCACCGCCCCTAGCCTTGCCACTGTCTGGTGTTCGGTCAGCTCGTATCATGTGAAAACCCTCCAGCTCAATGTTAGCATCTGCTGCTAGTTCAGTTAGCCACGTCTCAGTAAACAAAAGGAGAGAGCACTCCCGGTATGTGCTATCATAACGGGAGATAGCCGCTAGCTCATCTAACTTTCCCAGTATCGACCGTACATTTCCCATGACAACAGATGGAAGGGAGGGTCTGTACCTTATATTTTTTGTCCTCCGCCTTACTCCAGCCCGGCAGCCACGGCGTTTTCGCCTCAGTTCTCTCGGTATGTCGAGTTTTTCCAATGGGACCGGGTGGCGGTTGAATGCTAGCAGCTGTTCTCTGCTGTATCGTATCCTGCTATAGACAGTGGCTCCGTCCACCGGCTCAGGAGACATTTAGGACGATCTGTGTGTCCGTGATATAAGTGGGGTGAAAAAAAAAAGACGGATCAAAAGAGAGAGGAAGGGAAAAAGACTCGGAATCGAGCCGCTGTTGCAAAAGGCAGCCGACTCGTGTGGCGCCGAGAGAAAAAAAGCTTATGTATTCTTGTTAAAAACTATTGTGCTGTATTTTATTGTGTGCATTTTCCTTGTAGAATCATCCCACGCGTCCGCCGCGACAGCCCGTCCGGATTATTCAACCGAGCCTTCCTGACCCACAGCTGGCAGAGACGGCTTCATTCATCCGAGTCGTGACCCAGTTTGGGAAGCTGGTGTAGACACTCAGTGGTCGGCGTGTATAAAATGTCGATTAACCTTCATGTTGTGTTGCAAAGTTTTTTTTTTCTTTTAATATTTTGTATATAATAAAATGGAATTGTTTTGGAAAGTGTGGTTTGTCTGTTATAACACTGAATTATAAAACAGTATAATTACATAGAAATTCCATTGCCTAATCTGATCAAAATGATACTGATCTTCCTGTCAGGGGTCAACCATTGTAAAGGTAATGTAATTTTTAACTAGACCAAAAAACAAATGTTTTTGTAAGCTTTCTGTTCTTTTTATTGAAATATCATAAAAAATAAGCCCCGCATGATCCAGTTCTAAACTTTGGGTACATTTTTTATGTTAACTTATAAGAAGTTGCACAGTTGGACTTTAAAATGCAGCAGGAGAGACTGATCAAGCTTACAAGTCAATGTAAAAAAGTAAGTATATGTAAATTGAATGTTCTATCGGCATTCCAAATTCAGAGATTTACAATACTTTAGAAGGAGTGTAGCATCATCTAAACGGAAAATAATAATACTGTTGTTCCAAACGTTGACCTGAAGGTGAAAAACATGAATTTTTTTTAATTCAGTACATCCAAAATGCCCTAGGATGTAAAAAATAATAATTTGGTGTAGGCCAGTGTGCCACGTCTCATTATTTAATACGAATAAAAACAAGTTTCAGCTCTTTATTTCTGGGTCATTTGGCAGTTAATTCAAAACAAAAGTGACTTGTGTTGTTGCAGCTTAATTATGAGATAAAATTAATTGTGAGATAAATCCACAGAGCGAGCAAGGCAATAATCCTTGGATCCTTTTTTGTCTCGTGTAAATAAGGACTCAGTGGGTGCGTAACGTCACGGGAGTGTGGCCCCGCCTCGCTCAGAATCTGCTGCTGCCCCGCTTCTAAAACCTCCTAAACCATCACAGCACAAGCACAACACCAATGGAGACAGAAGCGTTCTGAGCCGTACTGAAGTGAACCGAGCCGTACCGAGGTGTGCTGGGCTAGTGGAAAACAGGCTTATGTTATCTGCACATGGCAAATATAAATCCTGAATCTTTTGAATCCCTTTTAAATTCCATACTTTAAATACAGCGTCCGCTCTCCCTGGTTTAAAATATTGATTACCCCATATTGGACTAAATTGTGACAATAACTGTGGTTCTTTTAAATAGTTTTTAGCTTCACACCATATTTTGATCATATGCTTTACAAATGGATTTTTAACTTGTTTTTGTAATTTTTTTGCCGAATCTGAGTATATGAATATGGGAAGAGGTAAAGGTAAATTGTATGATTCCATTTCAGTCCAGTGAGGGAGATCATTTGATGAAAAATAATATGTCATAGACCTCAGTTGTGCCGACCAATAGTACAACATAAAATTTGGACATTTCAGACCTCCACGATCAAATGGTAAATATAATAAAGACAGACGTAATCTAGCCCTCCTGTTGTTCCATATAAATTCCACTAACTTTTTTTTTATTCTTGAGAATAGATCTAAAGGTGGTGATAAGGGAATGTATTGAAATAAATAAAGTATTTTAGGTAAAATATTACTTTTAAGTATATTGATTCTCCCGATCATCGACATTGGTAGTGACATCCATCTCTGAATTAACTCATTGATATCTGACATTAAGGCTTCATAGTTGACACTGGCGACTGATTCTAGCTGAGGCACAATTTGGATTCCTAAATATTTAAACTGATTTACAACATTGAATTGATTTACCTCAGGGTCTGGGTAATTTCTCTGGGTCTCATTTAGCATTAATATTGAAGATTTAGTTTTATTTATTTTATATCCTGATATTTCCCCAAAATTCTTTATTAAATTCAACAAGGTTGGAATTGATTTTTTTAGATTCGACATAAACAAAATTATGTCATCGGCGTACAGGGAGATTTTATGTTCTGTTGGTCCAACTTTAATTCCATATATTTGTGAATGTAAACGTATCGCTATCGCTAAAGGTTCAATTGCCATAGTAAACAGTAAAGGTGAAAGTGGACAGCCTTGTCGACATCCTCTATTGATTTTTATTGGTTTTGAAATATTGTTATTTGTTAGGATTTCTGCTGTAGCATTATTGTATATTATTTGAACCCATTTTATGAAATTATTTCCAAGTCCAAACCTTTGTAGGACTTCAAAAAGAAAGGGCCATTCAACTCTATCAAAGGCCTTTTCGGCGTCCAGTGATAGGAGAGCTGTATCCGGTGCTTCTTTATTAAAATAAATAATATTAAATAGTCTTCTTACATTATGGAAGCCTTGTCTTCCCTTTATAAAGCCATTCTGATCTCGATTAATAATATTTGGTAAAATTTCTTGTATTCGTCTTGCTAAAATTTTACAGATTATCTTAAGGTCGGCGTTTAATAGGCTTATTGGTCTCATATTTTCACATTTATTAGAGGGCTTACCTGGTTTTGGCAGCAGTATAATTAAGGCATTATTTATGTATGATGGTAAATTATTATTTTGAAATGCTTCCAAAACCATTTCCAAAAAAGGTTTTATTAATTTATTCTTAAATTTTTTATAAAGGTCAACTGGAAGACCATCTGGTCCTGCACTTTTTCCTGATTTCATATTATCAATGGCTAGCCCAACTTCTTCTTGACTAATTTTAGACTCCAATATCTCCCTGTTTTCATTTGGAATACACGGTATAGATAGTTCGTTCAAAAACCCATTTAGTTTTGTTAAATCAAATTCATTTTTGGTATCATATAATTTTTCATAGTAATCTCTAAAGGCTCTGTTAATTTCTAAAGGATCTATAACTACCTGTCCGTTACTTATAATACTGGTAATTGTTGTTTTAATTTCTAATTGTTTAATCTGCCATGCCAATAATTTTCCTGATTTTTCACCTTGTTCATAAAAAGATTGTTTCAATCTTAGAAGACTCGAGGCAGCTCTATTCGCTGATTTTTTGTCGTATTCAGCTCTCAAAATCAGTAATTCATTCTCCAACCTTGGGTCACTTCCTGCATACACTTTTTCCTGAAGACTTTTTATTTTATGTTCCAATTTAGCTCTCTCCTCTCGAGTCTTCTTAGATTTTGATCCTGTATAACTAATAATATGTCCCCTAATAAAAGCTTTGAAAGCCTCCCACTTTACACATGCTGATGTTTGTGTAGTATTGATGTCAAAGAACTCGTCTATCTATTTTTCTATATACTTGACAAATTCCTCATCCTGAAGCCATTTATGCTGAAATTGCCATCTACCTGATTCCTTTGTCAATTTTTTTATCTACATATATTAGACAACAGGGTGCATGATCAGAGATCACGATGTTATCATAAAAGCAGTTTTGAATCTTGGACCTTAATTCTGTGGAAATCAAAAAATAATCAATACGTGAGAATGTCTTGTAGGTACTGGAATAACAAGAATAGGCTTTAACTTGTGGTTTCATTTCTCTCCATATATCTAACAATCTCAATTCTTTCATAAAATGATTAATAGTCATCCTACATCCATTGTGCGTACAATCCAGTCCTGTTGATCTATCTATACCTGGATTCAATGTACAATTAAAATCCCCTGCTATTATATGTTGCCCTGTAAGTGATGATAAGATAAGAAATAAATTAGCAAAGAATTTTTGATCATCTATATTGGGACCATATAAGTTCACAAGATTTATATTTTCTAATAGCAAAGAACCTTGAATGATTACATATCTTACAAATTTGTCTCCAATTACATTTTTCACTTGAAAAGGAACTGATTTATGTATGAGAGTCATAACTCCCCTGGCCCGGGATGAGAATGATGAGGTGAATACACTTCCCTGCCATCTACTCCTAATTCTTTTTATATCCTCCTCTATTAAATGAGTTTCTTGTAAAAACACAATTTTTGAACCCATGTCTTTTATTTTATTCATAACTTGTTTAAGTTTTTTTAAATTTTGTAGACCTCTGCAATTCCATGAAGTTAAATTAAGATTAACACTTTTGTTTATGATCAATAGAGAGTTTGGGATTAACTTGCAGTGTAAACATGCTCATACAGAGAAGCAAAAACATGAGTGGTTGAACATTCATCCTACAAACTACACACAAACAAATTTCCCCTTCCCACACTTGTGGCAAACCCCCCAAAATCAAAAGAAAAATTCTGTCTCCCGATATAGCCATCGACCGCTCCACACCCACGAGGATCAGCCAAAGCCACTCCTTCTTCATCCTCCCAATCACCCTAACTCTACTGCTTTTAATGACGTAACATTAACTCTCCTCTGTAGTTTTCCAACTTAACTCCAAAATTTTTAACAACTTTGTATATCATAGTTTTTTTTGTTTGTTTGTTTTTTTTTTTTTTTTTTTTAATATATAATACAATCTATATTTTGTAAACTTACTATTTACTTCAAGTCAGTCAGATGCCTGTGCAAATGCTTAATTATTCTACCTTATATTTTGTTCATGCTTAGCTCCCACCAGTCTCTTCTTCTTCTTTGATCTTCTTGATGAACTCCTGCGCCTCCTCTGGGGTCTTGAAGATGTGGGTTCTGCCCTCATACGTGGTCAGCAGTCTCGCAGGATAGATTACACCATGACGAATCCCAAGGTTGCGCAGCTCCTTACGTATGGGATCAAACTGCTTCCTCAATTGTTGGATTCCTGTGGCCAAATCTGGGTAGAACCGCACCTGCTGATCCTGGTGTTTAATCTCTCCTTTAGCTCGTGCAGCGTTGAAGATCTTCATCCTGTCTCTGTTGCTAAGAAACTTCATAATTAAGGTCCTCGGCGGTCCCTTATCTCTCCGTGGGCCAATACGATGTGCATTTTCCAGAACCACTGCTGATTGCAACTCCTCGCTGCCCAGCACCTCCAGAATCCACTTTTCCAGAAAGGAACATACGTCCCGACCTTCTGATTCCTCTGGAAGACCCACCAGCCTCAAGTTTTTCTGTCTCGACCGAGATTCCAAATCCAAAATATTATCTTCCAGACATTTATTTTTTTTTTCCAAAGTGCGCACCTTTAATTGAAGACGGGTGACGTCATCTTCAGCACTAGCGAGACGGAGCTCCATCTGCGCTGTTCGTTCTACACAGTCACCCAATTCCTTTCTTATTCCTTCCAACGCTGTCATAATCCCATCAAATCTAGAGGAAAAGTCCGCTCTCATTGAACTCATGGCAGCCATCAGCGCATCTGCACCACTCCCCGCAGACATCGCACCGTTGCCAGCCTCCTCCGCCATATATGGAGTTTTATTTGCTGCGTCACAGACCTGAAAGTCCGTTAATTTGGACTGTTTCGGCGGCTCGCTTTTTCCTCTACCTGGTTTTCCAGCCTTAGGCTTCGCCGACATATCCTCGCCCAAACGCTGGGATACGTTCTGTCCCAAATGAGAGAGTTATTTGCCGATTTTTTTTCTCCAGGAGCAGAGCAGAGTGAGACACGTCCGTCTTACGTGGCAGCCATAACCGGAAGTCCATTTGGACTTTTTACTGGTGTCGTCCTTCTCTCCTTCCTCTGCTGTCACCTCTCCTGGACCCTCTGCCTGAACACTTTCCTCTCCTTGGCTCCTCTCTTCTGTCTCATCTTTCCCTCTCTGAGCTCTGTCTAATTCAGCTTCTCTCTTTGTCTTTGGTGGTATACAAAGATAGATAGATAGATAGATAGTTTATTTCGAACACAAAATTATAACAAAAACAAGCAAATGGCAAATGCAATAAAGTTACAGTATACACTGTTCGAAAGGGAGAAGGAAGAAGTGAACACTTATTAATTCCATCTCCTCTTTTCCATAGATACACCCATGTGAATTTTATACAAATTATCACCTTTAAGACCCCAAGTAAACAATTTACTGTATTTTTTACAAATCAACATTAACACCCATCCATTCTAACATACAATGAAGTCCATACATCAAAACCAGCCTCAAACAACACAGATATACACAGTGCTGTCCCACCCACCATTCCATAGTGTCCCATAATGTCCCAGAGTGAACATAATGAATCGTACATATAAATACTACCCTTCTAACATATATCCTTTCAGCAAATGGTGCTTATACCTCTTTTTGAATTGATTTCTGTTTGTGCATAGTTTCAGTTCTGGCTCCAGACTGTTCCACAAATCCACCCCACAGACAGATATGCACATTCTTTTCTTGGTTGTACGTATCTTGGGTTTTGTAAAGTTTAAGTCTCCTCTCAAATTATGATCATTTTCTCTTTTTTTAAATATTATTTGTATATTAGTTGGGAGTTGATTATTAATTGCCCTGTACATTACTTGTGCTGTCTTAAATTTAACTAAATCAATTAACTTTATGACATGTGACTTTAAGAACAACGAATTGGTATGGTCTCTATATCCTGCATTGTTTATTATCCTTATAGCTTTTTTTGTAATGTGCATATTGACTGTAGGTTGGTCTTGTAGGTGTTTCCCCAGACTTCTACACAGTAGTTAAGATAAGGTAAAAACAGTGAATTGTACAGTGAGACCAATGATTTATAGTCCAAGATGTGTCTTGTCTTCCCCAGTATGCCTATACATTTTGCTAATTTGGCCCGGATGTGACTGATGTGAGGTTTCCAGCAGATTTTATTGTCTAGCGTCACCCCCAGAAACTTATTTTCCTGTACTGTTTCTATTCTGGTATCATCTATCGTTACCATTATTTCGTGATTTATTTTATAATTTCCAAACACCATAATCTTTGTTTTTTTTAGATTTAGAGATAATTTATTATTGTTGAACCACTGCGTTAATTTTTCCATTTCAGTTGTGACCACCTCTAAAACCTGCTGCAAATTTTTCACCAGTGCAAAGGATATTTGTGTCATCCGCAAACAAAATAAATTTCAGAATTTTTGATACTTGGCATATGTCATTTATATATATGCTGCACGGTCGGCTGCACGGTGGCGCAGTGGTTAGCACTGCGGCAGCACAGTTTACCCTTGGCCGGGGGATTGTGGGGATCATGGGATCGTGGGTTCGATCCCAGCCCCCGACCAACAGTGATCTGTGTGGAGTTTGCATGTTCTCCCCGTGTTGCGTGGGTTTACTCCGGGATTTCTCCGGTTTCCTCCCACATGCCAAAGACATGCATGTTAGGTTAATTGGTTGTTCTAAATTGTCCCTAGATATCTGTTTCCTATCGGCCCTTAGAATAGAGGGTTAGTATTAATGAAAGCGCTTTGAGTGGTCTTTGTGACTAGAAAAGCGCTATATAAGTGCAGGTTAGTTAGTTAGTTAGATATACAAAATAAAGAGTTTGGGTCCCAAAACTGACCCCTGGGGCACACCACAAGTGATGTCCATGAAGGGTGATTTTGTGCTCTCCAATTTGTACAAATTGTTGTCTGTTACTTAAATAACTTTCCACCCAACTCAGTCCTACCCCTCTTATCCCATACCTTTCCAGTTTCCTTAGTAGTATTCTGTGGCCAATGGTGTCAAAAGCTTTCTTTAAATCTATAAATACTCCTACAGCAACCTTTTTTTTTATCTATACAACTAGTAATTTCTTCTATAAGTTCGATCAGTGCCAAAGATGTAGATTTATCTGCTCTAAAACCATACTGGCTGTCTGTAAGGAGGTTGTGTTTTTCAGTGAAATCATCCAGTCTCTTAGTGAAGATTTTTTCAAGTATTTTGGAGAATTGTGAGAGTAATCACATACTCTCGGCGCCACACGAGTAGGCTGCCTTTTTGCAACAGCGGCTCGATTCCGAGTTTTTTTCCCTTCCTGTCTTTTTTGACCAGTCTTTTTTTTTTTTTCACCCCACTTATATCACGGACACAGATCGTCCCAAATGTCTCCTGAGCCGGTGGACGGAGCCACTGTTTATAGAAGGATACGATACAACAGGGAAGAGCTGCTAGCATTTAACCGCCACCCGGTCCCATTGGAAAAACTCGACATACCGAGAGAATTGAGGCGAAAGCGTCGCGGCTGCCGGGCTGGAGTAAGGCGGAGGACAAAAAATATAAGGTACAGACCCTCCCTTCCATCTGTTGTCATGGGAAATGTACGGTCGATACTGGGAAAGTTAGATGAGCTAGCGGCTATCTCCCGTTATGATAGCACTTACCGGGAGTGCTCTCTCCTTTTGTTTACTGAGACGTGGCTAACTGAACTAGCAGCAGATGCTAACATTGAGCTGGAGGGTTTTTCACATGATACGAGCTGACCGAACACCAGACAGTGGCAAAGCTAGGGGCGGTGGAGTGATAATGTATGTTAACAACAACTGGTGCAGACCGGGACATATCACTGTTAAACAACGACACTGCAGCAAAGACTTTGAGTTGCTAGCTGTTAGCATGAGGCCTACATATCTCCCGAGAGAACACTCACATGTGATCTGCATTGTTGTTTATGCAAATCCGACGGCGAACGCTGGGACAGCGCGTGACGTCATCCATTCAGTAACCAGCAGGCTGCAGACAGAACACCCAGATGCTCTTCTCCTCATCTCAGGCGATTTCAACCACGTTTCACTGTCTCCCATTCTACCCACATTCACCCAGTATGTCACATGCCACACTAGAGACAATAAAACACTGGATTTATTCTACGCAAACACTAAGGAGGCGTACACCTCATCACAACTCCCCCCACTCGGGAGATCGGATCACAACTTGGTTCATCTCCGGCCGGTGTACAAACCCCTAGTGCACAGACAACCTCCGGCCATGCACACTGTGGAGTTATGGTCTGAGGAGACAATGGACACTCTAAAGGACTGTTTTGAAGCCACCGCCTGGAAGCAGCTCTGCGATCCACATGGTGAGGACATCGATGGCCTCATTCACACCTTCACGGGCTACCTCAGCTTCTGTGTGGACAAATCAGTTCCCACCAAGACCATACGGCGTCACTCAAACAACAAACCCTGGATCAACCCTGAGATAAAAACACTTCTGAGAGAGAAGAAGAGGATCTTCAGGTCGGGGAACAGGGAGATGCTGAAGTCCGTACAGAGGGAGCTGAGGAGAAAGATCAGAGAAGGCAAGGACAGCTTCAGGAAGAAGATGGAGGACAAGCTGCAACAGAGCGACATCAGCGGGGTCTGGAGAAACCTCAAAACCATCTCGGGGCTCCAGAATACCTCCCCCCAGGCCACGGGGGGCAGGGAGTGGGCGAACAACCTGAATCTGTTTTTCAATAGATTTGACCAACCGCCCTCCCCCCTGTCTGCACAACAACCACTGCTGCCTCTAAGAAATCAAGTCCTGCTGCCCACTCCCCACTCCACCGACACCCCCCCCACTCCCAACCCACAGCCCCCCATCCTGACCCTGACCAAGACCCAGGTGAGGACGGAGCTGAGGAAGATCAAGGCGAGGAAGGCGTCGGGACCGGACGGCATCAGTGCAAAGCTCCTCAAGTCCTGTGCAGACCAGCTGTGTGGGATTGTGACGTATATCTTCAACATGAGCCTGAAACTGGGGAGGGTACCACAGCTGTGGAAAACATCTTGTGTGGTACCTGTACCAAAAACTTCCCACCCCAAAGACCTGAACAGCTACAGACCGGTGGCCTTGACGTCCCACTTGATGAAGACCCTGGAGAGACTGCTCCTTGCTCATCTCCGCCCCCTGGTGGAACCAGCGATGGATCCACTCCAGTTCGCCTACCAGCATGGCATTGGGGTGGAGGATGCGGTGATCTTCCTCCTTCACCGTTCTCTGTCCCACCTGGAGAAGCCCGGGAATATGGTGAGGATCATGTTCTTTGACTTCTCCAGTGCTTTCAACACCATCCAACCGATGATCCTGAAGGACAAGCTGCTGCGCGCAGGGGTGGACCAGCACCTGTCATCATGGATCCTGGACTACCTCACGAACCGGCCTCAGTTTGTGAGAACCCGGGACTGTGTTTCCGACACGATCATCAGTAGCACGGGGGCCCCCCAGGGAACGGTGCTGGCTCCCTTCCTGTTCACTCTTTATACTGCGGACTTCTCACACAACACAACACACTGCCATCTACAGAAGTTCTCTGATGACTCTGCGATCGTTGGTCTCATCTCCAACGGAGATGAAGCTGAGTACAGAGGGCTTATCCAGGACTTCGTGGACTGGTGCCATCGGAACTGCCTCCAGATCAACGCGAGGAAAACTAAGGAGCTGGTGGTGGACTGCCGCAGGCATGGGCAGCCCCTCACAGCACCAGTAAATATACAGGGAACAGACATCGAGATGGTGACATCCTATAAGTACCTGGGTGTTCATCTGAACAATAAACTAGACTGGTCACACAATACTGACGCACTCTACAAGAAGGGACAGCGCAGGCTGTTCCTGCTGAGGAGACTCAGGTCTTTTGGTGTACAAGGGGCGCTGCTGAAGTCATTCTATGACACGGTGGTGGCATCAGCCATCACTTTTGGAGTGGTCTGCTGGAGCAGTGGCATTACTGCAGCCGATAGGAAGAGACTGAACAAACTGATTAAGAAAGCTAGCTCTGTCCTGGGGCAGCGCCTTGATCCGATGGAGGAGATAGGAGAGAGAAGGACGGTGGCTAAACTGTCATCTCTGCTGGAGTCCGAGTTCCACCCTATGCAGGACATACTGGATGCACTGAGGAGCTCATTTAGCAGCAGACTACATCATCCCAGGTGCACAACCGAGAGGTTTCGTAGGTCCTTCCTACCAACGGCTGTCAGACTGTACAACCTAAGCAGGGCTGCTCGCAGAGATAGCAAAAAGACGTAACAAACTAATAGTTTTTTGAATGCAAAAGATGCAATAGACTTACACAATGGTCCCCTCCGGCATACAACTAGGAACATACCGGTCGCTATGGAGGGTGAGAATATGTATGGGCACATAATCATACCATGTAGGATAACTAAGTAGTCGGTTATGCTGTTTCATCCCATCTAGCAACAATGCTCTGCACTGTGTGTGTTTATATATTTACATATTTATTCCATCTAGCTACAATGCTCAGCACTGGGTGTGTTTATATTTATATATCTATATATTTATTCCATCTAGCTACAATGCTCCGCACTGTGTTTTTATATATCTACATATTATTCCATCTAGCTACATTGCTCCGCACTGTGTGTGTTTATATATTTACATATTTATTCCATCTAGCTACAATGCTCTGCACTGTGTGTTCATATATTCATATATTTATTCCATCCAGCTACAATGCTCTGCACTGTGTGTCTGTGTGTGTGTGTGTGTATATATATATCTTATAGTAATATGTTCATATGTATATTAGCTGCTCTTGCTTGCTTGTTTTTTTTTCTTGCCTTCTGATTGTTGCTCTGAGTGTTGCTATCCCTGTGCTGTTGCAATCCTGGAATTTCCCCATTGTGGGACTAATAAAGGCTTATCTTATCTTATCTTATCTTAAAGAGACTGGCCTGTAATTTGTGAAGCGATGACTGTCTCCTGTTTTGTATAGAGGTATTACTTTTGCTATTTTCATTTTGTCTGGAAATGTACCAGTTTGAAATGACAGGTTACAGATGTGGGTGAGTGGCTTAACAATTCCTTCAATTACTTTTTCACTATTGTCATGTCAATTTCATTCCAGTCCGTTGATTTTTTGTTCTTAAATTTACTCACAGTCTCGATAATTTCCTTTTCAGTAACTGCACCCAAAAAGATAGTGTTTGGATTTCTATCTTCTATTTCGTTCACAGAACCACTGTTGTTTGTTTCTGGTGTCACTATTGATTTTGCTAATTCAGGACCAACGTTTACAAAAAATTTATTGAAACCACTGACCACATCTTCCATATTATTTATCAAACTGCCATTTTCGATAAAATATTCTGGATAATTTGCATTCTTAGGACGATTACTAATAATCCCATTGAGTACTTGCCATATTCCTCTTATGTTATTTTTGTTATCCTCTAGTATTCTGTCGTAATATTCTTTCTTACAGGTCCTCATTATAGTAGTAAGCTTATTTTTATATCTTTTATATTTGATCTCAGCTTCCACAGTTCTGCATTTAATGAATTGTTTATATAATGTATTCTTCTTTTTACATGCATTTATTAACCCCTTGGTGACCCAAGGAATATTTTTTTTTTTTGTTGTCTGTCACTGTATTGTTTTATAGGACAGTATTTATTGTACAATGATTGAAATATTTGTAAAAAAATTATCATATGCTCTATTTATGTCATTTTCATCATAAACTATCTTCCAATCTTGTATTAATAATTCCTTTGTCAGTAAATACATTGATTCTTCGGTTCTTATTCTTTTATATTTAATATTTTTGGTATACTTTTTCTTCCTATAATCACATTGATAGACAACAAAATTCGGCAGGTGGTCACTGATATCATTCAATAAAAGCCCACTCCTGATATTATTTTCCATAATGTTTGTGAATATGTTATCTATTAGTGTGGCACTGTGTGACGTGATTGTGCTAGGTCCGGTAATTGTTGGATGTAAGCCCATACTGTACATTGTGTTGATAAATTCTTCTGTCAAACTATGTTGTTTTGAGTTCATCAGATCTATATTGAAATCCCCACAGATGAACATAACTTTATGAGTTAGTTTTGCAGACATTTTTTCCATCCAGTCCTTAAATAAGTCAATGTTTGATCCAGGTGTTCTATATCCACAGCTCACTACTATATTCTTCACATTGTCCAGACAGATTTCTATTGTAATACATTCAAATAAATCATCCACAGTTACTGACAGATTTTCAACAACCTTGTATTTCAAGCTCTTGTCAACATAAATTGCAACTCCTCCTCCTTTTTTCACTTTTCTATTTATATAATTTAATTCATAGCCATCCATGGTAAAATCCACTCCTTTCTCTTCACTGAGCCACGTCTCTGATATTGCCACAATATTGAATGGCTCTTTAAACTGATGTAAATAATCTTTAATGTTATTAAAGTTTGCATAGAGACTTCTGCTGTTGAAGTGGATCATAGAAATATTGAACTCAGATGTGACCATTGTGTTAAACTCTTCATCTGTGTAATAATTACAGTCATTATTGATTGAGTTAAAAAGATTATTATCAGGGTCGATGTCATATTCTACATCCTGTGGGTTGTGATCTGTATATTCAAAAACTTTCAGTTCCTGTTGTTCCTGTTTGTTGATCTTTTGTTTCATGTTGTTAAATGTCTTGTAGCAGATGAGTATATCCCTTCAGTGTCCTATAATTGTCTGAATTGTTGCTGTGACTCCAGTTCATAATATTCATTGATATTTGTCCGGTTCCATAATATTACAGATGTTAATGACCTTGGCTTCTTCAGGCGATCCATTTAATTTGATGAATATTTTACAGTTTGATGTCCAGGTGTTTTGAATCTTTTTCTGCTTTCTCATGTATCTTGCTTTTCTGGCTATTTCTGCGTTTTCTTTCGTGAGGTGCTCGTTTATGTAAATGTTTGTTCCTCTCAGCTTCCTACCTTGTTTCAGTAGCGCCGTCTTGTGTTTTTTGTTCACAAACCTCATGATCACAGCCGGTTTGTCGCCGCTTTTCCTGGGCAGAGGGTGGCAGGACTCAGTGTTGTTGCAGTCCAGCTGAATTCCTTTCGACTGCATGAAGGCCGACACTTGTTGCTCAGCAGATTCCTCTTCCAGCTCACCTCCACTGCTGTCTGCGGCCACTGCTCTCGCGTATGATCGGGGTTTGATGTGGAGCCCCGTGATGATCACGTCGTTTGCCCGAGTGTTCTGGTCCATTTCCGCCATTCTGCTCTCCAGATACGCCAGCCTCTTGTCTTTCTCAGCGTTCTGGCTCCGCAGCGCTTTAATTTCCTCCACTAGGTCCAGGATGCTTCTTTGCTGTGACTTTAGAGCAGAAATCTCTTCTGCCAAGAAATCCAGCGCTTTTTTTATTTCATCCACCTCTTCATTTTGCAGAGCTCTCTTGGGACCCATTATCCCGGCCGATGATCGCTGATTTGGAGTGTAGGAAAAAAAAACACACGTGGGAGAAATCCCTTTGTTTTCCCTGAGCGCGAGGGCGAGGGGCGCGGGGCCAATTGCTTCACCAGCTTCACCAGCTACTACTGGCAAATTCTCCTTATTTCTCACGAGCAGTTTCACTATCCAGCGGCAGCAACAAAAAAAAGCTCAAAACGCCAGCTCCAAACTGCGTTCTAACTGCGTTTAACTGCCTTTTAAACAGAGACGAACTGGGAGCTTTTAACTGTGCGTCCTCACTCGTCCTCACCCGGAACCGGAAGGTTCAAAACAAACCAAACAGGTTAGAAACTATCAAGTGCCATGTAAATTAAAGGAGACAACCAAAAAATTCTAATTGAGTTAAGGGTACAAAGCGCAGCCACTTAAAACTTGAGTAATGAGTTCAGTCTTGAAGGTTTGAGGTTTTTCTCAAAAATTTATAACAATTTTCTTATAGTTTTCTACTTTTCTCTGTAAATCTAAAGTTGAAACCATGTTCCTCAAATTTGTAATTTTGTCTTGTAAAATTGACTTTTCTTGTACATTTGAAATTTTATTATAAATTTTTTTGATTATTTTTGTTTTTAAAATAAAATTACTTTTTTTAGATAAATTTGAAACAGACTGTGGTATTTTTTTTAAACTTTTTCCTTATAACAATTTATATTTTTGACCGTAACTTTGCAGTCAGAACAGAACAATAGTTTAACTCTGATTACATAGAAAAAAATACTTATTGTATTTAATAAAATAAATTAACTTAAATGGCCAAGCATGCTGTTATTTCTGTTATAATATTTCTTTATATTTATAGTTTTTTTTTAGAAATCTCCTCACCACCCAGACAGCAGGAAAAACCTCCCTTATTTTGAAATCAAATATTGACACGTTCAGTTTGTCTGAAGGCTGCTGACAGATTAAAGTCATTGACTTTGTGAATTTCGGTCATCTTAACCTGCCAGGTACATAATAGGGAACTGTAACGGACTCTAAAGACATAATTCACCACAATATGTGTTCATGTACAGAATGATCTGTTTAGGCAGTTATAGTTGTGCTCTCAGGCTTTCTCATCAGGCACCTCTCTAGGCAGCCGCTGAAGGACCTCAGTTTAGAGCTAGTGTTTTCAGCTGTTGCTTTTTGTCACTGTGGCTGGAGAATAAAAACGGCACACCTGTTCGTGCAAGAAAAGAGAAATTGCCAGTCTCTTCATTCCTGCAATTCCTACAGAACATAACTTAATACTGTAGTGGCTGGTGAAATATATCCTCAGCAATTCATCAGTCCCCCTCGCCTTTCCCTTCATATGAAGCCGGCTGCATATGAATTCTAATCCCGTCTCTTAGCTAAGCAACTTTTCCATTATTGCCCCCGTTTCCATTGGGTTAAAACCATGATAAACACCAGTGCTTACATACCTCTTCTGATTTTTTTCCGCATTTAAAGTACTTTAATAAACTCATGTTTCTGTCAGAAAGTCACGCTTAGCGAGATGCTGACTGACTGGAAAACTTGTGTGAGCGTGACGCTTCTAAACTCCACACGGATGACAGCCATGCGTGTTGTTCGTGTGCGCGCTTGCGGAAAGTCATTGCTTCATATATTTTTCTTAATAAATTCATATCGCCCTGGAGTGGCGGTAAAGTTTCTGGTGTGGCTGGCCGCCACTGAGAAATATTACCAGAGGAAACCCTGCTTTTTAACCCTTCATTCCTGAGCTTGGTATTTATCCTTGTGGCATCTCTCAGAGACAGACAGTATCTATAAATCTAATCTTCATGAACTGGAAGTTTTAGCACATTCCTCGGACACAGAAACTTAGCAGGGCATGTCAATAAAACAAGGAGATTATCAGTGCAGCTTAGGTCACCTTTTACATCTCTGCTGACCTACAGTCTCAGCACTCACATGCACACACACCAGACTGGGGCATGAAAGTCACACAGAGAATAACTGCTCACAGAAACGCACCAAAAATATATCAGACATATAATATGAAGGAATAATATAGAGGAATATATGAAATTATTCTACATGGAATGCACACATAAACATCAGACATAAGATAGGAAAGGCATGGAATAATATAAGAATAATAATATAGTAATAATAATATGATAACATGGAATTTTTCTATCAACCAAGCTTGTGAAAAACATGTTGCCACCGCACCAAGGTCTTTAAACCAGAGAAAATACTGGCAGATCTTGGCCCCGCTGTCATGGGCCCCCCATTATCAATTCCAGGTTGAGTACAGTGTTTCACAGCACATTGATATAGGCCCTTACTGTGTAAGACAGTAAAGTGGCCGTACGATCATTTCAATTTGCAGATCGATATTTATGATTCTGAACGTGATCATATGGCGTGCTCAAATCCCACGTCAGCGCTGAGTTTGGGTGCCAAATTTTCAAGTGGCTGTAGACTCCCGTGGAGCAGAGAAACCTGCTATGTGGGAGAATCATCATATCAAATTATAATGAGCAGTTCAGCCTTTCAGGTGATGTTTGCCTTGTGTTATAGTTAGATGAGAGGTTTGACAATTTACTTTGAAGACAGAAGAGGCTGATGCTAGTAATTATAAATGTTTTAGCCATATTTATGTTTCTCCAGCCAATATTAAAACAGATTTAAGCAGAATTTAAAAAAAACTAGTTATTTAATGGAATGTATAAAACTGAATTTAGTTTCTGAAATATTTTTTACTGCTCTAGCTGAGCTGCAGGGTTTTTCAGTCGTCATTTTATGACTATATTTATAGATCTGTACTGTAAGGAGTCTCCTGTGTGAGCACTGTGTCAAAATAATTGTCTAAAAGTATTTCTTTGACTGAGTTTTCTGTTATGTAGTGCAGTATCTCATAATACTTCTCACTTATTGATTATCCATTAACCTCTTGCGCTCCGTTGTACCATGGGCGGGCAAGTCTCTGCGTCCTAGGGCGCAAGAGGACGTCCTCGCGCGCTCTCGGACGCATGGTCCTGATGGTGGTGATGTAGTTGGTGTTGGCGTCCAAGCGCCACTGAAAATAAAAGCTGCAGACACAGCCGCGAACAGATTAGTTCATCTGATTGACCTCTCATTCGACTAATAAGAGCCTTGAATTGGGTTTCTGAAACCTTGAAGAACCAATAAATGAAAACCTAGGAAGGAGGACCCACCTCCTAACGCTTTGAATGCAGTGAGCCAATTGAAGCAGAGAAGTTCGCGAGCTGTTTTTTTTTAAGGCTGGGTGAAGACTGGCTGCTGGAGCGGATCAAAAAAGGACACAGGAAGAGCCCCACAGACCCAGCAGCATGGAGACCATCCACAAATGCAACCTGTGTGACAGGGAGTGCCATTCGTGGATCGGCATGTTCGGCCACAGGCGGTGCTTATTTTGTATTGGTTCCAGCAGAGTAGACGTTATGATTTCTTCCATGGTCATCATAGACCGACGGAGGCTGACAACGAAGGCTGAGTGACACACACGCCTTCGCCAGTCTTTTTTTAATTACTACTGTTATTTGTTTTGAAAAATCGTTCGCCAAAAAACGCAATCATGGAAGCACAAAACCGCAATAATGGAATTATGTTTTGATCGGGTTGCGAGACCAGAACCAGAGCGGACCAGCGTCGCGTTCATCTGACAATGAGGAAGAGAAGTTGGCCAGGACTCTGCTGCTGTGAAGAGGTAAGGTGTTATAAGCTAAATTATTTTTTATCCCTGAAAATTGTAATCCAAAATGACTTTTGACTGATTGGTAAATTACAGCTGTGCGGCGCACGAAGTCTGAAGTTCGTGTGCCGCGGTACAAGGGGTTGCTCGCCGTGTACAGGCTGTGAACGCCCCCCCCCCCCGCTATTCTTCTGCAGCGAGGGGGGGGAGCCGCGGTGATTGCGCTGCTGTCCCACATCACCACATGAGGCTAATCCGTTGTGTAGCGATGGCCAAAGTCCATCCTCTGTAGCGAGCGGGGGGGGGGGGGGGAGCAAACCCCCCCCCCCCCCACACACACACAGACAGCCCTGAGTGTGACCTTTCATTAGAGCCTAAAATGAAGCTTCTATATTGAATTATTCAAAAGTTAGACGTTTTTCCAAACTGTGCCATTTGGCACAATTTGGCACAGTTCCAAAACGCCTGGGAACAGCCTGAGAACAAAGCTGTGTAATATATTCATTTTTTGTGGTATTGTTACCAAATTTGGATCTCAGCTTGATAACACTTGGTTCTACATTTCTGTTGCATTTTCCAGCCGGATCGGACAGCTGTGTGTTATTTGCAAGCATTTGTATCCAAAAAAACACCGTGGCCAAATTTATTTTCTTCAAGTTCAGTATGTTTAGATGACTGTAACTCAGTGGCCGGAGCACGTAGAGAGATTATGTTTTTTTTGCCAAAAAATTCAAAGTGTTTTCTTTTAAACGAGACCAACCCCATGAAGATGCTGCAAAGGGTTGAAGAACAGCTTTCGATTTACTTTGGGCATGTTATTTTTAGGCGTTTTTAGGAAAATTGCCCGGAGTGCAAGGGGTTAACTAAGCCACCAGGTGTAAGGTGCCTGGTGGAGGTGGTCCACTGCAGCCAGTGCACACCGCTGCACATGGGACAGCTGCTCTGTATATGGGACGGATTTCTGCACTTCTGGATAGTCAGGAATACATTCTCATGTTTGACAAGTATGCTTTAAAATGACAAAATGGGCATTTAGTCAAACAGTCATCAAAGTCAACCAATATAATCCTCAGATGAAGATCAGCTGATCACACCAGCAGTGCTGCACACCACCAGTCGCCCCCATAACGTGGTTCTTTTGCATTTAAACTGAGTTTCAAGGTTAACAGACTATACTAGATAAGTATTTTTCACTTTTCGTATAATAATCAATTTCTACTTTGGAAAAGTTTGTCTTTTTGCCATCTCATGTGTCATAAATTGTGGGGGGTGAGGCGCGGAATTCAATGACACTCGGATTCATCTGTGAGATTTATCAGTGAGTGGACAACCGTACAATGGGATTGATCAGATACGCACAGTTTCATAAATACCACGCAAACCTTTTCATACGATCATATTTCCGCCCAAATGTGTGTCGATTTCTACGCACTTTTGATAAATGAAGGCCATTGTGTTTCCACTAGAGGTGCAGTAGGTCTCTGCTGCTGAAGACACTTTTATCTAAGAGGCTTCATAGGATGAACTTAATCTCTTTGTGTCAGAACCATATTCCAACACCTTTCTTGTGTCTCTTTGTCCCTCCAGGTGTCCCACAGCAAAATGACTTTAACCAGGAGGAGGTTCTGGATGAGCAGCAGCTTCTAAAGCAGGAGAGAAACTTGATTGTTGTTCAGGTGGGAGCAGATTGTTCCCAGATTAAAGAGGAACAGGAGGTTGTCTGCGTCAGTCAGGAGGAAGAGCAGTTTGGACTGAAGCAGGAGACCCAAACCTTTGATGAAGGTCAGTGCAGGTCAAGGTTCTACTCGGTGACTGATGAGACAGAAATGAGACAGAACATGTGAACTGAAAAATGACATGAGAGCAGTCCACATGAGGAAAGACAAAGTAGTTGCAGATCAGAAACTTCTGACAAAAAAAGACAAAAAATGATGTGGTAAAATAAAATTGGAAAATCTGTAGATTTAAAGTACATGACATGGGTAGCAATATGGTTTTCATCCTGGCTATGGCACATCAGACCAGCTCTTTACCCTCTTGAGAATCCTCGAGGGTTTGTGGGCATTTGTCCAACCAGTCTACATATGTTTTGTGGACTTGGAGAAGGCATCTGACATCTCATGGCATCTCATGTTTTTTTATGGGAGGGGGTGCTTCAGGAGTATGGTGAATCGGGCTTGTTATTACAAGCTATCCAGTCTCTATACGACCTTTGTGAGAGTTTGGTTCGTATTGCCAACCCTCGGTTTGACTCATTCCCAGTGAGAGTTGGACTCCGCCAGGGCTGCCCTTTGTCACCGATCCTGTTCATAATTTTTATGGACAGGATTTCTAGGTGCAGCCAGGGAATGGAGGGTGTCATGCTTGGTGACCACAGGATCTCATCTCTGTTGTTTGCAGATGATGTTGTCCTGTTGGCTTCATCCAGTAATGACCTACATGTCTTACTGGGACAGTTTACTGCTGAGTGTGAAGTGGCTGGGATGAGAATCAGCACCCCCAACTCCGAGTCCATGGTCCTCAGTCGGAAAAAGGTGGATTGTCCTCTCTGGGTTGGGGACAGGCTCCTGCTCCAAGAGGAGGAATATAAGTATCTCGGGGTCTTATTTACAAGCGAGGGGAGAATGGCGCAACAGATTGACAGATGGATCAGAGCAACATCTGCAGTGATAAAGACGTTGTACCGGTCTGTTGTGGTGAAGAGGGAGCTGAGCTCTAAAGCAAAGCTGTTGATTTATCAGTCAATCTACATTCCTACTCTCACCTATGGTCGTGAGCTTTGGATAATGACCGAAAGAACGAGATCGTGGATACAAGCGGCTGAAATGAGCTTTCTCCATAGGATTGCTGGACTCACCCTCAGAGATAGGGTGAGGAGCTCAGTTATTCGGGAGAGGCTCTGAGTAGAACCACTGCTCCTCCACATGGAAAGGAGCCAATTGAGGTGGTTTGGGCATCTGATCAGGATGCCTCCTGGACACCTCCCACTTGAGGTGTTTCAGGCACGTCCCACTGGGAGGAGACCCCGGGGCAGACCCATGACTCACTGGAGAGACTACGTCTCCCAGGTGGTCTGGGAACGCCTTGGTATCCTCTCTGAAGAGCTGGAGCAGGTGGCTGGGGAGAGGGAAGTCTAGGCTTCTCTGCTTGATCTGCTCCCTCCGCGACCCGGACCTCCGGAAAAGCAGTAGAAGATGGATGGATGGATAAAAATGTATCACAAACAAATTGAAAAACAACCGTCAAATAAATAAAAATGTAAAATAAATAAAAAATGAAAAAAGTGCCATGAAAAGAGGTACCAATAATAAATCTGTCTGAAATCGCCCTCAGTCCAGCTCACAATTCTCTTCTCACCAAAGGATTATCCTGTTCCATAACAAACAACGTGATGCATTTAAATTGAAAGTGGACACATTTAAATTTATGAGACAGTTACACTTGAAGCATTTTTTCTCTCCATTACACAGAAATGTACATCACATTAAACCCATCTCCAGTGATACTCTTAAACAAATTCCCTGATCCAGGTCCTCCACATTTATACCCTTGACAAACCAAAGTCCAGTCATGACCACTTTTGGTTAGTGAGTGGAACGGGACATAAATGAAATGATTTTGGGAGACAAAGGGCCAAAGTATCACAATCATTGCAAAGCTGAACACCAGGCTCTGACAGAATTAAAGAACAATCCAGAAATCACAATTAGAGCTGCAGATAAGGGAGGAGCTATTGTGATTATGGACTCTAACTTTGATCAAGCTCTTACTTTGATCAAGCCAAGATGCTTCTCCATGTGGAGGATACTGAATCTCACAAGGAGTTCAGAAGCATTCCAGTGACTGAAAAAAGAAACAAAATTGACAACCTTCTCAAACAAGCTACAGAGAGCAACTGGATCACACAAAAGGAGTTTGAATTTCTTTCAGAACAATTTCCCAGGACGCCAATAATATATGGAAATCCAAAAATACAGAAAGATGCAAAAAAATCCTCCATTAAGACCCATTGTTTCACGGATACAATCTATTGCTGAACCGTTATCAAAATTTGTGGACTTTTGTTGTAAAAGATTTTATGATTGCCATACCTTCCTTCTTGAAAGACACAAGGGATGTGCTCAGTCTTCTTGCCGATTACAGGGCTGACAGTTCTTCCATTCTTGTGACGATGGATGTGGAGAGCTGATACACCTGCATTCCTAATGATGTAGGAGTAACCTCAATTTCTAAACGCCTTGCATCAAGAGACTCTCACAACCTACCGCCGAACAAGTTTTTACTTGAAATGCTAAATCTGATTTTAACAAACAGCTATTTCATATTTGAAGACTGCTATTTTCAGGGCACAGCCATGGGTACAGCAGTTGCTCCAACATACAGTGGTGTGAAAAAGTGTTTGCCCCCTTCCTGATTTCTCATTTTTTTTGAGATCATCAAACAAATTTAAATATTTGACAAAGATAACCCAAGTAAACACAAAATGCAATTTTTAAATTAAGGTGTTTACTGTTAAGTGAAAAAAAAAAATCCAAACCTCCATGTCCCTGTGTGAAGAATTGATTGCCCCCCTGTTAAAACATAAATTAACTGTGGTTTATCACATCTTTGGAAAGCTGAGTTCAATTTCTTTAGCCACACCCAGGCCTGATTACCACCACAACTGTTCTCAATCAAGAAATCACTTAAATAGGACCTGCCTGACAAAGTGAAGTAGACCAGAAGATCCTCAAAAGCTAGACATCATGCTGCGATCCAGAGACATTCAGGAACAAATAAGAAACAAAGTAATGGAGATCTATCAGTCTGGAAAAGGTGATGAAGCCATTTCTAAAACTTTGGGACTCCAGCGAACCACAGTGAGAGCCATTATCCACAAATGGCGAAAACATGGAACAGTGGTGAACCTTCCCAGGAGTGGCTGGCCGTCTACAATTACCCCAAGAGTGCAACGACGACTCGTCCAAGAGGTCACAAAAGACCCCACAACAACATCCAAAGAACTGCAGGCCTCACTTGCCTCAGTTAAGGTCAGTGTTCATGACTCCACCATAAGAAAGAGACTGGGCAAAAATGGCCTGCTTGGCAGAGTTCCAAGATGAAAACCACTTCTGAGCAAAAAGAAGGCTCATCTCAGTTTTGCCAGAAACCACTTGATGATCCCCAAGACTTTTTGAAAAATACTCTGTGGACTGACAAGACAAAGTTAAACTTTTTGGAAGGTGTATGTCCAATTTCATCCAGCATAAAAGTAACACAGGATTTCAGAAAAGGAACATGATACCAACAGTAAAATATGGTGGTGGTAGTGTGATGGTCTGGGGCTGTTTTGCTGCTTCAGGACCTGGAAGACTTGTTGTGGTAAATGGAACCATGAATTCTGCTGTCTACCAAAAAATCCTGAAGGAGAATGTCCCGCCATCTGTTAGTGACCTCAAGCTGAAGCTCACTTGGGTTCTGCAGCAGGACAATGATCCAAAACACACCAGCAAGTCCACCTCTGAATGGCTTAAGAAAAACAAAATGAAGACTTTGGAGTGGCCTAGTTGAAGTCCTGACCTGAATCCCATTGAGATGCTGTGGCATGACCTTTAAAAGGATGTTCATGCTTGAAAACCCTCCAACGTGGCTGAATTACAATAATTCTCAAAGATGAGTGGGCCAGAATTCCTGCACAGTGCTGTAAAAGACTCATTGCCAGTTATCACAAACACTTGATTGCAGTTGTTGCTGCTAAGGGTGGCCCAACCAGTTATTAGGTTTAGGGGGCAATCACTTTTTCACAAAGGGTTTGGATTTTTTTTTCCTTAATATTAAACTCCTTCATTTAAAAACTGCATTTTGTGTTTACTTGTGTTATCTTTGTCTAATATTTAAATTTATTTGATGATCTGAAACATTTAAGTGTGACAAACATACAAAAAAATGAGAAATCAGGAAGGGGGCAAACACTTTTTCACACCACTGTAAATTTGACATACTTGTACTGGTCCAGTTTGTTTTTGACTTTGACTGATCCACCCCAGTGGGAAAATAATTTAATCTCTGACTATACAGTGATAGTTTGCAGTCCCAATGAGTTTTTCTTTTGGTTCATTGTACCAGGAGGAGGAACTGTCTGCTCTAGCCAGCTAGCCATTAGCTGCTGCTAGCAACTCCAACAGGAGACAGTGCAGTATGTGGTTCTTTGTGTCTAAAAACACCATAGTGACATGTTCCGAACTAGAAGTTGGACAGTGCTGTGTGTACGACTGACTAGAAGAGACGTATAAAATAGAATTACTTTCGCAATATTATATGAGAGGGAGTACGGAATCAATGAATATCGTAACTGCGGGTGTGATACATTAAAGACGGAATTTTGTTTTTCTCGCTTCTCAAGGGTCACATTTACATGTAAACCTAATTAAAGTAAAAGCTACTCAGTGTTTTATCATACTGGAATTAAAATTGCTGATAAAATTATATCATGACCTAATTTTTAAAACTCTCTCATGTGGTTTTTTTTTTTTTTTTTTGTGGCAAGGGGAAGTGAAAGGTCATGTGACCTTTAAAACTCTCTCCATCAAAATGATGAGGAAGGAGAAATTCTGGATGCTAATTAACAAAAAAGCCAAGGAGAAAAGGAAATATGACGATGAAGAAAAATGTTTTGAAAATATCAGAATCAAATCAAAGCTTTATTTATATAGCACTTTTCATACAAAAAGATGCAACACAAAGTGCTTCACACATTGAAATAAAACACAATTACCCCCCCCCACACACACACACACACAAATTTTTGTCAGTGTAAAACTTACGGCTGGACACTGAGGATCCAAGTGTGGAAGCACCATCACGAGAATAGAATAGGCTTTATTGTCATTGTACAATGAAATTGTAGGTGCTCCACCAGGCTACTGTGCAATAAAGTCAAGAGAGAGAAGGATTTGATAAAACACAGTTCCAGAACACACAATTAAGCACACAGCTGAAATAAAGATAAAAATAGCCCACAGGTGTATATACAGGTGTATATACACTACCATACCTGTATATACAGGTATGGTAGTGGTTTTGTGGATGGGTCAATGTGCATGAAAGTGTGGAGTGCAAAGACAGGTGAGTTATTGTGACAATTAAAAAGGTCCTCAGTTCTGAGCATGTGAGCGTTCAGAGGGAGGGGGGTGGGGCCTCTGACTGTTTACAGTCCGGATGGCCCAGGACAAGAAGCTGTCAGTCTGGAGGTGTGGGACCAGATCGATCTGAACCGTCGTCCAGAGGGAAGCAGGTCGAACAGGTGGTGGGCGGGATGTGAGGAGTCTCCTGTGATGGCCTTGATCCAGGGAGGGCAGAGGGCCGCCGATGATTTTTTGGGGTGGTGTTGATGACCCTCTGCACTACTTTCCTGTTCTCGGCCGTGGAGCCGGCATACCACACACCCAGACAGTAGGTGACAGTAGGGAGCCATCACCAGAGGGGAAAGTGCCAAGTTCACGGCTACAGGAACACCGACTCTTGAGACCGCCCAAGTCCAACCCAAGGGGTCGACGCTGCAGTGTACGATCTCCTCAGCCGGGTAGACCAGGGCAATCACAGGCCAGCACCCTGTAGACAGAAAGCAGGCACAATCCTCAAGGCAGGGCCCCCCATGAGGAAACACCGGAGCTTGGACAGGGTGATGAAAAATAAAATGGTGACTGATAAATAAGAAGGTAATTTGCTGACAAAAAGACTAGACAGTTAAGATGACTAGAAGAATAAAACAACACTTAAATACAGTCAGAGACATATTCATAAGTATTAATAATCCGCAGTAAGATAAGTAATTGTGACATAAAATAGGTTTAAAATAATAAATTAAAATAATTAAAATAGGAAACAAAAGCAAGGTTAACATTTGAAGAAAATGATCAAAGTAAAACATAGTTTTACTGATAAATATGCTACATTTCTGGTTTAAATGAGCCATTTTTTTGCAAGTCTATATTTTATTTTGGTATTAGATGTTCAAGCGTCTACTGATAAATTTGCATCATTTAAAAATTGATATCTTTTTAGTTGTACTCGTGTTTTTTGTAAATTAGTGAGTATTTCTGTCATAAATTTGCCGTTTCATGTCTAAATTTGCCTTCCAGTTTGAAACTCGTTACTGTAAATCCTCCTCAGTGAGCAGCTGTAGCATTTATTGTTGTTTAAAAGCAGCCTACTCTACATTTGCTGCTGCTAACAGCCTATTAATGCGGTCTCAGCATGCACACATACAGGCCTTAAAAGACGTACTCCGGGGCACACTGCTCCCTCGATCTCTGGCTCCCTCACTCTCACTCTGACCATTTGCACCTAGGTTTCAGTTAGAGCTCCCTCTGCTGGCAGACTCTGTAATTGCATTGAAGAATGCAGTTCCAAATACATGTACGTTCAAACGGGATATAAATAAATAATTGATTTTTGGAAATGGACTGGCGGGCCTCAGTGGGTGACGTCGGGGGCCACATGTGGCCCACAGGCCACCAGTTGTCCATCCTTGATCTAAGATAAGATAAGCCTTTATTTGTCCTACAATGGGGAAATTCCAGGATTACAGCAGCACAGGAATAGCAACACTCAGAGCAATAGTTAACAAGATAAGTTAAGAACTGGTTAGCCAAAGCAGTAAATAAATATACTTGTACACAGTTATATGCACAGTGCAGGATCATTGCAGCTAGATGGTATCAGTAGCATTACAGTTTGTTAAATTACCTGGTAAAATATAAATATAGACCCAGACTGTATATTTCACATTTGAATGAAGAGTGTTGTTGCCACCCTTGGTAATAATTGTTATCGTCTTTTTTGTATTTTGTATATTTTATTAATCCCAGAGGGAAATTCAGAGCATCCATGTGAATGGATGAGGCAGCCACAGTGCGGCTCCAATCCCTTCACCATTCACACACACACACGTTCACACCTAGGGCCACTTTAGGGTCTCCAGTTAACATGACCTGCATGTTTTTGGCCTGTGGAAGGAAACCTGAGTACTTGGGGTAAGCCCACACAGACACAGGGAGAACATGCAGACTCCCCACAGAACAGTCACTGATGGTCAGGGGGTGGGATCAAACCCACGACCTTCTTATTGTGCTGCCACAGTACTAACCACTACTCCACCGAGCTGCCTGTCTTATAGGCCTTCTCCACCAAGACGGTTCCAGTGCTTAACTGGAGCCAGAGCCTGATTGGCACCAGTTCTTTGGTTTTCCACCGGCCAAAGCACCATTCCCAGGCTCTCAAAGGTGGGGCTATCATGGCCCCAACTCCTAGCTGGGCCAGCGGCAGCACCAGTTTACGTTGGTTACGTCCACAGCCATGGGCGTGGTTAACCGACCAGCTTCAAAACATTACTGACCGCCATGTTGCTTTCCAAACAGCCGAGCAAGCGATGGATTCCAAAACCAAGCAGTTTTGGAGCGAAGAGGAGACACATTTCTTGGCTCTATGGACATGAGCAGAAGTACAAGATCAGCTGGAGGGGGCCACTCATCTGATGAACTGTTTTGGGGGACAGGCCAGCCAGCCGGACCATCGTCACTGCCATGGATTAGTCTGGACAACAAACTGTTCAAAACACACTGGTAAGTGTATTGTCTTTAAAATGCCAAAAGTTAATGAACATATACGTATATACATACAGTATATTCATATATATACACATATACTGTATATTCATATATATATATTCCGTTAGCTATGCTAACAGGCTAACAGTGCTTTTACTATGACCAAACGTTTGTCCTCGCCATAAAGAAATGAACAAGCTGTCTCTGCTGACAAATGTATATCGCTTGTATTGATATGTAACGGCCAAAGTGCGGATATTTTTTTAGTCACTTTTGTGCCTATAGAATTGTTGGTTAGCTATGCTAACTAGCTAACAGTGTTTTTATCACACACGTCTCTCCTTGCCATAAAGAAATGCGCATTTGAGAAACTAGAACAAAAATCTTAGCGTCTTACAGAATACTTCGTTAGATATCCAGTGCAAAATACGCTGTTTGTTCAGTCTCAGTACTGTTAACTGTTGTCTCAAATGACATTAGTGGCGTCACCATATATCTTGAAATGCTCATTTGAGAGAAAACAAGAACAAAAATCTTAGCATCTTACAGAATACTTTTTTTATATAAAGATATCCAGCACAAAATATGCTTTTTGTGGTGTCAATATTGTGTATGAATGGCTGCCTTGCGTTGTGTTATGGGAGAGTTTTCTACCAAAGACACTTGTAACGTTGTCTTTTTTACTATTTTGGTAATATTTCCATAATTTTGGCCATTTTTTTTAAATTTCACTCGTGTTTAATTGTGTGCTGTGTAACCATGTTTTATCTAATCCTTCTCTTACTTTATTGCGCAGTAGCCTGGTGGAGCTCCTACAATGTCGTTGTACTGTACAACTGTACAGTGACAGTAAAGCCTATTCTATTCCTATTCTTCTATTCCATAATCAGACCTGTAAGCTTTGCTAACATTGATATTGAATAAAATAGCCTTCTATGTCTGCACATTTAATGGAAGACTTAAGTTGTTCAATGCACAAACTAAAACACTTTTTTTGTATTTTACAGATTTATCACAGCTGGATGATGAGGGAGAAGCAGCCAGACCTGTGGTGTCCAGCTCACCTTCACCAGCACCAAGCTTGTCCTCCTCCTGCTCTTCCTCTTCTCACCAGACCAGATTAGGTCATATATGTTCAGATCATGACCCATTCACACAAAGGAGGGAGTGAATTAAACCAATTATACACTTGAATTGAATGTTGTGATGCCAATAACAGTAAATGGATGTTGAATAGACACATTCAGTCTTGGATTGACGATTCCTGCGTTTTTCAGTGTGCGGTTATTTTATATTGCTTATTTTTGTACTTTAAAACAGGGAAACAGAAGTGGGACACAAACATGGACCTCTTTCTTGATTCCCTGGAGAGGTCGAGGTCAGAGGAGCAGAGCAGGAGGGAGGAACAGCTGACCTCCGCTTTACTGCAAAGCATCCAGAAGATGGAGGACAGGACCAACACCCTTGTTGGACTGATGGGACACGTTGTGTCTGTGCTTGAGGGACTGGAGACAAATGGCGCTTTTCCACTAGCCCCGCTCGGCCTACCTCGACTTGACTCGCTATTACTCGTTTCAGCCTAGGTTGTGTCTCCATAGCAGCCGGGTAAAGCGGGGTTAAGCTGTTGTGTGCGGGATTTTTTTTACAGCAAGGCGGCGCCACACTCCCGTGACTTAAAACACGCAACCCAAGCAAAACATAACAAATGGCGGCTGTACAAGGTGACTCCTCGGTCTGTGGCTTTTTGTCACTGTAAATGCCAAAAAGGACCACCAGACAAGGGTACAGGCGGCGAGACGAAACACTCTGGAATAGTACTGCAGCTTCTGGGAGAGCCGAAGACATGAGGATACAAACTAGGTCATATATGACGGTAAGCTAATGGTTGCTAATGCTAGTTTGCTATAAGTATGTCGTGCTACACTGTAATGTCTGCAAGTTATTGCTGTTAGGTACTAAAATATGTATGCTGTGTGTGTTTCAGATGGCTCTGTTGTGGGAAAATTACCCCTTCAAACGGTCGGTCTGGTGTTCAACACAGCCTGTCACTGATGTCAACACAGCCCGTCACTGATGTTACCCCAGCTTCACAAACGATCAGTGGTTGTAGAGCTTAAGAATGTCTGTTGAAACGTTTATTTCCTGTGCAACAAATTGCTCTGATCTGCGTGAAAGTCATGGAGAGACTGTTGAGACATCATGGATGTAGCTGCTCCAGCAGCACTGAGTCTGAGGTGGTGTCATGGCAAAAAATGATCAGCTGACACAACTTCATTGCCAGGTTAATAACTATATTAGCCACAAAATATATATTCAAAAAGTAAACAGTACTGAGTTAGGTATAATAAGATATATTTGACTGTTATGATGCATTTTAGGCCAAACAAACTTGATCTAGGATTAAAAGCAATTAAAATAATGCAGTCACAAGGTTACATGGAAAATGCTTGATTTACTAGATACATGTACTGTAGAAATATATATTCTCTGCATCAACAATGTACTATACATGCATTCATGTAGTATTGCACTGACAATAAACCTGTGAAGTTTTTGCAGATGTCTCTTTTTTATATGTGAAGGTTACCACCATGTGGCACAAATTTAATACTAACAGATTGGAAAAGCTGTCTAAGAACAATCCAGCAATTTGAGAAATCACTTTTGGTTTGGTGTAAGTCTGTCAACAGAATTATGAACCATAAAGCAGTTTGTGTTAAAATGTTAAATCCCATTAAACCCTAACCCGGGGGGTTCCAATCATGTGTCATGGAGGGCCAAGACCCTGCAGGTTCTCTATTCTACCCAGTCTCTTCAGCAGGTGTTCTCACTTATCAGCAGTCAGTGGAAGAAGTTCAGTGGAATCTGCTGTTGTAGACACTGGTTGGAGGTAAAGCCTGCAGGGTCTTGGCCCTCCATGGCACATGATTGGACACCCCTGCCCAAACCCATTATGATGAAGAGCAGATGCTAATATGACCCAGAATTCCTCCATATACTGGTACTGTCACTAAAGTATGCAGGGTCTTCTGCGGTGACACATCCAACAATACAGTCTTCAGTTAATAAAATAATTGTTTTGGTTACTTTTTTCTTAAAAATGAGCCATTATTTTCAAGGTCACCAATAAATGCTTTGTACTGTTGACTCTTTTCCCACCGGTGTCTTAACAGACAAAATAGAAAATCATGATGCAAACACATAAGTCACTAAATTGTTTATTACAATCAGCAGCAAATTCCACATTATTCAGAATGTGCAAAATTCAAACTGTAAAAAAAAAAAAAAGAAAGAAACTAGAATGGGTCACACACGCCAGCCACGCTGCCTCACTGAGAAGCAACTGGATCGGTCCCTCGTACTGGTCCTGGTTCAGCAGATCTTCAGCCTGCATCTCTGTAAATAGTGAGGAAAGGTCCGGTTTGGGTGGATCGTTTACCTCTTGCCTAGACAAAAGACAGAAATGGGTGGTGGTTAATTAAAGCAAGTTTAAAACATATTTGGGAAATACACTTGTTGCTAAAAGACAATGGCGGAATGTGAATGAATGAATGAGTCTTTTTTTTTTCGGATAGATTAAAAGTGAAGATTAAAAGAAAATAGAATAATATAACAAAGGGGGAAAAATCTAACAAGGTTGAATTAAACAATAACTCCTCTGATTATACAGTTCAACATAGGTTATCTGAAATGGGTGATGGCTGAAGCTGCAGCTTATATTGCCCACCATATTCCATCCAAGAATTCAAAAGAAAAACAAAACAGGAGGGATTACAATTCCAATGTGACAATAAAGTACTTCGTTGTTGTATTTAACCACAATTTTCATGTAGCTGCACTTCAGTAAAGTTGATTTTACAAGGGCTGGGTTACATTTAAAATCATCTGTTTTTACTGTGGCCTCAGCAATCAGAATGAATTAATACATTCACTTGAATGGAATATAGTACTTTAACTGATGGTGTGCATCACCGAGTATGGAGTCGCTCAGTCAAAATATGAAGTTTTTATCAATAAAAGTTTGTCTTGTCTATAAAAGTGTCTCTTCTTGCCCTGGCTTCAAGTGTGGGCGGTGTTTTGTACTTGTATTGCTAAAATATAAAAGGAAGCACTACAGTGGGTCTCAAATATTTGTAATGTGTCCTGTTACTGCATGAGTTTATTGATGATAGACTATAAACTACACATATAAACTAAATTATATTGATGACTGAACAACTACCATTCCCCAAAAGATACAGTTATGAACATAACTCACAAAGGATCACACAAGTGATCTGACAAAAAAATAAATACATTAACAAGCGGTTTATTTTACAGTTGATGTGCCAGTCATTTTCAATTATTCTGTAATTAATATTCACAAAATCAAATAAATCTCAGTTCAGTCCCTTTTATATTAAGTGGAAATTGTGCTACTTTGGTTTTGACACTTTACCTATAAAAGCAAAGGATTTCAGTACTTTCCACAGTGACGAGGTCCGTTGTGGGGCGGCTGCTTTTCCTTTCCTCCTGCCTAGACGAACGACAGAAATGGATGGTGGTTAGTTAAAGCAAGTTCAACACTTATAAGATAAGATAAGCCTTTATTAGTCCCACAATGGGGAAATTCCAGGATTGCAACAGCACAGGGATAGCAACACTCAGAGCAACAATCAGAAGGCAAGAAAAAAACAAGAACAGCTAGTATACATATGTACATATTACTATAAATATATATATATATATATATATATATATATATATATATATATATAGACACACAGTGCGGAGCATTGTGGTTGGTGAATGTGCAGCAGAAAGTCTAAGCTCTCTCTCCCTCTGCGGGTGTGGCGGGCCAGCTGGATGTCTTTGGGCATGATGGTGACCCTCTTGGCGTGGATGGCGCACAGATTGGTGTCCACGAAGAGACCCACCAGGTAGGCCTCGCTGGCCTCCTGCAGAGCCATGACGGCGGAGCTCTGGAAGCGCAGGTCAGTCTTGAAGTCCTGAGCGATCTCCCTCACCAGGTGCTGGAAGGGCAGCCTACGGATGAGCAGCTCCGTGGATTTCTGGTAGCAACGGATCTCTCTTAGAGCCACGGCACCGGGCCTGCAACGGTGAGGCCTCCCCACTCCGCCGGTGGCCAGAGCGCTTTTTCGAGCAGCCTTGGCGGCTAGCTACTTCCTGGGGGCTTTTTCCTCCAGTAGATTTACGGGCGGTCTGCTTGGTTCTTGGCATCGCTCTTTATTATTCTGTCTTATATTTCTTGCACGCCGCCTAAACTCCAGCCCGGCACCCGCGTCGCTTTCGCCACAGTTCCTCGGCATGTCGAGCTTCTCCGTTAGCACCGGGTGGCGGTTGGAGCTAGCTAGCCAGCTAGCTCCGTCCCCCGCTGCAAACAGCGGCTCCGTCCACCGACTCGGGAGACCCTTGGGGTGATCTGTGTGTCCGTGATATATATATAGAGAGAGTGAAAGGTGTAGAAAGAAGAAGGAAGATAAGAGAAGGGCAGTTGCAAACAGCAGCCAACTTGTGTGGCGCCGCCGGTCCGGCGGAACCGGAACCGGAAGAAAAAAATAAAAAAAATATTAAATATAAAATATTACACTTCTTGGTGACCAGGAAAAGTCTTTCCAACAACTTTATGCAAATTCTTGTCATTATTCTCCTTCTTTGCATTTACAAATCACTGGATTGAAAATGTACTTGTACACGCACAGATCCACCAACCCACTTGCAGTGTTCTGGTCAGGGCTCCGCCTGACATGCAGGTCTGGACGCTCCGTACCCACTTCCGTCCCTGCGTGCCTGGTGGTGCCTTCACACCAAACACGAACGGGCGGATGTCGTCGTTTACCCACGGATTCCTCCTGACCCGGACGTGCTAGCAAGCTAGCAACGTAAAACGCCCATCTTGTGAAGTTTTGGGGGTAAAGACAACTTTTTCAGGTGAGCCCCCCGTGGGTTAATGCAAAGCGAAGCGTGATGTTATTCTGGGGATTTCCACAGCAGGTTGAACACTGCTGCAGAAGCAATACATTCGCCCGTTCGCGTCTGGTACAGAAGTGGGTACGGAGTGGCTAGGGTACGTTGCGATTTGGGTACGGAGTGTCCTGATACCGACCTGTATCCCCGCGGCCGGACACAGGAGGAGGCTAACGTTAGCTTAGCATCGTAGTTGGTGTTTCCATACAGGCACATCTTGAAAATTAGAATATCATGAAAAAGTTAAATATTTTGGTCACTCATTTCAGAAAGTGGAACCCATATATAGATTCATTACTCGGACAGTGATATATTGCAAGTGTTTATTTTAATTTAGATGATTATGGCTACAGCCCATATTAACCAACACCTCAGCGGCCAACATTTCTATTTAAAAACTTAAATTCTATTAAAATAAATAAACGCTTGAAATATATCACTGTCTGTGTAATGACTCTATATAATATACAGATTTCACTTTCTGAATGAGTGACAAAAACTATTGAATTTTTTCATGACATTCTAATTTTTGGAGATGTACCTGTATTAGGGAAATACACTTAAAGTCAGTGGTGGGATGTGACAAAAATGCTTCGTTTCCCTGACCAGCACCGCAGGATCCACTCTGTCCAGGTACAAGTACATTATCAATCCAGGGATTTATGGTGGAACAGCACAACAACACTGTTCCAACACCTTGTACAGAAAATCCACAGAATATGTGTGTGGGTCTATTCTGACGCTTTAGAAAATTATATGAATCACTTTATAAATCACTGGTTTGAAAATGCACCTGTATATGTTGAGATTTTGGCTCCTGTGGTCCACTTGACCTGTATCCACAATATAAACACTGAGGAAGGCTAAACCCTGGCATGTGGACGACACACATTCTAGGAATCAGAATCAGAATCAGAATCAGGTTTATTGCCATTGTTCATGTAGTACACAAACTAGGAATTTGTCTCGGTACAATGCTGCAACATTAAACATGATAAGATAAGAGAAATAAACTATACATGTAATAAAGTGTAGGATAAGATTAAGTGATACTGGTCAACAGTTAAAATATATATTAGCCAGCAGCAGATACTGTGGAGAACTATATAGTGCAGTCGGTAATGCAGGAAGAAAACAGTGATGATTGACATGAGTCTGGTTGAGCTGCTGTACATGGTGCACGAGAGTCACTTAGTGTTCAGCAGTCTAATGGCAGAGGGGAAGAAGCTGTTCATGTGACGGGAGGTTTTAGTCTGGATGGACCGAAGTCTTCTACCAGAGGGGAGGGGGGCAAACAGTACGTGACCAGGGTGTGAGGGATCGGCTATGATCCGGCCAGCACGCCTCCGGGTCCTGGAGATGTACAGATCCTGGAGAGATGGGAGCTTGCAGCCGATCACCTTCTCAGCAGTGCGCACGACGCGCTGCAGCCTTAGTCTGTCCCTGGCAGTGGCTCCTGCGTACCACACGGTTATGGAGGTGGTGAGGATGGACTCGATGATGGCTGTGTAGAACTGCACTAACATCTTGGTGGGTAGCTTGAGCTTCCTCAGCTGCCGCAGGAAGAACATCCTCTGCTGGGCTTTTTTGATGAGTGAGCTGATGGTCAGCTCCCATTTGAGGTCCCTGGTGATGGTAGTGCCTAGGAAGCGGAAGGAATCAGCAGTGGTGATGGGAGAGCCTGAGAGGGTGAGGGGGGGCAGAGGAGTAGTGACTTTCCTGAAGTCTACAATCATCTCCACTGTCTTCAGAGCGTTCAGCTGCAGGTTGTTATTGCTGCACCAGGACGCCAGCTGGGCCACCTCTCTCCTGTAGGCGGACTCGTCGCCGTTGGAGATGAGCCCGATGAGGGTGGTTTCGTCCGCAAACTTGATCAACTTGACAGACTGGTGGCTGGAGGTGCAGGAGTTGGTGTAAAGGGAGAAGAGTAGGGGGGAAAGTACACAGCCCTGGGGTGATCCGGTGCTGATGCTAGTATAGTCTGAGACAGTCTTTCCCAGCCGCACATGCTGCCTCCGGTCCGTCAGGAAGTCGATGATCCACCTGCAGAGGGAGTCAGGCACGTTGAGCAGGTACAGCTTGTCCCGGAGCAGAGCGGGGCGGATGGTGTTGAATGCGGAGCTGAAGTCCACAAACAGGATCCTGGCGTAGGTTCCCGGGGAGTCCAGGTGCTGCAGGATGGAGTGGAGGGCCAGGTTGACTGCATCGTCTACAGACCTGTTGGCTCGGTAGGCAAACTGCAGCGGGTCCAGGAGAGGGGTGGTGATGGACTTGAGGTGGGACAGGACCAGGCGCTCAAAGGACTTCATGACTACAGAGGTGAGCGCTACAGGTCTGTAGTCATTAAGTCCAGTGATCCGTGGCTTCTTGGGGACAGGGATGATGGTGGAGGATTTGAGGCAGGATGGCACGTGGCATAACTTAAGGGAGGTGTTAAAAATGTCTGTGAATACAGGAGCCAGCTGTTTCGCACAGAGTCTCAGGGTGGAGGGAGACACGCCGTCTGGGCCGGGGGCCTTGCGCGGGTTCAGTCTGGAGAACTGTTTGAGCACATCCTGCTCACTGATGATAAGGGGAGGGGGGGAGGAGGGGGGGGGTGCCTTAAATGAAGTAGGGAATGTGGAGGCTGTGGAGCTGGAGGGAGGGGGGGAGTTGGACACAGATGACGAGGTGTCAAAACGGGCATAGTGTTGGGACAGTCTCTGACAAAGGGCTTTGTCATCCTGACCTTTAGGAGCCTGAGGCCGATAGTTGGTGATCTGCCTCAGTCCTCTCCACACGGAAGCCGAATCATTAGCAGTGAACTGCTGCTGGAGTCTCTCTGAGTACACAGATTTAGCCCTCTTCAGCTCTCTGTTAAACCGGTATTTAACCTCCCTGTAGCAGTCCCTGTCTCCACTTTTCAGCGCTGCTTCCTTCTCCTTCCTGATCTGTCTGAGCTTAGCTGTGAACCAGGGTTTGTCATTAGAGTAACTCACCCTGGTGCGTGATGGAAGAATGTTCTCTTCACAAAAGTGGATATATGAGTTCACAGTGTCCGTGTACTCATCCAGATCATGCGTGGCTCCTTTAAGCATGCCCCAGTCAGATATTTCCATGCACGTTTCCAGCTTCTCCTCAGCATCACTGGTCCGTATCTTCGTAGCGCTCACAACAGGTTTAGTGAGCTTCAATCTCTGTCTGTATGTGGGAATGAGGTGAACCATCACGTGATCAGATAATCCCAGCGCAGCTCGAGGGACAGCGCGATATGCGTCTTTCACTGTGGTGTAACAGTGATCCAGTGTGTTTAATCCTCTGGTGGGGCATTTAATAAACTGTTTGTAGCGGGGGAGATCGTGGCTCAGATTGCACTGATTAAAGTCGCCAGCCACAATAATCAGCGAGTCTGGAAAACTCCGCTCTGTGTGTTGAATGTGATCCGCGAGCACGCGCTGAGCTTCGCGCGTGTCCGCGTCGGGAGGGGCGTACACAGCGATCATTATAAAAGAAGCAAACTCCCGCGGGGAATAGAAGGGCTTGCAATTGATAACAAGAAATTCCAAGGCAGGAGAACAGTGTTTGGAAATTACCGTTACATCAGGAGAATGTAGGAGGAAGGAGGAAGGAGGAGGAAGAAATTACACACAATTTAATGCGCAGCACCAAAGTGCAGCACGTACACAAACCAGGACTTTAACCAGGATTAACATATTTCATTGTTTTGCACTCACAAGTGAATACTTAGGACAAAACAAGCGCGAATCAGCAGAGTTGGCTACTAGCTAGCTAGCTAGCTACTAGCTAACACTCGTTAGCCAGCACAGGACGGCGCTGTATGGCTCAAAAAAAGTGAGCCTACCACCAACAGGATAAATAAGCGAATAGATGCACATTATTACAAATCACTGACCATCGATGGTTCTCTCACGTTCGTCTTCAGTTTGTCCGTAGTCCGGTTCTATGCTGGGCTGCATCTGTATCGGTGCGGGTCGCTCCTCTCACTTTGGATCTGCCACCAAGCAGAGAAAACCCCACACCTCTTCATTGTACCACGGTGTAGATTTCCGCAAAACCTACAACGCTGTCTGTATTAATATCATATTTACTCGGTGACCGAGTTAGTCCGTGAAATATTGCAAATGGCGGTCATGTAGATTCCACTTTCGTGACGTTACGCCCTGACCAATCAATGGCTCGCAGTCTGTTGACGTCACATCTCGGCTCGACTCAGCACGGTTGTACCCTGCCCTCGAACAGGCACGAAAATAGCGCCTGTTAACCGGTGCTGGGTACAGTGGAAAAGGCTAGAAAGTGAGTAGAATCGAAGCAAGTAGGGCTGAGTAGGTACTAGTGGAAAAGGGCCTAAAGTAACTATCACAGCATTGATATTTTTGGCTGTGTGTACATAATATTTCCATATGTAGCAGTCTGAAGTTTTGCACGTTGTGTAAATAAAAGCTTTCTTTCCTTAAGTGTTTTTCTGCTTCTACATTGTTATCCTCACACCAAACATATGCATGAAATGTAAAGCTATTTAGGATAAAAAAAAATGCAAATCACTATAACATTGTAGTGGTGGGAAGTGAAAGTACAAGTACTGAATTACTGCACTTAAGTTCATTTTTTCAGGTATTGGACAATATATCAGGTATTTGTGGACTTACTCATATTTTTGACAACTTTTTCACATTTTCTAAAGAACAAGCAGCAACAAACTTTAAATCTATGCACTTTTTGTGTGGAAAATGTTCTAAGTTGCCAGCTTCAAAAATGATAAGATTATATTCTTTTGACAACGTCCCACATGACATTCTATCAGCTCTGGACAAGATCATTTCTGGGGAAAGTCCTTTTAACTTTTACACTTTACAGTCTGTCTCTTGTTACCCCTACATGAATAAAAACTGGAATCAGTACTTTAACCAGAATAGATGACATACAAGTACAGAAGGGTATACCTTTAACAACTCTGTAAATGTGCCTATAAAATATATAAATACTTTAAAACAGAGTTCACTGAGGACTGATTGTCAGCTGAATGTTTTATTCACTAATTATTTTGAACTACTTCACATGTTGTGTTTTGTAAATGACATGGCAGGCATTAAACAGGTTACTGCTCCCCACTGTTAAAATCCTCCATTAAAGCTGCCCTAATGTCATTCTACGCTGGCATGGTCAGCTAGTGGTTGAACTGGAGGCTGACTGTGATCAGGTGTGTCTGGGAGTCCAAACTTGTCACCATGTTCCTCACAAATATTATCAAGTATGCAGCAGCTGAGCACCATTTTCTTGCTCCGCTCCAGTCTGCAGTCATTCCTTGTCAGGAGGGACCTCCATCGTCCTTTCAAGCAGCCAAAAGCCATTTCCACAACTGAACGTGCACGGCTCATCCGGTAGTTGTAGTTACTCTGTTCAGGGGTAAGTCTGCCTGTGTCCGAAAAGGGTTTCATCAGCCACTTCTGCATGGGGTCGGCTGGGTGGTGAAATCCAGTGTCGTGCCAAAAAGTGATCACCGTCTACAGGAGCCAGGCACGCCCGCTTGTTAAAGGTGGACTGCACCTACAATGTGTCTCAATGTTTTGAGGTTTTATCGCATCTGAAAAATTATAGTGTTGACCAAAGTGTTGCAGTTTGGAAAACAACGTATAGAATTTATCTGATTGCAATATTTATATGCAAACGTTGTTTGGAGGTACATAGAATATATATTGATACAGTTTCTTCATGTATACAGTGGGGCAAAAAAGTATTTAGTCAGCCACCAATTGTGCGAGTTCTCCCACTTAAAAGATGAGAGAGGTCTCCAATTTTCATCATAGGTATACCTCAACTATGAGAGACAAAATGAGAAAAAAAAAATCCAGAAAATCACATTGAAGGATTTTTAATGAATTAATTGGTAAATTCCTCAGTAAAATAAGTATTTGGTCACCTACAAACAAGCAAGATTTCTGGCTCTCACAGACCTGTAACTTCTTCTTTAAGAGGCTCCTCTGTCCTCCACTCGTTACCTGTATTAATGGCACCTGTTTGAACTCGTTATCAGTATAAAAGACACCTGTCCACAACCTCAAACAGTCAGACTCCAAACTCCACTATGGCCAAGACCAAAGAGCTGTCAAAGGACACCAGAAACAAAATTGTAGACCTGCACCAGGCTGGGAAGACTGAATCTGCAATAGGTAAGCAGCTTGGTGTGAAGAAATCAACTGTGGGAGCAATTATTAGAAAATGGAAGACCACTGATAATCTCCCTTGATCTGGGGCTCAACGCAAGATCTTTCCCCGTGAGGTCAAAATGATCATGAGAACGGTGAGCAAAAATCCCAGAACCACATGGGGGGACCTAGTGAATGACCTGCAGAGAGCTGGGACCAAAGTAACAAAGGCTACATCAGTAACACACTACGCCACCAGGGACTCAAATCCTGCAGTGCCAGACGTGTCCCCCTGCTTAAGCCAGTACATGTTCAGGCCCGTCTGAAGTTTGCTAGAGAGCATTTGGATGATCCAGAAGAGGACTGGGAGAATGTCATATAGTCAGATGAAACCAAAATAGAACTTTTTGGTAAAAACTCAACTTGTCGTGTTTGGAGGAGAAAGAACACCATACACCATGCACGCTTCCAAATTGACCGAACCATAATGACTATGTTCTATCGGGCTTTTATTGAATCTGTTTTATCCTTTTCTTTAGTGTCATGGTTTGGTCAGATAAAACTGAAACAGAGGAAATCCTTGGATCAGGTAGTCAGATGGTCCAGTCGTTTGCTTGGTGAGTCACAGCTGAGCCTGACATCCCTGTACACCAGACAAGTACAGAGGATGGCCGACTCGATTTTAAATGATGACTCCCACCCTTTGCACTGCAACTTTCAGCTTCTTCCCTCCAGACGGAGGTTTGCTGTCCCAAAAAGTAGAACCCAGCGCTACAAAAACAGCTTTGTCCCTGCTGCTGTCAAAGAGTTGAACAAGCTATAAAAATTATGTTGTACATATTTTATATTTACTTATTTTGTAAGATGTGTGCCTGTGTTTGTGTCTGTGTTGAATGTAATTAGTGGCTTATAAATATGGATGTCACCAACTGCAAAACAAATCTACCTACGGGTACAAATAAAGTAACCTGAACCTGAACCTGATACCTACTGTGAAGCATGGGGGTGAAAACATTATACTTTGGGGCTGTTTTTCTGCAAAGGGACCAGGATGACTGATTCGTGTAAAGGAAAGAATGAATGGGGCCATGTATCGTGAGATTTTGAGTGAAAACCTCCTTCCACCAGCAAGGGCATTGAAGATGAAACGTGGCTGGGTCTTTCAGCATGACAATGATCCCAAACACACCGCCCGGGCAATGAAGGAGTGGCTTCGTAAGAAGCATTTCAAGGTCCTGGAGTGGCCTAGCCAGTCTTCAGATCTCAACCCCATAGAAAATCTTTGGAGGGAGTTGAAAGTCTGTGTTGCCCAGCGACAGCCCCAAAACATCACTGCTCTAGAGGAGATCTGCATGGAGGAATGGGCCAAAATATCAGCAACAGTGTGTGAAAACCTTGTGAAGACTTACAGAAAACATTTGACCTCTGTCATTGCCAACAAAGGGTATATAACAAAGTATAGAGATGAACTTTTGTTATTGACCAAATACTTATTTTACCGAGGAATTTACCAATTAATTCATTAAAAATCCTTCAATGTGATTTTCTGGATTTTTTTTTTCTCATTTTGTCTCTCATAGTTGAGGTATACCTATGATGACAATTGGAGACCTCTCTCATCTTTTAAGTGGGAGAACTTGCACAATTGGTGGCTGACTAAATACTTTTTTCCCCACTGTATATGCAGTAAATCAAAGCATTTTTCCATGTAACCTTGTGACTGCATTATTTTAATTGCTTTTAATCCTAGATCAAGTTTGTTTGGGGTTCAAAATGCATCATAAGTGTTAAATATATCTTGTTATACCTAACTAAGTACTGTTTATCTGTTGAAATATATATTTAACGGCTAATATAAACTCATAATAATATGGCCCCTGGTGATCATTTTTTGGGCAGCTGATCACTTTTTGGCATGACCGAACAGGCGACCTCCGTCTCATAATGCGCCGTAACACCACCGATGACAGAGTTGACATAAATATTATGTTTAAAAGTGTAGTCAATGCTCGCGCTACAGACTTGATCTAACAACGGCTGATAACTGAAATATTGATAATTACCAGTCTTCTTAAACGTAGCCGCCGTTTTTTTTTTTAGATGGTAATGCAGGTTTGGAATAATAAAAGCAGTGCTCCCAAAGAGACAATGAAGCTGCACCACCAGTTGTTGCCAAGCAGAACTCACAGATGTAATCCCACCCCCACCTTGAATCCATTCGTCATTCCTACAGTGCACTTCACCACCTTCTTGCGGTCCTCATACATGTCCTGCAGCACCCTCACATACTTCTCTGCTTCTTCTGAGTTTCTCATACAGTACCACACTTCCTCTCTTGGCAGCCTATCATCTGCTTTCTCTCGATCCACAAAGACACAGAGCAACTCCTTCTGACCTTCTCTATACTTGTTCATTAGCACTCTTAGAGCAAGCATTACATCTGTAGTACTTTGTCTTGGCATGAAACCATACTACAGTGGTACCTCTACTTACGAACGTCTCTACATACGAAATTTTCAGGTTACGAGACGCCTCAACGGGAAAATATTGCCTCTAGTTACGAACAAAATTTCAGGATACGAAAGGCAAAAAAAGTACGCGCTCCTCGCAGCTCCCGTATTTTACCGAACGTAAACATACCTGTAGCTGCTCTGCCATTGGCTATCGCCTAGCATCTTCCTGGTATCCCATTGGCCACGAATGGGTGCGTTTGGTTGATCTCGCTTTATCTTATTATTATTTACTATTCTTACTACTTTATTTTATCCTTCTTACCTCTTGTAAGACTGTTGACTGAACTACACAATTTAGAGAAAAAAAAATTGTTAACTGCCATGTTTATCACCATCTACTGTACGTTATAACTCTGTACTTTCACCTTGTTCTTAATAAAGTTTTGGGGAAAAAAAAAAACAACATCAACGATCAGCACGGTATTAAAACAAAAGGAAGCCCTTACAAGCCGATAAAAGCAAACGTCCTTGGATCGTTTCATCACAAAACGTCAGGCAAAAACCACTGATGAGACAGAACATGAACCAAAGAAGGCAAAAGGTGACGCTGACGCCGACGATCGCAGTTAAAAGGTAAATGAACATAATTTTTATTATTCTTTCTCTTTTATTATTCTTTCTCTCATTTTAAAACTCTCATTTTATGTTTATTGTGCAGTAATCTAATTGTAACATGTATTTGTTACATGTTTTGATGCGTTTTTACGATTTATAAAAAATTTATGCCCGAATTTTGGGGGCTTGGAACGGATTACGGCATTTACATGTAAAACGCGCCTCTACTTACGAATTTTTCACGTTACGAGAATTCTTCCGGAACGAATTAAATTCGTAAGTAGAGGTACCACTGTACTTGTCACTTATTGTCACCTCTCCTCTTAACCTGGCTTCAACAACTCTTTCCCATATCTTCATAGTGTCGCTGATCAACTTTATGCCTCTGTAGTTACTACAGCTCTGAGCATCACCTTGGTTCTTGAAAATTGGTACCAAAACACTTCTTCTCCACTCCTTAGGCATCCTCTCACTCTCCAAGATTGTGTTCAACAATCGGGTTAAAAAGTCCACTGCCATCTCTCCTAAACATCTCCATACCTCCACAGGTATGTCATCTGGACCAACTGCCTTTCCATTCTTGAGCCTCTTCAAAGCTGCCCTTACTTCTGCTTTTCTAATTCTTGGGACTTCCTTGTTCACCATCTGTCCTTCATCCATCCTCCTCTCTCTCTCATTTTCTTTATTTATCAGCTCTTCAAAGTACTCCTTCCACCTTTTCAACACACTCTTGTCATTTGTTAGTACATTACCGTTTGTCTTTAATCAACCTAACCTGCTGTACTTCCTTTCCAGCTTGATCTCTCTATTTCGCCAGTCGATACAACTCCTTTTCTCCTTCCTTAGTGTCCAGCCTCTCAGCAACTCACTATATGCCTTTTCCTTTTCCTTTGCCACCTCTCTTTTTGCCACTCACCATCCATCCATCCATCCATCCATCCATCTTCTACCGCTTTTCCGGAGGTCCGGGTTGCGGAGGCAGCAGTTCAAGCAGAGAAGCCCAGACTTCCCTCTCCCCAGCCACCTGCTCCAGCTCTTCAGAGAGGATACCAAGGTGTTCCCAGACCAGCTGGGAGACATAGTCTCTCCATCGAGTCCTGGGTCTGCCCCGGGGTCTCCTCCCAGTGGGACGTGCCTGAAACACCTTAAGTGGGAGGCGTCCAGGAGGCATCCTAATCAGATGCCCACACCACCTCAACTGACTCCTTTCAATGCGGAGGAGCAGCGGTTCTACTCTGAGCCTCTCCCGGATGACTGAGCTCCTCACCCTATCTCTGAGGGTGAGTCCAGCAATCCTACGGAGAAAGCTCATTTCAGCCGCTTGTATCCGCGATCTCATTCTTTCGGTCATTACCCAAAGCTCGTGACCATAGGTGAGAGTAGGAACGTAGATTGACTGGTAAATCGACAGCTTTGCCTTAGAACTAAGCTCCCTCTTCACCACAGCAGACCGGTACAACGTCCGCATCACTGCAGATGCTGCTCCAATCCGTCTGTCAATCTCTCGCTCCATTCTCCCCTCACTCATGAACAAGACCCCAAGATACTTAAACTCATCCACTTGGGGCAGGAGCCTGTCCCCAACCCGGAGAGGACAATCCACCTTTTTCCGGCTAAGGACCATGGACTCGGACTTGGAGGTGCTGATTCTTATCCCAGCCGCTTCACACTCAGCGGCAAACCGTCCCAGCAAGAGCTGTAGGTCATTGCTGGATGAAGCCAACAGGACAACATCATCTGCAGACAACAGAGATGAGATCCTGTGGTCACCAAGCATGACACCCTCCATTCCCTGGCTGCGCCTAGAAATCCTGTCCATAAAAATTATGAACAGGATCGGTGACAAAGGGCAGCCCTGGCGGAGTCCAACTCTCACTGGGAATGACTCTGACCGAGTGTTGGCAATACGAACCAAACTCTCACAACGGTCGTACAGAGACCGAATAGCTCGTAACCACAAGCCCGATACCCCATACTCCCGAAGCACCCTCCACAAAAATCCACGAGGGACGCGGTCAAATGCCTTCTCCAAGTCCACAAAACACATGTAAACTGGTTGGGCAAACTCCCACAAACCCTCGAGAATTCTCGAGAGGGTAAAGAGGTGGTCCGATGTGCCACGGCCAGGACGAAAACCACATTGCTCCTCCTGAATCCGAGGTTCAACCAACGGCCGGACTCTCCTCTCCAGTACCTTGGCATAGACCTTCCCAGGGAGGCTGAGGAGTGTGATCCCTCTAAAGTTGGAGCACACCCTCCGGTCCCCTTTTTTAAAGAGAGGAACCACCACCCTGGTTTGCCATGCCAAAGGCACTGTCCCCGACCTCCATGCAATGTTGCAGAGGCGTGTCAACCATGACAACCCAACAACATCTAGGGCCTTGAGGTACTCAGGGCGAATCTCGTCCACCCCCGGGGCCCGGCCACCAAGGAGATTTTTAACCACCTTGGCGACCTCAGCCCCTGTGATAGGCGAGTCATCCCCCTCGTCCCCAAACCCTGCTTCCACTGTGGAAGGCGTATCAGTGGGATTGAGGAGATCCTCGAAGTATTCCTTCCACCGCCCGACGATGTCCCCAGTCGAAGTCAACAGTGTCCCATCCGCACCATACACAGTGTGGACGGGGAGCTGCTTTCCCCTCCTGAGCCGCCGGACAGTTTGCCAGAATCTCTTTGAGGCCGACCGAAAGTCTTGTTCCATGGCCTCACCGAACTCCTCCCATACCCGGGTTTTTGCTTCAGCAACCACCCGAACTGCACTCCGCTTGGCCTGCCGGTACACCTCAGCTGCTTCGGGAGTCCCACAAGCCAACCAAGCTTGATGGGACTCCTTCTTCAGCTTAATGGCCCCCCTCACCACTGGTGTCCACCACTTGGTTCGGGGGTTGCCACCACGAGATACACCGACCACCTTGCGGCCGCAGCTCTGGGCTGCCGCTTCAACAACAGAGGTGGAGAACATGGCCCATTCAGACTCCATGTCTCCAGACTCCCTCGGAATGTGGTTGAAGTTCTTCCGGAGGTGGGAGTTTAAGACCTCCCGGACAGGGGCCTCAGCCAGACGCTCCCAGCACACCCTCACTATACGTTTGGGTCTACCAGGTCTGAATGGCTTCCTTCCCTGCCATCGGATCCAACTCACCACCAGGTGGTGATCAGTTGACAGCTCTGCACCTCTCTTTACTCGGGTGTCCAAGACATACGGTCGCAGGTCTGATGATACGATAACAAAATTGATCATCGACCTGCGACCTAGGGTGTCCTGGTGCCAGGTGCACATATGGACACCCTTATGCTTGAACATGGTGTTCGTTATGGACAGACTGTGGTTAGCACAGAAGTCCAATAACTGAACACCACTTGGGTTCAGATCGGGCAGGCCAGGCCGTTCCTCCCAATCACCCCCCTCCAGGTTTCACTGTTGTTGCCCACGTGCGCATTGAAGTCCCCCAGTAGGACAATGGAGTCTCCAAGAGGAGCACCCTCCAGCACCCCAGTCACAGACTCCAAAAAGGGTGGGTACTCTGAAACATCATTTGGTGCATAGGCACAAATGATGGTCAGGACCCGTTTCCCAACCCGAAGGCGCAGGGAAGCAACCCTTTCGTCCACCGGGGAAAACTCCAATATAGAGGCAGCAAGGTGGGGCGATACAAGAATACCCACCCCTGCTCGTCGCCTCTCGCCCGGGGCAACTCCAGAAAAGGCCAAGCTCCAGCCCCTCTCCAGGAGACTGGTTCCGGAACTGGAGCTGTGTGTTGAAGTGAGGCCAACTATATCTAGCCTGTATCTCTCAACCTCGTACACCAGCTCAGGCTCCTTCCCCACCAGAGAGGTGACATTCCACATACCAAAAGCCAGTTTAGAAAGCTTGGGATCAGTCCGCCAAGGTCTCCGCCTTTGACCGCCACCTAATCCACATAGCACCGGACCCCCATGATCCCTCCTGCAGGTGGTGAGCCCACTGGAGGGCGGACCCATGTAACTCCTTCGGGCTGAGCCCGGCCGGGTCCCATGGGTGGAAACCCGGACACCAGATGCTAGCCTTCGAGCCCCTCCCCCAGGCCTGGCTCCAGGGTGGGGCCCCGGTAACCCCATACCGGGTGGGGTACACTGAATCCTTGATATACAATTCATGAGAGTCTGTTGGATCGTTCTTAGTCTGGCCCTTCACCCAGGACCAGTTTGTCTTGGGAGACCCTATCAGAGGCAAACTGCCCCGGACAACATAGCTCCTGGGATCACTGGGGCACGCAAACCCCCCCACCATGATAAGGTGACGATCCATGAGGGGGATTGTCACTCACCTAGATACAAAATACTCATCTCTAGTTTCTTCAGCTCCCAGACTATCCCACTTTTTCTTTTTCCCGTACCTCCTCATTCCACCACCAAGTCTCCTTATCTTCCGTCCTCTGTCCACAGGATACACCACATACCTTTCTACCTGTTTTCCTCAGTACTTTGCTGTACTTTCCCAGTCATCTTGTAATTCTTCCGTACTACCAAGAGCCTGTATCAACTCTTCCTGAACTCTGCGACTTTCTTTCTTCTGTAACTTCCCCCACTTAATCTTTGGCTCTGCCTTTACTTTCTTCCTCTTCTTGCTTTCCAAAGTCATCCTACAGACTACCATCCAATGCTGTCTAGCTACATTCTTCCCTGCCACCACCTTGCAGTTTCTTATCTCGTTCAGATTTCTCCTTCTGCATAAGATGTAGTCCACCTGTGTGCACCTTCCTCCACTCTTTTAAGTCACCCTGTGTTCCTCTCTCTTCTTGAAGTATGTGTTCACCACAGCCATTTCCATCCTTTTAGCAAAATCTACAACCATCTGTCCTTCCACATTTCTCTCCTTAAGACCATACCTACCCAGGACCTCCTCATCACCTCTATTCCCTTCACCTACATGTCCATTAAAGTCTGCTCCAATCACCACTCTCTCCCCCCTGGGAACACTCTCTACCACTTCATCCAACTTACTCCAGAATTCCTCTTTCTCTTCTACCTGACATCCACTTTGTGGGGCATACGCACTGACAACATTCAACATCACACCTTTGACTTCTAGCTTCAAACTCATGATTCTGTCTGACTCCCTCTTTACCTTGTATGCCCCTCACATATGGATTCATGTACACCTGATAGGTACAGAGGATTGCTACCTCCATTTTAAATGATGACTCCCACCCTTTGCACTGCCACTTTCAGCTTCTTCCCTCCAGACGGAGGTTTGCTGTCCCAAAAAGTAAAACCCAGCGCTTCAAAAACAGCTTTGTTCCTGTTGCTGTCAAAGAGTTGAACAAGATATAACAATATATTGCACATAATTTAGTTACCTATTTTTTAATTTAATTTAATATTTACTTATTTTTGTAGGTTTTTTATTTGGGTTCTAAATCTTTTATTGGGTTTTAGACTTTTGAGTTTTTAACTTCTTTGACTAGTCTTTAACTTTTTAATATGACCTTTCTCTCTTATCTCTGGTTTTTCTCCCATCTCTTTGTCTTTATATCCTGATTGATGGAGCCTTGAGTATTTTTATCATGTTTATAGTCAGCTTCATGTGTGCCTGTGTTTGTGTTCATGTTGAATGTAATTGTGGTTTGTAAATATGGATGTCACCTGACTGCAAAACAAATCTACCTACGGGTACAAATAGAGTAACCTGAATCTGGAACAAACTCCCAGGAAGCATCAGGGCTACTGAAACTCTCAGCTGCTTTAAATCCAGGTTAAAACTCTCCTATTTGCCATGGCCTTTCAGTAGAGCAACTGTTAATCTCCCACAATGTACTATAAGTTTTATTTCTTGCACGTTTTCTGTCTTGTTCTGTTTTAACTTGTTTTTGTTTCTCTTTAATTTACTTTTTAGTTTATTTTTAAATTCTTGTGCATTCGTTTTGCAACTTCTTGCAATGCTTTACTGTTTTTATGTAAAGCACTTTGAATTGTTTTGTACACGAAACGTGCTATACAAATAAACTCCCCTTGCCTAAATAGACATGAAATAGCTTTACGATGTTTGTACAAGCGCAGACTGTTAACTGAATAAAGCTTTTTTTCAAAAGGGTGGGACTTTCAGATCAGGTAAGAAATCTTTTCAAACAGTGCCTCACTGTGGAAATTAAGGTATTCATCAACAATTGCAACTGTCACTGAGAGTTAGTTGACAGTAAATTAGTGTTAGTAATTAACGGTTACATGAACACCTTTGAAGCGAAGTGATACATATCCAGTGAAATGTTGCAGTGTAATTATCATGAATTTTAGTAACTCCATGAATCCCTATTGTCCAATCAAATTGCTTGGTCAAAACTACTTACTTACTACTCCTGTGGGGTGAGGGCTGGGTGGCCATCACCATGCGTAGAGCAAATCAGGTTAAACAGTGCATGCCAACATTGCTGGTTTTGGGCCAGCTCCTCTGCATTGTGAACAGCAACTCTGAGCTGTCGGCCGTCAGAACCATCAAGAACATCAGGTGGCCCCAGCGCACCTTTAATGACGTGTTACGAGCCCGCACACATCAGCCTGCAGCATCCCACCTTATTACACAGCACCACATCCGCTGGTTTGGCCATGTGTTCCACCTCCCAACAGAACACCCGACAAAAGCCATCCTCATGTTCAACCCCAGGGCCTCAGGGTGGAAAAGAGTGGGGCAAGCCACGCACAAGATAGTTAGATGTGGTGGAGAGAGAACGCTGGCAGCTCAGAGTCACTGTTGACGATGGTTAGAACTACAGTGGGGCAAAAAAGTATTTAGTCAGCCACCAATTGTGCAAGTTCTCCCACTTAAAAGATGAGAGAGGTCTCCAATTTTCATCATAGGTATACCTCAACCATGAGAGACAAAATGAGAAAAAAAAAAATCCAGAAAATCACATTGAAGGATTTTTAATGAATTAATTGGTAAATTCCTCGGTAAAATAAGTATTTGGTCACCTACAAACAAGCAAGATTTCTGGCTCTCACAGACCTGTAACTTCTTCTTTAAGAGGCTCCTCTGTCCTCCACTCGTTACCTGTATTAATGGCACCTGTTTGAACTCATTATCAGTATAAAAAACACCTGTCCACAACCTCAAACAGTCAGACTCCAAACTCCACTATGGCCAAGACCAAAGAGCTGTCAAATGACACCAGAAACAAAATTGTAGACCTGCACCAGGCTGGGAAGACTGAATCTGCAATAGGTAAGCAGCTTGGTGTGAAGAAATCAACTGTGGGAGCAATTATTAGAAAATGGAAGACATACAAGACCACTGATAATCTCCCTTGATCTGGGGCTCCACCCAAGATCTCACCCTGTAGGGTCAAAATGATCACGAGAACGGTGAGCAAAAATCCCAGAACCACACGGGGGGACCTAGTGAATGACCTGCAGAGAGCTGGGACCAAAGTAACAAAGGCTACCATCAGTAACACACTACGCCGCCAAGGACTCAAATCCTGCAGTGCCAGACGTGTCCCCCTGCTTAAGCCAGTACAGGTCCAGGCCCATCTGAAGTTTGCTAGAGAGCATTTGGATGATCCAGAAGAGGATTGGGAGAATGTCATATGGTCAGATGAAACCAAAATAGAACTTTTTGGTAAAAACTCAACTTGTCATGTTTGGAGGAGAAAGAACACCATACCTACTGTGAAGGATGGGGGTGGAAGCATCATGCTTTGGGGCTGTTTTTCTGCAAAGGGACCAGGACGACTGATCCGTGTAAAGGAAAGAATGAATGGGGCCATGTATCGTGAGATTTTGAGTGAAAACCTCCTTCCATCAGCAAGGGCATTGAAGATGAAACGTGGCTGGGTCTTTCAGCATGACAATGATCCCAAACACACCACCCGGGCAATGAAGGAGTGGCTTCGTAAGAAGCATTTCAAGGTCCTGGAGTGGCCTAGCCAGTCTCCAGATCTCAACCCCATAGAAAATCTTTGGAGGGAGTTGAAAGTCCGTGTTCCCCAGCGACAGCCCCAAAACATCACTGCTCTAGAGGAGATCTGCATGGAGGAATGGGCCAAAATACCAGCAACAGTGTGTGAAAACCTTGTGAAGACTTACAGAAAACGTTTGACCTCTGTCATTGCCAACAAAGGGTATATAACAAAGTATTGAGATGAACTTTTGTTATTGACCAAACACTTACTTTAAGGTAAGATAAGATAAGCCTTTATTAGTCCCACAGTGGGGAAATTCCAGGATTGCAACAGCACAGGGATAGCAACACTCAGAGCAACAGTCAGAAGGCAAGAAAAAACAAGAGCAGCTAGTATACATATGTACATATTACTATAAATAAATATATATACAGTGGGGCAAAAAAGTATTTAGTCAGCCACCAATTGTGCAAGTTCTCCCACTTAAAAGATGAGAGAGGTCTCCAATTTTCATCATAGGTATACCTCAACTATGAGAGACAAAATGAGAAAAAAAAAATCCAGAAAATCACTTTGAAGGATTTTTAATGAATTAATTGGTAAATTCCTCGGTAAAATAAGTATTTGGTCAATAACAAAAGGTCATCTCAATACTTTGTTATATACCCTTTGTTGGCAATGACAGAGATCAAACGCTTACTGTAAGTCTTCACAAGGTTTTCACACACTGTTGCTGGTATTTTGGCCCATTTCTCCATGCAGATCTCCTCTAGAGCAGTGATGTTTTGGGGCTGTCGCTGGGCAACATGGACTTTCAACTCCCTCCAAAGATTTTCTATGGGGTTGAGCTCTGGAGACTGGCTAGGCCACTCCAGGACCTTGAAATGCTTCTTACGAAGCCACTCCTTCGTTGCCCGGGCAGTGTGTTTGGGATCATTGTCATGCTGAAAGACCCAGCCACTTTTCATCTGCAATGCCCTTGCTGATGGAAGTAGGTTTTCACTCAAAATCTCACGATACATGGCCCCATTCATTCTTTCCTTTACACGGATCAGTCGTCCTGGTCCCTTTGCAGAAAAACAGCCCCAAAGCATGAAGTTTCCACCCCCATTCTTCACAGTAGGTATGGTGTTCTTTCTCCTCCAAAGACGACAAGTTGAGTTTTTACCAAAAAGTTCTATTTTGGTTTCATCTGACCATATGACATTCTCCCAATCCTCTTCTGGATCATCCATATGTTCTCTCGCAAACTTCAGACGGGCCTGGACATGTACTGGCGTAAGCAGGGGGACACGTCTGGCACTGCAGGATTTGAGTCCCTGGCGGCGTAGTGTGTTACTGATGGTAGCCTTTGTTACTTTGGTCCCAGCTCTCTGCAGGTCATTCACTAGGTCCCCCCGTGTGGTTCTGGGATTTTTGCTCACCGTTCTCGTGATCATTTTGACCCCACGGGATGAGGTCTTGGGTGGAGCCCCAGATCAAGGGAGATTATCAGTGGTCTTGTATGTCTTCCATTTTCTAATAATTGCTCCCACAGTTGATTTCTTCACGCCAAGCTGCTTACCTATTGCAGATTCAGTCTTCCCAGCCTGGTGCAGGTCTACAATTTTGTTTCTGGTGTCCTCTGACAGTTCTTTGGCCTTGGCCATAGTGGAGTTTGGAGTCTGATTGTTTGAGGTTGTGGACAGGTGTCTTTTATACTGTTTATCCTTTTTTTTTTTTTTTTTCCCTTGAAAGACAAAAGTAAAATAGAAAGATGTCTTTACATGTTTCAACTGCACTGCAGCCTTCATCAGAAGAGTCAGCTGATTGCTGCCAGGTGACATTTATCAGCTGATTTTCGTAGGCGGGGCCAGCTCAGCAGATCTGTCAGATCCGCCGAGCCGGCCCCGCCTCCCGCCGTCAGATGGTCTCTGGAGAATGTGGTCCCAGGTGTGAGAAAGCATAAAGGCTCCCTCATCTCGGTTCATGGTGTCTTTTCCCCGCTTTCTGATCTCTATTGCCTCCTTGATCCAACGTTTGTGTCTGTTGCTCTCCGATCCAATAATTTTTGTGTTGTCCCAGTCCATGATGTGATTATTTCTTTTGCAGTGGTCCGATATAGCTGATTTTAATGTTTCTTGTTCTGCTTTTTCTTTTTGTGATCTTGTGAGTCGTCCTTGCGTTTCCTTCTCACATTCCTTTTGGTGTTCTTTTTTTCTTGTGGTGAATAATCTTCCGGTTTCTCCAATGTAGGTTTTGTTACATGATCTGCATGATATTTCATATAATACATTGCATTTATTGTCTTGTTCTATTCTGTCCTTGGGGTGTACTAATAACTGTCTTAATTTTTTGTGTGGTTTGACTGCTGTGTTTATTTTGTATTTTTTCATGATCCTTTGAATTGGTTCCGTGATCCCTCGTATGTATGGTATAGTTATGGTTTCCTTGTTTTTGATTTCAGCTTTTGTTCTGTGTCTTGTGTCCTGTTTATTTTCTTTGTTTTTGACTTGCTGTTTCCCTTTGTTTATGGCCCATACTGGATATTGGCAGCGTATAAGTGCATGTTTTATGTGGTTTTCCTCTTCCTGTCTGTCTTCTTGTTCCGTGATGATGGTGGCTCGTTCATATAATGTCCTGACGACTGATAGCTTGTGTGCTGTGGGGTGTTCCGATGTCCAAAGTAGGTATTGATCTGTGTGGGTTGGTTTCCTGTAGACTGTGATTTCCTGTAGCCTTTATGCTTTCTCACACCTGGGACCACATTCTCCAGAGACCATCTGACGGCGGGAGGCGGGGCCGGCTCGGCGGATCTGACAGATCTGCTGAGCTGGCCCCGCCTACGAAAATCAGCTGATAAATGTCAGCTGGCAGCAATCAGCTGACTCTTCTGATGAAGGCTGCAGTGCAGTTGAAACATGTAAAGACATCTTTCTATTTTACTTTTGTCTTTCAAAGGAAAAAAAAAAAGGATAAATAATTGAAAGAAGACAAAATGAACCTGTTTGACGTGTCTTTTATACTGATAACGAGTTCAAACAGGTACCATTAATACAGGTAACGAGTGGAGGACAGAGGACCCTCTTAAAGAAGAAGTTACAGGTCTGTGAGAGCCAGAAATCTTGCTTGTTTGTAGGTGACCAAATACTTATTTTACCGAGGAATTTACCAATTAATTCATTAAAAATCCTTCAATGTGATTTTCTGGATTTTTTTTTCTCATTTTGTCTCTCATAGTTGAGGTATACCTATGATGAAAATTGGAGACCTCTCTCATCTTTTAAGTGGGAGAACTCGCACAATTGGTGGCTGACTAAATACTTTTTTGCCCCACTGTATATATATATACTGTATATGACACACAGTGCGGAGCATTGTGGTTGGTGGATGTGCAGCAGAAAGTCTAAGCTTTCTCTCCGCGGGTGCGGCGGGCCAGCTGGATGTCTTTGGGCATGATGGTGACCCTCTTGGCGTGGATGGCGCACAGGTTGGTGTCCTCGAGGAGACCCACCAGGTAGGCCTCGCTGGCCTCCTGCAGAGCCATGATGGCGGAGCTCTGGAAGCGCAGGTCGGTCTTGAAGTCCTGAGCGATCTCCCTCACCAGGCGCTGGAAGGGCAGCTTACGGATGAGCAGCTCCGTGGATTTCTGGTAGCGACGGATCTCTCTCAGAGCCATGGTACCGGGCCTGTAATGGTGAGGCTTCACTCTGCCGGTGGCCGGAGCGCTTTTCCGAGCAGCCTTGGTGGCCAGCTGCTTCCTGGGGGGCTTTTCCTCCAGTAGATTTATGGGCGGTCTGCTTGGTTCTTGCCATCGCTCTTTATTATTCTGTCTTATATGCCGCCTAAACTCCAGCCTGGCACCCGCGTTGTTTTCGCTTCAGTTTTCCTGTATGTTGAGTTTCTCCGTTAGCACCGGGTGGCGGTTGAGTGCTAGCTAGTTCTTCCCTGCTGTATCGTCTCCTGCTGTAGACAGTGGCTCCGTCCGCCGACTCGGGAGACCTTTGGGGCGATCTGTGTGTCCGTGATATATATAGAGTGAAAGGTGCGCCGGATCAGAAAGTTATCACCAGATCAGAAAGAAGAAGGAAGATAAAAAGACTCAGAATTGAGCCGCTGTTGCAAAAGGCAGCCAACTCGTGTGGCGCCGGAACCGGAAGGGAACCGGTTTACCGAGGAATTTACCAATTAATTCATTAAAAATCCTGCAGTGTGATTTTCTGGATTTTTTTTTCTCATCTTGTCTCTCATAGTTGAGGTATACCTATGATGAAAATTGGAGACCTCTCTCATCTTTTAAGTGGGAGAACTTGCACAATTGGTGGCTGACTAAATACTTTTTTTCCCTACTGTAACTGTTGTATAATAATAAACAGTACATTTTATATTACTGTTGGTGTGCTGAGCCTCCTCATGGATCGTCACCTTATCGTGGTGGTGGGGTTTGCGTGCCCCAGTGATCCCAGGAGCTATGTTGTCCGGGGGCAATTTGCTTCTGATAGGGTCTCCCAAGACAAACTGGTCCTGGGTGAAGGGCCAGACTAAGAACGATCCAACAGACTCTCATGATAAATTGTATATCAAGGATTCAGTGTACCCCGCCCGGTATGGGGTTACCGGGGCCCCACCCTGGAGCCAGGCCTGGGGGAGGGGCTCGAAGGCTAGCGTCTGGTGGCCGGGTTTCCACCCATGGGACCCGGCCGGGCTCAGCCCGAAGGAGTTACATGGGTCCGCCCTCCAGTGGGTTCACCACCTGCAGGAGGGATCATGGGGGTCCGGTGCTATGTGGATTAGGTGGCGGTCAAAGGCGGAGACCTTGGCGGACTGATCCCAAGCTTTCTAAACTGGCTTTTGGTACGTGGAATGTCACCTCTCTGGTGGGGAAGGAGCCTGAGCTGGTGTACGAGGTTGAGCGATACCGGCTAGATATAGTCGGCCTCACCTCAACACACAGCTCCGGTTCCGGAACCAGTCTCCTGGAGAGGGGCTGGAGCTTGGCCTTTTCTGGAGTTGCCCCGGGCGAGAGGCGACGAGCAGGGGTGGGTATTCTTGTATCGCCCCACCTTGCTGCCTCTATATTGGAGTTTTCCCCGGTGGACGAAAGGGTTGCTTCCCTGCGCCTTCGGATTGGGAAACGGGTCCTGACCATCATTTGTGCCTATGCACCAAATGATGTTTCAGAGTACCCACCCTTTTTGGAGTCTGTGACTGGGGTGCTGGAGGGTACTCCTCCTGGAGACTCCATTGTCCTACTGGGGGACTTCAATGCGCACGTGGGCAACGACAGTGAAACCTGGAGGGGGGTGATTGGGAGGAACGGCCTGCCCGATCTGAACCCGAGTGGTGTTCAGTTATTGGACTTCTGTGCTAACCACAGTCTGTCCATAACGAACACCATGTTCAAGCATAAGGGTGTCCATATGTGCACCTGGCACCAGGACACCCTAGGTCGCAGGTCAATGATCGATTTTGTTATCGTATCATCAGACCTGCGACCGTATGTCTTGGACACCTGAGTAAAGAGAGGTGCAGAGCTGTCAACTGATCACCACCTGGTGGTGAGTTGGATCCGATGGCAGGGGAGGAAGCCATTCAGACCTGGTAGACCCAAACGTATAGTGAGGGTGTGCTGGGAGCGTCTGGCTGAGGCCCCTGTCCGGGAGGTCTTCAACTCCCACCTCCAGAAGAACTTCAACCACATTCCGAGGGAGTCTGGAGACATGGAGTCTGAATGGGCCATGTTCTCCACCTCTGTTGTTGAAGCGGCGGCCCAGAGCTGCGGCCGCAAGGTGGTCGGTGCATCTCGTGGTGGCAACCCCCGAACCAAGTGGTGGACACCAGTGGTGAGGGGGGCCATTTAGCTGAAGAAGGAGTCCTATCGAGCTTGGTTGGCTTGTGGGACTCCCGAAGCAGCTGAGGTGTACCGGCAGGCCAAGCGGAGTGCAGCTCGGGTGGTTGCTGAAGCAAAAACGCTGGTATGGGAGGAGTTCGGTGAGGCCATGGAACAAGACTTTCGGTCGGCTTCAAAGAGATTCTGGCAAACTGTTCGGCGGCTCAGGAGGGGAAAGCAGCTCCCCGTCCACACTGTGTATGGTGCGGATGGGACACTGTTGACTTCAACTGGGGATATCGTCGGGCGGTGGAAGGAATACTTCGAGGATCTCCTCAATCCCACTGATACGCCTTCCACAGAGGAAGCAGGGTTTGGGGACGAGGGGGATGACTCGCCTATTACAGGGGCTGAGGTCGCCAAGGTGGTTAAAAATCTCCTTGGTGGCCGGGCCCCGAGGGTGGACGAGATTCGTCCTGAGTACCTCAAGGCCCTGGATGTTGTTGGGTTGTCATGGTTGACACGCCTCTGCAACATTGCGTGGAGGTCGGGGGCAGTGCCTTTAGCATGGCAAACCGGGGTGGTGGTTCCTCTTTTCAAAAAAGGGGACCGGAGGGTGTGCTCCAACTTTAGAGGGATCACACTCCTCAGCCTCCCTGGGAAGGTCTATGCCAAGGTACTGGAGAGGAGAGTCCGGCCGTTGGTCGAACCTCGGATTCAGGAGGAGCAATGTGGTTTTCGTCCTGGCCGTGGCACATCGGACCAGCTCTTTACCCTCTCGAGAATTCTTGAGGGTTCGTGGGAGTTTGCCCAACCAGTTTACATGTGTTTTGTGGACTTGGAGAAGGCATTTGACCGCGTCCCTCGTGGATTTTTGTGGGGGGTGCTTCGGGAGTATGGGGTATCGGGCTTGTTGTTACGAGCTATTTGGTTTCTGTACGACCGTTGTGAGAGTTTGGTTCGTATTGCCAACACTCGGTCGGAGTCATTCCCAGTGAGAGTTGGACTCCGCCAGGGCTGCCCTTTGTCACCGATCCTGTTCATAATTTTTATGGACAGGATTTCTAGGCGCAGCCAGGGAATGGAGGGTGTCATGCTTGGTGACCACAGGATCTCATCTGTGTTGTTTGCAGATGATGTCCTGTTGGCTTCATCCAGCAATGACCTACAGCTCTTGCTGGGACGGTTTGCCGCTGAGTGTGAAGCAGCTGGGATGAGAATCAGCACCTCCAAGTCCGAGTCCATGGTCCTCAGCCGGAAAAAGGTGGATTGTCCTCTCCGGGTTGGGGACAGGCTCCTGCCCCAAGTGGAGGAGTTTAAGTATCTTGGGGTCTTGTTCACGAGTGAGGGGAAAATGGAGCGAGAGATCGACAGACGGATTGGAGCAGCATCTGCAGTGATGCGGACGTTGTACCGGTCTGTTGTGGTGAAGAGGGAGCTTAGTTCTAAGGCAAAGCTGTCGATTTACCAGTCAATCTACGTTCCTACTCTCACCTATGGTCACGAGCTTTGGGTAATGACCGAAAGAACGAGATCGCGGATACAAGCAGCTGAAATGAGCTTTCTCCGTAGGATTGCTGGACTCACCCTCAGAGATAGGGTGAGGAGCTCAGTCATCCGGGAGAGGCTCAGAGTAGAACCGCTGCTCCTCCACATTGAAAGGAGTCAGTTGAGGTGGTATGGGCATCTGATTAGGATGCCTCCTGGACGCCTCCCACTTGAGGTGTTTCAGGTACGTCCCACTGGGAGGAGACCCCGGGGCAGACCCAGGACTCGGTGGAGAGACTGTGTCTCCCAGCTGGTCTGGGAACGCCTTGGTATCCCCTCTGAAGAGCTGGAGCAGGTGGCTGGGGAGAGGGAAGTCTGGGCTTCTCTGCTTGAACTGCTGCCTCCGCGACCCGGACCTCCGGAAAAGCGGTAGAAGATGGATGGATGGATGGATGTGCTGAGCATGGTTCAGCCATATTGACTCCAAGGAATGAATTCATCTCTGTATTATCACAGCTCACCTGTCTTCACAAGTGGAAACCTGACATGAGTACATGAGTACTTGTGAGACACACCTTAAATTTCAGTTGTTCCAAGTAAAAGATGGAACCATCACGTCACAACTGGTGACAAATCAGAAACGTTCACTGAAGGAGACGTAGTGAGATCATGGTGGACCCTAACAAAGAAATGAGTTGTTTTTTTGTTTTTTGTTATTTTGGAATATGTTTTATAGCCACTCCATTCATGTGTAAAAGCACTGAAAAAGTGAAATTTTTATCCTGTGTCCCCATTTAGACCTCAGAAAACCATGCTAGCATGTGGAAAAATAATTTTGTCCTCTTTAAATAACTTGATGAATCTGTAATTATCACATGCAAGTCTTTTACATGTTTATATCAACTTTACATGTATTCGCGCCACATGTTCATGTTGGGTCTAAATGCACCTTAACAACTACTGGTTACCAGGTGGTGACTTTTTTGGCCTGTCAATGTATTTATTCTTTCTGGTTTTTTGACTACTAGCATTTTCTGTGTCTCTTTGTCTGTCCAGATGCTCCACAGCTACATGACTGTAAGGAGGAGGAGGTTCTCACTGTCCAGCAGCTCTGTAACCAGGAGAGGAACTCCAGTCTGGACCAGGAGGAACAAGATGCTGCACAGGTTAAAGAGGAAGAAGAAGAACTCTGTAGCAGTCAGGAGGAAGACGACTTTGGACTGAAACAAGAGACTGATACCTTCATGGTGACTCCTACTGATGACAATAACAAGAGTGAAACTGAAGCAAACAGTGAGCAGCTCCTCTCTCACAACTCTGCTGACAATGAGAGCCAAGACCAGGGAGCAGGTAAGAATGTAAAGCCAGGCGCAAGTAAACATGAAGAGCCAAAGCCAAAGAAGAGACTTCACAGAAACAGAAGTGTCCATAACAATGTAGGTGATACTGACACAGGTGAAAAGTCTGTAAAATGTTCTGATAATGAAAAAGACTGTAAAAATGAGTCCCAGAAGAAGAAACGTCACACTTTTAAATCACATATTTTCAACACGTGTGGGAAAAGATTCAGGAAGAAGAGGGACTTATCAGTTGACGAGAGAATTCACACAAGCGAGAAGCCATTTTTTTGCAAAACATGTGGGCAAAGTTTTAATCGACTTGACAGTCTGAAAACTCACATGAGAATTCACACAGGTGAAAAAACATTTTCTTGTGAAACATGTGGGCAGAGTTTTAATCAACGGGGTCATTTGAAAACTCACATGAGAATCCACACAGGCGAGAAGCCATTTTCTTGTGAAATATGCGGGCAAAAATGTACTACACGTGGTTATTTGAAAATTCACATGCGAAGTCACACAGGTGAGAAGCCATTTTCTTGTGAAACATGTGGGCAGAGTTTTAATCGACTTGATAATTTGAAAACTCATATGAGAATTCACACAGGTGAGAAGCCATTTTCTTGCGAAACATGTGGGCAGAGTTTTAATCACTGTGGTAATTTGAAAACTCATATGAGAATTCACACAGGTGAAAAACCATTTTCTTGTAAAACATGTGGGCAGAGTTTTAATCGACCTAATAGTTTGAAAACTCACATGAGAATTCACACAGGCGAGAAGCCATTTTCTTGTGAAATATGTGGGCAAAAATTTACTACACATGGTTATTTGAAAATTCACATGAGAATTCACACAGGTGAGAAGCCCTTTTCTTGTGAAACATGTGGGCAGAGTTTTAATGAACGTGGTAATTTGAAAACTCACATGAGAATCCACACAGGTGACAAGCCATTTTCTTGTGAAACATGTGGGCAGAGATTTAAGCAACATCGTACTTTGAAACGACACAAGAATTCACACAAGAGAGAAGCTGTAGTCTTGTAAAATATGTGGAAAATGCTTCATTCACTGTTTTGGTTTATCACACGAGAACTCACAGTTGAGGTGCTGTTGCCCATTTATGTCTGTCGATCTTTATTTTCAGGATAAAAGTTTCTTTTGTGTGAATGTATTGTTCCTTAAATTTCTGAGCCTTTAATGTAAATATAAATTTTGTAAAATAAAAAAAGTCTGATCAGATCATGTGTTTATTCACTCTGCTTTGGACCCTCAGACCTCTCATCTTTAATGTGCTGGATGCATGGACATCATGAGCATTTTTGATGAGGGGGGGCATTGTTGTCAGGGTCTGGAGTGTCCTCCCCACCATAAAGATGAAATGTAGTCGATGCCATTTCCAGCAATTGTGTATTTTAGTAGCTCGTTAATTGATTGAATACCGTATTTTATGGACTATAAGGCGCACTTAAAATCCTTTAATTTTCTCAAAAATTGACAGTGCGCTTTATAATCCAGTGCGTCTTATGTATTACTTTTGGTTGTTGTGCTTACTGACCTTGAACCGATTTTATGTGGTACACGGCGCTCAAAAATCTGTCAAAATGTTTTAGGACGACTTTGGTAAGTTACGAAGCCAAACCGCCTGAGGGATTTTCGGAGTATTACGGTAGTCAGGAGCCATGCTTGATGCCAAAATCGCCCAACTGTTAAACTCAGACACTGAAGATGAAGAATTTGATGGATTTATGGAAGAGGAATGAACTAAAAAAGTGAGTGTACTGTTTTGTATTTTGTGTTCCAACTAGTTTTGTGTTACAACTGAATACCGTAATGTTGAGAGTATGTGTTCCAACTGTTTTTTTGTGTTACAACTGAATAATGTTCAGAGTTATTGTGAATAAGTTGAATAAAATTTCACTTATCTGACGGTTTTGTTGCGCTTAATGTGTCTCGCTTAATGCGCCTTATAATCCGGTGCGCCTTATGTATGAAAATAGACAGTCAAGTAGACTGGTAATTGATACTGCGCCTTATAATCCGGTGCGCCTTATAGTCCAAAAAATACGGTACTTTATTTTTAACATGTGAATAAACCATGCAAGTTAGGTTAATTGGCATCAAACTGGGGATTCTAAATTGTCCTTAAGTATGCCTGTGAGAGTGAATGGTTGTCTGTCTCTCTGTGTTGGCGTTGTGATGGACTGGCGATCTGTCCAGGGTGTACCCTGCCTCTCACCCAAAGATGCTGGGATAGGCTCCAGCCCCCCCGCGACCCGAAAAGGATTAAGCGGAAGAAGATGGATGGAATAAACCATTAAAATTGCAAACAACAAAAGTGCATTGTGAACTGATGAACAAAGGAAAAAAGATGCTGAAATGCCTTTCATACGTACATCTCAAAAAATTAGAATATCATGAAAAAGTTCAATATTTTTTGTCACTTATTTTAGAAAGTGAAACCCATATATTATATAGAGTCATTACACAGAGAGTGATAGATTTCAAGTGTTTATTTTAATTTTGATGATTATGGCTTACAGCCCATGAAAACCCCAAATTCAGTTTCTCAAAAAATTAAAATAGTACATAAAATTATTTTAAAAAGTAGTTTTTGTCATGGATGTCCCTGTACTTACCCTGTCCCTGTAATTACTGTATCAATGTGGCGTGGCATGGAGGTGATCAGCCTGTGGCACTGCTGAGGTGTTATGAAGGTCCAGGTCGCTTTGATAGTGACCTTCAGCTCGTCTGCATTGTTGGGTCTGGTGTCTCTCATCTTCCTCTTGACAATCCTCCATAGATTCTCTGTGGTGTTTAGGTCAGGGGAGTTTGCTGGCCAATCAAACACAGTGATGCCATGGTCATTAAACCAGGTTTTGATACTTTTGGCAGTGTGGAGGGGTGCCAAGTCCTGCTGGAAAATGAAATCAGCTACTCCATAAAGCTTGTCAGCAGAGGGAAGCATGAAGTGCTCTAAAATGTCCTGGTAGACGACTGCGCTGACTTTGGTCTTGATAAAACACAGTGGACCAACACCAGCAGATGACATGATTGCTCAAATCATCACTGACTGTGGAAACTTCACACTAAACCTCAAGCAACTTAGATTCTGTGTCTCTCCACTCTTTCTCCAGACTCTGGGACTTTGATTTCCAAATGAAATGCAAATTTCCTTTTATCTGAACAGAGGCCATCTGTTGGTGTTTGTCACTGAAGAGTTTTTCTAGAAATTTTGACAACTGTGTCAGAAGATAAAACTGTCAAGTGTTACTTATCATCAGATTTCTATAAAGGAATGACTTTTGCAGTTATAATTTTATTAGGAAATTGTCCCATTTTGAATGATAAGTTGAAGATTTGAGTTAGTGGTTTGGAAATTCCCTCAATGACCTATTTCACTGTTTTCATATCTGTGTCATCACAATCACCTGAAGTTTTAACATTTATTAATAATATCTCTATTTTCTTGTTCTTCAGTTGTTTTAATAAAGAATAAACTAAGATTTATTTCTATAAAATCAATATTATTATTATCTGTGGATTGTTTTTGCCAAGCTTCCACCAACACTTATTCACTTATTTGGAAAACTTTCTGAGAATTCACACAGGTGAGAAGCCATTTTCTTGTGAAACATGTGGGCAGAGTTTTAATCATCTGAATAGTTTGAAAACGCATATGACAATTCACAGAGGCGAGAAGCTAATTTCTTGTGAAATACGTGGGCAAAAATTTACTACATGTTTTTATTTTTTTTTTTTTGTAACTTTGATTTTTATTCATTTTTCATCATACATATTACATTCAGATCACAGTCTATATTTAAAAAAAGGAGCTAGAGGAAGAAAGAGAAAAAAAAAAAAGAAGGGGGGGGGGGGACAAATGTTGGAGCATCAAGTTTTAAGTTTCCATCTCTTAATTCTTCTGGTTTTTCCAGCGTCTTTGGTTATTCTTTCAATTTCTGTCTCGTTGTTGCACTTTGTAGTGTGTCCATTTCTGCCATTTTTTTTCATATAGTCCTTGCATTCTTTGTCGATATGTTAGTTTTTCCATCAAACGTATATCCTCAACAATGTCAGTCCATTGTTCTTGGTCAGGAAGAACTTCTGATCGCCATTTTCTTGTGATTGTTTTTTTTACAGGCAATCAGCAAGATTTTAACTAGATATCTGTCCTCAGCCTGTATTACATTGTCTCTTTTAAGATCACATAAATACATCAAGTTACAGTTCATTGGTATATTATATCCTAATATCCTCTGTATTGTCACATGTATAGATTTCCAGAATGATGAGATTTTGCATCATTTCCAAAACATATGTGAGTGGTCTGCATTTTGAGCCCCACAGCCCCTCCAGCATAAAGATTGGGTATTTGTATATTTTCTTTGAATCTGTGGTGTAATGAAATAGCGAATCAGGTTTTTCCATCCAGATTCCCTCCATGTCCTTGAACTTGTTGATGTGTGTTGTGTGTTCCATATTTCTTGCCAGCTTTCTTCTGTTATGTTTAAATTTAGCTCTTTCTCCCATTTCTCCTTTATATAGTTACTTGAATGTTTGTTTGCCGTAAGTTTCTGATATAGCTTTGAAATAATTCTTATTTTATTTCCTGCATATGAGCTTAAAATGAATTGTATAATCTCGCTCACATCTGTGTGGAGGTTATGCCTAATCTTCCTCATATAATAATCTCTCATCTGCAGATATCTGAAGAATTCAGATTTTTCTAGTTTAAATTTTCTTCTGATGTTTACAAAACTCCCGAAATCTTTTTTTTTTTTTATATTGCCCCATGCTGTGATTCCCTTGTTCACCAGATTTTTGTATCCCCTATCTTGCTTTGCCGGTTCAAACTGACTGTCAAATGCTACCCATTTCAATAGTTTTATGTCCTCCTTTATATTATACTTTTGTACTATTTTATACCACAGTTCCAAAGTAAATTTAGTGATTGGGTCTATTTGTTTGATTTGCTTATATGGGTGGGGTTTTTTGGGGGGGGGGCAGTCACGTTCACATCACGATCACGCTGAGAGCTGTTCACGAATCCATTTCAATGCCTGGCCATGATGGAATTGGAGCACTGAATCCGTAAGAGAATAGAAAGTTTTTTCTCTGAAGTCAGTGCTATTCGACCTGTTTTTTTTGGCACCCTCAGCACTCAGTCCTCCTGATAATCAACAGTATAATTGTTTTTTCATAACATTGGTGGGCAGCATCTGACTCTCAAGGACAGCTGTCTGGCTCAACTATTCCATCTGCCGTGCTCAAGGACACGTGCCTTTGCTTCAGACTGTAGTCATAACATCTGCTGAGGAAGAGACTATTGTTGTCCACCTAACTGATTTGCCACTGATTGCATCCAACTCGCACATACTGATCCATTTATACTGACTGATGAAGACATTCACTCACTGCTGTCTTTGTGTCATTGTGTGGATTCTGTTGTCTGCTAATTGTGCATTGAGAGTTTTTTTCTTGTAATCATAATATCGGTCATATATGAACTTTATTCTGATCAACAATGCTTTTTTCTCTCTCCTATTGTGTCCACCCTCCCCCTCCCCCCACTGCCTACTATTCCCCTCCTGCTGACAGGCGCCTCCATGGCTAGCCGCGTCATTGAGAATGTCATTTATGACGTTTTCAGTGTCAAGTCAAATTCCTCGTATATTTACCTGTTATTTACTTGTAAATGTGCTTGGCAATAAACTATTCTGATTCTCAGTGCACTATATCAGGGGTATCTGACTTTCAAGCGCTCTCTCTTTTTCTGTAATTTGCAGCTGTTGGTTTCGTTTTTATAATATGCAAGGGAACATAAAAGAGTTTCAGACTTGCATTGCAATTTTAAAAAAAAATCATTGATTTTGCCGTTAGAATCGAAACTATTGGTCGTGTCCCCTCATTTTTCCCAGTTTTTGTGTGACATGAAAATCGCATAAATTTCAAAGTACTGTAAAGTGATCTCTGAGTAACTTTCTACTCATTTATGCAAGAGATAACAGAGTTGTAATGCAAATTCAAAATAAAACATTCCCCAATGTGATCGGATCTATGGTTTTTGTACGGCGACCCCTGCAAATTTACTCGTACGACTTAAATTTCCGTGTCCCCGAATTTACGCAGCAACATGCAAGTTATTTGGTAAAGTAACAAGAAAAAGGGAAGTGCTGATGCTTTTCACTTTGCACCTTTCAAATCCCAAACCATACACGTAAAAAGGAGATCAGTCTTTGTGAAGCTCAGATGTAGAATATTTCAATAAAATCTCAAACATTTATGACACATCGAATATGGTGTCCTTTAAAAAATTTACGTCTTCGGTCTTGGTCGGCCGCGCGCAGCCCCGTCTGGCGAGGTGAACGCCCTGGGAAAGCACTTTTATTTTCTCTACCCCGGATGTGCTCAACCCATGTGGAGAGGATTAACCGTGGTCACTTTATATTGAAGTTATCGAAGGTCCAAACTTCCGTGTCCCGCATTTACGCCTTTTGTGATTTTACGTCTTATCCAACAAACGGAGAATTTGAAGGTATGTATACACGTTATCACATCTTAATATGTCATGAAAATGTAGCTGGTTATGAGTTTTGATGCGTGAAAAATACTGGAAGTGTTGAAGTTGTTTCGTGTAAAACGTGTGCCATTGCAAAGTGCATTGGCACACGGGGAAACAAAAGCCCGAGTGTCCCGTTTACGTCTCCATTTACAAGTAGTTGAAGTGAGCGCTCATCCTCAAGAGTTCCTGAACGCGAATGCCGTTACGAAAATAGTTAATAGTTTCATAAACCTGACACAATTGGATAGTGATTAGTCAATTTCATGTGCAGATTTGATCAATTTTAAATTTTGCCACCAATGTCACACATTTTTTTTTTTTTTTTTTTTTTTGTTACTTAATTGTACCTGTAGGTAGATTTGGTTTGCAGTCTGGTGACAAGCCACCGGCTGCTGGTCGCTGCGTGCGTGAGCGCCCTAAACCTACATGTTTTTGGTATGCAGGAGGAAACCGGAGAAATCCCGCAGTAAACCCACGCAACACGGGGAGAACATGCAAACTCCACACAGCTCACTGTTGGTCAGGGGCTGGGATCGAACCCACGATCTCATGATCCCCGCGATCCCCCGGCCGAGGGTAAAACTGTGCTGCCACAGTGCTAAACCACTGCGCCACCGTGCAGCCCATTGGGGCCCACATTGGACCCCTAATAAATAAAAACACCCATATGCATCCTTATCTCCTGTTATGCTTTGTACTGGGAGTCCCTCAATTTCCTTTTCCATTTCTTTCCATTTTGCCTCATATCCTCCGTCGCACCAACATATGATATATCTTATTTGTGCTGAGTAGTAATATTCCTTTAGACTCGGTAGGCCCATGCCTCCTTTCTCTTTTGGTAACTGGGGAGTTTTATATTTCACTCTTGGCTTTTTACCTCCCCAAACAAATCTCGATATCATCCTGTCCCACTTTGAGAACTGGGCACCAGGAATCTCTGTTGGTAGACCCTGTAACAGGTAAAGCAGTCTAGGTTGTATGCTGATTTTGACTGTCTTAATTTTTGAATTCAGATCCATATTTTTAAGATTAACCATCTATCAATATCCTTTTTTATTTCTTGATCTAACCTATCATAGTTTGCTTTATAGATTTTGCTTAGATCTTTTGGTATGTTCACTCCAAGGTATTTTATTTCTTTTTGTTTCCAGTTTAGTTTGATCTTATCAGTTATCTGGTTTAAAGGGTTATAGTGGAATGTCAGTATTTGTGTATTTGTTATGTTTATCTTGTATCCTGATAATTTTCCAAAATTTTCATCATTTCCATTATTGATTCATCTGGTTGTTCAAAGTAAACTATAATATCGTCTGCAAATAGCCCAATCTTGTGTTCCGCTCCCTTTATTGTTACACCTTTTAAAGGCCAAATGTCACGTAATTTTTTTTTCTAAATGACAACGAATTTAGATAAAATACACATAGCTTAAACCAAATATTTATACCGGAGACCATATCACCCACCTGTATTTACATAATTGCACAAAATACACCAGGTGAAGGCCCCGCCTTGCTTGCTGGCTTGTGACAGCCAGTCCAGACCACGCCCATGTTTTTGACGTCACAAGTTGTACCCTGGCTGCCCTGCCTATCCACATTCACACTTATCAACATTGGACAATCATGACGGAAAGTGACAGCGATTGTGAACAAATTAGTTTAGTTTTGTCTTTTTTTTTTGTCTTTTTTTTGTCAGTGGTTCAGACAGTGACAGAGGCATAGAACCTTACAGGTTCGAGCCGTCCGAGACGGAATCAGATGCTTTGTCTGATGACAACAGTTCCGACGATGATCAGAGAGCAGAACCAGTGGAAAATGTCATTGAACTGGACATTAATCGCCTCCAGAATTGGGAAGCCGAAGGGGGTCTGTCGAGGGCGCCCCATAAATATTGATTTTTCGGAAGCCATTATTATTACAGTGGAGGAGAGCCGCTGCTGTCAAGAAATTGACCAGATCAATATGAAAATGGAGGCGCATACCTGTCAAGTGAGACGTTTTCGCCGTATTTTAATACCGTAAAACGCGGCTATAAGGGACGGCGGAGTAATAAGGGACACTTTTCTGGGAAATGTTTTAAATGTAATTCGTGTTGTTATTGTCAAATATTTTAAGGAAAATACGGGGAAAATGCAATTTTAGCAAAAACGGGCGTATTGCCATTTCTGTACGCCCAAAAGAAAAATATACGGGAAAAAAAATTGAGTGTGTTGAGGAGCACGTCATGTGTGTGATTCCCCCACAGCTAAGGTGCTGGCAGATGGCTCAGCCTGAGCTATTCGCACTACATTGAGAAGTGTGGACTCAATCATTAGTCTGATTGTCGGGGCGGGCAGATCACTCAGCGGGAGCTATTATCACTACAATGAGAAGTCATTAGGATAATGGTTTAACACTTTCAGCTGTCCTGCGGCTGCGGAACAGAGAGGAATCGCCTTACAAATACAGAATTCTGCTTTTTTTTATTTTGCGCCGGACGCCGAGTTGTGTTGTTATTGTCAAATATCCATGAATCCTTAAAATATTTGACAATAACAACACGAATTACATTTAAAACATTTCCCAGAAAAGTGTCCCTTATTACTCCGCCGTCCCTTATAGCCGCGTTTTACGGTATTAAAATACGGCGAAAACGTCTCACTTGACAGGTATGAAAGCATTTCCCAGAGAAATGTCCCTTATTACCCAGCTGTCCCTGATAGTCCCGTTTTAAGGTATGGGTGAAATATCCAATTTTTTCTTTCTTGTTGCTCACTTCAACCTTCCAGTCTCCATATAAACAATCAATCGAAATACCCCAAGCATCAAACTAGGGTACAATGTATTTCGTCACTTCCGCCTTCTTCCCCAGGCGATTCCAGGGGCCGTGAGTAGGAATGTCAGGCCAAGCGCGGCAGTTTTAAATTAACGAATATTCCGGCGTTACTGAAGCATGTGCACCAAGACCTGAACGGATCGGTTCCCTTTTATATCTAGTTTCAAGACATTTAAAGTACCCTGTTACGTGACATTTGGCCTTTAATTTCTTATTTTGTCGCATTGCTTGAGCCAGTGGCTCTATGAACAGAGCAAACAAGGTGGGCGATAAGCAGCATCCCTGCCTAGTTGATCTTTGTATATTTACTTTGTCTGTTAAGCTACCGTTTATCTTGATTCTTGCCACAGGTTTTTGATACAGCGTCCTTATGCGTTGTACTGATTTTTCGTTAAATCCAAAGCATTCCAGCACATTATATAGGAACTTCCAATTAACCCTATCAAATGCTTTTTCTGCGTCTAAACTCATTATTACTGCACTTTTCTTTTCTTTATGTATTTGATTAATTATGTGTAATGTTCTCCTGATATTGTCATGTGTTTGGTGTCCCTCTATGAAACCAGTTTGGTCATCCTCTATCAATTCCGTCAAGAATGTCTTTATTCGTTTACATATAATTGTTGTATATATTTTATAATCCACATTTAATAAAGAGATTGGCCTATAGTTTCCGCATTGTTCCCTATCTTTCCCTGGCTTTAAAATAACTGAAATAATGGCTTTGTTCCATGATGGAGGTATTGTGTTGTTGTTTAATGTCCAATTAAATGACTTTAGGAGCTGTGGCGTGAGTTCTTCCATAAACAGTTTATAAAACTCAGATGGGTATCCATCACTACCTGGTGATTTATCGTTTTTAAGTGACTTAATCACATCTCTAATCTCTTGTGTTGTTATTTCTGCTGTTAGCTTTTCATTTTGTTGGTTTCCTATTGATGGCAAGTCCAATGTGCATAGAAATTTTTTAATATCCTTAACATTTGTCTCTTCAGGTTGCGAGTATAGTTCTTGATAGAAATTATGGAATATTTCTTCGATGTTTTCTGGGTTAACTGTGGTTTTATTTGTGATGGGGTCTTTAATCTTATATACATTATTCACTGTTTGTTGTTTTCTTAACCGTTTTGCCAGCAGGTTTGTGGCCTTTGGCCCCGTTTCATAATATTTTTGTTTTAAATATCTATTTTTCCTTTCAATTTCATCTATTTGTATTTCTTTTATCTTTATTTTTTCTTCCTTAATTTCTTGATATATTTCTGGGTCATTTGGGCTTTGATGTTTACGTTCTAATTCCCTCAGTCTCTCACATCTTTGTTCATATGTTTCCAGTTTAGACTTATTTGCTTTTCCTGATTCAGCAATTAATTTACCTCTTAACACGGCTTTTAGTGCATCCCATAGTATTGTTAGGTCCACTTCTCCATTATCATTCTCCTCGATATACTCGTTTATGTTTACTTTTATTCTTTCTTTCATTTTCTCATCATTTAACAGTCCTACATTAAGTTTCCATGTTGTTTGTCGTTTTCTATTGTTTAAATATATTTCCATGTATATAGGATTATGATCTGATATTTCTGCCCCTCCAATCCGACAATTTCTCACCCTGTGTCTGTCACCTTCATTCATAAGGAAGTAATCTATTCTAGAGTGTACTTTATGGACTGCTGAATAATGTGTAGAGTCTTTTTCGAGTGGGTGCAGGTCCCTCCATATGTCTACCATACCCATTTCTGCCAGTGAGGTTCTTATGAACTTTGTTACATGTTTTTTTGTCTTCTTAACACTTGTTGTGTCAACTTCATGATCCATGACGGCATTTAAGTCTCCTCCACAAATTAGGACTCCTTCACTGTGTGTTGCTATGAGATCAAACAGATGTTGAAAAAAACCCTTGTCACTTTCTGGTGGGGCGTAGATGTTCACTAATGTGATCTGCAAACCATCTATTCTTCCCTTTATTATTACATATCTGCCTTCTTTGTCCTGGATTTCTTGTTCACATTCAAATTGTATTTTATTTGAAATTAGTATCATAACCCTCCTTTTAGTTCCTCCCTTAAATGAACTGTAGTAGGAGTTCTTATAGCCAAATCTCTTTAGTTTCACATGTTCTGTCTTGCTCAAATGTGTCTCTTGCATAAATATAATTTCGGCTTTTTCCTTCTTGAATTTTCTTATTATTCTTTCCCTTTTAACAGGTGAGTTCAGACCATTCACGTTTAATGTCATTATCTTAAGATTTTTACCCATATTCATGTTTTTCTATTTTTTTAACTTGTGTTCCTAACCCCTTTAACAACAAAACTAACACATATTTGTACAAAAACACATTAACAAATCTCGACCTCCGTACTTTGGGCCTTTCTTCTGCCCACTGGTCCCTGTTGGTGGGTGGAGGGAATGCCCTTACCGAGTGAGGGGCCCTCCCTAGACCTGTATTTACTATCCAAGTAATAGTCATTAGTCTAGAAATGTCCAACAAAAATCACTTAAACCTCTCCTAGCCATTTGTTTCTCTTTTACTTTGTCTTCTTGGCCTTCATTTCTTCTGTGTCCTTCTTAAGCTTTGTTATAATCTAGGCTTTCCGTTGAAAGCCTTGCAGTTTTTCCTGGGCCCGGTGTGCCACGTCTGTCTCCCGTCTTCTGCTGCTCACTCGCCTCCACTCCGGCTGTCGTGATGCGTTCAGTGCCGCCGCTGCTCCAGCCGCTTCCTCCGGTACACTCACCACAAAGCCTCACTCCGTCATGTCCCGCGCTGCCTCTCTGGCCGTGTTGTACGTCTTCACGCCGTCTTCCCAATGAATTCTCATCTTCGTTAGCGGCGTTTGGAATCTAATTTTTTTCTCTTTCAGCATTTTTTTTAATGTTGGCATATTTCTTTCGCTGCTGCACAATTTCTGTCGGGTAGTCATGGTCAAAGAATATCTGTTTGTCGCTGACTCGTATCTTTTTTTTCCACGCTTGTGTCAGGATTCTTTCCTTTATGTCGTATTTCAGAAAGTTTACCACAACTGACCTGGGTGTAGAGTTTGGATTCGGGTTCTGTGCCGAGGCTCTGTGCGCACGTTGGATCTGCAGGTCTGCTTCATTGGGCAGCTCAAGCTCTTTTTTTAAGAAATGATCCATGAATTTGGTCATCGAGTTGCCTTCATTGCCCTCCGGAATCCTGAAGATGCGTATATTGCTCCGTGTGGACCTGCTCTCCAGGTCAGTTATTTTTTCCTGCATCCTCTGTGTTTGTGCCGGGTCTGCAGCTGCTCGCTTGCCTCGGTCTTCCAGTCTTCCAACTCCGATATTCGAGCCTGTGCTTCTGTCATACACGCCCGTTGAGTGCGCAGCTCCTCCATGTTTTCAGCTAGCTTGCGCTCCATTTCTCTTCGGAGACCCATAATTTCCTCCTTCATCTCTTTTTTCAGCTCTTCCTTAAGAGCCGTTAAATCCTGTTGGAGTTGTCGCTTGAATTCTTTTAAGTCTTTACCTATATTGGCGATGGCAGTGTTCATAGTATCAAGTTTGGTGTCATAATCAGAATCAGAATCAGATTTATTGCCATTGTTCATGTAGTACACAAACTAGGAATTTGTCTCGGTGCAATGCTGCAACATCAAACATGATAAAATAAAAGAAATAAACTATACATGCAATAGAGTGTAGAATAAGAATGAGTAATACTAGTCAGCAGTTTAAATATATTAGCGAGCAGCAGATAATGTGGAGAACCACATAGTGCAGTCGGTAATGCAGGAAGAAAACAGTGATGATTGACATGAGTCTCGTTGAGCTGCTGTACATAGTGCACAAGAGTCAATAAGTCACTTAGTGTTCAGCAGTCTGATGGCAGAGGGGAAGAAGCTGTTCATGTGACGGGAGGTTTTAGTCTGAATGGACCGAAGTCTTCTACCTGAGGGGAGAGGGGCAAACAGTACGTGACCAGGGTGTGAAGGATCGGCTATGATCCGGCCAGCACGCCTCCGCGTCCTGGAGGTGTACAGATCCTGGAGAGATGGGAGCTTGCAGCCGATCACCTTCTCAGCAGTGCGCATGATGCGCTGCAGCCTTAGTCTGTCCCTGGCAGTGGCTCCTGCGTACCACACGGTTATGGAGGTGGTGAGGATGGACTCGATGATGGCTGTGTAGAACTGCACTAACATCTTGGTGGGTAGCTTGAGCTTTCTCAGCTGCCGCAGGAAGAACATCCTCTGCTGGGCCTTTTTGATGAGGGAGCTGATGGTCGGCTCCCACTTGAGGTCCCTGGTGATGGTGGTGCCTAGGAAGCGGAAGAAATCAGCAGTGGTGATAGGAGAGCCTGTGAGGGTGAGGGGGGGCAGAGGGGTTGTGACTTTCCTGAAGTCCACAATCATCTCCACTGTCTTCAGAGCGTTCAGCTGCAGGTTGTTGTTGTTGCACCAGGACGCCAGCTGGGCCACCTCTCTCCTGTAGGCGGACTCGTCGCCATTGGAGATGAGCCCGATGAGGGTGGTGTCGTCCGCAAACTTGATCAGCTTGACAGACTGGTGGCTGGAGGTGCAGGAGTTGGTATAAAGGGAGAAGAGTAGGGGGGAAAGTACACAGCCCTGGGGTGATCCGGTGCTGATGCTAACAGAGTCTGAGACAGTCTTTCCCAGCCGCACATGCTGCCTCCGGTCCGTCAGGAAGTCGGTGATCCACCTGCAGAGGAAGTCAGGCACGTTGAGCAGGGACAGCTTGTCCCGGAGCAGAGCGGGGCGGATGGTGTTGAATGCGGAGCTGAAGTCCACAAACAGGATCCTGGCGTAGGTTCCCGGGGAGTCCAAGTGCTGCAGGATGGAGTGGAGGGCCAGGTTGACTGCGTCGTCTACAGACCTGTTGGCTCGGTAGGCAAACTGCAGCGGGTCCAGGAGGGGAGTGGTGATGGACTTGAGGTGGGGCAGGACCAGGCGCTCAAAGGACTTCATGACTACAGAGGTGAGTGCTACAGGTCTGTAGTTGTTAAGTCCAGTGATCCGTGGCTTCTTGGGGACAGGGATGATGGTGGAGGTTTTGAGGCAGGTCGGCACGTGGCATAGCTTAAGGGAGGTGTTAAAAATGTCTGTGAAGACAGGAGCCAGCTCTTTCGCACAGTGTCTCAGGGTGGAGGGAGACACGCCGTCTGGACCGGGGTCTTGTGCGGGTTCAGTCTGGAGAACTGTTTGAGCACATCCTGCTCACTGATGACAAGAGCAGGGGGGGAGGAGGGGGGGGCTGCCTTTGATGAAGTAGGGACCGTGGAGGCTGTGGAGCTGGGGGGAGGGGGGGAGTTGGACACAGCTGACGAGGTGTCAAAACGGGCATAGTGTTGGGACAGTCTTTGACAAAGGGCTTTGTCATCCTGACCTTTAGGAGCCTGAGGCCGATAGTTGGTGATTTGCCTCAGTCCTCTCCACACAGAAGCCGAGTCGTTAGCAGTGAACTGCTGCTGGAGTCTCTCAGAATACAGAGATTTAGCTCTCCTCAGCTCTCTGTTAAACCGATATTTTACCTCCCTGTAGCAGTCTTTGTCTCCACTTTTCAGCGCTGCTTCCTTCTCCTTCCTGATCTGTCTGAGCTTAGCAGTGAACCAGGGCTTGTCATTTGAGTACCTCACCCTGGTGCATGATGGAAGAATGCTCTCCTCACAAAAGTGGATATATGAGTTCACAGTGTCCGTGTATTCATCCAGATCATGCGTGGCTCCTTTAAACATGCCCCAATCAGTTATTTCCATGCACGTTTCCAGCTTCTCCTCAGCTTCACTGGTCCATTTCTTCGTAGTGCTCACAACAGGTTTAGTGAGCTTTAGTCTCTGTCTGTAAGTGGGAATGAGGTGGACCATCACGTGATCAGATAGTCCGAGCGCAGCGCGGGGAAAAGCGCGATACGCGTCCTTCACTGTGGTGTAACAGTAATCCAGCGTGTTTTTTCCTCTGGTGGGGCATTTAATAAACTGTTTGTAGCGGGGGAGATCGTGGCTCAGATTGCTCTGGTTAAAGTCGCCAACCACAATAACCAGAGAGTCCGGGAAAGTCCGCTCCGTATGTTGGATGTGATCCGCGAGCGCGCGCTGAGCTTCGCGTGAGTCCGCGTCGGGAGGGACGTACACAGCATCGAGGATGAATGAAGCGAACTCCCGCGGGGAATAAAATGGCTTGCAGTTGATAAAAAGAAATTCCAGGGCGGGAGAACAGTGTTTGGAAATTACCGTTACATCAGAGCACCAGCTGCTGTTGATGTAAAAGCAGACTCCACCTCCTGAGGATTTACCGGAGAGCTCTGTGTCACGATCAGCACGAAACAGCTGAAATCCCTCGAGGCGCAGCGCGCTGTCTGGTGTATTTTCCCTGAGCCAGGTCTCAGTAAAACAGAGGGCAGCCGAGGTAGAGAGGTCTTTAAAACGCATCAGCAGTCTTAGTTCATCTACCTTGTTAGAGAGAGAATTGGCATTGGACAGAAATATTCCAGGCAAAGTCGTGCGCGTGCCTCTCCTGCGGAGCCGAACGAGAGCGCCCGCACGCCTTCCTCTCTTTCGCCGTCTCACTTTTCGAGCCAAGCAATGAACCAGATTGGCGGCAGGAGCTAAAAAAACTGGGAGTAGGTCCGTGGGAGTGAAAGTCCTGATATTTAGAAGCTCTTCACGGGTATAAGAGCAGGCAGACACACAATTGACAAACAAAAACAAACAAAGGGTGCAGCGAAGCACCATGGCGACCACCGTGGGCGCCATCTTGCGCGATTGTCCTCCATTTTCTCTGCTGTAGTCATCTCGTTTTTTTGGGCCTCGTGTACAGCGATTTCTCCTGCGTTGTTGAAGAGGAATTCTTTAGTTTTACCCTGCTTTTGTCCATGTGCTCGGCTTCTTCGTGTTTTCATCCCTTGGTTTATTGGTCCATTTATGTCGAGTTGGCCATTTACCAATGATTTTTAATCCGACTAGGGAGAGCTCTCTGTTTAAGCGTTATGTCTCTCCGCCATCTTCCCAGAAGTCCCCACTACATGTTTTTATTTTAAAGAAATCATGACAATTCACAGGTGAGAAGCCATTTTTGGGGAAAACATTCATTCATCTTCTTCCGCTTAATCCTTTTTGGGTCGCGGGGGGGCTGGAGCCTATCCCAGCATCTTTGGGCGAGAGGCAGGGTACACCCTGGACAGATTGCCAGACCATCGCAGGGCCAACACAGAGAGATAGACAACCATTCACTCTCACAGTCATACCTAAGGACAATTTAGAATCCCCAGTTTTGATGGCAATTAACCTAACTTGCATGTTTTTGGCATGTGGGAGGAAACCAGAGAAATCCCGGAGTAAACCCACGCAGACACGGGGAGAACATGCAAACTCCACACAGGTCACTGTTGGTCGGGGGCTGGGATTGAACCCAGGATCTCCTGGCCAAGGGTGAGTTGCTGTGCTTCCGCAGTGCTAACCACTCCGCCACTGCGCCGCCCGGGGGAAAATATGTGGGCAAAAATTTACTACACATTTTTATTTTTAAAAATTTTATTTTTATTTCAAAAATCATGAGAATTCACATAGGTGAGAAGCAATTTTCTAGTAAAACGTGGGCAGAGTTTTAACTGACTTAATAGTTTGAAAACTCATGAGAACTTACAGAGCCATTTTCTTGTGAAATGTGTGGGCAAAAATTTACTATACGTGGTTATTTGAAAATTCATGAGAATGCACACAGGTGAAAAACCATTTTGTTGTAAAACATGTGGGCAGAATTTTAACTGAATTAACAGTTTGAAAACTCATGAGAGGTTACACAGGTGAGAAGCCATTTTCTTGTGAAACGTGAGCAGAGTTTTAATCAACTTAATAGTTTGAAAACTTATATGAGAATTAACACAAATGAAAAACTATTTTTCTGTAAAACATGTGGGCAGTTGTTACCAACATAGTGATGTGAAAACTCACATGAGAATTCACAAGGTGAAAAACCATTTTCTTGTAAAACATGGGGACAGAGTTTTAATCGACTTAAAAGGAACTCCGATTATATTGGCATGTTAGCTCTATATGCTTTATTTTTATGTTAGTAACATAACTATAATATAATTTTTTTGAAAATAATTCCCAGTTTTATATATTTTTAAAAAACTTTATTACGATGTAAATCGCCATTATTGTTTACGTCGCAATGCATTCTGGGTAGTGACGTAGAATGGTTGCAGCCGTTTTTTCTGTCTTATACAAGCCAAGAAACGAAGCTACTAACTACTGCCATTTGTCAGTGAAAATGCCACATTGCGTGGCAATTGGATGTAATTTACAATCAAAGGGAAATAAAGAGAGCGGGGTGAGCCTCCATAGCTTTCCTAAAGAGGGAAAGTGGAGGAAAAAGTGGGGCGGCAGCGGCTCAGCAGGTAGAGCAGGTCATCTAATAACCCGATGGTTGGCGGTTCGCATCACGCTCTCCCCAGATATCCTGCCGTTGTGTCCCTGGGCAAGACACTTCACCCGCATTGCCTCCAGTGCCCATAACACTGGGTATGAATGTGTTGTGGTGCACATATGTGGGTTCCATATGCTTCACATGTGAATTACTGAAAGCTTGTTGTATGCTTCACGTCTCAGAGGAACAAAAGGGACTGAACCTCCTTGGGGTAACAGGAGGATGTGAAGTCTGGCCTTTTGTAGGCGAAGAGATGGCCGTGAGGGATTTCCTGACCACCAGGACTTTAGGTGGAGACGAGGAGACCTGGTGGGGGATGCATTGTGATTTGGGATTAAAAGACAATGTGAATGTGTGCTTTGATGTCCTGGGGTATTTAAGGAACAGAATGTGGGGGATTCCTATCTCTGTCTGCTTTTGAATGTTGGAGAATGTGATTGTGAATAAAACTGGACTTGAGAAATAAACTCAGCCTCGTCCTTCCACATATCTCCACACTGGTGACTCTACGACGTATCATGAGCGAAGACGAATCTCCCGAGCCAGACTCGTCAGGAGCCAACCAAACGAATGCGGCCACAGTTCAGCTACCGGACTTCTGGCAGAACAATCCGCGCTCCTGGTTTAACGCAGTCGAGGCACAGTTCCACCTCCGGAGGATTTCGGTAGATGCCACAAAGTTCTACCATGTGGTTGCAAAGCTGGACAACCACACAGCCCAGCGAGTGGAGAGCCTGATCAACCACCCGCCGGACAGTGACAAGTACAGCACGTTGAAGGCTGCACTCATCCGTTACTTCGCCCCCTCGGTGGGGGAGCGAGCAGAGAGGCTCCTGGCGCTGACTGAATTTGAGAGCGACAGACCTGCAGACCTGATGGGGAAGATGTTGAGTTTGAGAGACTCCGAAGATGATAGCTTCATCTTCACCCACCTTTTCCTCAGGACCCTACCGCCAGCGGTGAGAGTGACCCTGGCCAGTTCACCACTGTTGGCCCGACGAGACTACCACGAGCTAGGCCAGGAGGTGCAATGACTCGTCGACGCCAATAAACGACGCGCGGCTACGGCTGCAGCAGCGGAGCTAGGCGCAACGTCCGGAGATGGCAGGGGGCCAGAGGCTGCAGCACCAGACTCACCGACGACGGCAGCGGCAGGGGCCAGGAAACACAGAGCAGACGACGTCCTTTGCTTGTACCATCGCCGCTTCGCAGAGAGGGCACGCAAGTGCATTCCACCGTGCCATTTCAAGCGCTCGGGAAACGCCAAGACCGGGGGTCGTTAGCAGCTGCGGCCCTCGGAGAGAAGAACAAGCTGCTCTACTTGAGGGATGCGCACTCGGGGAGGCATTTCCTCGTGGACACGGGCTCCCAGCTGAGTTTCATCACACCTTCCTACGCTGACCGGCTGGTGCCTTCCAGTGGTCCCGGGGTGTCAGCAGCGAACGGCTCGGCGATTAAGACCTTTGGTGAGAGGACTCTGCTTCTGTCTTTACACGGCCGTACATTTGAGTGGACTTTCGTCATAGCGGCAGTCAATTTCAACATGTTAGGGGCCGATTTTTTGTGCTCACATGTTTTGTTGGTTGATCTTGCTAACAGACGCCTGGTTAATGCACTCTCTTTTTATTCTATTCCCTGTACAGCTCGAGTGGCCCCGCCAACAGCACAGGCCAACGTCACAGCCGCAGGTGGTAAGTTTCACACACTGCTCACTCAGTTCCCAGCACTCACGGTCCCAACATTTTCGGCGGCCGTGGCTAAACACGGGGTGGAACATTTTATTACTACCACCGGACCACCCGTTTTTGCAAAAGCTCGGCGCTTGGATTCAGCTAAACTGACCATAGCGCGCGAGGAGTTCGCCAACCTGGAAAAGTTGGGCATCATCAGGCGTTCGAAGAGCCCATGGGCTTCACCGCTTCACATGGTCCCTAAAGCTGATGGCTCGTAGCGACCTTGCGGTGATTTCCGCAGGCTGAACAACGCTACAGCGCACGACCGCTACCCGATCCCGCACATCCAAGATTTTTCAGTTCATTTGGCGGGGGCGCGCGTTTTTTCTAAAATAGACTTGGTACGCGGTTACCACCAGGTCCCAGTGTGCGCTGAGGACATACCCAAAACAGCGGTAATAACTCCTTTCGGGCTTTTCGAGTTTTTGCGCATGCCGTTTGGGCTTAAAGGCGCAGCGCAGACGTTCCAACGCATGATGGACGCGGTTTTGCGCGATCTCCCTTTTGTGTTCGTCTACCTGGACGACATATTGGTAGCCAGCGCGTCTGAAGACGAACACGAAAACCACCTCACGGCGGTTTTCCAGAGGTTGGCAGAGCACGGGTTAATAATTAACCCAGCGAAGTGTCAGTTCGGGGTGACGCAGATTGATTTTTTGGGCATCGCGTCTCCCCAGAAGGAGCGGTCCCTCTGCCTGACAAAGTGCGCGCAGTAACAAATTTTCCCCAACCACAAACGGTCAAAGCGTTACAGGAGTTTTTGGGAATGGTGAATTTTCATAACCGTTTCCTCCCCCACGCAGCGCAGCTCATGCAACCATTGTATGCTGCACTAAAAAAACAAAAACCCACAAATAAAGTCGAATGGTCTCCGGAGCGAGAGCACGCATTCTCTGAAGTCAAAACAGCCCTGGCAAACGCTGCGTTGTTGGCACATCCGGTCCCAGCGGCCCGCATGGCGCTCACTACTGACGCGTCAGATGTGGCCATAGGGGCGGTCGTGGAACAGTTTGTAGCTGGAGCCTGGCAACCGCTCGCCTTTTTCAGTAAGACTCTGTGCGACAGCGAACGAAAATACAGCGCATTCGACAGGGAGTTGTTAGCTCTCCACTTGGCCATTCGCCACTTCCAGTTCTGGCTGGAAGGACGCCGTTTCACCGCGTTCGTTGACCACAAGCCGCTGACTTTCGCGATGGCCAAGATTTCAGAACCTTGGTCGGGCCGGCAGCAGAGACAGCTGGTCGCGATATCGGAGTTTACTACCGATATCCAGCATGTGGCAGGTAAACTTAATGTAGTAGCGGACTGCCTCTCGCGCGCCGTGGAGGCTCCAGCCCGCGTGGAGGTAGATTCTGCAGCCATGGTCGCGGAGCAGGTTAGCGACGCGGAAGTGCACGCGGCCCCGGTCCGCGTGGGGATAGATTATGCAGCCATGGCCGCGGAGCAGGTTAGCGACGCGGATGTGCACGCGCTCCAGTCTGGACCAACAGGGTTAAGGCTGGAGAACAGGGTTCTACAAGACGGCATGCCCCCCCTAATCTGCGACGTCTCCACTGGGCGGCCGCGTCCTGTGGTTCCAGCCGTGTGGCGCCGCCGCATTTTTGACTCGATCCATTCTCTGGCGCACCCGGGAGTGCGTGCGTCGGTCAAAATGGTAGGAGAGAAATTTGTAAGTTAGAGAGTGGGCGGCAGCCTGCATGGCTTGTCAGCGGGCCAAGGTTCATAGACACACGAGAGCTCCCTTGGAGCCGTTTCACATCCCAGCGAAAAGGTTTGATCATGTCCACGTGGACCTCGTAGGCCCCCTCCCGCCCTCACAAGGGTGCACATATCTTCTGACAATGGTTGACCGCACCACGTGCTGGCCAGAATTGGTCCCACTGTCGTCAACCACAGCCGAGGAGGTGGTGCGCGCGTTTTTAACAGCATGGGTAGCGCGTTTTGGAGTCCCGTCGGACATTACGTCCGACAGAGGCCCTCAATTTGTTTCCGAACTTTGGTCAGCGATGGCCCGCAGCCTGGGGGCAACGATCCACCGCACGACCGCGTACAACCCGCAGGCTAACGGGTTATGCGAACGTTTTCACAGGTCACTGAAGGCGGCTCTCAGAGTGTCGCTTACGGATGCAATTTGGGTGGATAGGCTACCATGGGTTTTATTGGGGTTGCGTTCTGCACCTAAAGAGGATTTAGAAGCCTCCCCAGCTGAACTAGTTTTCGCACAGCCACTTCGGCTGCCCGTGGAATTTCTCCCAGATAATCCAGCACCAGAGTGCACGGGCCCGAGCACGCTACCTGGCCCCGTTCACCACAGTTTTCCGCGTGTTTTTGTGCCTAAGGCTTTAAAAAATGCGGAGTTTGTTTTTGTCAGACATGATGCTCATCGTCCGCCTTTACGCCCACCTTATGACGGACCATATAGAGTGCTGGAAACAGGGGATAAGCATTTTTTGCTAGATTTGGGGGGCAGAAAGGAAATGATTGGCATTAATAGGCTCAAACCCGCTTTTGTGGTAGCTGACAAAATTGTGCAGTTGGCTAAGGCTCCTCGACGCGGCAGGCCCCCTAGAGAGCATTCCCCAGAACACCCACAGAGGTTGACTAACAGTTCTAATCCCCAGGCAGCAACTCCACAGCAGGAAGACGCCGCGGAAGTGGTACAGCCTGCTTACAGCAAATACGGGAGAAGACTGCGGCCCAGGCGGTATGTGGACTGATATGTAGTGATTTTATTATGACATGCAATCTGTGGTTATGTTGTTCCATCTTAGACGTTTGGGGGGGGGTCATGTGGTGCACATATGTGGGTTCCATATGCTTCACATGTGAATTACTGTATGCTTTTTGTATGCTTCACGTCTCAGAGGAACAAAACGGACTGAACCTCGTAGGGGTAACAGGAGGATGTGAAGTCTGGCCTTTTGTAGGCGAAGAGATGGCCGTGAGGGATTTCCTGACCACCAGGACTTTAGGTGGAGACGAGGAGACCTGGTGGGGGATGCATTGTGATTTGGGATTAAAAGACAATGTGAATGTGTGCTTTGATGTCCTGGGGTATTTAAGGGACAGAATGTGGGGGATTCCTATCTCTGTCTGCTTTTGAATGTTGGAGAATGTGATTGTGAATAAAACTGGACTTGAGAAATAAACTCAGCCTCATCCTTCCACATATCTCCACAGTGTAAAAATGTTTAAATGCTCGGTGGTGGCCGGAGAGGCCGTTGGCGTGGATTGGCAGCCACATTTCCGTCACTCTGTCTGTGATCACGTGCTATAGCGTATGCCTGATAAAGCTGACATATGTATTAATCACGCTGTGATAATAGCACAATATCACTCAAAGCACACAAGCGTGCGCTTTGCGCACCAGTGTGGCGGATGAAATAAGGGAACCCAGTGTGGAAGCATGGAATAAGTGCAGGCAGGACACGGCGAACTGAAGTTTAAAGGGGTGTTTATTTCATCCTCCAGCATGAAGCTCGCTGGAGCGAGCTCTGTGTCTAGTCAGCAAACAGGCAATGCGTGTGATCAAAAAGCAGGATCAGAGAGCGCTTTGCGCACGCTCTAGCGAATCACGGTTCGAATTTTGTCACGGTTCGAATTTTTATCAAGCGTACGCTTGATAAAGCTGATATATATATATTTATCACACTATGATAAAGCTCTATTTCGCTCAAATGAGCGATATAGCGTGCGCGCAAGTGTCTCCGCTCCGCGAGTGTCTCTCCACTTTGAGTGTCTCATGCGCGCGCTTTGAGCGATATTGTGCTTTATCATAGCGTGATTAATACATATGTCAGCTTTATCGGGCATGCGCTATAGCGTGCGATCACAGACATGTCTCATGCGCGCGCTTTGAGCGACATTGTGCTATTGTGGAGCCCATAGTTTTAACCTATGTGACTCACATGTGGCTGGCTGAATTCAGCCAAGAGAGACTTTGAGCTAGCCATGGGTATTGACTTCACACCTCAAGAGGAAGACGTGTCTGCACCCCCTGGGGACTCAGGAGAGATGAGAAGATTACCCGGCCTGACCTTTGGGGGTCAAGAAGGAGAACAGAAGGACTGTGGGTGTTCTATTACAGATGAAAGGATGTAGCTGAGTATTGAGACTTTTGTGTGATGTATTGTTAGAGATGAGTGTATAAATGTATGTGTGTGACTGCGTCCTGTCTCTTTTCACTCCGATCGAGAGAGGACGTAGGATGAATGAGGATTAAAGCAGATACTGGAAAAATCATCCAGTCTCCTCAATTCTTGACTCCTACAATTGGTGACCCCGACGTGATCTGAGCACGCCGAGGCTGGAGGACAGCCTCGTGATCGATATGGAAGAGCTGGGAGACAGCCGCCCAGACCCGGATTCACCGGGGAATGCCAGCAGGGGCACAAGACTAATTAAGCTCCCCGAGTTCTGGCAAAGCGACCCGCACTCGTGGTTCCAGCATGTGGAGTCGCGGTTCCTGCTCGGGGGAGTTTCAGCGGATGACATTAAATTCCATAATGTCATCGCGACGCTCGACAGCCGCACAGCTCGGTGTGTGCGGTGCCTGGTGCAGCAACCACCCGCTGTCGGCAAATACGACGCGCTGAAAGCCACCCTCATCAGGAGCTTTGTGCCATCGTCTGAGGCAAGAGCCAGGCAGCTACTGGACCTGCGCGACAGAGGTGGACGCAGGCCGACTGTCCTCATGGAGGACATGCTACAAATGATCGGGACGGACAACGACGCGTTCCTTTTCAAACATATTTTCCTGAGAACCCTCCCAGCGCACACAAGAGGTTCCCTGTCCAGCAGGAGATGTGTGACCCAGCAGGACTTCCGCGACCTGGCCCAAGAGGCGGAGCGGCTCCTCAACACCTGCGAGGAACAAGAGGCTTCCAAGGCAGCGGCAGACCTCGGCGCGGTGGCCGGGGGCAGTGTGGAGCCAGAGACAGCAGTGACCACCTCAGCGGCGACAGCAGCGGCGAGATTCCGTGGCAGGGGAGATGACGGCCTCTGTTTTTACCATCGACGTTTTGCTGGGAAGGTGCACAAATGCATCCCGCCCTGCAAGTTCAAAAAGCAGGGAAACGACCGGGCCGGGAGCCGTTAGCAGCTTCCACTCTCGACGAACGGAACAAGCTGCTTTATCTGACAGACGCGGGCTCCGGGCGGCAATTCCTAGTGGACACCAGAGCCCAGAGGAGCTTCATCACTGCCACCTATGCTGATCGGGTCGCGGGACCCCGCGGAGACGGAGCGACAGCGGCCAACGGCTCCAGCATCAAGACGTACGGAGAGAAAACCTTGTGTCTGTCCTTCCACGGCCGCACCTATGAGTGGAATTTCATCGTGGCGGCAGTGAGCTTCAATATGTTAGGTGCTGATTTTCTATGTTCACATGGTTTGTTAGTTGATCTGGCCAACAAACGACTAGTAAATGCACTCTCTTTCTGTTCTATCCCTTGTGCAGCTCGGGTGTGCCCGCCGCCAGTTCAGACCAACGTCGCCACAGCAGGTGGTAAGTTCCACAGCCTTCTACACCAGTTCCCAGCACTCACAGTTCCTACTTTTTCAGCTAAGGTGGCGAAGCACGGGGTGGAGCACTTTATTACCACGAGTGGCCCACCCGTTTTTGCGAAGGCTCGGCGCTTGGATGCAGCTAAACTCTCCATTGCGCGTGAGGAGTTCGCCAACCTGGAAAGGTTGGGCATAATTCGCCGCTCGAAGAGCGCCTGGGCTTCCCCCCTCCACATGGTACCTAAAGCTGACGGCTCATGGAGACCTTGTGGCGATTACCGCAGGTTGAACAATGCCACAGCGCAGGACCGGTACTCGATTCCGCATATCCAGGACTTTTCGGTGCACTTGGCGAAGGCGCGCATTTTTTCTAAAATAGACCTGGTCCGCGGTTATCACCAAGTCCCGGTCCGACCAGAGGACATCCCCAAAACAGCTGTAATAACCCCGTTCGGGCTTTTTGAGTTTTTACGAATGCCGTTTGGCCTTAAAGGCGCCGCACAAACCTTCCAACGGATGATGGATGCAGTGTTGCGTGACCTTTCTTTCGTTTTTGTCTATTTAGACGACATTTTTGTAGCCAGCACCTCCGAGGAGGAGCATGCAAAACACCTCACGACAGTTTTTCAGAGGTTAGGAGAGCATGGGTTGATAATCAACCCGGCCAAGTGCCATTTTGGCGTGGCACAAATCGATTTTTTAGGGCACCGCGTTTCCTCGGAGGGAGCAGTTCCTCTGCCGGCCAAAGTACGTGCAGTGGCAGATTTTCCCCAGCCTTGAACGGTAAAAGCGTTGCAAGAATTTTTGGGGATGGTAAATTTTTATAACCGTTTCATACCCCACGCAGCGCAGCTTATGCAGCCCTTGTACACCGCGCTCAAAAAGCAGAAGCCCTCCCATGTGATTGAATGGTCCCCGGAGCGGGAGCGCGCATTCACAGAGGTTAAACGAGCACTGGCAAATGCGGCACTGTTGGCCCACCCAGACCCGGCAGCCCGCATAGCGCTAACCACAGACGCGTCAGATGTGGCCATAGGGGCCGTAGTGGAACAGCAGGTTGCCGGGGTTTGGCAACCACTCGCATTCTTCAGCAGATCCCTACGCGAGGCTGAGCGAAAATACAGCGCGTTTGACAGGGAGCTGCTGGCGCTCCACTTGGCTATTCGCCATTTCCAGTTCTGGCTGGAGGGGCGGCGTTTCACCGCATTTGTCGACCACAAACCGCTCACTTTTGCGATGTCCAAAACTTCAGAACCGTGGTCAGGGCGGCAACAGAGACAGCTGGCCGCAATTTCTGAATTTACCACCGATATTCAGCACGTAGCCGGTAAAATCAATGTGGTGGCAGACTGTCTGTCACGCGCAGTAACAGCACCCGTCCGCGCGGAAACGGATTGCGCGGCCGCTTACCCAGAGCGCAGTAACAGTGCGGACACACGCGCGGCTCCGGTCTACATGGGAATAGATTATGTAGCCATGGCGGCGGAGCAGAGCGAGGACGCGGATGTGCGCGCGCTCCTGTCTGGACCAACAGGGTTAAGGCTGGAACGCAGAAATCTGCAAACCGGTTCCCCCCCACTTATCTGCGATGTATCCACAGGGCGACCGTGCCCGGTGGTGCCAGCCGTGTGGCGCCGTCGCGTTTTTGACGCCGTGCACTCCCTAGCGCACCCAGGGGTGCGCGCTTCAGTGAAAATGGTGGCGGAGAAGTTTGTTTGGCCGAGCCTGCGCAAGCACGTGAAGGAGTGGGCTAAAACCTGCATGGCTTGTAGGGGTGGGTTCAAAAGATCAATATATCGATATGGATCAATCCACGTTTGACTGAGCCAATATCGATCCACAAAATCCGCGGATCGATCTTTTAATATAATATTAATATATTTTAATATAATATTTTTACGTTTGTGAACGTCTGCTGAGTATAATCGGGTCGAAACCAGGTCAGTGAGCCAGGAACAACGGCCGAGAACATAAACAACCGACGCGCTAACGGAGCTAGCAAGCTAACGATATGCTAGTTCTTCTTCTGTGGTGTTAAAACGGTTCTCATCCGGCAAGAGCTCCCTGCCGCGCGTGCACACGCCTTTCGTGTTTACACGAGCGGAATTAATAACGTGCGTCTCTTAATTTAGCAACAAAAGTCACCGTAAAGACTGTCCTCAACAGCTTCTTAATATTTTTCATAAAGCGGGGATAAATGGATTTTTACTCCGTGCAGCGCTGTGTTGGAACATAAAGTTGACGACTGATAAAGGGAAAATGCGCGGAGACTGAAACCCGTGAAGCAGAGGGAGACTTGGAGCTGCTGAGACTGTAAGTATAATATTTGTTTGTTTTAACGTTTGTGTCGTCAATTAATAATTTATCTGGCATGATGATGGTTTCTTTTACAAACTATGGACACAGAGAGAACTGTTGGTTAAGCACTGTGAATAAATGCAGAATTAAGGTATATTTTATGAGATTGACTTCTGTCACTTAAGTAAGAGATGTGACGAGAATAAATCACAATAACATTAATAAAGGCTGCAGTACAACAAGCTATTTTTACTTAGTAGAACTAAATTGAAATGAGCAAACCTCAGGAAATGAATTGAAACCCTTTTCAAACATTGAAAGTTAATTTGTAGTTAAAATATAGAAAACCCTAAATTATTAAACCCTACTGTGGTGTGGCGATCTAAAAATATGAATGTTAATTTTACTGTGAAATCTATTCTTTTTATCTGCCTTCAGATAAGATAAGATAAGCCTTTATTAGTCCCACAACGGGGAAATTCCAGGATTGCAACAGCACAGGGATAGCAACACTCAGAGCAACAATCAGAAGGCAAGAAAAAAAACAAGCAAGCAAGAGCAGCTAATAAACATATGTACGTATTACTATAAAATATATATATATACACACACACACAGACACACAGTGCAGAGCATTGTAGCTGGATGGAATAAATATATGAATATATGAACACACAGTGCAGAGCATTGTAGCTAGATGGAATAAATATGTAAATATATAAACACCCACAGTACGGAGCATTGCAGCTAGGTGGAATAAATATGCAAGTATATAAACACACACAGTGCGGAGCAATGTAGCTAGATGGAATAATATGTAGATATATAAATATATAAACACACCCAGTGCTGAGCATTGTAGCTAGATGGAATAAATATGCAAATATATAAACACACACAGTGCAGAGCATTGTTGCTAGATGGAATAAATATGTAAATATATAAACACACCCAGTGCTGAGCATTGTAGCTAGATGGAATAAATATGTAAATATATAAACACACACAGTGCATAGCATTGTTGCTAGATGGAATGAAACAGCATAACCGTCTACTTAGTTATCCTACATGGTATGATTATGTGCCCATACATATTCTCACCCTCCATAGCGACCGGTATGTTCCTAGTTGTATGCCGGAGGGGACCATTGTGTAAGTCTATTGCATCTTTTGCATTCAAAAAACTATTAGTTTGTTACGTCTTTTTGCTATCTCTGCGAGCAGCCCTGCTTAGGTTGTACAGTCTGACAGCCGTTGGTAGGAAGGACCTACGAAACCTCTCGGTTGTGCACCTGGGATGATGTAGTCTGCTGCTAAATGAGCTCCTCAGTGCATTCAGTATGTCCTGCATAGGGTGGAACTCGGACTCCAGCAGAGATGAGTTTAGCCACCATCCTTCTCTCTCCTATCTCCTCCACTGGGTCAGGGCGCTGCCCCAAGACAGAGCTAGCTTTCTTAATCAGTTTGTTCAGTCTCTTCCTATCGGCTGCAGTAATGCCACTGCCCCAGCAGACCACTCCAAAAGTGATGGCTGATGCCACCACCGTGTCATAGAATGACTTCAGCAGCGCCCCTTGTACACCAAAAGACCTGAGTCTCCTCAGCAGGAACAGCCTGCGCTGTCCCTTCTTGTAGAGTGCATCAGTATTGTGTGACCAGTCTAGTTTATTGTTCAGATGAATACCCAGGTACTTATAGGATGTCACCATCTCGATGTCTGTTCCCTGTATATTTACTGGTGCTGTGAGGGGCTGCCCATGCCTGCGGCAGTCCACCACCAGCTCCTTAGTTTTCCTCGCGTTGATCTGGAGGCAGTTCCGATGGCACCAGTCCACGAAGTCCTGGATAAGCCCTCTGTACTCAGCTTCATCTCCATTGGAGATGTGTGAAGACTGGAAGCTTCATCCTCACTGAGACCTTCTGAAGGTCAGAGGTGGTCAGTGGAGGAGCATCCCTGCTTCATGTGGATTTCAGCACAGAAGAAGACCTTCAAATTCAAGATTCAAGGAGGTGCTGCCATCATTTTCTCCACACTAACATGCATTCAATGCAATTTAGTTGTTGTAATGACAAATTCTTTTATTTCTTTTTTTTTAAGTTCTCAGCAAGAACACAATATTGGTCTTTTTTTTTTTTTTTTTACAATTTTACTGAGCATTTAATTCTAAATAAATCACTGTTTAACAGGAAATTTTTGGCAATCCTGTACTTTTCTTGTGGCGTTACGTAGAATAGCATTACTGTAAACTATGGAAAAAGCAGCTGCTTTAAAATTTGCACTTCCTCACACAACTTTGAGTGCAAAAAAACTCTAAAAGTGCCATAACTTTTTGGAAAAGCTCCCACAAATCCAGGCTTTTTGGGCCACAACAATCACAAAAACAGCTGACAAAATCCTGGAGGGACTGAAATACAGTGAGATTATGTCTGCATGGTTCATGCATTGAATTTGTTTCCTTACTCTGGGTGGTGAACTTGACACGACACACCCTTTGCACTAAAGAAAGCACCTGTGAGCACTTTATGAAATGATAAGTTCAATAATAAAAAGTGCATTATTGTAACTGATTTTGGGTCAGTTTTATATGTGATAATTTATGTATTAACAAAGTTAGAAGATTCTTGGTACAATTTGCAGCATTAGGTGTCAAAGATTTTTGTTTCATGGGAAGTAAAATGGCTGTTAAAATGGTAATTCCCCAGATCGAATCGGGATCGGATCGAATCGGAATCGGAATCGAATCGATTCAGAATCTCAAGAATCGGAATCGAATCGATTATGGAAATTAGGGATCGTTCCCAGCCCTAATGGCTTACCAGCGGGCTAAAATTCACAGGCACACTAAGGCGCCCTTAGAACCGTTCCACATTCCGGCTAAAAGGTTCGATCATGTGCACGTGGACCTCGTGGGCCCCCTGCCCACTTCACAAGGGTTCACGCATCTCTTGACAATGGTAGACCGAACCACTCGTTGGCCGGAAGTGGTTCCGTTAACATCGACCACAGCAGCAGAGGGGGCACGCGCTTTTTTAACAGCCTGGGTAGCGCGGTTCGGGGTCCCGTCAGATATTACCTCTGATAGGGGACCTCAATTTGCGTCGGAACTGTGGTCAGCAGTGGCCCGCGGCTTAGGAGCGGCGGTACATCGCACGACCGCTTACCATCCCCAGGCCAACGGTTTATGCGAGCGTTTTCACAGGTCTTTGAAGGCAGCCCTCAGAGCGTCACTGACGGACACAGATTGGGTAAACAAACTACCATGGGTTTTATTGGGGTTGCGTTCGGCACCCAAAGAGGATCTAGATACCTCACCAGCAGAATTGGTCTTCGCGCAACCGCTCAGGCTGCCAGGCGAATTTTTACCCGACCACACGGCACCAGGGCCCCCCCCCGATCCGGGGGTCTCTGAGTAACACGGGAGCAGAAATGCTCCCGGGCCCCGCTCATCCCTCTTTCCCACGTGTGTTCGTGCCCCAGGCTTTACGAGACGCAGAGATTGTTTTTGTCAGGCACGATGCGCAGCGGCATAGCCTCCGCCCACCTTATGACGGTCCATTTCGAGTGCTGGAAACCGGGGAGAAATATTTTGTGCTAGATTTGGGGGGCAGGAGGGAGACGATCAGTATCGATAGATTAAAACCTGCTTTTGTGTTGCATAACGAGTCTGTACGGCCGGCGGACGCGCCTCAACGCGGCAGGCCTCCGAAGGGGCGGCCCCGGGACCCCCCACGGGGGGCAAATAACCCTTCTCCCCCTCACTCCACAGATGCACAGCAGGACGGCCCAACACAGAGCAGGAGACCTGCATACAGCAGATTCGGGAGAAGATTGAAACCTAAGCTGCATGCAGAATGATGTGTTTTTTTGGTCAGGTTGTTTAGGTTGCTGTGAGATTCTGTTGGGGGGGTGACGTGCTGTATGACTGTTGTATGACTGTATGTGGGTGCCCAGTCTTTCGCGTGGAAGGGGGGAGTGATGTGGAGCCCATAGTTATAACCTATGTAACTCACATGTGGCTGGCTGAATTCAGCCAAGAGAAACTTTGAGCTAGCCATGTGTATTGACTTCACACCTCAAGAGGAAGATGTGTCTGCACCCCCTGGGGACTCAGGAGAGAGGAGAAGATTACCCGGCCTGACCTTTGGGGGTCAAGAAGGAGAACAGAAGGACTCTGGGTGTTCTATTACAGATGATAGGATGTAGCTGAGTATTGAGACTTTTGTGTGATGTATTGTTAGAGATGAGTGTATAAATGTATGTGTGTGACTGCGTCCTGTCTCTTTTCACTCCGATCGAGAGAGGACGTAGGATGAATGAGGATTAAAGCAGATACTGGAAAAATCATCCAGTCTCCTCAATTCTTGACTCCTACACTATTATCACAGCATGATTAATACATATGTCAGCTTTATTAGGCATGCGCTATAGCGTGTGATCACAGACACTCAGAGTGAGGGAAATGTGGCTGCCAATCCACACCAACGGCCTCTCCGGCCACCACCGAGCATTTAAACATTTTAACACATTCATACCCAGTGTTATGGGCACTGGAGGCAATGCGGGTGAAGTGTCTTGCCCAGGGACACAACGGCAGGATATCTGGGGAGAGCGTGATGCGAACCGCCAACCATGGGGTTATTAGACGACCTGCTCTACCTGCTGAGCCGCTGCCGCCCCACTTTGTCCTCAACTTTCCCTCTTTAGGAAAGCTATGGAGGCTCACCCCGCTCTCTTTATTTCCCTTTGATTGGAAATTACTTCCAAAAGCCGCGCAATGTGGCATTTTCACTGACAAATAGCAGTAGTTAGTAGCTTCGCTTCTTGGCTTGTATAAGACAGAAAAAACGGCTGCAACCATTCTACGTCACTACCCAGAATGCATTGCGACGTAAACAATAATGGCGATTTACATCGTAATAAAGTTTTTTAAAAATATATAAAACTGGGAATTATTTTCAAAAAAATTATATTATAGTTATGTTACTAACATAAAAATAAAGCATATAGAGCTAACATGCCAATATAATCGGAGTTCCTTTTAATAGTTTGAAAACACATGAGAATTCACATAGGTGAGAAGCCATTTTCTTGTGAAACGTGGGCAGAGTTGTAATCAACATGATAATTTGAAAACTCACATTAGAATTAACACAAGTGAAAAGCAATTTTCTTGTAAAATGTGGGCGGCGTTTTCATCAACTTAATAGTTTGAAAACTCACATGAGAATTAACAAAAGTGATCTGCGGAGCTGAGCAGCGTCACTCGGCGGAGAAGCTGCGCAGGAGCGGCGGGTCCAGTAGTGACCGAGCTAGTTGAGGCCTAGCCGGATTCTCTGCTTATTTCTATCCACAGGTCAGTAAAATGCCACCCAAAAAAGAGGAAATGGAAGAAATTAAAAAAACTCTGAACTTTGTGTTAGATGAACTGGCCAAAGTGACTAGCCAGCAGGACAAAATATTAGACCTAATACAGGAGGTACAAGCCCTACATTCAATAATAAAAGAAAAAGACAAAAAAATTATGGACCTGGAGCAACACGGGCGTCTTTTGGAGCAACGCGTTGAGGATCTTGAACAAGGTTCTCGCATTGATGACATAGTTATAAGTGGACTAGACATCAGATATCAGTCGTACGCCCATGCCGCTACAGGACTGAGTGGTGAACATGCTTCCATAAGTGAATCAATGTCCTTAGAAAACCAAGTGCTTCAGTTCCTTAATGATAAAGACATTAAGGTAGAAGCCAATGCAATCTCAGCCTGTTATGCTTTACCGAAGAAAGATAACAAAACAAAGAAATCAATTGTGATGCGCTTTGTGAACAGGAGGGTGAAAAATGACATACTGAGGCAGGCCAAAAAACTAAAGGAAACTCAAGTTTACCTAAATGAACACCTGACAAAAAAAAACGCTGAATTAGCACGGCAGGCACGGATGCTAAAGAAACATAATAAGATACAGTCAACCTGGACAAGAAATTGTAGAATTTGGATTAAACTAAATGGAACACCTGAGCAAGCAAAAAGTATAATGATCAGAGATGCTACTGACTTAGATAAATACAAATGAACACTGACTATGAAACACAGAGTGAGGAAACTCAAACTCTAAAAATATGCCACTATGCTGAACATAAACCACAAGAGATGGAGAATGATATTGATCCTGATAACCACTTTTTCAATAATATTCATAACCACTGTGAATATTACACTGAAAAGCAATTCAAAAGTCAAGTGCAATTAGATGGTAAACTGTCAATAATACACTTCAATAGCAGAAGTCTTAACAAAAACTTCTCACAGATTCAGGACTATTTAAAACAGCTAAACAGAAAATTCACAGCTGTAGCAGTCTCTGAAACCTGGCTTAATGCAGACCAGGCTCCCCTGATGGCAATAGAGGGATATCAGATGTTTAACATTAACAGATCTCAAAAAAAGGGTGGTGGTGTTGCACTGTATATTGATGACCTATATAGATGTAAGCTTGTAAATGAAATGTCCTCAGCACTACCAGGGATTCTGGAATGTGTTACTGTTGAGATTGACCTAGACAAAACAAAAAATCTAATCATAAGCTGCATATACAGAACGCCGGGAACTTGCATTGAGACATTCAGAGATAAATTAGTCGAGCTGTACAATAATATTACTAGTAAGAAAATGGTAGCAATTTGTGGAGATTTCAATATTGATCTACTTAATCCACATCAACAAAATGTAGTTACAGAGTTCATGAACTCTATGTACAGCATGAGTCTATATCCCACAATAACACATCCCAGTAGAATCACAGCTCACTCTGCTACACTTATTGACAACCTGTTTGTCAATGTTCTCGACAAGAAAATAGAAAGTGGATTATTGATAAATGATATAAGCGACCACTTGCCAATCTTTGCACTTATCCATGGCCACACGGGGCCCAACCCAGAAAAAATCTCAAAATCGTTCAGACACAAATCACCAAACGCAATCAGTTCTTTTAAAGAGGACTTGCTGAAGCAAGACTGGACAGAAGTCTATGTATCAGATGTAAATGAAGCCTATGACACATTTACAAACATTGTAACCACTCTTTATGAAAAAAACTGCCCATTAGTTAAAAAAAAGCTTAAACACAAATTTACTGACAAACCATGGCTAACCAAAGGACTACAAAAGGCGTGTAAAAAGAAAAATTTATTATATAAAGCTTTCATAAAGAAAAGGACAAAAGAAGCAGAGCAGCGGTATAAAACATACAAAAATAAGTTAACATATATAATAAGATGTAGTAAAAGAGACTATTACAGTAAAGAACTGGAAAAAAACAAAGACAATATTAAAAATACATGGACAATAATCAACAGTATCCTTGGAAATAAAAGCAGAAATACCAGCTACCCAACTAACACTCCAAAAAATAATAAATCGACTCCGAATGTGAATATAGCTTCACCTGCAGATGAATTTAATAATTTTTTTGTTAAAATTGGACCTAAACTGGCCCGAGAAATACCCACTACGGTGCCAACGGGTGATTCAATATGCAATAACACTGCTGTAAAAGACACCATCTTCATAAAGAACACAGACGAAAGAGAGGTCATTGAAATTGTTAAATCGTTCAAAAGTAAAACATCTACTGACTGCGATGGTATTGATATGCTACTAGTCAAAACTGTTATCGAATGCATAGTGAAACCACTGACGTATATCTGTAACCTGTCTCTCCAATCAGGTATATTTCCCAATGCAATGAAAATAGCTAAAGTAATTCCGATTTACAAGACAGGCGACAGAGGGGAACTCTCCAACTACAGACCAATTTCACTATTACCGCAATTTTCCAAGATACTTGAAAAAATATTCTATGAGAGAATTGACAACTTCATACTGAAGAATGATTTATTGTGTGAGCAGCAATATGGGTTCAGACACAAAAGAACAACAGCATATGCCTTAATGGAATTTACAGAAAAAATATCAACAGCCATTGAAAATAAAGAGTATTCAGTTGGAGTATTCCTGGATCTTAAAAAAGCATTTGATACAGTAGATCACAATCTATTATTAAAGAAACTACAAAATTGTGGTATCAGAGGGGTAGCACTGTCCTGGTTAAGAAGTTACTTAAAGAATAGATATCAGTTTGTATGTGTTAACAACAAAAACTCAGAGCTACTGAAGGTCACCTGTGGAGTCCCACAGGGTTCAGTTTTGGGACCATTATTATTCAATATGTATATAAATGATATATGTAAAGTTTCAGAAAAAATGGACTTAATATTGTTTGCTGATGACACTAACCTGCTATGCAGTGGAAACAACTTGGAACAACTTCTGGATACACTCGGAAAGGAATTAGGAAAGCTGAAACTGTGGTTTGATTCAAACAAATTAACGCTCAATTTAAGCAAGACAAAATTTATAGTCTTTAACAACCATCACAACTACCCAGTACCCAAACTCAGTGTAAATGGTGTAGAGATTGAAAGGGTATCCGAAACTAAATTCCTTGGAGTAATAATTGATAACAAACTGTGTTGGAAGCCACATATTAATTATATTAAAGGTAAAGTATCCAAATCAATTGCAATATTACACAGAGTGAAAAATTTGCTGAATCAACCCACACTATACACCTTGTATCATTCATTAATACTCCCATACATGACATATTGTAATGAAGTATGGGGAAACACATATAAAACAAACATATATCCACTCTTTATGCTTCAAAAGAGAGCTATTAGAATAATCAACAAAGCAGCTTACAGGGAACCAACAAACCCACTTTTTCTTAAACAAAAAACTCTCAAGTTGAAAGATCTGATCGACTTTAAAACCGCAATAATAATGTTCAAAGTGAAGAATCTATCACTGCCCGCAAATATCCAAAAGTTGTTCCAAACAAGGGAGAAACGATATCACTTCAGAGGAACATGTATATTTCAAAAGCCTACAGTGAGAACAACTACCAAGCAACACTGTATTTCAGTGCAAGGTGTCAGATTATGGAACGATTTTGGACCTGAATTAAAATCATGTACAAAGCTTGGACAATTTAAACAAAAACTAAAGGAAGAAATACTCCAAACATATTTACAAGACGACATGTAAACTCACATAAGGATTGACATTTCCAGCCTGTGTTGTGTTATAGCTTAGTTTTTCTTTTTTCTCTGTGACACTATGTCTTAGATTTGTTTTTGAATAGTAACCGCTTAACTTAGACTAGCTCAGTTTTCTTTTTCTCTCAGTCATATTTTGTCTTAGCCTTGTTTTAAATTGTAATCGCTCTTGTCTTGTTTTCTCTTTTTTCTCCTTTGAATTCTTGGATGGAATATGGGTGGGCAATATAAGCTGCGGCTTCAGCCATCACCCATTTCGGATAACTCACGTGGAATTGTATAGTAGAAGGAGTCTTTGTCTAATTTGACCTTGTTGTTATATTATACAGTTTCTTTTAACCTGTAATGTACTATCCGAAATAAATAAATTCATTCATTCAAGTGAAAAACTTTTCTTATAAAACGTGGGCAGAGTTGTGTCCAACGTCATCATCATCATCATCATCATCATAGCAGTCTGTCGTGGGCGATAATGACTGTTTCATTTAGGTCTGATTAGATTCCTCCACTCAGCTCTGTCCTTAGCCTTCCACTGCTAGGAACTCCTGTCTGTGTCCAACTTCTTCAAGTTTCTTTTTACAGTGTCTTTAAATCTGAGCCTTGGTCGACCCCGATTGTATTTGCCCTCGCATAACTGTGAGTAGAGTAACTGCCGAGTGAGATGCTGGTGGTCCATCCTCTCAACATGTGCAAGCCATCTCAGGTTCATCTGTATTAGCATGTCCTCCATTGATGGTAGACCAGCTTGTTTCAACACTTCTATGTTGGTTATCTTGTCTTTCCATGAGATGTTCATTATGGCTCGAAGGTGTCTCATCATGTACACATGGAATTTCTTCACCTGCACTCTGTAGACAGTCCCAAGTTTCAGCACCATACAATAGAGTAGCCAGTACTGTCGCTCTGTACACTTTGCGTTTCACACGGATAGACACATGTCGACTGTTCCACAGTCTCTCCCTCAAGTTTCCAAACACAGTGCTCGCTCTTCCCATTCTGAGAGATAGTTCATCCTCCAGCCTAGCATTCTCTGAAACAGTACTCCCTTGGTACTTGAAAGTCTTGCACTTGACTAGTGGCTCTGTACCAATGCTGATCTCTTCTGGTAGTGATGTTGATAACTGGAACTTTGGTGGTTGATAAAGGCACTCTGTCTTCTTGATGTTGATTTGGAGGCTGAATTGGCTAGCTGCTCTTGCAAATTTCTCCACTAAATATTGCATATCTTCCACACTGTATGCAACTAGAGCACTGTCATCGGCAAAGAGCATTTCTCTTACTACCTTTATCGATGTCTTACTCTTGGCTTTAAACTGTGCCACATTGAACAAGTCTGCTTCTTTCCTTGTTTGAATATATACTCCTTCTGAAGTGTCTTTGAAGGCCACCTCAAGCATGGCTGCCAGATATAGCGAGAAGAGTGTAGGCGCCAGCACACACCCTTGTTTCACCCCGTTGCTTACCGAAAAGTCTTTAGACACTGAACCACTCATGGCCATGTTTGCTTGCATACCAGTATGGAGTGCCTCGATCAGGCTGACAAACTTCTCTGTACAGCCATATTTCTTGAGTACCTGCCAAAGTCCTTGTCGCAAAACAGTATCGAAGGCTTTACTGAAGTCTACGAAGACTACATAAAGCGGCATGTTCTGTTCGATACACTTTTCTTGAACCTGTTTCAAGCAGAAAATCATGTCCATTGTGCTTCTTCCACTTCTAAAGCCGCACTGGGTTTCCGGTAGTACATTCTGCGAGATGTGTTCATTGAGTCTGTTCAGTAGTACATGTGAGAGAATCTTACCAACAGTGGCTAGCAGTGATATACCTCGGTAATTTCCACAATCTTTCCTGTCACCTTTCTTGAACAAAGGCACAATACTTGCATCCTTCCAGTCTTGAGGTATTTTCTTGGCATCCCATATCTCTTTGATGAGCTTGTGCAGGCAGTTGGTCAGCTGAACACCACCAAATTTCCACACTTCTGCTGGAATCCCATCCCTTCCTGGAGCTTTACCATCCTGTGTTGTCCTGATAGCTGCCATTAGTTCATCAGAATTTGGTGGTTCATCCAGACTTGATGCAGCTGGTCACTGCACTAGAATTTCTTTGGCCTCTTCAGTGAGATCTCCAGGGTTGTTTAGTAGTTGGTCAAAGTGGTCTGCAAATCTGTCCAGGATCTTGTCTTTCTCCTGCAAAACCGTTTCACCATCCATAGCCTTTAGTTGGATCAGTCCTCATGGTTTAGGGCTGTAGATTTCTCTCAAACCTGTGAAGAATGTTTTCATGTCCTTTCTGTCTGCTGCAATTTGAAGTTCGTCTGCTTTTGAATGAATGAATGAATCTTTATTTCTGATAGATTAAAAGTAAAGATTAAAAGAAAGGAACAGAATAATATAACAAAGGGGAAAGAAAAAAAATATCTTACAAGGTCAAATTAAACAATAACTCCTCTGATTATACAGTTCAACATAAGTTATCCAAAATGGGTGATGGCTGAAGCCGAAGCTTATATTGCCCACCCATATTCCATCCAAGAATTTAAAAGAAAAACAAAACAAGAGCGATTACAATTCAGAACAAAGCTAAGACAAAATGTGACAAAAATCGAAGCAACAACACAACACAGACTGAATATGATAATCCTTATGTGATTTTACATGTCATCTTGTATATATGTTTGGAGTATTTCTTCCTTTAGTTTTTGTTTAAATTGGCCAAGTGTTGTACATGATTTTAATTCAGGTCCAAAAGCATTCCATAATCTAACTTCTTGCACTGAAACACAGTGTTGCTTGGTGGTAGTTCTCACTGAAGGTTTTTGAAATATACATGTTCCTCTGAAATGATATTGTTTCTCCCTTATTTGGAACAACTTTTGGATATTTGCGAGCAGTGGTAGATTCTTCACTTTAAACATTATTACTGCAGTTTCAAAGTCAACCAGATCTTTCAACTTGAGAGCTTTTAATTTAAGAAAAAGTGGGTTTGTTGGTTCCCTGTAAGCAGCTTTGTTTATTATTCTAATAGCTCTCTTCTGAAGCATAAAGACTGGATATATGTTTGTTTTATATGTATTTCCCCATACTTCAGTACAATATGTCATGTATGGGAGTATTAATGAATGATACAAAGTATATAGTGTGGGTTGATTCAGCAAATATTTCACTCTGTGTAGTATTGCAATTGATTTAGATATTTTACCTTTAATATAATTAATATGTGACTTCCAACACAGTTTATTATCAATTATTACTCCAAGAAATTTAGGTTTTGGATACCCTTTGAATCTCTACACTATTTACACTGAGTTTAGATACTGAGATGTTGTGATGGTGGTTAAAAATTGTAAATTTTGTCTTACTTAAATTGAGCGTTAATTTGTTTGAATCAAACCACAGTTTAAGCTTTCCTAATTCCTTTCCAAATGTATCCAAAAGTTGTTCCAATTTACTTCCACTGCATAATAAATTAGTGTCATCGGCAAACAATATTAAATCCATTTTTTCCGAAACTTTACATATATCATTTATATACATATTGAATAACAGTGGCCCCAAAACTGAACCCTGTGGGACTCCACAAGTAACCTTCAGTAACTGTGAGTTTTGGCTACCAACTGATACTGATATCTGTTCTTTAAGTAACTACATAACCAAGACAGTGCTACCCCCCTAATACCATAATTTTGTAGTTTCTTTAATAATAAATTATGATCCACTGTATCAAATGCTTTTTTAAGATCCAGGAATACCCCAACTGAATACTCTTTACTTTCAATGGCAGTTGATATTTTTTCTGTAAATTCTATTAGAGCAAATGCAGTTGTCCTCTTTTGTCTAAACCCATATTGCTGCTCACACAATAAATTATTCTTCATTATGAAGTTGTCAGTTCTCTCACAGAATATTTTTTCAAGTATCTTGGAAAATTGCGGCAATAGTGAAATTGAATGAATGAATGAATGAATCTTTATTTCGGATAGATTAACCGTAAAGATTAAAAAGAAACAGAATAATATAACAAAGGGGGAAGAAAATCCAACAAGGTCAAATTAGACAATAACTCCTCTGATTATACAGTTCAACATAAGTTATCCGAAATGGGTGATGGCTGAAGCCGCAGCTTATATTGCCCACCCATATTCCATCCAAGAATTCAAAAGAAAAACAGGAGCAATTACAATTCAGAACATAGCTAAGACAAAATGTGACAAAAAACTAAGCAACAACACAACGCAGACTGGATATGACAATCCTTATGTGATTTTACATGTCATCTTGTATATATGTTTGGAGTATTTCTTCCTTTAGTTTTTGTTTAAATTGTCCAAGCATTGTACATGATTTTAATTCAGGTCCAAAATCGTTCCATAATCTGACTCCTTGCACTGAAACACAGTGTTGCTTGGTGGTAGTTCTCACTGAAGGTTTTTGAAATACACAGTGGGGAAAAAAAGTATTTAGTCAGCCGCCAATTGTGCAAGTTCTCCCACTTAAAAGATGAGAGAGGTCTCCAATTTTCATCATAGGTATACCTCAACTATGAGAGACAAAATGAGAAAAAAAAAAAATCCAGGAAATCACATTGAAGGATTTGTAATGAATTAATTGGTAAATTCCTCGGTAAAATAAGTCTTTGGTCACCTACAAACAGGCAAGATGTCTGGCTCTCACAGACCTGTAACTTCTTCTTTAAGAGGCTCCTCTGTCCTCCACTCGTTACCTGTATTAATGTCACCTGTTTAAACTCTTTATCAGTATAAAAGACACCTGTCCACAACCTCAAACAGTCAGACTCCAAACTTCACTATGGCCAAGACCAAAGAGCTGTCAAAGGACACCAGAAACAAAATTGTAGACCTGCACCAGGCTGGGAAGACTGAATCTGCAATAGGTAAGCAGCTCGGTGTGAAGAAATCAACTGTGGGAGCAATTATTAGAAAATGGAAGACATACAAGACCACTGATAATCTCCCTCGATCTGGGGCTCCACGCAAGATCTCACCCTGTGCGGTCAAAATGATCACGAGAACGGTGAGCAAAAATCCCAGAACCACACAGGGGGACCTAGTGAATGACCTGCAGAGAGCTGGGACCAAAGTAACAAAGGCTACCATCAGTAACACACTACGCCGCCAGGGACTCAAATCCTGCAGTGCCAGACGTGTCCCCCTGCTTAAGCCAGTACATGTCCAGGCCCATCTGAAGCTTGCTAGAGAGCATTTGGATGATCCAGAAGAGGATTGGGAGAATGTCATATAATAATAATAATAATAATAATAATGCATCGGTTTTATATAGCGCTTTATCGTATATACTCAAAGATGCTTTACAAATAGGTACATTATTCATTCACTCCAGACAGACAGTGGTAGTGGCAAGCTACTTCTGCAGCCACAGCTGCCCTGGGGCAGGCTGATGGAAACGTGGCAGCCAATCTGCGCCAACGGCCTTTCCGGCCACCACCGAACATTTTATACATTTATACACATTCATACCCAGTGTTATGGGCACTGGAGGCAATGCAGGTGAAGTGTCTTGCCCAGGGACACAACGGCAGGATATCTGGGGAGAGCGGGATTCGAACTGCCAACCATCGGGTTATTAGAAGACCTGCTCTACCTCCTGAGCCACTGCCGCCATATGGTCAGATGAAACCAAAATAGAACTTTATTGTAAAAACTCAACTTGTCGTGTTTGGAGGAGAAAGAACACCATACCTACTGTGAAGCATGGGGGTGGAAACATCATGCTTTGGGGCTGTTTTTTTGCAAAGGGACCAGGACGACTGATCCGTGTAAAGGAAAGCATGAATGGGGCCATGTATCGTGAGATTTTGAGTGAAAACCTCCTTCCATCAGCAAGGGCATTGAAGATGAAACGTGGCTGGGTCTTTCAGCATGACAATGATCCCAAACACACCGCCCGGGCAACGAAGGAGTGGCTTCGTAAGAAGCATTTCAAGGTCCTGGAGTGGCCTAGCCAGTCTCTCGGTCTCAACCCCATAGAAAATCTTTGGAGGTAGTTGAAAGTCTGTGTTGCCCAGTGACAGCCCCAAAACATCACCGCTCTAGAGGAGATCTGCATGGAGGAATGGGCCAAAATACCAGCAACAGTGTGTGAAAACCTTGTGAAGACTTACAGAAAACGTTTGACCTCTGTCATTGCCACCAAAGGGTATATAACAAAGTACTGAGATGAACTTTTGTTACTGGCCAAATACTTATTTTACCGAGGAATTTACCAATTAATTCATTAAAAATCTTTCAATGTGATTTTCTGGATTTTTTTTTCTCATTTTGTCTCTCATAGTTGAGGTATACCTATGATGAAAATTGGAGACCTCTCATCTTTTAAGTGAGAGAACTTGCACAATCGTCACTTCCTTGTGGTAACATATCGTCACTTCCTGTTTTGCTGTCTGCCTGTGTGGTTGCTCTCCAGCTACTAGCTATGGCTACTAGCTCTCTTTCCTCTCCTCCTCTGGTGTGCTCTCTCTGTCAGATGTTTAGCTACACCTCTGCCTCTTTTAGTGATAACGGTAAATGTAATAAATGTTGTCTTTTTGAGGCGCTCGAGGCGAGGTTGTCTGATTTGGAATCCCGGCTCCGCTGCATTGAAACACCGTCTGCGCCAGTTAATCTTGACGGACGCCCATTAGCTGCAGCGGAGCTAGCTAGCTTAGGCCCCCCTGTCACCAGTCCCTCGGCTCTCCTCAGCAGTGAGGAGACTGGGTGGGTGACGGTGAGAAGGAAGCCTAGTCGCAAAGCCCCGGTTCACCACCAACCTGTTCACGTTTCTAATCGTTTTTCCCCGCTCAGCGACACACCCGCTGAGGAAAAAACTCTGATCATTGGCGACTCTGTAGTCAGAAACGTGAACCTAGAGACTCCAGCGGCCATAGTCAAATGCATTCCTGGGGCCAGAGCAGGCGACATCGAGTCAAATTTGAAAATGCTGGCTAAAAGTAACTGTAAATATTCCACAATTGTTATTCACGCCGGCATTAATGACATCCGTCTCCGGCAGTCGGAAGTCACGAAACTTAATGTGGAATCGGTGTGTGACTTTGCAAAAACGATGTCTGCCACTGTAGTATTCTCTGGGCCCCTCCCCAATCTGACCAGTGATGACATGTTTAGTCGCTCGTCATCCTTGAACCGCTGGCTGTCTGTGTGGTGTCCTAAAAATGACGTGGGCTACATTGACAATTGGAGCTCTTTTTGGGGAAAACCTGGTCTTATGAGACGAGACAGCATTCATCCCACTTTGGATGGTGCTTCTCATTTATCTAACAATCTGGCATCTTTTTTATCCAAATTTCCAAAACCCTGACTACTCAGAGTTGGGACCAGGAAGCAGAGTCGCAGTCTTACACGCCTCTCTGCAGCTCCTCTTCATCCGCCACCCCTCAGCTTAGCCCCTGTCTTCCCCATCAGAGAATCGTTGTCTGCTCCCTCCAAAGTAAATAAAAATATAATGTATAAGCATCCCAAAGTGATAAAGCAAAATATTGGTAAAACTCAAATTAAACATAAAGCCTCTAAAATGAATGATTTGGCCTCTGTTCCTCCTCATAATTTAAAAATTAAATGTGGTTTATTAAATATTAGGTCTCTAACTCCCAAGTCTCTATTAGTCCATGATCTGTTAATTGATCATCAGATTGATTTAATTTCCCTTACAGAGACTTGGTTAGGGCAAGAGGATTATGTTGGTTTAAATGAATCAACTCCCTCTGGTTATTTAAACTGTCAAAATCCCAGAAGTTCTGGTCGTGGAGGAGGAGTAGCAAAAATTTACCATTCCAAATTACTAGTTAATGTAAAGCAAAAAACATGCTATAATTCCTTTGAGGGCCTGGTCCTCAGTATTGGGCACTTTAGCAATTTTAGGTTAAACCCAATTTTATTTGCCATAGTTTATCGTCCCCCATCAACCTACTCAGAATTTTTATCCGAATTTGCTGATTTCTTAGCTGATTTAGTGCTGAAATCTGATAGAATAATTATAGTAGGGGACTTTAATATACATGTGGATGTAGATAGTGACTGCCTTAATGTGGCATTTAATTCAATATTAGACTCGATTGGGTTTTCTCAGAAAGTAGGAAATTCTACTCATTACCTCCACCATACATTGGACCTTGTTCTGACATATGGCATAGAAATAGAAAATCTTGTAGTGTCTCCTCATAACCCTGTACTGTCAGACCATTGTCTGTTAACCTTTGATTTTACTATTTCTGACTATTTGGCTCCTAAAGAAAAATATTATTACAGTAGGTGCCTCTCAGATGATGCTGTTTCCAAATTTATGCAGATTGTTTCCTCTATGCCATGTGTCAACACAATGGAAATAAGCTATAGACAGCTTGCTCCTTCTGTAATTGATAACATGGTGGATAGTGTTTCAGCTTCTCTGCATCAGGCTCTAGACTTGGTGGCCCCCTTAAAAAAGAAAAAGTCTAATCAGAGATTTCTAACTCCTTGGTTCAACACAGAAACTCGTAGCTTAAAACAGAAGACTTGAGGCGGCATGAAAAAATAAGCAGCAGTGCTGTGGTTTTAAGCAGGTTTTATTATATCATGTCGCCTTCACGGGATCCCCTCTCCGGTGCATAGTGGAGTAGCCCGGAGCGGGATCCCTAAGTTCTCAGAGAAGGAGAGGCGGACACGTGTGTGTCTACCTGTTGCAGGATCAGAGTGAGAGAGTAAGAGAGAGATTGCGTTACAGAGTTGCACCTTAAATACTTGATCATAACAATACATCAAAAAGACATACCCCACAGTCTAGAATGATCAAAGGGACAACAGAACAGGCAGGAGGTATTTGCATTTGTAAGCCATACATCACAATGGGCAGATTAGCTAGACCTCGCTCTAAGTGCAAGACAAAGAGGCTAACAAGCACATCTACATATTGATCTGAGTCTCTAGGTCACAGTAAGGACAGGATGCATGAGTACAAAGGATGAAAGGCATCGATTAACATCACATAGGTGAGACAGAAGAAACTCGTCTACCTGTAGACATTAATACACCAAAGCACATCTAAGATGCTCAGAAAAAGCATAGTAAGGACAAGCCATATGCACACTATACAGAATGGCGCATTACATCACAACACATGCATGTTTGCATCACAAATACATGAATGGCACATTGCTTCTCAGTAATGCAGCAGAAAAACAGAAAAGAGGGCTGAGTGTCCTTAGTCTGTTGTGGGGTTAAAACGAACCGCCACACACTCGTCAATTAGAAAGAAAATGGCGCTCTACTAATTTAGATGAAATCTATTTAGCTTGGAGAAATCATCTTTTAATTTATAAAAAATCTCTTAGAAAAGCTAGAACAAGTTATTACTCTGCATTAATAGAAGAGAACAAGAATAATCCCAGGTTTCTTTTCAGTACTGTAGCCAGGTTGACAAAGAGTCAGGACTCTGTCAATCCTAGCATTCCCTTAGAGCTTACTAGTCAGGACTTTATGAACTTTTTCAATAATAAAATTTCATCCATCAGAGATAAAATCAATCAGATTCTTCCCACAGTTAACTTAAATACTGTAACTACTACAACTCCTTCTTTTGATGTCTGTCTTGATGAGTTTACTCCAATCGACCTTTGTGAGTTAGACAAAATAGTTTCCTCATCCAAACCTTCAACTTGTCTTTTAGACCCTATTCCTACCAGGTTATTTAAAGAAGTCTTCCCACTTATTGGTAGCTTTATTCCTCATATAATCAATTCTTCATTAACTTTAGGCTACTTTAGGCTACTTTTGCTCTAAATTACTGAGTAATCAACAGAATCCCCCCAAAAATATATAACATTAAGAAGGAGCAAATTAAAGGAAAAATAGCAGAGCACCAGGCGCAAGTCAAGGCCCTAGCAGCCCAAATTAGAAACAGACAAAAGAGAGAGAACTCAAAATTGATCAATAAATTATTTGCAGAAAACCCAAGACAAATTTACAGGAGGCTTGCAGAAGAAACCATAGAAGTAGAGGTACCTCCTTAAAAATCCCAGCTGGAAACATTCTGGAGAAACCTGTTTGAGGACCCAGTACAACATCAAAGTAATAACTGGATTCAAACTATTGCTGATAAAAATAAAGGAAAACAACAGATGCCCTCATTAAAAATCACAGAAGAAACTGCTCAAGAAAAAAATCAGGAAATATCTCAACTTCAAATCCCCTGGAATAGATAAAATACCAAACTTCTGGCTCATAAAGATGACAGCACTGCACAAACACTATGCAGAGGCATTTAGCCAACTTGTTAGGGGAGAAGAAGAAGCACCAGAGTTGCTCACATTTGGAAACACCATACTCCTGCCCAAGAGCCCTGAAACCCAACAAATTAATAAATACAGACCCATCTGTTGCTTCCCGACCACATACAAATGGCTGACAGGACTCATTACTGAGGCCATCTTTGAACATTTGGATGCAGGAAACTACTTGCAACTACAGCAAAAAGGTTGCATAAGAAATAAGCTGGGAGCCAAAGAACAACTGCTCATTAACAAAACCATCCTTGAAGACTGCAAGAAGCGGGAGAGGAACTTAAGCATGGTGTGGATAGATTACAAAAAGGCATTCGACAGCATCCCCCATTCCTGGATAATACACTGGACACAGGAGGAAGGAAAAGAACGATGGAAACAGCATAAGTGAGCAGGGCGCTTTCAGGAGGGACTCAATAGGGATTATATTGATAGGGGAGAGACATTGCGCTGGATCAGGAGCGGAGATCTGGGGTATGACGAGGAGAGACTGATGCAATCTTTGATGCAATCTTGTCCATAACTTCCACGTAATACGTCAAATAGGTTCATTTTGTCTTCTTTTAATTATTTATCTTTTGTTCATATGAAAGACAAAAAATAAAATAGAAAGATGTCTTTACCTTCTTTACATGTTTCAACTGCACTGCAGCCTTCGTCTCCCTTTGGAAGAGATACGTAGATGACATTCTGGAGAAAATAAGGAAAGGACACACACAAGAACTCACTGACCATCTGAACAGTACGGACAGCACTGGGAACATAAAATTCACACACGAAGAAGAGGAAAATGGCACCATAGCCTTTCTGGACATGAAAATCCACCACAACGAGGACGGCAGCATAAAAATCACATTCTACAGGAAACCAACCCACACAGATCAACACCTACTATGGATATTGGAACACCCCACAGCACACAAGCTATCAGTCGTCAGGACATTATATGAACGAGCCACCATCATCACGGAACAAGAAGACAGACAGGAGGAGGAAAACCACATAAAACATGTGCTTATATGCTGCCAATATCCAGTATGGGCCATAAACAAATGGAAACAGCAAGTCAAAAACAAAGAAAATAAACAGGAAATAAGACATAGAACAAAAGCCGAAATCAAAAACAAGGACACCATAACTATACCATACATATGAGGGATCACGGAACCAATTCAAAGGATCATGAAAAAATACAAAATAAACACACCAGTCAAACCACACAAAAAATTAAGACAGTTGTTAGTACACCCCAAGGACAGAATAGAACAAAATAATAAATGCAATGTAATATATTAACACTATACTTAACATACACTATACTTAATATATAACTATACTTAACACACTGATTTATCGAGGTAATTTTTATAACGTTTGTATACCACTGTTAATAGTCTCTCGGCGCCACACCAGTCGGCTGCCTTTTGCAACAGCGGCTCGATTCCGAGTTTTTTTTCCCCTTCCTCTCTCTTTTGATGCTCTGAGTGTTGCTATCCCTGTGCTGTTGCAATCCTGGAATTTCCCCGTTGTGGGACTAATAAAGGCTTATCTTATATGAAATATCATGCAGATCATGCAACAAAACCTACATTGGAGAAACTAGAAGATTATTCACCACAAGAAAAAAGAACACCAGAAGGAATGTGAGAAGGAAACACAAGGACGACTCACAAGATCACAAAAAGAAAAGGCAGAACAAGAAACATTAAAATCAGCAATATCAGATCACTGCAAAAGAAATAATCACATCATGGACTGGGACAACACAAAAATTATTGGATCGGAGAGCAACAGACACAAACGCTGGATCAAGGAGGCCATAGAGATCAGGAAGCGGGGAAAAGACACCATGAACCGAGATGAGGGAGGCTTTATGCTTTCCCACACCTGGGACCACATTCTCCAGAGACCATCTGACGGCAGGAGGCGGGGCCGGCTTGGTGGATCCGACAGATCTGCTGAGCTGGCCCCGCCTACGAAAATCAGCTGATAAATGTCACCTGGCAGAAATCAGCTGACTCTTCTGACGAAGGCTGCAGTGCAGTTGAAACATGTAAAGAAGGTAAAGGCATCTTTCTATTTTATTTTTTGTCTTTCATATGAACAAAAGATAAATGATTAAAAAATTGTGGTTAATAAATACAGACCCATCTGTTGCCTCCCCACCACATACAAATGGCTGACAGGACTCATTACTGAGGCCATCTATGAACATCTGGATATTGGAAACTACTTGCAACCACAGCAAAAAGGCTGCACAAGAAATAAGCTGAGAGCCAAAGAACAACTGCTCATTAACAAAACCATCCTGGAAGACTGCAAGAAGCATGAGAGAAACTGAAGCATGGTGTGGATAGATTACAAAAAGGCATTCAACAGTGTCCCCCATTCCTGGATAATACACTGTCTGGAGCTGTATAACATCAACCCAGAGGTTAAGTGGAAAACCACAATGACACTTAACCATGAAGAAAGGCAAATTACAATCCCAGACATCAGGATCCAGCGAGGAATATTCCAGGGGGACAGTGTCTCGCCATTGCTCTTCTGTCTGTCAACCCCTTGAGCAAAATCCTGTCAGATCTTGATATCGGGTATGATTTAAGCAAAGGCAGAACAAGAAAAGGGAACAAGAGAGTGAATCATCTGCTCTACATGGACGACCTCAAGCTCTATGCAAAATCTGAACAGAAACTAAATCAACTTGTCAATACTGTTCACATGTTCTCAAAGGACATCTGCATGGAATTTGGACTTGACAAATGCGCAAAATGTACTTATTTATCGCTTGTATTATTATGCTCTTATTAGTGTTATTCTGCCTTTCATTTTTCTCCAGTTGTTTCTGTTATTTGTGGCCATGTCTTGTTTTGTAATTGTTTTTGGATTCATGGCTATTTGTAATTTGTTTTCAGCCTGCTGTGATGATGTTTGTTCTTTTCTCTGTGTTGACAGCTGTCAGGCAACTTCCGGGTTTGTGCTCTGCTGGGGGCGTTGCCTGTCAAGTTGTCAATCCAGCCGCTTCTCCCTCACATAACCAGCTGATTCCAATCACTATTATGCCTGCTCATGCGTGTCCACGCCAGTTACTCAATCAATCAATCAATCAATCTGTATTTCGGATAGATTAAAAGAAACAGAATAATATAACAAAGGGGCAGTTACTCATTTTGTAATAGGTTTGATCCCTGTTTAAAGGAGTTTGCTTTCCATTTGTGTTGTCGCTGCCTTGCATTGTCAACCCTCATCTCCACCAGTGCTCCGTCCATTCTGGTGAATAATCCTTTAAGTAACCCTTTTCACTTGCCAGTTAGTTTGTTGGAGCACTCTGTATAAATTCTTTATTTTCTTTGCTTGCCAGTTTGTTTGTTGGAGCACCTTGTGTTAATTCTTTATGTTAATAAATTTCACTAACGGTAAGCCAGCGCCTGGGTCATTTTCTCTGCTCCATAGGAGCAAAACATGACAGAAAGAACCGTGGGAAGATTTGACTCTCGCAAATGATACGTGATCTGTGAAAGTGCACCAATCAAAAAGAGGTTAGAAACCTACAGAAATCCATCAAGCATCGATGTAGGCAGTTAAAAAATGACTACTATAAGGAACTGGCTGCAAACATAAATTCTGCTGCTGAAGCGAAGGTAGTTGAAAAGGAATTTGCATTGGCGAAGAAATTCAAGATATTGAAATCCAAATCTAAGCATGCGATCTCAAAGTCCAAACTCAAGCAACACTTTGAAAAGCACTTTGAGCAGAGGGTGCTAGTTACTCCACCTGAGCTTGCAAAGCTGTGTGAGTTCTTACATCTCAGTGATGAGGTCATATATATAGATGAAGAGGTACAGGAGGAGGAGGAGGTTCATGATGTTATGAAAAGCTTTAAAAACAACAAAAGTGCAGGAATAGGTAAGCTAAAAACCAAGTATCTAAAGTATAATCAGAGTAAATACCTAATTACTGTGATCAAATCTCTGATGGTATTGTTATGGACACTCATTAAGGTCCCTGTCTCGTGGTTTCACTATAGTACTATCTGTTTCTATAAGAAGGGTAAACTGAGTGTCGGTGAGAACTATCGTGGTCTGTCCATTGGAGCAAATGAGTTGTATTCTTGCAAAAATCACCATAAACCGATTTAAGAAAGTGTACGAAACACACATTGGTGAAGTCCAACATGGTTTCCACCAGTATTGATCAACAGCAGATGCAATATTTATTTTGAAGTCGGCAATTGACGACGTTGGTGGCCCGCTCATCGTCACTTACCGTATATTGACCTGAGTTCTGCGTATGACCATGCTCCTCGTGATTTCCTCTTTCAAGTGCTGAGTGTACAAACGGGTGCAGCGTGGCTCACATCAATATTGCAAGCACTTTACATGAATACAACAGCATCCATCAGTGGGATGAAGTCCAAGTTTGATGTATGTATAGGATGGCACTAGGGAGGCCAAGAATCCCCTTGTCTGTTCAACTATTACTTTGACTTTGTGCCAAAAGTCACAGCCAGTGACACTGATAAGGCCTTGCCTGGTGGATGGGGAGTTAATCTTGGATACAACGTACCACATCTTTGTACTAATAGAGAACAGCGCTGTGGTGGCCGGCTGTGAGGGACGGAAATTGTGACGTGGATCTTGTATGTTGACGATGTTGTTCTATTCTGTAAGTCCATTTGTGAGGTAGAAAAAGTTTTGAGTATCCTCAACAAGACATGTAAGCATTTTGGGCGAATCTTTCAAGAAAACCAAGACTGGGGACGGGGGTGGGAGTGGTGGGGGTGGGGGGGCGCTGGTGAGCATGAATGGAGTAAGCCGCAAATCTTGGAGCTCCTGCAGACTTTTTCCTAAATTTCATGGAATATGGCACCTAAAATTGTAAATGCATCTGAAAGTGCTCAAAATATAGTACCAGCAACCTAAACTGTAACATTTGCTTTGTTGACTTTGCGTACATAGCGTCGAATCTCAGAAAATTCAAATATGAGGCCGCTCATCCGAGAAGCATCACACGACCCCAGTGGAAAGTCTAGAGAAGACTGAACAAATTGCATCCATGGAGGACATATCCATGGACATTGCAATGGTAAAAGCAGATATCCTCTCTTCATCCAGAAAAGATACTTCCTCAGTAATAAGAGAGGAAATAAAGAGGGCCTTAGCAGAGGATTTTGAATCATTAAGAAAGGAATTACAAGAGTTAAAATCCAAAATTGCCAGCAAATCAACCACTACTTGCACAGAGCTAAACCAGCTGAGAGGCGAGAAAAAAGTGTGGAGGAGGGCCTCTCCACCTGATCGGAGGAAATGGTAGTTGCCCAAACCACTATGACCGATCTTAAAAAGCATGTGGAATTACTACAGGAAAAATGTGAAAATATGGAGGGCCAAATGCAGAGAGGGAACATACAAATCACGGGAGTACCGGAGCATCCTGTCTCGAGCTCTCCAGCCGCTGTCTCTGAACTTCTGAAGGAAATTGTCCACCTGGAGAAAGAAGTCCCGGTCGAACGATCTCACCGTAGCCTGACACAGAGAAGACCTGGAGACAAGCCCCTTGTAATTATTGCCAAGCTTCACAACGATGGAGATGCGATGGCTAGCCTAAGAAAAGCCAGAGACCAAAGCGGGCAGCTCACTTAAAATGGCAACCCAACCCCCCGCCCCCCCAGTGGGACCAATGCCAGTTCGTGGGCCCCAGCCGTCGGGAGGCCAGTGCCCTCACCCCCCAGGCCGGAGACCGGCCCACACCCCCACAGCAGACCCGCCCCCACCCCAGCGAAACTGCCCCACACCCCGGGGACCCCCACGCGCAAAGAAGCCCCCCCATCTAGGGGAGCCCACGTAGCCAAGAGGCACCACCCCCTCAATCCAGCACCTTCAACCAGCAGACACACCCATTCACACCCTCATGCTCTCATACATACCCACACGCATTCACTCACTCTTGCTCGCCCTCGCTACCACACAATCCTGTTACGTCTGGAAATGAGTGAGTAGGAGGCGAGTCTTGATGCAGCCAAGTCAAGTTTATTATGTGAACTTGGGTTGATATACAGAGTGGGCCACACCCGCCTGATGTGACCCTGGGGTTGGGCACGGCTTCACATACACATATATACTCAAACACAACAAATCCCACACTCAAACTCTCAGATCCACCTACTCTCTCTCACTCCTGTACCCACTCAATCTCGCTCCCACTCCCACTTGCCCTCAGAGTCACATGCAGTCACTCACACTCAACCATACATGTCCTCTCCCTCGTGCTCCGACCTACTCGCATCCATTTATGCTGTCCCCCACACACTCTGCCACACTCATTCACCCTTATTATTTAGGGTGACCGTGACGCAGATGTAGGGAGTTTGAACACACATCAGTGCTCGGCAGCGGCCGGGGAGACTGCCGACACAGGCTAGCAGCCACACCCCCGCCAACCCACCCCAGGGCAGCCACGGCCACAAAAGCAGACCACCACCCCCAACGCCCACCCGAGCGACTGATCAGCGGACCACCACAGGCACTCCGAGATGTCACCTGACATGCAAAGCGTCACTCAAAACCGTCCCACCATCACCATCTCCACTCATCACTCCCTCACTCTCGCTTACTCTCTTGTTCAATCACTTTCTCACTCCCTTGCTCATGTCTATTCATTCAGCAGCACCCAGGGAACATGACTGGCCCAAGGCCCCCCACCGGTTCCCCAGGCCCCTGGCAGAAGGAGGGCAACAGGAGTTTGGGAAGACCCCCACTCCCCCTCTTCCTTGCACAAATCATGATGGGTGTGTGTCAGTTGTGTGATGTGATTGTGTGCGTGTGTGAACTACCATAGTGCAGTTAACATTGGGGGGATGGTAGTTGGAGCAGCGGGGCTCCCATCCCCCCAAGCCCTCAGTGTCTAAAAGGCAATTAAAATTGAGGTGAGGGCAGCCCCACTGCTCAGCAGACTGAGGTATCCCCTTTACCGGCACAGTGCAGCACACCCCCACCCAAAACCCCTAAGTGAATGAATGAATGAATTTATTTCGGATAGTACAGTACAGGTTAAAAGAAACTGAATAATATAACAACAAGGTCAAATTAGACAAAGACTCCTCCTACTATGCAATTCCACGTAAGTTATCCGAAATGGGTGATGGCTGAAGCCGCAGCTTATATTGCCCACCCATATTCCATCCAAGAATTCAAAAGAGAAAAAAGAGAAAACAAGACAAGAGCGATTACAATTCAAAACAAAGCTAAGACAAAATGTGACTGAGAGAAAAAAGAAAACTAAGCTAGGCTAAGTTAAGCGGTTACTATTCAAAAACAAATCTAAGACAAAATGTCACAGAGAAAAAAAGAAAAAAAAAGAAAAAAAACTAAGCTACAACACAACACAGGCTGGATATGTCAATCCTTATGTGAGTTTACATGTCGTCTTGTAAATATGTTTGGAGTATTTCTTCCTTTAGTTTTTGTTTAAATTGTCCAAGCGTTGTACATGATTTTAATTCAGGTCCAAAATCGTTCCATAATCTGACTCCTTGCACTGAAATACAGTGTTGCTTGGTGGTTGTTCTCACTGTAGGCTTTTGAAATATACATGTTCCTCTGAAGTGATATCGTTTCTCCCTTGTTTGGAACAACTTTTGGATATTTGCGGGCAGTGATAAATTCTTCACTTTGAACATTATTATTGCGGTTTTAAAGTCAACCAGATCTTTCAACTTGAGAGTTTTTTGTTTAAGAAAAAGTGGGTTTGTTGGTTCCCTGTAAGCTGCTTTGTTTATTATTCTAATAGCTCTCTTTTGAAGCATAAAGAGTGGATATATGTTTGTTTTATATGTATTTCCCCATACTTCATTACAATATGTCATGTATGGGAGTATTAATGAATGATACAAGGTGTATAGTGTGGGTTGATTCAGCAAATATTTCACTCTGTGTAATATTGCAATTGATTTGGATACTTTACCTTTAATATAATTAATATGTGACTTCCAACACAGTTTGTTATCAATTATTACTCCAAGAAATTTAGTTTCAGATACCCTTTCAATCTCTACACCATTTACACTGAGTTTGGGTACTGGGTTGTTGTGATGGTTGTTAAAGACTATAAATTTTGTCTTACTTAAATTGAGCGTTAATTTGTTTGAATCAAACCACAGTTTAAGCTTTCCTAATTCCTTTCCGAGTGTATCCAGAAGTTGTTCCAAATTGTTTCCACTGCATAGCAGATTAGTGTCATCGGCAAACAATATTAAGTCCATTTTTTCTGAAACTTTACATATATCGTTTATATACATATTGAATAATAATGGTCCCAAAACTGAACCCTGTGGGACTCCACAGGTGACCTTCAGTAACTCTGAGTTTTTGTTGCTAACACATACATACTGATATCTATTCTTTAAGTAACTACTTAACCAGGACAGTGCTACCCCTCTAATACCACAATTTTGTAGTTTCTTTAATAATAAATTGTGATCTACTGTATCAAATGCTTTTTTAAGATCTAGGAATACTCCAACTGAATACTCTTTATTTTCAATGGCTGTTGATATTTTTTCTGTAAATTCCATTAGGGCATATGCTGTTGTCCTCTTGTGTCTGAACCCATATTGCTGCTCACACAATAAATCATTCTTCAGTATGAAGTTGTCAATTCTCTCATAGAATATTTTTTCAAGTATCTTGGAAAATTGCGGTAATAGTGAAATTGGTCTATAGTTTGAGAGTTCCCCTCTGTCGCCCGTCTTGTATATCGGAATTACTTTAGCTATTTTCATTGCATTGGGAAATATACCTGATTGGAGAGACAGGTTACAGATATACGTCAGTGGTTTTACTATGCATTCGATAACAGTTTTGACTAATAGCATGTCAATACCATCACAGTCCGTAGATGTTTTACTTTTGAACGATTTAACAATTTCAATGACCTCTCTTTCGTCTGTGTTCTTTATGAAGATGGAGTCTTTTACAGCAGTGTTATTGCATATTGTATCACCTGTAGGCACCATAGTGGGTATTTCTCAGGCCAGATTAGGTCCAATGTTAACAAAAAAATTATTAAATTCATCTGCAGGTGAAGCTATATTCACACTCTGAGTCGTTTTATTATTTTTTGGAATATTAGTTGGGTTGCTTGTATTTCTGCTTTTATTTCCAAGGATACTGTTGAGTATTGTCCATGTATTTTTAATATTGTCTTTGTTTTTCTCCAGTTCTTTACTGTAATAGTCTCTTTTACTACATCTTATTATATATGTTAACTTATTTTTGTATGTTTTATACCGCTGCTCTGCTTCTTTTGTCCTTTTCTTTAGGAAAGCTTTATATAATAAATTTTTCTTTTTACACGCCTTTTGTAGTCCTTTGGTTAGCCATGGCTTATCAGCAAATTTGTGTTTAAGCTTTCTTTTTACTAATGGGCAGTTTTTTCTTAAAGAGTGGTTACAATGTTTATAAATGTGTCATAGGCTTCATTTACATCTGATACATAGACTTCTGTCCAGTCTTGCTTCAGCAAGTCCTCTTTAAAAGAATTGATTGCATTTGGTGATTTGTATTTGAACGATTTTGAAATTTTTTCTGCGTTGGGCCCCGTGTGGCCATGGATAAGTGCAAAGGTTGGCAAGTGGTCACTTATATCATTTATCAATAATCCACTTTCTATTTTCTTATCGATAACATTGACAAACAGGTTGTCAATAAGTGTAGCAGAGTGAACTGTGATTCTACTGGGATGTGTTATTGTGGGATATAGACTCATGCTGTACATATAGTTCATGAACTCTGTAACTACATTTTGTTGATGTGGATTCAGTAAATCAATATTGAAATCTCCACAAATTGCTACCATTTTCTTACTAGTAATATTATTGTACAGCTCGACTAATTTATCTCTGAATGTCTCAATGCAAGTTCCCGGCGTTCTATATATGCAGCTTATGATTAGATTTTTTGTTTTGTCTAGGTCAGTCTCAACAGTAACACATTCCAAGATCCCTGGTAGTGCAAAGGACATTTCATTTACAAGCTTACACCTATACAGGTCATCAATATACAGTGCAACACCACCACCCTTTTTTTGAGTTCTGTTAATATAAAACATCTGATATCCCTCTATTGCCATCAGGGGAGCCAGTTCTTCATTAAGCCAGGTTTCAGAGACTGCAATAGCTGTGAATTTTCTGTCTAGCTGTTTTAAACTAAGTGCATCCAAGAAGATGTATGTTCCACCCAGAATGAGGGGGGGGGGGGAAGACTGGGAGAGAGGCAGTCCAAAAGGGAGCCCATCCTCCCCCAGAAGCCAACTTACAAAATGGTTCAGGAGGCCACCCACTGCCCACAAATCTCAATCCAAGGTGAAGGCTGCCAGGCTGAGCAGCCCAGGACCCGCCAGCGTCATGCCCCAGTGCTCCCAGCACCACAAGCATGATGAAACAGCCACACCCACTCCCACACATCTTGCACACACAAACATACACAACAACAATAATCACAATAATGAACAATATACCGGACCCATACGGCGCCCCACCCCAAGCTGACAGATTAAAGTCATTGACTTTGTGAATGTTGCTCATCTTAACTTTCCAGGTACATAATAATGAACATAAATTAGTCATGCAGGACACACTGAGGAGCTCATTTAGAGGTAGGCTGTGCCATCCTAGGTGCATGAAGGAGAGGTTCCACAGGTCCTTCCTACCTATGGCTGTAAGACTATATGACCTAACCAGGGCTGCTCGTAGAGGTCGTATTGAAAGTACTAAATGTAATAACCTTGCACAATAAATCGTCCCCTCCATTATACAACTAGGACAATGTGGAGAAAGGATGCAGGCGAGGCAAGGAGTTGAATGACACAAGAACGTCATTCTTTCTCCAACATACAGTATAGCAAAAGGGAATCCTGGGTCTCTGTGCATTCCTCTTTTATAGCTTTACTTCCATGCATCGAGACCTGGAACCGCCGAAGATAATACATTGTTGTTTGAACAAAGGATTGTGTGGCACATTAACATGACATAACGATGGCGCCGCTCCAACATCCTTCTTTTCTTAGCAGCTCCAGCATCTCTTATTCTCCCCGGGGGGTGCATAGACCCAGCAGTGCCATCTGATACCTCCCGGTGACACCTCCTCCTTCGGTCCATTGTTCTCCCCTTCCCCCTGCCTTCTCTAGGTGGAGAAACCCACACAGCCGCCCCCCCCCCCCCCAGAACACCCAGAAGGGGCACTAACCCCCCCATCCTTTGGGCTTGAGCAGGCACCCATAGCAGCTGTAGCGGGGGATCGCCAATCCGGTTGAACCGCCCTGTTGGTGAAGTGTACCAGAGGGTACGTCAGTCTGTGGCGGGAAAAAGGAAGGGGGGGAAAACACATTAGCTTCGTGAGCGCAGGTCCCTGCCGAGGGATCACCACTTTGCGGAGCCACCAACGGTAGGTGTCCGCGCCAGGGAGCTTGGACCAACAGCACCTGCTAGTCTACCAACACAAAAGCAGGCTTCAGCCTGTTGATGCGGACGGTTCCCCCCCCCCCCAAGTCTAACACAAAATGCTTCTCCCCAGGTTCCAACACCCTTAACGGTCCATTGTACGGTGGGCGCAGTGGGGTTCAGTGCACATCTTACCTGACAACAACAAGACTGGCGTCCTGCAAGCTTTTTGGGGCGAATGTGCGGGGAAAACAATGGTGGGCCGTGCCCCGTATGCTCACAGCCTCGGTACTGTGTAAAAATTGCATGGGTGGATCAGCCTTGGGTGCAGGGTTTTTCAGTAAAAACTCTCCGGGGCGCTGCACGTGCTAAAGGAGAGATTAAACACCAGGACCAGCAGGTGCGGTTCTACCCAGATTTGGCCACAGGAATCCAGCAATTGAGGAAGCAGTTTGATCCCGTACGTAAGGAGCTGCGCAACCTTGGGATTCGTCATGGTGTAATCTATCCTGCGAGACTGCTGACCACGTATGAGGGCAGAACCCACATCTTCAAGACCCCAGAGGAGGCGCAGGAGTTCATCAAGAAGATCAAAGAAGAAGAAGAGACTGGTGGGAGCTAAGCATGAACAAAATATAAGGTAGAATAATTAAGCATTTGCACAGGCATCTGACTGACTTGAAGTAAATAGTAAGTTTACAAAATATAGATTGTATTATATATTTAAAAAAAACAAAAACAAAACAAACAAAAAAAAAAAACTATGATGTACAAAGTTGTTAAAAATTTTGGAGTTAAGTTGGAAAACTACAGAGGAGAGTTAATGTTACGTCATTAAAAGCAGTAGAGTTAGGGTGATTGGGAGGATGAAGAAGGAGTGGCTTAGGCTGTTCCCCGTGGGTGTGGAACGGTCGATGGCTATATCGGGAGACAGAATTTTTCTTTTGATTTTGGGGGGTTTGCCACAAGGGGAAATTTGTTTGTGTGTAGTTTGTAGGATGAATGTTCAACCACTCATGTTTTTGCTTCTCTGTATGAGCATGTTTACACTGCAAGGTAATCCCAAACTCTCTATTGATCATGGACCAAAGTGTTAATCTTAATTTAACTTCATGGAATTGCAGAGGTCTACAAAATTTAAAAAAACTTAAACAAGTTATGAATAAAATAAAGGACATGGGTTCAAGAATTGTGTTTTTACAAGAAACTCATCTGATAGAGGAGGATGTTAAAAGAATTAGGAGTAGATGGCAGGGAAGTGTATTCACCTCTTCATTTTCATCCCGAGCCAGGGGAGTTATGACTCTCATACATAAATCAGTTCCTTTTCAAGTGAAAAATGTAATTGGAGACAAATTTGGAAGATATGTAATCATTCAAGGTTCTTTGCTATTAGAAAATATAAATCTTGTGAACTTATATGGTCCCAATATAGATGATCAGAAGTTCTTTGCTAATTTATTTCTCATCTTATCATCACTTACAGGGCAACATATAATAGCAGGGGATTTTAATTGTACATTGAATCCAGGCGTGGATAGATCAACAGGACTGGATTGTACGCACATTGGATGTAGGATGACTATTAATCATTTTATGAAAGAATTGAGATTGTTAGATATATGGAGAGAAATGAAACCACAAGTTAAAGCCTATTCTTGTTATTCCAGTACCTACAAGACATTCTCACGTATTGATTATTTTTTGATTTCCACAGAATTAAGGTCCAAGATTCAAAACTGCTTTTATGATAACATCGTGATCTCTGATCATGCACCCTGTTGTCTAATATATGTAGATAAAAAATTGACAAAGGAATCAGGTAGATGGCAATTTCAGCATAAATGGCTTCAGGATGAGGAATTTGTCAAGTATATAGAAAAACAGATAGACGAGTTCTTTGACATCAATACTACACAAACATCAGCATGTGTAAAGTGGGAGGCTTTCAAAGCTTTTATTAGGGGACATATTATTAGTTATACAGGATCAAAATCTAAGAAGACTCGAGAGGAGAGAGCTAAATTGGAACATAAAATAAAAAATCTTCAGGAAAAAGTGTATGCAGGAAGTGACCCAAGGTTGGAGAATGAATTACTGATTTTGAGAGCTGAATACGACAAAAAATCAGCGAATAGAGCTGCCTCGAGTCTTCTAAGATTGAAACAATCTTTTTATGAACAAGGTGAAAAATCAGGAAAATTATTAGCATGGCAGATTAAACAATTGGAAATTAAAACACCAATTACCAGTATTATAAGTAATGGACAGGTAGTTATAGATCCTTTAGAAATTAATAGAGCCTTTAGAGATTACTATGAAAAATTATATGATACCAAAAATGAACCTGATTTAACAAAACTAAATGGGTTTTTGAACGAACTATCTATACCGTGTATTCCAAATGAAAACAGGGAGATATTGGAGTCTAAAATTAGTCAAGAAGAAGTTGGGCTAGCCATTGATAATATGAAATCAGGAAAAAGTGCAGGACCAGATGGTCTTCCAGTTGACCTTTATAAAAAATTTAAGAATAAATTAATAAAACCTTTTTTGGAAATGGTTTTAGAAGCATTTCAAAATAATAATTTACCATCATACATAAATAATGCCTTAATTATACTGCTGCCAAAACCAGGTAAGCCCTCTAATAAATGTGAAAATATGAGACCAATAAGCCTATTAAACGCCGACCTTAAGATAATCTGTAAAATTTTAGCAAGACGAATACAAGAAATTTTACCAAATATTATTAATCGAGATCAGAATGGCTTTATAAAGGGTAGACAAGGCTTCCATAATGTAAGAAGACTATTTAATATTATCTATTTTAATAAAGAAGCACCGGATACAGCTCTCCTATCATTGGACGCCGAAAAGGCCTTTGATAGAGTTGAATGGCCCTTTCTTTTTGAAGTCCTACAAAGGTTTGGACTTGGAAATAATTTCATAAAATGGGTTCAAATAATATACAATAATGCTACAGCAGAAATCCTAACAAATAACAATATTTCAAAACCAATAAAAATCAATAGAGGATGTCGACAAGGCTGTCCACTTTCACCTTTACTGTTTACTATGGCAATTGAACCTTTAGCGATAGCGATACGTTTACATTCACAAATATATGGAATTAAAGTTGGACCAACAGAACATAAAATCTCCCTGTACGCCGATGATATAATTTTGTTTATGTCGAATCTAAAAAAATCAATTCCAACCTTGTTGAATTTAATAAAGAATTTTGGGGAAATATCAGGATATAAAATAAATAAAACTAAATCTTCAATATTAATGCTAAATGAGACCCAGAGAAATTACCCAGCCCCTGAGGTAAATCAATTCAATGTTGTAAATCAGTTTAAATATTTAGGAATCCAAATTATGCCTAAGCTAGAATCAGTCGCCAGTGTCAACTATGAAGCCTTAATGTCAGATATCAGTGAGTTAACTCAGAGATGGATGTCACTACCAATGTCGATGATCGGGAGAATCAATATACTTAAAAGTAATATTTTACCTAAAATACTTTATTTATTTCAATACATTCCCTTATCACCACCTTTAGATCTATTTTCAAGAATAAAAAAAAAGTTAGTGGAATTTATATGGAACAACAGGAGGGCTAGATTACGTTTGTCTTTATTATATTTACCATTTGATCGTGGAGGTCTGAAATGTCCAAATTTTATGTTGTATTATTGGTCGGCACAACTGAGGTCTATGACATATTATTTTTCATCAAATGATCTCCCTCACTGGACTGAAATGGAATCATACAATTTACCTTTACCTCTTCCCATATTCATATACTCAGATTCGGCAAAAAAATTACAAAAACAAGTTAAAAATCCATTTGTAAAGCATATGATCAAAATATGGTGTGAAGCTAAAAACTATTTAAAAGAACCACAGTTATTGTCACAATTTAGTCCAATATGGGGTAATCAATATTTTAAACCAGGGAGAGCGGACGCTGTATTTAAAGTATGGAATTTAAAAGGGATACAAAAGATTCAGGATTTATATTTGTCATGTGCAGACAACATAATGTCTTTTGAAGAGCTGAGGATCAAATTTAATCTCAATAGAACACATTTTTTTAAATATCTTCAACTTAGAAACTTTATTCGATCAAATCAAAATAAAGCTCTCACTCGACCTATTTATTCATCCTTGGAAAAAATGATGATGAAAGATAGTAAAAGAAAGGGTATTATTTCAGAGTTTTATAACTCATTGACACTATCTTCAAGTGAAAATTCACTGAAAAGATTAAACTACTGGAAAGAAGATCTGCAAACTGAAATTTCAGAGGAACAATGGGAATTGGCTTGTACAGAAGCTCAAACCAAATCAATAAATGCACGCCTTAAATTGATACATTTCAAATGGTTAATGCGGATGTATGTTACACCGGAGGAGTTAAATAGATATAACAAAAATATACCAGATACATGCACAAAATGCATGGAAAGTAAAGGAACCCTATTTCATTGTTTATGGGAATGTAGATTAATAAGAATGTTTTGGGAAGAGGTGAGGGTAACAATTGAAAAAATAATCTCAAAACAAATCATATTGAATCCTAAACTGTTTTTGTTGGGTCTGTACCCAGAAAAGCATAATTTTAATAAAAGTGAAAGAACATTCATAGACCTCAGTTTGCTTAATGCCAAAAAATGTATTGCACTATTATGGAAAAAGACTCATAGACCAGATGTGACTCAGTGGTTAAGACAGATGTTAACAAACCTTCCATTAGAAAGAATAACATATATACTGAAATCAAAGGAAATTGTGTTTGAGAATATATGGAGACCTTTTATTGATTATGTAAAAAATTTAAACATAACTCTTGAAGAAGAAGGTGAATGATGTGTGTGGACCTTGTAAATTCCAAACTGGTGAACATAATATGTATACTTATGTATTGGATTGTCTAGACTAAACAGAGGAGCATTGTTGAAGACTTGATTTTGTTGGTGGTTGTTGGTGTTTTTAGTGCATTTTTTTTTTTTTTGTAGTACTTTAGTGTTAGTGTTTGATTGTTTGTATCATGTTTATTAAAAAAAAAAAAAAAGGTTCAATAAAGATATTGTGGAAAAAAAAAAAACTCTCCGGGGATCCACAGAGGCTAAGAAAAAATGAGTTCAGCCGGGGAGGCTGCCAAATCCTCCTTAGGTGTGGAGCACAACCCTAAAAGAACCCGGGCAGGCGGTCGACCCAATTTGTGTCCATGAGCGCTGCTTTAAGCGACCTATGAAAACGCTTGCATAACCCATGAGCCTGGGGATTGTACGCTGTAGTGCAGTGAATTTTGACCCCCAGGCTCTGGGCCATCGTGGACCAGAGTTCTGAAACGAATTATAGACCCCTGTCAGATGTGATGTCTGATGGAGAACCGAAACGCGCAACCCAAGCGACAAAAAAGTGCGAGCCACTTCCACGGATGTGGTAGAAGCCAGCAAGACCACTTCAGACCAGCATGTGATGTGGTCCACAACTGTCAAAAGGTGCGTGAAACCTTGAGACGGTGGGAGGGGTCCCACCAAATCCACATCGACATGGTCGAACCTCCTAGCCGGGATTTGGAACGGCTTGACAGGGGCTCTGGTGTGCTTGTGCACTTTGGTCCACTGACGTGATGCAAGCTGCAGCCCACTCTTTCACGTCCTTGCGCAAGCACAGCCAGACAAATTTTGCCTCCACTAGCTTCACCGAAGCGTACACTCCCGGATGCGAAAGGGAGTGGACCAACTCATAAATGCGACGGTGCCAAGAGCTCGGAACCACTGGGTGTGGGTGGCCAGTGGAGACATCGCAGAGCAAGGGAGGGCACCCTTCTTGCACCACCCTGTTCTCCAGCCTTAACCCAGTTGCCACAGACTGGAGCACGCAAATGTCTGCGTCCCTGGCTTGTTCCACGGCCATGGCTGGGAAATCAATTCCCAAATAGACCGGGCGATTAACGCACGTGACAGGCAATTGGCCACGATGTTGAGCTTACCGACAACGTGTTGAATGTCAGTAGTAAACTCCAAAATTGCGGCCAAATGCCATTGCTACTGGGTCGACCAGGGTTCCGAGACCTTGGCCATCGTGTGCGTCAGCAGCTTATGGTCCACGAATGCGGTGAACTCGCGCCCCTCCAGCCAAAACTGGAAATGGTGCATCACCAGGTGGAGAGCCAGCAATTCTCTATCGAACGTGCTGTATTTGCGTTTGTTGTCGCGCAGGGTTCAGCTAAAAAATGCTCGCGGCTGCCACGAACCTGAGACGCACTTCTCCACCAGTGCCCCTATGGCAACATCAGCGCTATCTGTGCAGACGGATCCAGGTGGGCTAGCAACGCGGCATCCACCAGTGCTGTTTTGGCTTTTGCAAAAGCCTGGTCTCACTCGGGAGTCCAGTCGATGGTTTCTGCAGGCTTCTTCTTTTTTTTAAGCGCAGCATACAACAGCTGCATCAGCTGGGCTGCTCGGGGAAGGAAACGGTTATAAAAATTAACCATTCCCAAAAACTCCTGCAGTGCTCTCACGGTCTGCAGATGTGGAAAATCTGAGACCACGCCATCTTATCCAGTAACGGGATCGCACCCTCCAACGAAATGTGGTGGCCCAAAAAAATCAATCACTGGCACACTGAACTGGCACTTCGCCGAGTTGACTATCAACCCATGTGCTTCCATCCTCTGGAAAACTGTCTTGAGATGGGCGATGTGCTCCTCCTCAGAAGCGCTGGCTACCAGAATGTCGTCTAAGTAGACAAAAACGAATGATTAGTCACAGAGCACCACGTCCATCATCCTCTGGAAGGTCTGCGCTGCACCTTTTAATCCAAACGGCATGCGTAAAAACTCAAAAAGGCCAAATGGAGTTATTACTGCCATTTTTGGAGCATCTTCCGCATGCACCGGGACCTGGTGGTAATGTGGACCAGATCCACTTTGCAAAAAACACGTGCCCCGGTCAGGTGCACGGAAAAATCCTGGATGTGTGGAAATAGGATAGTGATTGTGTTCCGTGGTGTTGTTCAAGAGCCGGAAACCGCCACATGGTCGCCATGACCCATCGGCTTTAGGCACCATGTGTAGTGGGATGCCCACAAGCTGTTGGAGCACCTGACGATGCCCAACTGCTCTAAGTTGGTGAACTCCTTGCACGCTCTGGCCAGTTTAGCTGCGTCCAGGCGCTGAGGTCACGCAAATACTGGCGGCAATTTTGGAGCAATGAAATGTTTGGCCCCGTGTTTCATTATCGTAGCCAAAAACGTCGGGACCGTGAGTGCTGGGAACTGTGCGAGTAACTGTTGGTACTTATCCCCTGGAGCTACAATGTTAGCCAATGTTGTCGACCCAGCTCCCCGAGCTGTACAGGGTAGAGAGGCAAAAGAGACAGCATCTACTAATCTCCTACTAGCAACATCAACTAATAACCCATAAGCACATAAAAATCTGTGCCTAAAAGGGAGCGGAACACGCAGCTGCCACAAAGTTCCACTGAAAGTTGTGTCTGTCTAAGCATATTGTCAGTGTCTGCTCACCAAATGTCTTGATGGTGGATCCGTTGGTGGCCGTAAGCTCGGGACCGCTGCCCCCCTGCCACCCTGTCTGCGTTGACCGGCAGGATAAGGCTCTTCTGGGAGCCGGAGTCCACCAGAAACCGTCTCCCTAAATGTGTGTCAGTGACATAAAGCAGCTTATTTCTGTCGCCAGCGGTCACAGCTGCTACCGTCTGCTGGCCGTGCCATCTACCAACTTCTTGAATTGGCATGGTTGCACGCATCGCTGGGCGTTTGAGCCAAAGTGGCAATGACAGAAGCAGATCGCTCCATTCCTGCATCTCCTGGCGTCTGCGCCGGCTACCACCAACGGCTCCTCGACCTCACTGGAGTCCCTCCTGGATGCTGGTGCCGCTGCATTCATGCTGAGAGTCCTGATCGCTAAAATGATGCGATCTATTTCCTGCGCCAGTGCGCAGTAGTCCTTAGTTACTAGCAACGGCAAGTTGGCCAGGATCACCCTCACTGTAGCTGGTAGGGTCCTGAGGAACAGGTGGGTGAACAGGAAAGACTTGTCATTTCTACCCATCAGCATCATCGTGCTCTCAATTAGCTCCATGGCTGATCTGTCCCTGTGATGACAGAGTGTCGCCACTGCCATGGTTTCCTGTATTTGTGATTATATTATATGTGTAGTATTTGTAAATGTTAATATGATGGTTTGTTAAAGTGCACATATTATTTGAGGATCTGTTTTTGACTAATTTGAATTCCTTTTGTGAGATAATTGTTATGGTTAATTGTACTAATTGGGTAAAACAACTGAATCTTAAAACCATGTACCTTTGCCAGCATGCTTCCTGGTGGTGTCTGGGCAAAAGACTCTTTAGGGGTTGAATGTTTTTTAAAGGATACCAGGAGGAAGGAAGCATGTGATGGTGAGTTTAGGGGTGATTTAAATATGTAAATAGGAGTTTAAATTATTTATTGTATTATTTATGGTGTATTTATGGTGTATTATTTATTCAGTAAATAGGTGGGAAGTATTTATGTATTTATGTCTCTTTTTAGGTGTTATTGGGTATGTGAGGAAAATGGAAAATGTTTACCTGGGGTTATGGTATGTTCCAATTGACTCTAATTATCTCACACAGTGTGGCGGTTCGGTTAACCCCCACAATAGATTAAGGACAGTCAGCTCTCTTCTCTTGGTTTTTCCTGCTGCACTACTGGGATGTAATGTGCCATTCATGTATTGTGATGTAATGTGCCATTCATGTATAGTGTTCATGCGTCCTGTCCTCACTGTGACCTAGAGACAGATCAATATGTAGATGTGCCTTGTAACCTCTTTGTCCTGCAAGCTGGAGCAGAGGACAGCATCTTCCTATTGTTATGTAGGTCTTTCAAATGCAAATGTCTCATGCCTGTTCTGTAGTCCCTTTGATCGTACCAACTGCTGTGAATCCGCTTTGATGTATTGTCTGAGTTGGGTATAAATACTGCACAGGTTCTGTAACTCACTCTCTCATTCTGATTCTGCAACTGCTACTGCTGACACATTGTGTCTCTCTGCTGAGAGCACTCTGGGCTCGCTCCTAGCGCGCATGCACGGCGCCGGGAGCGGAGCTCGTGAAGGCGGTATGATTTAATAAACTTCCTTAAAAACTCCAGCCATCGCTGCCTTTATTTTATCATGCTGCTTCATAACAGGTGTTGGTCATTTGGTTTATGTTGAGTCGTGTCGAGTCGTGTGTGGTGTCGGATGTTCGTTGAAGTTATTGCCTGTGGAGTATTTTGAAATAAACGGAAAAATTGTTGATTGCAAACTGTCAGCCTCCATTTCTGATCTGGTATGCCTAGACCGCTCGCCTTCGTGACATTTGGTGGCAGAAGTGGTTCATTCCCTGACGAACGCTGACATTTGGTGACGTTTGGTCGAGGAAGTGCTGTCAAAGACGGAGTGACAACACGGGACGAAAGGAACGATGTCCAGAAGGAAGATAACGAGGCAAGAAGAGCAATTCGAGGACTTTGACGCAGGTATGGCAACTGAGGAGCAGGGAGCCAGTGGACTGGACGAGCTGGGAGAATTAACGAGCTTGAAGTCCATGGTGCGTTTACTGACAGTCGGAGACCGTTAGAGGGAGGAAGAAGCCTCTCTTCAAGAACAAAAGTGGCAGACTATGAATCATCAAATTTGCCAGTTGCAGTCGCAAGCTGCGGAGCTGAGAAAGGAGTATGGGAGCCAGGCTGAACGCAGCGGTGACGATGGCGCTTCGGGGGAAGACCCCAGGGTGACGGCCAGTCGGGTCGGCCCACAGGAGGATATTCTACCGCTCCAGGTGCAGCCGAGGACGACGCGAACGCACCATGAGCCCAGGCTGAATCCGCTCTCTCCCGAGGATGACATCGAGCACTATCTGGCGACGTTTGAGAGTACCGCTATGGTCTGCCGCTGGCGTGAAGAAGAGTGGGCTATTCAGTTGGCTCCTCTGCTCACAGGCAAAGCACGGAATGCGTATGTGCTGATGGACATTGCAGACACAGACAATTATGAAAAAGTGAAGGAAGCAATTTTAATTAAATATGAAATAACACCCTACACCTATAGGAGAAGGTTTCAGTCTGTGGACGTTCATCAGGACAAAACCCCCTGTGAACTTTATGTACGTTTAAAGGACCTATTCTGTAAATGGATTAAACCAGAGACCTCAACTGTAAAAGACATTTCGGAACTATTGATTTTGAAGCAGTTTCTGCGGATGGTGAACCCGGAACTGGGAATCTGGATACAAGAGTGGGACCCGAAGGCTGCAGAGGGCGCTGCTCGTCTTGCGGAGGTCTTTCTGTCAGCCAGGTCTGGGAGCAGGAGACCTACTCTCGGCCGTGACTGCTCTTTCACCACACGGAGTAAGTCTAATGAGGGTGAAAGGGGTGGTCAAGTTCAAAATAGGCTGTATTCCAGTCCCAGTCAGATCACAAATGGCAGATATAATAGTAGCAAAAAGTCACGTTTTTTTCGAATAAAGATATACGCTGTTATCAGTGTAATAAGATCGGTCACACCCAATATTCATGTCCTGCCACAAAAAATGATAAACCTTCATTATTATGCTCAGTTCCAAGACCCACTCTGTCAGCACCAATTCATAGTGCGATATACTGTATAAAACTACCGTTCTGCTTAATGATCAGCGTGAAGAGGCCTTGCTAGATTCTGGTTGTTTTCAGACTGTTGTTTTGCCCAGTTTAGTCCCGAGAGATTCATGGAGTGAGTCTACAGTAAATATCAGTTGTGTTCATGGGGATAAGAAGTTGTACCCGACCGCTGAGGTTTATTTAACAGTGGGGGGGCAAACTTATCTCCTTCCTGTAGCTCTTGTGCCTGATTTGCCTTATTCTGTTATTCGTGGCAATGATGTTTCAACTTTGTTGGACATCATACAACAGGTTAGAGATGAACAAACTGAGGGACAGGCAGGTGGCGCTATTGAGCAGAGGCTTGATGCACCTGCTGGGAAAATTTGTAATATGGTGACAACCAGGGCGCAGAGGGCTGCCAATGTTCTCCAGGAGCTGCCGTTCTATGATTCTAGGATAGAGGCAGGCCCTATTAAGCAGTCTAAATCCAAGGCTCAGAGGAGAAGAGACAAGGTGTTAGCTTCAGCAAAGAACTTGGGTGAAGAAACATCACAGCTAAGTCAGGCAGTAGATTTTGACATCCCTCCTGGCATAGCTGCACTGCAGAAAGCTGACCCAGCACTAGGACCTTGGTTTGATAAAGTGTCGGAGATTGAGGGTGTAAAACAGGGCAAAGTGGATTGTTTGGCTGAGGCCGTGTATGTCATTAAAAAGGGCATTTTGTATCAGCAGCAAGGTGAAGTTATGGCCATAGCTTTGCCACAGGACCTCACACCAAAGGTTATGGAACTGGGACATGTTATCCCTTGGGCAGGTCATATAGCATTCCAAAAAACTCTACAGAGAATTGCTAGATTTGTGTGGCTGGGAATGTATACCCAGATAAAGGAGTTCTGCGCAGCATGTCCAGTATGCCAGATTACATCACCTAGGGGAGTAGCCCGTGCCCAACTGCAGCCTTTACCAATTATTGGAACACCATTCGACAAAATAGGGATGGATGTAGTTGGCCCGCCCCCTAGAGAGAAGCTCCTCTGGTAATAGATACATTTTGGTGATTTGTGACTACGCTACTCGGTACCCAGAAGCCTTCCCCCTAAAATCTATTAAGGCTAGGCAGGTTGCCAACTGCCTTGTCCAGTTATTTGCGAGGGTAGGCATACCCAGAGAGATCCTAACAGACTGTGGAACGAATTTCTTGTCAAAACTATTGCAGCAGGTATACAAGCTGTTGGGTATTAAGGGTATTAAGACCACCCCATATCACCCTCAGACAGATGGACTAGTCGAGCGATTCAACCAGACTTTGAAAAACATGCTGTGGAAATTTTTCTGATACGGGCTCAGATTGGGACCAATGGGTGCCATACTTATTATTTGCTTATCGGGAGGTGCCCCAGGCTTCAACAGGGTTCTCACCTCTTGAACTGCTGTATGGTCATCAGGTGAGGGGCCCATTGGACTTATTAAAGGAGCACGGGGAGAGTCCACTGAGTGATCAGGACAATGTGGTCTCATATGTTAAGATGAGAGAGAAACTGGATCGAATGACTACTTTGGATCAGGAGCACATGAGGATGGCGCAGGCCAAACAAAAAACTTGGTATGACAAGAAGGCCAGAAAGAGGGTTTTTCACCCAGGTCAGCAGGTTGTGTTACTGCTGCCCTCTTGTGACAGTAAGCTGTTGGCTCAATGGCAAGGGCCTTATGAAATCTCTAAGAAACTAAGTTCAGTGACATACGAACTGTATATGCCTGACAGGAAGTCAAAACATCAGTGCTTCCATATTAACTTGTTAAAGGAGTTTCAGCAGCCTGGTCATCAGCAGCAGCAGCCTGTTCTTCAGGAGACACATCATCAGCTCTTCATTTGTGCGACAGAAGGGAATGAGGAGAGAGAACAGTCCTTTCCCACAAATGTGTCAGAGTCTTGTTTATTTCAAATGTCTCATTTGCAGGTTGATCAGCGGAGAGAGTTAGAGGCACTGTTAGATCCAGAATTGTTTCAGGAGAGACCTGGTTTCACCACGCTTGTGCATCATAAGGTTCATTTAAAAGAAGAGGCTGTTCCATGTAGAAAATCTTATAGGATCCCTGAGCGATTGGTCCCAAAACTGAAGCAAGAGATTGATTTGATGTTGCAGCTGGGAGTGATCGAGGAGTCAGTCAGTGAGTGGTGTAGCCCGATTGTGCTGGTCCCCAAAAAGGATGGCTCTTTGAGGTTCTGTATTGATTTCAGATACCTGAATACAGTCTCTAAATTTGAGTCGTACCCCATGCCCCGGATTGATGAATTATTAGAGAAAGTGGGCAGGGCTAGGTTTATTTCCACCCTGGACCTATGCAAGGGGTATTGGCAGGTGGCATTGGCACCGGAAACAAGAAAACTTACAGCCTTTAAAACACCTTATGGCAGTTTCCAGTTCAAGGTTATGCCATTTGGCCTCCAGGGAGCGCCTGCAACTTTTCAGCGGCTCATGGACCAGGTATTGAGAGGGGTATCAAACTTTGCAGCTGCCTATTTGGATGACGTAGTCATCTACAGTCAGACCTGGGAAGAACATTTGTTACACCTTAGGCAGGTTCTTTATTTGATTAAATCAAATCAAATCAAATCAAACTTTATTGTCATATTGCTGTACATACAACTGTAGTGCAGGCAAGATGAAATTGCGTTTCTCTCGGCATCCATATAAGAAGCAGCATGATTAAGACACACTCCCACATAGCTCCACCCCCCACCCCACCCCCACCCCCCCATCCATTCACACATCCCTGAGACATACTTGTGGAAAAAGAATAACTAACTATAATATACAAAATGTCCATAGGTGCAGTAGTGTGTATGTGAAATTCCGGGTCAGCTGTTCAGCATCCTGACAGCTTGTGGGAGGAAGCTGTTGATCAGTCTGGTGGTTCTGCCTCTGATGCTCCGGAATCGTTTACCAGATGGAAGAAGTTCAAAGTGTTTATGCAGAGGGTGAGAACGGTCCTTGACAATGTTCAGTGCCCTGCTCCTACAACGGTTCTGAAAAAGTTCTTGGACAGAGGGGAGGGAGACTCCAATTACCCTCTCCACCCCCTTGACTATCCTCTGCAGGGCTTTTTTGTCTGACATACTGCAGCTGGAGTACCATGTAGCAATGCAGTATGTCAGAACACTCTCCACCACACCTCTGTAGAAGGTCCTGAGGATGCAGATGGAGAGAGAGGCCTGTTTGAGTTTCCTCAAGAAGTGTAGTCTCTGCTGAGCCCGCTTCCTGATCTCCAAGGAATTCTTGCTCCAGGTCAGGTCCTGAGGGCAGGACTGGGGACTTCCGGTTATGGCGGCCACATAGGAAGACGTGTTTCACACTGCTCTGCTCCTAAAAATAAAAAGTAGGCTAAAACTCTCTTAATTGGAACAAAAACCTATCCCAGCGTTTAGGCGCGGATATGGTAAAGACTAAGGCTGGGAAATTAGGCGGAGGAAAAAGTGATTCAACAAAACAATCCAAACTAACAGACTTCCACGCTCGTGACGAAGCAGAAAAATCTCCAGAGACTATGGTGGAGGGAGCCAGCGGCGGAGCGGTAACTGCTGAGGAGGGGACAAATGCGGTGCTTGCTGCCATCAGCTCCATGAGAGCAGATTTTTCGTCTAAATTTGATGGGATTATAGCAGCGATAGAAAGAATGAGAAAAGAAATAAGTGACTGTATGGAACGAGTATCGCAGGCGGAGCTCCGAATCTCAAGTGCTGAAGATGACGTCACCAGCCTACAATTAAAGGTGCAAACACTGGAATTAAAATGTAAACGTCTGGAAGATAATGTCCTGGACTTAGAATCCCGCTCCCGACGGAATAATTTGAGGCTGGTGGGTCTCCCGGAGGGAGCGGAGGGACGAGACCCATGTTTGGAAAAGTGGATTCCAGAAGCGCTGAACAACGCGGACCTGCAGTCATCGGTCGTCATAGAGAGCGCTCACCGAATCGGCCCACCGAGAGATAATAAGACACCACCGAGGACGCTGATTATGAAGTTCCTCAGCTACAGAGACAAGATGACGGTCACCAACGCGGCGCGAGCTAAAGGAGAAATTAAATACCAGGATCAACAGGTGCGGTTCTACCCAGATTTGGCCACAGGAATTCAACAATTAAGGAGGCAGTTCGACCTCGCCCGTAAACAGCTGCGCAACCTCGGGATTCGTCATGGAGTGATTCATCCAGCAAGATTGCTGGTCACATATAAGGGCAGAACCCACATCTTCAAGACCCCTCAAGAGGCGCAGGAGCTCATTAAGCAGATCCAAAAGGAGACTGGTGAGAGCTAAGCATGAACATGATAAAAGTAGAACATTTAAGCATTTGTACAGGCATCTGATTGAACTGAAACATATAACATGTCTACAAAATACAGATTGTATTATATATATAAAAAAAAGCTATGATGTACAAAGTTGCGATAAAACTTTGAAGTTATGTTGAAAAAACTACAGAAGAGAGTTAATGTCATTAAAAAAGTAGTAGAGTCAGGGTGATTGAGAGGAGAAAGAGAGAGTGGTTTGACTGATCTTCGCAGGTGTGGAACAGTCACTAGCTATAACGGGAGACGAAATTATTATTTTTTTTATTTTGGGGGGATTACCACGAATGTGGGGAAAGGGAATTTGTTTTTGTGTAGTTTGTAGGATGAATGTTCAACCATCCATGTTTTTGCTTCTCTGTATGAGCATGTTTATATTGCAAGGTAATCTCAAACTCCTTACTGATCATAGATCAAAGCATTAATCTTAATTTAACTTCATGGAATTGCAGAGGTCTACAAAATCTAAAAAAAACTTAAACAAGTTATGAATAAAATAAAAGACATAGATTCAAAAATTGTGTTATTACAAGAAACTCATCTAATAGAGGATGATGTAAAAAGAATTAGGAGAAGATGGCAAGGAAATGTGTTCACCTCATCATTTTCATCCCGAGCCAGGGGAGTTATGACTCTCATACATAAAACAGTCCCATTTCAAGTGAAAAATGTAATTGGAGACAAATTAGGAAGATATCTAATCATCCAAGGATCTTTGTTATTAGAAAATATAAATCTGGTGAACTTATACGGTCCCAATACTGATGATCAAAACTTCTTCGTTAATTTGTTTCTTACTTTATCATCACTTACAGGGCAACATATAATAGCAGGGGATTTTAATTGTACATTGAATCCCAGTATAGATAGATCAACAGGACTGGACTGTACCCACAATGGATGCAGGATGACCATTAATCATTTTATGAAAGAATTGAGATTGCTAGATACATGGAGAGAAATGAAACCACAAGTTAAAGCCTATTCTTGTTATTCTAATACCTATAAGACATTCTCACGTATTGACTACTTTTTGATCTCCACAGAATTAAGGTCCAAGATTCAAAATTGTTTCTCTGATAACATCGTGATCTCTGATCATGCACCCTGCTGTCTAATATATGTAGATAAGAAATTGACAAAGGATCCAGGTAGGTGGCATTTTCAGCATAAATGGCTTCAGGATGAGGAATTTGTTAAGTACATAGAAAAACAGATAGATGAGTTCTTTGATATCAATACTACACAAACATCAGCATGTATAAAGTGGGAGGCTTTCAAAGCTTTTATAAGGGGGCATATTATTAGTTATACAGGTTCAAAATCTAAGAAGACTCGAGAGGAGAGAGTCCAATTGGAACGTAAAATAAAAATTCTTCAAGGAAAAAGTGTATGCAGGAAGTAACCCACAGTTAGAGAACGAATTACTGATTCTGAGAGCTGAATATGACAAAAAAAATCAGCGAATAGAGCTGCCTCGAGTCTTCTAAGATTGAAGCAAACTTTTTTATGAACAAGGTGAAAAATCAGGAAAATTATTGGCATGGCAGATTAAACAATTAGAATTTAAAACACCAATTACCAGTATTATAAGTAATGGACAGGCAGTTATAGAGCCTTTAGAAATTAATAATGCCTTTAGAGATTATTATGAAAAACTATATGATACAAAAAAATGAAACTGACTTAACAAAACTAAATGGGTTTTTGGATGGATTATCTATACCGTGTATTCCAAATGAAAACAGGGAGATACTGGAGTCTAAAATTAGTCAAGAAGAAGTTGGGCTAGCCATTGATAATATGAAATCAGGAAAAAGAGCAGGACCAGATGGTCTTCCAGTTGACCTCTATAAAAAAAATTTAAGAATAAATTAATAAAACCACTTTTGGAAATGGTTTTAGAAGCATTTCAAAATAGTAATTTACCACCATACATGAATAATGCCTTAATTATACTGTTGCCAAAACCAGGTAACCCCCCTAATAAATGTGAAAACATGAGACCAATAAGCCTATTAAATGCTGACCTTAAGATAATCTGTAAAATTTTAGAAAGACAACTACAAGAAATATTACCAAATATTATTAACCGAGATCAGAATGGCTTTATAATGGGAAGACAAGGCTTCCATAATGTAAGAAGACTATTTAATATTATTTATTCCAATAAAGAAGCACCGGATACAGCTCTCCTATCATTGGATGCTGAAAAGGCCTTTGATAGGGTCGAATGGCCATATCTTTTTAAAGTCCTACAAAGGTTTGGACTTGGAAATAATTTCATAAAATGGGTTCAGATAATATACAATAATGCTACAGCAGAATTCCTAACAAACAGCAATATCTCAAAATCAATAAAAATCAATAGAGGATGTCGACAAGGCTGTCCACTTTCACCCTTATTGTTTACTATGGCAATTAAACCTTTAGCGATGGCAGTACGTTTACATCCACAAATATATGGAATTAAAGTAGGACCAACAGAACATAAAATCTCCCTGTATGCCGATGACATAATTTTGTTTATGTCGAATTTTAAAAAATTAATTCCGACTTTGTTAAATTTAATAAAGAACTTTGGGGAAATATCAGGATATAAAATAAATAAAACTAAATCTTCAATATTAATGCTAAATGAGACCCAGAGAAATCACCCAGCGCCTGAGGTAAATCAATTCAATGTTGTAAATCAGTTTAAATATTTAGGAATTCAAATTTTGCCTAAGCTAGAATCCGTCGCCGATGCCAACTATGAAGCCTTAATGACAGATATTAATGAGTTACTTCAGAGATGGATGTCACTACCAATGTCGATGATCGGGAGAATTAATATACTTAAAAGTAATATCTTACCAAAAATACTTTATTTATTTCAATACATTCCTTTACCACCACCTTCAGATCTATTCTCAAGAATTAAAAAAAAGTTAGTGGAATTTATATGGAACAATAGGAAGGCTAGATTACGTCTGTCCTTACTATATTAGCCATTTGATCGTGGAGGTCTGAAATGTCCAAACTTTATGTTGTATTACTGGTCAGCACAACTGAGGTCTATCACATATTATTTTTCATCAAATGATCTCCCTCACTGGACTGAAATGGAATCATACAATTTACCTTTACCTCTTCCCTTATTCATATACTCAGACTCGGCTAAAAAATTGCAGAAACAAGTTAAAAATCCAATTGTAAAGCATATGATCAAAATATGGTGTGAAACCAAAAAAATATTTAAAAGAACCACACTTATTGTCACAATTTAGCCCAATATGGGGTAATCAATATTTTACACCAGGGAGAGCGGATGCTGTATTTAAAGTATGGAATTTAAAAGGGATTCAAAAGATTCAAGACTTATATTTGTCATGTTCAGATAACATAATGTCTTTTGAAGAACTGAGGATCAAATTCAATCTTAATAGAACACATTTTTTTAAATATCTTCAGCTTAGGAATTTTATTCGATCAAATCAAAATAATGCTCTCACCCGACCTACTTAATCCTTGGAAAAAATTTTGATGAAAGAAAGTAAGAGAAAGGGTATTTCAGAGTTTTATAACTCATTGACACTATTCTCAAGTGAAAACTCACAGAAAAGACTGAATTATTGGAAAGAAGACCTGCAAATTGAAATTTCAGAGGAATAATGGGAATTGGCTTGTACAGAAGCTCAAACCAAATCAATAAATGTACGTCTTAAATTGATACATTTTAAATGGTTAATGCGGATGTATGTTACACCAGTGAAGTTAAATAGATATAACAAAAACATACCAGGTACATGCACAAAATGTATGGAAAGTAAAGGACCCCTATTTCACTGTTTATGGGAATGTAGAAAAATCAGAATGTTTTGGGAAGAGGTGAGGGTAACAGTTGAAAAAATAATTTCAAAACAATTCACATTGAACCCTAAACTGTTTTTGTTGGGTCTGTATCCAGAAAAGCATAACTTTAATAAGAGTGAAAGAGCATTCATAGACCTCAGTTTGCTTAATGCCAAAAAATGTATTGCACTACTGTGGAAAAAGACTTATAGACCAGATATGACTCAGTGGTTAAGACAGATGTTAACAAACCTTCCACTAGAAAGAATAACATACATACTGAAATCAAAGGAAAATGTGTTTGAGAATATATGGAGACCTTTCATTGATTATGTAAAGAAATTAAACATAACTTCTGAAGAAGAAGGTGACTGATGTGTGTGGACCTTGCAAATTCCAAATTGGTGAATGTATAATATGTATACTTATGTAATAGATTACCTAGACTAAACAGAGGAGCATTGTTGATGACTTGCCTTTGTTAGTGGTTGTTGGTGTTTTTAGTACATTTTTTTTTTGTAGTTAGTGTTTTTTTTTATTTTTAAATTACTTTAGTGTTAGTGTTTGATTGTTTGTGCCATGTTTGTAAAAAAAAAAAAAGGTTCAATAAAAAATATTGTGGAAAAAAAAGGGCAGGACTGACGATCAATCCATGCAAGTGTGCGTTTGGACAGCAGCAGGTGGAGTACCTGGGACATGTGGTTGGTCAGGGGGTCATTAGACAATGAGTAGGTAAAGTGGATGCCATCCGGACCTATCCTGTGCCTACTACTAAGAAGAAGGTACGGTCATTTATGGGAATGGTAGGATGGTACAGTAAATTTATTCCCCATTTTGCTGAAAGAGCAGCGATTCTGACTGACCTCACTAAGGCTTCAGCACCGAATAGGGTAAAATGGACAGAGGAGTGTGATAGAGCTTTTGAAGATCTGAAGAGTGCTATTTCTGGTGAGAAGGTTCTCTACAGTCCAGATTTTGTTCATCCATTCATTTTACAGACAGATGCTTCAGGAGTTGGCATCGGAGCAGTACTTCTCCAGGAGGAGAAGGGAGAGAAACACCCAGTACTGTTCTTGAGCCGTAAGTTGTTGGACCGGGAGACGAGATACTCTACGGTAGAGAAGGAATGTCTTGCCATGAAATGGGCAATAGGGTCTCTTAAGTACTATTTACTGGGGCGTCATTTCATGTTGGAGACAGATCATCGGGCCCTACAGTGGCTGAACAGGATGAAGGATATGAATGGTCGTCTTACAGGGTGGTATGTGTTTCTTCAACCGTATAACTTTACGGTTCGGTATGTGGCAGGGAAAACCAACCTTGTGGCAGATAGTCTGTCCAGAGTACATGACTCGTAGAGTACTGTACTCTTGGGAAAGGGGGGAGGAAATGTGATGACGGAGTGTCGCCACTGCCATGGTTTCCTGTATTTGTGATTATATGTATAGTATTTGTAAATGTTAATATAATGGTTTGTTAAAGTGCACATATTATTTGAGGATCTGTTTTTGACTAATTTGAATTCCTTTTGTGAGATAATTGTTATGGTTAATTGTACTAATTGGGTAAAACAAGTAAATCTTAAAACCACTTACCTTTGCCAGCATGCTTCCTGGTGGTGTCCGGGCAAAAGACTCTTTAGGGGTTGAATGTTTTTTAAAGGATACCAGGAGGAAGGAAGCATGTGATGGTGAGTTTAGGGGTGATTTAAATATGTAAATAGGGGTTTAAATTATTTATTGTATTATTTATGGTGTATTATTTATTCTGTAAATAGGTGGGAAGTATTTATGTATTTATGTCTCTTTTTAGATGTTATTGGGTATGTGGGGAAAATGGAAAATGTTTATTGTCTTACCTGGGGTTATGGTATGTTCCAATTGACTCTAATTATCTCACACAGTATATAACAGGTGTTGGTCATTTGGTTTATGTTGAGTCGTGTCGAGTCGTGTGTGGTGTCGGAAGCTTGACCAAAACAGCGCATGTGGCGTTGGTGCTCTCCCTCCAGGTAGTCTCTGGGGCGGTGCTTGTCTCGCTCTCCATGGCACGTCTTGGGGTCACCAGTGTGGAGAAAGGATGCAGGCGAGGCAACGAGCTGAATGACACAAGAACTTTGTTCTTTCTCCAACATACAGTATGGCAAAAGAGATTCCCAGGTTTCTGTGCATTCCTCTTTTGTTGCTTTATTTCCATGTATCGAGACCCGGAACTTCTGACCATAATACTGTACATTGTTGTTTGAACAAAGGATTATGTGGCACATTAACATAACATAACACCGGCGCCGCTCCGACACTATTCTTCTCTTAGCAGCTCTGGCATCTCTTACTGTCCCTGGGGGGCGCATAGACCCAACAGTGCTGTCTGATACTCCCTGGTGACAGCTCCTCATTTGGTCCATTGTTCTCCCCTTCTCCCTGCCTTCTCTGGGTGGAGAAACCCACACACCATGCCCCCACAACAATATCAATCACTCCTGAAAGTGGCAACAACACTGGTGATTCAAATACAAAATACACTATCTGGGTGCATATTCATATTCTGCAGGGTAACTTAACAAACTGTAATGCTGTTTATTCCATCTAGCTGCAATGCTTCTGCACTGTGTATATACTGTATCTGTGTACATATGTATATTCATTTACTGCTTTGACTAACCAGTTCTTATCCACCTTATTCCTGAGGGCACTGCTGTAGAAACAATTATGGGGCAACTTCCAGTTTCGGCTGAAGTAGTGTTAAATCAGTCAACAAGAGTGGAGTAGTGGGGCATTTAAAATTGCGTTTTTGAAAGTGTTTTAAATTCATTTTAATGCATAGTCCACATACCTGTTTTGCAGTCAAGTGGCAGATAATCTCAGCTCTTGCATTTTTGTATTTATTGAACGTTTTTGCGTAGTTCTGGTACTTGCTGCTGTTGGTGGTGTGAGACTCGTAAACCTCAGCTACATCTGTGCTGGCTCCAACAGCAGTGCATGGATCATGGACTGTGTCAAGAATCTGAAACCTCAAAAGACTGTATATTAGGTCCGTACCTCAATAAAGATTCAAGACACAAAGAATTCTTTTGAGTTTTACTTGCCGCAAGGAGTACAGGCGATGATTACATTCAGCACTGCACTGAGGCAGTCTCGGTGTCTTACAGCTTTTATACAAGCAGTGTACATGAGTCATACAGGCAGTTTCTGAGTAATACAGGCAGTTGTCCAATATTTGAACAATCAAGTTCACAGTATTTTTCCACTACTTACATATCAATGGTCATATAAAATGATAAATGCAAAGCAAGTATGTACATTTTCTGACATTTCCCTCCTGTTATCATTTTATAACTACTTTGGGCAGATGCCTTTATTTATCAGTAACATGTAACTTCAGCTTTACTGATTTTCTACATGTACATCATTTGCATCAAAAGTCAATTACACAGGAGATTGATCACAGGCATCACAATCAGAACCAAAATTATCCTCAGTCTTAGGAAGGGGAAAATACTGGCCCCTGGCATCGTTTGCTAACATCATAGTCTGTAACATGAAAGTGTGTTGAGTAAGAGCTCTATTTATCATAGATCTAATGCAGGGAATGACACACATAAACAGCACACAAAATATGATCAACACAACTAGCACTGGGGTTAACCATTTTAAAGTAACTTGCCACCATTGACCAGAAAGGAACCAAGAAGACAGGTTCCAGTTTTGGGGTACATCCTTTAGGCTATCTAGATGTTGGCGCAAACCACGCAATCTGCTAATTATTGCGGTAATATTGTCAGAGGAGTCAGGGATGAAAGTGCAACAATGTTCTCCAATGATAGCACATACACCTCCTTTCTCAGCAAGCAATAAATCAAGAGCGAGACGGTGCTGAGTTATCATAGCTTTCATGGCTGCCTTTTCTGGATTCTTTTTAATGAAAAGAGCAAGGTCAATAATGACATCAGTAAGATTTTCCAATGCCCAATACATGTCATTCATTCTGTGGCTCAAGTAAGCAACTCCATACATAGGGAACACAGTCATAAAAACACCGCGAAGATCACTTATCAAAGGAGGTGATTTGGTGGAGTCTGCAGATCTTTTAGTTCTAGAATGGGACGCAATATTTAAAGCAGTAATGTTCGTGGTAAATATATATGAAGCTGGGATCATTTTTGCCAGGTAACAGGTACCACACCATCGTTTGGGGAGCCACAAATAAACCTTATGGCCACGCACCCAAACGTAATCTCTCGGGCAGGGATACCCGGTTTCGCCAGGAACCCTAATATTAAGGCCTGGTGAGCCAAACCACCAACCTGGGGCTTCCTTTACAATAGCTGTCATGTTCCAGGTGGGGACACCTTTAGTATTACATGGTTGACCAGTACCATTACAATACTTATGTTTGGCCACGTCCTCACTGAAAGTGGCAATAGGGAAATTTTCGATACACTGGCTATTGCCTAAAAGATTAGCTGCATCCTGCCAATATGTACCGCTCTTACTAGCACAATTTCTCTTAAAACAAAAAGGAACCTGTGGTGGATCCCGTGCTAAGGAAAATGACTTCATATTAGTCCTGTTAACAAAACTGGTGAAGTTCTTTGGCAATCTCCAATCAGTGGAGGTTGGATCAGGGTTATAATAAGTGCAGTTTGGCATGGTTTCTCTAAAGAATGTCTCCTTATTATATGGGTAAAATGAATAAGCAGCAAGAATGCAAATGGAATCTGTTAAATTAGCTGGTTTGGCTGTCAAAACAGGACTGTGACGTGCATGATGAGGAACAATAGAGCACACAAAACAATTTGAAGTGTTGTATGTCGTTGCAGTCAACTTAGCTAACTTATACCACTCGTTGTGTAGGTGGGTGCTGTTGTCAACAAGTCCTCTCTTTAGTCGCCCCTGTGGGTTGTTTCCACCTGTGTCCTGAGGGTTTCTTAGAGCCGGGAATGACCACCATCCCACAGTCATAAGCAGTACAAAACACAAAGTTAGCAACACCTTTGGTGCCATGCTTCTACCTGAGAGAGTACCCCTCCGGGCCTCTTTCTTCACCAGGTTTGAGACGATCTCCCTAAATGGAGGGGGGCACTATTACCACACACACCGAGGTGTGTATTCCCTTTGTAGCTGGACTTACTCAGGGAAGCAGGTCAGTTCACTTACAGGCACCCATAGTCTCTTAACGTGTGAAAGGTGAATCCAAGATGATCGTTCAGCAATACGCACTGCAGTGGGGGTGGTCAACAGCACCTGGTATGGTCCAAGCCACCTTGCTGAGTTCCAATGCTGGCGGTGGTGGTTTTTGATGAAGATGTAATCACCGGGTTGCAGAGGGTTATCTTGTCCCTCCTGTGGAGCAGAGAGAGATCTGACAGAATCAATATAGTCTTTGTTCTCACATGCCTTCCTCAAATGGGTTACCAGATCACTGTATTTATTTGAGGATGTCAAGGGCTTTATTTCTGGCAGCAAATATGGTCTATGAAATGCACATTCAAAAGGTGACAGTCCTGTTTTGGCATCAGGTATGGTATTTATAGTCATTTTTACTATTTTTAAGGCTTCTGGCCATGTTTTGCCTGTGTCTTTCATGACCTTTGCAAGCATTTGTTTCACAGTGGCATTTTTTCTTTCTACAAGGCCTGCACTTTGTGGGTAGTAAGCAGTATGAAATTTGATCTGGCTTCCTACAGCTTGAATTAAATGTTGGACTGTTTGTGCTGTGAAATGAGTGCCATTGTCTGCATAAATCAGTTCTGGAATCCCAAAAGTGGGAAAAACATGGCCCAGCAAGGTCCTGCACACAAATGCTGCATTTGCTAAGGATGTTTTTTTTTTTTGTTTTTTTTTAATTACTTATTTTGTACCCATAGGTAGATTTGTTTTGTAGTCTGGTGACAAGCCACCAGCTGCCGGTCGCTGCGTGCGCAAGCACCCTGTATCCCTAACCTGCATGTTTTTGGCATGTGGGAGGAAACCGGAGAAATCCCGGAGTAAACCCACGCAACACGGGGAGAACATGCAAACTCCACACAGATCACTGTTGGCCGGGGGCAGGGATCAAACCCACGATCTCATGATCCCCGCGATCCCCCGGCCGAGGGTAAACTGTGCTGCCACAGTGCTAACCACTGCGCCACCGTGCAGCACACCGTGCAGTGTTGGATGTATTTCTGTCCATTTTGTAAAGGTGTCAATCAACACCAGGCAATACTGTAGTTTCCCATGTTTACCTAATTCAATAAAATCCATACACCATTGACTGAAAGGTTCTTTTGGTGCAGGGAATGATCCTTGCCTTGTTCTCATTGCTCCTTGAGCGTTATTTTGAAGACAATTTATGCATTTTTGGCATGCTTTCTTTGCTTCCTTCAAAATATTAGGACAGAAAAAGTGTTTTTTCAACATCCTCATTATCCCTCCTGTTGACACATGGCCTGGGCCATGTGACACCAAGGCAGCCCATTTGTACAATGTGGGTGGCAGAACAATTTTTCTATCAGGCATGCAAAATATACCTGAATCATTTTGACATGCATCAGGAGGAAGTTCCATATTGCTTTGACAGTCTTTTAAGACATCAACATCATCAATGAAGCAGACAGTTCCCAAAAGGCCCAGAGCAGCACAATGAGCAGCATTATCAGCCAAGCGATTACCACAGCTAAGCAAATCAGTGTTGTTAGTGTGGGCAGGGCAGTGAACAACGGACACAGAGCGTGGTAACATTAAGGCCTCCCGTAATTGTATCAACTGTTGTTGATGTTTGACTGGTTTTCCGGTGGAGGTAACAAAACCATGCAAGTTCCAAGTAGCAGTATGCAGGTGACATGCATTGTAGGCATACTTGCTATCTGTACAAATAGTAACATCAAGATTCTTTGCCCATGTGAGTGCAGAGATCAAAGCAAGCAATTCAGCCATTTGAGCTGATGCAGGCTGTGGAACATTTTCCACAATCAGGATTTCAGTCAATGTTGTCACAGCATAAGCAGTGGATGTTGACCCATCAGGCCTTTTTAAAGATGAGCCATCAGTAAAGAGCCACAAAGAATTTGGTAGGGGCGTGTTATGCAAATCAGGGCGTGGCAAATGTTGACGTAGGGACTGCTGAACACAGTCACGGTCAAAAACGCTGCCATCATTAGTCACTGGAAAAACAGTAGCAGGATTGGGGGAAGCACACCTGACAAGTTTAACATGTGGCTGGGACAACAGGGTTATTGTATATGACAACAGTCTTGCTGGTGACAACATTGAGTGTTTGTCCTGCCGCAACAACCCTTCTACAGCGTGGGGAACATGTACAATTAAATGATGGTAAAGAACCACATCCAACACAGAGGAGACTGCCATCGCCGCTGCAGCTACTGCCTGCACACAGACAGGAAATCCTGCAGCAACAGAGTCAAGCCTCCGTGAATAATAAGAAAGTGGTCTGTATTGTCCAGCATGTATTTGAGTCAGAACTGCAGTAATATGCTTATCCTGGACATCACAGAACAGATGAAAATCCATATCGTAATTTGGCAAGGCTAACGCACATACTGTAGTCAGTATGTGTTTCAACTCATCAATGACTTCTTTATGTTCTGCCGTCAACTCTATGTTGGAGGCTGGTGTAATGTTTGAAATCTTCAAAATGTCATATAGTGGAGCAGTTTTTTGTGAATAATTTGGAATCCATGCTCTGCAGTAATTGAAAGTCCCCAGTACTGACATTAATTGTTTTTTCGTCTGTGGGTATGGGAGTTTTTGAATAGCTGCTATCCTATTTGGTTCCAGTGTTTTCCCATTTGCACTCAAAAGATGTCCTAAAAAATTAACTTCAGGCTGACAAAATTGCAATTTATTTCTACTGCATTTGTGTCCTTGTGAGTGCAAAAATTTCAAGAGAGTCAACGTGTCTTGCTGACATTGTTCTTCATTGTTTGATGCCACAAGAATATCATCAACATAAAAGAGAATTTTAGAACCATGTGATGGAACAAATTTAGCCAAACTGGCTGCCATCGCTTGTGAGAATATTGTGGGACTTTCACAATATCCTTGTGGCAACCTTGTAAAGGTGTATCGTTTGCCATCAAAGGTAAATGCAAACCAGAACTGAGAGTCTTTATGCACAGGAATGGAAAAGAAAGCGTTGCTAATATCTACTACAGAAAAACACACACTATCAGGTGGAACATTATTCAACAGTGTATGTGGGTCAGGCACCTGGGGCGCTCTCGGAATTACTGCAGCATTCACGGCCTGTAAATCCTGCACTAATCTCCACCCAACACTAGGTGGTGCCTTCTTAACAGGGAATAGGGGAGTATTTACAGGAGAGTTAGGGCATGGAATGATAATGCCCTTCGTTATCATTTCTTCAATCAAAGGTCTTATACCATCAACGGCTTCTTGTTTTAATGGATATTGGCCTTTATAGGGTAACACTCCTCCTTTAGAGGAGATTTGAACCTGTGGGGCCCCCTGCATTAGGCCCACATCGGCTGCACCGTTGGACCACAATGCAGGCGGCAGGTCATCCAGCTGTTATTTTTGCTCATGGCCAAAACATTGTGGGAATTTCTCGTCGCCACAGTAAAAATGGGTTTGATATTGCAGCTTCATGCTAACTCTTAGCTCAGATTTATAAGTTTTCGTTGCAGGAGAGTATTGGACTGTCCTGCAATCAGAGTTTTGCCAATCTGTGGCATTCAATCCGTTTCTTACCAGGTGACCACACAGCTCCCATGGTGTGTTCTGCGGTGCCCACAAGGACATGTGTGGTGGCACCGAACCTTCATACAAAGCCATGGCTGCAGGATCAAGGACCACTGAAACTGCAGCTTTTCCCTCATCATCAAAATAAAGGTGATCAGTCTTTACATTGATGATATTGAGGTCTTGGCACGCATCGGCGTACATTGCATCGAAAGGAGCTGTGGGACCATCATACCGCATGGTAACATGTAATGTCTCAGGCCTTTCCAATTTAGAAACTTGATTTTCTGCCAATGAGGTGCTCATAATTTGGGTACTTTTAGTACATAAGGCAGCAACAGCGTTATTTGAATGTAGGTCAAAACTATATAATGTACCACACCCATTGTCATCAAAATCATCATTGTCAAACAGACAAATTGCTGTAGGTGTTGACCTTAACACATTATAATCATCTTGATCCTCAGTTGGTCCAATAGTTAAGTTTAGACTGTGCAATGCATCTCGTCCCAACAAATTTATTGGACAAGAGGGCGCAACCACCACGTCAAGTGTACAGGAAATACCAGTCATGCCATCATGCAGGGTAACAGGTCCATATAATTTTTCTCGAGTTAAATTTCCTCCTGCATTTTGGACAGTAATGGTCCTTCCTGTAAACCGTGCTTTAGGTGGCTGTGCTTTCATGGTTGTTCTTGTTGCACCAGTATCACACAAGAATTGTGTTTGTCTTTCATTTACTAAAAGTACAATGGTGGGGCTTGAGGCAATGCTGTTATACATAGTCAAATCCAAAACATTTTCATATTTTGGTTTCAACTGCAAGGCCTCTTGTAATTTTAATTTTTGTTCTTCCACTACTTTTTTGTCCTCCTCAGTCAGTCTGCAATTGTCACTTAGGTCGGTTAGTCATGCGTCCCTGTTACTTGGTCCTGGACCCCCTGAGGGTCCATCCTGAAAATTCCTTCTATCTCCACCTCCAAAATCTTTTCTCCCTCTTCCTCGTCCTCTTCTATTTAATCCGCCCTTCCTGGGAGACCTACAATCACGGGCCCAGTGACCTGGTCTCCCACAATTGAAACATACAGTACATCCTCTCCTCCACCATACTCATCTCTCTATATATACCCAGCCCTCGTCTTGGGGCGGGCCCCTGTCTGCCGCTGTAAAAACACACAACTTTCTTCATCTCCATCCTGGGCTAATAGCACAGTTGCACACTTTCTACTTCCTCCCTTCCTCTTTGCCTCTGCAACATGAAACACATGTTGCTTAAACTCATCCAAAGTACAAGTTTTCATTGTTACACAACTCATTTTAATGGCAGAAGCCAAGTCCGGTGGTAACGTGTCTAGGAAAATGTATTTCAACAACGTGGACGTGGTATTTTCACGGACACGATCCAAGCCCAAAGTCTTTTTAAACGTTCTGTGGGACACAATTATGAACATATGTATATCATTGCATGATTCATACGTATACCACCTTAGGCTTCACATCTGAGATGGAGAAAAGGACTGAGCCGCTCTGGAGATAACACGAGGATGTGAAAGTTTAGTCTTTGGCATGCACGGAGACAGCCATGGGGGATTTCGCCCAGCGGCCAGAGACTGGAGGTGGGGGTGTTAAGATCGGGAGGAAGTTACATTGTTACTGGGGATTAAGCACCATGTGACTGTGTGTTTTGATGTCCTGGGTAGAAAAGGGACAGATGTTGGGGGATTTGTCCTCTTTCTGTTTTTGGATGATGTTGGAGAATGTGAATAAATCTGACTTGTGAAATAAACTCAGTCTCGTCCTTCCACATTCTCCACACTGGTGACCCTAAGACGTATCATGAGCAGAAGTAATTCCCCCGAGCCGGACTTGTCAGGAACCAGCCAGGCGAACGCAGCCACAGTCAAGCTAGCAGACTTCTGGCAAGACAACCCGTGCTCCTGGTTCCACTTGGTTGAAGCACAGTTCGCCCTCCGGGAAATAACGGTAGATGACACGAAATTCTACCATGTTATTGCCAAGCTCGACAACCGCACAGCTCGACATGTGCAGAGCCTTTTGGAGCGCCCACCAGCCGATGACAAATACGGCGGGTTGAAGGCTGCGCTCATCCAGCGTTTCACTCCCTCAGTCCAGGAGAGAGCGGAGAGGCTCCTGGCTCTGAACGACTTGGGAGACAGCACGCCCGTCGACCTGATGGAGGACATGCTGAGGCTGAGGGGCTCAGATGGCGACGACTTCCTCTTCACCCACATTTTCCTGAGAACCCCCCCCGTCGGCCACGAGAGCGACCCTGGCCAGTTCACCGTTGTTGGCCCAGCGGGACTTCCGCGCGCTGTCCCAGGAGGCACAACGGATTCTCAACGCCAGCAGACAACGCGTGGCCACCGCAGCAGCGACAGAGATCGGCGCGACGGCCCGCGACGGCCCGAGACGGCAGGGGGCCAGAGGCGGCGGTAGCAGACCCACCGTCAACGGCAGCGGCGAGGGCCAGGGATCACGGAGGAGACGACCTCTGTTTCTACCATCGCCGCTTTGCAGAGAGGGCACGCAAATGTATACCACCGTGCCAGTTCAAGCACTTGGGAAACGCCAAGACCGGGGGTCGGTAGCAACCGCGGCCCTCGGGGAAGAGAACAAGCTGCTCTACTTGACGGACGCACGTTCGGGGAGGCAATTCCTCGTGGACGCAGGCTCCCAAGTGAGTTTCGTCATGCCTACATATGCTGACCGGCTGGCGGGTCCCGGAGGTCACGGAGCGTCAGCAGCGAACGGCTCGAGGATTAAGACCTTTGGTGAGAAGACTCTGCTTCTGTCCCTGCACGGCCATACATTTGAGTGGACTTTTGTTATAGCTGCAGTGAGCTTCAATATGTTAGGCGCTGATTTTCTGTGCTCACATGGTTTGTTGGTTGATCTTGCTAATAGGCGCCTGGTTAATGCACTTTCTTTTTATTCTATTCCATGTGCAGCCCGAGTGACCCCGCCCACAGCACAAGCCAGTGTCGCAACGGCAGGTGGTAAGTTCCACACACTACTCACTCAGTTCCCAGCACTCACGGTTCCCACATTTTCAGCAGCTGTCGCTAAACATGGAGTGGAACATTTTATTACTACCACCGGACCGCCCGTTTTTGCAAAAGCTCGGCGCTTGGATGCAGCTAAACTGTCCATAGCGCGCGAGGAGTTCGCCAACCTGGAAAAGTTGGGCATCATCAGGCGTTCAAAAAGCCCATGGGCTTCCCCGCTTCACATGGTCCCTAAAGCTGACGGCTCGTGGCGCTCTTGCGGAGATTTCCGCAGGTTGAACAACGCTACAGCACACGACCGCTACCCGATCCTGCATATCCAAGATTTTTCCATTCATTTGGCGGGGGCGCACATTTTTTCTAAGATAGACTTGGTCCGCGGGTACCATCAAGTCCCAGTACGTGCTGAGGACATACCCAAAACAGCGGTAATAACTCCGTTTGGCCTTTTCGAGTTTTTGCGCATGCCGTTTGGGTTTAAAGGCGCTGCGCAGACATTCCAACGCATGATGGATGCGGTGTTGCACGATCTCCCCTTCGTGTTCGTCTACCTGGACGACATCTTGGTAGCCAGCGCGTCCGAAGACGAACACGAAAACCACCTCACGGCAGTTTTCCGGAGGTTGGGAGCGCACGGGTTAATAATCAACCCAGCGAAGTGTCAGTTCGGGGTGACGCAGATTGATTTTTTGGGGCATCGCGTCTCTCCAGAAGGAGCGGTTCCTCTGCCTGACAAAGTGTGCGCAGTAACAAATTTTCCCCAGCCACAAATGGTCAAAGCATTACAGGAGTTTTTGGGAATGGTAAATTTTTATAACCGTTTCCTCCCCCGCGCAGCGCAGCTCATGCAACCATTGTATGCCGCGCTAAAAAAACAAAAACCCACAAGCAAAATCGAATGGTCTCCTGAGCGAGAGCGAGCATTCGCGGAGGTCAAAACAGCCCTGGCAACGCTGCGTTGTTAGCGCATCCAGACCCAACGGCCTGCATAGCGCTCACTACTGACGCGTCAGATGTGGCCATAGGGGCGGTTGTGGAGCAGCATGTAGCCGGGGCTTGGCAGCCGCTCACCTTTTTCAGCAGGACATTGCGTGATAGTGAGCGAAAATACAGCGCATTTGACAGGGAGTTGTTAGCCCTCCACTTGGCCATTCGCCACTTCCAGTTCTGGCTGGAAGGACGCCGTTTCACCGCGTTCGTTGACCACAAGCCGCTGACTTTTGCGATGGCCAAGGTTTCAGAACCGTGGTCAGGCCGGCAGCAGAGGCAGCTGGCTGCAATCTCAGAGTTTACTACCGATATTCAGCACGTAGCGGGTAAACTTAATGTAGTGGCAGACTGTCTCTCGCACGCCGTAGCGGCCCCAGTCCGCGTAGGGATAGATTATGCAACCATGGCCACGGAGCAGGCTAGCGACGCGGAAGTGCGCGCTGCCACAGTCCGCGTAGGGATAGATTATGCAGCCATGGCCGCGGATCAGGCAAGCGACGTGGACGTGCGCGCGCTCCAGTCTGGACCAACAGGGTTAAGGCTGGAGAACAGGGTGCTGCAAGATGGTATGCCCCCCCTAATCTGCGATGTCTCCACGGGACGACCACACCCGGTGGTACCGACCGCGTGGCGCCACCGCGTTTTTGACTCGATTCATTCTCTGGCGCACCCAGGGGTGCGCGCGTCGGTCAAAATGGTAGGAGAGAAATTTGTATGGCCGAGCCTGCGCAAGCAATTTAGAGAGTGGGCAGCAGCCTGCATGGCTTGCCAACGAGCCAAGGTTCACAAGCACACAAGAGCTCCCTTGGAGCCGTTTCACATCCCGGCTAAGAGGTTCGATCACGTTCACGTGGACCTCATAGGCCCCCTCCCACCGTCGCAGGGGTGCACACACCTTCTGACAATGGTAGACCGCACCATGCGCTGGCCAGAAGTGGTCCCACTGTCATCAACCCCAGCCAAGGAGGTTGCGCGCGCGTTTTTAACGGCATGGGTAGCGCGCTTTGGAGTTCCGTCAGACATTACATCCGACAGAGGTCCTCAATTTGTTTCCGAGCTTTGGTCAGCGATGGCCCGCAGCCTGGGGGTAACGATCCACCGCACTACCGCGTACAACCCGCAGGCTAATGGGTTATGTGAACGTTTCCATAGGTCATTGAAGGCGGCCCTCAGAGCATCGCTTACGGATGCAAATTGGGTGGACAGGCTACCATGGGTTTTATTGGGGTTGCGTTCTGCACCTAAAGAGGATTTAGAAGCCTCCCTGGCTGAATTAGTTTTTGCGCAGCCACTCGGGCTGCCCGGGGAATTTCTCCCAGATAATCCTGCGCCAGAATGTTTCCCGGCTCAGCGGTTGCAGAGTGACGCGGAAGCGGGCATGCTTCCCGGCCCCGTTCCCCACAGTTTTCCGCGCGTTTTTGTGCCTAAGGCTCTAAAAAATGCGGAGTTTGTTTTTGTCAGACACGATGCTCATCGCCCACCGTTGCGACCACCTTATGATGGACCATTTAGAGTGATGGAAACAGGGGATAAGCATTTTTTGCTAGATTTGGGGGGCAGGAAATAAAAGATTGGCATAAACAGACTCAAACCCGCCTTTGTGTTGGCTGACGAGGATGTGCTGTTGGCTACGGCTCCTCGGCGCGGCAGACCCCCTAAGGAGCATTCATCAGAACACCCACAGGGATTGACTAACAGTTCTCATCCTCAGACAGCAGCTCCCCAGCAGGAAGGCGCCGCGAAAGTGGTTAAGCCCGCTTACAGCAGATATGGGAGGCAACTGAGGCCCAGGGGACACGTAGACTGATGTGTAATAGTTTTACCATGACTTGCAGACTATTATTACGTTGTTTCATCTTAGACATTTTTGGGGGGGGGGGGTCATGTGGGACACAATTATGCACATATGTATATCATTGCATGATTCATACGTATACTACCTTAGGCTTCACATCTGAGACGGAACAAAGGACTGAGCCGCTCTGGAGATAACACGAGGATGTGAAAGTTTAGTCTTTGGCATGCAAGGAGACAGCCGTGGGGGATTTCGCCCAGTGGCCAGAGACTGCAGGTGGGGGTGTTAAGATCGGGAGGAAGTTACATTGTTACTGGGGATTAAGCACCATGTGACTGTGTGTTTTGATGTCCTGGGTAGAAAAGGGACAGATGTTGGGGGATTCGTCCTCTTTCTGTTTTTGGATGATGTTGGAGAATGTGAATAAACCTGACTTGTGAAATAAACTCAGCCTCGTCCTTCCACATTCTCCACAGTTCCAAAAAACCTGTGCCAATAATCAATCATGTCTTCCCCACTTTTCATACGCATTGCTGCTATGTCCCCCAAGGAACCAGTTGGACCATAATGTTCTCTTATTTTATCAAACACTTTTTCCATGTTCTTATGATATTGGCCTAAAGTCTCATCCTTTTCTAACCCATCAGTGGCATAATTTTCTGGGACAATTTCCTTAAAGAATTCTTCAGGCTTTGGTCCACAAACAAGTTGTATTATTTTCACCATCTCTGGTGGTGCCAAACGATGTACTTTTAGAAAAGATTGTAGTTCTCTTATACAGCCTTCTACATCGTCTGTGGGCTTCAGAATCAATTTTGCAGCTTGTTGCATTTCATAAGGTGACCACGGCTTGTACATTAGGGCTACCGCGGGATAGGCATTCCCGTCCTGGTCCTTTTCTCCTGCGTTTGGGTGTGGCTTTTCCACAAACGGAAGGCAGGATTCTGGATTTTGAAACTGCTTTTCTACCTTTTTTGCTTCATTCCAATAGGTTTTTGCAAGAACCCTTGGACTCGGCAGGGTAGGGTGGTGGCGCCTCCGCCATATCCCCCCGATCTGGTTTGGAAAGGAGAGGTTTTTCACTCATTTGGGTTTTAACGCATCCTGACTCATTCCTTTTTCCATGTTGGCTTTTCTTATTTTTGTTTTGTACGTCTGTTGCCGTGTTAAGCCATAGCGTTGCACATTGAACTTCTGGATTACTTTTACCCATCTTTTTACTGTTCTTATGTTTCTGTTCGACGGTAGCCACTAAAACGGAGCACTCGTTGACATTCAGTGTAGGTTCAAATCCATATTGATTTCTCCAATTTGTAAGATATTTCTCAGGATTTTTTACATTGCATTTTTGTCTCTCATTGTAATTTTTCATGGTGCGATTTGCCATTTCTTTTCGTCTTTTTTGTTTTCCCGTCTCCTGGGAATTTTTGCCACAACAACCTCCCATTTTATTTTATTCGTTACGAAGAATAAAAGTTTTTACTAGGAAAAATGTACGTATCTTACTTTACATTACCATTACGTCCCAGACGACCTGATATTCTATTTTAGACCCAGTCTAGGTGTTTCATCCTATATTTTACAGACCCCGTCCGTTATTCTCTTATTTTGGACCCTGTCCATGTATTCCAACCTCTTCGGACCCTGTCCGGCAACCTCAAATATATCAAAAACGTGCATTTGCTTCTTATCCGAGGATGGATGTCACTAGGAGACGATGGAGCCTCAGCTGTCCACCAGGTCCCTGAAGTCGGGTAGTCAAATGACTGACGAAGTCAGACCGTGCACGGATTTTCACCTGGGGATGTGTCCTCTCCAGCGACCCCTAGTTGTCATCATCCGGCTCGAAGGACTACGTATGTCAAGAATCTGAAACCTCAAAAGACTGCATATTAGGTCCGTACCTCAATAAAGATTCAAGACACAAAGAATTCTTTTATGAGTTTTACTTGCCGCAAGGAGTACAGGCGATGATTACTAGTGATGGCAAAATCAAAACAGTGTTTTGGAACGTACCGAAACCTAGGCGGAACTTCTGAATTGAATCATTGTTCCGAGGTCTGTGTCAGAAAGAGGATGTCACGTGACTGTTCCATTTCGCGTTCCATTACGTCACCAACTGTTTTGAAACTTCACCATTGTTTTATACAGTGATTGTTTTATCCTGTTTCTCAAATGGAATAATAAATAAAATACTGCCATTACACAATATTAAATTGCCTATTCTATGCACAATTTATGTATTATATAAATACTTTATATGTAAAATACTAATTTCTCATGTCCTTGCCTGATTGGCTGCTGATTCATCACCCCACATGCCTGAAACATTTAAAAGCTCCTCTGAAGTGCAGTTTGTTTGTGAAGTCTTGCCTTTCTGAGTGTCTTGTACTGAGTGTGCTTTTGTATTTACATTATTTGGAAATGGATGGCGGTAGAAAGCGTCCCAGGTCAGCTGTTTGGGATCACTATGACCTTCTTGAGGGAAAAAAGTTAAATGTATGCATTGTATGCAACATCTTGCATTTTTTTTTTTTTTTTTTTTTTTTTGTTACTTATTTGTACCCGTAGGTAGACTTGGTTTGCAGTCTGGTGACAAGCCACCGGCTGCTGGTCGCTGCGTGCGCGAGCGCCCTAAACCTACATGTTTTTTGGTGTGCAGGAGGAAACCGGAGAAATCCCGGAGTAAACCCGTGCAACACGGGGAGAACATGCAAACTCCACACAGCTCACTGTTGGTCGGGGGCTGGGATCGAACCCACGATCTCATGATCCCCGCGATCCCCCGGCCGAGGGTAAAACTGTGCTGCCACAGTGCTAAACCACTGCAGCCTTTTGTAACAATACAACAAGTAGGTGGAGATGCCTATGGACAAAACATCCTGACGCCTGCATTCCTAGCACAACACAACCGAGTGCTGAATCAAGCCATGGCCAGCGTAATGTTTATGGTATGTATTCATGTTCTTTTAATACACATACGAGTATACATTTATACACCTTTATTATTATTTACAATAAATATAATTATGCATTTGATCACTACAAGAAGCCATATTGTTGTACATGTACATATAGTTATGTATTTTACATATAGTTACATATATTTACAATATATGAAGTTGCATGGCAGCATTCCTCCTAACTCAGTCTTTTTGTTGTTCCTTGACAGGAAGGCAAAAAGAACTGAATGTACACAAGCACCCCCTAAAAACAGTTACTGATGTCTATTTTGTAAACAAGCACCCCCTACAAATACTAATTGAAAAAATATATATTTTCAGACAAATAATACTAGAAACCCAAACAAAACACGAAACATTGAGATAAAGACCCGAAAACACTTGACTGGTTCAGTGTAGTATTATAACATTTGGCCACCAGATGTCGCTGTGGGGAGATGTTTCAAATGTTCCAAAATATCAATTCTTTTTCTGAATCAATTGTTCCAAATGATTCGATCTCTCGATCGTTCCATTTCTGCAGTGCCGTTCCATTTCTCAGTGCAGTGCTGAATGTAATCATTGATTACATATCAGCACTGCACTGAGGCAGTCTCAGTGTCTTACAGCTTTTATACAAGCAGTGTACATGAGTCATACAGGCAGTTTCTGAGTCATACAGGCAGTTGTCCAATATTTGAACAATCAAGTTGACAGTATTTTTCCACTACTTACATATCAATGGTCATATAAAATGATAAATGCAAAGCAAGTATGTACATTTTCTGACAGACTGAAAACTAAAAAGGACTGTTGGTGTGATCGGTGGTCCAGACACAACAGCACCAGGAATGTTTTCACTTGTATGCATGTCACAGATCTGACCTTTATATATGTCACCAGATGCAAGGCTGCATGAAGTAAAATAATAAATAAAAAAACAGTAACAGTTTGCTTCCTAAGGCTTAGCGATTTAAGAAAGAGATCAAATAGGTGGGTTTTTTTTGCCTTTGTTGCACTGCATTGGAACGATATAGACTTGATATTAACAGCTTCAACATGCATTAATTTTTAATTATCACAAGATATAGATCAATAAAATTTTGAACAATTGTCAGAAAAGGTCTGTACGTGTTAAGTTAAATAACAAGCATTCACAGCATGACAGCAGCATGAGCATTTTAATTTTGGGGTAAAACGAACAGCTGCAGCTGTCTGGTTTTTTTGTTTGTTTGTTTTTTCCTCTGACTAGATTCTACATCTGCTCTGAGGTAAATTTGATTTGTCCAACATCTTTAGGTTAATTGGCATCAAACTGGGGATTCTAAATTGTCCTTAGGTATGACTGTGAGAGTGAATGGTTGTTTTGTCTCTCTGTGTTGGCTCTGTGAAGGACTGGCAATCTGTCCAGGGTGTACCCTGCCTCTCGCCCATAGATGCTGGGATAGGCTCCAGCCCCCCCGCGACCCGAAAAGGATTTAGCGGAAGAAGATGAATGGATGGATGTACACAATTGGCTGTATAGATTGAATGACAGTAAAGTTGGCTTTTCCTTTTTTTTCTCATCTCTTATAAATGTTTCATTAATTTGTTGTCACACCTAATATTTATTTTAATGTTTACTATGTTGCATCTAAATAGACAAAAGACTGAACTAGAAAAGCACTCGGAGAGCGCAGACCTCCGCCAAGCGCCACAGTTCCCCCCATACAGTGTTTGTGTGTACGTTTTCAGATTCCTTGACCATGAAAACATATGACTAGCAATTTGATTGACAATGATAGGATTAGTGGTTCTGTGGTGTAACATTATGTAGCTCACATATTCCTTGGCAGAGACCCAGACATGAGGGAACTTTGAGCTCGCAGTGGGTATTGACATCACGCCTCAAACGGACATTGAGTCTGGACCCCCCGCGGACTAGAGGAGAAGTGAGAAGATCTGAGAGTGGACCTGAAGAGACTGTCTGACTCCTAGGGTCAGACAGAGAAGCCGAGAGGACAATAGGAGGATTAGATATGAATGGAATTCTGTGTTTGATGTGAATGTGGTTTGTGTCTGATGTAACAGTATAAAGGTATGTGGTTTACCTCAGCTCGCTCTCTTCATTCCCTGACTGAGAGAGGAGCAGTAGGACTTGAGATGGAATAAACCAATACTGAAAAATCATTCAGTCTCTTCATTTCGAGTTTCCTACATTGGTGACCCACACGTGAGAAATATGGAAAGGCTTGGAGGTCGTCTCTCCGACTCCGAACCTGATTCACCGGAGACCGTCCGCACCGGCGTAAACTCCATTAGACTCCCCGAGTTCTGGCAAGAGGACCCGCACTCATGGTTCCAACATGTGGAATCACGGTTCGTACTTAACGGGGTATCAGAGGATGACGTTAAGTTCCACAATGTCATCGCAAGACTCGACAGCCGCACAGCCCGGTGTGTGCAGAGCCTGGTGCAGCAGCTGCCCGCTGCTGGCAAATACGACGCCCTGAAAGCCGCCCTCATTCGGAGCTTTGTGCCATCAGCCGAGGTGAGGGCCAGAACACTCCTGGACCTGTGTGACAGAGGAGGACGCAGGCCGACCGTCCTCATGGAGGACATGCTGCAGATGATCGGGGCAGGCAACGATGCATTTTTATTTAAGCACATCTTTTTGAGGACCCTTCCAGCGCACATGAGAGGCTCCCTGTCCAGCATGAGGTGTGTGGACCAGCAGGACTTCCGCGCGCTGGCTTTGGAAGCAGAGCGACTCCTGGACGCATGGGGCGAGCAGGAGATGGCAGCGGCAGCAGCGGACCTCAGCGCGACAGCCCAGGGCGACGAAGAACCGGTGGCAGCAGAGCCGACCCCAGCGACAACAGCGGCAGCGTGGTCCCGGAGCAGAGGAGAGAACGAGATGTGCTTCTACCATCGACGTTTCGCGCACAAGGCTCACAGATGCGTCCCGCCATGCAACTTCAGGAAGCAGGGAAACGCAAAGAGCTGGAGGTCGTTGGTAGCTTCGACCCTCGGCGAACGGAACAAGCTGCTCTACCTGACGGACGCGAGCTCCGGACAGCAATTCCTCGTTGACACCGGAGCACAGAGGAGTTTCATCACCGCAACCTATGCGGACCGGGCGGCCGGTCCCCGCGGAGATGGAGCAACAGCCGCAAACGGCTCGTCGATCAAGACGTTTGGCGAAAGAACTCTGCACCTGTCCTTGCACGGCCGCAACTATGAATGGACCTTCATAGTAGCGGCGGTGAGTTTCAACATGTTGGGCGCCGACTTTTTGTGCTCACATGGCTTGTTGGTAGATCTGGCTAATAGACGCTTGGTTAATGCACTCTCTTTTTGTTCTATTCCCTGTGCAGCGCGAGTGTCCCCGCCGTCAGTACAGGCCAACGCCGCCGCAGCAGGAGGTAAGTTCCACACTCTCCTAAACCAGTTCCCAGCACTCACAGTTCCCACGTTTTCGGCTAAGGTGGTGAAGCACGGGGTGGAGCACTTTATAACCACAAGTAGCCCACCGGTTTTTGCGAAGGCTCAGCGCTTGGATGCAGCTAAGCTCTCTATTACACGTGAGGAGTTCGCCAACCTGGAAAGGTTGGGCATAATTCGCCGCTCAAAGTCCGCTTGGGCTTCCCCCCTCCACAAGGTCCTTAAGGCGGACGGCTCGTGGAGACCGTGCGGCGATTATCGCAGGTTAAACAATGCCACAGCGCAGGACCGCTACCCAATTCCGCATATCCAAGATTTTTCGGTGCATTTGGCCAAGGCGCGAATTTTTTCTAAAATAGACCTGGTCCGCGGTTATCATCAGGTCCCGGTCTGACCAGAGGACATTCCCAAGACAGCGGTAATAACCCCTTTCGGGCTTTTTGAATTTTTACGCATGCCTTTTGGCCTTAAAGGCGCTGCGCAGACCTTCCAACGCATGATGGATGCCGTTTTGCGCGACCTCCCTTTTGTTTTTGTCTACTTAGATGATATTTTAGTCGCCAGCGCCTCTGAGGAGGAACACGAAAGTCACCTCAGAACTGTTTTTCAGAGGTTGGGAGCGCACGGGTTGATAATCAACCCAGCCAAGTGCCATTTCGGTGCAGCACAGATCGATTTTTTAGGGCACCGCGTCTCCCCAGAGGGTGCAGTCCCGCTGCCCTCCAAAGTACGCGCAGTGGCTGAGTTTCCCCAGCCACTAACGGTAAAAGCGTTGCAGGAATTTTTAGGTATGGTAAACTTTTACAACCATTTCATACCTCACGCGGCACAGCTCATGCAACCGTTGTATGTCGCGCTAAAAAAATAGAAGCCCTCCAATGCGATTGAGTGGTCCCCGGAGCGGGAGCGCGCATTTACTGAGGTTAAGAAAGCACTAGCGAAGGCGGCACTGCTGGCTCACCCAGACCCGGCAGCCCGAATAGCGCTAACCACAGACGCGTCAGATGTGGCCATAGGAGCCGTGGTAGAACAGCAAGTCGCCGGGGCTTGGCAACCACTCGCTTTTTTTAGCAGATCCCTACGCGATGCTGAGCGAAAATATAGCGCGTTTGACAGGGAACTGCTAGCGCTCCACCTGGCCATTCGCCATTTCCAGTTCTGGTTGGAAGGGCGGCGTTTCACTGCGTTTGTCGACCACAAACCATTAACCTTTGCAATGTCCAAAGTCTCTGAACCATGGTCAGGCCGACAGCAGAGGCAGCTGGCCGCAATTTCAGAATTCACCACCGATATACAGCACGTAGCCGGTAAATTCAATGTGGTGGCGGACTGCCTCTCGCGAGCAGTAACAGCGCCTGTCCGCGCGGATGGGGGTTGTAGCACCGCAGACGCGGAGCGCGGTAACAGCGCGGACGCGCACGTGGCTCTGGTGCACGTAGGGATAGATTACGCGGCCATGGCAGCAGAGCAGGGCGAGGACACAGACGTGTGCGCGCTCCTGTCTGGACCAACAGGGTTAAGGCTGGAGAACGTAAGTTTACAAACCGGTTCACCCCCGCTTATTTGCGATGTATCCACCGGGCGACCTCGCCCAGTGGTACCGGCCACGTGGCGCCGTCGTGTTTTTCACGCGGTGCACTCCCTAGCACACCCGGGAGTACGCGTTTTGGTGAAAATGGTAGCAGAGAAGTTTGTTTGGCCGAGCCTGCGCAAGCACGTGAAGGAGTGGGCGAGAGCCTGCATGTCCTGCCAGCGGGCCAAAGTTCACAGACACACAAAAGCCCCTTTAGAACCTTTCCACATCCCGGCTAAGAGGTTTGATCATGTGCACGTAGATCTAGTGGGACCCCTGCCGCCCTCGCAGGGGTTCACACATCTCCTGACAATGGTGGACCGGACCACGCGTTGGCCGGAAGTGGTCCCATTGCAGTCTACCACAGCAGCAGAGGTAACTTGCGGTTTTTAACAGCCTGGGTAGCGCGGTTCGGAGTCCCGTCAGACATTACGTCCGATAGGGGTCCGCAGTTCGTTTCAGAGCTATGGTCAGCCATGGCCAGCGGCTTAGGGGCAACAGCCCATCGCACCACCGCTTATCACCCACAGGCCAACGGTTTATGCGAGCGTTTTCACAGGTCATTGAAGGCAGCCCTCAGAGCGTCGCTCACGGATACAAATTGGGTAAACAAACTACCATGGGTTTTATTGGGGTTGCGTTCGGCACCCAAGGAGGATTTAGATGCCTCACCTGCTGAATTAGTGTTTACTCAACCTCTCAGGCTGCCAGGAGAATTCCTGCCAGCCCATGCAGCACCCGAGCCCCCCCCCCTCCCCCCCGGTGCAGGGACCTCTACGCAGCACGGAGGCAGAAATGCTCCCGGGCCCCGCTCATCACACTTTTCCGCGGGTTTTTGTTCCCAAGGCTTTGCAAAACGCAGAGTTTGTTTTTGTCAGGCACGACGCCCAGCGTCACAGCCTCCGCCCACCTTACAATGGTCTGTTCCGAGTGCTGGAAACCGGGGAGAAATATTTTGTACTGGACTTGGGGGGGCAGGCAAGAGACAATCAGTGTTGACAGATTAAAGCCTGCTTTTGTGTTACGTGACGAACCTGTACGGCCGGCGGGGGCGCCTCAACGCGGCAGGCCTCCCAAGGGACAGCCCCTAGTTCCCCAGCGGGGGGTAAATAACCCTTCTCCCCCTCATTCCACAGGCGCACCGCAGGACGGCACAACACAGGCTGCGAAGCCTGCGTTCAGCAGATTCGGGAGGAGATTGAAGCCTAAGCAACGGGCAGAGTGATGTGTATTTTGATCAACCCGTGTAAATTGTGCTGTAGATCCTGCAAAGGGGGGGGGGGATGTAAGAGTGTAGTGTGTATGACTGTCCGTTATTGACTTAAGGTTGGTGTATGTCCGTTCTTGGGCGTTTCGGGGGGAGTGATGTGGCGTAACATTATGTAGCTCACATATTCCTTGGCAGAGACCCAGACATGAGGGAACTTTGAGCTCGCAGTGGGTATTGACATCACGCCTCAAACGGACATTGAGTCTGGACCCCCCGCGGACTAGAGGAGAAGTGAGAAGATCTGAAAGTGGACCTGAAGAGACTGTCTGACTCCTAGGGTCAGACAGAGAAGCCGAGAGGACAATAGGAGGATTAGATATGAATGGAATTCTGTGTTTGATGTGAATGTGGTTTGTGTCTGATGTAACAGTATAAAGGTATGTGGTTTACCTCAGCTCGTCCTCTTCATTCCCTGACTGAGAGAGGAGCTGTAGGACTTGAGATGGAATAAACCAATACTGAAAAATCATTCAGTCTCTTCATTTCGAGTTTCCTACAGTTCAGTAGTTTTTCAGGAAAATGGCATTTTCCGTAATGGCGGCCACAGTTCCCCCCATACAGTGTTTGTGTGTACATTTTCAGATTCCTTGACCATGAAAACATATGACTAGCAATTGGATTGACAATGATAGGATTAGTGGTTCAGTAGTTTTTCACGAAAATGGCATTTTCCATAATGGCGGTTTTCTTGTGGACGGTGATCCGGATCACCACCAAAATGTAATCAGTTCTTCCTTGTACCATTTCCAACAACGCCTGAAAGTTTCATGGAAATCCGTCCAAAACTTTTTGAGTTATCTTGTTAACCAACAGACAGACAAACAAACAGACAGACAAACCCTTGGCGGAGGTAATAAATCAACAAACAGAAAAAGAAGAAGAAGAAGCCATCTGCTAGCTGCTGCTGGTTACAATTACATCATTTCTAGTAACAAACATTTTATGGTTTTGACTTTTACTTTGAAACTCCTACCGGATGTGACTCTGAGCTAGCTATATGTTACTTCCGCTTAGCTTGTTGAACGGCAGAAGGATCTAGAATCTCCGTCAGAGTCCGATTCTGTGGACAGAGCAGAGGTGGATTAACACCGAGAATCAGCTGATGTGGATTTAAAAATCGGAAATGGAGCCGAGGAGAGAAGGTTAGTTTACTTCCTGTTACCGTGGAAAGACCAACCATGATGCTAAGCTAACGTTAGCCTCCTCCTGTGTCCGCGGATCCTTCAAAAAGTCTTCATGTGTTTGTCAGCAGATTCTCTGGTAAATATTCGTAGGTGAGTGTCAGAGTTTCTGTACAGGTTTGCACATAAATAATAGAATTTAAAGAGTCCCCCCCCCCCCCCCAAAAAAATGAGTTAATTATATTAACACATTGTCAGCAGTCCATCGCAGGGCCAACACAGACAGACAGACAACCATTCACTCTCACAGTCACACCTAAGGACTGTTTAGAATCCCCAGTTGATGCCAGTTAACCTAACCTGCATGTCTTTGGTCTGTGGGAGGAAACCCATGCAGACACGGGGAGAACATGCAGACTCGACACAGAAGGGTCGCTGATGGTCAGGGGTGGGATCGATCCCATGATGCATGTTTTCATCATCAGAAGATGAAAACATGCATAGAAATAAAAATGACAACTCAAGAGAAATGTATGGAAACAATTCACAAATCTGGACTTGTATAAAACAAAACATATATACATAAAAATGAATATTTTTCAACCTTAGATACTTTATTTCGAACAAAAAAGTAAATCAAAAACAAATGTCAAGTGCAATAAAGTAACAGTATACATAGTTCAAAAGGGAGAAGGAAGAAGTGAACACTTATTAATTCCAACTCCTCTTTTCCATAAATACAACCCATGTGAAATATATACAAATTACCACATTTAAGACCCCAAGTAAACAATTAACTATATTTTGTACATATCAACATTAACACCCATCCATCCCAACATACATACAGTCCATACATCAAAACCAGCCCCAGACAACACAGGTATACACAGTGCTGTCCCACCCACCATTCCATAGTGTCCCAGAGTGAGCATAGTGAATCATACATATGAATACTACCCTTCCATCCATCCATCTTCTACCGCTTTTCCGGAGGTCCGGGTCACAGAGGCAGCAGTTCAAGCAGAGAAGCCCAGACTTCCCTCTCCCCAGCCACCTGCTCCAGCTCTTCAGAGAGGATACCAAGGCGTTCCCAGACCAGCTGGGAGACATAGTCTCTCCACCGAGTCCTGGGTCTGCCCCGGGGTCTCCTCCCAGTGGGACATGCCTGAAACACCTCAAGTGGGAGGCGTCCAGAAGGCATCCTAATCAGATGCCCATACCACCTCAATTGACTGCTTTCAATTGTGGAGGAGCAGCGGTTCTACTCTGAGCCTCTCCCGGATGACTGAGCTCCTCACCCTATCTCTGAGGGTGAGTCCAGCAATCCTACGGAGAAAGCTCATTTCAGCCGCTTGTATCCACGATCTTGTTCTTTCAGTCATTACCCAAAGCTCGTGACCATAGGTGAGAGTAGGAACGTAGATTGACTGGTAAATCGACAGCTTTGCCTTAGAACTAAGCTCCCTCTTCACCACAACAGACCGGTACGTCTGCATCACTGCAGATGCTGCTCCAATCCGTCTGTCAATCTCTCGCTCCATTTTCCCCTCACTCGTGAACAAGACCCCAAGATACTTAAATTCCTCCACTTGGCAGGAGCCTGTCCCCAACCCAGAGAGGGTAATCCACCTTTTTCTGGCTGAGGACCATGGACTCGGACTTGGAGGTGCTGATTCTCATCCCAGCCGCTTCACACTCAGCGGCAAACCGTCCCAGCAAGAGCTGTAGGTTATTGCTGGATGAAGCCAACAGAACAACATCATCTGCTTCAGGAAGAAGATGGAGGACAAGATGCAACAGAGCGACATCAGCGGGGTCTGGAGAAACCTCAAAACCATCTCGGGGCTCCAGAATACCTCCCCCCAGGCCACGGGGGGCAGGGAGTGGGCGAACAACCTGAATCTGTTTTTCAATAGATTTGACCAACCGCCCTCCCCCCTGTCTGCACAACAACCACTGCTGCCTCTAAAGAAATCAAGTCCTGCTGCCCACTCCCCACTCCACCAACACCCCCCCACTCCCAACACACAGCCCCCCATCCTGACCCTGACCGAGACCCAGGTGAGGACGGAGCTGAGGAAGATCAAAGCGAGGAAGGCGCCGGGACCGGACGGCATCAGCGCAAAGCTCCTCAAGTCCTGTGCAGACCAGCTGTGTGGGATTGTGACATATATCTTCAACATGAGCCTGAAACTGGGGAGGGTACCACAGCTGTGGAAAACATCTTGTGTGGTACCTGTACCAAAAACTTCCCACCCCAAAGACCTGAACAGCTACAGACCGGTGGCCTTGACGTCCCACTTGATGAAGACCCTGGAGAGACTGCTCCTTGCTCACCTCCGCCCCCTGGTGGAACCAGCGATGGATCCACTCCAGTTCACCTACCAGCATGGCATTGGGGTGGAGGATGCGGTGATCTTCCTCCTTCACCGTTCTCTGTCCCACCTGGAGAAGCCCGGGAATATGGTGAGGATCATGTTCTTTGACTTCTCCAGTGCTTTCAACACCATCCAACCGATGATCCTGAAGGACAAGCTGCTGCGAGCAGGGGTGGACCAGCACCTGTCATCATGGATCCTGGACTACCTCACGAACCGGCCTCAGTTTGTAAGAACCCAGGACTGTGTGTCCGACACGATCATCAGTAGCACGGGGGCCCCCCAGGGAACGGTGCTGGCTCCCTTCCTGTTCACTCTTTATACTGCAGACTTCTCACACAACACAACACACTGCCATCTACAGAAGTTCTCTGATGACTCTGCGATCGTTGGCCTCATCTCCAATGGAGATGAAGCTGAGTACAGAGGGCTTATCCAGGACTTCGTGGACTGGTGCCATCGGAACTGCCTCCAGATCAACGCGAGGAAAACTAAGGAGCTGGTGGTGGACTGCCGCAGGCATGGGCAGCCCCTCACAGCACCAGTAAATATACAGGGAACAGACATCGAGATGGTGACTTCCTATAAGTACCTGGGTGTTCATCTGAACAATAAACTAGACTGGTCACACAATACTGACGCACTCTACAAGAAGGGACAGCGCAGGCTGTTCCTGCTGAGGAGACTCAGGTCTTTTGGTGTACAAGGGGCGCTGCTGAAGTCATTCTATGACACGGTGGTGGCATCAGCCATCACTTTTGGAGTCGTCTGCTGGGGCAGTGGCATTACTGCAGCCGATAGGAAGAGACTGAACAAACTGATTAAGAAAGCTAGCTCTGTCCTGGGGCAGCGCCTTGATCCGATGGAGGAGATAGGAGAGAGAAGGACGGTGGCTAAACTGTCATCTCTGCTGGAGTCCGAGTTCCACCCTATGCAGGACATACTGGATGCACTGAGGAGCTCATTTAGCAGCAGACTACATCATCCCAGGTGCACAACCGAGAGGTTTCGTAGGTCCTTCCTACCAACGGCTGTCAGACTGTACAACCTAAGCAGGGCTGCTCGCAGAGATAGCAAAAAGACATAACAAACTAATAGTTTTTTGAATGCAATAGACTTACACAATGGTCCCCTCCGGCATACAACTAGGAACATACCGGTCGCTATGGAGGGTGAGAATACGTATGGGCACATAATCATACCATGTAGGATAACTAAGTAGACGGTTATGCTGTTTCATCCCATCTAGCAACAATGCTCTGCACTGTGTGTGTTTATATATTTACATATTTATTCCATCTAGCTACAATGCTCCGCACTGTGTTTTTTATATATCTACATATTATTCCATCTAGCTACATTGCTCCGCACTGTGTGTGTTTATATACTTGCATATTTATTCCACCTAGCTGCAATGCTCCGTACTGTGGGTGTTTATATATTTACATATTTATTCCATCTAGCTACAATGCTCTGCACTGTGTGTTCACACTGGCTTTTCCCTGCACTGTGTGTTCATATACTCATATATTTATTCCATCCAGCTACAATGCTCTGCACTGTGTGTCTGTGTGTGTGTGTGTATATATTTATTTTATAGTAATATGTACATATGTATATTAGCCGCTCTTGCTTGCTTGTTTTTTTCTTGCCTTCTGATTGTTGCTCTGAGTGTTGCTATCCCTGTGCTGTTGCAATCCTGGAATTTCCCCGTTGTGGGACTAATAAAGGCTTATCTTATCTTATCTTAAACAACAGAGATGAGATCCTGTGGTCACCAAGCATGACACCCTCCATTACCTGGCTGCGCCTAGAAATCCTGTCCATAAAAATTATGAACAGGATCGGTGACAAAGGGCAGCTCTGGCGGAGTCCAACTCTCACTGGGAATGAGTCCGACCGAGTGTTGGCAATACGAACCAAACTCTCACAACGGTCGTACAGAGACCGAATAGCTCGTAACAACAAGCCCGATACTCCATACTCCTGAAGCACTCCCCACAAAAAACCACGAGGGACGCGGACAAATGCCTCCTCCAAGTCCACAAAACACATGTAAACTAGTTGGCAAACTCCCACAAACCCTCGAGAATTCTCGAGAGGATAAAGAGCTGGTCTGATGTGCCACAGCCAGGATGAAAACCACATTGCTCCTCCTGAATCCGAGGTTCGACCAACGGCCGAACTCTCCTCTCCAGTACCTTGGCATTGACCTTCCCAGGGAGGCTGAGGAGTGTGATCCCTCTAAAGTTGAATACTACCCTTCTAACATATATTCTTTCAGCAAATAATGTTTATACCTCTTTTTGAATTGATTTCTGTTTGTACATAGTTTCAGTTCCGGCTCCAGACTGTTCCACAAATCCACCCCACATATGCACATACTTTTCTTAGTTGTTCGTATCTTGGGTTTTGTAAAGTTTAAGTCTCCTCTCAAATTATAATCATTGTCTGTTTTTTGAAATATTTTTTGTATATTAGTTGGGAGTTGATTATTAATTGCCCTGTACATTACTTGTGCTGTCTTAAATTTAACTAAATCCATGAACTTTATGACATGTGACTTTAAAAACAACGAATTGGTATGGTCTCTATATCCTACATTGTTTATTATCCTTATAGCTCTTTTTTGTAATGTGCATATTGACTGTAGGTTGGTCTTGTAGGTGTTTCCCCAGACTTCTACACAGTAGTTAAGATAAGGTAAAAACAGTGGCGAAGTGGTTTAGCACTGCGGCAGCACAGTTTACCTTTGGCCGGGGGATCGCAGGGATCATGAGATCGTGGGTTCGATCCCAGCCCCTGACCAACAGTGAGCTGTGTGGAGTTTGCATGTTCTCCCCGTGTTGCGTGGGTTTACTCCGGGATTTCTCCGGTTTCCTCCCGCATACCAAAAACATGTAGGTTTAGGGTGCTCGCGCACGCAGCGACCGGCAGCCGGTGGCTTGTCACCAGACTGCAAACCAAATCTACCTACGGGTACAAATAAGTAACAAAAAAACAAAACAAAACAGTGAATTGTACAGTAAGAACAATGATTTATAGTCCAAGATGTGTCTTGTCTTCCCCAGTATGCCTATACATTTTGCCATCTTGGCCCAGATGTGACTGATGTGAGGTTTCCAGCAGATTTTATTGTCTAGCTTCACCCCCAGAAACTTATTTTCCTGTACTGTTTCTATTCTGGTATCATCTATCGTTACCATTATTTTATGATTTATTTTATAATTTCCAAACAACATAATCTTTGTTTTTTTTCAGATTTAGAGATAATTTATTTTTGTTGAACCACTGCGTTAACCTTTTCATTTCAGTTGTGACCACCTCTAAAACCTGCTGCAAATTCTCACAAGTGCAAAGGATATTTGTGTCATCCGCAAACAAAATAAATTTCAGAATTTTTGATACTTGGCATATGTCATTTATATACAAGATAAAGAGTTTGGGTCCCAAAACTGACCCCTGGGGCACACCACAAGTGATGTCCATGAAGGGTGATTTGTGCTCACCAATTTGTACAAATTGTTGTCTTGTGGCCGCACAGGGGCTGCACATGGGGAGAACATAATGTCTAGCATCTTAGATAAGAACAAAGTGCAGAGTTTCCTTGGAGATAACAGGAAGTTGTGAAAGTGTGATCTTTTGTGCGTCGGAGACTGCTAGGAGGCTCCTTTGTGTTCAGAGACTGAGAGGGGGATGTCAGGGGATTAAGGAAGTGAATGTATTGTGTCCTTTGATGTGAATGCAATGTGACTTTTGAGCTGTAGGAAGACCTGAGTATTTAAGGGTCGAGTTTTTTCTGAGATGCCCTCTTGCTACGATGCTCATGTTGGAGATGTGTAATAAACTGCCTAAGACAAATCTGTCTCGTCATTTACACATTCCACAGTCTGTTACTTAAATAACTTTCCACCCAACTCAGTCCTACCCCTCTTATCCCATACCTTTCCAGTTTCCTTAGTAGAATTCTGTGGTCAATGGTGTTAAAAGCTTTCTTTAAATCTATAAATACTCCTACAGCAAACTTTTTTTTTATCTATACAACTAGTAATTTCTTCTATAAGTTCGATCAGTGCCAAAGATGTAGATTTATCTGCTCTAAAACCATACTGGCTGTCTGTAAGGAGGTTGTGTTTTTCAATGAAATCATCCAGTCTCTTAGTGAAGATTTTTTTTCAAGTATTTTGGAGAATTGTGAGAGTAAAGAGACTGGCCTGTAATTTAACCGAATAACCTTTAATTCTTATTTTGGTTTTAGACATTTTCTTAAACTCTAGATGTGAATTATTCATGTTTCCAAATATTTTCCTACATTTTAATTAATACTTTTCAACTTTTTGTATCTTTTATTTTATAAATTTCCAAAAACTCAAGAATTATTTGTGCTTCCACACTGTTATACTATCCATCCATCCATCTTCTACCACTTTTCCGGAGGTCCAGGTCGCGGAGGCAGCAGTTCAAGCAGAGAAGCCCAGACTTCCCTCTCCCCAGCCACCTGCTTCACCTCCTCAGAGAGGATACCAAGGCGTTGCCAGGCCAGCTGGGAGACATAAGCCCCTTTTCCACTTGTACCTATATAGCCCAGAACACCACAAAACAGTTTTATTCAGGTCAGCACGCTTCTGTTTCCATTACACCAGATTACCACTTGAGGTGGGTGGGATTTTTTTTTTTTTTACAAGGGCGGCACAATCCTCCTGTGACGTCAAACAAGCAATATAGGCAAAACACAAGATGGCGGAATACAAGGCAAGTGCTCCGTCTGTGGCTTTTTTCCAAAGTAAAGGTAAAAAAGGAGAGCCAGAGAAGGCTATAGGCGGTGAGACAACACACTCTGGAAAAGTACTGGAGCATTTAGGAAGCCATACAGAGCAGTATAAAGTGGAAGACATGAGGATACGAACTAGAAGCTAATGATAACGAATGCTACTTTGCTTTAACCTTTTGACTGCCTTGGTTCATGCACAGGTAGCGCTGTGGAGTGCTTGTGTCACAGTTCTGCGACTGTCAGGTGACGTGGCCTTAAACCACAATAAACCCCCCAGTTGTAGTAAGTATTGCATCTCACAAGGTGGCATACATGTATAACTTACTGCTCTTGCCTTGGAGGACCAATGGCCCCCATATAACCCCCCCATTTCTGGACACCAAAGAAGAAGAGTTTGTAAACAAATGTTGATCAAGCGCAAGACAGAGGAGGCATTTGCTCCCAAATATGCCAACTATGATTCTAAAAAGGGATTATTTAGCTTATGAAGGTAAATAGCTACATTTTCTTATAACAGAGGGTGGGCGAAGCTGGTTGATTTGCACCTGCCATCGACCCCCAGCGCCATGTGACTGGACAGTACAATCGCGCTGGTTCCCGGTCATATGAGATAAATTGTGGCGGAATAAAAGTGAAATTGCGGTGGAATAATCATACCAGCTTCTGGATGTGGGAGAGAAAGCGAAATTACTGAGAGAAGACAAAATAATGACCAGGATGGATGAAAATGGACAAAGCGCACCGCCTGGCCAGCGGTAAATGACGAATTTCTTTGTTTACATTGTAACTGATTTTCTGGTTCATATACTTTAAAGATAAGATAACAAAATGACCAAAAGAAATGGTGACAAAAAACAAACCCATCCTTTGTGTAAATATGTCCAAAGTCCACTTTTGACTGAAAGTTATGTCATTCGATATGGCTGCTGTGGCATTATGCAAATTAGATGCGTAAATTTACTCCTATCTCAAACTTTGGATCATATTCCAGGGTTTCCTCTGGTAACATTTCTCCGTGGTGGGCCGCCTCGCCAGGAATTGTACCACCATGCCAAGGCGATATGATTTTATTAAGAAAAATATATGAAGCAATGACTTTTCGTAAACACGCACATGAACAATGCGCGTGGCCGTCATCCGCGTGGAGTTTAGAAGCGCCCTGCCCACGCAAGTTCTCGACAGTTGAAAAAACGGGTGAATATTGTTCTTGATGACAGACGTTGGTCCTTCAGTCTAATCCGACGTCCCTGATCCCATCCGAGTCGATCTCCACCGTGTGAACACTAAAATCTCTCACGCCCGGTGTGTCATTAAGGACCCACCGGGCATGGGTCATTACACAGAATGAAGGTGTAACCAACATTCATATGGACGTTGCAGATTTACAGGAAAAAAGTTCAAAATTTGCAAGAAAAAAACATGCTAATTATCAAAAAAAAAGATTTGCAGATTTACAAGCAGGCAGTGTCTCGCTAAGCGTGACTGTCGACAAAAACATGAGTTTGTTCAAGTACTTTAACCCCTTGCACTCCGGGCAATTTTCCTAAAAACGCCAAAAAATAACGTGCCCAAAGTAAATCGAAAGCTGTTCTTCAACCCTTTGCAGCATCTTCATGGGGTTGGTCTCATTTAAAAGAAAACACTTTGAATTTTTTGGCAAAAAAAACATAATCTCTCTACGTGCTCTGGCCACTGAGTTACAGTCATCTAAACATACTGAACTTGAAGAAAATAAATTTGGCCACGGTGTTTTTTTGGATACAAATGCTTGCAAATAACACACAGCTGTCCGATCCGGCTGGAAAATGCAACAGAAATGTAGAACCAAGTGTTATCAAGCTGAGATCCAAATTTGGTAACAGTACCACAAAAAGTGAATATATTACACAGCTTTGTTCTCAGGCTGTTCCCAGGCGTTTTGGAACTGTGCCAAATTGTGCCAAATGGCACAGTTTGGAAAAACGTCTGTAACTTTTGAATAATTCAACGTAGAATCTTCATTTTGGGCTCTAATGAAAGGTCACATTCAGGGCTGTGTCTGTGTGTGTGTGGGGGGGGGGGGTTGTCCCCCCCCCCGCTACAGAGGACGGAGATCGGCCCTCGCTACATGACGGATTACACTCGTTGCATGTTTCCACAGCAACGCTGTCACAGCGGCTTCCCCCCCACCTCGCTACTGTGTGTGTGGGGGGGGGGGGTTGTCCCCAGATTTCTCCAGAGGAGCCAAACTTCATTCTTGGGGATTTTAACCATGTTTCTTTAAAGAAGACACTTAAAAACTTTTATCAGTATGTCTCCTGCCCAACCAGGCGAAAAAAGACATTGGACCTGTGCTATGGATCCATAGAGAGGGCCTATAAATCACTCCCCCTTCCTCCTTTAGGATCCTCAGATCACAACTGTGTACATTTGCTGCCCACATATAAAACTGCTCTCAGAAGAGGCAAGGTGGAGACGAGAGACATTGATGTGTGGACAGAAGATTCAGCGCACAACCTCCAGGAATGCTTTGACTGTACAGACTGGGAGATGTTCACACTGGCCTGCGGGGATGATTTGGACTCTTTGGTGGACGTCACTTGCTCATACGTGGCCATCTGTAAAAATAAGATTGTTCCACGTGAACGTGTCAAAATATATCCCAACAACAAACCATGGGTTACAAAATCAGTTAAATCCTGCTTACAGAGGAAAGCACTTGCCTTTAAACAGGGGTCTGTTTCTGAGCTACAGGTTGCCACAAAAGAGCTGAAGTCCGAAATTTTAAGAGCAAAACAGAATTATAAATCAGAGTTGGAAAGCAAGATGGCAACAAAGAAACTTGGTTCAGCCTGGGCCAGTATGAAAACTATTGCAGGCCTTCAGAGCACAGAACGCAGTAATCGTGTGTTTTTAGATGGTTTTAATTCAGACACAGAGCTGGCTAATGCTCTTAATTGTTTTTATGGTTGTTTTGACTCCTTTGATTTTAGCACAGAAACCCAAGATTTGAAACAGAAACTCAGAGACAATCAGCACTTTAATATTGAGGTGCAGGATGTTAAAAGGGAGTTCTGCGCTGTAAAAATGAACAAAAGTCAGGGCCCTGATAATATATGTGGGCGCTTGGTAAAGTCCTGTGCACATGAACTGAGTCCTATATTTCATTACATTTTCAATAAGTCCTTACAGACACAACATGTGCCTAAGATCTGGAAAGAAGCCGTGGTTGTTCCCGTTCCAAAATCCAGCTGTCCTAAAACGGTAAACGACTTTAGACCAGTTGCTTTGACTTCAATTTTAATGAAAATTTTTGAAAAACCGGTCAGATGTGAGGTCCTAAAGCAGACTGAGCATGCATTGGATCCTCTGCAGTTTGCCTATAGGCCTCACAGAGGAGTGGAGGATGCCACTGTCACTCTGTTTAACATGCTTTTTAAACATCTGGATTTTAATGGGACACACGCCAGACTTTTATTTGTGGACTTTTCCTCCGCCTTTAATACAACCCAACCTCATATCTTAGTTGAAAGGCTCCTGCAGCAATTTGATTTGAGCAATAATCTGGTGGGCTGGATTCTGGATTTCTTAACCAACAGGACGCAGAGAGTAAGGGTCAATGGTACATTGTCTGACCTAAAGTGCTTTTCTACTGGCTCTCCTCAGGGGTGTGTGTTGTCACCACTACTCTTCATCCTGTACACAAACATGTGTCGGTGCAGACATGACAACAGACACATTATAAAGTATGCTGATGACTCAGTTATTGTCAGTCTCCTCCAGGATGGTGAGAGTGGCCACGGCTCAGTAGATGATTTTGATCACTGGTGTGAGGATTCCTACCTGCAGCTGAATACGACAAAAACTAAAGACTTGATTATTGACTTTAGGAGGAAAAATCCCAGGCACAAAACCACCGTACTAAAAGGCCAGACCACTGAATGTGTACAATCGTACAAATATCTTGGGACGATTATTGATAGTAATTTAAACTTTGAAGAGAACTGTGAAAGGGTGTGCAAAAAGGGTCAGCAACATTTGCATTGCTTGAGAAAACTTGCAGGCTTCCAAGTTGACCGAACAATAATGACAATGTTTTATCGGGCTTTTATTGAATCTGTTTTATCCTTTTCTTTAGTGTTATGGTTTGGTCAGATAAAACTGAAACAGAGGAAATCCTTGGATCAGGTAGTTAGATGGTCCAATCATTTGCTTGGTGAGCCACAGCTGAGCCTGACATCCCTGTACACCAGACAAGTACAGACAAGTACAGAGGATGGCTACCTCAATTTTAAATGATGACTCCCTCCCTTTGCACTGCCACTTTCAGCTTCTTCCCTCAAGACGGAGGTTTGCTGTCCCAAAAAGTAGAACCCAGCACTACAAAAACAGCTTTGTCCCTGCTGCTGTCAAAGAGTTGAACAAGCTGTAACAATATATTGCACATAATTTAGGTACCTATTTACTAACTCTATTTTATATTTACTTATTTTTGTAGGATGTCACTTGGGTTCTAAATATTTTATTGGGTTTTAGACCTTTGAGTTTTTAACCTCTTTGACTAGTTTTTAACTTTTAATATGACCCTTCTCTCTTACCTCTGGTTTTTCTCCTATCTCTTTGTCTTTTTATACCCTGATTGATGGAGCCTTGAGTATTCTTATCATGTTTATAGTCAGCTTCATATGTGCCTGTGTTTGTGTCTATGTTGAATGTAATTTGTGGCTTGTAAATATGGATGTCACCAGACTGCAAAACAAATCTACTTACGGGTACAAATAAAGTAACCTGAACCTGAACCTAGGCCAAGGCCAGAACTGCCTGTCTCAGCCTGGGATCACAAATCACTTAATCACAAAGTCCATTTTGACCCCCCAGTCAAGGTGGACAGACCTATGCCACTTTCACCCTCAGGCAAGGTAGATACACACCTCCTAATATCCCAGGCTGAGTCTCGAACCCATGACACCGTGATCTGAAAACCTGTTACTCTACCACTGAGCCACAGAGGAATTCCTCCACTAGCTCTTGGCTAGTAATGGGGGTGTACTGTAACAGTGTCCTGAACTGCACCACTGACTAATTTCCCATGGAAGGGGCCATCACGGTCTGTATATGATCTTGCACACTAGCTACAGTCGCCATAGCCTTCTAGAGATAAGCAATATGGCCAAACATTACGTCTTGGACCAGAGCGTTACAGAGGAACTCCGTGGCCTAGGCCTTCACCAGACCTCCACACCCCCGGACTTGACTGCAGTGTCCCATCCTAAATGGAGACGTCGTAGATGTTGTGAGCAGCGATAAGAGAGGTAAACATTGAGATATCTGAATGAAGCTTGCCCACACAGACTCGTGATTCCGTCCCTCATTCTGGCCAACATACGCTCACTCAAGAAAATAGACCACATACAGCTCCTGAGAACTACGCAACATGATGTGCAGAGCTGCTGTGTTTTTATCTTTATAGAAAGGTGGTTAAATGACAATATCCCAGACTCTGACATTCAGTTAGCAGGGCTAACATGCTATCGTGCTGATGGGGTGTTGATGGAAGGGGGGAAGACCCGTGGGGGAGGCGTGTGTTTACATCAGTGACACTTGGTGCCGAGATGCGACTTTTACACAAACACTGTTCTCTATCGGTGGAGTTTATGATCATCAAGTGCCGTCCCTTTTACATACTGAGAATTTACATCTGTCCTGCTAGTCGCCGTGTATGTCCCACCCACCGCCATAGGTGAGAGGAGTAAAGCACTAAAGGAACTCTATCAGGCTATAAGGGAGACACAAACAGCACTTCCAGATGGATTCCTCATCACAGCAGGAGACTTCAGTCATGCAGATTTAAAGGCCCTCCCAGCAAAACTGCACCAACATGTGGACTTTCCAACAAAAGGAGACAATTTGCTGGACCTGGTGTACACAACTCACAAGAGAGCATACAGAGCCTCCTCCTCCCCCACCTGAGTCTCTCTGATCACATCACTATCTTGCTAAGGCCTGCATACAGACCCAGAGTGAAAACGATCAGATCAACAAAAAAGCAGGTACATGTGTGGCCAGAGGGCGCTTTGGATGCTCTTAAAGACTGTTTCAGCACTACACACTGGGACACTTTCAAGCATGCAGCCACTCACAGTAGACACACAAACCTAGAGAAGTACACTTACGTTGTTGTAGCCTACATAGTGAAATACATTGATGATGTTAATCACTGCAAATCCATCACTGTTCATGCTAACCAGAAGCCATGGATGACAGCAGAGGTTCACAGGCTCCTGAGGGCTCGGGATGCAGCCTTTAGGGCTGGCGACACTGCAGGACAAACAACAGCTAGGGTCAACCTGTCCCATGGCATCACGGAAGCAAAACGACAGTACAGCAAGAACATATCCAGACACTTTAGCAACACCAGAGATGCACGTTCTCTCTGGCATGGCATACCTATGGACCCTCATCAACTACAAACATCCAGCTCAGACCTGTGCGAGTGACATCACACTGTTTAACAGCCTAAATGACTTATTTGGCTACTTTGAAACAAAACAGCACAACAGAATGGAAGACCACTCCTCCAGACGAGCAGGCCATGAGTCTAGATCCAACTAGCATGAAGAGGACCCTCTCCAGGATAAACCCACGCAAGGCAGCTGGGCCAGACAACATACCAGGTCACATTCTGAAGGATTGTGCGGAGGAGCTCAAGAATGTCCTGGCCGACATCTTCAACATCTCCCTGGCTCAAGCTGTTTCCACATGTTTCAAAACTGCCATTATAATACCAGTCCCAAAGAAGCTCTTCCAGTCTAGCTACAACGATTACCAGCCTGCAGCACTGACCCCCATCATAGTGAAGTGCTTCGAGTGGCTTGTCATGCAGAACACCAAGTTCATCATCCCCTCCTCCCACAACCCATCAGGTTGTAAAGGTCAAACAAATCCACAGAAGATGCTATCTCTGCTACTCTCCATCCATCCCTCACCCACCTGGACTCAAAGAACTGTTAATGTTGTTCTTGGGACTTCAGTTGGGATCGAACCAGGGATCCCATGGTCAAGGGTGGGTTGCTGTGCTGGCACAGTGCTAACCACTGCGCCACCGCACCACATGTGATAAACTGTGGTTTATCACATCTTTGGAAAGCTGAGTTCAATTTCTCTAGCCACACCCAGGCCTGATTACTGCCACACCTGTTCTCAATCAAGAAATCACTTAAATAGGACCTGCCTGACAAAGTGAAGTAGACCAAAAGATCCTCAAAAGCTAGACATCATGCTGTGATCCAAAGAAATTCAGGGACAAATGAGAAGCAAAGTAATTGAGATCTATCAGTCTGGAAAATGTTATGAAGTCATTTCTAAAGCTTTGGCACTCCAGTGAACCACAGTGAGAGCCATTATCCACAAATGGGGAAAACATAAAACAGTGGTGAACCTTCCCAGGAGTGGCCAGCCGACCAAAATTACCCCAAGAGCTCAGCAACGACTCATCCAAGAGGTCACAAAAGACCCCACAACAACATCCAAAGAACTGCAGGCCTCATTTGCCTCAGTTAAGGTCAGTGTTCATGACTCCACCATAAGAAAGAGACTGGGCAAAAATGGCCTGCATGGCAGAGTTCCAAGATGAAAACCACTGCTGAGCAAAAAGAACATAAAGGCTCGTCTCAGTTTTGCCAGAACACATCTTGATGATCTCCAAGACTTTTGGGAAAATACTCTGGACTGACGAGACAAAAGTTGAATTTTTTGGAAGGTGTGTGTGTCCCATTAAATCTGGTGTAAAAGTCACAAAGCATTTCAGAAAAGGAACATCATACTAACAGTAAAATATGGTGGTGGTAGTGTGATGGTCTGGGGCTGTTTTGCTGCTTCAGGATCTGGAAGACTTGCTGTGGTAAATGGAACCATAAATTGTGCTGTCTACCAAAAAATCCTGAAGGAGAATGTCCGGCCATCTGTTCGTGACCTCAAGCTGAAGCGCACTTGGGTTCTGCAGCAGGACAATTATCCAATACACACCAGCAAGTCCACCTCTGAATGGCTTGAGAAAAACAAAATGAAAACTTGGGAGTTGCCTAGTCAAAGTCCTGACCTGAATCTGATTGAGATGCTGTGACATGACCTTAAAAAGGCGGTTCATGCTCAAAAGCCCTCTAATGTGGCTGAATTACAACAATTCTGCAAAGATGAGTGGGCCAAAATTTCTCCACAGCGCTGTAAAAGACTCATTGCCAGTTTTTGCAAACGCTTGATTGCAGTTGTTGCTGCTAAGGGTGGCCCAACCAGTTATTAGGTTTAGGGGGCAATCACTTTTTCACACAAGGTCATGTAGGTTTGGATTTTATTTTTACCCTTATAAAACCCCTCATAACCCTGTACTGTCAGACCATTGTCTGTTAACCTTTGATTTTATTATTTCTGACTATTTGGCTCCTAAGGAAAAATATTGCTACAGTAGATGCCTCTCAGATGATGTTGTTACCAAATTTATGCAGATTGTTTCCTCTATGCCATGTGTCAACACAACGGAAATAAGCTATAGACAGCTTGCTCCTTCTGTAATTGATAGCATGGTAGATAGTGTTACAGCTTCTCTGCATCAGACTCTAGACATGGTGGCCCCTTTAAAAAAAGAAAAAGTCTAATCAGAGGTTTCTAACTCCTTGGTTCAACACAGAAACTCGTAGCTTAAAACAGAAGACTCGTCAATTGGAAAGAAAATGGTGCTCCACTAATTTAGATGAAATCTATTTAGCTTGGAGAAATCATCTTTTAATTTATAAAAAATCTCTGAGAAAAGCTAGAATGAGTTGTTATTCTGCATTAATAGAAGGGAACAAGAATGATCCCAGGTTTCTTTTCAGCACTGTAGCCAGGCTGACAAAGAGTCAGGACTCTGTCAATCCTAGCATTCCCTTAGAGCTTACTAGTCAGGACTTTATGAACTTTTTCAATAATAAAATTTCATCTATCAGAGATAAAATCAGTCAGATTCTTCCCACTGTTAACTTAAATACATTAACTACCACAACTCCTTCAATTGACATCTGTTTGGATCAGTTTACTCCAATTGACCTTTTAGAGTTAGACAAAATAGTTTCCTCATCCAAGCCTTCAACTTGTCTTTTAGACCCTATTCCTACCAGGTTATTTAAAGAAGTCTTCCCACTTATTGGTAGCTTTATTCTTCAAATAATCAATTCCTCATTAACTTTAGGCCATGTACCGCCTTAGTGAAGGTCACTAATGACCTCCTGATTGCATCTGATAATGGACTTGTTTCTGTTCTTGTCCTTTTAGACCTTAGTGCAGCCTTTGACACTATCGACCATAATATTCTACTTGATGGATTAGAACACTATGTTGGACTTAATGGAACTTCGTTGCAGTGGTTTAGATCTTATTTATCTGATTGGTTCCAGTTTGTTCATGTCAATAATGAGTTTTCTTTCAACTCAAAGCTCAGTCATGGAGTTCCACAGGGGTCTGTGCTAGGCCCTACTCTTTTTAGTTTATATATGCTTCCGTTAGGCAACATTATTAGAAAGCACTGTATACATTTTCATTGTTATGCAGATGACACACAGTTATACCTGTCAATGAAGCCAGATGATAGTAATCAATTAGCCAAGTTAGGAGCCTGTCGGAAATCAAAGCTTGGATGACTTGTAATTTCCTGCTTTTAAATTCAGATAAGACTGAAGTGGTTCCAAGGTTGTCATAGGCAGGAGCGGCACTGGGATTAAGCTCCCAGTGCTCATAAAATGCTCCTTACGGCGTGCGTCTCGAAAAGCCTCTGACAACTAAGTCCAACTCCTAGCCTGCCCGTGTGGTTTAGTCTCTAAGCCCGGTGGAACTGCTTTTACTAATAGGAGAAGGGGCGAGGGCGGATCTCTGGCGCCTTAAAACCAGATGCTTCGGGTAGATGGTGGCTCGTCAACCTGGGAAGGTAGCCCATCTAGGGGAAAGTAAACCCTGATTTCAAACCTCCGCTGCCTTGCGGCACACCCGGTCACGGGAAAGGCTTCGGGAGTCAACCCTGAGGAAAAATCTAGAGTCGGAGCCCCTAAGGCAGTTCTCTGTTGTGCTCAACATCGTTCTGGCAGCTCCTGCGACGGCGCTGGTGCCAAACTATAGCAGCCCTGCTGTTCCTTTGGATTCATCAGTGACGTGGAGAGGGGGGACATGCTGCATGGGTAACATCTTGTCCTCCATATCTTCCTGCCCAGGCTTGAATCCTACCAACGCCCAACGCTGGAAGGTAGAACACCAGTGCGCATCAGCCTGTTCAGCCACAGGCAGTGTTGTTCCAGCAGAGTAGACATTTAGGATTCATTTAGGATGGTCATCATAGACCGACGGAGGCCGACGAACAAGACTGAAGTAATCCTAGTTGGTCCAAAAAACCTTAGAAATACCTTTCCAAACCAAACTTTTAGTTTGGATGTGGTTACTCTTTCTCTTAATAGCTCTGTGAGGAACCTTGGAGTTATTTTTGATCAAGATTTGTTTTTCAATTCACATATTAAATTTGTTTCTAAAACTGCCTTCTATCATTTGCGTAATATTGCCAAGATTAGGAGTATCTTGTCTCAGAGTGATGCTGAGAAACTTATCCACGCTTTTGTCAGCTCTAGATTAGATTATTGTAACTCTTTATTATCAGGTTGTCCTAAAACATCTTTAAAAAGTCTTCAGTTGATCCAAAATGCTGCAGCAAGAGTTTTAACAGGTACTAGAAAGAGAGATCATATCTCTCCGGTTCTGGCCTCCCTTCATTGGCTTCCCATTGAGTTTAGAATTAAGTTTAAAATCCTTCTTCTCACTTTCAGAGCTCTAAACAATCAGGCCCCTTTTTATTTAAAAGATCTTGTACTACCCTATTATTCTCACAGAGCACTACGCTCCCAAAATGCTGGATTACTTGTAATACCTAGAATCTCCAAAAGTACAATGGGAGGTAGAGCCTTCAGTTTTCAAGCTCCTCTCCTGTGGAACCAGCTGCCAATCTGGATTCGGGAATCAGACTAGATCTCTGTTTTTAAGAATAGGGTTAAAACCTTCCTTTTATGATATAGCCTACAATTAGGGAGGGATCATGTGTCACTGAACCCTCCCTTAGTTATGCTGCTAATAGGTTTAGACAGCCGGGGGACCTCCAATAATTGCACAGAGCTTCACTCCTTTCTTCACTCTCAATGAAATATTTTGCTGGTCATTAACATCTGTTTGTTCTCTCCCATAGATTGAGTCCCCATCGTGCTGTTTGCTCTCTACATGTCTGTTCTTCTCATCTTCTCTATCCCCTCACCCCCCAGCTGGTCGCAGCAGATGGCTGCCCCTCCCTGAGCCTGGTTCTGCTGGAGGTTTCATCCTGTTAAAAGGGAGTTTTTCCTCCCCACCATCGCCAAGCGCTTGCTCACAGTGGATCGCCTGATTGCTGGGGTCTTTCTGCAATTGTGGGGTTTCCCCTACAGTTGAAAGTGCTATGAGATGACTGTTGTTGTGAAATGGCGCTATATAAATAAAGCTGAATTGAATTAATAATCTCTCCCAAAGATGCTGGGATAGGCTCCAGCCCCGCTGCAACCCGAAAAGGATTAAGCGGAAGAAGATGGATGGATGGATGGATGAATTAATAATACATACCTTCATTTAAAAACTGCATTTTGTGTTTACTTGTTATCTTTGTCTAATATTTAAATTTGTTTGATGATCTGAAACATTTAAGTGTGACAAACATACAAAAAAATGAGAAATCAGGAAGGGGGGAAACACTTTTTCACACCACTGTATGTTTGAAGAAGAGACATCAGTCAGAGGATCAGGTCATTCACTCACAGGACACCATGTCCCAGTGCTCCTGATTGCCAGTCCACCCCTGAGTATTACCAGTTAACAAAAAGCCTGCATTTAACTTCTACCCTTTACAGTTTTGAAGGGTTTTCTGCATATTAGATCTGTGGTTTGAGCACGTCATGTCTGGGGCCAGTTTGTGGTGAGCACACACATCTTTTGTTGTTGGGGGAAGGGGGGTGGAGCTGGAGAGGAACAGCCCTCCACACAAGACAGGCACCATCTAAAGCAGGGGTGGCTAATCATGTGCGATGGAGGGCCAAGACCCTGCAGGCTTTACCTCCAACCAGTGTTTTCAACAGCAGATTCCACTGATTTTCTTCCGACTGATTGCTGATAAGGGAAAACACCTGCTGAAGAGACTGGATAGAGGAGAAAACCAGCAGGGTCTTGGCCCTCCATGGTACATGATTGTACACCCCTGATCTAGAGGTTAATGCTAACCATGGAGAACTTGGAGAAAATTGATCTCCTACAGCTGGAGGATACCATTGCATCTCAGATAATTAGAAAACCATGATTCCATGATTTAATTCAAAAAGCTGAGTCATGATCATCAACATTTAAAACAAAAAGGCTTGATATGACTCACTTTATGTTATATAGAAAATTAAAGACTTTCAGCTTTTTTTAATTGAATTATGGTCACAATATTCTAATTTTAGCTCATTCCAGTGAAGCCCCAAGAAATAAATGTGATGAGGTGAGGTCTGTCTGTCCACATTTCACGGGAATCCTCTTAGGGATTTGCCCTGATGTTCACCAAACTCCCTCACAATGATCCTCAGTTGGGCTTGCATCCAAGTTGTACTCAAGGTCAATGTCAAAGGTCGGGAGATCCGGGCCTTTATGATGTCACAATAAAGCATTACTCCTCCTAGGTCATTGACCTTGACCTGAAGCACATCCTAGATGGGTCTGTATCTAGAGTGTGCTTAAGGTTAATGTTACCAGTCAGTAGATCTGACAATCCTCGGTGATTTCACCAGGCCAGAATGACCTACTCCATCATTGATGGTCTGGTTTGAGTTGACCAGTAAAGAAAGTGTCACGGTAAAAGAAAAAGGAAACCTAAATGAAACTGTCTGTTATACCTGCCAGGTGGATCATATTGAAGAATGTTTCTCTTCTCTGATTGTTGCAGGAACAGGTTGGTGAGAACGTTTAGCTGGTCGGTGTTGGTGGTTCGGCTCCTCTTCTGCTCCTCATGGATGAATAACTGATGTAGCTCTGTGGAGACCTGCCATTGATGGTCTGTGCTGAGTGCTGGAGAATAAAGAACCATGTCAAAGTCCACATTCTGAGTCTGAGGACTTTTATTGGACCTACAGGCTAACTGAACTAGCCTCATCCTTCTAGCTCTGACTGCCAGCAGCCACATCACAGCATCTGGAGGAACTAAAGAAACCATCAAGATGTTTTCAGGTCGGTGTCTGAGAGAGTTGATCAGAGAGCGACTGGCTGCTGCTGCTGAAGAAATAATAACAGAGTTTGAACTAATCACTAGCCAGTACGAGGAAGAGATCGATCGTCAGCACAGACTACTGAATATGCGCTGGTGCTCCCAGATAAAAATCCACAGAATAGGTATGTGGGACTATAATGGTCTGAATGAGGCTTTAGAAAACTCTGGATCAGGTTTCAATCATGGTTGTGTCTTAAATGTGCAAATTTGTTAATTTCTTGCAAATTTTTGTTTCTAAATCCTAGATTTGATACATTTGTTCCTTATTAATTTGTAAAGTGAAACTTTTTTCTCCCCCTTCTTTGTCTTTGTTGCTCCAGATTTCCCACAGCAACCTGAATGTAAAGAGGAGGAAGATCTGACTGAGCAGCAGCTCTGGAACCAGGAGAGGAACTCTGTTGTGGACCAGGAGGAACCAGAAGCTCCACAGGTTAAAGAGGAACAGGAGGAACTGTGCATCAGTCAGGAGGGAGAACAGCTGGTAGTGAAGCTGGAGGCCGATACCTTCATGGGGACTCTTGTTTGTGAGGAAAAGCAGCAGAGTGAAGCAGAACCAAACAGTGAGCAGCTCTTCTCTCACAACTCTGCTGGAACTGAGATCCAAGATGAGGAAGGAAGCCGGCATGTCAACTCAGGATCCACTAAAGAAGAAGAAGAAGAACCCAAACCAAAGAAGAGACGACTGAAAACAGGAAGTGACAGTAACAGTGATGACAACTCTGTGACCTCAGAGACTCTCTGTGAGAATGAAACAGGTAAAAAGTTAGAAAATGTTCAGGTTGAGTCTTTGAGAAGCTGTCCTAAAATAAAATAATCATATTAAAATAATTTCCAGTAACTACATAAATCTGACGTACTTGTACTGGTCTAGTTTGTCTTTGTCTTTGACTGATCCATGTGGTATGACCAGTGTGTAGAGTAGAGCTTGGTGATATCTTGACATTTAAAACATCCATCCATCCATCTTCTACCGCTTTTCCGGAGGTCCGGGTCGCAGAGGAAGCAGTTCAAGCAGAGAAGCCCAGACTTCCCTCTCCCCAGCCACCTGCTCCAACTCTTCAGAGAGGATACCAAGGCGTTCCCAGGTCAGTTGGGAGACATAGTCTCTCCAGCGAGTCCTGGGTCTGCCCCAGGGTCTCCTCCCAGTGGGACGTGCCCAAAACACCTCAAGTGGGAGGCATCCAGGAGGCATGCTAATCAGATGTCTAAACCACCTCAGCTGGCTCCTTTCAATGTGGAGGAGCAGCAGTTCTACTCTGAGCCTCTCCCGGATGACTGAGCTTCTCACCCTATCTCTGAGGGTGAGTCCAACAATCCTACGGAGAAAGCTCATTTCAGCCGCTTGTATCCACGATCTCGTTCTTTCGGTCATTACCCAAAGCTCGTGACCAAAGGTGAGAGTAGGAACGTAGATTGACTGGTAAATCGACAGCTTTGCCTTAGAACTCAGCTCCCTCTTCATCACAACAGACCGGTACAATGTCTGCATCACTGCAGATACCGCTCCAATCCGTCTGTCAATCTCTCGCTCCATTCTCCCCTCACTCGTGAATAAGACCCCAAGATACTTAAACTCCTCCACTTGGGGCAGGAGCCTGTCCCCAACCCGGAGAGGACAATCCACCTTTTTCCAGCTGAGGACCATGGACTCGGACTTGGAGGTGCTGATTCTCATCCCAGCCACTTCACACTCAGCGGCAAACTGTCCCAGCAAGAACTGTAGGTCATTGCTGGATGAAGCCAACAGGACAACATCATCTGCAAACAACAGAGATGAGATACTCTGGTCACCAAGCATGACACCCTCCGTTCCGTGGCTGCGCCTAGAAATCCTGTCCATAAAAATTATGAACAGGATCGGTGACAAAGGGCAGCCCTGGCGGAGTCCCAACTCTCACTGGGAATGAGTCCGACCGAGTGTTGGCAATATCAGAATCAGAATCAGAATCAGAATCAGGTTTATTGCCATTGTTCATGTAGTACACAAACTAGGAATTTGTCTCGGTACAATGCTGCAACATTAAACATGATAAGATAAGAGAAATAAACTATACATGTAATAAAGTGTAGGATAAGATTAAGTGATACTGGTCAACAGTTAAAATATATATTAGCCAGCAGCAGATACTGTGGAGAACTATATAGTGCAGTCGGTAATGCAGGAAGAAAACAGTGATGATTGACATGAGTCTGGTTGAGCTGCTGTACATGGTGCACGAGAGTCACTTAGTGTTCAGCAGTCTAATGGCAGAGGGGAAGAAGCTGTTCATGTGACGGGAGGTTTTAGTCTGGATGGACCGAAGTCTTCTACCAGAGGGGAGGGGGGCAAACAGTACATGACCAGGGTGTGAGGGATCGGCTATGATCCGGCCAGCACGCCTCCGGGTCCTGGAGATGTACAGATCCTGGAGAGATGGGAGCTTGCAGCCGATCACCTTCTCAGCAGTGCGCACGACGCGCTGCAGCCTTAGTCTGTCCCTGGCAGTGGCTCCTGCGTACCACACGGTTATGGAGGTGGTGAGGATGGACTCGATGATGGCTGTGTAGAACTGCACTAACATCTTGGTGGGTAGCTTGAGCTTCCTCAGCTGCCGCAGGAAGAACATCCTCTGCTGGGCTTTTTTGATGAGTGAGCTGATGGTCAGCTCCCATTTGAGGTCCCTGGTGATGGTAGTGCCTAGGAAGCGGAAGGAATCAGCAGTGGTGATGGGAGAGCCTGAGAGGGTGAGGGGGGGCAGAGGAGTAGTGACTTTCCTGAAGTCTACAATCATCTCCACTGTCTTCAGAGCGTTCAGCTGCAGGTTGTTATTGCTGCACCAGGACGCCAGCTGGGCCACCTCTCTCCTGTAGGCGGACTCGTCGCCGTTGGAGATGAGCCCGATGAGGGTGGTGTCGTCCGCAAACTTGATCAACTTGACAGACTGGTGGCTGGAGGTGCAGGAGTTGGTGTAAAGGGAGAAGAGTAGGGGGGAAAGTACACAGCCCTGGGGTGATCCGGTGCTGATGCTAGTATAGTCTGAGACAGTCTTTCCCAGCCGCACATGCTGCCTCCGGTCCGTCAGGAAGTCGATGATCCACCTGCAGAGGGAGTCAGGCACGTTGAGCAGGGACAGCTTGTCCCGGAGCAGAGCGGGGCAGATGGTGTTGAATGCGGAGCTGAAGTCCACAAACAGGATCCTGGCGTAGGTTCCCGGGGAGTCCAGGTGCTGCAGGATGGAGTGGAGGGCCAGGTTGACTGCATCGTCTACAGACCTGTTGGCTCGGTAGGCAAACTGCAGCGGGTCCACGAGAGGGGTGGTGATGGACTTGAGGTGGGACAGGACCAGGCGCTCAAAGGACTTCATGACTACAGAGGTGAGCGCTACAGGTCTGTAGTCATTAAGTCCAGTGATCCGTGGCTTCTTGGGGACAGGGATGATGGTGGAGGATTTGAGGCAGGACGGCACGTGGCATAACTTAAGGGAGGTGTTAAAAATGTCTGTGAATACAGGAGCCAGCTGTTTCGCACAGAGTCTCAGGGTGGAGGGAGACACGCCGTCTGGGCCGGGGGCCTTGCGCGGGTTCAGTCTGGAGAACTGTTTGAGCACATCCTGCTCACTGATGATAAGGGGAGGGGGGGAGGTGGGGGGGGGGTGCCTTAAATGAAGTAGGGAATGTGGAGGCTGTGGAGCTGGAGGGAGGGGGGGAGTTGGACACAGATGACGAGGTGTCAAAACGGGCATAGTGTTGGGACAGTCTCTGACAAAGGGCTTTGTCATCCTGACCTTTAGGAGCCTGAGGCCGATAGTTGGTGATCTGCCTCAGTCCTCTCCACACGGAAGCCGAATCATTAGCAGTGAACTGCTGCTGGAGTCTCTCTGAGTACACAGATTTAGCCCTCTTCAGCTCTCTGTTAAACCGGTATTTAACCTCCCTGTAGCAGTCCCTGTCTCCACTTTTCAGCGCTGCTTCCTTCTCCTTCCTGATCTGTCTGAGCTTAGCTGTGAACCAGGGTTTGTCATTAGAGTAACTCACCCTGGTGCGTGATGGAAGAATGTTCTCTTCACAAAAGTGGATATATGAGTTCACAGTGTCCGTGTACTCATCCAGATCATGCGTGGCTCCTTTAAGCATGCCCCAGTCAGATATTTCCATGCACGTTTCCAGCTTCTCCTCAGCATCACTGGTCCGTATCTTCGTAGTGCTCACAACAGGTTTAGTGAGCTTCAATCTCTGTCTGTATGTGGGAATGAGGTGAACCATCACGTGATCAGATAATCCCAGCGCAGCTCGAGGGACAGCGCGATATGCGTCTTTCACTGTGGTGTAACAGTGATCCAGTGTGTTTAATCCTCTGGTGGGGCATTTAATAAACTGTTTGTAGCGGGGGAGATCGTGGCTCAGATTGCACTGATTAAAGTCGCCAGCCACAATAATCAGCGAGTCTGGAAAACTCCGCTCTGTGTGTTGAATGTGATCCGCGAGCACGCGCTGAGCTTCGCGCGTGTCCGCGTCGGGAGGGGCGTACACAGCGATCAGTATAAAAGAAGCAAACTCCCGTGGGGAATAAAAAGGCTTGCAGTTGATAACAAGAAATTCCAAGGCAGGAGAACAGTGTTTGGAAATTTCCGTTACATCAGAGCACCAGCTACAGTTGATGTAGAAGCAGACACCGCCTCCTGTGGTCTTGCCGGAAAGCTCTGTGTCACGATCAGCACGGAAGAGCTGGAAGCCGTCGAGGCGCAGCGCGCTGTCCGGTATATTTTCCCGGAGCCAGGTCTCAGTAAAGCAGAGGACAGCTGAGGAGGCGAGGTCCTTAAAACGCATCAGCAGTCTCAGTTCATCCACCTTGTTAGAGAGAGAGTTGGTATTGGACAGAAATATGCCAGGCAGCGCCGTTCGCGAGCCTCTCCTGCGAAGTCGTACGAGAGCGCCCGCTCGTCTTCCTCTCTTCCGCCGTCTCACTTTCCGAGCCAAACAATAAACCAGATCGGCGGCAGGGGCTAGAAAAACTGGGAGGAGGTCCGTGGGGGTCAAAGTCCTGATATTTAAAAGTTCTTCACGGGTATAAGTGCAAGCAGACACACAATTGACAAACAAAAACAAACAAAGAGCGCAGCGAAGCACCATGTCGACCGCTGTGGGCGCCATCTTGGGATCGTCCACAATATGAACCAAACTCTCACAACGGTCGTACAGAGACCGAATAGCTCGTAACAACAAGCCCAATACCCTATACTCCCGAAGCACCCCCCACAAAAAACCACGAGGGACGCGGTCGAATGCCTTCTCCAAGTCCACAAAACACATGTAAACTGGTTGGGCAAACTCCCACAAACCCTCGAGAATTCTCGAGAGGGTAAAGAGCTGGTCCGACGTGCCATGGCCAGGACGAAAACCACATTGCTCCTCCTGAATCCGAGGTTCAACCAACGGCCAAACTCTCCTCTCCAGTACCTTGGCATAGACCTTCCCAGGGAGGCTGAGGAATGTGATCCCTCTAAAGTTGGAGCACACCCTCCGGTCCCGTTTTTTGAAGAAAGGAACCACCACCCTGGTTTGCCATGCCAAAGGCACTGCCCCCAACCTCCACGCAATGTTGCAGAGGTGTGTCAACCATGACAGCCCTACAACATCCAGGGCCTTGAGGTACTCAGGGCGAATCTTGTCCACCCCCGGGGCCTGGCCACCAAAGAGATTTTTAACCACCTTGGCGACCTCAGCCCCTGTGATAGGCGAGTCATCCCCCTCGTCTACAAGCCCTGCTTCCTCTGTGGAAGGTGTATCAGTTGGATTGAGGAGATCCTCAAAGTATTCCTTCCACTGCCCGATGATATCCCCAGTCGAAGTCAACAGCGCCCCATCCGCACCATACACAGTGTGGACAGGGAGCTGCTTCCCCCTCCTGAGCTGCCGGACAGTTTGCCAGAATCTCTTCAAGGCCAACCGAAAGTCTTGTTCAATGGCCTCAACTCCTCCCATACCTGAGTTTTTGCTTTTTACCACCCGAGCTGTGCTCCGCTTTGCCTGCCGGTACACCTCAGCTGCTTCGGGAGTCCCACAAGCCAACCAAGCCTGATAGGACTCCTTCTTCAGCTTAATGGCCCCCCTCACCACTGGTGTCCACCACTTGGTTCGGGGGTTGCCACCACAAGATGTCCCGACGACCTTGCGGCCGCAGCTCTGGGCAGCCGCTTCAACAACAGAGGTGGAGACCATGGCCCATTCAGACTCCATGTCTCCAGACTCCCTTGGAATGTGGTTGAAGCTCTTCCGGAGGTGGGAGTTGAAGACCTCCCGGACAGGGGCCTCAGCCAGACGTTCCCAGCACACCCTCACTATGCGTTTGGGTCTACCAGGTCTGAATGGCATCCTCCCCTGCCATCGGATCCAACTCACCACCAGGTGGTGATCAGTTGACAGCTCTGCACCTCTCTTTACCCAAGTGTCCAAGACATACCGGTTGCAGGTCTGATGACACGATAACAAAATCGATCATCGACCTGCGACCTAGGGTGTCCTGGTGCCAGGTGCACATATGGACACCCTTATGCTTGAACATGGTGTTTGTTATGAACAAACTGTGGTTAGCACAGAAGTCCAATAACTGAATACCACCCGGGTTCAGATCAGGCAGGCCGTTCCTCTCAATCACTCCCTTCCAGGTTTCACTGTCGTTGCCCACGTGTGCATTGAAGTCCCCCAGTAGGACAATGGAGTCTCCAAGAGGAGCACCCTCCAGCACCCCAGTCACAGACTCCAAAAAGGGTGGGTACTCTGAACCATCACTTGGTGCATAGGCACAAATGATGGTCAGGACCCGTTTCCCAACCCGAAGGCGCAGGGAAGCAACCCTTTCGCCCACTGGGGAAAACTCCAATATAGAGGCAGCAAGGTGGGGGGATACAAGAATACCCACCCCTGCTCGTCGCCTCTCGCCCGGGACAACTCCAGAGTAGGCCAAGCTCCAGCCCCTCTCCAGGAGACTGGTTCCGCAACAGAAGCTGTGTGTTGAGGTGAGGCCGACTATTTCTAGCCAGAATCTCTCAACCTCGTACACCAGCTCAGGCTCCTTCCCCACCAGAGAGGTGACATTCCACGTACCAAAAGCCAGTTTAGAAAGCTTGGGATCAGTCCGCCAAGGTCTCTGCCTTTTACCGCCACCTGATCCACATAGCACCAGATCCCCATGATCCCTCCTGCAGGTGGTGAGCCCACTGGAGGGCGGACTCATGTTACCCCTTCGGGCTGAGCCCAGCCGGGAAACCCGGCCACCAGACACTAGCCATCGAGCCCCTCCCCCAGGCCTGGCTCCAGGGTGGGACCCCGGTAACCCCATACCGGGCGGGGTACACTGAATCCTGACATTTAAAACATGTGAAGCTATTTTCATCCGTGATAGATGATGGTACAATATCGTTTCTATGGCGATAGCTTACGGTGCCTTCTAATTATTCTCATAGAGTCTGTAGTTTTCCTGATTTTTCTTTCTCCAAGTCTGCCTCCTCACTACCCCCCCCCCCCCCCACTGATCCCCCACCACCACCACCACCTGTTCACTCCCCACAGAAAAACTGGTCAGTTTCCAGCCTGGTCAGACCTGGTCACCAACATTTTTACAAGTCTTGTAATTTAGTAGCTCTATGCAACTCAGCACAGATGAGTGGTTGTACACAGCTCTGGTTGTTGTCCTGTAGTTTAACAGATGGGGTTATTCACCTTTTCCTCAGCCCCATGATGCCTTCTGTGAATTATGGTAGCAACTTCCCGTACTAGTTTAGAACATGTGTTTGTCACTGAAACGGGACACTTTTCCTTGTTAAAAACATTGATTTTGGCATCAGAAATGTGGGAACACGGCCTGTTGCACCTCAAAGCAATAATATAATCAAACCACTTTACATGACTATCGAGGGAAGGAAAGATGACCTTATAAAGTGGCCTCATTGACAGTAGCTCCATTAGTTAGCGCCGCTGCTAAGATGCTAACGCTGGAAACAAATGACCCATGCTGGCAAAAGGAGTCACTTTGAGGAAATTTTCAAAACTGATGTAACATTATTTCCATATTCTGTTTTGAAAGACCTTCAAAATGATATTTAATTTGTAGGTAGTGTGCAAAAACTGACCCAGAGAAAGATGGTTTGTTTATATTTTAGCTTGGTTGAAAACTCGCGGTCAATCGGTCGGGAGTTACGTCTTCCGCAAAAGCATAGGTGTTTTTAGAAAGTACAATTTCTAAGCTTTCCAATGATACCAGGCACTCATGGGGAGTTTTCCCGGGACTTGCCGCTGCCAAACAAAGAAAGAGTCATGATTGATGACTTCCTGTTGCCTGTACTCATAATGACGCGGTGCGCATTCAGACCAGCACGTCTCTACTGCACTGAAGTCGGCTGCATTTTGTTAAAATATGTTGGACATAATCAAATTTACCTTAGAGCAGACGTACGCCACAACACTGTGCTTGGATGTCGTCTGTCACCGTGTGGTGAGAAGCCTCCATTTATCCAGTCTGGCAGAACCACAAACACCAGCAACAAGTACCAGAACTAACGTTCAAAAAATACAAAAACTAGAAGAGCTGAAATTAGCTGCCACTTGATGTGCTGCATGACTAGCCACTCAAAGCACTTCATTATAATGGGGGTCAGTGCTATGGGCCGGTAATCATTGTAGCTTGATGGGACGGGCTTCTTTGAGACTGGTATTTTGGTGGCAGTTTTGAAGCATGTGGGGACAACAGCTTGAGACAGGGAGATGTTGAAGATGTCAGCCAGGACATTCTTAGGCTCCTCTGCACAGTCCATCAAGACACGACCCGGTATGTTTTCTGGTCCAGCTGCCTTGTGTGGGTTGATCCTGCAGAGGGTTCTCTTCATGCTAGCCAGATCCAGACCCATGGCCTGCTTGTCTGGAGGAGGAGTGGTCTTCTGTGCTGATGTGCTGTTTTGTGCTTCATATCGGCTGTTTAGTTGTTTAGGTTGTTGAGCAGTGTGATGTCACTCACACAGGTCTGAGGTGGAGGTTTGTAGTTGGTGAGGGTCTGTATGCCACGCCAGAGAGAACATGCATCTCTGGTGTTGCTGAAGTGGCCGGATATTATCTTGTTGTACTGTCGTTTTGCCTCTTCAAATAATAAATTAATTAAAACGTGTTGGAGGAACAAACTGGCTCTTAATGCATTTATTTATTTACCCTTTGTTCTTATTAAAGACAAAAATAGAAAGGAGATGTTTTTACCTTCTTTACATGTTTCAACTGCACTGCAGCCTTTGTCAGAAGAGTCAACTGATTGCTGCCAGGTGTCACTTTATCAGCTGACTTTCGTAGGCGGGGCCAGCCCAGCAGACCTGTCAGATCCACCGAGCCGGCCCCGCTTTTTGGGGCCGCTCTTAATGCAACTTGATTTCTAATCATTTTTAATTAGTCCAGTAGCAATAAAGAACAACGTTGAAGTCATCTCAAATGCACATTAAAAACAGTTTGATAACAACATGGCAAAATTAAGAGGAAAAAAATGCATAAAATTAATGACAGATGAATTTTTACCATTGATTTTTTTCAGTATATAATTTAAAATGTAGAAAAAGAGATGGTCCTTTTAATTGGTTCTCATATATAAACTATAGAATCAACAGAAAATGTATATCATGATATATATCGTTATCCTCAAATAAGATCACTTATATCGTGATATGAAATTTTGGTCATATCGCACAGCCCTGTTTGACAACATGTTGTCACCTCAGGGGCAGCAGTGGTGCAGGTGTAGTGTGGCCGACTACTGATCGGAGGGTCAGGGGTTCGATTCCCCCTCTGTCTGCAGTCTGCATGTTGAAGTGTCCTTGAGCAAGACACTCAACCTCAAGACACTCAGCATCTGAACCCCCAGATGCTCCTGGTGGGTCAGGCCAGCACCTGTGTGTGGCAGCTCCACCACCATCAGTCAGGGATGAGAATGGGGTTTTGGAAAAAAAGAGGAAACTTAGCCGGGGGTCTTGGGGGCTGCAGGCTTCCAAGCCGGATCCAAGGCGGAGCGTTGGTGGGGGGTCTGTGGGGCAACACCCCCCAGAAGCTAACAAAATGTGGTGTTTTAGAATGCTCAAATGTGGTCTTATATTTAAAGTTAGAAGTAAGTACAAATGCATTTATAGTTTCTCTTTTTAATCTGCTGCTGCATCACATGTGTAATCATGTTCAATACTGTTTTGATTCAGTGTCACTTTCCCTGGTACTTTGCATTTCGCTATGAAGTCGGCCATTTTTTCAACCACAAAATAAAGTGAAACACAGTACATATGTATTAAATTTATGATATCTGAATAGTATGTTGATGTAATAATACTAAATTATATTTTACTACTATCTAATATGTTTAGAACTGACACAGAATTACATTTACATAGTTCTAGAACAGACAAAATAATTTAACCAAGTAAAATAAATTATAAATATTAACAAAATTCCATCACCAAGTCCATCACCCATTTATTAAAATATACTGACATTCTGCAAACATTTTGATTTATTAATGTGTGCATTTGTTAGTGTTACTAGGAATATAAAAAAGTTGCATATTAGTATATTTTAACCCCTTGAACTCTTGTGAATTCAGCGGGCGGTCACGTCTCTGCATCTCAGTGTGCACTGAAAAAAAAAAAGCTGTATTTCCAGTCTTCCAGTACAGACACAGCCTTGTTACAACCTGAGAAAAAAGCTGTGTAATATATATTCATTTTTTGTGGTATTTTTACAAAATTTTGACCTGAGCTTGAAAACACTTGGTTCTACATTTCTGTTGTGTTTTCCAGCCAGTATCTGACAGCTGTATGTTATTTGCAAGCATCTGTATCTAAAAAACACCCAGGTGAACTTTCCTGTTACTCAGTGGCAGGAGCACTTAGAGAGATTATGACTGTTTTGCCAAAAAATTCAGAGTGTTTTCTTTTAAATGAGACCAACCCCATGAAGATGCTGCAAAGGGTTGAAGAACAGCTTTGTGTAATGCTGTGATGCAGTAAGTTGTGATGGCATGCCATCACAACTTACACATGCTATTTCATAACAAATTCATTGCGCGAAAATTCTCAAGTACATTACTTAAACGAGAAAAAAAAAATCTTACCTCGGAATGCGTCTTCCGATCACTAATTGCTGTAATCGGGGGCGACTGTGATGAACTTTGACTGACTGGCATCTGAATTTGACCGTGTCCATCGATCGTTTTGAACGCAGCACCGAGTGAGTAGTTCGATCTCCTTGTAGCCACAATTTTGAGATGTTTCTGTTTTGAACAGTGCTCAACTAAGGCAACACAACCACGAGATCCATAACTCAGGAAATCGTTGCAATAAACACACTGGGCTTTCCCTGGTACTTCGCATTTCGCTATGAAGTCGGCCATTTTTTCAACCACAGCTTCGGTATTTGTACCGATCTTTACAGTCATTGACAGAGTTTTTTCAAGCCATTCCCAACGAAACTTGTTCTTTATCCCTTTGTCGATTTCTAAAATTCTTGCTTTGTTGTCTTTCGTGAGTTTTAGGTTCACCATTTTGACGAAATCGGGAAAACTCAGTTGATTGAACTGATTGAACTGTCTGCCAGTTGCATTTCGCTCCGCGTGTTATCCGGATATGACATAGGAAATCTAACAACATCGCCGATTGGTTGCTTCAATAAGTATCAGCCTATCAGTGGCCTTGTTACATTACATTACTGATCTCGCTGGGTAGCGCGTTCTGCGCGGTGGATTTTCACAGTCGATCGAAAATACGACTCGCCACCAGACCCCCCCCCCCCCCCCCCGCTAAAATTTTCTCCTCGAATTTAGACGATTCACGAGAATGACCCTAGACATGATCAAATCCGAGGAATTCCTCGGATCCGAGGAGGATTCTCATCCCTAATCAGTGTGTGAATGTGTGGACAGCAGGATCTGTAAAGCGCTTTGGTCATCCAGAGATGAGAAAAAAGCATTTTATAAGTGAACACCATTTACTCTCTAGCTCCTCCATTTCTGACCACACTGACTTAACGTTTATCCAGAAGCTTTTACTCACATGAGGGGTTCTGTTTTCTGGAAGGGGGACTTCTTGGTTTCCCAGCCATTTTATGTTGGTCACAGTTGTCATTGGGGGCTCCTGATATGCAGATGTGTGGGGTTAATTAATGCAGACCAGTATTTACATTATGTGTTACTTGATGTTTTCAATGAACAGATGAACAGACATTTTGTTTGTGTTATAATTATTACATCATGGGGCCGTGTGTCACTTTTCATGTCCAGCAGCAAACTGAATAGTTTTCTTTTTCACTGTAGATTGATTGAAACACGATGGTCTTGAAAAAACCCAGAGTTTGAGTGAAAGAAACTACTGTTGATGTGCTGAGCACGACTCAGCCATGTTGACCCCGAGGAATGAATTCATCTCTGTATCACCACAGCTCACCTGTCTTCACAAGTGAAAACCTGACAACACCAGGACATGAGTACTTGTTAGACACGCCTTAAGTAAAAGATGGAACCATCATGTCACAACTGGTGACAAATCAGAAATGTTCACTGGAGGAGACCTAGTGAGGTCATGGTGGACCTAACAGAGCAACAGGTTGTGGGTTGTTTTTTTTTTTAATTTGATTTTGTATACTTTATTAATGCCCAGAGGGTAAATTGAGGGCATCCACCTGGATTTTTGTTTGTTTTTTTGAGTATTTTTGTTGATAGCCACTCCAGATAGACAAATTCATGTGTAAAAACACTGGAAAAAGTAAAATTTTCATCCTGTGTCCCTTTTAGACCTCAGGGAACCATGTTAACATGCTGAAAAATAATGTTGTCCCCTTTAAACAACTTGTTGAATCTGAAACAGATTCATCACGTGCAAGTCTTCTGCATGTTTACATTAACTTTACATGTATTTGCACCTCGTGTTCAGTCCAGATGCACCTGAAAAACTATTGGTTACCAGGTGGTGACTTTTTTGCCCAGTCAATGTATTTATTCATTCTGGTTTTTCTACTACTAACATTTTCTGTGTCTCGTCCCTCCAGAGGCTCCACAGCTGCATGACTGTAAGAAGGAGGAAGTTCTCACTGTCCAGCAGCTCTGTAACCAGGAGAGGAACTCCAGTCTGGACCAAGAGGAACAAGATGTTGCACGGGTTAAAGAGGAAGAAGAAGAACTCTGTACCAGTCAGGAGGAAGAAGACTTTGGACTGAAACAAGAGACTCATACCTTCATGGTGACTCCTACTGATGAGGACAATGACAAGAGGGAAACTGAAGCAAACAGTGAGCAGCTCCTCTCTCATAACTCTGCTGACACTGAGAGCCAAGACCAGGGAGCAGGTAAGAATGTAAAGCCAGGATCAAGTAAACATGAAGAGCCAAAGAAGAGACTTGACAGAAACAGAAGTGACCGTAACAATGTAGACAACTCCTCCATGTCAGAAAATCACAGTGATACTGACACAGGTGAATATTCTGTAAAATGTTCTGATAATGACAAAGACTGTAAAAATGAGTCCCAGAAGAAGAAACATCATACTGTTCAGTCACATGTTTGCAACATATGTGGGAAAAGATTCAGGGATAAGAGTAAATTAACATGTCATATGAGAATTCACACAGGTGAAAAACCATTTTCTTGTAAAACATGTGGGCAGAGTTTTAATCGACTTAATAATTTGAAAACTCATATGAGAATCCACACAGGTGAGAAGCCGTTTTCTTGTAAAACATGTGGGCAGAGTTTTAGTCGTTGTGGTACTTTGAAATCCCACATGAGAATTCACACAGGTGAAAAACCATTTTCTTGTAAAACATGTGGGCAGAGTTTTAATCGACTTAATAATTTGAAATCTCACATGAGAATCCACACAGGTGACAAGCCATTTTCTTGTGAAACATGTGGGCAGAGTTTTAGTCAACGTGGTTATGTGAAAACTCACATGAGAATTCATACAGGTGAAAAACCATTTTCTTGTAAAACATGTGGGCAGAGTTTTAGTCAACGTGGTGCTATGAAAACTCATATGAGAATTCACACAGGTGAGAAGCCATTTTTTTGTAAAACATGTGGGCAGAATTTTAGTCATTGTAGTACTTTGAAATCTCACATGAGAATTCACACAGGTGAAAAACCATTTTTTTGTAAAACATGTGGGCAGACTTTTAGTCGTTGTGGTACTTTGAAATCTCACATGAGAATTCACACAGGTGAAAAACCATTTTCTTGTAAAATATGTGGGCAGAGTTTTAGTCAACGTGGTGATATGAAAACTCACATGAGAATTCACACAGGTGAGAAGCCATTTTCCTGTAAAACGTGTGGGCAGAGTTTTAGTCATTGTAGTACTTTGAAATCTCACATGAGAACCCACACAGGTGAAAAGGCTGGTGGCCTTCTCCCTCGGGCTAGCCAGCGCGTCCCCCGGGTCGCGGATGAGGGCACCCCCTCACTATGAGTAATCATGGCGAGGGCAGCTTTGAATAACCAATAAGAAGCCATGGACGATGAGGAACCCAATATGAAAAACGAATAAAACAGGAAAAAGATGCTGGAAAGGTACTGACCAGGATAAAACGGTCCCCTCAGCTCGTTCTTGCACCAGGCGGGCTGTTGAGAGCGATGATGCAGCTTCATCTTCGAGTGTCACAAACACTCAGCCGGGATCCCCATCAAACCAGCACAGATCTGGACCTGGGCCCCAGCAAGATCAAAAAAGGACTAAATGGTATACAAGAAAAGAAGAAACTGTAAAATGGTCCCTTGAGGAGAAGAAAATTATCCTGTCATGCTTCGCCTATTCAAGGTATGAGAAATGGGGCAGAAGAAAAAAGCAAATATTTGAGGAGAAGATCAGAGACTCTGAGCTACCACCAGAAAAGAAAGCAGCCACCACAACTTCCAAATTAACATCTATTGTCTCTCAGGTCTCAAAATACCTAGGACAAGAGGAAATAGAAAAGATCAAGTCTGAAGCTCAATTCCAAGTAACAAAAGACTAGCAAGACACCAGCCTACTTGAACAACAAGAATACAAGCAAAGTCAGTGGAGCATGGAGGAAAGATGGGTTTTAATATGGGCAACTGAGTATGCCAAGATGAAATGCAGCAACCAGCGAGAACGATGCAATGAGTGGCAATGAATCTTCTTCCATCACTGCCCGGATAAAACTGGCGTACCCCGAGCAAAACCTACAATCCAGAGACACAACTTCCTCACCCAAAGGTACTTCACAGAGCCACAACTGGAGCACATGCACACAGAAATAGGAAAAATGGCACAGAACAACATCTGCCCAATTGAGTGTCCGCTGCCACTACCTGAAAAACCTCTGATGGAACAACCCCATCAAGTGCAACCTATAGAGGTGCCACCAGACCACCCCAAGTGATTTCCCTCCAACCTCTAGCTCAGAATTGGAACACCCTGACGATGCAGGCCAGGCACCACTAAGGAAGCAGATCAACCCCCAAACAGAACTGAGCCAAGAACAACTAGAAATAGAAGAGGATCTTGCCAACAAAATAGAAGAAACAAACAAAAAAAAAAAATGACAATGAAAGAGCATCCTAAATTAATTAAGCTAAAAGAGAAAGAATTCAAATTATTACTGCAAAAGGTCAACAGAGGGCTGACTATACTTGTACCTCCAGGGGTCAGTCTGACAGAGCTGAACTGCATAAACTTTGGTGCAGCGTGGTATATGCAGAGTAAGCTAGCTCCAGAATATAAAGAAAAAAATGAATGTCGAACCAAAACAAAAATCTCCACACCTATTTGGAAAAATAAACTTCAAGGAAAAATTAATTGATTTAGGGCTGAAATCTCTCAAATGACTAATTACATAGATAACCAAAACTGCACTACTAAATTACTGAGAGTAATCAACAGAGTCAAAAAAATATATATATATATAACATTAGGAAAGAGGAAATTATAGGAAAAATAGCAGAGCACCAGGCGCAAGTCAAGGCCCTAGCAGCCCAAATTAGAAACAGACAAAAGAGAGAGAACTCAAAACTGATAAGTAAACTATTCGCAGAAAACCCAAAACAAGTCTACAGGAGGCTTGCACAAGAAACCATAGAAGTAGAGCAGGGGTGTCCAATCATGTGCCATGGAGGGCCAAGACCCTGCAGGCTTTACCTCCAACCCGTGTCTTCAACGGCAGATTCCACTGAATTTCTTGTACCTAAAACCAAGCCCAGCAAAAACCGTCTCCAGTGTATTCCATCTCCACAATGTAAAAGCTGCCAGAGAACTAAACATCCACCTGAGCGGACTCTAGCTTAAGCATGCCTCGAATCCAACCTACCTTGGAGTGACCCTTGACAGGACCCTATCCTTCAAGGAACATTTAAAGGGGACGGCTGCTAAGGTGAACGTACGAAACAACCTGCTCTACAAGCTCGCTGGTGCAAAATGGGGGGCGGCAGCCTCCACCCTGCGCACCTCAGCACTGGCCCTTTCATACTTTGTAGCAGAATATTGTGCCCCTGTCTGGTCCAGGTCATCCTACACCCACCACGTAGACACCCAGCTCAACACAACCATGAGAACCATAACTGGGACAATCCACTCAACACCATTCCCCTGGCTCCCTGTACTGTCAAACATAGCCCCCCCACACATCCGGCGAGCAGCACTAACTCAAAGGATGCTTCAAAAAGCCAAAGACTCTGCTCACTTACCAATCCATGCAGATATCTACACCCCACCCACTGCCCGACTTCCATCCAGATGGCCGATTTGGAAAAACCCTCCCCCACCTGACTTCACCATCCAGACAGTTTGGCAAGAAGAATGGGAGACCAAGGAGGTCCCAAACAAACACCTGGTGACAAACCCCAACCAACAGGTCCCGGGCACCAACCTCCCAAGGAGACAGTGGTCTACACTCAATCGCTTCAGGACTGGACATGGCCCCTGCTTGGCCAGCCTTCACAGATGGGGCAGTAGCCCTAGCCCACTGTGCGCATGTGGAGAGGAGCAAACAATGGAACACATCATAGAGGCTTGCCCGCTCCAAAGACTGGAAGGAGGATTACACACCCTCCATACAGCAAACCAGGAGGCAACTGCTTGGCTTGAGGACTTTGCATTCGCTAAATAAATAAACTGAATTTCTTCCCACTGATGGCTGATAAGTGAAAACACCTCCTAAAAAGACTGGGTAGGAGAGAAAACCTGCAGGGTCTTGGCCCTCCATGGCACATGATTGGACACCACTTAAGTAGAGGTACCTCCTGAAAAAATACAGCTTGAAATATTCTGGAGAAACCAATTTGAGGACCCAGTACAACATAAAAGTAATAATTGGATTCAAACTATTGCTGATAAAAATAAAGGAAAACAACAGATGCCCTCATGAAAAATCACAGAAGAAACTGCTCAAGAAAAAATCAGGAAATGTCTCAACTTCAAATCCCCTGGAATAGATAAAATACTAAACTTCTGGCTCATAAAGATGACAGCACTGCACAAACACTATGCAGAGGCATTTAGCTGACTTGTTAGGGGAGTAGAAGAAGCACCAGAGTGGCTCACATATGGAAACACCATACTCCTGCCCAAGAGCCCTGAAACCCAACAAGTCAATAAATACAGACCCATCTGTTGCCTCCCGACCACATACAAATGGCTGACAGGACTCATTACTGAGGCCATCTATGAACATCTGGATACAGGAAACTACTTGCAACCACAGCAAAAAGGCTGCGTAAGAAATAAGCTGGGAGCCAAAGAACAACTGCTCATTAACAAAACCATTCTGGAAGACTGCAAGAAGCCTGAGAGAAACTTAAGCATGGTGTGGATAGACTACAAAAATGGCATTCGACAGTGTCCCCCATTCCTGGATAATACGCTGTCTGGAGCTGTATAACATCAACCCAGAGGTTAAAACTTTTCTGGAGGTCCAGATGGCTGAGTGGAAAACCGCAATGACACTTAACCATAAAGAAGGGCAAATAACAATCCCAGACATCAGGATCCAATGAGGAATATTCCAGGGGGACAGCCTCTCGCCATTGCTCTTCTGTCTGTGTATCAACCCCTTGAGCAAAATCCTGTCAGATCTTGATATCGGGTATGATTTAAGCAAAGGCAGAACAAGAAAAGGGAACAAGAGAGTGAATCATCTGCTCTACATGGACGACTTCAAGCTCTATGCACAATCTGAACAGAAACTGAGTCAACTTGTCAATACCGTTCACATGTTCTCAAAAGATATCTGCATGGAATTTGGACTTGACAAATGTGCAAAATGTACAATAAAAAAGGAAAGAAAACAGCATCAGAGAGCATCCACATAGATGACAATAAGCACATCAAAGACCTGACAGAGGAATCAGTGTATAAATATCTGGGCATAGAAGAAAACACAACTGTTGAACACAGAAAAATGAGTGAAATAATCAAAAAAGAATACCAACATCGCCTAAAGAAACTCTGTAAATCAAACTTAACACCTAAAAATAAAATCACTGCGATAAACCAGTTGGCAGTACCAGTTGCCACATATGGATTTGGGGTGATAGACTGGCCACAGGGGGAACTGGACAAGCTGGATGCTCGGACCAGGAAGACCCTGACCCTTCACAAGGTAACGTATAGAAATCAGTGCTTAGATAGGATATATATACCCAGTAAAGAGGGAGGGCTGGGCCTAATTGAAATAAACCAGGCCTACAGGGTGATAATAATAAGCATTGGGCAATACCTAAAAAGCGCCAACGACAAGACAATGGAAAAAGTCACCCAACACCATGAAATCCGTAGTCATTACACATCTATAACTAAACAAGCCGAGGCCTTTGCAGGAGATTTATTAGATAACATGAAAGCCAGTGAACAAAACCCAGCAACAAAAATAGCTAGAAAGACGCGGGAAAAATACAGCAAAAGGACACAGGAGGAAGGAAAAGAAAGATGGAAACACCATAAGCGAGCAGGACGTTTCCCGGAGGAACTCAATAGGGATTATATTGATAGGGAAGAGACACTGCGCTGGATCAGGAACGGAGACCTGGGGTACGACGAGGAGAGACTAGTGGTTGGAGCACAAGACCAGGGACTTCTGACTAATGGCTTTAAAAAAATGGCAGGACTGTCACAGAGTGACAAATGTCGATTCTGTCATGCAGCGGTGGAGAGTGTAAGCCACCTTCTCTCCGGCTGCCAGGTCCTCATGGCCGATGGACACTACACTGCTCGCCACAACAAGATCTGCTGTTATATACCTTGGAAAATATGCAAGGAATTTAAAATAGAAGTCAAAGGACCAGTATGGGAGCACGATCCTGAGCCAGTTAGCTCCAACGGAGATATTACCATCTTTTATGACAAGGAAATCCCAACTGGAAGACACATTGAAGGAGGAGCAATAAAACCGGACATAGTTATCTTGGACAAAAAGGACAAAACTGCCAAACTAATAGATGTAACCATACCAACGACTACGGCCTCAATAGAGCAGAAAGAGGAAAAATAACAAAATATCAAGATCTCAAAAATGACTGAAGGAGCACCTGGAAACTGCAGGAAGCAGATATTATACCTGTGGTGGTGGGAGCAACTGGGATCGTAAAGAAGAACCTGAAAAAATATCTCCAGGCGATCCCTGGCTGCCCTAGCATCTGTGAAATACAGATCTCAGCAATCAGAGGAACAGTCTCCATCTTGACGAGAGCCCTCGGATACAAAGCTTTTTGATTTAAAGTGTAACCATAGACCCCTGGTTGGGGCCCATTGCACTGGGAATGAAATGAGATGCAAACAAATAAAACAGTGAGAAGCCATTTTCTTGTGAAACTTGTGGCAACGATTTAGTAAAGGTGGTAATTTGAAAACTCACATGAGAATTCACACACGTGAGAAGTTGTAGTCTTGTAAAATATGTGGGAAACGCTCCATTCAGTGTTTTGGTTTATCACGTGAGAACTCACAGTTGAGGTGCTGTAGTCCAGTAACGTCTGTAGATCTTTATTTTCAGGATGAAGTTTCTTTTGTGTGAAGGAATTGTTCTGTAAGTTTCTGAGGCTTTAATGTAAATATAAATTTTGTAAAAAAAAAAAAAAAAAGTCATTTATCAGCTCATCTTTTTATTCACTCTGCTTTGGACCCTCAGATCTCTAATCTTTAATGTTCTGGATGCATGGACGTCATGAGCATTTTTGATGGGGGGGGGCATTGTTGTCAGGGTCTGGAGTGTCCTCCCCACCATAAAGATTAAATGGAGTAGATGCCATTTCCTCCATTTGTGTGTTTTAGTAGCTCATTAATTGATTGAATACTTTATTTTGAACATTAAATGAAAAAAAACGTTAAACAGCAAAAGTGCATTGTGAACTGATGAACCAAGGAAAAAAAGATACCGTCATGCCTTCAGAATTACATACAGTCCATGTATGGCATTGTATCAAAAACATTTTAGATTAAGAAGTTTTTTAGATGAAAGGACACATTTACTGTGAACGTCTTTTTATCTATGGAATTAATGATTTCTTCTGAGTTCTGTTACTGCTAATGATGTAGTCCAGTTTGCTCTAAATCCATATTGACTGTCAGAGTAGTTGGTGTTGGTCTATAAACTTTTCTAATAAATCACTGAAGAGTTTGTTTTTATTTTCTAATTTTGACAACTGTGTCATAAGATAAAACTGTGAAGTGTTACTTGTCACCAGATTGATATAATGGAATGACTTTTTAGCAGTTTTAATTTTATTATTGCTTGGAATGATCAGTTGAAGATATGACTTAATGGTTTGGAAATTCTCTCAATGACCTATTTCACTGTTTTCATCCATCCATCTTCTACTGCTTTTCTGGAGGTCCGGGTCACGGAGGCAGCAGTTCAAGCAGAGAATCCCAGACTTCCCTCTCCCCAGCCACCTGCTCCAGCTCTTCAGAGAGGATACCAAGGCGTTCCCAGACCAGCTGGGAGACATAGTCTCTCCACCGAGTCCTGGGTCTGCCCCGGGGTCTCCTCCCAGTGGGACGTGCCTGAAACACCTCAAGTGGGAGGCGTCCAGGAGGCATCCTAATCAGATGCCCATACCACCTCAACTGGCAAATTTCAATGTGGAGGAGCAGCGGTTCTACTCTGAGCCTCTCCTGGATGACTGAGCTCCTCACCCTGTCTGATAGGGATCTTTGTTTTCATGTCTGTGTCATCACAATCACTTGATGTTTGGCTTTAACATTTATTAACAATTTCTCTTTTATTTTTCTTCAACTGTTCTAATGATTTAACTCTGATTTCTTACTATAAAATCAATATCATTTTTTTCTGTGGATGTCAGTGTCAAGTTTATCCCAACACTTCCAAAATATCTGAACTATCATATTCATTTGTTAATATTGCTATCATTTTACATAAAGGTGTATTACAAGTATGTTTTTAAAATACTGAATGTATATTTAATATTATTTTACTTTTTTCTAATATTTTACTATATTATTTCTTACAAAAAAACCATAATATCAGTTAATTTATTTTTGTAGTTCTTTTTATTTTCTGCTTCTTTAGTTCTATATTGTATAAATTCTCTCTATAATTATTCTGATTGTTGTTCATTTACAGCGCCACACGAGTTGGCAGCCCTTTTTGCAGCAGCGGCTCAATTCTGAGTTTCTCATTTTTTATTTACTATCAGTTTTTTCTTGCCTCAACTTTCTGATCCTGTTAACCCATATCCATCACAGACACCAAGGATACAAATGTCGCCCCACTGGCGTTAATATTGGCCATCTTACTGCTCATATCACCAATGACTTCTGACCCAGTGAGTGGAGGAGCTATTGTTTACAATAGAAGTCAGCTGTTAGCATTGGGCTGCCCCATGGTGCTAACGCCAAGACCCGATATCCCATGAGAAATCGGGCAAAAACGGCGAGGATGTCAACCTGGAGTGAAGCGATGCACGAGGAGAATAAGGTATAGACCCGTCCTACCATCCGTTATTATGGGAAATGTGAGATCGCTGCTTGACAAGACGGACAAACTGGTGGCTGTGTCCCGGTATGAGAGCGTCTTCAGAGAGATTAGCATTATGTTGTTTACTGAAACATGGCTAACAGAACTAGCAACAGATGCTAACATCAGACTGGAGGGTTTCCACTAAATGTGGGCAGATCGGACATCAGATAGCAGGAAGAGCAGCGGCAGGGGGCTGATAATGTATGTGAATAAGAGATGATGTAATCCTGGGCACATCACAATTAAAGAGCAACACTGCAGCAATGACATTGAGCTGTTAGCATGCGGCCGGCATACCTCCACAGAGAATTCTCACATGTCATCGGGATTATTTATGTACCCCCCTCTGTGAGCGCTGAGGCAGCGTGTGACGTCATCCACTCATTCACTAGCAGCCTGCAGACACAACACCCAAATGCTCTCCTCCTCATCTCTGGTGAGTTCAACCATACTTCACTGTCCTGAATTCTGCCCACTTTCACCCAGTATGTCACGTGCCACACCAGAGACAATAAAACACTGGATTTATTTTATGCAAACACCAAGAAGGCTTACACCTCATTGCCACTCCCCCCTTCCCCTCCAGAAGATCAGACCACAACTAGGTTCACCTTCTGCCAGTGTCCAAACCCCTGGTACACAGTCAACCTCCTGTTACCTCCACAGTGACGATATGGTCTGAGGAGGCGGAGGATGCTCTGAAGGACTGTTTTGAATCCACTGTGTGGGAGCAGCTTTGTGATCCACATGGTGAGGATATGGACGACCTCACACACACCATCACAGACGACATCACCTTCTGTGTGGACAACACCGTACCCACCAAGACCATACAGTGTTTCTCAAACAAACCCTGGATCAACCCTGGGATAAAGTCACTGCTGAAGGAGAAGAAAAGGATCTTCAGGTCGGGAAACAAAGAGAAGTTGAAGGCCATACAGACGGAGCTCAGGAGGAAGATCAGGGAGAGGAAGGACAGCTACAGGGAGGACATGGAGGACAAGCTGCAACAAAGTGGCATCAGCAATGTCTTGAAAGCCTCAAAACCATCTCTAGGAACCAGAATACCTCCTCCCAGGCCATGGGGGGTAGGGAGTGGGTGAATAACCTGAACCTGTTTTTAACAGATTTGACCAACTGCCCTCTTGTCCACCTGCCCACCAACCACTGCTGTCTCCACCTTCATCTAGTCCTGCTGTCCACGGCCCTCCCCCACATACCCCCCCCCCAGCACACAGCCCCACTTCCCCAATCTGACCCTCACCCAGGTGAGAGGTGAGCTGAGGAAGATCAAGTCGAGGAAGGCTGGAGGTCCAGACAGCATCAGCTTGAGGCTCAAGTCCTGCGCAGACCAGCTGTGTGGGATTGTGGAGCATATCTTCAGCCTGAGCCTGAAGCTGGGGAGGGTACCACAGCTATGGAAAACATCCTGTGTGGTACCCATACCAAAGACCCCTCACCCCAAGGACCTGAACAGCTACAGACCAGTGGCCCTCACATCACACCTAATGAAGACCCTGGAGAGGCTGCTCCTCACCCACCTCAGCCCCCTTGTGGGACCAGTGAAAGAGCCACTTCAGTTTGCCTACCAGCATGGTATTGGGTTGGAGGATGTAGTGCTCTTCCTTCTCCATTGTTCCCTGTCCCACCTGGAGAAGCCTGGGAGCACCATGAGGATCATGTTCTTTGCTTTCTTCAGTGCTTTCAACTCCATCTAACTGGTGATCTTGAGGGACAAGCTGCTGTGCACATGGGTGGACTGGCAGCTGTCATCATGGATCCTGAACTACCTCACAAACTGACCACAATTTGTGAGAACCCAGAACTGTGTGTCTGACACCATCATCTGTAGTACGGGCCCTCCCCCCAGGGAGCAGTTCTGGCTCTCTTTCTGTTCACCCTCTACATTGCTGACTTTTCGCAGAACACACCACTCTGCCATCTACAGAAGTTCTCTGACAACTGTGCGATTGTCGGCCTCATCTCTGATGGGGATGATGTGGAGTACAGAAGAATTACCCAGGACTTTGTGCACTGGTACCTACGGAACTGCCTCCAGATCAGTGTGAGGAAAACTAAGGAACTGGTGGTGGACTGCCGCAGGTGAGGACAACCCCCCACAGCACCGGTAAACATCAAGGGAACAGACATCGAGATGGTGACATCTTACATGTACTTGGGTGTTCACCTGAGCAATAAACTGGACTGGTCACACAACACCAATGTGCTCTACAAGAAGGGGCAGTGCAAGCTGTTCCTCCTGAGGACACTCAGGTCCTTTGGGGTGCAAGGGACACTCCTGAAGACCTTCTACGATTCGGTGATGGCATCTGCCATCACATTTGGAGTGGTCTGCTGGGGCAGTGGCATCACGGCAGCCGACAGGAAGAGACTGAAAAGGCTGATCAAAAAAGCTAGCTCTTTTCTGGGGCGACACCTCGACCCAGTGGAGGAGATAGGAGAGAGGAGGATGGTGATTAAGCTTGATTAAGCTGCTGGAATATGAGTCCCACCCCATATAGGACACGCTGAATGAGGAGCTCATTTAATTCAGTTCAATTCAACTTTATTTATATCACAACAATAGTCATCTCATAGCACTTTCAAATGTAGGGGAAACCCCACAATTGCAGAAAGACCCCAGCAATCAGGCAATCCCCTGTGAGCAAGCGCTTGGTGACGGTGGAGAGGAAAAAAATCACTTTTAACAGGAAGAAACCTCTAGCAGAACCAGGCTCAGGGAGGGGCAGTCATCTGCTGCGACTGGCTGGGGGGGTGAGGGGATAGAGAAGATGAAAAGAACAGACGTAAAGAGAGCAAACATTAAAGGAGTGAAGCCAAGTACATTATTGGAGGTCACCCAGCAGTCTAAATCTATTAACAGCAAAGGGAGGGTTAAGAGACACATGATCCCTCCCTAATCATAAGCTATATTGAAAAGGACAGTTTTAACCCTGTTCTTAAAAACGGAGATCGAGTCTGACTCCCGAACCCAGAATGGTAACTGGTTCCACAGGAAAGGAGCTTGATAGCTGAAGGCTCTGTTTCCCATTGTACTTTTGGAGATTTTAGGTATTACAAGTAATCCAGAATTTTGGGAACGTAATGCTCTGTTAGGATGATAAGGTAATATCAGATCTTTTAAATAAAAAGGGGCCTGATTATTAAGAGCTTTGTAAATAAGAAGAAGGATTTTAAACTTAATTCTAAACTCGATGGGAAGCCAATGAAGGGAGGCCAGAACCGGAGAGATATGATCTCTCTTTCTAGTACCTGTTAAAACTCTTGCAGCAGCATTTTGGATCAACTGAAGACTTTTTAAAGATATTTTTGGACAACCTGATAATAACAAGTTACAATAATCTAATCTCGAGCTAACAAAAGCGTGGATCAGTTTCTCAGCATCACTCTGAGACAAGATGCTCCTAATCTTGGCAATATTACGCAGATGACAGAAGGCAGTCTTAGAAACAAATTTAATATGTGAATTGAAAAACAGATCTTGATCAAAAATAACTCCAAGGTTCCTCACAGAGCTATTAAGAGAAAGAGTAACCACATCCAAACTAAAAGTTTGATTTGGAAAGGTATTTCTCAGGTTTTTTGGACCAACAAGAATGACTTCAGTCTTACCTGAATTTAATAGCAGGAAATTACAAGTCATCCAAGCTTTGATTTCCTTAAGACAGGCATCTAACTTGGCTAATTGATTACTATCATCTGGCTTCATTGACAGATATAATTGTGTGTCATCTGCATAAGAATGAAAATGTATACAGTGCTTTCTAATGATGTTGCCTAACGGAAGCATATATAAACTAAAAAGAGTAGGGCCTAGCACAGATCTCTGTGGAACTCCATGACTGAGCTTAGAGTTGGAAGAAAACTCATTATTGATATGAACAAACTGAAGCCTATCAGACAAATAAGATCTAAACCACTGCAGCGAAGTTCCATTAAGTCCAACATAGTGTTCTAATCTGTCAAGTAGAATATCATGGTCGATAGTATCAAAGGCTGCACTAAGATCTTAAAAGACAAGTACAGAAACAAGTCCATTATCAGATGCGATCAGGAGGTCATTAGTGACCTTCACTAAGGCTGTTTCAGTACTATGATGGATTCTAAACCCAGACTGAAACTCTTCAAATAAACCATTTCCCTGCAGGTGGTCAAATAATTGTGTAGCAAGAACTCTTTCTAAGATTTTTGACATGAAAGGCAGATTAGAGATTGGTTGATAGTTGGCTAAAACTCCTGGATCGAGCGTTGGCTTTTTGAGCAAGAGTTTAATTACAGCAGTTTTAAAAGTCTGCGGTACATAGCCTAATGTTAAAGAAGAATTGATTATTTTAAGAATACGGCTGTGGAGAGCGTGAAAAGATGAGGCTGAGTTTATTTCTCAATTCAGGTTTATTCACGTTCACGTATCTCCAACATCCTCTCAAACAGAAAAGAGGAAACATCACCCCACATCTATCCTATTTATCTGTCCTAGTGTAACGGATGCCAACTAGTACTGTTCGGCGTAGAACGTTAGTAAACCTCCCTCCCAAAGCCTCATACAGTATTGGTAGCGCTGAGCTATCGGTCGGACCTTTAGCTCAGCGCGATCGTGTCTCCCATGCTCGAACTGTGTAGTTGACTGAGAGGTCGCGGGTTCGTGTCCCGTGTGGGGCGAACTGCGCAGGATGATCTCTGTCACACTAGACACAATACATCTTCTTCCCGGTCTTGTCCCCTTCACCCCCACACCACTGGTGGTCAGGAAATCCCTCAAGGCCATCTCTTTGCATAACACAGAACACATTTCGCATCCTCCTGCTAATCCCCAGGAGACTCAGACCTATTGTTCATTCTCAGACGTGAAGCAACATTAATATACAAGTAGAGTCTATGAAACTACATATGTGTGTACCACACGGCTACCAATAAATGGGAAGACTTTTTTTTTTAAATAACCTGGTAGGAATAGGCTCTAAAAGACAAGTTGAAGGCTTGGATGAAGAAATTATATTATCTAACTCTAAAAGGTCAATTGGAGTAAAGTTATCCAAACGGATATCAGTTGAAGGAGTTGTAGTAGCTGCTGTACTTAAGTTTACGGTTGGAAGAATCTGACTGATTTTATCTCTAATAGATGAAATTTTATAATTGAAAAAGTTCATAAAGTCCTGACTAGTAAGCTCTAAGGGGATGCTAGGATTGACAGAGTCCTGACTCTTTGTCAACCTGGCTACAGTACTGAAAAGAAACCTGGGATTATTCTTGTTCTCTTCTATTAATGCAGAGTAATAACTCGTTCTAGCTTTTCTAAGAGATTTTTTATAAATTAAAAGCTGATTTCTCCAAGCTAAATAGATTTCATCTAAATTAGTAGAGCGCCATTTTCTTTCTAATTGACGAGTCTTCTGTTTTAAGCTACGAGTTTCTGAGTTGAACCAAGGAGTTAGAAATCTCTGATTTGACTTTTTCTTTTTTAAGGGGGCCACCAAGTCTAGAGCCTGATGTAGAGAAGCTGAAACACTATCCACCATGTTATCAATTACAGAAGGAGCAAGCTGTCTATAGCTTATTTCCGTTGTGTTGACACATGGCATAGAGGAAACAATCTGCATAAATTTGGAAACAGCATCATCTGAGAGGCATCTACTGTAATAATATTTTTCTTTAGGAGCCAAATAGTCCGAAATAGTAAAATCAAAGGTTAACAGACAATGGTCTGACAGTACAGGGTTATGAGGAGACACTACAAGATTTTCTATTTCTATGCCATATGTCAGAACAAGGTCCAATGTATGGTGGAGGTAATGAGTAGAATTTCCTACTTTCTGAGAAATCCCAATCGAGTCTAATATTGAATTAAAAGCCACATTAAGGCAGTCACTATCTACATCCACATGTATATTAAAGTCCCCTACTATAATTATTCTATCAGATTTCAGCACTAAATCAGCTAAGAAATCAGCAAATCTGGATAAAAATTCTGAGTAGGTTGATGGGGGACGATAAACTATGGCAAATAAAATTGGGTTTAACCTAAAATTACTAAAGTGCCCAATACTGAGGACCAGGCCCTCAAAGGAATTATAACATGTTTTTTGCTTTACATTAACTAGTAATTTGGAATGGTAAATTGTTGCTACTCCTCCTCCACGACCAGAACTTCTGGGATTTTGACAGTTTAAATAACCAGAGGGAGTTGATTCATTTAAACCAACATAATCCTCTTGTCCTAACCAAGTCTCTGTAAGGGAAATTAAATCAATCTGATGATCAATTAACAGATCATGGACTAACAGAGACTTGGGAGTTAGAGACCTAATATTTAATAAACCACATTTAATTTTTAAATTATGAGGAGGAACAGAGGCCAAATCATTCAATTTAGAGGCTTTATGTTTAATTTGAGTTTTACCAATATTTTGCTTTATCACTTTGGGATGCTTATACATTATATTTTTATTCACTTTGGAGGGAGCAGACAACGATTCTCTGATGGGGAAGACAGGGGCTAAGCTGAGGGGTGGCGGATGAAGAGGAGCTGCAGAGAGGCGTGTAAGACTGCGACTCTGCTTCCTGGTCCCAACTCTGAGTAGTCAGGGTTTTGGAAATTTGGATAAAAAAGATGCCAGATTGTTAGATAAAAGAGAAGCACCATCCAAAGTGGGATGAATGCTGTCTCGTCTCATAAGACCAGGTTTTCCCCAAAATGAGCTCCAATTGTCAATGTAGCCCACGTCATTTTTAGGACACCACACAGACAGCCAGCGGTTCAAGGATGACGAGTGGCTAAACATGTCATCACTGGTCAGATTGGGGAGGGGCCCAGAGAATACTACAGTGGCAGACATCGTTTTTGCAAAGTCACACACCGATTCTACATTAAGTTTTGTGACTTCCGACTGCCGGAGACGGATGTCATTAATGCCGGCGTGAATAACAATTGTGGAATATTTACAGTTACTTTTAGCCAGCATTTTCAAATTTGACTCGATGTCGCCTGCTCTGGCCCCAGGAATGCATTGGACTATGGCCGCTGGAGTCTCTAGGTTCACGTTTCTGACTACAGAGTCGCCAATGATCAGAGTTTTTTCCTCAGCGGGTGTGTCGCTGAGCGGGGAAAAACGATTAGAGACGTGAATAGGTTGGTGGTGAACCGGGGCTTTGCGACTAGGCTTCCTTCTCACCGTCACCCACCCAGTCTCCTCGCTGCTGAGGAGAGCCGAGGGACCGCTGACAGGGGGGCCTAAGCTAGCTAGCTCGGCTGCAGCTGATGGGCGTCCGTCAAGACGCTGCACGGTGGCGCAGTGGTTTAGCACTGTGGCAGCACAGTTTTACCCTCGGCCGGGGGATCGCGGGGATCATGAGATCATGGGTTCGATTCCAGCCCCCGACCAACAGTGAGCTGTGTGGAGTTTGCATGTTCTCCCCGTGTTGCGTGGGTTTACTCCGGGATTTCTCCGGTTTCCTCCCGCATACCAAAAACATGTAGGTTTAGGGCGCTCGCGCACGCAGCGGTGGCTTGTCACCAGACTGCAAACCAAATCTACCTACGGGTAAAAATAAGTAAAAAAAACAAAAAAACAAAACAAGATTAACTGGCGCAGACGGTGTTTCAATGCAGCGGAGCCGGGATTCCAAATCAGACAACCTCGCCTCGAGCGCCTCAAAAAGACAACATTTATTACATTTACCGTTTTCACTAAAAGAGGCAGAGGTGTAGCTAAACATCTGACAGAGAGAGTACACCAGAGGAGGAGAGGAAAGAGAGCTAGTAGCCATAGCTAGTGGCTGGAGAGCAACCACACAGGCAAACCACACAGGCAGACAGCAAAACAGGAAGTGACGATACGTTACCACAAGGAAGTGACGATCCCACAAGGAAGTGATGGACCGTTGAGTTCATCCTGGACTTCGTTAATGACGCCCTTGTCACCCGGGGACCGAAGAAGAGCCTGGACGGAGCAGTTTGGATCTTGGAGGTGCATCCCGGGTTATGGAGCTACCCACAGTTCGCCGACCTGCTCTCCACAGTCTGCTCGCTCCAGCGTTCTTTTCCCAGTCTGGCATTCCCTACGATATTGAGACAGAGGACCAAGAATCTGCAGACTGACTGCCTCTGTGGCGCTTCGCCCGACCCTCCTCTTGCTCCAGCACAGTCCATTCCAGAGAACAAAAGACAGCGTCGTCCCGCGAGGAGACACCAGGAGAAGCCCTTCTCTTCAGCAGCAGCCATTGTTGTTCTGGCTGCTGTGAGGTCTGCTGAGGTGATCCCGGGAATGCCCACCTTCGTCGCCGTGGAGACCGCTCCTCCGCAAGCCCTCGACAGGACCTACGTCACCACTGGCCCAGAGAGGGACGAGTGTCTGCCGCCTGCAGCTGTGGATTTCATCAACCAGGATGACAGGCAAATATTTTTTCATTCTAAATCATTCATTAACATTGAATCTTGCCTGTCGCCCGAGGGAGAGGCCCAGTATCAGCAGTTCACTGGGACCTCTCTTCCAGCTGCAAATAATGATTGTTTCCTTCCCCTCTCCGTGTCTCCTCCTTTAATTCCTGAGGGCCTGCGGGTCCAAGAACCGAGCTGTCAGACAATGGAGAAGGTTGAGGCCCTGGATGATCCTGCCCAGGGGCCTGCATGGAGGCATTTCCCTGCAGCCACGCCGGCGGACGAGGAGTGATCAGCTCTGCTCACCGCGCTCAACCGCTGGGTCAAAGAGGAGCACCGTTAGAGGGAGGTCCGAGGATGTGCTTCCCCGGCTGTGAGGGTTCCCCCCCCCCCCCAACGCCTGCTTAACCCCTGGACTCTCTATCAGACGAGGAGTGGACAAAGCTGCTCGCCGCAGTCAACCGCCAGGTTGAGGAGGAACGCCAGGGGAGAGGAGACATCCCAAAGGCCGCTGGGGAGGCCCAACGCCAGGAGAACAGGCAAGTGTTTTCTCATTCTACTCTCCCTGTTGATGAACAATTTTTCCTGCCTCCTGGTGAGGAGACTCTGGGTTTGCAGTCCCCTGAGCGCTCCGCCCCAGCGGCACATAGTGTTCCCTCACCCTACCTCATCCAACTTCCTTTATGTGCCCCTATGAGCTTGCCCATGCGGGAACCAGGTCGCTCAAGGGGGGAGGGATCAGAGGTTCTGGAGGATCCTGCCCATGGATCAGCGGAGAGGTTACCCTCAGCCGCCACGCCAGAGGAGCCAGGGGTATGGAGGATGGAACACCAGATCACCAGGACTGCAACCACCATCACACCTGTTGCGGGGACTGCCACAGCAGAGTTCTTCCTTGGACCAGACCTCCAGCCAGCGGGACCCGGACCGGCAGCGTCAGCAGCATCAGAGTGCTGGACGGCAGTAGAGCTCGAGCTCAGGCAAGTTATCTCTCCTGTAGTTCATTCACCTATAATCGAGAGATCTTGTCTGACTCTTGGGGAGGAGAGTCGGATGCGGCTCCCAGCCACACCTGGGCTCCCCTCGTCAGGCTCTGCCGCGACCCTAACCTTTCCTTCTCTCCCATGCCTATTGAGCCCCTCACTAGGGTCGCCGGAGAGGAGCTGCCACCACCGGGGTTGCCGACAGAAAACGACGGGAGACTGGCGGTCCCAGAGGAGGTCGACGGGGGCACAGCACCGGGTGAGACGACGGAGTCAACGCACCCCAAATTGCCAGAGTCCTGGACAGCGGTGGAGCCCGAGTTCAGGCAAGTGTGCTCCACTGTGTCAATACTGCACATGTCAATGTCATACTGCCCGACTTATGGTGAGGAGGGCCCGGGGCAGCTCGGAGTAGCCCTTGGGGCTGCCTCACCGGGTTCTGCCGCTGTTGGAGACCCTGACCTGGTCTCTTTTTCTCTCCCTCTGGGTTCGGAGCCCCCTGCCAGGGTCGCCGGAGAGCAGCTGACCTCGCCGGAAGCCGCCGAGAATAGGGGTCCAGCGCCAGGTGGCGTGAGGAGCACCACCTCCCTCACTGGGGAGGCCACAGGAGCAATGAGGCCCCCAATGGGGTTCACCGCTGGTGCAATGGTGCTCCAACTGAAGCCCATCGCGGGTGCAGCCACGTCCCAGACCGGGACCATCGCGGGTGCTGCAGAGCTTTAGCCGAAGGTCATCGCGGGTGCTGCAGAGCCTCAGCTGGAGGTCACCACAGGTGCAGCAAGGCTCCCGCTGGAGTCCATCGTGGGTGCAGCGGAGCCGGCCCGGTTGGGGTCCACCGCGGGTGCAGCTGGGCCTTAAGCCGGGGTCACCGAGGGCACTGCAGATCATCTTGAGGACGCCATGGCCCCCTTCTCCTCCCGGTCCTACACCATGGGGGTCCTCTCCCTTCGGTCCGGTCACCCACCAGCAAGTTTCCCAGTAGGCAGGCCACCTCCCGCCTCATCCCACTGGCCCTGATGGATGAACAACGCTGGCCGGCCGCCGGACGGATTGACTCCCTGGGTCTGGTGGTCCTTGTTTTCCGGCAGACCACCGGATTCTGTCCATCAGACCTTCTGCCGGGCCTGGAACTCTGGGCGGCCTCCTGAGCCCCAACACCTGTGGACTTGGGGGGGGGGGGTAATGGTATACCCTGGGCGGGGTGTTGTGTTCCCTCCTTTCCTGTTCCCCCTACCTCCCACCCGGGTTTGTGTTGTTGGTTGCTGTTGCTCCTGTTGGGGGGGGGGCGGGTTCTGTATGATGTTACCGTGGGTGTCTGGTATCCACCCCTGGGGGGGGGGGGGGCTGTTATCAACCAAGCCTGTGATCTCCAGCGGGCTCAGTTCTGATCATTCTTGGTCTTATGTTGTGTTTTGTTTTCTCTCCTGTGTCTTATTTCTATGCTTGGCCGCTGCTCTGGCCGGTGATTGTTAGGCAGCTGTTTGACTCATTTTCTGGTGGGCGCTGTCTAACATTCGCTGGTCCAACCACACCCCCTTCTCTCTGACAGTCAGCTGTTTGCCATGGTAATTATCTTTCCTGCGCCTCGCCCAGGTGTTCCCAATTTGTTAGGCCAGCAGTGTTTGTACTTAAGCAGCTCTTTGCTAGTCAAACACCGCTGGACCATTATACGAGTCACACAATCGTTCTCCGTCGTATGACCGTCACGTCATCGAAGGACTTATGGTTTGTGCTCGCTGGGAGAATTGGACTTTTTGGACTATTCCTGCTCGTGAGTAAATTGTTTAGTGTTTCTCTGTGCGGTATTGCTGCTACGCTTATCTGGTAGCGTTTCTCTCCACAGCTCTACTGCTACGCTTAGGCTATTGCCCAGTTTGCTTCTCCTGAGTCAGTTGAGCTTCCTAGAGTTTTCCTCGCTCTCCCGAGCGCATGTGTTAATGCCTTATTTTTCTGTGGCCACGGTACACAGTGGTCTGCCCATTGTTCACTTTTGCATCAGTCTTTTTGTGTACATTGTTTCCTACCTGTTAGTCTCTATTTGTGAACTGTTTCATGTCAATAAATGTGTGTTTGGTGTAACCCCGCGTTTAAGTCCATCCTTTCTTCTCCTCCTCCGTGCGCTGTGGAAAAGCGCGCAGGAAGTTTTTGACAGAATAGGGTCTAAAAGACAAGTTGAAGGCTTGGATGAGGAAATTATTTTGTCTGACTCTAAAAGGTCAATAGGAGTAAACTGATCCAAACAGATGTCAATTGAAGGAGTTGGAGTAGTTACTGTAAGTTAACGGTGAGAAGAATCTGACTGATTTTATCTCTGATAGATGAAATTTTATTATTGAAAAAGTTCATAAAGTCCTGACTAGTAAGCTGTAAGGGAACGCTAGGATCGACAGAGTCCCGACTCTGTCAACCTGGCTACAGTGCTGAAAAGAAACCTGGGATTATTCTTGTTCTCTTTCATTAATGCAGAATAATAACTCGTTCTAGCTTTTCTAAGAGATTTTTTTATAAATTAAAAGATGATTTCTCCAAGCTAAATAGATTTCATCTAAATTAGTGGAGTGTGGAGGTAATAGAACAGTCAAAAGGCAGCGAGCTGGAAGGGCACAAGGTTTTATTCCTCCAACATACTGAAACACGCTTCGTAGCTTGTGTGAGCTACTGCGCTGCTGAGGCATGTGTAAGAAGCTCTTTTATGTATGTTATACAGACAGAGAGAATGCATGGCACATTAGCTTTCTGATTGTCAGTCAATACACATTATTAGCATGACATCAGCTGGCACCGCTTTGGCCGCTGCTTCTGGTCTCTGTCCTCGGGGGGTGCATAATTAACAGTTCAGTCTGATTGCCCCCCAGGGCTCTTTGTCCATATGTCAATTGTCCTACCCTTTCTCCAGCCCTGATGGGTGTGAGATAATGTCCCACCGCAGTGTGCTGGGTCACCACAGGAGCGCCATTTTCGTTTTAACCTCTTGTACTCCGGGATACCGCGGGTGGTCACATCTCGTGCCCTCATGCGCACTAGGACGCACACTGTGCGTCTCAGAGAGCACTGAAAAAAGAAAATGCTGCATTTCCGTTTTTCCACTACAGACACAGCCGCGAACAGAAAGCCAAAGGAGTGCTTTGATTGGTTTAGATTTGATTGACCTCTCATTCGACTAATAAGAGCCTTGAATTGGGTTTCTGAAACCTTGAAGAACCAATGACTGAAAACCTAGCAAGAAGGACCCGCCTACCAATGGCTGCGAATACAGCGAGCCAATTGAAGCAGAGAAGTTCGACGATTGAAAGCATGCGTCCCGTGCGTAAAATCTGTTTTGTGTAAGCCACTGCGTGACACACACGCGTTCGCCATTCTTTTTTTCTTACTACTGTTCTTATTTGTTTTGAAAAATCGTTTGCCAAAACCGCAATCATGGAAGCGCAAAACCGCAATAATGGAATCATGGTTTGACCGGGTCGCGTGACCAGAACCACGAGTCGTAACAAGCGGACCAGCGTCATGTTCGTCTGACAATGAGGAAGAGAAGTTCGCCAGCGACACTGCTGTTGTGGACAGGTAAGTGTTATAAGCTAAATTATTCTTTATCCCTGAAAATTGTAATCAAAATGACTTTTGACCGATCGGTAAATTACAACTGTGCGTCATCGCCACATGACGGACCGGTCCGTGTGCCGCGTCCGGACCGTGAACCCCCCCCCCCCACTACTCTTCTGTAGCAGATTGCAGATATATTGCAGATATTTTAATACAACTGTGCGTAGTAGACCGCGGCGCACAGTCCCCGCGGTCCGTCATGTGGCGATGGACGATGTCCGTCCTCTGTAGCGGGGGGGGGGGAGTTGTTATCCTCTACGTTACAGATATTATAGTATAATTTTTAGTGCACTGTAGGTTATTTTTTCTTGTAAAAAAAAAAAGCCACACATTTTTTACGTGGCATGCTTCTTTGTGTGTGAGGGCTTCTTTGTTCATTCATTCATTCATGAATGAATAAACAACCCACCCACACACACACAGCCCTGAGTGTCACCTTTCATTAGAGCCCAAGTTTCAAGCTTCTATATTGAATCATTCAAAAGTTACAGACGTTTTTCCAAACTGCGCCATTTGGCACAATTTGGCACAGTGTGGCGGGTTGATTCAACCCCCCCCCCACAACACACAGGACAGTCAGCTCTCTTCTCTTGGTTTTTCCCGCTGCACTACTGAGATGTAATGTGCAATTCATGTATTGTGATGCAATGTGCCATGCATGTATTGTGATGCAATGTGCCATTCATGTATTGTGATGTAATGTGCCATTCATGTATAGTGTTCATGCGTCCTGTCCTTACTGTGACCTAGAGGCTGAGATCAATATGTAGATGTGCCTTGTAACCTCTTTGTCCTGCACCTGGAGCAGAGGACAGCAAATCTGCCTATTGTTATGTAGGTCTCTTAAATGCAAATGTCTCATGCCTGTTCTGCAGTCCCTTTGATCGTACCAACTGCTGTGAATCCACTTTGATGTATTGTCTGAGTTGGGTATAAATACTGCACAGGTTCTGTAACTCGCCCTCTCAATCTGACTTCTGCAACTGCTGCTGTCGGACACAGACATTGTGTCCCTCTTCTCTGAGAGCCGTGGGCTCGCTCCCGGCACGCATGCACGGCGCCGGGAGAGGAGCCTGTGACGGCGGTATGATATAATAAACTTCCTTAAAACCACAGCATATCGCCGCTTATTTTTTATCATCCGCTGCACTGGTGACCCCGAAGACGCACACGTTTTGTGCGACGCAGCCTTCTGATCTGGACAGCTGCACTGGTGACCCGTTCTTCATGATGAGATCTGCACGTCTGAGATCTGCTCATCCACTCTGGACCGGCCGCGCTCGCAGTTCCTCCACACGAGAGCGCAGGCACCCCGTCCCTTCTCCATGACGGCAACCTCCAGGGCCGGCGGAGGACTCAGTGCGTGGACCTGAACGCACCACGGCCGAGCGGTGACGAAGATCGTCTATTCCCTCCCACCGCTCCAACGCATCTGCACAAGCCTGAGGGACAAAAGATCGTCTATTTCCTCTCACCGCTCCAACGCATCTGCACGAGCCTGAGGGACAAAAGATCGTCTATTTCCTCTCATCGCTCCAACGCACCATGGCCAAGCTGCAGCCACAGCTCAAACCTGGATTTTATCGGCGCCGTCTGCACCGATCTCCACCAAGATTCTGCACCCTGGTTCTCCTCTCCAGCTGGCCCACCCACGCACGAGCCCCGGCGCAAGCACCGGGGAGTTACGAGGACGGCGCATCACGCATGGGACAAATAACGGCTCCAGAGACCGCTATCGTCCTCCGCCACTGCTCACAGAACCTTCAGGGCTGCTCGTTCACCTGAAGCAAGCACGCAGCTTGCCACTGGATTTTTTAATGGTCTCAGCCACGGCACATAAGGGATTTCAGCTGTCAGCTGTTCCCGGGGGGCTTTAAGGTTGCTTCTGCACCTAAAGCCAACAAGCCGAGTCCCTCTGCTTCTTTTTTTCTTACAGCCGCTACGCAGCCTCGCCGCTCCTGTTTTCTTCATGGCCACGAGAGGAGCCAGAGACTAATTTTTCTTCTTGTGGACCTCTGCACGTTCAACAGGACAGCCCTTCGACATCGCGGACCCACAAGCAATTTTTGCGCAGCTCGGACGAGTTCACCGTCCCCCTGCCGGCATTTACTACCCCCCTCCTCCCTCCCCCTCCGCCTGCAGCGAGCTTCTCCCACAGCTCGCTCCCATAGAGGGATTATCGAGGTCTCAGCCCCCTGCCGTGCCCTCTGGAGGGGAGCGTGTGGCGGGTTGATTCAACCCCCCCACAGCACACAGGACAGTCAGCTCTCTTCTCTTGGTTTTTCCCACTGCACTACTGAGATGTAATGTGCCATTCATGTATTGTGATGCAATGTGCCATGCATGTATTGTGATGCAATGTGCCATGCATGTATTGTGATGCAATGTGCCATTCATGTATTGTGATGTAATGTGCCATTCATGTATAGTGTTCATGCGTCCTGTCCTTACTGTGACCTAGAGGCTGAGATCAATATGTAGATGTGCCTTGTAACCTCTTTGTCCTGCACCTGGAGCAGAGGACAGCAAATCTGCCTATTGTTATGTAGGTCTCTTAAATGCAAATGTCTCATGCCTGTTCTGCAGTCCCTTTGATCGTACCAACTGCTGTGAATCCACTTTGATGTATTGTCTGAGCTGGGTATAAATACTGCACAGGTTCTGTAACTCGCCCTCTCAATCTGACTTCTGCAACTGCTGCTGTCGGACACAGACATTGTGTCCCTCTTCTCTGAGAGCCGTGGGCTCGCTCCCGGCGCGCATGCATGGCGCCGGGAGAGGAGCCCGTGACGGCGGTATGATATAATAAACTTCCTTAAAACCACAGCATCGCTGCTTATTTTTTCATGCCGCTGCAACAGTTCAAAAACGCCTGGGAACAACCTGACAAAAAAGCTGTGTAATATATTCAGTTTTTGTGGTATTGTTACAAAATTTTGACCTCAGCTGGATAACACTTGGTTCTACATTTCTGTTGCATTTTCCAGCCCGGATCTGACAGCTGTGTGTTATTTGCAAGCATTTGTATCTAAAAAAAACACCCAGGCGAACTTTATTTTCTCCTAGTTCAGTATGTTTAGATGACTGTTACTCAGTGGCAGGGGCACTTAGAGAGATTATGACTGTTTTGCCAAAAAATTCAAAGAGTTTTCTTTTAAATGGGACCAACCCCATGAAGATGCTGCAAAGGGTTGAAGAAGAGCTTTTGATTTACTTTGGGTAGGTTATTTTTAGGTGTTTTTAGGGAAATTGACCAGAGTACAAGGGGTTAATTGACGAGTCTTCTGTTTTAAGCTATGAGTTTCTGTGTTGAACCAAGGAATTAGAAATCTCTGATTAGACTTTTTCTTTTGTAAAGGGGCCACTAAGTCTAGAGTCTGATGCAGAGAAGCTGTAACACCATCTACGATGTTATCAATTACAGAAGGAGCAAGCTCTCCATAGCTTATTTCCCTTGTGTTGACACATGGCATAGAGGAAACAATCTGCATATATTTGGTAACAACGTCATCTGAGAGGCATCTACTGTAGTAATATTTTTCTTTAGGAGCCAAATAGTCAGAAATAGTAAAATCAAAGGTTAACAGACAATGGTCTGACAGTACAGGGTTATGAGGAGACACTACCAGATTTTCTATTTCTATGCCATATGTCAGAACAAGGTTCGACGTGTGGTAGATATAATGGGTAGAATTTCCTACTTTCTGAGAAAACCCCATCAAGTCTAATATTGATTTAAATGCCATATTAAGACAACCATTATCTACATCTACATGTATATTAAAGGCCCCTACTATAATTATTCTATCTGATTTCAGCACTAAATCAGCTAAGAATTCGGTAAGTTCAGATAAAAACTCTGAGTAGGTTGATGGAGGACGATAAACTATTGCAAATAAAACTGGGTTTAGCCTAAAATTGCTAAAATGCCCAAGACTGAGGAAAAGGCCCTCAAAGGAATTATAACATGTTTTTTGCTTTACATTAACTAGTAGTTTGGAATGGTAAATTGTTGCTCTCCTCCTCCACGCCCAGAACTTCTGGGATTTTGACAGTTTTCTCTTTATTACTTCCGGCGCCACACGAGTAGGCTGCCTTTTTGCAACAGTGGATCAATTTCTTCCTATTTCTATTTACAATCTGGCTTCTCTTGCTAATCTTTCTGATCCGGCGACACCTTATCCATCATGGACAGACGGACACACGGACCGCCCAAATGTCTCCTGAGCCGGCAGACGGAGCCACTGTATTTAGCAGGATACGTTACAGCAGAGACCAGTTGTTAGCACTTAACAGGACCAAGATGCTAGCGCAAGACTTCGACATACTGAGTGAAATAAGACAGAACGACGTGGATGCCGTGCTGGAGCAAGACGGTGGGCGAGAAATATAAGGTACAGACCCATCCTTCCATCCGTTATTATGGGGAATGTATGATCACTACTCAATAAGACAGATGAGCTAGCGGCTATGGCTTGTTACCAGAGCGTCTTCAGAGAGATTAGCATGATGTTGTTTATTGAGACGTGGCTAATAGAACTAGCAACAGATACTAACATTGAACTGGAGGGTTTCCACGTAATACGGGCAGACCAGACACCAGACAGTGGGAAGGCAAGGGGCGGAGGAGTGATAATGTATGCCAATAACAGCTGGTGCAGACCGGGACATATCACGGTTAAACAACAACACTGCAGCAAAGACATTGAGTTGCTAGCTGTTAGCATGTGGCCTACCTATCTCCCGAGGGAATACTCACACGTGATCTGCATTGTTATTTATGCAAATCTGATGGCAAACGCAGGGACAGCATGTGACGCCATTCACTCAGTAACTGGCAGGCTACTGACAGAACACCCAGATGCTCTTCTCCTCATCTCAGGTGATTTCAACCATATTTCACTGTCTGCCCCATTCTGCCCACGTTCACCCAGTGTGTCACATGCCACACTAGAGACAATAAAACACTGGACTTATTCTATGCAAATACTAAGGAGGCGTACACCTCATCACCACTCCCCCCACTCGGGAGATCGGATCGCAAGTTGGTTCATCTCCTGCCGGTGTACAGTACAAACCCCTAGTACACAGACAACCTCCGGTCATGCGCATGGTGAAGATATGGTCTGAGGAGGCAATGGACGCTCTAAAGGACTGTTTTGAAACCACTGCCTGGGAGCAGCTCTGCGATCCACATGGTGAGGACATCGATGGCCTCACTCGCACCATCACGGACTACATCAACTTCTGTATGGACAACACCGTACTCACCAAGACCATACGGTGTTGCTCGAACAACAAACCCTGGATCAACCCTGAGATAAAAACACTTCTGAGAGAGAAGAAGGGGATCTTCAGGTCGAGGAACAGGGAGATGCTGAAGTCCGTACAGAGGGAGCTGAGGAGGAAGATCAGACAAGGCAAGGACAGCTTCAGGAAGAAGATGGAGGACAAGCTGCAACGGAGAGACATCGGCGGGGTCTGGAGAAACCTTAAAACCCTCTCTGGGCTCCAGAATACCTCCTCCCAGGCCACGGGGGGCAGGGAGTGGGCGAACAATCTGAACCTGTTTTTTAATAGGTTTGACAAACGCCGCCCCCCCCCCCCCCCCCGCCTGCACACCAACCACTGCTGCCTCTAAAGTCATCGAGACCTGCTGTCCACACCCCACTCCACCAACGCCCCCCCCCCCACTCCCAGCACACAGCCCCCCAACCTGACCCTCACTAAGACCCAGGCGAGGACGGAGCTGAGGAAGATCAAGGCGAGGAAGGCCTCAGGACCGGACGGCATCAGCGCGAAGCTCCTCAAGTCCCGCGCAGACCAGCCATGTGGGATTGTGGAGCACATCTTCAAGCTGAGCCTGAAGCTGGGGAGGGTACCACAGTCGTGGAAAACATTTTGTGTGGTACCCATACCAAAGACTTCCCATCCCGGAAACCTGAACAGCTACAGACCAGTGGCCCTGACATCTCACCTGATGAAGATCCTGGAGAGACTTCTCCTTGCTCACATCCGCCCCCTGGTTGGACCAGCGATGGATCCATTCCAGTTCGCCTACCAGCATGGCATCGGGGTGGAGGATGCTGTGATCTTCCTCCTTCACCATTCCCTGTTTCACCTGGAGAAGCCCGGGAACGCGGTGAGGATCATGTTCTTTGACTTCTCCAGTGCTTTCAACACCATCCAACCGATGATCCTGAAGGACAAGCTGCTGTGCGCAGGGGTGGTCCAGCACTCGTCATCATGGATCCTGGACTACCTCACTAACCGGCCACAGTTTGTGAGAACCTGGGATTGTGTGTCCGACACGATCATCGGCAGCACGGGGGCCCCCCAGGGAACGGTTTTGGCTCCCTTCCTGTTCACCCTTTATACTGCGGACTTCTCACACAACACAACACACTGCCATCTACAGAAGTTCTCTGACAACTCTGTGATCGTTGGCCTCTTCTCCAACGGAGATGAAGCTGAGTACAGAGGACTTATCCAGGACTTCGTGGACTGGTGCCATCGGAACTGCTTCCAGATCAATGCGAGGAAAACTAAGGAGTTGGTGGTGGACTACCACAGGCAAGGACAACTCCTCACAGCACCAGTAAACATCCAGGGAACAGACATTGAGATGGTGACATCCTACAAGTACCTGGGTGTTCATCTGAACAATAAACTAGACTGGTCACACAATACCGACACACTCTACAAGAAGGGACAGTGCAGGCTGTTCCTACTGAAGAGGCTCAGGTCTTTTGGTGTACAAGGGGTGCTCCTGAAGACCATCTACGACACGGTGGTGGCATCAGCCATCACTTTTGGAGTGGCCTGCTGGGGCAGTGGCATTACAGCAGCCGATAGGAAGAGACTGAACAAACTGATCAAGAAAGCTAGCTCTGCCCTGGAGCAATGCCTTGACCCAGTGGAGGAGATAGGAGAGAGAAGGATGGTGGCTAAGCTGTCATCTCTGCTGGAGTCCGAGTCCCACCCTATGCAGGACATACTGAATGCACTGAGGAGCTCATTTAGCAGTAGACTACATTATCCTAGGTGCACGACCGAGAGGTTTCACAGGTCCTTCCTACCTACGGCTGTCAGACTGTATAACCTAAGCAGGGCTGCTCGCAGAGATAGCAAAAGAAAAAAAACAAAAAACGTGACAATCTAATAGTATTGATTGCAAAAGACGCAACAGACTTACACAAATGGTCCCCTCCAGTATACAACTAGGACAATATCAGTTGCTATGGAGGGTGACAATATGTATGGGTACATATTCATACCATGTAGGGAAACTAAATAGACGGTTGTGCTGTTTATTCCATCTAGCTACAATGCTCTGCACTGTGTATATATACAGTATTTATGTATTTATGTGTACATATGTATATTCACTGCTCTTATTTTCTTATGGTTCCAAGGTTGTCATAGCCAGGAGCGGCACTGGGGTTAAGCTCCCAGTGCTCATAAAATGCTCCTTATGGCGTGCGTCTCGAAAAGCCTCTGACAACTAAGTCCAACTCCTAGCCTGCCCGTGTGGTTTAGTCTCTAAGCCCGGCGGAACTGCTTTTACTAATAGGAGAAGGGGCGAGGGCGGATCTCTGGCACCTTAAAACCAGATGCTTTGGGTAGATGGTGGCTCGTCAACCTGGGAAAGTAGCCCATCTAGGGGAAGGTAAACACTGATTTCAAACCTCCGCTGCCTTGCGGTACACCCAGTCACGGGAAAGGCTTTGGGAGTCAACCCTGAGGAAAAAGCCGGAGTCGGAGTCCCTAAGGCAGTTCTCTGTTGTGCTCAACATCGTTCTGGCAGCTCCTGCGACGGCGCTGGTGCCAAACTGTAGCAGCCCTGCTGTTCCTTTGGATTCATCAGTGATGTGGAGAGGGGGGACATGCTGCATGGGCAACATCTTGTCCTCCATATCTTCCTGCCCAGGCTTGAATCCTACCAACGCCCAACGCTGGAAGGTACAACACCGGATCACTGGAGAGGACACTCCAGCTTCGCCTTTGGCGTAGACAAAACACGGGGAATGACAGTTACCGGTTATAAGCCACTGCTCAATTGGCATAGAGCGCGGCGCCAGGGGTTTTTCCCGATGGTGGGAGGGATCATCGGATCTCACTGGACAGCTACCACCCGCCTCAAGCTGGGCAGCCCCCAGCCAATAAGGTGTTGTCCCACCACAGCTTGCTTTCTTCATTGGGTGCATGGGGATGAGGAGAAGTCCGAACGGCAGGCTGAGAACCTTCGCACCAGGCAAGACAAAAAAACAAAAGAGACCAACTCTAAAACTGGGAACTTGGAACGTCCGCACTATGATAACAGTACTCACTGCTAACTTCAAGGACATCAACGACACCAGGAAGACTGCCATCATCAATAATGAGCTGAAGAGACTGGAAGTGGATATCGCCACTCTCCAGGAAACACGGTTGGCTTACGCAGGCACACTGAGAGAGAAGGACTACACGTTCTACTGGCAGGGAAAGGGCAGTGACGAACACAGGGAACACGGAGTGGGCTTTGCAGTGAAGAACACCTTGCTGAAGATGGTGGAACTGGGCAGCAATGGCTCTGCACGACTCCTCACCGTCCGCCTGAACACCACTCAAGGCCCAGTCACCCTCGTCAGTGTGTATGCCCCAACACTGACAGCCACACCAGAGGCAAAAGACGAGTTCTACGAGAATCTCGCAACAACTGTCAGGATCATCCCCAACTCTGAACAACTCATTCTCCTTGGAGACTTCAATGCCAGAGTGGGTGCTGACCACGACTCCTGGCCCTCCTGTCTTGGACCATTTGGCGTGGGCAGAATGAACGACAACGGACAGCGGCTGCTCGAGTTGTGCACATATCACGATCTGTGCATCACAAACTCGTTCTTCAAGACCAAGCCCCAACACAAGGTTTCCTGGCAACATCCGTGCTCAAAGCACTGGCACCAGCTGGACTTGATCCTGATCAGGCGCGCCTCACTGGGGAACGTGCTAATCACCCGTTCGTTCCAGAGTGCAGATTGCGACACAGACCATTCATTGGTGTGTTGCAAGGTCAAGCTGCAGCTGAAGAAATTCCATCGTGCTAGACAGCCTGGAAAGGCACGGATTGACACCAGCAAGATGGCCCAACCAGAACTTGTTGAGCAGTTTGCCTCCACCTTTGAGAAGGAACTTGGTGTACCACAAGAAGGAGAATCTGCAAAGCAGAAGTGGGAAGAGCTGCGAAACACCATCCACCGCACAGCCTTGGCTACCTTTGGGAGGAAGACCTCAAAGTCACAGGACTGGTTTGATGCCAAGTTGACCGAGATGACCCTCGTTATTGAAGCCAAGCGCTCAGCACTTGCTGAGTACAAGAAATACCCAAACGAGAAGAATCTCCAGATTCTCAGGGCTGTGAGAAGCAAAGTTCAGCAGACTGCTCGGCGCTGTGCCAACGAGTACTGGACTCAGCTCAGCCAAGACATTCAAACCGCTGCCATAACAGGGAACATCCGTGGTATGTACGATGGCATCAAGAAAGCACTTGGTCCAGCTCAGAGCAAGACGGCTCCCCTCAAATCCTCCACTGGGGAGATGATCACAGAAAAGAACAAGCAGATGGAGAGATGGGTGGAACACTACTCCGACCTCTACTCCAGACAGAACACCGTGACACCGTCAGCCCTTGATGCCATCGACTGCCTGCCATCCATGGACGAACTTGACGCCGAGCCAACCATCCATGAACTCAGCAAGGCCATTGATAGCTTGGCCGCTGGTAAGGCACCCGGCAACGACGGCATACCCCCTGACCTGATCAAGCACTGCAAGACCGCCCTACTGCTGCCATTGCATGACGTCCTCTGCCAGTGCTGGAAGGAAGGTGCCGTACCACAGGACATGAGGGACGCCAAGATCATCACCCTCTACAAAAACAAAGGGGAGAGAAGCGACTGCAACAACTACAGGGGCATCTCCCTCCTCAGCGTTGTTGGCAAAGTCTACGCACGAGTTGTTCTCGTTTGTCTACAGAAGCTTGCCGAACGTGTCTACCCCGAGTCTCAGTGTGGCTTCCACGCTGAGCGATCGACGGTAGACATGATATTCTACATCCGCCAACTCCAGGAGAAATGCAGAGAACAGAACATGCCCCTGTACGTCGCCTTCATCGACCTCACCAAAGCGTTTGATCTGGTCAGCAGAGAGGGCCTTTTCAAGATCCTGCCAAAGATAGGATGCCCACCAAAGTTGCAAAGCCTCATCGAATCGTTTCACACCAACATGCAGGGGATAGTGCAGCACGACGGCAACGTCTCAGAGCCATTCAACATACACAGCGGAGTGAAACAGGGCTGTGTACTTGCGCCAACCCTCTTTGGGATTTTCTTTGCTATGCTCCTGAGGCATGCCTTCAGCACAGCAACAGAGGGAATCTACCTGCACACAAGATCTGACGGCAGGCTTTTCAACCTTGCCCGCCTGAAAGCCAGAACCAAAGTACGCGAGGCTCTAATCAGAGACATGCTGTTCGCAGACAACACTGCAGTCGCAACCTACACACAGCAGGAGTTTCAGACCCTGATGGACCACTTCTCCCAGGCATGCAAGGACTTCGGGCTCACCATCAGCCTGAAGAAGACTAACGTCTTGGCGCAAGGCACGAAAGCACCACCAACCATCACCATCGACGACTACAAGCTGGAGGTCGTGAATCAGTTCACGTACCTGGGGTCCATGATCAGCAACAACCTCTCCCTTGATACAGAGATCGACAAGAGGATTGGAAAATCAGCCTTCACACTCGCTCGCCTCACCACACGAGTGTGGGAGAATCCCAAACTCTCTGTCAAGATGACGATGGCAGTGTACAACGCCTGCGTCATCAGCACACTGCTCTATGGGAGTGAGACGTGGACAACATACAGTACGCCCGGCAGGAAAAGAGACTGAACTTCTTCCACTTGCGCTGCATTCGCCACATCCTGGACATATCCTGGCAGGACAAAGTGCCCAACACAGAAGTTCTGTCCCGCCCCGGCCTTCCCTCCATGTTCACTCTACTCAGGCAGTGCAGGCTCCGCTGGCTAGGCCACGTTCACCATATGGAGGATGGCAGAATCCCCAAAGATGTCCTCTACGGAGAACTGGCGACTGGCAGGAGAGACGTTGGCCGCCCACAGCTGCGCTTTAGAGACGTCTGCAAGAGAGACATGAAGGCCCTGGATATCAACACAGAGCTCTGGGAGGACCTTGCAACGGACCGCTCCAAATGGAGAGGCACCCTGACCAGACAGCTCAAGGCGGGTGAAGAGAGACTGACTGCTGCAGCAGATGAAAACAAGACCCGCAGGAAGAACCGCCACAGACCCAGCAGCACGGAGACCACCCACAAGTGCGACCTGTGTGACAGGGACTACCATTCGCGCATCGGCCTGTTCAGCCACAGGCGGTGCTGTTCCAGCAGAGTAGACGTTTAGGATTCTCTTCCATGGTCATCATAGACCGACGGAGGCCGACAAAAAAAAAGTATTTTCTTATCTTCTAAATTATTACTCTGAGTGTTGCTGTCCCTGTGCTGTTGCAATCCTGGAATTTCCCCATTGTGGGACTAATAAAGGCTTATCTTATCTTATCTTATCTTAAATAACCAGAGGGAGTTGATTCATTCAAACCAACATAATCCTCTTGTCCTAACCAAGTCTCTGTAAGGGATATTAAATCAATCTGATGATCAATTAACAGATCAAGGACTAGCAAAGACTTGGGAGTTAGAGACCTAATATTTAACAAACCACATTTTTTCCCCTTGTCCTCTCAGGCAGCTAGGCAAACAGAACAAGGATCTGTCACCTTTATTGTGCCAAAACAGATTTACTTTGCCAAGAGGAGCTTATACCGTACCTAACTGTGTATTGTATATTGTTGTAAACTCCTCCTGTAATAACTTTTAATACTTTATTTTAATTATTTTACCCATGGAAGACCCAGCAGGATGGGGAAGAGGGAAAGGAAGTGCGTGGGGGGGGGGGGGGGGGAAGAAAAGGGAGGGGAACAGACCAAAAAAACAAACAAACCAACATCTAAAACAAAAGACAAACTGCTTCTTCCACCAAAGATGTTTCAACACGGTCTGGTTTCTGCACCTGTTAAAGAAGAGACACTTGTGATCAAGGTAGGCCAGGCTGCTCGGCGGCCGATGTGGCGAGCCCACACCCTCAGACCCACCCGACCCCCACCCCCGCAGCGGGGCCAACGCCTGCCCACAGGCCCCAGGCACCAGGAGGCCAGCGACCCCAAACCCCGGGGCGGAGATCAGCCTGCGCACCCCCAGGCACCCCCACAGCGGGCCCGCCCCAGCGCCACCCCCGCCCAGGGGAACCCACATTGCTGAGAGGCACTACCCCCCTTAATCCAGCACCTCCCAACTCGCAGACACAACAACAAAACCACATTTAATTTAAAGATAAGATAAGATAAGATAAGATAAGATAAGCCTTTATTAGTGCCACAATGGGGAAATTCCAGGATTGCAACAGCACAGGGATAGCAACACTCAGAGCAATAATTAAGAAGATAAGAAAAATAAGAGCAGTGAATATACATATGTACACATAAATATATAAATATATATACACAGTGCGGAGCATTGTAGCTAGATGCAATAAACAGCATAACAGTCTACTTAGTTATCCTACATAGTATGAATATGTGCCCATGCATATTGTCACCCTCTGTAGCGACGGAGGAGGGTGACAATATTTAATATTAAAATATTGTGACAATATTTAAATTATGAGGAGGAACAGAGGCCAAATCATTAAATTTAGAGGCTTCATGTTTAATTTGAGTTTTACCAACTTTTTGTTTAATCACTTTGGGATGCTTATACATTATATTTTTATTTACTTTGGAGGGAGCAGACAATGATTCTCTGATGGGGAAGACAGGGGCTAAGCTGAGGGGTGGCGGATGAAGAGGAGCTGCAGAGAGGCGTGTAAGACTGCGACTCTGCTTCCTGGTCCCAACTCTGAGTAGTCAAGGTTTTGGAAATTTGAATGAATGAATCTTTATGAATGAATCTTTATTTATTTCGGATAGATTAAAAGTACAGATTAAAAGAAACTGAATAACATAACAAAGGGGGGAAAAAAAATCCAACAAGGTCAAATTAGACAATAACTCCTCTGATTATACAGTTCAACATAAGTTATCCGAAATGGGTGATGGCTGAAGCCGCAGCTTATATTGCCCACCCATATTCCATCCAAGAATTCAAAGAAGAACAAAACAAGAGCGATTACAATTCAGAACAAAGCTAAGACAAAATGTGACAAAAAACTAAGCTACAACACAACACAGGCTGGATATGACAATCCTTATGTGATTTTACATGTCATCTTGTATATATGTTTGGAGTATTTCTTCCTTTAGTTTTTGTTTAAATTGTCCGAGCGTTGTACATGATTTTAATTCAGGTCCAAAATCGTTCCATAATCTGACTCCTTGCACTGAAACACAGTGTTGCTTGGTGGTAGTTCTCACTGAAGGTTTTTGAAATATACATGTTCCTCTAAAATGATATTGTTTCTCCCTTGTTTGGAACAACTTTTGGATATTTGCGGGCAGTGATAGATTCTTCACTTTAAACATTATTACTGCAGTTTTAAAGTCAACCAGATCTTTCAACTTGAGAGCTTTTAATTTAAGAAAAAGTGGGTTTCTTGGTTCCCTGTAAGCAGCTTTGTTTATTATTCTAATAGCTCTCTTCTGAAGCATAAAGAGTGGATATATGTTTGTTTTATATGTATTTCCCCATACTTCATTACAATATGTCATGTATGGGAGTATTAATGAATGATACAAGGCATATAGTGTGGGTTGATTCAGCAAATATTTCACTCTGTGTAGTATTGCAATTGATTTGGATACTTTACATTTAATATAATTAATATGTGACTTCCAACACAGTTTATTATCAATTATTATTCCAAGAAATTTAGTTTCAGATACCCTTTCAATCTCTACACCATTTACATTGAATTTAGATACTAAGTTGTTGTGATGGTTGTTAAAAACTATAATTTTTGTCTTACTTAAATTGAGTGTTAATTTGTTAGAATCAAACCACAGTTTAAGCTTTCGTAATTCCTTTCCAAGTGTATCCAAAAGTTGTTCCAAATTGCTTCCACTGCATAATAGATTAGTGTCATCAGCAAACAATATTAAGTCCATTTTTTCTGAAACTTTACATATATCATTTATATACATATTGAATAACAATGGCCCCAAAACTGAACCCTGTGGGACTCCACAAGTAACCTTCAGTAACTGTGAGTTTTTGTTACCAACACATACATACTGATATCTATTCTTTAAGTAGCTACATAACCAGGACAGTGCTACCCCTCTAATACCACAATTTTGTAGTTTCTTTAATAATAAATTATGATCCACTGTATCAAATGCTTTTTTAAGATCCAGGAATACCCCAACTGAATACTCTTTATTTTCAATGGCAGTTGATATTTTTTCTATAAATTCCATTAGAGCAAATGCAGTTGTCCTCTTGTGTCTGAACCCATATTGCTGCTCACACAATAAATTATTCTTCAGTATGAAGTTGTCAGTTCTCTCATAGAATATTTTTTCAAGTATCTTGGAAAATTGCGGCAATAGTGAAATTGGTCTATAGTTTGAGAATTCCCCTCTGTCACCCGTCTTGTATATCGGAATTACTTTAGCTATTTTCATTGCATTGGGAAATATACCTGTTTGGAGAGACAGGTTACAAATATGCGTCAGTGGTTTCACTAAGCATTCAATAATAGTTTTGACTAAGAGCATGTCAATACCATCACAGTCCGTAGATGTTTTACTTTTAAACGATTTAACAATTTCAATGACCTCTCTCTCGTCTGTGTTCTTTATGAAAATGGAGTCTTTTATAGCAGTGTTTTTGCTTATTGTATCACCTGTAGGCGCCGTAATGGGTATTTTTCGAGCCAAATTAGGACCAATGTTAACAAAAAAGTTACTAAATTCATCTGCAGGTGAAGCTACATTCACACTCTGAGTCGTTTTATTATTTTTTGAAAAATCGGTTGGGTAGCTTGTATTTCTGCTTTTATTTCCAAGAATATTGTTAAGTATTGTCCATGTATTTTTAACATTGTCTCTGTTTTTCTCCAGTTCTTTACTGTAATAGTCTCTCTTACTACATCTTATTATATATGTTAACTTATTTTTGTATGTTTTATACCGCTGCTCGGCAAATTTATGTTTAAGCTTTTTCTTTACTAATGGACAATTTTTTTCATAGACTTCTGTCCTGTCTTGCTTCAGCAAGTCTTCTTTAAAAGAACTGATTGCATTTTGTGATTTGTATCTGAACGATTTTAAAATTTTTTCTGTATTGGCCCCCGTGTGGCCATGGATAAGTGCAAAGATTGGCAAGTGGTCACTTATATCATTTATCAATAATCCACTTTCTATTTTCTTTTCAATAATATTAACAAACAGGTTGTCAATAAGTGTAGCAGTGTGAGCTGTGATTCTACTGGGATGTGTTATTGTGGGATATAGACTCATGCTGTACATAGAATTCATGAACTCTGTAATTACATTTTGTCGATGTGGATTTAGTAAATCAATATTGAAATCTCCACAAATTACTACCATTTTCTTACCAGTAATATTATTGTACAGCTCGACTAATTTATCTCTGAATGTCTCAATGCAAGTTCCCGGCGTTCTATATATACAACTTATAATTAGATTTTTTGTTTTATCTTGGTCAATCTCAACAGTAACACATTCCAAGATCCCTGGTAGTGCAAAGGACATTCCATTTACAAGCTTACACCTATACAGGTCATCAATATACAGTGCAACACCACCACCCTTTTTTTGAGATCTGTTAATATGAAACATCTGATATCCCTCTATTGCCATCAGGGGAGCCTGCTCTTCATTAAGCCAGGTTTCAGAGACTGCAATAGCTGTAAATTTTCTGTCTAGCTGTTTTAAATAGTCCTGAATCTGTGGAAAGTTTTTGTTAAGACTTCTGCTGTTGAAGTGTATTACTGATAGTTTACCATCTAGTTGCACTTGACTTTTGAATTGCTTTTCAGTGTAATATTCACAATGGTTATGAATATTATTGAAAAAGTGGTTATCAGGATCAATATCATTCTCTGTCTCTTGTAGTTTATGTTCAGCATAATGGCATATTTTCAGAGTTTGAATTTCCTCACTCTGTGTCAAATGACTTCCTCCAACTGGGGATAATTGATGTCTACTCAAGTCAGTCATACGTTTTTTGTTTGTTTTGTTTATTTTTTTTAAAGTACATTGACATGGTATGTCAAAAGAACTATTCTTGCCGTGTGTTGTGGATATGGATTATCATTGTCTCTTAATTTTCTTTATCAGTGTTCATCTGTATTTATTTAAGTCAGTAACATCTCTGATCATTATACTCTTTGCTTCCTCAGGTGTTCCATTTAGTTTGATCCAAACTCTACAATTTCTTGTCCATGTTGCCTGTATCTTATTTTGTCTTTTCAGCATCCGTGCTTGGATAAAATTTGGATAAAATTATGCCAGATTGTTAGATAAATGAGACACACCATCCAAAGTGGGATGGACGCTGTCCCGTCTAATAAGACCAGGTTTTCCCCAAAATGAGCGGTGGTGGAGTAGTCAGCATTGCAGTAGCACAGCAACTCACCCTTGGCCGGGGGATTCTGGGTTCGATCCCAGCCCCCGACCACCAGTGATCTGTGTGGAGTTTGCATGTTCTCCCCGTGTCTGCATGGGTTTACTCCGGGATTACTCCACTTTCCTCCCACATGCCAAAAACATGCAAGTTTGATTAATTGGCATCAAACTGGGGATTCTAAATTGTCCTTAGGTATGACTGTGAGAGTGAATGGTTGTCTGTCTCTCTGTGTTGGCCCTGTGATGGACTGGTGACCTGTCCAGGATGGACCCTGCCTCTCGCCCAAAGATGCTGGGATAGACTCCGGCCCCCCTGCAACCCGAAAAGGATTAAGCAGAAGAAAATGGATGGATGGATGGATGGATGGATGGAGTTCCAATTATCTATGTAGCCCACGTTGTTTGCAGGACACCACACAGACAGCCAGTGGTTGAAGGATGACAAGCGGCTAAACATGTCATCACTGGTCAGATTGGGGAGGGGCCCAGAGAATACTACAGTGGCAGACATTGTTTTGGCAAAGTCACACACCGATTCCACATTAAGTTTTGTGACTTCTGACTGCCAGAGTCGGACGTCATTAATGCCGGCGTGGATAACAATTGTGGAGTATTTACAGTTACTTTTAGCCAGCATTTTCAAATTTGACTCGATGTCACCTGCTCTGGCCCCAGGAATGCAGTTGACTATGGCCGCTGGAGTTTCTAGGTTCACGTTTCTGACTACAGAGTTGCCAATGATCAGCTTTTTCCTCAGTGGGTGTGTCGCTGAGCGGGGAAAAGCGATTAGAAACATGAACAGGTTGGTGGTGAACCGGGGCCTTGTGGCTATGCTTCTTTCTCACCGTCACCCACCCAGTCTCCTCGCTGCTGAGGAGGACCAGAGGACTGCTAGCAGGCTGCCCTATGCTAGGGAGCTCTGCTGCAGCTAAGGGGCGTCCGTCATTATTAACTGGCGCAGACGGTGTTTCAATGCAGCAGAGTCAGGATTCCAAATCAGACAACCTCACCTCGTGCGCGTCAAAAAGACATTTATTACATTTACCATTATAACTAAAGGAGGCAGAGGTGTAGCTAAACATCTGACACAGAGAGCACACCAGAGGAGAAGGGGAAGGAGAGCTAGTAGCCATAGCTAGTGGCTAACCCGAAGCTAACAAAAACACAGATGAAAGGTGAACAGAAGGCTAAAGAGGGTGATTAGGTGACACTGAGTGCGCACACAGGTGCAGGAGGCTTGATAAACAGAAGTGAGAGGACCTTGTACCGCCAGCGTTGGAGGCATCGCTGGAGCATCAGGCAGCCCCAAGGACAACGCTGGACAGCGGGACTCAGCGCAGAGGGAGAGACTCCACCAGCAACAACTGCAGCAATGCTTCTTCAGTTAGATTCAGAAAAGATTTCAGGATAAATGGTCACGTGGGTGAGTCAGCGTCAAAAGACACTTTGAGCTTCAGTAGCTTGGAGCATCAGATTGAAAGTGGCTTAAGAAAGGGCTACTCTGAAACTGAAATAGTGGACGCTGTAGTCCGTGCCATAAGCCCTGGACTGAAGCTAATGAGCTATTTCGAAGGAAAAGTAGATCTCACATTAACCAACCTGAGACAAATACTAAGAGCCCATTATGTGGAAACAGATGCAACCGTGTTGTATCAACAACTGACCAAAGCAACACAGGGAACAAATGAAACACCCCTTGAGTTTCTGATTAGAGCACTAGATTTGTTTGCTAGATTACTATTTAATATGTATATAAATGATATATGTAAAGTTTCAGAAAAAATTGACTTAATATTGTTTGCCGATGACACTAATCTATTATGCAGTGGAAGCAATTTGGAACAACTTCTGGATACACTCGGAAAGGAATTAGGAAAGCTTAAACTGTGGTTTGACTCAAACAAATTAACGCTCAATTTAAGTAAGACAAAATTTATAGTCTTAAACAACCATCACAACAACCCAGTACCTAAACTCAGTGTAAATGGTGTAGAGATTGAAAGGGTATCTGAAACTAAATTTCTTGGAGTAATAATTGATAATAAACTGTGTTGGAAGTCACATATTAATTATATTAAAGGTAAAGTATCCAAATCAATTGCAATATTACACAGAGTGAAATATTTGCTGAATCAACCCACACTATACACCTTGTATCATTCATTAATACTCCCATACATGACATATTGTAATGAAGTATGGGGAAATACATATAAAACAAACATATATCCAGTCTTTATGCTTCAAAAGAGAGCTATTCGAATAATAAACAAAGCAGCTTACAGGGAACCAACAAATCCACTTTTTCTTAAACTAAAAGCTCTCAAGTTGAAAGATCTGGTTGACTTTAACTGCAATAATAATGTTTAAAGTGAAGAATCTATCACTGCCCGCAAATATCCAAAAGTTGTTCCAAATAAGGGAGAAGTGATATCACTTCAGAGGAACATGTATATTTCAAAAGCCTTCAGTGAGAACTACCACCAAGCAACACTGTGTTTCAGTGCAAGGAGTCAGATTATAGAACGATTTTGGACCTGAATTAAAATCATGTACAACGCTTGGACAATTTAAGCAAAAACTAAAGGAAGAAATACTCCAAACATATATACAAGATGACACGTAAAATCACATAAGGATTGTCATATCCAGTCTGTGTTGTGTTGTAGCTTAGTTTTTTTGTCACATTTTGTCTTAGCTTTGTTCTGAATTGTAATCACTCTTGTTTTGTTTTTTCTTTTGAATTCTTGGATGGAATATGGGTGGGCAATATAAGCTGCGGCTTCAGCCATCACCCATTTCGGATAACTTATGTTGAACTGTATAATCAGAGGAGTTCTTGCCTAATTTGACCTTGTTGGATTTTATTTCCCCCCTTTTGCTATACTATTCAGTTCCTTTTAACCTGTACTTGTGACAGAGATCATCCTGCGCAGTTCGCCCCACACGGGACACGAACCCGCGACCTCTCAGTCAACTACACAGTTCGAGCATGGGAGACACAGCACGATCGCGCTGAGCTAAAGGTCCGACCGATAGCTCAGCGCTACCGATACTGTATGAGGCTTTGGGAGGGAGGTTTACTAACGTTCTACGCCGAACAGTACTAGTTGGCATCCGTTACATACTATCCGAAATAAAGATTCATTCATTCATTCATTCATTCATTCATTCATTCATTTGCATCAGAAAATCCTCTTTGCATCAGAGCGTACTCAGTCTAGCCTGAAGTACAACAAAGACCTAGTTCGAAGTCAGTGCTTTCAGTCAATTATGACCGGACTGTTAAATGACAACGTCAGAGCAGAAATGAGGATGTACCTACAGGATGAAAACAGCAGTGATGAGCTGCTGTTACAGAAAATGCAAACCGCACAGTACAATGAAAGTGAAAGAGCTCTAAAGACAAAGGCAAACAAGTCAGCTCTCAGAGCAGGACTAAATGTAGTTGAACAGACTGAAACACTGAATAACCCCTGCACAGGCCAGCCTGTAGCTAAGCCAAACAAACCAGTCAAAGACAACTCGCTATTCTCTAAAATAGAGGAAAGTAATACTGCAGTCAGAGAACTTACAGGTCAGGTAGCCTCACTAGTGCAGACTGTTCAACGTGACATAAAACATGAGAGTGACAAGCAAACCAAATCCTACAAAAAGTCAACTCAGAGACAGAAAAGACAATGTGCTGCATGTCAACAAGACAACAAGGACTGTAGCCATTGCTTCAAATGTGGCAGTGACTCTCTCTGGGCAAAGGGATGTAGAGTAGGGGGGAGTCAGAAGCAGGGAAACTGGCGGAGGCTGTGACTGAGGGACAAGCCACAGCTCCAAAACCAAAGTCCCAAAGTGATAAAATCCCCAAAGCTCAAAACTCACCCCATGTCCAACCAATAGAGTTAAGCTCGAACAAGCAAAATGTGTTACAAAGTACCGTGACAGTAAATGCCTAAGCTAGAGACCAGCCACCTAACATGTTTAATCTGAGTGCAAAACGCAAAAAAAAGCACATCTTATAGGAAAAAAGTGTCTAGTTTGGTGTAAGATGAATAAGTGTAAAACTCAAGCACTGTGGCACACAGGCGCCCAAATTTCAGTAATGAGTGCACTGTGGAAGTCAAATAACTTGCCTGATTTGGAAAGTCCACCCAATTAGTGATTTACTAAGTAGTGATGAACTTTTAGATCTGAGAGCTGCAAACGGATCTGAAATCCCCTTTCAGGGCTGGGTAGAAGTTAGCCTTAGCCTTTGTGATCCAAAAGGGAAAGCCACAGCTCAGGATGAAGTTGTAGTTCCAATCTTAGCGAGTCGTGATATTATGCAAAAACCAATAATAGGGTTTAATGCCATTGTCACGGTCACTGTCACGTTATTGAACTTAGTTCCCTGCTGACTCTCTTACCATCATCTCTTACCATCCTCACCTGTACATAACTGCCCATCTAACTTATTGTACATTATTTGCACATAACAGTACTCTTAACTTTCTGCACTGCTGCATATATTTGCATATATTTGCTTAAATTGCACATACTGTTAATTACTGTATATACTGCACTGCTGTCCTTTGCACTTCTGATTGGATGCTAAACTGTGTTTCGTTACTTTGTATTCATACATGTGTAATGACAATAAAGTTGAATCTAATCTAATCATTGAAGAACTAATAAAGCAGAATCCTACTCAAAATAAGGACAGAGTGTCCTTCCGCATAAGTTCACTAAAAGTTGGAGCAGGAAAAGCAGAGGTGCTTTAGAACCTTATCCACACAGCTACGAGTGAGACATCTACTTACCCAGTCAGAACAGGACGCACAGTGGTTGTAGTGCCAAGCGGACAAATACACTGCATTAGCTGTCCTATTAAAACAGACCTAAAAGTGCAGAAAGAAATGCTTTTTGAGCCAGATGAAAACTTATCTTTAGATGAAGGACTAAAGTTTAACTGTCGGTTACTAAGTGTATCAGGCACTACCCGTAAAGCTAAGATTCATGTCACTAATACTACAAAGCATGACATAGTTCTGCCAGTGAAGACCGTTATAGGTAGCATTGAGAGAGTAATCCACTGCTAATCGGTGAAGCTGAACCAAAGTCAGATTAGTTCAGTTGAAGCTGAAAACTATCAAAACTCACCTAACCCACCTGGAAAGACTTGGGACCCACCCGTCAATTTGGGTCACCTCACCACAGAACAACAAGCTGCTGTCATGGAGATGCTTAGGGAGGAATCAAGTGCATTTGCCAAGCACAAAGATGAAGTAGGCTACATTAAAAATCTGAAAATGGACATTAAACTGACTGATGAGATTCCTGTAGCCAAAGCCTACAATGCAGTCCCTCGTGCTCTCTATGATGAAGTTAAAAATCATATCCAGGACTTGATGAATAAAGGTTTCGTTCACAAATCAACCTCACCTTATGCCTCTCCAGTGGTGTGCGTAAGGAAATGTGATGGAAGCCTAAGACTGTGTATCGATTATCGTGGCCTTAATAAAAAGACCATCCCAGACAGGCACCCTATACCACGCATCCAGGAGATACTTGATGGACTTGGCGGCAACATGTGGTTTAGTGTGCCTGACCAAGGCAAAGCATACCATCAAGGTGAAATCAGCGAGGACTCAAAGAGATACACAGCCTTTACAACGCCTTGGGGGTTGTACGAATGGAACAGTATTCCATTTGGTCTCACCAATGCACCTTTGGCATTTCAGCGCAGTATGGAGGAGAGTCTGGAAGGACTAAGGGACAAAATATGCACTCCATAGCTGGATGATGTTTTAGTGTACAGTCGGACATTTGAACAACACATTGAGGACTTAAGATCTGTTCTCAAATGCCAGCAAGCTTGGGGAATAAAACTACACCCCAACAAATGTGACTTGTTCAAAAATGAGGTCCGCTATGTAGGCAAAATCATTTCGGCTGAAGGTTACAAAATGGACAATAAAGAGGTGCAAGCAGTACAAGCCCTCAAAAACACCCCGCTAACCAACATCAAAGAACTCCGCAAGCTGTTAGGGTTTTTAGGGTATTACAGGATTTATGTGCAGGATTTTTCGAGACATGCAAAGTGCTTGTATGATTTGCTCTCAGCTGACCACACTCAAGACTCTAACTTACAACTGCAGGTACGGTCAGCTAAGGCGGGGCAACCTGCACCCACCCAGAAAATCATATGGACTGACACTCACCAAAAAGCACTCGACTACTTGGTTGATGTTTTGACTAATCCACCTGTGATGGCTTACCCTAGGTTTGAGGACCCATTTATTCTGCACATAGATGCATCAGCGGAAGGGCTTGGTGCAGTTTTGTATCAGAGACAGGAAAGTAAACTAAGGGTAATCAGATACAGATCAAGGACGCCAACATTGGCTGAGAAAAACTATAGGCTGCATTCAGGGAAACTTGAGTTTCTGGCACTTAAGTGGGCCGTTACGGAGCGCTTCAGAGACTACTTGTTTTACGCCCCCTCAGTGACAGTCTATAGCGATAACAATTCTGTGACCTATGTTTTAAGTACAGCCAAACTAAATGCAACGGGACACAGATGGGTTTCCCAGTTGGCTGACTTTAACATAACACTGAAATACCGACCTGGGAAAAGTAATATTGATGCAGACTTTTTGTCCAGAACACCTGCCAGTGCACTGAGCAGTGTTCACCTGAAGTGTTAAGTGCAATACTAAATGCTGTCGAGACACAAAAAGAACAAAACGTGGACTGGATCTCCACTATAACTTGCAATCCACAAGTAAATGAGATCATTGCTGACCATCAACCGGACGTGAAAATTACAAAACAGGAACTGTTTCAAGCTCAGTTGCAGGACCCAGCCATAGCTTATGTTCTCAACCTTAAAAAAAACAGGAGAAAACTTTGACAAAACACCAGTGAACAAAGACTTGAAGCTAAAACAACTACTACATGAGTGAAAAAAATTTTTGTTTCTGAAGAAGGGTTGTTAATGCGCAAAACTGTAACTTATACTCAAATTGTGCTTCCAGATTCATACAAAGAACTTGTGTACAAATACCTTCACTGTGAAATGGGTCACTTAGGGGTAGACCGTGTAATGAACTTGGCAAGAAATAATTTTACTGGCCTAACATGCAGAAAGATATTGAGTTTTTCATTACTCAGGTATGTAAATGTAACATTCAGAAGAAACCAGTGGTTCAGAGTAGGACCTCTATGTGCCATGTACCTGCTACTGCACCCTTTGAAATGGTTGCTATAGACTATCTTCACCTTGAAAAAAGCAGGGGAGGGTAGGAAAATATTTTGGTGTTATATGACAACTTTACTAAGTTTGCCCAAGCTTACCCTACTCCTAACAAATCTGGCAAAACTGCAGCAGATAAGATTTTTAATGACTTTTCTCTGAAATTTGGTTTTCCTAATAAATTACACCATGACCAGGGCAGGGAATTTGAGAATCATTAATTCAAACAGCTGCAGAAGTACACAGGAATAGTCAATTCAAAAAGTACACCCTACCATCCACAGGGGAATCCAGCAGAAAGATTCAATCATACCTTGCTTTCTATGCTACGGACTTTGGATGAGGAAAAGAAAGGAAACTGGAGTGACTATGTAAACAAAGTTGTTCACACTTATAACTGTACAACTGGTGAATCAACAAATTACTCACCCTTCTATTTACTTTTTGGTAGACATCCACACCTTCCTATTGATTTAATCTTTGGGCTGAATGAGACAAATGGATGTAAAACACATGGGGATTATGTTCAAAAATGGCAACAACAAATGAAAGAAGCATATGACATTGCTGCCTAAAACATTAAAAAGACTCTTGCAAGGGGAAAGTCACATTATGACCAAAAGAGACAAAGTGCTGTACTCTCACCTGGGGACAGGGTTCCTGTCAGGAACATGTCAGAAAGGAGAGGCCCAGGAAAGTTGTGCTCATATTGGGAGGACCAGGATCATGTGGTGGTCAAAAGGGGGACAACAGCCCTGTTTATGAGGTAAAACCTGAGCATGGCACAGGACGTGGTCGGATTCTTCATTGCAACATGTTAATGCCTTGTAATGCTTTGCCACTTCCCCAAGAAACCAAGACTGAGTCTAGTAGCACTAAGTCAAAACACAGGCCAAAAGACAAAAACCTGAGCAACACGTCTGAGTATGCAGAAAGCTCAGATGATGATGATGAGGAACAATACTGGACTCAAAGAGTAAGGTGCCATCACCACCATCAGTCTCCAGAGGACTCTGTGGTACCTGTACCTCCTACTGGACTTTACTGAACCAGTCAGTCAGAGCATCCTGAGGATACTCAGGAACAGATAATGGACACTCACAAGCTCAGGGCGGATGCTGAGGAGCTTCAAATGGACATTCCAGAACCAACAGAGACTGTTTCCTCTCCAGCCTAGCCCAGTGGTGTGGACACAGAGCTGTCAGACACTGTGCTGAGGAGGTCTCAGAGAGAGAGACGCCCAAGAGAAACACTAACTTATGATACACTGGGTTAACCAGTTCGGAGAGTAATTGGTCTTAGTTCCAATCCACTGTAGGCCAGTGCAGTAACTCCATTCTATGGACAGTATGGAGGACCTGGGATAGCTCCACAAATGCCTTGCCACCCAGCTTATGTGTCTGTGGGTTACTATTGAACTGTGATACAGATCACCAGTTTAATATTGTTGGAGATGTGAAATGTATTGCTATTCACAAGGATAAAACTATTATTGTGACTTAAGTATTTGATACTACAAACTATTGAGATGGTATATAACAAAATCAGTTTGAGTGACACTTGGTCAATTTGACACGTCCAAGTAGAATCAGAATCAGAATCAGATTTATTGCCACTGTTCATGTAGTACACAAACTAGGAATTTGTCTCGGTGCAATGCTGCAACATTAAACATGATAGGATAAAAAAATTAAAAATTATACATGCAATAACTGTAGAATAAGAATGAGTAACACTAGTCAAAGCAGTTTTTAAATATATTAGCGAGCAGCAGATATTGTGGAGAACCACATAGTGCAGTCGGTAATGCAACAGAAAACAGTGATGATTGACATGAGTCTGGTTGAGCTGCTGTACATGGTGCACGAGAGTCAATAAGTCACTTAGTGTTCAGCAGTCTGATGGCAGAGGGGAAGAAGCTGTTCATGTGCCGGGAGGTTTTAGTCTGAATGGACCGAAGTCTTCTACCTGAGGGGAGGGGGGCAAACAGTACGTGACCAGGGTGTGAGGGATCGGCTATGATCCGGCCTGCACGCCTCCGGGTCCTGGAGATGTACAGGTCCTGGAGAGATGGGAGCTTGCAGCCGATCACCTTCTCAGCAGTGCGCAAGACGCGCTGCAGCCTTAGTCTGTCCCTGGCAGTGGCTCCTGTGGACCACACGGTTATGGAGGTGGTGAGGATGGACTCGATGATGGCCGTGTAGAACTGCACTAACATCTTGGTGGGTAGCTTGAGCAAGTAAGGTTATTATCTAAGTGTAAAGATTCTGGAGTACATGAAGTGATAGTAACATGTGCTAGAGTAAATTGTTAATACTTGTATTACTGGGAAAACTACTCCACATGGATTTGAGCTTCATGCTTATTTGAGTAATGAGTTACACGTGATTGTATCACCTGAGGTTCAATAGTATGGTATGCCAAAGTGATCTTAATGCACTGTGAAACATTTACCCTATTGCAATTGTATTCCATCTTGATAATGTCACAGGTAACATGCATTTCTGGTTCATATTTGGCCAATGTTGAGGACAACATTTATTTAGCAGGGGAGGATTGTAGCACTTGAGTTAGTGTTGTGCTAAATATGTCAGAAACATTGCCTGAATTTATTAATAATTCTGTTTTATACAGAGTCCCATTGTTTATTTGGTAATGTAGTTATACATCTGCACCAATAGGTGGCAGTCATGCTACAGATTATTCTTTACCTTGAACTGCGGCCATGGGTCGAGTGTGGGGGGTTTTTTTTGGATGAGGCTCTCTGATTTTGAGCTACCGAACAAGACTCAAAAGAGTGCTCTGTATGTTTGCTGCATTGGCCTTTTGGAGGTAAATAAAAGAACTCGTTTTTCTACACCAAGTTGTCCTGGAGTGGTGTAACACACGCGCCGCTGAGGAGCGAGAGAAAGGCCATTTCAGTTCTCCTGTATGTCAAAGTTTATTTGTACAGCACTTTTCACAGATATATACCACAAAGTGCTTCACAGCAAGTTAAAATTTACAAATACACAGAAATTAAAATCAGTACAAATAAGATAAAATATACATATTAATAGGGATAAAAAGAGAAAACAGTGACAAAATAAAAGCCATTCAATGAGAGCTAAAAGTCTGTCTGAACAAATGAGTTTTAAACGCCTTCTTAAAAGAGTCAACAGACTCTCCTGTATGTCCTGTACGTATAGTAGTATTGACAAATAAAATCTTGAATAAAGGGTGTCATGGCAGCTGCAAATGTGTCCAGCCAAGTCTTGTCTGTCCAGCTCGGTGCAGATGTGGTGGTGTATGTGACAGTGTTTTAGTAGTAACATTACCAGTGTAATATATGACATGCACGTGATGGAACAGGATCTATAAGTTCCATTTTCTAAAATATACGCAAATAATAATTACAAGTGCTATATGAACCTTAATATTTGTCAACTTTTTATCCCCCTTCACTCTTCGCCCAAGGGCTATTCAGCCCTTTTGGGTTTTGACCAGCAGGGGATTATGTTTTGGGTCTGTCCGTATGTCCCACTTCTGTGAAATCAACTCCGACAGTTTTGTTCCGATTGTTTTGAAACTTGGTACCATGCTTTGATATACACTGACGATGTGCATATTGCAGTTTGGTTTTAAAAAATATGCCACTATGCTGAACATAAACCACAAGAGATGGAGAATGATATTGATCCTGATAACCACTTTTTCAATAATATTCATAACCACTGTGAATATTACACTGAAAAGCAATTCAAAAGTCAAGTGCAATTAGATGGTAAACTGTCAATAATACACTTCAATAGCAGAAGTCTTAACAAAAACTTCTCACAGATTCAGGACTATTTAAAACAGCTAAACAGAAAATTCACAGCTATAGCAGTCTCTGAAACCTGGCTTAATGCAGACCAGGCTCCCCTGATGGCAATAGAGGGATATCAGATGTTTAACATTAACAGATCTCAAAAAAAGGGTGGTGGTGTTGCACTGTATATTGATGACCTATATAGATGTAAGCTTGTAAATGAAATGTCCTTTGCACTACCAGGGATTCTGGAATGTGTTACTGTTGAGATTGACCTAGACAAAACAAAAAATCTAATCATAAGCTGCATATACAGAACGCCGGGAACTTGCATTGAGACATTCAGAGATAAATTAGTCGAGCTGTACAATAATATTACTAGTAAGAAAATGGTAGCAATTTGTGGAGATTTCAATATTGATCTACTTAATCCACATCAACAAAATGTAGTTACAGAGTTCATGAACTCTATGTACAGCATGAGTCTATATCCCACAATAACACATCCCAGTAGAATCACAGTTCACTCTGCTACACTTACTGACAACCTGTTTGTCAATGTTCTCGACAAGAAAATAGGAAGTGGATTATTGATAAATGATATAAGCGACCACTTGCCAATCTTTGCACTTATCCATGGCCACACGGGGCCCAACCCAGAAAAAATCTCAAAATCGTTCAGACACAAATCACCAAACGCAATCAGTTCTTTTAAAGAGGACTTGCTGAAGCAAGACTGGACAGAAGTCTATGTATCAGATGTAAATGAAGCCTATGACACATTTACAAACATTGTAACCACTCTTTATGAAAAAAACTGCCCATTAGTTAAAAAAAAGCTTAAACACAAATTTACTGACAAACCATGGCTAACCAAAGGACTACAAAAGGCGTGTAAAAAGAAAAATTTATTATATAAAGCTTTCATAAAGAAAAGGACAAAAGAAGCAGAGCAGCGGTATAAAACATACAAAAATAAGTTAACATATATAATAAGATGTAGTAAAAGAGACTATTACAGTAAAGAACTGGAAAAAAACAAAGACAATATTAAAAATACATGGACAATAATCAACAGTATCCTTGGAAATAAAAGCAGAAATACCAGCTACCCAACTAACACTCCAAAAAATAATAAATCGACTCCGAATGTGAATATAGCTTCACCTGCAGATGAATTTAATAATTTTTTTGTTAACATTGGACCTAAACTGGCCCGAGAAATACCCACTACGGTGCCAACAGGTGATTCAATATGCAATAACACTGCTGTAAAAGACACCATCTTCATAAAGAACACAGACGAAAGAGAGGTCATTGAAATTGTTAAATCGTTCAAAAGTAAAACATCTACTGACTGCGATGGTATTGATATGCTACTAGTCAAAACTGTTATCGAATGCATAGTGAAACCACTGACGTATATCTGTAACCTGTCTCTCCAATCAGGTATATTTCCCAATGCAATGAAAATAGCTAAAGTAATTCCAATTTACAAGACAGGCGACAGAGGGGAACTCTCCAACTACAGACCAATTTCACTATTACCGCAATTTTCCAAGATACTTGAAAAAATATTCTATGAGAGAATTGACAACTTCATACTGAAGAATGATTTATTGTGTGAGCAGCAATATGGGTTCAGACACAAAAGGACAACAGCATATGCCTTAATGGAATTTACAGAAAAAATATCAACAGCCATTGAAAATAAAGAGTATTCAGTTGGAGTATTCCTGGATCTTAAAAAAGCATTTGATACAGTAGATCACAATCTATTATTAAAGAAACTACAAAATTGTGGTATCAGAGGGGTAGCACTGTCCTGGTTAAGAAGTTACTTAAAGAATAGATATCAGTTTGTATGTGTTAACAACAAAAACTCAGAGCTACTGAAGGTCACCTGTGGAGTCCCACAGGGTTCAGTTTTGGGACCATTATTATTCAATATGTATATAAATGATATATGTAAAGTTTCAGAAAAAATGGACTTAATATTGTTTGCTGATGACACTAACCTGCTATGCAGTGGAAACAACTTGGAACAACTTCTGGATACACTCGGAAAGGAATTAGGAAAGCTGAAACTGTGGTTTGATTCAAACAAATTAACGCTCAATTTAAGCAAGACAAAATTTATAGTCTTTAACAACCATCACAACTACCCAGTACCCAAACTCAGTGTAAATGGTGTAGAGATTGAAAGGGTATCCGAAACTAAATTCCTTGGAGTAATAATTGATAACAAACTGTGTTGGAAGCCACATATTAATTATATAAAAGGTAAAGTATCCAAATCAATTGCAATATTACACAGAGTGAAAAATTTGCTGAATCAACCCACACTATACACCTTGTATCATTCATTAATACTCCCATACATGACATATTGTAATGAAGTATGGGGAAATACATATAAAACAAACATATATCCACTCTTTATGCTTCAAAAGAGAGCTATTAGAATAATCAACAAAGCAGCTTACAGGGAACCAACAAACCCACTTTTTCTTAAACAAAAAACTCTCAAGTTGAAAGATCTGATCGACTTTAAAACCGCAATAATAATGTTCAAAGTGAAGAATCTATCACTGCCCGCAAATATCCAAAAGTTGTTCCAAACAAGGGAGAAACGATATCACTTCAGAGGAACATGTATATTTCAAAAGCCTACAGTGAGAACAACTACCAAGCAACACTGTATTTCAGTGCAAGGTGTCAGATTATGGAACGATTTTGGACCTGAATTAAAATCATGTACAAAGCTTGGACAATTTAAACAAAAACTAAAGGAAGAAATACTCCAAACATATTTACAAGACGACATGTAAACTCACATAAGGATTGACATTTCCAGCCTGTGTTGTGTTATAGCTTAGTTTTTCTTTTTTCTCTGTGACACTATGTCTTAGATTTGTTTTTGAATAGTAACCGCTTAACTTAGACTAGCTCAGTTTTCTTTTTCTCTCAGTCATATTTTGTCTTAGCCTTGTTTTAAATTGTAATCGCTCTTGTCTTGTTTTCTCTTTTTTCTCCTTTGAATTCTTGGATGGAATATGGGTGGGCAATATAAGCTGCGGCTTCAGCCATCACCCATTTCGGATAACTCACGTGGAATTGTATAGTAGAAGGAGTCTTTGTCTAATTTGACCTTGTTGTTATATTATACAGTTTCTTTTAACCTGTAATGTACTATCCGAAATAAATTCATTCATTCATTCATTCATTCAAATGGATGATTTTTGGAGGAATTGTAGCCCCTGACCTATGGCCTCCTGTTTCACTTCACTTCATAGACAGTAACTGTCTTGTGAAATCAACTCCTCCTGCAGTTTTGTTACCTCCACCAAGGGAGGAGGTCACCAAGGGCGTTGGTTGGTTTGTTGGTCTGTCTGTCTGTCTGTTAGCAACATAACTCAAAAAGTTAGGAACAGATATTAATGAAATTCCAGGAAAGGTGTGTCATGGCACAGGGAACAGATGATTAGATTTTGGTGATGATCTGAAAATGCATACCTTCACCAAGGCTCTTATCTTCTCACAGAGTGTCAGCAACAATACTTCAAAACTACTGGATGGATTTGGATAAAATTTTCACCAGAGAAGGTTCTTGGGCTACAGATGAACGCATTACATTTTGGAGGTGATCCATGAGGGACGGAAGGAGCCTTGGCAGAGTTATGCGCTCTCTAAGTACTTTTCAAGTTCCAAATGTTTTGAAACTTGGTACCATGGTTTGATATGCTCTGATGATGCGCATGTTGCAAGTTGACTTTCATCAGATGACCTTGAGGTCAAAGGTCAGATTTTCCCTAAATCTTCTAAATGCAATAACAACTGAAAGAAATGATGTAGGCTTCTCAAATCAATACAGTAGTTCTAGCTAATGCACATCTTGGATGACTTACATCCTCACCTAACTATGGGTTTGGAGGCAAGGGGTCAAAGGTCAAAGTTAACAGTGCACTCCAGCAGCTCTAAAACTACCTCAAAAACAAATATGTATTGCCCAAAACAGTATCTTGTGACATTTTACCCACAAAAAAACTTTCATTGCCTTAGAATTGCTTGGAAAGAGCTTTTAAATCTTTCACCTCCTTAAGTACGTGTGGATCTAAGAATACTCTAATTAGTGGCCTGCATGATTGGTCACCACACTCCCCGACCTGCAGGGCTTACACGTGATTGGTTGCCCCGGCTCCTGGTTGGTGGGCTGCTAGTCAGTTCACGACACTTCTGGACGTTAAAGTATTGCCTGCATCTTCAAAAGTCAAAAGCCAAACATTTTTCTGAAAACGGTCGAGGTGAGGGATAAATGTGTAGTTGCCAAATATGTGTTTACTTTTTACTAACAACCAGTCCCCCATCCGCCGGCGACTGAGCAGGGAAGGAGAGGGGACGAGGACCCCATTTCAATGTAGTTTCTCTCAGCTCATAGTGTGGCGCCCGTCCGCCAGCGAAGTGAGCTAAGAACAGCTCAATTTGAATATCTCGCACAGCCACATTCAAATTGCCCCCACCCCCACCTTTCTGCTGCTCTCTGCTCTCTCTCTACTGCTACCTCAACCCACTCTGCCTCAATCCTGCTGCTCCTCAGCTCCTCACTCTTCCCCCAAGGTAGCCAAGAGTATCCATCTGATGGGTTAATGTTACAACCAACCAGGCTAAGCAGGAATGCTTCCATAGCCAGAAACAGTCTGTCCAAACTCACCTGTTTCAGGGGGGCGTCACCAAACTGAAAGTTCACAGAAGAAAAACAGACTTGGGAGTGTGGTGAGAGTTTGCTGTTGATATGTCTTGTAAGACAAAAAGCCTGTTACAGAAAAAACTTGATTTTTGCCAGTGTCACTTTAACATTCCATATGCACTTGGTAAATGTTAAATTTAAATTTAAAATAACGCAACAAACCTCTGTTACCATCAATCTTCCTCACCAATGCCAGATCCCTCGCTAATAAAATGGATGAGCTACAATCAGAGATCACCCTCAACCGCCTCATTTGAGACTGTGTTATTCTGATTGTGACAGAGTCACAAGTCTTTTTGAATATGATGCCACAAGCTTGGCACACCTATCTTTGGGCAGTTTGGCCTATTCCTCTTTGCAGCACCTCTCAAGCTCCATCAGGTTGGCTGGGAAGCGTCTGTGCACAGCCATTTTCAGATCTCTCCAGAGATGTTCAATTGGACTCAAGTCTGGGCTCTGGCTGGGCCACTCAAGGACATTCACAGAGTTGTCCTGAAGCCACTTCTCTGATATCTTGGCTGTGTGCTTAGGGTTGTTGTCCTGCTGAAAGATGAACCGTTGCCCCAGTCTGAGGTCAAGAGTGCTCTGGAGCAGGTTTTCATCCAGGATGTCTCTGTGCATTGCTGTATTCATCTTTGCTTCTTTCCTGACAAGTCTCCAAGTTCCAGCCACTGAAAAACATCCCCACAGCATGATGCTGCCACCCCCATTGGCATGGTTAGGAGCGGTGCCTGGTTTCCTTCAAACATGACACCTAGCATTCATGCCAAAGAGTTCAATCTTTGTCTCATCAGACCAGAGAATTTTGTTTCTCATTGTCTGAGAGTCTTTCAGGTGCCTTTTGGTAAATTCAAGGTGGGCTGCCATGTGCCTTTCACTAAGAAGTGGCTTCTGTCTGACCACTCTACCATACAGGCCTGATTGATGGATTGCTGCTGAGATGGTTGTCCTTCTGGAAGGTTCTCCTCTCTCCACAGAGGAACGCTGGAGGTCTGACAGAGTGACCATCAGGTTCTTGGTCACCTCCCTGACTAAGGCCCTTCTCCCCCAGTCACTCAGTTTAGATGACTGGCCAGCTCTAGGAAGAGTCCTGGTGGTTCCGAACTTCTTCCATTTATAGATGATGGAGGCCACTGTGCTCATTGGGACCTTCAAAACAGCAGAAATTTTTCTGTACCCTTCCCCAGATTTGTGCCTTGAGACAATCCTGTCTCGGAGGTCTACAGACAATTCCGTTGACTTCATGCTTGGTTTGTGCTCTGACATGCACTGTCAACTGTGGGACCTTATATAGACAGGTGTGTGCCTTTCCAAATCATGTCCAATCAACTGAATTTACCACAGGTGGACTCCAGTTAAGCTGTAGATGTCATGGACAGCGAGAGCGTGCCCCCTCCTTCCTGTTCATCTCTCCTCAGGTCATTGGCGCACCTGAGTGAGAGGACACACCTGCTCCCTCTCATCAGCCAGCCAGCCAGCCCGCCCTGGGGAAGTGAGGAAAAAACTTGTGGGCCTCACTGCCACCAATGTTGCCCATCCCTGCTGTCCACTGAGCAGTTTACAAAGACTGTTTGGTTGTCAGCTTAGCAGGTCCATCAGCTGAGGTCCCAGCAGACATGGAGGGGACAGTGGACGGGGATGAGAGACAGGCTCTGCAGAGGATGGACATGGACCAAAGAGGAAAACAACAACAACAAAAGCTAGCCATGTTAGATGTCATAATACACTGGAAAATGAGGAAAACTTTGACTCCAGTGTGTTTTTGCTTGTAATAAGAAAAAAAAATGTGCCAGTGGAACAATTGAAAATTGCTTGAGAATGTTCGATTAAATGTTAGAGATCATTTGACTAGAAATTAACTGTAGATGGTGAGAGTTTTCCCTCCCTCAGCTGATGATGTTGACCTGCTGCTCCTTGTGTGCAGTGTGCTCTGTATGGCTGAATGCAGACATTAGCAGTGGAGCTCTGAGCTGAGCTGACAGTGGAGTCACTGCACCAGCACTACTCTGCTGACAACATCATGTTGTGTTTTTGTGCGATAATATACCTTCGGTAATATATTAATCATTATTCACATGTGCCAAAAAACAATTCATGAAGAAACCATTTTAAAAGTTAATTGCTCTCAGGGGTCCCCTGTGGTCACGGGGGCCCTAAGTAGCTGTTCAGTTTGCTTATGCCTTGGGCCGCCCTGGTTGCAATCCAACAAATCAAAGTGGATATCAACATAAGTTATGCAGAAGCAGTGAGGAAAGTGCAAGTCCAGAATGTAAGGGAAGGAATGAGAGATGCCAAGCAATATCCCAGGCCAGCAGGAGACCAAAGGAGTCAGGTTGGTCAGGAGAGAAGTGAGGATGAACTGATCTTGTTTACAGCTTAAGTCATTAATTGTACGGATCAAGTCAGACAAAAAACAAACAATCAAAATAATTGTGAATGGGTCTGAGAAGTTCTTGGGTATGAAAGATATAACTTGGGAACAAATTGATAAAAGACTTGAGGCAGATGGGAAAGTGGGAACGACTGAGGGAGGCACCAGTGCTCCTTCTTCAGTGGAAGACAAGGGGTCTTGTGGAAAAGGGGCAATTTGATAAAGAGGAATAATAAGAATTATTATTATTATTATTATTATTATTATTATTTTGCTGAAGCAGAGGATTGGTATCCCAGCCCAGATTTCGCACCAGTTGGTGGCGGTAAATGCACTCAAATAATATGTGCCAACCGCCAGAAAACCCTAAAACACGACTTTTATCTTGAAAGTCCTACCGGATGCGGCTCTGAGTTAGCTATGTGCTACTTCGGGTTGTCTTGTTGAACGGCAGCAGGATCCAGAATCTCCGTTAAAGTCTGGTTCTGTGGACAGAGCAGAGGTGGACCGACACCGAGAATCGACTGAAGTGGATTTAAAATCTGAAATGGAGCCGAAGAGAGAAGGTTAGTTTACTTCCTGTTACCATGGAAACACCAACCGTGATGCTAAGCTAACGTTAGCCTCTTCCTGTATCCGCGGATGCTTCAAAAAGACTTCCTGTGTTTGTCAGCAGATTAATGTCTCCCCAGGCTCGCTCATGTCCTTAATAGCCAGTTTTTATTGATGCCATCGGGACGGAGTGACTTGCAGCCTCCCAGGAAGACTAAGCAGTGGAGCTGTGAGGCCTGAACAGAGACTTGCTGCTAAAACTGTTAAAAAGACTCTGGTTAGTCACCAACACGTGAGAAATATTTGGGAGACAACTAAGCTGACCCGGAGAAGGTTCTGGTTCCGGTTCTGCTTTCATGCAGGATTTAAAAGAAGGGTGCACCAAGCTAAAACCAGCTAGCTTAACTAGCTTAGCCCACAGAGATCTCATAGGCTAGAATGGTCATCGCTAGCCACCAGGCTAGTTTTAGGTGGCCAAGCGTGGACGCGTGTTGGTGCAGATGAGAGAAACCAACACCCCACAGAGTCACATAGGCATTTACTGCATTTTCTGAATTTTTGCGCAAGGAGTTGAATATTACATGAAATAAACAGCACTCATTAGCTATGTTTACATGGACACAAGTAATCGGACTAAAAGCCTAATCAGGAGGTGTGCTGGCAATGGAGTAGGTGTGTGCGTTGCTGGCTCCTGCTATATTTTTTTCTTTACTTTTTAAACCCTATTTTGCTGAAAGCTGTTAATGTTTTGGACATTTAATACGTGCAGAATCTGTTTTGAAATATGTCCAAAACAAGAAAGCAGACTGAAAAGGAGGCAGCAGGGAACAATATTAACACCAGCTTAGCTGAGGATGCTAATATCAGCCTTAACCCTGCACTTGTTGCCTTGCTTGAGCAACACAGAATGTCCATAGCTGCTGACTTCAAAGCTTCATTTGAACTTATTAATGGTAAGCTGGACAAAATTCAAGCAGATGTGGCGAACCAGGAGCAACGCATTGGCGACCTTGAAAACAACGCGGAGGACGTCAGCCAGCGCCTAGCGGCGCTTGAAGTTACATGCGAGTCAATGCAGGAGGAGAACAAACTTTTGAAAAACAAACTTTCTGACCTGGAGGGAAGAAGCAGGAGGCTGAATATTCGTCTGGTGGGTCTGCCGGAGTCCTTTGATGTGGGTCCACGGCCATCTGAATTTTTTTCTCGGCTGTTGGTGGACGTCTTTGGCGCACAAACTTTGCCATCTCCCCCAGAGCTGGATAGAGCCCACCGCAGCCTCAGGTCCAAGCCGAGTCCGAACGGGAAGCCGCGCGCTGTCATTATTTGTTTCCACCGGTTTCGGACCAAAGACTTGGTGATGAGAGAAGCACGGAGACGCCGTGGGACTTTGGAATATCGTGGGCATAAACTTCAGTTCTACGAGGATTATAACGCCGACGTTCAGAAGCAACGAGCCGAATATAAGGAGGTTATGTCCGAGTTGTACAAGAGAGGTTTTCGTCCTTCTCTTCTTTTCCCCGCCAGGCTCCGGATAACTCTTCCAGACGGCAAAAACCAGTGGCTGGCGTCCGTCTCGGAGGCCATCTGCTTCATGCAAACTATGGAGAGAAACCAGCAATTTTCGCCTTGAACTGGACATTTCTGGGTTGACCAGCTGCCGCGCTGGGCTGCTTGTTACTTCATTGAAGCTGCACTGACTGGAAATTGATGCATTTTCAGATGTTTAAAAACAAGGTAAAATTGGCTCCCTATACGTTGTTGTTTACTTAATTCTTTTTTATAATTTTATCTTATTTATTTATTTTTTTTTTTTAGGGTAAAACGTTCATATTATGCAGGATTGAAGCCAGTTGTATGGGAGCATTCTGTTAGGATGAAAATAGAGCAGGAGATGGAGCGGTTGCTGTTTTTTTGCAACCGGCTGGAGTGTTATTATAGGTTTGGTTGTTGGATTTTTTTATTTTTTATTTTTTTATTTTTATTTTTTTATTTATTTATTTTTGTTTTGTTTTTTTGTTATGGTTTTATTTACACCCCCCTTACCCCTTCCTTTTTTTTTTTTTTACCCGTACCTCACTTTATTCTTTTTTGGGCTACACAACATAATATATAAATTTTACTCTTTGAATGAATAGTAATCTTACTTTGGTAAGCCGGAATGTGAAGGGGTTGAACCATCCAATTAAACGAAAGAGAGTCATGTCACGTCTAAAGCAGTTTAAGCCTGGGGTATTGTTTTTGCAGGAAACCCATTTGCAGGATTCCGACCACTTGCGTTTGTCAAAATGTTGGTCAGGACAATTTTTTCATTCAAATTTTAAAGCTAAGGCCAGGGGCGCTGCTATTCTTATTGATCGAAATATCCCATTTATTCCCTCTAATGTTGTATCAGATAAAAATGGACGATTTGTAATAGTATCAGGTAAACTTGGCGATAAACATGTCACTTTGGCTAATCTGTATGCACCGAATTTTGATGATGTGCACTTTTTTCGCAACCTTTTTTCGCAACTTCTAGATTTAAATACTCATTCTCTAATTCTTGGGGGTGACTTTAATTTGTATATGGATCCGATCTTAGATCGCTCATCTTCAAAACCTGCTAGTCTTAATAAATCTGCAACTTATGTTAAGTCTTTTCTTGAGGAATATAGCCTTACAGATCCTTGGCGTTTTTTACATCCTAACGGCAGGGACTATTCTTTTTTCTCTCACGTACACCATACTTATACCAGAATAGATTATTTTTTTGTTGACAATTTATTAATTAATAACCTTTGCTCTTGCAGTTATGATAGCATCTCGGTTTCTGATCATGCCCCTCTTGTACTTAAAATGATCCTCCATGGATGTGACTCCATGAGAAAGCATTGGAGATTGGATCCATTATTACTTACAGATGAAAAATTGGTTGCGAATATTTCTTCTAAAATTAATTTTTTTTTGAAAGAAAATAAAACTCCTGGTATGCCAAATAAAACGATATGGGAGGCCATGAAGGCATTTCTTAGGGGGGAATTTATTTCATTAGCAGCATTTAAAAGACGATCCTTAATACAGGAACAGAAGGCTATTTTAGATCAAATCCTGGACATTGACAGACAATATGCTCAATCTCCATCACCCGCTCTGTACAAGGAACGTATGACATTACAAACTAAACTTAATTTACTTTCTACTCGACAAATTGAAGGTTGTTTAATAAGGAACAAGAGTGAATTTTATGAACATGGCGAAAAAACCAGTAAACTTCTAGCTAATCAACTACGTGGTATTAGAGCTAAGCAAATTATTACTGGAGTTAGGACAGATAAAGGAGAGGTGACATCTGACCAACAAGTGATTAATGATATTTTCAGGTCATTTTATTCCAAATTATATACCTCAGAATATACAACAAATTTAAAGGATTTGGAATTTTTTTTTGATTCTATTGATATTCGTTCGATTTCTTCAGAATCTCGGCAAATTTTAGAAGCTCCCATCACAAAAGAAGAAATTCAGCTGGCAATATCATCCATGCAATCAGGAAAATCTCCAGGACCTGATGGGTTTTCCGCTGATTTTTTCAAAAAATTCTCTGACGACCTCGCCCCTTTCCTTTGTCAAGTTTTTACAGAGTCGCTTGACTCTGGTACACTTCCTCCTTCATGCTATCAGGCCTGTATCACTGTGTTGCTTAAAAAGGATAAGGATCCTGTTGATTGTGCTTCTTACAGGCCTATTTCCTTGTTAAATACCGATGTTAAAATTTTGTCAAAGTTGTTAGCTTCAAGGTTGGAAAAGATTCTTCCTTTTATAATTTCACAGGACCAAACCGGTTTCATTAAAAATCGCCATTCTTTTTTTAACTTGCGGCGGTTGTTTAATATTATTTATACTCCTCACCACAACATACCTGAATGTCTTATTAGTTTGGACGCTGAAAAGGCATTCGATAGGGTTGAGTGGGAGTATTTGTTTTTTACTTTGGAGAGGTTCGGTTTTGGTCCTTCCTTCTGTTCCTGGATTAAACTTCTCTATGCTAGTCCTTTAGCTTCAGTGTTAACTAATTGTCGCTATTCTGACTATTTTAGACTTTACCGTGGTACGAGGCAAGGCTGTCCTTTGAGCCCGTTGCTCTTTGCCTTGGCAGTTGAGCCGTTAGCTATTGCAATCCGTGGGAGCCGGGACTTTCTAGGCATTCGTAGGGGTGGCATTGAGCATAGGGTTTCACTCTATGCTGACGATCTTTTATTATTTCTCTCCAACCCACTTACTTCATTACCCGCTATACTTAATATTTTGGATAGTTTTAGTAGGTTTTCTGGTTATAAAATTAATCTTAATAAGAGTGAACTGTTTCTGATTAATGAAAAGATTCAAGTTCAGGATTTTGAAAATTTTCCTTTCAAGGTTGTTATTGATCATTTTAATTATCTTGGGATATGTGTCACTAAACAATTTAATTACTTGTTTAAAAATAATTTTCTCCCCTTACTTGACCAGTGCAAGTTAATACTTTCCAAATGGTCCCCATTATCCTTGTCTTTAATTGGCAGAATCAATTCTGTAAAAATGATGTTACTTCCAAAGTTTTTATATTTGTTTCAATGTCTCCCCATTTTTATTCCTAAATCCTTTTTTAAGTCTTTGGACTCTCTGATTACCTCATTTATTTGGAATGGTAAACATCCGAGATTGAGGAAAGTTTTTCTTCAAAGACCCAAATCAGTAGGTGGCATGGCTCTGCCTAACTTTCAATATTACTACTGGGCAGCAAATATCAGGTGCATGTTATATTGGAAACATTTTTATCTGGAACCCAAATCACCTATTTGGATCCTTATGGAGTCACATGTGGACAATCAAACTTCCCTACCGGCAATTTTAGGTTCACCACTTCCCCTTGCTTTGTCTACACTGGGTAATAATAAAGTAGTTCGTCAGTCTCTTAGAATTTGGTCTCAATTCAGGAAAAATTTCGGTCTTCAGTTTTTTTCCATTAGAAGTCCAATTGCCGCAAATCATTTATTTACCCCATCAACTATTGATAGTGCATTTCATATATGGCACAGAAAAGGTTTAAAATCTTTTGCGGATTTATATTTTGATGGTCAATTTGCAAGTTTTTCTCAACTTTCCACCAAATTCGACATCACTTCTACACATTTTTTCCGCTTCCTCCTGGTCAGACATTATGTGCAAACCATGACAAAACAATTCCCTCAAAAACCTTCTGATAATCCTCTAGATGATTTTTTATTAGTTAAACCAACTTCTAAGGGGGTAATTTCAGTTTTATATAATTTAATTTCAAATTTACAATCTTCTTCTCTGGCCGCTATCAAATTGAACTGGGAACAAGATCTTAATTTTACTTTTACTGATGAACTGTGGAACTCTATTCTTGGCCAGGTTCACACTGCATCAATGTGTGCTCGTCACGCTCTTATTCAATTTAAGATTGTACACCGGATGCACCTGTCCAAGGTTAAGTTAGCACGTATTTACTCGGATATAGACCCAACTTGTGAAAAGTGTGGTAGCGCTCCTGGCACTTTGCTTCACATGTATTGGTCCTGCCCTGCATTGATGAATTTTTGGCATTCTGTTTTTATCACTATGTCTGAAGTCCTGCAATATCAAATTAAACCTGATCCATTATGCGCCATTTTTGGTGTGGCTCCAGAACTTGTCTTGCCAAGTTCCAAATTAAAAGTATTCAAATTTTCATTATTATTGGCCAGACGTGCTGTATTACTGAAGTGGAAAGACTCTTCACCCCCTTCACATTTACAGTGGATAAAAGATATAATGTCCTGTTTGGATTTAGAAAAAATCAGATATACAGTCTGTGGCTCTGAAAACAAATTCTATAAATTATGGCGCCCGTTTCTTGATTTCTTTGAAAGACCCACGATTATAGTTTCTGAGTAGCTCATATCCCCTTTACTCCACCCCCACTTCACACACACAATTTTTCTTTGTATTTTTTTTTTTTTTTTATTGTTTATTTAAAGGTTTTTGTGCTTTGAAGCATTTACATTTGTTGGCTTTAAGTTCTAGTTTTTCACTGTTTGGTTGAAACAAAAATGAAAATTTCTAATACTTTGTATTGTATTGATACTTCAATTAATAATAATAAAAAGACCTTTGAAAGAAAAGCCTAATCAGAATAAAGATAAGATAAGCCTTTATTAGTCCCACAACGGGGAAATTCCAGGATTGCAACAGCACAGGGATAGCAACACTCAGAGCAATAATCAGAAGGCAAAAAAAAAAAAGAGCAGCGAGTATACATATGTACATATAAACATAAATATATAGACACACGATGCGGAGCATTGCAGCTAGATGGAATAAATATATAGATATATAAACACACAAACACAAAAATGCTTCATGTAAACATGCCAATCTGAATATTCTAACCCGATCACACTCATTCGGATCAAAATTTCATTCCGATTGAGAGGGGTGGGTTATGCCGATTGTTAATCCAAATGGTGCGCATGAAAACACTTATTCCGAATGTAGGGCAGGAAAATATGTTTACTGCACATGTCTGTACACCAGCCGCACATCGATGTGACGTATTTCCGCCTTAGCAGCAGCTAGCGGAAAACATAGCGGGAGTAAAACAAAACTGGTCTGTATCGTCCTGCTGTCTCCCTCTGTTCGTCATGTGCAGAAGTTTGTACTTGTAGCTTCATTACGGAGACCAGCAGAAGCAAAAGTACAGTCTGAATAACACAATACAGGTCAATTTTGACACAAAGCAAGGCTTGCTAACACCGCAAGTTGCTTCTTCTTCTACTATTTTTTGGAATGTCAAAATGTCGACATGCGTGTGTCAAAATGATTTATTCGGTTCAAACGTGTGACACATGGGTTATGTTTACATGGACACAAGTAACCGGATTAAAAGCCTGATTGGAATAAAAATGCTTCATGTAAACTGTGGTAGACTGCAAGTCTAATTTAAAACATTACTGGCACATGCCTCTAGGGGGAACTACCTGTATTGTTCAGCACTACTATTAAGGGGACACATTAGAGCAAGAGTGTGAAAACCCCGCGCAGAATCCATGTTCAGTCATATTATGTGTGTTGCAGAATAAATGGCAGAGTTAGCCAAAGAAATAACTCAAGTGTGATCATTGCTACACGGTAGGATATCACACAATTGGCGACGAGGATTAAAAGAAAAAAATCAGCGGCGAGAAACAGAGAACATTGCAAGTGTGGCGAACTCAAGTGACTCCAGTAGTTCGAGTGCAAGTTCAGAGGAGGAAAAATGAGGTTTCCCCACCACGACGAGTGTAACGGATGCCAACTAGTACTGTACGGCGTAGAACGTTAGTAAACCTCCCTCCCAAAGCCTTATACAGTATCGGTAGCGCTGAGCTATCGGTCGGACCTTTAGCTCAGCGCGATCGTGCTGTGTCTCCCATGCTCGAACTGTGTGTTAGTTGACTGAGAGGTCGCGGGTTCGTGTCCCGTGTGGGGCGAACTGCGCAGGATGATCTCTGTCACACTGGTGCCGTGAACCCGGCATGGGAGTGAGGTTTAAGGGGGAGAGTGTAACGGATGCCAACTAGTACTGTACGGCGTAGAACGTTAGTAAACCTCCCTCCCAAAGCCTTATACAGTATCGGTAGCGCTGAGCTATCGGTCGGACCTTTAGCTCAGCGCGATCGTGCTGTGTCTCCCATGCTCGAACTGTGTGTTAGTTGACTGAGAGGTCGCGGGTTCGTGTCCCGTGTGGGGCGAACTGCGCAGGATGATCTCTGTCACACGAGCAATGGCGGCTGTAATCGGAACGGTAACCCCTTTTGATAACTCGACTCAGTCATGGGAAGAATATAGTGAAATGTTGGACTTTTTCTTCCAAGCTAATGATATTGAGGAGCCAGACAAAAGGAAGGCTGTACTGTTGAGTGGAGTTGGTGCAACTACTTACAGCTTGTTGAGAAATTTATTAAGCCCTGCATTACCGAAAGATAAAACGTACGACCAGCTTACTGCTGAGCTTCAGAAGCACTTCAGCCCCAAACCGAGTGAAATCGTGCAACGATTCAAATTTAATTCACGCATAAGGAGGAACACTGAGTCCATAGCAGAGTATGTGGCAGAATTGAAGAAATTAACACTGCACTGTGATTACAAAGACTCATTGGAAGAAATGTTAAGAGACAGACTTGTGTGTGGAGTGAATGATGACCGAATGCAACGGCGACTTTTATCTGAAACAAAACTCACTTTTGCGAAGGCTTTGGAATTATGCCAAGCGATGGAAACAGCATCTAAAGATGTGAGAGAGATGCAAGGGAAGCTAACAGAGGACACAGCAACGCATGTTCGTGTGCCTAAGACCCAAGTAGGTGTCCACAAAGTGTTGACTGACAAAACTCAGCACAAATTCCCCAGTTGTTATCGCTGCAAAGGCCAGCACAATGCCGCCGAGTGCAAATTTGCCACTGAGCTGTGTCATAATTGTGGCAAGCGAGGGCACATTAAGAAAGCATGTAGAATAAAGGTGGACAGCGCACAGGTGCTGAAAGCGACAGTTAATGGGCAAAAGTATGAAAACAAGGGCCCAGGAAAGGAACAGCAAGCGAATCAACTGAGAGGGGAGGGAGAAAGTGATACAGAAGACATGGGTTTTCACACAATTTACAACACGTCAGAGGAGCTGACCAAGGTAGCGCCCATCACGCGTACCATGAATGTTAATGGAATGAAAGTAACATTTGAAGTTGATACAGGCTGTGGAGTAACCATATTAAGTAAACAGCAATATACACAACTGTGGAAGAAAACAGACACAGCAGAATTAAATCCCTGTTCATTAAAATTAAAAACATACACAGGAGAGAAGCTAGACGTGCTAGGCATGGCACAAGTGAAGGTGCAACACAAAAACAAAGAAAAGGACTTACCTGTAGTAGTAGTTGGGAGCGAAGGACCAAATCTACTAGGGCGAAGTTGGCTACAAGAACTGGCCATGATTGATCAGTTGGTGAATAAAGTGGAATCTCAGCCCAAATTGCAGCTGGAGGAGATCCTCGAAAGACACGCTGAGGTGTTCAAAGAAGGCGTAGGACAGCTAAAAGGTGTCACTGCAAAGATTAATGTGGACAAGGAGGCCCAACCACGATTCTGCAAACCCCGACCGGTACCCTATGCAGTCAAGCCACTGGTTGAAAGCGAGCTACAGAGGCTGCTGGATGACAAGATCATTGAGCCAGTGCAGGTTGCAGAATGGGCGGCGCCCATAGTCCCAGTGAGAAAGCCGGATGGCTCCATTAGAATATGTGGAGATTACAAACTCACTGTCAATCGAGCATCACGGGTGGATCAGTATCCAATTCCTAAAGTGGAGGACCTCTTCGCACAGCTGAATGGCGGCCGACACTTCACGAAATTAGACATGAGTCACGCCTACCAACAAGTAGTCCTGGAAGAAGAATCAAGAAAGTATGTAACCATCAATACACACAAAGGCTTATATACCTACACACGCTTACCATTTGGAGTAGCTTCCAGTCCTGCTATATTCCAGAGAACTATGGAGGGCATCCTAGGTGGAATTCCGAATGTTGCCATTTATTTGGATGACATCCTTTGTACAGGACCAAATGAACAAGAACATCTGAAAACGCTGGAGGAAGTGCTTCAACGGTTGGAGAAAAGCGGTCTGAGGTTGAAAAGAAGCAAGTGTGAGTTCATGGGAAAAGAGGTGGTGTTCCTAGGCCACAAGATCAACGCCAGTGGTCTACACCCTCTAACAGACAAAGTGGAAGCCATTGCGGAGGCGCCTGAGCCACAAAATGTTACTGAGTTAAAAGCCTACCTGGGCTTGTTGAACTATTACCATAGGTTCCTCCCAAAGCTCTCCACGCTGCTGGCACCACTACATACCTTACTTAAGAAGGAAGAAAAATGGTCATGGGGGGTCAAGCAGCAGAAGGCGTTTGAAGAGTCCAAAGCGCTACTTCAGTCCTGTAGTGTGTTAGTGCACTATGATTCAAACAAACCACTCATCCTGGCGTGTGACGCATCACCCTACGGTGTGGGTGCTGTACTCTCTCATCGTATGGAGGATGGCTCAGAGAGACCCATAGGGTTCGTCTCAAGAACTCTTAGTGCAGCTGAGAAAAACTACTCCCAGCTAGACAAGGAGGGCCTTGCAGTAGTATTTGGTGTAAAAAAATTCCACAAATACCTGTACGGGAGACAGTTCGCTATAGTGACTGACCACAAGCCACTAATTTCACTGTTCAGTGAAATGAGAGCCATACCCCAGATGACATCTCAGAGAATTCAGAGATGGGCCGTTACATTAGCAGCGTATGAGTACACCATCGTTTACAAAGCCGGACGGGACCATACGAATGCTGACGCGATGAGTAGGCTACCCTTGGATGGAGGAAGAGACAGCACGCCTGAGGAGGAGGAGAGAGTGCTATTGTTTGAAGATATCGGCGTGCCCCTGGTGAACGCACAACAAATAAAGAAGTGGACAGACAAAGACCCTGTTCTAGCAAGAGTGCGAGAATACATCTCGCGAGGATGGCCGAAGATGAACAGTCCTGAGTTCATTCCCTATGCCCGACGACAGGATGAGCTCAGCACCCAGGAAGGTTGTATCCTGTGGGGAGGACGCGTGGTTGTTCCACCACCTGGTAGGAATGCCTTACTGCAACAACTACACCAAGCACACCCTGGCATCACTCGCATGAAAGCGTTGGCGAGGAGTTACATGTGGTGGCCCAACATGGATGCAGAGGTGGAGGCGCTTGTGAAGTCATGTGCGGCATGTCAGGAGAACAGGAACAGTCCTCCAGCAGCCCCACTACATCCCTGGGAAGTTCCAGATAAACCATGGAGAAGAATTCACATTGACTACGCAGGTCCATGGATGGGAAGAATGTTCCTGATCATAGTTGACGCATACTCAAAGTGGATCGATGCATATTCTGTGAGTAGCTCTACTTCTACTGTTACCATTGAATGTCTTAGAAAGAGTTTCAGCCAACATGGGCTACCTGAAATCATAGTATCAGATAACGGTACATGTTTTACGAGTGAACAGTTCCAAGAGTTTTCTGAAAAGAATGGCATACGTCACATCACGACTGCGCCATACCATCCTTCTTCTAACGGCTTAGCCGAGAGGGCCGTGCAGACATTCAAGTCACTCATGAAAAAGATGACAGGAGACTCTATTGAAACCCGAATGTCGAGAGCTCTGTTCAGCTATCGAATAACACCCCAATCTACAACTGGCAAGTCACCAGCTGAGCTGTTGTGTGGAAGGAAGTTGAGGTCAACATTTGATTTAATACATCCAGACTTCAGAAACAAAGTGCATGATAAACAAGAGAAACAAAAAGGTTATCATGACATGCATGCTAGAGAGAGAATACTGAGAGAAGGAGACGTGGTCTACACCCGCAACTTTGGCTCAGGACCAGCCTGGGTACCAGGAGAAATAACAGAAAAGACAGGCCCTGTGTCATTCAAGGTGACATTAGGTCATGGACAAGTGGTGAGGCGACACATCGACCAAGTTCGTGGTAGGAGCTCCATTCCCCTGCCGATGGCACCAGAGGTGTTGTCTGACACCCATCCTGAGGAGAGCATCAACGAACCACCACTTCAGGTGAAACCTGAGGTAACCGTCTCTGCAGACTCTACGGGCAGCACTGCAGCAGCCGAAACAGTGGAGCAGTCTGAGTCTTCACCTGCAGTTGGCTCACCCGCCGTGAGAAGATCTCAGCGAGCTAGGAAAGCTCCAGACTACTTGAAGGACTATACTTAGTCAGTAGTGAGTTCCCCAGCCACAGGACAAGAATGCGTCCTGGAACCTCACTGGGATGCGGTAGTCAAACCAAATCCCCAGTTAGACTGTTATGTGTGTTATACATGTAAAAAAAAAAAAAAAAAAAAAAAAAAAAAAAAAAAAAAAGAGAAAGAAATTATGTGTATGGCACATGTGTTTAAGAAGTTAAAAGTAACTGTGATTGTTTAGGGTTAAATGGGAGTTCCAGGATGTCTAGCATAATTGGCTAGTGTAATTAAAAGTAGTTTAATCTAGAGGGGAGGGATGTGGTAGACTGCAAGTCTAATTTAAAACATTACTGGCACACGCCTCTAGGGGGAACTACCTGTATTGTTCAGCACTACTATTAAGGGGACACATTAGAGCAAGAGTGTGAAAACCCCGCGCAGAATCCATGTTCAGTCATATTATGTGTGTTGCAGAATAAATGGCAGAGTTAGCCAAAGAAATAACTCAAGTGTGATCATTGCTACACGGTAGGATATCACATAAACACACCAATCTGAATATTCTAACCCGATCAAGCTCATTCGGATCAAAATTTCATTCCGATTGAGAGGGGTGGGTTATGCCAATTGTTAATCCGAATGGTGCGCATGAAAACACTTATTCCGAACGTAGGGCAGAAAATATGTTTACTGCGCATGTCTGTACGCCAGCCGCAAGTCGACATGACGTATTTCCACCTTAGCAGCAGCTAGCGGAAAACATAGTGGGAGTAAAACAAAACTGGTCTGTATCGTCCTGCTGTCTCCCTCTGTTCGTCATATGCAGAAGTATGTACTTGGAGGTTCATTACGGAGACCAGCAGAAGCAAAAGTACAGCCTGAATAACACAATACAGGTCCATTTCGACACAAAGCGGGGCTTGCTAATACCGGAATTTGCTTCTTTTTCTACTATTTTCGGAATGTCGAAATGTCGACATGCGCATGTCAAAGTGATTTATTCCGTTCAAACGTGTGACACATAGAAATGCATGTCCTAATTGGATCAGCTTTTTCAGGATCCATGTAAACAGTAAAATTCTGATCTGAATTAGTAGTAGTAGATTAGTTTATTTGACAGGGACAGTGCAATAAACATAGACAATTAATCAAAGACAATCAATCTGATGTGTTGCACATAGAGTGTATAGCTATTAGCTAATTTGCAACTCTTGTCCCTGGATGGGCTTTAGAAAAAAGAATCAAGATAAAAAATATACACAATAACCACATACATCAATGCAGAAAAATTATAAATACACAATTATAAATATTATAAATACACAAATATAACAGCCTGACTCACATTTAACATAAATATTATAAATATTATAAATACACAAATATAACAGCCTGACTCACATTTAACACATATAACATAACTCACATTTGCCTATTTCAGGCCTTCCTCCCTCCGTCACTCACTATAAACAAACACATTTATTCCTTCCCTTCATTCACTCTCACTTTGCAGACAAATAATTCATACATGAGTACATTCTTGTTTATTTTTCAGCCAGTTTTTAACATTTTTAGTGAATGTTTTAAAGTCCGTTATTATTTTAATTTCATTTGGCATTGTGTTCCAGATGTGACTGCCCTTTATAGAGAAAGCTGTTTGTCCAAATGTGGTTCTGCGGTGGAATATTTTACAGTTATTGTTAACAGAACTCCTGGTGGCTCTGCTGCTTTCCTGTCTTTGGACGAAACCAGCAAGTGGCTCGGGTGCTGATTTATGGAAACATTTGAACGTTAATTTCAGAAAACAGAGGTCAATGAAGCTCTCAAAACTCAATAGGTTGTATTTTTTTAAAACATTACAGTGATGCCACCTAATGGGCTTTTTGTCCAAGATTTTTAGGGTTTGATTATATAATGAACCTATATGTCTTATTGTGGAAGGGGCTGCTTGAGCCCAGACTGTCAAACAGTATGATATATGAGAAAAAACCATAGAATGCATATACAGTGCAGCTGCTTCGTAAGGTATGTAATATCTAATTAATTTAAAGCAGTTCAGATTTTTTTTTACTGTTTTTGAAATTTTCTTTATATGAAGATTAAATTTGAGTTGAGGATCTAGTACAATGCCAAGGTATTTGAATTCTGTAGCTAAACTGATGTCATGATCATGTATATTAACTTTAAAATGTTGCAGGTTACATTTTTTGATTGAAAAGCACATTGAGACTGTTTTCTGAAGGTTCAGCAATAGATGGTTCTTGAGGAGCCACTCTTGGACATCAACCATACTTGTAGACAGTACATCTGCAGCCTGTGCTGGAGTCTTGGCAGCTGTGTAAATAACTGCATCATCTGCATACAGTTGGCATGTTGCAGCTGAGCAGTGTAACGGCAAGTCATTAATAAAAATGCTGAAAAGTAAAGGACCAAGAATGGACCCTTGTGGGATACCCATGCGGTTGTTTAAAAATGAGGATTTATCCTGGTGAACTTTTACACACTGTTCTCTATTCTGGAGATAAGATGCAAACCATTCTAATGTATTTGGGGAGAAGTTAAAAGATACCATTTTGGATAAAAGCAAACTGTGGTTTACAGTATCGAAAGCCTTTTTGAGATCTAGAAAAACAGCTCCTACCACATTACCCCTGTCCAAGGACTGTTTGACGTTTTCAATAAGGCAACAATTTGCTGTTTCTGTTGAGTATCCTGGTCTAAAACCAAATTGATGTGGATGAAGAAGTTGACTGTCTTGTAAGTAGTCTATCAGCTGTGTAGCTACAACTTTTTCAAGAACCTTAGATAGGACTGGTAAGATAGAGATTGGGCGGTAATTGCATATATCGTCTTTACTGCCTGATTTATGAACTGGTATGACGACAGCTTTTTTCCAGCCAGATGGAAATGTACTAGACCTAATGGAGAGATTAATGAGATGAGTCAGTGGTTTGATTAATATTTTGCTGTGCATTTTGAGAAAGGAAGTGCTCATATTGTAGATATCATTAGTTTTTGAGTTTGACAGTGTTTTAACAATACCAGCAATTAACTTCTCATTTACCTCATCGATGTGAAAAGTATCTGTTGGAAGTATGGAATTTGTGTTGTTGAGCACATTTGGCAGCACAAAAAATTTTGTTAAGTCTTCCACAGAGCCCACAAAGTGTGAATTAAATTCATTTGCCAAAGTAGCCTTGTCACTGACGGTCTTGTCATTGATTCTAAGTTCCTTTACCCCCTTCTGATCGTTTTTTTTATTAGTTAAGTTGTAATCAGACTGATGAAATTTTGGCCATGTAACTGTGGCCACTACTGTCAGGAACAATGCCTGATTATGTTAGAAAAATAAGGAAAATGAAAGATGGTGGGTTTTAACAATGTCATAATTGATTCAAAGGTTTACTGGCAGGTCACACCAACATAAACTCGTTCCAGTTGCTACAGCTGCCCCAACCTGCTCGTGCCTTGACGAGCTTGCTCCACCCAATCTCTCCCCTCAACAAACTCACCTCATCAAGGATGGCCCTCTATCGCCACCTAGTGATTTGGGCCAGTTCACATGCTATCACATAGCATGTGGTAGCATGCTATGTGATAGCTGTTTACCGTCAAATCCCCTGCAACAAACTCGCCCCAACTTGTCCCATCAAGTGATGGCCTGTGGTGGGGCACAGCCAACGAGCTGCATTTCCCCGCTGGTCTTCTTTGGTCCACGTGCGCTTTGGACGAGACTGGCGCACACGCAGCATTGTTTATGCTCACTTTTTTCATCTACCAGACCAAGCGGTTGACACATGCACACAACTGTTATTTGTAGTTTTGCCCCAGCCCTATGGGTAGCGCAAGTGCGCTAGCACACCAGTTGGTTCACCGGCTATAATGAGAGCGACACACATTTTTTTTGTAGCAACAACAATGGCATTTCTTTCAAGGAAAAGGAAGAATTACCATTTTTCCAGTGCTCTTCTCTGCTCACGTTGCTGCTGCTGCAAAAGGATTCATGGATGTTTATTCTCGTCTTCCATGTCCTCTTTGTCTTCCTCGTTTACTTTGCCTTTGTATGCTGTGTTGGTAGCGCCACCTCGTCAATATGACGTTCAGTTTTGCGCATGCACTGTCAACGTTTTCAGGTCGTGGGCAGGCCGCGCAGTCATAAAATTTGGGCTGCACACAGTCCTCCACAGTAGAACCCTGCAGACACTAGTGGACTGGAGGCGATGACGTAAATTTTGTCACACGAGGTTTGTGGTTACACGTACGTGGACAGTGGAGGTGCAGATGCATCTAGCCTAAAGGTGTATTCACACCAAACGCGAACTTGCAGTACGAGTACATTATGACTCGATGTGAAGAGGCGAACAGACACGAGTTCCCCTTCTGAGGGAGCTGCAGACAGGCAAAGTTGCCTTTATTACTTCTGCAGCAGTGTTCAACCTGCTGTGGAAATTCCCAAAATAACGTCATGCTCAGGTTTACGTTATCCGACTAAAGGCTCACCTGAAAACGTTGTGCTGCCTCCAAAACTTCACAAGATGATGGGTGTTTCCGTTGCTGGTTTGTTAGCCTTGTTTAGCACGTCCGTGGCAGGAAACCATGGGTAAATGACTCCGAAATCCTGATTTAGCTGAAGAGCTCCCGATCCTTCTGTCTCCAGGTGAATGAGTCTCAGTTTGAAAATAGTTTCGACTGCAGTGGTGATACGTTTACTCCGGTGACAACAGAATCTCAAAGCTAGCAGCTAGCTAGACCCAGACACGAACGTGCAAATGTGCAATTTCGTGTGTACTCGCCTCTTTCCATTCTCTTTGTATTGATTTGTGCTGCCTTTTTGTGTTTGGTGTGAACGGACTTTAGCTCAGAAGCCTCACTTTCTGTTGTTTGTTGACGTTTCTGAATATCTGACAATCATTTTTTTTCTGCAAGGGAGGAGAATTTTTTTTTTTTTTTTAATTTTCAGTGGTACAGTTTTAATAAAAATGTATATTTTCAATCCATCTATTTTTTTTTGTAACTTAAGATTTTTATTCATTTTTCATTATATATATTGCATTCAGATCACAGTCTACATTTAAAAAAAAAAACAAAGGGGCTAGAGTAAAAAAGAAAAAGAGAGGAAAAAAAAAAAAGGGGAGGGGACAAATGTTGGAGCATCAAGTTTTTAGTTTCCATCTCTTAATTCTTCTGGTTTTTCCAGCGTCTTTGGTTATTCTTTCAATATCTGTCTCGTTGTTGCACTTTGTAGTGTGTCCATTTCCGCCATTTTTTTTTCCCATAGTCCTTCTTGCATTCTTTGTCGATATGTTAGTTTTTCCATCATACGTATATCCTCAACAATGTCAGTCCATTGCTCTTGGTCAGGAAGAACTTCTGATCGCCATTTTTTTGTGATTGTTTTTTTACATGCAATCAACAAGATTTTAACTAGATATCTGTCCTCAGCCTGTATAACATTGTCTCTTTTAAGATCACATAGGTACATCAAGTTACAGTTCATTGGTATATTATATCCTAATATCCTCTGTATTGTCACATGTATAGATTTCCAGAATGATGAGATTTTGCAGCATTTCCAAAACATATGCGAGTGGTCTGCATTTTGAGCCCCACATCCCCTCCAGCATATAAGATAAGATAAGATAAGCCTTTATTAGTCCCACAACGGGGAAATTCCAGGATTGCAACAGCACAGGGATAGCAACACTCAGAGCAACAATCAGAAGGCAAGAAAAAAAAAAAAAAAAAAAAAACAAGCAAGCAAGAGCAGCTAATATACATATGTACATATTACTATAAAATATATATATACACACACAGACACACAGTGCAGAGCACTATAGATTGGGTATTTGTATACTTTCCTTGAATCTGTGGTGTAATGAAAAAGCGAATCAGGTTTTTCCATCCAAATTCCCTCCATGTTCTTGAATTTGTTGACGTGTGTTGTGTTTTCCATATTTCCTGCCAGCTTTCTTCTGTTATGTTTAAATTGAGCTCTTTCTCCCATTTCTCCTTTATATAGTTACTTGAATGATTGTTTGCCATAAGTTTCTGATATAGCTTTGAAATAATTCTTGTTTTATTTCCTGTATATGAGCTTAAAATGAATTGTATAATCTCGCTCACATCTGTTTGGAGGTTATGCCTAATCTTCTTCATATAGTAATCTCTCATCTGCAGATATCTGAAGAATTCCGATCTTTCTAGTTTAAATTTTCTCCTGATGTTTACAAAGCTCCCGAGATCTTTTTTTCCGATATTGCCCCATGCTGTGATTCCCTTGTTCACCAGATTTTTGTATCCCCTATCTTGTTTTGCCGGTTCAAACTGACTGTCAAATGCTACCCATTTCAATAGTTTTATGTCTTCCTTTATATTATACTTTTGTACTATTTTATACCACAGTTCTAAAGTAAATTTAGTGATTGGGTCTATTTGTTTGATTTGCTTATATGCATCTTTATCTCCTATTATGCTTTGTACTGGGAGTCCCTCAATTTCCTTTTCCATTTCTTTCCATTTTGCCTCATATCCCTCGTCGCACCAACATATGATATATCTTATTTGTGCTGAGTAGTAATATTCCTTTAGACTCGGTAGGCCCATGCCTCCTTTCTCTTTTGGTAACTGGAGAGTTTTATATTTCACTCTTGGTTTTTTACCTCCCCAAACAAATCTCGATATCATCCTGTCCCACTTTGAGAATTGGGCATCTGGAATCTCTGTTGGTATAGCCTGGAAGAGGTAAAGTAATCTAGGTTGTATGCTGATTTTGACTGTCTCAATTTTTGAATTCAGATCCATATTTAAGATTGACCATCTATCAATATCTTTTTTTATTTCTTGTTCCAACCTATCATAGTTTGTTTTATAGATTTTGCTTAGATCTTTAGGTATGTTCACTCCAAGGTATTTTATTTCTTTTTGTTTCCAGTTTAGTTTGATCTTATCAGTTATCTGGTTTAGAGGGTTATAGTGGAATGTCAGTATTTGTGTTTTTGTTATGTTTATCTTGTATCCTGATAATTTTCCAAAATTTTCTATCAAGTTCATCATTTCCATTATTGATTCATCTGGTTGTTCAAGGTAAACTATAATATCGTCTGCAAATAGCCCAATCTTGTGTTCCGCCCCCTTTATTGTTACACCTTTTAATTTCTTATTTTGTCATATCGCTTGAGCCAGTGGCTCTATGAACAGAGCAAACAAGGTGGGCGATAAGCAGCATCCCTGCCTAGTTGATCTTTGTATATTTACTTTGTCTGTTAAGCTACCGTTTATCTTGATTCTTGCCACAGGTTCTTGATACAGCGTCCTTATGCATTGTACTGATTTTTCGTTAAATCCAAAGCGTTCCAGCACACTATATAGGAATTTCCAGTTAACCCTGTCAAATGCTTTTTCTGCGTCTAAACTCATTATTACTGCGCTTTTCTTTTCTTTATGTATTTGATTAATTATATGTATTGTTCTCCTGATATTGTCATGTGTTTGGCGTCCCTCTATGAAACCAGTTTGATCATCCTCTATCAATTCCGTCAAGAATGTCTTTATTCGTTTACATATAATTGTTGTATATATTTTATAATCCACATTTAATAAAGAGATTGGCCTATAGTTTCCGCATTGTTCTCTATCTTTCCCTGGCTTTAAAATGACTGAAATAATGGCTTCGTTCCATGATGGAGGTATTTTGTTGTTGTTCAACGTCCAATTAAATGACTTTAGAAGCTGTGGCGTGAGTTCTTCTATAAACAGTTTATAAAACTCAGATGGGTATCCATCACTACCTGGTGATTTACCGTTTTTAAGTGACTTAATCACATCTCTAATCTCTTGTGTTGTTATTTCTGCTGTTAGTTTTTCATTTTGTTGATTTCCTATTGATGGCAAGTCCAATGTGCATAGAAATTTTTTGATATCTTTAGTATTTGTTTCTTCAGGTTGTGAGTATAGTTCTTGGTAGAAATTATGGAAAATTTCTTCGATGTTTTCTGGGTTAACTGTGGTTTTATTTGTGGTGGGGTCTTTAATCTTATATACATTATTCATTGTTTGTTGTTTTCTTAACCGTTTTGCCAGCAGTTTTGTGGCTTTTGGTCCCGTTTCATAATATTTTTGCTTTAGATATCTATTTTTCCTTTCAATTTCATCCATTTGTGTTTCTTTTATCTTTATTTTTTCTTCTTTAATTTCTTGATATATTTTTGGGTCATTTGTGCTTTGATGTTTATGTTCTAATTCCCTCAGTCTCTCACATCTTTGTTCATATGCTTCCAGTTTAGTCTTATTTGCTTTTCCTGTTTCAACAATTAATTTACCTCTTAACACGGCTTTTAGTGCATCCCATAGTATTGTTGGGTCCACTTCTTCATTGTCATTCTCTTGGATATATTCATTTATGTTTACTTTTATTCTTTCTTTCATTTTATCATCATTTAACAGTCCTACATTAAGTTTCCATGTTGTTTGTCGTTTTCTATTGTTTAAATTTATTTCCATGTATATAGGATTATGATCTGATATTTCTGCCCCTCCAATCCAACAATTTCTCACCCTGTGTCTGTCATCTTCATTCATAAGGAAGTAATCTATTCTAGAGTGTACTTTATGGACTGCTGAATAATGTGTATAGTCTTTTTCGAGTGGGTGTAGGTCCCTCCATATGTCTACATACCCATTTCTGCCAGTGAGGTTCTTATGAACTTTGTTACATGTTTTTTTGTCTTCTTATCACTTGTTGTATCAACTTCATGATCCATGACAGCATTTAAGTCTCCTCCACAAATTAGGACTCCTTCACTGTGTGTTGCTATGAGATCAAACAGATGTTGAAAAAAACCCTTGTCACTTTCTGGTGGGGCATAGATGTTCACTAATGTGATCTGCATACCTTCTATTCTTCCCTTTATTATTACATACCTGCCTTCTTTATCCTGGATTTCCTGTTCACTTTCAAATTGTATTTTATTTGAGATTAGTATCATAACCCCTCTTTTAGTTCCTCCCTTAAATGAACTGTAGTAGGAGTTCTTAGAGCCAAATCTCTTTAGTTTCACATGTTCTGTCTTGCTCAAATGTGTCTCTTGCATAAATATAATTTCGGCTTTTTCTTTCTTGAATTTTCTTATTATTCTTTCCCTTTTAACAGGTGAGTTCAGACCATTCACGTTTAGTGTTATTATCTTAAGATTTTTACCCATAATCATGTTTTTCCATTTTTTTAACTTGTGCTCCTAGCCCCTTTAACAACAAAAATAACACATATTTATATAAAAACACATTAAAAAATCTCGACCTCCGTACTTTGGGCCTTTCTTCTGCCCACTGGTCCCTGTTGGTGGGTGGAGGGAATGTCCTCACCGAGTGTAGGGCCCTCCCTAGACCTGTATTTACTATCCAAGAAATAGTCATTAGTCTAGAAATGTCCAACAAATATCACTTAAACCTCTCCTAGCCGTCTGTTTCTCTTTTACCTTGTCTTCTTGGCCTTCATTTCTTCTGTGTCTTTCTTAATCTTTGTTATAATCTAGGCTTTCAGTTGAAAGCCTTGTAGTCTTTCCTGGGCCCGCTGCGCCACGTCTCCCCCCGTCTTTTGCCGTTCACTCGCCTCCACTCCGGCTGTCGTGGTGCGTTCAGGGCCTCCGCTGCTCCTACCGTTTCCTCCGGCACGTACACCTCAAGGCCCCGCTCCATCATGTCCTGCACTGCCTCTCTGGCTGTGTTGTAGGTTCTTACGCCGTTCTCCCAATGAATCCTCATCTTCGTTAGCGGCGTTTGGAATCTAATTTTTTTTTCTTTCAGCGTTTTTTTAATGTTGGCATATTTCTTCCGCTGCTGCACAATTTCTGCCGGGTAGTCATGATCAAAGAATATCTGTTTGTCGCCGATTCGTATCTTTTTTTTCCACGCTCGTGTCAGGATTCTTTCCTTTACATCATATTTCAGAAAGTTTACCACAACTGACCTGGGTGTAGAGCGTGGGTTCGGGTTCTGTGCCGAGGCTCTGTGCGCTCGTTGAATCTGCAGATCCGCTTCGCTGGGCAGTTCCAGCTCTTTTTTTAAGAACTGATCCATGAATTTCGTCATTGAGTTGCCTTCAATGCCCTCCGGGATCCCGAAGATGCGTATATTGCCCCGTCTGGACCTGCTCTCCAAGTCGGTTACTTTCTCCTGCATCCTCTGCATTTGTGCCGTCAGGGTCTGCAGCTGTTCGCTTGCCTCGCTATTCCAATCTTCCAGCTCTGATATTCGGGCCTGCGCTTCTGTCATACACGCCCGCTGGGAGCGCAGCTCCTCCATGTTTTCTGCTAGCTTGCGCTCCATTTCTCTTCGGAGGCCCATAATTTCCTCCTTAATCTCTTTTTTCAGCTCCTCCTTAAGAGCCGCTAAATCCTGTTGTAGCTGCCGTTTGAAGTCTCTCAACTCTTTACTCAAACTGGCGATGCCAGTGTTCATGGTATCGAGTTTTGTGTCCTCCATTTTCTCTGCTGCAGTCACCTCGTTTTTTTGGGCCCCGTGTTCAGCGGTTTCTCCTGCGTTGTTGAAGAGGAATTCTTTAATTTTACTCTGCTTTTGTCCTTGTGCCCGGCTCCTTCGTGTTTTCATCCCTTAGTTTATTGATCCGCTTATGTCGAGTTGGCCATTTACCGATGATTTTTAATCCGGCTAGGGAGAGCTCTCTGTTTAAGCGTTATGTCTCTCCGCCATCTTCCTCAATCCATCTATTTTAACCACACTTTTAATTTCTTTAAAATTAAAACATGTGACCAGCTATTGTGGGTCTCCAACTTTTTCTTTGAAACATATTACTTTCTTCAGGAATGACCCAAATTAAATGTGCTGCAGCTTCTTATAAATAATTAAATCATCTTTTTAAGCCCTGATTTCAGGGCTCAAAGTCTGCAGATCCTGACAAAGTCTTTGTTTCATCGAAATATTTAATTACAAATAAAAATGTAATCTTTAAATCTGCATTTTAAAGGTCTTAGAAATACTGGAATGAGTCAACCTCTGCTTGAGAAGAAATAAAATAAAGATAATAAATAAGACAATAAATTACGTTACTGCTGTAGTAATAAAGCCCAAATATTAGGGGTGGGAATCACGAGGGGACCTCGTGATTCGATTCGGATCACGATACTTGGGTCAGGATTCAGTTCTATCATGATTCAGCGATAATCATGATAATGTGATAATCGAGTACCACAATCCCATATATTTCAAATTTTTTCACCTTATTCAACCTCAAATCATGTCCCAAAGTAAAACTGTTGACATCTCTTTCATATCATAAAGTATTCTTGGGGCTTCATTTTCCTTTGCTTTTTGTCTATATGTCTGTGAAAAGTGCTTCATAAATCAACTTTACTTAGTTGGGGATCAGAGAAAAAGCTCCATGCTGGTGTCTCTTTAGCTTAGCCATTGCTAATGCTGCTCTGAGACGTGTGCTGGCCTGCCTTGTTCTTTTTTTTTTTTTCATGCAGCACTTCTTGTGGGTTGTGTATCATGTCAAGGTCTTTGCTTCCATCTTTGTTATAAAATCCAAAAAAGCCCCCACATTTGAGCTAACTTTGAGCTAACTGCTTTCTAACTTTCAAAGTTGGCTGCAAATACAGGAAGTAACGTATCGTCACTTCCTGTGTTGCTGGCTGTCTGTGCTCTCATCATTCTCCCGAGGATTTTGCCTTTAATTGTATTTTAATCACTTTTTTCATCTACCGTCAGCTCTCATTTCTGTTTACCAAGCCTCTTGCACCTGTGTGCACACTCAGTGTCATCTAATCACCCTCTTTAGTCTTCTGTTCACCTTTCATTGGTGTTTTTGTTAGCTTCGGGTTAGCCACTAGCTATGGCTACTAGCTCTCCTTCCTCTCCTCCTCTGGTGTGCTCTCTCTGTCAGATGTTTAGCTTCACCTCTGCCTCTTTTAGTGATAACGGTAAGTGAAATAAATGTTGTCTTTTTGAGGCGCTCGAGGTGAGGTTGTCTGATTTGGAATCCCGGCTCCGCTGTATTGAAACACCGTCTGCGCCAGTTAATAACGACGGACGTCCCTTGGCTGCAGCAGAGCTCCCTAGCATAGGGTGGCCTGCTAGCGGTCCTCCGGTCCTCCTCAGCAGCGAGGAGACTGGGTGGGTGACGGTGAGAAGGAAGCCTAGCCGCAAAGCCCCGGTTAACCACCAACCTATTCATATTTCTAATTGTTTTTCCCCGCTCAGTGACACACGCGCTGAGGAAAAAACTCTGATCATTGGTGACTCTGTAGTCAGAAATGTGAACCTAGAGACTCCAGTGGTCATAGTCAAATGCATTGCTAGGGCCAGAGCAGGCGACATCGAGTCAGAAAGTAGTAACTGTAAATGCTCCACAATTGTTATCCACGCCGGCATTAATGATGTCCGACTCCGGCAGTCGGAAGTCTCAGAACTTAACGTGGAATTGGTGTGTGACTTTGCCAAAACAATGTCTGCGTCTGTAGTATTCTCTGGGCGCCTCCCCAATCTGACCAGTGATGACATGTTTAGCCACTTGTCATCCTTCAACTGTTGGCTGTCTTTGTGGTGTCCTGCAAACGATGTGGGCTACATAGACAATTGGAGCTCATTTTGGGGAAAACCTGGTCTTATTAGACGAGACGGCGTCCATCCCACTTTGGATGGTGCGTCTCATTGATCTAACAATCTGGCATCATTTTTATCCAAATTTCCAAAACCATGACAACTCAGAGTTGGGACCAGGAAGCAGAGTCGCAGTTTTACACGCCTCTCTGCATCTCCTCTTCATCCGCCACCCCTCAACTTAGCCCCTGTCTTCCCCATCAGAGAGTCATTGTCTGCTCCCTCCAAAGTAAATAAAAATATAATGTATAAGCATCCCAAAGTGATTAAACAAAAAGTTGGTAAAACTCAAATTAAACATGAAGCCTCTAAATTGAATGATTTGGCCTCTCTTCCTCCTCATAATTTAAAAATTAAATGTGGTTTGTTAAATATTAGGTCTCTAACTCCCAAGTCTCTGTTAGTCCATGATCTGTTAATTGATCATCAGATTGATTTAATATCCCTTACAGAGACTTGGTTAGGGCAAGAGGATTATGTTGGTTTGAATGAATCAACTCCCTCTGGTTATTTAAACTGTCAAAATCCCAGAAGTTCTGGTCGTGGAGGAGGAGTAGCAACAATTTACCATTCCAAATTACTAGTTAATGTAAAGCAAAAAACACGTTATAATTCCTTTGAGGGCCTGGTCCTCAGTATTGGGTATTTTAGCAATTTTAGGCTAAACCCAATTTTATTTGCCAAAGTGTATCATCCCCCAGATGTATCATCCCAGGACAGACTAAGACTGCAGCGCGTCGCGCGCACTGCTGAGAAGGTGATAGGCTGCGAGCTCCCATCTCTCCAGGACCTGTACATCTCCAGGACCCGGAGGCGTGCTGGCCGGATCATAGCCGATCCTTCACATCCTGGTCACGTACTGTTTGCTCCCCTCCCCTCAGGTAGAAGGCTTCGGTCCATTCGGACTAAAACCTCCCGGCACATGAACAGCTTTTTCCCCTCTGCCATCAGACTGCTGAACATTAAGTGACTTTTTGACTCTCGTGCACTATGTACAGCAGCTCAACCAGTCTCACGTCATTCATCACTGTTTTCTGTTGCATTATTGACTGCACTATGTGGTACTTCACTTGCTAATTTTTTAAAACTGCCTTGACTAGTACTACTCATTATTACTAGTATTGTTATTATTATTATTATCATTATTACTTATTATTACTTATTTTTCTACACTTATTGCACGTTTTCAGTCCTTTAGTTTTTTAGTTTATCTCTTTTTCTCATCATGTTTTTAATGTTGCAGCATGGCATCGAGACAAATTCCTAGTTTGTGTACTACATGAACAATGGCAATAAATCGGATTCTGATTCTGATTCTGATTCCCCATCAACCTACTCAGAGTTTTTATCCGAATTTGCCGAATTCTTAGCTGATTTAGTGCTGAAATCAGATAGAATAATTATAGTAGGGGACTTTAATATACATGTAGATGTAGATAGTGATTGCCTCAATATGGCATTTAATTCAATATTGGACTCGATGGGGTTTTCTCAGAAAATAGGAAATTCTACCCATTATCTCCACTATACGTTGGACCTTGTTCTGACATATGGCATAGAAATAGGAAAATCTGGTAGTGTCTCCTCATAACCCTGCACTGTCAGACTATTGTCTGTTAACCTTTGATTTTACTATTTCTGACTATTTGGCTCCTAAGGAAAAATGTTACTACAGTAGATGCCTCTCAGATGATGCTGTTACCAAATTTAAGATAAGATAAGATAAGCCTTTATTAGTCCCACAATGGGGAAATTCCAGGATTGCAACAGCACAGGGATAGCAACACTCAGAGCAGCAATCAGAAGACAAGAAAAAAACAAGAGCAGCGAATATACATATGTACATATAAATATATAAATATATAAAAGATTGTTTCAAAAGATTGAAATATATAAAAGATTTATGCAGATTGTTTCCTGTATGCCATGTGTCAACACAATTGAAATAAGCTATAGAGAGCTTCTGTAATTGATAGCATGGTAGCTAGTGTTACAGCTTCTCTGCATCAGACTCTAGACATGGTAGCCCCTTTAAAAAAGAAAAAGTCTAATCAGAGATTTCTAACTCCTTGGTTCAACACCGAAACTCGTAGCTTAAAACAGAAGACTTGTCAATTAGAAAGAAAATGGCGCTCCACTAATTTAGATGAAATCTATTTAGCTTGGAGAAATCATCTTTTAACTTATAAAAAGTCTCTGAGAAAAGCTAGAACGAGTTATTATTCTGCATTAATAGAAGATAACAAGAATAATCCCAGGTTTCTTTTCAGTACTGTAGCCAGGTTGACAAAGAGTCAGGACTCTGTCAATCCTAGCATTCCCTTAGAGCTTACTAGTCAGGGCTTTATGAACTTGTTCAATAATAAAATTTCATCTATCAGAGATAAAATCAATCATATTCTTCCCACCGTTAACTTAAAGGGTACCTGTGGTGGTCGTGAAAAAAAAGATATTATATTGAGCCCCTGTCTCACGTTCTAGTTCAAGTTTAAGTTGAAATTCATGTTCAAAGCAATTTGATATAAATCCATTGCTGATGTGCTGGTTCAGCTATGTCAGCAAAACATGAGTGCAGCCATACTAGCAGCTACATGGCCTTCCAGGACGCTTCCTGTGACGTAATAAAGTGGGCACCGCGATCTGGATCAATATTGGCTGAGCCTGGAGTGTCCGGATGAGCAGTGGCTTTCGGGATATTCAAATTCAAACGTTTATTTCAAACTCAGGGTTCATATTAAATGCAGAACTAAAACGATTAGAAAATAAATAAATAAATGCTTAAATTTAGCGGGTCGTCTCGTCTGATCTGAGCTTATACCTGCCGCAACACGGCAGATGATTCGGCTCCTCCCTCGCCGCTATACAGAGCGGCAGACACTCGGCGCGTTGCGTTGTGTGTGAGGACCAAAATTCAAATGTTTATTTCAAACTCAGGGTTCATATTAAATGCAGAACTAAAACGATTAGAAAATAAATAAATAAATGCTTAAATTCAGCGGGTCGTCTTGTCTGATCTGAGCTTATACCTGCCGCAACACGGCAGATGATTCGGCTCCTCCCTCGCCGCTATACACAGCGGCAGACACTCGGCGCTCTTGTTAAAACAAAAACATACAATGCGATATGGATATCGCAACATGGCGGAATGTAAAGCCTTTGGATGTCTCAATAATAAGCGAAAAAACAAAGATAAACACTTCTTTTGTGTGCCCAAACCCAGCTCACCTTGTCAAAAGATCATAGTGGAAAAGTGATTGCGCAATCTCGGAACAGGGCACAGACGAATCCTGTCAGACGAAATTGCGTTGTGTGTGAGGACCACTTTGTCACTTTAACCCTCAGAAGACCTTTCTGGCTCAAACCTGTAGCCATGTTGGACGAATTCTTCCTCAGAGTCCGACAATTCAGCCATAATAGAACAAAAACACTCACAACAGCACCCTAGTCTCTCATACAGACGGGAGTATTGTCTTTTCAGTAGCAACGGTATGATGTCACTTCCGCATATGTCATGGCGGCGCCCATAGTTTTCATTGGCTGGCCATGCCCGCGGTCCTATTTAAATATATCTCAGGTGGTATATGGCTGGCAACAATTATTTACCCAAATAACAAATACCTTTTCCTAATGTTTTCAAGTTAAATGCGTCTTCACGACCACCACAGGTACGCTTTAAATACTGTAACTACTACAACTCCTTCAATTGATAGCTGTTTGGATCAGTTTACTCCAATTGACTTTTTAGAATTAGACAAAATAGTTTCCTCATCCAAGCCTTCAACTTGTCTTTTAGACCCTATTCCTACCAGGTTATTTAAAGAAGTCTTCCCATTTATTGGTAGCTTTATTCTTCAAATAATCAATTCTTCATTAACTTTAGGCCATGTACCGCAGGCTTTTAAAACTGCTGTAATTAAACCCTTACTCAAAAAGCCAACGCTGGATCCAAGAGTTTTAGCTAACTATAGACCAATCTCTAATCTCCCTTTCATTTTAGAAGTCTTGGAAAGAGTTGTTGCTACACAATTATTTGACCACTTGCAGGGAAATGGTGTATTTGAAGAGTTTCAATATGGGTTTAGAATCCATCATAGTACTGAAACAGCCTTAGTGAAGGTCACTAATGACCTCCTGATCACATCTGATAATGGACTTGTTTCTATACTTATCCTTTTAGACCTTAGTGCAGCTTTTGATACTATCGATCATAATATTCTACTTGATAGATTAGAACACTATGTTGGACTTAATGGAACTTTTTTGCAGTGGTTTAGATCTTATTTATCTGATAGGTTCCAATTTGTTCATGTCAATAATGAGTTTTCTTTCAACTCAAAGCTCAGTCATGGAGTTCCACAGGGATCTGTGCTAGGCCCTACTCTTTTTAGTTTATATATGCTTCCGTTAGGCAACATCTTTAGAAAGCACTGTATACATTTTCATTGTTATGCAGATGACACAGAGTTATACCTGTCAATGAAGCCAGATGATAGTAATCAGTTAGCCAAGTTAGAAGTCTGTCTTAAGGAAATCAAAGTTTGGATGACTTGTAATTTGCTGCTATTAAATTCAGATAAGACTGAAGTCATTCTTTGTGGTCCAAAAAACCTTAGAAATACCTTTCTAAATCAAACTTTTAGTTTGGATGCAGTTACTCTTTCTCTTAATAGCTCTGTGAGGAACCTTGGAGTTATTTTTGATCAAGATCTGTTTTTCAATTCACATATTAAATTTGTTTCTAAGACTGCCTTCTATCATTTGCGTAATATTGCCAAGATTAGGAGCATCTCGTCTGAGTGATGCTGAGAAACTCATCCACGCTTTTGTTGGCTCTAGATTAGATTATTGTAACTCTTTATCAGGTTGTCCTAAAACATCTCTAAAAAGTCTTCAGCTGATCCAAAATGCTGCTGCAAGAGTTTTAACAGGTACTAGAAAGAAAGATTGTGGGCCACATATGTGTGACTTTAAGCTTCACATCTCAGAGTAGAACAAAAGACTGGGCCTCCTGTGAGATAACAGGAGGATGTGAAAATTTAGTCTTTGGTATGCAAGAGACGGCCTTGGGGGATTTCCTGGTCTGCCAGAGGCTATGAGGAGGATGTGATAGGATTTAAGGAAAGATGCATTGTTACTTGTCATTAAATGCAATGTGACTGTGAGCTTTGAAGGTCCTGGATATTTAAAGGACGAATGTCTGTGTTTGATCTCTCTTTCTGCTTTGCTGATGTTGGAAGATGTGAATAAACCTGACTCGTGAGATAAACGCTGCCTCGTCATTTTTACATTTCCACACTGGTGACCCTAAGACGTATCATGGATGAAAGAAATTCCCCCGGGCCAGCCGAGTCAGGAGCTCCCAGCCAAGCGTATGCCGCTACCATCCAGCTACCGGACTTTTGGCAGGACAACTCGTGCTCCTGGTTCCACTTGGTCGAAGCACAGTTCGCCCTCCGGGGGATAACAGTAGATGACACGAAGTTCTACCATGTGATCACAAAGCTCGACAACCGCACGGCTCGGCATGTGCAGAGCCTATTGGAGCGGCCACCTGCCAACGACAAATACGGCGGGTTGAAGGTTGCGCTTATCCAGCGTTTCTCTCTCTCAGTCGAGGAGAGAGCGGAGAGGCTCCTGGCTCTGAACGACTTGGGAGATGGCACGCCCATTGACCTGATGGAGAACATGCTGAGGTTGAGAGGCTCAGACGGCGACGACTTCCTCTTCACCCACATTTTCCTCAGGACCCTACCGTCGGCCACGAGAGCGACCCTGGCCAGTTTGCCGTTGTTGGACCAGCGGGACTTCCGCGCGCTGGCTCAGGAGGCGCACCGGATTCTCAACGCCAGCAAACAGCGCGCGGCCACCGCGGCAGCAACGGAGTTCGGCGCGACGGCCGGAGATGGCAGGGGGCCAGAGACGGCGGTAGCAGACCCACCGACGGCGGCGGGGGCCAAGGATCACGGAGGAGACACCCTCTGTTTCTACCATTGCCGCTTTGCAGAGAAGGCACGCAAATGTATACCACCGTGCCAGTTCAAGCGCTCGGGAAATGCCAAGACCGGGGGTCGGTAGCAGCTGCGGCCCTCGGGGAGGAGAACAAGCTGCTCTACTTGAAGGATACGCGCTCGGGGAGGCAATTCCTCGTGGACACAGGCTCCCAAGTGAGTTTCATCACGCCTTCCTCCGCTGACCGGCTGGCGGTTCCCAGAGGTCACGGGGCGTCAGCAGCGAACGGCTCGGAGATTAAGACCTTTGGTGAGAGGGCTCTGCTTCTGTCCCTACACGGCCATACATTTGAGTGGACTTTTGTCATAGCTGCAGTGAATTTCAATATGTTGGGGGCTGATTTTCTGTGCTCACATGGTTTGTTGGTTGATCTCGCTAACAGGCACCTGGTTAATGCACTTTCTTTTTATTCTATACCCTGTACAGCCCGAGTGACCCCGCCAACAGCACAAGCCAACGTCACAACTGCAAGCGATAAGTTCCACACACTGCTCACTCAGTTCCCAGCAGTCACGGTTCCCACATTTTCAGCAGCCGTCGCTAAACACGGAGTAGAACATTTTATTACTACCACCGGACCGCCCGTTTTTGCAAAAGCTCGGCGCTTGGATTCAGCTAAACTGACCATAGCGCACGAGGAGTTCACCAACCTGGAAAGGTTGAGCATCATCAGGCATTCGAACAGCCCATGGGCTTCTCCACTGCACATGGTCCCGAAAGCTGACGGCTTGTGGCGACCTTGCGGAGATTTCCGCAGGTTGAACAACGCCACAGCACACGACCGCTACCCAATCCCGCATATCCAAGATTCTTCCGTTCATTTGGCGGGGGCGCGCGTTTTTTCTAAGGTAGACTTGGTCCATGGTTACCACCAAGTCCCAGTGCGCGCTGAGGACATACCCAAAACAGCGGTAATAACTCCATTCGGTCTATTCGAGTTTTTGCGCATGCCATTTGGGCTTAAAGGCGCTGCACAGACGTTCCAACGCATGATGGACGCGGTGTTGCGCGATCTCCCCTTCGTATTCATCTACCTGGACGACATCTTAGTAGCCAGCGCGTCCGAAGACGAACACGAAAACCACCTCACCTACAGCTGCCAACACTAAAAGATAAGTCTGCTGTGATGTTTGATGTTGTGTTTCAGTGTACGGTTTGTTATGTATATATTATTTGTTACATTAGTGCCCTCTTAAATGTCTAACCATGTTTTTTTCTTGTAGATGCATTTTACTGCTTTTTTACATCTTGGCCAGGGGACTACAGATGAAAACTAGCCTTTTGGCTAATTCTGGCTTTTTTAACCATGTGTAATCATGTGTTTTATGAAATTGCATTGTCCCTTTTCAAATAAACTAAACTAAACTAAACTCACTGCAGTTTTCCGGAGGTTGGGAGAGCACGGGTTAATAATCAACCCAGCGAAGTGTCAGTTCGGGGTGACGCAGATTGATTTTTTGGGGCATCGCGTCTCTCCAGAAGGAGCGGTTCCGCTGCCTGACAAAGTGCGCGCGGTAGAAAATTTTCCCCAGCCACAAATGGTCAAGGCGTTACAGGAGTTTTTGGGAATGGTGAATTTTTATAACCGTTTCCTCCCCCGCGCAGCGCAGCTCATGCAACCATTGTATGCCGCACTCAAAAAACAAAAACCCAAAAATAAGATTGAATGGTCTCCGGAGCGAGAGCGAGCATTCTCGGAGGTCAAAACAGCCCTGGCAAACGCTGCGTTGTTAGCACATCCAGACCCAACGGTCCACATAGCGCTCACTACTGACGCGTCAGATGTGGCCATGGGGCAGTCGTGGAGCAGCATGTAGCCGGGGCTTGGCAGCCGCTCACCTTTTTCAGCAGGACATTGCGCGATAGTGAACGAAAATACAGCGCATTCGACAGGGAGTTGTTAGCTCTCCACTTGGCCATTCGCCACTTCCAGTTCTGGCTGGAGGGACGCTGTTTCACCGCGTTCGTTGACCACAAGCCGCTGACATTCGCGATGGCCAAGGTTTCAGAACCGTGGTCGGGCCGGCAGCAAAGACAGCTGGCTGCCATCTCAGAGTTTACTACCGATATTCAGCACGTAGCGGGTAAACTGAATGTAGTGGCAGACTGTCTCTCGCGCGTCGTGGCGGCCCCAGTCCACGTAGGGATAGATTATGCAGCCATGGCCGCGGATCAGGTTAGCAACGCGGACGTGCGCGCGCTCCAGTCTGGACCAACAGGGTTAAGGCTGGAGAACAGGGTGCTACAAGATGATATGCCCCCCCTAATCTGCGATGTCTCCACGGGGCGACCGCGTCCTGTGGTACCGGCCACGTGGCGCCGCCGCGTTTTTGACTCGATTCATTCTCTGGCGCACCCGGGAGTGCGCGCGTCGGTCAAAATGGTAGGAGAGAAATTTGTATGGCCGAGCCTGTGCAAACAAGTTAGAGAGTGGGCAGCAGCCTGCATGGCTTGTCAACGAGCCAAGGTACACAGACACACGAGAGCTCCCTTGGAGCCGTTTCACATCCCGGCTAAGAGGTTCGATCATGTTCACGTGGACCTTGTAGGCCCCCTCCTGCCGTCACAGGGGTGCACACACCTTCTGACAACGGTGGACCGCACCACGCGCTGGCCGGAAGTGGTTCCACTGACGTCAACCACAGCCGAGGAGGTGGCGCGCGCGTTTTTAACAGCATGGGTAGTGCGCTTTGGAGTCACGTCGGACATTACGTCCGACAGAGGCCCTCAATTTGTTTCCGAACTTTGGTCAGCAATGGCCCGCAGCCTGGGGGTAACGATCCACCGCACAACCGCGTACAATCCGCAGGCTAATGGGTTATGTGAACGTTTTCATAGGTCATTGAAAGCGGCTCTCAGAGCGTCACTGATGGATGCAAATTGGGTGGATAGGCTACCGTGGGTTTTATTGGGGTTGTGTTCTGCACCTAAAGAGGATTTAGAAGCCTCCCCGGCTGAGCTAGTTTTTGCGCAGCCACTTCGGCTGCCCGGGGAGCTTCTCCCAGATAATCCTGCGCCAGATAGCTCCCCATCTCAGCGGTTGCAGCATGGCACGGAATCGGGCATGCTTCCTGGCCCCGTTCACCACAGTTTTCCGCGCGTTTTTGTGCCTAAGGCTTTGAAAAACACGGAGTTTGTTTCTGTCAGACACGATGCCCATCGCCCACTGTTGCGGCCACCTTATGATGGACCATTTAGAGTGCTGGAAACAGGGGACAAGCATTTTTTGCTAGATTTGGGGGGCAGGAAGGAAAAGATTGGCATAAACAGGCTCAAACCCGCTTTTGTGGTGGCGGACGAGGATGTGCTGTTGGCCAGGGCTCCTCAGCACGGCAGACCCCCTCGGGGACATTCCCCAGAACACCCACAGGGACTGACAAACAGTTCTCACCCCAAGACAGCAGCTCCCCAGCAGGATGGCGCCGCAGAAGTGGCGAAGCCCGCTTACAGCAGATACGGGAGGAGACTGAGGCCCAAGCAGCACGTGGGTTGATGTGTAATGATTTTGTCATGACATGCAAACTGTTATCCTGTTGTTCCATCTTAGATGTTTGGGGGGGTCATGTGGGCCACATATGTATGACTTTAAGCTTCACATCTCAGAGTAGGACAAAGGACTGGGCCTCATGTGAGATAACAGGAGGATGTGAAAATTTAGTCTTTGGAATGCAAGAGACGACCTTGGGGGATTTCCTGGTCTGCCCGAGGCTATGAGGAGGATGTGATAGGATTTAAGGAAGATGCATTGTTACTGGTGATTAAATGCAATGTGACTGTGAGCTTTGAAGGTCCTGGATATTTAAAGGACGAATGTCTGTGTTTGATCTCTCTTTCTGCTTTGCTGATGTTGGAAGATGTGAATAAACCTGACTCGTGAGATAAACTCTGCCTCGTCATTTTCACATTTCCACAAGATCATATTTCTCCGGTTCTGGCCTCCCTTCATTGGCTTCCCATAGAGTTTAGAATTAAGTTTAAAATCCTTCTCACTTTCAAAGCTCTAAACAATCTGAATCGAGATTGAGATTCTGAATCGATTCGGTTCCGATTCAATTCGATTCGATTCGATCTGGGGAATTACCATTTTAACAGCCATTTTACTTCCCATGAAACAAAAATCTTTGAGACCTAATGCTGCAAATTGTACCAAGAATCTTCTAACTTTGTTAATACATAAATTATCACATATAGAACTGACCCAAAATCAGTTACAATAATGCACTTTTTATTATTGAACTTATCATTTCATAAAGTGCTCACAGGTGCTTTCTTTAGTGCAAAGGGTGTGTCGTGTCAAGTTCACCACCCAGAGTAAGGAAACAAATTCAATGCATGAACCATGCAGACATAATCTCACAGTATTTCAGTCCCTCCAGGATTTTGTCAGCTGTTTTTGTGATTGTTGTGGCCCAAAAAGCCTGGATTTGTGGGAGCTTTTCCAAAAAGTTATGGCATTTTTAGAGTTTTTTTGCACTCAAAGTTGTGTGAGCAAGTACAGATTTTAAAGCAGCTGCTTTTTCCATAGTTTACAGTGATGCTATTCTATGTAACACCACAAGAAAAGTACAGGGTTGCCAAAAATTTCCTGTTAAACAGGGATTTATTTCGAATTAAATGCTCTGTAAAATTGTAATAAAAAAAAAGACCAATATTGTGTTCTTGCTGAGAACTTAAAAAAAAAAGAAATAAAAGAATTTGTCATTACAACAACTAAATTGCATTGAATGCATGTTAGTGTGGAGAAAGTGATGGCAGCACCTCCTTGAATCTTGAATTTGAAGGTCTTCTTCTGTGCTGAAATCCACATGAAGCAGGGATGCTCCTCCACTGACGACCTCTGACCTTCAGAAGGTCTCAGTGAGGATGAAGCTTCCAGTCTTCACACATCTGAAGGCAGATAAAAAGAATAGATTTCACAGTAAAATTAACATTCATATTTTTAGATCACCACACCACAGTAGGGTTTAATAATTTAGGTTTTTTTTTTATATTTTAACTACAAATTAACTTTCAATGTTTGAAAAGGGTTTCAATTCATTTCCTGAGAAGGTTTGTTCATTTCAGTTTAGTTCTACTGAGTAAAAATAGCTTGTTGTACTGCAGCCTTTATTAATTATATTGTGATTTATTCTCTTCACATCTCTTAAGTGGCAGAAGTCCATAATCTCATAAAATATACCTTAATTCTGCATTTATTCACAGCGCTTAACCAACAGTTCTCTCTGTGTCCATAGTTTGTAAAAGAAACCACCATCATGCTGGATAAATTATTAATTGACGACACAAACGTTAAAACAAACAAATATTATACTTACAGTCTCAGCAGCTCCAAGTCTTCCTCTGCTTCACGGGTTTCAGTCTTCGCGCATTTTCCCTTTATCAGTCGTCAACTTGATGTTCCAACACAGCGCTGCACGGAGTAAAAGTCCATTTATCCCCGCTTTATGAAAAATATTAAGAAGCTGTTGAGGACAGTCTATACGGTGACTTTTGCTGCTAAATTAAGAGACGCACGTTATTAACTCCGCGTCATGTAAACACGAAAGGCGTGTGCCCGCACGGAAGGAAACTCTTGCCGGATGAGAACCGTTTTAACACCACAGAAGAAGAACTAGCATATCCGTTAGCTTGCTAGCTCCGTTAGTGCGTCGGTTGTTTATGTTCTCGGCCGTTGTTCCTGGCTCACTGACCCGGTTTCGACCCGATTATACTCAGCAGACGTTCACAAACGTAAAAATATTATATTAAAATATATTAATATTAAAAGATCGATCCGCGGATTTTATGGATCGATACCGGCTCAGTCAAACGTGGATCGATCCATATCGATATATTGATCTTTTGAACCCACCCCTAGTTATCAAGCTCCTCTCTTGTGGAACCAGCTGCCAATCGGGATTCGGGAGTCAGACTCAATCTCTGTTTTTAAGAATAGGGTAAAAACCTTCCTTTTTGATATAGCCTAAAATTAGGGAGGGATCGTGTGTTTCTGAACCCTCCCTTAGTTATGCTGCTATTAGGTTTAGACAGCCGGGGGACCTCCAATAATGCACTGGGCTTCGCTCCTTTCTTCACTCTCAATGAAGTATTTTTGCTGGTCATTAACATGTTTGTTCGCTCTCATAGATTGAGTCCCCATCGTGCTGTTTGCTCTCTACATGTCTGTTGTTTTCATCTTCTCTATCCCCCCCCCCCCAGCCAGTCGCAGCAGATGACTGCCCCTCCCTGAGCCTGGTTCTGCTGGAGGTTTCTTCCTGTTCAAAGGGAGTTTTTCTTCTCCACTGTCACCAAGCGCTTGCTCACAGGGGATCGCCTGATTGCTGGGGTCTTTCTGCAACTGTGGGGGTTTCCCCTACAGTTGAAAGTGCTATGAGATGACCGTTGTTGTGAAATGGCGCTATATAAATAAAGTTGAATTGAATTTAATTGCAAATCTCTGAGACGAGCTCTGACTTCACCTGACTGGGTGTTTACTTTGCACCATCTAGTGGCCTGAAAACGCCATTAATCAATGGTGACCCAAAAGTCTGTGTGTGAATTTATTTAAAAACAAAAGATCGATCCGTGCGTTTCTGGATCGATGCATTGTTGCCAGTGCCAAGTATGGTGATCCATCACTGAATTGATCTTTTTTCCCCCTCCTACCAAATATATTTTAAAATGCAATAAAAGGTACATGTACTATTTCACATATCTTCATTTACCATATACTGACTTTAAACTGTGAACTTCCATGCTATTTTGGTATTACACATATGTATAAAACTGACAACAATATATGTTATATTAAAAAAAGAAGTAAAGGCCAAAGATTGTCGTAAAAGGGAATTCCAATTTGTTCACACACTTGTAGTTTTCACAGTTACATATATAAAAGAAAGACAAAGAAGAAATAACTACATTTGCAGCATGACATTTCTTGACTGACATTACAACATATAGGCCTATATAAAATACAATAAAATAAGTATGAAATCAGTATAAAATAAATTGGTCTAAACTGGTGATTGGTCTCAGGCTGGAGACCTTTGAGACTGGTGGACAAACTGAACAAACTGTTATCCGTCGTGAACAGTCCTGATCACCCCTCCACCACACACTGGACAGACAGCGGAGAACTTTCTCCAGCAGACTGCTACAGCTTCACTGCCGAACGGTGAGGAACAGGAAGTCTTTTCTGCCACATGCCATTTAACTCTCCAATTACTCACTGATGTTGAATTCTGGTCATAACTGTGCTGCCATACTGCACCTCACAGTCTCATTGGTACCTCACATTTCACCTGCGCCTGTGGCTTTTTTCTCTTCTGTGGCATCGTCTCTCGTCAAGAGAGAGCTGAGCATTCTCTGGGCAGCAGATTTTGTTATCATGCTGGTAGTGACTGTTAGAAAAAATATTAAAATATCCTTGATGAGGGTAGTCAATAAACCAGACAGATCTTCAGATATGGGTAGATTTAATTTGTTGGCCAACTGAGATTGATATAGCAGTGGTCTCAGAGCTTCGCCGTTCACACACCAATCTGCCCCTTTCATGAACACGGTCCTTTTAAGCGAGATGTTAACAAAGAGAAACGGTAGCACATGTTCCTGGTAGTTTGCTCAGTGTCTTTGGTCACAGTGGGGTGTCTCATCACGCCATCCTGTCCCTTCCTATGTCCTTTCCTTTCTCCGGGGGACGTGCCACGCCTTCACAGCAGGAACTGGGGCACGAAAACGATGCTGCTGTAACAGACGTGTCACACAGGAAATTCACAGAATCAACAAAGTAGGCACAAACAGATGCAACTGTATTTACACTTTCTAACAAACGCAGTCACTAGAAGCTCTGAGACCCCAGGTCAATGAGATGAAACAATGACAGTGTTTCCTCTGGCTTAAAGACCTTGGCGCTGTTAGAAAAATACCCGATTCTTTGATTGAAAGATCCAAGAACAAGCCGGAGAATTCTTCAATTCAAAGATGGAACATTTATTTAGAGGTCACATGCAAAGCAAGCAGCGCTGGGTGCAGCGTGACGCAGCTCCCTCTGGAGTGTTGCCACACTGACCCCGACTCCCGGGTGCGGCTTACATTAATCTTCTCGGGTTGGTTCATTGGGCCAACCCCGTACAATAGGATGGGCTTGTACGTGACCGTCTGATTGGCCATTTTAACTCTGACGTGAACAGGCCATCTGCTGATCACGCCGCTGTTTCTAGAATGTGCGATCAACAGTGTGCGTGGGTGTTGTTTCCGGGTGTGTACCTAATGTATTAGACCTGACTAAAGGAAAGGAGAGAGGGAGAGCAGAATGAGAATGCTCTATAGCTCTGCCTAATTTCTGTATACCGGAGTATAACACAACATATTTGTCCATAAGAATGTAACCAGAATATGTATGGAATATGTGTAGAGCATAATGGGAGATGGACTGGCGATCTGTCCAGGGTGTACCCTGCCTCTCGCCCAAAGATGCTGGGATAGGCTCCAGCCCCCCCGTGACCTGAAAAGGATTAAGCGGAAGAAGATGAATGAATAATGGGAGATTACCAACAGAATTATTATTTAGGCACTTTAACTTTCCATTAACTCTTTCAGCGCGGTGGCAACATATCCCCCCCCGGGGGGGGGAGGGAGTAAACATACCGGAATATGTTAATTTTATACTATTTATTTCTTTTAAAAATTTTACACAGCAACGTTGCATGTGGAACTTACCATTTGAAGTATTGTACAACCGAGGCTTGAATATTGGGCCAGTTGGGGTCACACCCAGACATCCTGTGTTTAGACTTTTTAGTGGTGTTATCCTTCTCTCCTTCCTCTGCCTGAACACTTTCCTCTCCTTGGCTCCTCTCTTCTGTCTCATCTTGCCCTCTCTGAGCTCTGTCTAATTCAGGTTCTCTCTCTGTCTATGGTGGTATACAAACAGGTTAGAAAATATCAAGTGTCATGTTTTGGCCTGTAGGATTTTTTGTCATGGTTTACATAAATGACAAAAATGTGTATTTTTTTGTATTTTTATTCTAGTGTTTCTTTTTTCCATTGAGAGAGTAGAGAAGGGAAAGAAACATTCATAATAGTAATGTACTCATGCATACTTAAATTTTATGATCAGGTGGGTATAGTAACCAGAAATTCATCCATCCATCTTCTACCGCTTTTCCGGAGGTCCGGGTCACGGAGGCAGCAGTTCAAGCAGAGAATCCCAGACTTCCCTCTCCCCAGCCACCTGCTCCAGCTCTTCAGAGAGGATACCAAGGCGTTTCCAGACCAGCTGGGAGACACAGTCTCTCCACCGAGTCCTGGGTCTGCCCCGGGGTCTCCTCCCAGTAGGACGTGCCTGAAACACCTCAAGTGGGAGGCGTCCAGGAGGCATCCTAATCAGAAGCCTATACCACCTCAACTGACTCCTTTCAATGTGGAGGAGCAGCGGTTCTACTCTGAGCCTCTCCCGGATGACTGAGCTCCTCACCCTATCTCTGAGGGTGGGTCCAGCAATCCTACAGAGAAAGCTCATTTCAGCCGCTTGTATCCGCAATCTCGTTCTTTCAGTCATTACCCAAAGCTCATGACCATAGGTCAGAATCAGAATCAGAAAAAGATTTATTGCCAAGTACATTAACAGATCACTGATAACATACGAGAGAATTTGACTTGACACAGAAAATGAACCTGCATTTCCAGTGACACGGCTGCATCGGGGACGCGCCTGCCAATAGGATGGTACAGATAAGAAATCATACAATAGGAAGGAGCAAAAAAATCATTGAATTCAGAATATTGACCATAAGTAATCAATATTATGATTACAAAGACAAAAAAAGCCCACGATGCACATTCAAGACCAGAGTTCACAGGACACAAGGAGAGCAGTGAATGTTATCTTGTTGTCAGTTTCTGGGTCAGTGTGGATGTAGTGTTGAAGCAATGTTGTATCAATATGAGCACAAGGACACTTTGGCAGAAGATGTTTTGTCTGGCTGCAGCAATTGTCCTTGGCAATTGTCCCAAGCAGCTACTGTCCAGAGGCCGTGTGCTCAGTGTTTTGAAAAACAAAGACTGGGGATTATCAGGAGGATTTTTGTAAGGGAAATTGAGCCAAATAGACTGAACACAGAGAAAGAACTTTATTTTCTTCTGCAGATTCAGTGCTTAATCCTTCATTGCGGGGCTTTGAGTCCGTCGTGGATAGACTTAAGCGTAGATGTAATCCACCTTCCGAGACAGTTCTCCATTTGTCGCTATCAAAGTCTCCTCCATTTTTCCAATTTGATGGATGCACCTCGCGTGGCCAGCATTTTGATAGGTTGTATCCATCTTCAGCAATTTGCGGTACACCAGGACAATCCCAGTTCCAATCAGAACGATCCCAGTCACCATTATTACGAAGATATACAAATCTTCAATATCTTCGATAGAGAGATTACTCAGGCACAAGATCCTCCAAACACTTGTTACCCGTAAATAGCCCGCTGGAGCCGTCCCTGCGGGGCAAACAGCTTCCCCCGGAGCACTATTCCTTGTTGAAAAAATAGTGTCAATTGCGTTCAAAGCCCAGCTTATCAATTCCATAATTTCTTTCGATAATCAGCAGTAGCTGAGATCCAGTTAGTTAGGGAGGTGGGGAGCTAGAGCAGAGAGAAAAGAGAGAAGCGTCTACTCTCCTTGAAGAGCGGAAGTGAAGAGGGGTGAGAGTAGGAACGTAGATTGACTGGTAAATCGACAGCTTTGCCTTAGAATTCAGCTCCCTCTTCACCACAACAGACCGGTACAACGTCCGCATCGCTGCAGATGCTGCTCCGGTCTGTCTGTCAATCTCTCGCTCCATTTTCCCCTCACTCGTGAACAAGACCCCAAGATACTTAAACTCCTCCACTTGGGGCAGGAGCCTGTCCCCAACCCAGAGAGGACAATCCACCTTTTTCCAGCTGAGGACCATGGACTCGGACTTGGAGGTGCTGATTCTCATCCCAGCCAATTCACACTCAGCGGCAAACCGTCCCAGCAAGAGCTGTAGGTCAGAATCAGAATCAGAATCAGATTTATTGCCATTGTTCATGTAGTACACAAACTAGGAATTTGTCTCGGTGCCATGCTGCAACATTAAAAACATGAAGAGATAAAGAGATAAACTAAAAAAACTAAAAGACTAAAAACATGCAATAAGTGTAGAATAATAAGTAATAATAATAATAATAATAATAATAATGAGTAATACTAGTCAAGGCAGATTTAAATAAATTAGCAAGTAGCAGATAATATGGGGTACCACAGTGCAGTCGATAATGCAACAGAAAAACAGTGATGAACGACATGAGCTGCTGTATGTAGTGCACAAGAGTCAATAAGTCACTTAATGTTCAGCAGTCTGATGGCAGAGGGAAAAAAGCTGTTCATGTGCCGGGAGGTTTTAGTCTGAATGGACCGAAGTCTTCTACCTGAGGGGAGGGGGGCAAACAGTACGTGACCAGGGTGTGAAGGATCGGCTATGATCCGGCCTGCACGCCTCCGGGTCCTGGAGATGTACAGGTCCTGGAGAGATGGGAGCTTGCAGCCGATCACCTTCTCAGCAGCGCGCACGACACGCTGCAGCCTTAGTCTGTCCCTGGCAGTGGCTCCTGCGTACCACACGGTTATGGAGGTGGTGAGGATGGACTCGATGATGGCCGTGTAGAACTGCACTAACATCTTGGTGGGTAGCTTGAGCTTCCTCAGCTGCCGCAGAAAGAACATCCTCTGCTGGGCCTTTTTGATGAGGGAGCTGATGGTTGGCTCCCATTTGAGGTCCCGGGTGATAGTGGTGCCCAAGAAGCGGAAGGAATCTGCAATGGTGATGGGAGAGCCTGTGATGGTGAGGGGGGGTAGGGGGGTTGTGAGCTGTAGGTCATTGCTGGATGAAGCCAACAGGACAACATCATCTGCAAACAACAGAGATGAGATCCTGTGGTCACCAAGCATGACACCCTCCATTCCCTGGCTGCGCCTAGAAATTCTGTCCATAAAAATTATGAACAGGATCGGTGACAAAGGGCAGCCCTGGCAGAGTCCAGCTCTCACTGGGAATGAGTCCGACTGAGTGTTGGCAATACTAACCAAACTCTCACAATGGTCGTACAGAGACCGAATAGCTCATAACAACAAGCCCGATACCCCATACTCCCGAAGTACCCCCCCACAAAAATCCACGAGGGACGTGGTCAAATGCCTTCTCCAAGTCCACAAAACACATGTAAACTGTTTGGGCAAACTCCCACGGACCCTTGAGAATTCTCGAGAGGGTAAAGAGCTGCTCCGAAGTGCCGCAGCCAGGACGAAAACCACATTGCTCCTCCTGAATCCAAGGTTCGACCAACGGCCAGACTCCTCTCCAGTACCTTGGCATAGACCTTCCCAGGGAGGCTGAGGAGTGTGGTCCCGCTAAAGTTGGACCAGCACACCCTTCGGTCCCCTTTTTTGAAGAGAGGAACCACCACCCCGGTTTGCCATGCCAAAGGCACTGCCCCCGACCTCCACGCAATGTTGCAGAGGCGTGACAACCATGACAGCCCAACAATGTCCAGGGCCTTGAGGTACTCAGGGCGAATCTCATCCACCCCCAGGGCCCAGCCACCAAGGAGGTTTTTAACCACCTTGGCGACCTCAGCCCCTGTGATAGGCGAGTCGTCCCCCTCGTCCACAAACCCTGCTTCCTCTGTGGAAGGCGTATCAGTGGGATTGAGGAGATCCTCGAACCAGAAATTCTACTCATGTAAAAGCAGTGCTTTGAAACAAAAAACTCTAGTTAAGGGTACAAACAACACCCACTTAAAGGTGAACTGAAGTGAACGGCATTGAACGGCAATGGGTGATAGTACATACAATTATAAAGATAATTTATCATTGGCACCCCCTCCACCAACCCCGGAATCTTGGAGAAAATCGCGATTTTAAATTTCCCGCCCTGAAAAATCCTACGAATCCGCCGATTATCTGGAAGTGCAGCTGGAGTTCCGCGTGACGTCACGAATGGGACGCAGTCCTCATGTTTACCATTGCGAGCACGTCGACACTGGTTGTTTTTGGTGCATTTTGTCATGATAGTCGACTACAAAACACTTCCCACACCTGGGAAGATCTGTTCAGTGGCCAAGGAAAGCTGTCATGGCGACGAAAGAAAAGAAAGGAGGAGAAAAAGCGACCGGGAAGCGATGCGTTTCTAGATACAGATATTATTTATAAATAGCACAGTCAAATGCAGAGGCCAGTTCTGTTCATGTGTATTGCCACTATAGTCTGTAGAAGTATTGTAATACATAGCCCATGGTCATGGAACCTGTCCTGAATACACGTGTTAACCCTACGCCACGGATGTGTCTATTCAATGCCAAGTTTTTTGGGCTGCACGGTGGCGCAGTGGTTTAGCACTGTGGCAGCACAGTTTACCCTCGGCCGGGGGATCGCGGGGATCATGAGACCGTGGGCTCGATCCCAGCCCCCGACCAACAGTGAGCTGTGTGGAGTTTGCATGTTCTCCCCGTGTTGCGTGGGTTTACTCCGGGATTTCTCCGGTTTCCTCCCGCATACCAAAAACATGTAGGTTTAGCTCGCGCACGCAGCGACCAGCAGCCTGTGGCTTGTCACCAGACTGCAAACCAAATCTACCTACGGGTACAAATAAGTGTGTACACGGCCAGGCTATTGTACAGTGCTAGCCCTATGTATAAATAACTAGAAAAGCACTCGGAGAGCGCAGACCTCCGCCAAGCGGCACAGTTCCCCCCATAGAGTGTTTGTGTGTACGTTTTCAGATTCCCTGAGCATGAAAAGATATGAGTAGCAATTGGATTCACAATGATTATTTGTTTATTTGACATGGACAGTGCAATAAACAGACAATTAATGAATGACAATCAATGTGATAGTGATAGGATTAGTGGTTCAGTAGTGTAAAATGGGGCTATAAGGGACAGCGGGTTAATAAGGGACACTTTTGTGGGAAATGTTTTAAATGTAATTCTGCTTTTTTTATTTTGAGCAGGACGCTGAGTTGTGTTGTTATTGTCAAATATCCATGAATCCTTCATCAAATCTAGGCGGAAGCAAAATTAAAAAAGCAGAATTACATTTAGAAAAGTGTCCCATATTACCCCGCCGTCCCTTATAGCCCCGTTTTACGGTTGTAAAAGCATTGCCTCCTTGGCGGAGGTAATAAACTGAAGTGTTGGTGTGTCCATCTCCTCCACTGACGGATGCAGATTGGTTAGACAGGTTGCCGTGGGTTTTATATTCTATTGGGGTTGCGGTCCGCGGCAAAACAGAATTTAGAGTCTTCCCCGGCAGAGAGGTCGTTTTTACGCAGCGCCTATAGCTGGGCGGGGAATTTGTGGCAAATAATGGGGCGGCGGACAGGTGTCCGTGTCAGGTTTTGCAGCGTGGCGCAAAAGCAGTCACGCTGGCGGGCCCAGGCCAGCAGTGTTTTCCACGTGCTTTTGTGCCTAAAACGTTGAAGAACGCGGAGTTTGTGTTGGTCAGACACGACGACCAGCGCAATGTGCGCAGCGCCTATGGCTGGCACAGGCACGCTGGGGGGCCCAGGCCACCAGTGTTTTCCGCATGCTTTTGTGGCTAAAACGTTGAAGAAGGCGGAGTTTGTGTTGGTCAGACACGACGCCCAGCGGCCTCCATTGCGCCTGCGCACATGTTGAAAATGGCCGTATGTCACAGTGTTGAAAAATGCTTTAAAAAAATTCCTGTATCCAGACGGTGAACCGGATCACCCCCAAAATTTAATCAGTTCTTCCTTGTACCATTTCCAACAACGCCTGAAAGTTTCATGCAAATCCGTCCAAGACTTTTTGAGTTATCTTGCTAACCAACAGACAAACAGACAGACAGACAGACAAACAGACAGACAAACACACAAACACACAAACCCTGGCAAAAACATAACCTCCTCCTGGCCTTTTCGGCCTGGCGGAGGTAATAAGTTGGAAAAATGCTGATGGTTTTTTTTTTCTCTTTTTTATTGTTAATTTTCCTTATCCTGACACCCCAAACATGCCAAAGTAGAGAAGTAAAGACTCACCATTCTGTATTCAATAAGCGACTCTCCTCCCCATCACTGCTGCGGTCTGACTCTGAGTCGGTGCCGGAATCCCCCGAAAATTCTGGCTTGAATCTGTACGGTTCGATGCCTCCCTCGCTCTCTTCCTGTTCACTTGACACTCCTGCATCCTCCTCTGTCTCGTCACCGATCCTGAATGCCTCTTCACTCTGAAAACTCTGGTGTTCTTGACTGCTGGAACTGCTATCATCTGCCATTGTTGTTTTGATAAGGCTCACACTCGTGACGTCACGCAGCGTCGTCTGCACTACTTCCGGTTTGTTTGGCACTGCCAGCCAGAGGCAAAAGTTTATCGGCTTATAGCTTGGCCATCGCACGGCCTAAAAATTTCTTTTATGTGTTGAAAAATACAATAGGTAATAAGGAATTAATCTGCTATTCTACATTTTGCACAAAAAGGTGGTTTCAGTTCACCTTTAAAAACTTGAGTAATGATTTCAGTCTTGAAGGTTTGAGGTTTTTCCTCAAAAATTTAAGTTTTCTTATAGTTTTCTACTTTTCTCTGTAAATCTAAAGTTGAAACCATGTTCCTCAAATTTGTAATTACCTCTTGTAAAGTTGACTTTTCTTGTGCATTTGAAACTTTATTATAAATTTGTGGATTATTTTATGACTAATTTTTGTCTGTTTTTTTTTAATAAAATTACTGTTTTTTGATAAATTTGAAACAGACTGTTCTAATTATTACCTCCGCCAGGAGGTTATGTTTTTGCTGGGGTTTGTCTGTCTGTCTGTCTGTTGGTTAGCAAGATAACTCAAAAAGTTTTGGACGGATTTCAATGAAACTTTCAGGCGTTGTTGGAAATGGTACAAGGAAGAACTGATTAAATTTTGGGGATGATCCGGATCACCGTCTGGTTCCAGGAATTTTTTAAAGGATTCTTTAACATTGTGAGATAGGGCCATTTTCAACATGTGTGCATGTAACTCCACAAAAAATGGTTAGGACACTTGGAAAAAAATACAGGGCAAGGTGCCAGTAGGTTCTATAATATGCCGAAGACTGATCCGCATAATGGAATAATGTCTGTCTGTCTGTCTGTTTCTTTGTTTGTTAGCAAGATAACTCAAAAAGTTATGGACAGATTTTCATGAAATTTTCACAGATTGCCAGAAATGGGGTATCCTACAGATGATTACATTTTGGTCGTGATCCGGATCACCGTCTGGAAGAAAAACGCCATTACGGGAAATGCGATTTTCGTGAATAACTACTGAACCACTAATCCTATCAATGTCAATCCAATTGCTAGTCATATGTTTTCATGGTCAAGGAATCTGAAAATGTAGACACAATAAATGTAGGATTAATATTTATGATGTAAAACACTGTATAGGGGGAACTGTGGCGTTTGGCGGAGGTCTGCACTCTCCGAGTGCTTTTCTAGTTGTTTTTTACTTTTTCCTTCTAGCAATTTACATTTTAGACCATAATTTTGCTGTCAGAGCAGAACAATAATTTAACTCTGATTACAAAGAAAAAATATTAATAAAATTGTATTTAATGAAATAAATTGACTTAAATGACTAAGGATGCCGTTATTTCTTTTATATTTCTTTATATTTATAGTTTTTGTTTTGTTTTTTGTTTTTGTTTTTTGCCAGAAATCTCCTCACCACCCAGACAGCAGGAAAAAACCTTTATTTTGAAATCCAGTGTTGGCACATTTAGTTTGTCTGAAGGCTGCTGATGGATTAAAGTCATTGACTTTGTGAATTTTGGTCATCTTAACCTGCCAGTTACATAATAGGGAACTGTAGCGGACTCTGAAGACATAATTCACCACAATATGTGTTCATGTACAGAATGATCTGCTTAGGCAGTTATAGTTGTGCTCTCAGGCTTTCTCATCAGGCATCTCTCTAGGCAGCCGCTGAAGGACCTCAGTTTAGCATGAAAACAGAGCTAGCATGTTTAGCTGTTGCTTTTTGTCACTGCCGCTGGAGAATAAAAGCAGCACGCCTGCTCATACGGGAAAAGAGAGAAATTGCCAGTCTCTTCATTCCTGCAATTCCTACAGAACATAACTTAATATTGTAGTGGCTGGTGAAATATATCCTCAGCAATTCATCAGTCCCTCTTGCCTTTCCCTTCATATGAAGCTGGCTGCATATGAATTCTCACAACATCTCTTAGCTAAGCGACTCTTCCATTATTGCTCCCATTTCTCGTTAAAACCATGATAAACGCCTCCAGTGCTTACATACCTCTTCTGATTTTTTTTTTCCCGCGTTTAAAGTACTTTAATAAACTTGTGTCTCTGTCGGACAGTCGCGCTTAGCGAGACACTGCCTGCTGACTGACTGGAAAACTCATGTGACCGGGGAGCTTCTAAACTCCGCGTGGATGACGGCCACACGTGTTGTTCGTGTGCGCGCTTGCGGAAAGTCATTGCTTCATATATTTTTCTTAATAAATTCCTATCTCCTTGGCGAGGCGGTAAAATTTCTGGCGAGGCGGCCCGCCACCGAGAAATGTTCCCAGAGGAAACCCTGAATGATGTATAATATAATGATCAAAATATATCACATATGTAATCCCACAATTGGAGCATTAATATGGACTTATTCTTTCATTCCCCTTTGATGCTAGAAGCATCAGAGATGAACTGTTATGATCTGTTATGGCATCTAAAATCCCGTCAGGCAGCCTCGCTAAGCTCCAGTGAACTCTTATACAACAGACCCTAACTAGCTAGGTTCAGGTTCAGGTTCAGGTTACTTTATTTGTACCCGTAGGTAGATTTGTTTTGCAGTTGGTGACATCCATATTTACAAGCCACTAATTACATTCAACATAGACACAAACACAGGCACACATCTTACAAAATAGGTAAATATAGAATATGTACAATATAATTTTATAGCTTGTTCAACTCTTTGACAGCAGCAGGGACAAAGCTGTTTTTGTAGCGCTGGGTTCTACTTTTTGGGACAGCAAACCTCCGTCTGGAGGGAAGAAGCTGAAAGTTGCAGTGCAAAGGGTGGGAGTCATCATTTAAAATCGAGTCGGCCATCCTCTGTACTTGTTTGGCGTACAGGGATGCCAGGCTCAGCTGTGACTCACCAAGCAAACGACTGGACCATCTAACTACCTGATCCAAGGATTTCCTCTGTTTCAGTTTTATCTGACCAAACCATGACATTAAAGAAAAGGATAAAACAGATTCAATAAAAGCCCGATAAAACATTGTCATTATGGGTCGGTCAATTTGGAAGCGTGCAAGTTTCCTCAAACAATGCAAATTTTGCTGACCCTTTTTGCACACCCTTTCACAGTTCACCTCAAAGTTCAATCCACTATCAATAATCGTCCCAAGATATTTGTACGATTGTACACATTCGGTGGTCTGGCCTTTTAGTATGGTGACTTTGTGCCTGGGAGTTTTCCTCCTAAAGTCAATAATCATATCTTTCGTTTTTGTCGTATTCAGCTGCAGGTAGGAATCCTCACACCAGTGAACAAAGTCATCAACTACTGGGCCGTGGCCACTCTCACCATCCTGGAGGAGACTGACAATGACTGAGTCATCAGCATACTTTATAATGTGTCTGTTGTCATGTCTACTCCGACACATGTTTGTGTACAGGATGAAGAGTAGTGGTGACAACACACACCCCTGAGGGGAGCCAGTAGAAGAGCACTTTAGGTCAGACAATGTGCCATTGACCCTTACTCTCTGCATCCTGTTGGTTAAGAAATCCAGAATCCAACCCACCAGATTATTGCTTAAATCAAATTGTTGCAGGAGCCTTTCAACTAAAATATGAGGTTGGATTGTATTAAAGGCAGAAGAAAAGTCCACAAATAAAAGTCTGGCGTGTGTCCCATTAAAATCCAGATGTTTAAAAAGCATGTTAAACAGACTGACAGTGGCATCCTCCACTCCTCTGTGAGGCCTATAGGCAAACTGCAGAGGATCCAATGCATGTTCAGTCTGCCTTAGGACCTCACATCTGACCAGTTTTTCAAAAATTTTCATTAAAATTGAAGTCAAAGCAACTGGTCTAAAGTCATTTACCGTTTTAGGACAGCTGGATTTTGGAACGGGAACAACCACGGCATCTTTCCAGATCTTAGGCACATGTTGTGTCTGTAAGGACTTATTGAAAATGTAATGAAATATAGGACTCAGTTCATGTGCACAGGACTTTACCAGGCGTCCACATATATTATCAGGGCCCTGACTTTTGTTCACTTTTACAGCGCGGAACTCCCTTTTAACATCCTGCATCTCAATATTAAAGTGCTGATTGTCTTTGAGTTTCTGTTTCAAATCTTGGATTTCTGTGCTAAAATCAAAGGAGTCAAAACGACCATAAAAACAGTTAAGAGCATTAGCCAGCTCTGTGTCTGAATTAAAACCATCTAAAAACACACGATTACTGCGCTCTGTGCTCTGAAGGCCTGCAATAGTTTTCATACTGGCCCAGGCCGAACCCAGTTTATTTGCTGCCATCTTGCTTTCCAATTCTGATTTATAATTCTGTTTTGCTCTTAAAATTTCAGCCTTCAGCTCCTTGGTGGCAACCTGTAGCTCAGAAACAGACCCCTGTTTAAAGGCAAGAGCTTTCCTCTGTAAGCAGGATTTAACTGATTTAGTTACCCATGGTTTGTTGTTGGGATATATTTTGACACGTTTACGTGGAACAAACTTATTTTGACAGTAAGCCATGTATGAGCATGTGAGCTCAGCCAGAGAGTCCAAGTCATCCCCGCAGGCCATTATGAACATCTTCCAGTCTGTACAGTCAAAGCATTCCTGGAGGCTGTGCTCTGAATCTTCTGTCCACACATCAATGTCTCTCATCTCCACCTTGCCTCTTCTGAGAGCAGTTTTATATGTGGGCAGCAAATGAACACAGTTGTGATCTGATGATCCTAAAGGAGGAAGGGGGAGTGATTTATAGGCCCTCTCTATGGATCCATAGCACAGGTCCAATGTCTTTTTTCGCCTGGTTGGGCAGGAGACATACTGATGAAAGTTTTTAAGTGTCTTCTTTAAAGAAACATGGTTAAAATCCCCAAGAATGAAGTTTGGCGCCTCTGGAGAGATTGACTGCAGCCGCTGCACCACATCAGAGATGGTGCTGGAGGCGGAGTCAGCGTCTGCCCTCGGATGAATGTACACAACTGTGATGAAAAGTTGGGGAAACTCTCGAGGCAAATAAAAGGGGCGAAGCGACACAGACAGGAGCTCCACATCGGGTGTACAGATGCGCTCTCTGACCGTGACAGATGTGCAGTACTGCTTATTAATGTATAAACATACACCGCCCCCCTGACGCTTCCCCGTTACCTCTTCCTGTCGATCCGAGCGCAGCGGGGCTCCAAAGCTGTCAATCCACAGGTCTGCATCTCGATCATGCGCAGTAAGCCAAGATTCAGTGAAAGCCATGACGCAGCAGTTCTTAAAATCCTTCTGGTAACGTACGTTGCCTTGAATTTCCTCCACCTTGTTTCTCACAGACTGTGCATTCCCAAAAATGATCGAAGGAAGAGGAATGTTACCAAACTGACGTCTCCTAAGGCGCAGTTTCACACCTCCACGTCTTCCACGCTTCCTTCTGCCGTCTTTCTTTTCACCGCTGTGTCCGTCTCTCAAAATAAAGTCCGGCAGCTGAAATTTGGGCGCAATCAGAGACTCTGCACCAGCTGTGTTAAAGCGCAGCAACACGTCCCTGGAATATTGTATTCTGCCCGCTATTCTGCTCGCCATGGAGCCGAACGCGTTTACCTCAGAGACAAAGAGCCACAGCACAGATAGCAGCAATGCGAGATAGGAGAGGAAATCCATGTTATGGATGCCAGGGAGCTCTTCGCCATATATTCCAGGGCAGAAACGACACAGAGGATTTTCTAAAAACGTGAAAAAGTACAAAAAACACACACACGCACACATGCACTATATCATCAGCTGCAGGTCGCTGCGTGCGCATGCGCCCCTGTGAGAGGAAAGTCAGCCATCGGCCCGGTCTGGCCCACAGGCACCGGTTTAACGTTTCATTCCTTGAGGAGAATGGAACAATAAGATCTTTTGATCAATAAAGGAAAGCAATCAAAGAAGTCAAGAAAATAAAAACAAACAAGAAAAAGAAAATAAAATTAATAAAATGGTAATATATACGTGCGTGGATATATGGGTGTTTTTATTTATTAGGGGTCCAATGTGTGACATTGGTGGCAAAATTTAAAATTGATCAAATCTGCACATGAAATTGACTAATCACTATCCAATTGTGTCAGGTTTATGAAACTATTAACTATTTTCGTAACGGCATTCGCGTTCAGGAACTCTTGAGGATGAGCGCTCACTTCAACTACTTGTAAATGGAGACGTAAACGGGACACTCGGGCTTTTGTTTCCCCGTGTGCCAATGCACTTTGCAATGGCACACGTTTTACACGAAACAACTTCAACACTTCCAGTATTTTTCACGCATCAAAACTCATCAACCGCTACATTCTCATGACATATTAAGCTGTGATAACATGTATACATACCTCCAAATTCTCCCTGTTTGTTGGATAAGACGTAAAATCACAAAAGGCGTAAATGCGGGACACGGAAGTTTGGACCTTCGATAACTTCAATATAAAGTGACCACGGTTAATCCTCTCCACATGGGTTGAGCACATCCGGGGTAGAGAAAATAAAAGTGCTTTCCCAGGGCGCTCACCTCGCCAGACGGGGCTGCGCACGGCCGACCAAGACCGAAGACGTAAATTTTTTAAAGGACACCATATTCGATGTGTCATAAATGTTTGAGATTTTATTGAAATATTCTACATCTGAGCTTCACAAAGACTGATCTCCTTTTTACGTGTATGGTTTGGGATTTGAAAGGTGCAAAGTGAAAAGCATCAGCACTTCCTGTTTTCTGGTTACTTTACCAAATAACTTGCATGTTGCTGCGTAAATTTGGGGACACGGAAATTTACATCGTACGAGTAAATTTGCAGGGGTCGCCGTACAAAAACCATAGATCCGATCACATTGGGGAATGTTTTATTTTGAATTTGCATTACAACTCTGTTATCTCTTGCATTTTGAGTAAAAAGAGTTACTCAGAGATCACGTTACAGTACTTTGAAATTGATGCGATTTTCATGTCACACAAAAACTGGGAAAAATGAGGGGACACGACCAATAGTTTCGATTCTAACGGCAAAATCAATGATTCTTTTTTTAAATTGCAATGCAAGTCTGAAACTCTTTTATGTTCCCTTGCATATTATAAAAACGAAACCGACATCTGCAAATTACAGAAAAAGAGAGAGCGTTTGAAAGTCAGATACCCCTGATATAGTGCACTGGACCCCAAAAACAAAAAAACACCCATATGTGTGTTAGCAGCTTAAATCTAAGAGTGATGTATCTTATAAAAACAATAATGAGACAAAATGAAGCAATGGAAAACAAAAGCAATAAAACTGCGTAAAAGGAGAAAGTAACGATTAGTGATGTGATGACAATAAGTGTAATGTGAAAAGTGAAAGTAATATGAAAACCAAAGACAAAAAATAAAAACATTTCAAACTTCATAAGTGTGTTTGTAAATGGTACATTTTAACCTCACATCGTGATCATGCACTTCCTCTCGGTTTTCTGCATGCCAGTCATTCTTTGTACTTTGACTCATGGAGAGACATCTTGGGTTGGTACTGCTTTTTCATCATCCTCATCATTCTTGGCAACTGCATCATGATACATCACTAAGTTTACATGAACAAGTCTCATCATCATGTTATGGATGCAAGGAATCACACAGGAAAAGGCCAAAATTATCACTACAAAAACTGCTATCAAGTTCAAGATAGGACCTCTCCATGAAGAGAATAACCAGCTTAACCAATTCTGTGCATCAATAACATTGTCCTTGGCCACAGCACCCTGTAAGGCAGTGAGGTTACGTATGGCCGAAGCAATAATCTGACCATCTGCATCATTTTCAGGGATAAAAGTACAGCAATAATCACCTACAATAGCACACACCCCCACGGGCAGTGGTTAATTGGTCTAGAACCATTCTATTTTGTGTCATCATAAACCTCATAGCCGTCGTTTCTTCCCTCATACCCGACCAAGCAGATAAGGAGAAATTCACAAAGGATTGTAGTCTATAATTAAGTGTTTCAGTCCATAAAGTGTTCTTGCCCACTCCCACCCAAGGAAACAGTGAATGAAGGACCTTTGATCCTGTGCTTTCTATCTTAAATTGCTCCGGTGCATCTGTGCCCCAAATGGCAGCATGTGGTGCAAAAGTAGCATCCTGTGGTAAAAAGGCATCTCTCTTCACCCTGCCCACCTGGCCTGCCGACATAATGAGGGTGTGGTCAGTCACAAAAACGGGGGCACAAATTGTGAGTATGCCCGATGACCACATAACCACCATCCCCCTGTTACCATGTGTGTGCCAAATTTGTGAGAGTTACAAATGGCAGCATTACAGAGCTTTTGTGGAGTGACAGTTCCAGGACAACAAAGAGGATCGTCAGGATGGCATTTGTCCACTTTGTTGGTCAAGCAGGTAGCAGTACAGGGGAGAGATGTGCTGTGCACCTCTGCACACTTGGAGAGTGGTAAGTTGCCCAGAAGGACATCACCACTCCCTTTCTAACAAAAGGAGAAGTTTCCTGGTGAAATTAACCTTGCCTTCACAGAGTAAGGGGTGTCATCGTGCTTCCGGTCAGTGGAGTGATAAGTCGTGTGACAAGTTTGATTCAGAATAATGTTTGCTGTGTCATCTCTGTACATGGCCTCCTGTAAGAAACGGATAGCCTGCGGCAGTTCCATTATTTTAGCAGTAACCGAGATTTGTCCAGCTGATAGTGGCATTAAGGAACAAACATAACTGAGCGATTAGCTGATTTGGCTGTGTAATTAGCATATCTCCACCAAACATTGCCAGCATAAACATGATCATGGTGACCTGGGCTTTCCAACCACTCATGGTGTGTGTGTGTGACATATCTTGCTCTGCAGTGAATGGACAATGGTATATTTAAGAATGGCCAAAATAAAAGTGTAACCACCAGAATGATGATGACGAAATGGCAGCCATACCATTCACATCCCTCAGTTGCTAACATTCTTCCTCTTGTATTTTTTCTCTCCATGATAAACAAACAAGCAAAAGTTAAAAAAACACAAAATAAACAAAAATGATGATAATGATGTCAACCAGTTAATTCAATTCAACTTTATTTATATAGCGCCATTTCACAACAACAGTCATCTCATAGCACTATCAACTGTAGGGGGGAACCCCCACAGTTGCAGAAAGACCCCAGCAATCAGGCGATCCCCTGTGAGCAAGCACTTGGCGACGGTGGAGAGGAAAAACTCCCTTTTAACAGGAAGAAACCTCCAGCAGAACCAGGCTCAGGGAGGGGCAGTCATCTGCTGCGACTGGCTGGGGGGTGAGGGGATAGAGAAGAAGAAAAGAACAGACATGTAGAGAGCAAACAGCACGATGGGGACTCAATCTATGGGAGAGAACAAACAGATGTTAATGACCAGCAAAAAAAAATATTTCATTGAGAGTGAGGAAAGGAGTGAGGCCCAGTGCATTACTGGAGGTCCCCCGGCTGACTAAACCTATTAGCAGCATAACTAAGGGAGGGTTCAGAAACACATGATCCCTCCCTAATTGTAGGCTATATCAAAAAGGTAGGTTTTAGCCCTATTCTTAAAAACAGAGATCGAGTCTGACTCCCGAATCCAGATTGGCAGCTGATTCCACAGGAGAGGAGCTTGATAACTGAAGGCTCTGCCTCCCATTGTACTTTTGGAGATTCTAGGTATTACAAGTAATCCTGCATTTTGGGAGCGTAGTGCTCTGTTAGGATAATACGGTAGTATCAGATCTTTTAAATAAAAAGGAGCCTGATTGTTTAGAGCTTTGTAAGTAAGAAGAAGGATTTTAAACTTAATTCTAAACTCTATGGCAGGGGTGTCCAACCATGTGCCATGGAGAGCCAAGACCCTGCAGGTTTTCTCTTCTACCCAGTCTCTTCAGCAGGTGTTTTCACTTATCAGCAATCAGTGGGAAGAAGTTCACTGAAATCTGCTGTTGAAGACACTGGTTGGAGGTAAAACCTGCAGGGTCTTGGCTCTCCATGGCACATGGTTGGACACCCCTGCTCTATGGGAAGCCAATGAAGGGAGGCCAGAACCGGAGAGATATGATCTCTCTTTCTAGTACCTGTTAAAACTCTTGCTGCAGCATTTTGGATCAGCTGAAGACTTTTTAAAGATGTTTTAGGACAGCCTGATAATAAAGAATTACAATAATCTAATCTCGAGCTAACAAAAGCGTGGATCAGTTTCTCAGCATCACTCTGAGACAAGATGTTCCTAATCTTGGCAATATTACGCAAATGATAGAAGGCAGTCTTAGAAACAAATTTAATATGTGAATTGAAGGACAAATCCTGATCAAAAATAACTCCAAGGTTCCTCACAGAGCTATTAAGAGAAAGAGTAACCGCATCCAAACTGAAAGTTTGATTTGGAAAGGAATTTCTAAGGTTTTTTGGACCAACAAGAATGACTTCAGTCTTATCTGAATTTAACAGCAGGAAATTACAAGTCATCCAAGCTTTGATTTCCTTAAGACAGGCTTCTAACTTGGCTAATTGATTACTATCATCTGGCTTCATTGACAGGTATAATTGTGTGTCATCTGCATAACAATGAAAATGTATACAGTGCTTTCTAATAATGTTGCCTAACGGAAGCATATATAAACTAAAAAGAGTAGGGCCTAGCACAGATCCCTGTGGAACTCCATGACTAAGCTTTGAGTTGAAAGAAAACTCATTATTTACATGAACAAACTGGAACCTATCAGATAAATAAGATCTAAACCATTGCAACAAAGTTCCATTAAGTCCAACATAGTGTTCTAATCTATCAAGTAGAATATTATGATCGATAGTATCAAAAGCTGCACTAAGGTCTAAAAGGACAAGTACAGAAACTAGTCCATTATCAGATGCAATGAGGAGGTTGTTAGTGACCTTCGCTAAGGCTGTTTCAGTACTATGATGGATTCTAAACCCAGATTGAAACTCTTCAAGTAAACCATTTCCCTGCAGGTGGTCAAATAATTGCGTAGCAACAACTCTTTCTAAGATTTTTGAAATGAAAGGGAGATTAGAGATTGGTCTATAGTTAGCTAAAGCTCCTGGATCTAGCGTTGGCTTTTTGAGTAAGGGTTTAATTACAGCCGTTTTAAAAGCCTGCGGTACATGGCCTAAAGTTAATGAAGAATTGATTATATGAAGAATAAAGCTACCAATAAGTGGGAAGACTTCTTTAAATAACCTGGTAGGAATAGGGTCTAAAAGACAAGTTGAAGGTTTGGATGAGGAAACTATTTTGTCTAACTCACAAAGGTCGATTGGAGTAAACTCATCAAGACAGACATCAAAAGAAGGAGTTGTAGTAGTTACAGTATTTAAGTTAACTGTGGGAAGAATCTGATTGATTTTATCTCTGATGGATGAAATTTTATTATTGAAAAAGTTCATAAAGTCCTGACTAGTAAGCTCTAAGGGAATGCTAGGATTGACAGAGTCCTGACTCTTTGTCAACCTGGCTACAGTACTGAAAAGAAACCTGGGATTATTCTTGTTCTCTTTTTTTCCTTTTTTTTTTTTTTTTTCCTGCAGCCTTCTGATGAAGGCTGCAGTGCAGTTGAAACATGTAAAGAAGGTAAAGACATCTTTCTATTTTACTTTTGTCTTTCAAAGGAAAAAAAAAAAAGGAAAAATAATTGAAAGAAGACAAAATGAACCTGTTTGACGTATTCTTGTTCTCTTCTATTAAGAGTTAAGCAGTCACTTGTTGAGGATTCCCTGTGTGTGTGTGTGTGTGTGTGTGTGTGTGTGTGTGTGTGTGTGTGTGTGTGTGTGTGTGTGTGTGTGTGTGTGTGTGTGTGTGTGTGTACACACACAGTGGGGTAAAAAAGTATTTAGTCAGCCACCAATTGTGCAAGTTCTCCCACTTAAAAGATGAGAGAGTCTCCAATTTTCATCATAGGTATACCTCAGCTATGAGAGACAAAATGAGGGGGGAAAAAAATCCAGAAAATCACATTGAAGGATTTTTAATGAATTAATTGGTAAATTCCTCGGTAAAATAAGTATTTGGTCAATCACAAAAGTTCATCTCAATACTTTGTTATATACCCTTTGTTGGCAATGACAGAGGTCAAACGTTTTCTGTAAGTTTTTAGAAGGTTTTCACACACTGTTGCTGGTATTTTGGCCCATTCCTCCATGCAGATCTCCTCTAGAGCAGGGATTTTTTTGGGGCTGTCGCTGGACAACATGGACTTTCAACTCCCTCCAAAGATTTTCTATGGGGTTGAGATCTGGAGACTGGCTAGGCCACTCTAGGACCTTGAAATGCTTCTTACGAAGCCACTCCTTCGTTGCCCGGGCGGTGTGTTTCGGATCATTGTCATGCTGAAAGACCCAGCCACGTTTCATCTTCAATGTCCTTGCTGGTGGAAGGAGGTTTTCACTCAAAATCTCACGATACATGGCCCCATTCATTCTTTCCTTTACACGGATCAGTCATCTTGGTCCCTTTGCAGAAAAACAGCCCCAAATTATGATGTTTCCACCCCCATGCTTCACAGTAGGTATGGTGTTCTTTGGCTGCATGGGCCTGGGCATGTACTGGCTCAAGCAGGGGGACACGTCTGGCACTGCAGGATTTGAGTCCCTGGCGGCGTAGTGTGTTTCTGATGTAGCCTTTTTGTTACTTTGGTCCCAGCTCTCTGCAGGTCATTCACTAGGTCCCCCCATGTGGTTCTGGGATTTTTGCTCACCGTTCTCGTGATAATTTTGACCCCATGGGGTGAGATCTTGTGTGTAGCCCCGGATCGAGGGAGATTATCAGTGGTCTTGTATGTCTTCCATTTTCTAATAATTGCTCCCACAGTTGATTTCTTCACACCAAGCTGCTTACCTATTGCAGATTCAGTCTTCCCAGCCTGGTGCAGGTCTACAGTTTTGTTTCTGGTGTCCTTTGACAGCTGTTTGGTCTTGGCCATAGTGGAGTTTGGAGTCTGACTGTTTGAGGTTGTGGACAGGTGTCTTTTATACTGATAACAAGTTCAAACAGGTGCCATTAATACAGGTAACGAGTGGAGGACAGAGGAGCCTCTTAAAGAAGAAGTTACAGGTCTGTGAGAGCCAGAAATCTTGCTTGTTTGTAGGTGACCAAATACTTATTTTACTGAGGAATTTACCAATTAATTCATTAAAAATCCTTCAATGTGATTTTCTGGATTTTTTTTTTCTCATTTTGTCTCTCATAGTTGAGGTATACCTATGATGAAAATTGGAGACCTCTCTCATCTTTTAAGTGGGAGAACTTGCACAATTGGTGGCTGACTAAATACTTTTTTGCCCCACCGTATATATATTGTGGAGAGTGGGAATAAGGAGGCAGGTTTATGGACAGACGACTTTATTCCACTCTCTCATCAGTCATACACAGAAAAAACATGTCACAATCAAGCATGGTTTCTCCTTTTATCCCAACCGCTCATCTCACATTTGCATGACATTTCACATCGCATTGCTTGACATGTAACATCACAATACATCCATCCTTTAACCCCCCCCCCCCCGACTCCTTCTTCCTGCTATCTCCCCATGATCTCCCTAGCTATTGTTGTCCTCTGTTTACCCTCTGCATCCTGTCTGAGATGATTCACCCAAGTCTCTACACCCCCCCCCCCCCCAGAATCTTAGACAGAGTTTCAGTCCTCATGTCTTTTTGGCTTCAGTCTCCTCCCATATCTGCTGTAACGGGGGTTTACCGCCTCCGCGGCACTGCTGTGCCAGCGGGGGGCTGCTGGGAGTCAGGGATGAGAATCCTCCGCGGATCCGAGGAATTCCTCGGATTTGATCATGTCTGGGGTCATTCTCGTGAATCGTCTAAATTCGAGGAGAATTTTTTTTTTTTTTTTGGGGGGGGGGGGTCTTATGAGCGGCGAGTCGTATTTTCGATCGGCTGCTCAAATCCACCGCGCAGAACGCGCTACCCAGCGAGATCAGTAATGTAATGTAACAAGGCCACTGATTGGCTGATACTTATTGAAGCAACCAATCGACGATTTTGTTATTCCTTTGTTATATCCCACACGCGGAGCGAAATGCAAATGGCGGACAATTCAATCAACCGAGTTTTCCCGATTTCGTGAAAATGGTGAACCTAAAACTCACGAAAGACAACAAAGCAAGAAGACAAAGGGATAAGGAACAAGTTTCGTTGGGAATGGCTCGAAAAAAACCAGAAACATCTCAAAATTGTGGCTACAAGGAGATCGAATTATTCGCTCGTGCTGCGTTCAAAACGATCGATGGACACGGTTAAATTCAGATGCCAGTCAAAGTTCATCACAGTCGGCCCCGATTACAGCAATTAGTGATCGGAAGACACATTCCGAGGTAAGATTTTTTTCTCGTTATAAGTAATGTACTTGAGAATTTTCGCGTAATGAATTTGTTATGAAATAGCATGTGTAAGTTGAGATGTCATGCCTATTTTGAAACACTATTGATAATTTGAAACACTAATTAAACATCTTTTAGGTTTTACTTACTTTCTTAGATTATCTTTCAAATCAATCAATCAAATCAAATCAAATCACCCTTACTGTCATTCAACCATACAACCAATCATGTACAGCAGAACGAGATTGTGCTTTACCTATCTACAGTGTAAATCACACACACCCCAAGTGCAGAATCAGAGGGCCGCTGCCATGCAAGGCGCCGCCACAGAGTTCCCTCCTCCATTCCATTTATTGCTGAGCACCAAGCTGGATGGCAGGAAGTTCCACTTTTATAAGGTCTTCGGCATGACCCGGCCGGGATTTGAACCCCTGCCTCCCGGGTGTGGGGCGGATGCTCTACCAACTGAGCCACCACTCCGGTAAATATTAAAATATACTAATATGCAACTTTTTTATATTCCTAGTGACACTAACAAATGCACATATTAATAAATCAAAATGTTTGTAGAATGTCAGTATATTTTAATAAATGGGTGATGGACTTGGTGATGGAATTTTGTTAATATTTATAATTTATTTTACTTGGTTAAATTATTGTGTCTGTTCTAGAACTATGTAAATGTAATTCTGTGTCAGTTCTAGGGGTGGCTGTGGCACAGGTGTAGTGTGACCGACTGCCGATCGGAGGGTCATGGGTTCGATTCCCACTCTGTCTGAAGTCTGCATGTCAAAGTGTCCTTGAGCAAAACACTGAACCCCAAGTTGCTCCTGGTGGCCAGGCTAGCGCCTGTGTGTGTATGGCAGCTCTGCCGCCATCAGTGTGTGAATGTGTGCGTGAATGGATGGATAGCAGGATCTGTAAAGCGCTTTGGTCATCCAGAGATGAGAAAAAGCGCTATATGAGTGAATGCCATTTACCATTCTAAACATATTAAATAGTAGTAAAATATAATTTAGTATTATTACATCAACATACCATTCAGATATCATAAATTTACACATGTGATGCAGCAGCAGATTAAAAAGGTAAACTATAAATGCATTTGTACTTACTTCTAACTTTAAATATAAGACCACATTTGAGCATTCTAAAACACCAGATTTCGTTAGCTTAACTCTTTTACTTGTTTGCGCAGGCCTGGCCACACGAACTTTGCGCCCACCATTTTGACTGATGCGCGCACTCCTGGGTGCGCCAAAGCGTGAACTGACTCAAACACGCGACGGCGCCACATGACCGGGACCACCAGGCACGGGCGTCCTGTGGAGACGTCGCAGATTAGGGGGAGCTTGCTGTCTTGCAGCACTCTGCTCTCCAGCCTTAACTCTGTTGGTCCAGACTGGAGCGCACGCACGTCCGTATCGCTAATCTGCTCTGCGGCCATGGCTGTATAATCTATCCCCACACAGACCGGGGCCACTACCGCACGCGAGAGGCAGTCCGCCACCACATTCAGTTTACCCAACACATGCTGAATATCGGTCGTAAACTCCGAGATCGCAGCCAGCTGTCTCTGCTGCCGGCCCGACCATGGTTCCGAAACCTTGGCCATCGCGAACGTCAGCGGCTTGTGGTCCACGAACGCGGTGAAGCTGCGCCCTTCCAGCCAGAACTGGAAGTGGCGTATGGCCAGGTGGAGAGCCAGCAACTCTCTGTCGAATGCGCTGTATTTACGCTCACTGTCGCGCAAAGCCCTGCTGAAAAAAGCGAGCGGCTGCCAAGAACCGGCGATACGTTGCTCCACGACGGCCCCTATGGCCACGTCCGAGGCGTCGGTAGTGAGCGCTATCTGGACCGCCAGGTCTGGGTGCGCCAACAGTGTGGCGTTTGCCAGGGTTGTTTTAACTTCCGAGAACGCCTGCTCTCGCTCCGGAGTCCATTCGACTCCATCCGCGGGTTTCCGTCTCTTGAGCGCGGCGTACAATGGCTGCATGAGTTGAGCTGCGCGGGGGAGGAACCGGTTATAAACAAATAAACAAACAAACAGAACAGCAAAAAACAAACAAACAGAAAATTAAGTAATTAAAAGTAAAAGAGCATCTGAGTAGCGTTGGAACAAAGAGCGGGACCATCATTGAAATGGTATTTGTCAAAGATTAGATCTAATGGAAGACACATATGCGATCCAGGGTTGCCAAAAGTTCATGAACCCATCCATGTCCTGTCTCAGTGCGAATGTCAACTTTTCCATCGAGTAAATGTCTTGAATCACGTTAATCCAATCTTCAGGTGTAGGACAGTCCTTCAGCATCCATTTTTTAGTTAGGGCTTTTTTACTTGCCACTATTAAAACATTGAATAAGTATTTATCTCCTCGTCTTTCCAGTGAGTCCGGTAGTAAACTCAAATACAAAGTTACAAAAGAAAAGGGAACTGTTATTTTGAATATTTTCCCCAATATTGTCTGTACATTGGTCCAATATTGGTGGATAACTGGGCATGACCAAAACACATGAAAATGATTTGCAGTCTTTTCACCACACAAGCGCCAACAGTTCAACCCCTTATGGGTAAATTTGTTTTGTGCAGGTGTTCTGAAAAATCTTACCAAGTTTTTCCATCCAAATTCTCTCCACTGCAGGGATGAGGTACTTTTCCATTGCTGTCTATTTAGCTTTTCCCATATTTCCAGTTGTAAAGTGAAATTCCCCTCTTTTTCCCATCTCTCTTTTATATATGATGTGTTGTCTCCTTTTAAGTCTTGAAGACCTTGGTATATTTTAGAAATGTATCTGATCCCTGGGATCCCTTTATATGCCATTAAGAAGACCTTCAGAACACCTGACTGGGCCCTTTCCAAATCCTCCTTTTTAAGTATATTGTTTATGTGGTGTCTAAGCTGAAAGAACCTGTAAAGATCTTGATTTATTAGACCTTGTTTTTTCAAATCTTCAAAACTTCTTAAAGTTTGCCCCTTAAAAAAAATCGTAATATTTTATCAGCCCTTTCTCTTTCCACTCTTTAAATCTAGTGTCTGTTTTATTGGGGGTAAAGTCTTGATCATAGGCAATCCATTGCAGAAGTCGATAGGGCTCTTTAGCTTGATTCTCTCTGACTATCTTAAACCAAATTTTTAGCGGGGTCTCTATCCACAGGTTAGTGTTATTCAAGAGTTTAGGTAAGGCATTGTTCCCTATTATCGCCTGTAGGGGGATGCCACTTGTTATTTGGCATTCTATCTCCTTCCGTTGTGCAGTGTAGACTGGGTTACATATCTCTCCTAAAGTTTTAATTTGTGCAGCTATAAAATAGTCCCTGATATTTGGCAGCGCGAGCCCACCTTTTCTTTGTTTAGCTGTAGGGTTCTATATCTGATTCTAGGTCTCTTGCCCTGCCATATGAATCTTGAGATCCTTCTGTCCAGCTCCTGCCATGTTTTTTTGGGAGGTTCTACCGGTATTGTTTGGAAAAGGTATAGAAGACGTGGAAGTATATTCATTCTGACTGCTTCAATTCTTTGTGCAGTACCTAAGAATGGTATCATATTCCATCTTGCTAGGTCAGATTTTATTTTTGTCACCAGTGGATCATAGTTTAGTGTTATAATTTTGTCGAGTTGTTTCGGGATATTGACCCCCAGATATTTCATAGATTCCAACTCCCAGTTAGTTTTGAGTTCACTTAGTGAATAATGATTTGGGTCATAGTTGAATGTTAAAAACTGGGTTTTATGCATGTTTAATTTGTACCCCGATAAATCTCCATAGTCTGAAAAAACTGAGATTAGTTCTGGTAAAGAAGTGTCTGGTGGTTGCCCTAGGTATATTAAAATGTCATCAGCAAAGAGTGCTATTTTATGTTCCTTCTGACCAAGTGTAATACCTTGAATTTTTTGATTTTGTCTTATCCATTGGCTCAGAGGTTCTATGAAGATTGCAGAGAGCAGTGGAGACAGGGGGCAGCCTTGACGACATCCTCTTTCCAGCTCAAAAGATGATAAATTACCGTTAATCCTTATTTTAGCTGTTGGTTTTTTATATAATGCCTGTATAGTTCTAATGAAGTTGTTATGAAAATTGAAACTGGATAAGATTCTATATAGGAAAGACCAGTCAACCGAATCGAATGCTTTTTCAGCATCTAATCCCAATATGACTGCATTTAAGTTATATTTTTTTATATGATGAATTATGTGTAAAGTGCGTCGAATGTTGTCTTGTGTCTGTCTTTGTCTTATAAAACCTGTTTGGTCTAAGTGAATTAAGTCTGTCAGTATGTTTTCTAACCTTTTGGCAAGGATAATGGTCAAAAGCTTATAGTCCTGATTTAATACACTGATTGGTCTGTAGTTGGAGCATTCTAGTTTATCCTTTTCAGGTTTAGGTATAACTGCAATGACCCCTTCTCTCCAGGAGGGGGGGATTTCCCCTGTGTGGAGGACATAATTAAATGTTTTCAAGAGGAGAGGAGATAGTTGCTGTTTAAAGGTTTTGTACCATTCTGCTGTATAGCCATCTGCTCCTGGGGATTTGTTAGCTTTAAGTTTCATAATTGCTTTTTCCAATTCTTTAGGTTGTATTTCTGACAGTAGTGTTTTATTTTGTGATTCCGTAAGTTGGGGAAGGTGTAATGTGTTTAGGAATGTCTCGGATGCGTTTTTATGTTTTTTGTGGGAGTATAAGTTCTTGTAGTAATTCTCGAAGCTTTTAAGAATATCCTGAATTCTGAATTTTATTTCCTTTGATACTGGGTCTCTGATTTTGTAGATTGCTCTTTCTGTTTGTTGTTTCCTCAATTTATAGGCTAGTAATTTTGCCGATTTACTGCCTGCTTCATAGTGTTTTTGTTTCAGAAATGTAAGTTTCTTCTGGATTTCTATTGTGTAGATCTCATTTATTTGATTTTTAATTTCTTTAATCTTGAGCGAGCCATTAGAATGAGTGTTGTCTTTGTGTTCTTTTTCTAGGTTCTTGAGTTCTGACTCTAGTGTGATTAATTTTTCTTGTCTCAGTTTCTTTTGGGTTGCCAGTTTTGCAATAATTTTTCCCCTTATTACAGCTTTGCACGCATCCCACAGTATTAAAGGGGATACTTCTCCATTATCGTTTTCTTCCAAATATCTGAAAATATCTGATTCCAATTCATCTTTCAGTGGTCCTTTCAGGACATTTGAATTCAACCTCCAGGAAAATGTATTTGTGTATTTTTGGATGTTTAAGTCCATATAGATCGGACTGTGGTCAGAGAGATCCATCAGTCCTATTTTACATGTTTTTACTCTTCCAATGTCTCTATTAAACATAAAAAAGTAATCAATCCTTGAGTAAGATGAATGTGGCGTTGAATAAAAAGTATAATCCTTTACATTGGGGTTGAATTCCCTCCATACGTCACAGATTCCCATTTCTTTTAGTAGCATCCGAGTTTTCCTATTTTGAGTGTTATTTTGATGTGAAGAATTACCTGTTGCGTCCCAGTATGGATTCAGTCTTAGATTGAAGTCTCCACCACATATCACTAAACCTTGGGCTTTAGTTATCATTAGGTCGAATACATTTTTATAAAATTTCCATTTAGCCCCTGGTGATGCATATACATTCAGCAGAGTGATATCTTCTCCCTCTAGCTGCCCAATTACCAAACTGTACCTCCCTTCTTTATCTTTGTGTTCTGATTTTTTTTCAAATGTAATTTTGGTTGATATCAATGTCGCTACTCCCCTCCTCCTCCCTGACTTATATGAAGATGAAGAGATCATTTTAAACCCTTGTCTATTGAGTTTAGTGTGTTCCACGTCTTTTAGGTGGGTTTCTTGTAAAAATATTATTTCTGCTTTGTCTTTTTTCATTTTGCGTAGAATCTTGGATCTTTTAACTGGATTCAGGATCCCTTTTACATTATATGAGGCTATTTTGGTTACACCCTGTTTCTCCATTGTATTTTCTTATTTAGTATAACAGTGTGGTGGCCCTCTTTTTTGCTACTCAGAAACTGAAAGAACATTAAGAACATAAAAAACATTAAGAACATAGTGTACGAGACTTTAAAACAAAAAACTGTCAAAAAAAGTTCCTGAGCTGGGGTCTCTTTAAAGACCCTGTAAGAGCCCTGATGGACTGTAGGCTCTGAGGGAAATTCCTCAAACTTTGTTACGTGTTGAGGGCCCTCTCTTACCCCTGTAAGTTGTCCCATGTTTTTAACGTGAATTTCAGATCCCAATCCGAATTTGTAATGATTTTTTTTTTTTTTTAATGCCTATACCCTATGAGATTGTGTGCACCCTCCCACCCCCATCACAGCAAACATTCACTCTAATACAGTATTTGTTAGTGTGGAGAGAACATGTGGGTCATTATTACATTTCTATTTTAACAAGATTTTTTTTTTCCCTTTAAATTAAGAAGACATTTGTTTCTAATGCTATAACTGCTCCATGAAAGGTTTTACCACATGCTGATTCTGCATCTCCTTTAATGTTTGTTACCTTGAAGGAGGGGGGATGGAAGTGCAGAATGACTGAAAAAAAACAACAAAAAGGTCGCTATTCCTTCCTGGAACTGGAAAGCTTATCTTTGTAGCTCTGGGGCTGGGTTTCCCGCTGCTGGCCCGTGGATTTTGAAGGTCTCTGAGTGGACCACGTTTGAGCTCTGATCTTCTCGCTCAGATTCGCTGCGGGTTTAAACGCCGTTACCGGGAGCCCTCTTCTTGCCATGTCAATTGTTGCTTCTTCCGCTGAATTATAGAGGCATGACTCTTCACCGTAAAAGACCCTTAACTTCGCTGGAAATGGTGTCTGAAAGCGTAGATTCTTTTCCCGTAGAACCTTTTTGGCGTCGTTATATTCCCGTCGCTTTTTAAGAACCTCAGGGGCGTAATCGTGCTCCACGAAGACTTTTCTTTCTTGATGCATAAATCCTTTTTTCTGCCAAGCCCGTCTTACAACCTCTTGTTTTATTTTGAAATCGGAGAATCTTACCACCACTGAACGCGGGGGCGCCTCTGCCGCTGGCTTTGCGGCTAATGTACGATGGGCCTTTTCTATTTTCAAATCGGTGGTTTGTGGAATATCCAACTTCTCTCTCAATAAGGATTCCACGCATTCCGCCACTGTGTTGAAACTATCTTCAGCTCCTTCTTTCAGACCGTGAATTCTGATGTTATCTCATTTCTGTCTTCCTTCTTGGTCGGTTAGCTTAGCCTCCAGCCTTGACTGTTTTCTGTGTAAATCCAGCATAGAATCTTCAAGCACTTTTGTTCTTTCTTCAGCTTCCAAGAGTCGGTTTTCGGCCTGGTCCATTCTGCTGTTCGTCCTTTTTAGTTCCTCTCTGAATTCATGAAATTCGGCCCGAAATCGTTGTAATTCATCAAATAGCGATTTCAAGCTAACCTTTTTGTTAGCTAGGCCCAGCTCTTCGTCTCCTGAATGGAGGTCCTCCGGTTCGGATTCTGCGGCCGCTGCGCGTCCTGACCTGGGGAATGTCAGTTTCTTCTGTTTTTGGTTAGGCATGGTGTTTTTGTCTTTTGATTTTTATTCTTCCAAAAATTCGTTAAGTCTGATTTTGAAGATGTTTTCCTTGGATTGGATCTGGGAGGTTCAGCGTTAAGTTGCTATCACCATGGCGTCCAGACCGGAAGTCTAGAGCAATGATGTTTTGGGGCTGTCGCTGGGCAACATGGACTTTCAACTCCCTTCAAAGATTTTCTATGGGGTTGATATCTGGAGACTGGCTAGGCCACTCCAGGACCTTGAAATGCTTCTTACGAAGCCACTCCTTCGTTGCCCGGGCGGTGTGTTTGGGATCATTGACATGCTGAAAGACCCAGCCACGTTTCATCTTCAATGCCCTTGCTGATGGAAGGAGGTTTTCACTCAAAATCTCACGATACATGGCCCCATTCATTCTTTCCTTTACACGGATCAGTCGTCCTGGTCCCTTTGCAGAAAAACAGCCCCAAAGCATGATGTTTCCACCCCCATGATTCACAGGTAGGTATGGTGTTCTTTCTCCTCCAAACACGACAAGTTGAATTTTTACCAAAAGTTCTATTTTGGTTTCATCTGACCATATGACATTCTCCCAATCCTCTTCTGGATCATCCAAATGCTCTCTAGCAAACTTCAGACGGGCCTGAACATATACTGGCTTAAGCAGGGGGACACGTCTGGCACTGCAGGATTTGAGTCCCTGGCGGCGTAGTGTGTTACTGATGGTAGCCTTTGTTACTTTGGTCCCAGCTCTGTGCAGGTCATTCACTAGGTCCCCCCGTGTGGTTCTGGGATTTTTGCTCACCATTCTCGTGATCATTTTGACCCCACGGGGTGAGATCTTGCGTGGAGCCCCAGATCGAGGGAGATTATCAATGGTCTTGTATGTCTTCCATTTTCTAATAATTGCTCCCACAGTTGATTTCTTCACACCAAGCTAGCTTACCTATTGCAGATTCAGTCTTTCCAGCCTGGTGCAGGTCTACAATTTTGTTTCTGGTGTCCTTTGACAGCTCTTTGGTCTTGGCCATAGTGGAGTTTGGAGTCTGACTGTTTGAGGTTGTGGACAGGTGTCTTTTATACTGATAACGAGTTCAAACAGGTGCCATTAATACAGGTAATGAGTGGAGGACAGAGGAGCCTCTTAAAGAAGAAGTTACAGGTCTGTGAGAGCCAGAAATCCTGCTTGTTTGTAGGTGACCAAATACTTATTTTACCGAGGAATTTACCAATTAATTCATTAAAAATCCTTCAATGTGATTTTCTGATTTTTTTTTTCTCATTTTGTCTCTCAAAGTTGAGGTATACCTATGATGAAAATTGGAGACCTCTCTCATCCTTTAAGTGGGAGAACTTGCACAATTGGTGGCTGACTAAATACTTTTTTGCCCCACTGTAATCAGCTAAGCACACCTCCTCATGACTTGAGTTGAATGGTCTTAATGGTGGGAGTAAGTGGGGTTTGCCATGCATAATCTCAAATGGCGATAACCCCCGTTTGGCGTGAGCTATCCTCATGAAAAAGAAAACTAGGGGAAGGTAATATATCCAATTTTGCCCCGTTTCTGCCATCGTTTTTCTAAGTCTTTCTTTAATGGTTCTGTTTGTGCGCTCTACCATTCCTGCAGATTGTGGGTGATGGCTGAATGATTTTTCAAGTTGATGTTGAGTGCTGTGCCTAAGTGTGATATAACTTGATTTACAAAGTGTCTACCATTACCTGAGTAAATCTTTTCAGGTATTCCAAATCTAGGTACAATTTCTGCTAGCAATTCCCTTGCCATTGTGACTGCGTTTGGGTCAGTGCAAGGGAAAGCTTCTGTCCATTTGGAGAACATGTCACAAATAACCAAACAGTATTTTTTGCCTTCACACTTATTTAGCTCGATGAAATCCATGCAGATGTTTTGGAATGGATAAGTGGATGCTGGTTGCAAATGCGGTTGCAAATGCGTACTGACTGTCAGTATAGACAGTGAGCTTTTTATCTTGGCCTAATTTACATGCTTAGGTCAAAACAATCAGTTTAGCTGCCTGTGCTGAGTAATTTGAGGGTAGTTTTTGGGCTTTTAAAACGGGGTCATGGGTGACAACAGCAAAACCAGATAAATTTGTACCAGTACAATCACGTTTGGAAGAGCCATCAACAAACCGTGTGAGCTCAGAATCCTCCAAAGGTGTGTCTTGTAAATTGGGACGTGGTAGTGTTTCACTCTAAATTTCTGCCAAACAATCATGAGGTTCACCCTCTGTTGAGATTGGTAAGAAACTCCCTGGATTTATTACTGTGCAATGTTTGATGGTTAAAGGAGGCTGCAACAGTAGCACTGTCATGCATGCAAGGTGTCTGGATGGAGAGAGGACTGATATTTTTCTTTTGGACAGAATAACTGACACTGCATGTGTGACCTTTAAGGTCAAGGGATGGAAAAGAACAAGCCCTGCAGATGCCTGCACTGCCGTTGATGCGGCTATTACAGCCTGCACACGTGGAGGCAGAGCCCTCGCGACAGGGTTGAGACTTGTAGAGTAGTAAGCCACTGGGCACATTTTTGTACCGCTTGGCTGGAGGAGCACTGAAGTCATGTGCCCCTCTCTACAATTAGCCATTTGGACAAATGGCTTTTTGTAATCAGGGAGTGCCAAGACGTCAGTGATAACCAGAAGTTTTTTCATCTTTACAAACGCCTCTTCTGCCTCAGGTGTCCACTCAATTTTGTCCACCTGAGCCATGGGTCATCTGTAAATAAGATCAGACAGTGGTTGCACTTCAAATGAATAATTTGCAATCCAGGAGCAACAGTAATTTAGAGTTCCCAAAAATGACATCATGTCTCTTTTTGTGATGGGTTCTGGTGCTGATAAGATGGCTTTTTTCTGGGCTGGATCAACATGCCTGCCATCCACTGACAAAATGTGGCCTAGGTATCTGACTGTTGTTTTCCACAGCTGCAATTTTTCTTTGTTGACTTTGTGGCCTTGTTCTGCTAAAAATTTCAAAAGGGCAGTTGTGTCCTTTCTGCATATTTCTTCATCAGGTGATGCCAACAAAATGTCATCAACATATAGGAGCAACTGACTCCCATGTGGAGGAACAAACTGTGCCAAGTTTGCTGACATTGCCTGTGAAAAAATGGTTGGTGACTCACAATAGCCTTGTGGCAGTCTTGTGATTGTGTACCTTTTATTTTCAAATGTGAATGCAAACCAAAACTGATGATCTGGATGAATGGGGATGCTGAAAAAGGCATTGCTGATGTCAAAATAGATTTAGACAGTATTGCAAATTTCACACCCCTTAGGCTAGTATTGCCCCTTTAACCATCCTCATCATCTGCAACAATTATATGAAGACATATCACTCAGTTTACATGAACCAGCCTCATCATCATATTACGGACACAAGGACTCAAACAGGAAAAGACCAAAATTATCACTATAAAAATGACTAACAAGTTCATGATGAGACTTCTCCATAAAGAGAACCACTAACTTAATTAATTTTGTGCATCAGTGACATTATAAAAGGCAGTAAGGTTGCGTGTGGCCGAAGTAATAATATGGACATTTGCATTATTTTCAGGGATGAAAGTATAACAATAACCTCCTATAACAGGGCACACACCCCTACGGGTGGCAGTTCATTGATCAAGAACCATTCTATTTTATGTCATAAATTTTACAAATGATTGTAGCCTATAATTAAGTGTTTCAATCCACAAGGTGTTCTTGCCCACTCCCACCCAAGGAAACGGTGAATGAAGGACCCTCACTTCTGTGCTTCCCATCTGAAATTGCTCTGGTCCATCCATGCCCCAAATGGCATCATGTAACGAAAAGGGTAGCATCCTGTGGTAAGAAAGCATTTCTCTACACCCTGCCCACCTGGCCTGTTGACATAATAAGGGTATGATCAGTCACCAAAAAGGGGTACACAACCCTGCCCAATTCCCAGGGATGGCAATTTTCCGCCGATCCGCGGATTTCCGCCGATTTTATCATCATCTATGTCATAATTTTGTACCTTTACCTTGTTCTCAATAAAGTTTGGGAAAAAAAAAACATACGCGCTTGGCGCTTCCCCGAAGTCTCGCGATAACCCGGATGTACTCAAGCTACTGCTGTATTGTAAACAGCCCTGCAATTGGATAGTTGCAAACGATTGGACCAATCAAATGGCTCGTATGCTTTGTCAAAAATTTATTTCGGCTTGTTCTCAGGGATGTGATTTTTCCGGTAATTCACCGAATTCCGCTTTATTTGTATATTATATGTACGTTAAGTATGTTAGTGGCTTATGGTCCACGACGCAGTGAAAGTGTGCCCTTTCAGCCAGAACCGGAAGTGGCGTACGCCAGGTAGAGAGCCATTAACTCTTTGTCGAACATGCTGTATTTACGCTCACTGTCGTGCAAAGACCTGCTTAAAAAAAAGGTGAGCGGCTGCCAAGAACCGGCAACGCATTGCTTCACGACGGCCGCTATGCCCATGTCCGAGACGTGGGTAATGAGCGCTGTTTTAACCTCAGAACGCCTGCTCCCGTTCAGGAGTCCAGTCGACTCGGTTTCCGTTTGAGTGCAGTATACAGCGGCTGTTTGAGCTGAGCTGCGCGGGGGGGGAAAATGAGCTGCTCAAGACTCAATGGAGATTGAAACTGGTGATCTGAAATGAATGCTGAAATTATAAAAAGTAATGGTATGTTGGAATTTTATTTCTATTATGGAATAGATAAAATTAACTGATTTTGATTTGATCAAGTGTTAAAGCATGTGATGATAATGCTTGTTGGAATATTTACCTCCGCCAAGGAGGTTATGTTTTCATCGGCGTTGGTCTGTCTGTCTGTCTGTTTGTTAGCAAGGAAAAGTTATGGACGGATTTTCATGAAATTTTCAGGAAAGGTGTGCAATGGCACGGGGAACAGATGATTAGATTTTGGTGATGATCTGAGAGTGCATACCTCCATCAAGGGCTTTTTTTGTATTTGTGCAGCAGGATTACACAAAAACTACTGGATGGATTTGGATAAAATTTTCACCAGAGGTGGTTCTTGGGCTAGAGAGGAACCCATTATATTTTGGTGATGATCTGAGAATGCATACCTCAGCCAAGGCGCTTATCTTCTCACATTGTGTTAGCAACAATACTCCAAAACTGATGGACAGACTTTGATGCAATTTTCACCACAAGTGGCTATAGGCCTACACACAAAACCATTACATTTTGGAGTTGATCCATGACAAACGGAAGGAGCCTTGGCGGAGGGATGCACTCTGAGTGCTTTTCTAGTTTAGGAATGCTATCTTCTTGGAACATAAGTCAATATTATACAGTAATAAGTGGCATTCAGCTGTTTGTTTTATGTCATGTAAGCACAGTTCTGGTACTTAAAAATCATAAAAACCCAGGAGCTTCGGGGAGCGAAGTGACAGTAAAGGTGAAAATTGGCTCAAAGTTCAATGAGGTAACAGAAACACTTGGACAGTTTCTGAAGAAACCAGAAAAGGAGATGAAGTTCAAAGTTCAGAGACTGACACAGCTTGCTGCCAAAAGGAAGAAAGTTTCACATTAGAAGTGACTTGGTGACCAGTGTAAATAGTGTAAAAAACTCTAATAGAACTGTTAAATATGTTGGACTAAAGACAGTGAGACAACATTGAAGAAAAAGTAAGTTAACTTTTCATTAAATTTAATGATTTATCTAAGTCTAGTATTTCATTTTTTTAATCATTTTTTTCAGTCTAAATTACTTGTATTTTACTGAAAACCTCTCAGCTTCAGGGGGGCTGCGCCCCCCCGGCCCCCCCGTAAGTCAATCGACCAAATTAGATTTCAGCTGAAATCAGAATTTCCTGTTGCCATCCCTGAATTCCTGGCCAGGTGTGGGTACGCTCAATGACCACCATTCCCCTGTATTGACAATATAGATCTTCAGGATAACACTTGCCCGCTTCATTGGTCAAGCAGGTAGCAGTACAGGGGAGAGACGCACTGTAAGCTGTTGCACACTTAGCGAGTGTTAAGCTGCCCAAAGGGACATCACCGCTTCAGAAAGGAGGAATTCCCTGATGAAATTAACCTTGCCTCCGCAGAGTAAGGAGTGCCTTCATGTTTCCAATCAGTGGAGTGATAAGTGTTGTGACAGGTGTGATTCAAAGTAATGTTTGCTGTGTTATTCCTGTATATAGCCTCTCTTGAGAGACAAACAGCCTGTGGTAGCTGCATTATTTTAGCAGTAACAGATAATTTGTCCAGCTGATAGTGAAATTAAGGAGCAAACATAACAATTCTCTATGGTGTATAGTCAGTGGAAAATTTGAAAAATTTGAAACAGACTGTGGTATTTTATTTTTTTTTTACTTTTTCCTTATAACAATTTATATTTTTGACCATAACTTTGCAGTCAGAACAGAACAATAATTTAACTCTCATTACAAAGAATTTTTTTTTATTTAATAAAATTGTATTTAATGATTGAAATTAACTTAAATGACCAAGGATGCCGTTATTTCTGTTATAATATTTCTATATATTTATAGTTTTTTTTTTTTTAGAAATCTCCTCACCGCCAAGAAAAACTTCCCTTATTTTCAAATCCAAATGCTGGCACGTTCAGTTTGTCTGAAGGCTGCTGACAGATTAAAGTCATTAACTTTGTGAATTTCGGTCATCTCAACTTGCCAGGTACATAATAGGGAACATAACTTAAAAGGAACTCTGGTTATATTGGCATGTTAGCTCTATATGCTTTATTTTGATGTTAGTAACATAACTATAATATAATTTTTTGAAAATAATTCCCAGTTTTATATATTTTTAAAAAACTTTATTACGATGTAAATCGCCATTTTTGTTTATGTCGCAATGCATTCTGGGTAGTGACGTAGATTGGTTGTAGCAGCAGCGGTCTGTAAACAGCCTTTTCAGTTCGAACCAGTGCGAAGCCAAAGCAATAAAGACAATGACGAAGACACACAAAGTGAAAATGGACTTGAGAATGAAGACAGCAGCCGCGAGGAAGCTAGAGCTGGTCATGGTGGATGGTGTTTTTGTGGCAAATGTTCGCCAATGCCGACGGAGAAGGAGAGCATCTGTTGCAAAGAGCTCCACTTCATCTCTGCCGCTGTCCATGGAACCTGATGCTATAAATGTATCTTGTTCAGTCACTTGTTAAAGTGGTATAACAGGATGCATGCCTGCTTTACAGATCTGTCCTGTATCACAGCACATCAAAGCTTTGATGTCGTTTGCATTAAGCCGTCGTTTGTAGCCAGACACACCTGTGAGCTCTTTCATGAGCTGGGGGCGACGAAAATCCTCAAAATCCGCAGGGCTAAAGTGATGAGAGCACAGCTGCGGGTCTTTGGGAAGTTGGACTCTTCCAACCGCATCCTCCCACTTTTAATAATAATAATAATAATAATGCATCAGATTTATACAGCGCTTTATCATACACTCAAAGCGCTCGCTCAAGCGTGTGCTTTGAGTGATACCACTTTATCATCGACACTCAAAGCGCACGCTCAAGCGTGTGCTTTGAGCGATATAGTGCTTTATCATAGACACTCAAAGCGCACGCTCAAGCGTGTGCTTTGAGTGATACCACTTTATCATCGACACTCAAAGCGCACGCTCAAGCGTGTGCTCGAGCGTGTGCTCAAGCGTGTGCTTTGAGCGATATAGCGCTTTATCATAGACACTCAAAGAGTGACGGAAACGTGCCGATCCGCGCCAACGGCCTCTCCGGCCACCACCGAACATTTAAACATTTTTACACATTCGTACCCAGTGTTATGGGCACTGGAGGCAATGCGGGTGAAGTGTCTTGCCCAGGGACACAATGGCAGGATATCTGGGGAGAATGGGATTCGAACCGCCAGCCATCGGGTTATTAGACGACCTGCTCTACCTCCTGAGCTGCTGCCGCCCCACTTTTTCCTCAACTTTCCCTCTTTAGGAAAGTTATGGAGGCTCACCCTGCTCTCTTTATTTCCCTTTGATTGGAAATTACATCCAAAAGCCGCGCAATGTGGCATTTTCACTGACAAGTGGCAGTAGTTAGTAGCTTCGCTTCTTGGCTTGTATAAGACAAAAAACGGCTGCAACCATTCTACGTCACTACCCAGAATGCATTGCGACGTAAACAAAAATGGCGATTTACATCGTAATAAAGTTTTTTAAAAATATATAAAACAGAATTATTTTCAAAAAAATTATAGTTATGTTACTAACATCAAAATAAAGCATATAGAGCTAACATGCCAATATAATTGGAGTTCCTTTTAATATTGTAGTGGCTGGTGAAATATATCCTCAGCAATTCATCAGTCCCCCTTGCCTTTCTCTTCATATGAAGCGGCTGCATTTGAATTCTAACCACATCTATTAGCTAAGCAACTCTTCCATTATTGCTCCCGTTTCCAGCAGGTTAAAACCTTGATAAATGCCTCCAGTGCTTACATACCTCTTATGATTTTTTTTTCTGTGTTTAAAGTACTTTAATAAACTCATTTTTCTGTCGGACAGCCAAGCCTTATTCATGCTGCATTTCCCCTCTAGTCCGCCTTGGTCCGCGTACACTTTGGACAAGCCTGGCACGTATGCGGCGCTGTTCATGCTCACTTTTTTCATCTACCCAGGCCAAGCGGTTGACGCATGCACACAGCCATCATTTGTAGTTTCACTCCCGCCCGATAGGTAGCGCCAAGGTGCTGACACGCCAGGATTTTCACCAACAAAGAAACTGCAGACTTTTTCACAAAGTTTCTCTTCAAATAGAGTCCGTTTCTGCAGTTTGACTTCCCGGTTTTCACTCCTTTTCCACGAAGATGCTGCTGCCGCTAGTGAGACACAGCCTGCTGACTGACTGGAAAGCTCGCATGGGCGGGGCACTTCTTAACTCCACACGGATGATGGCCACGCGCGTTGTTTCTGTATGTGCTTGCAGAAAGTCGTTGCTTCATATATTTTTCTTAAATTTATATCTCCTTCTTGGCGTGGCGGTAAATTTTCTGGCGAGGTGGCCCGCCACCAAGAAATGTTACCAGAGGAAACCCTGAGAATTACATTTTTATGTCTTCTTCTTCTTTTAGATTTGATTGGCGGGTGACAACCAGCTTATGTTAGTTGAAGTCATTTCAGGCATGAAGTTCCTCTTCTTTCCACGTATAGACATGATTTCTGATCCTGTAGTGAGGAAAATCTCACATATGGTGCATATTTACATCTATTTGCATATTCAGATGGAGGCGCGTCCAGGCAGGAGTCTGGTATTCCCTCATGTGCGCTCAGTTCCAGGTAGACTGGGATGTACAAAGAAAATCTGCTTGGATTTCATCTGGATGTTTTTGTGCGTGTGCTGTTTTCTTGATTTAAACGTACATCATCTCTCAGTAGGAAATCTCCACAAGTCTTTGTGCATGAGGCCTCAGGTCTCCATTTGGTTTAAATCAGGAATAAGTTTTTATTCCAGGGTTGAAGTCCCTCCATATGTATCAACTAAGATGTTAACATTTATGAAGTTTCCAATTATATCATTAATTCTGGGTTTTCCAGTTCTAGGGGTCATCTGCCATTCCATTCATCTGGTGTCATATTCACATCCCTCCCACCAACATATACTCAGTACTAGGGTACAAGATTTTCAATTCTGAAAGTACATTTATTGTTTTTGTGCCTCAGTGAAGAGGCGTACGTAGTGTGTCAACGTGTCTGTGTGTCTGTCCGCACCGAGGCATTGTGGATTTTCTTTATATTAATAAATGTCCCTTGTAAATCTGGTGAATGAATAAATGCAGTCAGAGATGCCTTTCTGTATTTTTTTTTTAATTCTTAATCAAGAGGAATATTTCATGCAGCGGTTCAGCAGGAATGTTCACAGTCGGAATGGTGTAGGCAGATTTTATACCTTGGAGCAAACAAAGATAATATTTTATGAGAACATTCTGTGGGAGTACTGAGCCTCGCTGTCTCCTGGGACTGGCCTTGACAGGCCAGAGTCAGTGTCTGAGGAAGAAACATGATATACTGTGTCTAGGAGCATAATAACAGGAACACAGTGTAATATTAATTGATAAAATAAGGAAATCTTCCACAGCATCAGCACCTGTGGTGCTTTAATTTCCATCAGATATTTGTTCAGAGCTTCATGGTTATATCTGGAAACATTAGAGTATAAATTGTGTTCTCAGTTTTTAGAATAGCAGCTACAGTGGTGTGAAAAAGTGTTTGCTCCCTTCCAGATTTCTCATTTTTTTGTGTTTGTCACACTTAAATGTTTCAGATCATCAAACAAATGTAAATATTAGACAACAGTAACACAAGTAAACACAAAATGCAGTTTTTAAATGAAGGTGTTTATTATTAAGGGAAAAAAATCCAAACCTACATGACCTTGTGTGAAAAAGTGATTGCCCCCTAAACCTAATAACTGGTTTTGCCACCCTTAGCAGCAACAACTGCAATCAAGCATTTGCGATAACTGGCAATGAGTCTTTTACAGGGCTGTGGAGGAATTTTGGCCCACTCATCTTTGCAGAATTGTTGTAATTCAGCCACATTGGAGGGTTTTTGAGCATGAGCCGCCTTTTTAAGGTCACGCCACAACATCGCAATCGGATTCAGGTCAGGACTTTGACTAGGCCACTCCAAAGTCTTCATTTTGTTTTTCTTAAGCCATTCAGAGGTGGACTTACTGGTGTGTTTTGAATCATTGTCCTGCTGCAGAACCCAAGTGCACTTCAGCTTGGGGTCACGAACAGATGGTCGGACATTCTCCTTCGGGACTTTTTGGTAGACAGCAGAATTCATGGTTCCATTTACCACAGCAAGTTTTCCAGGTCCTGAGGCAGCAGAACAGCCCCAGACCATCACACTACCACCACCATGTTTTACTGTTAGTATGATGTTCCTTTTCTGAAATGCTGTGTTACTTTTACACTAGATGTAATGGGACACACACCTTACAAAAAGTTCAACTTTTGTCTCGTCAGTCCACAGAGTATTTTCCCAAAAGTCTTGGGCATCATCAAGATGTTTTCTGGCAAAACTGAGACTAGCCTTTATGTTCTTTTTGCTCAGCAGTGGTTTTCGTCTTTGAACTCTGCCATGCAGTCCATTTTTGCCCAATGTCTTTCTTATGGTGGAGTCATGAACACAGACCTTAACTGAGACAAGTGAGGCCTGCAGTTCTTTGGATGTTGTTGTGGGGTCTTTTGTGACCTCTTGGATGAGTTGTTGCTGCACTGTTGGGGTAATATTGATTGGCTGGCCAGTCCTGGAAAGGGTCACCACTGTTCCATGTTTTTGCCATTTGTGGATAATGGCTGTCACTGGTTTGCTGGAGTCCCAAAGTTTTAGAAATGGCTTTATAACCTTTTCGGACTGATAGAGCTCAGTTACTTTTTTTCTCATTTGTTCCTGAAGTTCTTTGGATCACAGCATGGTGTCTAGTTTTTGAGGATCTTTTGGTCTACTTCACTTTGTCAGGCAGGTCCTTTTTAAGTGATTTCTTGATTGAGAACAGGTGTGGCAGTAATCAGGCCTGGGTGTGGCTTGAGAAATTGAACTCAGCTTTCCAAAGACATGATAAACCACATTTAATCTATGTTTCAACATGGGGGGGGGGGTCACTTTTTCACACAGACCATGTAGGTTTGGATTTTTTTGTGCCTTTAATAATAAACAGCTTCATTTAAAAACTGCATTTTGTGTTTACTTGTGTTTTCTTTGTCTAATATTTAGATTTGCTTGATGAACTGAAACATTTAAGTGTCCCTCTTCATCAGCTTTTTGTGTTAAAATCTCTCTAGGAAATGTGTTAAAGCACATCACCACTCCACGGCATCTGCTAGATCCATGACTAAATAAAATCTTGTCACCCAACTGATTAGTCCAGAAGGTAGCATCCACTTCAGCAGAACAAGTCTTTTGTAAAACTAAACACCGACATTTTTGCTCTTTACAAAACAGAAAAAAGTGTTTTCCTTTTAATGATGTCCTTTATGCTCCTCCTAACATTTAATAAACCAATGGAAAACCTACTTCTAAGCCACCGGAGTGGTGGCTTACAGGTAGAGCATGTGCCCCATAACCAGGAGGTCAGGGTTCAAGTCCAGGCCAGGTCATGCCAAAGACCATATAAAATGGAACTTCCTGCCGTTCAGCTTGGTGATCAGCAAAAATGGAACAGAGGAGGGAAAATTTTTTTTTTTTCTTGCCTTGAGAGAGAGCAGTCGCATTTTTCTTCCCTCCTCTCCTGCCTTCCTGATCTATTCCCAGCTTTTGCAATGTTGCGTTTTTGTCTGTGTTTAGTCGCTCTTCTTCTGCTGAATCTTAATCTAAACAGAAATTATGGATTTGGAAGCGGCTTAAATGTGCTATTGTCACTATTTTTCAACAAGAATTGGGCCAAGGGGGAGCCCAAGAATTGGAACCTACAAGGAGACTCATGGACATTGGAATTCATGCGTCTGTGGAAACATTATTGGTTATGATCTCAGGACTTCTATTTTTGGCTGTGGAGTTCCCTGATGCATCAGAAATTGAAGGAAGGTGAGAGAGCTGATCAAAGCGGACCCGGCAAGCTCCTTCATCAAATTCGACCAGTTGGGGAGGGCACGAGTAGCGGCAAACGGTGAACTGAATGACAGTGATTCAGTGGAGGAATAAATCTGGAGCCCTGTGCTCTCCATGGAAAAACAGTTTAAGCCTGCACATATAATGGAAGCACAGAATTACACGGGTGAGGACAAATTCTATTCTCTAAGTGCACTGTGCTGTTTTGATTTGATTTGACCTTGTTTGCCCCGTGTTTACATTCCCCCTGATTGAGATAAGCGGAAGGACCGGCTCTTCTACCCAAACAATCGACAATCAGTTGTTGTCGTATCAGCGGATTGGACCCTCAAGGACAATGCCCATGTGCCTTCTGCAAGCAAGAGAGAGAGCAAGAGAGATAGACTCTGGACTCTGGACTCTGGACTTGTTTATAAGTCACATGATTATAACATCTATCCACTGCCAGGAGGCGCCCTCTGCTGCTCACTAACAACTGTTACATTTACACTACACAATGCATACAACATTACATGCATACAATACACTGCCTCTCAACTTTTGTGTGTGATCTCCTGCTAAATGTCTGCTAAATGTGCATTGAGGGTTTTTTTGCCTGCAAATCAAAATTTCGCTCACTTGCCGAGTGTCATTCTGATAAAACATGTTTTTTTCTCTCGCCTATTGTGTCATACCCATTCTCATTTTCTTTTTTTCCTTTCTTCTTTATGACTGGCACCTAGCGGCTGCCCCGGCCTTGGATGCGCTCTGCAGAGCGTGCCCAAATGCCAAGTCACGTTTCGTTACCTTGTATTCATACATGTGTAATGACAATAAAGTTGAATCTCATCTCATCTCATCTCAAATGTGGGCGGCAGGGGCTCAGGAGGTCGAACGGGTCGTCCAATAACCAGAGGGTTGGTGGTTTGAATCCCGCTCTCCCCAGCCATCTTGCCGTTGTGTCCTTTGGTAAGACACTTTACCCACCTTGCCTCAAGTGTCCATGACACTGGGTATGAAAATTTAATATTATATATAATAGTATAAATGGTCCGTAGTGGTCAGAGAGGCCATTGGCGCGGATTGGCAGCCACGTTTCCATCAGTCTGCCCCAGGGCGGCTGTGGCTAGAGTAGTAGCTTACCACTAACAATGTCTGTCTGGAGTGAATGAATAATGGACTCACTGTAAGTGCTTTGAGATGTCACTTGACATGTAAAGCGCCATATAAATCTATTTCATTATTAGTTTCAGAACCAACCTTTATCAGAACAAATAAAACAGAAGCTAGTTTGGCTGAATTACAGTTTCTCCTCTGTGACTGAAGAAGTGCATCTTTGGAGCTCCTTCATCCCGTCAACTTCTTACCCATGTTTCAAGTCTCCGTGCAGATTGGGGAGGCTTTACTCTGTTACCAGATTTCTTCTTTTACTGTCTTTGTGAATGATGACATGTCTGTTTTTATTTTCCATCTGTCTTCTGAGCCTGTCCACAGTGTCCACGGCGTTATCTCTTTGTGTCAGAATAGTAGTACATCTGCTGCTGTATGTGTCTGCACCTACACTACCGCATCAAACTTGCAACTTTGAGTACTACTGCTCTACCTTTTTCTGTATATAGGATTGCTGAGTTTTATCGTTTATCTTTATTTGCACTATGGGATGGCTGGCTTTTATCTTTTGTTGTCATTTGCACTACGGGTAACATTGCTGTACATAGACTGCTGTTTTTTTTTTTCCAGCCTTATTCCTTTTTTTAACCCCTTGAACTCTGTGAATTCCACGGGCGGTCACGCCTCTGCGTCTTAGTGTGTCTCAGTGCGCACTGAAAAAAAAAAGCTGTATTTCCGGTCTTCCAGTACAGACACAGCGTTGTTACAACCTGAGAAAAAAGCTGTGTAATATATTCATTTTTTGTGGTATTTTTACAAAATTTTGATCTGAGCTTGAAAACACTTGGTTCTACATTTCTGTTGTGTTTTCCAGCCAGTATCTGACAGCTGTATGTTATTTGCAAGCATTTGTATCTAAAAAAAACACCCAGGCGAACTTTCTTGTTACTCAGTGGCAGGAGCACTTAGAGAGATTATGACTGTTTTGCCAAAAAATTCAGAGTGTTTTCTTTTAAATGAGACCAACCCCATGAAGATGCTGCAAAGGGTTGAAGAACAGCTTTTGATTTACTTTGGGCACATTATTTTTAGGCATTTTTAGGGAAGTTGAACAGAGTTCAACAGGTTAATATCACACACACCAATGAAGAGAGAGAAACGGCATTTCAATTCTCTTGTACTGTATGTCCTGTACGTATAATAGTATTGACAAAATCTTTGAATCTTGAACCATCTTCTAACACCTTTCTTGTGGCGCTTTGTCCCTCCAGATGTCCCACAGCAAAATGACTTTAACCAGGAGGAGGTTCTGGATGAACAGCAGCTTCTAAAGCAGGAAAGAAACTTTATTGTTGTTCAGGTGGGAGCAGATTGTTCCCAGATTAAAGAGGAACAGGAGGATGTCTGCATCAGTCAGGAGGAAGAGCAGTTTGGACTGAAGCAGGAGACCCAAACCTTTGATGAAGGTCAGTGCAGGTGAAGGTCCCACTCAGTGATTGATGAGACAGAAATGAGACAGAAGAAGTGAACTGAAAAATGACATGAGAGCAGTCCACATGAGGAAAGACAAAGTAGTTGTAGATCAGAAAGTTCTAACAAAAAGGATGAAAAATGATGTGGTAAAATAGAATTGAAACTCTGTAGACTTAAATTCAATGACATGGATAGTTAAATGATAAAAATGAATATGTAATATAAGAAAAATGGCTAATACCTAAATATTCATTGATGTGCCATAAATCCAGTCTGGATTGAAGGGATCAATATAAAGGTGTCCAACGCACCAGCACAACTTAAACAAGGTTTATTAGAAAAAAGATAAAGGTGGTGAACAGCAGTTTTGCAGTCATGGCTTCCATGCTGAGAAGAGACAGAGAGGCGGAACCTAACCAGGCCCTTATCAGTAGCCAGAGATCACATGATCCCACAGGTGTCCCCAGGTTTCCTGAAAAAATGAAAAGAAATAAGATGAGGAGTAAGAATGTCAGCTGGAATCAGTGAAGAAATTAATATATCTATCCTAAAAGTGCTACAAATATTGGACTGTTTTCTTTAAATTGTGACTACTGGAGAACCAGGAAGTCTTTAGTCGGGGGCAGTCCTCATCCTTTTTTTCCTTCATTGCTTCTCACTCTGTTATCTGTAGAGAAGCAGCTAGAAATTCAGTGAGGGCTCCATCAGGTCATTCCTTCTGACGGTATTATTGCTGGTTTCAAAATCAGAAGAAAACAAACATTGATATTTGGTACCTGGAATGTGAGAGCACTAATGGACAAAGACATTGACAACCAACAAACCAACACTGACACAAGTGACTGTTCAACAAGACCTGAACAAAGAACCACAACAGTAGGACTGGAGCTTGAAAAACACCATGTTGACATTGCAGCCCTCAGCGAAACTCATAGACCAGACTAATAAAACATCAAAGAATCCAGTTGCACATTTTATTGGAAAAGGAAACTCAAGGATTACATCAAATCCATGGTGAAGGCACTGTGATCCAGAATAAGCTGTTACTCAGAATTACGGAATTATCAACTGGCATAAACGAACGCTCATGACACTCCCAATTGAAACTTCTCAACAAAAAACATGTTAAGATCATCAGTGCTTATGCACCAACACAAGACACTTGGTGTGCCAAAGATCACAACAAAAGGCCCTTTTCCACTAGCACGCTTTAGCGCGACACGGGACGGCTCAGCACGCTTTGTACGCTTTTCCACTAGCCCCAACGCGGTTTAACAGCCGCGATTCTCAGCCCTGCTCCAGGGCAGGGTACAGCAGTGCTGAGCTTGGCCGTGTTGTGACGTTAACAGACTGGTCGCCGCTGATTGGTCAGGTCGTAACCGGCGCTGATTGGTCAGGTTGTAACCGCCCCTCTCCTCCTCCTCTTCTGCCGAATCTCCACGACCTTCTCAATAAAGTTTTGGAAAAAAAAAAAAAAAGAATCTTCACGACCGCCATTACTCAGCGCGCAACCACTGTTGGCGGTTTATTTTCAGTGTATTGCTGTGCTATTTTCATTTATTCTCTATCAAAAATGGCTTCGCGTAATAAGGGTGTTCCATGGACCAATAAGGAGCTGCAGTGTCTGCTCACTGCATTGTCAGATGAACGCATCCAGCGCGAGTTAGACGGAGCCACCTGGAATGAAAAAATATACCGGGAGGTCTCGACATCGGAGTCCTTTAACAGTGAGTTTTAATTTTTTTTCATTGTGCGTTTTTTCACAAATATATTCGGTAAGACGCTCAGTTTATTTATGCAATAAAAAAGCTGTTCATTTGTGGATGATGATCGCTCTGCTTTATTGCAGCACACTGCGGACTCATGCTTTTCTTTTAATTATTCATGTGAACAATACGCTGAAATAAGCTTATGTAATCTTGTTAAAAACTATTGTCTTTTCTGTATATCTTGCACTTTCGTGCTGTATTTTATTGTGTGCATTTTCCTTGTAGAATCATCCCACGCATCCGCCGCACTAGCATGCCCGGATTAATGTGAATCTGTCCCGCCACCAGGCGCAAAATCTATTCAATGATAAATATTTACAACATTTAAATGAGGTTGCAGAAAACGCGAGGGTAGCCCAGGAGCAGGATGTTGCCTTGAGAAGGCAGGAGCTGGCAGAGACGGCTTCATTCAACCAAGCCTTCCTGACCCAGTTTGGGAAGCTGGTAGAGGCACTCAGTGGTCGGCGTGTATAAAATGTCGATTAACCTTCATGTTGTGTTGCAAAGTTTTTTTTTTTTATTTTAATATTTTGCATATAATAAAATGGAATTGTTTTGGAAAGTGTGGTTTGTCTGTTATAACACTGAATTATAAAACAGTATAATTACATAGAAATTCCATTGTCTAGTCTGATCAAAATGATGCTGATCATCCTGTCAGGGGTCAACCATTGTAAAGGTAATGTAATTTTTAACTAGACCAAAAAACAAATGTTTTTGTAAGCTTTCTGTTCTTTTTATTGAAATATCATAAAAAATTAGCACCACATGATCCAGTTCTAAACTTTGGGTACATTTTTTATGTTAACTTATAAGAAGTTGTACAGTTGGACTTTAAAATGCAGCAGGAGAGACTGATCAAGCTTACAAGTCAAAGTAGGTAAAAAAGTAAGTATATGTAAATTGAATGTTCTATCGGCATTCCAAATTCAGAGAATTACAATACTTTAGAAGGAGTGTAGCATCATCTAAACGGAAAATACTAATACTGTTGTTCCAAACGTTGACCTGAAGGTGAAAAACATGAATTTTTTTTATTCAGTACATCCAAAATGCCCTAGGATGTAAAAAAATAATACAATTTGGTGTTGGCCAGTGTGCCACTGTCTCATTATTTAATACGAATAAAAACAAGTTTCAGCTCATTATTTCTAGGTCATTTGGCAGTTAATTCAAACCAAAAGTGACTTGTGTTGTTGCAGCTTTTTTATCAGAGTGTTTCTCAGGTTTTGGAGCATATAATCATCCGTCCCTTAACTGTTAAACATTAAATAACAGCAGACAGATTGGCAAAGGATACACAATTGTGTTGCTGTTGCCCAAAACCGTTATGAACCACTGCTTGTGGTGCTACCTTTTTCATGTGTGTGCTTTTTATGAATATTCACACGTTTTTGTAAGTACAAGTGGGATAGTATTAAATTGAAATATAACATATTTCTAATAATGTGTGCTTTTTGCAATTATTTACACTTATTTTGAAAGTAAAAGTTGGATAGGATTAAATTGACATATAACACGTTTCTCAATAGTGACAGTACCAGTATATGGAGGAATTCTAGGTCATATTAGCATCTGCTCTTCATCATAATGGGTTTGGGCGGGGGGGGGTGTCTAATCATGTGCCATGGAGGGCCAAGACCCTGCAGGCTTTACCTCCAACCAGTGTCTTCAACAGCAGATTCCACTGAACTTCTTCCTCTGACTGATCAGTGATAACACCTGCTGAAGAGACTGGGTAGAAGAGAGAACCTGCAGGGTCTTGGCCCCCCATGACACATGATTGGAAGCCCCCGGATTAGGTTTAATTGGATTTCACATTTTAACACAAACTGCTTTATGGTTCATAATTCTGTTGACAGACTTACACCAAACCAAAAGTGATTTCTCAAACTGCTGGATTATTCTTAGCTTTTCCAATCTTTCAGTATTTAATTTATGCCACATGGTGGTAACCTTCACATATAAAAAAAGAGACATCTGCAAAAACTTCAGAGGTTTATTGTCAGTGCAAATCCCAGTGCAATACAACATGAATGCATATCTAGTACATTGTTGATGCAGAGAATATATATTTCTACAGTACATGTTTCCTTGTAAACTTGTGACTGCATTATTTTAGTAGTAGATTAGTTTATTTGACAGGGACAGTGCAATAAACATAGACAATTAATCAAAGACAATCAATCTGATGTGTTGCACATAGAGTGTATAGCTATTAGCTAATTTGCAACTCTTGTCCCTGGATGGGCTTTAGAAAAAAGAATCAAGATAAAAAATATACACAATAACCACATACATCAATGCAGAAAAATTATAAATACACAATTATAAATATTATAAATATTATAAATACACAAATGTAACAGCCTGACTCACATTTAACAAATATTATAAATATTATAAATACACAAATATAACAGCCTGACTCACATTTAACACATATAACATAACTCACATTTGCCTATTTCAGGCCTTCCTCCCTCCGTCACTCACTATAAACAAACACATTTATTCCTTCCCTTCATTCACTCTCACTTTGCAGACAATTAATTCATACATGAGTACATTCTTGTTTATTTTTCAGCCAGTTTTTAACATTTTTAGTGAATGTTTTAAAGTCCGTTATTATTTTAATTTCATTTGGCATTGTGTTCCAGATGTGACTGCCCTTTATAGAGAAAGCTGTTTGTCCAAATGTGGTTCTGCGGTGGAATATTTTACAGTTATTGTTAACAGAACTCCTGGTGGCTCTGCTGCTGTCCTGTCTTTGGACGAAACCAGCAAGTGGCTCGGGTGCTGATTTATGGAAACATTTGAACGTTAATTTCAGAAGACAGAGGTCAATGAAGCTCTCAAAACTCAATAGGTTGTATTTTTTTAAAACATTACAGTGATGCCACCTAATGGGCTTTTTGTCCAAGATTTTTAGGGTTTGATTATATAATGAACCTATATGTCTTATTGTGGAAGGGGCTGCTTGAGCCCAGACTGTCAAACAGTATGATATATGAGAAAAAACCATAGAATGCATATACAGTGCAGCTGCTTCGTAAGGTATGTAATATCTAATTAATTTAAAGCAGTTCAGATTTTTTTTTACTGTTTTTGAAATTTTCTTTATATGAAGATTAAATTTGAGTTGAGGATCTAGTACAATGCCAAGGTATTTGAATTCTGTAGCTAAACTGATGTCATGATCATGTATATTAACTTTAAAATGTTGCAGGTTACATTTTTTGATTGAAAAGCACATTGAGACTGTTTTCTGAAGGTTCAGCAATAGATGGTTCTTGAGGAGCCACTCTTGGACATCAACCATACTTGTAGACAGTACATCTGCAGCCTGTGCTGGAGTCTTGGCAGCTGTGTAAATAACTGCATCATCTGCATAAAGTTGGCATGTTGCAGCTGAGCAGTGTAACGGCAAGTCATTAATAAAAATGCTGAAAAGTAAAGGACCAAGAATGGACCCTTGTGGGATACCCATGCGGTTGTTTAAAAATGAGGATTTATCCTGGTGAACTTTTACACACTGTTCTCTATTCTGGAGATAAGATGCAAACCATTCTAATGTATTTGGGGAGAAGTTAAAAGATACCATTTTGGATAAAAGCAAACTGTGGTTTACAGTATCGAAAGCCTTTTTGAGATCTAGAAAAACAGCTCCTACCACATTACCCCTGTCCAAGGACTGTTTGACGTTTTCAATAAGGCAACAATTTGCTGTTTCTGTTGAGTATCCTGGTCTAAAACCAAATTGATGTGGATGAAGAAGTTGACTGTCTTGTAAGTAGTCTATCAGCTGTGTAGCTACAACTTTTTCAAGAACCTTAGATAGGACTGGTAAAATAGAGATTGGGCGGTAATTGCATATATCGTCTTTACTGCCTGATTTATGAACTGGTATGACGACAGCTTTTTTCCAGCCTGATGGAAATGTACTAGACCTAATGGAGAGATTAATGAGGTGAGTCAGTGGTTTGATTAATATTTTGCTGTGCATTTTGAGAAAGGAGGTGCTCATATTGTAGATATCATTAGTTTTTGAGTTTGACAGTGTTTTAACAATACCAGCAATTAACTTCTCATTTACCTCATCGATGTGAAAAGTATCTGTTGGAAGTATGGAATTTGTGTTGTTGAGCACATTTGGCAGCACAAAATTTTTTGTTAAGTCTTCCACAGAGCCCACAAAGTGTGAATTAAATTCATTTGCCAAAGTAGCCTTGTCACTGACGGTCTTGCCATTGATTCTAAGTTCCTTTACCCCCTTCTGATCGTTTTTTTTATTAGTTAAGTTATTTAAATGCCTCCATAGGGAACTGTTGTTACCCTTTGCATGATCTATCAGTTTATTGTAATAAGATATTTTTGATTTTCGCAGCTCATGTACCACTTTATTTCTTAAACTTTTGTACACAAGGTGATCATTTTGTAGTTTTGTAGTTTAATTGCTTTTAAGTTTAATTGCTTTTAATCCTAGATCAAGTTTGTTTTGGCCTAAAATGCATGATAACTGTCTAATATATCTTATTATACCTAACTCAGTAAAGTTTACTTTTTGAATATATATTTTGTGGCTAATATTAACCTGGCAATCAAGTTGTGTCAGCCGATCGTTTTTTTTTATGATACCATCTCAGAATCTGCTGCAGAAGCAGGAAGTCCATGATGTCTCAACAGTCTCTCCATGATTTTCAAGCAGATCAGAGCAATTTGTTGTACAGGAAATAAAACGTTTCTACAGACATTCTTAAGCTCTATAACCACTGATCGTTTGTGAAGCTGTGTTGACATCAGTGACAGGCTGATCACATCCGTGACAGGCACACCCAGAGCGAATGAAGCAGTAATTTCCCCACAACAGAGCCATCTGAAACACACACAGCGTACATATTTTAGTACCTAACAGCGATAACTTGCAGACATTAAAGTGTAGCACGACGTACTTATAGCAAACTAGCATTAGCAACCATTAGCTTACCGTCATATACGACCTAGTTTGTATCCTCACGCCTTTGGCTCTCCCAGAAGCTGCAGAACTATTCCAGAGTGTTTTCATCTCGCTGCCTGTACCCTTGTCTGGCGCTCCTTTTTGGCGTTTACGGTGAAAAAAGCCACAGACCGAGGAGTGGCCTTGTACAGCTATGTGTTATGTTTTGCTTGGGTCTTCTCAATAAAGTTTTGGGGAAAAAAAATGTTTTGCATGGGTCGCGTGCGTTACGTCACGGGAGTGTGGCGCCGCCTCGCTGTTATAAACCCACCCACCCTAGCACAACACCCATGCCCAACACCGTGCTAATGGGGACAGAAGCATTCCGAGCCGTACTGAAGTCAATCGAGCCGTACCGAGGTGTGCTGGGCTAGTGGAAAAGAGGCTAAAGAGACCTTCTATCAAGACCTGGACAATATCTTGCTACAGATCAATCCATCAGAGAAGATTATTCTTCTTGGAGATTTTAATGCACATATTGGGACTGACCAACATATTTGGAATGGTACAATTGGAAGAAATGAAATAGGAAACATGATTGATAATGGACTATTTCTACTTGCAAAATGCACTGGACATCAACTCACGGTCACCAACACCCATTTCAGACTCAAAAATCATCTCAAAACAACCTGGAAACAGCCAAGATCCAAGCTTTGGCATCTGCGAGACTCCGTAAATGTAAGGAATGTTTTGGACATGACATCAAAAATATGCATATCACAAAAGCGATTCCGGGCTCAAAAGAATGTTGGACTTATCACTGCCTAGTCCTCTCAAAAATGAACTTGTGCCTAGCTCCAAGACAACACTTGGGAAGGAACAACAAACCCCAGAAGATCAATGCAGCGGCCCTGAGGAATGCCATAATTAGACAAGAGTTTGTAACATTTCTAAACTCCAAAATACTACATCAAACAACTGGCTCAAATCCTGCAGAAACATGGGACAACATCAAAACAGCAGTTCAAACCACCATTGCTAAGGGTCACCACTCTGAGGGTGAGGCCGACAATCCTATGGTGAAAGCTCATTTCAGCCGCTTGTATCTGCGATCGCATTCTTTTGGTTCTTACCCAAAGCTCATGACCATAGGTGACGGTAGGAACGTAGATTGACCGGTAAATCGACAGCTTTGCTTTAGAGCACAGCTCCCTCTTGACCATAAAAGACCAGTACAATGTCTGCATCACTGCAGAACCTGCTCCGATCCATCTTTCAATCTCTCCTTCCATTCTCCCCTCACTCATGAATGAGACACCAAGATACTTAAACTTCTCCACTTGAGGCAGGCAAGAGCTTGTCCCCAACCCAGAGAGGACAATCCACCTTTATCTAGCTGAGGACCATGGACTCAGACTTGGAGGCGCTGAGTCTCATCCCAGCCACTTCACACTCAGTAGCAAACCATCCCAATAAGGCCTGTAGGTTAGTGGTCAATGAAGCCAACAGGACAACATCATCTGCAAACAGCAGAGATGAGATCCTGTGGTCACCGAACATGACACCCTCCAATCATTGGCTGTGTCTAGAAATCCTGTCCATAAAAATTATGAACAGGATCGGTGACAAAGGGCAGCCCTTGCAGAGTCCAACTCTCACTGGAAGCGAGTTTGACTGGGTGTTGGCAATATGAACCGAACTCTTGCAACGGTTGTATGGAGACTGGATAGCTTGTAACAACGAGCTCAATGCCTCATACTCCCGCACCACCCCCAAAAGAGACCACAAGGGATGTGGTCGAATGCTTTCTCCAAGTCCACAAAACACATGTGGACTGGTTGGGCAAACTCCCACGAACCATCGAGGATTCTTGAGAGGCTAAAGAGTTGGTCCAATGTGCCACGCCCAGGACGAAAACCACATTGCTCCTCCTGGATCTGTGATTTAACCAGCAGTCGGACTCTTCTCTCCAGTACCCTGGCATAGACCTTCCCAGGGAGGCTGAGAAGTGTGTGATCTCCCTAAAGTTGGAACACAGCCTCCGGTCCCCCTTTTTATAAAGAGGAACCACCGCCCCGGTTTTCCATGCCAAAGGCACTGTCCCCGACCTCCACGCAACTTTGCAGAGGCCTGTCAACCATGACAGCCCTACAACATCCAGGGCCTTGAGATACTGAGGGTGAATCTCATCCACCCCCAGAACCCATCCGCCAAAGAGTTGTTTAACCACTTATGTGACCTCAATCCTTGTGATGGGCGAGTTGTCCCCCTCATTTTCAAGCCCTGCTTCCTCTGTGGAGGGCATGTCAGTGGGATTGAGGAGATCCTTGAAGTATTCCTTCCACTACTTGACGATGTCCCCAGTCGAAGTCAGTAGCACCCCATCCGCACCATACACGGTGTGCCAGGGAGCTGCTTCCCCCTCCTGAGTCACCGGACAGTTTGCGAGAACCTCTTCGAGGCCCCCATGGTTCGACACCTTATCGTGGTGGGGGGTTTGCGTGCCCTAGTGATCCTAAGAGCTATGTTTTCCGGGGCAGTTTGCCTCTGGTAGGGTCCCCAAAGACAAACTGGTCCTGGGTGAAGGGCTAGACTAAGAGTGAGCCAATAGACTCCCATGATGAATAAGAAATCAAGGATTCACTGTACCCCGCCCAGTATGGGGTTACTGGGGCCCTGCCCTGGAGCCAGGCCTGGGGAAGGGGCTCGATGGCTAGCGCCTGGTGGCCGAGTTTCTGCCCATGGGATCCGGCCGGGAGTTGCATGGGTCTGCCCTCCAGTGGGTTCGCCACCTGCAGGAGGGACCATGGGTGTCCGGTGCTATGCGGATCAGGTGGCAGGCGAAGGCAGAGACCTTCGTGGTCTTATCCGCGGCTTTAACTGGCTTTTGGGATGTGCAACATCACCTCTCTGGTGGGGACGGACCTGGAGTTGGTGCACAGGTTTGAGAGATATCAGCTAGATATAGTTGAGCTCATCTCAACGCACAGCTCCGGTTCTGGAACCAGTTTCCTGGAGAGGGGCTGGTGTTTGGCCTACTTTGGAGTTGCCCCAGCTTGGAGGTGATGGGCAGGGGTAGGTATTATTGTATCTCCCCTCCTTGCTGCCTCGACATTGGAGTTCTCCCCAGTGGATGAAGTGGTAGTTTCCCTGCGCCTTTGGGTTGGGAAACGGGTCCTGACCATCATTTATGCCTATGCACCAAATGATGGTTCGGAGTATCCACCCTTTTTGGAGTCTCTGACTGGGGTGCTGGACAGTGCTCCTCTTGGAGACTCCATTGTCCTACTGGGGGACTTCAGTGCACACGTGGGCAACAACAGTGAAACCTGGAGGGACGTAATTGGGAGGAACGGCCTGCCCAATCTGAACCCAAGTGGTGTTCAGTTATTGGACTTGTGTGCCAACCACAGTTTGTCCATAATGAACACCATGTTTAAGGTATGCAATATAGTATTGCAGTTGTCACTGAGAGTTAACTGACAGTAAATTAATGTTAGTAATTAATGGTTACATGAACACCTTTGAAGTGGAGTGACACACATCCAGTGAAACATTAGAGTGCAATTATCATGGATTTTTGTAACTTCTGGAATCCCGATTAGGCAATCAAATTGCTCGGTTGGAACGAGCTGTTGTATAATAAGTTGAATAATAATTGTGGTTTGTAAATATGGATGTCACCTGACTGCAAAACAAATCTGCCTACGGGTACAAATAAAGTAACCTGAACCTGAACCTGATAATAGACAGTACATTTTATACTCCAATTGTTGCGCTGGGCATGGGTTCAGCCATATTGACTCCAAAGAATGAATTCATCTCTGTATTACCACAGCTCACCTGTCTTCACAAGTGAAAACGTGACAACACAAGTACATGAGTACTTGTTAGACACGCCTTAAATTTCAGTTGTTCCAAGTAAAAGATGGAACCATCACGTCACAGCCAATGACAAATTGGAAATGTTCACTGAAGGAGACCTAGTGAGATCATGGTGGACCCTAACAAAGGAACAGGTTGTGGTTTTGTTTGTTTATTTTTGTTTTTTAGATGGCCTCTCCAGATAGACACATTCATGTGTAAACAAACATTGAAAAAATGAAGTTTTTATCCTGTGTTCCTTTTTATACCACAGGGAACCATGTTAGCATGTGGAAAAATAATTTTGTCCCCTTTATATAACTTGTTGAATCTGAAACTGATTCACCACTGCTGTAATTATCACATGTAAGGACAAGAACTATTGGTTACCAGGTGGTGACTTTTTTGGCCAGTTAGTGTTTTTATTCTTTCTGGTTTTTCTACTACTAGCATTTTCTGTGTCTCTTTGTCCCTCCAGATGTTCCACAGCTACATGACTGTAAGGAGGAGGAGGTTCTCACTGTCCAGCAGCTCTGTAACCAGGAGAGGAACTCCAGTCTGGACCAGGAGGAACAAGATGTTGCACGGGTTAAAGAGGAAGAAGAAGAAGAACTCTGTAGCAGTCAGGAGGAAGAAGACTTTGGACTGAAACAAGAGACTGATACCTTCATGGTGACTCGTACTGATGAGGACAATGACAAGAGTGAAACTGAAGCAAACAGTGAGCAGCTCCTCTCTCACAACTCTTATGACACTGAGAGCCAAGACCAGGGAGCAGGTAAGAATGTAAAGCCAGGATCAAGTAAACATGAAGAGCCAAAGAAGAGACTTGACAGAAACAGAAGTGACCGTAACAATGTAGACAACTCCTCCATGTCAGAGAATGAGTGTGATGCTGACACAGGTGAAAAGTCTGTAAAATGTTCTGATAATGACAAAGACTGTAAAAATGAGTCCCAGAAGAAGAAACGTCACACTGTTAAGTCACATGTTTGCAACACATGTGGGAAAAGATTCAGGAAGAAGAATGATTTATCAGTTCATGAGAGAATTCACACCGGTGAGAAGCCATTTTCTTGTGAAACATGTGGGCAGAGATTTAATCAACGTGGTCACTTGAAAGCTCACATGAGAATTCACACAGGTGAGAAGCCATTTACTTGTGAAACATGTGGGCAAAGATTTAGTAGACGTGGTACTTTGAAAAAACACATGAGAATTCACACAGGTGAGAAGCCATTTTCTTGTGAAATGTGTTGGCAAAGATTTCGTGGATGTGGTTATTTGAAAATTCACATGAGAATCCACACAGGTGAGAAGCCATTTTCTTGTGAAACATGTGGGCAGAGATTTAATGAACGTGGTCACTTGAAACGACACATGACAATTCACACAAATGAGAAGCCATTTTCTTGTGAAACGTGTTGGCAAAGATTTCGTGGACGTGGTTATTTGAAAATTCACATGAGAATCCACACAGGTGAGAAACCATTTTCTTGTGAAACATGTGGGCATAGATTTAATCAATGTAGTCACTTGAAACGACACATGAGAATTCACGCAAGTGAGAAACTGTAGTCTTGTAAAATATGTGGGAAACACTTCATTCAGTGTTTTGGTTTATCACGAGAACTCACAGTTGAGGTGCTGTAGTCCGGTGACGTCTGTCTTGTTTGTGTGAATGTATTATTTAAATTTCTGAGGTTTTAAAGGAAATATCAATTTTGTAAAAAAAAAAAAAAAAAAAAAAGTCTATTATGAGATCATCTGCTTCTTCACTCTGCTTTGGACCCTCAGACCTCTGATCTTTAATGTGCTGGATGCATGGACATCATGAGCATTTTTAATAGGGGGGGGATTGTTGTCAGTGTCTGGAGTGTCCTCCCCACCATAAAGATTAAATGGAGTAGATGCCATTCCTCCATTTGTGTATTTTAGTAGCTCATTAATTGATTGAATATTTTATTTTGAACATGTGACTATTCCATTAAAATGGTAAATTTGCATAAATGGTGCATTGTGAACATATGAACAAAGGAAAAAAGACAACGAAGTGTCTTTCATACATGCATACATAAATGTGTGCTTGTACTGTTCCAAATTTTCTTTTATGGGGAAAAGGGAGACTTTTGTTTTGACGAAAGAAAAAAGCGGAAATGAAATGCTGTATTGGCGGCCGCCCCAACAGTTTATGGTATGAGCCCTCGGGTGCTCTCCACTCTCCGCTGTCCCACCGACATTCGTTCCTTGCAGAGACTCTGTGGGTTCGACTGTCAGACCCACAGCAAAATCATGGTTCGCTGTAGGCGCCACATACACAGGCCAGGATATCCACCTGGACAGAGATGCTTCGTTTCCGGTCTGTAGCCACAAAATGAAGTGCTATTGTGAAATTTAATGTATCTACTGTCACGATTCTGCCTCCGAGTCTGCTGAGAATATTCCATACTGGGATGCAGGGGTGAAGTTGCTTCACCCGGGACTGCAATCCCGCTGGTCCCGTACTGGTTATGGAGGTCCTTTTCGTAGCCTCTGATATCATGGGAAAAACTCTGTAAAAGCTCTGTGTGTCACTGAACATGAACAGTTCCACCTCCCCTCACCCTGTAATCATGGACTTATAGCTCCATCCATGCTGGAACACAGTTTGCTGTTGAAGAAAATAACTGTCCAAGGGATTCTATAGTATGGAATTTTTTTTTTTTTCAAGACTTAACAGTTTAAAACTTATACTATATTTTCAGTATTAAAAAATATGTTGTGCTATCTAATTAATACACACGTGAGTCCAACTGTGTATAGTAATGTGGAGCTTTACTAACTTCCGCTTACAGACTGTGCACTCTCTCCATTGCTCCCTGACGTCATTTCTGAGTGACTCTAACAACAACATTACACCACATCTCTCCTTTCTAGAATCAGTGGGTAGACTACCATTGATTCCTCAGACCTTAGAGGATTATTCTGCCTCTGTGATGGAAGGTCTGTCCCTGACTGAACATACACAAAGTGTCCATACACTTTTTAGGATACATTAAAATCACAACATGAAATTACTTTGACCCGCATTTTATAACTATTACGTTCTCAAATAAGGACGTTATCACCAGGAACACAAAATGAAAGTTATGCTTGCTGAATATTAACTTTTTCTGTTTACTTTTAATTTTTAAAAACTCTTTGAAAATTGTAACTTGCTGTACCATTTAACCTTTCGTCTTCCCTCAAACCTAAAATGTTCACTTGCTCTCTATGTGAAATGAACAAGAGCCAGTTTCAGAACTCACAAATTCAGCCTAGTTGGCCTTACCACAGCCCTTCCTGACCGTGTTCAGGGGGTTGATGGTACCTTTGGAACAGTCTCTCATGGAAGTTCAGTCGAGATCTGTGCAGTGTGTCTGTAGGTTGTTTCTGCTCCTCTTCAGCCTGCTGCTCTGGTGATAAGTGCATAGGTATGAGATCATGGCGATTGCGTCTCACAGTTCCATGAAGTCCGTCCACAATATGGGAACGTGGAGCAGAGCGTTTGCGGATTACTGTTCTAGATGTTCGTCGATTGACCACCCACACTGGCAGTCCTACTGGAAGATTGCTAAGGAGTTGCATACTATGGCGCTTATTGGGATTTTGTGCATCTTTCTCCTTCTGTTCCTTTTCCTTTCTGGCAACCGCCATGCTGTCCGGTAGAGCTGAGTTGAGTAGTGCTGAAAGCGTTTACACCATTGTGCGGCGCCATCTTCCCATTAGCAGCTGGGCAGGACTGTACCCATTCTGTAGTGGTGTGGCCCTGTGTGTGAGCAAGGCAAGGTAGGGGGTCTGCTGCCTTTTTGAGAAGAGCTTTGACAGTTCTGACAGCATGATCAGCCTCGCCATTATTTTGGGGAAGTCTTGGGCTGCTGGTGATATGGTGGAAGCCATATTTTTTTGCACATGAAGCAAAGGCCATTCCAGAAAATTGAGGTCCCTTGTCAGTCAACAGAGTTTCTGGAATACCAAGGCGTGCGAAATGGATTTTAGATGGATACTAACATCTCCAGATCTAGTAGGAGTAAGCTGTGCAATTTCCACATACCTGGATGCATAATCTACAACCAGCAAGTAGGGTTTGCCTCCCAATATGAAGATGTCAGCTCCCAGCTTCTGCCATGGCCTGTCTTGGTAGCATGATGGAATCATTGGCTCTTTGTTGTTTTGCCTTTCTTTGCAAGATTCTCTGCAGTTGAGGACTAGAGTGTTCAGCTGTGGCTCAGGCCAGGCCACCATACAGACTGTCTGGCACGCTCCCTGCATTTTACCACACATTGCTGTCCCTCATGCAGTTTGGTGAGCACATCATTTCTCAGAGCTGGGGGGATAACAAGTCTAGTCCCTTTTAGTAGAAGACCATCCTGTACAGTGAGAAACGCCTGTTCTGCCCGGTATGGTTCCAGTGTTGGTTCGTTGCTGCTGTGAATTGGCCATCCTTCCTCACATAGCTTCATCACACGTGCACACACACTGTCCCTTTTTAGCTCTTCTCTGAAGTCATTCAGGTATGTAATGCTTGCAGGTAGGTACTCTATGATAGCGTTAGCATAAATGTTTGTGTCCTTGAGGAAATCACTCTCCTCTGCAGACATTGCTGTTTTACCTGGTGCTCATGACAGTGTGTCCACTGTCCACAAACTCTTTCCTGGCACATGAGCAATAGAGTAGGAGTATTGCATCAGATGCATGCAAAACTGTTGTATGTGTGGTGGGAGGGCATCGAATGCTTGAGACCCAAAGAGGCTTAGTAGTGGTTTGTGGTCAGTCTCTAGTTGGAAATGTTTCCCAATAAGGAAGGTTCTGAACCTCTCACAAGCCCAGGCCATTCTTGGTGCCTCCTTTTCCACCTGTGCATATTGCTGCTCTGTAGGTGAAAGCGCTCTTGATACAAAGGCAGCCGGTTTCCACTGGCAATCCCAATTTTGAAGCAGAACTCCACCTAAGCCATAGGAAGAAGCGTCGGCTGAGACTTTGATTTCCTTGTTTGGGTCGTACACAGCTAGAAAAGGGGAGCTCATTAGAGCATTTTTCAGACTTTGGAAGACTTTAGCTTGTTCACACCCCCACAACCAGCAGTTCTTTTTTGAAAGATCACGCAGATGTTAGTCATCTTACTGAGGAATGAACTTCTCCAGCTGGTTGACCATGCCTAGGAAGCTTCTCAGCTCTTACTTTGGTTGACTCGTTTATTTTCATTATAGCGCAAGTCTTTTTTGGGTCAGGGCTAATGCCGCTGTTGGAGATTGTGATCTAAAAATGTCACCTCTTGTTTTGACGGGTCACATTTTTCTAAGTTTAAGGTGATGCCTTCCTTTTGCATCCTCTCCAACACAGCATGCAGTCATGAGTCATGTTCCTCTTGTGACCGACCCCATACCAGCATGTCATCCATGTGGCAAACAACTCCTTGGAGACCATCTATGACCTCCGTCACTATTCTGTTTTGGAAGTGTTTGGGAGCAGAAGCAATACCAAACAGGAGCCTGTTGAAGTGATATCGCCCAGAGGGAGTAATAAATGTTGTATATTTTGCAGAGCCTTTGGTTAGAGGTATTTGCCAAAATCCCATGTTTGCGTCAAGCTTGGTGAATATTTTTGCACCTGCGAGCATACCCAGTGTTTCCTCTACAGGTGGCAGAATATATTTTTCCCTGCGCACTGATTCATTCAGTTTGATGAGGTCTGCACATATGCACACTGCTCCAGTCTTGTTGGGCACCACCACAATACCTGAGCAACTAACTTCTGACCTGGTCTCACCTCTGTGTGGCTTGCTGGTGTTTCACTTCTTCACTCTGCCGAGCTCTCATGATTGCCTTTTCCGGCGCTAGATCTTTATCCAGCTGCATGCTCTCTGACAGCCTCCGTCACGCAGTCCCACTACAATCCTGTCACCAATCAGCTCGTGGTGTAGTTGGCCATAACTGCAGTGTTCTGTGAGTGTGTGAAGAGCAGTGACAAATGAGTCCACCGTCTCATCCTCCCCCTGAATGCACACATTGAACTTTGCATGTTCGTATAGAACATTTTTCTTGACAATGAAAAGTATGTCCCTTTAGCTTCCTCTGTCATATTTAGCCCACGTAGCACATCTTCTCCCTCGTCTCCCATGCAGCTTATTAGGGTGTTTATTTGATTCTCTTCAGAGCTAGCATTCAAGTTGCTTGTCATGCGAAATCTTTGAAATCTTCACATCCACTTGGCCCACTCCTGTGGCTTAGAGAGGTCAAAACTCTCTGGTGGCTGTATGCTAAACGTGGCGCTAGCAGCTACTCTCCGTGTAGCCGTGGTGGCTGCTTCCCCACCTGTTTCGCTGCCGTTCATGGTGCTCACTTCTTGTGCGGAGTGAGGAGCCCCTTCATACTCACAGGGCTTCTGACACCATGTCATGTTATCTAATTAATACCCACGTGACTCCCACTGTGTATAGCAACGTGGAGCTTTATTAACGTCCTCTTACAGACTTGGCGGCCTCTCCATCGCTCCCTGACGTCATTTCTGAGTGACTCTAACAACGTTGCACCACAGTATAGAGGTGGACTTTGTGTAAAATTGTATTTGTTATATATTAATCTTTATTAAATGCAATGCTGTGTAGTTTGTGTCTTCTGTAAAACTTTACTTTTTTATGATTTTAGTTGTAGATTTTAGAATTTTATAGCTATTTGGAGTCAACAAACACATTTAGTGTTTTCCTGTGTTATTAAATTTTATATTACATGTGGGGTTTTTTTTAGATTGAGCAAAGAATTAATTTGATTTCTTTTGTTAAAAAAATACAGAACTAAAAGCATCTGAAATATGAGCTTAATAAAATGTGTGAAAGCAAGTTAAATGATACTGGCCTGCCTGGAGACGGCTGTGGTCTTCTGAAAGACTGTCCATGAAAGGAGGACTTTTCTTCACAACACATTCTGAGATAAATTTGTCCATGTGACATGACACATTTCTCTTCCATTGGTTTAATTAAAAACTATTGGAAGCAAATTCATAGCTCATTCCAATATTTTTCTTTCAAATAAGTTGTCACAGTGGGAGGGAAAACTCCTTAGGAAAAAAAAAATGCCTGAAGCTGCGTTGAGACTGGTTTTAGAATGAATCAGAGCCTCTGGATCATGATCGAGTCATGAGGGGCCGAAAGATCCCCACACCTTATTTGGACCTCAGCTGGGGAGGAGGACCGGCTTATCGGACCTCTTACACAGTTAGTTGGTGACCCGTGGTCTATAAACTTTTCTAATCCATCACTGGAGTTTTTGACACGTGTCAGAAGATGAAACTGAAGCGTTACTTGTCACCAGATTTCGGTGATGGAATGACTTTTGCAGTTTTAATTTTATTATTGTTTGGGATGAGAAGTTAGTTGGAGATGTGAGTTTGTGGTTTGGAAATTCCCTCAATGACCTATTTCACTGTTTTCATGTCTGTGTCATCACAATCAACTGAGGTTTGAACATTTGTTAACAATATCTCTAATTTTATTTTTCTTCAGTTTTAATAAAGATTGAACTGAGATTTCTTTTTATAAAATCAATATCATTATTTGTGGATTTTTTATTTTTTACCAAGTTTCCACCAACACTTACACAATATTTGTAAAACTTACTATCACTTTTACTTGTTCATGTTGTTATACAGTAATTTTCAATAAAATGTTGAGGCTAATTAGCCTGTTTAGGGAAATTTGTGATTATGCTTTTTAATATACTGCATGTACCTTTAATGCCATTTTCACTGTTTTCTAATATTTTCTTGTAATAATCTAAGGTCATCACTGCAATCATTTATTAGTAATGCAGTCACTCTATCATTGTCTAAACTGTGAGTAAATATCTGATGAATTAATGCTTCCCAGTCAGAGATAATGTGACGGGGTTTGGTGATTTTAGCATCGAGGTTTAGGCTGAACAAAGTATTGATGATGTCATCTGTCAGCTTGTGCTGATTTGGATTGATCAAGTCGATATTAAAATCACCACAGATGAACATTGTTTTATTGGATTTTTGTCCAAATGTTCTTCCATCCAGTTCTTAAATGCGTCTTTACTAGAACCTGGTGTTCCATACATGCAGCTTACATGAACATTTTCTTTTATCCCATCAGAATTTCTATTGTGACACATTCCAGAAGTGATGTCAGCAAACAGAGCCACACCAGCCTGATTCTTGTTGTCACTGTTCTTCCAAATCATTTCATAATCCATGCCCCGTCACTATTAATCCAGGGTTCTGTTATTGACGTATGCACCCCTCAACTCAAGATGGCGACTGTGAGACTGTGTTGATCTGAATGAGGCATTAGAAAATTCTGAATCATTGGATTGAAAATGCACATGTACAAATTGGACCCCGAGCCAGCTTCACCTGTACAGTCTTTTAATGAGAGAAAGTCGTTCCAAACAACAGCCTTTCTATAATGGTGCATGAATGGCAGCTGTGGAAATCCCCCGTGTTAACAGCATCTTTTAGCCATACTTGGAAATTATTCAGAATATCTATCGGTAGGTACAATGTTTAAACTTATAATGGGCAGATTTAAATGGATTATGATATAAAGAGCAGCTGTAAAAAGACTGTCAGAGTATGTTTTGGAGCGAAGGAGAACTGCTGATTGACACTGAAAGCTGCAGTGTGAATATCATTGACTAGCTGTGCAGCCTTACCTTATATTATGGCTTCAGTGGGCTGATTACTGAATTATCAACGCTTGATTATAGTGGGTCTAAGATTAGGCAGAATTATTTAAATTGAAAATATGGATTAAAAAAACCTGCTGTCAGTAAGTTTACTGTGATTTAGCTAAGTTACTAGGGGTCGGGCACTTTACTCCTAAACCTTTGAAGTTAGGAAAGGTTTTCTGTGTGTGAATGCAAATATAACACATTAGTGCCTCTCAGTAAATTTGAATATTATGAAAAAAGGTTGTTTTTATAATTCCACAAAAATAAACTTTCATATCTTCAATATTCATTACAGGCACAAGGAAATATTTCAGGTCTTTTTTTAAATTCAATTTTCATTATAGTTTTTGAAATTAAAATGTAAATTGTGATATTCTATTTACTGAGATGTACTAGTACATGTGTATATAAATTACACTGTGCTCTGAAAAGTAGTGACTAAGCAGGGTGGAAAGTAAATACAATGTAGTCGAGGTGCAACAGTCTGTTTTATGAAAATATTCAATGTAGTACAAATGCCATGAAATTGTTGTTGTTTTTTTAAATAAAAATTAATAAAAATGCAAAGACATGCTCTCGTTTTCTCATTATTCACTCTCTGAACTTCTGCTAGACAAATTACTGTCAGCTAATACCAGTGAGCAGCATGTTGGCACCATGGCCTCCTCTTCCAGGTGGTGACTGTGGTCACATAACTGAATTTATTAAATGGAAAATAACAGCACCAGTGATTCAAAGAAAAGTGAGCCTTTTTTCTATTTTTTTTTTATTCATCCATATTGTAGCGTCACATAATTGTGGAAAATGAATATTTTCCTTCAATGTTAAGAAGAAGGTTTGACTTCGTAAATTGTATTTTGATGGCAAAAACAATAAAATCCTAAAATGTTCACAGATCACGTTCTCAGCATGATTTTCTGTGCAGCTTATGGATGCACAAATCAAGCTGAGAAAGTGATCCAGATGTTTTGGTTCCAGCAGACACAGAAGGGGGGGATATCTGAGACAAGTTAGCAGAAAAAGCAATACTGTGGAGAATGTGGAAATGACGAGGCTGGGTTTATCTCACGAGTCAGGTTTATTCCATTCTCCAACATCATCAAAAACAGAAAAGAGAAAGAATCCCCCAAAATCTGTCCCTTTTATACCCCAGGACATCAAAGCACACAGTCACATTGTCTTTTAATCCCAAGTCGCAATGCGTCTTCTTCCAGGTCTTCTCACCTCCACCTAAAGTCACTGGTGGTCAGGAAATCCCTCAAGGTCATCTCTTTGCATACAAAAGGCCACAGTTCACATCCTCCTGTTATCTCCTAGGAGGCTGTCCTTTTGTTCCTCTGAGACGTGAAGCATACAATAAGCATACAGTAATATACGTATGAAGCATATGAAGCCCACATATGTGTCCCACATGACCCCCCCCCCAAACGTCTAAGATGGAACAACATAATAACAGTTTGCATGTCATAATAAAATCACTACACATCAGTCCACATGCTGCTTGGGCCTCAGTCTTCTCCCGTATCTGCTGTAAGCAGGCTTTACCACCTCCACGGCGCCCTCCTGCTGGGGAGCTGCTGTCTGAGGATGAGAACTGTTAGTCAATCTCTGTGGGTGTTCTGGGGAATGCTCTCTAGGGGGTCTGCCGCGCCGAGGAGCCTTAGCCAACTGCACACCTTCGTCAGCCACCACAAAAGCGGGTTTGAGCCTGTTTATGCCAATCATTTCTTTTCTGCCCCTCAAATCTAGCAGAAAATGCTTATCCCCTGTTTCCAGCACTCTATATGGTCCATCATAAGGTGGTCGTAACGGTGGGCAATGGGCATCGTGTCTGACAAAAACAAACTCCGCATTTTTTTAAAGCCTTAGGCACAAAAACGCACGGAAAACTGTAGTGAACGGGGCCAGGTAGTGTGCTCGAGTCCGTGCTACTCTGTAACCGCTGAGCTGGGGAGCACTCTGGCGCAGGATTATCTGGGAGAAATTCCCTGGGCAGCCGAAGTGGCTGTGCGAAAACTAGCTCAGCTGGGGAGGCTTCTAAATCCTCTTTAGGTGCAGAACGCAACCCCAATAAAACCCATGGTAGCCTGTCCACCCAATTTGCATCCGTAAGAGATGCTTTGAGGGCCGCCTTCAATGACCTGTGAAAACGTTCGCATAACCCGTTAGCCTGCGGATTGTATGCGGTCGTGCGGTGGATCGTTGCCCCCAGGCTGCGGGCCATCGCTGACCAAAGTTCGGAAACAAATTGAGGGCCTCTGTCGGACATAATGTCCGACGGGACTCCAAAACGCGCTACCCATGCTGTTAAAAACGCGCGCGCCACCTCCTCGGCTGTGGTTGACGACAGTGGGACCACTTCCGGCCAGCGCGTGGTGCGGTCAACCATTGTCAGAAGATGTGTGCACCCCTGTGAGAGCGGGAGGGGGCCTACGAGGTCCACATGAACATGATCAAACCTCTTAGCCGGAATGTGAAACGGCTCCAAGGGAGCTCTCGTGTGTCTGTGTACCTTGGCTCGTTGACAAGCCATGCAGGCTGCCGCCCACTCTCTAACTTGTTTGCACAGGCTCGGCCATACAAATTTCTCTCCCACCATTTTGACCGACGCGCGCACTCCCGGGTGCGCCAGAGAATGGATCGAGTCAAAAACGCGGCGGCACCACACGGCCGGTACCACAAGACGTGGTCGCCCAGTGGAGACATCGCAGATTAGGGGGGCATACCGTCTTGCAGCACCCTGTTCTCCAGCCTTAACCCTGTTGGTCCAGACTGGAGCGTGCGCACGTCCACGTCGCTAACCCGATCCGTGGCCATGGCTGCAAAATCTACCCCTACGCGGGCTGGAGCCGCCACGGCGCACGAGAGGCAGTCTGCCACTACATTAAGTTTACCCGCCACATGCTGGATATCGGTAGTAAACTCCGAGATCGCGGCCAGCTGTCTCTGCTGCCGGCCCAACCACGGTTCTGAACCCTTGGCCATCGCGAAAGTCAGCGGCTTGTGGTCAACGAACGCGGTGAAACGGCATCCCTCCAGCCAGAACTGGAAGTGGCGAATGGCCAAGTGGAGAGCTAACAACTCCCTGTCGAATGCGCTGTATTTTCGTTCACTATCGCGCAAGATCCTGCTGAAAAAGGCGAGCGGTTGCCAAGCTCCGACTACATACTGTTCCACGACCGCCCCTATGGCCACATCTGACGCGTCAGTAGTGAGCACTATGCGGGCCGTTGGGACTGGATGTGCTAACAACGCAGCGTTTGCCAGGGCTGTTTTGACTTCAGAGAATGCGCGCTCTCGCTCCGGAGACCATTTGATTTTATTTGTGGGTTTTTGTTTTTTTAGTGCAGCATACAATGGTTGCATGAGCTGCGCTGCGCGGGGGAGGAAATGGTTATAAAAATTCACCATTACCAAAAACTCCTGTAACGCTTTGACCGTTTGTGGCTGGGGAAAATTTGTTACTGCGCGCACTTTGTCAGGCAGAGGAACTGCTCCTTCTGGAGAGACGCGATGCCCCAAAAATCAATCTGTGTCACCCCGAACTGACACTTCGCTGGGTTGATTATTAACCCGTGCTCTGCCAACCTCCGGAAAACTGCCCTGAGGTGGTTTTCGTGTTCGTCTTCGGACGCGCTGGCTACCAATATGTCGTCCAGGTAGATGAACATGAAGGGGAGATCGCGCAACACCGCGTCCATCATGCGTTGGAACGTCTGCGCTGCGCCTTTAAGCCCAAACGGCATGCGCAAAAACTCGAATAGCCCGAACAGAGTTATTACCGCTGCTTTGGGTATGTCCTCAGCGCGCACTGGGACCTGGTGGTAACTGCGTACCAAGTCTATCTTAGAAAAAATGCGCGCCCCCGCCAAATGAACTGAAAAATCTTCGATGTGCGGGATCGGGTAGCGGTCATGCGCTGTAGCGTTGTTCAACCTGCGGAAATCACCGCAAGGTCGCCACGAGCCATCAGCTTTCGGGACCATGTGAAGCGGTGAAGCCCATGGGCTTTTCAAACGCCTGATGATACCCAACTTTTCCAAGTTGGCGAACTCCTTGCGCACTATGGTCAGTTTAGCTGCATCCAAGCGCCGAGCTTTTGCAAAAACGGGCGGTCCGGTGGTAGTAATAAAATGTTCCACCCCAAGTTTAGCCACAGTCGCCGAAAATGTTGGGACCATGAGTGCTGGGAACTGAGTGAGGAGTGTGTGGAACTTACCACTTGCAGCTGTGACGTTGGCTTGTGCTGTTGGCGGGGCCACTCGAGCTGTACAGGGAATAGAATAAAAAGAGAGTGCATTAACCAGGCGTCTGTTAGCAAGATCAACCAACAAACCATGTGAGCACAAAAAATCAGCCCCTAACATGTTGAAATTGACTGCAGCTATGACGAAAGTCCACTCGAATGTACGGCCGTGTAGGGACAGAAGCAACGTCCTCTCACCAAAGGTCTTAATTGCCGAGCCGTTCACTGCTGACACCCCGGGACCACTGGAAGGCGCCAGCCGGTCAGCGTAGGAAGGTGTGATGAAACTCAGCTGGGAGCCTGTGTCCACGAGGAAATGCCTCCCCGAGCGCGCATCCCTCAAGTAGAGCAGCTTGTTCTCCTCTCCGAGGGCCGCAGCTGCTACCGACCCCCGGTCTTGCCGTTTCCCGAGCGCATGAAATGGCACGGTGGTATACATTTGCGTGCCCTCTCTGCGAAGCGGCGATGGTAGAAACAAAGGACGTCGTCTGCTCCGTATTTCTTGGCCCTTGCCTCCGCCGTCGTCGATGAGTCTGGTACTGCTGCCTCTTGCCCCCCACCATCTCCGGATGTTGCGCTGAACTCCGCTGCCGCGGCGGTGGCCGCACACCATTTAGCGGCGTTGACGAGTCGTTGCGCCTCTTGGCCCAGCTCGCGGTAGTCTCGACGGGCCAACAGTGGCGAACCTGCCAGGGTCACTCTCACCGCTGACGGTAGGGTCCTGAGGAAAAGGTGGGCGAAGATGAAGTGGTCATCGTCAGAGTCTTTCAACCCCAACAACTTCTCCATCAGGTCTGCAGGCCTGTCGCTTTCAAATTCAGTCAGCGCCAGGAGCCCCTCTGCTCGCTCCTCCACCGATGGAGTGAAGTACCGGATGAGTGCAGCCTTCAACGCGCCGTACTTGTCGCTGTCCGGCGGCTGGTTGATCAGGCTCTGCACATGCTGGGCTGTGTGGTTGTCCAGTTTTGCAACCACATGATAGAACTTTGTGGCGTCTACCGAAATCCTCCGGAGGTTGAACTGCGCCTCGACCGCGTTAAACCAGGAGCGCGGATTGTTCTGCCAGAAGTCCGGTAGCTGAATTGTGGCTGCATTCGTTTGGCTGGCTCCTGACGAGTCTGGCTCGGGAGAATTTCTTTCACTCATTATACGTTTTAGCGTCACCAGTGTGGAGAATGTGGAAATGACGAGGCTGAGTTTATCTCACGAGTCAGGTTTATTCCATTCTCCAACATCATCAAAAACAGAAAAGAGAAAGAACCCCCAACATCTGTCCCTTTTATACCCCAGGACATCAAAACACACAGTCACATTGTCTTTTAATCCCAAGTCACAATGCGTCTTCTTCCAGGTCTTCTCACCTCCACCTAAAGTCACTGGTGGTCAGGAAATCCCTCAAGGTCATCTCTTTGCATACAAAAGGCCACATTTCACATCCTCCTGTTATCTCCTAGGAGGCTCAGTCCTTTTGTTCCTCTGAGACGTGAAGCATACAATAAGCATACAGTAATATACATGTGAAGCATATGAAGCCCACATATGTGTCCCACAATACTTAAATGAAAGAGTACAATGGAAAACTTTATGCAGTACCTTTATTTCCACAAAACATTTATATCTTCAAGGTCAAACATTTATGACTACACATACAGTAAATTGTGATTTTTTTTATGTTGAAGTAAAACGATATTAATGAGGAAATTAAACTGAATCATTGTGCAGGCACATTCTAAGAGGGAGTGATTCACAATCATAATGGATTAGATTTATATGGCAGTTTTATATGTCAAGTGACATCTCAAAGCACTTACAGTGAGTCCATTATTCATTCACTCTAGACAGACATTGATAGTGGTTGTTGTTCATCCATTGTTCTCGACGATGACCAATGACATCACAGGGAAGAGGACTGGGTGCAGTGTGTCCGGCTGTGGCTGATCAGTCTGATGCAGGCACGGAAGGCTCTGCCACCGAATGAAGGGCGGGACCACCATGACATCAGCGAAAGAACAGACTCCGGTGTTGTTGACTGGAATGACAGCAGCTTTGTAGCTCACAGTTTCTCTGATTTCTTGTTTTAATTTTCCGGCTATGCCTTCGCGTTGTGTCGCAGGCTTAGATAAACAGCAGGCAGTGAAAGACCATATCACACACTTCAGCTCCAACTGTCATAAGCCTCCTTGTGCGCTCCTCGTGCGCTTTTACGCAGCACATGGAGGAGGGGAAGGATGAATGGATTTACGCGCAGCTTTGACCTGCTTTCTGTGAGCGCATGCTGATGCTCGCTGTGGTTCTTGTGCATCCTTGAAGTGATGTCGGCTCTGGGGTGCACCTGTGGCTAACACGTCTCCTCTCATTTGTTCTCTGGGTGATGCCAGCCCCCGAACGCCATCAGTAAGTGTGTTTGTGTTTTTTGTACGTCTTCACCTTTTTGGGAATTGTCTGTCGTTTTGTATTAAAATGTGCTGTGGTGAACCCTGCACGTAGATCCTCGTTATTTCATCCTCCTTCTCCATGCCCTGCGTAAGAGCACACGGAGGGTTATGATGAATGGATTTACGCACAGGATTTACCACAGCACATGTATTGAATATAAAGACTGATCCCAAAAGGTGAAGACTTACAAAAATACACAGAAACACAAACAGTAGGCGTTCGGGGCCGGCATCACCCAGAGAACATATAGAGGAAACGTGTTAACCACGGTTGCGCTCCAGAGCCGACATCGCTACAGGGGCACAACAGAACCACGGCTGTGTGGAGTGGCTAACACGTCGTGATAGTCTTGGCAATATTGGCTGGCTGACAACACGGCAGATGATGCACACAAAACATGAACAGCTGACTGTCACTCTCTGAGTCTGACTCGCTAGGCACAATGCCTGCTTGACACGGCTCAAACCTATATGGTTTGATGCCCCCAGATTCTTCATTGTCATCCCATTCTTCGGAACTATAATCGTCTGAAAATTGGACAACACAAACCAATTCCAGACTACATGTGCTGGAACCATCGTCAGTGTTTTCTACCACTTCCATCCTGTGTGTACAATGGGCAGCCAAGTGCTGTGTTCTGTCGATGACATTACAACATGGCCATGGGGTTTTCCAGCTACTGACGCAATTGGTGATGTGGTGCTCATGAAAACGTCGGATATTCGCGTGAAAAAAGCTTGTTTGACTCAGAACTGCACAGACCAAACTATACTGCTCAAAAAAATTAAAGGAACACTTTTTAATCTGAGTAAGCTGGACTAGCCTGCCACAATTTCTTCACTTTAAGTTTTGGAGTGTTTTCATTTCCATCAAAAGACGTGGCATCTTTTCATTCTCAACACATTATCCAGTCCATATCAGTGTAGATATCCAGCTTATTTTTTCCCATTAAAATCTGACGTGTTTTCAAAGTGTTCCTTTAATTTTTTTGAGCAGTATATTTCGTCATATTGTATTATGTGTTGAAAAATTAGATGAAGTCGAAAACATGTCATCAGCACTTTAAGGGAGACCTTAAGAGTGTCTTTGTAGTGCTTCTTCTGACCACCTTGTGAGTGCTTGCCCTCTGCTAGTTCATCGTAGAACAGTCTCTTTGGTAGGCATGAGTCAGGCATATGAACAAGGTGGTCAGCCCACCTAATCTAGGCTCTCTTGAGCAGAGTGTAGATGCTAGGCAGCTCAGCTCGGGAGAGGACCTCTGTATCAGGGATTTTTTCCTGCTAGGTGATCTTCAGGAGTTTTCTGAGGCAGTTCAGGTGGAAGTGGTTTAGCTTCCTGTCATGGTGCTCGTAGACTGTCCAGGTCTCACAGGCATACAGTAGGGAAGGCAGGACAACTGCCTTGTACGCCTTCAGTTTTGTGTTCAGCCTGATGCCTCTCCTTTCCCACACTGTTGCACGTAGCTGTCTGAATGCTGAGCCTGTCTTGGCAATGCGCGAATCGACCTCGTCATCGATGTTGACAGACCTAGAGAGTGTGTTGCCGGGGTACGTTAACTTGTCGACAGCTTTGAGGGTCTCCCCGTTGACAGTGATAGCTGGTTCCACTTAAGTCTTCTCCGGTGCGGGTTGGTGCAGGACCTCGGTTTTCTTCATACTGATTGTGAGCCCAAAGTTGTTGCAAGCAGTGGAGAAGCAGTTCATGCTCTGCTGCATCCTGGCCTCTGTAGCAGCACTGAGTGCACAGCCGTCTGCAAACAGGAAGTCACGCAGTGAGTCCCCTTCCACCTTGGTTTTGGCTTGGAGCCTCCACAGATTGAAGAGCCTGTCGTCCATCCTGTACCTGATCCTGATGGCACTTTCTTCATCATTGCAGAAGGCATCAGACAGCATGGCTGTGAACATCATGATGAAAAGTGTGGGTGCAAGTACACAGCCCTGCTTGACCCCGTTGGAAAATGGGAAAGCTTCGGAAGAGTCTCCATTGTCCAGTACTCGAGCAAGCATGCAGGAACTGGCACACCATGCTGGTGAACTTGTCCGGGCAGCTGAACTTTGCCATGATCTTCCACAGCCTCTCACGACTGACGTATCAAAAGCCTTGGTCAGATCAACAAATGTTGTGTAGAGGTCCCTGTTCTGCTCTTAACACTTCTCCTGAAGTTGCCGTGCAGCAAAGATCATGTTAGCAGTTCCACGACCCTCTCTGAAGCCACACTGGCTCCGCGGCAAGTGACTGCCTTCCATGTGCTGAATGAGGTGGTTGAGAAGGACTCTTGCAAGGATCTTGCTGGCAATGGCAAGGAAAGCGATCCCATGGTGGTTGTCGCAGGACTGCCTGTTTCCTTTTCTCTTGTCAAGATGGACAATGGAGCCATCCTTGAGCTCCTGGGCAATAAGTTCCTTCTGCCACATGGTCTGAAAGAGCTCGATGAGTTTCTGTATTAGAACTGGACCTCCTACCTTGTAGATTTCAGCTGGGATGGAGTCAGAGCCTGGTGCTTTGCCATTCAAAAGGAGTTTGATCGCTTTTTGGACTTCTGATTCCGTTAGAGGTTCTGCCAGAGATCTGTTCACCTCTGCTTGGGGCATGTGAGTGATGGCTTCTGCATTGATGGACGAAGGTCTGTTCAGGATGCTGCTGAAATGTTCTGCCCATCTTTCCAGGATTGCGTTCTTGTCAGTGAGGAGAGTGGACCTGTCAGCACTGAGCAGTGGTGATGTTCCAGAAGACTGAGGCCCGTAGCTGGTCTGAAGGGCATCGTAGAAGCATTTGGAGTTGTTGCTGTCAGCGTACTTGATAGAATAAAATTGAATTGATTAAGACTGAATCAATAATCAATAGGCAGTTTCCAAGTTCTGAGCCATTTATTCCACTCTGATCAGAGGAGGGAAGAGTTACAGCATCAACCGTTTCAGAGCCTGCTTACTCATTCTCCCAAACATGCATTTCAAATCTGGGGTTCTTATAACCTAAGCAAAACAGTCCTTGAGTTTATCAATAGGCTGGAGACAGCTCCAGGAGACATCTCCCTGGAGCCAGCTTAACTGCTTTAATCTATAGATGATTTCTGACATCCTGACCAGGGCAGGTTGGTAGGACAAGAGCAATAAAACCTGTGTCATTACCTACGTCATTATTTACAGCCTTTGCTTAGCCTAATCTCAACAGTGAAAAACAGGCATTCTCTTACAAAGACATTCTAGGCTCTGAGACATGGAAAAGCACAGAGAATCAGACATTGGCTCATTATATGCACCAAATACAGACATAATATAAAAAAGAATAATACAGAGTTAAAATCATATAGAATAATATAAAGAAACATGAAATTATCCAATCATACCCCCCTTGATGTTAAAAAGCATCAGAGATGAAACACTGTGGCTTCTAAAACCTCAATGGGCAGCTTGCTAAGTTCTGGTGCGTTTTATGCTAAAAGCATTTTATTGCAAAAGATCCTAACTTGCTTTTTAATGAGGAAAGTCCGCCATTGGCCCCGCTGCCACTCCCAAGCGCAGCTGAAATGTTTCATTTCCTGGGGAGCTTGAGAAGATAATACCCTTTGTTCCAGAAGAGAAATCAATCATTTAATCGAATCATAAGAGAGAAAAATAAAATCAGTAGTGCTGATTAATTGTAAAATGATATGTATAGTGTATGCAATTATCATTCTGTTAGTAAATTAGCAGCAGCAATTCAATGAAATAAGTTAGTATAAAAATGTAAGTGTAAAACGAGTAAAATCCTAATGAACAATAAAAATGATCAAAAACGATTATACTATGTGTATGTATGTGTTAAAGAATATATATATACTGTATATATATATATATATATATATATATATATATACTGTATATATATATATATATATACACAGTGGGGCAAAAAAGTAAGGTCTCCAATTTTCATCATAGGTATACCTCAACTATGAGAGACAAAATGAGGGGAAAAAAATCCAGAAAATCACATTGAAGGATTTTTAATGAATTAATTGGTAAATTCCTCAGTAAAATAAGTATTTGGTTACCTACAAACAAGCAAGATTTCTGGCTCTCACAGACTTGTAACTTCTTCTTTAAGAGGCTCCTCTGTCCTCCACCCATTATCTGTATTAATGGCACCTGTTTGAACTCGTTATCAGTATAAAAGACACCTGTCCACAACCTCAAACAGTCAGACTCCAAACTCCACTATGGCCAAGACCAAAGAGCTGTCAAAGGACACCAGAAACAAAATTGTAGACCTGCACCAGGCTGGGAAGACTGAATCTGCAATAGGTAAGCAGCTTGGTGTGAAGAAATCAACTGTGGGAGCAATTATTAGAAAATGGAAGACATACAAGACCACTGATAATCTCCCTCGATCTGGGGCTCCATGCAAGATCTCACACCGTAGGGTCAAAATGATCATGAGAACACTGAGCAAAAATCCCAGAACCACACGGGGGGACCTAGTGAATGACCTGCAGAGAGCTGGGACCAAAGTAACAAAGGCTACATCAGAAACACACTACGCCGCCAGGGACTCAAATCCTGCAGTGCCAGACGTGTCCCCCTGCTTAAGCCAGTACATGTCCAGGCCCATCTGAAGTTTGCTAGAGAGCATTTGGATGATCCAGAAGAGGATTTGGAGAATGTCATATGGTCAGATGAAACCAAAATAGAACTTTTTGGTAAAAAACTCAACTTGTCGTGTTTGGAGGAGAAAGAACACCATACCTACTGTGAAGCATGGGGGTGAAAACATCATACTTTGGGGCTGTTTTTCTGCAAAGGGACCAGAACGACTGATCCGTGTAAAGGAAAGAATGAATGGGGCCATGTATCGTGAGATTTTGAGTGAAAACCTCCTTCCACCAGTAAGGGCATTGAGGATGAAACGTGGCTGGGTGTTTCAGCATGACAATGATCCCAAACACACCACCTGGGCAACGAAGGAGTGGCCTCGTAAGAAGCATTTCAGGGTCCTGGAGTGGCCTAGCCAGTCTCCAGATCTCAACCCCACAGAAAATCTTTGGAGGGAGTTGAAAGTCTGTGTTGCCCAGCGACAGCCCCAAAACATCACTGCTCTTGAGGAGATCTGCATGGAGGAATGGGCCAAAATACCAGCAACAGTGTGTGAAAACCTTGTGAAAACTTACAGAAAACGTTTGACCTCTGTCATTGCCAACAAAGGGTATATAACAAAGTTTTGAGATGAACTTTTGTTATTGACCAAATACTTATTTTACCAAGGAATTTACCAATTAATTCATTAAAAATCCTTCAATGTGATTTTCTGGATTTTTTTTTCTTATATTGTCTCTCATAATTGAGGTATACCTATGATGAAAATTGGAGACCTCTCTCATCTTTTAAGTGGGAGAACTTGCACAATTGGTGGCTGACTAAATACTTTTTTACCCCACTGTATGTGTGTGTGTGTGTTAGCATCCTAACCTATGAGTCCTCATCATAGCAGTCTGTCGTGGGCGACAATGACTGTTTCATTTAGTTCTGATCAGATTCCTCCACAAAGCTCTGTCCTTAGCCTTCTGCTGCCAGGAACTCCTGTCTATGTCCAACTTCTTCAAGTTTCTTTTTACAGTGTCTTTAAATCTTAGCCTTGGTCTATCCTGATTGCATTTGCCCTCACATAACTGTGAGTAGAGTAACTGCCAAGGGAGACGCTGGTGGTCCATCCTCTCAACACTTCCGAGCCATCTCAGGTTCATCTGCATTAGCATGTCCTCCATTGATGGTAGTCCAGCTCGTTTCAACGCTTCTATGTTATCTTGTCTTTCCATGAGATGTTCATTATGACTTGAAGGTGTCTCATCATGTACGTATGGAGTTTCTTCACTTGCACTCTGTAGACAGTCCAAGTTTCAGCACCATACAATAGAGTAGCCAATAGTGTCGCTCTGTACACTTTACATTTCACACAGATAGACATGTGTCGATTGTTCCACAGTCTCTCCCTCAAGTTTCCAAACACAGTGCTCGCTTTTCCCATTCTGAGAGATACTGTAGTTCATCCTCCAGTCTAGCATTCTCTGAAACCGTGCTACCTAGGTATTTGAAAGTCTTGCACTTGACTAGTGGCTCTGTGCCAATGCTGATCTCTTCAGGTAGTGATGGTAATAATTGGAACTTTGGTGGTTGATAAAGGCACTCTGTCTTCTTGATGTTGATTTGGAGGCTGAATTGGCTAGCTGCTCTTGCAAATTTCTCCACTAAAGATTGCATATGTTCCGCACTGTGTGCAACTAGAGCACTGTCGTCGGCAAAGAGCATTTCTCTTTCTACCTTTATCGACGTCTTGCTCTTGGCTTTAAACTGTGCCACATTGAACAAGTCTGCTTCTTTCCTTGTTTGAATTTATACTCCTTCTGAAGTGTCTTTGAAGGCCACCTCAAGCATGGCTGCCAGATATAGCGAGAAGAGTGTAGGTGCCAGCACACACCCTTGTTTCACCCCATTGCTTAAAATATACTGCTCAGAAAAAATAAAGGGAACACTTTGAAAACACATCAGATTTTAATGGGAAAAAATAAGCTGGATATCGAAATTGTGGCAGGCTAGTCCAGTTTACTCCGATTAAAGGAACACTTTTTAATCTGAGTAAGCTGGACTAGGCTGCCACAATTTTGATATCCAGCTTATTTTTTCCCATTAAAATCTGATGTGTTTTCAAAGTGTTCCCTTTATTTTTTTGAGCAGTATAATATCAAATGTACATTAAGTATTTTAAAAACATACTTGTAATAAACTTTTATTTAAAATGATAGCAATATTAAATGAATATGATAGTTCAGATATTTTGGGTGTTGGGATAAACTTGACACTGACATCCACAGAAAAAAAAAGACATTTTATAGTAAAAAAATCAGAGTTAAATCATTAGAACAGTTGAAGAAAAATAAATGAGAGAAATTGTTAATAAATGTTAAAACCAAACATCAAATGATTGTGATGACAGATCTGAAAACAGTGAAATAGGTCATTGAGGGAATTTCCAAACCATTAACTCACATCTTGAACTTATCCTGTTGGAAAAATCTGTGATGAAGCTCAGTCAAAAAAAAAAAAATAGGCAGGATCAAAAGTTTAAGTAAATTTAATCTCTGACCAGGAGAACAATACAGAAATGGCCCCAAGAACCCATTAACACACAGGTGTCAAACTCATTCCATGGAGGGCCAAGACCCTGCAGGTTTTACCTCCACCCAGTGGGTTCAACAGGTGTTTTCTCTGAATTTCTTCCCACTGATTGCTGATCAGTGAAAACACCTGCTGAAGAGACTGGGTGGAAGTAAAACTTGCAGGGTCTTGGCCCTCCATGGAATGAGTTTGACACCCCTGCATTAACACACCATTCTCTCAAACACACACATTGTCCAGTTTTTTAAGGCTTTTGTTATCAAGGAAGAGCAGAAGGAAATGTCCTCGGCAGTTTGCTCAGTACATCTGGTCAAAACAGGGTGTATAGATTATTTCTTTCTCCCCGGAACTAGGACGCCTCTTCATTCTCACTCACACAGGAAGCTTACAGGGTGAACCAAAACAGGTGATAATGGATACAGCTGCATCAGGACTTTCTAACCCTGTCACACAGAGTCTGAGGCAGACCAAGGCCAACAATGTATGAAAATGCACAAATATAGCATCAAATATGGAATTATTCTTTCATCCCCCTTTGATGCTATAAAAGCATCAGAAATAAACTGTTATGGCCTATAAAACCCCATCTGGCAGCTGTGCTAAGCTCCATTGCATTTTTATGCCACAGACCCTAACTAGCTAGCGACAGGAAAAGTCAGCCATCGGCCCTGCTGCCCCAGGTGCCGGTTTAATGTTTCATCTCTGTGGGAGGAGAATGAAACAATAAGGTCACTGATCAATAAATATAATAAATCAACAAAAACAAATAATAAAAACAAAAGTATAATATGGAAAAGTAAAATGGTAATAATGAATGATAACAGTAAAAGATAATATGGCTATATGTGTGTTAGCAGCAATTCAAGAGGTAGTTTAAAAACAACATAACCATAATGAAGTATGTAAAACAAAAAGTTAAATAAGTGTAATGATGTAATGATAATGAGTGTAATGATGTAATAAAAACAATAAGAGTAATATAAAAATAAAACCAAAACAAAAGTAAGTAATAAAAGCCATGTTTCAAACTTCATTAATGTGTTTGCAAATACTGTAGTACATTTCAACTTCACATCGTGATCATGCAACTCCTTTCGGTTTTCTGCATGTCAGTCATACTTTTACTCTGTACTTGAGTCATGGAGAGACACCTTGCGTTGGCACTGTTTTTTCATCATCCTCATCATCCCCAGTAATTGCATCATGATACATCACTAAGTTAACATGAACAAGTCTCATCATCATACTACGGATACAGGGAATGACATAGGAAAGAGCAAAAAATATCACTACAAAAATCACTAACACATTCATGATGAGACTTCTCCATGAAGAGAATAACCAACTTAACCAATTCTGTGCATTAGTAACATTGTCCTTGGCTGCTGCAACCTGTAAGGCAGTGATGTTGCGTGTGGCTGAGGCAATGACATGACCATCTGCATCATTGTCAGGGATAAAAGTACAACAATAATCACCTACAATAGCACACACGCCCCCACGGGCAGCAGTTAGTTGATCAAGAACCATTCTGTTTTGTGTTAGCATGAGCCTAAAAGCTGTCATTTCCTCCTTCACACCAGAAAAAGCAGATAAAGATAAATTTACAAATGACTGTAGCCTATAATTAACTGTTTCAAACCAAAAGGTGTTGTTACCCACTCCCACCCAAGGAAACAGTGAATGCAGGACCTTTGACCCTGTGCTCTTTATCTCAAATTGCTCTGGTACATCTGTGCCCCAGATGGCATCATGAGGTGCAAAGGAGGCATCACCTGGTCTGCCAACATAATGATGGTATGGTCAGTGGCAATCACAGGGGCACACACCCCTGCCCACTTCATGGGCAGGTGTGAGTATGCCCGATGGCCACATAACCACCATCCCCGTCACCATATGCATGCCATATTTGTGAGAGTTGCAAATGGCAGCACTACAGAGCGCTTGCAGAGTGACAGTTCCAGACTGACAATGAGGACCTTCAGGACAACATTTGCCCACTTCGTTGGTCAAGCAGGTAGCAGTACAGGGGTGAGACGCACTATGCACCGTTGCACACTTAGAGAGCGGAAAGCTGCCCAGAGAGACATCACCACTCTCCTTTAGACAAAAGGGGAAATTCCCCGGTGAGATTAACCTTGCCTTTACCGAGTAAGGAGTGTCATGGTGTTTCCAGTCAGTGGAGTGATAAGTGATGTGACAGGTGTGATTCAAAGTAATGCTTGCAGTGTGGCCGACACACATTGTGGGCTCACGCTGCCACAGAGACAGGACTGAATGTGTATTGTGGGGTGTCACGTCTGCAAGGACTGAGGACTCGAATCTACAGGAGGTAACAAGGAAGTGTGAGATTTGTCTCTTTGTCCCACAGAAGACGCCCCGGAGGGTATTCCGGTTCATCAGGAAATGAGAGACAATGGTGAAGCTTCAAAGGGATGCTTTGTAACTGTACGTTGACTGAAGACACCATGTGACTTGAATTCTGATGCTGGAAATGTATAAAAGGGTGTTGAAGTATGATTCTTTCTCTTTCCTGCTTTGAGAATGCTAGAAGCTGTGTTCTGTCAAATAAAGCTGGTTTTATGACTGAAACTCAGCCTCGTCATTTGAGCATGCTTCTACACTGGTGACCTACGACGGAAAATGAGCAGACAGAATTCTGCCGAGCGGGGCTCGGTGGAAGCCAGCCTGATGGCCGCCTCCACGATCCGGCTGCCCGATTTCTGGCAGCACAGCCCGCGCTCATGGTTTAGCGCAATCGAGGCGCAGTTCAACCTCCGGAGAATCTCCAACGATGACACAAGATTCTACCACGTGGTAGCGAAGCTGGACAGCGACACGGTCCAGAGAGTGGAGGATCTGGTTAACCATCCACCAGACAGCGACAAGTACAGCGCATTGAAGGACGCGCTGATCAGCCATTTCACCCCCTCAGTCCAACCACGAGCAGAGGGGCTCCTCTCGCTGACGGAGGCCGAAAACGATAGACCTGCGGACTTGATGGTGAAGATGCTGCAGCTCAAAGCCTCTGAGGATGGCGAATTCATTTTCGCCCACCTTTTCCTTCGAACCCTACCACCAGCAGTGAGAGTGGCCCTGGCAGAGTCACCCCGATTGGCCAGGCGAGACTACCATGGGTTGAGCAAGGAGGCGCAGAGGTTGGTCGACGCCCACAAGCGGAATGCGGTCTCGGCCGCGGCGGCCAGTCCGGGAACGGCGTCCGGAGACAGTGCGGGTCCAGCGGCCGCGGCGCCAGACGCACCAACGACGGCGGCGACAGGAGCCAGACGACGCGGAGCGGAGAACGGCTCGTGCTTCTACCACCGCCGTTTTGCAGAGAGAGCGCACAGGTGCGTCCCACCGTGCAATTTTAAGCGCCAGGGAAACGCCAAGACCGAGGGCCGGTAGCAGCTGCGACCCTCGGCAACGAGAACAGGCTGCTTTACCTGACGGATGCACGCTCGGGGAAACAGTTCCTCGTGGACACGGGCTCTCAGCTGAGCTTCGTCACACCCACCTACGCGGAACGGCTGTCGCCTTCTAAAGCCCCCTGGGTGTCAGTGTCAGCAGCGAACGGCTCGACGATTAAAACGTTTGGTGAGAGGACCATGCTTCTGTCCTTACAGGGCCGTTCATTTGAGTGGACATTTATTGTAGCAGCAGTCAGTTTCAACATGTTAGGGGCTGATTTTTTGTGCTCACATGGTTTATTGGTTGACCTTGCTAATAGACGTCTGATTAATGCACTGTCCTTTCATTCTATTCCCTGCACAGCTCGGGTGGCCCCGCCAACTGCACATGCCAGCGTCTCAGCTGCGGGTGGTAAGTTTCACACTCTGCTTGCTCAGTTTCCAGCACTCACAGTCCCCACGTTTTCAGCAACGGTGGCCAAACATGGGGTAGAACATTTCATAACAACCACAGGCCCTCCCGTTTTTGCAAAGGCTCGGCACTTGGACCCAGCTAAACTGGCCATCGCGCGCGAGGAGTTCACTAATCTGGAAAAACTGGGCATTGTTAGACGTTCCAAGAGCTCTTGGGCTTCGCCGTTACACATGGTCCCAAAAGCTGACGGCTCGTGGCGACCTTGCGGCGATTTCCGCAGGTTGAACAACGTTTCAGCTCATGACCGCTACCCGATTCCGCACATTCAGGATTTTTCTGTTCATTTGGCGGGGCGCGCATTTTTTCTAAAATAGACTTGGTGCGCGGCTATCACCAGGTGCCAGTGCGCGCGCAGGATGTACCCAAAACAGCGGTCATAACGCCTTTCGGCCTTTTTGTGTTCTTGCGCATGCCTTTTGGCCTCAAGGGGGCCGCGCAGACTTTCCAACGCATGATGGATGCAGTTTTATGCGACCTGCCTTTCGTGTTCGTTTATTTGGACGATATTTTGGTAGCCAGCGCGTCCAAAGGCGAACATGAAAAACACCTCACAGCAGTTTTCCAGAGGTTGGGAGAGCACGGGTTAATAGTTAACCCAGCGAAGTGCCAGTTTGGGGTGGCGCAGATTGATTTTTTGGGACATCACGTTTCGGCAGAGGGAGCAGTTCCCCTTCCAAATAAAATGCGTGCCATAACGGATTTTCCGCAACCTCAAACGGTCAAGGCGCTTCAGGAGTTTCTAGGGATGGTTAATTTTTACAACCGTTTCCTCCCAAGCGCAGCACGACTCATGCAGCCATTGTACACCGCGTTAAAAAAACAAAAGCCCGCAAATAAAGTTGAATGGTCTCCGGAGCGGGAGCGCGCTTTTGCCCAGGTCAAATCAGCCCTGGCAAACGCAGTCTTGTTAGCGCACCCAGTTCCAATGGCCCGCATGGCACTCACCACTGACGCTTCCGATGTAGCGGTGGGGGCGGTAGTTGAACAGTTTGTGGCAGGTACCTGGCAACCCCTTGCGTTTTTCAGCAGGACCTTGCGCGATAGTGAATGGAAATACAGCGCGTTTGACAGGGAGCTTTTGGCCCTACACTTGGCCATCCGTCATTTTCAGTTCTGGTTAGAGGGGCGACGTTTCACCGCTTTTGTGGATCATAAACCGCTAACGTTTGCGATGGCCAAAATTTCAGAACCCTGGTCAGGCCGGCAACAAAGGCAACTAGCCGCAATATCGGCGTTTACTACTGATATTCAGCATGTCGCGGGTAAACACAATGTTGTAGCAGACTGCCTCTCGCGTGCAGTAGCACCGCCAAGCCCCATAGGGGCAGACTCTGTAGCCATGGCCGCGGGCCCGGGCAGCGACGCGGGAGCGAGCGCAGCCCCGGTCTGTGTTGGGTTAGATTATGCAGCCATGGCTGCGGAGCAGGTTAACGACGCGGACGTGCGCGCGCTCCAGTCTGGACCAACAGGGTTAAGGCTGGAGCACAGGGTGCAACAAAATGGTATGCCCCCGCTAATCTGCGATGTCTCCACGGGACGGCCCCGCCCTGTGGTGCCAACCGCGTGGCGTCGCCGTGTTTTTGACTTGGTCCATTCTCTCGCGCACCCGGGGGTGCGCGCATCGATCAAATTGGTGGGGGAGAAATTTGTTTGGCCCGGGTTGCGCAAACAGGTCAAGGAATAGGCAGCAGCCTGCGTAGCGTGTCAGCGAGCTAAAATACACAGACACACTAAGGCCCCGTTAGAACCTTTCCACATCCCCGCTAAGCGTTTTGATCACGTGCATATTGACCTGGTCGGCCCGCTTCCGTTATCACACGGGCACACACATCTTTTGACGATGGTAGACCGCACCACTCGCTGGCCAGAGGCGATTCCTCTGACATCAACCACAGCGGAAGAAGTTGCGCGAGCATTTTTAGCAGCATGGGTTGCGCGTTTTGGTGTACCGTCGGACATAACGTCCGACAGGGGTCCCCAATTTATTTCCGAGCTATGGTCATCGATGGCCCGCAGCTTGAGGGTGAAGATTCATCGCACCACTGCGTATAACCCCCAGGCTAATGGTTTATGCAAACGCTTTCACAGGTCATTGAAAGCAACCCTCAGAGCGTCGCTAACGGATACAAATTGGGTAGACAAACTTCCATGGGTTTTATTAGGGTTGCGTTCTGCACCTAAGGAAGATTTGCACGCTTCCCCGGCTGAATTAGTTTTCGCTCAACCGCTCCATTTGCCCGGGGAATTTCTTCCTGATAATCCCACACCTAATGGCCCCCCCGCTCAGCCGTGGCAGAGCGGCTCAGGAGCAAACACGCTTCCTGACCCAGTCCATCACAGTTTCCCACACGTTTTTGTGCCCAAGGCTTTAAAAAATGCAGAGTTTGTTTTTGTTAAACATGACGCCCAGCGTCCAAGTTTGCGGCCGTTTTACGACGGACCGTTTCGAGTGCTGGAGACCGGGCAGAAGCATTTTCTGCTAGATTTAGGGGGCAGACGGGAGCTGATTTGCATTAACAGGCTCAAACCCGCTTTTGTTCTGGCTGACGAGGAGGTGCAGCTCGCGAGGCCCCCCGCCGGGGCAGGCCGCCGAGGAGACATTCTCCAAAGTCTTCACAGAGAGGTGCTAACAGCTTTAATCCACAGGTGCAGAGAGATGTTGCAGGTGCAGCCAAGCCAGGTTGCAGCAGATTCGGCAGAAGATTAAAACCTCGGCAGTTGGTGGATTGATTAGCGGTGTATGGAGTGCTTTGTGTTTCTCTTTTTGTTATGCCATTTAGATTTTGCCTTACTAGACGTTTGGGGGAGGTAGTGTGACCGACACACATTGTGGGCTCACGCTGCCACAGAGACAGGACTGAATGTGTATTGTGGGGTGTCACGTCTGCAAGGACTGAGGACTCGAATCTACAGGAGGTAACAAGGAAGTGTGAGATTTGTCTCTTTGTCCCACAGAAGACGCCCCGGAGGGTATTCCGGTTCATCAGGAAATGAGAGACAATGGTGAAGCTTCAAAGGGATGCTTTGTAACTGTATGTTGACTGAAGACACCATGTGACTTGAATTCTGATGCTGGAAATGTATAAAAGGGTGTTGAAGTATGATTCTTTCTCTTTCCTGCTTTGAGAATGCTAGAAGCTGTGTTCTGTCAAATAAAGCTGGTTTTATGACTGAAACTCAGCCTCGTTATTTGAGCATGCTTCTACAGCTGTGTTATTTCTGTACATATCCTCTTGTAAGAAACCGACAGCTTGTGGTAGTTCCATTATTTTAGCAGTAACAGATATTTGACCAGCTGATAGTGGTATTAAGGAACAAACATAATTTGAATGATTAGCTAATCTGGCTGTGTAATTTGCATTCCTCCATCACACATTACTAGCATAAATATGATCTTGATGACCTCGGCATGGTGTGTGTGTGTGTGTGTGTGTGTGTGTGTGTGTGTGTGTGTGTGTGTGTGTGTGTGTGTGTGTGTGTGTGTGTGTGTGTGTGATGTATCTAGCTCTACGATAAATAGGTAGTGGTATGCTTAAAAATAATCAAAGTAAAAGTGTTACCACAAGGATGACAATGATGAAAAAGCAGGTGTACCATTTGCATCCTTCAGTTGCCAACCTTCTTTCTCTGGCATGTTGTCTCTCCATGACAAACAAACAAAAGTTAAACACAAGCAAAAATTAAGTAAGCAATTACTTGTTGAGGGTTAAACAGTTAAGCAGTCACTTGCTGAGGATCCCCTTATGTGTTTCTCCTTTTTTTTTTTTTTCTCCTTAGAGTCCTTTCGTGCCCACTTTTTCCATCAACTGACCAGGTGATCAGCAAAAGAGTTCTTCGGCGGACACCGCTGATGAGTCAAAGTTTGTAATGGGGATGAAAATAGAAACAGTGTCACTGCAGAGAGAAGGATAAACAGTCTCACTTATGGAATGGGAATTAATCACTTTGTTGTTGAGGGTTTTGCACATGGTAAAGTTTGCAATGTGTTAAATGCACCCAAGAGTCACGTCCTTCGACTTTCATAGCTGTTGGTGTTGCCAGGATGACTTTGTGTGGTCCTTTCCAGGGATCATCGGCCCAGTTTTTCTTTTTGATGACCTTGATAAGGACCAGATCCCCTGGTTTGGCCAAGATGGGTGCTTCCCAGTAATCCCTCCTGGGAAGAGAAGCATGGATAACATCTCTCTCAGTCAACATTCTTTGCATGTAATCAGCTAAGCACACCTCCTCATCACTTGGGTTAAATGGCCTCAATGGTGGGAGTAGGTACGGTTTGCCATACATCATTTCAAATGGGGATAATATCCCTTTGGTGGGAACTATCCTCATGTAAAACAAAACTAGAGGAAGGCAATATATCCAATTTTGCCCTGTTTCTGCCATTGTTTTTCTAAGCCTTTCTTTAATGGTTCTATTTGTGCGGTCCACCAATCCCGCAGATTGTGGATGGTAAGCTGAATGATTTTTTTAAGTTAATGTTGAGTGCTGTACCTAAGTGTGATATGACCTGATTTACAAAATGTGTGCCGTTATCTGAATAAATCTTTTCAGGTATTCCAAATCTAGGTACAATCTCTGCTAACAGTTTCTTTGCAAGGGAAGGCTTCTGTCCTTTTAGAGAACATGTCACAAATAACCAAACAGTATTTTTTGCCTTCACACTTATTTAACTCAATGAAATCCATGCAAATGTTTTGAAGTTGACAAGTAGATGCTGGAAAGGTACCTCTTTCAGGCCTTAAAGGCGTCGGCCGGACGAAATTTCAATATCGCTAAATCATATCTTAAATTTTTGTGTGAGACGAGCTAATTTGAACAGCACATGTTTTGGTGTCAACAAATGTCGCATAAGGTGACAATGCGCTATTGAAGTATGATTTCCTTGAGAGCTGTCTGACTCTGCCAAGCGATCAGTAGCTAAAATGGCCACTGAATGTGTGACGTCAGGTCAGGAAGTGACCAGCAAACACTCGACGGACATTGCGTGTTGTTTACGTTCGGCGATAACGGATATTTCTAGGAGTACTTGTGGATTACAAATAGAGTATTTATTACGATTAGGATTTCAGTGATCGAATTAATTATGGTTTGGCGTTGTGTTGTCTACGGGTGTGACGGTATACCGGAGGAGCATGCGGTGAGTGTTTATGAATTTCCCGTCCCTGGGAAAATCAGAACCACATGGGTGAATTTCGTTCAGAAAACGTGAAAAAATTGGAATGATGTCGCAAAATCACCCAACATGTGCAGTAGACATTTCGTTGACAGCGATTTTGAGAATAAGATGCAATTTGAAATGAAATTAGCAAAAAGATTGCTGATAAAAAAATCGGCTGTTCCAACTATATATCCGTTCATTTCAAAGTCCCACTCTCAGACAAGTGTCAGTGACAGTGGCGTGAAAAGCAAGGGTGATCTACCGATGCGATCTGCTGTCAGAAAAAGAGAAGTAAACAGGGTAAGTTTTCTTTTTTTAATATTCACTGCCACTATTTACTAAAATTATTTACAAGCAATGAATTTCATTGCCTTAACAACTTATCAAATATTAGAATTTTAGGGTATTCATACTAATCAAATATGAAATATTCAGTGCTGTATAGGGAGGTGGTTGTGCCTGTTTGCTCAAGTTATATTTCTATATATGTAATCCAATTTGACACCTCTGGAATGAAATTATGTTGATCTACTGTTTTTGCAGATGTTATCCACTGTCACTCAACCTTCAAATACTGTGGATTTTTTTTTTGAATTTGATTATTCAGCAATTGTCCTCATTGCAGTCATCCATGTGAGGTAACAAGTCACAGTAAAGGCTCTCTGTTGGTGATCAAACAACATTGTCCACATTGTGTTGAGGATCTATCCTGGCACAGCCAGCCGATGATCAGGGACATGCCAGCTGGTAACATACAACTTTCATCCACCATTCTCTTCACTGGGGCATCATATGTCAAGGTCCTCAGAGTTCTAAATGCAGCCGGTATCGTTGGAATTTCCACGACCACTTACAAGGAGCTTTCGATTTCTAATTTTTATTAAATTAATTTTATTTCAGAATATGTGGATGATCTGATGAATACTCTTTTCGACAAAACCTTGGTTGATCCAACCCACTTATTGGAGCAGTGGCACTCTGTACAAGCCAGAGTTCCCGCAACATTGAGTGCCAAATTTCAGCGTCCCATCAAAGCTGATGCTGTTGAGCAACATGTATCTAGATTTTCAAAATCAAACATGTAAAAGTAGAATAAATTTCCAATTAGCAATGAAAGTTCAGCTTCCAATTGTTAGGGAAGCAACATATTTTGCTAAGACAAACAAATATAAGCCTAAGATTTTTAGAGAAATGTGCTTTTAAAAATTGAACACGAATTTTACACCATAAAATGGTAGAAAAATTAGTCTAATGTATATGAGATCCGACTTTGATGAATGCTGAAATATTAGAATTATAAAATTGACATGCACATTAATAAACTCAATATATGATTTTAAAAAACTTTATTTAAATAACATTGATCACAAATCTAATCTTGGTAGGCAAAATCCCTTGTAGTGATCAGATGGGAATGTTTCTCTGATGAGGCTCACAGCACAGGCAGGCAATATCACCCTCACTTCTTTCCCAAGATATCCCCAACACCACCGGACCAGTTGCCTGTAGGCTATGAATCTGTATTGCCTGAAAAATATGGGGTTGGCATTGATTATTCCGTTTGCATTGATTATTGAATGTATTGAATGATTTCTTCATAATTGATCTGGAAAATTAAAACACATGAATAAATATTGTTTAAAAACTCACTCGTGTTGACTTGCGTCATGATCACCATATTGCTGTCTGTAGGCCAGATAAGCTGTCTGTAAAACCCAGATGTCAAGACAGACAGAACGGAAACCGGGGTGATCAGTGATACACCTTGGTAGGTTATCATCTGTGTATCCACAGCCCTTCAGTTCTTCTAGTTTCTCCTTCACCTTCAATACCTCCTGGCAGCACCGAGATTCAGTTGATGTTGGCATAATGTTGCATTTCTCACAAGTGCACCTGTTAAAAAAAATGGTATAATCAGATGCTTATAATAAACTAATGGCTCGTGGGAGTGCTATATAAATTGGTCTATGAAGTTTGATTAGAAAATATTAAAAACATGTAAAAAATTGTGAGCAGAAAGAGAAGTTATAGGAAAACAATAATGAATCACAATAATCATGATCCATGATCCATCATGATCCATGATGGATCATGTTGATCCATCAATCTCTTAAGAGAATTATGTAGCTTTTGAGACTAGGATTAACATGATGATGATTAACAACATCTCCTAACAAACTCGTAAAGTACACATATTATCCCTCACATACATTATCCTTTTATTTCCAATGATAATGTTTCTAAATGTTTCTAATGTTTATAAGCCGCCAAGTAAGGCAGCGAGGGAACAATTGGCAGTTTTATTTTGATAATTAAGTGTGTGACCATGCAGATCGCCTAAAAAAAAAATTTCAAAGCATATTTTACCAATATAAATCGGCGAGCCGCTCATCCTCAACGTGGTCTGCTCCGGTCTCTGTTTCGTCCGCGTCTTCCTCCGCACCCTCGGGCTCGAACAAATACGGCTGAATAACCCCATCAGCACCACCCAAAACTACTTCATCATCAGATTCTTCAGTTTCAATATCATCACTTATATTGCGGTCGTCATACTCGATAAAATAATCGCTGTCCGAATCACTCTGCTGTCGTTCAGCCATTTCCTGTTTCTCCCTGACCTGACGTCACTGCTGCCCGCCCCTATCGAGAGATGGCGGTACTGCAGCATCACTAAGTGAAATATGGGCTATTAACAAATAAAGTCATTTATGGAGGCTGGTGACACATTTTAAATCACGGGAATGGCCAGAATGGAATATTTTCATACAATCAGTTTATTGGTTCAATAAAAAAATGTCACCGTCCGAGGCCTTTAACCCCTTGCACTCTGGTCAATTTCCCTAAAAACGCCTAAAAATAACGTACCCAAAGTAAATCAAAAGCTGTTCTTCAACCCTTTGCAGCATCTTCATGGGGTTGGTCTCATTTAAAAGAAAACACTTTGAATTTTTTGGCAAAACAGTCATAATCTCTCTAAGTGCTCCTGCCACTGAGTAACAGTCATCTAAACATACTGAACTTGAAGAAAATAAAGTTCCCCTGGGTGTTTTTTTTGGATACAAATGCTTGCAAATAACACACAGCTGTCAGATACAGGCTGGAAAATGCAACAGAAATGTAGAACCAAGTGTTATCCAGCTGAGGTCAAAATTTTGAAACAATAACACCAAAAATGAATATATTACACAACTTTTTCCTCAGGTTGTTCGCAGGCATTTTAGAACTGTGCCAAATTATGCCAAATGGCACAGTTTGGAAAAACGTCTAACTTTTGAATGATTCAATATAGAAGCTTGATCTTGGGCTCTAATGAAAGGTGACACTCAGGGCTGTGTGTGGGGGGGGGGAGGGGTTGTTTATTCATTCATGAATGAACAAACAAGCCCCCCACACACAAAGAAGCATGCCACGTAAAAAATGTGTGGCCTTTTTTTACAAGAAAAAATAGCCTACAGTGCACTAAAAATTATACTAAAAAATCTGCAATGTAGAGGATAACAACTCCTCCCCCCCCCCCCCCCCCCGCTACAGAGTCCGGTCCGCAGCGCACGGACCAGACCGCGGCAACGATGCACAGTTGTACTAAAATATCTGCAATGTAGAGGATAACAACTCCCACCCACCCCACCCACCCCGCTACAGAGGAGCGCGGCACACGGTCCGGTCCGTGCGCTGCGGTCCGTCATGTGGCGATGACGCACAGTTGTAATTTACCGATCAGTCAAAAGTCATTTTGATTACTATTTTCAGTGATAAAGAATAATTTAGCTTATAACACTTACCTGTCCACAAGAGCAGTGTCGCTGGCGAACATCTCTTCCTCGTTGTCAGACGAACATGACGCTGGTCCGCTTGTTATGACTTGTGGTTCTGATCACGTGACCTGGTCAAACCATGATTCCATTATTGCGGTTAAGACTGGTGATCCATTAAGACTGGCGAACGCTACCATTACACACAGCGGCTTACACAAAACAGATTTTACGCACGGGATGCATGCTTTCAATCGTCGAACTTCTCAGCTTCAATTGGCTCGTTGTATTCGCAGCCGTTGGTAGGCGGGTCCTTCTTGCTAGGTTTTCAGTCATTGGGTCTTCAAGGTTTCAGAAACCCAATTCAAGGCTCTTAATAGTCGAATGAGAGGTCAATCAAATCTAAACCAATCAAAGCACTCCTTTGGCTTTCTGTTCGCGGCTGTGTCTGTAGTGGAAGAACGGAAATGCAGCTTTTTTTTTTTTCAGTGCGCACTACGATGCACAGTGTGCGTCCTAGTGTGCACGAGGGCACACTAGGACGCAGAGACGTGACCGCCCGCGGTATCCCGGAGTGCAAGAGGTTAAGTTTCCTTGAGCATTGTTTTCTGCACAAATTAGGCATATCTTCAATTCAATTCAATTCAACTTTATTTATATAGCGCCATTTCACAACAACAGTCATCTCATAGCACTATCAACTGTAGGGGGGACCCCCACAGTTGCAGAAAGACCCCAGCAATCAGGCGATCCCCTGTGAGCAAGCACTTGGCGACGGTGGAGAGGAAAAACTCCCTTTTAACAGGAAGAAACCTCCAGCAGAACCAGGCTCAGGGAGGGGCAGTCATCTGCTGCGACTGGCTGGGGGGTGAGGGGATAGAGAAGAAGAAAAGAACAGACATGTAGAGAGCAAACAGCACGATGGGGACTCAATCTATGGGAGAGAACAAACAAATGTTAATGACCAGCAAAAAAAAAATATTTCATAGAGAGTGAGGAAAGGAGTGAGGCCCAGTGCATTACTGGAGGTCCCCCGGCTGACTAAACCTATTAGCAGCATAACTAAGGGAGGGTTCAGAAACACATGATCCCTCCCTAATTGTAGGCTATATCAAAAAGGTAGGTTTTAGCCCTATTCTTAAAAACAGAGATCGAGTCTGACTCCCGAATCCAGATTGGCAGCTGATTCCATAGGAGAGGAGCTTGATAACTGAAGGCTCTGCCTCCCATTGTACTTTTGGAGATTCTAGGTATTACAAGTAATCCTGCATTTTGGGAGCGTAGTGCTCTGTTAGGATGATACGGTAGTATCAGATCTTTTAAATAAAAAGGAGCCTGATTGTTTAAAGCTTTGTAAGTAAGAAGAAGGATTTTAAACTTAATTCTAAACTCTATGGGAAGCCAATGAAGGGAGGCCAGAACCGGAGAGATATGATCTCTCTTTCTAGTACCTGTTAAAACTCTTGCTGCAGCATTTTGGATCAGCTGAAGACTTTTTAAAGATGTTTTAGGACAGCCTGATAATAAAGAATTACAATAATCTAATCTCGAGCTAACAAAAGCGTGGATCAGCTTCTCAGCATCACTCTGAGACAAGATGCTCCTAATCTTGGCAATATTACGCAAATGATAGAAGGCAGTCTTAGAAACAAATTTAATATGTGAATTGAAGGACAAATCCTGATCAAAAATAACTCCAAGGTTCCTCACAGAGCTATTAAGAGAAAGAGTAACTGCATCCAAACTGAAAGTTTGATTTGGAAAGGAATTTCTAAGGTTTTTTGGACCAACAAGAATGACTTCAGTCTTATCTGAATTTAATAGCAGGAAATTACAAGTCATCCAAGCTTTGATTTCCTTAAGACAGGCTTCTAACTTGGCTAATTGATTAGTATCATCTGGCTTCATTGACAGGTATAATTGTGTGTCATCTGCATAACAATGAAAATGTATACAGTGCTTTCTAATAATGTTGCCTAACGGAAGCATATATAAACTAAAAAGAGTAGGGCCTAGCACAGATCCCTGTGGAACTCCATGACTAAGCTTTGAGCTAAAAGAAAACTCATCATTTACATGAACAAACTGGAACCTATCAGATAAATAAGATCTAAACCACTGCAACGAAGTTCCATTAAGTCCAACATAGTGTTCTAATCTATCAAGTAGAATATTATGATCAATAGTATCAAAAGCTGCACTAAGATCTAAAAGGACAAGTACAGAAACTAGTCCATTATCAGATGCAATGAGGAGGTCGTTAGTGACCTTCGCTAAGGCTGTTTCAGTACTATGATGGATTCTAAACCCAGATTGAAACTCTTCAAGTAAACCATTTCCCTGCAGGTGGTCAAATAATTGCGTAGCAACAACTCTTTCTAAGATTTTTGAAATGAAAGGGAGATTAGAGATTGGTCTATAGTTAGCTAAAGCTCCTGGATCTAGCGTTGGCTTTTTGAGTAAGGGTTTAATTACAGCCGTTTTAAAAGCCTGCGGTACATGGCCTAAAGTTAATGAAGAATTGATTATATGAAGAATAAAGCTACCAATAAGTGGGAAGACTTCTTTAAATAACCTGGTAGGAATAGGGTCTAAAAGACAAGTTGAAGGTTTGGATGAGGAAACTATTTTGTCTAACTCACAAAGGTCGATTGGAGTAAACTCATCAAGACAGACATCAATAGAAGGAGTTGTAATAGTTACAGTATTTAAGTTAACTGTGGGAAGAATCTGATTGATTTTATCTCTGATGGATGAAATTTTATTATTGAAAAAGTTCATAAAGTCCTGACTAGTAAGCTCTAAGGGGATGCTAGGATTGACAGAGTCCTGACTCTTTGTCAACCTGGCTACAGTACTGAAAAGAAACCTGGGATTATTCTTGTTCTCTTCTATTAATGCAGAGTAATAACTCGTTCTAGCTTTTCTAAGAGATTTTTTATAAATTAAAAGATGATTTCTCCAAGCTAAATAGATTTCATCTAAATTAGTAGAGCGCCATTTTCTTTCTAATTGACGAGTCTTCTGTTTTAAGCTACGAGTTTCTGTGTTGAACCAAGGAGTTAAAAATCTCTGATTAGACTTTTTCTTTTTTAAGGGGGCCACCAAGTCTAGAGCCTGATGCAGAGAAGCTGAAACACTATCCACCATGTTATCAATTACAGAAGGAGCAAGCTGTCTATAGCTTATTTCCGTTGTGTTGACACATGGCATAGAGGAAACAATCTGCATAAATTTGGAAACAGCATCATCTGAGAGGCATCTACTGTGATAATATTTTTCTTTAGGAGCCAAATAGTCAGAAATAGTAAAATCAAAGGTTAACAGACAATGGTCTGACAGTACAGGGTTATGAGGAGACACTACAAGATTTTCTATTTCTATGCCATATGTCAGAACAAGGTCCAATGTATGGTGGAGGTAATGAGTAGAATTTCCTACTTTCTGAGAAAACCCAATCGAGTCTAATATTGAATTAAAAGCCACATTAAGGCAGTCACTATCTACATCCACATGTATATTAAAGTCCCCTACTATAATTACTCTATCAGATTTCAGCACTAAATCAGCTAAGAAATCAGCAAATTCGGATAAAAATTCTGAATAGGTTGATGGGGGACGATAAACTATGGCAAATAAAATTGGGTTTAACCTGGAATTGCTAAAGTGCCCAACACTGAGGACCAGGCCCTCAAAGGAATTATAACATGTTTTTTGCTTTACATTAACTAGTAATTTGGAATGGTAAATTGTTGCTACTCCTCCTCCACGACCAGAACTTCTGGGATTTTGACAGTTTAAATAACCAGAGGGAGTTGATTCATTTAAACCAACATAATCCTCTTGCCCTAACCAAGTCTCTGTAAGGGAAATTAAATCAATCTGATGATCAATTAACAGATCATGGACTAACAGAGACTTGGGAGTTAGAGACCTAATATTTAATAAACCACATTTAATTTTTAAATTATGAGGAGGAACAGAGGCCAAATCATTCAATTTAGAGGCTTTATGTTTAATTTGAGTTTTACCAATATTTTGCTTTATCACTTTGGGATGCTTATACATTATATTTTTATTTACTTTGGAGGGAGCAGACAACGATTCTCTGATGGGGAAGACAGGGGCTAAGCTGAGGGGTGGCGGATGAAGAGGAGCTGCAGAGAGGCGTGTAAGACGATCTGCTTCCTGGTCCCAACTCTGAGTAGTCGCGGTTTTGGAAATTTGGATAAAAAAGATGCCAGATTGTTAGATAAATGAGAAGCACCATCCAAAGTGGGATGAATGCTGTCTCGTCTCATAAGACCAGGTTTTCCCCAAAAAGAGCTCCAATTGTCAATGTAGCCCACGTCATTTTTAGGACACCACACAGACAGCCAGCGGTTCAAGGATGACGAGCGACTAAATATGTCATCACTGGTCAGATTGGGGAGGGGTCCAGAGAATACTACAGTGGCACATATCGTTTTTGCAAACTCACACACCGATTCTATATTAAGTTTCGGGACTTCCGACTGCCGGAGACGGATGTCATTAATGCCGGCGTGAATAACAATTGTGGAGTATTTACAGTTACTTTTAGCCAGCATTTTCAAATTTGACTCGATGTCGCCTGCTCTGGCCGCAGGAATACATTGGACTATGGCCGCTGGAGTCTCTAGGTTCACGTTTCTGACTACAGAGTCGCCAATGATCAGTTTTTTCCTCAGCGGGTGTGTTGCTGAGTGGGGAAAAACGATTAGAAATGTGAACAGGTTGGTGGTGAACCGGGGCTTTGCGACTAGGCTTCCTTCTCACCGTCACCCACCCAGTCTCCTTGCTGCTGAGGAGAGCCGGGGAACCGCTGACAGTGGGACCTAAGCTAGCTAGCTCCGCTGCAGCTAATGGGCGTCCGTCGAGATTAACTGGCGCAGACGGTGTTTCAATGCAGCGGAGCCGGGATTCCAAATCAGACAACCTCGCCTCGAGCGCCTCAAAAAGACAACATTTATTACATTTACCGTTATCACTAAAAGAGGCAGAGGTGTAGCTAAACATCTGACAGAGAGAGCACACCAGAGGAGGAGAGGAAAGAGAGGTAGTAGCCATAGCTAATGGCTGGAGAGCTGGAGAGCAAACCAGTTTGTTCATGTAAATAATGAGTTTTCTTTCAACTCAAAGCTTAGTCATGGAGTTCCACAGGGATCTGTGCTAGGCCCTACTCTTTTTAGTTTATATATGCTTCCGTTAGGCAACATTATTAGAAAGCACTGTATACATTTTCATTGTTATGCAGATGACACACAATTATACCTGTCAATGAAGCCAGATGATAGTAATCAATTAGCCAAGTTAGAAGTCTGTCTTAAGGAAATCAAAGCTTGGATGACTTGTAATTTCCTGCTATTAAATTCAGATAAGACTGAAGTCATTCTTGTTGGTCCAAAAAACCTTAGAAATTCCTTTCCAAATCAAACTTTCAATTTGGATGCGGATACTGTTTCTCTTAATAGCTCTGTGAGGAACCTTGGAATTATTTTTGATCAAGATCTGTCCTTCAATTCACATATTAAATTTGTTTCTAAGACTGCCTTCTATCATTTGCGTAATATTGCCAAGATTAGGAGCATCTTATCTCAGAGTGATGCTGAGAAGCTGATCCACGCTTTTGTTAGCTCGAGATTAGATTATTGTAATTCTTTATTATCAGGCTGTCCTAAAACATCTTTAAAAAGTCTTCAGCTGATCCAAAATGCTAATATAGCCTACAATTAGGGAGGGATCATGTGTTTCTGAACCCTCCCTTAGTTATGCTGCTAATAGGTTTAGTCAGCCAGGGGACCTCCAGTAATGCACTGGGCCTCACTCCTTTCCTCACTCTCTATGAAATATTTTTTTTTTGCTGGTGATTAACATTTGTTTGTTCTCTCCCATAGATTGAGTCCCCATCGTGCTGTTTGCTCTCTACATGTCTGTTCTTTTCTTCTTCTCTATCCCCTCACCCCCCAGCCAGTCGCAGCAGATGACTGCCCCTCCCTGAGCCTGGTTCTGCTGGAGGTTTCTTCCTGTTAAAAGGGAGTTTTTCCTCTCCACCGTCGCCAAGTGCTTGCTCACAGGGGATCGCCTGATTGCTGGGGTCTTTCTGCAACTGTGGGGGTCCCCCCCTACAGTTGATAGTGCTATGAGATGACTGTTGTTGTGAAATGGCGCTATATAAATAAAGTTGAATTGAATTGAATTGAATTGAATGTTTTCATGGTCAAGGAATCTGAAAACGTACACACAAACACTGTATGGGGGGGAACTGAGGTCTGCGCTCTCCGAGTGCTTTTCTAGTTATATCTATATTATTTTTGTATGTTTTATACCACTGCTCTGCTTCTTTTGTCCTTTTCTTTAGAAAAACTTTATATAATAAATTTTTCTTTTTACACACCTTTTGTAATCCTTTGGTTAACCATGGCTTGTCGACAAATTTATGTTTTAGCTTTTTCTTTACTAATGGACAATTTTTTTCATAAAGAGTGGTTACAATGTTCATAAATGTGTCATAGGCTTCATTTACATCTGATGCATAGACTTTTGTCCAGTCTTGCTTCAGCAAGTCTTCTTTAAAAGAACTGATTGCATTTTGTGATTTGTATCTGAACAATTTTAAAGTTTTTTTCTGTATTGGCCCCCGTGTGGCCATGGATAAGTGCAAAGACTGGCAAATGGTCACTTATATCATTTATCAATAATCCACTTTCTATTTTCTTATCAATAATATTAACAAACAGGTTATCAATAAGTGTAGCAGTGTGAACTGTGATTGTACTGGGATGTGTTATTGTGGGATATAGACTCATACTGTACATAGAATTAATGAACTCTGTAATTACATTTTGTTGAAATGGATTTAGTAAATCAATATTGAAATCTCCACAGATTACTACCATTTTCTTACTAGTAATATTATTATACAGCTCGACTAATTTATCTCTGAATGTCTCAATGCAAGTTCCCCAAATTCTATATATACAACTTATAATTAGATTTTTTGTTTTATCTTGGTCAATCTCAACAGTAAAACATTCCAGAATCCCTGGTAGTGCAAAGGACATTCCATTTACAAGCTTACACCTATACAGGTTATCAATATACAGTGCAACACCACCACCCTTTTTTGAGATCTGTTAATATGAAGCATCTGATATCCCTCTATTGCCATCAGGGGAGCCTGCTCTTCATTAAGCCAAGTTTCAGAGACTGTGATGGCTGTAAATTTTCTGTCTAGCTGTTTTAAATAGTCCTGAATCTGTGGAAAGTTTCTGTTAAGACTTCTGCTGTTGAAGTGTATTATTGATAGTTTACCATCTAGTTGCACTTGACTTTTGAATTGCTTTTCAGTGTAATATTCACAATGGTTATGAATATTATTGAAAAAGTGGTTATCAGGATCAATATCATTCTCCATCTCTTGTAGTTTATGTTCAGCATAATGGCATAGTTTCAAAGTTTGAATTTCCTCTCTCTGTGTCAAATGACATCCTCCAACTGGGGATAATTGATGTCTACTCAAGTCAGTCGTAAGTTTTTTTTTTTTTTTTTTTTTAAGTACATTGACATGGGATGTCACAAAAGAACATTCTTGCCGTGTGTGGATATGGATTATCATAGTCTCTTAATTTTCTTAATCAGTGTTCATCTATATTGATTTAAGTCAGTAAGATCTCTGATTATTATGGTCTTTGCTTCCTCAGGTGTTCCATTGAGTTTGATCCAAACTCTACAATTTCTTGTCCATGTTGCCTGTATCTTATTTTGTCTTTTCAGCATCTGTGCTTGCCGTGCTATTTCAGCATTAGTCTTTGTTAAATGTTCATTTAGGGAAACTTCTGTTCCCTGTAGCTTTCTGGCCTGCCTCAGTATGTCATTCTTTACCCTTCTGTTCACAAAGCGCATCACAATTGATTTCTTTGTTTTATTATCTTTTCTGGGTAAAGTATGACAGGCTGAAATTGCATTTACTTCAACCTTTATATTTCTACTTTCAAGGAACTGAAGCACCTGGTTTTCCAGGGAGACTGATTCACTCAGGGGAGCCTCCTCACCTCTCATTCCTGCTGTAACATTGGCATATGATTGGTATTTAATGTCTAGTCCACTTATAATTAGATCATCCATACGAAAATATTGTTCAAGATCCTCGACACGTCGCTCCAAGTCTGCAATTTTTTTTGTCTTTTTCCTTAATTGTTAATTTTAATTCTCGGACTTCTTCCATTAGCCCTAATAGTTTAAGCTGTTGACTAGCCACTTTGGTCAGTTCTTCTGACAAGAAGTTCATAGATTTTTTGATCTCTTCCATTTCCTCCTTCTTTGGTGGCATTTTTACTGACCTGTTGATAGTAAAACAATCTCTGCTGGTGTCACCGGTATCCGATCCGACCGACCTCGAATCCAGCTGGGGCCTCAGCTAGCCCCCTCCGCTGCTAGTCCCGCTGCTTAAAGCCACTGCAATTGAGCTCCTGTCCAGCCGGGGTGCCGGCAGCTCCTCCACCGAGCCCCGCCGCCCACCGCCACTGTAGTTGAGCTCCGATCCTGCTCCTGTCCAGCTGGGGTCCCGGTAGTTCCTCCACTGAGCCCTGCCACCCACCTACCGCCGTCTTCCTTCGTAGTTCCTCCACCGAGCCCCACCGTTGTAACTGCGCTCCGATTCTGGCTCTTATCCAGCTGGGGCCCCGGCTGCTCCTCCACTGGTCCCCGTCTCCTACCGCCACTGTACTTGAACTCCGATCCGGCTCCCATCCAACTGTTGCCTCGGTTAGTTCCTCCGGCGAGCCCCAATCACAGGATTCTAAGAATCTGCGCAAGAGGCTCAGCCGTCATCTACCGGGCTGATGCCGGGTCAGTGAGACGAACCGGGGACAGAGTCACTCCTTTGTATCGGTGTTAGGTGCTACGACTAGCTATGGTGTTAGCTATAGCAATAGTGTTAGCTTAGCAAATGCTTCAAGTAAAGCATAGCAGTGAACCACGAAAAGAAACGCTAATCAGTTTCCTCACGAATGAGAGCAGTCCAAAAAAGTCCAATTCTCACAGCGAGCGCAAAATAATCCTTCCTGACATGACGATCTCCCCGTGAAGAGTTGCTTGTGTTGTGATGATCTTAAGATGGGGCTCCTGCAGAAAGCAGAGTATCTTGGGTGTGGCCGACTTCATGCTTGGTTTGTGCTCTTTATTATCAGGTTTTCCTAAAACATCTTTAAAAAGTCTTCACTTGATCCAAAATGCTGCAGCAAGAGTTTTAACAGGTACTAGAAAGAGAGATCATATCTCTCCAGTTCTGGCCTCCCTTCATCGTCTTCCCATAGAGTTTAGAATTAAGTTTAAAATCCTTCTTCTTACTTACAAAGCTCTAAACAATCAGGCCCCTTTTTATTTAAAAGATCTGATACTACTGTATTATCCTAACAGAGTACTACGCTCCCAAAATGCAGGATTACTTGTAATACCTAGAATCTCCAAAAGTACAATGGGAGGCAGAGCCTTCAGTTATCAAGCTCCTCTCCTGTGGAACCAGCTGCCAATCTGGATTCGGGAGTCAGACTCGATCTCTGTTTTTAAGAATAGGGTTAAAACCTTCCTTTTTGATATAGCCTACAATTAGGGAGGGATCATGTGTCTCTGAACCCTCCCTTAGTTATGCTGCTAATAGGTTTAGACAGCCGGGGGACCTCCAATAATGCACTGGGCTTCACTCCTTTCTTCACTCTCAATGAAATCTTTTTTTTTTTTTTTTTGCACAGATTGAGTCCCCATCGTGCTGTTTGCTCTCTACATGTCTGTTCTTTTCATCTTCTCTATCCCCTCACCCCCCAGCCAGTCGCAGTAGATGACTGTCCCTCCCTGAGTCTGGTTCTGCTGGAGGTTTCTTCCTGTTAAAAGGGAGATTTTCCTCTCCACCGTCACCAAGCGCTTGCTCACAGGGGATCACCTGATTGCTGGGGTTTTTCTGCAACTGTGGGGGTTCCCCTACCGGAGTGGTGGCTCAGTTGGTAGAGCATCCGCCCCACACCTGGGAGGCATGGGTTCAAATCCTGGCTGGGTCATACCAAAGACCATATAAAAATGGTGCTTTCTGCCTTCTAGCGTGGTGCTCAGCATAATAGAACGGGGAAAGGAAAGTTATGCACAGAGCTACCAGAGAACTGACCCCCCACTGTAGCTTTCACTACTTACAGTAGCTGTGTGGCCTAGGGTCAGAGAAACGGAGATAGGTGCCGCCCCATACACCAAAATGGTGTTCCACATGCTGTGGAAGGGAATAAAGGAAAAGAAGAGGGGGTTCCCCTACAGCTGAAAGTGCTATGAGATGACTGTTGTTGTGAAATGGTGCTATATAAATAAAGCTGAATTGAATTTAATTGAATTGCACTTCAAATGAGTAATCTGCAATCCAGGAGCAACAGTAATTTAGAGTGTCCAAAAATGACATCTCTCTTTTTGTAATGGGCCTTGGTGCTGACAAAATGGCTTTTTTGCGGGCTGGATCAACATGTCTGCCCTCTGCTGACAAAATGTGACCTCAGTATTTAACCTCTTCTTTCCACAACTGTAATTTTTCCTTGTTGACTTTGTGACTTTGTTTTGCTTATAAACTTCAATAGGTCAGTGGTGTCTTTTTTGCATATTTCTTCATCAGATCATGCCAGCAATATGTCGTCAACATATAGGAGCAACTGGCTCCCGTGAGGAGGAACAAACTGTGCCAAGTTTGTTGACATTGCCTGTGAAAAAATGGTGACACAGTAACCTTGTGACAATCTGGTGAATGTGTACCTTTTATTTTCAAATGTGAATGCAAACTAAAACTGATGATCGGAATGAAAGGGGATGCTGAGAAAAGCATTACTGACATCAATCACTGTGAAATGTTTCATTTGCGGTTGCAGGTCATTTAACAACGTGTGTGGGTCTGGGACTGAAACAGCCCTTGGGAGAACTGATTTGTTCACTGCCTGAAGGTCTTGGACCATCTGCCTGCCGGAGGATGGTGCAGCCTTCTGCACACGAAACAAGGGTGTGTTACATGGTGATTCTGGACATGGTACAATGACGCCTGCCTTTTTCAGATCCTCTATAACAGGTTTAATGCCCTCTTGGGCCCCTGGATGTTGAGGATACTGTCTTTGGTAAGCACTATAGTGGGATTTAGCATTTATTGTAACCAGTTCTGCATTTTTCATCAAGCCTACATCTGCCTTCCTGTTGACCACAGAGAATTTGGAATTTCTAAGAGTGCATGTTCCTCTCCTTCTGTTAGTGGAAAAAGTGATCATGTTAGTGAGTTGGAGACATCAATGTTGACCTTCTTCTGCACTGTGGTCACCCAGTTCAAAGGCAGTGAGTAGGTCTCAAGTTTTGGGGAATATTTAACTTTTGGATCAGGTGTATCTGTCCAAGATAGACCACATTCCTCTGCTGTTGTTACAAAACGGCCTATATCCTTCCAGTGCATGTGTCTGGGTTTGATTAGGGCAATGTGGGGTGCCTCCCAGTGTTTGAAATGTCTGCTGTCTTCAGCACATAACACAACGGATGCCCCCACATAACCCCTTGGTGACCAATGTAGATTCTTCATCACCAATCTGGAGGATGGATTTGCAAGGAATGTTTTTTCATAGTTTTGATCTGGGCCACTCAGATGTCTGTTATACATGCTGCAATGATATTGATCTGTGGCCTGCTTTGTAGTGGGGATGTCTGATTTAAAATATTGTGTAATCTTCGCCACCAGGTCCACAGTCACAGCAGTTGGCCCGGCCGGAACCAAACTGAGTGAGTAAAAATACCTTGGCATAGCGAAATCCTGCAACACATTTACTCCCGTCACATGTAGAAAATGTGATGCTCTCATACCGTTCTCTGTTGGGATTATGGCAATATGGAGAGCTGTGAGCAAATCTCTGGCCAAAAGGTTAACGGGACATGCCTGTGATAATATGAATGAACCTCCTGCAATGTCCCCTGTGACAGGATCTTATACTTTTACAGTTTTGGAGATGTGTTCGGTTTTCAGTTTACCGTTTGCTGATTTGACAGTTACTGTTTGATCTGATTTTGTGAAACCTTAATATTAACATTTATTTATTAACCTTAACATTTGTTTGTTTTCTCCCATAGATTGAGTCCCCATCGTGCTGTTTGCTCTCTACATGTCTGTTCTTTTCTTCTTCTCTATCCCCTCACCCCCCAGCCAGTCGCAGCAGATGACTGCCCCTCCCTGAGCCTGGTTCTGCTGGAGGTTTCTTCCTGTTAAAAGGGAGTTTTTCCTCTCCACCGTCGCCAAGTGCTTGCTCACAGGGGATCGCCTGATTGCTGGGGTCTTTCTGCAACTGTGGGGGTTCCCCCCTACAGTTGATAGTGCTATGAGATGACTGTTGTTGTGAAATGGCGCTATATAAATAAAGTTGAATTGAACTGAATTGAATTGAACATCCATCCCTGAAATGACTGATCTGCATGCCCCTGTATCACAGAGAAAGGTGTGTTTTGTGGACTTGGAGAAGGCATTTGACTGCGTCCCTCGTGGATTTTTGTGGGGGGTGCTTCGGGAGTATGGGGTATCGGGCTTGTTGTTACGAGCTATTCGGTCTCTGTGCGACCGTTGTGAGAGTTTGGTTCGTATTGCCAACACTCGGTCGAAATCATTCCCAGTGAGAGTTGGACTCCGCCAGGGCTGCCCTTTGTCACCGATCCTGTTCATAATTTTTATGGACAGGATTTCTAGGCGCAGCCAGGGAACGGAGGGTGTCATGCTTGGTGACCACAGGATCTCATCTCTGTTGTTTGCAGATGATGTTATCCTGCTGGCTTCATCCAGCAATGACCTACAGCTCTTGCTGGGACGGTTTTCCGCTGAGTGTGAAGTGGCTGGGATGAGAATCAGCACCTCCAAGTCCGAGTCCATGGTCCTCAGCCGGAAAAAGGTGGATTGTCCTCTCCGGGTTGGGGACAGGCTCCTGCCCCAAGTGGAGGAGTTTAAGTATCTTGGGGTCTTATTCACGAGTGAGGGGAAAATGGAGCGAGAGATCGACAGACGGATTGGAGCAGCATCTGCAGTGATGCGGACGTTGTACCGGTCTGTTGTGGTGAAGAGGGAGCTTAGTTCTAGGGCAAAGCTGTCGATTTACCAGTCAATCTACGTTCCTACTCTCACCTATGGTCACGAGCTTTGGGTAATGACCGAAAGAACGAGATCGCGGATACAAGCGGCTGAAATGAGCTTTCTCCGTAGGATTGCTGGACTCACCCTCAGAGATAGGGTGAGGAGCTCAGTCATCCGGGAGAGGCTCAGAGTAGAACCGCTGCTCCTCCACATTGAAAGGAGTCAGTTGAGGTGGTATGGGCATCTGATTAGGATGCCTCCTGGACGCCTCCCACTTGAGGTGTTTCAGGCACGTCCCACTGGGAGGAGACCCCGGGGCAGACCCAGGACTCGGTGGAGAGACTATGTCTCCCAGCTGGTCTGGGAACGCCTTGGTATCCTCTCTGAAGAGCTGGAGCAGGTGGCTGGGGAGAGGGAAGTCTGGGCTTCTCTGCTTGAACTGCTGCCGCCGCGACCCGGACCTCCGGAAAAGCGGTAGAAGATGGATGGATGGATGGATCATGTTGAGGCAGAGGAGGGGGAGAAGGAGTAGGAGGAGGAGGTGGCTCTTTGATTGGAGACGCGGCAGCCGCCACTTGGTTGGCATTTGGATAGGGGGAGGTGGTGTTTTTCACCCCCTTGGCACGCCTTATACAGAACACAAATTAGACAAGTCCTTTTTCTTACAATTGTCAGAATGTTGAGAGTCCTGATTTTTGCTTTTTACCGTCTGGTCCAAATCGGCTTGTTGCTTTTTTTGCAATTTGGAGCCTCTTCTCTGCCTCAATAAGTCCATATTTCACCACCTTGTGTCATGCCGAAGACCATATAAAAGTGGAACTTCCTGCCATCCAGCTTGGTGCTCAGCAATAATGGAATGGAGGAGGGAAATCTGTAGCGGTGCCTTGCATGGCAGCGGCCCTCTGATTCTACATATGGGGTGTGTGATTAACAATGTAGATAGGAAAAACACAATTTTGTTCTACTGTACATGATTGGCTGTATGGTGGAATGACAATAAAGGGTGATTTTATTTACTGCCACCTGCCGCCAGTCTTATGGCAGAAACCAAAGTGTCACAGTTGGCTACTTTAAGTTTCGTTTTAAATTGGAACGTCCTTATTTTGCCAGAAACCTTGTGCTATTTCTGTCCTTTCTATGCATAAAATTACCATCACCAGACAGCACAAATATTTCATTTTCATCCTCTTGCGCAACACAGCAACAACCAGAGCACAAACAACCCTTCTTTCTGCCTGCCTGGATGACTTCTTTGTCTGCTGTAGCTGCCTTTCTGCTGCAGCAATTACCCATTTTTTTTCCCCTCACCAAGACCAGCTGTGAATCAGCAGCACACAAACAGCAGCAAGCTGTAACACTCAGTCCCAAAAGCACTTATGATAAACAGATCTGTCAACCCGAGTCTCTCACTATGAACCTATTGCCCTAAAAACACATTCATTTTCCTCCCACATTAATCACTTACAAGTCTCCCATACACAAATTTACCATTTCCTGTGAAACAATCACGTCAGCATCCTTTTACACTTCACAATAACAAGAAAAACAACAGTCCCGACTTCAGTCGCACTTTTTGACTTCCACGTTTGTGGGATCTACTTTTCCTCTCTTTTCCTCGACAAAATAAGCCATGAAACATTAAAAAGAGCACAAACACACAAATGACCAGAAAAAAAAAAAAAACTACAGCTATTTATTTGATGTATTTATTATAATCCGGGCTTATTTCACTGTTATATATTTTAAAGAATTATTTTTATCTGATTTTATTTTAAGCCTATTTTGAATTGTGCCTTAATATATTCAATACCAGTGCTATTTACCTGCATTTTTCACGGTTAACCCTTACCATACCGACGCTCACTTTTGATGTTTGATAAGATTCTGACTCGGTATATTATCAATGCTTACTTCGCTGTTATGGAATTCTTACATCGATTTTTTGCATGTTTTACCAGGTCCACTTGGTGCCATCCATAATGCACTATCATTCGCGGCCTCAAACCAGGACCTAACAAGCCTCTATCTTGTCCAAACCAAACCTTTCATTCGAACTTTACGATATCAAATGCCTGGTTTACACTCTGTTCTACGCACACCACTGGGACTCAAACCCAGCGTCCATATCATAAAATAACATGACATTTAATTACAGTGATCTGCCTGGAGGGTACCTCTGTCACTCATCAGCTTCCAGTGTCTCTGGACCGTGTGCCTCCACTGCAGCAAAACCGAGCCGTTGGACCCAGTGTGGGAGGGCTTTTTCTTCTCAGCTGTGCACAGCTGGCATTGGCCCGAAACCGCCGGGAGCAAAAATGAGGTATTGGGTCCCTGTTCGGTTGCGCCAAATATGTTGGAAAAATCTGTGATGAAGCTCACTCAAAAACAAAACAAACAAAACAAAAAAAAAAACAACAAAAAAACAGGCAGGATCAAAAGTTTAAGTAGATTTAATCTCTGACCAGGAGAACAATACAGAAATGGCCCCAAGAGTCCATTCACGCAACATTCTCTCAAACACACACATTGTCCAGTCTTTTAAGGCTTTTGTTACGAAGGAGGAGCAGAAGGAAATGTCCTCGTCAATTTGCTCAGTACATCTGGTCAAAACAGAGTGTATACATTAGCTCTTTCTCCCAGGAACTAGGACGGCTCCTCATTTTCACTCACACAGGAAGCTTACAGGGCGAACCAAAACAGGTGATAACTGACTTTTTTTTTTTTTTTTACAAAATTTATATTTACATTAAAGCCTCATAAACTTACAGAACAATTCCTTCACACAAAGAAGATTTCATCCTGAAAATAAAGATCAGCAGACGTTACTGGACTGCAGCACCTCAACTGTGAGTTCTCATGTGATAAACCAAAACACTGAATGAAGCGCTTCCCACATACTTTACAAGGCTACAGCTTCTCAGTGTTTTATTTATTTGCATCTAATTTCATTACAAGTGCAATGGGCCCCAACCAGGGGTCTATGGTTACACTTTAAATCAAAAAGCTTTGTTTCCAAGGGCTCGCTTCAAGATGGGAGACTGTTCCTCTGATTGCTGAGCTCTGTATTTCACAGATGCTAGGGCTGCCGGGGATCACCTGTAGATATTTTTTCAGGTTCTTCTTCACCTGTGTGAATTCTCATGTGAGTTTTCAAAGTACCACAGTGACTAAAACTCTGTCTACATGTTTTACAAGAAAATGGCTTCTCACCTGTGTGGATTCTCATGTGAGATTTCAAATTATCAAGTCGATTAAAACTCTGCCCACATGTTTCACAAGAAAATGGCTTGTCACCTGTGTGGATTCTCATGTGAGATTTCAAATTATTAAGTCGATTAAAACTCTGCCCACACGTTTCACAAGAAAATGGTTTTTCACCTGTGTGAATTCTCATGTGAGTTTTCATATAACCACGTTGACTAAAACTCTGCCCACATGTTTCACAAGTGTATGGCTTCTCACCTGTGTGGATTCTCATGTGAGTTTTCATATAATCACGTTGACTAAAACTCTGCCCACATGTTTCACAAGTAAATGGCTTCTCACCTGTGTGAATTCTCATGTGAATATTCAAAGTACCACATTGCTTAAAACTCTTCCCACAGGTTTTACAAGAAAATGGCTTCTCACCTGTGTGGATTCTCACATGACATGATAAATGACTCTTATCCCTGAATCTTTTCCCACATGTGTTGCAAACATGTGACTTAACAGTGTGATGTTTCTTCTTCTGGGACTCATTTTTACAGTCTTTGTCATTATCAGAACATTTGACAGACTTTTCTCCTGTGTCAGCATCACACTGATTCTCTGACATGGAGGAGTTGTCTACATTGTTACGGTCACTTCTGTTTCTGTCAAGTCTCTTCTTTGGCTCTTCATGTTTACGTGATCCTGGCTTTACATTCTTACCTGCTCCCTGGTCTTGGCTCTCAGTGTCAGCAGAGTTGTGAGAGAGGAGCTGCTCACTGTTTGCTTCAGTTTCACTCTTGTCATTGTCCTCATCAGCAGGAGTCACCATGAAGGTATCAGTCTCTTGTTTCAGTCCAAAGTCTTCTTCCTCCTGACTGCTACAGAGTTCTTCTTCTTCCTCTTTAACCCGTGCAGCATCTTGTTCCTCCTGGTCCAGACTGGAGTTCCTCTCCTGGTTACAGAGCTGCTGGACAGTGGGAACCTCCTCCTCCTTACAGTCATGTAGCTGTGGAACATCTGGAGGGACAACAAGACACAGAAAATGCTAGTAGTAGAAAAACCAGAGAGAATAAAAACACTGTTGGTCAAAAAAGTCACCATGTGGAAATAGTTTTTCAGGTGCATCTGGACTGAACACGAGGTGCAAATACATGTAAAGTTAATGTAAACATGCAGAAGACTCGCACGTGATGAATCCGTTTCAGATTCAACAAGTTATTTAAAGGGGACATTATTTTTCCATTATTTACCTTTTGTTCTTATTAAAGACAAAAATAGAAAGGAGATGTTTTTACCTTCTTTACATGTTTCGATTGTTCACTGCAGCCTTTGTCTTCGACTGTGCACTGCAGCCTTTGTCAGAACAAAGGCTGCAGTGCACAGTCGAAACATGTAAAGAAGGTAAAAACATCTTTCTATTTTTGTCTTTAATAAGAACAAAAGGTAAATAATTAAAAGAAGACAAAATGAACCTACTTGAGCTATTATTTTTCCACATGTTAACATGGTTCCCTGAAGTCTAAAAGGGGCACATGATGAAAACTTTACTTTTTCCAGTGTTTTTACTCATGAATTTGTCTATCTGGAGTGGCTATCAACAAAAATACTAAAAAAAAAACCAAACAAAGAACCCACAACCTGTTGCTCTGTTAGGTCCACCATGACCTCACTAGATCTCCAGTGAGCATTTCTGATTTGTCACCAGTTGTGACATGATGGTTCCATCTTTTACTTAAGGCGTGTCTAACAAGTACTCATGTCCTGGTGTTGTCAGGTTTTCACTTGTGAAGACAGGTGAGCTGTGGTAATACAGAGATGAATTCATTCCTCGGGGTCAACATGGCTGAGTCGTGCTCAGCACATCAACAGTAGTTTCTTTCACTCAAACTCTGGGTTTTTTCAAGACCATCGTGTTTCAATCAATCTACAGAATCTACGGTGAAAAAGAAAACTATTCAGTTTGCTGCTGGACATGAAAAGTGACGCACAGCCCCATGATGTAATAATTATAACACAAACAAGATGTCTGTTCATCTGTTCATTGAAAACATCAAGTAACACATAATGTAAATACTGGTCTGCATTAATTAACCCCACACATCTGCATATCAGGAGCCCCCAATGAGAACTGTGACCAACATAAAATGGCTGGGAAACCAAGAAGTCCCCCTTCCAGAAAACAGAACCCCTCATGTGAGTAAAAGCTTCTGGATAAATGTTAAGTCAGTGTGGTCAGAAATGGAGGCGCTAGAGAGTAAATGGTGTTCACTTATAAAATGCTTTTTTCTCATCTCTGGATGACCAAAGCTCTTTACAGATCCTGCTGTCCACACATTCACACACTGATGGTGGTGGAGCTGCCATACACAGGTGCTGGCCTGACCCACCAGGAGCATCTGGGGTTTCAGTGTCTTGCTCAAGGACACTTCAACATCCAGACTGCAGACAGAGGGGGAATCAAACCCCTGACCCTCCGATCAGTAGTCGGCCACACTACACCTGCACCACAGCCGCCCCAGAGGTGACAGAGAGGTGACAACATGTTGTCAAACAGGTCTGTGCGATATGACCAAAATTTCATTTCACGATATACAGTGAGGCAAAAAAGTATTTAGTCAGCCACCAATTGTGCAAGTTCTCCCACTTAAAAGATGAGAGAGGTCTCCAATTTTCATCATAGGTATACCTCAACTATGAGAGACAAAATGAGAAAAAAAAAATCCAGAAAATCACATTGATGTTTAAAGAATTTATTTGCAAATTATGGTGGAAAATAAGTATTTGGTCATCTACAGACAAGTAAGATTTCTGGCTCTCACAGACCTGTAACTTCCTCTTTAAGAGGCTCCTCTGTCCTCCACTCATTACCTGTATTAATGTCACCTGTTTAAACTCTTTATCAGTATAAAAGACACCTGTCCACAACCTCAAACAGTCAGACTCCAAACTCCACTACGGCCAAGACCAAAGAGCTGTCAAAGGACACCAGAAACAAAATTGTAGACCTGCACCAGGCTGGGAAGACTGAATCTGCAATACGTAAGCAGCTTGGTGTGAAGAAATCAACTGTGGGAGCAATTATTAGAAAATGGAAGACACACCAGACCACTGATAATCTCCCTCGATCTGGGGCTCCACGCAAGATCTCACCCCGTGGGGTCAAAATGATCACGAGAACGGTGAGCAAAAATCCCAGAACCACATGAGGGGACCTAGTGAATGACCTGCAGAGAGCTGGGACCAAAGTAACAAAGGCTACATCAGTAACACACTACGCCGCCAGGGACTCAAATCCTGCAGTGCCAGACGTGTCCCCCTGCTTAAGCCAGTACATGTCCAGGCCCAATCGTCACATGCAGCCAAAGAACACCATACCTACTGTGAAGCATGGGGGTGGAAACATCATGCTTTGGGGCTGTTTTTCTGCAAAGGGACCAGGACGACTGATCCGTGTAAAGGAAAGAATGAATAGGGCCATGTATCATGAGATTTTGAGTGAAAACCTCCTTCCATCAGCAAGGGCATTGAAGATGAAACGCGGCTGGGTCTTTCAGCATGACAATGATCCCAAACACACCGCCCGGGCAACGAAGGAGTGGCTTCGTAAGAAGCATTTCAAGGTCCTGGAGTGGCCTAGCCAGTCTCCAGATCTCAACCCCATAGAAAATCTTTGGAGGGAGTTGAAAGTCCGTGTTGCCCAGCGACAGCCCCAAAACATCACTGCTCTAGAGGAGATCTGCATGGAGGAATGGGCCAAAATACCAGCAACAGTGTGTGAAAACCTTGTGAAGACTTACAGAAAACGTTTGACCTCTGTCATTGCCAACAAAGGGTATATAACAAAGTATTGAGATGAACTTTTGTTATTGACCAAATACTTATTTTCCACCATAATTTGCAAATAAATTCTTTAAACATCAGACAGTGTGTTTTTCTGGATTTTTTCCCCCTCATTTTGTCTCTCATAGTTGAGGTATACCTATGATGAAAATTGGAGACCTCTCTCATCTTTTAAGTGGGAGAACTTGCACGATATACATTTTCTGTCAATTCTATAGTTTATATATGAGAACCAATTAAAAGGACCATCTCTTTTTCTACATTTTAAATTACGTACTGAAAAAAATCAATGTTAAAAATTCATCTGTCAATTTTATGCATTTTTTTCCTCTTAATTTTGCAATGTTGTTATCAAACTGTTTTTAATGTGCATTTGAAATTACTTCAACGTTGTTCTTTATAGCTACTGGACTAATTATAAATGATTAGAAATCAAGACACATTAAGAGCCAGTCTGTTCCTCCCACACGCTTTATTTTTTTATTTAGTGTGTATGCGGACACTGTCACCCACTTTTTTTTTTTTTTTTTTTTGTTACTTATTTGTACCCGTAGGTAGACTTGGTTTGCAGTCTGGTGACAAGCCACCGGCTGCTGGTCGCTGCGTGCGCGAGCGCCCTAAACCTACATGTTTTTGGTGTGTGGGAGGAAACCGGAGAAATCCCGGAGTAAACCCGCGCAACACGGGGAGAACATGCAAACTCCACACAGCTCACTGTTGGTCGGGGGCTGGGATCGAACCCACGATCTCATGATCCCCGCGGTCCCCCGGCCGAGGGTAAAACTGTGCTGCCACAGTGCTAAACCACTGCGCCACCGTGCAGCCAACATTACTAAAGCCTTTTGCAGCTTTAGTAATGTTTGTTCAGACAAAATAAGAAACTCGGCAGTGATTTAAACCACAACGATGGTCTGATACACTAATGTTTCTTATTAGCGACAAGTTAGCATCATCATTTAGCATTTGCCATCTTATAACTGGAGAGAGATGGCGTTAACGTTACTGACCTTCAATTAAAATGAGGTTCGAGGACTATCCTCTCTGATGCAGCACGGTGGGAAAAACTCCCACATCCTGGCACAGAAATAGTGGCTCCACAGAAGTAGCGGCAAAACATTAGCATGCTGTTGGCTGCTGTGGTGCACCTGGTGCACTGTGGGGGAGAGGCAGGGCGGTGATGAGTAGAAATGGGTTTGTGTCTTAAATCCCGATATAAACGATACAATTTTATATGAAACGGTAGACATTTATCATGTCTCTGATATACAGTATATTGTCATATTGCACAGCCCTGTTGTCAAACTATTCTTCTACCACTTAATCCTTTTCAGGTTGTGGGGGGGGGGGGGGGGGGGGGGACTGGAGCCTATCCCAGCATCTTTGAATGAGAGACAGGGTCCACCCTGGACAGATCAGCAGTCCATCGCAGGGCCAACACAGACAGACAGACAACCATTCACTCTCACAGTCAGACCTAAGGACTGTTTTGAATCCCCAGTTGATGATAATTAACCAAACCTGCATGTCTTTGGTCTGTGGGAGGAAACCAGAGTACTCAGGCAAAACCCACACAGACACGGGAAGAACATGCAAACTCCACACAGAAGGGTCACTGATGGTCAGGGGGTGGGATCAAACCTGTCACCTTCTTACTGTGGTGCCACAGTGCTAACCGCTGCTCCACCAAGGTGCTGTTGTCAAACGAATGCTTGAACAACGTTATACCCCACACAGGTGTAAAAATTAAAATGGTGCTAATGACCAGGGACATTTTATAGCCCCGTCTGCTAAACCACAGGACGACAACCAGGGCTCATCTGTGCCGAGTTTGATAGAGCGACTAAATTACAAGACTTGTAAAAATGTTGGTGACCAGGTCTGACCAGGCTGGAAACTAACTGGTGATTCTATGGGGAGTGAACAGGTGGGTGTGTGTGGGGGGTGGGGGGGGAGCTAGTGAAGAGGCAGACTTGGAGAGAGAAAAATCAGGAAAACTAGAGACTATATGAGAATAATTACAAGGCAACGTAAACCATCTCCATAGAAACGATATTGTACCATCCTCTATCACAGATGAAAATATCTTCACGTTTTAAATGTCAAGATATCACCGAGCTGTTTGTGTACTCTTCATCCTGTACACAAACATGTGTCGGAGCAGACATGACAACAGACATATTATAAAGTATGCTGATGACTCAGTTATTGTCAGTCTCCTCCAGGATGGTGAGAGTGGCCACGGCCCAGTAGTTGATGATTTTGTTCACTGGTGTGAGGATTCCTACCTGCAGCGGAATACGACAAAAACTAAAGATATGATTATTGACTTTAGGAGGAAAACTCCCAGGCACAAAGTCACTGTACTAAAAGGCCAGACCACTGAATGTGTACAATCCTACAAATATCTTGGGACGATTATTGATAGTAATTTAAAGTTTGAAGAGAACTGAGAAAGGGTGTGCAACAAGGGTCAGCAACATTTGCATTGTTTAAGGAAACTTACACACTTCCAAGTTGACCGAACCATAATGACAATGTTTTATCGGGCTTTTATTGAATCTGTTTTATCCTTTTCTTTAGTGTCATGGTTTGGTCAGACAAAACTGAAACAGAGGAAATCCTTGGATCAGGTAGTTAGATGGTCCAGTCGTTTGCTTGGTGAGTCACAGCTGAGCCTGACATCCCTGTACACCAGACAGGTACAGAGGATGGCTACCTCCATTTTAAATGATGACTCCCACCCTTTGCACTGCCACTTTCAGCTTCTTCCCTCCAGACGGAGGTTTGCTGTCCCAAAAAGTAAAACCCAGCGCTACAAAAACAGCTTTGTCCCTGCTGCTGTCAAAGAGTTGAACAAGTTGTAACAATATATTGCACATAATTTAGTTACCTATTTATCAATTTTATTTTATATTTACTTATTTTTGTAGGTTTTTTATTTGGGTTCTAAATCTTTTATTGGGTTTTGGACTTTTGAGTTTTTAACCTCTTTGACTAGTCTTTAACTTTTTAATATGACTCTTCTCTCTTATCTCTTTGTTTTGTCTCTTATCTCTTTGTCTTATGTCCTGATTGGTGGAGCCTTCAGTACTTTCATCATGTTTATAATCAGCTTCATGTGTGCCTGTGTTTGTGTTCATGTTGAATGTAATTGTGGTTTGTAAATATGGATGTCACCTGACTGCAAAACAAATCTACCTACGGGTACAAATAAAGGAACCTGAACCTGAGCTCTACTCTAGACACTGGTCATACCACATGGATCAGTCAAAGATAAACTAGACCAGTACAAATACATCAGATTTATGTAGTTACTGGAAATATTAATTGAATATTATCATTTTATTTTAGGACAGTTTCTCAAAGACTCAACCTGAACATTTTCTAACTTTTTACCTGTTTCATTCTCACAGAGAGTCTCTGAGGTCACAGAGTTGTCATCACTGTTACTATCACTTCCTGTTTTCAGTCGCCTCTTCTTTGGTTTGGGTTCTTCTTCTTCTTTAGTGGATCCTGAGTCGACATACCGGCTTCCTTCCTCATCTTGGATCTCAGTTCCAGCAGAGTTGTGAGAGAGGAGCTGCTCACTGTTTGGTTCTGCTTCACTTTGCTGCTTTTCCTCACAAACAAGAGTCCCCATGAAGGTATCGGCCTCCAGCTTCACTACCAGCTGTTCTCCCTCCTGACTGATACACAGTTCCTCCTGTTCCTCTTTAACCTGTGGAGCTTCTGGTTCCTCCTGGTCCAGGACAGAGTTCCTCTCCTGGTTCCAGAGCTGCTCCTCAGTCACAACTTCCTCCTCTTTACATTCAGGTTGCTGTGGGAAATCTGGAGCAACAAAGACAAAGAAGGGGGAGAAAAAAGTTTCACTTTACAAATTAATAAGGAACAAATGTATCAAATCTTGAATTTAGGAACAAAATATTGGAAGAAAATTAACAAATTTGCACATTTAAGACACAACCATGATTGAAACCAGAACCAGAGTTTTCTAAAGCCTCATTCAAACCATTATAGTCCCACATACCTATTCTGTGGATTTTTATCTGGGAGCACCAGTGCATATTCAGTAGTCTGTGCTGACGATCGATCTCTTCCTCGTACTGGTTGGTGATTTGTTCAAACCCTGTTATTACTTCTTCAGCAGCCAGTCGCTCTCTGACCAACTCTCTCAGACGCTGACCTGAAAACATCTTTATGGTTTGTTTACTTCCTCCAGATGTTGTGATGTGGCTGCTGATGGTCAGAGCTAGCAGGATGAGGCTAGTTCAGTTAGCCTGAAGGCCTAACAAAAGTCCTCAGACTCAGAATGTGAACTTCAACATGGTTCTTTATTCTCCAGCACTCAGCACAGACCATCAATGGCAGGTCTCCACAGAGCTACATCAGCTATTCATCCATGAGGAGCAGAAGAGGAGCCGAACCACCAACACCGACCAGCTAAACGTTCTCACCAACCTGTTCCTGCAACAATCAGAGAAGAGAAACATTCTTCACTATGATCCACCTGGCAGGTATAACAGACAGTTTCATTTATGTTTCTTTTTTCTTTAACTGTGACACTTTCTTTACTGGTCAACTCAAACCAGACCATCAATGATGGCGTAGCTCATTCTGGCCTGGTGAAATCACCCCGGGGATTGTCAGATCTACTGACTGGTAACATTAACCTTAATAACACTCTAGATACACACCCATCTAGGATGTGCTTCAGGTCAAGGTCAATGACCTAGGAGGAGTAATGTTTTATTGTGACATAAAGGCCCGGATCTCCTGACCTTTGACATTGACCTTGAGTACAACTTGGATGCAGGCCCACCTGAGGATCATTGTGAGGGAGTATGGTGAACATCGGGGCAAATCCCTGGGAGGATTCCCGTGAAATAGATACTTCCGGTGCCACACGAGTAGGCTGCCTTTTTGCAACAGCGGATCAATTTCTGCCTATTTCCATTTACTTATCTGGCTCTCTTGCTAATCTTTCTGATCCAGCGACACCTTTATTCCATCCAAACACGCAGATCGTCCAAATGTCTCCTGAGCCAGCGGACGCTGGAGCCACTGTTTCTTGCAGGAGGCAGTACAATATAGACCAGCTGTTAGCACTTAACCGGCCCATGATGCTAACGCAAAAACTCGACATACTAGGAGAAATAAGACGGAAACGGTGTGGATGTCAAGCTGGAGTAAGACGGCGGGCGAGGAATACAAGGTACAGACCCGTCCTCCCATCTGTCATTATGGAGAATGTTTGATCGCTACTCAATAAAACTGATGAGCTAGCGGCTATCTCCCGCTACGAGAGCGTGTACAGAGAGAGTAGCCTGTTGTTGTTGTTTACCGAGACGTGGCTAACAGAACTAGCAACAGATGCTAACATCGAACTGGAGGGTTTCCACACAGTGGACAGTGGGAAGGCAAGAGGCGGGGGAGTGATAATGCATGTCAATAACAACTGGTGCAGACTGGGACATATTATGGTTAAGGAACAGCACTGTAGCAAAGACATCGAGTTGCTAGCTGTTCGCATGTGGCCTACCTATCTCCCGAGGGAATACTCACACGTGATCTGTATTGTTATTTATGCAAATCCGACGGCGAACGCTGGGACAGCGCGTGACATCATCCACTCAGTAACTGGCAGGCTGCAGACAGAACACCCAGATGCTCTTCTCCTCATCTCAGGTGATTTCAACCTTATTTCACTGTCCTCCATTCTACCCATGTTTACCCAGTATGTCACATGCCACACTAGAGACAATAAAACACTGGACTTATTCTATGCAAATACTAAGGAGGCGTACACCTCATCACCACTCCCCCCACTCGGGAGATCGGATCACAACTTGGTTCATCTCCTGCCGGTGTACAAACCCCTAGTACACAGACAACCTCCAGTCTTGCGCACAGTGAAGTTATGGTCTGAGGAGGCAATGGATGCTCTAAAGGACTATTTTGAAACGACTGCCTGGGAGCAGCTCTGCGATCCACATGGTGAGGACATCGACGGCCTCACTCACACCATCATGGACTACATCAGCTTCTGTGTGGACAACACCGTACCCACCAACACCATATGGTGTTGCTCGAACAACAAACCCTGGATCAACCCTGAGATAAAAACACTTTCGAGAGAGAAGAAGAGGATCTTCAGGTCGGGGAACAGGGAGATGTTGAAGTCCGTACAGAGGGAGCTGAGGAGGAAGATCAGAGAAGGCAAGGACAGCTTCAGGAAGAAGATGGAGGACAAGCTGCAACAGAGTGACATCGGCAGGGTCTGGAAAAATCTTAAAACCATCTCTGGGCTCCAGAATACCTCCCCCCAGGCCACGGGGGGGCAGGGAGTGGGTGAACAATCTGAACCTGTTTTTTAATAGGTTTGACCAACCGCCCTCCCCCCCGACTGCACAACAACCACTGCTGCCTCTAAAGTCATTGAGACCTGCTGTCCACACCCCACTCCACCAACACCCCCTCACTCCTAGCACACAGCCCCCCCCCCCCAACCTGACCCTCACTAAGACCCAGGTGAGGACGGAGCTGAGGAAGATCAAGGTGAGGAAGGCCTCGGGACCGGACGGCATCAGCGCGAAGCTCTGATGAGTGAATTAAATCTTTAAAGCTCGCTTTAAAGAATTAATCCCTTCAGCACTTACTCGATTACCATGTCTCAGTATAGCAGAGGACACCTCGCTTGAACCCATCACAATTAGACCTTTTAGTTGATAGTACTGCAGTCTCACTGCGGACAACACTTGACTCCATAGCCCCTCTTAAAAGGAAAACTATTAAAAATAGGAGATTAGGCATCAAAACTGGGGATTCTAAATTGTCCTTAGGTATGATTGTGAGAGTGAATGGTTTTCTGTCTCTCTGTGTTGGCCCTGCGATGGACTAGTGATCTGTCCAGGGTGGACCCTGCCGCTCGCCCAAAAGATGCTGGGATAGGCTCCAGCCCCCCCGCAACCCGAAAAAAGGATTAAGCGGAAGAAGATGGATTAGCTCAATGGTACAACTCCCACACTCGTGAGTTAGAACAGAAAGTCAGCTTCTGTGAAAGGCTTTCGTGTGCAAATAAGACAGAAGAATCATGTTCAGCCTTGAATGCCAGCCTTATCACCTATAAGAAATCTCTCCGTAATGCTAGGCGACAGTACTATTCATCCTTGATAGAAAAAAATGAAAATAACCATCGATTTCTTTTTAACACTGTAGCTCAGTTAACCAAGAGCCACAATGCCACAGATTCCTACATTCCTCCAACTCTTAGTGCTGACGACTTTTTGAATTTTTTTTAATGATGAAATTATCAGGATCAGGAATAATATTCCAAAAAAATAGCCCCTTTAAAAATACCAAGCCTATGCCCAACACTGCTGTCCACAGGCTCAGAACTCAGTTTTTTCTAAATTTTCTCTTATTAGTCATTCTGCTCTAGCCTTAATAGTGTCGGCCTCTAAACCAACTACTGGTCTCTTAGACCCAATCCCTGCTAGACTCCTGAAAGAGTCGCTATCTCTGATTAGTCCACCATTTTTGAACATAATTAATATGTCCCTATTGACAGGACATGTACCGCAGTCTTTTAAAGTGGCAGTAATTAAACCTCTGCTTAAAAAAAACCCTTCGCTTGATTCTGGGATTTTGGCAAATTATAGACCAATATCTAACCTCCCCTACCTTTCTAAGATCCTCGCAAGAGTAGTTGCCAATCAACTGTGCACTTGTTTTAGAAAATAATTCGATATATGAGAAATTTCAGTCAGGTTTTAGGAAACACCACAGCACAGAGACAGCCTTAGTGAAAGTTACTGATGACTTCCTTATGGCATCTGACAAAAGACTTGTCTCTGTCCTTGTCTTATTGGACCTTAGTGCTGCCTTTGACACCACTGACCACCATATTCTGCTACAGAGACTTGAACAGCAAGTTGGCTTGAAAAAAACAACGCTAAGATGGTTCCAGTCTTATTTATTAGACAATTCCCAGTTTGTCTAAGTCCATAACAAGTCCTCTATCCAGACCACGGTTAGCTATGGAGTTCTGCAGGGATCGATACTTGGACCAATACTATTCACATTATACATGCTGTCTTTTGGAGACATTATGAGGAAGCGTTCTATTCATTTTCATTGTTACGCTGATGACACTCAATTATATTTATCTATAAATCCAGATGATCCCAGCCAGTTGGGCTTACTCCAGGAGTATCTTAAGGATATTAAAATCTGGATGGACTACAACTTTCTATTGCTGAATACAGATAAAACTGAAGTCATTGTACTTGGCCCCAAACAAGCTGGTAAGATAACAACACTAGATGGAATTGTGCTGGCTTCTAAGTCTTCTGCTAGGAATCTTGGGAGTTGTCTTTGACCAAGATATGTCCTTTAACTCTCATATACAGCAAACTATTAAGACTGCCATCTTCCACCTGTGAAATTTTTCTAAGATGAGGTCCATCCTGTCTCAAAGATGCAGAGAAACTTGTCCACGTCATTATCACCTCTAGGCTAGACTGCTGTAATTCACTTTTAACAGGTTGTCCTAATAAGGCCATAAAGTTTCTCCAACTCATTCAGAATGTAGCTGCACATATCCTGACGAGAACAGGGAGAAGAGATCGCATTACCCCAGTTTTACCTTCTTTACATTGACTCTTGAAATAAAGAATTGAATTCAAGATATTACTCCTAACTTATAAATCCCTTAATGGTCTGGCTTCTTCTTACTTGCAAGAACTCAAGAGTTCCCCATCATCCAACCAGACAGAGCTCTGCGCTCCCAAAAGTCCAAACTACTGGTGGTCCCCAAGGTCTCCAGAAGTAGATTGGGAGGTAGATCTTTCAGTTATCAAGCTCCCCTCCTGTGGAACCATCTTCCCAGTTCAGTTTGGGAGGCAGACTCTCTTTATTCAAGAATAAGTTGAAATCTTTTCTCTTTGATAAAGCCTATAGTTAAAAATGTTGCCACTGCCAGGCCTTCACCCACATAAGGAGCATAACCCGGCTTGACATTGGAAGGTCTGGTTGTGGATGTTAATGTTGAATTGTATTTGTTATGTTTGTTTTGAATGTAGCTACTGCCAGGCCTCCTACTTTTTACCTCTTTTCAACCCAGCCATTCGAGGCAGATGGCTGTCCTTTATGAGCTATGGCTCTGCTCAAGGTTTCTGCCCTTGAGCGGAATGTGGCGCTATATAAATAAAGTTGAATTAAATTGAATTGAATTGCCTGTGAAAGGGAAGTTTTTCCCCTCGCCCGTCACCGTAGTGCTTAGGGGTTCTCTGCTGGGTTCTATAAATTTGAGAATGTGGCCTAAACCCACCCTTTTTTGTAAAGTGCCTTGAGATGACCTGTGTTGTGATTTGGCACTACATAAATAAAATTGAATTGGTATCCTCCAGCCGTGGGAGACTAATTTTCTCAAGGTTCTCCATGGTTAGCATAAACCTCTAGATCAGGGGTGTACAATCATGTGCCATGGAGGGCCAAGACCCCGCAGGTTTTCTCTTCTATTCAGTCTCTTCAGCAGGTGTTGTCACTTATCAGCAATCAGTGGGAAGAAATTCAGTGGAATCTGCTGTTGAAAACACTGGTTGAAGGTAAAGCCTGCAGGGTCTTGTCCCTCCATCGCACATGATTAGCCACCCCTGCTTTAGATGGTGCCTCTCCAGTTCCACCCCCTTCCCCCAACAACAAAAGATTTGTGTGCCCACCACAAACTGGCCCCAGACATGACGTGCTCAAACCACAGATCTAATATGCAGAAAACCCTTCAAAACTGTAAAGGGTAGAAGTTAAATGCAGCTTTTTGTTAATTAGTAATACTCAGGGGTGGACTGGCAATCAGGAGCACTGGGACGTTTCCTGGTGTCCTGTGAGTGAATGACCTGATCCTCTGACTGATGTCTCTTCTTCAAACATACAGCATCTCACAAAAGTGAGTACACCCCTCACATTTTTGTAAACATTTTATTGTATCTTTTCATGGGACAACACTGAAGCTATGACACTTTGATACAATGTAAAGTAGTCAGTGTACAGCTTGTATAACAGTGTAAATTTGCTGTCCCCTCAAAATAACTCAACACACATCCATTAATGTCTAAACCGCTGGCAACAAAAGTGAGTACACCCCTAAGTGAAAATGTCCAAATTGTGCCCACCATTATTTTCCAGCACTGCCTTAACTCTCTTGGGCATGGAGTTCACTAGAGCTTCACAGGTTGCCACTGGAATCCTCTTCCACTCCTCCATGACGTCACAGAGCTCGTGGATGTTAGAGACCTTGCGCTCTTCCACCTTTCATAAGATGCTCAATAGGATTTAGGTATGGAGACATGCTTGGTCAGTCCATCACCTTCACCCTAGTTTCTTTAGCAAGGCAGTTTCTGAAAGGCTGCTTCACTATGTCACAGTACATGTTGACATTTATGGTTCCCTCAATGAACTGCAGCTCCCCAGTGCTAGCAGCACTCATGCAGCCCCAAACCACCACCATGCTTGACTGTAGGCAAGACACACTTGCTTTTGTACTCCTCACCTGGTTGCCACCACACACACTTGACACCATCTGAACCAAGTACACTTATCTTGGTCTCATCAGACCACAGGACATGGTTCCAGTAATCCATGTCCTTAGTCTGCTTGTCTTCAGCAAACTGTTTGCGGGCTTTCTTGTGCATCATCTTTTAAAGGAGATTCCTTTTGGGACGACAGCCATGCAGACCAATTTGATGCAGTGTGCGGCGTATGACCTGAGCACTGACAGGCTGACCCCCCACCTCTTCAACCTCTGCAGCAATGCTAACAGCACTCATATGTCTATTTTCAAAAGACAACCTCTGGATATGACACTGAGCATGTGCAATCAACTTCTTTGGTCGACCATGGCAAGGCCTGTTCTGAATGGAGCCTATCCTGTTAAACCGCTGTATGGTCTTGGCCACCATGCTGCAGCTCAGTTTCAGGGTGTTGGCAATCCTAGGCCATCTTTATGAAGAGCAACAATTCTTTTATTCAGATCAGAGAGTTCTTTGCCATGAGGTGCCATGTTGAACTTCCAGTGACCAGTATGAGAGCGATAACACCAAATTTAACACACCTGCTCCCCATTAACACCTGAGACCTTGTAACACTAATGAGTCACATGACACCGGGGAGGTTAAATGACTAATTGGGCACAATTTGGACATTTTCACTTTGGGGTGTACTCACTTTTGTTGCCAGCAGTTCAGACATTACTGGCTGTGTGTTGTTATTTTGAGGGGACACCAAATTTACAGTTATACAAGCTGTACGCTGACTACTTTACATTGTATCACTGTAACATCCAACAGACTCTCATGATAAATACTAGAACAAGGATTCAGTGTACCCCGCCCGGTATGGGGTTACCGGGGCCCCACCCTGGAGCCAGGCCTGGGGGAGGGGCTCGATGAATAGCATCTGGTGGCCAGGTTTCGACCCATGGGACCTGGCCGGGCTCTGCCCGAAGGAGTTACATGAGTCTGCCCTCCAGTGAGCTCACCCCCTGCAGGAGTGATCATGGGGGTCCGGTGCTATGTGGATCAGGTGGCGGTCAAAGGCGGAGACCTTGGTGGACTGATCCTAAGCTTTCTAAACTGGCTTTTGGTACGTGGAATGTCACCTCTCTGGTGGGGAAGGAGCCTGAGCTGGTACATGAGGTTGAGAGATACCGGCTAGATATAGTCGGCCTCACCTCAACACACAGCTCCGGTTCCAGAACCAGTCTCCTGGAGAGGGGCTGGAGCTTGGCCTTTTCTGGAGTTGCCCCGGGCAAGAGGCAACAAGCAGGGGTGGGTATTCTTGTACCCCCCCCCACCTTGCTGCCTCTATATTGCAGTTTTCCCCGGTGGACGAAAGGGTTGCTTCCCTGCACCTTCGGGTTGGGAAACTGGTCCTGACCATCATTTGTGCCTATGCACCAATGATTGTGCCTATGCACCAAATGATGGTCATATCCCATTAGCATATGGCCAGCTCCCAGCTGGGAGACATAGTCTCTCCAGTGAGTCCTGGGTCTGTCCCGGGACTCGCTGGAGAGACTATGTCTCTCAGCTGGTCTGGGAACGCCTTGGTATCCTCTCTGAAGAGCTGGAGCAGGTGGCTGGGGAGAGGGAAGTCTGGGCTTCTCTGCTTGAACTGCTGCCTCCACGACCCAGACCTCCGGCAAAGCGGTAGAAGATGGATGGATGGATGGATGGCACTGTAATATCTTCTGTGTTGTCCCATGAAAAGACAGAATAAAATATTTATAAAAATGCAAGGGGTATACTCACTTTTGTGAGATACTGTATCAAACTCACTTTTTCCATTACAAAGCTCCTCCGTCTCATTTGACTGATTGATTGATGCCTTTATTTCGAACATGTAAAATTACATTAAAAAAAAAAATCCAAGCTAACAACAACAAAAGTAGAAAGAAAAAAAAGTACCGTATTTTTGGGACTATAAGGCGCACCGGATTATAAGGCGCAATATCAATGAACAGTCTATTTTCATACATAACACGCACCGGATTATAAGGCACATTAAGTCGTTTGAATGGAATTCAAAATGGAATCATTTTGATATGCGCACATCGACATTTCGACATTCCAAAAGAAGAAGCAACTTCTTTTGGAGCAAGAAGTAGAAGAAGCAGCAACTTCCGGTGTTAGCAAGCCCCGCTTCGTGTCAAAATTGACCTGTATTGTGTTATTCAGGCTGTACTTTTTGCTTCTGCTGGTCTCCGTAATGAAGCTACAAGTACAAACTTCTGCACATGACGAACAGAGGGAGACAGCAGGACGATACAGACCAGTTTTGTTTTACTCCCGCTATGTTTTCCGCTAGCTGCTGCTAAGGCGGAAATACGTCACATTGACGTGCGGCTGGTGTACAGACATGCGCAGTAAACATAATTTTCTGCCCTACATTCGGAATAAGTGTTTTCATGCGCATCATTCGGATTAACAATCGGCATAACCCACTCCTCTCAATCGGAATGAAATTTTGATCCAAATGAGCTTGATCGGGTTAGAATATTCAAATTGCCATGTTTACATGAAGCATTTTTATTCCGATCAGGCTTTTAATCCGGTTACTTGTGTCCATGTAAACATAGCTGAGTTTAACAGTTGGGCGATTTCGGCATCAAGCATGCCCAGATCCCTCTCGTCATTATCCGAGTCAGTTTCGTTGCTGTTATTTAGCTGTTCAGTGATGATTCTGGCTTTCATGAAAGCTCGGACGACACTTGAGACTGATACCTTAACCCAGGCATCCACAATCCATTGGCAGATAGTGGCATAACTCGCTCGCAATTTAACTTTGAACGACCTGTTGACACCAATATCTAGTGGTTGGAGTTCTTTGGTTAATCCACCTGGAATGATGGCAAGCTCCGAATTAGTTTGCTTCACTTGGGTTTTGACAGTATCGGTGAGATGGGCGCGCATGGAGTCCCAGATCAATAGGGACGGAGATTTGTGGAAAAAGCCATCCGGCCATTATGTTGAAGCACATATTACTCCGCGAGGCTCCTGACTACGGTAGCCGTAATGCTCAGACAATCCATCAAGAGGTGCGGCTTCGTAGCTTACCAGTCGTACTAAAACATTTTGACAGGTTTTTGAGTGCCATGTGTCACGCCGCGCCATTCATCAGCGGCGCCACCTGCTCATGCACCTGCTACTCGTCAGCGGCGAAGGATAAAAGCCGCCTCGCCCTGAGCGTCGGCCTGAAGCCGTAGACTTCATTCCTCTTTCATGGGCTTCTACCACATTCTCTTCAGCATCCTCATCTCCGGTAAGAAAATCGCTTACCTCATTTCTCCAGTCTGCTCCCCTGTGCACAGGTGGATTCCTCGGCGGCGGACTATCCCGTCCCTCGTCTCTCCTCGCTGCTGCACCGAGCCCTGCAGGTGGCTGTCTCCCGGGCTTCCATCCTTGAAGCGCCAGTCATCTGTCCCAACAAGGTTGCCGGCTGAACGGTCTCCTGCCTCTGGGTCCGAAGCAGACGCCACCACCAACACATTAACATTCCGCAGACACGCACCCAAACATCCCTGTTGTTAATAAACGGTTTGAACTACTCTGAGCCTGTGTGTGTGCGTCTCCTGAGCCGAACGTTATGTCAGTACGGCTTCAGCAGAGCGGCTCGGCAGACGGCGGGCTCGCACACCGGTTTACCATCCTCGAGGCTCGGGTGGATCAGATTGTTTATCAGCAACAGGTGGTTCTTAATCAATTATTAGAACTAACTAACCGATTGAACCGCTTGGACCCCCAACAGCCGTTCCTCCCGACTCGCCAGGGTGGCGCGGCTCCTGCTGTTCCAGCGGCCGTCCAGCCGGCTCCAGTGGCACCGGTTCGGCTCACGCCGATTCCGACCCCCGCCCGCTTTAGCGGTAAGCTCGGCGGAGCGCGGGGGTTCATTATGCAGTGTGAGTCCGTGTTCCACCGTGTGCCCGGAGATTTTCCCTCGGATCACAGCCGAATTGGTTACATAGGGAATCTTCTGGAGGGGCGTGCGTTAACTTGGACCTACGCCGTAATGGCGAGGCCCAGTTATGCCACCCTCACCTATGACCAATTCGTGAGGCGCTTTCTGGAGGTCTTTGACCATTCTCAAACCGAAACGGTCCAGGTCGATCGGCTTCTCGCTCTCCAGCAGGGAAGCCGGTCGGCAGCGGACCACTCGGTCGACTTCCGGGTAGCGGCGGAGGAATTGGGCTGGGAGGAACGCTCCCTCTGTGGCCTGTTCCTCCGCAGCCTCAATAGTGATCTGAGGGATGAACTGGCTGGTCGGGATATCCCTGGGACGCTAGCGGAGCTGACGTCCTTAGCGATAAGTTTGGATAACAGGCTGCGCGAGCGCTCCTCGGGGCGGAGGTCTTCTTCTTCTCGCCTTCGTGGAGCCTCGCCGCACCTGTTCCAAGCTCGCCCCCTGGCGGCGCCGCCAGCATCGCGCCCCGAGGAGTCGGAGCCGATGGTGACGGGCTGGACTAAACTTTCCCCTGTGGAGAAACAACGCCGCCGTGAGTTGGGCCTCTGCATGTATTGCGGAGGCGACCAACACACCGTGGAGCGTTGTCCACGGAAAGCCAGTCGGTGGGGTCCGCGAGTCACTGTTGGAAGCCTCGCGGATGTCAATCGGTTAGGATCACTCACTCAATTGAAGCTGCCCATCCGTTTCTGCCATAACCCCACTGGGCACCTCACCCACGCACTGGTGGATTCGGGCGCAGAAGGCAGCTTCATTTCACAAAGCCTGGCAACCCGATTGGGCATCCGCTGCCAGGCACTCAACACTCCCATCTCCCTAATCCACCTCTCCCGTGCCACCCTCGGGAGAGTGACACATCAAACTGTCCCCCTACCGGTCATCATCTCGGGAAACCACCGGGAGGAGATGACCTTTTACGTCCTTCCCAACTCTGTGTCGCCCATCATCCTGGGGTATCCCTGGCTCCGCCTTCACAATCCGGTCCTGGATTGGAAATCAGCTGGGATATCGGCATGGAGTACGTTCTGTATGGGCACCTGCCTTCAGTCCGCTGCCTGCTCTCCGTCCGCTCCTCCCCCTGCGACGGACGCTGCACCCCCGGACCTGTCTCTGGTGCCCCCAGAATTTCACGACCTGGGTATGGTGTTCAGCAAAGCGAAAGCTATGTCTCTCCCCCCTCATCGGCCCTATGACTGCGCCGTCAACCTCCGCCAGGGGGCTCCCTTACCTTCTGGTCGCCTTTACAGCCTGTCTGCGCCGGAGAAGGAGACGATGAACGCCTACCTGAAGGAGTCATTAAGTGCTGGGATTATCCGCCCATCATCGTCACCCGTGGGGGCAGGGTTCTTCTTCGTGGGGAAGAAGGATGGGTCCCTCCGCCCTTGTATCGACTACCGGGCCCTCAATAATATCACGGAGAAGGACCGTTACACCCTGCCTCTCATGGACACTGCTTTCCACTCCCTCCAGGGGGCGACCTGGTTCACCAAGCTGGACCTACGCAGCGCTTACCACCTCGTCCGGATCCGGGAGGGAGATGAGTGGAAAACGGCCTTCCGTACCCCGAACGGCCACTTTGAATACCTGGTGATGCCGTTCGGGTTGACCAACGCTCCTGCAGTCTTCCAGCGCCTCATTAATGACGTCCTCCGGGACTTCATTGGCCTTTTCGTGTTCGTCTACCTGGACGATATTCTCATCTTCTCCAAGTCCAGGGATGAGCACCAGGTCCACGTGAGGCGGGTCCTCCAAAGGCTGCTGGAGAATCGTCTGTACGTTAAGGCAGAAAAGTGTGAATTTTACGCCAGGAGTACGTCCTTCCTGGGGTTCATCATCGCCCATGATAAGGTGCTCCCCGACCCAGAGAAGGTAAAGGCGGTGGTGGAATGGCCCACACCTGCATCCCGGAAACAGGTGCAGCAATTTGTTGGCTTCGCCAATTTCTACCGCCGCTTTGTCCCCAACTTCAGTGCCATCGTTGGACCACTGACCCGCCTCACGTCCCCGAAGGTCCCGTTCCGGTGGACCGAAGAGGTCGCTGCCGCCTTTGAGGCGCTGAAGGCGGAATTCTCCTCCTCCCGGGTCCTTCGCCAGGTCGACCCCGCGTTGCAGTGCATTGTAGAGGTAGACGCTTCGGACACGGGAGTGGGAGCAGTGCTGTCCCAGCGGTCGCCGGACGATGGCGCCAAGCGACCGTGCGCCTTCTTCTCCCGGCGCTTGTCCCCGGCGGAGAGAAACTACGATGTGGGGGACAGAGAGCTCTTGGCCATCAAGCTCGCCCTGCAGGAGTGGCGCCACTGGTTAGAGGGGGCGAACCTGCCGTTTGTGGTCCTCACGGACCACAAGAACTTGGAATACTTACGATCTGCCAAGCGCCTGAACGCCCGCCAGGTGCGCTGGTCCCTGTTCTTCGCCAGGTTCCAATTTTCCATCACCTTCAGGCCTGGCTCTAAGAACGTCCTGCCTGACGCCCTCTCCAGGCAGTTCGCCCCCGTGGAGTCGGAGGAGGCGCCCCACTCCATCCTGCCCAGGTCGTGCGTCGTGGGAGCCATCTCGTGGGGACATCGAGAGCAAGATCCGGAAGGCACAGGAGGTGGAACCTGACCCTGGCGGCGGACCGGAGGGGAGGCTGTTCGTGCCATCCGCGGTCCGAGGAGAGGTCATCCACTGGCTCCACACCTCCAAGCTCACCTGTCACCCTGGCACCTCCCGGATGATAGATCTCCTCCAACGGTCCTTTTGGTGGCCAGGCCTGCGGGGGGATGCAGCCCGCTACGCCCGGGCTTGCCCAATCTGTGCCACCTGCAAGTCGGGAAATGCCCCTCCAGCGGGTCTGCTCCAGCCCCTGCCCGTCCCTGGCAGGCCCTGGTCGCACATCGCACTGGATTTCATCACCGGACTCCCCGTCTCCAACTCCTATGACACCATCCTGACCATCGTGGACCGCTTCTCCAAGGCCGTGCACTTCGTCCCCCTGCGAGGCCTCCCTACTGCCCTGGAGACGGCGGACCTCCTCGTCCAACACGTGGTCAGGCTGCATGGGATTCCGGTGGACGTGGTCTCGGACCGGGGCCCCCAGTTTTCATCTGAGGTTTGGAGGTCTTTCTGCAATGCCATCGGAGCCAAGGTGAGCCTCTCCTCCGGCCATCACCCCCAATCCAACGGGCAGTGTGAGAGGACCAACCAGGAGCTGGAGGCTGCGCTCCGCTGTGTGTCCAGATCCAAACCCACGTCCTGGAGCAACCATCTTGCCTGGGTTGAATATGCCCACAACACCGCTCGCTCTTCTGCTACAGGGATGTCCCCCTTCAAAGCGTCCCTGGGTTACGACCCCCCGCTGTTTCCGGAGCAGGAGAGTGAAGTAACTGTCCCGTCAGTTAGGGCCCATCTCAGGCAGTTCCGCTCCACCTGGGCTGCCGCGCGCCATGCGCTATTACGCACAGCGGAGCGCAACAGGACTGTGGCGGACCGGCGTAGGAGACCTGCCCCGGCGTACAGAGTTGGGCAGCTTGTTTACATTTCCACCCAGGACGTCACTCTAAAAGGCGAGAGGAGGAAGCTGGCACAGCGCTTCATGGGTCCCTACCCCATCACCCGGATCATCAACCCGGTGGCTGTGCGTGTGGCTATTCCCCCCTCCCTCCACATTCATCCTACTTTCCACGTGTCGAAGGTGAAACTGGCGGTTACTGACCCCCTTTGCCCTCCTCCTGCAGCGCAACCCGCGCCCCGGATGATTGGTGGCCATCCGGCCTGGTCCGCCTCCTCCATCCTGGACTCCCGGCGCCGGGGTCGTGGGTTGCAATACTTGGTGGACTGGGAGGGCTATGGGCCCGAGCATCGACAGTGGGTGCCCCCGTCGTTTGTGTTGGACCCATCGCTCATCGCGGACTTCCACCGAGCGCACCCGGATAAGCCATCGCCAGGAGGCGCTGCTAGAGGGGGGAGTACTGTCACGCCGCGCCATTCATCAGCGGCGCCACCTGCTCATGCACCTGCTACTCGTCAGCGGCGAAGGATAAAAGCCGCCTCGCCCTGAGCGTCGGCCTGAAGCCGTAGACTTCATTCCTCTTTCATGGGCTTCTACCACATTCTCTTCAGCATCCTCATCTCCGGTAAGAAAATCGCTTACCTCATCTCTCCAGTCTGCTCCCCTGTGCACAGGTGGATTCCTCGGCGGCGGACTATCCCGTCCCTCGTCTCTCCTCGCTGCTGCACCGAGCCCTGCAGGTGGCTGTCTCCCGGGCTTCCATCCTTGAAGCGCCAGTCATCTGTCCCAACAAGGTTGCCGGCTGAACGGTCTCCTGCCTCTGGGTCCGAAGCAGACGCCACCACCAACACATTAACATTCCGCAGACACGCACCCAAACATCCCTGTTGTTAATAAACGGTTTGAACTACTCTGAGCCTGTGTGTGTGCGTCTCCTGAGCCGAACGTTATGTCACCATGTACCACATAAAAATCGGTTCAAGGTCAGTAAGCACAACCAGAATTAATACATAAGGCGCACCGGATTATAAGGCGCACTGTCGATTTTTGAGAAAATTAAAGGATTTTAAGTGCGCCTTATAGTCCGAAAAATACGGTAGTTGCAAATCAATTCTATTCACAATAACAATTTGCACCATACTCATGTCCGAAATGGAGTAGGAAGAGGTCAATACTCAGACAAACCTACACCATCATGATGCCTCGGTGAACAGAGGCATACGGTAATCACTGATGCATCCGTGTGTGGATCTGTCCGCCTGTCTGTTTCAGCTCGTCTGCTCAAAATTGAGTAAAACTAAAGAGGTAGAGCATCTGCCCTACAACCGGGAGATCAGAGTTCAAATCCCAGCTGGGTCATGCCAAAGACCATATAAACCAGCTTGGTGTTCAGCAAAAATGGAACAGAGGAGGGAAATGTGGGCAACAGTGGCTCAGGAGGTACAGCAGGTTGCCCAATAACCAGAGGGTTGGTGGTTCGAATCCCGCTCTCCCCAGCCATCCTGCTGTTGTGTCCCTGGACAAGACACTTTACCCAACTTGTCTCCAGTGTCCATGACACTGGGGATGAATGTGTATAGATGGTTGGTAGTGGTCAGAGAGGCCGCTGGCGCAGCTTGGCAGCCATGTTTCTATCAGTCTTCCCCAGGGCAGCTGTGGCTACAGTAGTAGCTTACCACCATCAATGTCTGTCTGGAGTGAATGAATAATGGACTCACTGTAAGTGTTTTCAGATGTCACTTGACATGTAAAGCGCCATATAAATCTATCCATCCATCCATCCATCTTCTACCGCTTTTCCGGAGGTCCGGGTCGCGGAGGCAGCAGTTCAAGCAGAGAAGCCCAGACTTCCCTCTCCCCAGCCACCTGCTCCAGCTCTTCAGAGGGGATACCAAGGCGTTCCCAGACCAGCTGGGAGACATAGTCTCTCCACCGAGTCCTGGGTCTGCCCCGGGGTCTCCTCCCAGTGGGACGTACCTGAAACACCTCAAGTGGGAGGCGTCCAGGAGGCATCCTAATCAGATGCCCATACCACCTCAACTGACTCCTTTCAATGTGGAGGAGCAGCGGTTCTACTCTGAGCCTCTCCCGGATGACTGAGCTCCTCACCCTATCTCTGAGGGTGAGTCCAGCAATCCTACGGAGAAAGCTCATTTCAGCCGCTTGTATCCGCGATCTCGTTCTTTCGGTCATTACCCAAAGCTCGTGACCATAGGTGAGAGTAGGAACGTAGATTGACTGGTAAATTGACAGCTTTGCCTTAGAACTAAGCTCCTTCTTCACCACAACAGACCAGTACAACGTCCGCATCACTGCAGATGCTGCTCCAATCCGTCTGTCGATCTCTCGCTCCATTTTCCCCTCACTCGTGAACAAGACCCCAAGATACTTAAACTCCTCCACTTGGGGCAGGAGCCTGTCCCCAACCCGGAGAGGACAATCCACCTTTTTTCCGGCTGAGGACCATGGACTCGGACTTGGACTTGGAGGTGCTGATTCTCATCCCAGCCGCTTCACACTCAGCGGCAAACCGTCCCAGCAAGAGCTGTAGGTCATTGCTGGATGAAGCCAACAGGACAACATCATCTGCAAACAACAGAGATGAGATCCTGTGGTCACCAAGCATGACACCCTCCATTCCCTGGCTGCGCCTAGAAATCCTGTCCATAAAAATTATGAACAGGATCAGCCAGCTCTTTACCCTCTCGAGAATTCTTGAGGGTTCGTGGGAGTTTGCCCAACCAGTTTACATGTGTTTTGTGGACTTGGAGAAGGCATTTGACCGCGTCCCTCGTGGATTTTTGTGGGGGGTGCTTCGGGAGTATGGGGTATCGGGCTTGTTGTTACGAGCTATTCGGTCTCTGTACGACCGTTGTGAGAGTTTGGTTCGTATTGCCAACACTCGGTCGGAGTCATTCCCAGTGAGAGTTGGACTCCGCCAGGGCTGCCATATAAATCTAATCCATTATTATTCTGAGATAACAGAATAGATGTAGGCTCACCTTAAGCACAGGAAACGAGGTGTGTGTGTGTGTGGGGGGGGGGGGGCTAAACATTTCAAGTCTGAACTCTGCATGTTCGTAAGTGAATGAACTTAGCAAACGCACTTTCAAAATAAGAGCTCATATCTGGTCTTGAATCCCTTCAAAATAAGAGTGAAATAAACATCTTACTTCCGGCGCCACACGAGTCGGCTGCCTTTTTGCAACAACGGCTCAATTCTGAGTTTTTTCTTCCTCTTTCTTATTTACCATCTGGCTTCTCTTGCTAAACTTTCTGATCCGGCGACACCTTATCCATCACGGACACACAGATCGCCCCAAATGTCTCCCGAGCTGGCGGACGGAGCCATTGTTTATAGCAGGAGATGGTACAACAGGGACCAGCTGTTGGCACCGTGGGCTGGTTAAGTGCTAACGCAAAAACTCGATATACTGGGAGAAATAAGACGGAAACGATGTGGATGTCGAGCTGGAGTAAGACGGCGGGCCAGGAATATAAGGTACAGACCCGTCCTCCCATCTGTTATCATGGGGAATGTACAATCGCTACTAAATAAGACAGACGAGCTAGTGGCCATGTCCCGCTACGAGAGCGTCTTCAGAAACATTAGCATGATATTTACTGAGATGTGGCTAACAGAACTAGCAACAGATGCTAACATCGAACTGGAGGGTTTCCACGCAATACGGGCAGACCGGACACCAGACAGTGGAAAGGCAAGGGGCAGAGGAGTGATGATGTATGTCAATAACAGCTGGTGAAAACCGGGACACATCACGGTTAAAGAGCAACACTGCAGCAAAGACATGAAGTTGCTAGCTGTTAGCATGCGGCCTGTGTATCTCCCAAGGGAATACTCACACGTGATCTGCATTATATTTATGCAAATCCGACGGTGAACACTGGGGCAGCGCGTGACGCCATCCACTCAGTCACTGGCAGCCTTCTGACAGAACACCCAGATGCTCTCCTCCTCATCTCTGATGATTTTAACCATATCTCACTGTCCCCGATTCTGCCCATGTTCACCCAGTATGTCACATGCCACACCAGAGACAATAAACCTCCTCCCAGGCCACGGGGGGCAGGGAGTGGGCGAACAATCTGAACCTGTTTTTTAACAGGTTTGACCAATTGCCCTCCCCTCCACCTGCACAACAACCACTGCTGCCTCTACAGTCATCCAGACCTGCTGTCCACCCCCCCACCAACACCCCCCACTCCCAGCACACAGCCCCCCAGCCCCAACCTGACCCTCACTAAGACCAAGGTGAGGGTGGAGCTGATGAAGATCAAGGCAAGGAAGGCCTAGGGTCCAGACTGTATCAGTGCGAAGCTCCTCAAGTCCTGCGCAGACCAGCTGTGTGGGATTGCAGAGCACATCTTCAACCTGAGCCTGAAGCTGAGGAGGGTAGCACAGTTGTGGAAAACATCTTGTGTGGTACCCGTACCAAAGACTTCCCACCCCAGAGACCTGAACAGCTACAGACCAGTGGCCCTGACGTCTCACCTGATGAAGACCCTGGAGAGACTGCTCCTTACTCACCTCTGCCCCCTGGTGGGACCAGCGATGGATCCACTCCAATTCACCAACCAGCATGGCATCAGGGTGGAGGATGCAGTGATCTTCCTCCTTCACCGTTCCCTGTTCCACCTGGAGAAGCCTGGGAACACGGTGGGGATCCTGTTCTTTGACTTCTCCAGTGCTTTCAACACCATCTAACTGGTGATCCTGAGGGACAAGCTGCTGTGCGCAGGGGTAGAGCAGCACCTGTCATTGTGGATCCTGGACTACCTCACAAACCGGCTGCAGTTTGTGAGAACCCAGGATTGTTTGTCCGACATGATCATCGGCAGCACGGGGGCCCCCCAGGGAATGGTTTTGGCTCCCTTCCTGTTCACCCTTTATACTGTGGACTTCTCACACAACACAACACAATGCCATCTACAGAAGTTCTCTGACGACTCTGCGATCGTCGGCCTCATCTCCAACGGAGATGAAGCTGAGTACAGAGGACTTATCCAGGACTTCATGGACTGGTGCCATCGGAACTGCCTCCAGATCAGCGCAAGGAAAACTAAGGAGTTGGTGGTGGACTGCCGCAGGCAAGGACAACCTCTCACAGCACCAGTAAACATCCTGGGAACAGACATTGAGATGGTGACATCCTACAAGTACCTGGGTGTTCATCTGAATAATAAACTAGACTGGTCACACAGTACCGACACACTCTACAAGAAGGGACAGCGCAGGCTGTTCCTACTGAGGAGGCTCAGGTCTTTTGGTGTACAAGGGGTGCTTCTGAAGACCTTCTATGATTCGGTGGTGGCATCAGCCATCACTTTTGGAGTGGTCTGCTGGGGCAGTGGCATCACAGCAGCCAATAGGAAGAGACTGAACAAACTGATCAAGAAAGGCAAGGCGCTACCTGTCCTGGGGTAGCGCCTTGACCCAGTTCTGGATGATGACTGGCTGTTAATTGTTCCTTACTTTGTACATTATTATTGCAGTTTTAAATTCCACCAAATCAAAGTATTTCAAATTTTTAGACTGTAAAAATAAAAATTTGTGTGATCACAGAAACCAGCATGAGGGATGATTTGTATCGCTCTTTTTTGTAAAATAATGAGTGGCTGTAATGAACTTTTCGATGTATTTCCCCAAGCTTCAGAAGAATAACTTAAATATGGTAAAACCAGTGAACAACACAGAGTATGGAGTGATCTCTGATCCAGTAGGTGCTTTGCTCTGTTCATCAGTGAAATACTTTAGACAGTTTAGCTTGCTCGTGTTTAATGTGAGGTTTCCAGCAAATTTTTTCATCTATAATCACACCTAAAATTTATTGTCTTGAACTCTTTCAATATTGATGTTATCCATCTGTATCGTTGCTTGAATATTTGCCTTATCATTTCAAAATAACATGAACTTTGTTTAGCTCAAATTTAATGGCAATTTATTTTATTAAACCATTCTTTTTTACTGAATTCGGTCGTGATTCTATTCAAAAGTTGCTGGAGATCCTCACCAGTACCCAGACCAGTTGTGCCGTCATTTCGTAATATTAAGAACATTAATTCTGACTCTCTTTCCTCTAATACTGACTCCCTCATGGCCACTTTCACTTATCTACTCTTGAAGAGCTGGTCTCACTTTATAATTCTGGACTCATTAAATCTTGGCTTTCATCAAATTGTCTCAAATTAAACAGTGATAAAAGTTCTCCTCAGAGGTACAAAATCAACTCTCTCCAAATCTGACAGTTTCTCCCTCCTCATTGATAACTGCTCTGTCTCCCCTCCCCACAGGTGAAGAGTCTGGCTGTGATCCTCAACAGCACTTTATCTTTCCACTCCCACATTAATAACATTACCCGGTTGGCATACTTTCACCTGCGGAACATGAACCGTTTCCATAGGGCTGTCACGGTAGAGGAATTTCTCCTGCGGTGACGGTGGATAGCTCAGCACCGCAATATGTGGTATTATTACAAAGGTTATTACAGTGCATCTGGAAAGTCTTCACAGCGCTTCACTTTTTACACATTGTTATGTTACAGCCTTATTCCAAAAGGGATTAAATTCATTTTTTCGTCAAAATTCTACACACAATACCCCATAGTGACAACGTGAAAAAAAAGTTGTTGTTTTTTTTTTTTTAGATTTATGCAACTTTCTTAAAAATAAAAAACCAAGAAATCACATGTACATAAGTATTCACAGCCTTTGCTCAGTACTTTGTTGATGCACCTTTGGCAGCAATTACAGCCTCAAGTCTTTTTGAATATGATGCCACAAGCTTGGCACATCTATCTTTGGGCAGTTTGGCCCATTCCTCTTTGCAGCACCTCTCAAGCTCCATCAGGTTGGATGGGAAGCGTCGGTGCACAGCCATTTTCAGATATCTCCAGAGAAGTTCAATTAGATTTAGGTCTGGGCTCTGGCTGGGCCACTCAAGGACATTCACAGAGTTGTCCTGAAGCCACTCCTTTGATGTCTTGGCTGTGTGCTTAGGGTCGTTGTCCTGCTGAAAGATGAACCGTCGCCCCAGTCTGAGGTCAAGAGTGCTCTGGAGCAGGTTTTCACCCAGGGTGTCTCTGTACATTGCTGTATTCATCTTTCCCTCTATCCTGAGTAATCGCCCAGTTGCTGCCATTGAAAAACATCCCCACAGCATGAAGCTGCCACCACCATGCTTCACTGTAGGAATGGTATTGGCATGGTTATGAGTGGTGCCTGGTCTCCTCCAAACATGATGTCTGGCATTCATGCCAAAGACTTTAATCTTTGTCTCGTCAAACCAGAGAATTTTGTTTTTCATGGTCTGACAGTCCTTCAGGTGCCTTTTGGCAAACTCCAGATGGGCTGCCATGTGCCTTTTACTAAGGAGTGGCTTCCGTTTGGCCACGCTACCATACAGATCTGATTGGTGGATTGCTGCAGAGATGGTGTCCTTCTGGAAGGTTTTCCTCTCGTCAGAGGAAGGTTGGAGCTCTGACAGAGTGACCATCGGGTTCTTGGTCACCTCCCTGACTAAGGCCCTTCTCCCCTGATCGTTCAGTTTAGACAGCCGGCCAGCTCGAGGAAGAGTCCTGGTGGTTCTGAACTTCTTCCACTTATGGATGATGGAGGCCACTGTACTCATTGGGACCTTCAAAGCAGCAGAAATTTTTCTGTACCCTTCTCCAGATTTGTGCTTCGAGACAATCCTGTCTCGGAGGTCTACAGACAATTCCTTTGACTTCATGCTTGGTTTGTGCTCTGACAAGCACTGTCAACTGTGGGACCTTCTATAGACAGGTGTGTACCTTTCCAAATCATGTCCAATCAACTGAATTTACCACAGGTGGACTCCATTTTTTTTAGTTTCAAAGAAATTAAAAGTGTGGTTAAAATAGATGGATTGAAAATATAAATTTTTATTGAAACTGTAACACTGAAAATTAAAAAAAAAAAAAACTCTCCTCCCTTGCAGAAAAAAATTATGGTCAGATATTCAGAAATTTCAACAAGCAACAGAAAATGAGGTTGCTGAGTTAGGCTGGATTCATGCTGCACCTCCACTGTCTGCGTACGTGTAACCAGAAACCTCGTGTGACAAAATTTATGTCATTGTCTCCAGTCCGCTAGTGTCCACAGAGCTCTACTGCGGACAACTGCGTGCAGCCCAAATTTTATGACCACACAGCCGGCCCACGACCTGAAAACATTGACAGCACATGTGCAAAACTGAATGTCAGATTGACGAGGTGGCGCTACCAACACAGCATACAAAGACAAAGTAGACGAGGAAGACAACAAGGATATGGAATGACGAGAATAAACATCCATGAATCCTGTTGCAGCAGCAGCTTGAGCGGAGAAGAGCACTGGAAAAACAAAGTAATTCCTCCTTTTCCTTGAAATGATGCCATTGTTGTTGCTACAAAAAATGTGCGTCGCTCTCGTGTTTATAGCCGGTGAACAAACTACCGTGTTAGTGCATTTGCGCTACCCAGAGGGCTGGGGCAAAACTATAAACAACAGTTGTACACATGTGTCAACCGCTTGGTCTGGTAGATGAAAAACGTGAGCATGTACAATGCCATGTGCCCGCAGGGCTCGTCCAAAGCAGAGCAGAGGGGAAATGCAGCATGAATAAGGCTTTAGGCTCATTGGCTGTGCCGCACCACACGCCATCAATTGATGGGAAAAGTTGGTTATGGGGGACTTGACTGTAAACCATTTCTATATGATATGTGAGCTGGCCCAAATCACTAGGTGGCGATAGAGGCCCATCCTTGATGAAGCGAGTTTGTTGTGGGGAGAGATTGGATGGAGCGAGCTTGTCAAGGCACGAGCAGGTTATGGGGCAGCTGGAGCAACTGGGACGAGTTTGTTTTGGTGCGACCTGCCAGTCAACCTTTGAATCAATTTTGATGTTGTTAAAACCAGCCATCTTTCATTTTCCTTAATTTTCTAACACTAGTGCATACCCGTGCATGCCTGTAGAAACCCGTGCATGCCCGTAGAGGGGATGCATAGGAACAGAATTTTTGCCAGTTGCAGGACAGTTGGTATAGCAACACAGCACTAAGTGGCAATCACATGTGACGGCTTTTGTATGCAGCAAAACATAAAAATCACACAAAATATGCCCTGCCATCTGGGGCTGTTTGCCCCTGCTTGTTACTTCTTCTCCTGCCTGTCACTGTTCTTTGCTATGTTGCTTACCTGTGTCTATATACAGTATATGTCTTGTAGGGAGTCATGTGCTCTGTCTAAGTGCCATCATATAGACATCATCTGGTGGGTCTTCTTCTTCGTTCAGATCACTGAAGGGTCTCCTCCAGTCTCAGACGGCTGTGTTGTTCAGTCATGCCTGTGGCGTACTGGTGGAACCTGAGGTGTTTCATGTTCACAGCATCCTTTCTGACGTGCAGCAGTTCTCCTCATTCTATTGCTCTCCGTCTGGTGGGTCTTCTTCATCGTTCAGACCACTGGTTGAGGGATAGGTGCGTCGTAATTTTAGTTCATGGACACGATCCTGAAAAAGTGGCTTTTGACCCTGTTCAGGAAGGCCTGTGTATGCCCGTAGAAACCAAGAAACCGGAGCACCCGGAGAAAATCAGCGCTTTGCTTGGCATTTTACACATTTGTAGTGTAGAATGGCATTCGTCAAGGTTACAAATTTGCTGTCATGTAGGCGTGGCGAGTTCTATGATGCCTCAGTTCATAGGACGTGCTATGATGATGAGGCAGAGATCATAGGCCGTCCTATGAGGTCCTAGAAATGTGCTTTAAAGTCTGTCATACCCTATGCTGGTGAAGGGTATCCTCCTGTCTCAGACGGGTGCGATGTACTGCTGGAACCTCAGGTATTTCATCTTCATGGCATCTTTTCTGACGTGCAGCAGTTGTCGTCATTCTATTGCTCTCCATCTGGTGGGTCTTCTTCTTCTTCGTTGAGACCACTGGTTGATGGATAGGTGTGTCGTAATTCTAGTTCATGGACAGGATCATGAAAATAGATCTGAGCAAAAAGAGTTCATAAGACGTCCTATGATGTTCAGGCTGATATCATAGGCCATCCTAGTCTATGTGTCCTATGATGCCTAAGTTCAAAGACACATGGTCTATATGACATCATAAAGGCACATTTGTCTATGTGTCCTGTGATGCCTGAGTTCATCGGTTGTCCTATGATGTACTATGAAGCGTGACACACACACACAGATTTCTTGCTTTTATAGATTATAGAGTGAAGAGAGATAGAATAACACAGGGTTACAAAAATAATTTTGTAAGTTGTGTTTTTTCAAGTGATTTAAGACAATTTTGCACCGCTGAATCCTGTGCATGTACTTACCTTTATAGAAAGAGAAGTACATGTAAATTGAATGTTACATCATCATTGTTCAAAATTCAGAGAATTTCAAGACATAAAAAAGAATTTTGCATCATATAAAGTGAAAATACCTGTACATGTAAACAAAAACATATAAAACAACATGTGACCATATTTCAAAAAGTTGACCCAATTGAGCAAAACCAATGTGATTTTTGGATTCAGCACATCAAAACTGTCCTAAATCTGCTGAAGAAAAAAAAAAAAAAAACAAAACTTAGACAATTAACCTCGCCAGCCCACGTGACAAACGCGCAATGCATTCTGGGCGGGGTAGGAACAGCGATCGTAAACGGACTGCAAGCACACAGCGCCTCGGCATTTCTTGTGAATGAACAGAAAAAAAAAAAAAAAAAAAAAAAAAAAAAAAAATCACAAAATGGACCGTGAAGGAAAATTTAAAGGGACCATACTCCGCCAAGTTGAATGGGACTGCAAAGGCACGCGATTTGGCGAAGCTTGAAGGGGTTAATGGACTAGCTCCCTACCAACATATCACATGGAGTTCGGATGTAAACATTCTGCCAAACTTCGACCATGCCTTCATTTATAATTATATGACTGTAAGCATAAGTCCACACACACATGAAGTTTTTAGTAACTTCAGGTCTTTGACGCAAGCAGAAGTGCAGTTCACAGATGGATGGGTGCATGACTTGGAGATGTACAAGGTAGACTTGAAGACAATTGTGCTCACAAAGGTGTTTTTTTTAAATTTCTTGTCTTGATTACAAGTATTTATTTACTAAATAAAATAAGTGCATGCCATAAATTGAATTATGCACCCAATATACATGTGAAAGTGTGCTTATAATATTTTATAATCAACCCCTCCTTTCCTGAAGTTGGTGCAACCCCTGATGCACTTGTGTCCTGCACCTGTTGGGAAAAAGGCTGTGTGGAAATAAAATCCCATATAAGCACCGTAACAACATCCTGCAGGCCTGTGCAGACAATGATTTTTACCTGAAACTCTCTGATGGGAGACTAGAACTCAAGCACAGTCACAAGTACTACAAGCAGGTACAAATGCAAATCTTTGTGACAGGCTCACATTTCTGTGACTTTGTTGTGTGGACCACAAAAAGTTGTGTTGTTGTACGCGTCACACCAGATTCTGACCTGTGGGAGCAAATACTTTTACCAGTGGCCCAGAACTTTTTTTTTTTATAAAGTTTTCCTACCTGAGCTCGTTGCCCGTCACTTTACTGACTCTGACCCCACAACACAAAAGAGGAAAGCTGCAGCTGATAAACCCACCCAGAAGCCCAAAAGACGACGTCTAACTGCATTACAGCCAGGTCCCACACACAATCCCAGAAGACAGGCACAGAACACAGCAGAAGTGTGGTGGACTTGCAGGCAGCCAGAAGAGCTGGATGACATGGTTGCCTGTGAGAACCAAAACTGTGAAATTCAGTGGTTCCATTTAGGATGTGCGGGACTCAGTGAAGCACCAACCCCACAGCAGCCGTGGTTTTGTGACGTGCACATTAGAGTAGTGCTGTAGCATGAGACAGTTATGTGCTATAACGTTGTGTGAACAATGATACATGTCGATCATGCATGTCAATTTATATTCTTGTATTGTGTCATGGTTATGGTTACAGTTTTGCATCTTTGAAATAAAGAGCTGGAGTTTGTAAGCCATTGTGTACTTTATTCCAAAAATTGTTACAAAGCAAGCAAGTGTATTTATATAGCACATTTCATACACAAGGGCAACTCAGTGTGATTTACATATATAAAAAGAGGAAAGAAAGCAAAATGTTTGAGCAATAAGAAAAATTGAAGAGATGTTGCTTTAACTGCTTCAATATTACTGACACAGTTAAAGACATGATGTCAAAAGGGCTAAACCACACCAAAAACATGTCATGGCCTACATTCTAAAACTAAAAAGTTCAAAGCAGTCAATAATAACTGTGACCTTACTGCCAAACATTTCAACGTACTGATGTGGCGTGCTAGCCTGCAAACAAGGTCTCTTTGGCCAGGACACCAAAGGGCTGAGGTGTGCATGGAGCACATTTATGGTGTTGCAGAATAGGATGGATGCGATTTGTCTGCTTATGTCAAAAAAATGTGCAATATGGTCAAGAGGCAAATTAATCCGCAAACGCATCATAGTTAAAAGGAGAATTTGAAATTGGGACCTTATCGTGGTGGGGGGGTTTGCGTGCCCCAGTGATCCCAGGAGCTATGTTGTCCGGGGCAATTTGCCTCTGATAGGGTCTCCCAAGACAAACTGGTCCTGGGTGAAGGGCCAGACTAAGAACGATCCAACAGACTCTCATGATAAATTGTATATCAAGGATTCAGTGTACCCCGCCCGGTATGGGGTTACCGGGGCCCCACCCTGGAGCCAGGCCTGGGGGAGGGGCTCGAAGGCTAGCGTCTGGTGGCCAGGTTTCCACCCATGGGACCCGGCCGGGCTCAGCCCGAAGGAGTTACATGGGTCCGCCCTCCAGTAGGTTCACCACCTGCAGGAGGGATCATGGAAGTCCGGTGCTATGTGGATTAGGTGGCAGTCAAAGGCGGAGACCTTGGCGGACTGATCCCAAGCTTTCTAAACTGGCTTTTGGTACGTGGAATGTCACCTCTCTGGTGGGGAAGGAGCCTGAGCTGGTGTACGAGATTGAGCGATACCGGCTAGATATAGTCGGCCTCACCTCAACACACAGCTCCGGTTCCGGAACCAGTCTCCTGGAGAGGGGCTGGAGCTTGGCCTTTTCTGGAGTTGCCCCGGGCGAGAGGCGACGAGCAGGGGTAGGTATTCTTGTATCGCCCCACCTTGCTGCCTCTATATTGGAGTTTTCCCCGGTGGACGAAAGGGTTGCTTCCCTGCGCCTTCGGGTTGGGAAACGGGTCCTGACCATCATTTGTGCCTATGCACCAAATGATGTTTCAGAGTACCCACCCTTTTTGGAGTCTGTGACTGGGGTGCTGGAGGGTGCTCCTCCTGGAGACTCCATTGTCCTACTGGGGGACTTCAATGCGCACGTGGGCAACGACAGTGAAACCTGGAGGGGGGTGATTGGGAGGAACGGCCTGCCCGATCTGAACCCGAGTGGTGTTCAGTTATTGGACTTCTGTGCTAACCACAGTCTGTCCATAACGAACACCATGTTCAAGCATAAGGGTGTCCATATGTGCACCTGGCACCAGGACACCCTAGGCCGCAGGTCGATGATCGATTTTGTTATCGTATCATCAGACCTGCGACCGTATGTCTTGGACACCCGAGTAAAGAGAGGTGCAGAGCTGTCAACTGATCACCACCTGGTGGTGAGTTGGATCCGATGGCAGGGGAGGAAGCCATTCAGACCTGGTAGACCCAAACGTATAGTGAGGGTGTGCTGGGAGCGTCTGGCTGAGGCCCCTGTCCGGGAGGTCTTCAACTCCCACCTCCGGAAGAACTTCAACCACATTCCGAGGGAGTCTGGAGACATGGAGTCTGAATGGGCCATGTTCTCCACCTCTGTTGTTGAAGCGGCGGCCCAGAGCTGCGGCCGCAAGGTGGTCGGTGCATCTCGTGGTGGCAACCCCCGAACCAAGTGGTGGACACCAGTGGTGAGGGGGGCCATTAAGCTGAAGAAGGAGTCCTATCAAGCTTGGTTGGCTTGTGGGACTCCCGAAGCAGCTGAGGTGTACCGGCAGGCCAAGCGGAGTGCAGCTCGGGTGGTTGCTGAAGCAAAAACCCGGGTATGGGAGGAGTTCGGTGAGGCCATGGAACAAGACTTTCGGTCGGCTTCAAAGAGATTCTGGCAAACTGTTCGGCGGCTCAGGAGGGGAAAGCAGCTCCCCGTCCACACTGTGTATGGTGCGGATGGGACACTGTTGACTTCAACTGGGGATATCGTCGGGCGGTGGAAGGAATACTTCGAGGATCTCCTCAATCCCACTGATACGCCTTCCACAGAGGAAGCAGGGTTTGGGGACAAGGGGGATGACTCGCCTATCACAGGGGCTGAGGTCGCCAAGGTGGTTAAAAATCTCCTTGGTGGCCGGGCCCCGGGGGTGGACGAGATTCGCCCCGAATACCTCAAGGCCCTGGATGTTGTTGGGTTGTCATGGTTGACACGCCTCTGCAACATTGCGTGGAGGTCGGGGGCAGTGCCTTTGGCATGGCAAACCGGGGTGGTGGTTCCTCTCTTCAAAAAAGGGGACCGGAGGGTGTGCTCCAACTTTAGAGGGATCACACTCCTCAGCCTCCCTGGGAAGGTCTATGCCAAGGTACTGGAGAGGAGAGTCCGGCCGTTGGTCGAACCTCGGATTCAGGAGGAGCAATGTGGTTTTCGTCCTGGCCGTGGCACATCGGACCAGCTCTTTACCCTCTCGAGAATTCTTGAGGGTTCGTGGGAGTTTGCCCAACCAGTTTACATGTGTTTTGTGGACTTGGAGAAGGCATTTGACCGCGTCCCTCGTGGATTTTTGTGGGGGGTGCTTCGGGAGTATGGGGTATCGGGCTTGTTGTTACGAGCTATTCGGTCTCTGTACGACCGTTGTGAGAGTTTAGTTCGTATTGCCAACACTCGGTCGGAGTCATTCCCAGTGAGAGTTGGACTCCGCCAGGGCTGCCCTTTGTCACCGGTCCTGTTCATAATTTTTATGGACAGGATTTCTAGGCGCAGCCAGGGAATGGAGGGTGTCATGCTTGGTAACCACAGGATCTCATCTCTGTTGTTTGCAGATGATGTTGTCCTGTTGGCTTCATCCAGCAATGACCTACAGCTCTTGCTGGGACGGTTTGCCGCTGAGTGTGAAGCGGCTGGGATGAGAATCAGCACCTCCAAGTCCGAGTCCATGGTCCTCAGCCGGAAAAAGGTGGATTGTCCTCTCCGGGTTGGGGACAGGCTCCTGCCCCAAGTGGAGGAGTTTAAGTATCTTGGGGTCTTGTTCACGAGTGAGGGGAAAATGGAGCGAGAGATCGACAGACGGATTGGAGCAGCATCTGCAGTGATGCGGACATTGTACCGGTCTGTTGTGGTGAAGAGGGAGCTTAGTTCTAAGGCAAAGCTGTCGATTTACCAGTCAATCTACGTTCCTACTCTCACCTATGGTCACGAGCTTTGGGTAATGACCGAAAGAACGAGATCGCGGATACAAGCGGCTGAAATGAGCTTTCTCCGTAGGATTGCTGGACTCACCCTCAGAGATAGGGTGAGGAGCGCAGTCATCCGGGAGAGGCTCAGAGTGGAACCGCTGCTCCTCCACATTGAAAGGAGTCAGTTGAGGTGGTATGGGCATCTGATTAGGATGCCTCCTGGACGTCTCCCACTTGAGGTGTTTCAGGCACGTCCCACTGGGAGGAGACCCCGGGGCAGACCCAGGACTCGGTGGAGAGACTATGTCTCCCAGCTAGTCTGGGAACGCCTTGGTGTCCCCTCTGAAGAGCTGGAGCAGGTGGCTGGGGAGAGGGAGGTCTGGGCTTCTCTGCTTGGGCTGCTGCCTCCGCGACCCGGACCTCCGGAAAAGCGGTAGAAGATGGATGGATGGATGGATGGAAATTTTTCTGTCTTTGGTAGGCTGGGAAAAATTGCATCAGCAGAGCCATTAAACTGAAAGATGGAAGCCCAGTGTAGTGTTTCACCTTTGAGTCATTATCTTTGAGGAAATTCTCATCCAGAGTATTTCTGGAGAGCTCTCCCTTTAACTTTCTGTTCTCCTCTTGCAAGAGTAAAATTTCTTTAAGTCTAATGTGGCACATACTGCAGTTCTGTAGCTCTTGTGCATTTTCCTCTGGAGCATCATCAGCCTGACAGATCAGTGCTGCTTCATCAGATGTCGTCTCCTCCATCTCAGCCAGGAGGTGTGGTGTCATCTGCTGCTGATCAGGACAATTAACAGCTGTAGTTAATATATTTTGTAATCAAAAGGAATCCCAAGACACATTTTAGAAAGAAAAACATAGGTAAAAAAAAAAAAAAAGACTACCTGAAGGAGCTACATTATCCATCTCAGTCACGGGGCCAGTGATGTTGGGGGGTCTGTGCTGGGGGGTCTCTTGCATGCCCTGCTAATTCTTTTTGTTGTAATCTCGCCCGTCTGCATAAGCGGTTAAACCTGTCAGGAGTGGTAGCTGGAAGCTCTGCATGCCCAAGGTTGAGAGAAGGTGCCCAGTCAGGATCACAGTCTAGCATTTCATAAGCTGGTCTGCTGTTAAAGCAAAGCAAACGGTAAGAAAACACTCTGGTGTAGAACCAATTAAACCCGCTCACACAGGTGTGTGAGTGGTAACTTTTTTAGCTACTTGGATATCGGAGTCTTTCTTTAGCTTAGCTGTTTAGCTTAGCACTGCTAATGTAGGGTAAAAGCTATGACCAAGCAAGTCTTAACCACAACACAAGCAAGTTTTAACAACAGACATACACAATAAATCATAACGTACCTTTATGAAAATGCTTTGAGCACACCACCATCGATTCAGGTGTGTGTCTGAAAGTTATGTTGGGTCTTCTGACTGCTGCGATCCAGGCCAGGCGTCGCCTCTTAGTTACATCTGAAACGTGAGCTGTGCTGTTCTTCCATGCTGGAAAACGATAAAAGCCTATTCCGTGGTTTACCTTTTCTCCACAGCGGTTGTGAGAACGACTATTACAGTTTAAAACACAGCTGCTTTGTGACGATGTCTCCTACGTTGACGTGATCTCAGCGAACTAACAGTTCCTAACCTACCCAGAATGCATTTGGTCAATTCTACGGACACTACGTAACACTGGCGGAATCAGAATTTGGTGTTGACCAATGTCATCAGGCATTGTTCCTGACAATGAGTGCTGTTTATTTCATGTAATATTCAACTCCTTGCGCAAAAATTCAGAAAATGCAGTAAATGCCTATGTGACTCTGTGGGGTGTTGGTTTCTCTCATCTGCACCAACACGCGTCCACGCTTAGCCACCTAAAACTAGCCTGGTGGCTAGCGATGACCACTCTAGCCTATGAGATCTCTGTGGGCTAAGCTAGTTAAGCTAGCTGGTTTTAGCTTGGTTCACCCTTCTTTTAAATCCTGCATGAAAGCAGAACCGGAACCAGAACCTTCTCCGGGTCAGCTTAGTTGTCTCCCAAATATTTCTCACGTGTTGGTGACTAACCAGAGTCTTTTTAACAGTTTTAGCAGCAAGTCTCTGTTCAGGCCTCACAGCTCCACTGCTTAGTCTTCCTGGGAGGCTGCAAGTCACTCCGTCCCGATGGCATCAATAAAAACTGGCTATTAAGGACATGAGCGAGCCTGGGGAGACATTAATCTGCTGACAAACACAGGAAGTCTTTTTGAAGCATCCGCGGACACAGGAGGAGGCTAACGTTAGCTTAGCATCACGGTTGGTGTTTCCATGGTAACAGGAAGTAAACTAACCTTCTCTCTTCGGCTCCATTTCAGATTTTAAATCCACTTCAGTCGATTCTCGGTGTCGGTCCACCTCTGCTCTGTCCGCAGAACCAGACTTTAACGGAGATTCTGGATCCTGCTGCCGTTCAACAAGACAACCCGAAGTAGCACATAGCTAACTCAGAGTCGCATCCGGTAGGACTTTCAAGATAAAAGTTGTGTTTTAGGGTTTTCTGGCGGTTGGCACATAGTATTTGAGTGCATTTACCGCCACCAACTGGTGTGAAATCTGGGCTGGGATACCAATCCTCTGCTTCAGCAAAATATTAATAATAATTATTATTCCTCTTTATCAAGTTGCCCCTTTTCCACAAGACCCCTTGTCTTCCACTGAAGAAGGAGCACTGGTGCCTCCCTCAGTGGTTCCCACTTTCCCATCTGCCTCAAGTTTTTTATCAATTTGTTCCCAAGTTATATCTTTCATACCCAAGAACTTCTCAGCCCCATTCACAATTATTTTAATTGTTTCTGGTTTTTGTCTGACTTGATCCGTACAATTAATGACTTAAGCAGTAAACAAGATCAGTTCATCCTCACTTCTCTCCTGACCAACCTGACTCCTTTGGTCTCCTGCTGGCCTGGGATATTGCTTGGCATCTCTCATTCCTTCCCTTACATTCTGGACTTGCACTTTCCTCACTGCTTCTGCATAACTTATGTTGATATCCACTTTGATTTGTTGGATTGCAACCAGGGCGGCCCAAGGCATAAGCAAACTGAACAGCTACTTAGGGCCCCCGTGACCACAGGGGACCCCCGAGAGCAATTAACTTTTAAAATGATTTCTTCATGAATTGTTTTTTGGCACATGTGAATAATGATTAATATATTATCGAAGGTATATTATCGCACAAAAACACAACATGATGTTGTCAGCAGAGTAGTGCTGGTGCAGTGACTCCACTGTCAGCTCAGCTCAGAGCTCCACTGCTAATGTCTGCATTCAGCCATACAGAGCACACTGCACACAAGGAGCAGCAGGTCAACATCATCATCAGCTGAGGGAGGGAAAACTCTCACCGTCTACAGTTAATTTCTAGTCAAATGATCTCATTAACATTTAATCAAAAATTCTCAAGCAATTTTCAGTTGTTCCACTGGCACATTTTTTTTTCTTATTACAAGCAAAAACACCCTGGAGTCAAAGTTTTCCTCATTTTCCAGTGTAATATGACATCTAACATGGCTAGCTTTTGTTGTTGCTTTCATCTTAGGTCCATGTCCATCCTCTGCAGAGCCCTGTCTCTCATCCCCATCCACTGTCCCCTCTGTGTCCGCTGTGACCTCAGCTGATGGAGCTGCTAAGTTAAAAGAGCCTTTACCTTAAAGGTCTGATGACACGATTTTGACTGCATCTAGTTTTGCAACACATAATTTCAATATGATGAAATAGGTTGGTCTGTGCAGGTCTAAGTCAAACAGGCTTGTTTTCTTACACGAATATCCGACATTTTCATGAGCACCACGTCATCAATTGTGTCAGTGGCTGGAAAACCCTCTGGCCATGTTGTAACATCAGCAGCAGAACACAGCGCTTGGCTTCCCGTTGTAAACGCAGGATGGAAGCAGTAGAAACCATCGACAATGGTTCCAGCACATGTAGTCCGGAATTGGTTTGTGTTGTCCAATCTTCAGATGATTATAGTTCAGAAGAATGGGATGACAATGAAGAATCTGGGGGCATCAGACCTTATAGGTTTGAGTCGTGCCAAGCGGACATTGTGCCTAGTGAGTCACACTCAGAGAGTGACGGTGGAGAGGCACACATGACCACCACAGCAGCAGCGACAAACACACAGCAGGGGAACACCGAGTGTTATGCTTTTGTTACAGATATTGCAACAAATTATTTGTTCATTTATATCATTTATTTAACCTCTTGCACTCCGCTGTACCGCGGGCGGGCAAGTCTCTACGTCCCAGAGCGCACGAGGGTGCTCTCGTGTGCCCTCGTGCGCTCTAGGACGCATGATGGAGATGGTGATGACGTCCAAGCGCGCACTGAAAATAAAAGCTGCAGATACAGCCGCGAACAGATTAGTTCATCTGATTGACCTCTCATTCGACTAATAAGAGCCTTGAATTGGGTTTCTGAAACCTTGAAGAACCAATGACTGAAAACCTAGCAAGAAGGACCCGCCTACCAACACTGTGAATGCAGTGAACCAATTGAAGCAGAGAAGTTCGCAAGCTGTTTTTTTTAAGGCTGGGTGAAGACAGACCGCTGCAGCAGATGACAAAAAAGACCCGCAGGAAGAACCCCACAGACCCAGCAGCACGGAGACCATCCACAAGTGCAACCTTTGTGACAGCGACTGCCATTCGCGCATTGGCATGTTCGGCCAGGCGGTGCTTATTTTGTTTTTGTCCCAGCAGAATAGATATTAGGATTGTCTTCTATGGTCATCATAGACCGACGGAGGCCGACGACGAAGGCTGAGTGACACGTACGCGTTTGCCAGTCTATTTTTAATTACTACTGTTATTTGTTTTGAAAAATCGCTCGCCAAAAACCGCAATCATGGAAGCGCAAAACCGCAATTATGGAAGTATGTTTTGATCGGGTCACGAGACCAGCGTCGCGTTCGTCTGACAATGAGGAAGAAGTTCACCAGCTCCGCTTCTGCTGTGAAGAGGTAAGGTGTTCTAAGCTAAATTATTCTTTATCCCTGAAAATTGTAATCAAAATGACTTTTGACCGATCGGTAAATTACAGCTGTGCGTCATCGCTGCATGATGGACCGTGGCGCAACGGGCAATGTCTTTCCTCTGTAGCGAGGGGGGGGGGAACAACCCCCCCCCACACACACACACACAGACACAGCCCTGAGTGTCACCTTTCATTATAGCCCAAAATGAAGCTTCTACATTGAATCATTCAAAAGTTACAGACGTTTTTCCAAACTGTGCCATTTGGCACAATTTGGCACAGTTCCAAAACGCCTGGGAACTACCTGAGGAAAAAGCTGTGTAATATATTCATTTTTTGTGGTATTGTTACAAAATTTGGACCTCAGCTGGATAACACTTGGTTCTACATTTCTGTTGCATTTTCCAGCCCGGATCTGAAGCTGTGTGTTATTTGCAAGCATTTGTATCCAAAAAAACACCCAGGCCAAATTTATTTTCTTCAAGTTCACTATGTTTAGATGACTGTAACTCAGTGGCCGGAGCACTTAGAGAGATTATGACTGTTTTGCCAAAAAATTCAAAGTGTTTTCTTTTAAATGAGACCAACCCCATGAAGATGCTGCAAAGGGTTGAAGAACAGCTTTCAATTTACTTTGGGCACATTATTTTTTGGCGTTTTTAGGGTAATTGACCGGAGTGCAAGGGGTTAAACCCGATTTTTCAGTAAACTCATAGCAGTGTATTTATAAAAAAAATTCAGACATCTACCTGATACTTTCAATGTCCCCTCCCAAATAAACAAATCAAAAGATACTGTTTTTTTATTTTTGCAGGTGCCAGTGTGGTCTGTGTGTGAGCATGACAACAGAGGAAAGTATTTGCTGTCAGCAGCAGGACAAGGTGGAGCAGAAAATTCCGGACGGTGCTATAAAGTGTATCACTGGTCATCACAACTTCCATGCAGTGTGTCTGAATGAAGATGTGTTGGAAGTGGCCTTCCTCACCTATAAACATTATGTGAATGTGGATTATGGGAACAATTGGAAGCAATATACAGCTTACAGACAGTTCATCCGATGGTGCTACCACTACCTTGGTGAGAAAGTCTACGTGCCAATACCTGCCTGTGTCGTTCACAAGATCAGAGAGACCTTTCCAATACAAGAGGGACAATATGTTGGTTTTACTTATGCTGACTAACTACCTTTATGTTTTCATGGTATTGTTTTTCATTCAATAAATGTTTATCTGACCACATCTGTTGTCAATTTTTACAAGAAAAAAAAAATTACAAAATATTTATAGTGTGATACTGTGGTGGACACTAGACACAGCGTGTGGACATTCTCTCACACCCTTAAGCAGGAAGAGGGACAGAACAATGGACTGAAGGGGTAGCCCCCCAGAGGGTTAATTAGACCAGACTATGAGGTGCCTTCGCCCCCTGCTGCTCCATGCTGTAGAATGTAGCGCAGGGAGGCAAATGTATGTGATGAATGTATTGTGTTGCATGTGACAAGTGTTGTCATAATCGCGCCACACATTTCTTTTGTTCAACTCCATGCATAGTGCACCAGCCCCAGTTTCTGTGCAAGGAATAAAGCTATATAAAGAGAATGCAGAGAAATTGGGGGGGGGGACTTCTGGGCTCTTCTACAGAATTCGGCCCAAGCGAGCCACGCTGGGGACCATAGGCTGTACATATACGTTAGAGGGTGAATAAAGATTCTGTGTCAACCTTCACTCGTGCCTCGCCTCCACATCCTTCCCTTTTACCCTCCACATTGGTGACCCGAAGTGGGATGGACTGTCTACCCCCTTTCACCGCGCTGTTGTCTCTGGAGTACCAGGGATTGCTTGCATCCTTCTAATACACACTGGAGCGCGCGTACCTGTTCCTCTCTCCACAATGGCGATCTCAAGGGTCGGAGGGAGTGAGCGGCGCGGGGACCGAGACGCACCAGGATCAGCAAGACGAGCATCACACAGAAACAGCCTGAAAGGGGAAGATCGGCGCCAGTTGCGTGTTTGAATCAAGCTCCCCAACCTTGACTTCACCTCCTGACAGCAGAGTTTCGACGTTCAGAAGCCCCGTGCACATACCGCAGGATTATGAGGACAGCACAACTTTTAGCTACGTGGCCACAGTGTGCGCCACGCACCAGGGACAAACCGGCTCCAAGACCTTATACATTGTCCTCAGCCGCTGCACATTCCCGGGGAACACAGCTGATCACCATCCTCAGATCCTTTAGGCTTTGCGTATCGCACCTAAAGCAGCCAAGCAGCCTCGCCCACAGGACATGTATTTGTTTCTCAGCCACTGTGCATCAATGGGGAATTAAGTCAATTGCTTTCCCCGGAAACTTTAGGACTGCCCCCGCACCTAAAGCAAGATTGCCAAGTTCCCTGACACAGCTTAAGTTTTTTCATAGCCACTACGCATCCTCGGGGAATTGGGCCAATCGCCTTCCCCGCATCCTCGCAGGACTGGGCTCGCACTGTGATGGTCTGAGCGCCGATATCGTCCGCGCTCAGGTCATGCAGTATTTTCCTCCCATCTGGTGTGTGTTCCCTATGGCTCTCCGAGCCTTTGTTCTGACAGTGTCACGGTGGGACTTCCAGCTGTCAAAGCCGGGTCACGTTGTGACAGCTGTTCAGCATCTCCCCTAATCACTCTCCCCACTGATTGGGTTATCTCGGGGATTTAAGGAAGCAGCTGAGGGCTAATCCTGGCTGCAATCTCATCACACGTTCACTCGTGAACAACCCTTCATCTTCTTCCATCATTGTAAGTGTTATTCTGAGACTCTGTGTTCCTTTGTCTGTGCCATTACCTTAGTTGTGTTTTAGCCCCCCGTGGCTCATTATTTTGTAGTTCGTCTTCAGTAATAAATTATGCAAACTCATCGGCGGCCTACAGTGTGTCATTTGCGGTCCGCGACAGTAGATTGCAGCCAGAACGAGACGCCGGTCACCATGAGTTTTGCCTAATTTGGACTCGTTTTCCCTGTCTTGGTACCTGTGTGCTGGGAGATTATGTCGCCGCTCAGGGGCCACGCTCGGAGCCTGGGCTACGAGCTGGTGGAGGCCCTCGACTATATTGATGGAGCCCTCGTCACTGCTCGCCTCTACGACACTCCCAGCGATGTACGCTGGCACCTGGACCTCGCTGAGGCAATAATTAACTGCCATCCTCGCTACTCCAACCACCCTGAAGTCATGGCGAGGATGGTGGACAACTCTGCGCTCCGGGAGAGACTCCGTGGGCTGGAGGGAAACTCCAGCAGGAAGCCGAAGAGAAGGCACCCTCGCTCCTCGCTTCAGGATCCTGTTCCTGTCCCCGATCCAGTCCAGGAGTTCGTGTAACAGAGTCAGAATTTAGCCTTTTTGAATTTCTTTAAAATAGATGTGTTTTTCATTTTTACATAGTTTTTGGAGCCTCCTGGTGGTTTTATTTTGCAGCTGCATAGATAGTTTTCTTTGCACACGGCACTTACCCCAGCAGAGAAAAAGATTTTCACTGCTGGAGGTAAGTGCAATGTAATAGAGCTGTTGCTATATTTATACTTTAAATGTTGTTAAGCCATGCATACAAAGGTTTATATCTTGTAGAGTGGTCATGAGCATTATTACCATGTATTTACGAAGTTTCAGGTTATTCTAAGTAAAAATAGTAACTTTATCGTCGAGTGAATGTGTGACCACATTGAATGAACAGCTAGTCAGTTATTGCTAGCGCAGCATTCTTCTGTATGGTTTGCTGTCATTTCATTTTGTTAAGATATTCATTTTCTTTTACTGTCCGTGTGCAGATCGTGACATATGCAGCTGCAGACTGTTATTGTGTGCTTTTTCTGATACTTGACCAGGTAGGCTTTGTTTTATATGGTTTTTTATATATATATTTTTTTTTTCTAAAGAAAAAAAAGAGAAAGATTTTCATTGCTGGAGATCGTGACATATGCAGCTGCAGACTGTTTATTGTGTGCTTTTTCTGATACTTGACCAGAATAAAGACAGCGTGAGCAACAAGTCCCTGCCTGTGTACTTCCTGCACCAACACGAGCACGCAGAAAACCACCCACGTTACACTGGTGCCGTGATTCTGTGATCCAGATCAGCTTGATGCAGATCGCCGTGCCGAGGGAGCTGTGTGGATTGCGTGGACGTCCATGAATGCTGTTTGTGCTACTGCTTTGGTTGTAGTGAGGTACTCAGGACTGTAGGTCCGCTAACTAAATATTCTGGATTTATTTTCAGATTTGACATTTTCTTTTAATTAGTTTTTTTTTTTATTTGTTACTTTCTCTGTTTTCATGGTACAATGGCGAGCAAGTTTAAGCTTAGTGATGATACTGATGGTAAATTCTTCTCTTTTGGGAGAGGTATGGGTGTAATGGGAGGTCATTCTCGGCCAGGGGGGTTGGTTGGGATGGATCTGGGTGCTTCACCCGTGTTGCCTACGAGAGATAGGGATTCAGGGTTAGGTCAGGACCTGTTGGAATCGCCTATGGGGCAGAGGTCACAGGGTGGGCCGCACCATTCAACGCCTAGTGGTGAGAATGACACATTGCATCAGCTTACTGATATGATCACGCGCCTTGGCTCACAGATAGGGGAGTCTATTGCAGCCACACTCAAGTCCAGTGGTGCTGTTGGTGGAGCTAGCCAGATTGATGTTCCAGCACATCATGTAGGTGACACACAGCACAGTGCACATAACTCACACACTCAGACTAGCGGCATTGTGAATGCGCTTGGTGAGAACGCACCCATTAATGTCATAGTAAAAGCTGACAAAGAACCTGTTATTTTCAGGGGTGATAGTACCGACAAATACACAGTCATTGAATGGGTTGAGTTAATGAAATCATACTTAAGGAAACAGAAGTGTGATGTTTCATCGCAGACAGAAGTTGTAATGGGGAGGTTGATGGGGAAAGCCAGGGACGTAGTCAGAATTGGCTTGAGGAGCAATCCCTCGCTTAACTCTTCATGCACACCAGATGTTATTTACAACATACTGACTCAGTGCTTTAGCTGCACATCATCATGCCTGCCCCTACAAGACTTCTACTCGACTCTGCCCAATCAGAGGGAGAATCCTGTTGATTACTGGATACGCCTCAACAAGGCAGCAGACATTGCTGAGGAGGGCTTAAAGCGCCAGGGTAGACATGCTGAGAATATGGGAGGAGAGATTGCCAAGATGTTCGTGAAGCACTGCCCAGATTCAGAATTTGCCTCTGTGTTTAAATACAAACAGATACATGAATGGACGACAATGGAGATACAGGGGAGGATTGATGAATATCAGAGGGAGCGGGTGTCTTCAGTGAAAGTGAATGTGCCTAAGAGTCATGCCACACCACTGATTTGCCAGGAAGTACATACAGAGACTCACGATGCATGTGTCACAGACACACCCAGTGCTAACCTTCCCTCCCCCTCAACTCTCGCTCTTGTGGGGGTGCCGTCTCTCTCTCCCTCACCTGCCTTGTCTCAGAACCAACAGCTATCTCTCTCTCCAGCTCCTCAGGCCCACCAGCCGTATTCGATGCCTTTGACCCAGTGGCAGCCACAGCAGCAGCCACAGGCTCTCTCTTCTCTGCCGCAGTGCCAGCGACCACCCCTGCCTTCTGCACTGCAGAGCCAACTGCCGGCGAGTCAACAGTCTGGCAGTGATGTTATGCTCGGTGAGATGATGTCTGTGCTCAGGGAGCTGCTAGCTAAATTGCAGACTGGAGATGGGAGGCATGCTGCACGACGTGGTGGTAGGCAAGTTCGGAACCAGGCCCAGCCTGAAACAAGCTGTCACGTCTGCAATGACAAAAACCACACCACTGAGTCCCACTGCCGATTGAATCGTCTCTGTTTCACATGCTTCGGGCCCGGCCATGCACAGCGCTCATGCCCCACTAGATCTTCAGTCCGAGACAACGTACAGGGAAAATTAAGTGACCTGTGCGTTAAGGGAGGCCGTACGGGTCTTGTAGATAACTCCCACGATATTGATGCTGCCGTGTTATACAACAATGTTAAGAATTTGAATAAATCAGAGACTGTTATCGTTCAAAATACACAAAAGCTCAGGGGCAGTGATAGCCTATTTTACACTCCTGCTGTGGTCGCAGACAAAGTAACTCTTAGTGCCATGATGGATAGCGGCTCGATGGCCTGCTCACTGAGTGCTGTGGCACAGGAGAAGCTTATTGAAGCTGGGGCTTTTGACCTGGGCAGTGAGGAAGTGACTGATGTGGTCTTCATTGGATGTGGGGGTGTGCGTGTGAAACCTGAGTCAGTGGTGAATCTTGAGATGGTCGTGTATGGATGCAGAGTGTCAGTGCCCACTTTCGTTGTGGAGAATCAACAGGATGATTTGATCATTGGTTCTAATGTTATCAGACATTTGATTCGTCAGTTCAAGAGTGATGCAAGCTACTGGAAGGCTGTGTCGTCATCTGCTACAGGTGATCAAGAACGTGAACAGTTTCTCTTCTCGCTGGCCTGGAGCGTTGGTCTGATGGCGATGTACCAGACAAAGTTGGCACAGTCAAGTGCAACAGAGCTGTCACTCTGCCGGCTGGCAGTGAATTTCTTGTATGGGGCACTCTTCCTAAGAATGTCAAGATATCCCCGGGCAGTACTGTCATGACTGAGCCGACGTCCTCCCATTCCGCACCTAGGGGCATTATGGTTGCCAGAGTCATAACGCCTCTGTGGGGCGACAGATGGGTCCCTCTCAAGATCCTGAACATCTCAGACAGCCCTGTCACGCTGCGTAGGAATGCAAAGCTCGCTGATGTCTACACCTGCCTAGCACTGGAAGACATGGAGGTTCCAGAGCTCAAGTGTTCGCGCCAGGCCACATCGGATGGGCCTGCTGAAGCATCAGTGGACACAGCGAATGCCGAGACTGTGCAGGAAAGACTGGAGCGTGTCGGCTTGAGTGACCTGGACCTTGAGTCATGTGACGTGTCTGCGGAATGGCGTACAAAGCTGGCTGATCTTGTGGCAAGATATGAGGATGTCTTCTCCCGCCATCACCTGGACTGTGGCGAGGCCAAGGGGTTTGTGCACCGTATTCGCCTTACTGATGAAAGACCGTTCCGACTTCCTTACCGGCGTGTTCCACCTGCTGAATACCAAAAGCTCCGCCAGGTCCTCAGTGAGATGGAAGAGAAAGAGATAATCAGGAAGTCTGCCAGCGAGTTTGCCTCACCTCTTGTCCTGGTGTGGAAGTAAAACGGTGACCTACGGGTGTGCACGGATTTCAGATGGCTCAACAAACGGACAGTGAAAGATGCACACCCCCTTCCACATCAAGCTGACTGCTTAGCTGCCCTGGGTGGGAATGCGTTCTTCAGTACGATGGACCTCACGTCTGGCTTTTACAATATGCCACTGCATGAAGAAGATCGTAAATATTCCGCGTTCACGACACCCATGGGCCTGTACGAGTACAATCGTCTCCCTCAGGGCCTGTGCAACAGCCCAGCCAGTTTCATGAGGATGATGACCAGCATATTCGGAGACCAGAGCTTTCTTAGCTTGCTGTGCTACTTAGATGACTTGTTGGTCTTTGCCCCGACTGAAGCATTGGCCCTTGAGAGACTAGAGCTGGTTTTCAGTCGCCTCCGTCTGCATAACCTGAAGTTGGCTCCGAAGAAGTGCTGGCTGCTCAGGAGGTCTGTGAATTTTCTGGGGCACATCATTGATGAGTCTGGTGTGTCTACAGATCCTGCAAAAGTGGAGACTATCAACAAGATGACTACTGCAGATTTGATGGAGCCTGACGGCGCAACCCCGTCCCAGTCACGAGTCAGGTCATTCTTAGGCATGGTGAACTATTACCAGCACTTTGTTCCCAACTACTCCACCATAGCAAAGCCTCTTTTCGATCTCCTGGCTGGCCAGAAGCAGAAGCGGAAGGGAAGACCACGTACAAAAAGCCCTGTTAAGTTCAGGAAGTTGACACCGGCTGATTGGATGCCAGATCACCAACAAGCTTTTGAGGATCTGAAGACAGCCTTGGTGACCTCCGTAGTTTTAGCGCACCCAGACTTCACTCGCCCCTTTGTATTGTCCACTGACGCTTTGCTAGATGGCCTAGGAGCGGTGCTATTGCAGATTCAGGAGGGTGACAGTGTGGCACGTCCAGTGGCTTTTGCCAGTAAATCTCTTTCACGAGCACAGAAGAAGTACCCCGCTCATCGTCTTGAATTCCTTGCATTGAAGTGGTCTGTGTGTGACAAGTTTAGCCATTGGCTTAAGGGTCATATGTTCACTGTATGGACTGATAATAACCCCCTCACACACATCATGACCAAACCACGACTAGATGCCTGTGAGCAATGGTGGGTGGCAAAGCTGGCAGCTTACACATTCGATATCAAGTACATCCCTGGCTCCAAGAACACTGTGGCTGATGCACTGAGTCGTCGGCCGTTTGTGAATTCAGCTGTTGGAAGAAAGTTACTACAAGATCGTTACAGTGAGCTCCTTGTGAAAGCAGTGCCTGTCTCCTCTGACTCCGTCCAAGAGGCCTTCAGACAGTCAAATGTCACTCAAAGGGACTTTGGCAGTGTGAGAGAGGACGAGCCTTATGTATCTGAGTGTGCGAAGAATCGACCGTTCTCTAGAGAGGAAGTCTCAGCCATCCTTGAGACACACAGTCTATGGGAGTCCGGTGCCAGGGTGCGAGCTGTCAATGTCCTCCAGCAGCTCCCACAGCTAGTTCCCCCTGATGAAGACCCCCTGCTTGTGTTCACTGAGAGAGAACTACGTGAAGGACAGTTGAGTGATCCTGTCCTCTCCAGAGTGCTGTACTTTGTGGAACGTGGCCGACGGCCGTCCAGGAGAGAGAAGTGCAAGGAGCCTGTCATGGTAATCAGATACCTGAAGCACTGGGAGAAACTGACTACTTGCAATGGCATCCTCTACCGGGTGTCTAAAGACCAGCTGTCTGGGAAAAAGGGATTCCAGTTCGTCGTCCCTGACTCATTCAGATCTGAGGTCCTGAAGGGCATCCATGATACGGCTGGTCATCAGGGGCAGTTCAGGAGCCTGAGCCTGGCTCGCCAAAGATTCTTCTGGCCCCATATAGACTGGGATGTGAAGGAGTATGTCCACCAGTGTCCAAGGTGTGTCATCGGTAAGACCGCTGATCCGGAAGGAAGGGCGCCTCTCGAGAGTATAAAGACCTCTACACCTCTGGAAATTGTTTGTATAGACTTCTGGACTGCAGAGGACTCTAACAACAAGTCTGTAGACGTACTGGTGGTTACAGACCACTTCACCAGACTAGCACAGGCCTTTCCGTGTAGAGATCAGTCAGCCAAACAAGTGGCAAAACAACTCTGGGAAAAGTACTTCTGCATTTTTGGATTTCCCGAGAGAATCCACTCAGACCAGGGTGCTTCATTCGAGAGTCAGCTGATTAGTGAGCTGTTGAAGGTTGCCGGTGTAAGAAAGTCCCGGACTACACTGTACCACCCAATGGGCAATGGTAGCGTGGAGCGCTTCAATAGAACACTGGGTAACATGAGTCGTACCCTCTCACCTGATGCTAAACGGAACTGGCCCCGACATCTCCAGACTCTAACGTTCATGTATAACTGTACAGTGCATGAGACCACAGGCTACCCCCCCTTCTACCTCATGTATGGTAGGGTTCCACGCCTGCCTGATGACATCCTTTTCAAGAACATCCTAAAAGATCCTGAAATCAGTAGTTATGACCACTATGTAGTGTCCCTGACAAAGGACCTTCAAGAGGCCATGGCTATTGCTCAAGAACATGTCAACAAGGAGCAGAGTTGTCAGGCTGAGTTTTACAACCGTCGAGCAAAAGGGAAATTGATTGCTGTGGGTGACAGAGTCTTGGTGTCTAACAGGCGAGAGAGAGGGAAACGAAAGACAGCTGACAGATGGGAATCCACAATTTACACTGTTGTAGATGCCAACACCTCCACTCACACTTACCGGATCCAGAATCCTGAGACGGGACAGGAGAGGGTCGTCCATCGTAATTTGTTGATGCTGGTCAACTTCCTGCCAGTAGACGACACAGGTGTACTGGCTGACCCAGTTTCATCTTTGTCTTCTGCTCAGCTGTCAGACCAAAGTGACGAGAGTCATGGTTCCTTACCTGATAGTGTGAGTGAAAATTGTGTGGATCTGTGTTCTAGCCCGGAATCTCAGGGAACAAAGATGGGACACAAGCAAGGCGAGAGTGCGGTGCGTGACTCAGTTGCTGTACCGGAGTCTATGGACCCTGTGGGGAGGACTGTTGAGTGGATTGCTCAGTCACCATTCCTTGAACCATCCCAGGTGGAGTCATCTGATGTTGTGTGCAGAAGACCTGGCCTCTCTGTCTCTCAGAGTGACCCGGAGAAGTCTGTGAGAGACTGTCCGAGTGGCCTGTCCATTGCCTCTGATTTCAGTCCTGTGACTAACACTAACTCTAGTGGAGATGTTAGTCACATGGGTGGACAGACTGCCAGTTGTGGGGTAGACACACTCACATATACACAGACAGACGGACAGACTGTTATAACACAGACTGACAACAATAGTCACACACAGAGTGCTGTCACGGTAGCTTCTGTTACACAGCCTGAAAATCCCAGTGTATCTACACGGTTGAGGTCTAGGTTTGGACGCATTATAAAGCCAGTTGATAGACTGATTCAGACCATGTCCAGTCAAGAGATTACTCGCACACACCCATCCATGCAGGCCGTTTGTAGGTCAGTGTTACAAATTTTTCATGATTAGAAGTTTCTTTTACACACACGGTATATATGTCAGCATGTGACATGGATAGTCATATAGTGAAAGTTTTTATTTTCTTGTTTTCCTAGTGGCTTTTGGTACACAGTGTAGATGGTTTGTGTGGGGTGTAGACGGCATCCTACTTCCAGAAGTTGGAAGTGAGTTTGGCGCCACTCTCTTTCCACTTCATCCTTTAGGGGATACTTTTAAAGTTGGAGTATGTGTAACCATGTCATGTTTTCTTTTGACTTGCGGTGATCACAGTGCGTTGCACATCTGTAATTTTGGGCGAAATTCAGTGGGGGTGGGTGTAACAGAGTCAGAATTTAGCCTTTTTGAATTTCTTTAAAATAGATGTGTTTTTCATTTTTACATAGTTTTTGGAGCCTACTGGTGGTTTTATTTCGCAGCTGCATAGATAGTTTTCTTTGCACACGGCACTTACCCCAGCAGAGAAAAAGATTTTCACTGCTGGAGGTAGGTGCAATGTAATAGAGCTGTTGCTATATTTATACTTTAAATGTTGTTAAGCCATGCATACAAAGGTTTATATCTTGTAGAGTGGTCATGAGCATTACTACCATGTATTTACGAAGTTTCAGATTATTCTAAGTAAAAATAGTAACTTTATCGTCGAGTGAATGTGTGACCACGTTGAATGAACAGCTAGTCAGTTATTGCTAGCGCAGCATTCTTCTGTATGGTTTGCTGTCATTTCATTTTGTTAAGATATTCATTTTCTTTTACTGTCCGTGTGCAGATCGTGACATATGCAGCTGCAGACTGTTATTGTGTGCTTTTTCTGATACTTGACCAGGTAGGCTTTGTTTTATATGGTTTTTTATATTTTATTTTTTTCTAAAGAAAAAAAAGAGAAAAAGATTTTCATTGCTGGAGATCGTGACATATGCAGCTGCAGACTGTTTATTGTGTGCTTTTTTCTGATACTTGACCAGAATAAAGACAGCGTGAGCAACAAGTCCCTGCCTGTGTACTTCCTGCACCAACACGAGCACGCAGAAAACCACCCCCGTTACATTCGCACCACCCAGGGATCATCCCCAAAGGAGTGAGACGTCAGTCGGGATTCCCCTGGAGAAGTTACAGCTGACAGCTATTTCCATCTGGGACCGAGTGGCTGCAGCTCACTCCGCCGTCCACCCCACACAGGTCATGAATCAGAATCAGAATCAGAATCAGAATCAGGTTTATTGCCATTGTTCATGTAGTACACAAACTAGGAATTTGTCTCGGTACAATGCTGCAACATTAAACATGATAAGATAAGAGAAATAAACTATACATGTAATAAAGTGTAGGATAAGATTAAGTGATACTGGTCAACAGTTAAAATATATATTAGCCAGCAGCAGATACTGTGGAGAACTATATAGTGCAGTCGGTAATGCAGGAAGAAAACAGTGATGATTGACATGAGTCTGGTTGAGCTGCTGTACATGGTGCACGAGAGTCACTTAGTGTTCAGCAGTCTAATGGCAGAGGGGAAGAAGCTGTTCATGTGACGGGAGGTTTTAGTCTGGATGGACCGAAGTCTTCTACCAGAGGGGAGGGGGGCAAACAGTACATGACCAGGGTGTGAGGGATCGGCTATGATCCGGCCAGCACGCCTCCGGGTCCTGGAGATGTACAGATCCTGGAGAGATGGGAGCTTGCAGCCGATCACCTTCTCAGCAGTGCGCACGACGCGCTGCAGCCTTAGTCTGTCCCTGGCAGTGGCTCCTGCGTACCACACGGTTATGGAGGTGGTGAGGATGGACTCGATGATGGCTGTGTAGAACTGCACTAACATCTTGGTGGGTAGCTTGAGCTTCCTCAGCTGCCGCAGGAAGAACATCCTCTGCTGGGCTTTTTTGATGAGTGAGCTGATGGTCAGCTCCCATTTGAGGTCCCTGGTGATGGTAGTGCCTAGGAAGCGGAAGGAATCAGCAGTGGTGATGGGAGAGCCTGAGAGGGTGAGGGGGGGCAGAGGAGTAGTGACTTTCCTGAAGTCTACAATCATCTCCACTGTCTTCAGAGCGTTCAGCTGCAGGTTGTTATTGCTGCACCAGGACGCCAGCTGGGCCACCTCTCTCCTGTAGGCGGACTCGTCGCCGTTGGAGATGAGCCCGATGAGGGTGGTGTCGTCCGCAAACTTGATCAACTTGACAGACTGGTGGCTGGAGGTGCAGGAGTTGGTGTAAAGGGAGAAGAGTAGGGGGGAAAGTACACAGCCCTGGGGTGATCCGGTGCTGATGCTAGTATAGTCTGAGACAGTCTTTCCCAGCCGCACATGCTGCCTCCGGTCCGTCAGGAAGTCGATGATCCACCTGCAGAGGGAGTCAGGCACGTTGAGCAGGGACAGCTTGTCCCGGAGCAGAGCGGGGCGGATGGTGTTGAATGCGGAGCTGAAGTCCACAAACAGGATCCTGGCGTAGGTTCCCGGGGAGTCCAGGTGCTGCAGGATGGAGTGGAGGGCCAGGTTGACTGCATCGTCTACAGACCTGTTGGCTCGGTAGGCAAACTGCAGCGGGTCCAGGAGAGGGGTGGTGATGGACTTGAGGTGGGACAGGACCAGGCGCTCAAAGGACTTCATGACTACAGAGGTGAGCGCTACAGGTCTGTAGTCATTAAGTCCAGTGATCCGTGGCTTCTTGGGGACAGGGATGATGGTGGAGGATTTGAGGCAGGACGGCACGTGGCATAACTTAAGGGAGGTGTTAAAAATGTCTGTGAATACAGGAGCCAGCTGTTTCGCACAGAGTCTCAGGGTGGAGGGAGACACGCCGTCTGGGCCGGGGGCCTTGCGCGGGTTCAGTCTGGAGAACTGCTTGAGCACATCCTGCTCACTGATGATAAGGGGAGGGGGGGAGGTGGGGGGGGTGCCTTAAATGAAGTAGGGAATGTGGAGGCTGTGGAGCTGGAGGGAGGGGGGGAGTTGGACACAGATGACGAGGTGTCAAAACGGGCATAGTGTTGGGACAGTCTCTGACAAAGGGCTTTGTCATCCTGACCTTTAGGAGCCTGAGGCCGATAGTTGGTGATCTGCCTCAGTCCTCTCCACACGGAAGCCGAATCATTAGCAGTGAACTGCTGCTGGAGTCTCTCTGAGTACACAGATTTAGCCCTCTTCAGCTCTCTGTTAAACCGGTATTTAACCTCCCTGTAGCAGTCCCTGTCTCCACTTTTCAGCGCTGCTTCCTTCTCCTTCCTGATCTGTCTGAGCTTAGCTGTGAACCAGGGTTTGTCATTAGAGTAACTCACCCTGGTGCGTGATGGAAGAATGTTCTCTTCACAAAAGTGGATATATGAGTTCACAGTGTCCGTGTACTCATCCAGATCATGCGTGGCTCCTTTAAGCATGCCCCAGTCAGATATTTCCATGCACGTTTCCAGCTTCTCCTCAGCATCACTGGTCCGTATCTTCGTAGTGCTCACAACAGGTTTAGTGAGCTTCAATCTCTGTCTGTATGTGGGAATGAGGTGAACCATCACGTGATCAGATAATCCCAGCGCAGCGCGAGGAACAGCGTGATATGCGTCTTTCACTGTGGTGTAACAGTGATCCAGTGTGTTTAATCCTCTGGTGGGGCATTTAATAAACTGTTTGTAGCGGGGGAGATCGTGGCTCAGATTGCACTGATTAAAGTCGCCAGCCACAATAATCAGCGAGTCTGGAAAACTCCGCTCTGTGTGTTGAATGTGATCCGCGAGCACGCGCTGAGCTTCGCGCGTGTCCGCGTCGGGAGGGGCGTACACAGCGATCAGTATAAAAGAAGCAAACGAACGAGCAAACAGCAAACGAGCAAACATGAAGCATGTGATGGCGGCGGTCAGGCTGGTGGAGAGGAATCCTGAGCTGTGTGATTATGCTGAATACGCTGACCTGCTCGCCTCTGTTTCCGCGCAGGAGTGGCATTTTCCTAACCTCACCTTCGCCTCGCCCTCTGCCAGTAAACGTTGTCTCCATGCAGATTGCACACCTCAGCAAGAACCCCGTCCGGATCCAGTTCCGGGTAGCCACACGAACTCTGTCTCCCAGCCAGCTGCAGCCTCCGTGTCTCACCAAAGAGGTAAAACAGCTGCCTCCGCCTCCGGATCATCTCTCCCTGCTGTTCTGTCAGCTCCTCGTTCCCGGTTCGCCTCAGCTGTTTCTCCCTCCTCCTCGTCGTTCACCCCAGCTGCTGTGAGCTCCACGAGTCCGTCTCTGGATGCTCCCGTTCCTGATCCGGTGTGAGAGGCTCCTCTTCGTCTTCACGGGGGTCCTCCATTTCCATTCAGCGGGGGAAGGGAAGATTCAAGTTCACTGGGGCGGGTCCCATCAGCCCTCCGGGAATCAGGCAAGTGTCTATTCACTTCTTTTCCTGTATTGGGTGAATTGCCTTGTTTGATTCCTGGGGGTGGAGTTCGGGGTTCACAGCCCCCCGAGCTTCCTCCACCTGCTGCAGAAATTAATTATGAACCTGCCGCCTTTATGTCTCCTTCCCCTGAGCGTTTCTCGGTGCCAGGACTACGCTGGCGGATGAGGAGGGAGCCTGCGGGCCCAGAGAGCCTGGTTCCAGCCCCGCAGCCACGTCACAGGCAGAGGAGGAGGGTGGACCTCAAGTTGGAGCCTGCGCCGGTGACGAGGCCTCCCTGGGTCTCCATGGAGGAGCGGTTCGACCTAGCAGGTCGAGGATCTCCTGCCACCACACCGTGCGGGTCGTCGGCGTGGTCGTCAGCGTTGGAGGGTCCTCAGGCTGTGGGAACCATCATGCCGGCTGCGGGGCCCACCATAGCCGAGTGGGAGCCAGAGGATGTCCTTCTGCCTTCTGAACCCGGATCGTTGAAGTCCTGGACGGCGACAGAACTCGAGATCAGGCAAGTGCTCTATTTTGTCTTTCTCCTATCAATTCTAGAGCATTTTTGCCTGTCTCTCGGGGAGACGAGCTGGGTGCAGCCGCCCGCTGCATCCGAACTTGTCTCACTGGGCTCTCTTGCTGCCGGTGATCCTGATCCTGGTTCTCCTTCTTCTCCTGAGCCTTCTCCCAGGGTCACCGGTGCGGAGTCCATCCTGGTCGCTGTGCTGGAGTTTCCGAGTTCGGGGTTGGAGGCCGTCTCTGGTGCTGTGCTGGCCCAGTTGGGGTCCGTCATGGGTGCTGCTCTGGCCCAGTCGGGGTCCGTCGTGGGTGCAGCGCTGACCTGATCGGGGTTCGGCAGGGGTGCAGCGCCGGTTCGGTTCGAGGTTGGTGAAGGAGCTGCAGATCCTCTGCCATCTGACGCCGGACTGGTCCCTCATCCTTCCCCCAGTCTTTCTCCACCGGGTGCCGCTGGGGTTCCCCGTATTCGGCTCGACTCTCCCTCGCTATCCTTCTCAGTGGGGAGGCCGCCTCAGAGCCTTCCCCTCCGGCCCTGTTGGCCAAAAGACGTGGGTCAGCCGCCCGGGAGACTGCTGCGCCGGTTCGGTGTTCTGGGTCGGCCACCCGAAGGACTGCCTTGTTTGTTCAGCGACCTGGTCCGGCCGCCTGAGGTACTATTTCTCTGGGCCTGGGAGTGGGGTAGGCCGCCCAAACTGCTTTTTTCCCTGCCAGTCAGGTGGAATCTGGATGTGGGTAGACCGCCTGAGCTGTCCCCCCCCCCCCCCCCCCTCTCTGTACTCTACCTGCCGGCTTCTCTGTAATTGTTTTTTTTTTTCCCCCTCCTCTGTAGTTTGAAGGGATGCTCTTTCTTTTGTCTTTGCCTAGTTGTTAATTTTGGTTCTCTTGCTTGAGTTTTTTTCTTCCCTCAGGGGGATTATGGTATCTGTATTGTTTGGACATGTACCTGTATTTTGTTCCTTGTGTTCCTTACAAGGCAGGATTTGATTCTATTGTGCCCGAGGATTTCTTGTATGTTCTGCCGTTGATTTTCTGTGCTTAGTCTCTCCATTGTATTAGTTACCTTTGCTGCCCGTTCCTTGTGGGTTTTTGGTATAATATTTTTCCCTTTTTGGTTCTTCCCCTCCTGGCCTTTTTCCCCCATCCTCCCACCCCGGGTGGGCCTATTGGATGGGGTGGGGGTGGGGGGCTGGGATGTCTTGCGGTGCCCAGAGTGTGCCATTCGGGGGGGAGTAATCTTTCTTAATTTTCTTAATCACCCTTTATTGTCATTCAACTGTACAACCAATCATGTACAGTAGAATGAGATTGTGTTTTACCTATCTACTGTGTTAATCACACACACCCCAAGTGTAGAATCAGAGGGCCGCTGCCATGCAAGGCACTGCCACAAATTTCCCTCCTCCACTCCATTTTTCCTGAGCACCAAGCTGGACGGCAGGAAGTTCCACTTTTATATGGTCTTCGGCATGACCCGGCTGGGATTTGAACCCCTGCCTCCTGGGTGTGGGGTGGATGCTCTACCAACTGAGTCACCACTCCGGTACTGTGATGGTCTGAGTGCCGATATCGTCCGCACTCGGGTCATGCAGTATTTTCCTCCCACAGTATTTTCCTTCCCACAGACTGACATACCCTCCGGCACACTTCACCAGCAGGACAGTTCGACCGGAGCGGCAACCCCCCTCTGCAGCTGCCAGGGGCACCGACTTGAGCCCAAACAACAGGGAGGTTACAGCCCCTTCTGGGTGTTCGGGGGGGGGGGGGCTGTGTGGTGGACACTAGACACTGTGTGGACATTCTGTCACACCCAGAAGCAGGCAGACGGACTGAAGGGAGTAGCCCCCCAGAGGGGTAATTAGACCAGACTATAAGATAAGATAAGATAAGATAAGATAAGCCTTTATTAGTCCCACAATGGGGAAATTCCAGGATTGCAACAGCACAGGGATAGCAACACTCAGAGCAACAATCAGAAGGCAAGAAAAAACAACATCTAGCAAACATATGTCCATATTACTATAAATGTATATATATAGACACACAGTGCAGAGCATTATGGTTGGTTGGTGAATGTGCAGCAGAAAGTCTAAGCTCTCTCTCCGCGGATGAGGGAGAGGCACCTTTGAGGCACCTTCACCCCCTGCTGCTCCATGCTGTAGAATGTAGTGCAGGGAGGTGAATGTATGTGATGAATGTATTGTGTTGCATGTGACAAGTGTTGTGATAATCGTGCCACAATTTCCTTTGTTCAGCCCCATGCAATATGCACCAGCCCCAGTTTCTGTGCAAGGAATAAAGCTATATAAAGAGAATGCAGAGAAACTGGGGGGGCTTCTGGGCTCTTCTACAGGACTCGGCCCCAGCAAGCCACGCTGGGGACCATAGGCTGTACATATATGTTAGAGGGTGAATAAAGATTCTGTGTTGACCTTCGCTCGTGCCTCGCCTCCACATCCTTCCCTTTTACCCTCCACAATACTTGAAAATCTCATAACTGTTGTCATCATTGGGACGTTGCATGCAATCCTGTATCAGTCCTGGGTATTTGAACAAGAGACAGAATTTTTTTTTTTTATTTTGCAAATATAGTACAAATATTTTTTACTAAATTAGAACATACTCGTAGCCATAGCTTATCATTTTAAAGTTCAATTATCTGTAAAACCCCTTTAGAAATTAAAATTATTCTCTGTTACTGATGACAATATCCTTAAAAATAATGTATTCCCTGTGGGGAGCGTGAAATGAAGAGACTGAATTATTTCTCAATTCAGGTTTATTGCAGAAATCACATCCCCAGCTTTTCTCTCAAGAACAGAAGAGACTGAGCTGCATCAAAACCCCAACATTTATACATGGCGCATCAAAGGCAGAATCACACATTGCTGTCAAACCCCCATTTGACAATAATTCTCCCCTCGAGTCCCTTAGTCTTCCGTCTGGCTCCAGGAGGTCAGGAAGTCCTTTCAGAGTCTTAACATGGCACCTCCGTCCTCCAGTCATAATCCACAGGCGGTCCAGACGTATTGTCCCATCCGAGACGTGAGGTCAATCAACATATGCAGTCCTAAGCTTCTCCTTGTGCTTATACATATGTAGGCAAAAATATATGAGCCACATAACCCCCCCCCCCCCCCCAAACGTCGAAGAATGGACAATAAAGCATAGTTCACTCAACATAAAATCAACAGCATAGTCCACACAACATGACAAAATCACACATCAGTCCGTACGCCGTCTGGGCTTCAAACGTCTTCCAAATTTGCTGTAAGCAGGCTTCGCCGTCCCTGCAGCGCCATCCTGCAGAGAATCTGCTAACTGAGGAAGAGGATGGTTATTTGATCCCTGCGGGGGCTCCAGGACATGCTCCCTGGGGGGTCTGCCACGTCGAGGTGCCCTCGCCACCCGTACAGACTCGTCGTTCATCACAAAAGCAGGCTTTAGTCTGTCAATACTAACTGTTTCCTTTCTGTCGCCCAAATCCAGCACAAAACGTTTATCACCTGTTTCCAGCACCCTAAATGGACCATCGTATGGTGGGCAGAGGCTTGATCGCTGAGCCTCGTGCCTGACAAAAACAAACTCGGCATTTTTTAAAGCTTTGGGAACAAAAACACACGGAAAAGTGTGATGAACGGGGCCCGGGAGCATGTCTGCTCCCGTGCCGATCAGTGGTCCCAGAGCCGGGGGGTGCCCCGGCGCCGGATGCTCTGGTAGGAACTCACCGGGCAGCCTGAGAGGTTGTGCAAAAACTAACTCCGCTGGGGAGGCATTTAAGTCCTCCTTGGGTGCAGAACGCAACCCCAATAAGACCCATGGTAGTTTGTTTACCCAATCTGCATCCGTAAGCGACGCTCTGAGGGCTGCCTTCAATGATCTATGAAAACGCTCACATAAACCATTAGCCTGGGGGTGGTAAGCGGTAGTGCGGTGAATTGTCGCCCCTAAGCTGCTGGCCATCGCTGACCAAAGCTCAGACACAAATTGAGGTCCCCTGTCAGACAAAATATCCGACGGAACCCCGAAACGCGCTACCCAGGCAGTCAAAAATGCGCGAGCCACCTCTGCAGCCGTGGTCGATGCTAGTGGGACCACTTCCGGCCAGAGTGTGGTTCGGTCCACCATTGTCAAAAGATGTGTGAACCCCTGCGACGACGGTAGGGGGCCCACAAGGTCGACATGCACATGATCGAATCTCTTGGCCGGGATGTGGAACGGTTCTAAGGGGGCTTTTGTGTGCTTGTGAATTTTGGCCCACTGGCAAGCCATGCAGGTTCTTGCCCACTCTTTCACGTGCTTGCGCAGGCTCGGCCAAACGAACTTCTCCGCTACCATTTTCACAGAAGCGCGCACCCCCGGGTGCGCCAGGGAGTGAACTGAGTCAAAAACGCGACGGCGCGGGCGCGGCCGCCTGGTAGATACATCACAGATTAGGGGGGGCATACCGGTTTGAAAACTCCTGCTCTCCAGCCTTAACTCTGTTGGTCCAGACTGGAGCGCGCACACATCCGCATCTCTACCCTGCTCCGCTGCCATGGCTGCATAATCTATCCCCACGTGAACCGGGGCCGCGTGCGCTTCCGCGCTGTTGTTTTGCCCTGCGGCTGCGGTAGTATAATCTACCTCCACGCGGATTGGTGCTGTTACCGCGCGAGAGAGGCAGTCTGCCACTACATTGAGTTTACCCGCTACGTGCTGAATATCAGTAGTAAATTTGGAAATTGCGGCCAACTGCCTCTGCCGCCGGCCCGACCAAGATTCCAAAATTTTGGCCATCGCAAAAGTGAGCGGCTTGTGGTCGACAAACGCGGTGAAATGCCGACCTTCCAGCCAGAACTGGAAATGGCAAATGGCTAAGTGGAGCGCTAACAGCTCCCTGTCAAACGCGCTGTATTTCCGCTCGGCCTTGCGCAAGGATCTGCAGAAGAAGGCCAGCGGCTGCCAAACCCCGGCAACATGCTGTTCTACAACCGCCCCCATGGCCAAATCTGACGCGTCAGTGGTGAGCGCTATGCGGGCCGTTGGGTCTGGGTGAGCTAGCAGTGCTGCATCTGCAAGGGCTTTTTTTACCTCCGCAAATGCGCACTCCCGTTCCGGGGACCAATCGATCGTATTGGAGGGTTTTTGTTTTTTAAGCGCGGCATACAATGGTTGTATGAGCTGCGCTGCGTGGGGTAGGAAACGGTTATAAAAATTTACTATTCCTAAAAACTCCTGTAGTGCTTTGACCGTTTGTGGCCGGGGAAACTCCGCCACTGCGCGCACCTTGTCTGGTAGCGGAACCGCCCCTTCTGGGGAAACGCGGTGTCCCAAAAAATCGATTTGCGCCACGCCGAACCGGCACTTGGCTGGATTAATTATTAGCCCGTGCTCTCCCAACCTCTGAAAAACTGCTGTGAGGTGTTTTTCGTGTTCCTCCTCAGAAGTGCTGGCGACTAAAATGTCGTCAAGGTAGACGAACAAAAAGGGGAGATCGCGTAACACGGCATCCATCATGCGTTGAAAGGTTTGCGCAGCGCCTTTGAGGCCAAACGGCATGCGTAAAAATTCAAAAAGTCCGAACGGGGTTATTACCGCTGTTTTGGGAATGTCCTCGGCTCGGACTGGGACCTGATGATAGCCGCGGACCAGGTCTATTTTAGAAAAAATGCACGCCCCCGCTAGATGCACCGAGAAATCCTGGATGTGTGGGATTGGGTAGCGGTCATGCGCTGTGGCATTGTTTAACCTGCGGTAATCACCACAAGGCCTCCACGAGCCGTCAGCTTTAGGGACCATATGCAGTGGAGAGGCCCATGGGCTCTTCGAACGTCGAATAATGCCCAGCCTTTCCAGGTTGGCGAACTCCTCGCGCGCTATGGAGAGTTTAGCTGCATCCAAGCGCAGAGCTTTCGCGAAGACGGGTGGGCCAGCTGTGGTGATAAAGTGCTCCACCCCGTGTTTCGCAGCTGTTGCCAAAAATGTGGGAACTGTGAGCACTGGAAACTGGGTGAGGAGTGTGTGGAACTTACCGCCTGCTGTGGCGACGTTGGTCTGCACTGGTGGCGGGGACACTCGAGCTGCACAAGGAATTGAATAAAAAGACAGTGCATTAACCAAGCGCCTGTTGGCAAGATCAACTAACAAACCATGTGAGCACAGAAAATCAGCACCTAACATGTTAAAACTCACCGCCGCTATAATAAAAGTCCATTCATAAGAGCGGCCGTACAAGGACAGAAGTAGAGTCCTTTCTCCGTAGGTCTTGATGCTCGAGCCGTTCGCCGCCGTTGCCCCATCACCACGGGGGCCCGCCAGCCGGTCAGCGTAGGTCGGGGTGATGAAACTCATTTGGGCTCCGGTGTCTACGAGGAAGTGCCACCCGAAGTTCATATCCGTGAGGTAGAGCAGCTTATTTCGTTCGCCGAGAGCCGAAGCTGCTACCGACTCCCGGTTCTGGCATTTCCCGAGGACTTAAAGTTGCACGGCGGCACACATCTGTGCGCCTTCTCTGCGAAGCGCCGATGGTAAAAGCAGAGGCCATCTCCTCCGCTGGGTCGGGGCCGCGCCAAGGTCTGCCGCTGCCGTGGTGGCTGTCTGCTCACCGCAGGAGTTGAGGAGCCGCTGCGCCTCTCGGGCCAGTGCACGGAAGTCCCGCTGGGTCACACAACGCATGCTGGACAGGGTCCCTCTCATCTGCATCGGGAGGTTTCTCAGGAAGATGTGCTTGAACAGAAAATCGTCGTTGTCTGTGTCCCTCAGCTGCAGCATGTCTTCCATCAGGTCGACTGGCCTGCGTCCTCCCCGGTCGTGCAGAGCGAGGAGTCTTCTAGCCCTCTCCTCGGCTGAGGGCATGAAACACTGGATAAGGGCAGCCTTCAGCTCGCCGTATTTGTCGTCAGCGGGCGGCTGCTGTACCAGGCTCCGCACGCATCGCGCTGTGCGGTTGTCGAGCTTTGCGATGACGTGGTAGAATTTAGTGTCATCCACCGTTATTCCCCCGAGAGCGAACTGTGCCTCGGCCTGGAGGAACCACGAGTCCGGGTTGTCCTGCCAGAATTCTGGTAGCTTGATGGAGACGGCGCTCGCTCAGGCAGACTCCGACGAGTCTGGGTCGGGGAAGTCATCTCTAGGCATTCTCACGTTTCTGGTCACCAATGTGGGGAGCGTGAAATGAAGAGACTGAATTATTTCTCAATTCAGGTTTATTGCAGAAATCACATCCCCAGCTTTTCTCTCAAGAACAGAAGAGACTGAGCTGCATCAAAACCCCAACATTTATACATGGCGCATCAAAGGCAGAATCACACATTGCTGTCAAACCCCCATTTGACAATAATTCTCCCCTCGAGTCCCTTAGTCTTCAGTCTGGCTCCAGGAGGTCAGGAAGTCCATTCAGAGTCTTAACACGGCACCTCCGTCCTCCAGTCATAATCCACAGGCGGTCCAGACGTATTGTCCCATCCGAGACGTGAGGTCAATCAACATATGCAGTCCTAAGCTTCTCCTTGTGCTTATACATATGTAGGCAAAAATATATGAGCCACATCCCTATTATTTATGTCTCATTAAAAATGCAATTTTGTTTGTTATCATTGTTTATTAACTGTTTTTGTCTTTTATCAACTGGCATGTGATTATCAACAATAATAATAAAAGCAATAGAAGCAACTGATAGTCCTCATTTTTTCTAGAGTTCGGTCACAAGAAAAACAGTACTCATAACTGGTATAGCACACATGTACTACATCAAAAATATTAAATTAATTATTATCACAGGAAAAAGTCCAAATTAGTGGCAATGAATACAATACAGTCAGCTGGTGTCACGAACCGAGCCCATGTTATCCTGTAGGCTCGGTTCTGACCATTCTCTGTGGCTCAGGCATCGGGTTTATTATGGATTATCTTTTGAGTTCTTGTTGTTTTTGTGTCTGTGTTCCTTTTCTTTTCCATGCCTGTAGCAGCCGCTCTGGCCGGCAGTTGTTGGGCTGCAGTTTTGACCCATTATCAGGTGGGCGCTGTCCAAGATTCGTGGTCCGGCCACGCCCCCTCTCAGCTGTTCGTGTTTTGTGTGCATCATCTGTCATGTTGTCAGCCAGCCAATATTGCCAACGCTATCACGATGTGTTAGCCGCTCCACACAGCCGTGGTTCTGTTGCGCCCCTTGAAGCGATGTTGGCCCTGGGGCACAACCGTGGTTAACACGTCTCCTCTCCATGCGTTCGCTGGGCGATGTCGGCCCCGAACGCCAACTGTAACTGTTTTTGTTTACTTTTGTAAGTCTTCACCTTTTTGGGAACTGTTGTCATCAGTCTTAAGTTCAATAAATGTGCTGTGTTCAATCCTGCGCGTAAATCCATTCTTCCTTCCCCTCCTCCGTGCGCTGCATAAAAACGCACGAGGAGGCTTATGACAGTTGGAGCTGAAGCGTGTGATGTGGTCTTTCACGGCCTGCTGTTTATCTAAGCCTGCGACACAACGCGAAGGCATAGCTGTAAAACTAAGACAAGAAACCAGAGAAACCATCTGCTACAAAGCTGCTGGCATTCCAGTCAACAACACTGGCGTCCATTCTCTCGCTGACGTCATTTCATCCTCCTTCTTCATTCGGTGGACGGTGCCACAGTCCAGTCAGCGGCTGTGGATTTTTGATGATAACTATGTTATGCAGGCGTGCTTGAAACTATTATACTGATCATCAACGGTGACTTTTGGGTTTACACAACATGCTAAAAAATGTCAAAATCGTGTCATGAGCACTTTAAGTCAGCATGCTATGCTGACTTAAGGTAATAATAATAATAATGCATCGGTTTTATATAGCGCTTTATCATATATACTCAAAGACGCTTTACAATTAGGTACATTATTCATTCACTCCAGACAGACAGTGGTAGTGGCGAGCTACTTCTGCAGCCACAGCTGCCCTGGGGCAGGCTGACGGAAACGTGGCAGCCAATCTGCGCCAACGGCCTTTCCAGCCACCACCGACCATTCTATACATTTATACACATTCATACCCAGTGTTATGGGCACTGGAGGCAATGCGGGTGAAGTGTCTTGCCCAGGGACACAACGGCAGGATATCTGGGGAGAGCGGGATTCGAACTGCCAACCATCGGGTTATTAGACGACCTGCTCTAGCTCCTGAGCCACTGCCGCTAAGGTAAGGCAATTACCCACAGTTCAGAGCGCCATGCTGGGGTTTCTGAAGGAAAAGCTCCTGATTCGTCACCTGTTCATCACTGGCCACCCCTTAACCCCTGCTCCACCCCACAAAAACAAACAAACAAACAAAAAAAACATGCAAACACAGAAGCATGGAAGGAACAACTCCAAACATCACTAAAAAGAAGATGTTTCCATGTCAGTATAATGTAGCCCACTGGTCTGCAGTGTGTTTATAGTTGCATAATAAAACATTTTTTTATTTACAAACAGGGAGCAATGAACAAACATTACAGTTTATTGAGCTCTGTATGGAACATGACTCCAAATTCCTGGGCCACAGAAACCTATCTTGTTAGAATGATCTTGCGGTAGGAGGCAAGCAGGAGTCTGGAGACTGAGATAACTTGCAGACCACTACTTGAACAAATCTATTTGAACAAGTCATTAATTAACATTAGTGATGGGAAGGCAGGCTCCGGCGCTCCAAATGGTGCTCCGAACTTATCCAGGAAATATTTGGTGAGGCTTGCATCGTGATGTATGTGTTGACGTCAGACCATGTGACGGGGTCAGGAAGCCATTCATGATTTTGCACGCAACATGAAACAAAGTGAGCAGCGATACACAATGGTGTTATCCCCAGTTTTCACATGGAGGCAGCAGCAAAAAGACAGACTTCTCCCATTGGGAACAGTTTGAGTGCATTTCTCCCATTAATGTATTTTCCACAAATAGTGGCTATTTGTTGTAAGTGAGGGGCAGCACAGTGGCGGAGTGGTTAGCACTACGGCAGCACAGTAACTCACCCTTGGCCGGGGGATCCTGGGTTAGATCCCAGCCCCCGACCAACAGTGATCTGTGTGGAGTTTGCATGTTCTCCCCATGTCTGCGTGGGTTTACTCCAGGATTTCTCCGGTTTCCTCCCACATGCCAAAAACATGCAAGTTAGGTTAATTAGCATCAAAACTGGGGATTCTAAATTGTCCTTAGGTATGACTGTGAGAGTGAATGGTTGTCTGTCTCTCTGTGTTGGCCCTGCGATGGACTGGCGATCCGTCCAGGGTGTACCCTGCCTCTCGCCCAAATAGGCCATGGGCCAAAACCTCTGGCATGCAGTTTTGTCTTAACTTTGCAGTGGCAACTTTATCTCTCGGTTTTAAGTAGTTTAGAATATATTAAATGATATTTTACCTGTCCACATTTGCACTGTTTGCACGTTAATGAGAAATTAATTAAAGAAAATCGACGCTTTAATCACGTAATTCCCCTTCCGTGACTTGCCGCGTGCGGGTGCTATTTTTCAACCTCGAACCATCGCTGCCATTGCAATGTACAGTGTCGACGATTTGACCTGAATACGAGGATCCAACATGGCGACACGCGTGCAAACGTGTGTTTGTCATTTGATCGAGGAGGAAAAGGGAAAAATAACCCCATTTACACAAGTTAGTTAGCAAAAGTTTCGTGACTGCAACAGCAAATGGAAGCTTCTTGATGGCAGACAGCGTGAACTGGCTGAAAAAAATGAAACCTTGGCCCAAAATCCTGAGCCTAGAAATGAACACGGTTATCACCGGAGCTGTTATAAAAGGTAAGCTGCGAACTTGACGAAGTACACGGCTACATTTGTAGTGTAGATCTAACGTTTACGTTATTAATAAAATACTATGTTTTGTTTTAAAGAAGGAAAAAAATATCAATTTTGAAAATCTTCATCGAAGGGATTATTAGGACTTAGATGCTATCACTGTGGTTTTTGACCAGGCCATCTATTCCAAGGCGCAAGAAATCAGGTGGCAGCATAAGATATTCCAGGAAAGATTGGTGTTGCGCCTTGGAGATTTTCACCTTGTCATGGCATTCCTAGGTTGCATGGGAAAGCGCTTCCAGGACAGTGGTTTTGAAGATGTCCTAATTGAATCTGGTGCTATTGCTGCAGGATCCATCAAGGGGGTACAAACAGGGCATCACTACAATCGTGCTATGCGTTGTCACAAACTGCTCTATGAAGCACTTCATCGTTTGCGCTGGCAGAGTTTCCTGAAGACTTTACCTGAAAGTGAATGTCAGATGGTAACTTCCACCCTCTCTGAACTAGGTCAGAGTGATCTTGAAGATGGCTGGATGAATGTCCTTCAGACAAATCAGGTTCAGGAAGTTCTTCAGAGATATGAAGGCTTTGTCAGGCAGGAGCGTACGCGAAGTGCATTGTATGACTTCTGGTCATCATACCTAGACATGGTACAAATACTTCTACTCTCAATAAGAGCAACGAGAGAAGGGAATTGGTCACTTCACCTTGAGTCGTGCAAAAAGATGGTACCTTGGTTTCATGCCTATGACCGTATAAACTATGCGAGATATCTTCCAGCATACATTGCAGAGATGAGCAACCTGCCGGCGACTCATCCAACCATCCATGAGTCATTTTCGAGAGGTGAATTTGTAGCTCAGCGGCAGTCAGATCATGGATTCAGCCAAATAGCTTGTGATATGGTCATAGAACAGACTATCAACAGAGACTCAAAAACAAAGGGCGGTATGAGTGGGATCACACTTAGTAAAGGTGGTGTGAACAGATGGCTACTTTCCCATCCAGAGAGAGCAGCTATCACACGGGCATGTCAAGTGATGGCAGGAAAAGATGACAGCATAAGATCGAGGAAAGATTTAGATGCTGCAAAAATCAAACGAGACAATGCTACAGCATCTGAGCTTATCAGAACTTTTGAAGCAATGGTTGACCCCTTCGCATACAGTGGAGAGAAGTTGATCAATGTGTCTTCTGGACTTGTTGTCAGCGAGCATGTGGCTAATGACATCAAGCAGGCATACTCCAAAGGTAACTCTGCATATCAAGCTTTCTGTGCAGGCAGAATTCTTGCAGGTGGAAATGTTCCATTCCATAAGCCCATCAAAATGCTCAAGTTGAAGACCTTTGCTGCAGTCAATAAAAGAAAGGAATCTTCGAAAACACAAGACGCAAAGTTGCTTCGAACGAGTAGTGATTTATTCACAAGACTGCTCATTGTGTCGAAGAATCGTTCAGTGGATCTGAAGAAAGTTCTCACGTACACTTTGACTCCAGTGCCCGCGTCCATTGCCACCTATGATGGTCTCTGCAACAAAACAACGAAGGCTGCACTCATGCATGCTATGGAGAGTGATGTGCCATCATGTCGAATTCAGGCCTCGACAATTCCTGCTAATTCAGCCTTGTTGGTTGATGGAATGGCCCTAATTCAGTCCTGCAACGCAAAGTGTGAAACGTTTGCAGAATTTGCAGATGTACTACTAGCCAAGGCTCTCCACTTATGCACACAAATGAGATGTACGCGTTTAGATTTTGTGACTGATCGCTACCCAGACATATCAATAAAGGACTGTGAACATTCTCGTCGAGAGGCTTCAGGTGTTCAGCAGATTGATATCACAAGACCTCATCAGAAACTACTTCGACAGTTTGCTAAATTCCTTTCGAATGGAGCAAACAAGGAAAAGCTGGTTAAGTTCCTGCTTGCCATGTGGAGTCGTGAAAGTACATCCATTCCTGCTGGAATTGAACTTTATCTGTGTCATGGAGAGTTGTGCACTCGATTAAACTGCAGTGAAGGAGTTATGATGGTGCAAGATGTTCAGGAGTTAAATATCCACTGAACTCTAAAATGCTAAAAAATAGATGTTGGTCCTGTGCAGCTAAAAAAATAATTGACTTTTGTGACAAAAATCACAAAAACAAAGGTTTTCCCCCAAAAACAGCAGATATAGCGCCCTCTGTTGGTGACTTTGGCTGATAAATCAAAATATACAGTAGGTTGTGCAGTATGACTACAAAAAACAATTCTGTATTAAATTTGTACTTATTGAAAGTTAAATGAAAACTATGGCCAAAATCTTGTTTTTTACCAAAAATGGACAAAAAACTAGAAAAAAACGGGTCATATTTGCTTAATGTGCAAGTTTGGCTGTTGTGGACAGCTGTATTCAGATTCAGCACTATCAAATTAGTAAAATTCACTTTATTTCAAGTTGCCACTAGAAAGTTAAGACGAACATCAATTTCTAGCCATGCAACAAATTTTGGCCCATGGCCTAAAAGATGCTGGAATAGGCTCCAGACCCCCGCGACCTGAAAAGGATTAAGCGGAAGAAGAAGATGAATGTTGTAAGTGAGGTGATGGCTTAGTGGTAAAGCATCTATTTTGCAAGTGGGAAGCCTGTGTTCGAATCCCAGCTGTGTCATTCCTGTAATTTCATTTTTATTTGCAAGGTGAAGTGTCTGTTGTGTTTCAAAGAACTTGGATCATTGTTACACATCATCATGCTGAGGCACGATTGCTATTGTGCCCTGCATGAGAATATGGCCAGAGTTGAATATACTGGGACAGTATAAGACTGTGGAAAATGTATTATTTCTTAATAAAAATTGATAAGTAGTACAAGCACACCAAGTAATACAGACACATTTATTGAAACTGAAAAATACACATTGTAAAAATCTGCATGCTGTCTACTTTGTCGACTACATGGCCTAGTAGAGCAAATGAAGTTCCACATGAGGCCTCGGCTATGTGAACCATTTTGATGAAAGGCTCAAGTGTTCAAGAAAGTCTCACATACTCATGACTGAGTAACAGCTTAGAGGTAAAATGTCTGTCTTGCAATTGCGAAGCTAGGGTTCAAGTTCCAGCTGCCTTAGTCTAATAATTTATTTTTATTTGCACAGTGAAGTGTCTGTTGTGTTTCAAAAAGCTTGGATACAACAGTAACACATCATTATGCTGAGGCACATTCACTGTAGTCACTGCGGCGGCATGAAATAAAAAGCAGCGTGGTGAAGGTTTTAAGCAGTTTTATTAAATCATACCGCCTTCACAGGATCCCCGCTCCGGTGCATGTGTGAGCAGCCCGGAGCGGGATCCTAAGGCTCTCAGAGAAGAGAGACACACAGTGTGTGTGTCCAGCAGCAGCAGCAGTTGAAGAGTGAGTGAGAGTGAGAGAGAGAACATGGATTACAGTGCAGTACTTATACCCAACTCAGACAATACATCAAAGGATATTCCCAGCAGTTGGTATGATCAAAGAGACTGCAGAACAGGCATGAGACATTTGCATTTAAGAGACATACATAACAATAGGCAGATTTGCTAGCCTCTGCTCCAGTTGCAGGGCAAAGAGGTTACAAGGCACATCTACATATTGATCTCAGTCTCTAGGTCACAGTAAGGACAGGACGCATGAACACTATACATGAATGGCACATTACATCACAATACATGAATGGCACATTACATCTCAGTAGTGCAGCGGGAAAAACCAAGAGAAGCGAGCTGACTGTCCTTAATCTGTTGTGGGGGTTAACTGAACCGCCACACGCTACCCCCCAGAGGGCACGGCAGGGGGCCGAGACCTCGATAATCCATCTATGGGAGCGAGCTGTGGGAGAAGCTCACTGCAGGCGGAGGGGGAGGGAGGAGGGGGTAGTAAGTGCCGGCAGGGGGACGGTGAAATCGTCCGAGCCGCGCAAAAATTGCTTGCTGCTCCGCGCGTCGAGGGGCTGTCCCGTTGCACGTGCGGAGATCACAAGAAGAAAAATTAGTCTCTGACTCCTCTCGTGGCCATGAAGAAAAACAGGAGCGGCGAGGCTGCGTAGCGGCTGTAAGAAAAAAATAAAAGCAGAGGGACTTGGTGTGTTGACTTTAGGTGTGGGCGCAGCCCTAAAGTCTTCGGGAAAAGCTGACGGCTGAATCCCCTTGTGCGCCGTGGCTGAGACCGTTACAGAATCCTGTGAGCGAGCTGCGTGGTTGCTTCAGGTGTGCGAGCAGCCCTGAAGGTTCTGTGTGCAGGCGGCGAAGGATGCTGGCGGTCTGTGGAGCTGAATTTGTCCTGTGCGTGGTGCGCCGTCCTGGTATCTCCCCGGTGCGTGTGCCGGGGTTCCGTGCGAGGGTGGGCCGCTGGGGAGGCGAGTCAGGGTCCAGAATCTTGGTGGAGATCGGCGCAGATGGCGCCGATAATATCCAGGTTGAGCTGTGGCTGCAGATTGGCCATGGTGCGTTGGAGCGGTGAGGGGAAATAGATGATCTTTTGTCCCTCAGGCTCGTGCCGTGGTGCGTTCAGGTCCATGCGTTGCGTTCTCCGCCGGCCATGGAGGCCGCCGTCGTGGAGAGGGGACGAGGTGCATGCGCTCTCATGTGGAGGAGCTGCGAGCGCGGCCGGTCCAGCGTGGATGAGCAGATCTCAGACGTGCAGATCTCATCATGAAGAACGGGTCACCAGTGCAGCTGTCCAGATCAGAAGGTTGCTTTGCACAAAACGTGTGCGTGCTCGGGGTCACCAGTGAAGCGTTCACTGGCAGCGTGTTCTTTTCTGCCTTCAGATCATGGTGCGTTGGAGCGGCGAGAGGGGGGAGACATCTTGTGTCCCTCAGCCGGTTCAGCGTGGATGTCCAGACCAGAAGGTTGCGTCGCACAAAGCGTGTGCGTCTTCGGGGTCACCAGTGCGGCAGCATGAAATAAAAAGCAGCGTGGTGAAGGTTTTAAGCAGTTTTATTAAATCATACCGCCTTCACAGGATCCCCGCTCCGGTGCATGTGTGAGCAGCCTGGAGCGGGATCCTAAGGCTCTCAGAGAAGAGAGACACACTGTGTGTGTGTCCAGCAGCAGCAGCAGTTGAAGAGTGAGTGAGAGTGAGAGAGAACATGGATTACAGTGCAGTACTTATACCCAACTCAGACAATACATCAAAGGATATTCCCAGCAGTTGGTATGATCAAAGAGACTGCAGAACAGGCATGAGACATTTGCATTTAAGAGACATACATAACAATAGGCAGATTTGCTAGCCTCTGCTCCAGTTGCAGGGCAAAGAGGTTACAAGGCACATCTACATATTGATCTCAGTCTCTAGGTCACAGTAAGGACAGGACGCATGAACACTATACATGAATGGCACATTACATCACAATACATGAATGGCACATTACATCTCAGTAGTGCAGCGGGAAAAACCAAGAGAAGCGAGCTGACTGTCCTTAATCTGTTGTGGGGGTTAACTGAACCGCCACAGTCACCTCAATTTTATTATCTTTCTGCCTTATGATCATTGATATTTCTTAAAAGACAGCACATTTATTGAAACTGAAAAAATACACATTAAACCAACAATACCCTTGTAAAAATCAGCATGTTGTATACATTTTGTCCACTAGATGGCCTGGTAAAGCAAATGAAGTTCCACATGAGGCCTTGTCTATGTGAACCATTTTGATGAAAGGCTCAAGTCCTCCAGAAAGCCTCATTTGGTAGTGATGGCAATGTCGAAACAGTGTTTTAGTACGTACCGAAACCTAGGTGGAACTTCTGAATCGAACCACTGTTCCGAGGTCAGTATCAGAAAGAGGATGTCAAGTGACCGTTCCATGTCATGTTCCATTACGTCACCAACTGTTTTGAAACGTCACAGTTGTTTTATATCAGTGAAACACAAGTGAATATGCGGTGATTTTGTTTTCCCGTTTCTAAAATGGAATAATAAATAAAACACTAGCATTACACAATATGAAAATGCCAATTCTATGCAAGATATATGTATTATATAAATACTTGATATATAAAATACTAACTTCTCGTGTCCTTGCCCGATTGGCTGCTGATTCATCAGCCCACAGGCCTAAAACTTTTCAAAGCTCCTCTAAAGTGCAGTTTGTTTGCCAAGTCTTGCCTCTCTGAGTGTCTTGTCCTGAGCTGCTTTTGGATTTAGACTATTTGGAAATGGATGGCGGTAGAAAGCGTCCAGGTCAGCTGGCTGGGATCACTTCGACCTTCTTGAGGGAAAAAAGTTAAATGTATGCAGCATCTTGTATTTTGTAATAATACAACTACAGTCATGTGAAAAAATTAGGACACCCCATTAAATATTCAGTTCTTTATGAAGAAATGTTCACATATCTATGTCTAACCTTGTTTTTGTTTTTATTTGCATTTTTGAACATTTATTTTAGCCATTTTAAGTGGAAATGAATGTGGGGGTCTGCTTTCTTCCTGCTGCCTTCAGAGAGAGCAGTCGCATTTTTCCTCCCTCCTCCTATCCTGCCTTCCTGACCTAAATCTAAATCCCAGCTTGCTGCGTCTGAGTGAGTGTCTGTGCCGTCTCACCATCTCGCTGATCTCAACCCAAATGGAAAATACGGAAAATGGATATAAGCTGGGCTTTAAACGCAATTGACACCACCTTTTCAAACAGAAAATCGGGCCCGGGGGAGCCCAAATGTGGAGAGACCCATGGATTGGAACTCATGTGTCTGTGTGATTCGACTGAAGATGTGGAAAACATCTACCTGTTTTGGCTTTACGATCACAGGATTTCTGCTGATTGGCTCTGGAGTTCTCCTGGTGTATCGAAAATTTAACTGGAAGAGCTAATCAAAATGCGGACCCGGCGTAGCTGCTTCTTCAACAGTTCGACCAGGTGGGGAGTGCACAAATAGCGGCAAATGACCAACATGGAATTTACCATCTGCATGCACTGTAGAGAGATGGACTCTACCGGACATGTTTATCTGTGTTTAGAAGGGGAAACATCTGGAGTCGCTTCGTGCTCTCCAGGGAATGATATGAATTTAAAGCCAGTGAATGTTAATTTGAATTGTAAGCACAGAATTGCATGAGAGAGGAAAATCCTATACTCTGTCTGTGCAGATTCGGCCTTGATCGGCGCCCCTGGATAACTCACTCCTCCAGAGTTGAGATAAGCGGATGTGTCAGCTGGCTCTGCTAACCCAAACACTGCTGCTGTGCAATAAACAGAACTCTTCAAGGACAGCGTTCATGAACTATAACATCTATCGTTGCCTAGGAGACTATTTGTTGTACTCCAGTAACTGATACACTCAACACTGCACACACTGACATCATCATACTGATATACACACACTGCCCTCTCTCTGCTGTGAGATCTGTCTACTAAATGTCTGCTAAATGTGCATTGAGGTTTTTTTTTTCCTGCAATCAAAATTTCGCTTACTCACTGAGCGCCATTTTGATAAAACATGTTTTTTTCTCTCGCCTACTGTGTCATACCCTTTCCCTTTTTCTTTTTTTTTTTTCCTTTCTTCTTTATGACTGGCACCTAGCGGCTGCCCCGGCCTTGGATGCGCTGTGCAGAGCATGCCCAAATGCCAAGTCACGTTTCGTTACCTTGTATTCATACATGTGTAATGCCAATAAAGTTGAATCTCAATCTCAATCTCAAATATTCAGTTCTTTATGAAGAAATGTTCACATATCTATGTCTAACCTTGTTTTTGTTTTTATTTGCATTTTTGAACATTTATTTTAGCCATTTTAAGTGGGAATGAATATGGGGGTGTCCTAAAAAGATGGAGGGTGTCCTAACTTATTCCTCACTATATTTTACAGAAAATTAAAAAAAAAAGTCTTTAATTCATTTTTAATTGTTTACTCGTACAGGCTTGTACAGGCTTGTACAGGGTGTCCTAATTTTTTCACATGACTGTACGTGGAGACGCCTACGGACAAAACATCCTGACGCCTAAATTCCGAGCACAACACTACCGAGTGCTGAATCAAGCCACGGCCAGTATAGTGTTAGTGGTGTGTATTCATGCTCTTTTAATACACATACGAGAACATTTATTATTTTTACACTTTAGTATTATTTACAATAAATATAATTATGCATTTGATCACTAAAAGGAGCCATATCGTTGTACATCTACATAGAGTTAGATATTTTACATATATTTACATATTGACTTTATCTAATTTTTCAACACATAATACAATATGACGAAGTAGGTCAGTCTGTGCAGTTCTAAGTCAAACAGGCTTTTTTTTCACACGAATATCTGACGTTTTCATGAGCGCCACATCACCCATTGCGTCAGTGGCTGGAACCCCCCCCCCCCCCCCCCCCCCGGCCATGTTGTAACTGTTATATCGTAGAAATGACACGAGACGGAGAGCTTGTTGAGGGACATCCAACTGAACTTTATTAGCCAGAACCCTCAACTATATACAGAGTGGGCCGTGCCCGCCTGACGTCACCCTGTGGGTGGGCACGGCATCCCAGACACCCAAATCTCATACATAACAGTAACGTCAGCAACAGAACACAGCGCTTGGCTGCCCATTATACAGACAGGATGGAAGCGGTTGAAAACATTTACGATGGTTCCAGCACATGTAGTCTGGAGTTGGGTTGTGTTGTCCAACCTTCAGACAATTATAGTTCTGAAGAATGGGATGACAATGAAGAATCTGGGGGCATCAGACATTATAGGTTTGAGCCGTGCCAAGCAGACATCGTGCCTAGTGAGTCAGACTCAGAGAGTGACGGTGGAGAGGCACACATGACCGCCGCAGCAGCAGCGACAAACAAACGGCAGGGGAACACCGAGTGTTATGCTTTTGTTACAGATATTGCAACAAATTATTTGTTCATAAATTTCCGTTTTGACCCACTTTCAGGTGGGCACTGTCCAAGATTCGCCGGTCCGAACACACGCGCCCTCTCTCTTTGACAGTCAGCTGTTCATGTTTTGTGTGCATCATCTGCCGTGTTGTCAGCCAGCCAATATTGCCAACACTATCATGACATGTTAGCCACTCCACACAGCCGTGGTTCTGTTGTGCCCTTGTAGCGATGTCTGCTCTGGGGCGCAACCGTGGATAACACGTTTCCTCTCCATGCGTTCGCTGGGCGATGTCAGCCCCAAACAGCTACTGTTTCTGTTTCTGTGTATTTTTGTAAGTCTTCACCTTTTGGGATCAGTCTTTATGTTCAATACATGTGCTGTGGTGAATCCTGCGCGTAAATCCATTCTTCCGTCCCCTCCTCGTGCACTCTTACGCAGGGCATGGAGAGAGAGGGTGAAATAACGAGGATTTACGTGCAGGGTTCACCACAGCACATTTAATACAGAGACAGACAATTCCCTAAAGGGTGAAGACGTACAAAAAACACACTTACTGATGGCATTCAGGGGCCGGCATCGCTCAGAGAATGAATGAGAGGAGATGTGTTAGCCACAGGTGTGCCCCAGAGCCGACATCGCTTCAAGGACGCACGAGAACCACGGCGAGTGTCAGCATGCGCTCACAGAAAGTAGGTCAAAGCCGCACGTAAATCCATTAATCCTTGCCCTCCTTGTGTGCTCCTCCTGCGTAAAAGCGCACGAGGAGCGCATGAGGAGGCTTATGACAGTTGGAGCTGAAGCGTGTGATGTGGTCTTTCACGGCCTGCTGCTTATCTAAGCCTGCGACACAACGTGAAGGCATAGCTGGAAAATTAAAACAAGAAACCAGAGAAACTGTGAGCTACAAAGCTGCTGTCATTCCAGTCAACAACACCGGAGTCCGTTCTGTTGCTGATGTCATGGGGGTGTCGCCTCTCATTCGGTGGGCGGCGGTCAGCAGCTGCGATTTTTTGATAATAACTAGTTTATGCAGGCGCTATTGTAAATATTATATTGATCATCGACAATGACTTTTGGGTTTAGACAACATGCTAAAAAATGTCAAAATCGTGTCATCAGACCTTGAAGGTAAAGGCTCATTTAACTTAGCAGCTCCATCAGCTGAGGTCCCAGCAGACACGGAGGGGACAGTGGATGGGGATGAGAGGCAGGGCTCTGCAGAGGATGGACATGGACCGAAAAGGAAAACAACAGCAACAACAAAAGCTAGCCATGTTAGATGTCATATTACACAGGAAAATTAGGAAAACTTTGACTCCAAAGGTTCCAAGGTTGTCATAGCCAGGAGCGGCACTGGGGTTAAGCTCCCAGTGCTCATAAAATGCTCCTTACAGCGTGCGTCTCGAAAAGCCTCTGACAACTAAGTCCAACTCCTAGCCTGCCCGTGTGGTTTAGTCTCTAAGCCCGGTGGAACTGCTTCTACTAATAGGAGAAGGGGTGAGAGCGGATCTCTGGCGCCTTAAAACCAGATGCTTCGGGTAGATGGTGGCTCGTCAACCTGGGAAGGTAGCCCATCTAGGGGAAGGTAAACCCTGATTTCAAACCTCCGCTGCCTTGCGGCACACCCGGTCACGGGAAAGGCTTCGGGAGTCAACCCTGAGGAAAAATCCGGAGTCGGAGCCCCTAAGGCAGTTCTCTGTTGTGCTCAACATCGTTCTGGCAGCTCCTGCGACGGCGCTGGTGCCAAACTATAGCAGCCCTGCTGTTCCGTTGGATTCAACAGTGACGTGGAGAGGGGGGACATGCTGCATGGGTAACATCTTGTCCTCCATATCTTCCTGCCCAGGCTTGAATCCTACCAACGCCCAACGCTGGAAGGTAGAACACCGGTGTGCATCGGCCTGTTCAGCCACAGGCGGTGCTGTTCCAGCAGAGTAGACGTTTAGGATTCTCTTCCATGGTCATCATAGACCGATGGAGGCCGACGAGAAAAAACAAAAAAAAACGTGCCAGTGGAACAACTGAAAATTGCTTGAGAATGTTCGATTAAATGTTAATGAGATCATTTGACTAGAAATTAAATGTAGATGGTGAGAGTTTTCCCTCCCTCAGCTGATGATGATGTTGACCTGCTGCTCCTTGTGTGCAGTGTGCTCTGTATGGCTGAATGCAGACATTAGCAGTGGAGCTCTGAGCTGAGCTGACAGTGGAGTCACTGCACCAGCACTACTCTGCTGGCAACATCATGTTGTGTTTTTGTGCGATAATCTACCTTCGATAATATATTAATCATTATTCACATGTGCAAAACAAAACCCAAAACAATTCATGAAGAAATCATTTTAAAAGTTAATTTATTTATTTAGCGAATGCAAAGTCCTTAAGCCAAGCAGTTGCCTCCTGGTTTGCTGTATGGAGGGTGTGTAATCCTCCTTCCAGTCTTTGGAGTGGGCAAGCCTCTATGATGTGTTCCATTGTTTGCTCCTCTCCACATGTGCACAGTGGGCTAGGGCTACTGCCCCATCTGTGAAGGCTGACCAAGCAGGGGCCATGTCCAGTCCTGAAGCGATTGAGTGTAGACCACTGTCTCCTTGGGAGGTTGGTGCCCGGGACCTGTTGGTCGGGGTTTATCACCAGCTGTTTGTTTGGGACCTCCTTGGTCTCCCATTCCTCTTGCCAAGCTGTCTGGATGGTAAAGTCAGCTGGGGGAGGGTTTTTCCAAATCGGCCGTCTGGATGAAAGTCGGGCAGTGGGTGGGGTGTAGATATCTGCATGGATTGGTAAGTGAGGAGAATCTTTAACTTTTTGGAGCATCCTTTGAGTTAATGCTGCTCGCCGGATGTGTGGAGGGGCTATGTTTGACAGTACAGAGAGCCAGGGGAGTGGTGTTGAGCGGATTGTTCCAGTTATAGTTCTCATGGTTGAGTTGAGCTGGGTGTCTACATGGTGTGTGTAAGATGACCTGGACCAGACAGGGGCACAATATTCTGCTACAGAGTATGAAAGGGCCAGTGCTGAGGTGCGCAGGGTGGAGACTGCCGCCCCCCATTTTGCACCAGTGAGCTTGCAGAGCAGGTTGTTTCGTACCTTCACCTTAGCAGCCGTCCCCTTTAGATGTTCCTTGAAGGATAAGGTCCTATCAAGGGTCACTCCAAGATAAGTTGGATTTGGGGCATGCTTAAGCTTGAGTCCGCTCAGGTGGATGTTTAGTTCTCTGGCAGCTTTTGCATTGTGGAGATGGAATACACTGGAGACGGTTTTTGCTGGGCTTGGTTTTAGGCGCCAGATTTTGCAGAACTGGTCCAGTTTGGCAAGATCTTCCGTGAGCACCTGTTCCAGTGGTTCAAAGTCTGGTGCTTGGAATGCCAAACAGATGTTGTCTGCATAGATGAATTTGCGGGATTTTGTAGTAGGCAGGTCGTTTATGTAGAGGTTGAACAGAGTTGGAGCTAGAACTGAGCCTTGTGGGAGTCCGTTTTTCTGCATTCTCCATGCACTTGTGTTCTGACTGAGGTGGACTCTGAACCTTCGGTTAGTCAGCAGGGTTTTTATAATTGCTGTTGCCCAAGCAGGGATCGCCTTTATAAGTTTCAGGAGGAGGCCTTTGTGCCAGACCGTATCATAGGCGGCTGTAAGATCGAGAAACACAGCCCCTGTCTTCAGTCTGCTCTTGAAGCCATTTTCGATGAAGGTGGTTAGGGCCAGTACTTGTTCTCCTGTACTGCGGTCCTTGCGGAAACCTGCTTGATCCACACTTAGAATATCCTCTATTTCTGGGGAAATGCGTTGCAGTATTAGGCGCTCCATGATTTTGTAAGGAACGCTGAGTAGGGAGATTGGGCGGTAGCTTGCTGGTAGTTTGTGGTCTTTGCCAGGTTTTGGGATGGCAATGACCTTTGCTGTCCGCCATTTCTTTGGGATCGAGTTTGTTTGTGTGATCCTTGTGTAGAATTGTGTCAACCAGGTTAGGGCTCGGGGGCCAAGATTTTTCATGAATTCTGGGAAGATGTTATCGTATCCTGCTGCCTTTCCACATTTCAGGCCCTGTAGGACTTTCTCCAGTTCAGCAGCCTCGAAGGGTTCAGGGTTCGTTTCCTCTACAGGCATTTTTTGGTGTTTTTTTAGCTCAGTTGTAACTGCTCTTCTGGTGTCTTTGTCTTGGGGTGCTTTGGCGATAGTCAGTAGGTGGGATGCAACTTGGTTGGGTGTGACGGATGCTCGGCTTTGGCTAGGGGGCTTCTGTGCAGCTCCTAGGCGACGGATGAGGCTCCAACATTTCCTGCTAGAGTGGGTAAAGCTCCGGTCAGCAACTGTCTCCTCCCATTTCTTTCGCCGGGCTGTATTTAGCGATTCAATGAGATGGTCTGCTATCTCTGGGTCCCCTGATGTTTGATAGGATTGTAGGAGGGCAGCACTTTCTCCGTCCAAACATGGGACATAGAGGGGTCGGTAGCCTCGTGGGATTGCAGTATGGGCAGCCTTGAAGATTGCGCTGCAGAAGCGGTTGTATGCTTCATCTACAGTGATGGTGTAGAGTGGGATGGTAACAACGCTCCGGTCCAGAGTTTCACTGAATTTCTTCCAGTTGGCTTTGCGGAAGTTCCAGCGCATCTTCCTTGGGCTGTATATGACTGGAAGTTGTAGGCCAATGTGTACAAGCAGGGGCCGGTGTTGGCTGTGTGGAAAATCATCAAGAATGAGGAGGAAAAGTTAATTGCTCTCGGGGGTCCCCTGTGGTCACGGGGGCCCTAAGTAGCTGTCCAGTTTGCTTATGCCTTGGGCTGCCCTGGTTGCAATCCAACAAATCAAAGCGGTTATCAACATAAGTTATGCAGAAGCAGTGAGGAAAGTGCAAGTCCAGAATGTAAGGGAAGGAATGAGAGATGTCAAGCAATATCCCAGGCCAGCAGGAGACCAAAGGAGTCAGGTTGGTCAGGAGAGAAGTGAGGATGAACTGATCTTGTTTACTGCTTAAGTCATTAATTGTACGGATCAAGTCAGACAAAAAACAAACAATCAAAAATAATTGTGAATGGGGCTGAGAAGTTCTTGGGTGTAGCGGGTTGAATTCAACCCCCCCACAACACACAGAGATAGTCAGCTCGCACTCCTGGGTTTTTTCCGCTGCATGCTGCGTTTACAGCTGTGAGGTTAAAGTGTCATCCATGCATTGTGTTCATGCATCCTGTCTGTATCTCTGATATGCAAATGCCCAGACTGACTGCTGTGAATGTCTTTGATGTATGGTCTGAGCTGAGTATATAAGCTGTCTGATTTTCATGTTCATTCTCTCATTCTGACTTCTGCAACTGCTACTGCTGACACATTGTGTCTCTCTGCCGAGAGCCGCTGGGCTCGCTCCCGGCGCGCATGCACGGCGCCGGGAGCGGAGCTCGTGACGGTGGTATGATTTAATAAAACCTGTTAAAACCTCAGCATCGCTGCTTATTTTTTCATGCCGCCGCACTGGTGACCCCGAAGACGCACACGCTTTGTGCGACGCAACCTTCTGGTCTGGACATCCACGCTGAACCGGCCGAGGGACACAAGACGTCTCCTCCCTCTCGCTGCTCCAACGCACCATGACCTGAAGGCAGAAAAGAACACGCTGCCAGTGAACGCTTCACTGGTGACCCCGAGGATGCACACGTTTTGTGCAACGCAACCTTCTGGTCTGGACAGCCACGCTGGCGACCCGACGCTGAAGAAAACGAGCTGCCGGCGAACGCAGCACCGGGCAGTGATGCTCCGCCGACAAGCGAACGCAGCAGCCTGACTGATCTGCCCTCCCTGCAGTTTCAGGGAGGCCTCAACGCAGAGCCACGGCAGGCGAGCTACTCTCCGGACATCGCCCAAGACCGGGTAAATGGCAGTAAACGTCATGGCGCGACCCTCGCCGAGATCGGGGCGTCCATGCGGGACAGCCTGAGGGACAAAGATCGTCTATCTCCCCTCAACGCTCCAACGCACCATGACTAATCTGCAGCCACGGCTCATCATAGATGTTTTTCGGCGCCGACTGCACCGATCTCCACCAAGTTTCCGACCCTGGTTTCCTCTCCAGCGGGCCCACCCCCGCAAGGAGCCCCGGCACACGCACCGGGGGTGACGAGGATGGCGCAACACGCACGGAACAAGAATGGCTCCAGAGACTGCCATCGTCCTGCGCAGCTGCACGCAGAACCTTCAGGGTTGCGCGCTCACCTGAAGCAAGCACACGCGCAGCGCGCCCACAGGATTCACTGATGGTTTCAGCCACGGCGCACAAAGGATTCAGCAGTCTGCTTTTCCCGAGGGCTTTAGGGCTGCACACGCAACTAAAGTCAACACGCCAAGTTCCTCTGCTTTTGTTTACGCAACCCCGCCGCTCCTGTTTTTCTTCATGGCCACGAGAGGAGTCAGAGACTAATTTTTCTTCTGGTGATCTCCGCAAGTTCAACGGGACAGCCCCTCGACATCGTGGAGCAGCAAACAATTTTTGGCGCGGCCCGAACGATTTCACCGCGCCCGGTCAGCACTTACTACCCACCTCCCCCCTCCCCCTCCACCTGCACAGAGCTTTACCCTGCTCGCTGCCCAAACTGCAACATCAAGGTCTCGGCTGCCTGCCATGCCCTCTGGGGGGGAGCGGTGTAGCGGGTTGAATTCAACCCCCCACAACACACAGAGACAGTCAGCTCGCACTCCTGGGTTTTTTTCCGCTGCATGCTGCGTTTACAGCTGTGAGGTTAAAGTGTCATCCATGCATTGTGTTCATGCATCCTGTCTGTACCTCTGATATGCAAATGCCCAGATTGACTGCTGTGAATGTCTTTGATGTATGGTCTGAGCTGAGTATATAAGCTGTCTGATTTTCATGTTCATTCTCTCATTCTGACTTCTGCAACTGCTACTGCTGACACATTGTGTCTCTCTGCCGAGAGCCGCTGGGCTCGCTCCCGGCGCGCATGCACGGCGCCGGGAGCGGAGCTCGTGACGGCGGTATGATTTAATAAAACCTGTTAAAACCTCAGCATCGCTGCTTATTTTTTCATGCCACCACATGGGTATGAAAGATATAACTTGGGAACAAATTGATAAAAGACTTGAGGCAGATGGGAAAGTGGGAACCACTGAGGGAGGGACCAGTGCTCCTTCTTCAGTGGAAGACAAGGGGTCTTGTGGAAAAGGGGCAATTTGATAAAGAGGAATAATAATTATAACTAGAAAAGCACTCGGAGAGCGCAGACCTCCGCCAAGCGCCACAATTCCCCCCATACAGTGTTTGAGTGTACGTTTTCAGATTCCTTGAGCATGTAAACATATGAGTAGCAATTGGATTCACAATGATTATTTGTTTATTTGACAGGGACAGTGCAAAAAACACACAATTAATCAATGACAATCAATCTGATAGTGATAGGATTAGTGGTTCAGTAGTAAAAGCATTGCCTCCTTGGCGGAGGTAATAAACTGAAGTGTTGCTGTTGTGTCCATCTCCTCCACTGACGGATGCAAATTGGGTAGACAGGTTGCCGTGGGTTTTATATTATATTATTTTGGGGTTGCGCTCCGCAGCAAATGAGAATTTAGAAGCTTCGCCGGCAGAGAGCTCGTTTTTGCGCAGCACCTATGGCTGGCCGGTGAATTTCTGCCAAATGCGCAGCTCCTATGGCTGGCCGGGGAATTTCTGCCAAAGAATCCGTCGGCGGACAGCTGGCCGTGTGAGGTTTTGCAGTTGCGCGTAAACACAGGCACGCTGGCGGGCCCAGGCCAGCAGTGTTTTCCGCGTGCTTTTGTGCCTAAAACGTTGAAGAACGCGGACTTTGTGTTGCAGACACGACGACCAGCGCCCTCCATTGCGCCTGCGCACATGTTGAAAATGGCTGTATGTCAGTGTTGAAAAATGCTTTAAAAAATTCCTGTATCCAGACGGTGAACCGGATCACCCCCAAAATTTAATCAGTTCTTCCTTGTACCATTTCCAACAATGCCTGAAAGTTTCATGGAAATCCGTGCAAGACTTTTTGAGTTATCTTGCTAACCAACAGACAAACAGACAGACAGACAGACAGACAGACAGACAAACACACAGACAAACCCCGGCAAAAACATAACCTCCTCCTGGCCTTTTCGGCCTGGCGGAGGTAATTATTATTTTGCTGAAGTAGAGGATTGGTATCCCAGCCCAGATTTCACACCAGTTGGTGGCGGTAAATGCACTCAAATACTATGTGTCAACTGCCAGAAAACCCTCAAAAAGACTTTTATCTTGAAAGTCCTACCGGATGCGACTCTGAGTTAGCTATGTGCTACTTCCGGTTGTCTTGTTGAACGGCAGCAGGATCCAGAATCTCCGTCAGAGTCTGGTTCTGTGGACAGAGCAGAGGTGGACCGACACTGAGAATCGACTGAAGTGGATTTAAAATCTGAAATGGAGCCGAAGAGAGAAGGTTAGTTTACTTCCTGTTACCATGGAAACACCAACCGTGATGCTAAGCTAACGTTAGCCTCCTCCTGTGTCCGCGGATGCTTCAAAAAGACTTCCTGTGTTTGTCAGCAGATTAATGTCTCCCCAGGCTCGCTCATGTCCCTAATAGCCAGTTTTTATTGATGCCATCGGGACGGAGTGACTTGCAGCCTCCCAGGAAGACTAAGCAGTGGAGCTGTGAGGCCTGAACAGAGACTTGCTGCTAAAACTGTTAAAAAGACTCTGGTTAGTCACCAACACGTGAGAAATATTTGGGAGACAACTAAGCTGACCCGGAGAAGGTTCTGGTTCCGGTTCTGCTTTCATGCAGGATTTAAAAGAAGGGTGAACCAAGCTAAAACCAGCTAGCTTAACTAGCTTAGCCCACAGAGATCTCATAGGCTAGAGTGGTCATCGCTAGCCACCAGGCTAGTTTTAGGTGGCTAAGCGTGGACGCGTATTGGTGCAGATGAGAGAAACCAACACCCCACAGAGTCACACAGGCATTTACTGCATTTTCTGAATTTTTGCGCAAGGAGTTGAATATTACATGAAATAAGCAGCACTCATTGTCAGGAACGATGCCTGATTATGTTAGAAAATTAAGGAAAATGAAAGATGGTGGGTTTTAACATCATCAAAATTGATTCACAGGTTTACTGGCAGGTCGCACCAAAACAAACTCGTCCCAGTTGCTGCAGCTGCCCCAACCTGCTCATGCCTTGACAAGCTCGCTCCATCAAGGATGGGCCTCTATCGCCACCTAGTGATGTGGGCCAGCTCACATAATATCACATACAGTGGGGTAAAAAAGTGTTTAGTCAGCCACCAGTTGTGCAAGTTCTCCCACTTAAAAGATGAGAGAGGTCTCCAATTTTCATCATAGGTATACCTCAACTATGAGAGACAAAATGAGAAAAAAAAAATCCAGAAAATCACATTGAAGGATTTTTTTTTTTGTAACTTGGATTTTTATTCATTTTTCATCATACATATTACATTCAGATCACAGTCTATATTTAAAAAAAAAAAGGAGCTAGAGTAAGAAAGAAAAAAAAAAGGGGGGGGGACAAATGTTGGAGCATCAAGTTTTTAGTTTCCATTTCTTAATTCTTCTGGTTTTTCCAGTGTCTTTGGTTATTCTTTCAATTTCTGTCTCGTTGTTGCACTTTGTAGTGTGTCCATTTCCGCCATTTTTTTTCATATTGTCCTTCTTGCATTCTTTGTCAATATGTTAGTTTTTCCATCAAACGTATGTCCTCAACAATGTCAGTCCATTGTTCTTGGTCAGGAAGAACTTCTGATCGCCATTTTCTTGTGATTGTTTTTTTACATGCAATCAGCAAGATTTTAACTAGATATCTGTCCTCAGCCTGTGTTACATTGTCTCTTTTAAGATCACATAAATACATCAGGTTACAGTTCATCGGTATATTATATCCTAATATCCTCTGTATTGTCACATGTATAGATTTCCAGAATGATGAGATTTTGCAGCATTTCCAAAACATATGTGAGTGGTCTGCATTTTGAGCCCCACAGCCCCTCTGTCACGACGGCCCTCACGGACCGTCACAAGACGCCTCAGTCACCAGTGAGTTTGCAGTGGTAATTTATTGTAGAGAAGAATGAACACACACAGAACACATACAGTGGCTGGGTGAAGTCTGAGCCGGGGAACACCCGATGCGCCAGACGGACAACAGTAAGGGTGAAGTCTCAAGGAAACATACCTGAGCATAACAGGAGCACAATCAGAACGTAGCTGAACAGAACAGGAGAACATAACAGAGACTGCCGCGTTGGAGGACATTTAGCACCCGCTTATATCTCTGGCGGCTAATGACCCCAACGCGGCACAGCTGCTGCTAATGACAGCAGAGCAGCAGCTGACTTTGACAGCAGGGAGCTCCCCCGGGCGCCTTCACAATAAGAGCCCGAGGAGCTGGAAGGAATCCTCAGCTGCCAAAGCCAGGGAACAAAAAGATATGAGACCCGAGTGTGGCCAGAACCGACACTCGGGTTATGACACCCTCCAGCATAAAGACTGGGTATTTGTATATTTTCCTTGAATCTGTGGTGTAATGAAAAAGCGAATCAGGTTTTTCCATCCAAATTCCCTCCATGTCCTTGAACTTGTTGATGTGTGTTGTGTTTTCCATATTTCCTGCCAGCTTTCTTCTGTTATGTTAAAATTGAGCTCTTTCTCCCATTTCTCCTTTATATAGTTACTTGAATGTTTGTTTGCCATAAGTTTCTGATATAGCTTTGAAATAATTCTTATTTTATTTCCTGCATATGAGCTTAAAATGAATTGTATAATCTCGCTCACATCTGTTTGGAGGTTATGCCTAATCTTCCTCATATAATAGTCTCTCATCTGCAGATATCTGAAGAATTCCGATCTTTCTAGTTTAAATTTTCTTCTGATGTTTACAAAGCTCCCGAGATCTTTTTTTCCGATATTGCCCCATGCTGTGATTCCCTTGTTCACCAGATTTTTGTATCCCCTATCTTGCTTTGCCGGTTCAAACTGACTGTCAAATGCTACCCATTTCAATAAGATAAGATAAGCCTTTATTAGTCCCACAACGCGGAAATTCCAGGATTGCAACAGCACAGGGATAGCAACACTCAGAGCAACAATCAGAAGGCAATAAAAAAAAAAAAAAAGCAAGCAAGAGCAGCTAATATACATATGTACATATTACTATAAATGTATATATATACACACAGACACACAGTGTAGAGCATTGTAGCTGGATGGGATAAATATATGAGTATGTAAACACACAGTACGGAGCATTGCAGCTAGATGGAATAAATATGTAAATATATAAACACACACAGTGCAGAGCATTGTTGCTAGATGGGATGAAACAGCACAACCGTCTACTTAGTTATCCTACATGGTATGATTATGTGCCCATACATATTCTCACCCTCCGTAGCTACCGGTATTTTCCTAGTTGTATGCCGGAGGGGACCATTGTGTAAGTCTATTGCATCTTTTGCATTCAAAAAACTATTAGGTTATTACGTCCTTTTGCTATCTCTGCGAGCAGCCCTGCTTAGGTTGTACAGTCTGACATCCGTTGGTAGGAAGGACCTGCGAAACCTCTCGGTTGTGCACCTGGGATGATGTAGTCTGCTGCTAAATGAGCTCCTCAGTGCATTCAGTATGTCCTGCATAGGGTGGAACTCGGACTCCAGCAGAGATGACAGTTTAGCCACCGTCCTTCTCTCTCCTATCTCCTCCATCGGATCAAGGCGCTGCCCCAGGACAGAGCTAGCTTTCTTGATCAGTTTGTTCAGTCTCTTCCTATCGGCTGCAGTAATGCCACTGCCCCAGCAGACCACTCCAAAAGTGATGGCTGATGCCACCACCGTGTCATAGAATGTCTTCAGCAGCGCCCCTTGCACACCAAAAGACCTGAGTCTCCTCAGTAGGAACAGCCTGCGCTGTCCCTTCTTGTAGAGTGCATCAGTATTGTGTGACCAGTCTAGTTTATTGTTCAGATGAACACCCAGGTACTTGTAGGATGTCACCATCTCAATGTCTGTTCTCTGTATATTTACTGGTGCTGTGAGGGGTTGTCCTTGCCTGCGGCAGTCCACCACCAGCTCCTTAGTTTTCCTCGCATTGATCTGGAGGCAGTTCCAATGGCACCAGTCCACGAAGTCCTGGATAAGCCCTCTGTACTCAGCTTCATCTCCATTGGAGATGAGGCCAACGATCGCAGAGTCATCAGAGAACTTCTGTAGATGGCAGTGTGTTGTGTTGTGTGAGAAGTCCGCAGTATAAAGAGTGAACAGGAAGGGAGCCAACACCATTCCCTGGGGGGCCCCCGTGCTCTGATGATCGTGTCGGACACACAGTCCCGGGTTCTCACAAACTGAGGCTGGTTCGTGAGGTAGTCCAAGATCCATGATGACAGGCGCTGGTCCACCCCTGCGCGCAGCCGCTTGTCCTTCAGGATCATCGGTTGAATGGTGTTGAAAGCACTGGAGAAGTCAAAGAACATGATCCTCACCACATTCCCGGGCTTCTCCAGGTGGGACAGAGAACGGTGAAGGAGGAAGATCACCGCATCCTCCACCCCAATGCCATGCTGGTAGGCGAACTGGAGTGGATCCATCGCTGGTTCCACCAGGGGGCGGAGGTGAGCAAGGAGCAGTCTCTCCAGGGTCTTCATCAAGTGGGACGTCAAGGCCACCAGTCTGTAGCTGTTCAGGTCTTTGGGGTGGGAAGTTTTTGGTACAGGTACCACACAAGATGTTTTCCACAGCTGTGGTACCCTCCCCAGCTTCAGGCTCAGGTTGAAGATGTACGTCACAATCCCACACAGCTGGTCTGCACAGGACTTGAGGAGCTTTGCGCTGATGCCGTCCGGTCCCGATGCCTTCCTCGCCTTGATCTTCCTCAGCTCCGTCCTCACCTGGGTCCTGGTCAGGGTCAGGATGGGGGGCTGTGTGTTGGGAGTGGGGGGGTGTTGGTTGAGTGGGGAGTGGGCAGCAGGACTTGATGTCTTTACAGGCAGCAGTGGTTGTTGTGCAGTCAGGGGGGAGGGCGGTTGGTCAAACCTATTGAAAAACAAATTCAGATTGTTCGCCCACTCCCTGCCCCCCGTGGCCTGGAGGGAGGTATTCTGGAGCCCAGAGATGGTTTTGAGGTTTCTCCAGACCCCGCTGATGTCGCTCTGTTGCAGCTTGTCCTCCATCTTCCTCCTGAAGCTGTCCTTGCCTTCTCTGATCTTTCTCCTCAGCTCCCTCTGTACGGACTTCAGCATCTCCCTGTTCCCCGACCTGAAGATCTTCTTCTTCTCTCTCAGAAGTGTTTTAATCTCAGGGTTGATCCAGGGTTTGTTGTTTGAGCAACACCGTATGGTCTTGGTGGGAACGGATTTGTCCGCACAGAAGCTGAGGTAGCCCGTGAAGGTGTGAATGAGGCCATCGATGTCCTCACCATGTGGATCGCAGCTTCCAGGCGGTGGCTTCAAAACAGCCCTTTAGAGTGTCCATTGCCTCCTCAGACCATAACATCACTGTGCGCATGGCCGGGGGTTGTCTGTGCACTAGGGGTTTGTACACCGGCCGGAGATGAACCAAGTTGTGATCCGATCTCCCGAGTTGGGGGAGTTGTGATGAGGTGTACGCCTCCTTAGTGTTTGCGTAGAATAAGTCCAGTGTTTTATTGTCTCTAGTGTGGCATGTGACATACTGGGTGAACGTGGGTAGAATGGGAGACAGTGAAACATGGTTGAAATCACCTGAGATGAGGAGAAGAGCATCTGGATGTTCTGTCTGCAGCCTGCTGGTTACTGAATGGATGACGTCATGCGCTGTCCCAGCGTTCGCCGTCGGATTGTTTGAGCAACACCGTATGGTCTTGGTGGGAACGGATTTGTCCGCACAGAAGCTGAGGTAGCCCGTGAAGGTGTGAATGAGGCCATCGATGTCCTCACCATGTGGATCGCAGAGCTGCTTCCAGGCGGTGGCTTCAAAACAGCCCTTTAGAGTGTCCATTGCCTCCTCAGACCATAACATCACTGTGCGCATGGCCGGGGGTTGTCTGTGCACTAGGGGTTTGTACACCGGCCGGAGATGAACCAAGTTGTGATCCGATCTCCCGAGTTGGGGGAGTTGTGATGAGGTGTACGCCTCCTTAGTGTTTGCGTAGAATAAGTCCAGTGTTTTATTGTCTCTAGTGTGGCATGTGACATACTGGGTGAACGTGGGTAGAATGGGAGACAGTGAAACATGGTTGAAATCGCCTGAGATGAGGAGAAGAGCATCTGGATGTTCTGTCTGCAGCCTGCTGGTTACTGAAGGGATGACGTCACGCGCTGTCCCAGCGTTCGCCGTCGGATTGGCATAAACAGCAATGCAGATCACGTGTGAGTGTTCTCTCGGGAGATATGTAGGCCGCATGCTAACAGCTAGCAACTCAATGTCTTTGCTGCAGTATAGTTTTATGTCTTCCTTTATATTATACTTTTGTACTATTTTATACCACAGTTCCAAAGTAAATTTAGTGATTGGGTCTATTTGTTTGATTTGCTTATATGCATCCTTATCTCCTATTATGCTTTGTACTGGGAGTCCCTCAATTTCCTTTTCCATTTCTTTCCATTTTGCCTCATATCCTCCGTCGCACCAACATATGATATATCTTATTTGTGCTGAGTAGTAATATTCCTTTAGACTCGGTAGGCCCATGCCTCCTTTCTCTTTTGGTAATTGGAGAGTTTTATATTTCACTCTTGGCTTTTTACCTCCCCAAACAAATCTCGATATCATCCTGTCCCACTTTGAGAATTGGGCATCTGGAATCTCTGTTGGTAGAGCCTGGAAGAGGTAAAGCAGTCTAGGTTGTATGCTGATTTTGACTGTCTCAATTTTTGAATTCAGATCCATATTTAAGATTGACCATCTATCAATATCTTTTTTTATTTCTTGTTCCAACCTATCATAGTTTGCTTTATAGATTTTGCTTAAATCTTTAGGTATGTTCACTCCAAGGTATTTTATTTCTTTTTGTTTCCAGTTTAGTTTGATCTTATCAGTTATCTGGTTTAGAGGGTTATAGTGGAATGTCAGTATTTGTATTTTTGTTATGTTTATCTTGTATCCTGATAATTTTCCAAAATTTTCTATCAAGTTCATCATTTCCATTATTGATTCATCTGGTTGTTCAAGGTAAACTATAATATCGTCTGCAAATAGCCCAATCTTGTGTTCCACTCCCTTTATTGTTGCACCTTTTAATTTCTTATTTTGTCGCATCGCTTGAGCCAGTGGCTCTATGAACAGAGCAAACAAGGTGGGCGATAAGCAGCATCCCTGCCTAGTTGATCTTTGTATATTTACTTTGTCTGTTAAGCTACCGATTATCTTGATTCTTGCCACAGGTTTTTGATACAGTGTCTTTATGCATTGTACTGATTTTTCGTTAAATCCAAAGCGTTCCAGCACACTATATAGGGACTTCCAGTTAACCCTATCAAATGCTTTTTCTGCGTCTAAACTCATTATTACTGCGCTTTTCTTTTCTTTATGTATTTGATTAATTATATGTATTATTCTCCTGATATTATCATGTGTTTGGAGTCCCTCTGTGAAACCAGTTTGATCATCTTCTATCAATTCCCTCAAGAATGTCTTTATTCGTTTACAGATAATTGTTGTGTATATTTTATAATCCACATTTAATAAAGAGATTGGCCTATAGTTTCCGCATTGTTCCCTATCTTTCCCTGGCTTTAAAATAACTGAAATAATGGCTTCGTTCCATGATGGAGGTATTTTGTTGTTGTTTAATGTCCAATTAAATGACTTTAGGAGCTGTGGCGTGAGTTCTTCGATAAACAGTTTATTAAACTCAGAGGGGTATCCATCACTACCTGGTGATTTACCGTTTTTAAGTGACTTAATCACATCTTTAATCTCTTGTGTTGTTATTTCTGCTGTTAGCTTTTCATTTTGTTGGTTTCCTATTGATGGCAAGTCCAATGTGCATAGAAATTTTTTAATATCCTGAGCATTTGTTTCTTCAGGTTGCGAGTATAGTTCTTGATAGAAATTATGGAATATTTCTTCGATGTTTTCTGGGTTAACTGTGGTTTTATTTGTGATGGGGTCCTTAATCTTATATACATTATTCACTGTTTGTTGTTTTCTTAACCGTTTTGCCAGCAGTTTTGTGGCTTTTGGCCCCGTTTCATAATATTTTTGCTTTAAATATCTATTTTTCCTTTCAATTTCATCTATTTGTATTTCTTTTATCTTTATTTTTTCTTCCTTAATTTCTTGATATATTTTTGGTCATTTGTGCTTTGATGTTTACGTTCTAATTCCCTCAGTCTCTCACATCTTTGTTCATATGTTTCCAGTTTAGACTTATTTGCTTTTCCTGTTTCAACAATTAATTTACCTCTTAACACGGCTTTTAGTGCATCCCATAGTATTGTTGGGTCCACTTCTCCATTATCATTCTCTTGGATATACTCGTTTATGTTTACTTTTATTCTTTCTTTCATTTTCTCATCATTTAACAGTCCTAAATTAAATTTCCATGTTGTTTGTCGTTTTCTATTGTTTAAATATATTTCCTTGTATATAGGATTATGATCTGATATTTCTGCCCCTCCAATCCAACAATTTCTCACCCTGTGTCTGTCACCTTCATTCATAAGGAAGTAATCTATTCTAGAGTGTACTTTATGGACTGCTGAATAATGTGTAGAGTCTTTTTCGAGTGGGTGCAGGTCCCTCCATATGTCTACCATACCCATTTCTGCCAGTGAGGTTCTTATGAACTTTGTTACATGTTTTTTTGTCTTCTTAATACTTGTTGTATCAACTTCATGATCCATGACAGCATTTAAGTCTCCTCCACAAATTAGGACTCCTTCACTGTGTGTTGCTATGAGATCAAACAGATGTTGAAAAAAACCCTTGTCACTTTCTGGTGGGGCATAGATGTTCACTAATGTGATCTGCATACCTTCTATTCTTCCCTTTATTATTACATATCTGCCTTCTTTATCCTGGATTTCTTGTTCACATTCAAATTGTATTTTATTTGAAATTAGTATCATAACCCCTCTTTTAGTTCCTCCCTTAAATGAACTGTAGTAGGAGTTCTTATAGCCAAATCTCTTTAGTTTCTCATGTTCTGTCTTGCTCAAATGTGTCTCTTGCATAAATATAATTTCGGCTTTTTCCTTCTTGAATTTTCTTATTATTCTTTCCCCTTTGACAGGTGAGTTCAGACCATTCACGTTTAGTGTCATTATCTTAAGATTTTTACCCATATTCATGTTTTTCCATTATTTTAACTTGTGCTCCTAACCCCTTTAACAACAAAACTAACACATATTTGTACAAAAACACATGAACAAATCTCGACCTCCGTACTTTGGGCCTTTCTTCTGCCCACTGGTCCCTGTTGGTGGGTGGAGGGAATGACCTCACAGAGTGAAGGGCCCTCCCTAGACCTGTAGTTACTATCCAAGTAATAGTCATTAGTCTAGAAATGTCCAACAAAAATCACTTTAACCTCTCCTAGCCGTTTGTTTCTCTTTTACCTTGTCTTCTTGGCCTTCATTTCTTCTGTGTCCTTCTTAATCTTTGTTATAATCTAGGCTTTCCGTTGAAAGCCTTGCAGTTTTTCTGGGCCCGGTGTGCCACGTCCGTCTCCCTCCTTCTGCCGCTCACTCACCTCCACTCCGGCTGTCGTGATGCGTTCAGTGCCGCTGCTGCTCCAGCCGCTTCCTCCGGTCGTCGGCCTCCGTCGGTCTATGATGACCATGGAGGAGAATCCTAAATGTCTACTCTGCTGGAACAGCACCGCCTGTGGCTGAACAGGCCAATGCACGAATGGCAGTCCCTGTCACACAGGTCGCACTTGTGGGTGGTCTCCATGCTGCTGGGTCTGTGGCGGTTCTTCCTGCGGGTCCTTTTTTCATCTGCTGCAGCAGTCAGTCTTTCTTCACCCACCTTGAGCTGTCTGGTCAGGGTGCCTCTCCATTTGGAGCAGTCCGTTGCAAGGTCCACCCAGCGCTCTGTGTTGATCTCCAGGGCCTTCATGTCTCTCTTGCAGACGTCTCTAAAGCGCAGCTGTGGGCGGCCAACGTCTCTCCTGCCAGTTGCCAGTTCTCCGTAGAGGACGTCTTTGGGGATTCTGCCATCCTCCATACGGTGAACGTGGCCTAGCCAGCAGAGCCTGCGTTGCCTGAGTAGAGTGAACATGGAGGGAAGGCCAGCGCGGGACAGAACTTCTGTGTTGGGCACTTTGTCCTGCCAGGATATGTCCAGGATGTGGCGAATGCAGCGCAAGTGGAAGGAGTTCAGTCTCTTTTCCTGCCGGGCGTATGTTGTCCACGTCTCACTCCCATAGAGCAGTGTGCTGATGACGCAGGCGTTGTACACTGCCATCTTCGTCTTGACAGAGAGTTTGGGATTCTCCCACACTCGTGTGGTGAGGCGAGCGAGTGTGAAGGCTGATTTTCCAATCCTCTTGTTGATCTCTGTATCAAGGGAGAGGTTGTTGCTGATCGTGGACCCCAGGTACGTGAACTGATTCACGACCTCCAGCTCGTAGTCGTCGATGGTGATGGTTGGTGGTGCTTCCGTGCCTTGCGCCAAGACGTTAGTCTTCTTCAGGCTGATGGTAAGCCCGAAGTCCTTGCATGCCTGGGAGAAGCGGTCCATCAGGGTCTGAAGCTCCTGCTGTGTGTGGGTTGCGACTGCAGCGTCGTCTGCGAACAGCATATCTCTGATTAGAGCCTCGCGTACTTTGGTTCTGGCTTTCAGGCGGGCGAGGTTGAAAAGCCTGCCGTCAGATCTTGTGTGCAGGTAGATTCCCTCTGTTGCTGTGCTGAAGGCATGCCTCAGGAGCATAGCAAAGAAAATCCCAAAGAGGGTTGGCGCAAGTACACAGCCCTGTTTCACTCTGCTGCGTATGTTGAATGCCTCTGAGACGTTGCCGTCGTGCTGCACTATCCCCTGCATGTTGGTGTGAAATGATTCGATGAGGCTTTGCAACTTTAGTGGGCATCCTATCTTTGGCAGGATCTTGAAAAGGCCCTCTCTGCTGACCAGATCGAACGCTTTGGTGAGGTCGATGAAGGCGACGTACAGGGGCATGTTCTGTTCTCTGCATTTCTTCTGGAGTTGGCGGATGGAGAATATCATGTCTACCGTCGATCGCTCAGCGCGGAAGCCACACTGAGACTCGGGGTAGACACGTTTGGCAAGCTTCTATAGATGAACGAGAACAACTCGTGCGTAGACTTTGCCAACAACGCTGAGGAGGGAGATGCCCCTGTAGTTGTTGCAGTCGCTTCTCTCCCCTTTGTTTTTGTAGAGGGTGATGATCTTGGCGTCCCTCATGTCCTGTGGTACGGCACCTTCCTTCCAACACCGGCAGAGGACGTCATGCAATGGCAGCAGTAGGGCGGTCTTGCAGTGCTTGATCAGGTCAGGGGGTATGCCGTCGTTGCCGGGTGCCTTGCCAGCAGCCAAGCTATCAATGGCCTTGCTGAGTTCGTCGATGGTTGGCTCGGCGTCAGGTTCGTCCATGGATGGCAGGCAGTCGATGGCATCAAGGGCTGAAGGTGTCACGGTGTTCTGTCTGGAGTAGAGGTCGGAGTAGTGTTCCACCCATCTCTCCATCTGCTTGTTCTTTTCTGTGATCATCTCCCCAGTGGAGGATTTGAGGAGGGCCGTCTTGCTCTGAGCCGGACCAAGTGCTTTCTTGATGCCATCGTACATACCACGGATGTTCCCTGTTATGGCAGCGGTTTGAATGTCTTGGCTGAGCTGAGTCCAGTACTCGTTGGCACAGCGCCGAGCAGTCTGCTGAACTTTGCTTCTCGCAGCCCTAAGAATCTGGAGATTCTTCTCGTTTGGGTACTTCTTGTACTCAGCAAGTGCTGAGCGCTTGGCTTCAATGACGGGGGTCATCTCGGTCAACTTGGCATCAAACCAGTCCTGTGACTTCGAGGTCTTCCTCCCAAAGGTAGCCAAGGCTGTGCGGTGGATGGTGTTTCGCAGCTCTTCCCACTTCTGCTTTGCAGATTCTCCTTCTTGTGGTACACCAAGTTCCTTCTCAAAGGTGGAGGCAAACTGCTCAACAAGTTCTGGTTGAGCCATCTTGCTGGTGTCAATCCGTGCCTTCCCAGGCTGTCTAGCACGATGGAATTTCTTCAGCTGCAGCTTGACCTTGCAACACACCAATGAATGGTCTGTGTCGCAATCTGCATTCTGGAACGAACGGGTGATTAGCACGTTCTTCAGTGAGGTGCGCCTGGTCAGGATCAAGTCCTGCTGGTGCCAGTGCTTTGAGCGCGGATGTTGCCAGGAAACCTTGTGTTGGGGCTTTGTCTTGAAGAACGAGTTTGTGATGCACAGATCGTGATATGTGCAGAACTCGAGCAGCCGCTGTCCGTTGTCGTTCATTCTGCCTACGCCAAAAGGTCCAAGACAGGAGGGCCAGGAGTCGTGGTCAGCACCCACTCTGGCATTGAAGTCTCCAAGGAGAATGAGTTGTTCAGAGTTGGGGATGATCCTGACAGTTGTTGCGAGATTCTCGTAGAACTCGTCTTTTGCCTCTGGTGAGGCTGTCAGTGTTGGGGCATACACACTGACGAGGGTGACTGGGCCTTGAGTGGTGTTCAGGCGGAGGGTGTGGAGTCGTGCAGAGCCAGTGCTGCCTGGTTCCACCATCTTCAGCAAGGTGTTCTTCACTGCGAAGCCCACTCCGTGTTCCCTGTGTTCGTCACTGCCCTTTCCCTGCCAGTAGAACGTGTAGTCCTTCTCTCTCAGTGTGCCTGCGTCAGCCAACCATGTTTCCTGGAGAGTGGCGATATCCACTCCCAGTCTTTTCAGCTCATTATTGATGATGGCAGTCTTCCTGGTGTCGTTGATGTCCTTGAGGTTAGCAGCGAGTCCTGTCATCATAGTGCGGACGTTCCAAGTTCCCAGTTTTAGAGTTGGTCTCTTTAGTTTTATTGTCTTGCCTGGTGCGAAGGTTCTCAGCCTGCTGTTCGGATTTGTCCTCATCCCCATGCACCCAATGAGGAAAGCAAGCTGTGGCGGGACAGCACCTTATTGGCTTGGGGCTGCCCAGCTTGAGGTGGGCGGTAACTGTCCAGTGAGATCCGATGATCCCTCCCACCGTCGGGAACAACCCCTGGCGCCGCGCTCTACGCCAATTGAGCGGTGGCTTATAACCGGTAACTGTCATTCCCCGTGTTTTGTCTACGCCAAAGGCGAAGCTGGAGTGTCCTCTCCAGTGATCCGGTGTTCTACCTTCCAGCGTTGGGCGTTGGTAGGATTCAAGCCTGGGCAAGAAGATATGGAGGACAAGATGTTGCCCATGCAGCATGTCCCCCCTCTCCACGTCACTGATGAATCCAAAGGAACAGCAGGGCTGCTACAGTTTGGCACCAGCGCCGTCGCAGGAGCTGCCAGAATGATGTTGAGCACAACATAGAACTGCCTTAGGGGCTCCGACTCCGGATTTTTCCTCAGGGTTGACTCCCGAAGCCTTTCCCATGACCGGGTATGCCGCAAGGCAGCGGAGGTTTGAAATCAGGGTTTGCCTTCCCCTAGATGGGCTACCTTCCCAGGTTGACGAGCCACCATCTACCCCAAGCATCTGGTTTTAAGGCACCAGAGAGCCGCCCTCGCCCCTTCTCCTATTAGTAAAAGCAGTTCCGCCGGGCTTAGAGACTAAACCACACGGGCAGGCTAGGAGTTGGACTTAGTTGTCAGAGGCTTTTCGAGACGCACGCCATAAGGAGCATTTTATGAGCACTGGGAGCTTAACCCCAGTGCCGCTCCTGGCTATGACAACCTTGGAACCGCTTCCTCCGGTACGCTCACCACAAAGCCTCTCTCCGTCATGTCCCGCGCTGCCTCTCTGGCTGTGTTGTACGTTTTCACGCTGTCCTCCCAATGAATCCTCATCTTCGTTAGCGGCGTTTGGAATCTAATTTTTTTCTCTTTCAGCGTTTTTTTAATGTTGGCATATTTCTTTCGCTGCTGCACAATTTCTGTCGGGTAGTCATGGTCAAAGAATATCTGTTTGTCGCCGATTCGTATCTTTTTTTTCCACGCTTGTGTCAGGATTCTTTCCTTTATGTCGTATTTCAGAAAGTTTACCACAACTGACCTGGCTGTAGAGTTTGGATTCGGGTTCTGTGCCGAGGCTCTGTGCGCTCGCTGGATCTGCAGGTCCGCTTCACCGGGCAGCTCAAGCTCTTTTTTTTAAGAAATGATCCATGAATTTTGTCATCGAGTTGCCTTCAATGCCCTCTGGAATCCCAAAGATGCATATATTGCTCCGTCTGGACCTGCTCTCCAGGTCGGGTTATTTTTTCCTGCATCCTCTGCGTTTGCGCCATCAGGGTCTGCAGCCGCTTGCTTGCCTCGGTCCTCCAGTCTTCCAACTCCGATATTCGAGCCTGTGCTTCTGTCATACCTGCCCGTTGGGTGCGCAGCTCCTCCATGTTTTCAGCTAGCTTGCGCTCCATTTCTCTTCGGAGACCCATAATTTCCTCCTTCATCTCTTTTTTCAGCTCTTCCTTAAGAGCCGCGAAATCCTGTGGGAGTTGTCGCTTGAAGTCTTTTAAGTCTTTACCTATATAACCGGTTCCGGTTCCGCCGGACCGGCGGCGCCACACGAGTCGGCTGCCTGTTGCAACAGCCTTTTTTTTTTTTTATCTTCCTTCTTCTTTCTACACCTTTCACTCTGTATATATATCACGGACACACGGATCGCCCCGGGGGTCTCCCGGGTCGGCGGACGGAGCCACGGTTTGCAGCGGGAGACGTTACAGCGGGGAGGAGCTAGTGCTAGCTAGCACTTGGCCGCTGCCCGGTGCTAATAGGAAACTCGACATACCGGGAGCTGTAGCGAAAACGAAGCGGGTGCCGGGCTGGAGTTTAGGCGGCGTGAAAGAAATATAAGACAGAATAATAAAGAGCGATGGCAAGAACCAAGCAGACCACCCGTAAAATCTACTGGAGGAAGAAGCCCCCCAGGAGACAGCTAGCCACAGGGCTGCTCGGAGAGGCGCTCTGGCCACCGGCAGAGTGAAGAGGCCTCGCCGTCACAGGTCCGTGGCTCTGAGAGAGATCTGTCGCTACCAGAAATCCACGGAGCTGCTCATCCGTAAGCTGCCCGTCCAGCGCCTGGTGAGGGAGATCGCTCAGGACTTCAAGACCGTCCTGCGTTTCCTGAGTTTCGCCGTCATGGCTCTGCAGGAGACCAGCGAGACCCACCTGGTGGTCTCTTCTTCGCTAAGGGGGTCACCATCATGCCCAAAGACTTCCAGCTGGCCCGCTGCATCCGCGGAGAGAGAGCTTAGACTTTCTGCTGCACATCCACCAGCCATAATGCTCTGCACTGTGTGTCTATATATATACATTTATAGTAATATGGACATATGTTTACTAGATGTTGTTTTTTCTTGCCTTCTGATTGTTGCTCTGGGTGTTGCTATCCCTATGCTGTTGCAATCCTGGAATTTCCCCATTGTGGGACTAATAAAGGCTTATCTTATCTTATCTTATATTGGCGATGCCAGTGTTCATGGTATCGAGTTTGGCGTCCTCCATTTTCTCTGCTGTAGTCACCTCGTTTTTTTAGGCCTTGTGTTCAGTGATTTCTCCTGCGTTGTTGAAGAGGGATTCTTTAATTTTACCCTGCTTTTGTCCGTGTGCCCGGCTTCTTCGTGTTTTCATCCCTTGGTTTATTGATCCCTTTATGTCGAGTTGGCCATTTACCAATGATTTTTAATCCGACTAGGGAGAGCTCTCTGTTTAAGCGTTATGTCTCTCTGCCATCTTCCCGGAAGTCTCACATTGAAGGATTTTTAATGAATTACAGTGGTACCTCTACTTACGAACGTCTCTACATACGAAATTTTCAGGTTACGAGACGCCTCAACGGGAAAATATTGCCTCTAGTTACGAACAAAATTTCAGGATACGAAAGGCAAAAAAAGTACGCGCTCCTCGCAGCTCCCGTATTTTACCGGACGTAAACATACCTGTAGCTGCTCTGCCATTGGCTATCGCCTAGCATCTTCCTGGTATCCCATTGGCCACGAATGGGTGCGTTTGGTTGATCTCGCTTTATCTTATTATTATTTACTATTCTTACTACTTTATTTTATCCTTCTTACCTCTTGTAAGACTGTTGACTGAACTACACAATTTAGAGAAAAAAAAATTGTTAACTGCCATGTTTATCACCATCTACGTTATAACTCTGTACTTTCACCTTGTTCTTAATAAAGTTTTGGAAAAAAAACCCAACAACATCAACGATCAGCACGGTATTAAAACAAAAGGAAGCCCTTACAAGCCGATAAAAGCAAACGTCCTTGGATCGTTTCATCACAAAACGTCAGGCAAAAACCACTGATGAGACAGAACATGAACCAAAGAAGGCAAAAGGTGACGCCGACGCCGACGATCGCAGTTAAAAGGTAAATGAACATAATTTTTATTATTCTTTCTCTTTTATTATTCTTTCTCTCATTTTAAACTCTCATTTTATGTTTATTGTGCAGTAATCTAATTGTAACATGTATTTGTTACATGTTTTGATGCGTTTTTACGATTTATAAAAAATTTATGCCCGAATTTTGGGGGCTTGGAACGGATTACGGCATTTACATGTAAAACGCGCCTCTACTTACGAATTTTTCACGTTACGAGAATTCTTCCGGAACGAATTAAATTCGTAAGTAGAGGTACCACTGTAATTGGTAAATTCCTCGGTAAAATAAAGGCGCTTTTCCACTTGGAACCCAAAGGCCTCGTTTAGTACCGATCGGCCTCCATTGTCCGGTTTCCCACTCGGAACCCAAAGGCCTCACAGTTCGCTTTTTCAGAACAGTTCCAGTTTTATTGACACTATTTTCGGCACCGTTAAAAGCAGGTCCGAAGGGTACCGGCCCCGTTTCGTCACGCTACTGCTGGCCATTCATTGGTCTGTGCGTAGCGTCATGAGAGTGGGCGTTACGTGGGCGTTACACTGACTTTCGAGAATCGCTTGCTGGTCGCCATTTGCAATTTTTCGTCAGTGAGCCTGTGAACAAGTGATATTATAAACCACAACGAGAGAATGGCTTAACAGAAATCAGCAGAAATCCAACACCGCAGTCCAGCAGAGTTTCCTGTGCGTTTCGGCTGATGAGAGAATGCAGAGGGAAGCAGACTGAGCCTGCAGTAGTGTGCACAAACAGACGCACCAGAAATTACACGGAGACGCACCAGGAATTAGACCCAGCCACCCGAATTGAATTGAATGTGCAGCCGCGATGCACCCAACTTCAGCAGTTGAAGCCGTGATATTGTGATATACAGGACGGTGAGTGATGTGATATTCATGCTTTGTTATTTTTTTCAACAGTGGAAAGTTCACTTAGGACAGACGAAAACTTAATCGTGTTTAAACGATGACCTAGCTTAATGCTATGTCCGTCCTTGTATGTTGTTTTTTTGTGTTGGACAATATCTGATGAAATAAGCTAGTTGTAATCCTGGTTAAAAAGTTTATTTTATTTATTTATTTTTTTTAACATGTTGCACTTTAGTGCTGTGCATGAACTTTATTTGTGTGTATTTCATTGTAGAGTCCAAACCGGATCTGCTCAGAATGGCGACGTTTTGACACCAATGTATTGTGACAGGTAAACAACACATCATATTTATAGTCAAATCTTTTGCTTTTTAAAGCGAGGTAGTCGGATACGCAAAAGCCGATGGTGTATAGAACACGTATATTAGGATGTGAAATGTCAGCATCGAAACTGCTCCCATTTAGCTGTAATTAATATTCAAAAATGATATTTTCGGGAGGAAAGAATTCAATTTAATCAGCCACAGACCATAAAACGTACATTTGCTCATGGAAGAGGTCATTCACACTTGCAGACAATCGTGCTATATGTGTATGTAGGATTTTCTTTCCATGCACGCAAAAAAAGCATTTTTTTCCCGGATCCGACTACCTCGCTTTAAGTTAAAGTTTAGGTAAAGTGCCAAATTTAAAGGAGCACAATTTCCACTTAATATGAAAGGGACTGAACTGAGATTTATTTGTGTGAATATTAATTACAGAGTAATTGAAAATGAATGGCACATCCAATAATAGCCACCATAAAATAAACCGCTTGTTTATTTATTTTTATCAGATCATTTCTGTGATCCTTTATGAGTTCTAGTCATAATAGTGTATGTTGCACCTTGGGGAATGGGAGATGTTCAGTCACCATTAGAATTTAGTTTATATGTGTATAGTATTTCATCTTTAAACTCATTCAGTAATAGAACACATTACAAATATCTGAGACCCATTGTAGTGCTTCCTTTTATATTTTAGCAATACAAGCACAAAACACCAGCCACACTTGAAACCAGGGCCACACAGCGGTGGCTAAATTTTATTGATAACGTTATTTCACACCATCACAACAACTCAGTATTTAAACTCAGTATAAATGGTGTAGAGATTGAAAGGGTCTCCAAAATTAAAATCCTTGGTGTAATAATTGATAATAAACTGTGTTGGAAGTCACATATTAATCATCTCAAAGGTAAAATATGCAAATCAGTCACAATACTGCGCTGAGTGAAATATTTTGCTGAATCAACCCACACTATAGACTTTGTATCATTCATTAATGCTCCCATACATGACATCCATCCATCCATCTTCTACCACTTTTCCAGAGGTCCGGGTCGCAGAGGCAGCAGTTCAAGCAGAGAAGCCCAGACTTCCCTCTCCTCAGCCACCTGCTCCAGATCTTCAGAGAGGATACCAAGGTGTTCCCAGACCAACTGGGAGATGTTGTCTCTCCAGTGAGTTCTGGGTCTAAGAACTACTACCAAGCAACGCTGTGTTTCAGTGCAAGGTGTCAGACTGTGGAACGGTTTTGGACCTGAATTAAAATCATGTACAAAGCTTGGTCAATTTAAACAAAAACTAAAGGAATAAATACTCCAAACACACACACGTGGACAAAATTGTTGGTACCCCTCTGTTAATGAAAGAAAAACCCACAATGGTCACAGCACAGTGACTACTTGTCACCCTTTAAATAGGCCGATTGATTACAAGTTTGTAGACACCTGTGATGTTAATTAGAGGACACATCTTGGTTGAACATGTCCCTATGGTCATGTTCATGTCCCTATGGCCTATTTTCAATCTTTTCTAGGGGTACCATCATTTTTGTCCAGGTCTGTTTCATGAGTTTGTTTTTTAAAATAATTCTAAGCCTGTTTTCCACTAGCCCAGCACACCTCGGTACGGCTCGATTCACTTCAGTACGGCTCGGAATGCTTCTGTCTCCATTAGCACAGTGTTGTGCTTGTGCTGTGATGGTTTGTGTTAGGAGGTTTTAGAAGCGAGGCGGCGCCAGATTCCCAGCGAGGCGGGGCCACACTCCCGTGACGTTATGCACCTAACTGAGTCCTTATTTACACGAGACAAAAAATGGAGGATCCAAGGATTATTGCCTTGCTCGCTCTGTGGTTTTATCTCACAATTAATTTTATCTCATAATTAAGCTGCAACAACACAAGTCACTTTTGTTTTGAATTAACTGCCAAATGACCTAGAAATAATGAGCTGAAACTTGTTTTTATTCGTATTAAATAATGAGACAGTGGCACACTGGCCAACACCAAATTGTATTATTTTTTACATCCTAGGGCATTTTGGATGTACTGAATAAAAAAAATTCATGTTTTTCACCTTCAGGTCAACGTTTGGAACAACAGTATTATTATTTTCCGTTTAGATGATGCTACACTCCTTCTAAATTACTGTAATTCTCTGAATTTGGAATGCCGATAGAACATTCAATTTACATATACTTGTACCTACTTTGACTTGGTGCTAATTTTTTATGATATTTCAATAAAAAGAACAGAAAGCTTACAAAAACATTTGTTTTTTGGTCTAGTTAAAAATTACATTACCTTTACAATGGTTGACCCCTGACAGGATGATCAGCATCATTTTCATCAGACTAGGCAATGGAATTTCTATGTAATTATACTGTTTTATAATTCAGTGTTATAACAGACAAACCACACTTTCCAAAACAATTCCATTTTATTATATACAAAATATTAAAATAAAAAAAAAACTTTGCAACATAACATGAAGGTTAATCGACATTTTATACACGCTGACCACTGAGTGCCTCTACACCAGCTTCCCAAACTGGGTCAGGAAGGCTCGGCTGAATGAAGCCGTCTCTGCCTGCTCTGGGCCAGTAAGGCTCGGTTGAATGAATCCGTGCGGGCTGTCGCGGCGGACGCGTGGGATGATTCTACAAGGAAAATGCACACAATAAAATACAGCACGAAAGTGCAAGATATACAGAAAAGACAATAGTTTTTAACAAGAATACATAAGCTTATTTCAGCGTATTGTTCACGTGAATAATTAAAATAAAAGCTTTAGTCCGCAGTGTGCTGCAATAAAGCAGCGATCCATCCACAAATGAACAGCTTTTTTATTGCATAAATAAACTGAGCGTCTTACCGAATATATTTGCGAAAAAACGCACAATAAAAAAAAATTAAAACTCACCGTTAAAGGACTCCGATGTCGAGACCTCCCGGTATATTTTTTCATTCCGGGCGGCTCCGTCTAACTCGCGCTGGATACGTTCGTCTGACAATGCAGTGAGCAGACACTGCACCTCCTTATTGGTCCATGGAACACCCTTATTACGCGAAGCCATTTTTGATAGAGAATAAATGAAAATAGCACAGCAATACACTGAAAAGAAACCGCCAACAGTGGTTGCGTGCTGAGTAATGGCGGTCGTGAAGATTCTTTTTTTTTTTTTTTTTTTTCCAAAAACTTTATTGAGAAGGTCGTGAAGATTCGGTAGAAGAGGAGGAGGAGAGGGGCGGTTACAACCTCATATGGGCGCATGCGCACGCAGCGACCGGCAGCTGGTGATATAGTGCGTGTGTGTGTTTTTTGTACTTTTTTACGTTTTTAGAAAATCCTCTGTGTCGTTTCTGCCCTGGAGCGTTTGTGGAATATATGGCGAAGAGCTCCCTGGTATCGGCAACATGGATTTTCTCTCCTCTCTCGCACTGCTGCTATCTGTGCTGTGGCTCTTTGTCTCTGAGGTAAACGCGTTCGGCTCCATGGCGAGCAGAATAGCGGGCAGAATACAATATTCCAGGGACGTGTTGCTACGCTTAAACACAGCTGATGCAGCGTCTGTGATTGAGCCCAAACTTTAACTGCCGGACTTTATTTTGAGAGACGGACACAGCGGTGAAAAGAGAGGCGGCAGAAGGAAGCGTGGAAGACGTGGAGGTGTGAAATTGCGCCTTAGGAGACGTCAGTTTGGTAACATTCCTCTTCCTTCGATCATTTTTGGGAATGCACAGTCTGTGAGAAACAAGGTGGATGAAATTCAAGGCAATGTACGTTACCAGAAGGATTTTAAGAACTGCTGCGTCATGGCTTTCACTGAATCTTGGCTTACTGCGCATGATCGAGATGCAGACCTGTGGATTGACAGCTTTGGAGCCCCGCTGCGCTCGGATCGGCAGGAAGAGGTAACGGGGAAACGTCAGGGGGGCGGAGTATGTTTATACATTAATAAGCAGTACTGCACATCTGTCACGGTCAGAGAGCGCATCTGTACACCCGATGTAGAGCTGCTGTCTGTGTCACTACGCCCCTTTTATTTGCCTCGTGAGTTTCCCCAACTTTTCATCACAACTGTGTACATTCATCCGAGGGCAGACGCTGACTCCGCCTCCAGCACCATCTCTGATGTGGTGCAGCGGCTGCAGTCAATTTCTCCAGAGGCGCCAAACTTCATTCTTGGGGATTTTAACCATGTTTCTTTAAAGAAGACACTTAAAAACTTTCATCAGTATGTCTCCTGCCCAACCAGGCGAAAAAAGACATTGGACCTGTGCTATGGATCCATAGAGAGGGCCTATAAATCACTCCCCCTTCCTCCTTTAGGATCCTCAGATCACAACTGTGTTCATTTGCTGCCCACATATAAAACTGCTCTCAGAAGAGGCAAGGTGGAGACCAGAGACATTGATGTGTGGACAGAAGATTCAGAGCACAGCCTCCAGGAATGCTTTGACTGTACAGACTGGAAGATGTTCATAATGGCCTGCGGGGATGATTTGGACTCTCTGGCTGAGCTCACATGCTCATACATGGCTTACTGTCAAAATAAGATTGTTCCACGTAAACGTGTCAAAATATATCCCAACAACAAACCATGGGTTACTAAATCAGTTAAATCCTGCTTACAGAGGAAAGCTCTTGCCTTTAAACAGGGGTCTGTTTCTGCGCTACAGGTTGCCACTAAGGAGCTGAAGGCCAAAATTTTAAGAGCAAAACAGAATTATAAATCAGAGTTGGAAAGCAAGATGGCAGCAAATAAACTTGGTTCGGCCTGGGCCAGTATGAAAACTATTGCAGGCCTTCAGAGCACAGAACGCAGTAATCGTGTGTTTTTAGATGGTTTTAGTTCAGACACAGAGCTGGCTAATGCTCTTAATTGTTTTTATGGTCGTTTTGACTCCTTTGATTTTAGCACAGAAATCCAAGATTTGAAACAGAAACTCAAAGACAATCAGCACTTTAATATTGAGATGCAGGATGTTAAAAGGGAGTTCTGCGCTGTAAAAGTGAACAAAAGTCAGGGCCCTGATAATATATGTGGGCGCCTGGTAAAGTCCTGTGCACATGAACTGAGTCCTATATTTCATTACATTTTCAATAAGTCCTTACAGACACAACATGTGCCTAAGATCTGGAAAGATGCCGTGGTATTTCCCGTTCCAAAATCCAGCTGTCCTAAAACGGTAAATGACTTTAGACCAGTTGCTTTGACTTCAATTTTAATGAAAATTTTTGAAAAACTGGTCAGATGTGAGATCCTAAGGCAGACTGAACATGCATTGGATCCCCTGCAGTTTGCCTATAGGCCTCACAGAGGAGTGGAGGATGCCACTGTCACTCTGTTTAACATGCTTTTTAAACATCTGGATTTTAATGGGACACATGCCAGGCTTTTATTTGTGGACTTTTTTTCTGCCTTTAATACAATCCAACCTCATATTTTAGTTGAAAGGCTCCTGCAACAATTTGATTTGAGCAATAATCTGGTGGGTTGGATTCTGGATTTCTTAACCAACAGGACGCAGAGAGTAAGGGTCAATGGCACATTGTCTGACCTAAAGTGCTCTTCTACTGGCTCTCCTCAGGGGTGTGTGTTGTCACCACTACTCTTCATCCTGTACACAAACATGTGTCGGAGCAGACATGACAACAGACACATTATAAAGTATGCTCATGACTCAGTCATTGTCAGTCTCCTCCAGGATGGTGAGAGTGGCCACGGCCCAGTAGTTGATGACTTTGTTCACTGGTGTGAGGATTCCTACCTGCAGCTGAATACGACAAAAACGAAAGATATGATTATTGACTTTAGGAGGAAAACTCCCAGGCACAAAGTCACCATACTAAAAGGCCAGACCACCGAATGTGTACAATCGTACAAATATCTTGGGACGATTATTGATAGTAAATTAAACTTTGAAGTGAACTGTGAAAGGGTGTGCAAAAAGGGTCAGCAAAATTTGCATTGTTTCAGGAAACTTGCACGCTTCCAAATTGACCGAACCATAATGACAATGTTTTATCGGGCTTTTATTGAATCTGTTTTATCCTTTTCTTTAATGTCATGGTTTGGTCAGATAAAACTGAAACAGAGGAAATCCTTGGATCAGGTAGTCAGATGGTCCAGTCGTTTGCTTGGTGAGTCACAGCTGAGCCTAACATCCATGTACACCAGACAAGTACAGAGGATGGCTGACTCGATTTTAAATGATGACTCCCACCCTTTGCACTGCAACTTTCAGCTTCTTCCCTCCAGATGGAGGTTTGCTGTCCCAAAAAGCAAAACCCAGCGCTACAAAAACAGCTTTGTCCCTGCTGCTGTCAAAGAGTTGAACAAGCTATAAAAATTATATTGTACATATTTTATATTTACCTATTTTGTAAGATGTGTGCCTGTGTTTGTGTCTATGTTGAATGTAATTAGTGGCTTGTAAATATGGATGTCACCAGACTGCAAAACAAATCTACCTACGGGTACAAATAAAGGAACCTGAACCTGAACCTGACCAATCAGCGCCGGTTACGACCTGACCAATCAGCGGCGACCAGTCTGTTAACGTCACAACACGGCCCAGCTCAGCACTGCTGTACCCTGCCCTGGAGCGGGGCTGAGAATCGCGGCTGTTAAACCGTGTTGGGGCTTGTGGAAAAGCGTACAAAGCGTGCTGAGCCGTCCCGTGTCGCGCTAAAGCGTGCTAGTGGAAAAGGCCCTTCTGTTGAACCACAATTCAAAAGCATTGTCTGATTTTCATTGGTTAATTTTCATAGAATTTTTATTTATTACCACTTTTGTCAGATTCAAGTTATTTCTGACCATTGTGGGTTTTTCTTTCATTAACAGAGGGGTACCAACAATTTTGTCCACGGCTGTATATACAAAACGACATGTAAAATCACACAAGGATTATCATATCCAGTCTGTGTTGTGCTGTTGCTTATTTTTTGTCACATTTTGTCTGTTTATTTTTTTTTTTACAGTTTGAATTTTGCACATTCTAAATAATCTGTAATTTACTGCTGATTGGAATAAACAATTTAGTGATTTATGTGTTTGCATCATGATTTTCTATTTTGTCTCTTCAGACACCGGTGGGAAAAGAGTCAACAGTACGAACCATTTATCAGTGACTTTGAAAATAATGGCTCATTTTAAGAAAAGTAACCAAAACAATTATTTGCTGAAGACTGTAAAACAAAATAGAGACATCTGCAAAAGTACAAAGGTTTATTGTCAAAATTCCCTGGGCAATACTACATGAATACAAGTATAGTTCACTGTTGATGCAGAGAATATATATTTATACAGTATCTACAGGTAGTCAGCAATACTCAATACGATATATTTCCAGTTAATCCACATATTTCTCCATGTAACCTTGGGGCTGCTTTATTTTAATTACTTCTAATCCTAGATCCATTTGTTTTGGCTTAAAATGCATCATAATTGCTAAATATATCTTATGCCCAACTCAGTACTGTTTACCTGTTGAAATATATATTTAACGGCTCATATGGCACCTGATCCATGTTTTGCCACGACACCACTGGCTGGAGCAGATAAATTCCATGACGTCTCAACAGTCTCTCCATGATTTTGACATAGATCATGTATTTTTACCTAACCATCTATTTGTCGAGAAAAGTAATTTTTGATATTCATGTGCTGTGAGCCAATAAATGATTAAAATCTAACAATACTTCACTGTCTGATTAATGATTCTGTATAATATATGGGTCTCACTTTCTGACATGAGTGTCCAAAAATATTTAACTTTTGCATTATTTTTGGAGATGTATTGCTACATGTTTTGATGTTGATTTTACTGAACGGGAATATGGCGCCGCCTCATGGGGAGCGTAGCGCCGCCTCCAAATCCCGCCTCCAACTCCCTCCTTCTCCCACCCATGCTACAGTGAGCCTTGTGCTGTGGAAAACCATGGGTGCCGAACGGTACTGTTCGGTTCCAGGCCAAAGGAGGCCTTTGGGTTCCAAGTGGAAAAGCGCCTTAAGTATTTGGTCAATAACAAAAGTTCATCTCAATACTTTGTTATATACCCTTTGTTGGCAATGACAGAGGTCAAACGTTTTCTGTAAGTTTTCACAAGGTTTTCACACACTGTTGCTGGTATTTTGGCCCATTCCTCCATGCAGATCTCCTCTAGAGCAGTGATGTTTTGGGGCTGTCGCTGGGCAACACGGACTTTCAACTCCCTCCAAAGATTTTCTATGGGGTTGAGATCTGGAGACTGGCTAGGCCACTCCAGGACCTTGAAATGCTTCTTACGAAACCACTCCTTTGTTGCCCGGGTGGTGTGTTTGGGATCATTGTCATGCTGAAAGACCCAGCCACGTTTCATCTTCAATGCCCTTGCTGGTGGAAGGAGGTTTTCACTCAAAATTTCACGATACATGGCCCCATTCATTCTTTCCTTTACACAGATCCATTGTCCTGGTCCCTTTGCAGAAAAACAGCCCCAAAGTATGATGTTTCCACCCCCATGCTTCACAGTAGGTATGGTGTTCTTTCTCCTCCAAACACGACAAGTTGAGTTTTTACCAAAAAGTTCTATTTTGGTTTCATCTGACCATATGACATTTTCCCAATCCTCTTCTGGATCATCCAAATGCTCTCTAGCAAACTTCAGACGGGCCTGGACATGTACTGGCTTAAGCAGGGGGACACATCTGGCACTGCAGGATTTGAGTCCCTGGCAGCGTAGTGTGTTACTGATGGTAGCCTTTGTTACTTTGGTCCCAGCACTCTGCAGGCCATTCACTAGGTCCCCCCGTGTGGTTCTGGGATTTTTGCTCACCGTTCTCGTGATCATTTTGACCCCACGGGGTGAGATGTTTCGTGGAGCCCCAGATTGAGGGAGATTATCAGTGGTCTGGTATGTCTTCCATTTTCTAATAATTGCTCCCACAGTTGATTTCTTCACACCAAGCTGCTTACCTATTGCAGATTCAGTCTTCCCAGCCTGGTGCAGGTCTACAATTTTGTTTCTGGTGTCCTTTGACAGCTCTTTGGTCTTGGCCATAGTGGAGTTTGGAGTCTGACTGTTTGAGGTTGTAGACAGGTGTCTTTTATACTGATAACGAGTTCAAAGAGGTGCCATTAATACAGGTAATGAGTGGAGGACAGAGGAGCCTCTTAAAGAAGTTACAGGTCTGTGAGAGCCAGAAATCTTGCTTGTTTGTAGGTGACCAAATACTTATTTTACTGAGGAATTTACCAATTAATTCATTAAAAATCCTTCAATGTGATTTTCTGGATTTTTTTTTTCTCATTTTGTCTCTCATAGTTGAGGTATACCTATGATGACAATTGGAGACCTCTCTCATCTTTTAAGTGGGAGAACTTGCACAATTGGTGGCTGACTAAATACTTTTTTTCCCCACTGTAGAAATGGTTTACTGTCAAGTCCCCCATAACCAACTTTTCCCATCAATTGGTGGCGTGTGGTGCGGCACAGCCAGTGAGCCTAAGGCCTTATTCATGCTGCATTTCCCCTCTGCTCTGCTTTGGACGAGCCCTGCAAGCACGTGGCGTTGTACAGGCTCACTTTTTTCATCTACCAGACCAAGCAGTTGACACATGCGTACAACTGTGATTTGTAGATTCAGCCCAGCCCTTTGGGTAGCACAAGTTAGTGATGTTACGCTCAACACCACCCACTCGAGACTGACTCGAGCAATATAACACGGAAGTGTCGCAAGCAGAGTGTAGAGCACTGTGTCAATTTGCCCACAGTCACGTGACCGTAGCGAACGAGGCCTCGTGTCATCACGTGATTTGAGACCTGGCGAGAAATTTGAGAGGGCTGGGCGTTGCAGACATTCCCGCGAACCCTCAAGTCACGGGCCTCGCTTGCTATGGTCACGTGACTGGGTGTTCTGAAACAGCGCTCGATGCACTGCTCATGATGCAAAAAAATTGCTAGAGACATTGGGCAGCTCCTATTACTATAAAAAAAAGACTATCAGAGAATTGTGGTGCTCTTTACTTTCTCTTTTAATATGCCCCTTTTTTCTTGTTAATTGGAATGTGAAGTTTGTATGTTTTTTGTGAAAGTTCTGATGTTATAACTCTTTGTAATCTTTATTCTCATTGAGAGTCTGTATGTTGTATTTTATTCTATTAAATTAAAAAAAAAACTGCTTATGACACTTCCGCTTTATATTGCGTGAATCAGTATTTAGTGGGCGGTGTCCAGCGTGTAGCTGTCTGACCGCCACTGCTGAAACTCACCAGCCATTGGCCGCTGTTAATATCAAGCCCTGCATGCCATCTATCTATAAAATCAGGTTTTGTTCACTGAAAATTGTATTTCCAGAGTTTTGCCACCAATGACAACAAATTCTTAAAGCTGTCCATCATTTGACAGATTACGTGGAGGGTGATGTAATTAAAGTCAATTAAAATGGTAGATGACAGAATTTTTACCAGGCTGTTGGAGAAAATGACATAAGTGCAGTGCAACTTGTGATATCGAGTATAGGCTTTTTTCAATTTTTCAATTCAAATGCAGTTCTGACAGTCAGCCACCAGATGGCAGTCTTTATTAGATGTGTCAAAACAGTGTGTGCCGCTCATGAAGCAGTTGTGTAAAAGTTGCTCATTGTTTCATGAGGCCTCGGTTTTAACATCACTAGCACAAGTGTGCTAGCATGCCAGTTTGTTCACTGCCTATAAACATGAGCGACGCACATTTTTTGTAGCAACAACAATGGCGTCATTTCAAGGAAAAGGAGGAATTACCGCTTTTCCAGTGCTCTTCTCCGCTCAAGCTGCTGCTGCAACAGGATTCATGGATGTTTATTCTCGTCTTCTGTGTCCTCGTTGTCTTCCTCGTTTACTTTGTCTTTGTATGCTGTGTTGGTAGCATCACCTCGTCAATCTGACGTTCAGGTTTGCACATGTGCTGTCAATGCTTTCAGGTCGTTGGCCGGCTGTGTGGTCATAAAATTTGGGCTGCACGCAGTCGTCCACAGTAGAACCCTGTGGACACTAACGGACTGGAGACAATGACATAAATTTTGTCACGCGAGGTTTCTGGTTACACGTACGCAGACAGTGGAGGTGCAGCATGAATCCAGCGTAACTCAGCAGCCTCATTTTCTGTTGCTTGTTGAAATTTCTGAATATCTGACCATAATTTTTTTCTGCAAGGGAGGAGAGTTTTTTTTTTTTTTTTCAGTGTTAGTTTCAATAAAAATGTATATTTTCAATCCATCTATTTTAACCACACTTTTAATATCTTTGAAACTAAAACACTTGACCGTAAAACCGGGGGTTTACCGTCAAGTCCCCCCATGACCAACAATGATCTGAATTAAATGTGCTGCAGCCTCTTGTAATTAAAGTCAATTCTATTCAAGCCTAAACAGAACCTGGTTGCCTACTATGGTCTACTTACCAGTCCCACATCCACGATGCTGCCGTCGGTGACATCCATCACACAGCAGGGCTTCCTGTAGTGGCCGTACCTCCTGGGCACAAACCTGCTCCAGAGCGGCGACGGTTCATCTTTCAGCAGGACAATGACCCTAAGCACACCGCCAAGATATCAAAGGAGTGGCTTCAGGACAACTCTGTGAATGTCCTTGAGTGGCCCAGCCAGAGCCCAGACTTAAATCCAATTGAACATCTCTGGAGAGATCTGAACATGGCTGTGCACCGACGCTTCCCATCCAGCCTGATGGAGCTTGAGAGGTGCTGCAAAGAGGAATGGGCCAAACTGCCCAAAGATAGGTGTGCCAAGCTTGTGGCATCGTATTCAAAAGACTTAAGGCTGTAATTGCTGCCAATGGTGCATCAACAAAGTATTGAGCAATGACTGTGAATACTTATGTGCACGTGATTTCTTAGTTTTTTATTTTTAATAAATTTGCAAAAATCTCAAATACTTTTTTCTCACTGTCATTATGGGGTACTGTGTGTAGAATTTTGACGATAAAAGGAATTTAATCCATTTTGGAATGCATGTTCTCCCCGTGTCTGCATGGGTTTACTCTGGGATTTCTCTGGTTTCCTCCCACATGCCAAAAACATGCAAGTTAGGTTAATTGGCATCAAACTGGGGATTCTAAATTGTCCTTAGGTATGACTGTGAGAGTGAATGGTTGTCTGTATCTCTGTGTTGGCCCTGTGATGGACTGGTGATCTGTCCAGGATGGACCCTGCCTCTCACCCAAAGATGCTAGGATAGGCTCCAGCCCCACCGCGACCCAAAAAGGATTAAGCGGAAGAAGATGGATGGATGGAATAAGGCTGTAAAATAAGAAAATGTGGAAAAAGTGAAGACTTTCCGGATGCACTGTAAAACCCTTTGCAATAATACTACATATTGCGGTGTTGAGCTATCCACCGTCACGGCAGGAGAAATTCCTCTACTGTGACAGCCCTACGGAAACTGTTAAGGTTCCGCAGGTGGAAGTATGCCAACCGGGTAATGTTATTAATGTGGGAGTGGAAAGATCAAGTGCTGTTGAGGATCACAGCCAGACTCTTCACCTGTGGGGAGGGGAGACAGAGCAGTTGTCAATGAGGAGGGAGAAACTGTCAGATTTGGAGAGAGTTGATTTTGTACCTCTGAGGAGAACTTTTGTCACTGTTTAATTTGAGACAATTTGATGAAAGCCAAGATTTAATGAGTCCAGAATTATAAAGTGAGACCAGCTCTTCAAGAGTAGACGAGTGAAAGTGGCCATGAGGGAGTCAATATTAGAGGAAAGAGAGTCAGAATTAATGTTCTTAATATTATGAAATGATGACACAACTGGTCTGGGTACTGGTGAGGATCTCCAGCAACTTTTGAATAGAATCACAACTGAATTCAGTAAAAAAAAAAAAAGAATGGTTTAATAGAATAAATTACCATTCAATATTGAAAGAGTTCAAGACAATAAATTTTAGGTGTGATTATAGATGAAAAAATTTGCTGGAAACCTCACATTAAATACGAACAAGCTAAACTGTCCAGAAGTATTTCGGTGATGAACAGAACAAAGCACCGACTGGATCAGAGTTCACTCCATACTCTGTATTGCTCACTGGTTTTACCATATTTAAGTTATTGTTCTGAAGCTTGGGGAAATGCATCGAAAAGCTCATTACAGCCACTCGTTATTTTACAAAAAAGAGCAATAAGATTCATCCGTCATGCTGGTTTCTATGATCACACACATTTTTATTTTTACAGTCTAAAAGTTTGAAATGCTTTGATTTGGGGGAATTTAAAACTGCAATAATAACGTACAAAGTAAGGAACAGTTCACACCCAGTCATCATCCAGAACATGTTCTTTGAAAGACATCAAGGTTTTCAGTGAAGGGGGGGATGCTTTTAAAGACGTTGGGTGCATGAACAACCAGAAGATTTTGTGTTGCGATCTGCAGGGTCTAATTATGAAATGGATTAAATGTGGAGTGAAAACAATGTCCAATGTCACCAGTCATTTGCTTGGTGAGTCACAGCTGAGCCTGACATCCCTGTACGCCAGACAAGTACAGAGGATGGCCGACTCGATTTTAAATGATGACTCCCACCCTTTGCACTGCAACTTTCAGCTTCTTCCCTCCAGACGGAGGTTTGCTGTCCCAAAAAGTAGAACCCAGCGCTACAAAAACAGCTTTGTCCCTGCTGCTGTCAAAGAGTTGAACAAGCTATAAAATTATATTGTACATATTCTATATTTACCTATTTTGTAAGATGTGTGCCTGTGTTTGTGTCTATGTTGAATGTAATTAGTGGCTTGTAAATATGGATGTCACCAACTGCAAAACAAATCTACCTACGGGTACAAATAAAGTAACCTGAACCTGAACCTGAACCTGTCCAAACATTCTGAGTTTTTTTTTTTTTTTTTTAATACAAAAAGAAGAAATGAGCTCAATAGAGGGAGGAAGATGGCTTTGTTAATCACTCGGGTTGGTCAGATTTCAGGAGTTCAGTGATCACCTGGGTCTTTGAATTCATGGTGCTTTTTATATAGTTTGTAAACAGAGACGTAATTATAATGCTGCTACTTATATTGATAAAATTTGTGTTGTTGACAAAAAAAAAATGAATTATGGAATCACTGGTTGGGATTGCATATGGTAGTTAACACTGAAATAACTGTAATAAATGTAAGCACCAAGGTGCTGATGCCTCGGTGCCTGTGGCATGGTAGCATGCAGCGTTGTACTACTTGCAGAAATGTAACTACTCAATGAGGTGATGCAGACTGCAAGAGCTGTGATTGGTCCGCTCTGCCTCCTCCGACACATTTCCTGGTTCATGCTTTAAAGTTTTGTTTTACTTAGATTTTTATTAGAAATTTATGTATGTATTCATTTCACTTATAAAAAAGCTGAATAATGAAATAAAATATATTAATTTCATTGATGTGCACCCAGCCACGGGGTGCACAAGCCAGTGTAGTCCTAGTGCCGGTCCCAAGCCCGGGTAAATGGGGAGGGTTGTGCCAGGAAGGGCGTCCGACGTAAAACCTTTGCCAAATCAAACATGCAGATCATGATGAATGAGACTTTCGTACTGGATCAGTTGAGGCCCGAGTTAACAGCGACGACCACCGGTGCTGTTAACCAACAGGGTGCCTGAGGAGTGGAGAAGAAGAGTTTTGGTACCAGTTTTCAAGAACGAAGGTGATGCTTAGAGCTGTAGTAACTACAGAGGCATAAAGTTGATCAGCCACACTATGAAGGTATGGGAAAGAGTTGTTGAAGCCAGGTTAAGAGGAGAGGTGACAATGAGTGAGCAGCAGTACGGTTTCATGCCAAGAGAGTACTACAGATGCAATGTTTGCTCTAAGAGTGGTGATGGAGAAGTATGGAGAAGGTCAGAAGGAGTTGCACATAGGGGTGGGTTCAAAAGATCAATATATCGATATGGATCGATCCACGTTTGACTGAGCCGATATCGATCCACAAAATCCGCGGATCGATCTTTTAATATTAATGTATTTTAATATAATATTTTTACGTTTGTGAACGTCTGCTGAGTATAATCGGGTCGAAACCGGGTCAGTGAGCCAGGAACAACAGCCGAGAACCATAAATAACCGACGCGCTAACGGAGCTAGCAAGCTAACAGATATGCTAGTTCTTCTTCTGTGGTGTTAAAACGGTTCTCATCCGGCAAGAGTTTCCTGCCGCGCGTGCACGTCTTTCGTGTTTACATGAGCGGAGATAATAACGTGCGTCTCTTAATTTAGCAACAAAAGTCACCGTAAAGACTGTCCACAACAGCTTCTGAATATTTTTCATAAATAAAATTTCTGTGTTCCCTGCGGCGCGTGCACACGTCTTTTGTGTTTACATGACGCGGAGTTAATAATGTGCGTCTCTTAATTTAGCAGCAAAAGTCACCATAAAGACTGTCCTCAACAGCTTCTTAATATTTTTCATAAAGCGGGGATAAACGGACTTTTACTCCGTGCAGCGCTGTGTTGGAACATAAAGTTGACGACTGATAAACGGAAAATGCGCGGAGACTGAAACCCGTGAAGAAGAGGGAGACTTGGAGCTGCTGAGACTGTAAGTATAATATTTGTTTGTTTTAACGTTTGTGTTGTCAATTAATAATTTATCTGGCATGGTGGTGGTTTCTTTTACATACTATGGACACAGAGAGAACTGTTGGTTAAGCGCTGTGAATAAATGCAGAATTAAGGTATATTTTATGAGATTATGGACTTACGCCACTTAAGAGATGTGAAGAGAATAAATCACAATATAATTAATAAAGGCTGCAGTACAACAAGCTATTTTTACTTAGTAGAACTAAATTGAAATGAACAAACCTTCTCAGGAAATGAATTGAAACCCTTTTCAAACATTGAAAGTTAATTTGTAGTTAAAATATAAAAAAAACCCCTAAATTATTAAACCCTACTGTGGTGTGGCGATCTAAAAATATGAATGTTTTTTTTTTCCCCACAATATTTTTATTGAACCTTTTTTTTTAACAAACATGACACAAACAATCAAACACTAACACTAAAGTACTACAAAAAAAAATGCACTAAAAACACCTACAACCACCAACAAAATCAAGTCTTCAACAATGCTCCTCTGTTTAGTCTAGACAATCCATTACATAAGTATACATATTATGTTCACCAGTTTGGAATTTACAAGGTCCACACACATCATTCACCTTCTTCTTCAAGAGTTATGTTTAAATTTCTTTACATAATCAATAAAAGGTCTCCATATATTCTCAAACACACTTTCCTTTGATTTCAGTATGTATGTTATTCTTTCTAATGGAAGGTTTGTTAACATCTGTCTTAACCACTGAGTCACATCTGGTCTATGAGTCTTTTTCCACAGTAGTGCAATACATTTTTTGGCGTTAAGCAAACTGAGGTCTATGAATGTTCTTTCACTTTTATTAAAGTTATGCTTTTTTGGGTACAGACCCAACAAAAACAGTTTAGGATTCAATATGATTTGTTTTGAAATTATTTTTTCAATTGTTACCCTCACCTCTTCCCAAAACATTCTAATTATTCTACATTCCCATAAACAATGAAATAGGGTTCCTTTACTTTCCATGCATTTTGTGCATGTATCTGGTATGTTTTTGTTATATCTATTTAACTCCACCGGTGTAACATACATCCGCATTAACCATTTAAAATGTATCAATTTAAGACGTACATTTATTGATTTGGTTTGAGCTTCTGTACAAGCCAATTCCCATTGTTCCTCTGAAATTTCAGTTTGCAGATCTTCTTTCCAGTAGTTTAATCTTTTCTGTGAGTTTTCACTTGAGGATAGTGTCAATGAGTTATAAAACTCTGAAATAATACCCTTTCTTTTACTATCTTTCATCAACATTTTTTCCAAGGATGAATAAATAGGTCGAGTGAGAGCATTATTTTGGTTTGATCGAATAAAGTTCCTAAGTTGAAGATATTTAAAAAAATGTGTTCTATTAAGATTAAATTTGATCCTCAGCTCTTCAAAAGACATTATGTTATCTGAACATGACAAATATAAATCTTGAATTTTTTGGATCCCTTTTAAACTCCATACTTTAAACACAGCATCCGCTCTCCCTGGTTTAAAATATTGATTACCCCATATTGGACTAAATTGTGACAGTAAGTGTGGTTCTTTTAAATATTTTTTAGTTTCACACCATATTTTAATCATATGTTTTACAAATGGGTTTTTAACTTGTTTCTGTAATTTTTTTGCCGAGTCTGAATATATGAATATGGGAAGAGGTAAAGGCAAATTGTATGATTCCATTTCAGTCCAGTGAGGGAGATCATTTGATGAAAAATAATATGTCATAGACCTCAGTTGTGCCGACCAATAATACAACATAAAATTTGGACATTTCAGGCCTCCACGATCAAATGGTAAATATAATAAAGACAAACGTAATCTAGCCTCCTGTTGTTCCATATAAATTCCACTAACTTTTTTTTAATTCTTGAGAATAAATCTAAAGGTGGTGGTAAGGGAATGTATTGAAATAAATAAAGTATTTTAGGTAAGATATTACTTTTAAGTATATCGATTCTCCCGATCATCGACGTTGGTAGTGACATCCATCTCTGAAGTAACTCATTAATATCTGTCATTAAGGCTTCATAATTGACACTGGCGACTGATTCTAGCTTAGGCACAATTTGGATTCCTAAATATTTAAACTGATTTACAACATTGAATTGATTTACCTCAGGGGCTGGGTAATTTCTCTGGGTCTCATTTAGCATTAATATTGAAGATTTAGTTTTATTTATTTTATATCCTGATATTTCCCCAAAATTCTTTTTTAAATTCAACAAGGTCGGAATTGATTTTTTAAGATTCGACATAAACAAAATTTAATTAGGCATTTAATAGGTTTATTGGTCTCATATTTTCACATTTATTAGAGGGTTTACCTGGTTTTGGCAACAGTATAATTAAGGCATTATTCATGTATGATGGTAAATTACTATTTTGAAATGCTTCTAAAACAATTTCCAAAAAAGGTTTTATTAATTTATTCTTAAATTTTTTATAAAGGTCAACTGGAAGACCATCTGGTCCTGCACTTTTTCCTGATTTCATATTATCAATGGCTAGCCCAACTTCTTCTTGACTAATTTTAGACTCCAGTATCTCCCTGTTTTCATTTGAAATACACGGTATAGATAGTTCGTTCAAAAACCCATTTAGTTTTGTTAAGTCAGATTCATTTTTGGTATCATATAATTTTTCATAATAATCTCTAAAGGCTCTATTAATTTCTAAAGGATCTATAACTACCTGTCCGTTACTTATAATATTGGTAATTGGTGTTTTAAATTCTAATTGTTTAATCTGCCATGCCAATAATTTTCCTGATTTTTCACCTTGTTCATAAAAAGATTGTTTCAATCTTAGAAGACTCGAGGCAGCTCTATTCGCTGATTTTTTGTCATATTCAGCTCTCAAAATCAGTAATTCGTTCTCCAACCTTGGATCACTTCCTGCATATACTTTTTCTTGAAGAATTTTTATTTTATGTTCCAATTGAACTCTCTCCTCTCAAGTCTTCTTAGATTTTGAACCTGTATAACTAATAATATGTCCCCTAATAAAAGCTTTGAAAGCCTCCCACTTTACACATGCTGATGTTTGTGTAGTATTGATATCAAAGAACTCATCTATCTGTTTTTCTATGTAGTTAACAAATTCCTCATCCTGAAGCCATTTATGCTGAAATTGCCATCTACCTGGTTCCTTTGTCAATTTCTTATCTACATATATTAGACAGCAGGGTGCATGATCAGAGATCACGATGTTATCATAAAAGCAGTTTTGAATCTTGGACCTTAATTCTACGGAGATCAAAAAATAATCAATACGTGAGAAAGTCTTGTAGGTATTGGAATAACAAGAGTAGGCTTTAACTTGTGGATTCATTTCTCTCCATATATCTAGCAATCTCAATTCTTTCATAAAATGAATAATGGTCATCCTTCATCCATTGTGCGTACAGTCCAATCCTGTTGATCTATCTATACCGGGATTCAATGTACAATTAAAATCCCCTGCTATTATATGTTGCCCTGTAAGTGATGATAAGATAAGAAATAAATTAGCAAAGAACTTTTGATCATCTATATTGGGACCATATAAGTTTACCAAATTTATATTTTCTAATAACCAAGATCCTTGAATGATTAAATATCTTCCAAATTTGTCTCCATTTACATTTTTCACTTGAAATGGGACTGATTTATGTATGAGAGTCATAACTCCCCTGGCTCGAGATGAAAATGATGAGGTGAAAACACTTCCTTGCCATCTACTCCTAATTCTTTTTACATCCTCCTCTATTAAATGAGTTTCTTGTAAAAACACAATTTTTGAACCCATATCTTTTATTTTATTCATAACTTGTTTAAGTTTTTTTAATTTTTGTAGACCTCTGCAATTTCATGAAGTTAAATTAAGATTAACGCTTTGGTTTATGATCAATAGGGAGTTTGGGATTACCTTGCAGTATAAACATGCTCATACAGAGAAGCAAAAACATGAGTGGTTGAACATTCATCCTACAAACTACACACAAACAAATTCCCCCTTCCCACATTTGTGGTAATCCCCCCAAAATCAAAAAAAAAATTCCGTCTCCCAATATAGCCATCGACCGTTCCACACCCACGAGGACCAGCCAAAGCTACTCCTTCTTCATCCTCCCAGTCACCCTAACTCTGCTACTTTTAATGACATAACATTAACTCTCTTCTGTAGTTTTCCAACTTAACTCCAAAATTTTTAGCAACTTTGTACATCATAGTTTTGTTGTTTTTTTTTTTTTAATATATAATACAATCTATATTTTGTAAACTTGCTATTTGCTTCAGATCAGTCAGATGCCTGTGCAAATGCTTAAATATTCTACCTTATATTTTGTTCATGCTTAGCTCCCACCAGTCTCTTCTTGGATCTTCTTGATGAACTCCTGCGCCTCCTCTGGGGTCTTGAAGATGTGGGTTCTGTCCCCATACGTGGTCAACAGTCTCGCAGGATAAATTACACCATGACGAATCCCAAGGTTGCGCAGCTCTTTACGTACGGGATCAAACTGCTTCCTCAATTGTTGGATTCCTGTGGCTAAATCTGGGTAGAACCGCACCTGCTGGTCCTGGTGTTTAATCTGGCCTTTAGCTCGCGCAGCGTTGAAGATCTTCATCCTGTCTCTGTTGCTGATAAACTTCATAATAATCGTCCTCGGTGGTCCCTTATCTCTCCGTGGGCCGATACGATATGCGCTTTCCAGAACGACTGCTGATTGCAGCTCCGCGCTGCCCAGCGCCTCCGGAATCCACTTTTCCAAAAAGGAACATGTGTCCCGACCTTCGGATTCCTCCGGTAGACCCACCAGCCTCAAGTTGTTCCGTCTCGACCGGGATTCCAAGTCCAAGACATTATTTTCCAGATTTTTTTTTTTTTTTTCCAAAGTGCGCACCTTTAATTGAAGACAGGTGACGTCATCTTCAGCACTAGAGACACGAAGCTCTACCTGCGCCATTCGTTCTACACAGTCACCCAATTCTTTTCTCATTCCTTCCAACGCTGCCATAATCCCACATAACTTAGCGGAAAAGTCCGCTCTCATTGAACTAATGGCGTTAAGCACCGCACCTGTGCCGCCTCCCACATTCACCGCACCGCTGCTCGCTTCCTCCGCCATATATGGAGCTTCTTTATCTGCTGCGTCACAGACGTGAAAGTCCATTAATTTAGACTGTTTCGGCGGCTCGCTTTTTCCTCTACCTGGTTTTCCAGCCTTAGGCTTCACCGACATATCCTCGTCCAAACGCTGGGATAGGTTCTGTCCCAAATGAGAGAGTTCTTTGCCGTTTTTTCGTCTCCAGGAGCAGAGCAGAGCGAGACGTGTCCCTCTCACGTGGCCGCCATAACCGGAAGTCATGAATGTTAATTTTACTGTGAAATCTGTTCTTTTTATCTGCCTTGAGATGTGTGAAGACTGGAAGCTTCATTCTCACTGAGACCTTCTGAAGGTCAGAGGTCGTCAGTGGAGGAGCATCCCTGCTTCATGTGGATTTCAGCACAGAAGAAGACCTTCAAATTCAAGATTCAAGGAGGTGCTGCCATCATTTTCTCCACACTAACATGCATTCAATGCAATTTAGTTGTTGTAATGACAAATTCTTTTATTTCTTTTTTTAAAGTTCTCAGCAAGAACACAATATTGGTCATTTTTTTTTACAATTTTACTAAACATTTAATTCTAAATAAATCACTGTTTAACAGGAAATTTTTGGCAATCCTGTGCTTTTCTTGTGGTGTTACATAGAACAGCATCACTGTAAACTATGGAAAAAGCAGCTGCTTTAAAATTTGTACTTCCTCACACAACTTTGAGTGCAAAAAAACTCTAAAAGTGCCATAACTTTTTGGAAAAGCTCCCACAAATCCAGGCTTTTTGGGCCACAACAATCACAAAAAGAGCTGACAAAATCCTGGAGGGACTGAAATACTGTGAGATTATGTCTGCATGGTTCATGCATTGAATTTGTTTCCTTACTCTGGGTGGTGAACTTGACACGACACACCCTTTGCACTAAAGAAAGCACCTGTGAGCACTTTATGAAATGATAAGTTAAATAATAAAAAGTGCATTATTGTAACTGATTTTGGGTCAGTTCTATATGCGATAATATATGTATTAACAAAGTTAGAAGGTTCTTGATACAATTTGCAGCATTAGGTCTCAAAGATTTTTGTTTCATGGGAAGTAAAATGGCTATTAAAATGGTAATTCCCCAGATCGAATCGGGATCGAATCAGAATCGAATCGATTCAGAATCTCAAGAATCGGAATTGAATCAATTCTGGAAATTAGGGATCGTTCCCAGCCCTAGTTGCACAGTGTCTTTGTGAATCTAGAAAAAGCAGATGATAGTGTACCAAGACAGGAAGTGTGGTATTGTATGAGAAAGACAGGAGTGGCAGAAAATTATGTGAGGGTGGTGCAGGGCATGTATGAGGGCAGCAAGACGGTGGTGAGGTGCACTGTAGGAGTGAAGGATGGATTCATGGTAGGGGTGGGATTACATCAGGGATCAGCTCTGAGCTCCTTGTTTGCCATGGTGATGGAGAGGCTGACAGATGAGGTCAGGCAGGAGTCTCTGTGGACCATGATGTTTTAGATTAGATTAGATTAAACTTTATTGTCATTACACATGTATGAATACAAGGTAACGAAACACAGTTTAGCATCCAATCAGAAGTGCAAAGGACAGCAGTGCAGTATATACAGTAATTGACAGTATGTGCAATTTAAGCAAATATATGCAGATAGATAGGTCAGTGTAGAAAGTTAAGAGTACCGTTATGTGCAAATAATGTACAATAAGTTAGGTGGGCAGTTATGTACAGGTGAGGATGGTCAGAGATGGGAATAAGTCAGCATAAATTACAGAAGAGCAAAGTACAGGTCTAACTATACAGAGTGGCAATATGCAGAAAAACAGTATGTAGTTAAATATGTGATGATAATATACAGAAGAGCAGTATTTATCAATATATAATAACAATATGCAGATATGATATACACTACCGTTCAAAAGTTTGGGGTCACCCAGACAATTATTTTGTGTTTTCCATGAAAAGTCACACTTATTTACCACCATGAGTTGTAAAATGAATAGAAAATATAGTCAAGACATTGACAAGGTTAGAAATAATGATTTGTATTTGAAATAATAATTTTTTCCAGATACTCAACCTGCTCAAAGGAAGGTCAGTTTTATAGCTTCTCTAACGAGCTAAACTGTTTTCAGCTGTGCTAACATGATTGCACAAGGGTTTTCTAATCATCCATTAGCCTTCTGACGCAATGAGCAATCACATTGTACCATTAGAACACTGGAGTGATAGTTGCTGGAAATGGGCCTCTATACACCTATGTAGATATTGCACCAAAAACCCAAAAACCAGACATTTGCAGCTAGAATAGTCATTTACCACATTAGCAATGTACAGTATATTAGATATTAGAGTGTATTTCTGATTAGTTTAAAGTTATCTTCATTGAAAAAAACAGTGCTTTTCTTTAAAAAATAAGGAAATTTCTAAGTGACCCCAAACTTTTGAACGGTAGTGTATATGTGTATACAGTTTGAGGAAACACGGGGGGAGGGGGGGTGTTAAAAGGGAGAGAAGTAGAGGTTCAGCGGGGAACTAAGTTCAATAACGTGACAGCTTTTGGAAAGAAACTGTTCCTAAACCTGCTGGTTCTAGTCCGAAGGCTTCTGAAACGCCTTCCGGAGGGGAGAAGCTGGAACAGTCCATGAGCAGGATGGTTGGAGTCCCTAAGAATGCTGTGTGCCCGGTGCAGACATCTTTTCCTGTAGATGTCCACTATAACTGGAAGTGGAGTCCCTGTAATGCGTTGGGCGGTTTTCACCACCCTCTGCAGCGCCTTACGGTCAGCGACAGAGCAGCTCCCATACCAGACTGTGACACAGTTGGTCAGGGTGCTCTCTATCACGCAGCGGTAGAAGTTGCCCAGGATGTCAGTTGACAGATGGTTCTTCTTCAGTGTCCTCAAGAAGAAGAGGCGCTGATGGGCCTTCTTGATCAGGCTGGTGGTGTTAACTGACCAGGACAGGTCCTCCGAGATGTGGGTCCCCAGGAATTTGAAGCTGGAGACACGTTCAACAGCCATGCCATTGATATGGATGGGGTCATGTGTCTCTCCCCTCTCCTTCCTGTAGTCCACTATGAGCTCCTTGGTTTTGCTGGTGTTAAGGAGCAGGTTATTGAAGGGACAAGAAGGGACAGCGCAGGCTGTTCCTGCTGAGGAGACTCGGGTCTTTTGGTGTACAAGGGGCGCTGCTGAAGACATTCTATGACACGGTGGTGGCATCAGCCATCACTTTTGGAGTGGTCTGCTGGGGCAGTGGCATTACAGCAGCCGATAGGAAGAGACTGAACAAACTGATTAAGAAAGCTAGCTCTGTCCTGGGGCAGCGCCTTGATCCGGTGGAGGAGATAGGGGAGAGAAGGACGGTGGCTAAACTGTCATCTCTGCTGGAGTCCGAGTTCCACCCTATGCAGGACGTACTGAATGCACTGAGGAGCTCATTTAGCAGCAGACTACATCATCCCAGGTGCACAACCGAGAGGTTTCGTAGGTCCTTCCTACCAACGGCTGTCAGACTGTACAACCTAAGCAGGGCTGCTCGCAGAGATAGCAAAAAGACGTAACAAACTAATAGTTTTTAAATGCAAAAGATGCAATAGACTTACACAATGGTCCCCTCCGGCATACAACTAGGAAAATACCGGTCGCTATGGAGGGTGAGAATATGTATGGGCACATAATCATACCATGTAGGATAACTAAGTAGACGGTTATGCTGTTTCATCCCATCTAGCAACAATGCTCTGTACTGTGTGTGTTTATATATTTACATATTTATTCCATCTAGCTACAATGCTCAGCACTGGGTGTGTTCATATTTATATATCTATATATTTATTCCATCTAGCTACAATGCTCCGCACTGTGTTTTTATATATCTATATATTTATTCCATCTAGCTACAATGCTCCGCACTGTGTGTGTTTATATACTTGCATATTTATTCCACCTAGCTGCAATGCTCCGTACTGTGGGTGTTTATATATTTACATATTTATTCCATCTAGCTACAATGCTCTGCACTGTGTGTTTATATATTCATATATTTATTCCATCCAGCTACAATGCTCTGCACTGTGTGTCTGTGTGTGTGTATATATATATATTTTATAGTAATATGTACATATGTATATTAGCTGCTCTTGCTTGCTTGTTTTTTTTTCTTGCCTTCTGATTGTTGCTCTGAGTGTTGCTATCCCTGTGCTGTTGCAATCCTGGAATTTCCCCGTTGTGGGACTAATAAAGGCTTATCTTATCTTATCTTATTGTCAGCGCACCAAGTGGCCAAGTGCTCAACCTCTGCCCTGTAGTCTGACTCATCGTTGTCCCTGATGAGTCCGATCACCGTGGTGTCATCTGCGAACTTTATGATGGAATTGGATCCATACATAGGCCTGCAGTCATGGGTGAAGAGGGAGTAGAGGAATGGGCTGAGCACACAGCCCAGTGGTACACCAGTGTTGAGTGTGATGATGGAAGAACAGTTGGGGCCTGACCTAACATGCTGGGGTCTGTTGGTCAGAAAATCCATGATCCAGTTGCAGGTGGAGGTACTGATTCCCAGGTCCCCAAGTTTAGTGATCAACTTGGAGGGGATAACTGTGTTGAATGCTGAGCTGAAGTCAACAAACAGCATTCTTGCGTAGGTGTTCTTGTCATCCAGATGTGAGAGTACACAGTGCAGCGCTGTAGAAACCTTATCCTCTGTACTCCTATTACTCCGGTAGGCAAACTGGTGAGGGTCCAGTGTAGGAGGCAGGCATTTTTTGAGCTGTGCCAAGACCAGTCGCTCAAAGCACTTCATGACTATGGGCGTCAGTGCCACAGGGCAATAGTCATTTAGGCACGATGGTGTTGAATGTTTTGGCACTGGTGCTATAGAAGTGGTCTTGAAGCACACTGGTACCACCACCTGGGCCAGGGACAGGTTGAAGATGTCCGTGAAGACCCCTGCCAGCTGCTCAGCGCATGCCCTCAGCACACGCCCAGGAATGCCGTCAGGGCCAGCAGCCTTACTTACGTTGATATGACTCAGTGCGTTACGGACGTCAGTGTGGGTGAGTGTGAGGTAGTGGAGGTCGTCAGAGGATGGGAAATTGATATTCTTTTCGTTATTGTCCTTGTCAAAACGAGCATAGAAGTCATTTAGCTCATTGAGAAAGGACACAGTCGTGGCTATAGGTATGGAGTTGCTGGGCTTATAATCAGAGATAGCTTGAATGCCCTGCCACATGCGTCGGGGGTCAGAGTCCCCAAAATGTTCCTCCACCTTCAGCTTGTAGCTGTACTTGGCCTTCTTGATGCCCCTCTTCAGATCTGCCCTGGATGAACTGTAGGCCTGTGCGTCACCAGATCTGAAGGCATTGTTACGTGCCTTTAGCAGAAGCCGCACTTCTCTGTTCATCCACGGCTTCTGATTTGGGTACGTGGTGATGTGTCTTTCCATGGTGACACTGTCAATAGTGATGTTGATATGGTCCAGGACTGAGTGGGTGTAAGAGTCAATGTTTATATGGGAGCCACAAGTAGCCTGAGAGGTGAACATACTCCAGTCTGTGTTCCTAAACTTTTCCTGGAGTACAGAGTCAACCCCCTCTGGCCTCACTTTGATGGTCCTCACTGATGGCTTCACCCGGTTGATGAGCGGAACATATTTGGGGGTAAGGAACAAAGATATGTGATCAGACTGACCTAGGTGGGGGAGGGGAGTTGCTATGTAGGCTCCCACAATATTTGTGTAAACGTGGTCCAATGTTTTGTCCCCTCTTGTGTGACAGGAGACATGCTGGTAGAATTTAGGAAGCACTGTCTTGAGGTTAGAGTGGTTAACCCCTTGAACTCTGTGAATTCTGCGGGCGGTCACGTCTCTGCATCTTAGTGCGTCTCAGTGCGCACTGAAAAACAAAGCTGTATTTCCGGTCTTCCAGTACAGACACAGCCTTGTTACAACCTGAGAAAAAAGCTGTGTAATATATTCATTTTTTGTGGAATTTTTACAAAATTTTGACCTGAGCTTGAAAACACTTGGTTCTACATTTCTGTTGTGTTTTCCAGCCAGTATCTGACAGCTGTATGTTATTTGAAAGCATTTGTATCTAAAAAAACACCCAGGAGAACTTTCTTGTTACTCAGTGGCAGGAGCACTTAGAGAGATTATGACTGTTTTGCCAAAAAATTCAGAGTATTTTCTTTTAAATGAGACTAACCCCATGAAGATGCTGCAAAGGGTTGAAGAACAGCTTTTGATTTACTTTGGGCATGTTAGTTTTAGGCGTTTTTATGGAAGTTGAACAGAGTTCAACAGGTTAAAATCACCCGCCACAATAAATGCTGCCTCTGGGTGTGCAGTTTGTTGTTTGCTAATAGCTGCATGCAGTTCTTTCATAGCAAGCTTAGCATTAGCATCCGGAGAGATATAAGCAGCTGTTCTGATGGTACAAGTAAACTCTCGTGGCAGATGGAAAGATCTACATTTAACCATGAGAAACTCCAGGTTAGCTGAGCAGTGTCTCTCAACAGTGACAAAGTTTGTGCACCAAGCCTTGTTAATATAAATGCACGCTCCCCCACCTCTGGTCTTACCGGAGTCATCAGCTGCTCTGTCTGCCCGGAGAGTGTGCTGTCCGGCTAGCTCGATAGCATTGTCGGGTATTCCACTGTGTAACCATGTTTCCATGAAAATCATGATATTGCAGTTAAGTTTCTTATTGTTGGTGATCTGAAGCCGTAGCTCATCCATTTTGTTTGCCATTGACCGTACATTAGCGAGGAAAATGCTGGGTAGAGAAAGCCGGTGCGGTGTTAGCTTTAGCTTAGCTCTTAACCCTCCGTGCTTCCCCCGCCTTTGTTTACGGTCTCTACGCCGCCTGCGAGCACTTCCGGTCAGCCGGGTAGCTTGCCTAGCGTCGGGTGTTCTCCAGAGCTCAGGGATGAGACGTAGGTTGCTGATAAAAAGATCGTTATTGTTATTTTGTAATCCAATGTCCAAAAGCTCATTTCGGGTGTAAGATGTGAAAGCGAAGCTGTTCTGAACGAACAGACCCGAAATGAGCAGAAATAACACTGCTAATCCACAAAATCTGAGAAGACGCTGAGCCTTGCGTTGTGCACGCGCCGCCATCATGAATGTTTGTGGATGACATTGTTTGCGGATGACATTGTGATCTACAGTGAGAGTAGAGAGCAGGAGGAGGTATGCTCTGGAGAGAAGAGGAATGAAAATCAGTAGAAGCAAGACAGAATACATGAGTGCAAATGAGAGGGAGGCAGGTGCAGTGATGAAGGTGGAAGGAGTAGCGGTAGTGAAAGTAGATGAGTTTAAATACCTGGGGTCAACAAGCCAAAGCAATGGAAAATGCAGAAGAGAGGTGAAGAAGAGAGTGCAGGCAGGGTGGAGTGGGTGGAGACAAGTGTCAGGAGTGATTTGTGACAGAAGGGTAGCAGCAAGAGTTGAAGGGAAGATTTACAAGACAGCAGTGAGACCTGCTATGATGTATGGTTTGGAGACGGTGGTGCTGACACAAAGACAGGAGGCGGAGCTGGAGGTGGCAGCGTTGAAGATGTTACGATTTTCATTGGGAGTGACTAGGAGGGACAAGATTAGAAATGAGTATATCAGAGGGACAGCTCAGGTTGAGCAGTTTGGAGACAAAGTTAGAGAATCAAGGCTGAGATGGTTTGGACATGTGCAGAGGAGGGATGGTGGAGATATTGGACAAAGGATGTTGAAGATGGAGCTGCCAGGCAGGAGGAAAAGAGGAAGACCACAGAGAAGATTGATGGATGTAGTGAAGGAGGACATGGAGAGGGTTGGTGTTCCAGAGGGAGATGAAGGGATAGAGTGAGATGGAGGCAGATGATTTTTTGTTTACATGTACGGGTATTTTTGCTTTATATGATGTAAAATTCTTTTTTTTGTCTTGAAATTCTCTGAATTTTGAACAATGACGATGTACCTGAAGGGAGCAGCTGGAAGAAGAAGATGATGTTCAGTTCACTTCTGAAAAAGCTGAATAATAAAAAGAAAAATTGTGTCAGAAAATTCTTCACAACAATATGTAACTGAGCAAAGTTTGTTTTTCCCTTTGTTTAGCAGAACCATAGACTGTATAAAAAGAACAGAACTCACATTATCAAGTAATCAAGTGTGTCCACATGGGCAGAAATGTTTCACTTTACCACACACAGTTGATCCTTGGCAGCCTAATAAGTGACAGAAACATTCCATCAGTTGTTTATTTCACTCTTATTTTGAAGGGTTGCAAGACCGGACAGGAGCTCTTATTTTGAATGTTCGTTTGCTAAGTTCGTTCACTTAAGAACATGCAGAGTTCAGACTTGAAATGTTTACCCCCCACCTCGTTTCCTGTGCTTAAGGTGAGCCTTCATCTATTCTCTTATCTTAAAATAATAATAGATTACATTTACTAGTACATACCCATCCATTCCTGAAGAAACCAAGTATAGCTAGTATTTCTGCATGCCTGTTGCTGAAGGGTCTCTTCCTGTCTGAGATGGCTGTGTTGTTCAGTCATGCCTGCGGCGTACTGCTCGAACCTCAGGTGTTTCATCTTCACGGCATCTTTTCTGACGTGCAGCAGTTCTCCTCACTGTATTGCTCTCCATCTGGTAGGTCTTCTTGTTCTTCTTCGTTGAGACGACTGGTTGAGGGATAGGTGCGTTGTAATTCCAGTTCATGGACAGGATCATGCAAATAGATCTGAGCAAAAAGTGGCTTTCGACCCTGTTCAGGAAGACCCATGCATGCCCGTCAAAACCCAGAAAATGGAGCACCCGGAGAAAATCAGCGCTTTGCTTGGCATTTTACACATTTGTAGTGTAGACTGCCATTCTTCATGGGTACTGCTTCGAATGGGTGTGGTTTAAAGTAGTTTGTACTATTCTTAATCGGGTGACAGACTGACACACTGACAGAGATTTCTTGAATTTATAGAGTGCCTTCTGCCTTACTGAGTGAGATTTCCAGATTTACTGCTTGGAATGGTTGTGGCTTAAAGTAGTGTGTCCTCTTTGGTCTCAGCTTGTCTGTGCCTTGCCTGGTGTGCAGCGTTGCTCGCTTTGCAGGCATTTCGGGCTTCAAGTGACTCAGCATCTGCATGGTGCACTGCCACACGTTTCCTGTCTGTGCATCCCTTGTCTGTCGTATTCTGTGCTGGTGAAGGATCTCCTCCTGTGGCCGGCATCATAGGACACTCCATCATAGGTAGGCAGCCATCGTGAGTGATGGTCTATATGACATCATAAAGACATCAAGGCCAGCATCATAGGACACTACATCATAGGTAGCCAGTCCTGTTGTCTATATGACGGCATCGCCTGTGATGGTCTATATGACATCATAAAGAGATCCAGGGAGGCATCATAGGATGCTACATCATCGGTCGCCGGTCCTATTGTCTATATGATGGCATAGCGAGTCCTATGTAGTGTACTGCTGGAACCTCAGGTGTTTCATCTTCATGGCATTTTTCTGATGTGCAGCAGTTGTCGTCATTCTATTGCTCTCCATCTGGTGGGTCTTCTTCTTCATTGAGACCACTGGTTGAGGGATAGGTGCTTCGTAATTCAGTTTATAGACAGGATCATGAAAATCATAAAGACACATGGTCTATATGACATCATAAAGACACATTTGTCTGTGTCCTACAGGATGTCCTTTGATCTCTGTGGTCTATGTGACATAAAGACACATCTGTCATCCTTTGATGCCTGAGTTAATAGGACGTCCTATGATGTTGAGGCAGAGATCATAGGCCATCCTATGATGTCCTATGAAGCGTGACAGACACACAGACGGACACACACAGCAATGGGGCCTGGGGGAGGGCCTGAAGCCTGTCATGTTGTCAAAATCCTTGGGTGCTGCTGAATGAAGAGGGAGAGAGAGGGAGCAGGAGAGGGAAAGAGAGGGAGAAAGAGGGAGGACGTCCTGTGATGTTCAGGCAGAGATCATAGGTCGTCCTATGATGTCCTGTGAAGCGTGACAGACAGACACACACAGACATTTCTTGCTTTTATAGAGTGAAGAGTGATGGAGTGCTTTACATGTCAAGTGAGGTCTCAAAGCACTACAGTGTTTTACTATTACTGTACTATTATTATTACTATTACTATTATTCATTCACTCCAGACAGACATTGATGGTGGTAAGCTACTACTGTAGCCACAGCTGCCCTGGGGCAGACTGATAGAAACGTGGCTGCCAAGCTGCGCCAGCGGCCTCTCTGACCACTACTGACCATTTATACACATTCATCCCCAGTGTAATGGACACTGGAGTTAAGGTGGGTAAAGTGTCTTGTCCAGGGACACAACAGCAGAATGGCTGGGGAGAGCGGGATTTCAACCACCAACCCTCTTGTTATTGGGCAACCCGCTCTACCTCCTGAGCCCCTGCTGCCCACATTTCCCTCCTCTGTTCTATTTTTGCTGAGCACCAAGCTGGTTTATATGGTCTTTGGCATGACCCAGCTGGGATTTGAACTCTGACCTCCCGGTTGTAGGGCAGATGCCCTACCTCTTTAGTTTTACTTAATTTTGAGCAGACGAGCTGAAACAGACAGGCGGACAGTTCCACACACGGACTCACTGAGTGATTACTGTATGCCTCTGTTCACCGAGGCATCATGATGGTGTAGGTTTGTCTGAGTATTGACCTCTTCCTACTCCCATTTTGAACATGAGTGTGGTGGAAATTGTTATTGTGAATGGAAGTGATTTGCAGCTACTTGTTTTTTCTCTCTACTTCTGTTGTTAACTTTTTTTTAATGTAATTTTACATTTTCGAAATAAAGGCATCAATCAATCAGTCAAATTAGACGGGGGAGCTTTGTAATTGAAAAAGTGAGTTTGATACAGTATCTCACAAAAGTGAGTGCACCCCTCACATTTTTGTAAATATTTTATTATATCTTTTCATGGGACAACACTGACGATATGACACTATGGTACAATGTAAAGTAGTGAGTGCACAGCTTGTATAATAGTGTAAATTTGCTCTTCCCTCAAAATAACTCAGCACACAGCCATTAATGTCTAAATCTCTGGCAACAAAAGTGAGTACACCCCTAAGTGAAAATGTCCAAATTGCACCCAATAAGTCATTTTCCCTCCCCGGTGTCATGTGACTCGTTAGTGTTACAAGGTCTCAGGTGTTAATGGAGAGCAGGTATGTTAAATTTGGTGTTATCGCTCTCACACTCTCTCATACTGGTCACTGGAAGTTCAACATGGCACCTCTTGGTAAAGAACTCTCTGAGGATCTGAATAAAAGAATTGTTGCTCTACGTAAGATGGCCTAGGCTATAAGAAGATTGCCAACACCCTGAAACTGAGCTGCAGCACGGTGGCCAAGACCATACAGCGGTTTAACAGGATAGGTTCCACTCAGAACAGGCCTCACCATGGTTGACCAAAGAAGTTGAGTCCACGTGCTCAGTGCCATATCCAGAGGTTGACTTTTGAAAATAGATGTATGAATGCTGTCAGCATTGCTGCAGAGGTTGAAGGGGTGGGGGATCAGCCTGTCAGTGCTCAGGCCGTATGCGGCACACTGCATCAAATTGGTCTGCATGGCTGTCGTCCCAGAAGGAAGCCCCTTTAAAAGATGATGCACAAGAAAGCCCGCAATCAGTTTGCTGAAGACAAGCAGGCTAAGGACATGGATTACTGGAACCATGTCCTGTGGTCTGATGAGACCAAGATAAACTTACTTGGTTCAGATGGTGTCAAGCGTGTGTGGCGGCAACCAGGTGAGGAGTACAAAGGCAAATGGATCTTACCTACAGTCAAGCATGGTGGTGGGAGTCTCATGGTTTGGGGCTGCATGAGTGGTGCCAGCACTGGGAACCTACAATTCATTGAGGGAACCATGAATGCCAACCTGTACTGTACCTCCAACCAGTGTTTTCAACAGTGGATTCCACTGATTTTCCTCCCACTGATTGCTGATAAGTGACAACACCTGCTGAAGAGACTGGATAGAAGAGAAAACCTGCAGGGTCTTGGCCCTCCATGGCACATGATTGGACACCCCTGATCTAGAGGTTAATGCTAACCATGGAGAACTTGGAGAAGATTGATCTCCCACGGCTCGAGGATACCATCCATCATCCATCTTCTTCCGCTTAATCCTTTTTGGGTTGGGGGGTGGCTGGAGCCTATCCCAGCATCTTTGGGGAGGATACCAATTCAATTTTATTTATGTAGCGCCAAATCACAACACTTTACAAAAAAAGGGTGGGTTTAGGCCTCATTCTCAAATTTATCAAACCCAGCGGAGAACCCCTAAGAGCAAGCACTGTGGTGACAGGCAAGGGAAAAACTTCGCTTTCACGGGCAGAGCCCTTGAGCGGAACCATATCTCATAGAGGACGGCCATCCGCTTCGACCGGCTTGGTTGAAAAAAGAGGTAAAAGTAGGAGGCCTGGCAGTAGCTACATTCAAAACAAACATAAATACAATTCAACTTTAACATTCACAACCAGACCTTCTAGTATCAAGCCGGGTTAGGCTCCATATTCAATTCAATTCAATTCAACTTTATTTATATAGTGCCATTTCACAACAACAGTCATCTCATAGCACTATCAACTGTAGGGGGAACCCCCACAGTTGCAGAAAGACCCCAGCAATCAGGCGATCCCCTGTGAGCAAGCACTTGGCGACGGTGGAGAGGAAAAACTCCCTTTTAACAGGAAGAAACCTCCAGCAGAACCAGGCTCAGGGAGGGGCAGTCATCTGCTGCGACTGGCTGGGGGGTGAGGGGATAGAGAAGGTGAAAAGAACAGACATGTAGAGAGCAAACAGCACGATGGGGACTCAATCTATGGGAGAGAACAAACAAATGTTAATGACCAGCAAAAAAAATATTTCATTGAGAGTGAGGCAAGGAGTGAAGCCCAGTGCATTACTGGAGGTCCCCCGGCTGACTAAACCTATTAGCAGCATAACTAAGGGAGGGTTCAGAAACACATGATCCCTCCCTAATTGTAGGCTGTATCAAAAAGGTAGGTTTTAGCCCTATTCTTAAAAACAGAGATCAAGTCTGACTCCTGAATCCAGATTGGCAGCTGGTTCCACAGGAGAGGAGCTTGATAACTGAAGGCTCTGCCTCCCATTGTACTTTTGGAGATTCTAGGTATTACAAGTAATCTAGCATTTTGGGAGCGTAGTGCTCTGTTAGGATAATACGGTAGTATCAGATCTTTTAAATAAAAAGGAGCCTGATTGTTTAGAGCTTTGTAAGTAAGAAGAAGGATTTTAAACTTAATTCTAAACTCTATGGGAAGCCAATGAAGGGAGGCCAGAACCGGAGAGATATGATCTCTCTTTCTAGTACCTGTTAAAACTCTTGCTGCAGCATTTTGGATCAGCTGAAGACTTTTTAAAGATGTTTTAGGACAGCCTGATAATAAAGAATTACAATAATCTAATCTCGAGCTAACAAAAGCGTGGATCAGTTTCTCAGCATCACTCTGAGACAAGATGCTCCTAATCTTGGCAATATTACGCAAATGATAGAAGGCAGTCTTAGAAACAAATTTAATGTGTGAATTGAAGGACAGATCTTGATCAAAAATAATTCAAGGTTCCTCACAGAGCTATTAAGAGAAAGAGTAACCGCATCCAAACTGAAAGTTTGATTTGGAAAGGTATTTCTAAGGTTTTTTGGACCAACAAGAATGACTTCAGTCTTATCTGAATTTAATAGCAGGAAATTACAAGTCATCCAAGCTTTGATTTCCTTAAGACAGGCTTCTAACTTGGCTATTTGATTACTATCATCTGGCTTCATTGACAGGTATAATTGTGTGTCATCTGCATAACAATGAAAATGTATATAGTGCTTTCTAATAATGTTGCCTAACGGAAGCATATATAAACTAAAAAGAGTAGGGCCTAGCACAGATCCCTGTGGAACTCCATGACTAAGCTTTGAGTTGAAAGAAAACTCATTATTTACATGAACAAACTGGAACCTATCAGATAAATAAGATCTAAACCACTGCAACGAAGTTCCATTAAGTCCAACATAGTGTTCTAATCTATCAAGTAGAATATTATGATCGATAGTATCAAAAGCTGCACTAAGGTCTAAAAGGACAAGTACAGAAACCAGTCCATTATCAGATGCGATGAGGAGGTCGTTAGTGACCTTCGCTAAGGCTGTTTCAGTACTTTGATGGATTCTAAACCCAGATTGAAACTCTTCAAGTAAACCATTTCCCTGCAGGTGGTCAAATAATTGCGTAGCAACAACTCTTTCTAAGATTTTTGAAATGAAAGGGAGATTAGAGATTGGTCTATAGTTAGCTAAAGCTCCTGGATCTAGCGTTGGCTTTTTGAGTAAGGGTTTAATTACAGCCGTTTTAAAAGCGGTACATGGCCTAAAGTTAATGAAGAATTGATTATATGAAGCATAAAGCTACCAATAAGTGGGAAGACTTCTTTAAATAACCTGGCAGGAATAGGGTCTAAAAGACAAGTTGAAGGTTTAGATGAGGAAACTATTTTGTCTAACTTTGGAGTAAACTCATCAAGACAGACATCAATAGAAGGAGTTGTAGTAGTTACAGTATTTAAGTTAACTGTGGGAAGAATCTGATTGATTTTTTCTCTGATGGATGAAATTTTATTATTGAAAAAGTTCATAAAGTCCTGACTAGTAAGCTCTAAGGGAATGCTAGGATTGACAGAGTCCTGACTCTTTGTCAACCTGGCTACAGTACTGAAAAGAAACCTGGGATTATTCTTGTTCTCTTCTATTAATGCAGAGTAATAACTCGTTCTAGCTTTTCTAAGAGATTTTTTATAAATTAAAAGATGATTTCTCCAAGCTAAATAGATTTCATCTAAATTAGTGGAGCGCCATTTTCTTTCTAATTGACGAGTCTTCTGTTTTAAGCTACCAGTTTCTGTGTTGAACCAAGGAGTTAGAAATCTCTGATTAGACTTTTTCTTTTTTAAGGGGGCCACCAAGTCTAGAGTCTGATGCAGAGAAGCTGTAACACTATCCACCATGTTATCAATTACAGAAGGAGCAAGCTGTCTATAGCTTATTTCCGTTGTGTTGACACATGGCATAGAGGAAACAATCTGCATAAATTTGGTAACAGCATCATCTGAGAGGCATCTACTGTAATAATATTTTTCTTTAGGAGCCAAATAGTCAGAAATAGTAGAATCAAAGGTTAACAGACAATGGTCTGACAGTACAGGGTTATGAGGAGACACTACAAGATTTTCTATTTCTATGCCATATGTCAGAACAAGGTCCAGTGTATGGTGGAGGTAATGAGTAGAATTTCCTACTTTCTGAGAAAACCCAATCGAGTCTAATATTGAATTAAAAGCCACATTAAGGCAGTCAGTATCTACATCCACATGTACGTATATTAAAGTCCCCTACTATAATTATTCTATCAGATTTCAGCACTAAATCAGCTAAGAAATCAGCAAATTCGGATAAAAATTCTGAGTAGGTTGATGGGGGACGATAAACTATGGCAAATAAAATTGGGTTTAACCTAAAATTGCTAAAGTGCCCAATACTGAGGACCAGGCCCTCAAAGGAATTATAACATGTTTTTTGCTTTACATTAACTAGTAATTTGGAATGGTAAATTGTTGCTACTCCTCCTCCACGACCAGAACTTCTGGGATTTTGACAGTTTAAATAACCAGAGGGAGTTGATTCATTTAAACCAACATAATCCTCTTGCCCTAACCAAGTCTCTGTAAGGGAAATTAAATCAATCTGATGATCAATTAACAGATCGTGGACTAACAGAGACTTGGGAGTTAGAGACTTAATATTTAATAAACCACATTTAATTTTTAAATTATGAGGAGGAACAGAGGCCAAATCATTCAATTTAGGTTCAGGTTCAGGTTCAGGTTACTTTATTTGTACCCGTAGGTAGATTTGTTTTGCAGTTGGTGACATCCATATTTACAAGCCACTAATTACATTCAACATAGACACAAACACAGGCACACATCTTACAAAATAGGTAAATATAAAATATGTACAATATAATTTTTATAGCTTGTTCAACTCTTTGACAGCAGCAGGGACAAAGCTGTTTTTGTAGCGCTGGGTTCTACTTTTTGGGACAGCAAACCTCCGTCTGGAGGGAAGAAGCTGAAAGTTGCAGTGCAAAGGGTGGGAGTCATCATTTAAAATCGAGTCGGCCATCCTCTGTACTTGTCTGGTGTACAGGGATGTGAGGCTCAGCTGTGACTCACCAAGCAAACGACTGGACCATCTGACTACCTGATCCAAGGATTTCCTCTGTTTCAGTTTTATCTGACCAAACCATGACATTAAAGAAAAGGATAAAACAGATTCAATAAAAGCCCGATAGAACATAGTCATTATGGTTCGGTCAGTTTGGAAGCGTGCAAGTTTCCTCAAACAATACAAATTTTGCTGACCCTTTTTGCACACCCTTTCACAGTTCACCTCAAAGTTCAATCCACTATCAATAATTGTCCCAAGATATTTGTACGATTGTACACATTCGGTGGTCTGGCCTTGTAGAACACAATTGACACTATTTTTTCAACAAGGAAAAGTGCTCCGGGGGAAGCTGTCTGCCCCGCTGGAATGGCTCCAGTGGGCTATTTATGTGACACAGGTAATTGGAAAATGCTGTGTCTCTCTAATCTCTCTATCGAAGATATTGAAGATTTGTTTATCTTCGTAATCTTGGTGATTGGGATAATTCTGATTGGGACGGGAATTGTCTTGGTTTACCGCAAATTGCTGAAGATGGATTCAACCTATCAAAATGCTGGCCAGGCGAGGTGCATCCAACAAATTGAAAAACTGGAGAAGACCCTGATAGCGACTACTGGAGAACTGTCTCGTAAGGTGGATTACATCATGGGTTCGCTCAGGTCTTTCCACGACGAATTCAAAGCTGCGCAATGAAGGATTAATGTACTGAATCTACAGAAGAAATACAAGTCTTCTCTGTGATCAGTCCTATTTGGCATTATTATTCCCCATGAAAATTCCTCCTGGCTGTCTGCAGACTGTGTTTTTTCAAAATCATGAGCACAAGGCCTTGGACAGCCAGCTGCAGCGCCAGATAAGACTGGCGCCAGACAGACAAAACATCTTCTGCCAAGGGTCCTTGGGTCTCTCTTATTATCATCAACACTGCTCAACACCGCACACACATTGATTCATGAACTGAATAAAGATAACACTGCTCTCTTGTGTCCTGTGAATTCTGTGTAGCGAATATATGTGCATGAGCTTTTTTTTTCCTTGAACTCTTAATATTGATTAAGTATGTAACCAGTATTTTGAATCAATGATTTTTTGCTCCTTCCTATTGTATCATCTTTATGCGACCTGTACCCTCCTGCTGATAGGCGCGTTGCAGATGCGCCGCGGCACGGAAATGCAGGTTCATTACTGTGTCAAGTCAAATTCTCTCGTATGTTATCAGTGATCTGTTAATGTACTTGGCAATAAATCTTTTTCTGATTCTGATTCTGATTAGTATGGTGACTTTGTGCCTGGGAGTTTTCCTCCTAAAGTCAATAATCATATCTTTCGTTTTTGTTGTATTCAGCTGCAGGTAGGAATCCTCACACCAGTGAACAAAGTCATCAACTACTGGGCCGTGGCCACTCTCACCATCCTGGAGGAGACTGACAATGACTGAGTCATCAGCATACTTTATAATGTGTCTGTTGTCATGTCTGCTCCGACACATGTTTGTGTACAGGATGAAGAGTAGTGGTGACAACACACACCCCTGAGGAGAGCCAGTAGAAGAGCACTTTAGGTCAGACAATGTGCCATTGACCCTTACTCTCTTAACCAACAGGACGCATCCTGTTGGTTAAGAAATCCAGAATCCAACCCACCAGATTATTGCTTAAATCAAATTGTTGCAGGAGCCTTTCAACTAAAATATGAGGTTGGATTGTATTAAAGGCAGAAGAAAAGTCCACAAATAAAAGCCTGGCGTGTGTCCCATTAAAATCCAGATGTTTAAAAAGCATGTCAAACAGAGTGACAGTGGCATCCTCCACTCCTCTGTGAGGCCTATAGGCAAACTGCAGAGGATCCAATGCATGTTCAGTCTGCCTTAGGACCTCACGTCTGACCAGTTTTTCAAAAATTTTCATTAAAATTGAAGTCAAAGCAACTGGTCTAAAGTCGTTTACCGTTTTAGGACAGCTGGATTTTGGAACGGGAACAACCACGGCATCTTTCCAGATCTTAGGCACATGTTGTGTCTGTAAGGACTTATTGAAAATATAATGAAATATAGGACTCAGTTCATGTGCACAGGACTTTACCAGGCGTCCACATATATTATCAGGACCCTGACTTTTGTTCACTTTTACAGCGCAGAACTCCCTTATAACATCCTGCATCTCAATATTAAAGTGCTGATTGTCTTTGAGTTTCTGTTTCAAATCTTGGATTTCTGTGCTAAAATCAAAGGAGTCAAAACGACCATAAAAACAATTAAGAGCATTAGCCAGCACTGTGTCTGAACTAAAACCATCTAAAAACACACGATTACTGCACTCTGTGCTCTGAAGGCCTGCAATAGTTTTCATACTGGCCCAGGCCGAACCAAGTTTATTTGCTGCCATCTTGCTTTCCAACTCTGATTTATAATTCTGTTTTGCTCTTAAAATTTCGGCCTTCAGCTCCTTGGTGGCAACCTGTAGCGCAGAAACAGACCCTTGTTTAAAGGCAAGAGCTTTCCTCTGTAAGCAGGATTTAACTGATTTAGTAACCCATGGTTTGTTGTTGGGGTATATTTTGACACGTTTACGTGGAACAAACTTATTTTGACAGTGAGCCATGTATGAGCATGTGAGCTCAGCCAGAGAGTCCAAATCATCCCCGCAGGCTATTATGAACATCTTCCAGTCTGTACAGTCAAAGCATTCCTGGAGGCTGTGCTCTGAATCCTCTGTCCACACATCAGTGTCTCTCATCTCCACCTTGCCTCTTCTGAGAGCAGTTTTATATGTGGGCAGCAAATGAACACAGTTGTGATCTGAGGATCCTAAAGGAGGAAGGGGGAGTGATTTATAGGCCCTCTCTATGGATCCATAGCACAGGTCCAATGTCTTTTTTCGCCTGGTTGGGCAGGAGACATACTGATGAAAGTTTTTAAGTGTCTTCTTTAAAGAAACATGGTTAAAATCCCCAAGAATGAAGTTTGGCGCCTCTGGAGAAATTGACTTCAGCCGCTGCACCACATCAGAGATGGTGCTGGAGGCGGAGTCAGCGTCTGCCCTCGGATGAATGTACACAGTTGTGATGAAAAGTTGGGGAAACTCTCGAGGCAAATAAAAGGGGCGTAGTGACACAGACAGCAGCTCCACATGGGGTGTACAGATGCGCTCTCTGACCGTGACAGATGTGCAGTACTGCTTATTAATGTATAAACATACTCCGCCCCCCTGACGCTTCCCAGTTACCTCTTCCTGCCGATCCGAGCGCAGCGGAGCTCCAAAGCCGTCAATCCACAGGTCTGCATCCCGATCATGCGCAGTAAGCCAAGATTCAGTGAAAGCCATGACGCAGCAGTTCTTAAAATCCTTCTGGTAACGTACATTGCCTTGAATTTCCTCCACCTTGTTTCTCACAGACTGTGCATTCCCAAAAATGATCGAAGGAAGAGGAATGTTACCAAACTGACGTCTCCTAAGGCGCAATTTCACACCTCCACGTCTTCCACGCTTCCTCCTGCCGCTTCTTTTTTCACCGCTGTGACCGTCTCTCAAAATAAAGTCCGGCAGCTGAAATTTGGGCGCAATCAGAGACTCTGCACCAGCTGTGTTAAAGCGCAGCAACACGTCCCTGGAATATTGTATTCTGCCCGCTATTCTGCTCGTCATGGAGCCGAACGCGTTTACCTCAGAGACAAAGAGCCAGAACACAGAAAGCAGCAGTGCGAGATATGAGAGGAAATCCATATTGCAGATACCAGGGAGCTGTTCGCCATATATTCCACAAACGCTCCAGGGCAGAAACGACACAGAGGATTTTCTAAAAACGTAAAAAAGTACAAAAAACACACACACGCACACACGCCCTATATCACCAAGCTGCTGGTCGCTGCGTGCGCATGCGCCCAAAAGAGGCGCCCAAAAGAGGCGCATTTAGAGGCCAAAAGAGGCGCCCAAAAGAGGCGCATTTAGAGGCTTTATGTTTAATTTGAGTTTTACCAATATTTTGCTTAATCACTTTGGGATGCTGATATGTTATATTTTTATTTACTTTGGAGGGAGCAGACAATGATTCTCTGATGGGGAAGACAGGGGCTAAGTTGAGGGGTGGCGGATGAAGAGGAGCTGCAGAGAGGCGTGCAAGACTGTGACTCTGCTTCCTGGTCCCAACTCTGAGTAGTCAAGGTTTTGGAAATTTGGATAATAAAGATGCCAGATTGTTAGATAAATGAGAAGCACCATCCAAAGTGGGATGAATGCTGTCTCGTCTCATAAGACCAGGTTTTCCCCAAAAAGAGCTCCAATTGTCAATGTAGCCCACGTCATTTGCTGGACACCACACAGACAGCCAGCGGTTCAAGGATGACGAGCGGCTAAACATGTCATCACTGGTCAGTTTGGGGAGGGGCCCAGAGAATACTACAGTGGCAGACATCGTTTTTGGGTGAAGGCCTGGCAGCGGCAACATTTTTAACTATAGGCTTGATCAAAGAGAAAAGATTTCAACTTACTCTTGAATAAAGAGAGTGTGCCTCCCGAACTGAACTGGGAAGATGGTTCCACAGGAGGGGAGCTTGATAACCAAAAGCTCTACCTCCCAATCTACTTCTGGATACCTTGGGACCACCAGTAGTTGGGATTTTTGGGAGCGCAGAGCTCTGGTTGGATGATGGGGAACTATGAGTTCTTGCAAGTAAGAAGGAGCCAGACCATTAAGGGCTTTATAAGTTAGGAGTAATATCTTGAATTCAATTCTATATTTTATTGGGAGCAAATATAAAGAAGGTAAAACTGGGGTAGTGTGATCTCTTCTCCCTGTTCTCATCAGGATACGTTCAGCTGCATTCTGAGTGAGTTGGAGAAACTTTATGGACTCATTAGGACAACCTGATACAAGTGAATTACAATAGTCTAACCTAGAGGTGATAAAGGCGTGAACAAGTTTCTCTGCATCTTTATGAGACAGGATGGACCTAAGTTTAGAAATATTACACAGATGGAAGAAGGCAGTCTTAATAGTTTGCTGTATATGAGAGTTAAAGGACATATCTTGGTCAAATACAACTGCAAGATTCCTAACAGAAGACTGAGAAGCCAGCACAATGCCATCTAGTGTTGTTATCTTACTAGAAAGAGTGCTTCTAGCTTGTTTGAGGCCAAGAACAACGACTTCAGTTTTATCTGTATTCAGCAATAGAAAGTTGTAGTTCATCCAGGTTTTAATATCCTGAAGACACTCCTGGAGTGAACCCAACTGGCTGGGATCATCTGGATTGATGGATAAATATAATTGAGTGTCATCAGCGTAACAATGAAAATGAATAGAATGCTTCCTCATAATGTCTCCAAAAGGCAGTATGTATAATGTAAACAGTATTGGTCCAAGTACCAATCCCTGCGGAACTCCATAGCTAACCGTGGTCTGGATAGGGGACTTATGGACATAGACAAACTGGGAACTGTCTAATAAATGAGACTGAAACCACCTTAGCGTTGTTCCTTTCAAACCAATTTGCTGTTTAAGTCTCTGTAGCAGAATATGGTGGTCAATGGTGTCAAAGGCAGCACTAAGGTCCAATAAGACAAGGACAGAGACAAGTCTTTTGTCAAATGCCATAAGGAAGTCATCAGTAACTTTCACTAAGGCTGTCTCTGTGCTGTGGTGTTTCCTAAAACCTGACTGAAATTTCTCAAATATAGAATTATTTTCTAAAACAAGTGGCCAGTTGATTGGCGACTACTTTTTCGAGTATCTTAGAAAGGTAGGGGAGGTTAGATATTGGTCTATAACTGGCCAAAATCCCAGAATCAAGCGAAGTTTTTTTTAAAGCAGAGGTTTAATTGCTACCACTTTAAAAGACTGCGGTACATGTCCTGTCAATAGGGACATATTAATTATATTCAAAAACGGTGGACTAATAAGAGATAGCGACTCCTTCAGGAGTCTAGCAGGGATTGGGTCTAAGAGACAGGTAGTTGGTTTAGAGGTTGACACTATTAGGGCTAGATCAGAAAAGTGGAGTTCTGAGCCTGTGGACCCAGCAGTGTTGGGCAGAGGCTTGGTATTTTTAAAGGGGCTATTTTATTCCTGATCCTGATAATTTTATCATTAAAAAGAAATTCAAAAAGTGGTCAGCACTAAAAGTTGGAGGAATGTAGGAATCTGTGGCATTGTGGATCTTGGTTAACTGAGCTACAGTGTTGAAAAGAAATCGAAGGTGGTTTTTATTTTTTTTCTATCAACGATGAATAGTACTTTCACCTAGCATTACAGAGAGATTTCTTATAGGTAATAAGGCTGGCATTCAAGGCTGAACATGATTCTTCTCTTATTTGCACACCAAAGTCTTTCACAGAATCTGACTTTGTCTTACAGTGGGGCAAAAAAGTATTTAGTCAGCCACCAGTTGTGCAAGTTTTCCCACTTAAAAGATGAGAGAGGTTTCCAATTTTCATCATAGGTATACCTCAACTATGAGAGCCAAAATGAGAAAAAAAAATCCAGAAAATCACATTGAAGGATTTTTAATGTATTAATTGGTAAATTCCTCGGTAAAATAAGTATTTGGTCACCTACAAACAAGCAAGATTTCTGGCTCTCACAGACCTGTAACTTCTTCTTTAAGAGGCTCCTCTGTCCTCCACCCGTTACCTCTATTAATGGCACCTGTTTGAACTCGTTATCAGTATAAAAGACACCTGTCCACAACCTCAAACAGTCAGACTCCAAACTCCACTATGGCCAAGACCAAAGATCTGTCAAAGGACACCAGAAACAAAATTGTAGACCTGCACCAGGCTGGGAAGACTGAATCTGCAATAGGTAAGCAGCTTGGTGTGAAGAAATCAACTGTGGGAGCAATTATTAGGAAATGGAAGACATACAAGACCACTGATAATCTCCCTCGATCTGGGGCTCCACGCAAGATCTCACCCCGTGGGGTCAAAATGATCACGAGAACGGTGAGCAAAAATCCCAGAACCACATGAGGGGACCTAGTGAATGACCTGCAGAGAGCTGGGACCAAAGTAACAAAGGCTACATCAGTAACACACTACGCCGCCAGGGACTCAAATCCTGCAGTGCCAGACGTGTCCCCCTGCTTAAGCCAGTACATGTCCAAGCCTGTCTGAAGTTTGCCAGAGAGCATTTGGATGATCCAGAAGAGGATTGGGAGAATGTCATATGGTCAGATGAAACCAAAATAGAACTTTTTGGTAAAAACTCAACTTGTCGTGTTTGGAGAAGAAAGAACACCACACCTACTGTGAAGCATGGGGGTGAAAACATTATACTTTGGGGCTGTTTTTCTGCAAAGGGACCAGGACGACTGATCTGTGTAAAGGAAAGAATGAATGGGGCCATGTATCGTGAGATTTTGAGTGAAAACCTCCTTCCATATGAGTGAAAACCTCCTTCCATATCCAGATGAAACTTGGCTGGGTCTTTCAGCATGACAATGATCCCAAACACACTGCCCGGGCAATGAAGGAGTGGCTTCGTAAGAAGCATTTCAAGGTCCTGGAGTGGCCTAGCCAGTCTCCAGATCTCAACCCCATAGAAAATCTTTGGAGGGAGTTGAAAGTCCGTGTTGCCCAGCGACAGCCCCAAAACATCACTGCTCTAGAGGAGATCTGCATGGAGGAATGGGCCAAAATACCAGCAACAGTGTGTGAAAACCTTGTGAAGACTTACAGAAAATGTTTGACCTCTGTCATTGCCAACAAAGGGTATATAACAAAATATTGAGATGAACTTTTGTTATTGACCAAATACTTATTTTACCGAGGAATTTACCAATTAATTCATTAAAAATCCTTCAATGTGATTTTCTGGATTTTTTTTTTCTCATTTTGTCTCTCATAGTTGAGGTATACCTATGATGAAAATTGGAGACCTCTCGCATCTTTAAAGTGGGAGAACTTGCACAATTGGTGGCTGACTAAATACTTTTTTTCCCCACTGTAACTCACTAGTGTGTGAGTTGTACCATTGAGCTAATCTCCTATTTTTAATAGTTTTCTTTTTAAGAGGGGCTATGGAGTCAAGTGTTGTCCGCAGTGAGACTGCAGTACTATCAACTGAAAGGTCTAATTGTGATGGATTCAAGCAGAGTGTCCTCTGCTATATTGAGACATGGTAATAGAGTAAGTGCTGAAGGGATTAATTCTTTAAAGCGAGCCACAGCACTGTCAGGTAACTACTGTATCTGGTAACCATATTTCTGCTTGATGCTGTAAAATCAGATAACACAAATGTGAAAGTGTTCAAATAATGGTCAGTCAGTGTAGGAATACTAGTGCATCTCAGAAAATTAGAAAGCCATGATTCATGATTTACAGCCGTGGACAAAATTGTTGGTACCCCTCTGTTAATGAAAGAAAAACCCACAATGGTCACAGAAATAAATTGAATCTGACAAAAGTGGTAATAAATAAAAATTCTATGAAAATTAACCAATGAAAATCAGACAATGCTTTTGAATTGTGGTTCAACAGAATTACTTTGAAAAAACAAACTCACAAAACAGGCCTGGACAAAAATGATGGTATCCCTAGAAAAGATTGAAAATAATGTGACCATAGGGACATGTTTAACCAAGATGTGTCCTCTAATTAACATCACAGGTGTCTACAAACTTGTAATCAGTCAGTCGGCCTTTTTAAAGGGTGACAAGTAGTCACTGTGATGTTTGGTGACATGGTGTGTACCTCACTAAACATGGACCAGAGGAAGCAAAGGAGAGAGTTGTCTGAGGAGATTAGAAAGAAGATTATAGACAAGCATGTTAAAGGTAAAGGCTATAAGACCATCTCCAAGCAGCTTGATGTTCCTGTGACTACAGTTGCACATATTATTCAGAAATTTAAGATCCACGGGACTGTAGCCAACCTCCCTGGACATGGCCGCAGGAGGAGACGGATAATACGAATGGTAACAAAAGAGCCCAGAACAACCTCTAAACACATTCATGGTGAACTCCAAGGTCAAGGTACATCAGTGTCAGATCGCACCATCCGTCTTTGTTTGAGCCAAAGTGGACTTCATGGGAGACGACCAAGGAGGACACCACTGTTGAAAACAAATGATAAAAAAGCCAGACTGGAATTTGCCAAACTGCATGTTGACAAGCCACAAAGCTTCTGGGAGAATGTCCTATGGACAGACGAGACAAAACTGGAACTTTTTGGCAAGGCACATCAGCTCTATGTTCACAGACGCAAAAATGAAGCATACCAAGAAAACAACACTGTCCCTACTGTGAAACATGGAGGAGGTTCTGTCATGTTGTGGGGCTGCTTTGCTGCATCTGGCACAGGGTGTCTTGAATCTGTGCAGGGCACAATGAAGTCTCAAGACTATCAAGGTATTCTAGAGAGAAATGTGCTGCCCAGTGTCAGACAGCTTGGTCTCAGTCGCAGGTCATGGGTCTTCCAACAGGATAATGACCCAAAACACACAGCTAAAAACACTCAAGAATGGCTAAGAGCGAAACTTTGGACTATTCTAAAGTGGCCTTCTATGAGCCCTGATCTAAATCCTATTGAACATCTGTGAAAGGAGCTGAAACATGTCGTCTGGAGAAGGCACCCTTCAAACCTGAGACAGCTGGAGCAGTTTGCTCATGAGGAGTGGGCCAAAATACCTGCTGAGAGGTGCAGAAGTCTCATTGACAGTTACAGAAATCGTTTGATTGCAGTGATTGCCTCAAAAGGTTGTGCAACAAAATATTAAGTTAAGGGTACCATCATTTTTGTCCAGGCCTGTTTCATGAGTTTGTTTTTTAAAATAATTCTGTTGAACCACAATTCAAAAGCATTGTCTGATTTTCATTGGTTAATTTTGATAGAATTTTTATTTATTACCACTTTTGTCAGATTCAAGTTATTTCTGTGACTATTGTGGGTTTTTCTTTCATTAACAGAGGGGTACCAATAATTTTGTCCACGTGTGTAATTCACAAAGCTGAGCCATGATCATCAACATTTAAAACAAAAAGGCTTGATATGACTCACTTTGTGTGATGAATGTTGAAAATTTAAGACTTGAAGCTTTTTTAATTGAATTATGGTCACAGTATTCTAATTTTAGCTCATTCCAGTGAAGCCCCAAGGAGCAAATGTGATGAGGTGAGGTCTGGCTCTCCACATTTCACGGGAATCCTCCTAGGGATTTGCCCTGATGTTCACCAAACTCCCTCACAATGATCGTCAGGTGGGCCTGCATCCAAGTTGAGATGAGATGAGATGAGATTCAACTTTATTGTCATTACACATGTATGAATACAAGGTAACGAAACGTGACTTGGCATTTGGGCACGCTCTGCAGAGCGCATCCAAGGCCGGGGCAGCCGCGAGGCGCCAGTCATAAAGAAGAAAAGAAAAAAGAAAAGAAATGATATGACACAATAGGCGAGAGAAAAAAACATGTTTTATCAAATTGACGCTTAATGGGTAAGCGAAATTTTGATTGCAGGCAAAAAAACCCTCAATGCATATTTAGCAGTAGTGGACAATCACACAGCAGAGGGAGGGAGAGCAGTGTTTGTATATTTGCATGTCATTGTGTAGTGTAAATGTAACAGTTGTTAGTGAGCAGCAGAGGGCGCCTCCTGGCAGTGGATAGATGTTATAATCATGTGACTTATAAACAAGTCCAGAGTTCAGAGTCTATCTCTCTTTCTCTCTTGCTTGCAGAAGGCACATGGGCATTGTCCTTGAGAGTCCAATCCGCTGACGACAACAACTGATTGTTGATTGTATGGGTAGACATAAGAGCCGGTTCTTCCGCTAATCTCAGTCAGGAGGAATGTAAACACGGGGCAAACAAGGTCAAATCAAATCAAATCAGCACAGTGCACTCAGAGAGTAGAATTTTGTCCTCACCCGTGTAATTCTGTGCTTCCATTATACTGTATATGCAGGCTTAAACTGTTTTTCCATAGAGAGCACAGGGCTTTCAGATGTATTCCTTCACTGAATCACTGTCATTCAGTTCACCGTTTGCCGCTACTCGTGCCCTCCCCAACTGGTCGAATTTGATGAAGGAGCTGGCTGGGTCCGCTTGATCCGCTCTCTCACCTTCCTTCAATTTCTGATGCATCAGGGAACTCCACAGCCAAAAATAGAAGTCCTGAGATCATAGCCAATAATATTGCCATAGACGCATGGATTCCAATGTCCATGAGTCTCTCGTAGGTTCCAATTCTTGGGCTCCCCCTTGGCCCAATTCTTGTTGAAAATAGTGACAATAGCACATTTAAGCCGCTTCCAAATCCATAATTTCCGTTTAGATTAAGATTCAGCAGAAGAAGAGCGACTAAACACAGACAAAAACGCAACATTGCAAAAGCTGGGAATAGATCAGGAAGGCAGGGGAGGAGGGAAGAAAAATGCGACTGCTCTCTCTCAAGGCAAGAAGGAAAAAAAAAAAAAAAGTTGTACTCAAGGTCAATGTCAAAGGTCAGGAGATCCGGGCCTTTATGATGTCACAATAAAACATTACTCCCCTAGGTCATGTCGAAGACCCTTTGACCTTGAACCTCAGGAATTGAGGTTTAGGTTCACCAGCTTGCAGTTCCTAGAGGAATTTTCCTCATAGGAAATTCTGTTACCTGTGTAGGTGTGCTTGGTGACTGTGAGAGTTACCCCAGCTGTACTGTCTCCATATATTGGAGGACCCCCACTTTCTGTATACCAGACCTCCGACTGAGTGACCTGTCCAGTCAGACACCTGGAATACACCTCCAATATTAACAACAGCCTTTCATGGTCTTACATTGCTCTTGTTAATCTGGGTAAGTTTTTAAAACCAGGAAAATTGGTTTATAGGGGATCTGTTTTAAACACCATTGAATAAGAAAAAAACCTTTTAAAACTCAAAAATTCAATTCAATTCAATTCAATTCAACTTTATTTATATAGCGCCATTTCACAACAACAGTCATCTCATAGCACTATCAACTGTAGGGAGGACCCCCACAGTTGCAGAAAGACCCCAGCAATCAGGCGATCCCCTGTGAGCAAGCACTTGGCGACGGTGGAGAGGAAAAACTCCCTTTTAACAGGAAGAAACCTCCAGCAGAACCAGGCTCAGGGAGGGGCAGTCATCTGCTGCGACTGGCTGGGGGGTGAGGGGACAGAGAAGAAGAAAAGAACAGACATGTAGAGAGCAAACAGCACGATGGGGACTCAATCTATGGGAGAGAACAAACAAATGTTAATGACCAGCAAAAAAAAAATATTTCATAGAGAGTGAGGAAAGGAGTGAGGCCCAGTGCATTACTGGAGGTCCCCCGGCTGACTAAACCTATTAGCAGCATAACTAAGGGAGGGTTCAGAAACACATGATCCCTCCCTAATTGTAGGCTATATCAAAAAGGTAGGTTTTAGCCCTATTCTTAAAAACAGAGATCGAGTCTGACTCCCGAATCCAGATTGGCAGCTGATTCCACAGGAGAGGAGCTTGATAACTGAAGGCTCTGCCTCCCATTGTACTTTTGGAGATTCTAGGTATTACAAGTAAACCTGCATTTTGGGAGCGTAGTGCTCTGTTAGGATGATACGGTAGTATCAGATCTTTTAAATAAAAAGGAGCCTGATTGTTTAGAGCTTTGTAAGTAAGAAGAAGGATTTTAAACTTAATTCTAAACTCTATGGGAAGCCAATGAAGGGAGGCCAGAACCGGAGAGATATGATCTCTCTTTCTAGTACCTGTTAAAACTCTTGCTGCAGCATTTTGGATCAGCTGAAGACTTTTTAAAGATGTTTTAGGACAGCCTGATAATAAAGAATTACAATAATCTAATCTCGAGCTAACAAAAGCGTGGATCAGCTTCTCAGCATCACTCTGAGACAAGATGCTCCTAATCTTGGCAATATTACGCAAATGATAGAAGGCAGTCTTAGAAACAAATTTAATATGTGAATTGAAGGACAAATCCTGATCAAAAATAACTCCAAGGTTCCTCACAGAGCTATTAAGAGAAAGAGTAACTGCATCCAAACTGAAAGTTTGATTTGGAAAGGAATTTCTAAGGTTTTTTGGACCAACAAGAATGACTTCAGTCTTATCTGAATTTAATAGCAGGAAATTACAAGTCATCCAAACTTTGATTTCCTTAAGACAGGCTTCTAACTTGGCTAATTGATTAGTATCATCTGGCTTCATTGACAGCTATAATTGTGTGTCATCTGCATAACAGTGAAAATGTATACAGTGCTTTCTAATAATGTTGCCTAACGGAAGCATATATAAACTAAAAAGAGTAGGGCCAAGCACAGATCCCTGTGGAACTCCATGACTAAGCTTTGAGCTGAGAGAAAACTCATCATTTACATGAACAAACTGGAACCTATCAGATAAATAAGATCTAAACCACTGCAACGAAGTTCCATTAAGTCCAACATAGTGTTCTAATCTATCAAGTAGAATATTATGATCAATAGTATCAAAAGCTGCACTAAGATCTAAAAGGACAAGTACAGAAACTAGTCCATTATCAGATGCAATGAGGAGGTCGTTAGTGACCTTCGCTAAGGCTGTTTCAGTGCTATGATGGATTCTAAACCCAGATTGAAACTCCTCAAATAAACCATTTCCCTGCAGGTGGTCAAATAATTGCGTAGCAACAACTCTTTCTAAGATTTTTGAAATGAAAGGGAGATTAGAGATTGGTCTATAGTTAGCTAAAGCTCCTGGATCTAGCGTTGGCTTTTTGAGTAAGGGTTTAATTACAGCCGTTTTAAAAGCCTGCGGTACATGGCCTAAAGTTAATGAAGAATTGATTATATGAAGAATAAAGCTACCAATAAGTGGGAAGACTTCTTTAAATAACCTGGTAGGAATAGGGTCTAAAAGACAAGTTGAAGGTTTGGATGAGGAAACTATTTTGTCTAACTCACAAAGGTCGATTGGAGTAAACTCATCAAGACAGACATCAATAGAAGGAGTTGTAGTAGTTACAGTATTTAAGTTAACTGTGGGAAGAATCTGATTGATTTTATCTCTGATGGATGAAATTTTATTATTGAAAAAGTTCATAAAGTTCTGACTAGTAAGCTCTAAGGGGATGCTAGGATTGACAGAGTCCTGACTCTTTGTCAACCTGGCTACAGTACTGAAAAGAAACCTGGGATTATTCTTGTTCTCTTCTATTAATGCAGAGTAATAACTCGTTCTAGCTTTTCTAAGAGATTTTTTATAAATTAAAAGATGATTTCTCCAAGCTAAATAGATTTCATCTAAATTAGTAGAGCGCCATTTTCTTTCTAATTGACGAGTCTTCTGTTTTAAGCTACGAGTTTCTGTGTTGAACCAAGGAGTTAAAAATCTCTGATTAGACTTTTTCTTTTTTAAGGGGGCCACCAAGTCTAGAGCCTGATGCAGAGAAGCTGAAACACTATCCACCATGTTATCAATTACAGAAGGAGCAAGCTGTCTATAGCTTATTTCCGTTGTGTTGACACATGGCATAGAGGAAACAATCTGCATAAATTTGGAAACAGCATCATCTGAGAGGCATCTACTGTGATAATATTTTTCTTTAGGAGCCAAATAGTCAGAAATAGTAAAATCAAAGTTTAACAGACAATGGTCTGACAGTACAGGGTTATGAGGAGACACTACAAGATTTTCTATTTCTATGCCATATGTCAGAACAAGGTCCAATGTATGGTGGAGGTAATGAGTAGAATTTCCTACTTTCTGAGAAAACCCAATCGAGTCTAATATTGAATTAAAAGCCACATTAAGGCAGTCACCATCTACATCCACATGTATATTAAAGTCCCCTACTATAATTATTCTATCAGATTTCAGCACTAAATCAGCTAAGAAATCAGGAAATTCGGATAAAAATTCTGAATAGGTTGATGGGGGACGATAAACTATGGCAAATAAAACTGGGTTTAACCTGGAATCGCTAAAGTGCCCAACACTGAGGACCAGGCCCTCAAAGGAATTATAACATGTTTTTTGCTTTACATTAACTAGTAATTTGGAATGGTAAATTGATGCTACTCCTCCTCCACGACCAGAACTTCTGGGATTTTGACAGTTTAAATAACCAGAGGGAGTTGATTCATTTAAACCAACATAATCCTCTTGTCCTAACCAAGTCTCTGTAAGGGAAATTAAATCAATCTGATGATCAATTAACAGATCATGGACTAACAGAGACTTGGGAGTTAGAGACCTAATATTTAATAAACCACATTTAATTTTTAAATTATGAGGAGGAACAGAGGCCAAATCATTCAATTTAGAGGCTTTATGTTTAATTTGAGTTTTACCAATATTTTGCTTTATCACTTTGGGATGCTTATACATTATATTTTTATTCACTTTGGAGGGAGCAGACAACGATTCTCTGATGGGGAAGTCAGGGGCTAAGCTGAGAGGTGGCGGATGAAGAGGAGCTGCAGAGAGGCGTGTAAGACTGCGACTCTGCTTCCTGGTCCCAACTCTGAGTAGTCAGGGTTTTGGAAATTTGGAAAAAAAGATGCCAGATTGTTAGATAAATGAGAAGCACCATCCAAAGTGGGATGAATGCTGTCTCGTCTCATAAGACCAGGTTTTCCCCAAAAAGAGCTCCAATTGTCAATGTAGCCCACGTCATTTTTAGGACACCACACAGACAGCCAGCGGTTCAAGGATGACGAGCGACTAAACATGTCATCACTGGTCAGATTGGGGAGGGGCCCAGAGAATACTACAGTGGCAGACATCGTTTTTGCAAAGTCACACACCGATTCTACATTAAGTTTCGTGACTTCCGACTGCCGGAGACGGATGTCATTAATGCCGGCGTGAATAACAATTGTGGAATATTTACAGTTACTTTTAGCCAGCATTTTCAAATTTGACTCGATGTCGCCTGCTCTGGCCCCAGGAATGCATGTGACTATGGCCGATGGAGTCTCTAGGTTCACGTTTCTGACTACAGAGTCGCCAATGATCAGAGTTTTTTCCTCAGCGGGTGTGTCGCTGAGCGGGGAAAAACGATTAGAAACGTGAACAGGTTGGTGGTGAACCGGGGCTTTGCGACTAGGCTTCCTTCTCACCGTCACCCACCCAGTCTCCTCGCTGCAGAGGAGAGCCGGGGAACCGGTGACAGGGGGGCCTAAGCTAGCTAGCTCCGCTGCAGCTAATGGGCGTCCGTCGAGATTAACTGGCGCAGACGGTGTTTCAATGCAGCGGAGCCGGGATTCCAAATCAGACAACCTCGCCTCGAGCGCCTCAAAAAGACAACATTTATTACATTTACCGTTATCACTAAAAGAGGCAGAGGTGTAGCTAAACATCTGACAGAGAGAGCACACCAGAGGAGAGGAAAGAGAGGTAGTAGCCATAGCTAGTGGCTGGAGAGCAAACCACACAGGCAGACAGCAAAACAGGAAGTGACGATCCAGCAGTTCAACATAAGTTATCCGAAAATCAATTCGTGATCAATTCGTAACACCTCTTGTGGAAAAACCTTTCAAGAATCACCCCATGAGAATGGACGCTGAATCAATAAACCCACAGAGTCCTATACTGTCTTTGATATGCTGTGGTATTTATTAAAAATCAGCAAAGCTCAGCCAAAACAGGATAAATTGCATTAAACAGTCCATAATCAAAAGAATAAAAATTGAAAATCAAACCCAGAACCCTAATTGCAAAACCTTAATTCAAAAGTCAAAAGTTGTAAAAATCAGTCCTTTGATCAAAAAGATTAAAACTCAAAAAATTTTCTAAAACCCAATGAAATGTTCAAAAATCATCAAACAGTTCAAAAATTTCAAAATTGAAAATCAAAATAAATCAATGGATTTATGAGGGGATTTCCCCCTCATGGATCGTCACCTTATCGTGGTGGGGGGGTTTGCGTGCCCCAGTGATCCCAGGAGCTATGTTGTCCGGGGCAATTTGCCTCTGATAGGGTCTCCCAAGACAAACTGGTCCTGGGTGAAGGGCCAGACTAAGAACGATCCAACAGACTCTCATGATAAATTGTATATCAAGGATTCAGTGTACCCCGCCCGGTATGGGGTTACCGGGGCCCCACCCTGGAGCCAGGCCTGGGGGAGGAGCTCGAAGGCTAGCGTCTGGTGGCCAGGTTTCCACCCATGGGACCCGGCCGGGCTCAGCCCGAAGGAGTTACATGGGCCCGCCCTCCAGTAGGTTCACCACCTGCAGGAGGGATCATGGAAGTCCGGTGCTATGTGGATTAGGTGGCAGTCAAAGGCGGAGACCTTGGCGGACTGATCCCAAGCTTTCTAAACTGGCTTTTGGTACGTGGAATGTCACCTCTCTGGTGGGGAAGGAGCCTGAGCTGGTGTACGAGATTGAGCAATACCGGCTAGATATAGTCGGCCTCACCTCAACACACAGCTCCGGTTCCGGAACCAGTCTCCTGGAGAGGGGCTGGAGCTTGGCCTTTTCTGGAGTTGCCCCGGGCGAGAGGCGACGAGCAGGGGTAGGTATTCTTGTATCGCCCCACCTTGCTGCCTCTATATTGGAGTTTTCCCCGGTGGACGAAAGGGTTGCTTCCCTGCGCCTTCGGGTTGGGAAACGGGTCCTGACCATCATTTGTGCCTATGCACCAAATGATGTTTCAGAGTACCCACCCTTTTTGGAGTCTGTGACTGGGGTGCTGGAGGGTGCTCCTCCTGGAGACTCCATTGTCCTACTGGGGGACTTCAATGCGCACGTGGGCAACGACAGTGAAACCTGGAGGGGGGTGATTGGGAGGAACGGCCTGCCCGATCTGAACCCGAGTGGTGTTCAGTTATTGGACTTCTGTGCTAACCACAGTCTGTCCATAACGAACACAATGTTCAAGCATAAGGGTGTCCATATGTGCACCTGGCACCAGGACACCCTAGGCCGCAGGTCGATGATCGATTTTGTTATCGTATCATCAGACCTGCGACCGTATGTCTTGGACACCCGAGTAAAGAGAGGTGCAGAGCTGTCAACTGATCACCACCTGGTGGTGAGTTGGATCCGATGGCAGGGGAGGAAGCCATTCAGACCTGGTAGACCCAAACGTATAGTGAGGGTGTGCTGGGAGCGTCTGGCTGAGGCCCCTGTCCGGGAGGTCTTCAACTCCCACCTCCGGAAGAACTTCAACCACATTCCGAGGGAGTCTGGAGACATGGAATCTGAATGGGCCATGTTCTCCACCTCTGTTGTTGAAGCGGCGGCCCAGAGCTGCGGCCGCAAGGTGGTCGGTGCATCTCGTGGTGGCAACCCCCGAACCAAGTGGTGGACACCAGTGGTGAGGGGGGCCATTAAGCTGAAGAAGGAGTCCTATCAAGCTTGGTTGGCTTGTGGGACTCCCGAAGCAGCTGAGGTGTACCGGCAGGCCAAGCGGAGTGCAGCTCGGGTGGTTGCTGAAGCAAAAACCCGGGTATGGGAGGAGTTCGGTGAGGCCATGGAACAAGACTTTCGGTCGGCTTCAAAGAGATTCTGGCAAACTGTTCGGCGGCTCAGGAGGGGAAAGCAGCTCCCCGTCCACACTGTGTATGGTGCGGATGGGACACTGTTGACTTCAACTGGGGATATCGTCGGGCGGTGGAAGGAATACTTCGAGGATCTCCTCAATCCCACTGATACGCCTTCCACAGAGGAAGCAGGGTTTGGGGACAAGGGGGATGACTCGCCTATCACAGGGGCTGAGGTCGCCAAGGTGGTTAAAAATCTCCTTGGTGGCCGGGCCCCGGGGGTGGACGAGATTCGCCCCGAGTACCTCAAGGCCCTGGATGTTGTTGGGTTGTCATGGTTGACACGCCTCTGCAACATTGCGTGGAGGTCGGGGGCAGTGCCTTTGGCATGGCAAACCGGGGTGGTGGTTCCTCTCTTCAAAAAAGGGGACCGGAGGGTGTGCTCCAACTTTAGAGGGATCACACTCCTCAGCCTCCCTGGGAAGGTCTATGCCAAGGTACTGGAGAGGAGAGTCCGGCCGTTGGTCGAACCTCGGATTCAGGAGGAGCAATGTGGTTTTCGTCCTGGCCGTGGCACATCGGACCAGCTCTTTACCCTCTCGAGAATTCTTGAGGGTTCGTGGGAGTTTGCCCAACCAGTTTACATGTGTTTTGTGGACTTGGAGAAGGCATTTGACCGCGTCCCTCGTGGATTTTTGTGGGGGGTGCTTCGGGAGTATGGGGTATCGGGCTTGTTGTTACGAGCTATTCGGTCTCTGTACGACCGTTGTGAGAGTTTAGTTCGTATTGCCAACACTCGGTCGGAGTCATTCCCAGTGAGAGTTGGACTCCGCCAGGGCTGCCCTTTGTCACCGGTCCTGTTCATAATTTTTATGGACAGGATTTCTAGGCGCAGCCAGGGAATGGAGGGTGTCATGCTTGGTGACCACAGGATCTCATCTCTGTTGTTTGCAGATGATGTTGTCCTGTTGGCTTCATCCAGCAATGACCTACAGCTCTTGCTGGGACGGTTTGCCGCTGAGTGTGAAGCGGCTGGGATGAGAATCAGCACCTCCAAGTCCGAGTCCATGGTCCTCAGCCGGAAAAAGGTGGATTGTCCTCTCCGGGTTGGGGACAGGCTCCTGCCCCAAGTGGAGGAGTTTAAGTATCTTGGGGTCTTGTTCACGAGTGAGGGGAAAATGGAGCGAGAGATCGACAGACGGATTGGAGCAGCATCTCCAGCTGAACAGGAAACTGAGGCTACAATTTGCACAAGCTCATCGAAATTGGACAATAGAAGATTGGAAAAACGTTGCCTGGTCTGATGAGTCTCGATTTCTGCTGCGACATTCGGATGGTAGGGTCAGAATTTGGCGTCAACAACATGAAAGCATGGATCCATCCTGCCTTGTATCAATGGTTCAGGCTGGTGGTGGTGGTGTAATGGTGTGGGGAATATTTTCTTGGCACTCTTTGGGCCCCTTGGTACCAATTGAGCATCGTTGCAACGCTACAGCCTACCTGAGTATTGTTGCTGACCATGTCCATCCCTTTATGACCACAATGTACCCAACTTCTGATGGCTACTTTCAGCAGGATAATGCGCCATGTCATAAAGCTGGAATCATCTCAGACTGGTTTCTTGAACATGACAATGAGTTCACTGTACTCAAATGGCCTCCACAGTCACCAGATCTCAATCCAATAGAGCATCTTTGGGATGTGGTGGAACGGGAGATTCGCATCATGGATGTGCAGCCGACAAATCTGCGCCAACTGTGTGATGCCATCATGTCAATATGGACCAAACTCTCTGAGGAATGCTTCCAGCACCTTGTTGAATCTATGCCACGAAGAATTGAGGCAGTTCTGAAGGCAAAAGGGGGTCCAACCCGTTACTAGCATGGTGTACCTAATAAAGTGGCCGGTGAGTGTATATTTTATAGTAATACGTACATATGTTTATTAGCTGCTCTTGCTTGCTTGTTTTTTTTTCTTGCCTTCTGATTGTTGCTCTGAGTGTTGCTATCCCTGTGCTGTTGCAATCCTGGAATTTCCCCGTTGTGGGACTAATAAAGGCTTATCTTATCTTATCTTATCTGCAGTGATGCGGACGTTGTACCGGTCTGTTGTGGTGAAGAGGGAGCTTAGTTCAAAGGCAAAGCTGTCGATTTACCAGTCAATCTACGTTCCTACTCTCACCTATGGTCACGAGCTTTGGGTAATGACCGAAAGAACGAGATCGCGGATACAAGCGGCTGAAATGAGCTTTCTCCGTAGGATTGCTGGACTCACCCTCAGAGATAGGGTGAGGAGCTCAGTCATCCGGGAGAGGCTCAGAGTAGAACCGCTGCTCCTCCACATTGAAAGGAGTCAGTTGAGGTGGTATGGGCATCTGATTAGGATGCCTCCTGGACGTCTCCCACTTGAGGTGTTTCAGGCACGTCCCACTGGGAGGAGACCCCGGGGCAGACCCAGGACTCGGTGGAGAGACTATGTCTCCCAGCTAGTCTGGGAACGCCTTGGTATCCCCTCTGAAGAGCTGGAGCAGGTGGCTGGGGAGAGGGAAGTCTGGGCTTCTCTGCTTGAACTGCTGCCTCCGCGACCCGGACCTCCGGAAAAGCGGTAGAAGATGGATGGATGGAAAATAAATCAAAATAAAACCCTCTGAATAAAACCTTCTAAAAATATCTAATTAATTTGTGAATAATATCTAAGAAGTCTAAATGGTGAGATTTAGGGAAAACGGATGCATGATCGCTGGTCTTCTTTGTCGAGCTTCTCTGAGGGGGAAGAGAGGAGAGAAGGCAGGGAGGGAAAAAGCAGCTGTGGCCCGGCTCCTCTTCAGGCTGGGCGGTGGCCGCCTTGGCTGGGGGAGAGCGATGAGTCGTGTCTCCGAAGTGGTGTCCCAGCCCGGGGAGCTTCTGCTTTTTTCCCGCCGTTGCTCCGCGACGCCGGTGACTCACAGCCTCCTGGCTGAGAGCGGGGCCAGCTGCTGTAGTCTTGTTCCTCAATTCCCTCCTCTTGAAAGTGCTATTATAGCACTTAAGAGCAGCAGATGTAAAAGTTGTTTTTAAAAGCTGAAGAATTGAGGCAGAAACTGGTTCACTTCTCTTCTGGCGTTCCCCGTCTTCAGTCCGCTGCTCCGGTCGATGTTGCCCCATTGAAGATCGCCGAGAAAATGAACATTTGGGGAAAAATAGGCTTGGTTTTTATAACCTTCACCCAAGTTCTCTGATTGGTCCCAAACTCACCCTAGGCTCCTTGGCCTCTTATGATTGGCTTAAAGTTACATTTTTATATAACCATTACTTCATCCTGCACATGTTCGGGCTAGTCAGTTCTCGTAACCCATGTGACTGATCAGGCACTCATGACTCATGGCCTTTCCCGCTAGCCTCTCAGCATTTTTCATTACCAAAATACTCCAGTTTGCTGGACATTCACGGCCATTTCCTCATTTCTAACACATTTCCAGTAAACGTGTTTCTTTCCAACATGTCACAATCTGTTTCACATAAAATCTTCTATTGTGCAGTTAAAAGATACATATAATCATACAGTTTGATTACACTCATTAAGATAAGATAAGATAAGATAAGATAAGCCTTTATTAGTCCCACAACGGGGAAATTCCAGGATTGCAACAGCACAGGGATAGCAACACTCAGAGCAACAATCAGAAGGCAAGAAAAAAAAAAACAAAAAAAAAAAAAACAAGCAAGCAAGAGCAGCTAATATACATATGTACATATTACTATAAAAAATATATATACACACACACACACACACAGACACACAGTGCAGAGCATTGTAGCTGGATGGAATAAATATATGAATATATGAACACAGTGCAGAGCATTGTAGCTAGATGGAATAAATATGTAAATATATAAACACCCACAGTACGGAGCATTGCAGCTAGGTGGAATTATTATTATTATTATTATTATTATTATTTCAGGGGATTACATACATTACATGTACTTTTTACTCAATGAGTATACATTTTGTTTTACTGATTATACAGAGAATGTCACATAGCATGGCATATGCAATTAATATGGCTTTTACATTCAGTCTCTGTGATTCACCAATGTTGTCTGCCATCTTTTCTGAATGCTGGATTTTGGGCCTTTTGGTAATTCCTCTCATTTTGCTGATTACCCTGAGTGGATCTCTGAAGCCTGTTATGATCAGCAGCAGAATTTCCCATTTTCCTTCCATAGGGGGTATATTGGTGTGATGGGGAAGGCCGACCACCCTCTGCCCTTCGGCGGTGATTGGGGTCGTGGCGTGGGGTATTCGAACAGTCATTGACCTTGACCTGAAGCACATCCTAGATGGGTCTGTATCTAGAGTGTTCTTAAGGTTAATGTTACCAGTCAGTAGATCTGACACTCCTCGGGGTGATTTCACCAGGCCAGAATGAGCTACTCCATCATTGATGGTCTGGTTTGAGTTGACCAGTAAAGAAAGTGTCAGTGAAAGAAAAAAGAAACATAAATGAAACTGTCTGTTATACCTGCCAGGTGGATCATAGTGAAGAGTGTTTCTCTTCTCTGATTGTTGCAGGAACAGGTTGGTGAGAATGTTTATCTGGTCGGTGTTGGTGGTTCGACTCCTCTTCTGCTCCTCCTGGATGAACAGCTGATGTAGCTCTGTGGAGACCTGCCATTGATGGTCTGTGCTGACTGCTGGAGAATAAAGAACCACGTCGAAGTCCACATTCTGAGTCTGAGGACTTTTATTGGTCCTTCAGGCTAACTGAACTAGCCTCATTCTGCTAGCTCTGACCGTCAGCAGCCGCATCACAACATCTGGAGGAAGTAAACAAACCATAAAGATGTTTTCAGGTCGGTGTCTGAGAGAGTTGGTCAGAGAGCGACTGACTGCTGCTGCTGAAGAAATAATAACAGAGTTTGAACAAATCACCAACCAGTACGAGGAAGAGATCGATCGTCAGCGCAGACTATTGAATATGCGCTGGTGCTCCCAGATAAAAATCCACAGAATAGGTATGTGGGACTATAATGGTCTGATTGAGGCTTTAGAAAACTCTTGATCTGGTTTGAATCATGGTTGTGTCTTAAATGTGCAAATTTGTTAATTTTCTTCCAATTTTTTGTTCCTAAATTCAAGATTTGATACATTTGTTTCTTATTAATTTGTAAAGTGAAACTCTCTTTTTCTGACTTTGTCTTTGTTGCTCCAGATTTCCCACAGCAACCTGAATGTAAAGAGGAGGAAGTTGTGACTGAGCAGCACCTCTGGAACCAGGAGAGGAACTCTGTCCTTGACCAGGAAGAACCAGAAGCTCCACAGGTTAAAGAGGAACAGGAGGAACTGTGCATCAGTCAGGAGGGAGAACAGCTGGTAGTGAAGCTGGAGGCCGATACCTTCATGGGGACTCTTGTTTGTGAGGAAAAGCAGCAGATTGAAGCAGAACCAAACAGTGAGCAGCTCCTCTCTCACAACTCTGCTGGAACTGAGATCCAAGATGAGGAAGGAAGCCGGAATGTAGACTCAGGATCCACTAAAGAAGAAGAAGAACCCAAACCAAAGAAGAGGCGACTGAAAACAGGAAGTCACAGTAACAGTGATGACGACTCTGTGGCCTCAGAGACTCTCTGTGAGAATGAAACAGGTAAAAAGTTAGAAAATGTTCAGGTTGAGTCTTTGAGAAGCTGTCCTAAAATAAAATAATAATATTAAATTAATATTTCCAGTAACTACATAAATCTGACGTACTGGTCTAGTTTGTCTTTGTCTTGGACTGATCCATTTGGTATGACCAGTGTGTAGAGTAGAGCTTGGTGATATCTTGATATTTAAAACGTGAAGATATTTTCATCCGTGATAGAAGATGGTACAATATTGTTTCTATGGAGATACGTAGTTTACGTTGCCTTGTAATTATTCTCATAGTCTCTAGTTTTCCTGATTTTTCTCTCTCCAAGTCTGCCTCTTCACTAACCCCCCCCCCCCCACACACACACACACACACCTGTTCACTCCCCACAGAAACACCAGTCATAGCCAGGAGCAGCACTGGGGTTCAGCTCCCAGTGCTTATAAAATACTCCTTATGGCGTGCGTCTCAAAAAGCCTCTGACAACTAAGTCCAACTCCTAGCCTGCCCATGTGGTTTAGTCTCTAAGTCCGGCAGAACTGCTTCTACTAATAGGAGAAGGGGTGAGGGTGGATCTCTGGCGCCTTAAAACCAGATGCTTTGGGTAGATGGTGGCTCGTCAACCTGGGAAGGTAGCCCATCTAGGGGAAGGAAAACCCTGATTTCAAACCTCCGCTGCCTTGCAGCATACCCGGTTACGGGAAAGGCTTCGCACTATTATGACAGGACTCGCTGCTAACCTCAAGGACATCAGTGACACCAGGAAGACTGCCGTCATCAATAATGAGCTGAAGAGACTGGAAGTGGATATCTCCAGGAAACACGGTTGGCTGACGCAGGCACACTGAGAGAGAAGGACTACATGTTGTACTGGCAGGGAAAGGGCAGTGACGAACACAGGGAACACGGAGTGGGCTTCACAGTGAAGAACACCTTGCTGAAGATGGTGGAACTGGGCAGCAATGGCTTTGCATGACTCCTCACCCTCCGCCTCAACACCACTCAAGGCCCAGTCACCCTCGTCAGAGTGTATGCCCCAACACTGACAGCCTCACCAGAGGCAAAAGACAAGTTCTACGAGAATCTCGCAACAACTGTCAGGATCATCCCCAACTCTGAACAACTCATTCTCCTTGGAGACTTCAATGCCAGAGTGGGTGCTGACCATGACTCCTGGCCCTCCTGTGTTGGACCATTTGGCGTGGGCAGAATGAATGACAACGGACAGCGGCTACTCGAGTTCTGCACATATCATGATCTGTGCATCACAAACTCGTTCTTAAAGACCAAGCCCCAACACAAGGTTCCCTGGCGACATCCGCGCTCAAAGCACTGGCACCAGCTGGACTAGATCCTGACCAGGCGCACCTCACTGAAGAACGTGCTAATCACCCGTTCGTTCCAGAGTGCAGATTGCGACACAGACCATTCATTGGTGTGTTGCAAGGTCAAGCTGCAGCTGAAGAAATTCCACCGCGCCAGACAGCCTGGAAAGGCACGGATTGATACCAGCAAGATGGCCCAACCAGAACTTGTTGAGCAGTTTGCCTCCACCTTTGAGAAGGAACTTAGTGAACCACAAGAAGGAGAGTCTGCAAAGCAGAAGTGGGATGAACTGCGAAACACCATCCACCGCCCAGCCTTGACTATCTTTGGGAGGAAGACCTTGAAGTCACAGGACTGGTTTGATGCCAAGTCAACCGAGATGACCCCCATCATTGAAGCCAGGTGCTCAGCACTTGCAGAGTACAAGAAGTACCCAAACGAGAAGAGCTTCCAGATTCTCAGGGCTGCGAGAAGCAAAGTTTAGCAGACTGCTCGGCGCTGCGCCAACGAGTACTGGACTCAGCTCAGCCAAGACATTCAAACCGCTGCCATAACAGGGAACATCCATGGTATGTACGACGGCATCAAGAAAGCACTTGGTCCGGCTCAGAGCAAGACGGCCCCCCTCAAATCCTCCACTGGGGAGATGATCACAGAAAAGAACAAGCAGATGGAGGGATGGGTGGAACACTATTCCGACCTCTACTCCAGACAGAACACCGTGACACCGTCAGCCCTTGATGCCATCGACTGCCTGCCATCCATGGACGAACTTGACGCTGAGCCAACCATTGACGAACTCAGCAAGGCCATTGATAGCTTGGCCGCTGGCAAGGCACCCGACAACGACGGCATACCCCCCGACTTGATCAAGCACCGCAAGATGGCCCTACTGCTGCCATTGCATGACGTCCTCTGCCAGTGCTGGAAGGAAGGTGCCATACCACAGGACATGAGGGACGCCAAGATCATCACCCTCTACAAAAACAAAGGGGAGAGAAGCGACTGCAACAACTACAGGGGCATCTCCCTCCTCAGCATTGTTGGCAAAGTCTACGCACGAGTTGTTCTCGTTCGTCTACAGAAACTTGCCGAACGTGTCTACCCCGAGTCTCAGTGTGGCTTCCGTGCTGAGCGATCGAAGGTAGACATGATATTCTCCATCCGCCAACTCCAGGAGAAGTGCAGAGAACAGAACATGCCCCTGTACATCACCTTCATCGACCTCACCAAAGCGTTCGATCTGGTCAGCAGAGAGGGCCTTTTTAAGATCCTGCCAAAGATAGGATGCCCACCAAAGTTGCAAAGCCTTATCGAATCGTTTCACACCAACATGCAGGGGATAGTGCAGCACGATGGCAACGTCTCAGAGCCATTCAACATACACAGCGGAGTGAAACAGGGCTGTGTACTTGCGCCAACCCTCTTTGGGATTTTCTTTGCTATGCTCCTGAGGCATGCCTTCAGCACAGTAACAGAGGGAATCTACCTGCATACAAGATCTGACGGCAGGCTTTTCAACCTCACCCGCCTGAAAGCCAGAACCAAAGTACGCAAGGCTCTAATCAGAGACATGCTGTTCGCAGACGACGCTGCAGTCGCGACCCACACACAACAGGAGCTTCAGACCCTGATGGACCGCTTCTCCCAGGTATGCAAGGACTTCGGGCTTACCATCAGCCTGAAGAAGACTAACGTCTTGGTGCAAGGCAGGGAAGCACCACCAACCATCACCATCGACGACTACGAGCTGGAGGTCGTGAATCAGTTCACGTACCTGGGGTCCACGATCAGCAGCAACCTCTCTCTTGATACAGAGATCGACAAGAGGATTGGAAAATCAGCCTTCACACTCGCTCGCCTCACCACACGAGTGTGGGAGAATCCCAAACTCTCTGTCAAGACGAAGATGGCAGTATACAACGCCTGCGTCATCAGCACACTGCTCTACACTGCGGACTTCTCACACAACACAACACATTGCCATCTACAGAAGTTCTCTGATGACTCTGCGATCGTTGGTCTCATCTCCAGCGGAGATGAAGCTGAGTACAGAGGGCTTATCCAGGACTTTGTGGACTGGTGCCATCGGAACTGCCTCCAGATCAACGCGAGGAAAACTAAGGAGCTGGTGGTGGACTGCCGCAGGCATGGGCAGCCCCTCACAGCACCAGTAAATATACAGGGAACAGACATCGAGATGGTGACATCCTACAAGTACCTGGGTATTCATCTGAACAATAAACTAGACTGGTCACACAATACTGACGCACTCTACAAGAAGGGACAGCGCAAGCTGTTCCTGCTGAGGAGACTCAGGTCTTTTGGTGTACAAGGGGCGCTGCTGAAGTCATTCTATGACACGGTGGTGGCATCAGCCATCACTTTTGGAGTGGTCTGCTGGGGCAGTGGCATTACTGCAGCCGATAGGAAGAGACTGAACAAACTGATTAAGAAAGCTAGCTCTGTCCTGGGGCAACGCCTTGATCCAATGGAGGAGATAGGAGAGAGAAGGACGGTGGCTAAACTGTCATCTCTGCTGGAGTCCGAGTTCCACCCTATGCAGGACATACTGGATGCACTGAGGAGCTCATTTAGCAGCAGACTACATCATCCCAGGTGCACAACCGAGAGGTTTCGTAGGTCCTCCCTACCAACGGCTGTCAGACTGTACAACCTAAGCAGGGCTGCTCGCAGAGATAGCAAAAAGATGTAACAAACTAATAGTTTTGTTTTTTTTTGAATGCAAAAGATGCAATAGACTTACACAATGGTCCTCTCCGGCATACAACTAGGAACATACCGGTCGCTATGGAGGGTGAGAATATGTATGGGCACATAATCATACCATGTAGGATAACTAAATAGACGGTTATGCTGTTTCATCCCACCTAGCAACAATGCTCTGCACTGTGTGTGTTTATATATTTACATATTTATTCCATCTAGCTACAATGCTCTGCACTGGGTGTGTTTATATTTATATATCTATATATTTATTCCATCTAGCTACAATGCTCAGCACTGGGTGTGTTTATATTTATATATCTATATATTTATTCCATCTAGCTACAATGCTCCGCACTGTGTTTTTATATATCTACATATTATTCCATCTAGCTACATTGTTCCGCACTGTGTGTGTTTATATACTTGCATATTTATTCCACCTAGCTGCAATGCTCCGTACTGTGGGTGTTTATATATTTACATATTTATTCCATCTAGCTACAATGCTCTGCACTGTGTGTTCATATATTCATATATTTATTCCATCCAGCTACAATGCTCTGCACTGTGTGTCTGTGTGTGTGTGTGTGTGTATATATATATATTTTATAGTAATATGTACATATGTATATTAGCTGCTCTTGCTTGCTTGTTTTTTTTCTTGCCTTCTGATTGTTGCTCTGAGTGTTGCTATCCCTGTGCTGTTGCAATCCTGGAATTTCCCCGTTGTGGGACTAATAAAGGCTTATCTTATCTTATCTTATCTTATGGGAGTGAGACGTGGACAACATACGCCCGGCAGGAAAAGAGACTGAACTCCTTCCACTTGCGCTGCATTCGCCGCATCCTGGACATATCCTGGCAGGACAAAGTGCTCAACACAGAAGTTCTGTCCCGTGCCGGCCTTCCCTCCATGTTCACTCTACTCAGGCAGCGCAGGCTCCGCTGGCTAGGCCACGTTCACCATATGGAGGATGGCAGAATCCCCAAAGACGTCCTCTACGGAGAACTGGCGACTGGCAGGAGAAAGGCTGGCCGCCCACAGCTGCACTTCAGAGACATCTGCAAGAGAGACATGAAGGCCCTGGAGATCAACACACAGCGCTGGGAGGACCTTGCAACGGACTGCTTCAGATGGAGAGGCACCCTGACCAGACAGCTCAAGGCGGGTGAAGAGAAACTGACTGCTGCAGCAGATGAAAAAAGGACCCTCAGGAAGAACCGCCACAGCTCCAGCAGCACAGAGACCGTCCACAAGTGCGACCTGTGTGACAGGGACTGCCATTCGCGCATCGGCCTGTTCAGCCACAGGCGGTGCTGTTCCAGCAGAGTAGACATCTAGGATTCTCTTCCGTGGTCATCATAGACCGACGGAGGCCGACGACTGAATTTAGTCGCTCTATCAAACTCAGCACAGATGAGTGGTTGCACACAGCCCTGGTTGTTGTCCTGTGGTTTAACAGACGGGGCTATAAAATGTCCCTGGTAATTAGCACCATTGTAATTGTTACACCTGTGTGGGGTATCAAATCAATTCAACCTTTATTGTCATGTTGCTGTACATACAACTGTAGTGCAGGCAAGATGAAATTGCGTCTCTCTCGGCATCCGTATAAGTAAAAAGAACATAATTTAAGACACACTCACACACACCCTCACCCCCCACCCCAACACAGCCATTCACACATCCCTGAGATATACTTGAAAACTAACTAGAACTATAATATACAAATAATATACATAACGTCCATAAGGTGCAGTAGTGTGTATGAGAGATTCCTGATAAACTGTTCAGCATCCTAACAGCTTGTGGAAGGAAGCTGTTGATCAGTCTGGTGGTTCTGCCTCTGATGCTCCGGAATCGTTTGCCAGATGGCAGAAGTTCAAAGTGTTTATGCAGAGGGTGAGAACGGTCCTTGACAATGTTCAGTGCCCTGCTCCTACAACGGTTCTGAAAAAGTTCTTGGACAGAGGGGAGGGAAACTCCAATTACCCTCTCAGCTCCCTTAACTATCCTCAGCTCCCTTAACTATCCTCTGCAGGGCTTTTTTGTCTTACATACTGCAGCTGGAGTACCATGTTGCGATGCAGTACATCAGAACACTCTCCACCACACCTCTGTAGAAGGTCCTGAGGATGCAGATGGGGAGAGAGGCCTGTTTGAGTTTCCACAAGAAGTGCAGTCTCTGCTGGGCCCGCTTCCTGATCCCCAAGGAATTCTTGCTCCAGGTCAGGTCCTGTGAGATCTGCATTCCGAGGAACTTGATGTTCTCCACTCTCTCCACCAAACCACCGCCGATGCTGAGAGGGACGTGTTCAGGCTGTGACCACTGGAAGTCGATAATCATCTCCTTCGTTTTGTCCACGTTGAGCACCAGATTGTTCTCCCTGCACCAGCCCTCCAGGTCTCTAACTTCTTCCCTGTACATTGATTCCTCATCCCTCTGAATAAGTCCCACCACTGTGGTGTCATCTGCAAACTTAATAATCTGGTTCCCCTCGTGTCTGGATACACAGTCATGTGTTAGAAGTGTAAACAACAGTGGACAGCCTTGAGGGGATCCGGTGCTCAGCGTGATGGAGTTGGAGATGTTGTTTCCAACACGGACAGACTGAGGTCTCTCGGTCAGGAAGTCCGGGATCCCGAGACATGTGGTGGTGTTCAGACCAAGAAGGAGTAATTTCTCCATCAGTCTCTGGGGAATAATGGTGTTGAATGCTGAACTGAAATCAGTGTACAGGAGTCTGGTGTAGGTGTCTTTCTGATCCAGGTGGGTGATGACAGAGTGCGGGGTGGTGACTATAGCATCCTCCATGGAGCGGTTTGAACAATATGCAAACTGGAGTGGGTCATATGATGCAGGGAGGCAGGCTGTGATGTGTGGTTTGACAAGCCGTTCAAACACTTCATCACAATTGGTGTCAGTGCAACAGGACGATAGTCATTCAGACAGGACACAACTGGTTTCTTTGCCACCGGTACTATGGTAGAGGTCTTAAAGCATCTGGGAACGATGGCCTGACTCAGGGAGATGTTATAAATGTCAGTCAGGACATCCGCCAACTCACTCGCGCTGTCTCTGAGTACACGTCCCGGGATGTTGTCCGGACCTGCAGCTTTACGTGGGTTGACCGTAATTAGGGTACTCCGTGTGTCCGCTGCGTTGATGATGATAGATGGCCCAAGAGACGGTGGAGATGGGCCAGCCCTCCCTCTGATTGTCCGGTTTGATGCTTCAAAACGTGCATAGAAGTTGTTGAGCCTGTCTGGAAGCGAAGCATCATCATCATCATCGACCCCCTGCCTAGACTTATAATCCGTCAGTGCCCAAACTCCCTGCCACATCCACTGCCCGCTAGCTAAGCTTACGCTCCACAAGCGCGAAGGTTTTGTCATGCGCACAATACTGACCTTTGAACTAGGTCAGAGTTCACCTTAACTTTACGTATAATAAACATATTTTCATTTTTTTTATTTTTAAGACATTGTCATTTTAAAATCTATATAAATGCAAGTGTGATTTTAAAAAATATAAAAAATATAAAATAAAAAATAGCGGCAGAAAAAATTACATCTGCAGCTCACTTGCGAGTTGTGCTATTTTTAGAACAGGCCTGCGGGCGACACATTTGGTCCCCGCGGGCGACATGGTGCCTGTGGGCACCGCGTTGGTGACCCCTGATCTAGACACACAGTGCGGAGCATTGTAGCTAGATGGAATAAATATGTAAATATATAAACACACACAGTGCAGAGCATTGTTGCTAGATGGGAAGAAACAGCACAACCGTCTACTTAGTTATCCTACATGGTATGATTATGTACCCATACATATTCCCACCCTCCATAGCGACCGGTATTTTCCTAGTTATGTGCCGGAGGGGACCATTGTGTAAGTCTATTGCATCTTTTGCATTCAAAAACTATTAGGTTGTCATGTCTTTGTGCTATCTCTGCGAGCAGCCCTGCTTAGGTTGTACAGTCTGACAGCCGTCGGTAGGAAGGACCTGTGAAACCTCTCGGTTGTGCACCTAGGATGATGTAGTCTGCTGCTAAATGAGCTCCTCAGTGCGTTCAGTATGTCCTGCATAGGGTGGAACTCGGACTCGAGCAGAGATGACAGTTTAGCCACCATCCTTCTCTCTCCTATCTCCTCCACTGGGTCAAGGCATTGCCCCAGGACGGAGCTAGCTTTCTTGATCAGTTTGTTCAGTCTCTTCCTATCGGCTGCTGTAATGCCACTGCCCCAGCAGACCACTCCAAAAGTGATGGCTGATGCCACCACCATGTCATAGAATGTCTTCAGCAGCGCCCCTTGTACACCAAAAGACCTGAGTCTCCTCAGTAGGAACAGCCTGCGCTGTCCCTTCTTGTAAAGTGCATCAGTATTGTGTGACCAGTCTAGTTTATTGTTCAGATGAACACCCAGGTACTTGTAAGATGTCACCATCTCAATGTCTGTTCCCTGTATATTTACTGGTGCTGTGAGGGGTTGTCCTTGCCTGCGGCAGTCCACCACCAGCTCCTTTGTTTTCCTCGCATTGATCTGGAGGCAGTTCCGATGGCACCAGTCCACAAAGTCCTGGATAAGCCCTCTGTACTCAGCTTCATCTCCATTGGAGATGAGGCCAACAATCGCAGAGTCATCAGAGAACTTCTGTAGATAGCAGTGTGTTGTGTTGTGTGAGAAGTCCAGTGTATAAAGGGTGAACAGGAAGGGAGCCAAAACCGTTCCCTGGGGGGCCCCCGTGCTACCGATGATCGTGTCGGACACACAGTCCCGGGTTCTCACAAACTGAGGCTGATTAGTGAGGTAGTCCAGGATCCATGATGACAGGTGCTGGTCCACCCCTGCGCACAGCAGCTTGTCCTTCAGGATCATCGGTTGGATGGTGTTGAAAGCACTGGAGAAGTCAAAGAACATGATCCTCACCACATTCCCGGGCTTCTCCAGGTGGGACAGAGAACGGTGAAGGAGGAAGATCACTGCATCCTCCACCCCAATGCCATGCTGGTAGGCGAACTGGAGTGGATCCATTGCTGGTCCCACCAGGGGGCGGAGGTGAGCAAGGAGCAGTCTCTCCAGGGTCTTCATCAAGTGGGACGTCAAGGCCACTGGTCTGTAGCTGTTCAGGTCTTTGGGGTGGGAAGTCTTTGGTACAGGTACCACACAAGATGTTTTCCACAGCTGTGGTATCCTCCCCAGCTTCAGGCTCAGATTGAAGATGTGCTCCACAATCCCCACAGCTGGTCTGCACAGGACTTGAGGAGCTTTGCGCTGATGCCGTCCGGTACCGACGCCTTCCTCGCCTTGATCTTCCTCAGCTCCGTCCTCACCTGGGTCTTGGTCAGGGTCAGGTTGGGGGGGCTGTGTGTTGGGAGTAGGGGGGAGTTGGTGGAGTGGGGAGTGGGCAGCAGGACTTGATGTCTTTAGAGGCAGCAGTGGTTGTTGTGCAGTCAGGGGGAGGGCGGTTGGTCAAACCTATTGAAAAACAGATTCAGATTGTTCGCCCACTCCCTGCCCCCCGTGGCCTGGGGGGAGGTAATCTGGAGCCCAGAGATGGTTTTAAGGTTTCTCCAGACCCCGCTGATTTCGCTCTGTTGCAGCTTGTCCTCCATCTTCTTCCTGAAGCTGTCCTTGCCTTCTCTGATCTTCCTCCTCAGCTCCCTCTGTACGGACTTAAGCATCTCCCTGTTCCCCGACCTGAAGATCCTCTTCTTCTCTCTCAGAAGTGTTTTTATCTCAGGGTTGATCCAGGGTTTATTGTTTGAGCAACACCGTATGGTCTTGGTGGGAACGGTGTTGTCCACACAGTAGCTGAGGTAGTCCGTGAAGGTGTGAGTGAGGCCATCGATGTCCTCACCATGTGGATCGCAGAGCTGCTTCCAGGCGGTGGTTTCAAAACAGCCCTTTAGAGTGTCCATTGCCTCCTCAGACCATAACTTCACTGTGTGCATGGCCGGAGATTGTCTGTGCACTAGGGGTTTGTACACCGGCCGGAGATGAACCAAGTTGTGATCCGATCTCCTGAGTGGGGGGAGTTGTGATGAGGTGTACGCCTCCTTAGTGTTTGCGTAGAATAAGTCCATTGTTTTATTGTCTCTAGTGTGGCATGTGACATACTGGGTAAACATGGGTAGAACGGGAGACAGTGAAACATGGTTGAAATCGCCTGAGATGAGGAGAAGAGCATCTGGGTGTTCTGTCTGCAGCCTGCCGGTTACTGAATGGATGACGTCACGCGCTGTCCCAGTGTTCGCCGTCGGATTTGCATAAACAACAATGCAGATCACGTGTGAGTATTCCCTCAGGAGCTATGTAGGCCGCATGCTAACAGCTAGCAACTCAATGTCTTTGCTGCAGTGTCGTTGTTTAACAGTGATATGTCCCGGTCTGCACCAGTTGTTGTTAACATAGGACCATTTTTAGGACAACACTGTGTGGTGTCCTAAAAATGACGTGGGCTACATTGACAATTGGAGCTCTTTTTGGGGAAAACCTGGTCTTATGAGACGAGACAGCATTCATCCCACTTTGGATGGTGCTTCTCATTTATCTAACAATCTGGCATCTTTTTTATCCAAATTTCCAAAACCCTGACTACTCGGAGTAGGGACCAGGAAGCAGAGTCGCAGTCTTACACGCCTCTCTGCAGCTCCTCTTCATCCGCCACCCCTCAGCTTAGCCCCTGACTTCCCCATCAGAGAATCGTTGTCTGCTCCCTCCAAAGTAAATAAAAATATAATGCATAAGCATCCCAAAGTGATAAAGCAAAATATTGGTAAAACTCAAATTAAACATAAAGCCTCTAAATTGAATGAATTGGCCTCTGTTCCTCCTCATAATTTAAAAATTAAATGTGGTTTATTAAATATTAGGTCTCTAACTCCCAAGTCTCTATTAGTCCATGATCTGTTAATTGATCATCAGATTGATTTAATTTCCCTTACAGAGACTTGGTTAGGGCAAGAGGATTATGTTGGTTTAAATGAATCAACTCCCTCTGGTTATTTAAACTGTTAAAATCCCAGAAGTTCTGGACTTCCGGTCTGGACGCCATGGTGATAGCAACTTAACGCTGAAGCTCCCAGACCCAGTCCAAGGAAAACATCTTCAAAATCAGACTTAACGGATTTTTGGAAGAATAAAAATCAAAAGACAAAAACACCATGCCTAACCAAAAACAGAAGAAACTGACATTCCCCAGGCCAGGACGCGCAGCGGCCGCAGAATCTGAACCGGAGGACCTCCGTTCAGAAGACGAGGAGCTGAACCTAGCTAACAAGAAGGTTAGCTTGAAATCGCTATTTGATGAATTACGACGATTTCGGGCCGAATTTCATGAATTCAGAGAGGAATTAAAAAGGACGAACAGCAGAATGGACCAGGCCGAAAACCGAATCTTGGAAGCTGAAGAAAAAATAAAAGTGCTTGAAGATTCTATGCTGGATTTACACAAAAAACAGTCAAGGCTGGAGGCTAAGCTAACCGACCAAGAAGGAAGACAGAGACGAGACAACATCAGAATTCACGGTCTGAAAGAAGGAGCTGAAGATAGTTTCAACACAATGGCGGAATGCGTGGAATCCTTATTGAGAGAGAAGTTGGATATTCCACAAACCACCGATTTGAAGAAAGAAAAGGCCCATCGTACATTAGCCGCAAAGCCAGCGGCAGAAGCGCCCCCACGTTCGGTGGTGGTAAGTTTCTCCAATTTCAAAATAAAACAAGAGGTTGTAAGACGGGCTTGGCAGAAAAAAGGATTTATGCACCAAGAGAGAAAAGTCTTCGTGGAACACGATTACGTCCTGGAGGTTCTTAAAAAGCGACGGGAATATAACGACGCCAAAAAGGTTCTACAGGAACAGAATCTACGCTTTCAGACGCCATTTCCTGCGAAGTTAAGGGTCTTTTACGGTGAAGAGTCATGTCTCTATAATTCGGCGGAAGAAGCAACAATTGACATGGCGAGAAGAGGGCTCCCGGTATCGGTGTTTAAACCCGCAGCGGACCTGAGCGAGAGGATCAGGGCTCAAACGTGGTCCACTCAGAGACCTTCAAAATCCACGGGCCAGCAGCGGGAAACCCAGCCCCAGAGCTACAAAGATAAGCTTTCCAGTTCCAGGAAGGAATAGCGACCTTTTTGTTTTTTTTTCTTTTCAGTCATTCTGCACTTCCATCCCCCCTCCTACAAGGTAACAAACATTAAAGGAGATGCAGAATCAGCATGTGGTAAAACCTTTCATGGAGCAGTTATAGCATTAGAAACAAATGTCTTCTTAATTTAAAGGAAAAAAAAAAATCTTGTTAAAATAGAAATGTAACAATGACCCACATGTTCTCCCCACACTAACAAATACTGTATTAGAGTGAATGTTTGCTGTGATGGGGGTGGGAGGGTGCACACAATCTCATAGGGCATAGGCATAAAAAAAAAAAAAAAAATCATTACAAATTCGGATTGGGATCTAAAATTCACATTAAAAACATGGGACAACTTAGAGGGGTAAGAGAGGGCCCTCAACACGTAACAGAGTTTGAGGAATTTCCCTCAGAGCCTACACTCCATCAGGGCTCTTACAGGGTCTTTAAAGAGACCCCAGCTCAGGAAGTTTTTTTTGACAGTTTTTTGTTTTAAAGTTTCGTACACTATGTTCTTAATGTTTTTTATGTTCTTAATGTTCTTTCAGTTTCTGAGTAGCAAAAAAGAGGGCCACCACACTGTTATACTAAATAAGAAAATACAATGGAGAAACAGGGTGTAACCAAAATAGCCTCATATAATGTAAAAGGGATCCTGAATCCAGTTAAAAGATCCAAGATTCTACGCAAAATGAAAAAAGACAGAGCAGAAATAATATTTTTACAAGAAACCCACCTAACAGACGTGGAACACACTAAACTCAATAGACAAGGGTTTAAAATGATCTCTTCATCTTCATATAAGTCAGGGAGGAGGAGGGGAGTAGCGACATTGATATCAACCAAAATTACATTTGAAAAAAAATCAGAACACAAAGATAAAGAAGGGAGGTACAGTTTGGTAATTGGGCGGCTAGAGGGAGAAGATATCACCCTGCTGAATGTATATGCACCACCAGGGGCTAAATGGAAATTTTATAAAAATGTATTCGACCTAATGATAACTAAAGCCCAAGGTTTAGTGATATGTGGTGGAGACTTCAATCTAAGACTGAATCCATACTGGGATGCAACAGGTAATTCTTCACATTAAAATAACACTCAAAGTAGGAAAACTCGGATGCTATTAAAAGAAATGTGAATCTGTGATGTATGGAGGGAATTCAACCCCAATGTAAAAGATTATACTTTTTATTCAACGCCACATTCATCTTACTCAAGGATTGATTACTTTTTTATGTTTAATAGAGACATTGGAAGAGTAAAAACATGTAAAATAGGACTGATGGATCTCTCTGACCACAGTCCGATCTATATGGACTTAAACATCCAAAAATACACAAATAATACATTTTCCTGGAGGTTGAATTCAAATGTCCTGAAAGGACCACTGAAAGATGAATTGGAATCAGATATTCTCAGATATTTGGAAGAAAACGATAATGGAGAAGTATCCCCTTTAATACTGTGGGATGCGTGCAAAGCTGTAATAAGGGGAAAAATTATTGCAAAACTGGCAACCCAAAAGAAACTGAGACAAGAAAAACTAATCACACTAGAGTCAGAACTCAAGAACCTAGAAAAAGAACACAAAGACAACACTCATTCTAATGGCTCGCTCAAGATTAAAGAAATTAAAAATCAAATAAATGAGATCTACACAGTAGAAATCCAGAAGAAACTTACATTTCTGAAACAAAAACACTATGAAGCAGGCAGTAAATCGGCAAAATTACTAGCCTATAAATTGAGGAAACAACAAACAGAAAGAGCAATCTACAAAATCAGAGACCCAGTATCAAAGGAAATAAAATTCAGAATTCAGGATATTCTTAAAAGCTTCGAGAATTACTATAAGAACTTATACTCCCACAAAAAACATAAAAACGCATCCGAGACATTCCTAAACACAGTAAACCTTCCCCAACTTACGGAATCACAAAATAAAACACTACTGTCAGAAATACAACCTAAAGAATTGGAAAAAGCAATTATGAAACTTAAAGCTAACAAATCCCCAGGAGCAGATGGCTATACAGCAGAATGGTACAAAACCTTTAAACAGCAACTATCTCCTCTCCTCCTGAAAACATTTAACTATGTCCTCCACACAGGGGAAATCCCCCCCTCCTGGAGAGAAGGGGTCATTGCAGTTATACCTAAACCTGAAAAGGATAAACTAGAATGCTCCAACTACAGACCAATCAGTGTATTAAATCAGGACTATAAGCTTTTTGCCATTATCCTTGCCAAAAGGTTAGAAAACATACTGACAGACTTAATTCACTTAGACCAAACAGGTTTTATAGGACAGGGACAGACACAGGACAACATTAGACGCACTTTACACATAATTCATCATATAAAAAAATATAACTTAAATGCAGTCATATTGGGATTAGATGCTGAAAAAGCATTCGATTCGGTTGACTGGTCTTTTCTATATAGAATCTTATCCAGTTTCAATTTTCATAACAACTTCATTAGAACTATACAGGCGTTATATGGAAGACCAACAGCTAAAATAAGGATTAACAGTAATTTATCATCATCTTTTGAGCTGGAGGGAGGATGTCGTCGGGGCTGCCCCCTGTCTCCACTTGCCTTTGCAATCTTCATAGAACCTCTGAGCCAATGGATAAGACAAAATCAAGAAATTCAGGGTGTTGCACTTGGTCGGAAGGAACATAGAATAGCGCTCTTTGCTGATGACATTTTAATATACCTAGGGCAGCCGGACACTTCTTTACCAGAACTAATCTCAGTTTTTTCAGACTATGGAGATTTATCGGGGTACAAATTAAACATGCATAAAACCCAAGTTTTAACATTCAACTATGGCCCAAATCATTATTCACTAAGTGAACTCAAAACTAACTGGGAGTTGGAGTCTGTGAAATATCTGGGGGTCAATATCCCGAAACAACTCAACAAAATTATAACACTAAACTATGATCTACTGGTGACAAAAATAAAATCTGACCTAGCAAGATGGAATATGATACCATTCTTGGGTACTGCACAAAGAATTGAAGCAGTCAAAATGAATATACTTCCACGTCTTCTATACCTTTTCCAAACAATACCGGTAGAACCTCCCAAAAAAACATGGCAGGAGCTGGACAGAAGGATCTCAAGATTCATATGGCAGGGCAAGAGACCTAGAATCAGATTTAGAACCTTACAGCTAAACAAAGACAAAGGTGGGCTCACGCTGCCAAATATCAGGGACTATTTTAAAGCCACACAAATTAAAACTTTAATAGAGATATGTAACCCAGTCTACACTGCACAATGGAAGGAGATCAAATGCCAAATAACAAGTGACATCCCCCTACAGGCGATAATAGGGAACAATGCCTTACCTAAACTCTTGAATAACACTAACCCGTGGATAGAGACCTCGCTAAAAAATTTGGTTTAAGATAGTCAGAGAGAATCAAGCTAAAGAGCCCTATCGACTTCTGCAATGGATTGCCTATGATCAAGACTTTACCCCCAATAAAACAGACACTAGATTTAAAGAGTGGAAAGAGAAAGGGCTGATAAAATATTACCATTTTTTTAAGGGGCAAACTTTAAGAAGTTTTGAAGATTTGAAAAAACAAGGTCTAATAAATCAAGATCTTTACAGGTTCTTTCAGCTTAAACACCACATAAACAATATACTTAAAAAGGAGGATTTGGAAAGGGCCCAGTCAGGTGTTCTGAAGGTCTTCTTAATGGCATATAAAGGGATCCCAGGGATCAGATACATTTCTAAAATATACCAAGGTCTTCAAGACTTAAAAGGAGACAACACATCATATATAAAAGAGAGATGGGAAAAAGAGGGGAATTTCACTTTACAATTGGAAATATGGGAAAAGCTAAATAAACAGCAATGGAAAAGTACCTCATCCCTGCAGTGGAGAGAATTTGGATGGAAAAACTTGGTAAGATTTTTCAGAACACCTGCACAAAACAAATTTACCCATAAGGGGTTGAACTGTTGGCGCTTGTGTGGTGAAAAGACTGCAAATCATTTTCATGTGTTTTGGTCATGCCCAGTTATCCACCAATATTGGACCAATGTACAGACAATATTGGGGAAAATATTCAAAATAACAGTTCCCTTTTCTTTTGTAACTTTGTATTTGGGTTTACTACCGGACTCACTGGAAAGACGAGGAGATAAATACTTATTCAATGTTTTAATATTGGCAAGTAAAAAAGCCCTAACTAAAAAATGGATGCTGAAGGACTGTCCTACACCTGAAGATTGGATTAACGTGATTCAAGACATTTACTCGATGGAAAAGTTGACATTCGCACTGAGACAGGACATGGATGGGTTCATGAACTTTTGGCAACCCTGGATCGCATATGTGTCTTCCATTAGATCTAATCTTTGACAAATACCATTTCAATAATGGTCCCGCTCTTTGTTCCAACGCTACTCAGATGCTCTTTTACTTTTAATCACTTAATTTTCTGTTTGTTTGTTTTTTGCTGTTCTGTTTGTTTGTTCGGTTTTTTTTATTTTATTCTCTTTAATTTCACTTTTTCTTTCACTTTAAAAAAAAAAAGGGGGTGTTGTAATAGTTATCCTACCAATGTTGTCAAATAGCAAAAAATAAGGGAACATGTGATGAAAATGTAAACAATGCAATGCTGTAATGACCTGTATACCCTTTACAAAAACTTAAATTAAAAAAAAAAAAAAATCCCAGAAGTTCTGGTCGTGGAGGAGGAGTAGCAACAATTTACCATTCCAAATTACTAGTGAATGTAAAGCAAAAAACATGTTATAATTCCTTTGAGGGCCTGGTCCTCAGTATTGGGCACTTTAGCAATTTTAGGTTAAACCCAATTTTATTTGCCATAGTTTATCGTCCCCCATCAACCTACTCAGAATTTTTATCCGAATTTGCTGATTTCTTAGCTGATTTAGTGCTGAAATCTGATAGAATAATTATAGTAGGGGACTTTAATATACATGTGGATGTAGATGGTGACTGCCTTAATGTGGCATTTAATTCAATATTAGACTCGATTGGGTTTTCTCAGAAAGTAGGAAATTCTACTCATTACCTCCACCATACATTGGACCTTGTTCTGACATATGGCATAGAAATAGAAAATCTTGTAGTGTCTCCTCATAACCCTGTACTGTCAGACCATTGTCTGTTAACCTTTGATTTTACTATTTCTGACTATTTGGCTCCTAAAGAAAAATATTATTACAGTAGATGCCTCTCAGATGATGCTGTTACCAAATTTATGCAGATTGTTTCCTCTATGCCATGTGTCAACACAACGGAAATAAGCTATAGACAGCTTGCTCCTTCTGTAATTGATAACATGGTGGATAGTGTTTCAGCTTCTCTTCATCAGACTCTAGACTTGGTGGCCCCCTTAAAAAAGAAAAAGTCTAATCAGAGATTTCTAACTCCTTGGTTCAACACAGAAACTGGTAGCTTAAAACAGAAGACTCGTCAATTAGAAAGAAAATGGCCATCCACTAATTTAGATGAAATCTCTTTAGCTTGGAGAAATCATCTTTTAATTTATAAAAAATCTCTTAGAAAAGCTAGAACGAGTTATTACTCTACATTAATAGAAGAGAACATGAATAATCCCAGGTTTCTTTTCAGTACTGTAGCCAGGTTGACAAAGAGTCAGGACTCTATCAATCCTAGTCTTCCCTTAGAGCTTACTAGTCAGGACTTTATGAACTTTTTCAATAATAAAATTTCATCCATCGGAGATAAAATCAATCAGATTCTTCCCACAGTTAACTTAAATACTGTAACTACTACAACTCCATCTATTGATGTCTGTCTTGATGAGTTTACTCCAATCGACCTTTGTGAGTTAGACAAAATAGTTTCCTCATCCAAACCTTCAACTTGTCTTTTAGACCCTATTCCTACCAGATTATTTAAAGAAGTCTTCCCACTTAATGGTAGCCTTATTCTTCATATAATCAATTCTTCATTAACTTTAGGCCATGTACCGCAGGCTTTTAAAATGGCTGTAATTAAACCCTGACTCAAAAAGCCAACGCTAGATCCAGGAGCTTTAGCTAACTATAGACCAATCTCTAATCTCCCTTTCATTTCAGAAATCTTAGAAAGAGTTGTTGTTACGCAATTATTTGACCACCTACAGGGAAATGGTTTACTTGAAGAGTTTCAGTCTGGGTTTAGAATCCATCATAGTACTGAAACAGCCTTAGCGAAGGTCACTAACGACCTCCTCATTGCATCTGATAATGGACTGGTTTCTGTACTTGTCCTTTTAGACCTTAGTGCAGCTTTTGATACTATCGATCATAATATTCTACTTGATAGATTAGAACACTATGTTGGACTTAATGGAACTTCGTTGCAGTGGTTTAGATCTTATTTATCTGATAGGTTCCAGTTGTTCATGTAAATAATGAGTTTTCTTTCAACTCAAAGCTCAGTCATGGAGTTCCACAGGGATCTGTGCTAGGCCCTACTCTTTTTAGTTTATATATGCTTCCGTTAGGCAACATTATTAGAAAGCACTGTATACATTTTCATTGTTATGCTGATGACACACAATTATACCTGTCAATGAAGCCAGATGATAGTAATCAAATAGCCAAGTTAGAAGCCTGTCTTAAGGAAATCAAAGCTTGGTTGACTTGTAATTTCCTGCTATTAAATTCAGATAAGACTGAAGTCATTCTTGTTGGTCCAAAAAACCTTAGAAATTCCTTTCCAAATCAAACTTTCAGTTTGGATGCGGTTACTCTTTCTCTTAATAGCTCTGTGAGGAACCTTGGAGTTATTTTTGATCAGGATTTGTCCTTCAATTCTCATATTAAATTTGTTTCTAAGACTGCCTTCTATCATTTGCGTAATATTGCCAAGATTAGGAGCATCTTGTCTCAGAGTGATGCTGAGAAACTGATCCACGCTTTTGTTAGCTCGAGATTAGATTATTGTAATTCTTCATTATCAGGCTGTCCTAAAACATCTTTAAAAAGTCTTCAGCTGATCCAAAATGCTGCAGCAAGAGTTTTAACAGGTACTAGAAAGAGAGATCATATCTCTCCGGTTCTGGCCTCCCTTCATTGGCTTCCCATAGAGTTTAGAATTAAGTTTAAAATCCTTCTAAACAAGCTCTAAACCTTCTTCTCTAAACCTTCTAAACAAGCTCTAAACAATCAGGCTCCTTTTTATTTAAAAGATCTGATACTGGAAGATGACGGAGAGACATAAAGCTTAAACAGAGAGCTCTCCCTAGCCGGATTAAAAATCATCGGTAAATGGCCAACTCGACATAAACGGATCAATAAACCAAGGGATGAAAACACGAAGGAGCCGGGCACACGGACAAAAGCAGGGTAAAATTAAAGAATTCCTCTTCAACAACGCAGGAGAAATCGCTGAACACGAGGCCCAAAAAAACGAGGTGACTGCAGCAAGGAAAATGGAGGACGCCAAACTCGATACCATGAACATTGGCTTCGCCAATTTAGGTAAAGAGTTAAAAGACTTCAAGCGGCAACTCCAACAGGATTTAGCGGCTCTTAAGGAGGAGCTGAAAAAAGAGATGGAGGAAATTATTGGCCTCCGAAGAGAAATGGAGCGCAAGCTAGCAGAAAACATGGAGGAGCTGCGCTCTCAACGGGCATGTATGACAGAAGCACAGGCCCGAATATCGGAGCTGGAAGACTGGAAGAGCGAGGCAAGCGAGCAGCTGCAGACCCTGACGGCACAAACGCAGAGGATGCAGGAAAAAATAACCGACCTGGAGAGCAGGTCCAGACGGAGCAATATACGCATCTTCGGGATCCCGGAGGGCATTGAAGGCAACTCGATGACGAAATTCATGGATCAGTTCTTAAAAAAAGAGCTGGAGCTGCCCGGTGAAGTGGATCTGCAGATTCAACGAGCGCACAGAGCCTCGACACAGAACCCGAAGCCAAACTCTCCACCCAGGTCAGTTGTGGTAAACTTTCTGAAATATGATGTAAAGGAAAGAATCCTGACACAAGCGTGGAAAAAAAAGATACGAATTGGCGACAAACAGATATTCTTTGATCATGACTACCCGACAGAAATTGTGCAGCAGAGAAAGAAATATGCCAACATTAAAAAAACGCTGAAAGAGAAAAAAATTAGATTCCAAACGCCGCTAACGAAGATGAGGATTCATTGGGAGGACGGCGTGAAGACATACAACACAGCCAGAGAGGCAGCGCGGGACATGATGGAGCGAGGCTTTGTGGTGAGCATACCGGAGGAAGCGGCTGGAGCACCGGCGGCACTGAACGCATCACGACAGCCGGAGTGGAGGCGAGTGAGCGGCAGAAGGGGAAGAGACGTGGAGCAGCGGGCCCAGGAAAAACTGCAAGGTTTTCAACTGAAAGCCTAGATTATAACAAAGATTAAGAAAGGCACAGAAGAAATGAAGGCCAAGAAGACAAGGTAAAAGAGAAACAAACGGCTAGGAGAGGTTTAAGTGATTTTTGTTGGACATTTCTAGATTAATGACTATTACTTGGATAGTAACTACAGGTCTAGGGAGGGCCCCTCACTCTGTGAGGACATTCCCTCCACCCACCAACAGGGACCATTGGGCAGAAGAAAGGCCCAAAGTACGGAGGTCGAGATTTTTTAATGTGTTTTTATATAAATATGTGTTATTTTTGTTGTTAAAGGGGTTAGGAGCACAAGTTAAAAAAATGGAAAAACATGAATATGGGTAAAAATCTTAAGATAATGACACTAAACGTGAATGGTCTGAACTCACCTGTTAAAAGGGAAAGAATAATAAGAAAATTCAAGAAGGAAAAAGCCGAAATTATATTTATGCAAGAGACACATTTGAGCAAGACAGAACATGTGAAACTAAAGAGATTTGGCTATAAGAACTCCTACTACAGTTCATTTAAGGGAGGAGCTAAAAGGGGGGTTATGATACTAATTTCAAATAAAATACAATTTGAATGTGAACAAGAAATCAAGGATAAAGAAGGCAGGTATGTAATAATAAAGGGAAGAATAGATGGTTTGCAGATCACATTAGTGAACATCTATGCCCCACCAGAAAGTGACAAGGGTTTTTTTCAACATCTGTTTGATCTCATAGCAACACACAGTGAAGGAGTCCTAATTTGTGGAGGAGACTTAAATGCTGTCATGGATCATGAAGTTGACACAACAAGTGTTAAGAAGACAAAAAAACATGTAACAAAGTTCATAAGAACCTCAGTGGCAGAAATGGGTATGTAGACATATGGAGGGACCTGCACCCACTCGAAAAAGACTATACACATTATTCAGCAGTCCATAAAGTACACTCTAGAATAGATTACTTCCTTGTGAATGAAGGCGACAGACACAGGGTGAGAAATTGTCGGATTGGAGGGGCAGAAATATCAGATCATAATCCTATATACATGGAAATACATTTAAACAATAGAAAACGACAAACAACATGGAAACTTAATGTAGGACTGTTAAATGATGAGAAAATGAAAGAAAGAATAAAAGTAAACATAAACGAGTATATCCAAGAGAATGACAATGAAGAAGTGGACCCAACAATACTATGGGATGCACTAAAAGCCGTGTTAAGAGGTAAATTAATTGTTGAAACAGGAAAAGCAAATAAGTCTAAACTGGAAACATATGAACAAAGATGTGAGAGACTGAGGGAATTAGAACGTAAACATCAAAACACAAATGACCCAAAAATATACCAAGAAATTAAAGAAGAAAAAATAAAGATAAAAGAAACACAAATAGATGAAATTGAAAGGAAAAATAGATATCTAAAGCAAAAATATTATGAAACGGGACCAAAAGCCACAAAACTGCTGGCAAAACGGTTAAGAAAACAACAAACAGTGAATAATGTATATAAGATTAAAGACCCCATCACAAATAAAACCACAGTTAACCCAGAAAACATCGAAGAAATATTCCATAATTTCTATCAAGAACTATACTCGCAACCTGAAGAAACAAATGCTAAGGATATTAAAAAATTTCTATGCACATTGGACTTGCCATCAATAGGAAATCAACAAAATGAAAAGCTAACAGCAGAAATAACAACACAAGAGATTAGAGATGTGATTAAGTCACTTAAAAATGGTAAATCACCAGGTAGTGATGGATACCCCTCTGAGTTTTATAAACTGTTTATAGAAGAACTCACGCCACAGCTCCTAAAGTCATTTAATTGGACATTAAACAACAACAAAATACCTCCATCATGGAATGAAGCCATTATTTCAGTTATTTTAAAGCCAGGGAAAGATGGAGAACAATGCGGAAACTATAGACCAATCTCTTTATTAAATGTGGATTATAAAATATATACAACAATTATATGTAAACGAATAAAGACATTCTTGATGGAATTGATAGAAGATGATCAAACTGGTTTCATAGAGGGGCACCAAACACATGACAATATCAGGAGAACAATACATATAATTAATCAAATACATAAAGAAAAGAAAAGCGCAGTAATAATGAGTTTAGACGCAGAAAAAGCATTTGACAGGGTTAACTGGAAATTCCTATATAGAGTGCTGGAACGCTTTGGATTTAATGAAAAATCAGTACAATGCATAAGGACGCTGTATCAAGAACCTGTGGCAAGAATCAAGATAAATGGTAGCTTAATAGACAAAGTAAATATACAAAGATCAACTAGGCAGGGATGCTGCTTATCGCCCACCTTGTTTGCTCTGTTCATAGAGCCACTGGCTCAAGCGATGCGACAAAGTAAGAAATTAAAAGGTGTAACAGTAAAGGGAGCGGAACACAAGATTGGGCTATTTGCAGACGATATTATAGTTTACCTTGAACAACCAGATGAATCAATAATGGAAATGATGAACTTGATAGAAAATTTTGGAAAATTATCAGGATACAAGATAAACATAACAAAAACACAAATACTGACATTCCACTATAACCCTCTAAACCAGATAACTGATAAGATCAAACTAAACTGGAAACAAAAAGAAATAAAATACCTTGGAGTGAACATACCTAAAGATCTAAGCAAAATCTATAAAGCAAACTATGATAGGTTGGAACAAGAAATAAAAAAAGATATTGATAGGTGGTCAATCTTAAATATGGATCTGAATTCAAAAATTGAGACAGTCAAAATCAGCATACAGCCTAGATTACTTCACCTCTTCCAGGCTCTACCAACAGAGATTCCAGGTGCCCAGTTCTCAAAGTGGGACAGGATGATACCGAGATTTGTTTGGGGAGGTAAAAAAACCAAGAGTGAAATATAAAACTCTCCAGTTACCAAAAGAGAAAGGAGGCATGGGCCTACCGAGTTTAAAGGAATATTACTACTCAGCACAAATAAGATATATCATATGTTGGTGCGACGAAGGATATGAGGCAAAATGGAAAGAAATGGAAAAGGAAATTTTTTATTTTATTTTATTTTTTTGTTACTTATTTGTACCCGTAGGTAGATTTGGTTTGCAGTCTGGTGACAATCCACCGGCTGCCGGTCGCTGCGTGCGCGAGCGCCCTAAACCTACATGTTTTTGGTATGTGGGAGGAAACCAGAGAAATCCCGGCGCAAACCCACGCAACACGGGGAGAACATGCAAACTCCACACAGCTCACTGTTGGTCGGGGCCTGGGATCGAACCCACGATCTCATGATCCCCCGGCCGAGGGTAAACTGTGCTGCCACAGTGCTAAACCACTGCGCCACCGTGCAGGACTCCCAGTACAAAGCATAATAGGAGATAAAGATGCATATAAGCAAATCAAACAAATAGACCCAATCACTAAATTTACTTTGGAACTGTGGTATAAAATAGTACAAAAGTATAATATAAAGGAAGACATGAAACTACTGAAATGGGTAGCATTTGACAGTCAGTTTGAACCAGCAAAGCAAGATAGGGGATACAAAAATCTGGTGAACAAGGGAATCACAGCATTGGGCAATATCGGAAAAAAAGATCTCGGTGTAGAGGATGCCTTCACAAACGAGACTGAGTTTATTTCTCAGGAGAGGTTTATTGAAAGTCTACATCCTCTAACAAGCAAGTATCTCAACAAAAGAGGGAGAACAATCATTCGACACAGCTCTTATACTCCCCAGAGACACAAAACCCCCCAACATCAAATATTACATTCCCAGCCCACAGTCCTTCAGTAAACATATAGCTTTCGAGGCTCCTTGGCGTCACCTCCTGCTGGGACATTCTCTCTGACTTCCCGTCTTCCAAGAAAACACTTCACACCTCCCGAGGTCTCCGCCGGGTCAGGACTCCTTGGCCGTTTAGACGTGAAGTTCCCAGAGTATGCACCGTCATGCCTACTGAACATATGTGAGGGGAAAATGCATACCATACATGCATACTATATATGGGCCCTAAATGCGCACCATATAACCCCCGCCCCCAAACGTCTAAATAAGGACAACTTACACCCCAGATGCATAGAATCATGACATATTACACAGAACGAAAATGAAAAATTTTTTTTGGCACATCTCACACATCCAACTGCTTGGGCTTCAACCGCCTGCCATACCTGCTGTGAGCAGGTCTCGCTCTGCCTGTGGCTGTCTCTTGCATCTGTGGATCAGAGTCATTAGCACATCGTTGTGAAAACTTAGCAGAGTGTCTCCCCGGTGGCCTGCCCCGACGGGGGGCCCTGGCTACCTGCACTTGGTCATCAGCTAACACAAAAGCGGGCTTGAGTCTGTTAATGCAGACTAAGTCCCTCCTGTCTCCCAAATCGAGCAAAAAATGTTTTTCCCCGGTTTCTAACACTCTGAACGGTCCATCATAAGGTGGTCTTAAACCTAACCTTTGTGCGTCGTGTCTAACAAAAACGAATTCTGCATTCTTTAAGGCTTTAGGCACAAAAACGCGGGGAAAGCTGTGATGAACTGGACCGGGGAGGGTGTGTGATCCCGCGTCGCTCTGCAGCAGCTGAGCGGGGGGGGGCGATCTGGTGCGGGGTTCTCAGGAAGGAATTCTCCCGGTAACCGGAGAGGTTGGGCGAAGACTAGCTCGGCCGGAGAGGCTTGCAAATCTTCTTTAGGTGCCGAACGCAACCCTAATAAAACCCATGGAAGCTTATCAACCCAATTTGTGTCCGTGAGAGCCGCTCTGAGGGCTGCTTTCAATGACCGGTGAAAGCGTTCGCACAAACCGTTGGCCTGGGGGTTATACGCAGTGGTGCGATGAATTTTCACCCCCAGGCTGAGTGCCATGGATGACCAGAGCTCGGAAACAAATTGGGGTCCTCTGTCAGACGTTATGTCTGACGGGACTCCAAAGCGCGCGACCCAAGTCGTTAAAAAAGCGCGCGCAACGTCTGCTGCTGTGGTTGACGCCAGAGGAATCGCCTCTGGCCAGCGCGTAGTGCGGTCCACCATAGTTAGAAGGTGTGTGAACCCCTGTGACAGCGGGAGGGGTCCCACCAAGTCGACATGCACGTGGTCGAAGCGTTTGGCTGGGATGTGAAAAGGTTCTAGAGTGGCCCGCGTGTGCTTGTGTACCTTTGCTCTTTGACACGCTGCGCAGGCTGTGGCCCATTCTTTGACCTGTTTACGCAGCCCCGGCCAAACAAACTTCTCTCCCACCATTTTGATCGGCGCGCGAACGCCCGGATGTGCCAGCAAATGTATTAAGTCAAAGGCGCGGCGACGCCATGCAGCTGGGACCACGGGGCGGGGGCGCCCCGTGGAGATATCGCAGATTAGGGGGGGCATACCTCTTTGATGCACCCTTTGCTCCAGCCTTAGCCCTGTTGGCCCAGACTGGAGCGCGCGCACGTCCACGTCATTAACCTGCTCGGCGGCCATGGCTGCATAATCTAACCCAACGCAGACCGGGGCTGTGAGCGCGTCCGCGCCGCAAACCTGGCCCGCGTCTACAGCCGCCGAGTCTGCCCCCTGGGGGCCTGGCAGTGCAACTGCGCGCGAGAGGCAATCAGCCACGACATTGTGTTTGCCCGCCACGTGTTGAATGTCGGTGGTAATCTCCGAAATCGCAGCCAGCTGTCTCTGTTGTCGGCCCGACCAAGGCTCTGAAATTTTGGCCATTGCAAATGTTAATGGTTTATGGTCTACAAAGGCGGTGAAACGGCGCCCCTCCAACCAGAACTGGAAGTGGCGGATGGCCAAATGCAGGGCTAAAAGCTCCCTTTCAAACATGCTGTATTTACGCTCGTTATCGCGCAATGTTTTGCTGAAAAACGCAAGTGGTTGCCAGCTCCCTGCTACCAGTTGCTCGACAACTGCCCCCACTGCCACGTCGGAAGCGTCCGTGGTTAGCGCCATGCGAGCTGCTGGCACGGGGTGTGCCAATAACGCAGCGTTCGCGAGGGCCGATTTGACTTGTGAGAAAGCGCGCTCCCGGTCCGGGGACCACTCGACCCTAGATGCAGGTTTTTGCTTCTTCAGTGCCGCGTACAATGGGTGCATGAGCCGTGCCGCGTTGGGGAGGAAGCAGTTATAAAAATTGACCATCCCCAAAAATTCTTGCAGTGCCTTAACTGTCTGCGGTTGAGGGAAATCCGTTATCGCGCGCACTTTATCCGGCAGCGGGACCGCGCCTTCTGGAGACACGCGGTGCCCCAAAAAATTGATTTGCGCTACCCCGAACTGGCATTTCACTGGGTTAATTATCAGCCCGTGTTCTGTCAGCCTCTGAAAAACGGCTGTGAGGTGGCGTTCGTGTTCGGCTTCAGATGTACTGGCTACCAAAATATCATCCAAATAAGCGAACACGAAAGGGAGGCCGCGCAGCACTGCATCCATCATGCGTTGGAACGTCTGTGCGGCGCCTTTGAGGCCGAAAGGCATGTGCAAAAACTCGAAGAGCCCGAAAGGGGTTATAACTGCCGTTTTGGGTATGTCTTGCGCGCGGACTGGGACTTGGTGATAACCGCACACCAAATCTATTTTGGAAAAGATGCGCGCCCCCGCCAAATGTGCCGAAAAGTCCTGGATGTGCGGAATCGGGTAGCGGTCGTGTGCTGAAGCATTATTTAATCTGCGGAAATCACCGCAAGGGCGCCACGAGCCGTCAGCCTTGGGCACCATGTGCAGGGGTGATGACCAAGAGCTGTTAGAGCGTCTAACAATGCCCAGTTTTTCCAAGTTGGCAAATTCCTCGCGTGCGATGGCCTGTTTAGCTGGGTCCAAGCGCCGAGCTTTTGCAAAAACAGGGGGGCCAGAGGTAGTTATGAAATGCTCGACCCCGTGTTTGGCAACTGACGCTGAAAATGTTGGGACCGTGAGTGTTGGAAACTGATTGAGTAGTGCATGAAACTTACCACCCGCAGCTGTGACATTGGGACGTGCAGAAGGCAGGGCCACCCGAGCTGTGCAGGAGATAGAGTAAAAAGACAGTGCATTTACAATACGTCTATTAGCAAGATCAACCAATAAATTGTTTGAGCATAAAAAGTCAGCACCTAGCATGTTGTTGCTAACTGCGGCCACGACGAAGGTCCACTCGAAGGTGCGGCCGTGGAGAGATAGGAGGAGCGTCTTCTCCCCATAGGTTTTGATCGTGGAGCCGTTCGCCGCTACCACCAGGGGTCCGCTGGCAGGCGTCAGCATGTCCGCGTAGGCAGGCTTGACAAAACTCAGCTGAGAGCCTGTGTCCACCAGGAATTCTTTCCCCGAATTTGCGTCTGTCACGAAAAACAGCTTGTTCTTCGTGCCGAGAGTCGCCGCTGCTACCGGCTCCCGGTCCTGGCGTTTCCCTGGCACTGGTATCGGCACGGTGGGGTGCATCTGCGCGCTCTCTCGGCGAAGCATCGATGGTAGAAACAGAGGGTGTTGTCAGCTCCGCTTCTCCAGGCCTCTGCCGCTGCCGACGTCAGTGGATCCGGTGCTGCAGCCTCTGGTCTCCCCTCGTCTCGCGGGGGTGCGTTCAGCTCTGCTGCTGCCGTCGTGGCTGCGTGCCGTCTATGGGTGTTGACGAGCCGCTGTGCCTCCTGGCCCAGCTCGTGGTAGTCACGGTTGTTGAGTAGCTGTGAGCTGGCCAGGGTGACTCTCACTGCTGGCGGTAGCGTTCTGAGAAAGAGGTGGGCGAAGATAAAGCTGTCGTCATCCTCGCCCCTCAGGCCCATCATCTTCGCCATCAGATCTGCCGGCCTGTCTGCTTCCCCTTCTGTCAGCGCCAGGAGCTTCTCTGCTCGCTCTCCCAGCGAGGGAGTGAAAGCTCGAATGAGGGCGGCTTTCAGTGCGCCATACTTGTCGTCTTGGGGCGGGTGGTTGGTCAGGCTCTCCACCCGCTGCACTGTGAGGCTGTCCAGCTTCGCGACGACATGGTAGAACCTCATTGCATCCGCTGAGATTCCCCGAAGGTGGAACTGCGCCTCCACAGTGGTAAACCAGGAGCGCGGGTTATGTTGCCAGAAATCGGGCAGCTGTAGTGCGGTAGCTGCGTTAACCCGGTTGGCTCCTGAAGAGTCCGGTGCGGAAAGTTCACCGTCACCGGCCATGGTTTGTCGTAGGTCACCAGTGTAGAGGATGCCTTCACAAACGAGACTGAGTTTATTTCTCAGGAGAGGTTTATTGAAAGTCTACATCCTCTAACAAGCAAGTATCTCAACAAAAGAGGGAGAACAATCATTCGACACAGCTCTTATACTCCCCAGAGACACAAACCCCCCCCAACATCAAATATTACATTCCCAGCCCACAGTCCTTCAGTAAACATATAGCTTCCGAGGCTCCTTGGCGTCACTATTGTCTTTCAACACTTCAGCCTCGGGGGCTCTTGCTGGGACATTCTCTCTGACTTCCCGTCTTCCAAGAAACCACTTCACACCTCCTGAGGTCTCCGCCGGGTCAGGACTCCTTGGCCGTTTAGACGTGAAGTTCCCAGAGTATGCACCGTCATGCCTACTAAACATATGTGAGGGGAAAATGCATACCATACATGCATACTATATATGGGCCCTAAATGCGCACCATATCGGGAGCTTTGTAAACATCAGAAGAAAATTTAAACTAGAAAGATCGGAATTCTTCAGATATCTGCAGATGAGAGACTATTATATGAAGAAGATTAGGCATAACCTCCAAACAGATGTGAGCGAGATTATACAATTCATTTTAAGCTCATATGCAGGAAATAAAATAAGAATTATTTCAAAGCTATATCAGAAACTTATGGCAAACAAACATTCAAGTAACTATATAAAGGAGAAATGGGAGAAAGAGCTCAATTTAAACATAACAGAAGAAAGCTGGCAGGAAATATGGAAAACACAACACACATCAACAAATTCAAGGACATGGAGGGAATTTGGATGGAAAAACCTGATTCGCTTTTTCATTACACCACAGATTCAAAGAAAATATACAAATACCCAATCTTTATGCTGGAGGGGCTGTGGGGCTCAAAATGCAGACCACTCACATATGTTTTGGAAATGCTGCAAAATCTCATCATTCTGGAAATCTATACATGTGACAATACAGAGGATATTAGGATATAATATACCAATGAACTGTAACCTGATGTACTTATGTGATCTTAAAAGAGACAATGTAATACAGGCTGAGGACAGATATCTAGTTAAAATCTTGTTGATTGCATGTAAAAAAAACAATCACAAAAAAATGGCGATCAGAAGTTCTTCCTGACCAAGAGCAATGGACTGACATTGTTGAGGACATACGTATGATGGAAAAACTAACATATCGACAAAGAATGCAAGAAGGACTATATGAAAAAAAATGGCGGAAATGGACACACTACAAAGTGCAACGAGACAGAAATTGAAAGAATAACCAAAGACACTGGAAAAACCAGAAGAATTAAGAGATGGAAGCTAAAAACTTGATGCTCCAACATTTGTCTCCCCCCCCCTTTTTTTTTCTTTCTTAATCTAGCCCCTTTGTTTTTTAAATGTAGACTGTGATCTGAATGCAATATATATAATGAAAAATGAATAAAAATCTAAGTTACAAAAAAAAAAAAAGATCTGATACTACCCTATTATCCTAACAGAGCACTACGCTCCCAAAATGCAGGATTACTTGTAATACCTAGAATCTCCAAAAGTACAATGGGAGGCAGAGCCTTCAGTCATCAAGCTCCTCTCCTGTGGAATCAGCTGCCAATCTGGATTCGGGAGTCAGACTCGATCTCTGTTTTTAAGAATAGGGCTAAAACCTACCTTTTTGATATAGCCTACAATTAGGGAGGGATCATGTGTTTCTGAACCCTCCCTTAGTTAGTTATGCTGCTAATAGGTTTAGTCAGCCGGGGGACCTCCAGTAATGCACTGGGCCTCACTCCTTTTCTCACTCTCAATGAAATATTTTTTTTGCTGGTCATTAACATTTGTTTGTTCTCTCCCATAGATTGATTCCCCATCGTGCTGTTTGCTCTCTACATGTCTGTTCTTTTCTTCTTCTCTATCCCCTCACCCCCCAGCCAGTCGCAGCAGATGACTGCCCCTCCCTGAGCCTGGTTCTGCTGGAGGTTTCTTCCTGTTAAAAGGGAGTTTTTCCTCTCCACCGTCGCCAAGTGCTTGCTCACAGGGGATCGCCTGATTGCTGGGGTCTTTCTGCAACTGTGGGGGTTCCCCCTACAGTTGATAGTGCTATGAGATGACTGTTGTTGTGAAATGGCACTATATAAATAAAGTTGAATTGAATTGAATTGAACTGAACATACATTATCACTCCACCGCCCCTTGCTTTGCCACTGTCTGGTGTTCGGTCTGCCCGTATCGCGTGGAAACCCTCCAGCTCAATGTTAGCATCTGCTGCTAGTTCAGATAGCCACGTCTCGGTAAACAAAAGGAGAGAGCATTCCCAGTATACGCTATCGTAGCGGGAGATAGCCGCTAGCTCATCTACCTTCCTACCTATTCTTTTTTGTTTTTCTAGTACTAGCTTTTTCTCTGTCTTAATAATAATAATAAGTTTATTTATAGACCACTTTTCACAGACAAAGTCACAAAGTGCTTAATATGGTAAAAAACAAAACAAAAACACAGGCACATAAAACAGTAAAAAAAACAAAAACAAAGTAGAAAGTAAAAGCACATAAAAATACAATCAGCCAATAGTTAATTAAAAAGCCAGGCTAAAAAGGTGGGTCTTTAGTTTCTTCTTAAAAACACCAATGGAAGGTGCAGATCGAAGTTCAAAAGGCAAGGAGTTCCACAGTCTGGGAGCAACAGCAGCAAAGGCTCTATCGCCTTTGGTTCTGAGCCTAGTGCAAGGGACTACCAATAGATTCTGATGAGAAGACCTGAGAGACCTGCTGGGCTGGTGAAGAGAGAGCAGGTCACTAATATAAAAAGGTGCCTCTTCATGAATGGCTTTGTAAGTAAGAACAAGAACTTTAAAATCAATTCTATAATTTACAGGAAGCCAATGCAAGGAGGCCAAAACAGGAATGATATGACAGAATCTACTGGACCTAGTTAGTAATCTTGCAGCAGCATTCTGGACTAACTGTAGGCGGTGTAAAGAGGATTTGCTAAGACGTGTGAAAAGAGCATTACAGTAGTCCAAACGTGAAGAAACAAAGGCATGAATAATGATTTCTAACTGAGTGTAGGAAACCAATGACCTAATTCTGGATATATTCCTAAGGTGGAAAAAACAACTCCGGGTCAGAGATTTGACATGCTGATCAAAACTCATTTTCTGTGTCTTGTTGTCCCTCCAGATGCTCCACAGTTACATGACTTTAAGGAGGAGGTTCTCACTGTCCAGCAGCTCTGTAATCAGGAGAGGAACTCCAGTCTGGACCAGGAGGAACAAGATGCGGCACGGGTTAAAGAGGAAGAAGAAGAACTCTGTAGCACTCAGGAGGAGGAAGACTTTGGACTGAAACAAGAGACTGATACCTTCATGGTGACTCCTACTGATGAGGACAATGACAAGAGTGAAACTGAAGCAAACAGTGAGCAGCTCCTCTCTCACAACTCTGCTGACACTGAGAGCCAAGACCAGGGAGCAGGTCAGAACATAAAGCCAGGATCAAGTAAACATGAAGAGCCAAAGAAGAGACTTGACAGAAAGAGAAGTGACCGTAACAATGTAGACAACTCCTCCATGTCAGAGAATCAGTGTGATGCTGACACAGGTGAAAAGTCTGTAAAATGTTCTGACAATGACAAAGACTGTAAAAATGAGTCCCAGAAGGAGAAACGTCACACAGTTAAGTCATGTATTTGCAACACATGTGGTAAAAGATTCAGGTATAAGAGTCAATTATCAATTCATGAGAGAATTCACACAGGTGAGAAGCCATTTTCTTGTAAAACATGTGGGCAGAGTTTTAGTCAACGTGGTACTTTGAAAATTCACATGAGAATTCACACGGGTGAGAAGCCATTTTCTTGTGAAACATGTGGGCAAAGTTTTAATAGACTTAATAGGTTGAGAACTCACACGAGAATTCACACAAGTGAGAAGCCATTTTCTTGTGAAACATGTGGGCAGAGTTTTAGTCAGAGTTGTAATTTGAAAACTCACATGAGAGTTCACACAGGTGAAAAACCATTTTCTTGTAAAACATGTGGGCACAGTTTTAATCACCGTGGTAATTTGAAAAAACACATGAGAATTCACACAGGTGAAAAACCATTTTCTTGTAAAACATGTGGGCAGAGTTTTAATAGACTTGATAGGTTGAAAACCCACACGAGAATTCACAAGTGAGAAGCCATTTTCTTGTGAAACGTGGGCAGAGTTTTAATCAGCGTTGTAATTTGAAAACTCACATGAGAATTCACACAGGTGAAAAAAACGACCTAAGGAGCATCTGGAATCTGCAGGAAGCAGATATAATACCTGTGGTGGTGGGAGCAACTGGGATGGTGAAGAAAAAACCTAAAAAAATATCTACAGGCGATACCCGGCTGTCCTAGCATCTGTGAAATGCAGATCTCAGCATTAAGAGGAACAGTCTCTATCTTGAAGAGAGCCCTCAGATACAAAGCGTTTTGTTTTGATTTAAAGTGTAACCATAGACCCCTGGTTGGGGCCCATTGCACTTGTAATGAAATGAGATATAAATAAATAAAACAGTGAAAAACCATTTTCTTGTAAAACATGTGGGCACAGTTTTAATCAACGTGGTAAGTTGAAAATTCACATGAGAATTCATACAGGTGAAAAACCATTTTCTTGTGAAACATGTGGGCAGGTTTTTAATTGACTTGATCATTTGAATTCTCACATGAGAAGCCACACAGCTGTGAAGCCATTTTCTTGTGAAACATGTGGGCAAAGATTTAAGCAACATCATACTTGGAAACGACACATGAGAATTCACATAAGTGTGGCATCAGATTCTCCTCAGGCTATTTCAGGAAATCACTCTTCGTCTTAAAGAAACTCTCACTCAACTTCTGGTCAAGAATTGCTGTTTTCCTTCCTCTAAGGACCTCTCATAAAAACACGTCCCATGGAGAGGGGTGCAATAAGGATTGCTTTTAACGGATTAAGTGCACCATCAAACCTTTGGAGTTCCGGACTTCCGGTTATGGCGGCCACATAGGAAGACGTGGTTCACTCTGCTCTGCTCCTAAAAATAAAAAGTTGGCAAATAACTCTTCCAATTGGAACAAAACCTATCCCAGCATTTGGGCGCGGATATGCCGGTAAAGCCTAAGGCTGGGAAATTAGGTGGAGGAAAAACTGAATCGTCGAAACAGTCCAAGTTAACAGACTTCAACGCTCGTGACGAAGCAGGAAAATCACCAGAGACTATGGCGGAGCAAGCTAGCGGCGTAGCGGTGACTGCTGGCGAGGGCACAGGTGCGGTGCTCGCTGCCATTAGCACAATGAGAGCAGACTTTTCTTCTAAATTTGATGGGATTATAGCAGCAATAGAAGGAATTAGAAAGGAAATAATCGACTGTATGGAGCGAGTATCGCAGGTGGAGCTCCGAATTTCCAGCGCTGAGGATGACGTCACCAGCCTACAATTAAAGGTGCGCACATTGGAATTAAAAAATAAACGTCTGGAAGATAGTGCCCTGGACTTAGAATCCCGGTCGAGATGGAACAATCTGAGGCTGGTGGGCCTCCCGGAGGGAACGGAGGGGCGAAACCCATGTTCCTTTTTGGAAAAGTGGATTCCAGAAGCGCTGAACAACGTGGAGCTGCAGTCATCGGTCGTCTTAGAGAGCGCCCACCGAATCGGCCCACTGAGAGATAATAAGGCACCACCGAGGACGCTGATTATGAAGTTCCTCAGCTACAGAGACAAGATGACGATCTCCAACGCGGCGCGAGCTAAAGTAGAAATTAAATATCAGGATCAACAGGTGCGGTTTTACCCAGATTTGACCACAGGAATCCAACAATCAAGGAAACAGTTTGACCCCGCCCGTAGAGAGCTGCACAACCTCGGGATTAGTCATGGAGTGATTTATCCGGCAAGACTGCTGGTCACATATAAAGGGAGAACCCACACCTTCAAGACCCCTGAGGAGGCGCAGGTGCTTATCAAGCAGATCCAAGAAGAGACTGGTGGGAGCTAAGCATGAACAAAATATAAAGGTAGAATATTTAAGCATTTGCACAGGCATCTGACTGATCTGAAGCATATAGCAAGTTAACAAAATATAGATCACAAAGATCTATAGATAACAAAAGATCACAAAGATCTATAGATAACAAAATATAGAGTTATGTTATGCTCCTCAGCTCCCTCCGTACAGAGGGAGCTGAGGAGAAAGATCAGAGAAGGCAAGGACAGCTTCAGGAAGAAGATGGAGGACAAGCTGCAACAGAGCGACATCAGCGGGGTCTGGAGAAACCTCAAAACCATCTCGGGGCTCCAGAATACCTCCCCCCAGGCCACGGGGGGGCAGGGAGTGGGCGAACAACCTGAATCTGTTTTTCAATAGATTTGACCAACCGCCCTCCCCCCTGTCTGCACAACAACCACTGCTGCCTCTAAGAAATCAAGTCCTGCTGCCCACTCCCCACTCCACCGACACCCCCCCCCCAACTCCCAACACACAGCCCCCCATCCTGACCCTGACCAAGACCCAGGTGAGGACGGAGCTGAGGAAGATCAAGGCGAGGAAGGCGTCGGGACCGGACGGCATCAGCGCAAAGCTCCTCAAGTCCTGTGCAGACCAGCTGTGTGGGATTGTGACGTATATCTTCAACATGAGCCTGAAACTGGGGAGGGTACCACAGCTGTGGAAAACATCTTGTGTGGTACCTGTACCAAAAACTTCCCACCCCAAAGACCTGAACAGCTACAGACCAGTGGCCTTGACGTCCCACTTGATGAAGACCCTGGAGAGACTGCTCCTTGCTCATCTCCGCCCCCTGGTGGAACCAGCGATGGATCCACTCCAGTTCGCCTACCAGCATGGCATTGGGGTGGAGGATGCGGTGATCTTCCTCCTTCACCGTTCTCTGTCCCACCTGGAGAAGCCCAGGAATATGGTGAGGATCATGTTCTTTGACTTCTCCAGTGCTTTCAACACCATCCAACCGATGATCCTGAAGGACAAGCTGCTGCGCGCAGGGGTGGACCAGCACCTGTCATCATGGATCCTGGACTACCTCACGAACCGGCCTCAGTTTGTGAGAACCCGGGACTGTGTTTCCGACACGATCATCAGTAGCACGGGGGCCCCCCAGGGAACGGTGCTGGCTCCCTTCCTGTTCACTCTTTATACTGAGGACTTCTCACACAACACAACACATTGCCATCTACAGAAGTTCTCTGATGACTCTGCGATCGTTGGTCTCATCTCCAACGGAGATGAAGCTGAGTACAGAGGGCTTATCCAGGACTTTGTGGACTGGTGCCATCGGAACTGCCTCCAGATCAACGCGAGGAAAACTAAGGAGCTGGTGGTGGACTGCCGCAGGCATGGGCAGCCCCTCATAGCACCAGTAAATATACAGGGAACAGACATCGAGATGGTGACATCCTATAAGTACCTGGGTATTCATCTGAACAATAAACTAGACTGGTCACACAATACTGACGCACTCTACAAGAAGGGACAGCGCAGGCTGTTCCTGCTGAGGAGACTCAGGTCTTTTGGTGTACAAGGGGCGCTGCTGAAGTCATTCTATGACACGGTGGTGGCATCAGCCATCACTTTTGGAGTGGTCTGCTGGGGCAGTGGCATTACTGCAGCCGATAGGAAGAGACTGAACAAACTGATTAAGAAAGCTAGCTCTGTCCTGGGGCAGCGCCTTGATCCGATGGAGGAGATAGGAGAGAGAAGGACGGTGGCTAAACTGTCATCTCTGCTGGAGTCCGAGTTCCACCCTATGCAGGACATACTGGATGCACTGAGGAGCTCATTTAGCAGCAGACTACATCATCCCAGGTGCACAACCGAGAGGTTTCGTAGGTCCTTCCTACCAACGGCTGTCAGACTGTACAACCTAAGCAGGGCTGCTCGCAGAGATAGCAAAAAGACGTAACAAACTAATAGTTTTTTGAATGCAAAAGATGCAATAGACTTACACAATGGTCCTCTCCGGCATACAACTAGGAACATACCGGTCGCTATGGAGGGTGAGAATATGTATGGGCACATAATCATACCATGTAGGATAACTAAATAGATGGTTATGCTGTTTCATCCCACCTAGCAACAATGCTCTGCACTGTGTGTGTTTATATATTTACATATTTATTCCATCTAGCTACAATGCTCAGCACTGGGTGTGTTTATATTTATATATCTATATATTTATTCCATCTAGCTACAATGCTCCGCACTGTGTTTTTATATATCTACATATTATTCCATCTAGCTACATTGCTCCGCACTGTGTGTGTTTATATACTTGCATATTTATTCCACCTAGCTGCAATGCTCCGTACTGTGGGTGTTTATATATTTACATATTTATTCCATCCAGCTACAATGCTCTGCACTGTGCGTCTGTGTGTGTGTGTGTGTATATATATATTTTATAGTAATATGTACATATGTATATTAGCTGCTCTTGCTTGCTTGTTTTTTTCTTGCCTTCTGATTGTTGCTCTGAGTGTTGCTATCCCTGTGCTGTTGCAATCCTGGAATTTCCCCGTTGTGGGACTAATAAAGGCTTATCTTATCTTATCTTATCTTATAGATAAGTTATCTATAGATATTTTGTTATCTATAGATAACAAAATATAGAGTTAAGTTGGAAAACTACAGAAGAGAGTTAATGTTATGTCATTAAAAACAATAGAGTCAGGGTGATTGAGAGGAGAAAGAAAGAGTGGTTTGACTGATCCTCAAGGGTGTGGACAGTCAATGGCTATTGCGGGAGACAGAATTTTTTTTTTTATTTTGGGGGGATTACCACGAATGTGGGAAGGGGGAATGTGTTTGTGTGTAGTTTGTAGGATGAATGTTCAACCACTCATGTTTTTGCTTCTGTGTATGAGCATGTTTATATTGCAAGGTAATCTCAAACTCCTTATTGATCATAGACCAAAGTGTTAATCTTAATTTAACTTCATGGAATTGTAGAGGTCTACATAATTTAAAAAAACTTAAACAAGTTATGAATAAAATAAAAGACATAGTGTGGTGCACATATGTAGTTTCACGGGCTCACATGTGTATGACTGTTCATATTCTCTCATGTATATTCCTGTGTGCTTATTTTGGCTTCACGTCTGAAGAGGAACAAAAGGTCTGGACCTCCTGGGGACAAGAGGAGGACGAGAGAGTTGGCCTTTTGATATGCAAAGAGATGGACATGAATGGTTTCCTGACCACCCAGGTTTGGGTGGAAGAGAGAGGAACTGCAGGGGGGATGCATTGTGTTTGGGATTTAAAGACAATGGGATTTTGTACTTTGATGTCAGGGGTATAAGACTGGCAGATGTTGGGAGTTTTTCCTTCTTCTGCTTTTGAATGTTGGAGAGTGTGTTGAGAATAAAATGGAACCTGAGAAATAACTCTGCCTCATCCTTTCCACACAATCTCCACACTGGTGACCTTAAGACGTATTATGGCCGGAGACGATTCTCCTGCACCGGACTCATCAGGAGCCAGCCAAGCTAATGCAGCTACCACGGTCCAGCTTCCGGACTTCTGACAGAACAGTCCGCGCTCCTGGTTTAACGCAGTCGAGGCACAGTTCCATCTTCGGAAGGTTTCGGCAGACGCCACGAAGTTCTACCACGTAGTTGCAAAGCTGGACAGCCACACAGCCCAGCGTGTAGAGAGCCTGATCAACCACTCGCCAGACGACAACAAGTACGGCACTTTGAAGGCTGCTCTCATCCGTTTTTTCACCCCCTCGCTGGGAGAGTGAGCAGAGAAGCTCCTGGCGTTGACTGTGAAGTTGACAGACCTGATGGCGAAGATGCTGAGTTTGAGAGACGCCGAAGATGATGGCTTTATTTTCGCCCACCTTTTCCTCAGGACGCTACTGCCAGCGGTGAGAGTTACCCTGGCCAGTTCACAGCTGCTGGCCCACCGAGACTACCACGAGCTGGGCCAGGAGGCGCAACGACTCGTCGACGCCCATAGACGACACACGGCCACGACCGCAGCAGCGGAGCTGGGCGCAACATCCGGAGATGGCGGGGGGCCAGAGGCTGCTACACCAGACTCACCGACGACGGCAGCGGCGGAGGCCATGAGGCGCGGAGCGGACGACGTCCTTTGCTTTTACCATCGCCGTTTCGCCGAGAGGGCACGCAAGTGCATTCCACCGTACCAATTCAAGCGCTCGGGAAACGCCAAGACCGGGAGTTGGTAGCAGCTGCGGCTCTCGGTGAGGAGAACAAGCTGCTCTAATTGAAGGACGCGCAATCGGGGAGGCACTTCCTCATGGACACAGGCTCCCAGCTGAGTTTCATCACACCTTCCTACGCTGACCGGCTGGCATCTTCCAGTGGCCCTGTGGTGTCAGCAGCGAACGGCTCGGCGATTAAGATGTTCGGAGAGAAGACCCTGTCTCTGTCTTTACACGGCCGCACATTTGAGTGGACTTTCGTCATAGCGGCAGTCAATTTCATCATGTTAGGTGCTGATTTTTTGTGCTCACATGGTTTGTTGGTTGATCTTGCTAACAGACCCCTGGTTAATGCACTCTCTTTTTCTTCTATTCCCTGCACAGCGCGAGTGGCCCCGCCAACCGCACAAGCCAACGTCACAGCTGCAGGTGGTAAGTTCCACACACTCCTCACTCGGTTTCCAGCACTCACGGTGCCAACGTTTTCGGCGACCGTGGCTAAGCACGGGGTGGAGCATTTTATTACTACCACTGGACCGCCCGTTTTTGCAAAAGCTCGGCGCTTGGATTCAGCTAAACTGGCCATAGCGCGCGGGGAGTTCGCCAACCTGGAAAAATTGGGCATCATCCGACGTTCAAAGAGCCCTTGGGCTTCACTGCTTCACATGGTCCCTAAAACTGATGGCTCGTGGCGGCCGTGCGGTGATTTTCGCAGGCTGAACAATGCTACAGCACACGACCGCTACCCAATCCCACATATCCAGGATTTTTCAGTTCATTGGGCGGGGACGCGCATTTTTTCTAAGATAGACCTGGTACACGGTTATCATCAGGTCCCAGTCCGCGCTGAGGACATACCCAAAACAGCGGTAATAACTCCTTTCGGGCTTTTTGAGTTTTTGCGCATGCCGTTTGGGCTTAAAGGCGCAGCGCAGACTTTCCAACGCATGATGGACGTGGTGTTGCGCGATCTCCCTTTCGTGTTTGTCTACCTGGACGACATTTTGGTAGCCAGTACGTCCGAAGACTAACACGAAGACTACCTCACGGCAGTTTTCCGGAGGTTGGCGGAGCACGGGCTAATAATCAACCCAGCGAAGTGTCAGTTCGGGGTGGCCCAGATTGATTTTTTGGGGCATCGCCTCTCTCCCGAAGGAGCAGTCCCTCTGCCTGACAAGGTGCGCGCGGTGGCAAATTTTCCCCAGCCACAAACGGTCAAAGCGTTACAGGAGTTTTTGGAAATGGTGAATTTTTATAACCGTTTCCTCCCCCGTGCGGCGCAGCTCATGCAACCATTGTACGCTGCACTTAAAAAACAAAAACCCGCAAATAAAATTGAATGGTCTCCCGTGCGCGCCGGGAGCGAGCCCACGGCTCTCAGAGAAGGAGAGGAGGACACAAAGTCTGTGTCCTGCAGCAGCAGTTGAAGAGTGAGAATGAGATTCAGACAGCTTATATACTCAGCTACAACAATACATCAAAGCATTCACATGGGTCGATATGAGCATTTGCATATGAGAGGCACAGACAGGATGCATGAACACAATGCATGGATGGCACATTAACCTCACAGCAGTGAAATGCATAAATGACAGATTAGATCACAGCATGCAGCGGAAAAAACCCAGGAGTAGTGAGCTGTCTGTCCCTGTGTGTTGTGGGGGTTTTCCCAAACCGCCACACAAGGATCTTTATTAGAAAATATAAATTTGGTGAACTTATACGGTACCAATATAGATGATCAAAACTTCTTTGCTAATTTATTTCTTATTTTATCATCACTTACAGGGCAACATATAATAGCAGGGGATTTTAATTGTACATTGAATCCCGGTATAGGTAGATCAACAGGACTGGACTGTACGCACAATGGATGCAGGATGATCATTAATCATTTTATGAAAGAATTGAGATTGCTAGATATATGGAGAGAAATGAAACCACAAGTTAAAGCCTACTCTTGTTATTCTAATACCTACAAGACATTCTCACGTATTGACTATTTTTTGATCTCCACAGAATTAAGGTCCAAGATTCAAAACTGTTTCTATGATAACATTGTGATCTCTGATCATGCACCCTGCTGTCTAATATATGTAGATAAGAAATTGACAAAGGAACCAGGTAGGTGGCAATTTCAGCATAAATGGCTTCAGGATGAGGAATTTGTTAAGTACATAGAAAAACAGATGAGTTCTTTGATATCAATACTACACAAACATCAGCATGTATAAAGTGGGAGGCTTTCAAAGCTTTTATTAGGGGGCATATTATTAGTTATACAGTTTCAAAATCTAAGAAGACTCGAGAGGAGAGAGCCCAATTGGAACATAAAATAAAAATTCTCCAAGAAAAAGTGTATGCAGGAAGTGACCCAAAGTTAGAGAACGAATTACTGATTCTGAGAGCTGAATATGACAAAAAATCAGCGAATAGAGCTGCCTCGAGTCTTCTAAGATTGAAGTAATCTTTTTATGAACAAGGTGAAAAATCAGGGAAATTATTGGCATGGCAGATTAAACAACTAGAATTTAAAACACCAATTACCAGTATTATAAGTAACGGACAGGCAGTTGTAGATCCTTTAGAAATTAACAGTGCCTTTAGAGATTATCATGAAAAACTATATGATACAAAAAATGAAACTGACTTAACAAAACTAAATGGGTTTTTGGACGGATTATCTATACCGTGTATTCCAAATGAAAACAGGGAGATACTGGAGTCTAAAATTAGTCAAGAAGAAGTTGGGCTAGCCATTGATAATATGAAATCAGGAAAAAGTGCGGGACCAGATGGTCTTCCAGTTGACCTCTATAAAAAAATTTAAGAATAAATTAATAAAACCATTTTTGGAAATGGTTTTAGAAGCATTTCAAAATAGTAATTTACCACTATACATGACTAATGCCTTAATTATACTGTTGCCAAAACCAGGTAAACCCTCTAATAAATGTGAAAATATGAGGCCAATAAGCCTATTAAATGCTGACCTTAAGATAATCTGTAAAATTTTAGCGAGACGACTACCAGAAATATTACCAAATATTATTAACTGAGATCAGAATGGCTTTATAAAGGGAAGACAAGGCTTCCATAATGTAAGAAGACTATTTAATATTATCTATTCTAATAAAGAAGCACCGGATACAGCTCTCCTATTATTGGACGCCGAAAAGACCTTTGATAGGGTCGAATGGCCCTTTCTTTTCGAAGTCCTGCAAAGGTTTGGACTTGGAAATAATTTCATAAAATGGGTTCAGATAATATACAATAATGCTACAGCAGAAATCCTAACAAACAGCAATATCTCAAAATCAATAAATATCAATAGAGGATGTCGACAAGGCTGTCCACTTTCACCTTTACTGTTTACTATGGCAATTGAACCTTTAGCGATGGCAGTACGTTTACATCCACAAATAAATGGAATTAAAGTAGGACCAACAGAACATAAAATCTCCCTGTATGCCGATGACATAATTTTGTTTATGTCGAATCTTAAAAAATCAATTCCGACCTTGTTGAATTTAATAAAGAATTTTGGGGAAATATCAGGATATAAAATAAATAAAACTAAATCTTCAATATTAATGCTAAATGAGACCCAGAGAAATCACCCAGCTCCTGAGGTAAATCAATTCAATGTTGTAAATCAGTTTAAATGCTGCACGGTGGCGCAGTGGTTAGCACTGCGGCAGCACAGTTTACCCTTGGCCGGGGGATTGTGGGGATCGTGGGATCGTGGGTTCGATCCCAGCCCCCGACCAACAGTGATCTGTGTGGAGTTTGCATGTTCTCCCTGTGTTGCGTGGGTTTACTCCGGGATTTCTCCGGTTTCCTCCCACATGCCAAAAACATGCATGTTAGGTTAATTGGCTGTTCTAAATTGTCCCTAGATATCTGTTTCCTATAGGCCCTTAGAATAGAGGGTTAGTATTAATGAAAGCGCTTTGAGTGGTCTTTGTGACTAGAAAAGCGCTATATAAGTGCAGGTTAGTTAGTTAGTTAGTTAAATATTTAGGAATTCAAATTGTGCCTAAGCTAGAATTAGTCGCCAGTGCCAACTATGAAGCCTTAATGACAGACCTTAATGAGTTACTTCAGAGATGGATGTCACTACCAATGTCGATGATTGGCAGAATTAATATACTTAAAAGTAATATCTTACCCAAAATACTTTATTTATTTCAATACATTCCTTTACCACCACATTCAGATCTATTCTCAAGAATTAAAAAAAAAGTTAGTGGAATTTATATGGAACAATAGGAAGGCTAGATTACGTCTGTCCTTACTATATTTACCATTTGATCGTAGAGGTCTGAATGTCCAAACTTTATGTTGTATTACTGGTCAGCACAACTGAGGTCTATGACATATTATTTTTCATCAAATGATCCTCCTCACTGGACTGAAATGGAATCATATAATTTACCTTTACCTCTTCCCATATTCATATACTCAGACTCGGCAAAAAAAATTCCAGAAACAAGTTAAAAATCCATTTGTAAAGCATATGATCAAAATATGGTGTGAAACAAAAAAATATTTAAAAGAACCACACTTATTGTCACAATTTAGCCCAATATGGGGTAATCAATATTTTAAACCAGGGAGAGCGGATGCTGTATTTAAAGTATGGAATTTAAAAGGGATTCAAAAGATTCAAGACTTATATTTGTCATGTTCAGATAACATAATGTCTTTTGAAGAACTGAGGATCAAATTTAATCTTAATAGAACACATTTTTTTAAATATCTTCAGCTTAGGAACTTTATTCGATCAAATCAAAATAATGCTCTCATCCGACCTACTTATTCATCCTTGGAAAAAATCTTGACGAAAGATAGTAAGAGAAAGGGTATTATTTCTGAGTTTTATAACTCATTGACATTATCCTCAAGTGAAAACTCACAGAAAAGACTGAATTATTGGAAAGAAGACCTGCAAACTGAAATTTCAGAGGAACAATGGGAATTGGCTTGTACAGAAGCTCAAACCAAATCAATAAATGTACGTCTTAAATTGATACATTTTAAATGGTTAATGCGGATGTATGTTACACCGGTGGAGTTAAATAGATATAACAAAAACATACCAGATACGTGCACAAAATGTATGGAAAGTAAAGGAACCCTGTTTCATTGCTTATGGGAATGTAGAAAAATTAGAATGTTTTGGGAAGAGGTGAGGGTAACAATTGAAAAAATAATTTCAAAGCAAATCATATTGAATCCTAAATTGTTTTTGTTGGGTCTGTATCCAGAAAAGCATAACTTTAATAAGAGTGAAAGAACATTCATAGACCTCAGTTTGCTTAACGCCAAAAAATGTATTGCACTATTGTGGAAAAAGACTCATAGACCAGATGTGACTCAGTGGTTAAGACAGATGTTAACAAACCTTCCATTAGAAAGAATAACATACATACTGAAATCAAAGGAAATTGTGTTTGAGAATATATGGAGACCTTTCATTGATTATGTAAAGAATTTAAACATAACTTTTGAAGAAGGCGGCGAATGATGTGTGTGGACCTTGTAAATTCCAAACTGGTGAATGTATAATATGTATACTTATGTAATGGATTACCAAGACTAAACAGAGGAGCCATTGTTGAAGACCGCCTTTGTTAGTGGTTGTTGGTGTTTTTAGTACATTTTTTTAATTACTTTAGTGTTAGTGTTTGATTGTTTGTGTTATGTTTGTAAAAAAAAAAAAGGTTCAATAAAAAATATTGTGGAAAAAAAAAAAAAAACCTCTGGAGTTCCCGTCCAATCAGACAGTTCATGCTGATGGCACCCTTTTGTATCAGGAACTGGCCCTCTTAAAAGTCATAAAATTCTCAAAGTTTACTCCTCAACCTGTCAGGTTATGCTGATAAACTCTTGGAGTCTGTCCAGAACATCCATAAAACTCTGAACTGTCTCACACTGCATTCCACAAGTCCCTAAAAAGTTATCCACAGCCCAACAGTACCTCCTGGTGGACATCTATGAAATATGTTTCATTACTTTTTGGAACTGATAGACTTTTACTTATGACTGAACATTAACTCTTTCCAAGTTCTCATATTTCAGGATTTATTCTCAGGACACTGAAAATGATCTCATCTGTGATGGACAATAATGGGTGAAATAATTCATTAATCCTTGATTTCAGTGTGACTGCATGTTTGGAATGTTTATTAATCACTGATTTTAATGTGTGCTTGCTTTGAAAATGTTACATGAACCTTATTCTGATGTGTGTTAATTATATATGTACCAGTATAAATGCATGCTCACTGGATATTAGTCATGAATCACTGAAAAGTAGTTTAGGTTTCATATTAAGTACATAAAATGAATTTCATAGAGAATGTACAGTGGGGCAAAAAAGTATTTAGTCAGCCACCAATTGTGCAAGTTCTCCCACTTAAAAGATGAGAGAGGTCTCCAATTTTCATCATAGGTATACCTCAACTATGAGAGACAAAATGAGAAAAAAAATCCAGAAAATCACATTGAAGGATTTTTAATGAATTAATTGGTAAATTCCTCGGTAAAATAAGTATTTGGTCAATAACAAAAGTTCATCTCAGTACTTTGTTATATACCCTTTGTTGGCAATGACAGAGGTCAAACGTTTTCTGTAAGTCTTCACAAGGTTTTCACACACTGTTGCTGGTATTTTGGCCCATTCCTCCATGCAGATCTCCTCTAGAGCAGTGATGTTTTGGGGCTGTCGCTGGGCAACACGGACTTTCAACTCCCTCCAAAGATTTTCTATTGGGTTGAGATCTGGAGATGGGCTAAGCCACTCCAGGACCTTGAAATGCTTCTTATGAAGACACTCCTTCATTTCCCGGGCGGTGTGTTTGGGATCATTGTCATGCTGAAAGACCCAGCCACGTTTCATCTTCAATGCCCTTGCTGATGGAAGGAGGTTTTCACTCAAAATCTCACGATACATGGCCCCATTCATTCTTTCCTTTACACGGATCAGTCGTCCTGGTCCCTTTGCAGAAAAACAGCCCCAAAGCATGATGTTTCCACCCCCATGCTTCACAGTAGGTATGGTGTTCTTTCTCCTCCAAACACGACAAGTTGAGTTTTTACAATAAAGTTCTATTTTGGTTTCATCTGACCATATGACATTCTCCCAATCCTCTTCTGGATCATCCAACTGCTCTCTAGCAAACTTCAGACGGGCCTGGACATGTACTGGCTTAAGCAGGGGGACACGTCTGGCACTGCAGGATTTGAGTCCCTGGCGGCGTAGTGTGTTTCTGATGTAGCCTTTGTTTCTTTGGTCCCAGCTCTCTGCAGGTCATTCACTAGGTCCCCCCATGTGGTTCTGGGATTTTTGCTCACCATTCTCGTGATCATTTTGACTCCACGGGGTGAGATCTTGCGTGGAGCCCCAGATCGAGGGAGATTATCAGTGGTCTTGTATGTCTTCCATTTTCTAATAATTGCTCCCACAGTTGATTTCTTCACACCAAGCTGCTTACCTATTGCAGATTCAGTCTCCCCAGCCTGGTGCAGGTCTACAATTTTGTTTCTGGTGTCCTTTGACAGCTCTTTGGTCTTGGCCATAGTGGAGTTTGGAGTCTGACTGTTTGAGGTTGTGGACAGGTGTCTTTTATACTGATAACGAGTTCAAACAGGTGCCATTAATACAGGTAATGAGTGGAGGACAGAGGAGCCTCTTAAAGAAGAAGTTACAGGTCTGTGAGAGCCAGAAATCTTGCTTGTTTGTAGGTGACCAAATATTTATTTTACTGAGGAATTTACCAATTAATTCATTAAAAATCCTTCAATGTGATTTTCTGGATTTTTTTTTTCTCATTTTGTCTCTCATAGTTGAGGTATACCTATGATGAAAATTGGAGACCTCTCTCATCTTTTAAGTGGGAGAACTTGCACAGTTGGTGGCTGACTAAATACTTTTTTCCCCCCACTGTATGTGCTTTGAAACTTGTCAGTTATCTGACTGGTACCAGCCAGTCACCAGGCTGTCTCTCTCTGTTGGATTATGTCCTTTCATTTTATTGGTTGGTTACAGACAATGAACTGCTTCCTCATTGGACTAAAGTTCATCCAAACCTCTTGCTATGGAAGACAATTGGTTATCGTTCATGTCAGTCATACATTAATGATACTAGAAGCGCGACCCTTTAAATAGGATAAAATGCCCTCACCAGTTAGTTGCTTTTGCCTTCGTGTGTTTCTCAGTTCTGCGTTGAGTCCTTTAGTCGTCGTTTTTTTTCTGGCATCTGGGTAGGGATTACCCTTTTCTGTCAGCTCACCTCTTGACGAGAGTCAAACTCTCAAAACACTCTTCTTCCCTCTGCTTAGAAGCCATTCTTACTCTACTGAACGTTTTCGTGGACTTCGATTTTATTTTTTTTTTCCCTGCCGTTAACCCCTTGCACTCTGGTCAATTTCCCTAAAAACGCCAAAAAGTAACATACCTAAAGTAAATCAAAAGCTGTTCTTCAACCCTTTGCAGCGTCTTCATGGGGTTGGTCTCATTTAAAAGAAAACACTTTGAATTTTTTGGCAAAACAGTCATAATCCCTCTAAGTGCTCCGGCCACTGAGTAACAGTCATCTAAACATAGTGAACTTGAAGAAAATAAATTTCGCCTGGGTGTTTTTTTAGATACAAATGCTTGCAAATAACACACAGCTGTCCGATCCGGCTGGAAAATGCAACAGAAATGTAGAACCAAGTGTTATCCAGCTGAGGTCAAAATTTTGTAACAATACCACAAAAAATGAATATATTACACAGCTTTCTTCACAGGTTGTTCCCAGGCGTTTTTGAACTGTGCCAAATTGTGCCAAATGGCACAGTTTGGAAAAACGTCTGTAACTTTTGAATGATTCAATATAGAAGCTTGATGTTGGGTTCTAATGAAAGGTGACACTCAGGGCTCTGTGTGTGTGTGTGTGTGTGGGGGGGGGGTTGTTTAATTCATTCATGAATGAATGAATGAACAAACAAGCCCCCACACACAAAGAAGCATTCCACGTAAAAAATGAGTGGCTTTTTTTTTACAAGAAAAAATAACCTACAGTGCACTAAAAATTACACTAAAATATCTGTAGTGTAGAAGATAACAACTCCCCCCCTCCCGCTACAGAGGACGGACTGCGCTGCGGTCACGGTGCACCGCGGTCTACTACGCACAGTTGTACTAAAATATCTGCAATAATATCTGCAATCCGCTACAGAAGAGTAGCGGGGGGGGGGGCGTTCACGGTCCGGACGCGGCGCACGGACTGAACACGGTTTGTGCGCCGCAGTCTACTACGCACAGTTGTAATTTACCGATCGGTCAAAAGTCATTTTGGGTTACAATTTTCAGGGATAAAGAATAATTTAGCTTATAACACTTACCTGTCCACAACAGCAGTGTCGCTGGCGAACTTCTCTTCCTCATTGTCAGACGAACATGACGCTGGTCCGCTTGTTACGGACTCGTGGTTCTGGTCACGTGACCCGGTCAAACCATAATTCCATTATTGCGGTTTTGCGCTTCCATGATTGCGGTTTTGGCAAATGATTTTTCAAAACAAATAAGAACAGTAGTAAGAAAAAAAGACTGGCGAACGCGTGTGTGTCACCCAGCGGCTAAAACAAAACAGATTTTGCACGGGACGCATGCTTTCGAACTACTGTGCTTCAATTGGCTCGCTGTATTCGCAGCCGTTGGTAGGCAGGTCCTTATTGCTAGGTTTTCAGTCATTGGTTCTTCAAGGTTTCAGAAACCCAATTCAAGACTCTTATTAGTCGAATGAGAGGTCAATCACATCTAAACCAATCAAAGCACTCCTTTGGCTTTCTGTTCGCGGATGTGTCTGTAGTGGAAGAACGGAAATGCAGCTTTTTTTTTTTTCAGTGCCTCCTAGGATGCACAGTGTGCGTCCTAGGACGCCCTCGTGCGCCCTAGGACACAGAGACATGTCCGCCCACGGTACACCGAAGTGCAAGAGATTAAAGTGGACTCAGAGATTTTTGGACTTTTTCTGTTTCCTGCCTGACCCATGGACCATGACACCTCCCAGATCTTGTGGGTGTAACGGCCTAACTACCATTTTTGTCTGCCATCTAGCCTGTGTAGGCCCAGCGCCCTAATATACCTAATATATTCCTCAAATGAGGCTCTCCACTTCATCCAGAGGATCACAGGCTCCCCTCGTGCTCCAGAAACTGTGCCAACAGCCGAGGCAACCAGCACGCTCCCATTAGTCTCCTCATCGCCAAATGTTATATTGTTGAAATGACACGAGACGGAGAGCTTCTTGAGGGACATCCAACTGAACTTTATTAGACAGAACCCTCAACTATATACAGAGTGGGCCGTGCCTGCCTGACGTCACCCTGTGGGTGGGCACGGCATCCCAGACACCCAAATCTCATAACAGTATCGTCAGCAACAGAACACAGCACTTGGCTGCCCATTGTACACACAGGATGGAAGTGGTTGAAAACATCGATGGTTCCAGCACATGTAGTCTGGAATTGGTTTGTGTTGTCCAATCTTCAGATAATTATAGTTCCGAAGAATGGGATGACAATGAAGAATCTGGGGGCATCAGACCTTATAGATTTGAGTCATGCCAAGCGGACATCGTGCCTAGTGAGTCAGACTCAGAGAGTGACGGTGGAGAGGCACACATGACCGCCGCAGCAGCAGCGACAAACACATGGCAGGGGAACACCGAGTGTTATGCTTTTGTTACAGATATTGCAACAAATTATTTGTTCATAAATTTCCATTTTGACCCACTTTCAGGTGGGCACTGTCCAACATTTGCCGGTCCGAACACACGCGCCCTCTCTCTTTGACAGTCAGCTGTTCATGTTTTGTGTGCATCATCTGCCATGTTGTCAGCCAGCCAATATTGCCAACACTATCACGACGTGTTAGCCACTCCACACAGCCATGGTTCTGTTGCGCCCTTGTAGCGATGTCGGCTCTGGGGCGCAACCGTGGTTAACACGTTTCCTCTCCATGCGTTCGCTGGGTGATGTCAGCCCCTAACGGCTACCGTTTGTGTTTCTGTGTATTTTTGTAAGTCTCCACCTTTTGGGATCAGTCTTTATGTTCAATACATGTGCTGTGGTGAATCCTGCGCGTAAATCCATTCTTCCGTCCCCTCCTCGTGCACTCTTACGCAGGGCATGGAGAGGGAGGGTGAAATAACGAGGATTTACGTGCAGGGTTCACCACAGCATATTTACAATAGAGAGACAGACAATTGAGATGAGTGTGAGATGAGTATGAGATGACTGTTGTTGTGAAATGGCGCTATATAAATAAAGTTGAATTGAATTGAATTGAATTGAATTGAATTCCCAAAAAGGTGAAGACGTACAAAAAACACAAACACACTGACTGATGGCGTTTTGGGGCCGGCATCGCCCAGCGAATGAATGAGAGGAGATGTGTTAGCCACAGGTGTGCCCCAGAGCCGACATTGCTTCAAGGACGCACAAGAACCACGGCGAGCATCAGCATGCACTCACAGAAAGTAGGTCAAACTGCACGTAAATCCATTAATCCTTGCCCTCCTTGTGTGCTCCTCCTGCGTAAAAGTGCACAAGTAGGCTTATGACAGTTGGAGCTGAAGTGTGTGATGTGGTCTTTCACGGCCTGCTGCTTATCTAAGCCTGCGACACAACGTGAAGGCATAGCTGGAAAATTAAAACAAGAAACCAGAGAAACTGTGAGCTACAAAGCTGCTGTCATTCCAGTCAACAACACCGGCATCCGTTCTGTCGCTGATGTCATGGGGGTGTCGCCCTTCATTCGGTGGGCAGCACCACAGTCCAGTCAGCGGCTGCGGGTTTTTTGATGATAACTAGTTTTTGCAGGCGCTGTTGTAAATATTATATTGATCATCGACAATGACTTTTGGGTTTAGACAACACGCTAAAAAATGTCAAAATCGTGTCATCAGACCTTGAAGGTAAAGGCTCATTTAACTTAGCAGCTCCATCAGCTGAGGTCCCAGCAGACACGGAGGGGACAGTGGATGGGGATGAGAGGCAGGGCTCTGCAGAGGATGGACATGGACCCAAGACGAAAACAACAACAACAAAAGCTAGCCATGTTAGATGTCTTATTACACTGGAAAATTAGGAAAACTTTGGCTCCACTGTGTTTTTGCTTGTAATAATAAAAAAAAAATGTGCCAGTGGAACAACTGAAAATTGCTTGAGAATGTTCGATTAAATGTTAATGAGATCATTTGACTAGAAATTAACTGTAGATGGTGAGAGTTTTCCCTCCCTCAGCTGATGATGTTGACCTGCTGCTCCTTGTGTGCAGTGTGCTCTGTATGGCTGAATGCAGACATTAGCAGTGGAGCTCTGAGCTGAGCTGACAGTGGAGTCACTGCACCAGCACTATTCTGCTGACAACATCATGTTGTGTTTTTGTGCGATAATATACCTTCGATAATATATTAATCATTATTTACATGTGCCAAAAAACAGTTCATGAAGAAATCATTTTAAAAGTTAATTGCTCTCGGGGGTCCCCTGTGGTCACGGGGGCCCTAAGTAGCTGTTCAGTTTGCTTATGCCTTGGGCCGCCCTGGTTCCAACAAATCAAAGCGGTTATCAACATAAGTTATGCAGAAGCAGTGAGGAAAGTGCAAGTCCAGAATGTAAGGGAAGGAATGAGAGATGTCAAGCAATATCCCAGGCCAGCAGGAGACCAAAGGAGTCAGGTTGGTCAGGAGAGAAGTGAGGATGAACTGATCTTGTTTACAGCTTAAGTCATTAATTGTACGGATCAAGTCAGACAAAAACCAGAAACAATTAAAAATAATTGTGAATGGGGCTGAGAAGTTCTTGGGTATGAAAGATATAACTTGGGAACAAATTGATAAAAGTCTTGGGGCAGATGGGAAAGTGGGAACCACTGAGGGAGGGACCAGATTAGATAGATAGATAGATACTTTATTTCGAACAAAAAAGTATAACAAAAACAAAACAAATGACAAATGCAATAAAGTAACAGTATACAGTGTTTGAAAGGGAGAAGGAAGAAGTGAACACTTATTAATTCCATCTCCTCTTTTCCATAAATACACCCATGTATTTATGGTGTATTTATGTATACACCCACTGAGGAGCTCATTTAGCAGCAGACTACATCATCCTAGGTGCACAACCGAGAGGTTTCACAGGTCCTTCCTACCTACGGCTGTCAGACTGTACAACCTAAGCAGGGCTGCTCGCAGAGATAGCAAAAAGATGTGACAACCTAATAGTATTGAATGCAAAAGACGCAACAGACTTACACAATGGTCCCCTCTGGTATACAACTAGGACAATACCGGTCACTATGGAGGGTGAGAATATGTATGGGTACATAATCATACCATGTAGGATAACTAAGTAGACGGTTATGCTGTTTCATTCCATCTAGCTATGGTGCTCCGCATCGTGTGTCTATGTGTTTATGTTTATATGTACATATGTATACTCGCTGCTCTTGGTTTTTTTTTCTTGCCTTTTTTTTTTTTTTTTTTTTTTGTTACTTATTTGTACCCGTAGGTAGACTTGGTTTGCAGTCTGGTGACAAGCCCCCGGCTGCTGGTCGCTGCGTGCGCGAGCGCCCTAAACCTACATGTTTTTGGTGTGCGGGAGGAAACCGGAGAAATCCCGGAGTAAACCCACGCAACACGGGGAGAACATGCAAACTCCACACAGCTCACTGTTGGTCGGGGGCTGGGATCGAACCCACGATCTCATGATCCCCGCAGTCCCCCGGCCGAGGGTAAAACTGTGCTGCCACAGTGCTAAACCACTGCGCCACCGTGCCTTCTGATTGTTGCTGAGTGTTGCTATCCCTGTGCTGTTGCAATCCTGGAATTTCCCCGTTGTGGGACTAATAAAGGCTTATTTTATCTTATCTTATGTGAATTATATACAAATTACCACCTTTAAGACCCCAAGTAAACAATTTACTGTATTTTTTACATATCAACATTAACACCCATCCATCCTAACATACATTGATGTCCATACATCAAAACCAGCCTCAAACAACACAGATATACACAGTGCTGTCCCACCCACCATTCCATAGTGTCCCAGAGTGAGCATAGTGAATCGAACATATATATATATTTTTTTTTTTCCCCCAAGTATGTCTCAGGGATGTGTGAATGGATGGGGGGGGGGGCTGGGGGGGGTGGAGCTATGTGTGAGTGTGTCTTAAATCATGCTGCTTCTATTTATATGGATGCCGAGAGAAACACAATTTCATCTTGCCTGCATGACAGTTGTATGTACAGCAATATGACAATAAAGTTTGATTTGATTTGAAATACTACCCTCCTAACATATATCCTTTCAGCAAATAATGTTTATACTGTGGCGTAATCCCCACAACAGCTGGACAGGCACAGCAATGTGTGTATTAATGTCTACAGACAGCCCGCTACTTCTGGCTTTTTCCGGCTCACTACTGTGATGTTAATGTGCCATTCATGCATTGTGTTCATGCTTCCTGTCCTTACTGTGTCTATACACTGACAATATGTAGATGTGCCTTGTAACCTCTTTTGTCCTGCAGTTCTGGAGCAGAGGCGATCCCTGGCTTGCAATCTCCTTATTGTTATCTACTACTAACTAACTAACCTGCACTTATATAGCGCTTTTCTAGTCACAAAGACCACTCAAAGCGCTTTCATTAATACTAACCCTCTATTCTAAGGGCCTATAGGAAACAGATATCTAGGGACAATTTAGAACAGCCAATTAACCTAACATGCATGTTTTTGGCATGTGGGAGGAAACCGGAGAAATCCCGGAGTAAACCCACGCAACACGGGGAGAACATGCAAACTCCACACAGATCACTGTTGGTCGGGGGCTGGGATCGAACCCACGATCCCACGATCCCCCGGCCAAGGGTAAACTGTGCTGCCGCAGTGCTAACCACTGCGCCACCGTGCAGCCCATACCATGAAACACATGTTATGTGTTTCTCTCAAATGCAAATGCCCATACCTACTGCTGTGAATGCCTTTCATGTATTGTCTGTAGTTGGGTATATATGCTGCACTGTTCTGTAAATCTCTCTCTCATTCCTTCAACTGCTGCTGACACACACACCCTGTGTCTCTTTGCTGAGAGCCTGAGGACCCGCTCCAGTCTGCTCTCACAAGGGCTGGAGCAGAGTTCCTATGATGGCGGTATGATTTAATAAAACCTACTTAAAACCTCACTTTGCTGCCTTTATTTTATCATCCGCCATAATACCTCTTTTTGAATTGATTTCTGTTTGTACATAGTTTCAGTTCCGGCTCCAGACTGTTCCACAAATCCACCCCACAGACAGATATGCACAGACTTTTCTTGGTTGTTCGTATCTTCGGTTTTGTAAAGTTTAAGTCGCCTCTCAAATTATGATCATTGTCTCTTTTTTAAAATATTTTTTGTATATTAGTTGGGAGTTGATTAATAATTGCCCTGTACATTACTTGTGCTGTCTTAAATTTAACTAAATCGATGAACTTTATGACATGTGACTTTAAAAACAACGAATTGGTATGGTCTCTATATCCTACATTATTTATTATCCTTATAGCTCTTTTTTGTAATGTGCATATTGACTGTAGGTTGGTCTTGTAGGTGTTTCCCCAAACTTCTACACAGTAGTTAAGATAAGGTAAAAACAGTGAATTGTACAGTAAGACCAATGATTTATAGTCCAAGATGTGTCTTGTCTTCCCCAGTATGCCTATACATTTTGCTAACTTGGCCCGGATGTGACTGATGTGAGGTTTCCAGCAGATTTTATTGTCTAGCGTCACCCCCAGAAACTTATTTTCCTGTACTGTTTCTATTCTGGTATCATCTATCGTTACCATTATTTCATGATTTATTTTATAATTTCCAAACAACATAATCTTTGGGTTTTTTTAGATTTAGAGATAATTTATTTTTGTTGAACCACTGCGTTAACTTTTTCATTTCAGTTGTTGTCGTCGGCCTCCGTCGGTCTATGATGACCATGGAAGAGAATCCTAAACGTCTACTCTGCTGGAACAGCACCGCCTGTGGCTGAACAGGCCGATGCGCACCGGTGTTCTACCTTCCAGCGTTGGGCGTTGGTAGGATTCAAGCCTGGGCAGGAAGATATGGAGGACAAGATGTTACCCATGCAGCATGTCCCCTCTCTCCACGTCACTGATGAATCCAAAGGAACAGCAGGGCTGCTATAGTTTGGCACCAGCACCGTCGCAGGAGCTGCCAGAACAATGTTGAGCACAACAGAGAACTGCCTTAGGGGCTTCGACTCCAGATTTTTCCTCAGGGTTGACTCCCGAAGCCTTTCCCATGACCGGGTGTGCCGCAAGGCAGCAGAGGTTTGAAATCAGGGTTTACCTTCCCCTAGATGGGCTACCTTCCCAGGTTGATGAGCCACCATCTACCCAAAGCATCTGGTTTTAAGGCGCCAGAGATCCGCCCTCGCCCCTTCTCCTATTAGTAAAAGCAGTTCCGCCAGGCTTAGAGACTAAACCACACGGGCAGGCTAGGAGTTGGACTTAGTTGTCAGAGGCTTTTCGAGACGCACGCCGTAAGGAGCATTTTATGAGCACTGGGAGCTTAACCCCAGTGCCGCTCCTGGCTATGACAACCTTGGAACCTTTCAGTTGTGACCACCTCTAAAACCTGCTGCAAATTCTCACCAGTGCAAAGGATATTTGTGTCATCCGCAAACAAAATAAATTTCAGAATTTTTGATACTTGGCATATGTCATTTATATACAAAATAAAGAGTTTGGGTCCCAAAACTGACCCCTGGGGCACACCATAAGTGATGTCCATGAAGGGTGATTTGTGCTCACCAATTTGTACAAATTGTTGTCTGTTACTTAAATAACTTTCCACCCAACTCAGTCCTACCCCTCTTATCCCATACCTTTCCAGTTTCCTTAGTAGTATTCTGTGGTCAATGGTGTCAAAAGCTTTCTTTAAATCTATAAATACTCCTACAGCAACCTTTTTTTTATCTATACAACTAGTAATTTCTTCTATAAGAAATTCAGCTGGCCCGCCGCATCCGCGGAGAGAGAGCTTAGACTTTCTGCTGCACATTCACCAACCAACCATAATGCTCCACACTGTGTGTCTATATACAGTATATACATTTATAGTAATATGTACATATGTTTACCAGATGTTCTTGTTTTTTCTTGCCTTCTGATTGTTGCTCTGAGTGTTGCTATCCCTGTGCTGTTGCAATCCTGGAATTTCCCCATTGTGGGACTAATAAAGGCTTATCTTATCTTATAAGTTTGATCAGTGCCAAAGATGTAGATTTATCTGCTCTAAAACCATACTGGCTGTCTGTAAGGAGGTTGTGTTTTTCAATGAAATCATCCAGTCTCTTAGTGAAGATTTTTTCAGGTATTTTGGAGAACTGTGAGAGTAAAGAGACTGGCCTGTAATTTGTGAAACAATGACTGTCTCCTGTTTTGTATAGAGGTATTACTTTTGCTATTTTCATTTTGTCTGGAAATGTACCAGTTACCAGGACCAGTGCTCCTTCTTCAGTGGAAGACAAGGGGTCTTGTGGAAAAGGGGCAATTTGATAAAGAGGAATATCCATCCATCCATCCATCCATCTTCTACCGCTTTTCCGGAGGTCCGGGTTGCGGAGGCAGCAGTTCAAGCAGAGAAGCCCAGACTTCCCTCTCCCCAGCCACCTGCTCCAGCTCTTCAGAGGGGATACCAAGGCGTTCCCAGACCAGCTGGGAGACATAGTCTCTCCACCGAGTCCTGGGTCTGCCCCGGGGTCTCCTCCCAGTGGGACGTGCCTGAAACACCTCAAGTGGGAGGCGTCCAGGAGGCATCCTAATCAGATGCCCATACCACCTCAACTGACTCCTTTCAATGTGGAGGAGCAGCGGTTCTACTCTGAGCCTCTCCCGGATGACTGAGCTCCTCACCCTGTCTCTGAGGGTGAGTCCAGCAATCCTACGGAGAAAGCTCATTTCAGCCGCTTGTATCCGCGATCTCGTTCTTTCGGTCATTACCCAAAGCTCGTGACCATAGGTGAGAGTAGGAACGTAGATTGACTGGTAAATCGACAGCTTTGCCTTAGAACTAAGCTCCCTCTTCACCACAACAGACCGGTACAACGTCCGCATCACTGCAGATGCTGCTCCAATCCGTCTGTCGATCTCTCGCTCCATTTTCCCCTCACTCGTGAACAAGACCCCAAGATACTTAAACTCCTCCACTTGGGGCAGGAGCCTGTCCCCAACCCGGAGAGGACAATCCACCTTTTTCCGGCTGAGGACCATGGACTCGGACTTGGAGGTGCTGGTTCTCATCCCAGCCGCTTCACACTCAGCGGCAAACCGTCCCAGCAAGAGGAATAATAATTATTATTTTGCTTTAGTAGAGGATTGGTATCCCAGCCCAGATTTCACACCAGTTGGTGGCGGTAAATGCACTCAAATACTATGTGCCAACCGCCAGAAAACCCTAAAACAAGACTTTTACCTTGAAACTCCTACCGGATGCGACTCTTAGCTAGCTATGTGCTACTTCCGGTTGTCTTGTTGAACGGCAGCAGGATCCAGAATCTCCGTCAGAGTCTGGTTCTGTGGACAGAGCAGAGGTGGACCGACACCGAGAATCGGATGAAGTGGATTTAAAATCTGAAATGGAGCCGAAGAGAGAAGGTTAGTTTACTTCCTGTTACCATGGAAACACCAACCGTGATGCTAAGCTAACGTTAGCCTCCTCCTGTGTCCGCGGATGCTTTAAAAAGACTTCCTGTGTTTGTCAGCAGATTAATGTCTCCCCAGGCTCGCTCATGTCCTTAATAGCCAGTTTTTATTGATGCCATCGGGACGGAGTGACTTGCAGCCTCCCAGGAAGACTAAGCAGTGGAGCTGTGAGGCCTGAACAGAGACTTGCTGCTAAAACTGTTAAAAAGACTCTGGTTAGTCACCAACACGTGAAAAATATTTGGGAGACAACTAAGCTGACCCGGAGAAGGTTCTGGTTCCGGTTCTGCTTTCATGCAGGATTTAAAAGAAGGGTGAACCAAGCTAAAACCAGCTAGCTTAACTAGCTTAGCCCACAGAGATCTCATAGGCTAGAGTGGTCATCGCTAGCCACCAGGCTAGTTTTAGGTGGCTAAGCGTGGACGCGTATTGGTGCACATGAGAGAAACCAACACCCCACAGAGTCACACAGGCATTTACTGCATTTTCTGAATTTTTGCGCAAGGAGTTGAATATTACATGAAATAAGCAGCACTCATTGTCAGGAACGATGCCTGATTATGTTAGAAAATTAAGGAAAATGACAGATGGTGGGTTTTAACATCGTCAAAATTGATTCACAGGTTTACTGGCAGGTCGCACCAAAACAAACTCGTCCCAGTTGCTGCAGCTGCCCCAACCTGCTCATGCCTTGACAAGCTCGCTCCATCAAGGATGGGCCTCTATCGCCACCTAGTGATGTGGACTTGACAGTAAACCATTTCACATAAAAATGGTTTACTGTCAAGTCCCCCATAACCAACTTTTCCCATCAATTGGTGGTGTGTGGTGCAGCACAGCCAGTGAGCCTAAAGCCTTATTCATGCTGCATTTCACCTCTGGTCTGCTTTGGACGAGCCCTGCGAGCACGTGGCGTTGTACATGTAATGTTCTCCTGGAACATGTAATGACGAGGCGCACACACCGGGTGTCAGTTAGGACTTTTTACTTGTCACAACTGCAACCAACAACTAACCACACATTGGCTCTAGTACATCTCCTTTTATAGTCAGGTCATGGCCGGGGTCATACTGCCCTCTAGTGGTGACTCTATAGGAACTTCACATATCAATACATCTCCCTTTTTTTTTTTAGTAAAGGTCATGTCCAACTATAAACTTTTTCTCAAATTTCAATATACAAAATAAACTCCATTTCTATTTACATTTTTTCAACCTTGTACACTGAATCACAAGTTCAATTTTTTTTCTCTGTTTACAATTCAACATCAACACTTTTTTTTTTTTTTTTTTTTTTAATTCATCTCAGTACTCCTTACATTTCCTCAATCAATCTTTTCGGTTTCACAATTTGCCTTTGTGAGCATCTCCTTTGTGTCACCTCAGTCTGTTCGTTAGTGTCTGTCTCTATGTTCTGGTTCTCAGCCATTTCTGGTTGTTCGGTTTGGCTGGGTATTAGCATGTCGCTTGTTTCACTGTCTGTGACTCTCATTTTTGTCTGAGGCACTTTCAGTAAGTGACGTCGGTTTCGCCTCATTGTTTTCCCATGCTCTGTGATGACTTCATATGATCTGGGAGTTGTTTCTTTAACCACTTTTGCCAGCGGTCCCCATTCTCCATCACATCTCACTCGCACAATGTTCTCATGTGCAAGTGGTCTCAGAGGTCGTGCTGTTCTGTTGTACAGTTCAGTTTGCCTCTCATCACGCCTCACATCTCTCTTTTCCATCACCTGAGATGCTGATGGAAGTCGCGTTCTGAGTTTTCTGTTCATGAGCATTTCTGCTGGGGACAGTCCATTCTCCAGTGGTGATGCTCGGTAATTCAGGATCGCCAGATGTGGGTCTTCTGCATTGTCTGCAGCCTTTTTCAGTATGCGCTTCACAATTTGCACCCCTTTCTCTGCTAACCCATTCGACTGTGGGTACAGAGGGCTTGAGGTCACGTGCTTGAACCCATATGTGTCTGCAAAGTCTTTGAAGCACTGACTCATGAATTGTGGTCCGTTATCGCTTACAACAGTCATTGGAATTCCATGGCGTGCGAACATTGTCTTTGTATGTGCAATCACCTTTTCTGCTGTTGTGTCACTCAACCCTGCAAACTCTGGGTAGGTGGAATGATAGTCCATGACTAACAGATAGTCCTTGCCCTTAAGCTGAAATAGATCCATGCCCACTTTTCTCCATGGCCCTTGAGGCTTCTCATGGGGCCTCATAGGCTCCTTTGGCTGTTGATACCTGTGGCGCTGGCAAATCTCACAGCGCTGCACATATGCCTCAATGTCCTTGTGCATGTTGGGCCAATACAAAACATCACGTGCACGTCTTTTGCACTTTTCAATACCCAAATGCCCCTCATGCACTAATTTAACCATTTCTGATCTCATGGAGGTAGGTATGACTATCCTTGTACCTTTTAACAGAACCCCATCTAACACAGACAGTTCACCTTTAAAGTGTTGGTAAGGCTTGTCAATCATAACCTGTCCTGGCTGATGTATCTGTTCCATTACTCTTTTTAGTTTCTCATCTTTTTGTGTTTCTTTCACTATCTTCGTCCATTTTGCATCTGACACTGGCATGTGTGCCTTAATAGAGTCTACATGTATTTGCACAGCTTCCTCTGTTGTGCTGCTGGTGTTGCTCAAGCTAGCCCTACTCAGCGCATCGGCTACAATTAGTTGCTTACCTGGTGTAAACTCAAATTTCAAGTCATATTTCTGTAATCTTAACATTAGACGCTGGATGCGCGGTGGTGCGTCACCCAGTGGCTTCTGTGAGATAGCAATCAGTGGTTTGTGGTCTGTTTCTAGTATTACTGACCGTCCATGCACATATTCATGAAACTTCTCACATCCAAACACTGCACCTAGAGTCTCTTTCTCTATTTGCACGTAATTTTTTTCTGCGCTTGTCATGGTGCGCGATGCGTATGCGACTGGATACCACTCTGTGTCATGTTTTTGCAATAGCACAGCTCCTAGGCCGGCTTTGGACGCATCTGTGGACACTTTTAGCAGTTTGTCCTGATCATAGAATTTTAACACTGGCTCCTTTATTAGACTGCTTTTGAGCCACTCCCATTCTCTGGCATGCTCTGCCATCCACTGCCACATTGTATTGGTCTCTAACAAGCTTCTAAGAGCTATTGTGTTAGCTGATAAATTTGGGATAAATTTTCCCATGTAATTGACTAGCCCTAAGGCTCTTTGCAAGTCATTTTTGTCCTGCGGTACTGGCAGCTCTGCTATGGCCCGCACTTTTTCCGGATCTGGTTGCACGCCTGCCCCAGATAATTTCTCTCCCAGGTATGTAATCTCCCGTACCCCGAATTGGCACTTACTCTTATTCAGTTTCATACCTGACTTTTGCGCCTGTGTGAGAACTCTAGCCAACCTTTCGTCGTGCTCCTCTTTTGTTTTTCCCCAGACTACCACATCATCAAGAAAAACTCCCACCCCTTCTATTCCGTCAAACAATTGCTGCACAGTTCTATGGAAAATTTCAGGGGCTGAGCTAATCCCAAACGGCATTCGTAGAAAGCAATGCCTTCCGAATGGCGTATTAAATGTGCACAATTTAGCACTTTCCTCATCGAGCACTATTTGGTAAAACCCAGATTTGGCATCTAATTTTGTGAAGTAATTTGCTCCACTCATTGTGCTGGTTATGTCAGATTTTGTTGGTAGCCTGTAATGCTCCCGCTGTATTACTTTATTTAGATCTTTTGGATCTATGCACAATCTCAAATCTCCATTTGGCTTCTCCACTATAACTAGTGAGTTAACCCATTCAGTTGGTTCTTCTATTTTTCTGACCACTCCGTCTGCTATCAGTGAGTCTAGTGTTTCTCTCAGCCTCTTTTTAAGAGCTATTGGCACTTTTCTTGCTGCATGTATGACTGGCTCTGCATTCTCTTTCAGCCTAATTTTTTGTTTGCCTGGTAGGCGGCCTATTCCTTTGAACACCTCTTTGTATTCTTTCACCCAGTCAGTGTGTTTGTGCTTACTTGTTGTAGCCTCTGTATTTTCTCGTGTTGTCACTTTGTCTGTATCAATGACATTCACCCTTTTGATCAGACCTAGCTGATCGCATGTTTTTAAACCCAAAATTGCTTGTCTATTTCCATCAACAAGTACAAACAATGCATTCACTGTCTTATCTTTGTTTGACAGTGTAACCCTGCACATTCCCTTAGTGGGTATTGGCTTATCGTCATATGTTCTCAGATTAATCTTTTTATCTCTTATTTTCGGTTTGTTTTTCAGTCTTTTAAAATCTTTCATTGGCAGGATGTTTACCTGCGCACCTGTGTCGCGCTTCAGTGACATGTCCGTGCCATTCATCTCCAGGCACACTATCCATTCGTCAGCGCTCGTCTCTCCCTCGATGGCGTCCACGTAAAACTGATCCTCTTCGCTGTCGCTCTTTTTCTTCACGAGTTGCACCCTCTTCTTCGAGAAGCAGGTCTTTGCGAAGTGATTTTTTCCGCCACACTTGCGACATTCCTTCCCGAATGCTGGACACTGTTTCAGCGCGTGTTGCCTTCCACACCGCTCGCAGTTCCCGCGCGCGCGCTCTGGGTTTGCCTCCCTTTTTCTTGCATGCAACGTTCCTTTCGGCTTCGCGCGCTGCACTGCATCGACCTCAGCAGTCTCTTTTTCCTTGCTGCTAAAAGTCTTTAATTGTGCCTTTGTACTCTCAGACGCTTGGCAAATCTGTATCGCTTTCTCCAGCGTTAAGTTAGTCTCTTTGAGTAATTGCATCCGCAATTTGTTGTCTTGGACCCCAATTACAATTTGGTCCCGTATCATTGACTCACTCAATGTTCCAAAGTTGCATGACTGACATTTCAACCGTAGGTCTGTGACATACAGCTCGATGGACTCTGACTCTTTCTGAAGTCTTTTTCTGAACACATACAGTGGGGCAAAAAAGTATTTAGTCAGCCACCAATTGTGCAAGTTCTCCCACTTAAAAGATGAGAGAGGTCTCCAATTTTCATCATAGGTATACCTCAACTATGAGAGACAAAATGAGAAAAAAAAAATCCAGAAAATCACATTGAAGGATTTTTAATGAATTAATTGGTAAATTCCTCAGTAAAATAAATATTTGGTCACCTACAAACAAGCAAGATTTCTGGCTCTCACAGACCTGTAACTTCTTCTTTAAGAGGCTCCTCTGTCCTCCACTCATTACCTGTATTAATGGCACCTGTTTGAACTCGTTATCAGTATAAAAGACACCTGTCCACAACCTCAAACAGTCAGACTCCAAACTCCACTATGGCCAAGACCAAAGAGCTGTCAAAGGACACCAGAAACAAAATTGTAGACCTGCACCAGGCTGGGGAGACTGAATCTGCAATAGGTAAGCAGCTTGGTGTGAAGAAATCAACTGTGGGAGCAATTATTAGAAAATGGAAGACATACAAGACCACTGATAATCTCCCTCGATCTGGGGCTCCACGCAAGATCTCACCCCGTGGAGTCAAAATGATCACGAGAATGGTGAGCAAAAATCCCAGAACCACATGGGGGGACCTAGTGAATGACCTGCAGAGAGCTGGGACCAAAGAAACAAAGGCTACATCAGAAACACACTACGCCGCCAGGGACTCAAATCCTGCAGTGCCAGACGTGTCCCCCTGCTTAAGCCAGTACATGTCCAGGCCCGTCTGAAGTTTGCTAGAGAGCATTTGGATGATCCAGAAGAGGATTGGGAGAATGTCATATGGTCAGATGAAACCAAAATAGAACTTTTTGGTAAAAACTCAACTTGTCGTGTTTGGAGGAGAAAGAACACCATACCTACTGTGAAGCATGTGGGTGGAAACATCATACTTTGGGGCTGTTTTTCTGCAAAGGGACCAGGACGACTGATCCGTGTAAAGAAAAGAATGAATGGGGCCATGTATCATGAAATTTTGAGTGAAAACCTCCTTCCACCAGCAAGGGCATTGAAGATGAAACGTGGCTGGGTCTTTCAGCATGACAATGATCCCAAACACACCGCCCGGGCAACGAAGGAGTGGCTTCGTAAGAAGCATTTCAAGGTCCTGGAGTGGCCTAGCTAGTCTCCAGATCTCAACCCCATAGAAAATCTTTGGAGGGAGTTGAAAGTCTGTGTTGCCCAGCGACACCCCCAAAACATCACTGCTCTAGAGGAGATCTGCATGGAGGAATGGGCCAAAATACCAGCAACGGTGTGTGAAAACCTTGTGAAAACTTACAGAAAACGTTTGACCTCTGTCATTGCCAACAAAGGGTATATAACAAAGTATTGAGATGAACTTTTGTTATTGACCAAATACTTATTTTACTGAGGAATTTACCAATTAATTCATTAAAAATCCTTCAATGTGATTTTCTGGGGGGGGTTTTTTCTTATTTTGTCTCTCATAGTTGAGGTATACCTATGATGAAAATTGGAGACCTCTCTCATCTTTTAAGTGGGAGAACTTGCACAATTGGTGGCTGACTAAATACTTTTTTACCCCACTGTACCTCTCGTACGTTTCATTCTTTCTCGGTGTGCAATAATCGTCAAATTTCTTCATCACGGCGTCGAAGTTGCCTTTTTCTTCTTCCGTGAAGATGAATGTGTTGAACACATTTAGCGCCGCTCGCCCTGCTACTGTTAGCAGTAATGCTATCTTCCTCTCCTCGTCACGGAGACCGATAGCAAGCGAATAAAGTTCAAAACTTTGTTTGAATGCTTTCCAGTTCTCGTTGACGTTACCGGTCAACTTTAACTCGTCCGGCTGTCGAAGAGCGTTCATCTTCGCCGTCGGTTCGTAGTTTTATCCTGGTACCATGTAATGTTCTCCTGGAACATGTAATGACGAGGCGCACACACCGGGTGTCAGTTAGGACTTTTTACTTGTCACTTCAACTGCAACCAACAACTAACCACACAGTGGCTCTAGTACATCTCCTTTTATAGTCAGGTCATGGCCGGGGTCATACTGCCCTCTAGTGGTGACTCTATAGGAACTTCACATATCAATACAGTACAGGCTCACTTTTCTCATCTACCAGACTAAGCAGTTGACACATGCGTACAACTGTGATTTGTAGATTCAGCCCAGCCCTTTGGGTAGCACAAGTTAGTGATGTTACGCTCGACACCGCCCACTCGAGGCTGACTCGAGCAATATAACACGGAAGTGTTGCGAGCAGAGTGTCAAGCACTGTGTCAATGTGCCCACAGTCACGTGACCGTAGCGAACGAGGCCTCATGTCATCACGTGATTTGAGACCTGGCGAGAAATTTGAGAGGGCTGGGCGTTGCAGACGTTCCTGCTAGCCCTCAAGTCACGGGCCTCGCTTGCTATGGTCACGTGACTGGGTGTTCTGAAACAGCGCTCGATGCACTGCTCATGATGCAAAATTGCAAGAGACATTGGGCGGCTCCTATTACTATTTAAAATAAAAGACTATCAGAGAATTGTGGTGCTCTTTACTCTCTCTTTTAATATGCCCCTTTTTTCTTGTTAATTGGAATGTGAAGTTTGTATATTTTTTGTGAAAGTTCTGATGTTATAACTCTTTGTAATCTTTATTCTCATTGAGAGTCTGTATGTTGTATTTTATTCTATTAAATTAAAAAAAAAACTGCTTATGACACTTCCGCTTTATATTGTGTGAATCAGTATTTAGTGGGCGGTGTCCAGCGTGTAGCTGTCTGACCGCCACTGCTGAAACTCACCAGCCATTGGCCGGTGTTAATATCAAGCCCTGCATGCTATCTATCTATAGAATCAGGTTTTGTTCACTGAAAATTGTATTTCCAGAGTTTTGCCAGCAATGACTACAAATTCTGAAAGTTGTCCATCGTTTGACAGATTACATGGAGGGTGATGTAATTAAAGTCAATTAAAATGGTAGATGACAGAATTTTTACCAGGCTGTTGGAGAAAATGACATAAGTGCAGTGCAACTTGTGATATAGAGTATAAGCTTTTTTCAGTTTTTCAACTCAAATGCAGTTCTTACAGTCAGCCACCAGATGGCAGTCTTTATTAGATGTGTCAAAACTGTGCCGCTCATGAAGCAGTTGTGTAAAAGTTGCTCATTGTTTCATGAGGCCTCGGTTTTAACATCACTAGCACAAGTGCGCTAGCATGCCAGTTTGTTCACTGCCTATAAACACAAGAGTGACGCACATTTTTTTTGTAGCAACAACAATGGCATCATTTCAAGGAAAAGGAGGAATTACCATTTTTCCAGTGCTCTTCTCCGCTCAAGCTGCTGCTGCAACAGGATTCATGGATGTTTATTCTCGTCTTCCTTTTCCTCATTGTCTTCCTTGTCTACTTTGTCTTTTTTTTTTTTTTTTGTTACTTATTTGTACCCGTAGGTAGATTTGGTTTGCAGTCTGGTGACAAGCCACCGGCTGCTGGTCGCTGCGTGCGCGAGCGCCCTAAACCTACATGTTTTCGGTATGCGGGAGGAAACCGGAGAAATCCCGGAGTAAACCCACGCAACACGGGGAGAACATGCAAACTCCACACAGCTCACTGTTGGTCGGGGGCTGGGATCGAACCCACGATCCCCCGGCCGAGGGTAAACTGTGTTGCCGCAGTGCTAAACCACTGCGCCACCGTGCAGCCCACGGTGTATGCTGTGTTGGTATGCTGTAGGCTTTGTATGCTGTGTTGGTAGCGCCACCTTGTCAATCTGACGTTCAGGTTTGCACATGTGCTGTCAGTGTTTTAGGGTCATGGGCCGGCTGTGTGGTCATAAAATTTGGGCTGCACGCAGTCGTCCACAGTAGAGCCCTGTGGACACCAGCAGACTGGAGACGATGATGTAAATTTTGTCACATGAGGTTTCTGGTTACACGTACGCAGACAGTGGAGGTGCAGCATGAATCCAGCCTAACTCAGCAGCCTCATTTTCTGTTGCTTGTTGAAATTTCTGAATATCTGACCATAATTATTGTCTGCAAGGGAGGAGAGGTTTTTTTTTTTTTTAATTTTCAGTGTTACAGTTTCAATAAAAATTTATATTTCCAATCCATCTAATTTAACCACCCTTTTAATTTCTTTGAAACTAAAACACTTGACAGTAAAACTGAGGGTTTACTGTCAAGTCCCCCCATGACCAACAATGATCTGAATTAAATGTGCTTCAGCCTCTTGTAATTAAAGCCAATTCTATTCAAGCCTAAACGGAACCTGGTTGCCTACTATGGTCTACTTACCAGTCCCACATCCACGATGCTGCCATCGGTGACATCCATCACACAGCAGGGCTTCCTGTAGTGGCCGTACCTCCTTGGCACAAGCCAAGCAGTTGTTCTCTTCCATGATGAGAGTTCAGGTAATACACAGCCTACATTTACAGAGCATCCAGAAAGTCTTCACAGCACTAAACTTTTTCCACATTTTGCTATGCTACAGCCTTATTCCAAAATGGATTAAATTCATTTATTCCCTCAAAATTCTGCACACAATACCCCATAATGACAACGTGATAAAACTTTGAGATTTTTGCGAATTTATTAAAAATAAAAAACTAAGAAATCACATGTACATCAGTATTCACAGCCTTTACCATGAAGCTCAAAATTGATCTCAGGATCATCCTGTTTCCACTGATCATCCTTGAGATGTTTCTACAGCTTAACTGGAGTCCACCTGTGGTAAATTCAGTTGACTGGACATGATTTGGAAAGGCACACACCTGTCTATATAAGGTCCCACAGTTGACGGTGCATGTCAGAGCACAAACCAAGCATGAAGTCAAAGGAATTTTCTGTAGACCTCCGAGACAGGATTGTCTCGAGGCACAAATCTGGGGAATGGTACAGAAAAATTTCTGCTGCTTTGAAGGTCCCAAAGAGCACAGTGGCCTCCATCATCCATAAATGAAAGAAGTTCAGAACCACCAGGACTCTTCCTAGAGCTAGCCCTCTGTCTAAACTGAGCGATCGGGGGAGAAGTACCTTCGTCAGGGAGGTGACCAAGAGCCCGATGGCCACTCTTTCAGAGCTCCACAGCATTCCTGTGTGGAGAGAGGAGAACTTTCCAGAAGGACAACCATCTCTGCAGCAATCTACCAATCAGGCCTGTATGATAGAGTGGCCAGACAGAAGCCACTCCTTAGTAAAAGGCACATGGCAGCCCACTTGGGGTTTGTCAAAAAGCACAAATTACTGTCAGACCATGAGAAACAAAATTCTCTGGTCTGATGAGACAAAGATTGAACTCTTTGGCATGAATGCCAGGGATCATGTTTGGAGGAAACCAGGCACCGTTCATCACCAGGCCAATACCATCTGTACAGTGAAGCATGGTGGTGGCAGCATCATACTGTGGGGATGTTTTTCAGCAGCAGGAACTGGGCGACTAGTCAGGATAGAGGGAAAGATGAATGCAGCAATGTACAGAGACATCCTGGATGAAAACCTGCTCCAGAGTGCTGCTGACCTCAGACTGGGGCGACGGTTCATCTTTCAGCAGGACAACGACCCTAAGCACACAACTAAGATATCAAAGGAGTGGCTTCAGGACAACTCTGTGAATTTCCTTGAGTGGCCCAGCCAGAGCCCAGACTAGAATCCAATTGAACATCTCTGGAGAGATCTGAACATGGCTGTGCACCGACGCTTCCCATCTAACCTGATGGAGCTTGAGAGGTGCTGCAAAGAGGAATGGGCCAAACTGCCCAAAGATAGGTGTGCCAAGCTTGTGGCATCATATTCAAAAAGACTTGAGGCTGTAATTGCTGCCAAAGGTGCATCAACAAAGTATAGAAATTCCTCTACCGTGACAGCCCTACGGAAACTGTTAATGTTCCGCAGGTGGGAGTATGCCAACCGGGTAATGTTATTAATGTGGGAGTGGAAAGATCAAGTGCTGTTAATCAATCAATCAATACATCAGATTTATATAGCGCTTTATCATAGACACTCAAAGACGCTTTTACAGAGACTAAGGGTCATCCACCACCCGGATGGATGAAGCAGCCACAATACGGCGCAATCCCTTTTTTAACCATTCACACACACATTCACACAAAGGGCCACTTTAGAGTCTCCAATTAACCTAACCTGCATGTTTTTGGCATGTGGGAGGAAACCGGAGAAATCCCTGGGTAAACCCACGCATACATGGGGAGAACATGCAAACTCCACACAGATCACTGTTGGACGGGGGGCTGGGATCGAACCCATGATCCCCACAATTCCCAGGCCAAGGGTAAACTGTGCTGCCGCAGTGCTAACCACTGTGCCACCGTGCAGCCCAGGATCACAGCCAGACTCTTCACCTGTGGGGAGGGGAGACAGAGCAGTTGTCAATGAGGAGGGAGAAACTGTCAGATTTGGAGAGAGTTGATTTTGTACCTCTGAGGAGAACTTTTGTCACTGTTTAATTTGAGACAATTTGATGAAAGCCAAGATTTAATGAGTCCAGAATTATAAAGTGAGACCAGCTCTTCAAGAGTAGACGAGTGAAAGTGGCCATGAGGGAGTCAATATTAGAGGAAAGAGAGTCAGAATTAATGTTCTTAATATTACGAAATGACGGCACAACTGGTCTGGGTACTGGTGAGGATCTCCAGCAACTTTTGAATAGAATCACTGCCGAATTCAGTAAAATAAAAGAATGGTTTAATAAAATAAATTATCATTCAATTTGAGCTCAAATTACCATTCAATATTGAAAGAGTTCAAGACAATAAATTTTAGGTGTGATTATAGATGAAAAAATTTGCTGGAAACCTCACATTAAATACGAACAAGCTAAACTGTCCAGAAGTATTTCGGTGATGAACAGAACAAAGCACCGACTGGATCAGAGTTCACTCCATACTCTGTATTGCTCACTGGTTTTACCATATTTAAGTTATTGTTCTGAAGCTTGGGGAAATGCATCGAAAAGTTCATTACAGCCACTCGTTATTTTACAAAAAAGAGCGATAAGATTCATCCGTCATGCTGGTTTCTGTGATCACACACATTTTTATTTTTACAGTCTAAAAGTTTGAAATGCTTTGATTTGGGGGAATTTAAAACTGCAATAATAGTGTACAAAGTAAGGAACAGTTCACAGCCAGTCATCATCCAGAACATGTTCTTTGAAAGACATCAAGGTTTTCAGTGAAGGGGGGGATGCTTTTAAAGACGTTGGGTGCATGAACAACCAGAAGATTTTGTGTTGCGATCTGCAGGGTCTAATTATGAAATGGATTAAATGTGGAGTGAAAACAATGTCCAAACATTCTGATTTTTTTTTTTTTTTTTTTTTTTAAATACAAAAAGAAGAAATGAGCTCAATAGAGGGAGAAAGATGGCTTTGTTAATCACTCGGGTTGGTCGGATTTCAGGAGTTCAGTGATCACCTGGGTCTTTGAATTCATGGTGCCTTTTATATAGTTTGTAAATAGAGACGTAATTATAATGCTGCTACTTATATTGATAAAATATGTGTTGTTGACAAAAAAAAAAAGAAAACGAATTATGGAATCACTGGTTGGGATTGCATATGGTAGTTAACACTGAAATAACTGTAATAAATGAAAGCACCAAGGTGCTGATGCCTCGGTGCCTGTGGCATGGTAGCGTGCAGCGTTGTACTACTTGCAGAAATGTAACTACTCACTGAGGTGATGCAAACTGCAAGAGCTGTGATTGGTCTGCTCTGCCTCCTCCGACACATTTCCTGGTTCATGCTTTAAAGTTTTGTTTTACTTAGATCTTTATTAGAAATTTATGTATGTATTCATTTCACTTATAAAAAAGCTGAATAATGAAATAAAATATATTAATTTCACTGATGTGCACCCAGCCACAGGGGGTGCACAAGCCAGTGCAGTCCTAGTGCCAGTCCCAAGCCCGGGTAAATGGGGAGGGTTGTGCCAGGAAGGGCGTCCGACGTAAAACCTTTGCCAAATCACACATGCACATCATGATGAATGAGACTTTAGTACCGGATCAGTCAAGGCCTGAGTTAACAGCGACGACCACCGGTGCTGTTAACCAACAGGGTGCCTGAGGAGTGGAGAAGAAGAGTTTTGGTACCAATTTCCAAGAACGAAGGTGATGCTCAGAGCTGTAGTAACTACAGAGGCATAAAGTTGATCAGCCACACTATGAAGGTATGGGAAAGAGTTGTTGAAGCCAGGTTAAGAGGAGAGGTGACAATGAGTGAGCAGCAGTACGGTTTCATGCCAAGAGAGTACTACAGATGCAATGTTTGCTCAAAGAGTGGTGATGGAGAAGTATGGAGAAGGTCAGGAGTTGTTGCACAGTGTCTTTGTGAATCTAGAAAAAGCAGATGATAGTTTGCCAAGAGGAAGTGTGGTATTGTATGAGAAAGACAGGAGTGGCAGAAAATTATGTGAGGGTGGCGCAGGACATGTATGAGGGCAGCAAGACGGTGGTGAGGTGCGCTGTAGGAGTGAAGGATGGATTCACGGTAGGGTTGGGATTACATCACTGATCAACTCTGAGCACCTTGTTTGCCATGGTGATGGACAGGCTGACAGATGAGGTCAGGCAGGAGTCTCTGTGGACCATGATGTTTGCGGATGACATTGTGATCTACAGTGAGAGTAGAGAGCAAGAGGAGGTATGCTCTGGAGAGAAGAGGAATGAAAATCAGTAGAAGCAAGACAGAATACATGAGTGTAAATGAGAGGGAGGCAGGTTCAGTGATGAAGGTGGAAGGAGTAGCGGTAGTGAAAGTAGATGAGTTTAAATACGTACCTGGGGTCAACGAGCCAAAGCAATGGAAAATGAAGAGAAGAGAGTGCAGGCAGGGTGGAGTGGGTAGAGACGAGTGTCAGGAGCGATTTGTGACAGAAAGGTAGCAGCAAGAGTTGAAGGGAAGATTTACAAGACGGCAGTGAGACCTGCTATGATGTATGGTTTGGAGACGGTGGTGCTGACACAAAGACAGGAGGTGGAGCTGGAGGTGGCAGCGTTGAAGATGTTACGATTTTCATTGGGAGTGACTAGGAGGGACAAGATTAGAAATGAGTATATCAGAGGGACAGCTCAGGTTGAGTTGTTCGGAGACAAAGTAAGAGAGGCAAGGCTGAGATGGTTTGGACATGTGCAGAGGAGGGATGGTGGAGATACTGGACAAAGGATGTTAAAGCTAGAGCTGCCAGGCAGGAGGAAAAGAGGAAGACCACAGAGAAGATTGATGGATGTAGTGAAGGAGGACATGGAGAGGGTTGGTTTTCCAGAGGAAGATGAAGGGATAGAGTGAGATGAAGGCAGATGATTTTTTGTTTACATGTATGGGTATTTTCGCTTTATATGATGTAAAATTCTTTTTTTTTTTGTCTTGAAATTCTCTGAATTTTGAACAATGATGATGTACCTGAAGGGAGCAGCTGGAAGAAGATGATGTTCAGTTCACTTCTGAAAAAGCTGAATAATAAAAAGAAAAATTGTCAGAAAATTCTTCACAACAATATGTAACTGAGCAAAGTTCGTTTTTCCCTTTGTTTAGCAGAACCATAGACTGTATAAAAAGAACAGAACTCACATTATCAAGTAATCAAGTGTATTTATTTATTTATTTGTTTGGTTTTTTGTCAGGGACAGTGCAATAAACAGACAAAAAAGAAAATCTGATGTGTTGCACAGAGAGTGTATAGCATTAAGCTAATTTGCAACTCTTGTCCCTGGATGGGCTTTAAAGAAAAGAAAGAGATAAAAAGAGAAGAAGATGAAGAAAAAACAAAATGAAAACAGTATAAACAATATCCACATACATCAATGCAAACAAAATTATAAATACACAATATAACAACCTGACTCACATTTGCCTATTTCAGGCCTCCCTCCCTTCGTCACTCACTATAAACAAACACATTCATTCCTTCCCTTCATTCACTCTCACCCTGCAGACAATCATTTCATACATGGGGACATTCTTGTTTACTTTTCAGCCAGTTTTTAACCTTTGTAGTAAATGCTTTAAAATCCGTTATTATTTTGATTTCATTTGGCATTGTGTTCCAGATATGACTGCCCTTTATAGAGAAAGCTGTTTGTCCAAATGTGGTTCTGCGGTGGGATATTTTACAGTTATTGTTAACAGAACTCCTGGTGGCTCTGCTGCTGTCCTGTCTTTGGATGAATCCAACAAGTGGCTCAGGCGCTGATTTATGGAAACATTTGAAAATTAATTTCAGAAAACAAAGGTCAATGAAACTCTCAAAACTCAGATTATATTTTTTTTTTAGAATATAACAATGATGCCACCTAATGGGCTTTTTATCCAAAATTTTTAGAGTTTGATTATATAATGAACCTATTTGTTTTATTGTAGAAGGAGCTGCTTGAGCCCAAACTGTCAGACAGTATGATATATGCGAAAAAAACATAGAATGCATATACAGTACGGCTGCTTGGTGTGGTATGTAATGTCTAATTAATTTAAAGCAATTCAAAAAAAAATTTTTTTTACTGTTTTAGAAATCTTCTTTATGTGAAGATTAAATTTGAGTTGAGGATCTAGTACAATGCCAAGGTATTTGAATTCTGTAACTGAACTGATATCTTGATCATGTACTGTATATTAACTTTAAAATGTTGCAAGTTACATTTTTTGATTGAAAAGCACATTGAAACTGTTTTCTGAAGGTTCAGCAGTAGATGGTTCTGGATGAGCCACTCTTGGACATCAACCATGCTTGAAGACAGGACGTCTGCAGCCTGAGCTGGAGTCTTAGCAGCTGTGTAAATAACTGCATCATCTGCATAAAGTTGACATGTTGCAGCTGAGCAGTGTAATGGCAGGTCATTAATAAAAATGCTGAAAAGTAAAGGACCAAGAATGGACCCTTGTGGGATACCCATACAATTATTTAAAAGGAAGGATTTATCCTGCTGAACTTTTACACACTGTTCTCTGTTCTGAAGATAAGATGCAAACCATTTTATTGTATTGGGAGAAAGGTTAAAAGATACCATTTTGGATAAAAGCAAGCTGTGGTTTACAGTGTCGAAAGCCTTTTTGAGATCCAGAAAAACAGCTCCCACCACATTACCCATGTCCAAGGACTGTTTGACATTTTCAATAAGGCAGCAATTTGCTGTTTCTGTTGAGTGTCCTGGTCTAAAACCAAATTGGTGTGGATGAAGAAGTTGACCGTCTTGTAGATAGTCTGTCAGCTGTGTAGCTACAACTTTTTCAAGAACCTTAGACAAGACTGGTAATACAGAGATTGGGCGGTAATTACATATATCGTCTTTACTACCCGATTTAAAAACTGGTATGACGACAGCTTTTTTCCAGCCAGATGGAAATGTACAGGACCTAATGGAGAGATTAATGAGATGAGTCAGTGGTTTGATTAATATTTTGTTGTGCGTTTTGAGAAAGGAAGTGCTCATATTGTAGATATCATTAGTTTTAGAGTTTGACAGTGTTTTAACAATGCCAGCAATTAAATCTTCATTTACCTCATTAATGTGAATAGAAACTGTTGAAAGTATTGATTTTGTATTGTTGAGCACATTTGGCAGCACAAAGTTTTTTGTTGATTCTTCCACTGACTCCACAAAGTATGAATTAAATTTATTTGCCAGTGTAACCTTGTCACTGATGGTCTTGCCATTAATTCTAAGTTCCTTTACCCCCTTCTGATCATTTTTTTTTTTTATTGGTTAAGTTATTTAAATGCCTCCATAGGGAACTGTTGTTACCCTTTGCATGTTCTATCGATTTATTGTAATAAGATGCTTTTGATTTACGCAGCTCTTGTACAACTTTATTTCTTAAACTTTTGTAAACGAGGTGATCATTTTGTAATTTAGAGGTTAATGATTTCAATGCAGAGTCTCGCCTCTTCATAAGTTTTCTTATTTCATTATTTAACCATGGTAGGTTAATCTTCTGTTGTCTACTTTTAATTTGCTTTGTAAATTTTTCTATAGACTTTGTAATTGTTGCAGTTATAAAATTACAACAATCATCTACTTCATATATTGACATGAGCTGCTCCCAATTTTGATTCTCTAAGTAATGTTCAAACTCCGCAGTTTTTGATTTGGGAATAATAAAATTTACTTTGTCAATATCAACTCCCCCAAAATACTGTAGTCGCTTTTTAGTAAGTTTTCTGACAGCAAGAACCCTGTTATGATCTGAGAGACCAGTTTGTTAGCTCTAGGTTAGATTATTGTAATTCTTTATTATCAGGCTGTCCTAAAACATCTTTAAAAAGTCTTCAGCTGATCCAAAATGCTGCAGCAAGAGTTTTAACAGGTACAGTGGTACCTCTACTTACGAATTTAATTTGTTCCGGAAGAATTCTCGTAACGTGAAAAATTCGTAAGTAGAGGCGCGTTTTACATGTAAATGCCGTAATCCGTTCCAAGCCCCCAAAATTCGGGCATAAATTTTTTTATAAATCGTAAAAAACGCATCAAAACATGTAACAAATACATGTTACAATTAGATTACTGCACAATAAACATAAAATGAGAGTTTAAAATGAGAGAATAATAAAAGAGAATAATAAAAGAGAATAATAAAAATTATGTTCATTTACCCTTTAACTGCTATTGTCGTCGACGTCGTCACCCTTTGCCTTCTTTGGTTCATGTTCTGATCCAAGGACGTTTGCTTTTGTCGGCTTGTAAGTGCTTCGTTTTGTTTTAATACCGTGCTGATCGTTGATGTATTACGGCCATATTCTTTGGCGAGATCAACCAAACGCAAAGTTTTGGAAAAAAAAAAAAAAAACTTCGTGGCCAATGGGATACCAGGAAGATGCTAGGTGATAGCCAATGGCAGAGCAGCTACAGGTATGTTTACGTTCGGTGAACTACGGAAGCTGCGAGGAGCGCGTACTTTTTTGCCTTTCGTATCCTGAAATTTCGTTCGTAACTAGAGGCAATATTTTCCCGTTGAGGCGTCTCGTAACCTGAAAATTCCGTATGTAGAGACGTTCGTAAGTAGAGGTACCACTGTACTAGAAAGAGAGATCATATCTCTCCAGTTCTGGCCTCCCTTCATTGGCTTCCCATAGAGTTTAGAATTAAGTTTAAAATCCTTCTTCTTACTTACAAAGCTCTAAACAATCAGGCTCCTTTTTATTTAAAAGATCTGATACTACCGTATTATCCTAACAGAGCACTATGCTCCCAAAATGCAGGATTACTTGTAATACCTAGAATCTCCAAAAGTACAATGGGAGGCAGAGCCTTCAGTTATCAAGCTCCTCTCCTGTGGAATCAGCTGCCAATCTGGATTCGGGAGTCAGACTCGATCTCTGTTTTTAAGAATAGGGCTAAAACCTACCTTTTTGTTATAGCCTACAATTAGGGAGGGATCATGTGTTTCTGAACCCTCCCTTAGTTATGCTGCCAATAGGTTTAGTCAGCCGGGGGACCTCCAGTAATGCACTGGGCCTCACTCCTTTCCTCACTCTCAATGAAATATTTTTTTTGCTGGTCATTAGCATTTGTTTGTTCTCTCCCATAGATTGAGTCCCCATCGTGCTGTTTGCTCTCTACATGTCTGTTCTTTTCTTCTTCTCTATCCCCTCACCCCCCAGCCAGTCGCAGCAGATGACTGCCCCTCCCTGAGCCTGGTTCTGCTGGAGGTTTCTTCTTGTTAAAAGGGAGTTTTTCCTCTCCACCGTCGCCAAGTGCTTGCTCACAGGGGATCGCCTGATTGCTGGGGTCTTTCTGCAACTGTGGGGGTTCCCCCTACAGTTGATAGTGCTATGAGATGACTGTTGTTGTGAAATGGCGCTATATAAATAAAGTTGAATTGAATTGAATTACAAGATTATAGTTTCTGGTGTGGAGCGTGCAAATAATGAGGCGGATTTGTTTCAGGCGGTTTATTACGCGACTCGCACAAGGAGCATAGAATGGCATTCAAGTAGGAACTCTTCCCTTAAATAACATGACATCCTTCTAGACTCTTCTCACACACAAAAGATAATCTCCCCTCCGACTGCAGTCAGTCCATTCATCCTTGACACCTCCCTGTTATCTTATTAGGGCATCTAGAAACTTCTCACACACAAAAGGTTAACTTCACGTCCTTTGTTCCTGTCTAAGGTGGTAAACCATTATGCACTCCCCAGGTTGCCACCCCCCAGCAACTTAGATAGGACAAAAGGGTAACAGTCCACATGCTGTGATAGAACCATTAACATCAGTCCACATGCTGTAGAACCATCAACATCAGTCTGCATGCTGCTTGGGTTTCAGTCTTCTGCCGTATCTGCTGTAGCCAGGATTCGCTGCCTCTGTGGCACTGCCATGCTGGGGGGCTGATGTCTGGGGGTGAAAACTTTTTGACTGTCCGTGTGGGTGCTCTGGAGAGTCTTTTCTCTGGGGAGCGCCCCGTGGGGGTCTTCCACGCCGAGGGGCCCTCGCCAACAGCACTTGCTCGTCAGCCACAACGAAAGCAGGTTTGAGTCTGTCTATGCCAATTTTTTTCCCTCCTACCCCCCAAGTCTAGCAAAAAATGCTTATCCCCTGTTTCCAGCACTCTAAACGGTCCATCATAAGGTGGGCGCAGTGGGGGGCAGTGGGCGTCGTGTCTGACAAACACAAACTCTGCGTTTTTCAAAGCTTTAGGCACAAAAACGCGCGGAAAACTGTGGTGGGCAGGGCCCGGCAGCATGCTTGAGTCTATGCAACGCTGCAGCAGCTGAGACGGGGAGCTGCCCGGCGCAGGATTATCTGGCAGAAACTCCCCAGGCAGCCGGAGTGGTTGTGCAAAAACGAGTTCTGCCGGGGGAGTGTTCTAGATTGTTTGGTTATCCTGGTAGGTCCTTTGATCATTTGTTGGTAATTAAATTTAGTCATGAGACTTTTCAGTTTCTGTTTGTTCTTTTTATCAGACGAGTTAATATTAAAGTCACCATAAAATATTGTTTCTCTGCACCTCTCAAGTTGTTTAACCAGATCACTTAATTCATTATAGAAAGAAGAACTGTATGACGGTGGGTTGTACAATACTGCAAGGTTGAAATTCATTACCGGTGAGAGACATACATTAACAGCTAAACATTCAAGTTAAGTAGTCAAATCAAACAGTTGACATTTAAATTTCTGTTTGATGTAAATTAAGACACCTCCTCCCCTCCCTACCTGCCTGTCTTTTCTAAAACACTGATAACCCACAATATCGATCATATTAGTGTCTATGTTCCTGTGTAGCCAGCTTTTTGAAAGACAAAGATAGTACAGATTTGAGTCCAACAACAACGCCGAAATCTCATCTCTTTTGGGGATTTTGCTCCTTATGTTTAAATGTCCGTCGAGGAGCCCCTTTGGTTTAGCCTTTGTATCCCAAAGAACTTGTGCATGATTAACAGTTTGGAAGAATAAATGTTGTTTTTGCTTTTGTACAGCTCGGTTTTCGGGTCTCACCTCATTTGCATTTTGTTTGACTGCTCCAGCTTTCAAAAGTTTGGACGTAGCACAGCTGTTTACAGCAGGATCAGATATGTGAGTCTGTCCAGTGCAATTCGACTCACCCGACTCGCTATGTCCAGCTGTACTGAGGCGAAGACCAGCATTATGCTGCTCCACCAGTTCAGGTGTTAGCCGGGCCGCTGACAGCAGCAACCGATCAGCCGGCTCAGGTGTTAGCAGGGCCGTTGACAGCAGCGGGCGATCAGCCGGCTCAGGTGTTAGCAGGGCCATTGACAGCAGCGGGCGATCAGCTGGTTCAGGTGTTAGCCGGGCTGTTGACAGCAGCAACCAATCAGCCAGTTCAGATGTTTGTGCTAACCCAGTGGCCTGCTGTTTGATAGTGGCAGGTCCAGGGTTAAGGTGAATATCCCCTGCCAGAAGTAGCAGTACTAACAGTACTTTAACTGTATAGCCTCTGCCATATTGTGTTATTTGCTTAACAGCCATGTTTGCCTTATTTTTGATGCTTTTTCTCAGGCCTTTTGAGGACCAGATAGAGTACAGAGTGAAATAACCATATAAATAAAGCTTTGTAGATTCACCTTTAGTTGAATTGACCGGAAAACCTTTCTTGTTGCAAGTCCAGACACACGATAACAGTAAGAAGTAGATAAGCAAGAAAATATAGAGGCTAAAAGTGGAGCCCATCCAACCATTCCTCATTCCAGTGTCAGCCATCTTGCCATCTTCCCTTGTTTCACTTTACCACACATAGTTGATCCTTGGCAGCCTAATAAGTGACAAACATTCCATCAGTTGTTTATTTCACTCTTATTTTGAAGGGTTGCAAGACCGGACAGGAGCTCTTATTTTGAATGTTTGTTTGCTAAGTTTGTTCACTTACGAACATGCAGAGTTCAGACTTGAAATGTTTACCCCCCACCTCGTTTCCTGTGCTTAAGGTGAGCCTTCATCTATTCTCTTATCTTAGGATAATAATAGATTACATTTACTAGTACATACCTGTGCATACCCGTCCATGCCAGTAGAAACCAAGTATAGCTAGTATTTCTGCATGCCCGTTGCTGAAGGGTCTCTTCCTGTCTGAGACGGCTGTGTTGTTCACAGTCATACTTGCGGCGTACTGCTCAAACCTCAGGTGTTCCATCTTCACGGCATCTTTTCTGACGCGCAGCAGTTCTCCTCACTGTATTGCTGTTCATCTGGTGGGTCTTCTTGTTCTTCTTCTTCGTTGAGACGACTGGTTGAGGGATAGGTGCGTTGTAATTCCAGCTCATGGACAGGATCATGCAAATAGATCTGAGCAAAAAGTGGCTTTCGACCCTGTTCAGGAAGACCCATGCATGCCCGTCGAAACCCAGAAACCAGAGCACCCCGAGAAAATCAGCGCTTTGCTTGGCAGTTTACACATTTGTAGTGTAGACTGCCATTCTTCATGGGTACTGCTTCGAATGGGTGTGGTTTAAAGTAGGGTGTCCTATTCTTAATCGGGTGACAGACTGACAGATTTCTTGAATTTATAGAGTGCCTTCTGCCTTACTGAGTGAGATTTCCAGATTTACTGCTTGGAATGGGTGTGGCTTAAAGTAGTGTGTCCTATTTGGTCTCAGCTTGTCTGTGCCTTTCCTGGTGTGCAGCGTTGCTCGCTTTGCAGGCATTTCGGGCTTGAAGTGACTCAGCATGTGCATGGCGCACTGCCACACATTTCCTGTCTGTGCATCCTTTGTCTGTCGTACCCTGTGCTGGTGAAGGGTCTCCTCCTGTGGCCGGCATCATAGGTAGGCAGGCATCATGAGTGATGGTCTATATGACATCATAAAGACATAAAGGCCAGCATCATAGGACACTACGTCATAGGTAGCCAGTAGCCAGTAGTCATACATAGCCAGTCCTGTTGTCTGTTGTCCTGTTGTCTATATGACGGCATTGCCTGTGATGGTCTATATGACATCATAAAGAGATCCAGGGAGGCATCATAGGATGCTACATCATCGGTAGCCAGTCCTATTGTCGATATGACGGCATAGCGAGTCCTATGTAGTGTACTGCTGGAACCTCAGGTGTTTCATCTTCATGGCATCTTTTCTGATGCGCAGCAGTTGTCATTCTATTGCTCTCCATCTGGTGGGTCGTCTTCTTCTTATATAGATAGATACTTTATTTCGAACAAAAGTATAACAAAAACAAAACAAATGACAAATGCAATAAAGTAACAGTATACAGTGTTCGAAAGGGAGAAGGAAGAAGTGAACACTTAATTCCATCTCCTCTTTTCCATAAATACACCCATGTGAATTATATAAAAATTACCATCTTTAAGACCCCAAGTAAACAATTTACTGTATTTTTTACATATCAACATTAACACCCATCCATCCTAACATACATTGATGTCCATACATCAAAACCAGCCTGAAACAACACAGATATACACAGTGCTGTCCCACCCACCATTCCATAGTGTCCCATAATGTCCCAGAGTGAACATAGTGAATCGTACATATAAATACTACCCTTCTAACATATATCCTTTCAGCAAATAATGTTTATTCCTCTTTTTGAATTGATTTCTGTTTGTACATAGTTTCAGTTCCGGCTCCAGACTATTCCACAAATCCACCCCACAGACAGATATGCACATACTTTTCTTCTCAAGTTGTTTAACCAGATCACTTAATTCATTATAAAAAGAAGAATTGTGTGACGGTGGGTTGTACAATACTGCAATGTTGAAATTCATTACCGGTGAGAGACATACATTAACAGCTAAACATTCGAGTGAAGTATTCAAATCAACCAATTGGCATTTAAATTTCTCTTTGATGTAAATTAAAACACCTCCTCCCCTCCCTACCTGCCTGTCTTTTCTGAAACACTGATAGCCCACAATATCGATCATATTAGTGTCTATGTTCCTGTGTAGCCAGCTTTCTGAAAGACAAAGATAGTCCAGATTTGAGTCCAACAGCAACACCGAAATCTCATCTCTTTTGGGGATTATGCTCCGTATGTTTAAATGTCCGTCGAGGAGCCCCTTTGGTTTAGCCTTTGTGTCCCAAAGAACTTGTGCATGATTAACAGTTTGGAAAAATAGATGTTGTTTTTGCTTTTGTACAGCTCGGTTTTCGGATCTCGCCTCATTTGCAATTTGTTTAACCACTCCTGTTTCCAAAAGTTTGGACGTAGCGCAGCTGTTTACAGCAGGAACAGATATGGGTGGGTTTTTTTTGGGGGGGGGGGTCCAGTGCACTATATCAGTGGTATCCAACTTTCAAACGCTCTCTCTTTTTCTGTAATTTGCAGATGTCGGTTTCGTTTTTATAATATGCAAGGGAACATAAGAGTTTCAGACTTGCATTGCAATTTTAAAAAAAAATCATTGATTTTGCCGTTAGATTCGAAACTATTGGTCGTGTCCCCTCATTTTTCCCAGTTTTTGTGTGACATGAAAATCGCATCAATTTCAAAGTACTGTAAAGTGATCTCTGAGTAACTCTTTCTACTCATTTATGCAAGAGATAACAGAGTTGTAATGCAAATTCAAAATAAAACATTCCCCAATGTGATCGGATCTATGGTTTTTGTACGGCGACCCCTGCAAATTTACTCGTACGACGTAAATTTCCGTGTCCCCGAATTTACGCAGCAACATGCAAGTTATTTGGTAAAGTAACCAGAAAACTGGAAGTGCTGATGCTTTTCACTTTGCACCTTTCAAATCCCAAACCATACACGTAAAAAGGAGATCAGTCTTTGTGAAGCTCAGGTGTAGAATATTTCAATAAAATCTCAAACATTTATGACACATCGAATATGGTGTCCTTTAAAAAATTTACGTCTTCGGTCTTGGTTGGCCGCACGCAGCCCCGTCTGGCAAGGTGAGCGCCCTGGGAAAGCACTTTTATTTTCTCTACCCCGGATGTGCTCAACCCATGTGGAGAGGATTAACCGTGGTCACTTTATATTGAAGTTATCGAAGGTCCAAACTTCCGTGTCCCGCATTTACGCCTTTTGTGATTTTACGTCTTATCCAACAAACAGGGAGAATTTGAAGGTATGTATACACGTTATCACAGCTTAATATGTCATGAAAATGTAGCTGTTGATGAGTTTTGATGCGTGAAAAATACTGGAAGTGTTGAAGTTGTTTAGTGTAAAACGTGTGCCATTGCAAAGTGCATTGGCACACGGGGAAACAAAAGCCCGAGTGTCCAGTTTACGTCTCCATTACAAGTAGTTGAAGTGAGCGCTCATCCTCAAGAGTTCCTGAACGCGAATGCCGTTACGAAAATAGTTAATAGTTTCATAAACCTGACACAATTGGATAGTGATTAGTCAATTTCATGTGCAGATTTGATCAATTTTAAATTTTGCCACCAATGTCACACATTGGACCCCTAATAAATAAAAACACCCATATGTGAGTCTGTTCAGTGCAATTCGACTCACCCGACTCGCTATGTCCAGTGGTCTGCTTTTTAATAGTGGCAGGTCCAGGGTTAAGGTGAATATCCCCTGCCAGAAGTAGCAGTACTAGCAGTACTTTAAGTGTATAGCCTCTGCCATATTGTGATATTTGCTTAACAGCCATGTTTGCCTTGTTTTGGAAGCTTTTTCTCAGGGCTTTTGAAGACCAGATAGAGTACAGGGTGAAATGACCATGTCCATATCCATATAAATAAAGCTTTGTAGATTCACCTTTAGTTGAGTTGGCTGGAAAACCGTTATTGTTGCAGGTCCAGAGACACACAAAGACAAAAAGAAGAAGAAGTAGATAAGCAGAAAGTGGCTAGAAGTGTAGCCCATCAAACCACTCCTCACTCCGGTGGCAGCCATCTTCGGTCTTTCTTGGAAAGAAAAGGAAAAACCTGTGGATAGTAAAATAATCTCTGCTTGTGTCGCCGGTATCCGATCCGGTCGTCCTCAATCAGGGTCTTGGTTTTGATTTTTACTTTTTATCCTTTTGATTTTATTGACTGTTCAATGCAAGTTTATCCTGTTTTGGCTGAGCTTTGCTGATTTTTAATAAATACCACAGCATATTAAAAGACAGTATGGGACTCTGTGAGATCACTGATTCAGTGTTCATTTTCCTTGGGTGAAATTCAAGAAGGTATTTTCCAAGTGGTGTTATATTTTCAAGTTTTTTTTAAAGGTTATCCTTATTGGTGGTTTTAAAATAGATCCCCTATAAACCATTTTTCCTGGTTTTAAACATTTACCCAGATTACCAAGAGCAATGAAAGACCATGAGAGGCCGTTGTTAATGTTGGGGGTGTAATCCAGGTGTCTGGCTGGACAGGTCACTCAGTCAGAAGTCTGGTTTACAGGAAGTGGGGGTCCTCCAGCAGAAGGAGACGGTAATTCGCTGGGTTTACTCTCAAATCACCAAGCACACTTACACAGGTAACAGAATTTCCTATGAGGAAAATTCCTCTAGGAACTGCAAGCTGGTGAACCCAAACTTCAATCTTGAGGTACAAGGTCAAAGGGTCTTCGACAACTCAGAACAGGCCTCGCCATGGTTGACCAATGAAATTGAGTCCACGTGCTCACTGTCATATCCAGAGGTTCCATCCATCTTCTACCGCTTTTCCGGAGGTCCGGGTCGCGGAGGCAGCAGTCTCCAGAGGTTGACTTTTGAAAATAGACATATGAGTGCTGCCAGCATTGCTGCAGAGGTTGAAGGGGTGGGGGATCAGCCTGTCAGTGCTCAGGCCGTATGCCGCACACTGCATCAAATTGGTCTGCATGGCTGTCGTCCCAGAAGGAAGCCCCTTTAAAAGATGATGCACAAGAAAGCCCGCAAACAGTTTGCCGAAGACAAGCAGGCTAAGGACATGGATTACTGGAACCATATCCTGTGATCTGATGAGACCAAGATAAACTTATTTGGTTCAGATGATGTCAAGCGTGTGTGGCAGCAACCAGGTGAGGAGTACAAAGGCAAGTGTGTCTTGCCTACAGTCAAGCATGGTGGTGGGAGTGTCATGGTTTGGGGCTGCATGAGTGGTGCCAGCACTGGGGAGCTACAATTCATTGAGGGAACCATGAATGCCTACCTGTACTGTGACATAGTGAAGCAGCCCTTTAGCCTTCTTGCACTGTGCCGCAGGGCAGTATTCCAACATGATAACGACCCCAAACACACCTCCAAGATGACCACTGTCTTGCTAAAGAAACTGAGGGTAAAGGTGATGGACTGGCCAAGCATGTCTCCAGACCAAAACCCTATTGAGCATCTATGGGGCATCCTCATGCGAAAGGTGGAAGGGCGCAAGGTCTCTAACATCCACAAGCTCCGTGACGTCATGGAGGAGTGGAAGAGGATTCCAGTGGCAATCTGTGAAGCTCTAGTGAACTCCATGCCCAAGAGAGTTAAGGCAGTGCTGGAAAATAATGGTGGGCACAATTTGGACATTTTCACTGAGGGGTGTACTCATTTTTGTTGCCAGCGGTTTAGACATTAATGGATGTGTGTTGAGTTATTTTGAGGGGACAGCAAATTTACACTGTTATACAAGCTGTACACTGACTACATTGTATCAAAGTGTCATAGCTTCAGTGTTGACCCATGAAAAGATATAATAAAATATTTACAAAAATATGAGGGGTGTACTCACTTTTACGAGATACTGTATGTTTGAAGAAGAGACACCAGTCAGAGGATCAGGTCATTCACTCACAGGACACCATGTCCCAGTGCTTCTGATTGCCAGTCCACCCCTGAGTATTACCAGTTAATAAAAAGCTGCATTTAACTTCTACCTTTTACAGTTTTGAAGGGTTTTCTGCATATTAGATCTGTGGTTTGAGCACGTCATGTCTGGGGCCAGTTTGTGGTGAGCACACACATCTTTTGTTGTTGGTGGAAGGGGGGTGGAACTGGAGAGGCACAATCCTCCACACAAGATGGGCACCATCTAAAGCAGGGGTGGCTAATCATGTGCGATGGAGGGCCAAGACCCTGCAGGCTTTACCTCCAACCAGTGTTTTCAACAGCGGATTGCACTGATTTTCTTCCCACTGATTGCTGATAAGTGACAACACCTGCTGAAGAGACTGGATAGAAGAGAAAACCGGCAGGGTCTTGGCCCTCCATGGCACATGATTGGACACCCCTGATCTAGAGGTTAATGCTAACCATGGAGAACTTGGAGAAAATTGATCTCCCACGGCTGGAGGATACCATCCATCCATCCATCCATCTTCTTCCGCTTAATCCTTTTCGGGTTGTGGGGGGGCTGAAGTCTATCCCAGCATCTTTGGGAAGGATACCAATTCAATTTTATTTATGTAGTGCCAAATCACAACACAGGTCATCTCAAGGCACTTTACAAAAAAGGGTGGGTTTAGGCCACATTCTCAAATTTATCGAACCCAGCAGAGAACCCCTAAGAGCAAGCACTGTGGTGACAGGCGAGGGAAAAACTTCCCTTTCACGGTCAGAGACCTTGAGCGTTGAAGCATAGCTCATAGAGGACGACCTTTCACCTCGACCGGCTGGGTTGAAAAAAAAGATAAAAAGTAGGAGGCCTGGCAGTAGCTACATTCAAAACAAACATAAATACAATTCAACATTAACATTCACAACCAGACCTTCCAGTGTCAAGCCGAGTTAGGCTCCATATGTGCTTCTTCCTTCTCCCTTTCGAACACTGTATACTGTTACTTTATTGCATTTGTCATTTGTTTTGTTTTTGTTATACTTTTTTTGTTAGATAGATACTTTATTTCTATCTATGGGTGAAGGCCTGGCAGTGGCAACATTTTAACTATAGGCTTTATCAAAGAGAAAAGATTTCAACTTATTCTTGAATAAAGAGAGTCTGCCTCCCAAACTGAACTGGGAAGATGGTTCCACAGGAGGGGAGCTTGATAACTGAAAGCTCTACCTCCCAATCTACTTCTGGAGACCTTGGGGACCACCAGTAGTTTGGATTTTTGGGAGCACAGAGCTCTCTCTGGTTAGATGATGGGGAACTTTGAGTTCTTGCAAGTAAGAAGGAGCCAGACCATTAAGGGATTTATAAGTTAGGAGTAATATCTTGAATTCAATTCTATATTTTATTGGGAGCCAATGTAAAGAAGGTAAAACTGGGGTAATGTGATCTCTTCTCCCTGTTCTCGTCAGGATACGTGCAGCTGCATTCTGAATGAGTTGGAGAAACTTTATGGCCTTATTAGGACAACCTGATAAAAGTGAATTACAGCAGTCTAGCCTAGAGGTGATAATGACGTGGACAAGTTTCTCTGCATCTTTGAGACAGGATGGACCTCATTTTAGAAAAATTTCACAGATGGAAGATGGCAGTCTTAATAGTTTGCTGTATATGAGAGTTAAAGGACATATCTTGGTCAAAGACAACTGCAAGATTCCTAACAGAAGACTTAGAAGCCTGCACAATGCCATCTAGTGTTGTTATCTTACTAGAAAGAGTACTTCTAGCTTGTTTGGGGCCAAGAACAATGACTTCAGTTTTATCTTTATTCAGCAATAGAAAGTTGTAGTTCATCCAGGTTTTAATATCCTTGAGACACTCCTGGAGTGAACCCAACTGGCTGGGATCATCTGGATTGATGGATAAATATAATTGAGTGTCATCAGCGTAACAATGAAAATGAATAGAATGCTTCCTCATAATGTCTCCAAAAGACAGCATGTATAACGTAAACAGCATTTGTCCAAGTACCAATCCCTGCGGAACTGCTTAGCTAACCGTGGTCTGGATAGGGGACTTATGGACATAGACAAACTGGGAACTGTCTAATAAGACTAAAACCATCTTAGCGTTGTTCCTTTCAAACCAACTTGCTGTTTAAGTCTCTCTAGCAGAATATGGTGGTCAATGGTGTCAAAGGCAGCACTAGGGTCCAATAAGACAAGGACAGAGACAAGTCTTTAGTCAAATGCCATAAGGAAGTCACCAGTAACTTTCACTAAGGCTGTCTCTGTGCTGTGGTGTTTCCAAAACCTGGCTGAAATTTCTCAAATATAGAATTATTTTCTAAAAAAAAAAAATGCACAGTTGATTGGCGACTACTTTTTTGAGTATCTTAGAAAGGTAGGGGAGGTTAGATATTGGTCTATAACTGGCCAAAATCCCAGAGTCAAGCAAAAGTTTTTTTTAAGCAGAGGTTTAATTGCTGCCACTTGAAAAGACTGCGGTACATGTCCTGTCAATAGGGACATATTAATTATGTTCAAAAACGGTTGATTAATAAGAGATAGCGACTCCTTCGGGAGTCTAGCAGGGATTATTGGGCCTAAGAGACAGGTAGTTGGTTTAGAAGCTGACACTATTAGGGCTAGATCAGAAAAGTGGAGTTCTGAGCCTGTGGACCCAGCAGTGTTGGGCAAAGGCTTGGCATTTTTAAAGGGGCTATTTTATTCCTGATCCTGATAATTTTATCATTAAGAAAAAATTCAAAAAGTGGTAAGAGTTGGAGGAATGTAGGAATCTGTGGCATTGTGGCTCTTGGTTAACTGAGCTACAGTGTTAAAAAGAAATCAATGGTTATTTTTATTTGCTTCTAACAATGATGAATATTACTGTCGCCTAGCATTACGGAGAGATTTCTTATAGGTAATAAGGCTGGCATTCAAGGCTGAACATGATTCTTCTGTCTTATTTGCACACCAAAGCCTTTCACAGAATCTGACTTTGTGTTTTAACTCATGAGTGTGGGAGTTGTACCATTGAGCTAATCTCCTATTTTTAATAGTTTTCCTTTTAAGAGGGGCTATGGAGTCAAGTGTTGCCCGCAGTGAGACTGCAGTACTATCAACTGAAAGGTCTAATTGTGATGGATTCAAGCAGGGTGTCCTCTGCTGTATTGAGACATGGTAATAGAATAAGTGCTGAAGGGATTAATTCTTTAAAGCGAGCCACAGCACTGTCAGGTAACTACTGTATCTGGTAACCATATTTCTGCTTGATGCTGTAAAATCAGATAACACAAATGTGAAAGTGATCAAATAATGGTCAGTCAGTGTAGGAATACCAATGCATCTCAGAAAATTAGGAAGCCATGATTCATGATTTAATTCACAAAGCTGAGTCATGATCATCAACATTTAAAACAAAAAGGCTTGATATGACTCACTTTATGTGTGATGAATGTCGAAAATTTAAGACTTGAAGCATTTTTAATTGAATTATAAGATAAGATAAGATAAGCCTTTATTAGTCCCACAACGGGGAAATTCCAGGATTGCAACAGCACAGGGATAGCAACACTCAGAGCAACAATCAGAAGGCAAGAAAAAAAAACAAGCAAGCAAGAGCAGCTAATATACATATGTACATATTACTATAAAATATATACAGTATATACACACACACACACAGACACACAGTGCAGAGCATTGTAGCTGGATGGAATAAATATATGAATATATGAACACACAGTGCAGAGCATTGTAGCTAGATGGAATAAATATGTAAATATATAAACACCCACAGTACGGAGCATTGCAGCTAGGTGGAATAAATATGCAAGTATATAAACACACACAGTGCGGAGCAATGTAGCTAGATGGAATAATATGTAGATATATAAAAACACAGTGCGGAGCATTGTAGCTAGATGGAATAAATATATAGATATATAAATATAAACACACCCAGTGCTGAGCATTGTAGCTAGATGGAATAAATATGTAAATATATAAACACACACAGTGCAGAGCATTGTTGCTAGGTGGGATGAAACAGCATAACCGTCTATTTAGTTATCTTACATGGTATGATTATGTGCCCATACATATTCTCACCCTCCATAGCGACCGGTATGTTCCTAGTTGTATGCCGGAGAGGACCATAGTGTAAGTCTATTGCATCTTTTGCATTCAAAAAAACTATTAGTTTGTTACGTCTTTTTGCTATCTCTGCGAGCAGCCCTGCTTAGGTTGTACAGTCTGACAGCCGTTGGTAGGAAGGACCTACGAAACCTCTCGGTTGTGCACCTGGATGATGTAGTCTGCTGCTAAATGAGCTCCTCAGTGCATCAGTATGTCCTGCATAGGGTGGAACTCGGACTCCAGCAGAGATGACAGTTTAGCCACCGTCCTTCTCTCTCCTATCTCCTCCATCGGATCAAGGCGCTGCCCCAGGACAGAGCTAGCTTTCTTAATCAGTTTGTTCAGTCTCTTCCTATCGGCTGCAGTAATGCCACTGCCCCAGCAGACCTCTCCAAAAGTGATGGCTGATGCACCACCGTGTCATAGAATGACTTCAGCAGCGCCCCTTGTACACCAAAAGACCTGAGTCTCCTCAGCAGGAACAGCCTGCGCTGTCCCTTCTTGTAGAGTGCGTCAGTATTGTGTGACCAGTCTAGTTTATTGTTCAGATGAATACCCAGGTACTTATAGGATGTCACCATCTCGATGTCTGTTCCCTGTATATTTACTGGTGCTGTGAGGGGCTGCCCATGCCTGCGGCAGTCCACCACCAGCTCCTTAGTTTTCCTCGCGTTGATCTGGAGGCAGTTCCGATGGCACCAGTCCACAAAGTCCTGGAAAAGCCCTCTGTACTCAGCTTCATCTCCGTTGGAGATGAGACCAACGATCGCAGAGTCATCAGAGAACTTCTGTAGATGGCAATGTGTTGTGTTGTGTGAGAAGAATTATGGTCACAATATTCTAATTTTAGCTCATTCCAGTGAAGCCTTAAGGAGCAAATGTGATAAGGTGAGGTCTGGCTCTCCACATTTCACGGGAATCCTCCTAGGGATTTGCCCCGATGTTCACCAAACTCCCTCACAATGATCCTCACGTGGGCCTGCATCCAAGTTGTACTCAAGGTCAATGTCAAAGGAGAGCCGGGCCTTGATGTCTCAATAAAACATTACTTCGCCTAGGTCATTGACCTTGACCTGAAGCACATCCTAGATGGGTCTGTATCTAGAGTGTTCTTAAGGTTAATGTTACTGGTCAGTAGATCTGACAGTCCTCGGGGTTATTTCACCAGGCCAGAATGAGCTACTCCATCATTGATGGTCTGGTTTGAGTTGACCAGTAAAGAAAGTGTCAGAGTTAAAGAAAAAGGAAACATAAATGAAACTGTTATACCTGCCAGGTGGATCATAGTGAAGAATGTTTGTCTTCTCTGATTGTTGCAGGAACAGGTTGGTGAGAACGTTTAGCTGGTTGGTGTTGGTGGTTCGGCTCCTCTTCTCCTCCTCATGGATGAACAGCTGATGTAGCTCTGTGGAGACCTGCCATTGATGGTCTGTGCTGAGTGCTGGAGAATAAAGAACCACATCGAAGTCCACATTCTGAGTCTAAGGACTTTTATTGGTCCTTCAGGCTAACTGAACTAGCCTCATCCTGCTAGCTCTGACCGTCAGCAGCCACATCACAACATCTGGAGGAAGTAAACAAACCATAAAGATGTTTTCAGGTCGGTGTCTGAGAGAGTTGGTCAGAGAGCGACTGACTGCTGCTGCTGAAGAAATAATAACAGAGTTTGAACAAATCACCAACCAGTACGAGGAAGAGATCGATCGTCAGCGCAGACTACTGAATATGCGCTGGTGCTCCCAGATGAAAATCCACAGAATAGGTATGTGGGACTATAATGGTCTGAATGAGGCTTTAGAAAATTCTGGTTCTCGTTTCAATCATGCTTGTGTCTTAAATGTGCAAATTTGTTAATTTTCTTCTAATTTTTTGTTCCTAAATTCAAGATTTGATACATTTGTTCCTTATTAATTTGTAAAGTGAAACTTTTTTCTCCCCCTTCTTTGTCTTTGTTGCTCCAGATTTCCCACAGCAACCTGAATGTAAAGAGGAGGAAGTTGTGACTGAGCAGCAGCTCTGGAACCAGGAGAGGAACTCTGTCCTGGACCAGGAGGAACCAAAAGCTCCACAGGTTAAAAAGGAACAGGAGGAACTGTGCATCAGTCAGGAGGGAGAACAGCTGGTAGTGAAGCTGGAGGCTGATCCCTTCATGGGGACTCTTGTTTGTGAGGAAAAGCAGCAGAGTGAAGCAGAACCAAACAGTGAGCAGCTCCTCTCTCACAACTCTGCTGGAAATGAGATCCAAGATGAGGAAGGAAGCTGGCATGTAGACTCAGGATCCACTAAAGAAGAACCCAAACCAAAGAAGAGACGACTGAAAACAGGAAGTCACAGTAACAGTGATGACGACTCTGTGACCTCAGAGACTCTCTGTGAGAATGAAACAGGTAAAAAGTTAGAAAATGTTCAGGTTGAGTCTTTGAGAAGCTGTCCTAAAATAAAATAATATTAAATTAATATTTCCAGTAACTACATGAATCTGATGTACTGGTCTAGTTTGCCTGTCTTTGACTGATCCATGTGGTATGACCAGTGTCTCGAGTCGAGCTCGGTGATATCTTGACATTTAAAACGTGAAGATATTTTCATCTGTGATAGAGGATGGTACAATATCGTTTCTACGGAGATAGTTTACGTTGCCTTGTAATTATTCTCAGAGTCTCTAGTTTTCCTGATTTTTCTCTCTCCAAGTTTGCCTCTTCACTAACCCCCCCCCCCCCACACACACACACACACACACACACCTGTTCACTCCCCACAGAATCACGAGTCAGTTTCCAGCCTGGTCAGACCTGGTCACCAACATTTTTACAAGTCTTGTAATTTAGTCGCTCTATCAAACTCAGCACAGATGAGTGCCTGCACACAGCCCTGGTTGTTGTCCTGTGGTTTAACAGACAGGGCTATAAAATGTCCCTGGTCATTAGCACCATTTTAATTGTTACACCTGTGTGGGGTATCAAATCATATCAAATCAACCTTTATTGTCATGTTGCTGTACATACAACTGTAGTGCAGGCAAGATGAAATTACGTTTCTCTAGGCATCCATATAAGTAAAAAGAACATAATTTAAGACACACTCACACACACCCTCACCCCCACCCCAACACAGCCATTCACACATCCCTGAGGCATACTTGAAACTAACTAGAACTATAATATACAAATAATATGCATAATGTCCATAAGGTGCAGTAGTATGTATGAAAGACTCGGGATCAACTGTTCAGCATCCTAACAGCTTGTGGAAGGAAGCTGTTAATCAGTCTGGTGGTTCTGCCTCTGATGCTCCAGAATCGTTTGCCAAATGGCAGCAGTTCAAAGTGTTTATGCAGAGGGTGAGAACAGTCCTTGACAATGTTCAGTGCCCTGCTCCTACAACGGTTCTGAAAAAGTTCTTGGACAGAGGGGAGGGAGACTCCAATTACCCTCTCAGCTCCCTTGACTATCCTCTGCAGGGCTTTTTTGTCTGACATACTGCAGCTGGAGTACCATGTAGCAATGCAGTACGTCAGAACACTCTCCACCACACCTCTGTAGAAGGTCCTGAGGATGCAGATGGGGAGAGAGGCCTGTTTGAGTTTCCTCAAGAAGTGCAGTCTCTGCTGGGCCCGCTTCCTGATCTACAAGGAATTCTTGCTCCAGGTCAGGTCCTGCGAGATCTGCACTCCGAGGAACTTGATGTTCTCCACTCTCTCCACCAAACGGCCGCCGATGCTGAGAGGGACGTATTCAGGCTGTGACCGTCAGAAGTCGATAATCATCTCCTTCGTTTTGTCCACTTTGAGCACCAGATTGTTCTCCCTGCACCAGCCCTCCAGGTCTCTCACTTCTTCCCTGTACATTGATTCCTCATCCCTCTGAATAAGTCCCACCACTGTGGTGTTGTCTGCAAATTTAATAATCTGGTTCCCCTCGTGTCTGGATACACAGTCATGTGTTAGACGTGTAAACAACAGTGGGCTGAGTACGCAGCCTTGAGGGGATCCAGTGCTGAGCGTGACAGAGTTGGAGATGTTGTTTCCAGCACGGACAGACTGAGGTCTCTCAGTCAGGAAATCCCGGGTCCAGAGACATGTGGCGGTGTTCAGACCGAGAAGGATTAATTTCTCGCATCAGTCTCTGGGGAATAATGGTGTTGAATGCTGAACTGAAATCAATGTGCAGGAGTCTGGCGTAGGTGTCTTTCCGGTCCAGGTGGGTGATGACAGAGTGCAGGGTGGTGACTATAGCATCCTCCATGGAGCGGTTTGAACGATATGCAAACTGGAGCAGGTCATGTGATGCAGGGAGGCAGGCTGTAATGTGTGGTTTGACAAGCTGTTCAAAACACTTCATCACAATTGGTGTCAGTGCAACAGGACAATAGTCATTCAAATCCAGGGACAAGAGTTGCAAATTAGCTAATAGCTATACACTCTATGTGCAACACATCAGATTGATTGTCTTTGATTAATTGTCTATGTTTATTGCACTGTCCCTGTCAAATAAACTAATCTACAAATAGGACACAACTGGTTTCTTTGCCACCGGTACTATGGTAGAGGTCTTAAAGCATCTGGGAACGATGGCCTGACTCAGGGAGATGTTATAAATGTCAGTCAGGACGTCCGCCAACTCGCTCGCGCAGTCTCAGAGCACACGTCCCGGGATGTTGTCCGGACCTGCAGCTTTACGTGGGTTGACCCTGATTAGGGTACTCCGTGTGTCCGCTGCGTTGATGGTGATAGCTGGCCCAACAGATGGTGGAGATGGGCCAGCCCTCCCTCTGATTTTCGGGTTCGATGCTTCAAAACGTGCAACGAAGTTGTTGAGCCTGTCTGGAAGCGAAGCATCATCGTCATCGACCCCCTGCCTAGACTTATAATCCGTCAGCGCCCGAACTCCCTGCCACATCCGTTTGGTGTTCCTTGTGTCACAGAAGTGTCCCTGGATTTTCTCCGCATAGGCGCGCTTCGCCGTCTTAATTCCTTTTGCGAGTGCAGACCTGGCTGAGCGGAGGGCGATCCTGTCCTTCGCTCTGAAGGCTGCATCTCTGGCTGTGAGCAGCGAGCGCACCTCTGCCATCATCCAGGGTTTATAGTTGCCCTGTGCAGTGATAGTCTTCACTATAGTGACATCTTCTGTTAACTTCACGATGTAGCTGGTGACCGTTTCAGCGTACTCCTCCACATCTGTCTTGTCTCCCCGGGAGGCTGCTATTTTGAAGACCTCCCAGTCTGTGTGCAGAAAACAGTCCTGAAGTGCCGAGGCTGCACCCTCTGGCCAAATCCTGATTTGTTTCTCTACTGGCCTGCTGCGCTTCAGTAAAGGTTTGTAGGAAGGCACCAGCATCACAGATAGGTGGTCAGAATGGCCGAGGTGGGGGCGAGATGTTGCCTTATGAGCATCTGGGAAGTTTGTGTACACCAATTCCACCATATTCTCTCCTCTGGTCTTAAAGTCCAGACATTGTTTAAACTTGGGGAGCACAGTCTTTAAACGGGTGTGATTAAGATCCCCCGCAACCACCACAAAACTGTCCGGGTGTGAAGTTTGAAATTCACTGATAGCATCGTGCAGCTCTCAGAGTGCGTTGTTAGCATTAGCTGTAGCATTAGCGCTAGGAACTATGTAAACAGCAGCTACAAACATGTTGGTGAATTCCCTCGGCAGATGGAATGGCCGACAATTCACGATAAGGAACTCTGCCAACGGAGAGCAGTGTTTAGATGCTAACGTGGCGTTAACGCACCAGTTCTTGTTAATATAGATGCATAGCCCACCCCCCCTCCTTGGCTCTTACCGGAGCTAGCAGCCTCTCTGTCCACCCGGAACGATGTCATCCCTTCCAGCTGAATGGCCGCATCAGGGATGTTGTCGTGGAGCCATGTCTCTGTGAACGCAAACACACAGCAGTCCCTCCACTCTCTCCGGGTTTCTCTCAGCAGACGCAGCTCGTCCAGCTTGTTGTCGAGGGAGCGGACATTGGAAAGAAGGAGCGAAGGTACTGCTGGTCTGGAGGAGTTAGCCTTTAGCCTAGCATGAATCCCGGCTCTTTTTCCTCTTCTCTGTTTGCGTTCGTGCCGCTTACACTTCCTCCTCTCCCGGGTAGCTGCCAGCGAAACCTCCGATAGTATTCCATGCTGGTGTAGAATGTCCAAGTCACATCCGAGCGCCGCAATTCTTGCAGCGTGCAATACCTTGATGTTTAATAAGGTAGGAGTCTTCTGCATGTTTACGTTAAGTTTACATGTATTTGCACCTCGTGTTCAGTCCAGATGCACCTTAAAAACTATTTACCAGGTGGTGACTTTTTTTTGGCTGTCAATGTATTTATTCTTTCTGGTTTTTCTTGTGCTAGCATTTTCTGTGTCTTAATAATAATAAGTTTATTTATTGAGCACTTTTCACAGACAGTGTCACAAAGTGCTTAATATGGTAAAAAACAAAACAAAAACACAGGCACATAAAACAGTAAAAAAAAACAAAGTAGAAAGTAAAAGCACATAAAAATACAATCAGCACATAGTTAATTAAAAAGCCAGGCTAAAAAAGTGGGTCTTTAGTTGCTTCTTAAAAACACCAATGGAAGGTGAAGATCTAAATTCAAAAGGCAAGGAGTTCCACAGTCTGGGAGCAACAGCAGCAAAGGCTCTATCGCCTTTGGTTCTGAGCCTAGTGCAAGGGACTACCAATAGATTCTGATGAGAAGACCTGAGAGACCTGCTGGGCTGGTGTAGAGAGAGCAGGTCACTAATATAAAAAGGTGCCTCTTCATGAATGGCTTTGTAAGTAAGAACAAGAACTTTAAAATCAATTCTATAATTTACAGGAAGCCAATGCAAGGGGGCCAAAACAGGAGTGATATGACAGAATCTACTGGACCTAGTTAGTAATCTTGCAGCAGCATTCTGGACTAACTGTAGGCGGTGTAAAGAGGATTTGCTAAGACATGTGAAAAGAGCATTACAGTAGTCCAAACGTGAAGAAACAAAGGCATGAATAATGATTTCTAACTGAGTGTAGGAAACCAATGACCTAATTCTGGATATATTCCTCAGGTGGAAAAAACAACTCCGGGTCAGAGATTTGACATGCTGATCAAAACTCATTTTCTGTGTCTTGTTGTCCCTCCAGATGCTCCACAGTTACATGACTTTAAGGAGGAGGTTCTCACTGTCCAGCAGCTCTGTAACCAGGAGAGGAACTCCAGTCTGGACCAGGAGGAACAAGATGCTACACGGGTTAAAGAGGAAGGAGAAGAACTCTGTAGCAGTCAGGAGGAGGATGACTTTGGACTGAAACAAGAGACTGATACCTTCATGGTGACTCCTACTGATGAGGACAATGACAAGAGTGAAACTGAAGCAAACAGTGAGCAGCTCCTCTCTCACAACTCTGCTGACACTGAGAGCCAAGACCAGGGAGCAGGTAAGAATGTAAAGCCAGGATCAAGTAAACATGAAGAGCCAAAGAAGAGACTTGACAGAAAGAGAAGTGACCGTAACAATGTAGACAACTCCTCCATGTCAGAGAATCAGTGTGATACTGACACAGGTGAAAAGTCTGTAAAATGTTCTGACAATGACAAAGACTGTAAAAATGAGTCCCAGAAGGAGAAACGTCACACAGTTAAGTCATGTATTTGCAACACATGTGGTAAAAGATTCAGGTATAAGAGTAAATTATCAGTTCATGAGAGAATTCACACAGGTGAGAAGCCATTTTCTTGTAAAACATGTGGGCAGAGTTTTAGTCAATGTGGTACTTTGAAAATTCACATGAGAGTTCACACAGGTGAGAAGCCATTTTCTTGTGAAACATGTGGGCAGAGTTTTAATCATCATGGCAATTTGAAAACTCACATGACAATTCACACGGGTGAGAAACCATTTTCTTGTGAAACATGTGGGCAGAGTTTTAATAGACTTGATAGGTTGAGAACTCACACGAGAATTCACGCAAGTGAGAAGCCATTTTCTTGTGAAACGTGGGCAGAGTTTTAATCAGCGTTGTAGTTTGAAAACTCAAATGAGAATTCACACAGGTGAAAAACCATTTTCTTGTAAAACATGTGGGCAGAGTTTTAATCAACTTGAGCATTTGAATTCTGACATGAGAATCCACACAGCTGTGAAGCCATTTTCTTGTGAAACGTGGGCAAAGATTTAAGCAACATCATACTTTGAAATGACACATGAGAATTCACATAAGTGTGGCATCAGCTTCTCTTCAGGCTAATTCATGAAATCACTCTTCTTCTTAAAGAAACTCTCACTCAACTTCTGGTCAAGAATTGCTGTTTTCCTTCCTCTAAGGACCTCTCGTAAAAACATGTCCCATGGAGAGGGGTGCGGTAAGGATTGCTTTTAACGGATTAAGTGCACCATCAAACCTCTGGAGTTCCCGTCCAGTCAGTCAGTTTATGCTGATGGCACCTTTTTGTATCAGGAACTGGCCCTCTTAAAAGTCATAAAATTCTCAAAGTTTACTCCTCAACCTGTCAGGTTATGCTGATAAACTCTTGGAGTCTGTCCAGAACATCCATAAAACTCTGAACTGTCTCACACTGCATTCCACAAGTCCCTAAAAAAGTTATCCACAGCCCAACAGTCCCTCCTGGTGGACATCTATGGAATATGTTTCATTACTTTTTGGAACTGATAGACTTTTACTTATGACTGAACATTAACTCTTTCCAAGTTCTCATATTTCAGGATTTATTCTCAGGACACTGAAAATGATCTCATCTGTGATGGACAATAATGGGTGAAATAATTCATTAATCCTTGATTTCAGTGTGACTGCATGTTTGGAATGTTTATTAATCATTGATTTTAATGTTTGCTTGCGTTGAAAATGTTACATGAACCTTATTCTGATGTGTGTTAATTATAAGTACCAGTATAAATGCATGCTCACTGGATATTAGTCATGAATCACTGAAAAGTAGTTTAGGTTTCATATCAAGTATATAAAATAAATTTCATAGAGAATGTATGTGCTCTGAAACTTGTCAGTTATTTGACTGGTACCAGCCAGTCAGTCGGCTGTCTCTCTCTGTTGGATTACGTCCTTTCATTTTATTGGTTGGGTACAGACAATGAACTGCTTCCTCATTGGACTAAAGTTCATCCAAACCTCTTGCTATGGAAGACAATTGGTTATCGTTGATGTCAGTCATACATTAATGATACTAGAAGCGCGACCCTTTAAATAGGAGAAAATGCCCTCACCAGTTAGTTGCTTTTGCCTTCGTGTTTCTCAGTTTTGCGTTAAGTTTGAGTCCTTTAGTCGTCGTTTTTTTTTTCTTTCTGGCGTCTTGGTAGGGATCACCCTTTTCTGTGAGCTCACCTCTTGACGAGAATCAAACTCTCAAAACACCCTTCTTCCCTCCGCTCAGAAACCATCCTTACTTGACTGAACGTTTTCGTGGACTTCGATTTTTTTTCCCCCCCCTGCCGTTAAAGTGGACTCAGAGATTTTTGGACTTTTTCTGTTTCCTGCCTGACCCATGGACCACGACACCTCCCATATCTCATGGGTTTAACGGCCTAACTACCATTTTTGTCTGCCATCTAGCCTGTGTAGGCCCAGCGCCCTAATATATTCCTCAAATGAGGCTCTCCACTCCAGCCAGAGGATCACAGGCTCCCCTCGTGCCCCAGAAACGGTGCCAACAGCCGAGGCAATCAGCACGCTCCCATTAGTCTCCTCGTCGCCAAATGTTATATCGTAGAAATGACACGAGACGGAGAGCTTCTTGAGGGACATCCTACTGAACTTTATTAGACAGAACCCTCAACTATATGCAGAGTGGGCTGTGCCTTCCTGACGTCACCCTGTGGGTGGGCACGGCATCCCAGATACCAAAATCTCATACATAACAGTATCGTTAGCAACAGAACACAGCGCTCGGCTGCCCATTGTACACACAGGATGGAAGCGGTTGAAAACATCGACGATGGTTCCAGCACATGTAGTCTGGAATTGGTTTGTGTTGTCCAATCTTCAGACGATTATAGTTCTGAAGAATGGGATGACAGTGAAGAATCTGGGGGCATCAGACCTTATAGGTTTGAGCCATGCCAAGCGGACATCGTGCCTAGTGAGTCAGACTCAGAGAGTGACGGTGGAGAGGCACACATGACCGCCGCAGCAGCAGCAGCGATAAACACATGGCAGGGGAACACCGAGTGTTATGCTTTTGTTACAGATATTGCAACAAATTATTTGTTCATAAATTTCCGTTATGACCCACTTTCAGGTGGGCACTGTCCAACATTCGCCGGTCCGAACACACGCGCCCTCTCTCTTTGACAGTCAGCTGTTCATGTTTTGTGTGCATCATCTGCCGTGTTGTCAGCCAGCCAATATTGCCAACACTATCACGACGTGTTAGCCACTCCACACAGCCATGGTTCTGTTGCGCCCTTGTAGCGATGTCGGCTCTGAGGTGCAACCGTGGTTAACACGTTTCCTCTCCATGCGTTTGCTGGGCGATGTCAGCCCCGAACGGCTACAGTTTGTGTTTCTGTGTATTTTTGTAAGTCTTCACATTTTGGGATCAGTCTTTATGTTCAGTACATGTGCTGTGGTGAATCCTGCGCGTAAATCCATTCTTCCGCCCCCTCCTCGTGCACTCTTACGCAGGGCATGGAGAGGGAGGGTCAAATAACGAGGATTTACGTGCAGGGTTCACCACAGCACATTTAATACAGAGAGACAGACAATTCCCTAAAGGGTGAAGACGTACAAAAAACACAAACACACTGACTGATGGCATTCAGGGGCCGGCATCACCCAGAGAACGAATGAGAGGAGATGTGTTAGCCACAGATGTGCCCAAGAGCCAACATCGCTTCAAGCACGCACAAGAACCACGGCGAGCGTCAGCATGCGCTCACAGAAAGTAGGTCAAAGCTGCACGTAAATCCATTAATCCTTGCCCTCCTTGTGCGCTCCTCCTGCGTAAAAGCGTACGAGGAGCGCACGAGGAGGCTTATGACAGTTGGAGCTGAAACGTGTGACGTGGTCTTTAACGGCCTGCTGCTTATCTAAGCGTGCAACACAACGTGAAGGCATAGCTGGAAAATTAAAACAAGAAACCAGAGAAACTGTGAGCTACAAAGTAGTAGTAGTAGATTAGTTTATTTGACAGGGACAGTGCAATAAACATAGACAATTAATCAAAGACAATCAATCTGATGTGTTGCACATAGAGTGTATAGCTATTAGCTAATTTGCAACTCTTGTCCCTGGATGGGCTTTAGAAAAAAGAATCAAGATAAAAAATATACACAATAACCACATACATCAATGCAGAAAAATTATATATACACAATTATAAATATTATAAATATTATAAATACACAAATATAACAGCCTGACTCACATTTAACATAAATATTATAAATATTATAAATACACAAATATAACAGCCTGACTCACATTTAACACATATAACATAACTCACATTTGCCTATTTCAGGCCTTCCTCCCTCCGTCACTCACTATAAACAAACACATTTATTCCTTCCCTTCATTCACTCTCACTTTGCAGACAAATAATTCATACATGAGTACATTCTTGTTTATTTTTCAAAAGCTGCTGTCATTCCAGTCAACAACACCGGAGTCCATTCTGTCGCTGATGTCATGGGGGTGTCGCCTTTCATTCGGTGGGCGGCGGTCAGCAGCTGCGTTTTTTTGATAACTAGTTTATGCAGGCGCTGTTGTAAATATTATATTGATCATCGACAATGACTTTTGGGTTTAGACAACATGCTAAAAAATGTCAAAATCGTGTCATCAGACCTTGAAGGTAAAGGCTCATTTAACTTAGCAGCTCCATCAGCTGAGGTCCCAGCAGACATGGAGGGGACAGTGGATGGGGATGAGAGGCAGGGCTCTGCAGAGGATGGACATGGACCCAAGATGAAAACAACAACAACAAAAGCTAGCCATGTTAGATGTCATATTACACTGGAAAATTAGGAAATTTTTGACTCCAGTGTGTTTTTGCTTGTAATAAGAAAAAAAAACGTGCCAGTGGAACAACTGAAAATTGCTTGAGAATGTTCGATTAAATGTTAATGAGATCATTTGACTAGAAATTAACTGTAGATGGTGAGAGTTTTCCCTCCCTCAGCTGATGATTTTGACCTGCTGCTCCTTGTGTGCAGTGTGCTCTGTATGGCTGAATGCAGACATTAGCAGTGGAGCTCTGAGCTGAGCTGACAGTGGAGTCACTGCACCAGCACTACTCTGCTGACAACATCATGTTGTGTTTTTGTGCGATAATATACCTTCAATAATATATTAATCATTATTTACATGTGCCAAAAAACAATTCATGAAGAAATCATTTTAAAAGTTAATTGCTCTCGGGGGTCCCCTGTGGTCACGGGGGCCCTAAGTAGCTGTTCAGTTTGCTTATGCCTTGGGCTGCCCTGGTTGCAATCCAACAAATCAAAGCGGTTATCAACATAAGTTATGCAGAAGCAGTGAGGAAAGTGCAAGTCCAGAATGTAAAGGAAGGAATGAGAGATGTCAAGCAATATCCCAGGCCAGCAGGAGACCAAAGGAGTCAGGTTGGTCAGGAGAGAAGTGAGGATGAACTGATCTTGTTTACTGCTTAAGTCATTAATTGTACGGATCTGGTGAAAAACGCAGCTGGTAAAAAAAAAAAATACGTCTGTGTGTGTGTTTTTATGTACTTTTATATGTTTTTACGAAATCCTCTTTGTCGTTTCTGCCCTGGAGTGTTTGTGGACTGTATGGCGAAGCGCTTCCTGGTTCCTACAACATGGACTTCCTCCCCTCTCTTGTGTTGCTGCTACTTTTCCTCCGGCTCTTTGTCTATGAGGTAAACGCGTTCGGCACCATGGCGGGCAGGATACATTATTCCAGGGACATGTTGCTGTATTTAAACACGGTTGATGCAGCGGCTGTGATTGAGCCTAAGCTGCAACTGCCGGACTTTATTTTGAGAGACGGACGTAGCGGTGAAAAGAGAGACGGCAGAAGGAAGCGTGGAAGATGTGGAGGTGTGAAATTGCGCCTGAGAAGACGTCAGTTTGGTAACATTCCTCTTCCTTCGATGATTTTTGGGAACGTACAGGTGGATGAAATTCAAGGGAATGTACGCTACCAGAAGGACTTTAAGAACTGCTGTGTCATGGCTTTCACCGAATCTTGGCTTACTGCGCATGACCGAGATGCAGACCTGTGGATTGACTGCTTTGGAGCTCCGCTGCGCTCGGATCGGCAGGAAGAGGTAACGGGGAAACGTCAGGGGGGCGGCGTATGTTTATACATTAATAAGCAGTACTGCACATCTGTCACGGTCAGAGAGCGCATCTGTACACCCGATGTGGAGCTGCTGTCTGTGTCACTACGCCCCTTTTATTTGCCTCGCGAGTTCCCCCAACTTTTCATCACAATTGTGTACATTCATCCGAGGGCAGACGCTGACTCCGCCTGCAGCACTATCTTTGATGTGATTCAGCAGCTGCAATCAATTTCTCCAGAGGCGCCAAACTTCATTCTTGGGGATTTCAACCATGTTTCTTTAAAGAAGACACTTAAAAAACTTTTATCAGTATGTCTCCTGCCCAACCAGGCGAAAAAAAGACATTGGACCTGTGCTATGGATCCATTGAGAGGGCCTATAAATCACTCCCCCTTCCTCCTTTAGGATCCTCAGATCACAACTGTGTACATTTGCTGCCCACATATAAAACTGCTCTCAGAAGAGGCAAGGTGGAGACAAGAGACATTGACGTGTGGACAGAGGATTCAGTGCACTGCCTCCAGGAATGCTTTGACTGTACAGACTGGGAGATGTTCACACTGTCCTGCGGGGATGATTTGGACTCTTTGGTGGACGTCACATGCTCATACATGGCTTTCTGTAAAAATAAGATCGTTCCACGTAAACGTGTCAAAATATTTCCCAACAACAAACCATGGGTTACAAAATCAGTTAAATCCTGCTTAAAGAGGAAAGCACTTGCCTTTAAACAGGGTGTTGTTTCTGAGTTGCAGGTTGCCACAAAAGAGCTGAAGGCTGAAATTTTAAGAGCAAAACAGAATTATAAATCAGAATTGGAAAGCAAGATGGCAACAAAGAAACTTGGTTCAGCCTGGGCCAGTATGAAAACTATTGCAGGCCTTCAGAGCACAGAGCGCAGTAATCATGTGTTTTTAGATGGTTTTAATTCAGACACAGAGCTGGCTAATGCTCTTAATTGTTTTTATGGTCGTTTTGATTCCTTTGATTTTAGCACAGAAACCCAAGATTTGAAACAGAAACTCAAAGACAATCAGCACTTTAATATTGAGGTGCAGGATGTTAAAAGGGAGTTGTGCGCTGTAAAAGTGAACAAAAGTCAGGGCCCTGATAATATATGTGGGCGCTTGGTAAAGTCCTGTGCACATGAACTGAGTCCTGTATTTCATTACATTTTCAAAAAGTCCTTACAGACACAATATGTGCCTAAGATCTGGAAAGAAGCCGTGATTGTTCCCGTTCCAAAATCCAGCTGTCCTAAAACGGTAAACAACTTTAGACCAGTTGCTTTGACTTCAATTTTAATGAAAATTTTTGAAAAACTGGTCAGATGTGAGGTCCTAAAGCAGACTGAACATGCATTGGATCCTCTGCAGTTTGCCTATAGGCCTCAAAGAGGAGTGGAGGATGCCACTGTCACTCTGTTTAACATGCTTTTTAAACATCTGGATTTTAATGGGACACACGCCAGACTTTTATTTGTGGACTTTTCCTCCGCCTTTAATACAATCCAACCTCATATCTTAGTTGAAAGGCTCCTGCAACAATTTGATTTGAGCAATAATCTGGTGGGTTGGATTCTGGATTTCTTAACCAACAGGACGCAGAGAGTAAGGGTCAATGGTACATTGTCGGACCTAAAGTGCTTTTCTACTGGCTCTCCTCAGGGGTGTGTGTTGTCACCACTACTCTTCATCCTGTACACAAACATGTGTCGGAGCAGACCTGACAACAGACACATTATAAAGTATGCTGATGACTCAGTCATTGTCAGTCTCCTCCAGGATGGTGAGAGTGGCCACGGCCCAGTAGCTGATGACTTTGTTCACTGGTGTGAGGATGCCTACCTGCAGCTGAATACGACAAAAACTAAAGACATGATTATTGACTTTAGGAGGAAAAATCCCAGGCAAAAAGTCACCGTACTAAAAGGCCAGACAACCGAATGTGTACAATCCTACAAATATCTTGGGACGATTATTGATAGTAATTTAAAGTTTGAAGAGAACTGTGAAAGGGTGTGCAAAAAGGGTCAGCAACATTTGCATTGCTTGAGAAAACTTGCACGCTTCCAAGTTGACCGAACCATAATGACAATGTTTTATCGGGCTTTTATTGAATCTGTTTTATCCTTTTCTTTAGTGTCATGGTTTGGTCAGATAAAACTGAAACAGAGGAAATCCCTGGATCAGGTAGTTAAAAGGTCCAGTCGTTTGCTTGGTGAGTCACAGCTGAGCCTGACATCCCTGTACACCAGACAGGTACAGAGGATGGCTACCTCTGTAGGAAACTCGAAATGAAGAGACTGAATGATTTTTCAGTATTGGTTTATTCCATATCAAGTCCTACAGCTCCTCTCTCAGTCAGGGAATGAAGAGAGCAAGCTGAGATAAACCACATACCTTTATACTGTTACAACAGATACAAATCACATTCACATCAAACACAGAATTCCATTCATAACTAATCCTCCTATTGTCCTCTCGGCTTCTCTGTCTGACCCGAGGAGTCAGACAGTCTCTTCAGGTTCACTCTCAGATCTTCTCACTTCTCTAGTCCGCAGGGGGTCCAGACTCAATGTCCATTTGGGGCGTGATGTCAATACACACTGTGAGCTCCAAGTTCCCTCATGTCTGGGTCTCTGCCAAGGAATATGTGAGCTACATAATGTTACGCCACACCTCCATTTTAAATGATGACTCCCACACTTTGCACTGCCACTTTCATCTTCCCTCAAGACGGAGGTTTGCTGTCCCAAAAAGTAGAACCCAGCACTACAAAAACAGCTTTGTCCCTGCTGCTGTCAAAGAGTTGAATAAGCTGTAAAAATATAATGCCCTTATATGATATGACCCTTCTCTCTTACCTCTGGTTTTTCTCTCATCTCTGTCTTTTTATACCCTGATTGATGGAGCCTTGAGTATTTTTATCATGTTTATAGTCAGCTTCGTGTGTGCCTGTGTTTGTGTCTATGTTGAATGTAATTGTGGTTTGTAAATGTGCCCTTCAGAGGTAAAGTGGGCTATCCCACAAAACCATTATTTTGAGAAAATGAGCTCTAAAGTTGAAATATTCTCAAAAAAATCAGTGTGCCTATATCATTAAAAAGTTACCCCCTATAAATACCTTCAAGGTTTATGCAGAGCTAGGCAGTTTAAGAAAATGATAGACCCTTAACAATTAGTGTAGTACAATTAACTCATTTTTGACCTACATGTGGGATAGCCCACTTTACCTCTGAAGGGCACAAATATGGATGTCACCAGACTGCAAAACAAATCTACCTACGGGTACAAATAAATTTATGTCTTTTTTATCTCTTTTTTGTCTGACTTGATCCAGGTTCGGGATCAAGTCAGACAAAAAACAGAAACAATCAAAAATAATTGTGAATGGGGCTGAGAAGTTCTTGGGTATGAAAGATATAACTTGGAAACAAATTGATAAAAAGACTTGGGGCAGATGGGAAAGTGGGAACCACTGAGGGAGGGACCAGTGCTCCTTCAGTGGAAGACAAGGGGTATTGTGGAAAAGGGGCAATTTGATAAAGAGGAATAATAATTATTATTATTATTATTTTGCTGAAGTAGAGGATTGGTATCCCAGCCCAGATTTCACTCCAGTTGGTTGCGGTAAATGCACTCAAATACTATGTGCCAACCGCCAGAAAACCCTAAAACAAGACTTTTACCTTGAAACTCCTACCGGATGCGACTCTTAGCTAGCTATGTGCTACTTCCGGTTGTCTTGTTGAACGGCAGCAGGATCCAGAATCTCCGTCAGAGTCTGGTTCTGCGGACAGAGCAGAGGTGGACCGACACCGAGAATCGACTGAAGTGGATTTAAAATCTGAAATGGAGCCGAAGAGAGAAGGTTAGTTTACTTCCTGTTACCATGGAAACACCAACCGTGATGCTAAGCTAACGTTAGCCTCCTCCTGTGTCCGCGGATGCTTCAAAAAGACTTCCTGTGTTTGTCAGCAGATTAATGTCTCCCCAGGCTCGCTCATGTCCTTAATAGCCAGTTTTTATTGATGCCATCGGGACGGAGTGACTTGCAGCCTCCCAGGAAGACTAAGCAGTGGAGCTGTGAGGCCTGAACAGAGACTTGCTGCTAAAACTGTTAAAAAGACTCTGGTTAGTCACCAACACGTGAGAAATATTTGGGAGACAACTAAGCTGACCCGGAGAAGGTTCTGGTTCCGGTTCTGTTTCATGCAGGATTTAAAAGAAGGGTGAACCAAGCTAAAACCAGCTAGCTTAACTAGCTTAGCCCACAGAGATCTCATAGGCTAGAGTGGTCATCGCTAGCCACCAGGCTAGTTTTAGGTGGCTAAGCGTGGACGCGTGTTGGTGCAGATGAGAGAAACCAACACCCCACAGAGTCACACAGGCATTTACTGCATTTTCTGAATTTTTGCGCAAGGAGTTGAATATTACATGAAATAAACAGCACTCATTGTCAGGAACGATGCCTGATTATGTTAGAAAATTAAGGAAAATGACAGATGGTGGGTTTTAACATCGTCAAAATTGATTCACAGGTTTACTGGCAGGTCGCACCAAAACAAACTCGTCCCAGTTGCTGCAGCTGCCCCAACCTGCTCATGCCTTGACAAGCTCGCTCCATCAAGGATGGGCCTCTATCGCCACCTAGTGATGTGGGCCAGCTCACATAATATCACATAGAAATGGTTTACTGTCAAGTCCCCCATAACCAACTTTTCCCATCAATTGGTGGCGTGTGGTGCGGCACAGCCAGTGAGCCTAAAGCCTTATTCATGCTGCATTTCCCCGCTGCTCTGCTTTGGACGAGCCCTGCGAGCACGTGGCGTTGTACAGGCTCACTTTTTTCATCTACCAGACCAAGCGGTTGACACATGAGTACAACTGTGATTTGTAGATTCAGCCCAGCCCTTTGGGTAGCACAAGTTAGTGATGTTACGCTCGACACCGCCCACTCGAGGCTGACTCGAGCAGCACGGAAGTGTCGCAAGCAGAGTTTTTTTTTTAATTATTTTTTTTGCATTTTGGAAAACATTTTTACAAATCATAAAAGAAAATTACATTTACAAAACTAAATTTACAAGTCCCAAAACAAATTTACATTTCAGAAAACAAATTATCAAGTGGCAAAACACTTTCATAAATCCTTAGTGATCCTGAAGATGGCGATCCTGACCAGTTCGCTCTTCTAAACCCGCATTCTCCAGCCCCGAAAACTTGGACAATAACTCATATTCAGACTGAAAACATTTTCAGAGCTGCCAGCTTTAAAGCAAGTAAGTTCGAATGGCGATTTTGACCGCAAGTTTCTGTCACGGGAAACTAATCAAATCCGACTAACATGTCCGGTGGGAAAACGAACGTTAAGGTAACAACACCTACTACTGATCACCACTACACCCCGATGGAAACCTCTGTTGTAGCGGTCCTGGTAAGAGAAAAAGTTCTCCCGTCACTCCAACAAAGTCCTCGGCTCCGCCACTTTCCAAGATGAAAGCAGTTCACTGCTAATGACTCGGCTTCTGTGTGGAGAGGACTGAGGCAAATCACCAACTATCGGCCTCAGGCTCCTAAAGGTCAGGATGACAAAGCCCTTTGTCAAAGATTGTCCCAATACTATGCCCGTTTTGACACCTCGTCATCTGTGTCCAACTCCCCCCCCCTCCCTCCAGCTCCACAGCCTCCACGGTCCCTACTTTATCAAAGGCGCCCCCCCCCTCCTCCCCCCCCTGCCCTTGTCATCAGTGAGCAGAACGTGCTCAAACAGTTCTCCAGACTGAACCCACGCAAGGCCCCCGGTCCGGACGGCATGTCTCCCTCCACCCTGACACTGTGCGAAAGAGCTGGCTCCTGTCTTCACAGACATTTTTAACACCTCCCTTAAGCTATGCCACGTGCCGACCTGCCTCAAATCCTCCACCATCATCCCTGTCCCCAAGAAGCCACAGATCCACAAAAAAATCCAAGATGGCGCCGCGGATGGCAGCCACTGGCTTCTGCTCTCTGATGTTTTTGATAATTTTGTGTGTTTTTTTTGGACTTCTGCTCTTCTGTCCGAATCACCTATTCAAGGGAGGAACTACTTTCACTCAGACTACCTCCCAATGCAACTTCTCCGCCAGTTACTGCTGCTGATCTGAAGTTTTTTCAGTCCATCTTAGCTGTGGGAGCAGCGGCTATTGGCGCTGGCCGGAAACGAAGGCGGCGTGGTAAACGTGCCGGTGCGTTAGTCAGGCTGAAGAAACGAGGATTTCGCACGCCGCTCCCATCGATCCATCTGGCAAATATCCGCAGTTTGGCGAACAAAATGGATGAACTGCTGCTCCTGACTCACAAAAACCGGGATTTTAGCAGATCTGGCGCCCTTTGTTTCACGGAGTCCTGGCTGAGTGAACACATCCCGGACAGCGCGGTCCGTCTGGGCGGATTTCAACTGTTTCGCGCTGATCGCAGCCGAGAATTTTCTGGAAAGACTAAGGGTGGTGGAATCTGCTTCTACATAAACGAAGGTTGGTGTACTGATGTCACAGTGTTGAAGAAGTTTTGTAGTCCTAACCTAGAGTCACTGTTCATAAACTGTAAACCCTTTTATTCACCGCGAGAGTTCTCCTCATTTATTCTGGTCGGAATTTATATCTCGCCTGCTGCTTGTACAACGGAGGCACTGCAGCACCTCGCTGACCAGATAGCAGAGGTGGAGGAAAAACATCCAGACTCTCTGCTTATCATTCTGGGTGATTTCAATAGAGCTAATCTCACAAATGAGCTTCCTAAATACAGACAGCATATTAAATGTCCCACCAGGGACACAAATACACTTGACCACTATTACACAGTTTTAAGAAATGCCTATCATGCCGTCCCCCCGTGCAGCTCTGGTTTTTCTGACCACTGCCTGCTCCATCTTATTCCAACATACAGACAGAAACTAAAAACTTCCAAGCCTGTTGTAAGGACTGTGAAGAAATGGACTGAGGAATCAAAGCTGAAGTTACAAGCCTGCTTTGACTGTACAGATTGGAGTGTTTTTGAAGCTGCAGCCATTAACCTAAATGAACTCACTGACACTGTGACATCATACACCTGTTTCTGCGAGGACATGTGTGTGCAGACCAAGACCTTCTGCACATACAACAACAATAAACCCTGGTTCATTCCTAAACTGAAGCAGCTACGTCAGACCAAGGAGGAGGCCTACAGGACTGGTGACTGGACTCTGTACAAGCGGGCCAGAAACATGCTGACGAAGGAGATCAGGCTTGCTAAGAGGAGCTACAGTGTGAAGTTACAAAAAAACTTCTCAGCTAACAACTCTGCTTCTGTCTGGAGAGGCCTACGGAATATCACCAACTACAGGAGACCATCCCCCCACCCTGCGGAAAACCTCCAGCTGGCTAATGACCTAACAGCTTTTACTGCAGGTTTGAAAAGAACCTACAGTTCTCACCTCCCACCCACACAAAAGGATTATCTGCAGCCCCAGGAACTCCATCCCTCCTCCACTCTGACCTCCCACCAGCACTAATGATCTGTGAAGAGGAGGGTGCGCCGGGTCTTTCAGAGACAAAAGATCAAGAAGGCTGCAGGACCTGATGGTGTGTCTCCGTCCTGCCTGAGAGTCTGCTCCAACGAGTTGGCCCCCATCTTCACCCGGATCTTTAACAGATCACTGGAGCTGCGTGAAGTGCCTTCCTGCTTCAAACGCTCCATCATCATTCCAGTTCCCAAGAAACCCTCTATTACAGGATTAAACGACTACAGAACCTGTTGCCCTGACCTCTGTGGTCATGAAATCCTTGGAGAGATTGGTGCTGAACCACCTGAAGGTCATCACAGGCCCCCTGATGGACCCACTGCAGTTTGCCTACCGGTCAAACAGGTCAGTGGATGATGCAGTGAATATGGGACTACATTACATCCTGCAACACCTCGACTCCCCAGGGACGTACGCCAGGATCCTTTGTCGACTTCAGCTCAGCGTTCAACACCATCATCCCAGGCATTCTTCATCAGAAACTCCTCCAGCTCAAGGTGCCCCCCTCCACCTGCCAGTGGATCTCCAGCTTTCTGACTGACAGGTGGCAACAGGTGAAGCTAGGGAGATTTACATCCAGCTCCCGAAAAATTAGTACTGGCGCCCCCCAGGATGTGTCCTTTCCCCACTGCTCTTCTCCCTCTACTCCAACGACTGCACCTCAGAGGACCCTTCGGTGAAGCTCCTGAAGTTTGCGGACGACACCACAGTCATCGGTTTGATCCGGGATGATGATGAGTCTGCATACAGGCGGGAGGTGGAGCAGCTGATCCTCTGGTGCAGCCAGAACCATCTTGAACTTAACCCAGCCAAAACGGTGGAGATGACTGTGGATTTCAGGCGACACCCCCCTTCATTCCCCCCACTCACCATCCTCAACAGCACAGTGTCCACTGTGGACTCCTTCAAGTTTCTGGGTACCACAATCTCCCGGAACCTGAAGTGGTCCTCCCATATTGACACTGTCCGGAAAAAGGCCCAGCAGAGGTTGTTTTTTCTGCGTCAGCTCAAGAAGTTTGATTTGCCTCAGGAGCTGCTGGTTGTCTTCTACACCGCCATCATCCAATCTGTCCTCTGCTTTTCCATCACTGTCTGGTTTGGATCTGCCACTAAACAGGACAAGACCAGACTGCAGCGGATCATTAAGTCTGCGGAGAGGATCATTGGTACCGACCTACCCTCCATTGAGAACTTATATCGGTCCATAACCAGGAAACGGGCGGGAAACATCTGTGCTGACCCATCACACCCCGGCCACAAACTGTTTGAACTTCTATCTTCTGGTCGTCGTTACAGATCACTGAAGGTCAAAACCACCCGTCACAGGAACAGTTTCTTTCCTCAAGCCATCACTCTGATGAACTCCTAACATTCACCTAGTCCTACCTGTTGCTGTACTCATGACTTTTCATCCATTATTACATTGCACATAACTCTCACACTGCTTTTTACTTCATTCACATTATATCACTGAATCTGAGTCCACATTGAAATACTGTGTGATTGTATATTTTTTCATATATTTCTGCAAAGTGTGGTTAGTCCGAGTAAATAACTGCATATATTCCTGTATATATTTGCATCCTTTTATAGAAACGTGGACAGACTGTAATTTACTGTACATACTCTGGTTGTCATTGAATCCTTATTTAAATCCTTCACCTGAACAACGAGAGCAAGTTTTTAGCCAAAGTCAAATTCCTTGTATGTGTTGTGCATACTTGGCCAATAAAGCTGATTCTGATTCTGAGATCACTGGACTTAACGACTACAGACCTGTAGCGCTCACCTCTGTAGTCATGAAGTCCTTTGAGCACCTGGTCCTGCCCCACCTCAAGTCCATCACCACCCCCCTCCTGGACCCGCTGCAGTTTGCCTACCGAGCCAACAGGTCTGTAGACGACGCAGTCAACCTGGCCCTCCACTCCATCCTGCAGCACCTGGACTCCCCGGGAACCTACGCCAGGATCCTGTTTGTGGACTTCAGCTCCGCATTCAGCACCATCCGCCCCGATCTGCTTCGGGACAAGCTGTCCCTGCTCAACGTGCCTGACTCCCTCTGCAGGTGGATCACCGACTTCCTGACGGACCGGAGGCAGCATGTGCGGCTGGGAAAGACGGTCTCAGACTCTGCTAGCATCAGCACCGGATCACCCCAGGGCTGTGTACTTTCCCCCCTACTCTTCTCCCTTTACACCAACTCCTGCACCTCCAGCCACCAGTCTGTCAAGTTGATCAAGTTTGCGGACGACACCACCCTCATCGGGCTCATCTCCAACGGCGACGAGTCCGCCTACAGGAGTGAGGTGGCCCAGCTGGCGTCCTGGTGCAACAACAACAACCTGCAGCTGAACGCTCTGAAGACAGTGGAGATGATTGTGGACTTCAGGAAAGTCACAACCCCTCTGCCCCCCCTCACCCTCACAGGCTCTCCCATCACCACTGCTGATTCCTTCCGCTTCCTAGGCACCACCATCACCAGGGACCTCAAGTGGGAGCCGACCATCAGCTCCCTCATCAAAAAGGCCCAGCAGAGGATGTTCTTCCTGCGGCAGCTGAGGAAGCTCAAGCTACCCACCAAGATGTTAGTGCAGTTCTACACAGCCATCATCGAGTCCATCCTCACCACCTCCATAACCGTGTGGTACGCAGGAGCCACTGCCAGGGACAGACAAAGGCTGCAGCGCGTCGTGCGCACTGCTGAGAAGGTGATCGGCTGCAAGCTCCCATCTCTCCAGGATCTGTACATCTCCAGGACCCGGAGGCGTGCTGGCCGGATCATAGCCGATCCTTCACACCCTGGTCACGTACTGTTTGCCCCTCTCCCCTCAGGTAGAAGACTTCGGTCCATTCAGACTAAAACCTCCCGTCACATGAACAGCTTCTTCCCCTCTGCCATCAGACTGCTGAACACTAAGTGACTTATTGACTCTCGTGCACTATGTACAGCAGCTCAACCAGACTCATGTCAATCATCACTGTTTTCTTCCTGCATTACCGACTGCACTATATGGTTCTCCACATTATCTGCTGCTCGCTAATATATTTAAACTGCTGACTAGTATTACTCACTCTTATTCTACACTTTATTGCATGTATAGTTTATTTCTTTTATTTTATCATGTTTAATGTTGCAGCATTGCACCGAGACAAATTCCTAGTTTGTGTACTACATGAACAATGGCAATAAATCTGATTCTGATTCTTCTGAAAACCGCCCAAGAGCAATCTTACGACAACTTGGTAGATGCTATCACAAAGCTAACCACCAAAGTTGATGATTTTGGAGCGCAGTTAAGGGAGACCGTCACAATGGTAGCCAGTATTACCCGTCTTGTTGAAATCAATACTGCTGACATCAAAAATTGCCAGACCAAACTACAGAGCTTTGAGAGAGACATCCCCAAGCTTATGCAAGAAAACGAAGAGCTAAAGGAAAGGATTACTGAGCTGGAGAGGTACAAGAGGCGCTGGAACCTCAAAATACACGGGATCAAAGAAAAGGATAACGAAAAGATCTGTGAGGAGGTAATCCACATTCTGTCAGAAATCGCACCGCAGTGGGCAACGACTATGAGCACTATTGTTGATAGTGTCTACCGCCTGGGAAAACGTGAAAATGGAAGAAACCGCCAGGTTATTCTCCAGTTTGTTGTGAGATACCACTGTGAAGAAATTTGGAGGCTGACCAAAAACTCCAGATTCTGCAGAGAAGCTGGGATTCGATTCAAGCGAGATTTCTGTAAAGCCGACAGGGATGCCCGCGCAGCAGCATGGCCACAGATGGAGCAAGCCCGTGCAGCTGGGAAAAACATCTGGTACAAAGGCCATGTGGGATACATCGACGGTAGAAGAGTCAGCATCTAAGGGTCTGGTTCACAACTATGGCTGAACAAGCACTTTGACTCTTTAATGTTCTGTACATGTTGCTAAGCTACTTCAATGTTTACTTTATATGGAGTCATTTCATAGTCCCCTTTTGAAGTACGCTGTGTTCCTGGCAGCTGTCATTTGGAAAGGTTTACATGCTATTTTTACTCAGGTTCCTGCCTCTTTTTTTTTTTTTTTAAAGGGTAGATTTATAAGGCAGCTCTTTTTCAATGCCATTTTGATAATTTGCATTACATATTTTTGATAATTTTATAGATCAGATTTTTGGATTCTGTCATAACAAGCATGCAGCTTGGGGAAAAAGGAGGAAGGGAAAGGGGAAAGAAAAGGGGAAAAAAGGGAAAAGAAGTTATGAGTTAAAACATATATTTAGCAATTTAATCAGGGGCTTTTTTCAGTGTACATGGTCCAAAGTAACAACCTAAACCTTTTATATACTGGCTATCTTTTTTTTTTTCCACAATATCTTTATTGAACCTTTTTTTTTTTTTTTTTTAACAAACATGACACAAACAATCAAACACTAACACTAAAGTACTACAAAAAAAAATGCACTAAAAACACCAACAACCACCAACAAAATCAAGTCTTCAACAATGCTCCTCTGTTTAGTCTAGACAATCCATTACATAAGTATACATATTATATTCACCAGTTTGGAATTTACAAGGTCCACACACATCATTCACCTTCTTCTTCAAGAGTTATGTTTAAATTTTTTACATAATCAATAAAAGGTCTCCATATATTCTCAAACACAATTTCCTTTGATTTCAGTATATATGTTATTCTTTCTAATGGAAGGTTTGTTAACATCTGTCTTAACCACTGAGTCACATCTGGTCTATGAGTCTTTTTCCATAATAGTGCAATACATTTTTTGGCATTAAGCAAACTGAGGTCTATGAATGTTCTTTCACTTTTATTAAAGTTATGCTTTTCTGGGTACAGACCCAACAAAAACAGTTTAGGATTCAATATGATTTGTTTTGAAATTATTTTTTCAATTGTTACCCTCACCTCTTCCCAAAACATTCTAATTTTTCTACATTCCCATACACAATGAAATAGGGTTCCTTTACTTTCCATGCATTTTGTGCACGTATCTGGTATGTTTTTGTTATATCTATTTAACTCCACCGGTGTAACATACATCCGCATTAACCATTTAAAATGTATCAATTTAAGACGTACATTTATTGATTTGGTTTGAGCTTCTGTTCAAGCCAATTCCCATTGTTCCTCTGAAATTTCAGTTTGCAGATCTTCTTTCCAGTAGTTTAATCTTTTCTGTGAGTTTTCACTTGAGGATAGTGTCAATGAGTTATAAAACTCTGAAATAATACCCTTTCTTTTACTATCTTTCATCAACATTTTTTCCAAGGATGAATAAATAGGTCGAGTGAGAGCTCCATTTTGATTTGATTGAATAAAGTTCCTAAGTTGAAGATATTTAAAGAAATGTGTTCTATTAAGATTAAATTTGATCCTCAGCTCTTCAAAAGACATTATGTTATCTGCACATGGCAGATATAAATCTTGAATCTTTTGAATCCCTTTTAAATTCCATACTTTAAATACAGCATCCGCTCTCCCTGGTTTAAAATATTGATTACCCCATATTGGACTAAATTGTGACAATAAGTGTGGTTCTTTTAAATAGTTTTTAGCTTCACACCATATTTTGATCATATGCTTTACAAATGGATTTTTAACTTGTTTCTGGAATTTTTTTGCCGAGTCTGAGTATATGAATATGGGAAGAGGTAAAGGTAAATTGTATGATTCCATTTCAGTCCAGTGAGGGAGATCATTTGATGAAAAATAATATGTCATAGACCTCAGTTGTGCCGACCAATAATACAACATAAAATTTGGACATTTCAGACCTCCACGATCAAATGGTAAATATAATAAAGACAGACGTAATCTAGCCCTCCTGTTGTTCCATATAAATTCCACTAACTTTTTTTTTAATTCTTGAGAATAAATCTAAAGGTGGTGGTAAGGGAATGTATTGAAATAAATAAAGTATTTTAGGTAAGATATTACTTTTAAGTATATTGATTCTCCCGATCATCGACATTGGTAGTGACATCCATCTCTGAAGTAACTCATTGATATCTGTCATTAAGGCTTCATAGTTGACACTGGCGACTGATTCTAGCTTAGGCACAATTTGGATTCCTAAATATTTAAACTGATTTACAACATTGAATTGATTTACCTCAGGGGCTGGGTAATTTCTCTGGGTCTCATTTAGCATTAATATTGAAGATTTAGTTGTATTTATTTTATATCCTGATATTTCCTCAAAATTCTTTATTAAATTCAACAAAGTCGGAATTGATTTTTTAAGATTTGACATAAACAAAATTATGTCATCAGCATACAGGGAGATTTTATGTTCTGTTGGTCCAACTTTAATTCCATATATTTGTGAATGTAAACATATCGCCATCGCTAAAGGTTCAATTGCCATAGTAAACAGTAAAGGTGAAAGTGGACAGCCTTGTTGACATCCTCTATTGATTTTTATTGATTTTGAAATATTGCTATTTGTTAGGATTTCTGCTGTAGCATTATTGTATATTATCTGAACCCATTTTATGAAATTATTTCCAAGTCCAAACCTTTGTAAAACTTCAAAAAGAAAGGGCTATTCGACTCTATCAAAGGCCTTTTCGGCGTCCAATGATAGGAGAGCTGTATCCGGTGCTTCTTTATTAAAATAAATAATATTAAATAATCTTCTTACATTATGGAAGCCTTGTCTTCCCTTTATAAAGCCATTCTGATCTCGATTAATAATATTTGGTAAAATTTCTTGTATTCGTCTTGCTAAAATTTTACAGATTATCTTAAGGTCGGCATTTAATAGGCTTATTGGTCTCATATTTTCACATTTATTAGAGGGTTTACCTGGTTTTGGCAACAGTATAATTAAGGCATTATTCATGTATGATGGTAAATTACTATTTTGAAATGCTTCTAAAACCATTTCCAAAAAAGGTTTTGTTAATTTATTCTTAAATTTTTTATAAAGGTCAACTGGAAGACCATCTGGTCCTGCACTTTTTCCTGATTTCATATTATCAATGGCTAGCCCAACTTCTTCTTGACTAATTTTAGACTCCAGTATCTTCCTGTTTTCATTTGGAATACACGGTATAGATAGTTCGTTCAAAAACCCATTTAGTTTTGTTAAGTCAGATTCATTTTTGGTATCATATAATTTTTCATAGTAATCTCTAAAGGCTCTATTAATTTCTAAAGGATCTATAACTACCTGTCCATTACTTATAATACTGGTAATTGGTGTTTTAAATTCTAATTGTTTAATCTGCCATGCCAATAATTTCCCTGATTTTTCACCTTGTTCATAAAAAGATTGTTTCAATCTTAGAAGACTCGAGGCAGCTCTATTCGCTGATTTTTTTTGTCATATTCAGCTCTCAAAATCAGTAATTCGTTCTCCAACCTTGGATCACTTCCTGCATACACTTTTTCTTGAAGAATTTTTATTTTATGTTCCAATTGAACTCTCTCCTCTCGAGTCTTCTTAGATTTTGAACCTGTATAACTAATAATATGTCCCCTAATAAAAGCTTTGAAAGCCTCCCACTTTACACATGCTGATGTTTGTGTAGTATTGATGTCAAAGAACTCATCTATCTGTTTTTCTATGTACTTAACAAATTCCTCATCCTGAAGCCATTTATGCTGAAATTGCCATCTACCTGATTCCTTTGTCAATTTCTTATCTACATATATTAGACAGCAGGGTGCATGATCAGAGATCACGATGTTATCATAAAAGCAGTTTTGAATCTTGGACCTTAATTCTGTGGAGATCAAAAAATAATCAATACGTGAGAATGTCTTGTAGGTACTGGAATAACAAGAGTAGGCTTTAACTTGTGGTTTCATTTCTCTCCATATATCTAGCAACCTCAATTCTTTCATAAAATGATTAATGGTCATCCTACATCCATTGTGCGTACAATCCAGTCCTGTTGATCTATCTATACCGGGATTCAATGTACAGTTAAAATCCCCTGCTATTATATGTTGCCCTGTAAGTGATGATAAGATAAGAAATAAATTAGCAAAGAACTTTTGATCGTCTATATTGGGACCATATAAGTTCACCAAATTTATATTTTCTAATAGCAAAGATCCTTGAATGATTAAATATCTTCCAAATTTGTCTCCAATTACATTTTTCACTTGAAATGGGACTGATTTATGTATGAGAGTCATAACTCCCCTGGCTCGGGATGAAAATGATGAGGTGAAAACACTTCCTTGCCATCTACTCCTAATTCTTTTTACATCCTCCTCTATTAGATGAGTTTCTTGTAAAAACACAATTTTTGAACCCATGTCTTTTATTTTATTCATAACTTGTTTAAGTTTTTTTAAATTTTGTAGACCTCTGCAATTCCATGAAGTTTACTGGCTATCTTTATTATTTTAATTTTTTCCTTATTCTCTTTCATCCTTTGTCTTTTATTACAACCTTTTCTTTTGCATCACTTAATGCTAGGGGTTTACAAGACTCTAAAAAAGGCTACATTTCTATTCCTTAAAAATGAAAAAGCACATTGTTATCTTATTCAGGACACTCACAGCAACAATAAAGATGAAAAAATGTGGACAAACCAATGGGGAGAAAAAATATACTATAGTCATGGCACAAATAGGTCAGCAGGGGTCGCCATACTCCTAAATAACTTTCCTGGGAAAGTAGTTGCAACCAAAAGAGATGACACAGGACACTGGATTATTTGTGTTTTTGAATTACACAACCAATTCTTGATTCTTGTTAACATTTATGGGTTCACTAACCACAACCAGAACAAACAATTAATTACAGACGTGACTAATATATTGAAGGAATTATCTCAAATATATATCAATCCTGTTTTTGTGTTGGGTGGCGACTACAATATGGTTATGGATGAATGGCTTGATAGGCAACCCTCAAGATTTCCTAATCATCAGTATAATACCACTTTACTAGATTTTCGTAACACGTTTCAGCTGAGTGACATGTGGCGTGCGCTAAATCCAGATACCCAAACCTTTACTTGGTTTAAACCTGATGGAACCATTAAATCACGATTAGACTACTGGCTTATTTCTGAATTCCAACCTGATATAGATATAAATACCTCAATTTCTACAGCCCCGCTTACAGATCATTGTATGATCAAGTTAACCATAACTCCCACTAGCGCAGTCAGAAGAAATAAAGGCTACTGGAAATTGAACTCAAATCTTCTAAAACATGACCCATTCTGTCAGGATGTTGAAAGGACATTCGACAGTATAATCAAAGATACTTTATTGTCAACTTACAGGGAGAAATGGGAATTTCTTAAGTATAAAATCCATCAGATTTCCATCTCATACAGCAAAGTCATAAGCAGAGCCAATAAACAAAAAGAAATGGATATTGTAAATGAGATCCATTTAATATGCAACAAACATTCCTTAAGTGAAGAGGACAAACAAAAACTGATTTTATTGCACTCTTCCCTAGATAACATCTATATTAATAAAGCCAAAGGAGCATATATTAGGTCAAGAGTGAAATGGATAGAGGAGGGAGAGAGAAGCTCAGCATACTTCTGTAGGTTTGAGAAAAGAAGACAAGAACGAAATGCCATTGTCTCTTATAATTGATGGCAAGGAATGGACTGATTCTGTGAGGATCTCTAAAGAAATATTTAAATTTTATAGTGAATTATACTCCTCCTCTTACTCACACACTAATGCAGAGGGTTTCTTTGAGTCCATTTCAGGACAGATACTGAAAATTGATGAATATTTTAGAAAATTATGTGACGCAGAGATCCAAATGGAGGAAGTAGAAAACGCTCTAAAATCCTTAGCTCTAGACAGATCACCTGGCTCAGACGGCTTAACAACCAATATTTACAGGCACTTCTGGATTAACCTAAAAGATTTATTTTTTAATATGTTAAAGGAAATCCGTGTTACATCTGTTTTACCAAATACTATGAAACAAGGAGTCATCACACTAATTCCCAAACCTGGCAAGGACCCAAAATTGATTGATAATCTCAGACCAATTACTTTACTTAATAATGATTACAGAATTTTAACACATATTTATGCCAACAGACTCAAAACTGGCATCACTGATCTTATCTCAGAGACACAATCAGGTTTTATTAAAGGGCGCTCAATACACAACAATATACGCCTGGTATTGGACGTACTTGACTATAGGGACCTAATTGACGAGGGGTTTATTTTATTTTTGGATTTTTTTAAAGCTTTTGATATGATTGAACACAAATTTATGTTTAGGACCTTAGAGCTTTTTGGTTTTGGGGAGCACGTTTCAGACTTCATCAAACTAATTTAGTTTAATTTAGTTTAGAGTGCCAAGTCTACCTACGGGTACAAATAAGTAACAAAAAAAACAAAAAAAAATGAATGGCTGATAGACTGCAATCATGAATAGGTAATAATTCACATTTACCTAGATTCAGTTTAAGCCCAGAGGCTTTAGAGAAAACATCTATATCATTGAGAATTTTAGGGACTTGATCAGAGTTGTGCATGAATATGGCTGTCGTCAGCCAGTTGGCTGATTGTTAGTTGTTTTCCAAATACTGTTAATTTATCAAAGTCAGAGTTTTTTATAAAAATTGAGAGCATTTCAGCTGCTGCAATGAACAACAGTGGCGAAACCGGGCAGCCTTGTTTTATTCCTTTGCCTATTGAAAATCTAGGGGCGGAACCATGTGGTCATAGAACTGAGCTGTTAGTATCCATGTAAATTAGTTTAATGAAGTCTAAAACGTGCTCCCCAAAACCAAAAAGCTCTAAAGTCCTAAACATAAATTTGTGTTCAATCATATCAAAAGCTTTAAAAAAATCCAAAAATAAAATAAACCCCTCGTCAATTAGGTCCCTATAGTCAAGTAAGTCCAATACCAGGCGTATATTGTTGTGTATTGAGCACCTTTAATAAAACCTGATTGTGTCTCTGAGATAATATCAGTGATGCCAGTTTTGAGTCTGTTGGCATAAATATGTGTTAAAATTTTGTAATCATTATTAAGTAAAGTAATTGGTCTGAGATTATCAATCAATTTTGGGTCCTTGCCAGGTTTGGGAATTAGCGTGATGACTCCTTGTTTCATAGTATTTGGTAAAACAGATGTAACACGGATTTCCTTTAACATATTAAAAAATAAATCTTTTAGGTTAATCCAGAAGTGCCTGTAAATATTGGTTGTTAAGCCGTCTGAGCCAGGTGATCTGTCTAGAGCTAAGGATTTTAGAGCCTTTTCTACTTCCTCCATTTGGATCTCTGCGTCACATAATTTTCTAAAACATTCATCAATTTTCGGTATCTGTCCTGAAATGGACTCAAAGAAACCCTCTGCATTAGTGTGTGAGTAAGAGGAGGAGTATAATTCACTATAAAATTTAAATATTTCTTTAGAGATCCTCACAGAATCAGTCCATTCCTTGCCATCAATTATAAGAGACTTAATGGCATTTCGTTCTTGTCTCCTTTTCTCAAACCTACAGAAGTATGCTGAGCTTCTCTCTCCCTCCTCTATCCATTTCGCTCTTGACCTAATATGTGCTCCTTTGGCTTTATTAATATAGATGTTATCTAGGGAAGAGTGCAATAAAATCAGTTTTTGTTTGTCCTCTTCACATAAGGAATGTTTGTTGCATATTAAATGGATCTCATTTACAATATCCATTTCTTTTTGTTTATTGGCTCTGCTTATGACTTTGCTGTATGAGATAGAAATCTGATGGATTTTATACTTAAGAAATTCCCATTTCTCCCTGTAAGTTGACAATAAAGTATCTTTGGTTATACTGTCGATTGTCCTTTTAACATCCTGACAGAATTGTTCATGTTTTAGAAGATTTGAGTTCAATTTCCAGTAGCCTTTATCTTCTGACTGCACTGGTGGGAGTTATAGTTAACTTGATCATACAATGATCTGTAAGCGGGGCTGTAGAAATTGAGGTATTTATATCTATATCAGGTTGGAATTCAGAAATAAGCCAGTAGTCTAATTGTGATTTAATGGTGCCATCAGGTCGAACCTCGGATTCAGGAGGAGCAATGTGGTTTTCGTCCTGGCCGTGGCACATCGGACCAGCTCTTTACCCTCTCGAGAATTCTTGAGGGTTCGTGGGAGTTTGCCCAACCAGTTTACATGTGTTTTGTGGACTTGGAGAAGGCATTTGACCGCGTCCCTCGTGGATTTTTGTGGGGGGTGCTTCGGGAGTATGGGGTATCGGGCTTGTTGTTACGAGCTATTCGGTCTCTGTACGACCGTTGTGAGAGTTTAGTTCGCATTGCCAACACTCGGTCGGAGTCATTCCCAGTGAGAGTTGGACTCCGCCAGGGCTGCCCTTTGTCACCGGTCCTGTTCATAATTTTTATGGACAGGATTTCTAGGCGCAGCCAGGGAATGGAGGGTGTCATGCTTGGTGACCACAGGATCTCATCTCTGTTGTTTGCAGATGATGTTGTCCTGTTGGCTTCATCCAGCAATGACCTACAGCTCTTGCTGGGACGGTTTGCCGCTGAGTGTGAAGCGGCTGGGATGAGAATCAGCACCTCCAAGTCCGAGTCCATGGTCCTCAGCCGGAAAAAGGTGGATTGTCCTCTCCGGGTTGGGGACAGGCTCCTGCCCCAAGTGGAGGAGTTTAAGTATCTTGGGGTCTTGTTCACGAGTGAGGGGAAAATGGAGCGAGAGATCGACAGACGGATTGGAGCAGCATCTGCAGTGATGCGGACGTTGTACCGGTCTGTTGTGGTGAAGAGGGAGCTTAGTTCTAAGGCAAAGCTGTCGATTTACCAGTCAATCTACGTTCCTACTCTCACCTATGGTCACGAGCTTTGGGTAATGACCGAAAGAACGAGATCGCGGATACAAGCGGCTGAAATGAGCTTTCTCCGTAGGATTGCTGGACTCACCCTCAGAGATAGGGTGAGGAGCTCAGTCATCCGGGAGAGGCTCAGAGTAGAACCGCTGCTCCTCCACATTGAAAGGAGTCAGTTGAGGTGGTATGGGCATCTGATTAGGATGCCTCCTGGACGCCTCCCACTTGAGGTGTTTCAGGCACGTCCCACTGGGAGGAGACCCCGGGGCAGACCCAGGACTCGGTGGAGAGACTATGGCTCCCAGCTAGTCTGGGAACGCCTTGGTATCCCCTCTGAAGAGCTGGAGCAGGTGGCTGGGGAGAGGGAAGTCTGGGCTTCTCTGCTTGAACTGCTGCCTCCGCGACCCGGACCTCCGGAAAAGCGGTAGAAGATGGATGGATGGATGGATGGTGCCATCAGGTTTAAACCAAGTAAAGGTTTGGGTATCTGGATTTAGCGTACGCCACATGTCACTAAGCTGAAACGTGTTACGAAAATCTAGTAAAGTGGTATTATACTGATGATTAGGAAATCTTGAGGGTTGCCTATCAAGCCATTCATCCATAACCATATTGTAGTTGCCACCCAACACGAAAACAGGATTGATATATATTTGAGATAATTCCTTCAATATATTAGTCACGTCTGTAATTAATTGTTTGTTCTGGTTGCAGTTAATAAACCCATAAATGTTAACAAGAATCAAGAATTGGTTGTATATTTCAAAAACGCAAATACTCCAGTGTCCTGCGTCATCTCTTTTGGTTGCAACTACTTTCCCAGGAAAGTTATTTAGGAGTATGGCGACCCCTGCTGACCTATTTGTGCCATGACTATAGTATATTTTTTCTCCCCATTGGTTTGTCCACATTTTTTCATCTGTATCGTTGCTGTGAGTCTCCTGAATAAGATAACAATGTGCTTTTTCATTTTAAAGGAATAGAAATGTAGCCTTTCTTTTTATAGTCTCGTAAACCCCTAGCATTAAGTGATGCAAAAGAAAAGGTTGTAATAAAAGACATAAAGGATGAAAGAGAATAAGAAAAAAATTAAAATAATAATAAAATAAAGGTAACAAGTAGATAAAAGCGCTATATAAGTGCAGGTTAGTTAGTTAGTTAGTTAGTAAAAGGTTTAGGTTGTTACTTTGGACCAAGTACACTGAAGAAAGCCCCTGATTAAATTGCTAAATATATGTTTTAACTTATAACTTTTTTTTCTTCTTCTCCTTCTTTTTTCCCCCCTTTTCTCTTCCTTTCCTCCCTTTTTTCTTTTTTCCTTTTCTTCTTTTTTTCCTTTTCTCCTGTTCCCCAAGCTGCACGCTTGTTATGACAGAATCCAAAAATCTGATCTTATGGGGTAACCCCCACAACAGCCACGGACAAACAGAGAGCCCAGCTGGGGCAATTAGCAGAGCAATGAGATGTGGGTGTTGAGATCAATAGGCAGCCTCTCCGTGTCTAGTTCAGGCGCCAGTATCCTGCTGTTATGTATGGCTTCCTGCTCTGTACTCAAATGTAAATGTCCCATGCCTGAACGCAGTTTCTTTGATCATAACATGCCTTTCATGTATTGTCTGAACTGGGTATAAATACTGCACATGTTCTGTAACTCATCCTCTTTTCTTCTTCTGACTGCTTCTGACTACTGCTCATGAGAGCCTGAGAGCTTCGCTCCAGCCTGCTTATACAGCAGCTGGGGTGAGCTCCGTGATGGCGATGATTTGACGAACAAACTTCCATTAAAACTCCAAACGCCGTGCCATATTTTAACATCGCCACAATCTATAAAATTATCGAAAATATGTAATGCAAAATATCAAAATGGCATTGAAAAAGAGCTGCCTTATAAATTAAAATTAAATTAAATCACCCTTTATTGTCATTCAACTGTACAACCAATCATGTACAGTAGAACGAGATTGTGTTTTACCTATCTACTGTGTGAATCACACGCACCCCAAGTGTAGAATCAGAGGGCCGCTGCCATGCAAGGCACTGCCACAGATTTCCCTCCTCCATTCCATTATTGCTGCGCACCAAGCTGGACGGCAGGAAGTTCCACTTTTATATGGTCTTCGGCATGACCCAGGTGTGGGGCGGATGCTCTACCAACTGAACCATCACTCTGGTGGCTACCCTTCAAAAAAAAAAAAGAGGCAGGAACCTGAGTAAAAATAGCATGTAAACCTTTCCAAATGGCAGCTGCCAGGAACACAGCGTACTTCAAAAGGGGACTATGAAATGACTCCATATAAAGTAAACATTGAAGTAGCTTAGCAACATGTACAGAACATTAAAGAGTCAAAGTGCTTGTTCAGCCATAGTTGTGAACCAGACCCTTAGATGCTGACTCTTCTACCGTCGATGTATCCCACATGGCCTTTGTACCAGATGTTTTTCCCAGCTGCACGGGCTTGCTCCATCTGTGGCCATGCTGCTGCGCGGGCATCCCTGTCGGCTTTACAGAAATCTCGCTTGAATCGGATCCCGGCTTCTCTGCAGAATCTGGAGTTTTTGGTCAGCCTCCAAATTTCTTCACAGTGGTATCTCACAACAAACTGGAGAATAACCTGGCGGTTTCTTCCATTTTCACGTTTTCCCAGGCGGTAGACACTATCAACAATAGTGCCCATGGTCGTTGCCCACTGCGGTGCGATTTCTGATAGAATGTGGATTACTTCCTCACAGATCTTTTTGTTATCCTTTTCTTTGATCCCGTGTATTTTGAGGTTCCAGCGCCTCTTGTACCTCTCCAGCTCAGTAATCCTTTCCTTTAGCTCTTCGTTTTCTTGCATAAGCTTGGGGATGTCTCTCTCAAAGCTCTGTAGTTTGGTCTGGCAATTTTTGATGTCAGCAGTATTGATTTCAACAAGACTGGTGATGCTGGCTACCATTGTGGCGGTCTCCCTTAACTGCACTCCAAAATCATGAACTTTGGTGGTTAGCTTTGTGATTGCATGTACCAGGTTGTCGTAAGATTGCTCTTGGGCGGTTTTCATCCTGGAAAGTGGTGGAGCAGAGGGCTTTGTTGAAGTGATGGGAGAACTTTTTCTCTTACCAGGACCGCTACTAACAGAGGTTTCCGTCGGGGTGCAGTCGTGATCAGTAGTAGTTGTTGTTAGCTTAACGTTCGTTTTCCCGCCAGACCTGTTAGTCGGATTTGATTAGTTTACCGTGACAGAAACTTGCGTTCAAAATCGCCATTCAAACTTACTTGCTTTAAAGCTGGCAGCTCTGAAAATGTTTTCAGTCTGAATATGAGTTATTGTCCAAGTTTTCGGGGCTGGAGAGTGCAGGTTTAGAAGAGCGAACTGGTCAGGATCGCCATCTTCCCGGCCATGCGTTTCCATCACTTGGCGAGAAATTTGACAGGGCTGGGCGTTGCAGACGTTCCCGCGAGCCCTCAAGTCACGGGCCTCGCTTGCTACGGTCACGTGACTGGGCTTTCTGAAACAGCGTTCGATGCACTGCTCATGATGCAAAAAATTGCAAGAGACATTGGGCGGCTCCTATTACTATAAATAAAAGACTATGAGAGAATTCAGGTTCAGGTTACTTTATTTGTACCCGTAGGTAGATTTGTGGTGCTCTTTACGCTCTCTTTTAATATGCCCCTTTTTTCTTGTTAATTGGAATGTGAAGTTTGACTGTATATTTTTTGTGAAAGTTCTGATGTAACTCTTTGTAATCTTTATTCTCATCGAGAGTCTGTATGTTGTATTTTATTCTATTAAATTAAAAAACTGCTTATGACACTTCCGCTTTATATTGCGTGAATCAGTATTGAGTGGGCGGTGTCCAGCGTGTAGCTGTCTGACCGCCACTGCTGAAACTCACCAGCCATTGGCCGGTGTTAATATCAAGCCCTGCACGCTATCTACAGTGGGGCAAAAAAGTATTTAGTCAGCCACCAATTGTGCAAGTTCTCCCACTTAAAAGATGAGAGAGGTCTCCAATTTTCATCATAGGTATACCTCAACTGTGAGAGACAAAATGAGAAAAAAAAATCCAGAAAATCACGTTGTCTGATTTTTAAAGAATTTATTTGCAAATTATGGTGGAAAATAAGTATTTGGTCACCTACAAACGAGCAAGATTTCTGGCTCTCACAGACCTGTAACGTCTTCTTTAAGAGGCTCTTCTGTCCTCCACTCGTTACCTGTATTAATGGAACCTGTTTGAACTCGTTATCAGTATAAAAGACACCTGTCCACAACCTCAAACAGTCGGACTCCAAACTCCACTATGGCCAAGACCAAAGAGCTGTCAAAGGACACCAGAAACAAAATTGTAGACCTGCACCAGGCTGGGAAGACTGAATCTGCAATAGGTAAGCAGCTTGGTGTGAAGAAATCAACTGTGGGAGCAATTATTAGAAAATGGAAGACATACAAGACCACTGATAATCTCCCTCGATCTGGGGCTCCACGCAAGATCTCACCCCGTGGGGTCAAAATGATCACGAGAATGGTGAGCAAAAATCCCAGAACCACACGGGGGACCTAGTGAATGACCTGTAGAGAGCTGGGACCAAAGTAACAAAAGCTACCATCAGTAACACACTACGCCGCCAGGGACTCAAATCCTGCAGTGCCAGACATGTCCCCCTGCTTAAGCCAGTACATGTCCAGGCCCGTCTGAAGTTTGCTAGAGAGCATTTGGCTGATCCAGAAGAGGATTGGGAGAATGTCATATGGTCAGATGAAACCAAAATAGAACTTTATTGTAAAAACTCAACTTGTCGTGTTTGGAGGAGAAAGAACACAATACCTACTGTGAAGCATGGGGGTGGAAACATCATGCTTTGGGGCTGTTTTTCTGCAAAGGGACCAGGACAACTGATCCGTGTAAAGGAAAGAATGGATGGGGCCATGTATCGTGAGATTTTGAGTGAAAACCTCCTTCCATCAGCAAGGGCATTGAAGATGAAACGTGGCTGGGTCTTTCAGCATGACAATGATCCCAAACACACCGCCCGGGCAACGAAGGAGTGGCTTTTTAAGAAGCATTTCAAGGTCCTGGAGTGGCCTAGCCAGTCTCCAGATCTCAACCCCATAGAAAATCTTTGGAGGGAGTTGAAAGTCTGTGTTGCCCAGCGACAGCCCCAAAACATCACTGCTCTAGAGGAGATCTGCATGGAGGAATGGGCCAAAATACCAGCAACAGTGTGTGAAAACCTTGTTAAGACTTACAGAAAACGTTTGACCTCTGTCATTGCCAACAAAGGGTATATAACAAAGTATTGAGATGAACTTTTGTTATTGACCAAATACTTATTTTCCACCATAATTTGCAAATAAATTCTTTAAAAATCAGACAATGTGATTTTCTGGATTTTTTTTTTCTCATTTTGTCTCTCATACCTGAGGTATACCTATGATGAAAATTGGAGACCTCTCTCATCTTTTAAGTGGGAGAACTTGCACAAATGGTGGTTGACTAAATCCTTTTTTGCCCCACTGTATCTATAAAATCAGGTTTTGTTCACTGAAAATTGTATTTCCAGAGTTTTGCCAGCAATGACTACAAATTCTGAAAGCTGTCCATCATTTGACAGATTACATGGAGGGTGATGTAATTAAAGTCAATTAAAATGGTAGATGACAGAATTTTTACAAGGCTGGCTGAGAAAATGACATCAGTACAGTGCAACTTGTGATATAGAGTATTGGCTTTTTTCAATTTTTCAACTCAAATGCGGTTCTGACAGTCAGCCACCAGATGGCAGTCTTTATTAGATGTGTCAAAACGGTGTGCCGCTCATGAAGCAGTTGTGTAAAAGTTGCTCATTGTTTCATGATGCCTCAGTTTTAACATCACTAGCACAAGTGTGCCAGCATGCCAGTTTGTTCACTGCCTATAAACACAAGAGTGACGCACATTTTTTGTAGCAACAACAATGGCGTCATTTCAAGGAAAAGGAGGAATGACCATTTTTCCAGTGCTCTTCTCCGCTCAAGCTGCTGCTGCAACAGGATTCATGGATGTTTATTCTCGTCTTCAGTGTCCTCGTTGTCTTCCTTGTCTACTTTGTCTTTGTATGCTGTGTTGGTAGCATCACCTCGTCAATCTGATGTTCAGGTTTGCACATGTGCTGTCAATGCTTTCAGGTCGTTGGCCGGCTGTGTGGTCATAAAATTTGAGCCCTGTGGACACGAGCGGACTGGAGACGATGACGTAAATTTTGTCACACGAGGTTTCTGGTTACACGTACGCAGACAGTGGAGGTGCAGCATGAATCCAGCCTAACTCAGCAGCCTCATTTTCTGTTGCTTGTTGAAATTTCTGAATATCTGACCATAATTTTTTTCTGCAAGGGAGGAGAGTTTTTTTTTAATTTTCAGTGTTACAGTTTCAATAAAAATGTACACTACCGTTCAAAAGTTTGGGGTCACTTAGAAATTTCCTTATTTTTGAAAGAAAATCACTTTTTTTCAATGAAGATAACTTTAAACTAATCAGAAATACACTCTATACATTGCTAATGTGGTAAATGACTATTCTAGCTGCAAATGTCTGGTTTTTGGTGCAATATCTACATAGGTGTATAGAGGCCCATTTCCAGCAACTATCACTCCAGTGTTCTAATGGTACAATGTGTTTGCTCATTGCATCAGAAGGCTAATGGATGATTAGAAAACCCTTGTGCAATCATGTTGGGTCTGCAATGCTGTAATTGCTGCAAATGGAGGATTCTTTGACGAAAGCAAAGTTTGAAGGAAAAAATTATAATTTCAAATACAAATCATTATTTCTAACCTTGTCAATGTCTTGACTATATTTTCTATTCATTTTACAACTCATGGTGGTAAATAAGTGTGACTTTTCATGGAAAACACAAAATAATTGTCTGGGTGACCCCAAACTTTTGAACGGTAGTGTATATTTTCAATCCATCTATTTTAACCACACTTTTAATTTCTTTGAAACTAAAACACTTGACAGTAAAATCGAGGGTTTACCGTCAAGTCCCCCCATGACCAACAATGATCTGAATTAAATGTGCTTCAGCCTCTTGTAATTAAAGCCAATTCTATTCAAGCCTAAACAGAACCTGGTTGCCTACTATGGTCTACTTACCAGTCCCACATCCACGATGCTGCCGTCGGTGACATCCATCACACAGCAGGGCTTTCTGTAGTGGCCGTACCTCCTTGGCACAAGCCAAGCAGTTGTTCTCTTCCATGATGAGAGTTCAGGTAGTACACAGCCTACATTTACAGAGCATCCGTTTGAAAGTCTTCACAGCACTAAACTTTTTCCACATTTTGTTATGTTACAGCCTTATTCCAAAATGAATTAAATTCATTTTTCCCTCAAAATTCTGCACACAATACCCCATAATGACAACGTGATAAAACTTTTTTGAGATTTTTGCAAATTTATTAAAAATAAAAAAACTCAGAAATCACATGTACATACACTACCGTTCAAAAGTTTGAGGTCACCCAGACAATTATTTTTCTATACACCTAGTAATTTCTTCTATAAGTTCGATCAGTGCCAAAGATGTAGATTTATCTGCTCTAAAACCATACTGGCTGTCTGTAAGGAGGTTGTGTTTTTCAATGAAATCATCCAGTCTCTTAGTGAAGATTTTTTCCAAGTATTTTGGAGAATTGTGAGAGTAAAGAGACTGGCCTGTAATTTGTGAAACAATGACTGTCTCCTGTTTTGTATAGAGGTATTACTTTTGCTATTTTCATTTTGTTTGGAAATTTACCAGTTTGAAATGACAGGTTACAGATGTGGGTGAGTGGCTTAACAATTCCTTCAATCACTTTTTTCACTATTGTCATGTCAATTTCATGTTCTTAATGTTTAATGTTCTTAATGTTTAATGTTCTTCTTAATGTTTAATGTTTCTACTTCCGCCCTCCCAAGAGAGCAGACGCTTTTTTCTTCTCTCCTGCTGATTTTTTCCTCCCCTCCTGTTATTACTAGATCCCAGCTTGCTGTTGTCTGCCTGCGTCTAACTGCGACCGCCGAAAAGAAATTATGGAGTTAATAAGCTGGGCTTTGAACACAATTGACACTATTTTTTCAACAAGGAAAAGTGCTCCGGGGGAAGCTGTCTGCCCCGCTGGAACGGCTCCAGTGGGCTATCTATGTGACACGGGTAAATGGAAAATGCTGTGTCTCTCTAATCTTTCTATCGAAGATATTGAAGATCTGTTTATCTTCGTAATCTTGGTGATTGGGATAATTCTGATTGGGACAGGAATTGTCTTGGTTTACCGCAAATTGCTGAAGATGGATTCAACCTATCAAAATGCTGGCCAGGCGAGGTGCATCCAACAAATTGAGAAACTGGAGAAGACCATGATAGCGACTACTGGAGAACTGTCTCGTAAGGTGGATTACATCATGGGTTCGCTCAGGTCTTTCCACGACGAATTCAAAGCTGCGCAATGAAGGATTAATGTACTGAATCTACAGAAGAAATACAAGTCTTCTCTGTGATCAGTCCTATTTGGCACTATTATTCCCCATGAAAATTCCTCCTGGCTGTCTGCAGTCTGTGTTTTTTTCAAAATCATGAGCACAAGGCCTTGGACAGCCAGCTGCAGCGCCAGATAAGACTGGGCGCCAGACAGACAAAACATCTTCTGCCAAGGGTCCTTGGGTCTCTCTTATTATCATCAACACTGCTCAACACCGCACACACATTGATTCATGAACTGATTAAAGATACTGTACACTGCTCTCTTGTGTCTTGTGAATTCTATTGTATGCTAATGCATGAGGGTTTTTTTCTGTGTAGTCAAAATTTGGCTCACATATGAGCGTTTATTCTGATTACTATGTTTTTTCTCTCTCCTATTGTGTTTTCCTCCCCCTCCTCCCCCCTCTTTACCTCCACTGTTGACAGGCGCCTTGTATGGCGACGCGTCATTGGATGCGCCTAACGTGCGCGTCTTATGTCAAGTCAAATTCCTTGTGTGTTTACTTGTAAATATACTTGGCAATAAAGCTGATTCTGATTCTGATTCTGATTCTGATTCTTAATATTACGAAGTGATGACACAACTGGTCTGGGTAGTGGTGAGGATCTCCAACAACTTTTGAATAGAATCACTACCGAATTCAGTAAAATAAAAGAATGGTTTAATAAAATAAATTACCATTCAATTTGAGATGAACAAAGCTCATGTTATTTTGAAATGATAAGGCAAATATTCCAGCAAAGATACAGATGGATAACATCAATATTGAAAGAGTTCAAGACAATAAATTTTAGGTGTGATTATAGATGAAAAAATTTGCTGGAAACCTCACATTAAATACGAACAAGCTAAACTGTCTAGAAGTATTTCGGTGATGAACAGAACAAAGCACCGACTGGATCAGAGATCACTCCATATTCTGTATTGTTATTTTACAAAAAAGAGCAATAAGATTCATCCATCATGTTGGTTTCTGTGATCACACAAATTTATATTTTTACAGTCTAAAAGTTTGAAATGCTTTGATTTGGTAGAATTTCGTCGGCCTCCGTCGGTCTATGATGACCATGGAAGAGAATCCTAAACGTCTACTCTGCTGGAACAGCACCGCCTGTGGCTGAACAGGCCGATGCGCGAATGGCAGTCCCTGTCACACAGGTCGCACTTGTGGGTGGTCTCCGTGCTGCTGGGTCTGTGGCGGTTCTTCCTGCGGGTCCTTTTTTCATCTGCTGCAGCAGTCAGTCTCTCTTCACCCGCCTTGAGCTGTCTGGTCAGGGTGCCTCTCCATTTGGAGCGGTCCGTTGCAAGGTCCTCCCAGCGCTCTGTGTTGATCTCCAGGGCCTTCATGTCTCTCTTGCAGACGTCTCTAAAGCGCAGCTATGGGCGGCCAACGTCTCTCCTGCCAGTTGCCAGTTCTCCGTAGAGGACGTCTTTGGGGATTCTGCCATCCTCCATACGGTGAACGTGGCCTAGCCAGCTGAGCCTGCGCTGCCTGAGTAGAGTGAACATGGAGGGAAGGCCGGCGCGGGACAGAACTTCTGTGTTGGGCACTTTGTCCTGCCAGGATATGTCCAGGATGTGGCGAATGCAGCTCAAGTGAAAGGAGTTCAGTCTCTTTTCCTGCCGGGCGTATGTTGTCCACGTCTCACTCCCATAGAGCAGTGTGCTGATGACGCAGGCGTTGTACACTGCCATCTTCGTCTTGACAGAGAGTTTGGGTGGAATTTAAAACTGCAATAATAATGTACAAAGTAAGGAACAGTTCACAGCCAGTCATCATCCAGAACATGTTCTTTGAAAGACATCAAGTTTTTCACTGAAGGGGGAGATACTTTTAAAGACGTTGGGTGCATGAACAACCCGAAGATTTTGTGTGCTGCGATCTGCAGGGTCTAATTATGAAATGGATTAAATGTGGAGTTAAAACAATGTCCAAACATTCTGAGTTCCATCCATCCATCCATCCATCTTCTACCGCTTTTCCGGAGGTCCGGGTCGCGGAGGCAGCAGTTCAAGCAGAGAAGCCCAGACTTCCCTCTCCCCAGCCACCTGCTCCAGCTCTTCAGAGAAGATACCAAGGCATTCCCAGACCAGCTGGGAGACATAGTCTCTCCACCGAGTCCTGGGTCTGTCCCGGGGTCTCCTCCCAGTGGGACGTGCCCGAAACAACTCAAGTGGGAGGCGTCCAGGAGGCATCCTAATCAGATGCCCATACCACCTCAACTGACTCCTTTCAATGTGGAGGAGCAGCGGTTCTACTCTGAGCCTCTCCCGGATGACTTAGCTACTCACCCTATCTCTGAGGGTGAGTCCAGCAATCTTACGGAGAAAGCTCATTTCAGCCGCTTGTATCTACGATCTCGTTCTTTGTCATTACCCAAAGCTCGTGACCATAGGTGAGAGTAGGAACGTAGATTGACTGGTAAATCGACAGCTTTGCCTTAGAATTCAGCTCCCTCTTCACCACAACAGACCAGTACAATGTCCGCATCACTGCAGATGCTGCTCTGAGCCGTCTGTCAATCTCTCACTCCATTTTCCCCTCACTCGTGAATAAGACCCCAAGATACTTAAACTCCTCTACTTGGGGCAAGAGCTTGTCCCCAACCCAGAGAGGACAATCCACCTTTTTCTGGCTTAGGACCATGGACTTGGACTTGGAGGTGCTGATTCTCATCCCAGCTGCTTCACACTCAGCGGCAAACCGTCATTGCTGGATGAAGCCAACAGGACAACATCATCTGCAAACAACAGAGATGAGATCCTGTGGTCACCAAGCATGACACCCTCCATTCTCTGGCTGCGCCTAGAAATCCTGTCCATAAAAATTACAAACAGGATTGGTGACAAAGGGCAGCCCTGGCGGAGCCCAACTCTCAATGGGAATGAGTCCGACCGAGTGTTGGCAATACGAACCAAACTCTCACAACGGTCGTACAGAGACGGAATAGCTCGTAACAACAAGCCCGATACCCCATTCTCCAGAAGCACCCCCCACAAAAATCCACAAGGGACACGGTCAAATGCCTTCTCCAAGTCCACAAAACACATGTAAACTGGTTGGGCAAACTCACATGAACCCTCGAGAATTCTTGAGAGGGTAAAGAGCTGGTCTGATGTGCCACGGCCAGGACGAAAACCACATTGCTCCTCCTGAATCCGAGGTTTGACCACCGGCCGGACTCTCCTCTCCAGTACCGTGGCATCGACCTTCCCAGGGAGGCTGAGGAGTGTGATCCCTCTAAAGTTGGAGCACACCCTCCGGTCCCCTTTTTTGAAAAGAGGAACCACCACCCTGGTTTGCCATGCCAAAGGCACTGCACCTGACCTCCACGCAATGTTGCAGAGGCGTGTCAACCATGACAGCCCAACAACATCTAGGGCCTTGAGGTACTCGGGGCGAATCTCGTCCACCCCCGGGGCCCGGCCACCAAGGAGATTTTTAACCACCTTGGCAACCTCAGCCCCTGTGATAGGCGAGTTGTCCCCCTCGTCCACAAACCCTGCTTCCTCTGTGGAAGGCATATCAGTGGGATTGAGGAGATCCTCGAAGTATTCCTTCCACCGCCCGACAGTCAACAGTGCCCCATTCGCACCATACACAGTGTGGACAGGGAGCTGCTTTCCCCTCCTGAGGCGCCGGACAGTTTGCCAGAATCTCTTCGAGGCCGACTGAAAGTCTTGTTCCATGGCCTCACCGAACTCCTCCCATACCCAGGTTTTTTCTTCAGCAACCACCCGAGCTGCACTCTGCTTGGCCTGCCGGTACACCTCAGCTGCTTCGGGAGTCCCACAAGCCAACCAAGCTTGATAGGACTCCTTCTTCAGCTTAATGGCCCCCTCACCACTGGTGTCCACCACTTGGTTTGGGTGGGGGTTGCCACCTCGAGATCCACCGACCACCTTGCGGCCGCAGCTCTGGGCCGCCGCTTCAACAACAGAGGTGGAGAACATGGCCCATTCAGACTCCATGTCTCCAGACTCCCTTGGAATGTGGTTTAAGTTCTTCCGGAGGTGGGAGTTGAAGACCTTCCGGACAGGGGCCTCAGCCAGACGTTCCCAGCACACCCTCACTATACGTTTGGGTCTACCAGGTCTGAATGGCTTCCTCCCCTGCCATCGGCTCCAACTCACCACCAGGTGGTGATCAGTTGACAGCTCTGCACCTCTCTTTACCTGAGTGTCCAAGACATATGGTCGCAGGTCTGATGACACGATAACAAAATCGATCATCGACCTGTGACCAAGGGTGTCCTGGTGCCAATTGCACATATGGACACCCTTATGCTTGAACATGGTGTCAGTTATGGACAAACTGTGGTTAGCACAGAAGTCCAATAACTGAACACCACTCGGGTTCAGATCGGGCAGGCCGTTCCTCCCAATCACCCCCCTCCAGGTTTCACTGTCGTTGCCCACGTGCGCATTGAAGTCCCCCAGTAAGACAATGGAGTCTCCAAGAGGAGCACCCTCCAGCACCCCAGTCACAGACTCCAAAAAGGGTGGGTACTCTGAAACATCATTTGGTGCATAGGCACAAATGATGGTCAGGACCCGTTTCCCAACTCGAAGGCGCAGGGAAACGACCCTTTCGTCCACCGGGGAAAACTCCAATATAGAGGCAGCAACGTGGGGGGATACAAGAATACCCACCCCTGCTCCTCGCCTCTCGCCCGGGGCAACTCCAGAAAAGGCCAAGCTCCAACCCCTCTCCAGGAGACTGGTTCCGGAACCGGAGCTGTGTGTTGAGGTGAGGCCGACTATATCTAGCCAGTATCTCTCAACCTCGTACACCAGCTCAGGCTCCTTCCCCACCAGAGAGGTGACATTCCACGTACCAAAAGCCAGTTTAGAAAGCTTGGGATCAGTCCGCCAAGGTCTCCGCCTTTGACCGCCACCTAATCCACATAGCACCGGACCCCCATGATCCCTCCTGCAGGTGGTGAACCCACTGGAGGGCGGACCCATGTAACTCCTTCGGGCTGAGCCCGGCCGGGTCCCATGGGTGGAAACCTGGCCACCAGACGCTAGCCATCGAGCCCCTCCCCCAGGCCTGGCTCCAGGGTGGAGCCCCGGTAACCCCATACCGGGCGGGGTACACTGAATCCTTGATATAGAATTTATCATGAGAGTCTGTTGGATCGTTCTTAGTCTGGCCCTTCACCCAGGACCAGTTTGTCTTGGGAGACCCTATCATAGGCAAATTGCCCTGGACAACATAGCTCCTGGGATCACTGGGGCACGCAACCCCCCCCCCCCCCCCCCCCCCCCACCACCACCACCACCACCACGATAAGGTGACGATCCATGAGGGGGACATTCTGAGTTGTTTTTTTTTTTTTTTGTAAGTACAAAAAGAAGAAATGAGCTAAATAGAGGGAGGAAGATGGCTTTGTTAATCACTCGGGTTGGTCGGATTTCAGGAGTTCAGTGATCACCTGGGTCTTTGAATTCATCGTGCCTTTTATATAGTTTGTAAATGGATACGTAATTATAATGCTGCTACTTACAGTATATTGATAAAATATGTGTTGTTGACAAAAAAAAAAGAAAACGAATTATGGAATCACTGGTTGGGATTGCATATGGGAGTTAACACTGAAATAACTGTAATAAATGAAAGCACCAAGGTGCTGATGCCTCGGTGCCTGTGGCATGGTAGCATGCAGCGTTGTACTACTTGCAGAAATGTAACTACTCACTGAGGTGATGCAAACTGCAAGAGCTGTGATTGGTCCGCTTTGCCTCCTCCGACACATTTCCTGGTTCATGCTTTAAAGTTTTGTTTTACTTAGATTTTTATTAGAAATTTATCTATGTATTCATTTCACTTATAAAAAAGCTGAATAATGAAATAAAATATATTAATTTCACTGATGTGCACCCAGCCACGGGGTGCGCAAGCCCGGGTAAATGGGGAGGGTTGTGCCAGGAAGGGCGTCCGATGTAAAACCTTTGCCAAATCACACATGCAGATCATGATGAATGAGACTTTCGTACTGGATCAGTCGAGGCCCGAGTTAACAACGACGACCACCGGTGCTGTTAACCAACAGGGTGCCGGTGGAAATTGGGCTACTGTTGGTCATGCTTTAAAGTTTTGTTTTACTTAGATTTTTATTAGAAATTTATGTATGTATTCATTTCACTTACAAAAAAGCTGAATAATGAAATAAAATGTATTAATTTCACTGATGTGCACCCAGCCACAGGGTGTACAAGCCAGTGCAGTCCAAGTGCCGGTCCCAAGCCCGGGTAAATGGGGAGGGTTGTGCCAGGAAGGGCGTCCGACGTAAAACCTTTGCCAAATCAAACATGCAGATCATGATGAATGAGACTTTCGTACCGGATCAGTCGAGGCCCGAGTTAACAGCGACGACCACCGGTGCTGTTAACCAACAGGGTGCCTGAGGAGTGGAGAAGAAGAGTTTTGGTACCAATTTCCAAGAACGAAGGTGATGCTCAGAGCTGTAGTAACTACAGAGGCATAAAGTTGGTCAGCCACACTATGAAGATATGGGAAAGAGTTGTTGAAGCCAGGTTAAGAGGAGAGGTGACAATGAGTGAGCAGTCACAGCACAGTCATACTTGCGGCATACTGCTCAAACCTCAGGTGTTTGATCTTCACGGCATCTTTTCTAACGTGCAGCAGTTCTCCTCACTGTATTGCTGTCCATCTGGTGGGTCTTCTTGTTCTTCTTCTTCTTCGTTGAGACGACTGGTTGAGGGATAGGTGTGTTGTAATTCCAGTTCATGGACAGGATCATGCAAATAGATCTGAGCAAAAAGTGGCTTTCAACCCTGTTCAGGAAGACCCATGCATGCCCGTCGAAACCCAGAAACCAGAGCACCCGGAGAAAATCAGCGCTTTGCTTGGCATTTTACACATTTGTAGTGTAGACTTCCATTCTTCATGGGTACTGCTTCGAATGGGTGTGGTTTAAAGTAGGGTGCCCTATTCTTAATCGGGTGACAGACTGACAGATTTCTTGGAATTTATAGAGTGCCTTCTGCCTTACTGAGTGAGATTTCCAGATTTACTGCTTGGAATGGGTGTGGCTTAAAGTAGTGTGTCCTATTTGGTCTCAGCTTGTCTGTGCCTTTCCTGGTGTGCAGCGTTGCTCGCTTTGCAGGCATTTCGGGCTTCAAGTGACTCAGCATCTGCATGGTGCACTGCCACACATTTCCTGTCTGTGCATCCCTTGTCTGTCGTACCCTGTGCTGGTGAAGGGTCTCCTCCTGTGGCCGGCATCATAGGACACTCCATCATAGGTAGGCAGGCATCGTGAGTGATGGTCTATATGACATCATAAAGAGATCCAGGGAGGCATCATAGGATGCTACATCATCGGTCGCCGGTCCTATTGTCTATATGACGGCATAGCGAGTCCTATGTAGTGTACTGCTGGAACCTCAGGTGTTTCATCTTCATGGCATCTTTTCTGATGTGCAGCAGTTGTCGTCATTCTGTTGCTCTCCATTCTGGTGGGTCTTCTTCTTCGTTAAGACCACTGGTTGAGGGATAAGTGCTTCGTAATTCCAGTTCATGGACAGGATCATGAAACTCATAAAGACACATGGTCTATATGACATCATAAAGACACATTTGTCTATGTGTCCTACAGGACGTCCTATGATCTCTGTGGTCTATGCGACATCGTAAAGACACATTTGTCATCCTATGATGCCTGAGTTCATAGGACATCCGATGATGTTCAGGCAGAGATCATAGGCCATCCTATGATGTCCTATGAAGCGTGACAGACACACAGCATTGGGGCCTGGGGGAAGGCCTGAAGCCTGGCATGTTGTCAAAATCCTTGGTTGCTGCTGAATGAAGAGGGAGAGAGAGGGAGTGGGAGCGGGAAAGAGAGGGAGAAAGAGGGAGGATGTCCTATGATGTTCAGGCAGAGATCATAGGCCGTCCTATGACACACACAGACATTTCTTGCTTTTATAGAGTGAAGAGTGATAGAGTGCTTTACATGTCAAGTGACATCTCAAAGCAGTGAGCAGTGAGCAGTGAGTTCATTATTCATTCACTCCAGACAGACATTGATGGTGGTAAGCTACTACTGTAGCCACAGCTGCCGGAAGACTGATAGAAACATGGCTGCCAAGCTGCCATGTCATGACCACTACCGACCATTTTTACACATTCTTCCCCAGTGTCATGGACACTGGAGTTAAGGTGGGTAAAGTGTCTTGTCCAGGGACACAACAGTAGGATGGCTGGGGAGAGCGGGATTTGAACCGCCAACCTTCTGGTTATTGAGCAACCTGCTGTACCTCCTGAGCCACTGCTGCCCACATTTCCCTCCTCTGTTCCATTTTTGCTGAGCACCAAGCTGGTTTATATGGTCTTTGGCATGACCCAGCTGGGACTTGAACTCTGACCTCCCGGTTGTAGGGCAGATGCTCTACCTCTTTAGTTTTACTTAATTTTGAGCAGACGAGCTGAAACAGACAGGCGGACAGTTCCACACACGGACTCATTGAGTGATTGCTGTATGCCTCTGTTCACCGAGGCATCATGATGGTGTAGGTTTGTCTGAGTATTGACCTCTTCCTACTCCCATTTTGGACATGAGTACGGTGGAGATTGTTATTGTGAATGGAACTGATTTGCAACTACTTGTTTTTTCTCTCTACTTCTGTTGTTAACTTTGATTTTTTTTTTAATGTAATTTTACATTTTCAAAATAAAGGCATCAATCAATCAGACGAGGGAGCTTCGTAATTGAAAAAGTGAGTTTGATACAGTATCTCACAGAAGTGAATACACCCCTCACATTTTTGTAAATATTTTATTATATCTTTTCATGGGACAACACTGAAGATGTGACACTTTGGTACAATGTAAAGTAGTCAGTGTACAGCTTGTATAACAGTGTAAATTTGCTGTTCCTTCAAAATAACTCGACACACAGCCATTAATGTCTAAGCCTCTACCAACAAAAGTGAGTACACCCCTAAGTGAAAATGTCCAAATTGTGCCCAATTAGTCATTTTCCCTCCCCAGTGTCATGTGACTCATTAGTGTTACAAGGTCTCAGGTGTTAATGGAGAGCAGGTATGTTAATTTTGGTATCGCTCTCACACTCTCTCATACTGGTCACTGGAAGTTCAACGTGGCACCTCTTGGTAAAGAACTCTCTGAGGATCTGAATAAAAGAATTGCTGCTCTACATAAGATGGCCTAGGCTATAAGAGTATAGCCAACACCCTGAAACTGAGCTGCAGCACGGTGGCCAAGACCATACAGCGGTTTAACAGGACATGTGAATCAGGTTTTTATATTGTGTATTTATAATTTTGTTTGCATTGATGTACAGTGGGGCAAAAAAGTATTTAGTCAGCCACCAATTGTGCAAGTTCTCCCACTTAAAAGATGAGAGGGGTCTCCAATTTTCATCATAGGTATACCTCAACTATGAGAGACAAAATGAGAAAAAAAAAAATCAAATCCAGAAAATCACATTGTCTGATTTTTAAAGAATTTATTTGCAAATTATGGTGGAAAATAAGTATTTAGTCAATAACAAAAGTTCATCTCAATACTTTGTTATATACCCTTTGTTGGCAATGACAGAGGTCAAACGTTTTCTGTAAGTCTTCACAAGGTTTTCACACACTGTTGCTGGTATTTTGGCCCATTCCTCCATGCAGATCTCCTCTAGAGCAGTGATGTTTTGGGGCTGTCGCTGGGCAACACGGACTTTCAACTCCCTCCAAAGATTTTCTATTGGGTTGAGATCTGGAGACTGGCTAGGCCACTCCAGGACCTTGAAATGCTTCTTACGAAGCCACTCCTTCGTTGCCTGTGCGGTGTGTTTGGGATCATTGTCATGCTGAAAGACCCAGCCACGTTTCATCTTCAATGCACTTGCTGATGGAAGGAGGTTTTCACTCAAAATCTCACGATACATGGCCCCATTCATTCTTTCCTTTACACAGATCAGTCGTCCTGGTCCCTTTGCAGAAAAACAGCCCCAAAGCATGATGTTTCCACCCCCATGCTTCACAGTAGATATTGTGTTCTTTCTCCTCCAAACACGACAAGTTGAGTTTTTACAATAAAGTTCTATTTTGGTTTCATCTGACCATATGACATTCTCCCAATCCTCTTCTGGATCATCCAAATGCTCTCTAGCAAACTTCAGATGGGCCTGGACATGTACTGGCTTAAGCAGAGGGACACGTCTGGCACTGCAGGATTTGAGTCCCTGGCGGCGTAGTGTGTTACTGATGGTAGCCTTTGTTACTTTGGTCCCAGCTTTCTGCAGGTCATTCACTAGGTCCCCCCGTGTGGTTCTGGGATTTTTGCTCACCGTTCTCGTGATCATTTTGACCTCACGGGGTGAGATCTTGCATAGAGCCCCAGATCGAGGGAGATTATCAGTGGTCTTGTTGTCTTCCATTTTCTAATAATTGCTCCCACAGTTGATTTCTTTACACCAAGCTGCTTACCTATTGCAGATTCAGTCTTCCCAGCCTGGTGTAGGTCTACAATTTTGTTTCTGGTGTCTTTTGACAGTTCTTTGGTCTTGGCCATAGTGGAGTTTGGAGTCTGACTGTTTGAGGTTGTGGACAGGTGTCTTTTATACTGATAATGAGTTCAAACAGGTGCCATTAATAGAGGTAACGAGTGGAGGACAGAGGAGCCTCTTAAAGAAGAAGTTACAGGTCTGTGAGAGCCAGAAATCTTGCTCGTTTGTAGGTGGCCAAATACTTTTTACCGAGGAATTTACCAATTAATTCATTAAAAATCCTTCAATGTGATTTTCTGGATTTTTTTTTTTTATCATTTTATCTCTCATAGTTGAGGTATACCTATGATGAAAATTGGAGACCTCTCTCATCTTTTAAGTGGGAGAACTTGCACAATTGGTGGCTGACTAAATACTTTTTTTCCCCACTGTATGTGGATATTGTTTATACTGTTTTCATTTTGTTTTTTCCTCATCCTTTTCTCTTTTTATCTGTTTCTTTTCTCTAAAGCCCATCCAGGGACAAGAGTTGCAAATTAGCTTAATGCTATACACTCTTTGTGCAACACATATTTTTTTTGTCTGTTTATTGCACGGTCCCTGTCAAATAAATAAAAAAATAAAAGGTTCCACTCAGAACAGGCCTCACCATGGTTGACCAAAGAAGTTGAGTCCACATGCTCAGTGTCATATCCAGAGGTTGACTTTTGAAAATAGATGTATGAGTGTTGTCAGCATTGTTGCAGAGGTGGTAGTGGTGGGGGGTGGTCAGCTTGTCAGTGCTCAGGCCGTACGTCGCACACTGCATCAAATTGGTCTGCGTGGCTGTCGTCCCAGAAGGAAGCCCCTTTAAAAGATGATGCACAAGAAAGCCCGCAAACAGTTTGCTGAAGACAAGCAGGCTAAGGACATGGATTACTGGAACCATGTCCTGTGGTCTGATGAGACCAAGATAAACTTACTTGGTTCAGATGGTGTCAAGCGTGTGTGGCGGCAACCAGGTGAGGAGTACAAAGGCAAGTGGATCTTGCCTACAGTCAAGCATGGGGGTAGGAGTGTCATGGTTTGGGGCTGCATGAGTGGTGCCAGCACTGGGGAGCTACAATTCATTGAGGGAACCATGAATGCCAACCTGTAGTGTGACATACTGAAGCAGCCCTTTGAAAACTGGGCCACAGGGCAGTATTCCAACATGATAACGACCCCAAACACACCTCCAAGATGACCACTGCCTTGCTAAAGAAACTGAGGGTAAAGGTGATGGACTGGCCAAGCATGTCTCCAGACCTAAACCCTATTGAGCATCTGTGGGGCATCCTCATGCGAAAGGTGAAAGAGCGCAAGGTCTCGAACATCCACGAGCTCTGTGACGTCATGGAGGACTGGAAGATGTGACGCTCTAGTGAACTCCATGCCCAAGAGAGTTAAGGCAGTGCTGGAAAGTAATGGTGGGCACAATTTGGACATTTTCCCTGAGGGGTGTACTCACTTTTGTTGCCAGTGGTATAGACATTAATGGCTGTGTGTTGAGTTATTTTGAGGGGACAGCAAATTTACATTGTTAGACAAGCTGTACACCGACTACATTGTATCAAAGTGTCATAGCTTCAGTGTTGTCCCATGCAAAGATATAATAAAATATTTACAAAAATGTGGGGGGTGTACTCACTTTTATGAGATACTGTATGATTGAAGAAGAGACATCAGTCAGAGGATCAGGTCATTCACTCACAGGACACCAGAAAATATCCCAGTGCTCCTGATTGCCAGTCCACCCCTGAGTATTGTCGGCCTCCGTCGGTCTATGATGACCATGGAAGAGAATCCTAAACTTCTACTCTGCTGGAACAGCACCGCCTGTGGCTGAACAGGCCGATGCACGAATGGCAGTCCCTGTCACACAGGTCGCACTTGTGGGTGGTCTCCGTGCTGCTGGGTCTGTGGCGGTTCTTCCTGCGGGTCCTTTTTTCATCTGCTGCAGCAGTCAGTCTCTCTTCACCCGCCTTGAGCTGTCCGGTCAGGGTGCCTCTCCATTTGGAGCGGTCCGTTGCAAGGTCCTCCCAGCGCTCTGTGTTGATCTCCAGGGCCTTCATGTCTCTCTTGCAGACGTCTCTAAAGCGCAGCTATGGGCGGCCATCGTCTCTCCTGCCAGTTGCCAGTTCTCCGTAGAGGACGTCTTTGGGGATTCTGCCATCCTCCATACGGTGAACGTGGCCTAGCCAGCGGAGCCTGCACTGCCTGAGTAGAGTGAACATGGAGGGAAGGCCGGCGCGGGACAGAACTTCTGTGTTGGGCACTTTGTCCTGCCAGGATATGTCCAGGATGTGGCGAATGCAGCGCAAGTGGAAGGAGTTCAGTCTCTTTTCCTGCCGGGCGTATGTTGTCCACGTCTCAAGAGCAGTGTGCTGATGACGCAGGCGTTGTACACTGCCATCTTCGTCTTGACAGAGAGTTTGGGATTCTCCCACACTCGTGTGGTGAGGCGAGCGAGTGTGAAGGCTGATTTTCCAATCCTCTTGTTGATTTCTGTATCAAGGGAGAGGTTGTTGCTGATCGTGGACCCCAGGTACGTGAACTGATTCACGACCTCCAGCTCGTAGTCGTCGATGGTGATGGTTGGTGGTGCTTCCGTGCCTTGTGCCAAGACGTTAGTCTTCTTCAGGCTGATGGTAAGCCCGAAGTCCTTGCATGCGTGGGAGAAGCGGTCCATCAGGGTCTGAAGCTCCTGCTGTGTGTGGGTTGCGACTGCAGCGTCGTCTGCAAACAGCATGTCTCTGATTAGAGCCTCGCGTACTTTGGTTCTGGCTTTCAGGCGGGCGAGGTTGAAAAGCCTGCCGTCAGATCTTGTGTGCAGGTAGATTCCCTCTGTTGCTGTGCTGAAGGCATGCCTCAGGAGCATAGCAAAGAAAATCCCAAAGAGGGTTGACGCAAGTACACAGCCCTGTTTCACTCCGCTGCGTATGTTGAATGGCTTTGAGACGTTGCCATCGTGCTGCACTATCCCCTGCATGTTGGTGTGAAACGATTCGATGAGGCTTTGCAACTTTGGTGGGCATCCTATCTTTGGCAGGATATTGAAAAGGCCCTCTCTGCTGACCAGATCGAACGCTTTGGTGAGGTCGATGAAGGCGACGTACAGGGGCATGTTCTGTTCTCTGCATTTCTCCTGGAGTTGGCGGATGGAGAATATCATGTCTACCGTCGATCGCTCAGCGCGGAAGCCACACTGAGACTCGGGGTAGACACGTTCGGCAAGCTTCTGTAGACGAACGAGAACAACTCGTGCGTAGACTTTGCCAACAACGCTGAGGAGGGAGATGCCCCTGTAGTTGTTGCAGTCGCTTCTCTCCCCTTTGTTTTTGTAGAGGGTGATGATCTTGGCGTCCCTCATGTCCTGTGGTACGGCACCTTCCTTCCAACACTGGCAGAGGACGTCATGCAATGGCAGCAGTAGGGCGGTCTTGCAGTGCTTGATCAGGTCATGGGGTATGCTGTCGTTGCCGGGTGCCTTGCCAGCAGCCAAGCTATCAATGGCCTTGCTTAGTTCGTCGATGGTTGGCTCGGCGTCAAGTTCGTCCATGGATGGCAGGCAGTCGATGGCATCAAGGGCTGAAGGTGTCACGGTGTTATGTCTGGAGTAGAGGTCGGAGTAGTGTTCCACCCATCTCTCCATCTGCTTGTTCTTTTCTGTGATCATCTCCCCAGTGGAGGATTTGAGGGGGGCCGTCTTGCTCTGAGCTGGACCAAGTGCTTTCTTGATGCCATCATACATACCACGGATGTTCCCTGTTATGACAGCGGTTTGAATGTCTTGGCTGAGCTGAGTCCAGTACTCGTTGGCACAGCGCCGAGCAGTCTGCTGAACTTTGCTTCTCACAGCCCTGAGAATCTGGAGATTCTTCTCGTTTGGGTACTTCTTGTACTCAGCAAGTGCTGAGCGCTTGGCTCCAATGACGGGGGTCATCTCGGTCAACTTGGCATCAAACCAGTCCTGTGACTTCGAGGTCTTCCTCCCAAAGGTAGCCAAGGCTGTGCGGTGGATGGTGTTTTGCAGCTCTTCCCACTTCTTCTTTGCAGATTCTCCTTCTTGTGGTACACCAAGTTCCTTCTCAAAGGTGGAGGCAAACTGCTCAACAAGTTCTGGTTGAGCCATCTTGCTGGTGTCAGTCCGTGCCTTTCCAGGCTTTACTGCCCTCCCATCGAGTTTCCCAGTTTTCGACTAGTAGACAGCAAGCTAACACGTGTGGTGCAGGCCTCAATGATGACAAGATGTTTCCTTTTATCTCGTTTATTGAAGCTTCCCCACAAGGAACTCAACGTGATGTACACTCGTCTTTTGGGTTTTACATCCGTTTACATTTGTTCCTACATCCGTGTAAAACTGCAACAAACATATACACGCCGTCAATGATATGGTCACCGTATTTAGCTTAGTGTATGTTAGCGTTAGCTCTAGCTTAGCTTGGTAACAATGACTGATAGGGCTGGAGTCAGATTGCTTAAAATACACTAATGCAACCATGCAGTTCTCATTGTAGCTGTTAACACTGTCAAACCATGCAGATACTCACGGACTAATGATGTCCAAGGCGCCGATAATTAACAACATCCACAGCGATTGTACAATGAGTGGCGTTCTGCTCCGTTCTCCGGTTATATCATTACTGCGCATGTCCAACACTTTGTGCATCAGTTCAAAACAATGCTTTCACTACACCACTAGAGGGAGCCAAACTCCGTTGCATGAAATGCTGTAATGGGAACTCTTAACTTAATACATGGGGGCAGCATACAGGCTGTCTAGCATGATGGAATTTCTTCAGCTGCAGCTTGACCTTGCAACACACCAATGAATGGTCTGTGTCGCAATCTGCACTCTGGAACGAACGGGTGATTAGCACGTTCTTCAGTGAGGTGCGCCTGGTCAGGATCAAGTCCAGCTGGTGCCAGTGCTTTGAGCGCGGATGTTGCCAGGAAACCTTGTGTTGGGGCTTGGTCTTGAAGAACGAGTTTGTGATGCACAGATCGTGATATGTGCAGAACTCGAGCAGCCGCTGTCCGTTGTCGTTCATTCTGCCTACGCCAAAAGGTCCAAGACAGGAGGGCCAGGAGTCGTGGTCAGCACCCACTCTGGCATTGAAGTCTCCAAGGAGAATGAGTTGTTCAGAGTTGGGGATGATCCTGACAGTTGTTGCGAGATTCTCGTAGAACTCGTCTTTTGCCTCTGGTGTGGCTGTCAGTGTTGGGGCATACACACTGACGAGGGTGACTGGGCCTTGAGTGGTGTTCAGGCGGAGGGTGAGGAGTCGTGCAGAGCCAGTGCTGCCCGGTTCCACCATCTTCAGCAAGGTGTTCTTCACTGCGAAGCCCACTCCGTGTTCCCTGTGTTCGTCACTGCCCTTTCCCTGCCAGTGGAACGTGTAGTCCTTCTCTCTCAGTGTGCCTGCGTCAGCCAACCGTGTTTCCTGGAGAGTGGCGATATCCACTCCCAGTCTCTTCAGCTCATTATTGATGATGGCAGTCTTCCTGGTGTCGTTGATGTCCTTGAGGTTAGCAGCGAGTCCTGTCATCATAGTGCGGACGTTCCAAGTTCCCAGTTTTAGAGTTGGTCTCTTTTGTTTTATTGTCTTGCCTGGTGTGAAGGTTCTCAGCCTGCTGTTCGGATTTCTCCTCATCCCCATGCACCCAATGAGGAAAGCAAGCTGTGGCGGGACAACACCTTATTGGCTGGGGGCTGCCCAGCTTGAGGCGGGCGGTAGCTGTCCAGTGAGATCCGATGATCCCTCCCACCGTCGGGAACAATCCCTGGCGCCGCGCTCTACGCCAATTGAGCGGTGGCTTATAACCGGTAACTGTCATTCCCCGTGTTTTGTCTACGCCAAAGGCGAAGCTGGAGTGTCCTCTCCAGTGATCCGGTGTTCTACCTTCCAGCGTTGGGCGTTGGTAGGATTCAAGCCTGGGCAGGAAGATATGGAGGACAAGATGTTGCCCATGCAGCATGTCCCCCCTCTCCACGTCACTGATGAATCCAAAGGAACAGCAGGGCTGCTACAGTTTGGCACCAGCGCCGTTGCAGGAGCTGCCAGAACGATGTTGAGCACAACATAGAACTGCCTTAGGGGCTCCGACTCCGGATTTTTCCTCAGGGTTGACTCCCGAAGCCTTTCCCGTGACCGGGTATGCCGCAAGGCAGCGGAGGTTTGAAATCAGGGTTTACCTTCCCCTAGATAGGCTACCTTCCCAGGTTGACGAGCCACCATCTACCTGAAGCATCTGGTTTTAAGGCGCCAGAGATCCGCCCTCGCCCCTTCTCCTATTAGTAAAAGCAGTTCCGCCGGGCTTAGAAACTAAACCACACGGGCAGGCTAGGAGTTGGACTTAGTTGTCAGAGGCTTTTCGAGACGCACGCCATAAGGAGCATTTTATGAGCACTGGGAGCTTAACCCCAGTGCCGCTCCTGGCTATGACAACCTTGGAACCCCTGAGTATTACCAGTTCACAAAAAGCTGCATTTAACTTCTACCCTTTACAGTTTTGAAGAGTTTTCAGCATATTAGATCTGTGGTTTGAGCACGTCGTGTCTGGGGCCAGTTTGTGGTGAGCACACACATCTTTTGTTTTTGGGGAAAGGGGGGTGGAACTGGAGAGGCACAATCCTCCACACAAGACGGGCACCATCTAAAGTAGCCGTGGCTAATCATGTGCGATGGAGGGCCAAGACCCTGCAGGCTTGACCTCCAACCAGTGTTTTCAACAGCGGATTGCACTGATTTTCTTCCCACTGATTGCTGATTAGGGAAAACACCTGGTGAAGAGACTGGATAGAAGAGAAAATCTGCAGGGTCTTGGCCCTCCATGGCACATGATTGTACACCCCTGATCTAGAGGTTAATGCTAACCATGGAGAACTTGGAGAAAATTGATCTCCTACGGCTGGAGGATTCCATCCATCCATCTCCATCTTCTTCCGCTTAATCCTTTTTGGGTTGTTGGGGGGCTGGTGCCAATCCCCGCATCTTTGGGGAGGATACCAATTCAATTTTATTTATATTGTGCCAAATCACAACACAGGTCATCTCAAGGCACTTAACAAAAAAGGGTGGGTTTAAGCCACATTCTCAAATTTACCGAACCCAGCAGAGAACCCCTAAGAGCCAGCATTGTGGTGACAGGCGAGGGAAAATCCGACGGCGAACGCTGGGACAGCGTGTAACGCCATTCACTCAGTAATTGGCAGGCTGCTGACAGAACACCCAGATGCTTTCCTCCTCATCTCCGGTGATTTTAACCATATCTCACTGTACACCATTCTGCCCACATTCACCCAGTATGTCTCATGCCACACTAGAGACAATAAAACACTGGACTTATTCTATGCAAACACTAAGGAGGCGTACACCTCATCACCACTCTCCCCACTCGGGAGATCGGATCACAACTTAGTTCATCTCCTGCCGGTGTACAAACCCCTAGTACACAGACAACCTCCGGTCATGCGCACGGTGAAGATCTGGTCTGAGGAGGCAATGGACGCTCTAAAGGACTGTTTTGAAATCACTTCCTGGGAGCAGCTCTGCGATCCACATGGTGAGGACATCGATGGCCTCACTCACACCATCACAGACTACATCAACCTCCGTGTGGATAACACCATACCCACCAAGACCATACGGTGTTGCTCGAACAACAAACCCTGGATCAACCCTGAGATAAAAACACTTCTGCGAGAGAAGAAGAGGATCTTCAGGTCGGGGAACAGGGAGATGCTTAAGTCCGTACAGAGGGAGCTAAGGAAGAAGATCAGAGAAGGCAAGGACAGCTTCAGGAAGAAGATGGAGGACAAGCTGCAACAGAGTGACATCGGCGGGGTCTGGAGAAGCCTCAAAACCATCTCTGGGCTCCAGAATACCTCCTCCCAGGCCATGAAGGTAGGGAGTGGGTGAACAATCTGAACCTGTTTTTTAATAGGTTTGACCAACCACCCTCCCCCCCGCCTGCACACCAACCACTGCCGCCTCTAAAGTCATGGAGACCTGCTGTCCACATGCCACTCCACCAACACCCCCCCACCCCCCCACTTCCAGCACACAGCCCCCCAACGTGACCCACACTAAGACCCAGGTGAGGACGGAGCTGAGGAAGATCAAGGCGAGGAAGGCCTCGGGACCGGACGGCATCAGCGCGAAGCTCCTCAAGTCCTGCGCAGACCAGCTGTGTGGGATTGTGGAGCACATTTTCAACCTGAGCCTGAAGCTGAGGAGGGTACCACAGTTGTAGGAAACATCTTGTGTGGTACCTGTACCAAAGACTTCCCACCCCAGAGACCCGAACAGCTACAGACCAGTGGCCCTGACGTCTCACATGAAGACCCTGGAGAGACTGCTCCTTACTCACCTCCGCCCTCTGGTGGGACCAGCGATGGATCCACTCCAGTTCGCCTACCAGCATGGCTTTGGGGTGGAGGATGCAATGATCTTCCTCCTTCACCGTTCCCTGTACCACCTGGAGAAGCCTGGGAACGCGGTGAGGATCATGTTCTTTGACTTCTCCAGTGCTTTCAACACCATCCAACTGATGATCCTGAGGGACAAGCTGCTGTGCGCAGCGATGGACCAGCATCTGTCATCATGGATCCTCGACTACCTCACAAACCGGCCACAGTTTGTGAGAACCCGGGATTGTGTGTCCGACACAATCAGCACGGGGGCCCCCCAGGGAACGGTTTTGGCTCCCTTCCTGTTCACCCTTTATACTGTGAACTTCTCACACAGCACAACACACTGCCATCTACAGAAGTTCTCTGACGACTCTGCGATCGTCGGCCTCATCTCCAACAGAGATGAAGCTGAGTACAGAGGACTTATCCAGGACTTCGTGGACTGGTGCCATCGGAACTGCCTCCAGATCAACGCAAGGAAAACTAAGGAGCTGGTGGTGGACTGCTGCAGGCAAGGACAACCCCTCACAGCACCATTAAACATCCAGGGAACAGACATTGAGATGGTGACATCCTACAAGTACCTGGGTGTTCATCTGAACAATAAACTAGACTGGTCACACAATACCGACGCACTCTACAAGAAGGGACAGCGCAGGCTGTTCCTACTGAGGAGGCTCAGGTCTTTTGGTGTACAAGGGGTGCTCCTGAAGACATTCTACGACACGGTGGTGGCATCAGCCTTCGCTTTTGGAGTGGTCTGCTTGGGCAGTGGCATCACAGCAGCCGATAGGAAGAGACCGAACAAACTGAACAAGAAAGCTAGCTCTGTCCTTTGGCAGTGCCTTGACCCAGTGGAGGAGATAGGAGAGAGACGGATGGTGGCTAAACTGTCATCTCTGCTGGAGTCCCAGTCCCACCCTATGCAGGACATACTGAACTCACTGAGGAGGTCATTTAGCAGTAGACTACATCATCCTAGGTGCGCAACCGAGAGGTTTCGCAGGTCCTTCCTACCTACAGTTGTCAGACTTTATAACCTAAGCAGGGCTGCTCGCAGAGATAGCAAAAAAAAAAAAAAAAAAAAGTGACGACCTAATAGTATTGAATGCAAAAGACGCAACAGACTTACACAAATGGTCCCCTCCAGGATACAACTAGGACGATATCAGTCGCTATGGAGGGTGACAATATGTATGGGTACATATTCATACTATGTAAGATAACTAAGTAGACGGTTATGCTGTTTATTGCATCGAGCTACAATGCTCCACACTGTGTATACATATATATTTATGTGTACATATGTATTTTCACTGCTGTTATTTTCTTATCTTCTAAATTATTGCTCTGAGTGTTGCTGTCTCTGTGCTTTTGCAATCCTGGAATTTCCCCATTGTGGGACTAATAAAGGCTTATCTTATCTTAGAAACTTCCCTTTCACAGGCAGAGACCTTGAGCGGAACCCTAGCTCATAGAGGACGGCCATCTGCCTCGACTGGCTTGGTTGAAAAAAAGAGGTTAAAAAGTAGGAGGCCTGGCAGTAGCTACATTCAAAACAAACATAAATACAATTCAACATTAACATTCACAACCATGCCTTTCAGTATCAAGCCGGGTTAGGCTCCATATGTGGGTGAAGGCCTGGCAGCGGCAACATTTTTAACTAAAGGCTTTATCAATGAGAAAAGATTTCAACTTACTCTTGAATAAAGAGAGTCTGCCTCCCAAACTGAACTGGGAAGATAGTTCCACAGGAGAGGAGCTTGATAACCAAAAGCTGTACCTCCCAATCTACTTCTGGATACCTTGGGACCACCAGTAGTTTGGATTTTTGGGGAGCGCAGCGCTTTGGTTGGATGATGAGGAACTATGAGTTCTTTCAAGTAAGAAGGAGCCAGACCATTAAGGGCTTTACAAGTTCGGAATAATATCTTGAATTCAATTCTATATTTTATTGGGAGCCAATGTAAAGAAGGTAAAACTGGGGTAATGTGGTCTCTTCTCCCTGTTCTCATCAGGATACGTGCAGCTGCATTCTGAATGAGTTGGAGAAACTTTATGGACTTACTGGGACAACCTGATACAAGTGAATTACAATAGTCTAACCTAGAGGTGATAATGGCGTGGACAAGTTTCTCTGCATCTTTGAGACAGGATGGACCCCATTTTAGAAAAATTACACAGATGGAAGATTGCAGTCTTAATAGTTTGCTGTATATGAGAGTTAAAGGACATATCTTAGTCAAAGGCAACTGCAAGATTCCTAACAGAAGACTTAAAAGCCTGCGCAATGCCATCTAGTGTTGTTATCTTACTAGAAAGAGTACTTCTAGCTTGTTTGGGGCCAAGAACAATGACTTCAGTTTTATCTGTATTCAGCAATAGAAAGTTGTAGTTCATCCAGGTTTTAATATCCTTAAGACACTACTGGAGTGAACCCAACTGGCTGGGATCATCTGGATTGATGGATAAATATAACTGAGTGTCATCAACATAACAATGAAAATGAATAGGTTCAGGTTACTTTATTTGTACCCGTAGGTAGATTTGTTTTGCAGTCAGGTGACATCCATATTTACAAACCACAATTACATTCAACATAAACACAAACACAGGCACACATGAAGCTGACTATAAACATGATAAAAATACTCAATAGAATGCTTCCTCATAATGTCTCCAAAAGGCAGCATGTATAATGTAAACAGTATTGGTCCAAGTACCGATCTCTTCGGAACTCCTTAGCTAGCCGTGGTCTGGATAGGGGACTTATGGACAACGACAAACTGGGAACTGTCTAATAAATAAGACTGAAACCATCTTAGCCTTGTTCCTTTCAAACCAATTTGCTGTTTAAGTCTCTCTAGCAGAATATGGTGATCAATGAATAAATGGTCTTTCACTAAGGCTGTCTCTGTGCTGTGGTGTTTCCTAAAACCTGACTGAAATTTCTCAAATATAGAATTATTTTCTTTAAAAAAAATTTTTTTAAAAATGCACTGTTGATTGGCGACTACTTTTTCGAGTATCTTAGAAAGGTAGGGGAGGTTAGATATTGGTCTATAACTGGCCAAAATCCCAGAATCAAGCAAAGGTTTTTTTTAAGCAGAGGTTTAATTGCTGCCACTTTAAAAGACTGCGGTGCATGTCCTGTCAATAGGGACGTATTCATTATGTTCAAAAACGTGGACTAATCCGAGATAGCGACTCCTTCAGGAGTCTAGCAGGGATTGGGTCTAAGAGACAGGTAGTTGGTTTAGAGGCTGACACTATTAGGGCTAGATCAGAAAAGTGGAGTTCTGAGCTTGTGGACCCAGCAGTGTTGGGCAGAGGCTTGGTAATTTTAAAGTGGCTATTTTTTGGAATATTATTCCTGATCCTGATAATTTTATCATTAAAAAAAATTCAAAAAGTCGTCAGCACTGAGTTGGAGGAATGTAGGAATCTGGCATTGTGGCTCTTGGTTAACTGAGCTACAGTGTTAAAAAGAAATCGATGGTTGTTTTTATTTTCTTCTATCAATGATGAATAGTACTGTCGCCTAGCATTACAGATAGATTTCTGATAGGTAATAAGGCTGGCATTCAAGGCTGAACATGATTCTTCTCTTATTTGCACACCAAAGCCTTTCACAGAATCTGACTTTGTGTTTTAACTCATGAGTGTGGGAGTTGTACCATTAAGCTAATCTCCTATTTTTAATAGTTTTCTTTTTAAGAGGGGCTATGGAGTCAAGTGTTGTCCGCAGTGAGACTGCAGTACTATCAACTGAAAGGTCTAATTGTGATGGATTCAAGCAGGGTGTCCTCTGCTATATTGAGACATGGTAATAGAATAAGTGCTGAAGGGATTAATTCTTTAAAGCAAGCCACAGCACTGTCAGGTAACTACTGTATCTGGTAACCATATTTCTGCTTGATGCTGTAAAATCAGATAACACAAATGTGAAAGTGATCAAATAATTGTCAGTCAGTGTAGGAATACCAATGCATCTCAGAAAATTAGAAAGCCATGATTCATGATTTAATTCACAAAGCTGAGTCATGATCATCAACATTTAAAACAAAAAGGCTTGATAGGACTCGCTTTGTGTGATGAATGTCAAAAATTTAAGACTTGAAGCTTTTTTAATTGAATTATGGTCACGATATTCTAATTTTAGCTCATTCCAGTGAAGCCCCAAGGAGCAAATGTGGTGGTGAGATCTGGCTCTCCACATTTCACGGGAATCCTCCTAGGGATTTGCCTCGACGTTCACCAAACTCCCTCACAATGATCCTCAGGTGGGCCTGCTTCCAAGTTGTACTCAAGGTCAATGTCAAAGGTCAGGAGACCCGGGCCTTTATGATGTCACAATAAAACATTACTCCACCTAGGTCATTGACCTTGACCTGAAGCACATCCTAGATGGGTTTGTATCTAGAGTGTTCTTAAGGTTAATGTTACTGGTCAGTAGATCTGACAATCCTCTGGGTTATTTCACCAGGCCAGAATGAGCTACTCCATCATTGATGGTCTGGTTTGAGTTGACCAGTAAAGAAAGTGTCACAGTTAAAGAAAAAGGAAACATAAATGAAACTGTCTGTTATACCTGCCAGGTGGATCATAGTGAAGAATGTTTCTCTTCTCTGATTGTTGCAGGAACAGGTTGCTGAGAACGTTTAGCTGGTCGTGTTGGTGGTTCTGCTCCTCTTCTGCTCCTCATGGATGAATAGCTGATGTAGCTCTGTGAAGACCTGCCATTGATGGTCTGTGCTGAGTGCTGGAGAATAAAGAACCACGTCGAAGTCCATATTCTGAGTCTGAGGACTTTTATTGGTCCTTCAGGCTAACTGAACTAGCCTCATTCTGCTAGCTCTGACCGTCAGCAGCCACATCACAACATCTGGAGGAAGTAAACAAACCATAAAGATGTTTTCAGGTCGGTGTCTGAGAGAGTTGGTCAGAGAGCGACTGGCTGCTGCTGCTGAAGAAATAATAACAGAGTTTGAACAAATCACCAACCAGTACGAGGAAGAGATCGATCGTCAGCGCAGACTACTGAATATGCGCTGGTGCTCCCAGATAAAAATCCACAGAATAGGTATGTGGGACTATAATGGTCTGAATGAGGCTTTAGAAAACTCTGGATCTGGTTTCAATCATGGTTGTGTCTTAAATGTGCAAATTTGTTAATTTTCTTCCAATATTTTGTTCCTAAATTCAAGATTTGATACATTTGTTCCTTATTAATTTGTAAAGTGAAACTTTTTTCTCCCCCTTCTTTGTCTTTGTTGCTCCAGATTTCCCACAGCAACCTGAATGTAAAGAGGAGGAAGTTGTGACTGAGGAGCAGCTCTGGAACCAGGAGAGGAACTCTGTCCTGGACCAGGAGGAACCAGAAACTCCACAGGTTAAAGAGGAACAGGAGGAACTGTGCATCAGTCAGGAGGGAGAACAGCTGGTAGTGAAGCTGGAGGCTGATCCCTTCATGGGGACTCTTGTTTGTGAGGAAAAGCAGCAGAGTGAAGCAGAACCAAACAGTGAGCAGCTCCTCTCTCACAACTCTGCTGGAACTGAGATCCAAGATGAGGAAGGAAGCCGGCATGTCGACTCAGAATCCACTAAAGAAGAAGAAGAACCCAAACCAAAGAAGAGACGACTGAAAACAGGAAGTCACAGTAACAATGATGACAACTGTGTGACCTCAGAGACTCTCTGTGAGAATGAAACAGGTAAAAAGTTAGAAAATGTTCAGGTTGAGTCTTTGAGAAACTGTCCTAAAATGAAATGATAATATTCAATTAATATTTCCAGTAACTACATGAATCTGATGTACTGGTCTAGTTTGCCTGTCTTTGACTGATCCATGTGGTATGACCAGTGTCTCGAGTCGAGCTCGGTGATATCTTGACATTTAAAACGTGAAGATATTTTCATCCGTGATAGAGGATGGTACAATATCGTTTCTATGGAGATGGTTTACGTTGCCTTGTAATTATTCTCATAGAGTCTCTAGTTTTCCTGATTTTTCTCTCTCCAAGTCTGCCTCTTCATTAGCCTCCCCACCCACCCATCCACCCACCCACACACACACCTGTTCACTCCCCACAGAAACGCCAGCCAGTTTCCAGCCTGGTCAGACCTGGTCACCAACATTTTTACAAGTCTTGTAATTTAGTCGCTCTATCAAACTCAGCACAGATGAGTGGCTGCACACAGCCCTGGTTGTTGTCCTGTGGTTTAACAGACGGGGCTATAAAATGTCCCTGGTCATTAGCACCATTGTAATTGTTACACCTGTGTGGGGTATCAAATCAAATCAACCTGTATTGTCATGTTGCTGTACATACAACTGTAGTGCAGGCAAGATGGAATTACGTTTCTCTAGGCATCCATATAAGTAAAAAGAACCTAATTTAAGACACACTCACACACACCCTCACCCCCACCCCAACACAGCCATTCACACATCCCTGAGACACACTTGAAACTAACTAGAACTATAATATACAAATAATATGCATAATGTCCATAAGGTGCAGTAGTATGTATGAAAGATTCTGGATCAGCTGTTCAGCATCCTAACAGCTTGTGGAAGGAAGCTGTTAATCAGTCTGGTGGTTCTGCCTTTGATGCTCCGGAATCGTTTGCCAGATGGAAGAAGTTCAGAGTGTTTATGCAGAGGGTGAGAACGGTCCTTGACAATGTTCAGTGCCCTACTCCTACAATGGTTCTGAAAAAGTTCTTGGACAGAGGGGAGGGAGACTCCAATTACCCTCTCAGCTCCCTTAACTATCCTCTGCAGGGCTTTTTTGTCTGACATACTGCAGCTGGAGTACCATGTAGCAATGCAGTACGTCAGAACACTCTCCACCACACCTCTGTAGAAGGTCCTGAGGATGCAGATGGGGAGAGAGGCCTGTTTGAGTTCCCTCAAGAAGTGCAGTCTCTGCTGGGCCCGCTTCCTGATCCCCAAGGAATTCTTGCTCCAGGTCAGGTCCTGTGAGATCTGCACTCCGAGGAACTTGATGTTCTCCACTCTCTCCACCAAACGGCCACCGATGCTGAGGGGGACGTGTTCAGGCCGTGACCACCGGAAGTCGATAATCATCTCCTTCGTTTTGTCCACTTTGAGCACCAGATTGTTCTCCCTGCACCAGCCCTCCAGGTCTCTCACTTCTTCCCTGTACATTGATTCCTCATCCCTCTGAATAAGTCCCACCACTGTGGTGTCGTCTGCAAACTTAATAATCTGGTTCCCTTCGTGTCTGGATACACAGTCATGTGTTAGAAGTGTAAACAACAGTGGACTGAGTACGCAGCCTTGAGGGGATCCGGTGCTCGGTGTGATAGAGTTGGAGATGTTGTTTCCAGCACGGACAGACTGAGGTCTCTTGGTCAGGAAATCCCGGGTCCAGAGACATGTGGCAGTGTTCAGACTGAGAAGGAGTAATTTCTCGCATCAGTCTCTGGGGCAGGGGTCCCCAAACTTTTTCCTGTGAGGGCCACATAACTTTTGCCTTCTTTGATGGGGGCCGGGGTCAGTTTGTAACAGAAAAAGTGTGACGATCGCAGGGGTGCCTAAACGTAAACATTTATTGTTTTCCAGAAAGCCACACATAACCAAATATTAATAACCCTTTCCAGGATCTTCACAGGAAAAAAAAGTCAGAAAATAAATAATAACACTATTAATGAAATAAATAACACTATTTATGAAATAAATAATAACCAAATAACCGTCTCTGGGTTCTTCACAGAAAAAAAAGTCCATGGAACATTAACTTTCTGTTGTGCCGTGCACAATCTTAACAGGTAAAAATTCAGCTTAGTTGTCAGAGCCGAATCTCTTACTTAAATGACTCGTGAGCAGTCTCTCAAAGTTCTTGTGTTTCTTCCTTATAATCCTTTTGTAGGTTCCAGTAGGCTTGTAGACACCGCTGTTGAACAGCCTTTTCTTTGCATTGAACAAAAAAAATAATCGTTTGTCCACTGCAGGTTAAATACCCTGCATTCTGAATCAATTTTTCTCTTACCTAACCCTTTCGCCATTATTCCGTTTTATTTGACAGGGGTGAGACTAGGATTTTTTTTTCTGAGGGGGGGGGGGGTTCAGATAGGGGCACAGACTGCAGAAGGGTGGAATAGAATGTCACGTTCTATGCGTGTATTAGTCTCGATCGCGTGGCCAGACTGAAGAAAAAAAATCATAACGCTTACCAGTGTGGAGGCAAAAAATAGTCCACAGCACGGCAGAAGGGAGAGACAGTCCATTCACGTCAGGTCACCAGTGTGGAGGAAAAAATAAGTGCAGGCGGACACAGCAAGCCGAAGTTTAAAGGTGTTTTATTCCTCCATCACGAGGTTCACCCAGCGCTCTGGCTGCACACTGTGAGTGAGCCCTAAGTAGTTGTCTAAGAGCGAATTCTAAGTGCGATAGTGAGGCATGTACAGTCAGCTCTTTTATACAGTGATACAGAAAATGCACGGCACAGAATGCATGGCTGAGCACACGCTCAGCAGGGGAACGAGACGGCGCTCGTCCGGCATTGGAAGCAAGGTGCGGGAAAAGCTCTGTGCAGGAGGAGGTGGAGGGGGGTGGGGGTAAGCATCTCTGGTATTGTTCAGGGGGCCGGGCCAAATGTGGAGGCGGGCCGTATCCGGCCCATGGGCCATAGTTTGGGGACCACTGCTCTGGGGAATAATGGTGTCGAATGCTGAACTGAAATCAATGTACAGGAGTCTGGCATAGGTGTCTTTCTGATCCAGGTGGGTGATGACAGAGCACATGGTGGTGACTATAGCATCCTCCATGGAGCTGTTTGAATGAAATGCAAACAGGAGTGGGTCATGTGATGCAGGGAGGCAGGCTGTGATGTGTGGTTTGACAAGCCGTTCAAAACACTTCATCACAATTGGTGTCAGTGCAACAGGACGATAGTCATTCAGACAGGACACAACTGGTTTTTTTGCCACCGGTACTATGGTAGAGGTCTTAAAGCATCTGGGAACGATGGCCTGACTTAGGGAGATGTTATAAATGTCAGTCAGGACATCCGCCAACTCGCTCGTGCAGTCTCGGAGCACACGTCCCGGGATGTTGTCCGGACCTGCAGCTTTACGTGGGTTGACCCTAATTAGGGTCCTCCGTGTGCCCGCTGCGTTGATGGTGATAGCTGGCCCAACAGATGGTGGAGATGGGCCAGCCCTCCCTCTGATTGTTGGGTTTGATGCTTCAAAACGTGCAAAGAAGTTGTTGAGCCTGTCTGGAAGCGAAGCATCATCGTCATTGACCCCCTGCCTAGACTTATAGTCCGTCAGCACCTGAACTCCCTGCCACATCCATTTGGTGTTCCTTGTGTCACAGAGGTGTCCCTGGATTTTCTCCGCATAGGCGCGCTTCGCCGTCTTAATTCTTAATTCCAGGCTGTTGTATTTGTGTATTTATAATATTTATAATATTTATAATTGTGTATTTATAATTTTTCTGCATTGATGTATGTGGTTATTGTGTATATTTTATCTTGATTCTTTTTTCTAAAGCCCATCCAGGGACAAGAGTTGCAAATTAGCTAATAGCTATACACTCTATGTGCAACACATCAGATTGATTGTCTTTGATTAATTGTCTATGTTTATTGCACTGTCCCTGTCAAATAAACTAATCTACTACTACTACTTTTGCGAGTGCAGACCTGGCTGAGCGGAGGGCGATCTTGTCCTTCGCTCTGAAGGCTGCATCTCTGGCTGTGAGCAGCGAGCGCACCTCTGCCATCATCCAGGGTTTATAGTTGCCCTGTGCAGTGATAGTCTTCACTATAGTGACATCCTCTGTGCACTTCGCAATGTAGCTGGTGACCGTTTCAGCGTACTCCTCCACATCTGTCCTGTCTCCCCGGGAGGCTGTTGTTTTGAAGACCTCCCAGTCTGTGTGCAGAAAACAGTCCTGAAGTGCCGAGGCTGCACCCTCTGGCCAAATCCTGATTTGTTTCTCTACTGGCCTGCTGTGCTTCAGTAAAGGTTTGTAGGCAGGCACCAGCATCACGGATCGGTCGGCCTCCGTCGGTCTTTGATGACCATGGAAGAGAATCCTAGATGTCTACTCTGCTGGAACAGCAACGCCTGTGGCTGAACAGGCCGATGCGCGAATGGCAGTCCCTGTCACAGAGGTCGCACTTGTGGATGGTCTCCGTGCTGCTGGGTCTGTGGCAGTTCTTCCTGCTGGTCCGTTTTTCATTTGCTGCAGCAGTCAGTTTCTCTTCACCCGCCTTGAGCTGTCTGGTCAGGGTGCCTCTCCATTTGGAGCGGTCCGTTGTGAGGTCCTCCCAGCGCTCTGTGTTGATCTCCAGGGCCTTCATATCTCTCTTGCAGACGTCTCTGAAGCGCAGCTGTGGGCGGCCAGCGTCTCTCCTGCCAGTCGCCAGTTCTCCGTAGAGGATGTCTTTGGGGATTCTGCCATCCTCCATACGGTGAACATGGCCTAGCCAACGAAGCCTGCACTGCCTGAGTAGAGTGAACATGGAGGGAAGGCTGGCGCGAGACAGGACTTCTGTGTTGGGCACTTTGTCCTGCCAGGATATGTCCAGGATGCAGCGAATGCAGCTCAAGTGGAAGGAATTCAGTCTCTTTTCCTGCCGGGCGTATGTTGTCCACGTCTCACTCCCATAGAGCAGTGTGCTGATGACGCAGGCGTTGTACACTGCCATCTTCGTCTTGACAGAGAGTTTGGGATTCTCCCACACTCGTGTGGTGAGGCGAGCGAGTGTGAAGGCTGATTTTCCAATCCTCTTGTCTATCTCTGTATCAAGGGAGAGGTTGTTGCTGATCGTGGACCCCAGGTACGTGAACTGATTCACGACCTCCAGCTTGTAGTCGTCGATGGTGATGGTTGGTGGTGCTTCCATGCCTTGTGCCAAGACGTTAGTCTTCTTCAGGCTGATGGTAAGCCCGAAGTCCATGCATGCCTGGGAGAAGCGGTCCATCAGGGTCTGAAGCTCCTGCTGTGTGTGGGTTGCGACTGCAGTGTCATCTGTGAACAGCATATCTCTGATTAGAGCCTCACGTACTTTGGTTCTGGCTTTCAGGCGGGCGAGGTTGAAAAGCCTGCCGTGAGATCTTGTATGCAGGTAGATTCCCTCTGTTGCTGTGCTGAAGGCATGCCTCAGGAGCATAGCAATGAAAATCCCAAAGAGGGTTGGCGCAAGTACACAGCCCTGTTTCACTCCGCTGTGTATATTGAATGGCTCTGAGACGTTGCCGTCGTACTGCACCATCCCCTGCATGTTGGTGTGAAACGATTCGATGAGGCTTTGCAACTTTGGTGACATCCTATCTTTGGCAAGATTTTGAAAGGCCCTCTCTGCCTGACAGATCGAACGCTTTGGTGAGGTCGATGAAGGCGACGTACAGGGGCATGTTCTGTTCTCTGCACTTCTCCTGAGTTGGCGGATGGAGAATATCATATCCACCGTCGATCGCCCAGCGCGGAAGCCACACTGAGACACGGGGGTAGACACGTTCGGCAAGCTTCTGTAGACGAACGAGGACAACTCGTGCGTAGACTTTGCCAACAATGCTCAGGAGGAGGAGGATGCCCCTGTAGTTGTTGCAGTCGCTTCTCTCCCTTTATTTTTGTAGAGGGTGATGATCTTGGCGTCCCTCATGTCCTGTGGTACGGCACCCTTCCTTCCAGCACTGCAGAGGACGTCATGCAGTGGCAGCAGTAGGGCGGTCTTGCAGTGCTTGATAAGTCGGGGGGTATGCGTCGTGCCAGGTGCCTTGCCAGCGGCCAAGCTATCAATGGCCTTGCTGAGTTCATCGATGGTTGGCTCGGCGTCAAGTTCATCCATGGATGCAGGCAATCAATGGCATCAAGGCTGACGGTGTCACGGTGATCAGTCTGGAGTAGAGGTCGGAGTCGTGCTCCCACTCATCTCTCCATCTGCTTGTTCTTTTCCTGTGATCATCTCCCCAGTGGAGGATTTGAGGGAGGCCGTCTTGCTCTGAGCTGGACCAAGTGCTTTCTTGATGCCCGTCGTACATACCACGTATGTTCCCTGGTTATGCCAGCGGTTTGAATGTATTGGCTGAGCTGAGTCCAGTACTCATTGGCGCAGCGCTGAGCAGTCTGCTGAACTTTGCTTCTCGCAGCCCTGAGGATCTGGAGATTCTTCTCGTTTGGGCACGTTCTGTACTCAGCCAAGTGCTGAGTGCTTGGCTTCAATGACGGGGGTCATCACGGTCGACTTGGCATCAAACCAGTCCTGTGACTTCGAGGTCTTCTTCCCAAAGATAGCCAAGCTGTGTGGTGGAAGATGTTTTGCAGCTCATCCATCTTTGCTTTTTCGGCCTCTCTTCTTGTGGTTCACCAAGTTCCTTCACAAAGGTGGAGGCAAACTGCTCGACAAGTTCTGGTTGGGCCATCTTGCTGTGTCAATCCGTGCCTTTCCAGGCTGTCTGGTGCAGTGGAATTTCTTCAGCTGCAGCTTGACCTTGCAACAACCAATGAATGGTCTGTGTCGCAATCTGCCACTCTGGAACGAGCGGGTGATTAGCACATCTTCAGTGAGGTGCGTCCTGGCTCCAGGATCAACTCGTCTTTTGCCTCTGGTGTGGCTGACAGTGTTGGGGCATACACACTGATGAGGGTGACTGGCCTTGAGTGGTGTTCAGGCGGAGGGTGAGGAGTCGTGCAGAGCCATTGCTGCCCGGTTCAACCATCTTCAGCAAGGAGTTCTTCACTGCGAAGCCCACTCCGTGTTCCCTGTGTTCGTCACTGCTCTTTCCCTGCCAGTAGAACGTGTAGTCCTTCTCTCTCAGCGTGCCTGCGTCAACCAACCGTGTTTCCTGGAGAGTGGCGATATCCACTTCAGTCTCTTCAGCTCATTATTGATGACGGCAGTCTTCCTGGTGTCGCTGATGTCCTTGAGGTTAACAGTGAGTCCTGTCATCCTAGTGCGGACGTTCCAGGTTCCCAGTTTTAGAGTTGGTCTCTTTTGTTTTGTTGTCTTGCCTGGTGCGAAGGTTCTCAGCCTGCCGTTCGGACTTCACCTCATCCCTATGCACCCAATGAGGAAAGCAGGCTGTGGCGGGACAACACCTTATTGGCTGGGGGCTGCCAGCTTGAGGCGTGCAGTTGCTGTCCAGTGAGATCAAATGATCCCTCTCACCGTCAGGAACAACCCCTGGCGCCACGCTCTACGCCAGTTGTGTGGTGGCTTTATAACCTGTAACTGTCATTCCCCGTGTTTTGTCTATGCCGAAGGCGAAGCTGGAGTGTCATCTCCAGTGATCCGGTGTTCTACCTTCCAGCGTTGGGCGTTGATAGGATTCAAGCCTGGGCAGGAAGATATGGAAGACAAGATGTTGCCCATACAGCATGTCCCCTCCTCTCCACGTCACTGATGAATCCAAAGGAACAGCAGAGCTGCTACAGTTTGGCACCAGCGCCGTCACAGGAGCTGCCAGAACGATGTTGAGCACAACAGAGAACTGCCTCTAGGGACTCCGACTCCGGATTTTTCCTCAGGGTTGGACTCCCGAAGCCTTTCCTGTGACCGGGTATGCCGCAAGGCAGCGGAAGGTTTGAAATCAGGGTTTACCTTCCCCTAGATGGGCTACCTTCCAGGTTAACAGGCCACCATCTACCCGAAGCAATCTGGTTTTAAGGCGCCAGAAAATCCGCCCTCGCCCCTTCTCCTAATAGTAAAAGCAGTTCCGCCGGGCTTAGAGACTAACCACACAGGCAGTCTAGGAGTTGGACTTAGTTGTCAGAGGCATTTTGAGACGCACAGCCATAAGGAGCATTTTATAAGCACTGGGAGCTTAACCCAGTGCCGCTCCTGGCTATGACAACCTTGGAACCAGCATCACGGATAGGTGGTCAGAATGGCCGAGGTGGGGGTGAGATGTTGCCTTATAAGCATCTGGGAAGTTTGTGTACACCAAGTCCACCATATTATCTCCTCTGGTCTTAAAGTCCACACATTGTTTGAACTTGGGGAGCACAGTCTTTAAACTGGTGTTTTTAAGATCCCCCGCAACCACCACAAAAACTGTCCGGGTGTGAAGTTGAAATTCACTGATAGCATCGTGCAGTTCTCAGAGTGCCTTGTTAGCATTAGCTTTAGCATTAGCGCTAGGAACTATTTAAACAACAGCTACAAACCACGTTGGTGAATTCCCTCGGCAGATAGAATGCCGACAATTCACGATAAGATACTCCGCCAACAGAGGGCCAGTGTTTAGATGCTAACGTGGCGTTAACGCACCAGTTCTTGTTAATATAGATACATCCCACCCCCCCGGCTCTTACCGGAGCTAGCAGCCTCTCTGTCTGCCCGGAACGATGTCATCCCTTCCAGCTGAATGGCCACGTCAGGGATGTTGTCGTGGAACCATGTCTCCGTGAACGCAAACACACAGCAGTCCCTCCACTCTCTCCGGGTTTCTCTCAGCAGACACAGCTCATCCAGCTTGTTGTCGAGGAAGCGGACGTTGGAAAGAAGGAGCGAAGGTACTGCTGGTCTGGAGGAGTTAGCCTTTAGCCTAGCATGAATCCCGGCTCTTTTTCCTCTCCTCTGTTTGCGTTCACGCCGCTTACGCTTCCTCCTCCTCCCGGGTAGCTGCCAGCGAAACCTCCGATAGTATTCCATGCTGGCGTAGAATGTCCAAGTCACATCTGAGCGCCGCAATTCTTGCAGCGTGCAATACCTTGATGTTTAATAAGGTCTCACGGTTGTAAATTTTACAGAATGTACGTCTGGGATGATTAAAACACTCAAAACTCTCACACTCACTGATGCCTAGAGGGGCTGCAGCGTTCATGTACGCCGCCATCTTAGAACAATTTAATGTTTAATATTTAATAATAATGTTATTCAAGCATTAGTTTGACAACGGCAGTTTGGTGGAGCAGTGGTTAGCACTGTGGCACTGTGACGACGGAGTGTCGCCACTGCCATGGTTTCCTGTATTTGTGATTATATTATATGTGTAGTATTTGTAAATGTTAGATCGTTTGTTATAGTGCACATATTATTGGGAGATCTGTTTTTGACTAATTTGAATTCCTTTTGTGAGATAATTGTTATGGTTAATTGTACTAATTGGGTAAAACAATTGAATCTTAAAACCACGTACCTTTGCCAGCATGCTTCCTGGTGGTGTCCGGGCAAAAGACTCTTCAGGGGTTGAATGTTTTTTAAAGGATACCAGGAGGAAGGAAGCATGTGATGGTGAGTTTAGGGGTGATTTAAATATGTAAATAGGGGTTTAAATTATTTATTGTATTATTTATGGTGTATTTGTGGTGTATTATTTATTCTGTAAATCGTTGGGAATAATTTTTGTATTTATGACTCTTTTAGATGTTATTGGGTATGTGGGGGAAATAGAAAATGTTTATTGTCTTACCTGGGGTTATGGTATGTTCCAATTAACTCTAATGATCTCACATAGTATATAAAAGGTGTTGGTAATTGGTTTATGGTGTGGCGTTGGATGTTTGTGAAGTTATTGCCTGTTAAGATTTTGGAATAAACGAAAATTGCTGATTGCAAACTGTCTGGAAGCCTCCATTTACTGATCTGGTGTGCCTAGACCGCTCGCTATCGTTACAGGCACCACAGTAAGAAGGTCACAGGTTTGATCCCACCCCCTGACCATCAGTGTGTGAATGTGTGGACAGCAGGATCTGTAAAGCGCTTTGGTCATCCAGAGATGAGAAAAACGCATTTTATAAGTGAACACCATTTACTCTCTAGTCCTCCATTTCTGACCACACTGACTTAACATTTATCCAGAAGCTTTTACTCACATGAGGGGTTCTGTTTTTTTGGAAGGGGGACTTCTTGGTTTCCCGGCCATTTTATGTTAGTCACAGTTCTCATTGGGGGCCCCTGATATGCAGATGTGTGGGGTTAATTAATGCAGACCAGTATTTACATTATGTATTACTTGATGTTTTCAATGACCCAGACATCTTGTTTGTGTGTGTTATAATTATTAACATCATGGGGCCGTGTGTCACCTTTTCATGTCAGCAGAAACTGAATAGTTTCTTTTTTACCGTAGATTCTGTAGATTGATTGAAACACGATGGTCTTGAAAAAACCCAGAGTTTGAGTGAAGAAACTACTGTTGATAGGCTGAGCACGACTCAGCCATGTTGACCCCGAGGGAAATGAATTCGTCCTCTGTTTTACCACAGCTCACCTGTCTTCACAAGTGAAAAACCTGGCACACGAGGACATGAGTACTTGTTAGACACGCCTTAAGTAAAGATAGAACCATCATGTCACAACTGGTGACAAATCAGAAATGTTCACTGGAGACCCTAGTGAGGTCATGGTGGACCTAACAGAGCAACAGGTTGTGGGTTTTTTGTTTGTTTCTTTTTAGTGTTTTTGTTGATAGCCACTCCAGATAGACAAATTCATGTGTAAAAACACTGGAAAAAGTAAAGTTTTCATCCTGTGTCCCTTTTAGACCTCAGGGAACCATGTTAACATGTGGAAAAATAATGTTGTCCTGTTTAAACAACTTGTTGAATCTGAAATAGATTCATCACATGCAAGTTTTCTGCATGTTTACATTCCTTCGTCGGCCTCCGTCGGTCTATGATGACCATGGAAGAGAATCCTAAACGTCTACTCTGCTGGAACAGCACCGCCTGTAGCTGAACAGGCCAATGCGCGAATGGCAGTCCCTGTCACACAGGTCGCACTTGTGGGTGGTCTCCGTGCTGCTGGGTCTGTGGCGGTTCTTCCTGCGGGTCCTTTTTTCATCTGCTGCAGCAGTCAGTCTCTCTTCACCCGCCTTGAGCTTTCTGGTCAGGGTGCCTCTCCATTTGGAGCGGTCCGTTGCAAGGTCCTCCCAGCACTCTGTGTTGATCTCCAGGGCCTTCATGTCTCTCTTGCAGACGTCTCTAAAGCGCAGCTGTGGGCGGCCAACGTCTCTCCTGCCAGTCACCAGTTCTCCTTAGAGGACGTCCTTGGGGATTCTGCCATCCTCCATACGGTGAACGTGGCCTAGCCAGCGGAGCCTGCACTGCCTGAGTACAGTGAACATGGAGGGAAGGCCGGGGCGGGACAGAACTTCTGTGTTGGGCACTTTGTCCTGCCAGGATATGTCCAGGATGTGGCGAATGCAGCGCAAGTGGAAGGAGTTGCGCAGATCGAACACTTTGGTGAGGTCGATGAAGGCGACGTACAGGGGCATGTTCTGTTCTCTGCATTTCTCCTGGAGTTGGCGGATGGCGAATATCATGTCTACCGTCGATCGCTCAGCTCACTGAGACTCGGGGTAGACACGTTCGGCAAGCTTCTGTAGACGAACGAGAACAACTCGTGCGTAGGCTTTGCCAACAACGCTGAGGAGGGAGATGCCCCTGTAGTTGTTGCAGTCGCTTCTCTCCCCTTTGTTTTTGTAGAGGGTGATGATCTTGGCGTCCCTCATGTCCTGTGGTACAGCACCTTCCTTCCAGCACTGGCAGAGGACGTCATGCAATGGCAGCAGTAGGGCGGTCTTGCAGTGCCTGATCAGGTCGGGGGTATGCCGTCGTTGCCGGGTGCCTTGCCAGCGGCCAAGCTATCAATGGCCTTGCTGAGTTTGTCAATGGTTGGCTTGGCGTCAAATTTGTCCATGGATGGCAGGCAGTCGATGGCATCAAGGGCTGACGGTGTCACGGTGTTCTGTCTGGAGTAGAGGTTGGAGTAGTGTTCCCACCCATCTCTCCATCTGCTTGTTCTTTTCTGTGATCATCTCCCCAGTGGAGGATTTGAGGGGGGGCCGTCTTGCTCTGAGCCGGACCAAGTGCTTTCTTGATGCCATCATACATACCACGGATGTTCCCTGTTATGGCAGCGGTTTGAATGTCTTGGCTGAGCTGAGTCCAGTACTCGTTGGTACAGCGCTGAGCAGTCTGCTGAACTTTGCTTCTTGCAGCCCTGAGAATCTGGAGATTCTTCTCGTTTGGGTACTTCTTGTACTCAGCAAGTGCTGAGCGCTTGGCTTCAATGACGGGGGGTCATCTCAGTCAACTTGGCATCAAACCAGTCCTGTGACTTCGAGGTCTTCCTCCCAAAGGTAGCCAAGGCTGTGCGGTGGATGGTGTTTCGCAGCTCTTCCCACTTCTGCTTTGCAGATTCTCCTTCTTGTGGTACACCAAGTTCCTTCTCAAAGGTGGAGGAAAACTGCTCAACAAGTTCTGGTTGGGCCATCTTGCTGGTGTCAATCCGTGCCTTTCCAGGCTGTCTAGCACGATGGAATTTCTTCAGCTGCAGCTTGACCTTGCAACACACCAATGAATGGTCTGTGTCGCAATCTGCACTCTGGAACAAACGGGTGATTAGCACGTTCTTCAGTGAGGTGCGCCTGGTCAGGATCAAGTCTAGCTGGTGCCAGTGCTTTGAGCGCGGTTGTCGCCAGGAAACCTTGTGTTGGGGCTTGGTCTTGAAGAACGAGTTTGTGATGCACAGATCGTGATATGTGCAGAACTCGAGCAGCCACTGTCCATTGTCGTTCATTCTGCCCACGCCAAATGGTCCAAGACAGGAGGGCCAGGAGTCGTGGTCAGCACCCACTCTGGCATTGAAGTCTCCAAAGAGAATGAGTTGTTCAGACTTGGGGATGATCCTGACAGTTGTTGCGAGATTCTCGTAGAACTCGTCTTTTGCCTCTGGTGTGGCTGTCAGTGTTGGGGCATACACACTGACGAGGGTGACTGGGCCTTGAGTGGTGTTGAGGCGGAGGGTGAGGAGTCGTGCAGAGCCATTGCTGCCCAGTTCCACCATCTTCAACAAGGTGTTCTTCACTGCGAAGCCCACTCCGTGTTCCCTGTGTTCGTCACTGCCCTTTCCCTGCCAGTAGAACGTTGTAGTCCCTTCTCTCTCAGTGTGCCTGCGTCAGCCAACCGCGTTTCCTGGAGAGTGGCGATATCACTCCCAGTCTCTTCAGCTCATTATTGATGATGGCAGTCTTCCTGGTGTCGTTGATGTCCTTGAGGTTAACAGCGAGTCCTGTCATCATAGTGCGGACGTTCCAAGTTCCCAGTTTTAGAGTTGGTCTCTTTTGTTTTTTTGTCTTGCCTGGTGCGAAGGTTCTCAGCCTGCCGTTCGGACTTCTCCTCAACCCCCATGCACCCAATGAGGAAAGCAAGCTGTGGCGGGACAACACCTTATTGGCTGGGGGCTGCCCAGCTTGAGGCGGGCGGTAGCTGTCCAGTGAGATCCGATGATCCCTCCCACCGTCAGGAACAACCCTGGCGCCACGCTGTACACCAATTGAGCGGTGGCTTATAACCGGTAACTGTCATTCCCCGTGTTTTGTCTAAGCCAAAGGCGAAGCTGGAGTGTCCTCTCCAGTGATCCGGTGTTCTACCTTCCAGCGCTGGGCGTTGGTAGGATCCAAACCTGGGCAGGAAGATATGGAAGACAAGATGTTGCCCATGCAGCATGTCCCCCCTCTCTACGTCACTGATGAATCCAAAGGAACAGCAGGGCTGCTACAGTTTGGCACCAGCGCCGTCGCAGGAGCTGCCAGAACAATGTTGAGCACAACAGAGAACTGCCTTAGGGGCTCCGACTCCGGATTTTTCCTCAGGGTTGACTCCCGAAGCCTTTCCCGTGACCGGGTGTTCCGCAAGGCAGCGGAGGTTTGAAATCAGGGTTTACCTTCCCCTAGATGGGCTACCTTTCCAGGTTGACGAGCCACCATCTACCCAAAGCATCTGGTTTTAAGGCGCCAGAGATCCGCCCTTGCCCCTTCTAATATTAGTAAAAGCAGTTCCGCCGGGCTTAGAGACTAAACCACACGGGCAGGCTAGGAGTTGGACTTAGTTGTCAGAGGCTTTTTGAGACGCACACCATAAGGAGCATTTTATGAGCACTGGGAGCTTAACCCCAGTGCCGCTCCTGGCTATGACAACTTTGGAACCATGTTTACATTAAGTTTACATGTATTTGCACCTTGTGTTCAGTCCAGATGCACCTTAACAACTATTTACCAGGTGGTGACTTTTTTTTGGCAGTCAATGTATTTATTCTTTCTGGTTTTTCTAGTACTGTACTAGCATTTTCTGTGTCTCGTTGTTCCTCCAGATGCTCCACAGCTACATGACTGTAAGGAGGAGGTTCTCACCGTCCAGCAGCTCTGTAACCAGGAGAGGAACTCCAGTCTGGACCAGGAGGAACAAGATGCTGCTCAGGTTAAAGAGGAAGAAAAAGAACTCTGTAGCAGTCAGGAGGAAGAAGACTTTGGACTGAAACAAGAGACTGATACCTTCATGGTGACTCCTACTGATGAGGACAATGACAAGAGTGAAACTGAAGCAAACAGTGAGCAGCTCCTCTCTCACAACTCTTCTGACACTGAGAGCCAAGACCAGGGAGCAGGTAAGAATGTAAAGCCAGGATCAAGTAAACGTGAAGAGCCAAAGAAGAGACTTGACAGAAACAGAAGTGACCGGAGCAATGTAGACAACTCCTCCATGTCAGAGAATCAGTGTGATACTGACACAGGTGAAAAGTCTGTAAAATGTTCTGACAATGACAAAGACTGTAAAAATGACTCCCAGAAGGACAAATATCACACAGTTAAGTCATGTATTTGCGACACATGTGGGAAAAGATTCAGGTTTAAGAGTAAATTATCAGTTCATGAAAGAATTCACACAGGTGAGAAGCCATTTTCTTGTAAAACATGTGGGCAGAGTTTTAATCATCGTGGCAATTTGAAAACTCACATGAGAATTCACACTGGTGAGAAGCCATTTTCTTGTAAAACATGTGGGCAGAGTTTTAATCAACGTGGTAATTTGAAAATTCACATGAGAATTCACACAGGTGAGAAGACATCATCTTGTGAAACATGTGGGCAGAGTTTTAATAGACTTGATAGGTTGAGAACTCACATGAGAATTCACACAAGTGAGAAGCCATTTTCTTGTGAAACATGTGGGCAGAGGTTTAATCAGCGTTGTAATTTGAAAACTCACATGAGAATTCCACACGGTGAGAAGCCATTTTCTTGTAAAACATGTGGGCACAGTTTTAATCAACGTGGTAAGTTGAAGATTCACATGAGAATTCACACAGGTGAAAAACCATTTTCTTGTAAAACATGTGGGCAGAGTTTTAATCGACTTGATCATTTGAATTCTCACATGAGAATCCACACAGCTGTGAAGCCATTTTCTTGTGAAACATGTGGGCAAAGATTTAAGCAACGTCATACTTGGAAACGACACATGAGAATTCACATAAGTGTGGCATCAGCTTCTCCTCAGGCTAATTCAGGAAATCACTCTTCATCTTAAAGAAACTCACTCAACTTCTGGTCAAGAATTGCTTTTTTCCTTCCTCTAAGGACCTCTCGTAAAAACATGTCCCATGGAGAGGGGTGCGATAAGGATTGCTTTTAACGGATTAAGTGCACCATCAAATCTCTGGAGTTCCCGTCCAATCAGACAGTTCATGCTGATGGCACCTTTTTGTATCAGGAACTGGCCCTCTTAAAAGTCATAAAATTCTCAAAGTTTACCCCCAACCCATCAGGTTATGCTGATAAACTCTTGGAGTCTGTCCAGAACATCCATAAAACTCTGAACTGTCTCACACTGCATTCCACAAGTCCCTAAAAAGTTATCCACAGCCCAACAGTACCTGCTGGTGGACATCTATGGAATATGTTTCATTACTTTTTGGAACTGATAGACTTTTACTTATGACTGAATATTAACTCTTTCCAAGTTCTCATATTTCAGGATTTATTCTCAGGACATTGAAAATGATCTCATCTGTGATGGACAATAATGGGTGAAATAATTCATTAATCCTTGATTTCAGTGTGACTGCATGTTTGGAATGTATATTAATCAATGATTTTAATGTGTGCTTGCTTTGAAAATGTTACATGAACCTTATTCTGATGTGTGTTAATTATATAAGTACCAGTATAAATGCATGCTCACTGGATATTAGTCATGAATCACTGAAAAGTAGTTTAGAATCAGAATCAGAAAAGCTTTATTGCCAAGCAATAAAATTTCATATTAAGTACATAAAATGAATTTCATAGAGAATGTATGTGCTCTGAAACTTGTCAGTTATCTGACTGGTACCAGCCAGTCACCAGGCTGTCTCTCTCTGTTGGATTACGCCCTTTCATTTTATTGGTTGGTTACAGACAATGAACTGCTTCCTCATTGGACTAAAGTTCATCCAAACCTTTTGCTATGGAAGACAATTGGTTATCGTTGATGTCAGTCATACATTAATGATACTAGAAGCGCGACCCTTTAAATAGGAGAAAATGCCCTCACCAGTTAGTTGCTTTTGCCTTCATGTGTTTCTCAGTTCTGCGTTAAGTTTGAGTCCTTTAGTCGTCGTTTTTTTTCTGGCATCTGGGTAGGGATCACCCTTTTCTGTGAGCTCACCTCTTGACGAGAGTCAAACTCTGAAAACACCCTTCTTCCCTCTGCTCAGAAGCCATTCTTACTCGACTGAACGTTTTCGTGGACTTCGATTTTTATATTTTTTTTCCCCTGCCGTTAAAGTGGATTCATAGAGATTTTTGGACTTTTTCTGTTTCCTGCCTGACCCACAGATGACCACACCAAAGTGCTCAGATCTCGTGGGTGTAACGGCCTAACTACCATTTTCATCTGCCATCTAGCCTGTGTAGGCCCAGCTCCCTAATATATTCCTCAAATGAGGCTCTCCACTTCATCCAGAGGATCACAGGCTCCCCTCGTGCTCCAGAAACGGTGCCAACAGCCGAGACAACCAGAACGCTCCCATTAGTCTCCTCGTCGCCAAATGTTATATCGTAGAAATGACACGAGACGGAGAGCTTCTTGAGGGACATCCTACTGAACTTTATTAGACAGAACCCTCAACTATATACAGAGTGGGCCGTGCCTGCCTGACGTCACCCTGTGGGTGGACACGGCATCCCAGACACCCAAATCTCATAGATAACAGTATCATCAGCAACAGAACACAGCGCTTGGCTGCCCATTGTACACACAGGATGGAAGTGGTTGAAAACATCGATGGTTCCAGCACATGTAGTCTGGAATTGGTTTGTGTTGTCCAATCTTCAGATAATTATAGTTCTGAAGAATGGGATGACAATGAAGAATCTGGGGGCATCAGACCTTATAGATTTGAGTCATGCCAAGCGGACATCGTGCCTAGTGAGTCAGACTCAGAGAGTGACGGTGGAGAGGCACACATGACCGCCGCAGCAGCAGCAACAAACACATGGCAGGGGAACACCGAGTGTTATGCTTCTGTTACAGATATTTCAACAAATTATTTGTTCATAAATTTCCATTTTCACCCACTTTCAGGTGGACACTGTCAAAGATTCGCCGGTCCGAACACACGCGCCCTCTCTCTTTGACAGTCAGCTGTTCATGTTTTGTGTGCATCATCTGCCGTGTTGTCAGCCAGCCAATATTGCCAACACTATCACGACGTGTTAGCCACTCCACACAGCCGTGGTTCTGTTGCGCCCTTGTAGCGATGTCGGCTCTGGGGCGCAACCGTGGTTAACACGTTTCCTCTCCATACGTTTGCTGGGCGATGTCGACCCTGAACAGCTACCGTTTGTGTTTCTGTGTATTTTTTGTAAGTATTCACCTTTTGGGATCAGTCTTTATGTTCAATACATGTGCTGTGGTGAATCCTGCATGTAAATCCATTCTTCTGTCCCCTCCTCATGCACTCTTAGGCAGGGTGTGGAGAGGGAGGGTGAAATAACGAGGATTCACGTGCAGGGTTCACCACAGCATATTTACTATAGAGAGACAGACAATTCCCAAAAAGGTGAAGACGTACAAAAAACACAAACACACTGACTGATGGCGTTTGGGGCGGGCATCGCCCAGCGAACGAATGAAAGGAGACGTGTTAGCCACAGGTGTGCCCCAGAGCCGACATTGCTTCAAGGATGCACAAGAACCACAGTGAGCGTTGGCATGCACTCACAGACAGTAGGTCAAAACTGCACGTAAATCCATTAATCCTTGCCCTCCTTAGAGCGCATGAGGAGCGCACGAGGAGGCTTATGACAGTTGGAGCTGAAGCGTGTGATGTGGTCTTTCACGGCCTGCTGCTTATCTAAGCCTGCGACACAATGTGAAGGCATAGCTGGAAAATTAAAACAAGAAACCAGAGAAACTGTGAGCTACAAAGCTGCTGTCATTCCAGTCAACAACACCGGTGTTGGTTCTGTTGCTGATGTTAGGGGGGTGTCGCCCTTCATTCGGTGGGCAGCACCACAGTCCAGTCAGCGGCTGCGGTTTCTTGATGATAACTAGTTTATGCAGGCGCTGTTGTAAATATTATATTGATCATCGACAATGACTTTTGGGTTTACACAACATGCTAAAAAATGTCAAAATCGTGTCATCACACCTTTAAGGTAAAGGCTCATTTAACTTAGCAGGTCCATCAGCTGAGGTCCCAGCAGACACGGAGGGGACGGTGGGGACAGTGGTTGGGGATGAGAGGCAGGGCTCTGCAGAGGATGGACATGGACCTAAGATGAAAACAACAACAACAAAAGCTAGCCATGTTAGATGTCATAATACACTGGAAAATGAGGAAAACTTTGACTCCAGTGTGTTTTTGCTTGTAATAAGAAAAAAAAATGTGCCAGTGGAACAACTGAAAATTGCTTGAGAATGTTCGATTAAATGTTAATGAGATCATTTGACTAGAAATTAACTGTAGATGGTGAGAGTTTTCCCTCCCTCAGCTGATGATGATGTTGACCTGCTGCTCCTTGTGTGCAGTGTGCTCTGTATGGCTGAATGCAGACATTAGCAGTGGAGCTCTGAGCTGAGCTGACAGTGGAGTCACTGCACCAGCACTACTCTGCTGACAACATCATGTTGTGTTTTTGTGTGATAATATACCTTCGATAATATATTAATCATTATTCACATATGCAAAAACACAATTCATGAAGAAATAATTTTAAAAGTTAATTGCTCTCGGGGGTCCCCTGTGGTCATGGGGGCCCTAAGTAGCTGTTCAGTTTGCTTATGCCTTGGGCCGCCCTGGTTGCAATCCAACAAATCAAAACGGTTATCAACATAAGTTATGCAGAAGCAGTTCAGGTTCCTTTATTTGTACCTGTAGGTAGATTTGTTTTGCAGTCAGGTGACATCCATATTTACAAACCACAATTACATTCAACATGAACACAAGCACAGGCACACATGAAGCTGATTATAAACATGATAAAAGTACTGAAGGCTCCACCAATCAGGACATAAGACAAAGAGATAAGAGAAAAAACAAGGAGATAAAAGAGAAGGGTCATATTAAAAAGTTAAAGACTAGTCAAAGAGGTTAAAAACTCAAAAGTCTAAAACCCAATAAAAGATTTAGAACCCAAATAAAAAACCTACAAAAATAAGTAAATATAAAATAAAATTAATAAATAGGTACCTAAATTATGTGCAATATATTGTTACAACTTGTTGAACTCTTTGACAGCAGCAGGAACAAAGCTGTTTTTGTAGCGCTGGGTTTTACTTTTTGGGACAGCAAACCTCCGTCTGGAGGGAAGAAGCTGAAAGTTGCAGTGCAAAGGGTGGGAGTCATCATTTAAAATGGAGGTAGCCATCCTCTGTACCTGTCTGGTGTACAGGGATGTCAGGCTCAGCTGTGACTCACCAAGCAAACGACTGGACCATCTAACTACCTGATCCAAGGATTTCCTCTGTTTCAGTTTTGTCTGACCAAACCATGACACTAAAGAAAAGCATAAAACAGATTCAATAAAAGCCCGATAAAACATTGTCATGATGGTTTGGTCAATTTGGAAGCGTGCAAGTTTCCTTAACAATGCAAATGTTGCTGACCCTTTTTGCACACCCTTTCACAGTTCTCTTCAAAGTATAAATTACTATCAATAATCGTCCCAAGATATTTGTAGGATTGCACACATTCAGTGGTCTGGCCTTTTAGTACAGTGACTTTGTGCCTGGGAGTTTTCCTCCGAAAGTCATTAATTATATCTTTAGTTTTTGTCGTATTCAGCTGCAGGTAGGACTCCTCACACCAGTGAACAAAATCATCAACTACTGGGCCGTGGCCACTCTCACCATCCTGGAGGAGACTGACAACAACTGAGTCATCAGCATACTTTATAATGTGTCTGTTGTCATGTCTGCTTCGACACATGTTTGTGTACAGGATGAAGAGTAGTGGTGACAACACACACCCCTGCGGAGAGCCAGTAGAACACTTTTGGTCAGACAATGTGCCATTGACCCTTACTCTCTGCGTCCTGTTGGTTAAAAAAGTCCAGAATCCAACCCACCAGATTATTGCTCAAATCAAATTGTTGCAGGAGCCTTTCAACTAAAATGTGAGGTTGGATTGTATTAAAGGCGGAAGAAATGTCTACAAATAAAAGCCTTGCGTGTGTCCCATTAAAATCCAGATGTTTAAAAAGCATGTTAAACAGAGTGACAGTGGCATCCTCCACTCCTCTGTGAGGCCTATAGGCAAACTGCAGAGGATCCAGTGCATGCTCAGTCTGCTTTAGGACCTCAAATTTGACCAGTTTTTCAAAAATTTTCATTAAAATTGAAGTCAAAGCAACTGGTCTAAAATCATTTACAGTGAAGTGAGCAGAAGCAGTGAGGAAAGTGCAAATCCAAAATGTAAGGGAAGGAATGAGAGATGTCAAGCAATATCCCAGGCCAGCAGGAGACCAAAGGAGTCAGGTTGGTCATAAGAGAAGTGAGGATGAACTGATCTTGTTTACTGCTTAAGTCATTAATTGTACGTATCAAGTGAGACAAAAAAACAGAAACATCCATCCATCCATCTTCTACCGCTTTTCCGGAGGTCCGGGTCGCAGAGGCAGCAGTTCAAGCAGAGAAGCCCAGACTTCCCTCTCCCCAGCCACCTGCTTCAGCTCTTCAGAGAGGATACCAAGGTGTTCCCAGACCAGCTGGGAGACATAGTCTCTCCAGCAAGTCCTGGGTCTGCCCCGGGGTCTCCTCCCAGTGGGACATGCCCAAAACACCTCAAGAGGGAGGTGTCCAGGAGGCATCCTGATCAGATGCCCAAACCACCTCAACTGGCTCCTTTCAATGTGGAGGAGCAGTGGTTCTACTCTGAGCCTCTCCCTGATGACTGAGCTCCTCACCCTATCTCTGAGGGTGAGTCCAGCAATCCTACAGAGAAAGCTCATTTCAGCCGCTTGTATCCACGATCTCGTTCTTTCAGTCATTACCCAAAGCTCGTGACCATAGGTGAGAGTAGGAATGTAGATTGACCTGTAAATCAACAGCTTTGCCTTAGAGCTCAGCTCCCTCTTCACCACAACAGACCGGTACAACGTCTGCATCACTGCAGATGCTGCTCCGATCCGTCTGTCAATCTCTCGCTCCATTCTCCCCTCACTCGTGAATAAGACCCCAAGATACTTAAACTCTTTCACTTGGGGCAGGAGTTTGTCCCCAACCCGGAGAGGACAATCCACCTTTTTCCGGCTGAGGACCATGGACTTGGACTTGGAGGTGCTCATTTTCATCCCAGCCGCTTCACACTCAGCGACAAACTGTCCCAGCAAGAACTGTAGGTCATTGCTGGATAAAGCCAACAGGACAACATCATCTGTAAACAACAGAGATGAGATCCTGTGGTCACCAAGCATGACACCCTCCATTCCCTGGCTGCGCCTAGAAATCCTGTCCATAAAAATTATGTACAGGATCGGTGACAAAGAGCAGCCCTGGCGGAGTCCAACTCTCACTGGGAAAGAGTCCGACCGAGGAAGCATCCCAGGAAGACTAAGCAGTGGAGCTGTGAGGCCTGAACAGAGACTTGCTGGTAAAACTGTTAAAAAGACTCTTGTTATTCACCAACACATGTGAGAAATATTTGGGAACCGACAACTAAGTTGACCCAGAGAAGGTTCTGGTTCCGTTTCTGCTTTCATGCAGGATGTAAAAGAAGGGTGAATCAAGCTAAAACCAGCTAGCTTAACTAGCTTAGCCCACAGAGATCTCATAGGCTAGAATGCTCATCGCTAGCCACCAGGCTAGTTTTAGGTGGTCAAGTGTGGACGCATATTGGTGCAGATGAGAGAAACAAACACCCCACAGAGTCGTCATCATCATCATCATCATCATAGTAGTCTTTATGGGACTACAATGACTGTTGGATTTAGGTCTGATTAGATTCCTCTACACAGCTCTGTCCTTAGCCTTCCACTGTCAGGAACTCCTGTCTATATCAAACTTCAAGTGTCTTTTTTACAGTGTCTTTAAATCTGAGCCTTAGTCTACCCTGACTGTGTTTGCCCTCGCATAACTGTGGAGTATATTAACTGCGAGGGAGACGCTGGCAGCCATCCTCTCAACATGTCCGAGCCATCTCAAGTTCATCTGTATTAGCATGTCCTCCAATGATGATAGACCAGCTCGTTTCAACACTTCTATGTTGGTTATCTTGTCTTTCCATGAGATGTTCATTATGGCTCAAAGGTGTCCTCATCATGTATGCGTGGAATTTCTTCACCTGCACTCTGTAGACGGTCCAAGATTCAGCACCGTACAATAGAGTAGCCAGTACTGTCGCTCTGTACACTTTGCATTTCACATGGATAGACGCATGTCGATTGTTCCACAGTCTCTCCCTCAAGTTTCCAAACACAGCGCTCGCTCTTCCCATTCTGAGAGAGAGTTCATCCTCCAGCCTAGCATTCTCTGAAACAGTACTCCCTAGATACTTGAAAGTCTTGCACTTGACTAGTGGCTCTATACCAATACTGATCTCTTCTGGTAGTGATGTTGATAATTGGAATTTTGGCGGTTGATAAAGGCACTCTGTCTTCTTGATGTTGATTTTGCGGCTGAATTGGCTAGCTGCTCTTGCAAATTTCTCCACTAAAGATTGCATATCTTCCACACTGTGTGCAACTAGAGCACTGTCGTCGGCAAAGAGCATTTCTCTTACTACCTTTATCGATGTCTTACTCTTGGCTTTAAACTGTGCCACATTGAACAAGTCTGCTTCTTTCCTTGTTTGAATGTATACTCCTTCTGAAGTGTCTTTGAAGGCCACCCCAAGCATGGCTGCCAGATATAGCGAGAAGAGTGTAGGCGCCAGCACACACCCTTATTTCACCCTGTTGCTTACTGAAAAGTCTTTAGATACTGAACCACTCATTGCCACGTTTGCTTGCATACCTGTATGGAGTGCCTCGATCAGGCTGACAAACTTCCCTGTACAGCCATATTTCTTGAGTACCTGCCAAAGTCCTTGTCACGAAACAGTATCAAAGGCTTTACTGAAGTCTATTAAGACTACATAAAGCGGCATGTTCTGGTCGATACACTTTTCTTGAACCTGTTTCAAGCAGAAAATCATGTCCATTGTGCTTCTTCCACTTCTAAAGCCGCACTGGGTTTCCGGGAATACATTCTGCGAGATGTGTTCATTGAGTCTGTTGAGTAGTACACGTAGTAGTAGTAGTAGATTAGTTTATTTGACAGGGACAGTGCAATAAACATAGACAATTAATCAAAGACAATCAATCTGATGTGTTGCACATAGAGTGTATAGCTATTAGCTAATTTGCAACTCTTGTCCCTGGATGGGCTTTAGAAAAAAGAATCAAGATAAAAAATATACACAATAACCACATACATCAATGCAGAAAAAATTATAAATACACAATTATAAATATTATAAATACACAAATATAACAGCCTGACTCACATTTAACATAAATATTATAAATATTATAAATACACAAATATAACAGCCTGACTCACATTTAACACATATAACATAACTCACATTTGCCTATTTCAGGCCTTCCTCCCTCCGTCACTCACTATAAACAAACACATTTATTCCTTCCCTTCATTCACTCTCACTTTGCAGACAATTAATTCATACATGAGTACATTCTTGTTTATTTTTCAGCCAGTTTTTAACATTTTTAGTGAATGTTTTAAAGTCCGTTATTATTTTAATTTCATTTGGCATTGTGTTCCAGATGTGACTGCCCTTTATAGAGAAGCTGTTTGTCCAAATGTGGTTCTGCGGTGGAATATTTTACAGTTATTGTTAACAGAACTCCTGGTGGCTCTGCTGCTGTCCTGTCTTTGGACGAAACCAGCAAGTGGCTCGGGTGCTGATTTATGGAAACATTTGAACGTTAATTTCAGAAGACAGAGGTCAATGAAGCTCTCAAAACTCAATAGGTTGTATTTTTTTAAAACATTACAGTGATGCCACCTAATGGGCTTTTTGTCCAAGATTTTTAGGGTTTGATTATATAATGAACCTATATGTCTTATTGTGGAAGGGGCTGCTTGAGCCCAGACTGTCAAACAGTATGATATATGAGAAAAAACCATAGAATGCATATACAGTGCAGCTGCTTCGTAAGGTATGTAATATCTAATTAATTTAAAGCAGTTCAGATTTTTTTTTACTGTTTTTGAAATTTTCTTTATATGAAGATTAAATTTGAGTTGAGGATCTAGTACAATGCCAAGGTATTTGAATTCTGTAGCTAAACTGATGTCATGATCATGTATATTAACTTTAAAATGTTGCAGGTTACATTTTTTGATTGAAAAGCACATTGAGACTGTTTTCTGAAGGTTCAGCAATAGATGGTTCTTGAGGAGCCACTCTTGGACATCAACCATACTTGTAGACAGTACATCTGCAGCCTGTGCTGGAGTCTTGGCAGCTGTGTAAATAACTGCATCATCTGCATAAAGTTGGCATGTTGCAGCTGAGCAGTGTAACGGCAAGTCATTAATAAAAATGCTGAAAAGTAAAGGACCAAGAATGGACCCTTGTGGGATACCCATGCGGTTGTTTAAAAATGAGGATTTATCCTGGTGAACTTTTACACACTGTTCTCTATTCTGGAGATAAGATGCAAACCATTCTAATGTATTTGGGGAGAAGTTAAAAGATACCATTTTGGATAAAAGCAAACTGTGGTTTACAGTATCGAAAGCCTTTTTGAGATCTAGAAAAACAGCTCCTACCACATTACCCCTGTCCAAGGACTGTTTGACGTTTTCAATAAGGCAACAATTTGCTGTTTCTGTTGAGTATCCTGGTCTAAAACCAAATTGATGTGGATGAAGAAGTTGACTGTCTTGTAAGTAGTCTATCAGCTGTGTAGCTACAACTTTTTCAAGAACCTTAGATAGGACTGGTAAAATAGAGATTGGGCGGTAATTGCATATATCGTCTTTACTGCCTGATTTATGAACTGGTATGACGACAGCTTTTTTCCAGCCAGATGGAAATGTACTAGACCTAATGGAGAGATTAATGAGATGAGTCAGTGGTTTGATTAATATTTTGCTGTGCATTTGGAGAAAGGAGGTGCTCATATTGTAGATATCATTAGTTTTTGAGTTTGACAGTGTTTTAACAATACCAGCAATTAACTTCTCATTTACCTCATTGATGTGAAAAGTATCTGTTGGAAGTATGGAATTTGTGTTGTTGAGCACATTTGGCAGCACAAAAATTTTTGTTAAGTCTTCCACAGAGCCCACAAAGTGTGAATTAAATTCATTTGCCAAAGTAGCCTTGTCACTGACGGTCTTGCCATTGATTCTAAGTTCCTTTACCCCCTTCTGATCGTTTTTTTTATTAGTTAAGTTATTTAAATGCCTCCATAGGGAACTGTTGTTACCCTTTGCATGATCTATCAGTTTATTGTAATAAGATATTTTTGATTTTCGCAGCTCATGTACCACTTTATTTCTTAAACTTTTGTACACAAGGTGATCATTTTGTAGTTTGGAGGTTAGTGATGTTTTCAGTGCAGAGTCTCGCCTCTTCATAAGTTTTCTTATTTCATTATTTAACCATGGTAGGCTAATCTTCTGTTGTCTACTTTTAATTTGCTTTGAAAATTTTTCTATAGACTTTGTGATTGTTGCAGTTATAAAATTACAACAATCATCTACTTCACATGTTGACATGAGCTGCTCCCAATTTTGATTCTCTAAGTAATGTTCAAACTCCTCATTTTTTGATTTGGGGATAATAAAATTTGATTTGTCAATATCGACTCCCCCAAAATACTGTAGTCGCTTTTTAGTAAGTTTCCTGACAGCAAGAACCATGTTATGATCTGAGAGACCAGTTACAAGATTATAGGTTCTGGTTATTCGTTCTGGTTTATTAGTAAATACCATGTCAATAAGTGTTCTGGATTGTTTGGTTATCCTGGTGGGTCCTTTGATGATTTGCTGGTAATTAAATTTAGTCATGAGGCTTTTCAGTTTTTGTTTGTCTTTTTTATCAGACCAGTTGATATTAAAGTCACCATGAATTATCGTTTCTCTGTTCTTCTCAAGTTGTTTAACCAGATCACTTAATTCATTATAAAAGGAAGAGTTGTGTGACGGTGGGTTGTACACTACTGCAATGTTGAAATTCATTACCGGAGAGAGACATACATTAACAGCTAAACATTCAAGTGAAGTATTCAGATCAACCAGTTGACATTTATATTTCTCTTTGATGTAAATTAAAACACCTCCTCCCCTCCCTACCTGCCTGTCTTTTCTAAAACACTGGTAGCCCACAATATCGATCATATTAGTGTCTATGTTCCTGTGTAGCCAGCTTTCTGAGAGACAAAGGTAGTCCAGATTTGAGTCCAACAGCAACACCGAAATCTCATCTCTTTTGGGGATTATGCTCCGTATGTTTAAATGACCGCCGAGGATCCCCTTTGGTTTAGCCTTGGTGTCCCAAAGAACTCGTGCATGATTAACAGTTTGGAAAAATAAATGTTGTTTTTGCTTTTGTACAGCTCGGTTTTGTGCTAACCCAGTGGTCTGCTGTTTAATAGTGGCAGGTCCAGGGTTAAGGTGAATATCTCCTGCCAGAAGTAGCAGAACTAACAGAACTTTAACTGTATATCCTCTGCCATATTGTGATTTTTGCTTAACAGCCATGTTTGCCTTAATTTGGAAGTTTTTGCTCAGGGCTTTTAAAGACCACATAGAGTGTAGGGTGAGATGTCCAAGCCCAAATCCATACAGATAAAACTTTTTAACTTCACCTTTGGTTGAGTTTGTCGGAAAATCCTTCTTGTTGCAGGTCCAGACACACAAAGACAAAACGAAGAGGAAGTAGAGAAGTAGAGAAGGCTTATTAGTGGTGCCCATCAGCCCACTTTTTAATCCGGGTGGCAGCCATCTTCAGTCTTTCTTGGAAAGAAGGAAAAAGAAAATCTGTGGATAGTAAAATAAATTCTGCTTATATCGCCAGAATCTGATCCGATCGTCCTCGAATCCAGCTGGGCCTCAGCTAGCCAACTAGCCCCTTCCGTTGCTGGTCTCGTTGCTCATAGTCGCCGTAACTGGTCTCCCGTCCCGCTCCTCCAACCGAGTCTCGTCACACACCGCCGCTGCCACCGAGCTCCGCTGAGGTCACGGTAAGTCCTCCGCTAGGCACCGCCACCTACCGTCGTCTGCCTGGGTGAAATCTCTGCTGAGCCCCGTCAACAAATAGCCGCTTGCCTGGTAGTATCTCCGCTGGGCCTCGCAGCTGGGCTTCGATTCAGGCTGGTGTAAGGTGGAATGACTGGCGCCAGCATTAAGCTAACTAGCGTTAGCTTAGCAATCGCTTCGGGTAGTCTCGTCACACACCGCCGCTGCAGTCACGGTAAGTCCTCCGCTGGGCACCGCCGCCTACCGCCGTCTGCCTGGGTGAAATCTCTGCTGAGCCCCGTCAACAAATAGCCGCCTGCCTGGTAGTATCTCCGCTGGGCCTCGCAGCTGGGCTTTGATTCAGGCTGGTGTTAGGTGGAATGGCTGGCGCCAGCATTAAGCTAACTAGCGTTAGCTTAGCAATCGCTTCAGGTAGGGCACATCAGTGAATCACAAGGAAGCGCTGGAATCGCTGGTCAGTTTACTCACAGTGGCCGGATAAAAGCGATCAAAGGGGTAATCCACCGGAGGTATATCCGATCGCTGTAGGTTAGTTATTTAGAGACTGGCGCCAGCATTAAGCTAACTAGTGTTAGCTTAGCAATCGCTTCAGGTAGCATTAAGCTAACTAGTGTTAGCTTAGCAATCGCTTCAGGAAGGCGCAGGAAGTCGCTGGAGAAAGGCGATTAAAGGGCAATCCAGCGGAGGTGGCAATTCAGCCCGTGCGTGTTCGCCACGAGCGCCGATCGCTGCAGGCCAGCCACTTTTAATGGCAAAATCAGTGACTTTGTCTCAGCACTGAAAAAGTGTGACCATCCCGGTCGCCATCTTGAGTAGATCTCACGTGAGAGAATCTTACCAACAGTGACTAGCAGTGATATACCTCTGTAATTTCCACAATCTTTCCTGTGACCTTTCTTGAACAAAGGCACAATACTTGCATCCTTCCAGTCTTGAGGTACTTTCTGGGCATCACTCATCTTTGGGATAAGCTTGTGCAGGCAGTTGGTCAGCTGAACACCACCAAATTTCCACACTTCTGCTGGAATTCCATTCCTTCCTGGAGCTTTACCATCCTGTGTTGTCCTGATAGCTGCCATTAGTTCATCAAAATTTGGTGGTTCATCCAGACTTTATACAGCTGGTCGCTGCACTAGAGCTTCTTTAGCCTCTTCAGAGAGATCTCCAGGGTTGTTTAGTTGTTGGTCAAAGTGGTCTGCAAATCTGTCCAGGATCTTGTCTTTCTCCTGCAAAACCATTTCACCATCCATAGCCTTTAGTTGGATCAATCCTCTTGGTTTAGGGCCGTAGATTTTTCTCAAACCTGTGAAGAATGTTTTCATGTCCTTCCTGTCTGCTGCAGTTTGAAGTTCCTCCGCTTTTTCATCCCACCAGTTGGACTTCATCTCTCTGGTGTACTTCTGTCGTTCATTCTGAGCCTTTGAGTATTTCTTCTTCTTCGACCTTGTGTTATACTGTAGGTTTTCCTGCCTAGCTGTATTCCTCACTTCTAGTAGTTTCTTCAGGTGTTCATCATGCTCATCAAACCAGTCTTTGTTTCCTCTCAGGGTAGCCTAATAATCACTCGCAGTCTGATACGCCATGTCCTTCAGTGTTGCCCATTTGTCTTCTATGTCATTCTCTGAGTTGTTGCTGTCCCAGTCTTTGAAGTTTTCATCCATTTCCTGTGTAAGTTCTTCCTGCTTCTTTTGGCCTTTCAGTGCACTAGTGTTCAGCTTTCCGTGGTGGCTTTGCACCCGTCCTGCAGTGCTGTTTTCATCTTCAAATCCTTAATCTAGATCTCAGCATAACATGGTCAGTACCACAGTCCGCGCCTCTCATTGCTCTGGTGTCCAATACATTCCTTATGTCTCTCTGCCTGACTATGATGTAGTCTAACAAGTGCCAGTGCTTGGATCTTGGGTGCATCCATGTCTTCTTGTGTGTGTCTTTGTGCTTAAATAGAGTGTTGGTTATCACAAGGTTGTAGTCAGAACATAGTGCAAGTAGAAGTTCTCCATTAGCATTGCACTTGCCTACTCCATGACTGCCTAGCACTCCTTTCCATTTCTCAGTGTCCGAACCAACTCTGGCATTAAAATCTCCAACGAGTATCAGCCTGTCATCAGTCAGTACACGCCTGATAGTCTAACGTAAATCACTGTAGAAGTCTTCCTTCACCTCCTCTGTGTTGGTCATTGTTGGGGCATATACACTGATGAGTGTGGCATACATCTTCCGCTGTAGTGGGAATCTCATAGTCATTATTCTGTCGTTGATTGGCACCGGTTCCTCATCAAGCATTGCTGCTATCTCCTTTCTAACTGCAAAGCCCACTCCTGCTTCTCTCCTTTCTTGAGTTGATCTCCCATTCCAAAAGAAGATGTACCCATGGTCTTCCAAGCTGTCATATCCGAGCAATCTTGTTTCACTAAGTGCAGCTATGTCTACATTGTACCTGTTCATTTTCAGGGCCGCAACCACGGTCTGTCTTTCTGGGTGCTGTGATGTTGTTCTGTCCAACAGAGTTCGTACATCCCATTCAGCTACACACAAGGCTGCTGTTTTCCTCTTCTTTTGTCTTCCTGCCTACTAGCTTACTTTTCACTGCCTGTCGGAGTGTGAACAGATCAGCGTGGACCTTGTAAGCCCGGGCGATGACCGAGTCGGTATGAGTTGCTTTCTGATTGACCATTTCATGAAACTGCTTCCACAGTGTTTGAGTACCGCTAGCTTTTTCTGGACTAGCAGCACATTCTTGGCAGACAAAGGTATTATCAGTGGCAAGGACAAGCCAAGACAAACTGACTCCAGTATCTGTTGCAGTGACTGACCAGATGATAGGTTTGTTTATCTCTGCTCTTTGTGTAGTGCATGACTGGCACCTAGCGGCTGCCCCGGCCTTGGATGCGCTCTGCAGAGCGTGCCCAAATGCCAAGTCATGTTTCGTTACCTTGTATTATACATGTGTAATGACAATAAAGTTGAATCTCATCTCATCTCATGTCATGATGCACTGACTGGCACAGTCCACCACAGACCTTGCGACAGATATGTTTATCTGCCAGGATGTCCAGTCTCACCCTGTGTAACTGGGAGTGGTCCACCACAGACCTGTGGCAGATATTGTTTTTAGTTCTGCCAGAATGCCCTTTTTTACCCTCCACGCCCTCGGAAGGGTGGGGATGCCGGTTTAGTCGCCGACGGCCCGACCCACCCCACAGAGGTAAGAGACTCTGACCCCTCAGAGTCACATAGGTATTTACTGCATTTTCTGAATTTTTGCGCAAGAAGTTGAATATTACTTGAAATAAACAGCACTCATTGTCAGGAACAATGCCTGATTGTGTTAAAAAATTAAGGAAAATGAAAGATGGTGGGTTTTAACATCGTAAAAATTCATTCAAAGGTTTACTGGCAGGTCGCACCAAAACAAACTCGTCCTAAAGCTGCCCCAACCTGCTCATGCCTTGACAGGCTTGCTCCATCAAGGATGGGCCTCTATCGCCACCTAGTGATGTGGGCCAGCACACATAATATCACATAGAAATGGTTTACTGTCAAGTCCCCCATAACCAACTTTTCCCATCAATCGATGGCGTGTGGTGCGGCACAGCCAGTGAGCCTAAAGCCTTATTCATGCTGCATTTCACCTCTGCTCTGCTTTGGACGAGCCCTGCGAGCACATGGCGTTGTACAGGCTCACTTTTTTCATCTACCAGACCAAGCGGTTGACCAACGGTTGTACAACTGTGATTTGTAGATTCAGCCCAGCCTTTTGGGTAGCACAAGTTAGTGATGTTACGCTCGACACCGCCCACTCGAGACTGACTCGAGCAATATAACATGGAAGTGTCGTGAGCAGAGTGTCGAGCACTGTGTCAATATGCCCACAGTCACGTGACCGTAGTGAACGAGGCCTCGTTGTCTCATCACGTGATTTGAGACCTGGTGAGAAATTTGAGAGGGCTGGGTGTTGCAGACGTTCCCGCGAGCCCTCAAGCCACGGGCCTCGCTTGCTACGGTCACGTGACTGGGCGTTCTGAAACAGCGCTCGATGCACTGCTCATGATGCAAAAAAATTGCTAGAGACATTGGGCGGCTCCTATTACTATTAAAAAAAAAAAGACTATCAGAGAATTGTGGTGCTCTTTACTCTCTCTTTTAATATGCCCCTATTTTCTTGTTAATTGGAATGTGAAGTTTGACTGCATATTTTTTGTGAAAGTTCTGAAGTTATTACTCTTTGTAATCTTTATTCTCATCGAGAGTCTGTATGTTGTATTTTATTCTATTAAATTAAAAAAAAAACTGCTTATGGCACTTCCGCCGGTGTTGATATCAAGCCCTGCATGCTATCTGTCTATAAAATCAGGTTTTCTTCACTGAAAATTGTATTTCCAGAGTTTTGCCAGCAATGACTACAAATTCTTAAAGTTGTCCATCATTTGACAGATTACATGGAGGGTGATGTAATTAAAGTCAATTAAAATGGTAGATGACATAATTTTTACAAGGCTGTTGGAGAAAATGACATAAGTGCAGTGCAACCTGTGATTTCGAGTATTGGCTTTTTTTTCAATTTTTTCAACTCAAATGCAGTTCTTACAGTCAGCCACCAGATGGCAGTCTTTATTAGATGTGTCAAAACAGTGTGCCGCTCATGAAGCAGTTGTGTAAAAGTTGCTCATTGTTTCATGAGGCCTCGGTTTTAACATCACTAGCACAAGTGCGCTAGCATGTCAGTTTGTTCATCGGCTATAAACACGAGAGCGACGCACATTTTTTGTAGCAACAACAATGGCGTCATTTCAAGGAAAAGGAGGAATTACCATTTTTCCAGTGCTCTTCTCCGCTTAAGCTGCTGCTGCAACAGGATGTTTATTCTCGTCTTCCGTGTCCTCGTTGTCTTCCTTGTCTACTTTGTCTTTGTATGCTGTGTTGGTAGCGCCACCTCGTCAATCTGACATTCAGTTTTGCACATGTGCTGTCAATGCTTTCAGGCTGTGGGCAGGCTGGGCAGTCACAAAATTTGGGCTGCACACAGTCATCCGCAGTAGAGCCCTGCGGACACTAGCCGAATGGAGACGATGATGTAAATTTTGTCACACAAGGTTTCTGGTTACACGTACGCAGACAGTGGAGGTGCAGCATGAATCCAGCCTAACTCAGCAGCCTCATTTTCTGTTGCTTGTTGAAATTTCTGAATATCTGACCATAATTATTTTCTGCAAGGAGGAGAGTTTTTTTGGGTTTTTTGTTTTTTAATTTTCAGTGTTAGTTTCAATAAAAATTTATATTTTCAATCCATCTAATTTAACCACACTTTTAATTTCTTTGAAACTAAAACACTTGACAGTAAAACCGAGGGTTTATCGTCAAGTCCCCCCATGACCAACAATGATCTGAATTAAATGTGCTGCAGCCTCTTGTAATTAAAACCAATTCTATTCAAGCCTAAACAGAACCTGGTTGCCTACTATGGTCTACTTACCAGTCCCACATCCACGATGCTGCCATCGGTGACATCCATCACACAGCAGGGCTTCCTGTAGTGGCCGTACCTCCTTGGCACAAGCCAAGCAGTTGTTCTCTTCCATGATGAGAGTTCAGGTAATACACAGCCTACATTTACAGAGCATCCGGAAAGTCTTCACAGCACTAAACTTTTTCCACATTTTGCTATGCTACAGCCTTATTACAAAATGGATTAAATTCATTTATTCCCTCAAGATTCTACACACAATACCCCATAATGACAACGTGATAAAACTTTGAGATTTTTGCAAATTTATTAAAAATAAAAAACTCAGAAATCACATGTACATCAGTATTCACAGCCTTTACCATGAAGCTCAAAATTGAGCTCAAGTTCATTCTGTTTCCACTGATCATCTTTGAGATGTTTCTACAGCTTAACTGGAGTCCACCTGTGGTAAATTCAGTTGATTGGACATGATTTGGAAAGGCACACACCTGTCTATATAAGGTCCCACAGTGGACAGTGCATGTCGGAGCACAAACCAAGCATGAAGTCAAAGGAATTGTCTGTAGACCTCCGAGACAGGATTGTCTCGAAGCACAAATCTGGGGAATGGTACAGGAAAAATTTCTGCCACTTTGAAGGTCCCAAACAGCACAGTGGCCTCCATCATCCATAAATGGAAGAAGTTCAGAACCACCAGGACTCTTCCTACAGCTGGCTGTAGGAAGAGTCCTGTCTGACAGAGACAGAGTCCTGTCTGTCTAAACTGAGCAACTGGGGGAGAAGGGCCTTAGTCAGGGAGGTGACCAAGAACTTGATGGTCACTTTATCAGAGCTCCAGCATTCCTCTGCAGAGAGAGGAAAACCTTCCAGAAGGACAACCATCTCTGCAGCAATCCACCAATCAGGCCTGTATGGTAGAGGGGCCAGACAGAAGCCACTCCTTAGTAAAAGGCACATGGCAGCCCGCTTGGGGTTTGTCAAAAAGCACATAAAGGACTGTCAGACCATGAGAATCAAAATTCTCTGGTCTGATGAGACAAAGATTGAACTCTCTGGTGTGAATGCCAGGTGTCATGTTTGGAGGAAACCAGGCACTGCTTATCATCACGCCAATACCATCCGTACAGTGAAGCATGGTGGTGGCAGCATCATGCTGTGGGGATGTATTTCAGTGGCAGGAACTGGGCGACTAGTCAGGATAGAGGGAAAGATGAATGCAGCAATGTACAGAGACATCCTGGGTGAAAACCTGCTCCAGAGCGCTCTTGACCTCAGACTGGGGCGACGGTTCATCTTTCAGCAGGACAACAACCCTAAGCACACAGCCAAGACATCAAAGGAGTGGCTTCAGGACAACTCTGTGAATGTCCTTGAGTGGCCCAGCCAGAGCCAATAAATTTGCAGAAAACTTAAATACTTTTTTCTCATTGTCATTATGGGGAACTGTGTGTAGAATTTTGACGATAAAAGGAATTTAATCCATTTTGGAATGCATGTTCTCCCCGTGTCTGCGTGGGTTTACTCCGGGATTTCTCCGGTTTCCTCCCACATGCCAAAAACATGCAAGTTAGGTTAATTGGCATCAAACTGGGGATTCTAAATTGTCCTTGGGTATGAATGTGAGAGTGAATGGTTGTCTGTCTCTCTGTGTTGGCCCTGTGATGGACTGGTGATCTGTCCAGGGTGGACCCTGCCTCTCGCCCAAAGATGCTGGGATAGGCTCCAGCCCCCTGCGACCCGAAAAGGATTAAGCGGAAGAAGATGGATGGATGAATGGATAGAATAAGGCTGTAAAATAAGAAAATGTGGAAAAAGTGAAGCGCTGTGAAGACTTTCTGGATACACTGTAAAAACCTTTGCAATAATACCACATATTGTGGTGTTGAGCTATTCACCGTCACCGCAGGAGAAATTCCTCTACCGTGACAGCCCTACGGAAACTGTTAATGTTCCGCAGGTGGGAGTATGCCAACCGGGTAATGTTATTAATGTGGGAGTGGAAAGATGAAGTGCTGTTGAGGATCACAGCCAGACTCTTCACCTGTGGGGAGGGGAGACAGAGCAGTTGTCAATGAGGAGGGAGAAACTGTCAGATTTGGAGAGAGTTGATTTTGTACCTCTGAGGAGAACTTTTATCACTGTTTGATTTGAGACAATTTGATGAAAGCCAAGATTTAATGAGTCCAGAATTATAAAGTGAGACCAGCTCTTCAAGAGTAGACGAGTGAAAGTGGCCATGAGGGAGTCAATATTAGAGGAAAGAGAGTCAGAATTAATGTTCTTAATATTACGAAATGACGGCACAACTGGTCTGGGTACTGGTGAGGATCTCCAGCAACTTTTGAATAGAATCATTGCCGAATTCAGTAAAATAAAAGAATGGTTTAATAGAATAAATTACCATTCAATTTGAGCTCAAATTACCATTCAATATTGAAAGAGTTCAAGACAAATTTTAGGTGTGATTATAGATGAAAAAATTTGCTGGAAACCTCACATTAAATACGAGCAAGCTAAACTGTCTAGAAGTATTTCGGTGATGAACAGAACAAAGCACCAACTGGATCAGAGTTCACTCCATACTCTGTATTGCTCACTGGTTTTACCATATTTAAGTTATTGTTCTGAAGCTTGGGGAAATGCATCGAAAAGTTCATTACAGCCACTTGTTATTTTACAAAAAAGAGCAATAAGATTCATCCGTCATGCTGGTTTCTGTGAGCACACAAATTTTTATTTTTACAGTCTAAAAGTTTGAAATGCTTTGATTTGGGGGAATTTAAAACTGCAATAATAGTGTACAAAGTAAGGAACAGTTCACAGCCAGTCATCATCCAGAACATGTTCTTTGAAAGACATCGAGGTTTTCAGTGAAGGGGGAGATGCTTTTAAAGACGTTGGGTGCATGAACAGCCAGAAGATTTTGTGTTGCGATCTGCAGGGTCTAATTATGAAATGGATTAAATGTGGAGTGAAAACAATGTCCAAACATTCTGAGTTTTATTTATTTATTTTTTATTTTTTTTTTAAACCCCTTGCACTCTGGTCAATTTCCCTAAAAATGCCAAAAAAATAACGTACCCAAAGTAAATCAAAAGCTGTTCTTCAGCCCTTTGCAGCATCTTCATGGGGTTGGTCTCATTTAAAAGAAAACACTTTGAATTTTTTGGCAAAACAGTCATAATCTCTCTAAGTGCTCCGGCCACTGAGTAACAGTCATCTAAACATACTGAACTTGAAGAAAATAAAGTTCGCCTGGGTGTTTTTTTGGATACAAATGCTTGCAAATAACACACAGCTGTCAGATCCGGGCTGGAAAATGCAACAGAAATGTAGAACCAAGTGTTATCCAGCTGAGGTCAAAATTTTGTAACAATACCACAAAAAATGAATATATTACACAGCTTTTTTCTTAGGTTGTTCCCAGGCGTTTTTGAACTGTGCCAAACTGTGCCAAATGGCACAGTTTGGAAAAATGTCTGTAACTTTTGAATGATTCAATATAGAAGCTTCATCTTGGGCTCTAATGAAAGGTGAAGGGCTGTGTGTGTGGGGGGGGAGGGGTTGTTTATTCATTCATTCATGAATGAATGAACAAACAAGCCCGCACACACAAAGAAGCATGCCACGTAAAAAATGTGTGGCTTTTTTTTACAAGAAAAAATAACCTACAGTGCACTAAAAATTATACTAAAATATTTGTAATGTAGAAGATAACAACTCCCACCCACCCCTCCCGCTACAGAGGACGGACATCGCCCATCGCTACATGACAGAAAGCGGTGGCGGTGCGCCGCGGTCTACTACGCACAGTTGCACTAAAATATCTGCAATATATCTGCAATCTGCTACAGAAGAGTAGCGGGGGGGGGGGGCTTCACAACATGACGGGGGGGGGGGCGTTCGCAACATGACATTCGCATGTTGCGAATGGACCCGGACCCAACTGGAGCGGTCCAGGTCCGTCATGTTGCGATAACGCACAGTTGTAATTTACCAATTGGTCAAAAGTCATTTGGATTACAATTTTCAGGGATAAAGAATAATTTAGCTTATAACACTTACCTGTCCACAACAGCAGTGTCGCTGGCAAACTTTTCTTCCTCATTGTCAGACGAACATGACGCTGGTCCGCTTGTTACGGATTCGTGGTTCTGGTCACGCGACCCGGTCAAACCATAATTCCATTATTGCGGTTTTGCGCTTCCATGATTGTGGTTTTGGCGAACGATTTTTCAAAACAAATAAGAACAGTAGTAAGAAAAAAAGACTGCCGAACGCCTGTGTGTCACCCAGCCTTACACAAAACGGCTTTCGAACTACTGTGCTTCAATTGGCTGGCTGTATTCGCAGCCGTTGGTAGGTGGGTCCTTCTTGCTAGGTTTTCAGTCATTGGTTCTTCAAGGTTTCAGAAACCCAATTCAAGGCTCTTATTAGTCGAATGAGAGGTCAATCACATCTAAACCAATCTAAGCACTCCTTTGGCTTTCTGTTTGCGGCTGTGTCTGTAGTGGAAGAATGGAAATGCAGCTTTTTTTCAGTGCGCTGTAGGATGCAGCGCCCTCGTGCGCCCTCATGCGCCCTCGTGCACTCTAGGACGCAGAGACGTGTCCGCCCACGGTACACCGGAGTGCAAGAGGTTAAGTACAAAAAGAAGAAATGAGCTCAATAGAGGGAGAAAGATGGCTTTGTTAATCACTCGGGTTGGTCGGATTTCAGGAGTTCAGTGATCACCTGGGTCTTTGAATTCATGGTGCCTTTTATATAGTTTGTAAATGGATACGTAATTATAATGCTGCTACTTATATTGATAAAATATGTGTTGTTGACAAAAAAAAAAAAAGAAAACGAATTATGGAATCACTGGTTGGGATTGCATATGGTAGTTAACACTGAAATAACTGTAATAAATGAAAGCACCAAGGTGCTGATGCCTCGGTGCCTGTGGCATGGTAGCGTGCAGCATTGTACTACTTGCAGAAATGTAACTACTCACTGAGGTGATGCAAACTGCAAGAGCTGTGATTGGTCCGCTCTGCCTCCTCCGACACATTTCCTGGTTCATGCTTTAAAGTTTTGTTTTACTTAGATTTTTATTAGAAATTTATGTATGTATTCATTTCACTTATAAAAAAGCTGAATAATGAAATAAAATATATTAATTTCACCCCAGCCACGGGGTGCACAAGCCAGTGCAGTCCTAGTGCCAGTCCCAAGCCCGGGTAAATGGGGAGGGTTGTGCCAGGAAGGGCGTCCGACGTAAAGCCTTTGCCAAATCACACATGCAGATCATGATGAATGAGACTTTCGTACTGGATCAGTCGAGGCCCGAGTTAACAGCGATGACCACCGGTGCTGTTAACCAACAGGGTGCCGGTGGAAATTGGGCTACTGTTGGTCGAAGATGGAGGAGGAGGAGAGGGGTAAGGTGTGTTAGAAGGGAGAGTAAAAGAAAGGTAGAAGTGTGGAGGTGAGAGAAGGGACGTTAAATGTAGGGACTATGACTGGTAAAAGCAGAGAGTTGGCTGATATGATGTACTGTGTGTTCAAGAAACCAGATGGAAGGGAAGCAAGGCTAGGAGCACTGGAGGGGGATTTAACTGTTCTACCATGGTGTAGATAGGAAGAGAAATAGAGTAGGAGTAATCTTGAAGGAAGAGTATGTGCAGAGTGTTCAGGAGGTAAAGAGGGAGTCAGACAGGATCAGGAGTTTGAAGCTAGAAGTCAAAGGTGTGATGTTGAATGTTGTCAGTATGCCCCACAAGGTGGATGTCGGGTAGAAGACAAAGAGGAATTCTGGAGTAAGTTGGATGAAGTGGTAGAGAGTTTTCCCAGGGGGGAGAGAGTGGTGATTGGAGCAGACTTTAATGGACATGTAGATGGAGGGAACAGAGGTGAGGTGGCGGTCCTGGGTAGGTATGGTCTTAAAGAGAGAAATGTGGAAGGACAGATGGTTGTGAATTTTGTTAAAAGGATGGAAATGGTTGTGGTGAACACATACTTCAGGAAGAGAGAGGAACACAGGGTGACTTACAAGAGTGGAGGAAGGTGTACACAGGTGGACTACATCCTATGCAGAAGGAAAAATCTGAAAGAGATCTTGGAGAGTGAGAGGATGCCGGAGGAGAGGAGAAGCATTTTGGTACCAATTTTCAAGAACGAAAGGTGGAAGGAGTAGCGGTAGTGAAAGTAGATGAGTTTAAATACTTGGGGTCAACAAGCCAAAGCAATGGAAAATGCAGAAGAGAGGTGAAGAAGAGAGTGCAGGCAAGGTGACGTGGGTAGAGACGAGTGTCAGGGGGGATTTGTGACAGAAGGGTAGCAGTAAGAGTGAAAGGGAAGATTTACAAGACGGTAGTTAGACCTGCTATGATGTATGGTTTGGAGATGGTGGCACTGACACAAAGACAGGAGGCGGAGCTGGAGGTGGCAGAGTTGAAGATGTTAAGATTTTCATTGGAAGCGACTAGGAGGGACAAGATTAGAAATGAGTATATCAGAGGGACAGCTCAGGTTGAGCTATTCAGAGACAAAGTAAGAGAGTCAAGGCTGAGATGGTTTGGACATGTGCAGAGGAGGGATATTATTGAAGAAGTGGTTACCAGGATCAATATCATTCTCCATCTCTTGTAGTTTATGTTCAGCATAATGGCACATTTTCAGAGTCTGAATTTTATCACTCTTTGTCAAATGACTTCCTCCAACTGGGGATGATTGTCTGCTAAAGTCAGTCATAAGTTTTTTGTTTTGTTTAGTTTTTTTTAAAGTACATTTGACATATTGCTGGACCCAGGGAACACACACACAGGCTCGAGTGCAATTCAGTAATCTTTATTGTAACCAACAGAGGGTGTATGAGTGCGTGTATGCGTTGTGTGAATGTGATGATGGTGAATGTGCTGGAACCGGGGGCGAGACAGAGCGCCGTACAGCCTGGCAACCCTAAAACAGGGCCAAAGCACAGACGCTAATTTATGCCAAGTCACAGTGAGCTGAATAATGACTGGGGCTTACTTGCAGGTGGACTGATGTGAGCGCAGGTTCGGCCCGAGGGCTCCAGCCAGGAAGACGGCGTCTGCGGGGCACTCCTGGTGATGAGCGGTGAGGTTAGGCGAGGCGAGAGGAATGTTCCACCGCCGTGGAGAGTTGGTTCCGCCGCCAGACGAATCCACCTGTGCACAGGGGAAAGCCTGAGAGAAAAGGTAAGCGGCATAATGCTTACTTGTAGAAGGGAGGTCTTTCCAAGACGAAGCGATGGTCTGTGGGGAAACAGACGTGCGGGAGATGAGGGTCAGGTAGGATGACAGACGGCTCCGTGCCGAGGCTCCAGGCAGAGCAGGCTATAAAGCCCGTGAGTGATTGGCCGCAGGTGTGCACGCAGCTGAGGCAGGTGATGGCCCAGAGTGGGTCATGACAGTACTCCCCCCCCCCCCCCCGAGCAGCACCTCCTGGCGCTGTCCTACCTGGGTGCGTCTGATGGAAGTCCCTGATGAGGCACTTGTCCAGCACGAATGATGGACGCACCCAGGACCTCCACTCGGGGCCATACCCCTCCCAGTCCACCAGGTACTGTAGGCCGCGACCCCGGTGGCGGACGTCCCAGATGGAGTTGACTCTCCATGCCGGGTCACCGTCGATCAACACTGGCGGGGGTGGAGCCCTGGGAGGGGGGCACAGCGGGTTGGAGATGACGGGCTTGACCTGTGAAATGTGGAACGTGGGACAAACACGGAGGGGGGGGGGAGAGCCAGACGCACAGCCACAGCATTTATCACACGAACAATCGGGAAGGGCCCAATAAAACGCTAGCCAGTTTCATCTTCTCAGCCTTCAGATTAATGTGCTGGGTTGACAACCATACCTGCTGACCCACCTGATACTGAGGAGCAGGTCTCCTGCGCCGGTTTGCTGTTCTCGTGTTGCGCTCAACCGTGCGTAAAAGGGCCCGGTGCGTAGCAGCCCAGAACCGACGACAGCGCCTCAGGTGGGCCTGGATGGAAGGCACGGCTACCTCCCCCTCCTCTTCGGGAAACAACGGGGGATCATAACCCAGTGACGCCTTGAAGGGGGACATGCCGGTTGCTGAGGACAGGGTCAAATTATGTGCGTGTTCTATCCATGGCAGATGACTGCTCCAAGATAAGGGACTGGAGGTGATGACGCAGCGCAGAGCGGCCTCCAGCTCCTGATTGGCCCACTCGCACTGCCCGTTGCTCTGAGGGTGATGACCAGAGGACAGGCTCACCGTAGCCCCCAGTGCGTTGCAGAAACTCCTCCATACGCGGGACACAAACTGGGGACCCCGATCGGAGACAGTGTCCTTGGGGATCCCGTGAAGATGCACGACGTGCTGCACCAATAGGTCCGCCGTTTCTCATGCCGTTGGGAGCCCATGTAAGGGGATGAAATGGGCAGCTTTAGAAAAGCGGTCCATAATGGTGAGGACGGTGTCAAAACTGTTGGATGCCGGGAGACCAGTTACAAAGTCCAGAGCAATGTGGGACCATGGTCTTTCAGGGACGGGCAACGGATGGAGGAGACCCTCTGGCGGTGATGATGATGTCTTCCCGGTGGCGCACTGGGGACAGTCGCGGACATAGCTGATGATGTCATTGCGGAGGCCCGGCCACCAGAACAACCTCTGGAGCAGCTCCACCAGGCGGGTGATCCCAGGGTGGCAGGCAAGCTTGGACGAGTGGGCCCAGTGGATCACGTCACCCCGGACAGCAGATGGAACGAACAGTCTCCCTGCAGGCCCTCCGCCTGGATCTGGCTCAGCCTCCTGCGCCCTCAGGACCTTGTCCCTGATGGCCCACGAGAGGGCGCCCACGATGCAAGAAGCAGGGAGGATGGTGTGCTCATGCCCTTCAGAGACCTCCGAGGCGAACTGCCTGGGCAGGGCGTCAGGTTTGGCGTTCTTCGTCCCCAGGTGGTAGGTGATGGTGAACCTGAGGCGACCGAAGAACAAGGACCAACGAGCCTGGCAGGCATTCGGGCGTTTAGCCGTTCTCAGGCACTCCAAGTTCTTGTGGTTGGTCCACACCACGAAGGGTTGCGCGGCCCCCTCCAGCCAGTGCCGCCACTCCTCCAGCGCGAGCTTCACCGCCAGGAGTTCTCTGTCGCCGACGTCATAATTCCTCTCTACGGGGGACAGCCGCTGAGAGAAGAATGCACAGGGGCAGATCACCCCATCCACTGGAGAGCGCTGTGACAAGACTGTTTGCCTGCGCTGCCCTGTCCTTGGTCCATCATCCTGTGACAGCGTTGCTTCAGTATTCTGCTACTGAGCTCCTGCGACTGCAGTTTCACCTAACTGTTCCACCACCTGTTGCCCTTCATCTCCACACGGACATCGCTGTGCAGCCTCGCCGCAGATACATACACCGAGGATCCCGTTGGAGCTTCAGTTACAACGACAGTCATCCCATAAAGTCCATTTGGTCCACAACTCGTCGTCCTCCCCGTGACACCGGCCACACTACTGACCACAGTGTGTTATCCCACCTAGCGAGGTCGGTTAACTCCACTGTCAAAGAAGGTAACACCAGTCTCAACTTTGGTCTGCTCCCGTTCACTCACGGGCAAGGAGCATCTCATCCAGGACCTTTTCTCAGACCGTAAGTTGGATTTTCTCTGTTTATGTGAAATGTGGCAACAGCCCAATGACTTCGCCACTCTGAAGGACTGCACTCCGCTGGGGTTTGTTTACACCTGCCAGCCCCGTGGCTCCGGCCATGGTGGGGATGTCGCTATGATTCACCGCGAGAGGTGGAAAGTCTTGCCGGTGTCTGCTTCAACTTTCCACTCATTTGAATATTCAGCATCACAACTCACTCGCGTTATTCCCACCATTATCTGTGCTGTTTATAGGCCACCCAGGCCCAACAAGGACTTTTTCCAATTCAATTCAATTCAATTCAATTTTATTTATATAGCACCATGTCACAACAATAGTCATCTCATAGCACTTTCAAATGTAGGGGAAACCCCCACAATTGCAAATTGACTTTGCAGCTCTCATCATTCATTTTTCCGTAATTTCTCCTAATTTGGTCATCCTTGGTGATTTTAATATTCACTTAGACAATGACAGTAACACCTTTGCCAAAGATTTTACATCTTGCTTGGACAGTTTTGGACTCAACATATTAGTTGTCCTATCCACTATAAAGGTCATATGTTGGATTTGGTTTGCTGTTCTGGTGTCACTCCCACTGACTGTAAATCTTATTTTGTCCCCTTCTCCGACCATATGCTCATCTCCTTTAATATAAATTTACCAATTTTCAAAACCAACCCTCCCCGTTACATTACCTTCAGAAAATTTAGGGATATTAATCTTGACACCTTTTCATCTGCAATAAATTGCCTCCCCAGTTTACATAGCCATTCCACCCCTGATCAATTAGTCTTTCACTACAATAATAATCTACATAATCCTCTTAACACCTTTGCTCCACTGAAACAGAGATCTGTTTCTTTCTCCCGCTCTGCACCCTGGTATACTCCCTACTATGTGAACTCAGGGCCAAAGGAAGTCAACTGGAACGCCTTTTCAAGAAAACTGCACTAACCATTCACAAAGAAATGTACAATAAACATGTCTTGCTCTACAAAGACTCCATTGCATCAGCTAAATCTACATACTACTCTGATCTAATCTCCGTCAATAAAGGCAACTCAAAGGCACTCTTTTCTCTCCTCAGCAATGCCACAAGGCCCCCGGACTCACTCCCCTCGCATATGCACTCATCCAGCTTCTGCAACTCTCTCATGTCATTCTTTACTTCCAAAATCTCTAATATCCATCAACAGCTTATGTCTGATGGAGCTGTAGTTTCTGGAGTGGATTCCCCAATTTCTTTTCCTTCCGCTATTCATTCCTTCTCGAGTTTTACACTCCCCTCATTAACAGACATATCCCAGCAAATTCACAAATCCAAATCATCCACTTGTCAGCTTGACCCCCTCCCTACTGTCCTTGTTAAAGCCTGCCTTCCTTCACTGGCTCCTTTGATTAGCACCATTATTTTTCACTCTTCCCTCAATACTGGAATTGTTCCGTCACACTCAAAATGGCTGCTGTTACACCTCTACTTAAAAAACCTGGTGCAGACTCATCTGATTTTAATACCTTCCGACCAATCTCTAATCTCCCCTTCATCTCCAAGATTCTTGAAAAAGTTGTTGCCTCTCAGCTCCACAGTCACTTCAGTAATAATAAGCTCTATGAACAATTCCAGTCCGGTTTCCACCCCCTCCATAGTACAGAAACAGCATTGATCAAAATCACGAACGACCTCCTGATGGCTGCAGATTCTGGCTTACTCACCATACTCATTCTCCTAGATCTCACCGTGGCATTTGACACCATTTCTCATTAGTTAGTTAGTTAATTCCCTTCACACCATTATGGTGTATGGGGTGGCGCCTATCTCCGTTTCTCTGACCCTAGGCCACACAGCTACTGTAAGTAGTGAAAGCTACAGTGGGGGGTCAGTCCTCTGGTAGCTCTGTGCGTAACTTTACTTTCCCCGTTCCATTATGCGGAGCACCACGCTAGAAGGCAGAAAGTACCATTTTTATATGGTCTTTGGTATGACCCGGCCGGGATTTGAACCCCTGCCTCCCGGGTGTGGGGCGGATGCTCTACCAACTGAGCCACCACTCCGGTCCATTTCTCATTGCACCCTCCTAAATAGACTGGCTTCCATTGGCATCAGCCACACTCCCCTCATTTGGTTCACTTCATACCTCTCCGGCCGCACTCAGTTCATCCAAATCAAATCCCACACCTCAAGTTCATTCCCCATTTCTGCAGGTGTTTCCCAGGGCTCCGTCCTGAGGCCCCTTCTCTTCATTATTTACATTCGTCCACTTGGTTACATTTTCCATAAATACAATATTCATTTCCATTGTTATGCGGATGACACCCAGCTCTACCTCTCCTCTAAACCCAACTCCACACTGCCACCTACCTCTCTTCCTGATTGTCTTCCTGAAATTAAATCATGGTTTACCTCTAATTTCCTCAAACTCAATGGCAATGAAACAGAAATTTTACTTGTTGGTACACCCTCCAACTTAACCAAATCCCCCAGTTTCTCCATTGATATTAATAACGCTCCCATTTGCCCTTCCCCTCAGGTTAAGAGCCTGGGTGTCATCCTCAACAGCAGTTTATCATTCCAGTCTCATATCAATAATATTACTCTGTCTGCCTATTTTTATATTCGTAACATTAACCGACTGCGTCCCTCCCTCACTCCACACACTGCTGCCATCCTTATCCATAGCCTTGTCACTTCTCGCATTGACTACTGCAACTCGCATCTCTTTGATCTCCCAAATAAATCCCTCCACAAGCTACAGCTCCTTCAGAACGCTACTTCCTGGATCATCACTTGTACTCCATCCATAGAACACATCACCCCTGTCCTTCAGCATCTTCACTGGCTCCCAATAAAGGACAGAATAAACTTTAAGATACTGCTCCTCACCGTCAAAGCCCTTCATAACCTGGCCCCGCCATACCTGTCTGAACTCCTCCACATCATCACCCCTAGCCGCTCTCTCAGGTCCTCCTCTTCCCTTCACCTTGTCGTTCCTTCTACCCGCCTCATCACTATGGGGTGTAGAGCCTTCAATCGCTCTGCTCCCTAGCTCTGGAACTCAATTCCACCAGCCATTCGCAACATTGACTCTCTTCCATTATTTAAATCCAGACTCAAAACTTATTTGTTTAAGCAAGCTTACTCTCTTTGATAATCTATCTTTAATTTTCTGTTTTTGGTTTGTTACTTAAGTTTTGTTATTGCATTTTAAATCTGTTTTTTAATGTTTTAATGCTCTTTGTAAGGTGACCTTGGGGGTTGAAAGGTGCCTAGAAATAAAATGTATTATTATTATTATTATTATTATTATTAATATTATTATTATTAACAGTAACCAAGGTGATGCCTGCCTTTGATCTTTGCCATCACTTGTTCAGTGATGCCTGCCTTTGATCTTTGATGATGTGTCTGCTTGGCAACAGTAACCATGGCAACATCTGTGCATCTGTGATGTCATAGCTATGAACACCCATAGTGCCCCTATGGACGTTCATTAAAGATTTCCCCTTGTAAACTTCCGCATATCTGGGGAGGCTGAAATTCGGCAATGCACACCCTTGTAACCTCAGCAAAGCACGTATAAAATCTGAGGCCAGTAAGACGAACGGTTCAGGAGATATGCACGGAACACACAGACAGAGATTTTTCATTCATTCATTCATCTTCTTCCGCTTAATCCTTTTCGGGTCACGGGGGGGCTGGAGCCTATCCCAGCATCTTTTGGGCGAGAGGCAGGATACACCCTGGACAGATATTTCTTGCATCATAATATGATTCAACTTATTTTAAATGTTGTGGCAACCTGGGGAGTGCATAATGGTTTACCACCTTAGACAGGAACAAAGGGCGCGAAGTTAACCTTTTGTGTGTGAGAAGTTTCTAGACGCCCTAATAAGATAACAGGGAGGTGTCAAGGATGAATGGACTGACTGCAGTCGGACGGGGAGATTATCTTTTGTGTGTGAGAAGAGTCTAGAAGGATGTCATGTTATTTAAGGGAAGAGTTCCTACTTGTATGCCATTCTGTCTATGCTCCTTGTGTGAGTCGTGTAATAAACCGCCTGAACCAAATCCGCCTCATTATTTACACGCTCCACACTGGTGACCCAAGACGAATCATGGAATACGACGGAAGATCCCCGGAGCCAACCTCGACTGGAACCCCCAGCTTCGCGTGCACTGTAGCGATCAAACTACCTGATTTCTGGCAGCACAACCCGCGCTCCTGGTTCCACCTAACCGAGGCGCAGTTCGCCCTCCGAGGGATATCGGCGGATGATACGAAATTCCACTATGTGGTCGCAGCGCTCGATGCCAGCACGGCTCAGCACATCGAGAGCCTGCTCGATCAGCCACCAGCCGACGGCAAATATGACGCGCTGAAGGCTGCCCTCATCCAGCACTACACGCTCTCGGATGGTGAGAGAGCAGAGAGGCTTCTGACGCGGACCGAGTTGGGAGACAGTTCGGCCGTGGACATGATGGAGAAGATGCTGAGGTTAAAGGGCACGGACGACGACCACTTCATCTTCACCCACATTTTCCTCAGGAACCTTCTGACAGCGGCGAGAGCGGCCCTGGCCAATTCGTCGTTGCTGGCCAAACGGGACTATTGTGCGCTAGCCCGGGAGACAGACCGGACCATCGTCACCACCAAGGCTTTCATGACCATTGCGGCAGCGACGGAGCCCGGCACGTCGACACGAGGAGACAAGGAGCCGCCAACAGCAGCAGCAGAGCCACCGATGGCAGCAGCAGCGGGGGCCAAGGAACGTGGAGGTGACACGCTTTGCTTCTACCACCGCCGCTTTGCAGAGAGGGCACGCAAATGTATACCACCGTGCCAGTTCAAGCGCTCGGGAAACGCCAAGACCGGGGGTTGGTAGCAGCCACGACCCTCGGGGAGGAGAACAAGCTGCTCTATTTGACGGACGCACGCTCGGGGAGGCATTTCCTCGTGGACACCAGCGCACAGAAGAGTTTCATCCGGCCGACCTACGCTGACCGGCTGGCAGGACCCAGCGGCCCCGAGATGACAGCAGCAAACGGCTCAGAGATTAAGACCTTTGGTGAGAGGACTCTGCTCTTGTCTCTACACGGTCGTACATTTGAGTGGACTTATGTTGTAGCAGCATTGAATTATCATATACTGGGGGCTGATTTTCTATGCGCACATGGGTTGTTGGTAGATATCGATAACAGGCGCCTGGTTAATGCACTGTCTTTTGACTCTCTCCCCTGTATAGCTCGAGTGACCCGGCCAACAGCACAAGCCAACGTCACAGCAGCATGCGGTAAGTTCCACACACTGCTCACTCAGTTACCAGCACTCACAGTCCCGACGTTTTCAGCAGCTATCGCTAAACATGGGGTGGAGCATTTTATCACCACTACCGGGGCGCCCATTTTTGTAAGACCTCGGCACTTGGACGCAGCTAAACTAGCCATAGCGCGCGAGGAGTTCGCTAACCTAGAAAGGTTAGGCATCATCAGGCGCTCAAACAGCCCATGGGCTTCCCCGCTACACATGGTCCCTAAAGCTGAAGGTTCGTGGCGACCTTGCGGCGATTTCCGCAGGTTAAACAACGCTACAGCGCATGACCGCTACCCAGTTCCCCACATTCAGGATTTTTCCGTTCACCTCGCAGGAGCACGCATTTTTTCTAAGATAGATTTGGTCCGTGGTTACCACCAAGTCCCAGTGCGTGCTGAGGACATACCCAAAACAGCGGTAATAACTCCGTTTGGTTTATTTGAGTTCTTGCGCATGCCGTTTGGGCTTAAAGAGGCAGCGCAGACGTTTCAACGCATGATGGATGCAGTGCCGTGCGATCTCCCTTTCGTGTTCGTCTACTTGGACGATATCTTAGTAGCCAGCGCGTCCGAAGACGAACACAAAACCCACCTCACGACGGTTTTCCGAAGGTTGGAAGAGCACGGTTTAATAATCACCCCAGCGAAATGTCAGTTCGGGGTGATGGGGATTGATTTTTTAGGGCACCGCGTCTCTCCCGAAGGAGCGGTTCTGCTGCCTGACAAAGTGCGCGCAGTGACAGATTTTCCCCGACCACAAACGGTCAGGGCGCTACAAGAATTTTTGGGAATGGTGAACTTTTATAACCGTTTCCTTCCCCGCGTAGCACAGCTCATTCAGCCATTGTACGCTGCGCTCAAAAAACAGAAACCCGCGAATAAGGTCGAATGGACCCCGGAACGAGAGCAGGCGTTCTCGGAAGTTAAAGCAGCCCTGGCAAACGCCGCATTGTTGGCACATCCAGACCCAACGGCCCGCATAGCCCTCACTACTGATGCCTCAGATGTGGCCATAGGGGCTGTCGTGGAGCAGCGCGTTGCCGGGGCTTGGCAGCCGCTTGCCTTTTTCAGCAGAACCTTGCGCAACAATGAACGTAAATACAGCGCGTTTGACAGAGAGTTGCTGGCTCTCCACCTGGCCATTCGCCATTTCCAGTTCTGGCTGGAAGGGCGCAATTTTACCTCGTTCGTTGATCATAAGCCACTAACATTCGCGATGGCCAAAGTTTCAGAACCTTGGTCGGGCCGGCAGCAGAGGCAGCTGGCCGCAATCTCAGAGTTTACTACTGATATTCAGCATGTGTCGGGCAAACTGAACGTAGTGGCAGACTGCCTCTCGCGTGCCGTTGTGGCCCCGGTCTGTGTAGGGATGGATTACGCAGCCATGGCTGCGGAGCAGGCTAGTGACGCGGACGTGCGCACACTCCAGTCTGGACCAACAGGGTTAAGGCTGGAGAGTAGGACGCTGCTTAACGGCATTCCCCCCTTAATCTGCGACGTCTCCATGGGTCGCCCACGGCCTGTGGTTCCGGCCGCGTTGCACCGCCGCGTGTTTGAGTCGGTTCACTCTTTGGCACACCCAGGGGTGCGCGCGTCGGTCAAAATGGTAGGAGAGAAATATGTGTGGCCGGGCCTTCGCAAACAAGTGAAAGAGTGGGCGGCAGCCTGCGTGGCGTGCCAACGAGCCAAAGTTCACAGACACACGAAGGCTCCTTTGGAGCCGTTTCGCATCCCGGCTAAGAGGTTCAACCATGTCCACGTGGACCTCGTAGGCCCCCTTCCGCCATCACAGGGGTACACGCATCTCCTGACAATGGTGGACCGCACCACACGCTGGCCAGAAGCGGTTCCGCTGGCGGCAACCACGGCTGAGGAGGTGGCACGCGTTTTTAACAGCATGGGTGGCACGTTTTGGAGTTCCGTCCGACATTACGTCCGACAGAGGCCAATTTGTTTCTGAACTCTGGTCAACCATGGCCCACAGCCTAGGTGTCTCAATTCACCGCACAACCGCGTACAACCCGCAGGCTAATGGGTTATGCGAACGTTTTCATAGGTCGTTAAAAGCGGCTCTGAGGGCTTCACTGACGGATGCAAATTGGGTAGACAGGCTACCATGGGTTTTATTGGGGTTACGTTCTGCGCCTAAAGAGGATCTGGAAGCTTCCCCGGCAGAACTCGTTTTTGCACAACCACTCCGGCTGCCTGGGGAGTTTCTGCCAGATAATCCTGCGCCGGGCAGCTCCCCGTCTCAGCTGCTGCAGCGTTGCATAGACTCAAGCACGCTGCCGGGCCCTGCCCACCACAGTTTTCCGCGCATTTTTGTGCCTAAAGCTTTGAAAAACGCAGAGTTCGTGTTTGTCAGACACGACACCCACTGCCCCCCACTGCACCCACCTTATGATGGACCATTTAGAGTGCTGGAAACAGGGGATAAGCATTTTTTACTAGATTTGGGGGGTAGGAGGGAAAAAATTGGCATAGACAGACTCAAACCTGCTTACGTTGTGGCTGACGAGCAAGTGCTGTTGGCGAGGGCCCCTTGGCGTGGAAGACCCCCACGGGGCGCTCCCCAGAGAAAAGATTCTCCAGAGCACCCACACGGACAGTCAAAAAGTTTTCACCGCCAGACATCAGCCCCCCAGCATGGCAGCGCCACGGAGGCAGCAAATCCTGGCTACAGCAGATACGGCAGAAGACTGAAGCCCAAGCAGCATGCAGACTGATGTTGATGGTTCTACAGCATGTGGACTGATGTTAATGGTTCTATCACAGCATGTGGACTGTTACCCTTTTGTCCTATCTAAGTTGCTGGGGGTGGGGTGTGGCAACCTGGGGAGTGCATAATGGTTTACCACCTTAGGAACAAAGGACGCGAAGTTAACCTTTTGTGTGTGAGAAGTTTCTAGATGCCCTAGTAAGATAACAGGGAGGTGTCAAGGATGAATGGACTGACTGCAGTCGGACGGGGGATTATCTTTTGTGTGTGAGAAGAGTCTAGATGGGGATTATCTTTTGTGTGTGAGAAGAGTCTAGAAGGATGTCATGTTATTTAAGGGAAGAGTTCCTACTTGTATGCCATTCTGTCTATGCTCCTTGTGTGAGTCGTGTAATAAACTGCTTGAACCAAATCAGCCTCATTATTTACATGCTCCACAAAGTCAATATATCCGGGCCGTAAGATGGTCTTCATGACGTCAATGATGACATCATTTATCGCTATAACTTTGAGGAAATTTGTTATAGTTAGAGGCTTATTTGAGAAGCAGGCGAGGCCTGCTGTTCTCCTGCCTCACAGATACAGTGAGTTTGGCTCCACAGTCAGGAGTGCAACACCATCCTCACTGTCTGAATTGAGAGAGCTGAGGGTCCAAATTTACGCTTCGAAGGAAAAGTCTAAACTATTTCGAGGCACGCTGAAATCCTACCATTCAGAACAGAAATGGCCCTTGAAGCCATGTCTGACCACTTAAGACCAGCTCTCACTCCGACAATTTGTCCTGATTATTTTCTCCTTGGTAGCTTCGATTTGCTTCTCTGTCCTGAGTTGAATAAAGTATCAAACATCAAAGGTCCTGCTGCAGTGATTCAGTTCTCAAGGGAGAGTCTCACATGCGCATCTTTTACCTGGAAGGAGCGACTGCACCCCACTGGTAAGCTTTTGACGAGGCTCACCTCTGCTACACACAACTCATCTAGTTTTCTAGGAACTATAATTGGAGACTTCAAACTCAGGTGACAAAGGTCACGCTGAACAGGGTTCAATGGCTGTTAGTTTCCTGTTCGTCTAGAGCAGGGGTTCTCAAAGTTTTGATGGGTGAGGGCCAATTTGGGAATCCAAAGTTGAACCGAGGGCCACCAAAGGGACGGAGGCAAAAAAAAAAAAAAAAGACTGAAAATTCAATTCCATTTGTAATCCTTTTAATTATCAGATTTAATTAGTTTGGGTAAAGTCATATTAACAGTAAGAAATTGGGACTGATGAAAATACAATTTTAGTGTCAACATACCTTTTAACTGCAGTGTGATTTGTGGTGCTGTTTTCGGTTGGCCACGAGTCCTCTGAAGTCTGGCTCCATCTCCGTCGTCGCGATGCGAAGGACTGCATGTAGGTGGGCATCTGTCATCCTGGATCTCAGCTTAGATTTGTTGATGGCCATGGTGGAGAAGGTCTTTTCACAGATGTAGGTGCTTCCGAATAAAGACGCCATTCTGACAGCATGTTGACGAAGAGCAGGGAATGTGGATGGGGAAAGTCCTTTGTAGAACTCGATCAGACTCTTGTCACAATATGCAACTCTGGCCTCAGAGCTTTCCTGTAGGTCGATGAGCTCAAACTGCATGTCTGCAGGCACTGCCTCGGGCACACATGAGAAGGGATTTTGGAAAAGGTTGAAATCACCCTCGTGGTCCCTGAAGTCAGAGAATCGGTGGTCGAACTCGTCTCGAAGCTTTTCGATGAGGCCATGGTTCTTCTCTGAACGCAGGTGACGCAAAACTTCACTCCCGTCCGTGTCTGGGTCATCTACCAGCGCCCTGCAGGCAGGGAAATGAGCGAGATCTCCTTCTCTGAGCTGTCCCTGGAGCAGTTGGAGTTTTCGCTGGAAAGCTTTCACGTTGTCAAAAAGTGTGGAAATGAGTTTTCCATGGCCTTGCAGCTTCAGATTGAGATCGCTCAGACAATTATTCAGGTCGGCGAGGAAGGCTAGGTCACAGAGCCATTTGCTGTCCGTTAACTCAGTCACGTCTTGTCCTTTTGCCTGCATGAACTCGCAAATTTCTTTTCTCAGGTTAAAAAAATGTTTCAGTGTGGCACCTCTGCTCAGCCACCGGACGGCAGTGAAGTAAATGACGTCTCCAAAATCTGCCTCTGACTGCGCCAAAAAGGTTTTAAATTGGCGATGGTTCAGACCTCTGGACTTCAGGTAATTAACTGTCTTCACAACTACGGCCATGACGTGTTTCATTTCTAGCGTCTGAGCAGCGAGGGCTTCTTGGTGAATTATGCAGTGGTAGCTGACTGGTTTCTTACCACCGCTGCTCACCACTTTCTCAGCCAGCAGCGACACTGCACCTGTCCTACTCCCAATCATTGCTGGTGCTCCGTCTGTCGTGACACCGACCAAGGATGCCAGGTTAACATTGTGTGTGTCCAGACTGCGATACACTGCTTCGCAAATATCCACTCCCTTCGTTGTGTCTTTCATACTCTCCATACTCAGTAGCTCCTCGCCGACGTCAAAATTCTCAGTGACAGTTCGGATGAAAATCAACAGTTGGGCAGTGTCGGAAATATCCGTGCTTTCATCCAGTGCGATGGAAAACGCTCCCTTTTCTAGCCCCTCCACACGTATCGCCAGTTGGTCCTTCAAATCATTTGCCAGATCTTCGATTCGTCTTGTGACTGTGTCATTCGACAAACTTACGTCACGGAACTTTGTTTTTTGGTCTGGGCATACACGCTCTGCCACTTTTAGCATACAGTCTCGAACAAATTCTCCGTCACTAAACGGCTTGCCCCGTTTAGCTATTTCATGAGCTACCACATAGCTAGCCTCTGTTACTGCTTCGCTGGTTTTTGAAAATTGCGTGAAGGCTGACTGTTGTGCTGTGTAGCCCCTTTTAAGTTGTTCCATCTTTGTGGTGCGATCCTTGCCACTGAATTTTTCATAATTTTTGTGTTTTGTTTTGTAATGGCGCCTGATGTTAAAGTCTTTTCGCACTGCGATTACCTGTCTGCAGATGAGGCATACAACTTTATCTGACCCGTGAGGTTCAACGAAGTAGTCCAAAGTCCATTTTCCCTGAAACTGCCTTTTTTCCTCGCTGACAGTTCTCGGTTTCCTCGAGTGAGCGGTCTCCATCTCTGCCTCTTTCTCTCACTGATCCATCTTTATTTCCACACTTCGACTTCCACAAGCACTAATATTTATTTCTTATTCTTCTTCTGACTCAAAATGGTGCTCTGAAACCGTTGCCAACCAACACTTCTGCACTGTGCGCTGAACGTTCCATCTCCCATAATACAATTGGACTAGCTGCTGCAATGAAGTGATCGCAAGGTCGACAACACATGTAATTACGGCTTGTGCCTACAGATGGCGCCAAAGACCACTAAACGTAGATGTGTATCGGAATTTTTCCAAAGCAATTAGTTCAGATCATATATTGGTTAAAGGCCTCGGACGGTGACATTTTTTTATTGAACCAATAAACTGATTGTATGAAAATATTCCATTCTGGCCATTCCCGTGATTTAAAATGTGTCACCAGCCTCCATAAATGACTTTATTTGTTAATAGCCCATATTTCACTTAGTGATGCTGCAGTACCGCCATCTCTCGATAGGGGCGTGCAGCAGTGACGTCAGGTCAGGGAGAAACAGGAAATGGCTGCAGGAAATGGATGATCACTGGCCTGCAGAAATGGCTGAACGACAGCAGAGTGATTCGGACAGTGATTATTTTATCGAGTATGACGACCGCAATATAAGTGATG